>JANUWF010001636.1:0-2762500 GCA_026120185.1 Voacanga thouarsii | reverse complement strand
TCGCATGGCCTGTTAAAAAGCAGCAGCCACAGCAAAAACTGGCAGCAGAAACATCCAGGGGATGCATCGAGTTTTCTTGGAGCAATCCAGTGAACTCAGTTACCTATTTGGCCAATCAAGAGAGAACAAACTACCATCAGTCTTAAGCACAAGATGATTCATAAAGGAGCATGTTTAATGACAATGGCATAATAGTAACGGACAAAGCTATGTAAATTGTAAGAAATGCTAGTATAATAGATGGCTCGTATAATAGAACTTGAAGCATTTACGTAACCCCAACAGATAGTATTTCTTGGTGTGGGCTTGCCCCCATGCGGTTTTAAGCCCTGATGGCCAAGGAAGCTACTACAACTCATTACAACAAGCCTGACCCAAAGGATTTTTTGGAGCAAATACTTTACCAGGGAAATATTAAAGCAGCATGTGCTAATGGGGGTAAGTCTATTTATGTGTATTTTCAAAGTAGAAAATATTAAGAAACCATATGAAATTGCAAAACTTGAATTTATGGGAAACAAAATATTACAACTTCAAATATAAGTTGTTCTTATCAAACTAAAGAGTGCATAGCATCTCAAAACATCAAATAAAAGGAAGAGAGCAATGAAAAGCGAATGATTGCAAAATTTCCCTTTGGGTGATATTTCAGAATAAAACAAAGGGATTGCTTTCCAAATTCCCCTGGTTCCTACTTTTAGGCTATTGAACAAAGAAGACGAAATGGCAACAGACCAACATACAGTTTTTCTCCCTAAATTGCTGCCTATAGAAGTCATGATAGAAGGAAATATCTACACCAGAAGTTATATAGAACCCTGTAAAACAAAAAGGCGTGTGTATTAAATAGAATGGTCTGTGATCCATCAACCCTTTGTTGTAGTTAATGAAACTCATAAATGAGCAACAATATTTTGTAGAACAAGTATATGTAATCAATAGTTTAGAACTAATGAGCATTATTGATAGAATACACCAAGGACAGCATCCATGCTATGGAAAAGATAGAGAAAATATAGGACATATTACTTGGAAATTAAAAAAAAAAATTAAAGCAGAGTAACATTATTCTTACTCACATAATATGAATGGAAGATGGGCCAGTAAAAGCAGCAACTTTTTGAGCTAGCTTGGTTTCACACTTGTAAAGCCCCTTCATTTCTTTCTTCGCACGGCGTGCCTCACGCTTTTCTTCCTTTACAGCAGCCTGTAACAATCACCAACGGTCAAGTAATACACTTCTGAACACCCATAGAAGGAAAGGGAAATTAGTTGTGCAGGTGAACAAACAAGAACAGAGTATATATAAGTCACAAGAGACCATCAAATGGGAAAAAGCCAATACAAATAGTTTTAAATTGTTCTTCGGAGATTAAATTCCAGTCGGACAAAAGATATAGAAAAAGGGCCCATGATTAGAAATCCAATATAGTCATAAATACAATAGGCTGGAGAACAAACCTTCCGTTCTTTCTTTTCCTCCTTTGACTCCTGACTGTGTGGCTTTCTCTTTGGTTGCTCAGGCTTAAAATTACCCACATCCTTCCACTTAACGTTAGAATTTTTCCTACTACCAGGCAAAAAGTCTACGGGAAGCCTTTCTTTTCCTTTAAGAGAGATTTTCTGGCCAGGGGAACTCAAGGCTTCAGAAAGGGTTTCTGCCAGGTTCTTCTTTCTCCTTATTTCTGGAGCACCAATTTTTCCTGGGTGATTATCAAGATTTGAATATGTTGATACTATTGTTTCACAATCCCAGATTTCAGATTCATCACTACTTTCCTCGAAAACCATCTCTTTTTCATCTTCAGTTTCATTTGCATACTTTTCAACATATTCCCTGCATCGAAGGATGACATCATCAGCAGCTTCTGGTGATTCCACATCTTCTTCTCCCTTGTTCTTTTGCAAGATTTGTAAAGTATGGTCATTGAAAGTGCCACTAAGCTTTTCTACAAGGGATTCTTGGCATTCTTCCTCTTCAGTGTAGCAGCCACCATATTCATCTTCACCATCTGTGCCATACTCCTGAAGTTCAAGCTGTAAAAAACAACTTTGTGAAAGAGAATTCGAAGCTCAATCCAAATGCAACATCTCTTTGAACGCGATCACTAGGATGACCAAAAGGCCATAAAAACTTCCTTCTTCCCCAGATTTAATAGATAAAGACACAAACATCGAAATTAAACAAGAATAAGTAAATATCCGGTTAATGAGTTTTCTCCAGGTTTAACAAACAAAGTCACAAACTTGAAAATGAAAACACAGAATAAGCAAACAAGTGGTAATAGAATTCTTACCTTGTTTAACAAACAAAGTCACAAACTTGGAAAAGAAAACAAGGAAAAGCAAATATCTGGTAATAGAATTCTTACCAAGTCAAATTGCTCATCTAATGGACGGCGAACTCTTGGCTTCTCAGCGTCAATGCTGGCAAATTCCACAACAGGTTCATCAGTTCCAGAAATTCCCAAATCATTCTTTTGTATCTTGATGACATCTGATTTTTCCCCCACCACACTCAACTTTTTATCCAGTTCCAAGTCAGTTGGTCCTTCAGGAAGATTAGCCTTAACCACAAAATCCTCTTCCAAGTCCTCGACATCAGATCCAAACCGCGACAAATCACTGTCATCTAGCAATGCTTGAATCTCGTCATCAACTACTTTCTCAATTTTCGCACCTAATGTTTTGGATGCCACTGCATAAATTGACTTTTCATTGGATTTTTCATCCACTTTCATAATCTCTACCCTCGTAGCATTATATGCCTATCAAGAAACAAAATTCAATCAAAACATAATGGTTGTTAATAATGTAAGCCAAGAATCCAGATTCAGCCAAGAAGCATAACATGATGTTCGTTTCCTTTTCTAGATTAACAATGTAACAGAACAAACACAATTCAGCAACAGTCTGCTAGGTTACGCCAATCTTTCTACTACACTTACAATTTGCATGCAAAACAAACTCAAGAAATAGTTATACTATTCATCGAGTCTGAGCTTTCAACTAAGCAAAATATGATAAGCTTACTCTATAAAAACATGCTAACAAACCTTAACATCAGGTGGAAGCTGATCAAGCTTAGCCTTTGGATTCTGATAATACACGGAGCCTCCGCCAGTGTTCTTAATCTCTCTCATGTGAACAAGATAGTTGTATCCATCATCAGGAAATCCTAGTTCAATTATTTCCCTCCTTACGTGGTCCGGCAAAGGCTTCAGGTGAGTCCGATTTTCAGAATATCCATATTCCGAACCATAGTCCTCCGGTGCATCAGCGAACATGGAATTCGGGTCATCAACAGAAAAAGCATCGTCATCTAGGGGCTCGTCCTCCAAACCGGCCACAGTATATGGATTATTATCAACCCTCACAAACACCCGGTCACCGGAAGTTCCACCGGAGTAATTCGGATCCGAAGTATCCCTGGCTAGTAATTGGAAAGTCGCCGATTTTTTCTTGTCGATGAATTTACCTTTTCCCATCTTGATGAGTATGAACTATATTAAGTTAAAAGGAAGATTATATTGCAACAAAAGGACAAATAATTCAGAAAATTTGCAGTAGTTGATGCCTTCACGGAGAAGAGATGACGATGAGGAAGCGGGATCCCACTTGGGTCAGGGACGGGGGGCTGCTGCTGTACTCATAAATATTTGCTAGCTAAAACCCTAACGCCGGAGCCTGGAGGCAAAATATGTACACTTATTTATAGAATAATACAAAGAACACAAAATGAATTCCGTTGCCGGGACTCGAACCCGGGTCTCTCGGGTGAGAGCCGAGTATCCTAACCATCTAGACTACAACGGAAGCTGTTATTGCAGTATTTATTATTATTCAAATACTGAAACTTTCATTTTTATGGCCGCATTCAATTTTTCACTCTTAGTTATTTCTTTTGTGAACCCTATGTGATTTTTATGAATACAATCTTATCTTCCTCTATTCTAAATTGATATTTTCAATTCTTAAGTTAAAGTGAAAATTTAGGAGAAAATGTAGTTATTTATAAATTTACATTTTACTCTAAATGATTTATTGTTGAATATTTTATTTTGGCAATAAAAAAATAAAAATTTTAATACTGATCTAATGCACGTATATTACATGCATTGAATGGTTGTATTTCATGCAGTAAAAATTATACAATATAATTTCTCAATACATGTAGTCCGATCTACGCTCCATGTAAAAAATTTTCTGAAAAAAAAAACAAAGATAATTTATATTTTCAATTCAAAGCTCCGAATTGAAGTAATTAAGTCTTAAATTCTCTCCAATGGTGATCAATATTTACTCTAGCAAAAAAAAAAAAAAAGGAAAAAAGTCAATGCTATTGTGAATTTGATTCAAAATAGAATCAGTAAATATAAAACTGTGAAGTAAAGATATTAGAAGAGGAGAGAAAAGAGAGAATCGCTTAGATACGATTTCATTGATTGTTCGTTTGTTTACATATGACCCCTAGTTATAGAGGTTTCGATATAGAATTTGAAAGCTTACAGAATCTGAAAGGTTAAGAAAATAACCTTAAAAAAATGAACGGTCACAATATACGAACAGTCACATTATCTTTAAGATAACGAACAGTCACTTACTATTGTTAGGAAAATGAACAGCCACTTAACCTTTCATATTTCATAACACTCCCCCTTAGATGTTCATTTTCAACCACTTCGAAAAATGTCTCGTTAAAAACCTTCATAGGAAAACCCCTGTGAGATAAAAATCTAGTGAAGGAAAATAGTACACTTTTCGTTCTAGAGGGAATACTGCGTCATTAAAAACCTGACTAAGAAAAAACCCAGTAGAAAAAAATCTTAGTTAGGAAAAAAGAGTACAATATACATACTTCCCCTCTTAATAACATCTTCAAGATGCATTTATGTCTTTCAACCGACGCATTCCAATTTTATGTACTAATTTTTCAAATGAAGCAGTCGGCAATGCCTTAGTGAGTAAATTTGTCAGATTATCACATGATCGAATCTATTGCACATCAATTTCACCTCTCTTCTGGAGTTCGTGAGTAAAGAAAATTTTTGGTGAAATATGTTTTGTCCTATCTTCTTTAATATATCCACCTCTTAATTGAGTTACACAAGCTGCATTATCTTCATAAAGAGGTATT
The DNA here is from genome assembly GCA_026120185.1 of Voacanga thouarsii. Lineage (NCBI taxonomy): Eukaryota > Viridiplantae > Streptophyta > Magnoliopsida > Gentianales > Apocynaceae > Voacanga > Voacanga thouarsii. The sequence continues at coordinate 2,757,363 of JANUWF010001636.1, read as the reverse complement.
GGAGTTTCCTTTTTAGAAGGCAATCCACAATTTTCTCGGATATAATGGATCATTGATCTCAACCACACACATTATTGGCTTGCCTCGTGAATAGCTATAATTTCAGCATGATTAGAAGAAGTAACTGCTATAGATTGTTTTGTAGAGCGCCATGATATAGCAATACCACCACATGTAAATAAATAACCAGTTTGAGAACGTGCTTTATGTGGATCGGATAGATAACCAGCATCAGCATATCCAATCAACATTGGACTGATTCTATTTGAATAAAATAATCCAAGATCCATTGTCCTTTGGAGATATCTTAGGACATGTTTAATCCCATTCCAATGTCGACGTGTTGGGAAATAATCGAATCTTGCTAATAAATTCATAGAAAATGCTATATCAGGTCTAGTATTATTAGCAAGGTACATCAATGCACCAATTGCACTGAGATATGATACTTCAGGACTAAGTAGTTCTTCATTATCTTCCCGAGGTCGAAAAGGATCTTTATTTATATCTAACGACCTCACGACCATTGGAGAACTTAATGGATGTGCTTTGTCCAAGTAAAACCTTTTAAGAGTTTTTGTTGTATATGTTGATTAATGAATAAAAATACTATCTTCCAGATGCTCAATTTGTAAACCAAGACAAAACTTGGTTCTGCCAAAATCCTTGATTTCAAATTCTTGCTTCAAGCTATTTCTTACCTTTTGGAGTTCTAATAAGGTTAATATCATCAACATATATCTCAAGTATCACAAAACCAAATCCAGATTTCTTAATAAAAATACATGGATATAGTGGATCATTTTTATACCCTGATTTCAATAGATATTCACTAAGACAATTATATCACATGCGTCCAAACTGCTTTAAGCCATATCGTGACTTTTGTAATCGAATGAAATAATTTCCACGAGGGTTAGAATTATATACTTCAGGCATACTAAATCCTTTTGGGATTTTTATATAAATATCATTATCAAGGTTCCCATATAAATAAGCAGTCACAACATCCATTAGACGCATGTCAATCTTTTCACGTACTACTAGACTCACAAGGTATCAGAGTGTAATTACATCCACCACAGGTGAATATGTTTCATCGTAATCGATACCCAATTTCTGCGAAAAACCTTATGCCACAAGTCGTGCTTTATATCTTACGACTTCATTATTTTCATTTCGCTTTCGCACAAATACCCATTTATAACCAATTGGTTTTACACCTTCTGATATTCGGACTACAGGTCCAAAAACCTCACGTTTTGCAAGTGAGTTTAACTCCGATTGAATCGCATCTTTCCATTTTAACCAATCATTTCTATGACGACATTCTTCAACTGATGTTAATTCAGGATCCTCATTATCTTTTAACACTTCAAGTGTTATATTGTATGTAAAAATATTATCAACAGTTATTTTCGTCCGATTCCAACTTCTGCCAGAAGTTATATAATTAATTGACATCTCACTATTCTGTTCACTATTTTCAGATATTTGGATCTTTTCATCAGTTTCTACTTGATCCTTTTTTTCCTAATTCTTCAATTGGATCATTCTGATCATTTAATCCTCTTTTCTTTCGAGAATTTTTATCTTTTGAACCAATGGGTCGTCCACGTTTCTGATGTATTTTTTATTCAGTAATTATAGGAATTGAATTTTGTCATGTTGGGACTTCTATCCGAATAGGAGTATCTATAGTTGGAATATGCGATTTAGTTACCATTGTAGAGTCCGCAAAAGAATCTGGCAGTTGATTTGCAAGTCTTTGCAAATGAATGATCTTTTGAACTTCTAGCTCACTTGCGCTTGTATGCGAATCTAAATAATTCAATGATGTTGTCCAGACAAGCTCCTTTTTATGTGGTTTATGTTCTCCCCCTAATTTAGGAAACAAAGTTTCATCAAAATGACAATCAGCAAATCTTGCTGTGAATACGTCACCTATCAATGGTTCAATGTATCTGATTATAAAGAGAAAATCATATCCAACATATATCCCCAACATTCTTTGAGGACCCATTTTGGTACGTTGATTTGGCGCTATCGGTACATATACAGCACACCCAAAAATTATCAAATAAGCAATATTTGGCTCGGAACCAAAAGTCAATTGTAAGGGAGAAAATTTGTGACAACTTGTTGGCCTTATGCGCACAAGTGCTGCAGCATGCAAAATAATATGCCCATAAGCAGTTGTAGGAAGATTTGTTCTCATTAATAACGGTTTATCAATCAATTGTAATAGTTTAATGAATGATTCAGTTAGACCATTCTGAGTATGAACATGAGCTACTGAATGTTTAATAGTAATGCCAATTGACATGCAATAAACATCAAAGGTTTGGGAGGAATATTCTCCAACATTATCTAGACGGACCCTTTTGATAGGATAATCTGAAAATTGCGCTCTTAAGCGAATTATTTGGGCAAGCAATCTTGCAAACGCCAAGTTGCGAGTTGATAATAAACTGATATGCGACCATCGGGTCGATGCATCAATTAAAATCATAAAGTATCTGAATTGCCCACATGGTGGATTAATTGGTCCACATATATCACCATGAATTCTTTCTAGAAATACTGGAGACTCAAACTCCACTTTTGTTGGAGATGGTTTAATAACCAATTTCCCTTGAGAACATGTAGCACATGAAAATTTATCAGATGTCAAAATTCTTGGACTTTTCAAAGGATGACCATGCGTATTTTCAATTATCCTTCGCATCATAATAACTCCTGGATGACCCAAACGGTCATGCCAAATGATAAATGTAGTAGGATCAGTAAACTTCTGATTTATTGAATGATACACTTCAATTGCATGGATTTTTGTGCTATATAGGCCAGATGAAAGAGATAGTAGCTTTTCTAATACAGATTTCTTACCCGACATTATTTGAGTAATATAGAGATACTCAAAACCATTCTCTTCCATTATTTTAATGTGATATCCATTTCGGCGAATATCTTTAAAGCTTAATAAATTTCTGCGAGATTTGGAAGAAAATAACGCTTTAGGAATAACAATATTTGTTCTTCCGGGTAATACAATATTAGCCCTTCCGGAGCCTTCAATCAACTTTACACTACCATTTATAGTATTAACATTTGTTTCTCCCATCTGCAGGTAGGAGAAATATTTTCTATCTTTCAATATGGTGTGTGTTGTACCACTATCAATCAGACATATATCTTCAATGCCACTTGTGTATCAAATAAGTGGAATAATAGCCATCTGGGCATAACACAACATCTATAAATTTAAATACTTAAACAATAAAAACTTTAAACGTTAATTACTATCACAATGCCAAAAATATAAAATATAAAAGAAATATATTAAAAGTAAACTTTTAATTTTTCTGGACACTTCCATCACCAATCAAATGTTCAATTATTCCTTCAAGATGCTCAAAGAAATCAAAACCAGAGAAAGATGAAGAAGAAGAAAAACTTGGTGTTCCTCGAAGAACCACACGAGAGAGAGAGAAAGAAGAGAAGATCATAAGGGTTCTTGTGACTCTTGATTTTTATATAGTTGTTTCATGTGACTCTTCATTTTCCACTAGGGTTATATCCCATAGAACCGAAAAGCCACAATTCAAATAACCCTTCATCTGAGAATTCTAACATCATTTACTTCTGGGAATGGAGTAGAACTTATTGGTCGAATTTCATGATTTTTCATTAATAGCTCATTATTATGCTCAGCTGCGAAAAGACAATATATCAATTCTGCATACTTCTTGAATCCATTTTCTCGATATTGCTGCTGCAAGAGCACATTCGAGGCATAAAAGTAGAGAAATTTTTTCTAATATATCCTCATCAGTAATATTTTCTTCACACAATTTTAGCTGCAAGCTAATTTTAAAAATAGCAAAATTATACTCATTAACGGATTTAAAATCTTGTAATCGCAAGTGCATCCAGTTATACCGTATCTTTGGAAGGACGACCATCTTTTGGTGATCAAACATTTCTTTCAAATTAGTCCACAAAATAAGTGAATTTTTTACGGTAAGGTATTTAACCTTTAAGTCATCATGAAGATGATGGTGGAGAAAAATCATAACTTTAGCATCATTTTGTGATGATGATGGATTTTCTTCTACAATGGTATCTGCTAGACCCATTGCAGCTGAATGTATTTCAGTATCTAGTGTCCAAGATAAATAGTTTTTCTCAGTAACATCAAGAGTTATAAATTCAAGTTTGGTGAGATTTGCCATGTGAATACAAAATCAAATAGGAAAAGTACTTACCTTCCTCTTTTGTTATAACCCGTGATGATAACCTTTAGTAAAACAATTTCGGTAGAGTCTCGTGTTGATAACGTATTGTGATCTTGATTCAAAATAGAATCAGTAAATATAAAACTGTAAAGTAAAGATATTAGAAGAGGAGAGAAAAGAGAGAATCGCTTAGATACGATTTCATTAATTGTTCATTTGTTTACATATGACTCATATTTATAGAGGTTTCGATATAGAATTTTAAAGGTTACAGAATCTAAAAGGTTAAGAAAATAACCTTAAAAAAATGAACGATCATAGTATACGAACAGTCACATTATCTTCAAGATAACGAACAGTCACTTACTATTGTTAGAAAAATGAACAGCCACATAACCTTTCATATTTCATGACACATGCAACTTTTGAAAACAATTTTGAGGAGAAAAAAGTATTAGTTTCAATAAGAAATATTCAAAAGATTATAGAAAGAACTGCAATTGTTATATTGTTAAGGGGTCATATTGTCTTAATTCTAAAATACAGGGACAAGAAGAAAAAGGAGAATGGAAATGCAAAGGACGAGCTCAAAATTGTAATAAGAGGAACAGCCCTGCACATACATCCAGCAACAAAATATCACATTCAGCGGCGAAAATCCCAACGCCGTTAAACGGTGGTCCGGCGGTGGCGCTGTCTGACGCACATTTAAATCACAGGTCTGGATTATGAAAATTTTCAGAATTGATAAATTTCTGTATTCCTGTAACGGTCTGAGCCCCTTTTCCCTTTTAACTTCTGTGTTCATCAATTTTTTCGTAACCTTTGGATTCTCACTCTCTCTCTCTCTCAGAATAGTTTCCGACGTTTATTTTTGCTGTAAGTTTTTATTTCCGTCATTGGTGTATGTATCTTTGTACACTCCTGTCGGAATAGGGATCATTAAGATAAAGAAATTTCAAAAAATTTTTGCTAGGTTTTAATATTTTCAATAGTTTTATTAACTGCTCTCAGTTGTTTGAATTGAAACAAACATGGACGGTCTTTGTATTGGAAAAATTGAATTGAGCAAATGAATTTTGGCTGAATACAATTTTGCGTAGTAATGTCATGTGTATCCCATGGTTACTTGGGCGGTTTCACTGGCTGATGATGTTTCATTTGGTTGGGTCTGTCTTTCCTGTTAGCATTGCTGTCCGGCTGGAATTAATTGCCTTTTCCCTTTCCTAATATTCTCGGATAATATCTTTTGTAAATGAATTTAGTTTGATTATACCTCATTCTTTTGTATGTCCGCTGCAAAAATTTCCCTCTTTAGATTTTCCTTTTTCTGGTATATGTTAGATGGCAGGAACTATTTGGTTTTGTATATTTCTTTGTCCAACACATTTGAAGAGAAACATGTCTGCTCATGATAAATATTATCACATAATGATGTATGATGAGGATAAGATATAGCAATTCATGTACACTTGGTAGTGCATTTTCAAAGAAAACATTTTGGAACTCAAATTTTGGAATTTTTAATAAGTTGAAATGAGGGAATGTTGGGAGTTTAATGACTTGATGCAATGTTCAGGAGGATCCTAATAAGTGAAATTTGCAATTCTTCAACAGAGAAATTTGGGTATAGACTAGCTCTAAACATGCCCGGAAGGTGTAATGAGAATTGATGTAAAGCATCTCACACAGTTGTCATTGGCTATATTCTTCAGTAGGTGTTGTTTGGTGGAAAAGATTGTCGAAAAGGCAGGGTTAATGCCTTGATTGGAAAGAAGACTTACACAAACGATGAATTGATGGGAAGGAGGCTCTTGCATCTGTTTTGTGTGATTGGCATGATCTGATGCTGGGGTTATTTTTCTCAACATTTCACGTGACATTTTACTAGTCTTCTTATTAGCTTGGAAGAGATTTGTTCGTTAGCATGAAGGAGATATTTACTGCCGAATCTGTTTGTTTGCAAGAATATTGAGTGAATGCGTGATTATTAGATTTTACATGGTGCGGGATTTGAACACTTGCTTCCTGGCGGTTTTGTTGAATAAAGTTATAATTACATGTTATTATATGGTTGTTGGTTAAAGAATGAGTGGGAGTTTGGGGTGGTTTAATGGAGATTATTTGGTTCTGTGGTTGTTCAACAGGGAAGTTTCAGGAGAGTGGTGGTGTGTTGTGAATTATTGGTGTTGCAGTTAAACTACTAGAAGGTCTAAAAATGACTTCACACAGCCGGAGATGGAGTAGAAGCCGAAGCAGGAGCCCAAGACTTCATAGGATTCGGTCTGAACACACTGCTTATCGTGGTCCTCATAGGACAGTCTCACGTCGGGGCTTCAGGTTACATCCCCCCCCCCCCCCCCCCAACACCACCCCAATAGATTTTACTTTTCCTCTGTTTGATCTGTAATAAAACCTTGTAAAGACCAAATGCATCTCATAGTACAATCCTTCCATGCTTTTCCCTCAAATTTTATTGACCAATGGCGTGCAGATGCAGAATTTTATGCATGGAACTTGATGTTAGTGTTTTGGATGAGTCCTTTTACCCTAAGATTTCATCTTTACATTTTATATTCCACCATACTCTTTATAATCATTGAAGATCTTGCTGCAATGTTCTACGTATTCTTTTCTTTTTTACTCAATTGACTAAAATATTTTTGCTTTACTAGAATTTTGTTTCACCATCTACTGCACAGCAGAGGAATAGTGTGGCGATTTTATAGCACAGTTGTTCCCTTATTTCCTTTATTTGTTTGTTGTCATTGAACAAATTGTGGATGGATTCTGTGAAATTTCCATTTGGAGATTACTAATCAATTCTACATTTATTAGCATCTTTTTGTGGCTATTCAGGAACCTTGAATCTGAAACACCATAAAATCTTGCTTTGTTAATTATTTTAGTTATTCTTTCAATTTTTGAATTTAAATGGTTTTTGCATGGACATTATATATGGAAAACCTGTGGATTGATGACCTTTCTCTGGCATATAATATAGGAGTGCAGATGTTTGAACATTTTTAGTTTCTCACTGACTTTGGAATCATAAGAACTATTATGAAGTAGCCTTTCTTGGAAAGTAAATGCAACTCATGTTCAAGAGGCTAATGAAGATTTGGACAAATCATTAGCCTTTTCATTTGCGGCTTTCTCTGCTTGGTTGATGACTTGGTGCATCTTCATAGTAAGCTTTATTCTGGAATTTAGCAAGCCACTAAACTGCATGTCTAGTTGAATGTAAGGTTTCATTTAATGAAAGCATCTATGGGCAAGGTTGCTTATGGCGGTTGAAACAAAGATGAAAGGATGCTGTCGGTATCTGCTTCCTGCATTTCCATTGGTGAGGAAAATTGTCTAAAAGATGGGTTTCTTGGAGGAGTTACAAAGATATTCTCTTAGATAGGTTTCTTGGAGGAGTTACAGAATTATTCTCTTGTTAGCAGTAATCTCTTCAGTATCCACTATCATAAATAATTGCCAACAACTTAGCAATTTCAACTCATGCTAGTGTTGCATCCATTAGGTATCCAAGGCACCAATTTGGATTCAATTATATTGATTGCTTCATAGAAGAAGAATAAATGTGTTATGAATTGTCAATTTAATGGTCACTACCTGCGAATGATGATGTTACTCTATTATTCTTATATGGTTCAACCAATGAGCTATTTTCAGATAACCAGAGAAGTAACTAGATCTGTGGTAGGTGCTGGCTGAGAATGATGTTAACATCCATCTTTGTTTGATAAGTTTGAAATTGATTTGGATAGGATCAAAATGGATTAATGTTTAAAGATTATCTGGTGATTAGTAAGATGAGCTAGAGTAGTGGAATAGAGGACTCTTCTATTTGCTGGAGCGAGGTTGGAAAAGTGTCTAGGCCTCATCGAGAAGTGGGTGAGGAGAGTTAGTTTTTCTGCCTGCTTCCTTCAACTTAATAGGCATCAGGCCCCACTTTGTTTGTGATCAGGATGTTGGAGGATATCAATTAAAAATGAAGGGCCGGGTGATATTTTACGGGTTTTAAATCTTTTCACTCTTCATAGTTTGATTTATTAGATGCTCTTTCTGGCTCTGTGTATTTCTTTTGAAGATCTCTGCTCATTTGTAGCTTCTGTTATATTAAGGTGCAGTCGACTTTTGAAAAGAGCATTCAATAATACTATTTTCTTGCTATTTGAAATTATTTTCATTCATCCTTGACGAAGAGAGAATTGACCTGCAAATTGTTACTGTTTGTATTGCTTCTATTCTTAAATCATTTCTGTGCTACATTCTTGTAGCCAAAGCAGCTTGTGCAACAACTGTAAGCGGCCTGGTCACTTTGCTAGGGATTGCTCTAATGTAGCTGTCTGTAACAACTGTGGTCTTCCTGGGTATGGTAACTTTGCATTGACTCCACATTTATTGCAAAATCCACTTTGTTTATGCAAGATTTACCAAAAATTCTAGGCTTCGAATGGTGCTGATTATCTTATTCTTTTATTATAGTCACCTTGCATCAGAGTGTACTTCCGAGACCGTGTGTTGGAATTGCCGTGAACCAGGTCACACAGCAAGCGGTTGTACCAATGAGGGTATCTGCCATTCATGTGGGAAGGCTGGTCATCGTGCTCGAGACTGTCCAAACCCTGATCTACCTCCTGGTGACCTGAGGTTGTGCAACAATTGCTTTAAGCAAGGTCACTTGGCAGCTGATTGCACAAATGAAAAGGCATGCAAAAACTGCAGGGAGACGGGCCATATTGCCCGGGAATGTCAGAATGTCCCTGTTTGCAACTTGTGCAACATATCTGGGCATGTAGCCCGGCAATGCCCAAAGAGTGATTACCAAGGAGAAAGGATTGGTTTTGGCCGCTTTGGTGGTTTCCAACCTGTTAGGTGCTTAAACTGCAACCAGGTCGACCACATGACCAGGGACTGCTTCGAAATACTCATCTGCCACAATTGTGGTGGTCGGGGACACATGGCGTTTGAATGCCCTTCTGGTAGACTGATGAACCGATGGCCTCGTAGGTACTAGACTTTATGTTTTGGGGAAACAAGACAGAGATTTATTTAACACAGATATCAACTTGTCTTGGCAGGATTTAGAACATCTCTTTGTCCAGGCTCCTTTAGACCAATTTTGCTTTCGAAACGTATTTCGGTTGTAATTGTTTCATTGGTTGCTTAAACATAGATGGCTTGTGAAAGCCTGTTTCAAAATTTACTATTTTACTCTTTCTGGAACTTCCAGTTGTAGTTCTTAAGTTGTTGAATGGTCTCATGACAAACCTGCACTTACATTTGCTTTCTAGTCACTTAAAAAACGGCCCTCTGCAGAGTTTGATTTCTATTCTTTGCCAGCCAAATTTACTAGCAGCACTTACAGGGGCATACTATAAATTGTGTTGTAGAAGTGTTGAGGTGCTTGTGCCATAACGCTTTTTCTGTTTTCCTTTCCGGAAACCACTCAGGCTTCATAATATGATTACTCGTTGCTGTGGAATAATAAATGTCTCATGGTTAATGGGACTTGGATGTTTTGTCCGACTGCTTTGGTCCAACTTTTCCTTGTGCACATAATAGAGGCGTGGGACAAAAGGTGGTTGATTATGGTCTTCATGGCCACCTATCAAATATTGGAATATTTCATTGACAGTGTGCTGTCAAATTGCAAATTTATAAAATATACTGCTTCGATTGGATCCCTTTTTAACTACTTTATCGTTAATTTTAGTTCGGAGGTACCTACTGTGTTTTTGCTTTTATGTTTGCTTGCTTTTTTCACTTTCTAATGGCATAGAAATAAACACAATTTTTGGGTAAATAACAGAATGTCCGTGCTATTTTGATAACGTTCTTCCAAAGTATTTGCACATGCAATTTGAAATTCGAAGAAATTGACTCAATGGCAACCTCAAACCCACAACAACATTATTATATTATTAATATCGTTATAATGAAATTGAACATTTTGTATTAACTATTTATCTATTATGAATTAATTTATCTTAATATAAGCTTTTATGACATGACCAAAGTTGAACTCAAGTTTGAAAAGATAAAGTTAGCCTACCAACAATTGAAGGATGATCTTTGGTGCAATTACTACTACATTATTTAAAATTAAACTCCACTCCATATATCAAATCAAAGCACTTAGAAGTTGGTATTTGCTGGTCCGGAGGCAAGCACATACATTGCCCTTTCCTTGCAAGCATTGCTTCATTCAGTAGTATAGGTGGCTAGTGGGGACAAAGTGAAAAGGAAGTCATCTCTACGTCATGGTCCTCCCCCATACCCTCTCCCTCTCCCCCCACCCGAACACCGCACCACACTACAGTGAGAAAGTCGTTCCGCTTGTTAGTTGAGATGGGCTTGTCCTTGTGGTTTTTGCAATATCTCCAGCCCTCGATAATTCATAGTAAGTAATAATAAGTTGTATGGCATAGTCACGAGGACAGCTATAAATTTGAGAGAGCTTTGGAGGCACAGGTACTAGCTAGCTACTGAAAATCCATGGAGACATCAATAAGAAGATTCTCCATTGTATTGTTCTTCACTATGATGATGGTTGATCTAAGATGTCAGGGGGAAGACAGCAGCGATGCTGCTCTACCTCAAAACAACTATGTCAAATCCCCTACAGCTTCAGGTAAACATGATCCGGGAGCAAATGAACTCGAGAAGCAAAGAAACAAAGCTTACAATGACGTGAAAGCTTGGAATAGATATAGAAAAGACGGCAGTGGAGGCGGAGGTGGAGGTGGAGGTGGAGGCGGAGGGGGAGGTAGTTGGGGCTGGGGTAATGGTGGAGGTGGTGGAGGAGGAGGAGGTGGTGGCAGTAGCAGCAGTGGGGTAACGGGAGGAGGAGGTGGATGGGGCTGGGGAGGAGGCGGAGGTGGCTGGTGGGGCTGGGGATGTAGGAGGCCAAAGAGAAACCATAATAGAGGTGGCCATGCGCACAAGAAGAGAAGTTTCGGTAATGAAGAGTATATGATAGGGGAATTTGCTGAATGCATGGGAAGAGGAAGGTGTCAAGGCATGAGATTGGATTGCCCTCTTCATTGCGGTGGACCTTGTTTCTACGACTGCAAAAACATGTGCAAAGCTCATTGTCCACGCTAACTTTTTACCAAAATTTTGTTGAGAATTCGATTTTTTTTTTCCTTTTTGGGGTAATAAATGTTCAAATGTATCTTGGTTTTTACAAGTTTTTTTTTCTTCCCTTGGTATAATTGTGCTTTGATGTTCTTAGAATCTTGCCCTGGTTGTGTTTGTAATCTCTGCTCATGCAGCTTTCCTCTAGTTAAATTTTTTATTGGTTGTTGGGAGTCAAGAGACATATCAAATTCGAGCACAAATTACGTAATGGTTCTCTGGTGGAAAAAAGTGCATGTAATGACCACCTTTCCCCAAGTTTGTGGATGAAGCTGAAGTAAATTGCATATATATCATGATATGAAACTGTCTGTGATTTTATTAAAAAGGAAGTGTAATTATCTTCTACGTGATAATAATTAAAGGCTAGTGTTATTGTCAGAGCAATAAACTGTAACGTTCTGAATTTGAGAATGACATGACAATACCTAAAAAATGAAATGTCAAATCCTTACATCTATAAATGACCATTAACCAAGACATATTCTCCATTCATAACTTAAGAAATAACAATACATAGTCTTAAATTACAAATTAAAACTAAACATAAAAACTGAATCCATGTCAATAAACAATTCCAAAACAATGTGCTAAACTAATACAAAGATCATAACCGCTCATCACTCTAAATCCTCATCAAACCACTCATCCAACCCATCCTCATCTAATTGAGAACTTGCAAAATGGTAGATAAGAAGTTAGCTCAGTAAGGAAATCTGACTTACCTGGGATTGAGTATGCTACATATACATATACATTTATAAAACGATTGTTCAAAATAGTTTACAAGTTATGGTATAACACAACTCATGGGGTTTTAGAATATCTTCTTGGTGGCACTACAAGAAAAATGAATTTCCGCAACCATTACATTTCGTGGGAAAAAAGATAGAATTGGTCGTAAATGATCAATTGCAACGGCATTGCAACGGAATAGTGGTTGTTGCTATTGAAGGGGGTTGCAATTGCCTTTGCAACCATAAGCATCGTCGCAATGATCTATTTTTCACAAAAAATACCTTTTTTTATAACCATTTTTTTCCGTTGCAAGAAACCTCAAATCTATCCAAACTAAATGCAACGGTTCTTTTTCCGTTGCATGGTCGTTGCAAATAGGTTTTTTTTTAACGAATTTTGTTAGTTGTAAATACCATTATTACTCATTGCAAATATTTAATATTATAATTAATATTTATTTCAAAATAAATATTTAATTAATTCTCATCACTTTTAAATGTGTCCCAAATTTACTAATATTTATTATATAGATTTTTTTCCTGACAACACGCTTTGTATAAGCGTCTCCAAATTAGCGACCAAAAGGTATGCTTGAGTCCCTTTTTTTGCTACACTATGAATGTGTAACGTCCCAAATTTGGCGACATTTTTTTCATAAATGTCCCTTTCTAGTGACGGAATAATGGCGACACTATGAATGTGTAGCGTTCCAAATTTGGCAACAGTTTTTGTATATAAATATCCTTTTCTAGTGACGGAATAATCGGGACACTATGATTGTGTAGTGTCCCAATTTTGGCGACAGTGTTTTTTACATAAATATCCTTTTCTTAGTGACGAAATAATCCATAATATCATAGAAAAATGTCCCGAAGTTACGACGTATAAGTATATTGCGTCACATATTTGGTGACATTTTTTTTTTTACATAAATGTCTTTAAAATGACGACGCATAACTATGAATCTGTCCCCCCTTTTTTAGTGACAAAATAATCCATAGCATCCCCAAAATGTGTCCCTAAATTACGACGGAATACGTATGTTTCGTCCTTTTTTCACAACACTAATTTTTTCGTAGTGTCCCAAAATTTAGCATCGTTTTTTTCCCCCAATATTTCTCACAATTTACGACACATTATTACTATTATGACATTTTTTGGTACACAATTTCTCCATAAATTGTGTACCATTTTTTATTTCTTGATTTTTTTAATACTTTTAAAGCTGCCAAATTAGATTTTTTAAATTTTAGAAAGTATAAAATATGAAACATAATTTAAATATTCAAAATATATATAATTCAAATATCCATATAAAGAACAAGTAAAGTAATATTTGAGTACGCAATGTTCAACTAATTCTCAACCAGAAATATCTCTTCACATCTTCAAAGTGGATGGATTTTTGCAAAGCGTTGATTTTGATATTTTAATGTCCCTGTAAATCAAAGCAAATAAAATGTTAAATACTCAAAATAATGAAATAATTGTATTGACAAATATTGATAATTTTTCAAAATTCAATGAAATAAATGCAGTTGAAATTTTTTGACTAAATAAGATACTTACATATATGTAAACGTAGACGTACACGTAGATGTACTAAAATTGTGACCAGCTTGAAAAATGAAACGCATGCCATGATACTGTGTACTAGTAATAGTAATTAGAATGACCATATTAATAGTAACTCACCTCTGAAAATAATATTCTAAAATTAGATACATCACTGCGCATACTGTTTAACTCTTTTTGGAAATCATCAATCTTCTTTTCGTAATCATTTTGCATGTCTGTAATCTTCCTTTCATACTCTTCCTTCAGGTTTGCAATCTTCATTTCATAACTTACATTCATATCATGTATTTGTTTTTGGAGAATTTCGACCTGAGGTTATTTTCTATTTTTTGCCTTAGAATATGGTCCAAGAGCAAAAAATAGTATGAACTAGAAACAACGTAAACATGCTGGAACTCTTTATAACAACTGAATATGACACGCAAAAGCAAATAAGTAAATTCAATAAAAGCTGGTGTTTTACCCGCTTGCATAAAGTGCATCAGTGTGTCTGTAACCTTGCAACAGAGAATTTGCATGCAAATAACTATTTGCTTGGAACAAAGTATTTGACATTGCTAGACTGCAATAGAGACAAAAATACACTGTTACTGTTGCTCAATGTCAACTTAATCAAAAACAAAACCAATTTCAATAAAAGAGCAGAGACTTAAAAAGCTAGTCTTAAATGTTAAAATGCCGAAAAAAATACTTAAAAGAAACACTTGAGTAATGTGCAACACACATGATCAAGAAATAAAGAAACGATTAAAAACTTACATAGTCTGTTGACCACCTGTTTGCAGCATCAACTGGCAGTACACATATTCATCGATTCTTTGCTTTGCAAGGCTAACCTGTTAAGAGTGAGAAAATTACACCATGAGATGCATTTAAATCACTGATAAAAACATATATTTCTTTCAAGAAATCAAGCTACATGGTTTTGGCCTTTCCGAAGCTGAAACCCAAGCCAGCACCACTGAGAGCCTAAGCCAGCACCACTGAGGATTCCAACTTTGACACCGCGTTTCAGTGGTGCTTGACACTGCCTTTCATACATTTGCATTACCTTATCTTCAGCACAGAATATTGCAACTGTTCTAATGCTGCCAACACCATCTTCATACATAGCCTGCATAGTATAGAACATAGATTTCAGTCGACTCTCTGCTGTTTTTTACTGCTTTTGTTTTCACCTGCCAAATAAAATTCTACAAAAAGGAAACAGTCTCTCCTCCTTGAGCAAAAGAACAAGGAAAGAGAGAATTTATTTCATCCTGTCATTAACTACCAAAATGTTAGATAACTTTGTAAATTGAATTAGAACGGCAACACAAAAGGAAAAGCTAGAAAGACTTTAAGGATGAAAAATAGAAGGAAAGAACAATAATTCTTAGGCTTGTGAGAACAAAAGTTAAAACACAACAATAACAAAACAACAAAAAAGAAAACAAAAAATAAAATTTCAATATATTCACCAATCCCAGTAAGAAAATAGGAAAAGCAAAAGAAAACACAGATCGATCTCACCTTCAAAGCAGCAAAAGCAATAAGGAGATATACAGAATGTTGATTAGGTGGAAATTTTAATTAAGATGTAGCTCTAGCAGTTCTAAGATTCCAAAATTTCTTGATATGCTGCTAGAAATAGATTGCATCAAGTAAATCAGATTTAAACTTAAGAAAAACTGTTCATGGCAGAGGACAAACCCCTAAAAGTCATAGTAAGAGGTCTCAATGAAAATGTAAAATAATCAATACAAGCTTAATACTACAAAAAGACTAATTCCCACTAATTAAAAAGTTTTATCACAGCTGAAAGTACCTGAATTGAGAATGTATCCTTTGAGACATTATTTTACACTGAAATGTGCTTCAAAACCTGGAAAATAGGACAAATAAAGCTCACAATCAGTAGGAATATTACATTTTTTGCAGGATTCTGATCCTATACCTCATATAAACTCGCATAAATTTAAAAATTGACCAGAAGTTTTCTATCTTTTTGAACATTTTCCATTAGAGGGAAGATGTCCAGAACATATGATGACAGGAGATACTGCTACAAACATTTTAAGCGTAGAGAAGGGAAACAATGCTTACACAATCCAAGTAATGAAGAAAAGGAAGAGTACTGAATAAATTAGTGAGAATATTGAAATGAACACACTATCAACATCGACATCATCAGTTGATCTTCCAAGAATAACCTGCAAATGTGAATTAAATTAGTTCAGGGGAGAAAAGAAGAAAATTCAACAATTAGGACCAAAAAAGGCTAAAGAATGCTAATATCCTAATTTTTACTATTCAACATGAAAAATTTCCACAATATTTTCACTAATAGATACATTCATTAAAGATTTTTGCCCTAATAACATAAGAGTCATGAATGTGCTTACAAAATGATTTAGAAACAACTAGTAATAATCTGCCTTAAAAAACCATGTAGGAAGCAGGCCAATCCATAAAAAGCATAGAACCTTTTTCAGATCAAAACATAAAAAGAAACCTAGATAGTGAGGCTGCATCAATGATCCTTGAAGCAGCATTCCGCATACAGTTCTATGTGAAAGAAACAGGTAAACCATAAAAAATAAAGGCAGACAGTAACAAGAAATGCAAAATACAATTCACAAGGAGCTCATGATACAAGGTTTAACCTCACATCAACAAAGATGACATCTTGAAGGTAAAGAAAAACCCAGAAATTTTAAGACGGAATGAAGGGAAGATACTCATTCATCATTTTCCACATAAAATTCTTACAAACGACTCACCTTCCCCTTCTCTGCACCACTGCCTAAACCAGGCAATCTAAGATAAGCTAAAACTTTGTCCCACTCTACCACTCATGGAATTAAAGCTTAGTTACTTTGATCAAGATGGTGACCAATTTCTAACACGGCAGAAATTTTATGAAAATCAACCTAAAAAGATTTTGTTACAGTAGAATGAGCAAAACCACATCACTGCTCAAATAATTCTCCCCGATAAAGGCTTATCTTATCAAATTTCTGCACAACTGACTGCAGTATCTGAACTAGTGACATCAGCCAACATCAATTTTCAAGAGAAATTTAGTTCACCCTCCTCCCCCAAAAGATATGGCAACTTGTACAAATTACAGTGACTTTCTTTCTTAGATAAGTCATAGTAGAGAATGTGAAGAAAAAGTGTGAAAAAAGGAACATCTCAAGTTCCCCAAACCTCTATGCAAAGTAGCTAACAATCACTACCATGATGACAACTTTCTATTTCATAATACAGGATATGAACCGTCTGAATTTTGAGAAGTTCATACAACAAAGCACACAGTAAAACCGATGTTGCTTAGGGAGTGTTCAATTATTACAAGTAAAACGACAGAGCATACAACGAAAAAGGACCAAGAACCCATATGTTGCAAACAATCAGGTGGCTGAAAATTCAGTTTAATAGTAAGCAAATATATGCTCTTCGTTATCTTAGATGCCATAAGATTCAAAGCTTTTTGTACGTTCAATTGATTCCAGAATGTCCACAAAACTAAAACCCCTATAAACGAATCTCAAACTCAAGAAAAATGACTTCCAGTTAGAACAATCCATGAAGTTTCGAGAGTGGGGCCAAGTAGCTGAAAGCAGTTATCAGCTAAGGTACCCCAAGCGCCCTTTTTACCCCTTCGCCTAAAGGATATCAACAACTACAGAGTTATAGATCAAAGGTTCTAATTCAACTAATTAAAATGGCATAATGGCCTAGTGCCCCTGAAACCAAAACAAACAGCCAACAATTTATAGAAAATGGAAAGTTCACAAATTTACTATGAAACTCTTTAACACACTCAAACTGCTTTTTAGATCCGGCCCGCGAATGCTAAAATCACTGGCCATTCGAGAAGTGGTCAACAACCCCATTCCAGAAATTCATGGACATCTTGATATTTCAGAACTTAGTCTTTCCAAAATACAATTACTTGTAAAACAGTTTAAACAACAAACAAATAATTATCAAATAACAAAGTTAAATAACATATCCCTCTAAGTTCATAAATTATTTTAAAGAAAATCAAAACAAAAGTTATGGGAAAACATTAAACAAATGGATGTCAAGTAAAAAGTATACCTTTTCTTCTCTTCTTCATCTTCTTCTTTTCTTAATTTTTCATTAACATCTTTCTGCTCTTTTGACACAAGACTAAGACTCGGGAGATGAGCTTAACGAGATACTTCTAGTTCTCTGTCTTCTGTGTCTCCTTGGTGTTGGAGAGCGACTTTTATGCCGTCTTGGTGTGGGAGAACGACTTTTTCGGTATCGAGAGGACAAAGATCTACTTCTTCGTCTTCTGTATAACAAAATAAGATTATTAAGCATGAAAATAAAGCATCAAAGTACCCGGGTCTTCCAAATAGCACCGTGCAAACTCACCGTTGAATAGAATAAAAATAAAAGCATGTTCAGTTACCTCATACATTGATATTAAACGGTGGGCTCCTTCTTTTACCATAAGAAACTGCTATCACAAACAAGCACAGGAGGACACCCATCGGCACCCATCACCTGATCACTTCCCGGATCAAGGGAAGCCATGGTTTCTTTTCTATTATTTTTCAACCAAAGAGGACAGGCAATCAAAACCCACATGCAGAAACCAAAAATGAGCTACCACCACTGAATAATTAAACAAAAATTGCACGAAAAATATGAATAGAAGAACAAGCTAAAAATTAAAATTTTCATTTGCATTTCAAAAGAAGGTTTAAGACACCTAAGAAAAATTCAGAACCTCAATTCTTCAATTGAAATTGTAATGAACTGCAAGAAAAGATCAAATCCACACACATTGTACAAAGCATACAATTACAACTATAGAGCAAGAAATTCATTAAAGGAAAAAAGAAAAAAAAAAACCTTTTGCAAGTGTGAGACACGGAGAGTTCTACCATACCAGTGGGTGGGATTACGGGTAGCGGGTTGGAGCAGCGGTGAAGAAGCTAGAGAGGAGAAATAGATATAGAAGAGATGGGGAGAAGAAGGCAAGGAAAAAGTGGCGATGGAGGGGAGAGGGAAGAAGAAGAAGAGATGCTATAAGCGGCGGCGGGGCGACGGAGGGGATGGTTCACTGGCGACGGGGCAACCAAAGGAGGGAGCAGGTGACGGGGGGCAGGGTGGGGGAAAGAAGAAGAAATGAATAAGAAAGAAAAAGAACAAATGGAAGAAGAAAGAAAAAGCGTCTAGCCTAAGTGTTGACAAGTGAAATTTTCTGTAGTGGATTTTAAAAAAAATACAATAATTATTTTTAAAATATTCCTAAAATTTTTAATGAGATGATGTTTAAATGTTCTATTATTTTACACGATTAAATTTTTATTTTTTTAAAAAAAGTATTGAAAATATTTTTATATTCTGATACCTTTTTTTATTAATGTCAAGAATATATAAAATATGTCAACTCTTTTATTTTATATCGAAAAATATTTAATTAGTCGATATTTTATATTAAATATCGAGAATATTCATATTATAAAGATGTTTTTAATTAATATTGATTAAAAAAATCCTTTTTGAATCAGGATAATTAATTTTAAAGTATTCATTTGATTTTGAATGAGACGACACTTATATAAAAAATCGTCATAGTTGTTTGACATTATTTAATTTAACATTACTTTTTAAAAGTGTATCGAAAGTATTTTTAATATTACGACATATTTCTGTTAATGTCGGGGAAAAAATATAATGTACCGACGCTTTAATTGAAAAATGACGAGATATTTTTTATTTGTCGACGTTTGATTCTAAACGTCGGGAATATTTTTATTATAGGGACACTTTTATGTCAAAAAGTGTAGCTAAAATAGATTTTTTTTTTATAGTGAATCATTAAGTTAATAAATATTATTAATTTTAAATTTGTTTTTAAATTCACTAAATATTTGTTTTTAAAAGTGCTTTAAATTAAATTATGAAATAAAATATCAAAATTCAAAATTATAATCCCCACCATTTTTTTCATTGCCAAAGGTTATCATTTTGGTCGTAAATAAAGATGGTTCATGAAACCACATACTTCGGTTGCAATTGGTTAATTTTCGTTGCATGGTATTAAAGGTTCATGATATTTGCAATGGATATTTATTTCGACGCAATTGAATACTCGTTTGCAACCAAAATTTATCCGACGTAAATAATCTAGTTGCGAAAACTCATTTTTCTTGTAGTGTGGGTTGGTCGCATCATATGAAGATCTTGGAATATCACACAAAAAAACAAGAGGGAGAGAAAGAGGAACAATGAATTTCTTAGTTTTACTCAATACTGAATCGAATTATATATAACTGACACCTAAATACTGAACCGATGTTGTTTACTCAATGAAAATAATGACAAATAGATCAAGGGAAAAAGACCATAGCCTGTATGGAAGAAAACCGGCGCCGGAATCAAGCAGAGGAAAGCCAGCACTGGGTGGGGGAGGCGCGAAGCGACACCCAGCGCCGAACATTGTGCATCCTTCCCGGCGTTGGTTGTGCTCTGGGAATTGAGCGAATGCGATTTTCAAAGCACCAAAAGTCAACCTACAACATCTCAACCCCAAGAACCAATCCCATCATCCATTTTATCAAGGAAAGGTACCATTTTGTGCACAAAAACCATTTAAACACATATAATACATATTCAAATATAGCTTAATTCACAAAGATGATTTATGCTTGGGGACTTGGTTTGGATTAACTGATTAGTCTTCCAATTATTATATCATTTTGAAAGAAGGACCTTAACTTATCCTAGGTATTGTGCCTCCCTAGTAGGGCCTTATAGCTTATAAAGTTGGGAATTCCCTACTAAAGCAAACCCACAAGCAATCAACATACCATGAATCATAAATCAGAATAGAGCATAGAACTTAGCTTAAAACCCATAATTTCTAATAACACAACCATAGATACAGAGGTGACAAATTATCATACCATACTCAATACCATTTTCATATAATCAAAATAGCAATTTCATAAAGGATTTAAAACGCACACAACTTCTGAAAAACAACAATTAGTAGCCAAAATACAGGTAAACCCAATTTCCTTACCTAGGAATTCAAACACCAGGAATCCTCCAAAAGCTTCCCCTCAAGCCACCAAACACTTATTCACCTTCAATTGAAACCTAAACAACACAATTAATCCTCTAATTGATTTTTCTCAATTTAGAACCCTAACACGCTAACTTCAATTCAAGAATCACAAGTCTCAATCCTATCCTATAAACACCTTAATCAACAAAAGAAATGCTAACTTACCAAGATTTGATGTCAATGGCTTAAGCCCCTTCTCAGATTTTTTACCCCCTCTCCTCTCTTCTTCGTTCTTTTCTTCTAGCACTGATACTGAAGGAACACGTAACTGACGTTATACCTGAGCCTCTAATACGTAATTAATTAAAACTCCCAAATAGAATAATTGCTACTTAACCATTTAACTTAAAATATTAACTCAAAGCCCTTTTAATACATGGATCCTAACCCACTAACTAAAAACAACCATAGCCCAAGAGGCTCATAAAGGGTAGAAGGATCATGGGCTTACATTCTATCCCCTTTACAAAAAGTTTTTTCCTCGAAACTTACATACCTTGGTCCTCGAATAAGAAATGATATTTCTGACGTGCATCTTCCTCTAACTCCCAAATCGCCTCACGTTTAGAATGGTTTGACCACTACACCTTAATGTAGGGTATCGTCCTCTATCTCAAAACTTGAAATTTCATATCCATGATCCTTATCGATACCTCTTCGTAAGTCAAATCTTCCCGTACTCGTAAGGGTGACGTCTCCAGAATGTGACTCGAATCGGGCACATATCGACGCAGCTGAGATACATGGAAGACATTATGAATCTTGGATAACGTTGGTGGAAAGCTAATCGATAAGCTATGTCACCTACTCTCTCAAGGATCTCATATGGCCCCTACATATCTTGGATTTAGCTTCCCACTTTTTCCAAATCTCATTACACCCTTTGTGAGTGATACTTTCAAATACATTTTCTCACCACACTGAAACTCTAATGGCCTTCGCTTGCTGTCTGCCCAACTATTTTAACGATCTTGGGCAGCCTTCAACCTTCCACGAATGACCTACACCTTTTCTTAAGCAATCTAAACTAATTCTAGTCTTGCAATGCTCCTTTCCCCTACATCATCCCAACTGATTGGTTATCTACATTTCTCTTCATAAAGAGCCTCATATGGTGCTATCCCAATACTAGTTTGGTAATTGTTGTTATAAGAAAACTCCACTAGTGTCAAATAGTCAATCCAATTCCTCTTGAAGTCCAACACACAAGCCTGTAGCATATCCTCCAATGTCTGAATTGTCCTCTCTGACTGACCATCGGTTTGAGGATGAAACGCTATAGTAAGTGTGGCAGTGGTTCCAATGGCTATGTTGAAACTCTTCCAAAACTAGGACACAAATCTGATATCTCTATCTAACACTACACTTACTGGCACCCTTTGCAACCTGACAATCTCATCCATGTACATTTTGACCAACTCCTCTATAGAAACTGTTACCTTCATAGGCATGAAGTGCGCTGACTTGGTTAGATGATCCACTACAACCCAGATAGTGTTCTTCCTCGCTTAAACTTAGGCAATCCAATGATGAAGTCTATAGTAATATACTCCCATTTCCACACCGAAATTTTCAGTGCAAACACTACTACTGCCAACTCCAAGTCATGAGTTGGGTAGTTTTGCTCATAAGGCTTCAACTGTTGGGAAGCATAAACGATCACCTTACCATTCTACATCAACACATAGCCCAATCCGCTTTTCGAAGCATCACTGTAGATAGTAAATCTCCTTGCCTCAGACGGTAATACTAACATAGGTGCTGACATCAATAACTTTTTCAACTCCTGAAAGCTCCTCTCATAAGTTTCACTCTACTTAAACTGAACTCTCTTCTAGGTCAATTGAGTCAATAGAGTAGCAATCTTAGAGAAATCCTCCACGAACTTCTGGTAGTATCTAGCCAACCCTAAGAAGCTTCTAACTTTTGACGCATTGGTTGGCCCAAGCCAACCAGCTATTGCTTCGATCTTCTTAGGATCAATGGAGACCCCCTCTTCAAAAATCACATGCCCTAGAAAAATCACGCTCCTCAGTCAAAACTCACACTTGCTGAATTTAGCATACAACTTCTATTTCCTAAGTCTTTGCAACACCACTTTTAAATGTTCCCAATGCACTTCCTTAGATAGAGAGTATATTAGAATATCATCTATAAACAACACCACAAACCTGTCTAACTCATCCTTGAAGACCCGATTCATCAATTTCATGAAAGCTGCTGGCACGTTATGATTAGAAACTCATAGTGTCCATACCGAGTTCGGAAGGCACTTGTCGGTATGTCTTCAGGTTTGATCCGTAACTGATGATACTCAAAACGTAAATCAATCTTAGAGAACACCTTCACTCCCTTCAACTGGTCAAATAGATCGTTAATCCTGAGAAGTGAGTATTTATTTTTTATTGTGATCTTGTTTAGCTCCCTATAGTCGATGCACATCTTCATACTTCCGTCCTTCTTCTTCACAAACAATATGGGAACACCCTATAGAAACACACTAGGACGTATGAACTTCTTGTCCAACAACTCCTGAAGTTGTACCTTTAATTCCCGTAGCTCAGCTGATGCTATGCGATATGGTGCTTTCAAAATCGGTTCAGCTTCAGCTACTAGAATTAAGTTGATTTCAAAGTCGACCTCCTTCTCAGGTGGTACGCCTGGCAGATCTTCTGGAAACATGTCCTTAACTCATTCACTATTGAAATATCTTCAATTCGTGATTTTTGGTTCTTTGTCTCCACCACACTAGCTAAGTAAGCTTCACATCCTTTGCGTAGATTCTTGCAAGCCCTAATCGCGAAAATCACTAACATGGATCTCTTGCCCACTACCCTGTCTTCACTTTGGAAATGGAAAACAACTCTATCTGGTAAGGCAAATTGTACCTTGTTCTCTCGGAAATTCACCAAAGCATGATTATTAGCCAACTAATCCATACAAAAAATCACGTCAAAATCAACTATATTAATTTGGATTAGGTTTGCATCAAGTTCCTCATCACCAATTGCTACTCGATATCCCTTATTCATCAGGTTAGACACCAAAACTTTTTCATTGAATACTGCTACTCTATATGAGTCGACTAAACGGGTAGGATCTGACTTTAAGGCCTTAGCAAACCTACGGGATATGAACGAATGCGATGATCCATAATCAAATAACACAATAGCAAGTACACAGTTAATCAGAAGTGTACCTGTTACCACATCATCAGTTGTATCAGCCTCATCTTGGGTAAGAGCAAACACTCGAGCATTGGCCTTCTGTCTCTGATCCCCTGCCTTGGGTTGTTGCGTGCTGCCTGCTGTCTGAGTCGGTTTGATAGCTGGCTTGAGACACTGACCAATCTTATGACCCATCTTTCCACATCGGAAACAGCCACCTGAAGCCCACTTGCATTCTCCCAAATGCCTCTTACCATAAGTGGTGCATTCCTTAAATAGAGTATTAGCATTAGAAGCTATAGATCCTACTGCACTCCCTGCTAGTGCCCCTGAAATAGTTGGCCTAGACTGACCAAGAAAAGCTCTCCTCTTCGCATCAAGTTGACCTGACAATGCCGGTCTAAACCTCTACCCTTGGTTGAACCCCGGCCTGGTACTCAATCTCTGACTGACCGCTAGATTGGACCCCTATCCCCGACTAAATACTGATCTGGATCTCTTTCTGTCCCTATCCGTATCAGATCTCCTAAACTTAGCTTTGATATCCAAGCTTCTCTAATAGGCTTCCTTGTAGGCACCAGGTCTAATTGCAGATAACTTTCCACGGATCCTAGTCAACAATCTATGCACAAACCGGTTGGTCCTCGAAGTAGGGTTTCGAGTAACCGCAGGTACATACTTGCCTAATAACTTAAACTTAAGTGCGTAGTCAGTCACACTCATCTGCTCTGACTGAACCAACTCAAAGAACTGGTTCTCCTTCTCAATTTTGAATGTGTCCGAGAAGTACTGCTCCAGAAATATTTCCCTGAATTTCTCCCATATAAATGGCTCACCTCTTTGATAATAGATGGGCTTCACCTATTTCCACCACCGCAGCGCTTCGCCCACCAGAAACAGACTTGCCATCTTCGGTTTGACTTCCTCAGGAACTTTCATCGTCTCAAAGTGATACTCTAGTTCTTCGATCCACTCCTCAACTCTCTCGGGTCCTCTTATACCATTGAATGTAAGGAATCCCATTCTCTTCATTCGCTCGTAAAGCGACTGAGATCCCGAGTCATTCCTCTGGAGTCGACGCTCTTGGTCTCGCTGCAACTGCTATTGCTCCGCCTGCAACCTGAGTTGTTCTTGCTGAACTCTAATCTGCTCTTGCTATAGCAGCTACTAACTCTGTATTACTTGAGCCACCATAGCTAATGCAGTAGGCATGTTCATCGGTGTACTAGGATTAGGCACGGTTATGACTGGTGGTACCGACGTAGCTGCTGGCAGCATAAATGGTGAAGGTAGGGGTAGTTTGATCCCAGCAGAATGATCCCCTGCCCCACGCAGTGCTAACACAGTAGCAGACGAGCTCTAACCCCTATTAGCCCTCCTAGTCTGCCCTCGCGTTCGTGTAGTTGCCGGTCTATCCCTGTCATTGTCCCCAGCACCCTCCTAAGCAGTCCTTCTTATACCACGTGCTATCACGAAAGCACCACTCGCGTGCTAAAGGGACAAAAGAAAAAGAAAATAATTTACTAAATAATCAATATTCCTAAAGAATACTGAAAATACTACTTATGCTACTATATTCCTTAAATTTAAACTTATAGGTTATCACTCAATTCTATGCTTATTGTCCTAAAGTTTCAGCTTAGGAAGCATAACCTTCATCTCTGATACCACTAAATGTCACGCCCCGAGTCCGAGGATGACACGACAGCATCCCCAAAATTGGAATGCCGAATTCTTAGCACCTTAAACTGATCTACTACTCTTTCACTGCGCTACTCTAATATTCAAATAACTCGCACATATAAACTCACACTTCTAGAAACTCAAATTCGTAATCAAGTCTAAGTAACCTAATTGACATTAACTGAGCATTTATTTACGTAGTCTATCAAGTATATAACAGACATAAATCCATCAAAATCATCAAAGTCTAACAAAACATCCTAACCGTTCAAATAAATAAACATATTCCAGAAATTAAAAAAAAACAGTCCGATCTCATTGACAATCTTCCTCAAATCACTCGTCTAGTTCTTCTTCTTCTAACTGATATCCTGCAAAATGGTAAATAAGGAATGAGTTCACCAGCTCAGCAAGAAAATCTGGCTTACTTGGGATTGAGCATGCTATATAGACATATACATTTATAAAACGATTGTTCAACATAACTTTCAAGTTATTGTAGTACACAACTCTTGGGGATTCGGAATATCTTCTTGGTGGGTTGGTCGCACCATATGAAGATCTCAGAATATCACACTAAGAAACAAGTAGAAGGAAAAGAGGAACAATGAATTTCTTAGCTTTACCTAATACTGAATCAAATGAGACATAACCGACACCTAAATACTGAACTGATGTTGTTTATTCAATGAAAATAATGACAAACAAATCAAGAGGGAAAAACCATTGCCTGAATGGAAGAAAGTCGGAGCCGGCTGCGCCTCCCCTACCTGGCGCCGACCTCCTCTACTTGATTCCTGCGCTGATTTTCTTCCATTCAGGCGATGGTCTTTCTCCCTTGATTTGTTTGTCATTATTTTCATTAAATAAACAACACCGGTTCAGAATTCAGGTGTTGGTTATACCTCATTCGATTCAATATTGGGTAAAGCTAAGAAATTCATTATTTCTCTTTTTCTCCCTCTTGTTTCTTAGTGTGATATTCTAAGATCTTCATATGGTGCGACCAACCCACCAAAAAGATATTTCGAATCCTCAAGAGTTGTGTACTATAATAATTTGAAAGTTATTTTGAACAATCGTTTTATAAATGTATATGTATATGTATATGTAGCATACTCAATCCCAAGTAAGCCAGATTTCTTTACTGAGCTAGTGAGCCCAATCCTTATTTACCATTTTGCAGGATATCAGTTAGAAGAAGAAGAATTAGACGAGTGGTTTGAGAAAGTTTGACTATGAGATCAGGCTGTTATTTCTGAATTTCTGGAGTATGTTTATTTATTTGAACAATTAGGATGTTTTGTTAGACTTTGATGGTTTTTATAGATTTATATCTGTTATGTACTTAGTAGACTACGTAAATAAAAACTCAGTTAATATTAGTTGGGTTGCTTAAATTTGATTTCGAATTTGAATTTCTAAGAGTGTGAGTTTATATGTGCGAATTATTTGAATATCAGAGTAGCATGATAAATCAGTTTGAGACGCTAAAGTTTTGGCATTTCAATTTCGGGGGTGTTTTTGACATGTCATCCCTAGACTCGGGATGTGACATAAACTTCCTTGCAGAGCAAAATTTAAAAAAATATCAATTCTGCCTTTTGTAGTCAAAAGATTACTGCTGCTGTTTCTCCTTCCTTTTTCCATCTATGTGATTTTATTATGATATGAGAGTGTCTATGTGATTTTATTAAAAAGGAAGTATAGAATTATTTTCTACGTGATAATAATTACAGGCTAACGGCATTGTCAGAGCAATAAACCTCCACGTAGAGCAAAATTTAATAAAATGTCAAATCTGCTCCCTAAGATTATTGCTTCTGTTTCTCCTTCCTTTTTCCATCTCTTTCTTGGACGAAATCCCTCTCTTATACATTGCTTCCCCGCCCGTCCCAAGGATACTAGCCCAACCAACATACTGTCACCGGTGCTTTTCTTATCTCTCCTTCCTCCTTCACCTCCTCCCATGTTGTCCAACTTTCTTCTACCCTGTTTTATCGCTCATCCTTCTACAGCTATCGCTTTCTTGAATTCTTATGACTCTCTAATTTACATAGCAATATACTAATAGTCAATCATTTGTATGACAGCAAAGATTGTAACTTTAATTGTTAACTATGATTATAATTGTTTAAATTTAAAAAAGTTAAGAAAAATTTTATGAATTCAAGACAATTGAATGGTGTTGAAAGTCTTCCATTATAGAGGGTGTGGTTGTAGTCTCAACAAATTAAAGAGACGACCTTAAATAATATTTTAGAATTTTAACTTAATTATAAAATGAAAAAAACAAATATCTGCACATCAAAAGGGATTGGATGTTTGGCCCAGGTTGAAATCTTGAAGCCTCCAATTGATAGGGCCATGAACGGCCACCACCATTCGGTGGTTGAAGGTGGCAAAGTTTGCTAGGCAGATATGGGGAAAAAACAAAAAACGAAATGGAAGAAAAAGACAGAGATGAAAAGATGCAATGCAGAGGGGCGCCGGGGGGAGGGTAGGATTGGATTTCGCCTGAAGATGAGACAAGAAGAGGAGAAATAGAATTGTTCGGCCTTGGTGGCCGGGAAGAAGAAGCAGATGAGATGGAATTTTGTTTAGGACTAAGATGAGAAGAGGAGAAAAACGAGGACTAATGATTTTGACCAAAAAGGACACAATTGACATTTCACTAGATTTTACTCTGGTAAGAGAATAATTGTTTTAGCAATATCACCGGTCACAGTTAAATTATCGCAATAAACTAATAGTTGTTATGAATTATTGGAATCTCCATTAATTAGTGGAGGCTCCACTAATTATGGATTTATGTGAATTATTAGAAGATTTTTATGGATGTCCACCATTTAGTGGAGACACCATTAATTGAGATTAGTTGAAGATGATGTATGCCATGATGTATTTCACTAATTAGAGCTCTATAAATAGAGCTATTCTCTAAGCTTGTAATACACCATCATTTTGTGAAAGAAAGATTAGTGAAAGAAAGATTAGAGAAAGAATTGTGAGAGAAAGAAAGAGAGAAGTTTGAAGAGAAATTCTTGTGCAAAGAATAGTTAGAATTTTCTTAGTGTGTAGTGTGTAGATTTTATTCTAACACTACCCTAATTTTATAACAATAGTAATTTTTTTATATTTGAGATTGTTTAAAATAAATATCTTTTTAAATAATAAATAAAAACTAATCGTTGTTTAAAATAAATATAAATAAAATAAATAACTTTCAATTATATATGAATCTCACAACTAATTGTTTTAGTTATTGAGGATAATGTAATAATTTATATATACTCAAATATTCTCTTTAGATTATACTTAAATAAAGATTGAATTGAGATGAGTCTGTTAAATTTTAATAAAATATTACTCTCTATTTTAATCGATTCACAAGTTTTTTAAAAAATAAGGTTTTTTAAATTAATTAATAAATATTTCCTATTTTACTTTCAAAGAATCTCTCTCTTTATTAAGGACTAATCAAATTTCAAAGTTTTATGTGTTGTAAGTATATTTAAATTTCTTCCATTTCCTACTATATTCATTATATTAAAGAGATATATTTATGAAAAAATAGTAATTAATATAGGCTTGATTTGTTATTGAGACAGATAAATTTGGACAAAAATCTTAGTTAAAATGGATAGATAAAAGAGGATAGTGGGAGTATTAAATGTGAGATAAATGTAGGCCTAATCATTAATGAGGGAGAAAAAATATGATATATTGTGAGTATATGACAACTCTCACGAAACGAATTGAAATTATTTTTAATTAAATTAAAATTTTGAATTAAATTGAATCCCAACCCAAATACAAATATTTATGTCGAGTTAGATATAAACATTTAATTCTAAATTAGAAGAATAACAATTTTTATTGTGTTATGAGAGACTCTATATATATTTATAGTAATAATTGTGATGATGACATTGGATGCAAAATTAAATAAAAAATTTGTATAATTTTATAATCAATACATATGGTGACAGTGATCATCACAGGTAATGAATGTAACCAAACACATTGAGGACTATAAATATAAAAGAACATGATCCCTTCATAGCTTCTCATGCACGAGGTGTTGTTGAATTAGGGAAACATAATGTTAGCCGCTCAAACAAGCAAGGACATTAAGATGAGGCCAATATCTTTGATCTACTCCTTTAATCAATATTTTTATGTACTCATTTTTTATTAATATTATTTTGGGCCAATGAACTTTCTTTTCATTTTGTGAAGAGTGAAGTCTTTTTATGTTAAAAGGCTTAATTAAGTAAGACTACCAGCGACCATAGGTTTTTTTATTTTTTAAATTCAACTCCTGCTTCTTATTTCTTGTACTATATATATATATATATATATATATATATATATATATATATATATATATATATATATATTTTAATTAAAGATTCAACCCTATATTTCAGAAGAAATAGAAGAGGAAGTGTTCCCCTCCTCGCTCAGTACAGGACTTGATTGGGAGACCAAAGTGGTTCCCCCATGATTACATAAAATAACTGGGGGAATAAGGGATGTGGGAAAATATCCAAAATAATGGTGATGTTTTGTCCATTTGGCAATTTCATGCGCAAAATAATTGTACTATATACTTTTTAGAGTATTTAACAAAATTAATCCTTATTTTAGTTTTTTATAGATAAATCTGTTGAGATGAATTGTGGAGTTTAATTTTGAAGGAATTTAATTTAAATAAGTAATTTACAATTAAATAAAAAAAGTCTCATATTTTTCAAAATGTTTTGGATATAAAATACAATTACAAATGTAACAACATGAAAAGGAGAATGAACAACTGGGTTGGGAGTTGAAAAATAGAGAGAATAGAATGAATTTGGAGAGAAATGGTAGAAGATCTCTTGTTCGTCAGATTTTTTGAAAGAAAGAAATTGAAGTGGGGTGATGGAGGATCACTCCAACCTCCCAAACTTCTCTCTCCAAGAGTAGAGAGAAATGAAAAAAAGAGATGATCATTTTGAAGGTTTAAAATGACAAAAATAATTAAAACGAAAGGATGTTAGGAAAATGAAAATTTTACCTCTGTGATGAAATAGCCTTATTCGGATTGGTGTAGATATCTATATAAGGATATTCGAGACTAGTGGCTCATGTCCTTATAAACGTTTACAGCGTCTCATCCACGTGAAGCTTTCGATCTTTCGAAATGGTGCCTATAGCACAGTCGGTGAAGACTTAAAGTTTGGCTTTTGATAAGCCTTGAAATGGGTTTGGTTTTCTATAAATTGATGTTGAACTCCGAAGGCTTCTGTTTTCTTTTCTTTTACTTCTGTGAATTACCCACACACAAAATAGCCCAAAAAACACCACACCTTCA
This sequence comes from Voacanga thouarsii, assembly GCA_026120185.1. Classification (NCBI taxonomy): domain Eukaryota; kingdom Viridiplantae; phylum Streptophyta; class Magnoliopsida; order Gentianales; family Apocynaceae; genus Voacanga; species Voacanga thouarsii. The sequence goes on along the minus strand of JANUWF010001636.1, from coordinate 2,726,349 downwards.
ATTCATTTCACATCAATTTCAATCCATCCCCGAGAGAGAATACAATAGCGTGCAAACAAAAAGCATTCATGCTTTTTGTTATTCTGCACGCGAAACAACACGAGTTCCATCCCGTGTTATTTTTTAAAAATTTTAATTAATTAATAATTAATTTATTATTTATTTATTTATTTTAATAAATTTTATTTTACCTTGGTCTCATTCATTAGGTGAGATAAATTATTTATTCTTGGACTTAAACACTCATAAATAATAAATCTCAATTATTTATTTTCTATACTTTATTAAATAGCCTAATAAATAATAACAAGTCTAAATAGACCAAATAAAATTTCAAACCTCTTATCTAATTCCAAATTAACTTTCTAATTATTCAATTTGGGCATTGGGCTATGAATAATTAATTAACCAATAAAACTAGATAAAATTAATACTCTCTTTCGAACCTTTTATTTTATTATAGTTCAATAATAAATTAGACTAATAAAATAAAATTTCATAATTATTAAGACCAATTTCTTAATCCAAATCTTTCATGACTTAAGGGTCATTCCGGGGATCAAAAAACACATCGTCTTGGCTACTAAAATGATCAAAATTCCCCTGTTATATAAATAGATATATTTTGCATTTTAAATATTTTCTAATATCATTATAAGGAAATAATAATCACAAGGACAATACCACGTTAGCAAATTCTTTGACCTACAAGTGTAATGACTAAAATACCTCTCTACGCATCGCCGTGCAATTAGAGAGGAATAGTATACTAATATCTCTCTAATAGACATCTAACATTCTTAGATCTCCAATCCAATGATCCACGACTCTTGGAATGTTTCTACTTTTCAAAGGAGCTACCCTAAAGTAAACATCCAAGTCATGTTCCCCAAGGCCCTGGATAATTAGATCATTTGAACAGTCACAAGGGGCGATATAGCGTAGAAATTATTTTGTACAAGTCTGTTTTAACTAACTAGTCACATATACCCAACACACAAGTATATTGGTTTTACGAAAGAACCTCAATTACAGTATATCAAAGTATATGTTTCTAATTTCGTCAGACCACCAACTCATACTCAAGTGGTAGAGTATTAGTCTACGCTGTAGCAGTAACAATTTGGGTTTCTTTTAAATAGTATTTTTAGAAATCACTATTACTGGTCTTGTTTTATGTATTCGAAATACGCGCATGCTATGAAGCAAGTAGACTACTCACTGATTAAAAGTAAGTCATTCCACATTTGGAATTCATAACATAATAGCCTATACATGATGAGATTCCGATTCTCATCAATCGGTTAAGAACAAACATTTATGTGTTAAGTAACCCGCAATCTATACTTTACTATAAAAGTTCACCATTTACATAGATCACTTACTTAAATATAATGAGTCCTTTTTAAATAAAAAATTGTACATAAATAAAATGTAAATTCACAAACAAATTTTGAAAGTAAATTCTTTTTTTAATAAATTTGATAATTATATCAGATAATCTAGTCTAAAGAGCATACATTCCAACAATCTCCTACTTGCACTCTAAGACGAAGAAAGTCCGTAGGTGCCCACCCCTATGGCGTCTAAGTATTTCTTGAAGACTCTCTCAACCAAAGGTTTGGTGAAGGGATTTACTAGGTTGTTCTCCGAGGCTATTTGTTCCACAATGATTTCCCGTCTCTGAATGAAATCTCGGATTATGTGGTACTTCCTCTGGATGTACTTCCCCTTCTTGTGGTTCCTGGGTTCTTTAGATTGCGAGACTGCTCCAGAGTTGTTGCAATACACCACAATCGGTCTGTCTATGTGTAACACAACTCCAAGTTCTGAAAGGAACTTCCGAAGCCAAACTGCTTCCTTGGACGCTTCCGAAGCTGCCACATACTCAGCTTCCATGGTTGAGTCAGTAATAAAAGATTGTTTAATACTCCTCCATGAAACAGCTCTTCCAGACAAGGTGAAGACATATCCACTAGTGGATTTTCTCTTATTCTTATCCGTCTGGAAATCTGAGTCTGTGTATCCAGTAAGAACCAAGTCGTCGGCCTTGTAAACCAGCATATAATCTTTCGTACCATTGAGGTACTTAAAAATATGCTTTACAGCTTGCCAATAAACCTCCCAGGGTTTGACTAATATTTACTAACTAAGTCTACAGCAAAGCAGATATTTGACCCAGTGCACAATATGGCGTACATGAGACTTCCCACAGTCGAAGTGTAGGGAATCCTACTTATCCTGTCTTTTTTCTCTTGGGACTTAGAATAGTCCTTAAAACAAAAAAAATAACCCATGTCTGCAAGGGATTATAGCTCCCTTGCATGAGTCCATGCTAAACTTAGCCAGCATCTTATCAATATATGTCATTTGGGATAATCCTAACATTCTCTACTTCCTATTTCTAAGAAGCTTAATCCCAAGAATGTAACTGGCTTCTCCCAAATCCTTCATACTAAATTGACTAGATAGTCAAACGTTAGTAGATGACAATGTCCCTACATCATTCCCAATGAGTAGAATGTCATCCACATATAGGACAAGAAAAATCACATTGATGCCTTCCAATTTCTTGTACACACATGGTTCATCCTCGTTTTGAATGAAACCGTAAGACTTTACAGTCTCGTCAAAATGAATGTTCTATGTTCTAAATACTTGCTTAAGTCCATAAATGGATTTCTTAAGCTTGCAAACCATATGTTCCTGGCATTTAGCAATAAAACCTTCCAATTGGGACATATAGATGTCTTCGTTAAGATAGCCATTAAGAAATGCCGTTTTGACATCCATTTGTTATATCTCATAGTCGTAATAACATGCAATGGCAAGGAGGATACGAATTGACTTAAGAACGGCTACCGGGGAAAATGTTTCATCATAATCGATTCTCTCTTTCCGAGTATACCCTTTCGCCACAAACCTAACTTTGAAGGTTTCCACCTTCCCATCCGTTCCTCTTTTCCTCTTGTATAACCACTCACACACAATGGGTTTTATCCTTTCAGGTGAAGCTACAAGATCCCAAACCTGATGGAAGTACATAAACTCAATCTCGACTTTCATTGCTTCATGCCATAGATTTGCATCGGCATCAGCAATAGCTTCTTCGTATCTAGTGGGATCTTGTTCCTGATTGTCAGAGACCAGCTTGAAAGCCTCTCCTGTCCATCTTTCTAGAACTCTAGATATTCCCCCACTACGACGAAGCTCCGTTTGTACAGATTCTTGAGACTGTACCTCTTCTTGTTCCATAATCGAGTCTGAAGAAGTTAATTCCAAAGATAACTTTTCCTTGAGTTCCAACCTTGTTGAACCTTTAGTGGAAGTACTTTGATCATCCTCCAAATATCTAGCATTGTTATTTATCAGTATTTTCTACTCCTTGGGATGATAAAAGAAACTTCATTTTGTCCCTTTTGGATACCCAACAAAGTAGCATAATTCTGATATTGATTCTAACTTGTTTCCCTTGATCAGTACATAAGTTGGATAACCCTATATCTTGAGATGATTTAGACTTGGCTTACGCCCAATCCACATCTCATAGGGTGTCCTAGGTACTGACTTGGAAGGCACTAAGTTTAGAATGTATGCCGCTGTTTCCAATGCATATCCCCAAAAAGAGATTGGAAGAGTAGCATGAGACATCATACTTCAGACCATTTCCATTAATATCACGTTCCTTCTCTCAGCTACTCTATTCTGCTGGGGTGTACCCAGTGCAGAGAGTTGGAATGCTATTCCATGATATATCATGTAGTCCTTAAACTTACCGATGAGGTATTCTCCACCACGATCCGATCTTAAGGTTTTGATTAGTTTACCTATCTGATGCTCCACTTTAACTTTAAACTCTTTAAACTTGCCAAAAGAGTCAGACTTGCGCCTCATCAGGTAGATATAACCAAACCTTGTACAATTATCCGTGAAAGTGATGAAGTACTCAAAGCCCCCTCTAACTTAAGTAGATAAAGGACCACGTACACCAGTATGAATAAGACTCAATATCTCCTTGACTCTATAAGCCTTTTGGGTAAACGACCTTTTATTCATTTTTCATATAAAGTAAGATTCACACTGAGGTCAATTTTTCAATCTTAATGAATCGAAGGGCCCATCATGGATTAACCTCTGAATCCTGGTTGAGTTAATATGACCCAACCTTAGATGCCAAAGATATGATTCATTGACATTGGTCTTTCTTTTCTTACTTAAAGGTTCAGATTGAGCGTTATTTATTTGATTGTTTGTAGGATTTAAAAAGAATAAAATTTCATACATGTGCCCTGTATATAAAACTTCTCTATTTCTACTGATAGTAATACCAGAATGGAAAGAAATAGAATATTCATGATTTATTAATTTTGAAACTGAAATCAAATTCTATCTAAAACCGAATACATATAAAATATTCTTTAATACAACTACTTTATTACAATAAAAAACAAGATCCACCTCTCCCACTACAAGGGCCCATACTCATATTCCATTTCGTACTTGTAGTTCATGCTCGCCCTTCTGGAGTCTTCTTATCTTACTAAACCCCTGTAAGGAGTTACAGATATGATCAATGGCACCAGAATTAACAATCTAAGTGAAAGTTGATCCAACAATTGAAATAGACTCTAGATAGAAAACAATACCTGTAGGGTTTTTTTTTTTTGCCTGAAATTCTGGACACTATTTTTTCCAGTGTCCTTTCTGCCCGCATTTGAAGCATTTGTCTTTGGGTTTGTTGGGCTGATTCTTGGGCTGGACCTGTACATTTCCTTTTTTCTTCTTGAACTTCCTAAGCTTGGATCCAATTCTAGAAGAAAAAGTACTCGCAACCTTAGCTTTGGATTGTGGATTCATGATTTTCTCCGCCACCTGAAGCTCTTTCATCAACTCAGTTAAAGTCATGTTCAATTTGTTCATGTTGTAGTTCAACTTGAATTGAGTAAAAGAGCCCGACAGAGATTCGAGAACCATGTCCACTTAGCTCTTGGGGTCAATAACAACCCTTAAGACTTCCGCTTCCTCGAAAGCAGTAATCATTTTGAGCATATACTCCCTGACTGATGCTCCATCAGCCATCTTATTGTTTATGATAGTCCTAAGAGCCTCCTGCCTTGCGGGCCGGCTCTTATCGGCGAATATCGTGACTAATAATTGGCTAATATCGTATGTAGTGACCATGTACTCATGTTTTGACTGAAACACATTCGACATGGAGGCCAATATATAGCATCGAACCATTTCGTTGGCCTTCTTTTATGCTTTTTTAGCTTCACACTCCTCCGTGGTGGAACCTTTCCCAATAACATGGCAGGTTTCGAAGAGGATATACTTATACTCCTCAACAGTGAGTATTATATCTAAGTTCTTTTTCCAATCCACATAATTTGGTCCCGTTAACTTATTCTCAAGGAGAATAACAACCAAATGATTAAAAGAACCTCCACCAACCATTTTTGAAATATCGAAAATAAAAAAAAATTCAATTTATAAATAAACAAAATAATTTATGACTTTATCCTCATATTAAATCCTATAATAGTTAACCCTATCACTATTATCTTTAATATAATTAATTTGGTTCTTAGAAAAACTGACACAATTTTTTAGGAAGATTAACAACTTTCTAAACTAAGTGTATTAACTATCACAAATTAATTTTCCTTCTAGGTAATGATCTAAAAGATAACTCCATCGTGGGATGACTGTTTCTTCTTATTTTATATGGACATACCTTACACTATAACCTCCAACGTGGGCTGGCCGATCATAGCATATGTCCCGAGTTATTAATTATATCCATCTATTAGTTCTAGATCCTTGTGGTATCCCCATCCTATACGAGTTCACTCTCAGGGTAATGCGAGGGGACCCAAAATCTCTAATGAGGATCATGATGGAAAACGTAGGGCCGTTGGAACCCCTCTCCCACTTAGTATTTAAAATAAGGATTTTTCTTGAAAAATATATTTTGAAAATTTCAATTAAATTTTCTTTTAACTCAAAATAAAATTTCTAAACTCATAAAAATTTCTATATCAATGTTTATACATTTTAAGAAATTTTTTCATGAATTAATTTTATTTAAGTTAATAAATTTAATAATTTCAAAAAAAATTCAATAAAATTTTCGAGAGATTTTGATCTCAAGTTTTTGACAAAAACAAATTCTCTTGATAAAATTTAATCAAAATGGTTTTCTATTTTAATTCACAAAAATATCTAAATTCAATATATTTTCTATGTCAATGATAAAATCATTTGAGAAAATATCTAAGAATTAATTTTTGTCCGAATTAAAATTAACCATTTGATTTAAAAAAATATTTTTCTTTGTCAAAAATTTTCAAAAACTTTGGTCTTTGAGAAAACGCGCACATAGGGTACAAAAAGAAATAAGCATGCTAGAAAACTGTAAATATTTTCATACTTTTTTATTCTTTTAACCTAAGTGTCAAAATAATAGAATTAAACACATTAATTAATTAATGGTCTTGTTTAATCCTAAAATTTCCTTTACTATTATTTTTCATGCAAAATATTCATAGAATATTAATTATTGCAATAAAAATAATTTCGCCTGGTATATGATCAAAAGCCAATATATATATATTAAATTCGGTCGGGTCCATGTACCCGCCACACTGGATCACGAACCATGGGCAAACCCATGGGCCGGATCTGGGCAGGTTGCCGCGGTCAAAATTGCTGACCGCGGCTGCGAAATTGCAAAAATGCAATTTGAAGAAAGCAACAGTAGCTTCCTTGATGATGGCTTCAGCGAGGAAGCCTTCCTCGCGGCTCCTCTCTCAATCCTAGTCGACTCGGTTCACGGCTCAATTTCATAGATCATCTTCTTCACCACATTTTCTCTGCATTTCAAAACTTTTGTGCACGTGATTTGTTACCATTTTTGATAAAAAATCATCTAAACAAACGCATATACCCTTAAAAACACTAGGTTTACACGATATCTATAAAAGCAAGTAAAATACATTGTTCCTATACTTCCACTCGCGAAACTTATAGTGAAACTACCTATATCAATAAATACAAAATATCACAGATTTTAACCAAAATAAATATTTTCTTATTTTAGTTAAGCCTAACATACTTCCTACATTTGCTAAACCATAGCTCTGATACCAAATGAAGGCTTAAAATGACAAAAATAATCAAAACGAAAGCATGTTAGGAAAACGAAAATTTTACCTCTGTGATGGAGTGGCCCTCTTCAAACTGGTGTAGATGTCTGTATATGGATATTCGAGGCTAGTGGCTCACGTCTTTGCAAACGTCTACTACGTCTCATCCACGCGAAACTTTTGATCTTCTGAAATGGTGCCCGTAGCACAGTCGGTGAAGGTTTAAAGTTTGGCTTTTGATAAGCCTTGAAATGGGTTTGGTTTTCTGTAAATTGATGTTGAACTCCAAAGGCTTCTGTTTTCTTTTCTTTTGCTTCTGTGAATTATCCACACACAAAATAGCGCAAAAAACACTACACCTTCAATTCATTTCACATCAATTTCAATCCATCCCCTAGAGAGAATACAATCGCGTGCAAACAGAAAGCATCCATGCTTTCTGTTATCCTGCACGCGAAACAACATGAGTTCCATCCTGTGTTGTTGTTGTTTTTTTAATTTTTATTAAGTAATTAAATTAATAATCAATCAATTAATTAATATTTTTATTTTTTATATAAATTTTATTTTACTCTGGTCTTATTCATTGGGCCAAATAAATTATTTATTCTTGGGCTTGAACTCCCATAAATAATAAATCTCAATTATTTATTTTCTGAACTTTATTAAACAGCTCAATAAATAATAACAAACCCAAATAGACCAAATAAAATTCCATACTTCCTCCGTCCCATAATATAAGTCGTTTGACTTAATTTCACATATATTAAAATTCCTAAAAATAATGTGACTTTATATTTTTTCTTCCTAAAACATCCCTATTTAAATGTCTTGGAAATAAGAGAAGAGATGAAATAGAAAGAGAATAATAAATAAGGATAAAAATGTAAAAATAGCTTTCAAACCTAAATGAAAAGTCCATAACGACTTATAATTTGGGATAGCAAAAGTAGTCCATAACGACTTATATTATGGGACGGAGGGAGTACCTTTTATCTAGTTCCAGATTAATTTTTTAATTATTCAATTTGGGCATTAGGCCCTGAATAATTAATTAACCAATTAAACTAGATGAAATTAATACTCTCTCTCGGACCTTTTATTTTATTCTAGTATAATAATAAATTAGACTAATAAAATAAAAACCCATAATTATCAAGACCAATTTCTTAACCCAAATCTTTCATGACTTAAGGGTCATTTCGGGGACCAAAAGACACATCGTATTGGCTACTAAAATGACCAAAATACTTCTACTATATAAATAGATATATTTTGCAATTTTAATATTTTCTAATATCACCATAAGAAAATATTAACCCCAAAGATAATGCTGCGTTAGCAAAGTTTTTGACCTACAAGTGTAATGACTAAAATACCCATCTATGCATCGCCGTGCAATTAGAGAGGAATAGTATACTAACACATCTCTAATAGACATCTACCATTCTTAAACCTCTAATTCAATGATCCATGACTCCTGAAATGTTTTTACTTTTCAAGGGAGCTACCCTAAAATAAACATTCAAATCATGTTCCCTAAGGCCCTGGATAATTAGATCATTTGAACAGTAACAATGGGTGATATAGCGTAGAAGTTATCTTGTACAAGTCTATCTTAACTAACTAGTCATATATATTCAACATAAAAATATATTGGTTCTACAAAATAACCTCAACTACAATATATCAAAGTATATGTTTCTAACTTCGTCAGACCACCAACTTATACTTAAGTGGTAGAATATTAGTTTACGCTGTAGCAGTAACAGTTTAGGTTTATTTTAAATAGTACTTTCAGAAACTACTATTACAGGTCCTGTTCTACGTATTCGAAATACGCTCATGCTATGAAGCGGGTGGACTACTCACTGACTAAAGGTAAGTCATTCCCCATTTGGAATTCATAACACAATAACCTATACATGATGAAATTCTCATTTTTATCAATCAGTTAAGAATAAACATTTATATGTTATGTAATCTGTAATCCATATCTTATTGTGAAAGATCACCATTCACATGGATCACTTACTTAAACATATTGGATCATTTCCAAACAAAAAATCATATACAAATAAAATATAAATTCACAAATAAATTTTGAGAATAAATTTTTTTATTAATAAATTCGATAATTACATCAAATAATCTAATCTAAGGGACATATATTCCAACACATTTAAATAATTTTGTCTATTTTATTTTCTTCTATATCTTTAATTTTTGATAAATTTAACTTTTATTCTTTTTTTTTCAAACTTCCTAATAAAAAAATAAAGATTTTTTTATCTTTTAAACTTCAAAACAATATTAGATATAATTCAGTCCGCTGCACTTCTTTTCTTTTCTCTCGAAAATTCTCAAATTAGCCCTTAGCGATTTGAGTATGAAAAAGGTTTGGGCCAAAATTCTCAAAATTCTCAAAATGTGCCCAATTGGAAACATGTAGACTAAAGTAAGACATGGACAGAAAAGTGTAATGAGGCTTCAAGTTTCACTTACATGTCTCTCTCTGGTCAAATGTCGAAACTGAAAAAGAAGAAAAAGCTAAAGAAAAGAAAGGAAAACTCAAAAGTGATGGAAGTTGTTGAATGAATGAATGAATAAAGTTGCAAGTCGGAAAAGATTCAAAAGCCCAAAACTGTTCCTGTTCCTGGTCCTGTTCCGACACATTTGAAAGGGGAAGTCCTGCCTCCGTTTTTTGTCGCCTGTCTCCTCTGCTGCTCTTCATTTCTCCGTCTCTGGTTCTCTATGCAGAGACATGGAAGCAATCAGGAAACAAGCTACTAAGCTCAGAGAACAAGTGGCCAGACAGCAACAGGTAGCTGAAAAGCCCTCAACGCCCACTGCTGTAAAAGCCCTAATCTTTGACTTACGAAAGCCAAAGTCTTGAATAGATTTTTCTGTTTTTTTGTGGCTTTTTAAATGGAATTTCCACTGGGCATTTGTCGCAATAGCGGAAGCTTGAACTCTTTTCTTCCCATTTTATTAAGAGCCGATGATAATCCCATACGGCGCATTACGGGAAGGATACGTAGTAAATCTTTTTATTTTTCCGCCTCCTTTTCCTTTTTGTGATTTGAACTTGCGTCTTTAGATGTCATTCTTGCTGTTGTTTTTTTTCTTGGGTTACTGTTTGCATTTTGCTGAGTTGTATAGTGAGATTGAATAATGGTGAATGGAATTTATATCACGAAGGAAATTAATATGTGTTATTTTACTAGCTTGTGTTTTATGGGCATTTGTGTTTGATCAGGTTGCTCTCTGACCTGAAACTGAAATTGGGAGTTAAAACTGAAGTGTTAAATGGAGTGACGTCTTTATATTGAGAGGGAAAAAAAATTATTGAAGCCTTTAGATTTTAGGTAGGACTTACTGCTTCATTCTAGAAATAAGCTCTGAGGGGCATTCTAAATAAAGGCATTGTTCATGCCCTGCACGTTGGCCATCTGTGGATCAGCATATACTCCATTTCCCTGTTTGAGTAGAATTTTATTGACAGAAGAGGAAATTTTGGAATTTAGGATGAATAATTTGTTTAAATGACTATTTGTGAGGAAATAAATTTATATAAACTCTCTACGAATTAATGAAGATTATTGAATCTCAGCTCCTCTGTGCGCATGAACCTTAACTCTGTTTTGCAGTATGTTTTCGAGTTCCTGTGTAGTGATGAATTTAGGTGCTTCGGGATGCAGAATTTGAAACATTCTGCTTCCTTCTTTTGTTTTTTTTTTGGTTTATCCCTTTAGCACATAACTGCAGCAGTTTAAGGGATTGTGCATTTGTTTTTTAGTATTGTAATTATGAAGGCACAGAGAAGCTTGTTTGATGTAAACTTTTGTTTTCCTTCCATGAGTTTTCACTAGGCTGTCCTAAAACAATTTGCTGGTGGGCTTGGGGGTACAGAAAATGCTGCTACTGATGATGTTGAAGTGCAACAGCATCAAAAACTTGAGAAGCTTTACATCTCTACTCGTGCTGGAAAGGTTAGTCACTGTCATTGTTTGTTCATGCTTCTAATTTTTTCTTTCTTTGTTAACATATTTATCTGTTTACCAGCACTTTCAAAGGGATATTATCCGAGGTGTGGAAGGTTATAGCATTACCGGATCCAAACAAGTTGAAATTGGTAAGTTGCTAGATCTTATTTGCTGTCCATGTTATTCGGTGATCTTGTTGTTATCCCTTGTTATTGTCATTTTCTAATCACCCTATTTTCACAGGTACCAAGTTGTCAGAAGATAGTAGAAAATATGGTGCTGAGAACACATGTACGAGTGGAACTGCATTATCTAAAGCTGCATTGAGCTATAGTACAGCACGTGCTCATATGGAAAAGGAACGCGGAAATTTGTTGAAAGCCCTAGGCACACAGGTTTGCGCCAGATTTTTGCCCTTGCTATGTTTGTCGCAGCATATGCCTTTTTTATAACTTCTCTCTACATGTAATGTAAGGATTATAAATCTTGTGATTTTTTATCTCCTTTTGTGAAGTTTGGTCCAGCTGAATTTCAAATCCAGAGCCTGAAGATGCTTATGTATTTATGATTTTCAAACTCTTTGAGTAAATTTATTGTGAAAGTTTAGCTAAATTCAAGGATTTTGACTATTGATTAGTTAAGTTACCCATTTGATCACCTTGCATGTTATGCGAGTACTCAAGATTTGTCCTCTTGTTCAACAATTTCTTGGTATACTAAGTGCAAGCTTGAGTGACTATTGAACTGTTTCATCTAGAGATGAATTTGCTGCCCTAAAACCTTTCTGTTTTATTCTGTCCTTCTTCCTTTCTTTTAAATGAATATGCCCAGCCTATTTTACTGGATTTTCTTCCTATTGAGTTTTCTGGGTTGTGCAAAATAAATATTGGAAACCTAATGCTTACTCCATCTAGTGTGCTATACGTTGTGCATTCAGCAATATATATATATATGTGGTCTTTATCCACTTTTTTTGGTTTTTCTTCTTTTATACAAGGCTTAACTTTTATTTGTACAATATTTTTGCTGGTTAAACTACAACTAGGTTACCGAGCCATTGAGAGCAATGGTAGTGGGAGCTCCTTTGGAGGATGCTCGACATCTTGCTCAACGTTATGATAGAGTGAGACAGGAAGTTGAAGCTCAGGTGAGACTAGATTAGAATCAGACATGCATAGATATTCCAACATCTAGCTTGTTGGACATTGATTGCCTTATCAATCAGCTTGATTTGTGTGATAGAGATCTCTGGGTTTTACACTTGATGACTAGCAAGCCTTGTGCGCTATAGTCAGCATGCTACTCCCACAACATTTTTGGAGCATTTTGTGTCTAATTACCATTTCATCATGGGATTACTTCCATTTCTTTTGACCCAGACAGGTTATTGAGGTTTCCAGGCGCCAAGCTAAAGTGAGGGAAACAAATGGCAATCCTGATACTATAGCTAAGCTGGAAGCTTCTGAAACAAAGCTTGAAGATCTAAAGTCAAACATGGCTAAGCTGGGTAAAGAAGCTGCTGCTGCCATGGCTGCTGTAGAAGGTCAACAACAAAGATTGACTCTGCAGCGACTTATAGCAATGGTGACACACCCTATTTTCTTTAAGCCAAGCCTATTTTTAGTTTCAGTATTTGTTCATTGGAATAATGGGACTTAAAAACTTGTAATTTTGTATATGTTTCTCAAATGAAGGTTGAAGCAGAGCGCAATTATCATCAGCGAGTTCTACAGATACTTGATCAACTTGAAGCAGAGGTATGAACTTTCTGATTTTGTCCTCTTGGCTGTATTTTTAACTTTCAAGGCACTTCAGAATCCAGATGTTTGTACCCAGTTGGATTTGTATTCTGGCATTGATGATTACAGCATGAGAGCAGCTGACAAATATCATTTCTTATGGGCAGATGTTGTCAGAGCGTCAACGTGTTGAAGCTTCTCCAAGTCCAGCTGCTGATAGTACCGTGCCTCCATCATATGAAGAAGTTAAGAATCTTTTTGCATCTCAGATGTATGATGAACCAACAGATGCCATGGGTTACTTCCTGGGAGAGGTCTCACCTTTTGCATGTCTTTCATGCCTCAATAATATTTTTTTTCAATATTTTACCTGTTCTGTTTGTTTCTTTACTTTTACCGTTGGTTATGTGTATTCTTGTTGTAGGTAATTCATCCTTATCAGGCTGAGTCTGATGTGGAGTTGACATTGTCAGTCGGTGACTATGTGGTTGTTCGAAAGGTCTTTAATCAGATACCATTACAATCTGCTTGCATTTAGTAGGCTTATCTGATACTCCACGATAAAACAATGTTATAAGTTGCTGTTACCTAATGTAAAATGAGTTAGATTCTTCTTCCTAATATTCATTCCCAGTAGAACACTATCAATATAATCATAAAACATTCATCTTCGGCTACGTGCTTGATGCCTCTAGCTGTTTAATTTTGCACAATGGAAGGGTCTAATTTGTGAGGTTCTTGTGTGCATTTCAAGATAGTTTCTTTTGGGCGTTTTGGCAGGTATCTAACAATGGATGGGCTGAAGGCGAATGCAAAGGAAAGGCAGGTTGGTTTCCCTTCGGTTATGTAGAAAGAAGGGAGCGCGTTCTTGCAAGCAAGGTGGCCGAAGTCTTTTGAGCCTCTGATGATCTGTATTTCCTGCTTAGTCTGAAATTAGCATTCACATTGGTGCTCACAAATCTCCCTTCTTCGTTATGTTGTGCCAGCAAGTTTTCTGCACAGTTGTAATCATATCCTGGATGGAGTGGTAATATCATCGCCTACTTGGACAGACAAAGAACTCTCATTAGGTTAGATTTCCAGGGACCCTATAGTTCCAAACTCACTGTTAACATTATTGTTTGCTGCTCTAGCAAAGCCAAGATGGGTTTGGTTTGGTCTATCAAAATCATCTTCCTCTGGAAGCCTGTTTTCATGCTTACACATAATGAGGCTCGTTGTGATCTCATCAAGATCCTTGATGATTGCCCACTTGAGAGAATCAGAAGCGCCCTATTAAAAACCTACCCATAAAGAAAATGAAGGATCTTTAGCAATATAATATTACTTGTACGCAAATTGGAATTAAGTTGGAGCCATTAATCATTTCTGAAGGTTTGCTTGCATTCGACTCTTACCAGGGTCCAGTCGTAATCTACCCTGTCCGTCGGCGGATTAGGTGAGAAAGAAAAAGACTAGTAAGCAAATCAAATGACATGTTGTAATTAAGGAGACAACTATTGTTTCTATTGCAACATTACTTTAGGCGTGGCAACGAGGTCTATTGTCCATGTGATTTGAGGTTTTAACTATTATTGAGTTAGTAAGTGAAAGTATTTCAAACTCAAAACCGTACGTATACTTTAACTACTTACTCCCTTATAGCTTGCACATATTGTCAACTTGGTAAGCCCTGCTACAATGTTTCTCATTCTTTTCATTTTTCCCCCCTCCCCCCACCCTCTTCAAACACCGACCAAACGCGAAGAGAGAGAGTGAGAGAGGAAAGCGATCAAACAATTCTACAAAGGCGTCATCAGCAGAGGTCGGTTTGGAAGTAGCCCCAAAATTTGGCTCGTCTTTTGAATGACTATATAAAATACATATTTTTCATATTCAAACCATGAAAAGACAGCACATCTACATTGGACTTTTGTGTACAAAAGAGGTTTCCTCACGTGTTTATGTGCAAGAAAGAGGGGGATTTCCATAGTTTCTTGATTCAACAACATCTGGACTCTAATTCATTTCATTGAGCTAAAGATAATGACAAAAACAAACTTTTTTACAGAATTTCGGCTGTCCTATATATCCCTTTGACCGCCGGCTTCTCCATTTCCCTTTTCCATTTCTCATCGTCATTTTGTAGCCCCTCTGATAATTTTGGGACCGTCACTAGATGCATTTTGATGAACATCCACTTAAAAAATTTCAAAATAATAGAACTAATTTATTATAATAAAATTTTAAAATTATATTGGGATGTTTTTTCAAAACTGTTTTTATCATCCAAAGCTATACTTTTCTGTCAAGAGGGTTCCGTGTCAGCAATGGGCCAAAACATGCACTTTTGCAGGTCTTTAGCTTTGCTGGCAGCCAACTGTGCTTGAGGGGTTCTCCATAAGAAGTTTCCAGTCAGATTCTAATGGCCATAAGAAGTTAGACTTTTTCCCTTAACAGTAAAATGGATCCAGAGGCTACCTGCGAGTTGCTGGTCAAGGTCTTGTATAAATTTTGATTGGTAAGCTACTAATGGCCTTAAACCAAGTGGAGTCCAGGGACGGGACGGGACCTCCCCCGGCGAGGGCCACCGCGGTCCTCTACCCCTATTGGTCCTGGCCTCATAATGAAATTGTCAATTTCAGCACACATTCTAGTATATAAAATTTTTGCGGCATTTAAGATGTACATAAATAGGAATGGAATTAGGATAAATTTATTTGAATATAATAAAATTTATTAAATATATAATTTTTTGTTTTATTTTTAAAATTTTAAACATGTAATTATGCATTCAAATTTATTTCTTCGTCGAGTTCATGATTCTTATTCTTAACACGAAAAATGAGAATTGTAGCATATATACAATTTCAATTTTTTAAAATTCTATTTAAATGTAATTTTAATACTAAGTTGCGCCTCTTTAATTACCTAGGCTACAATAAGCAAAAGTGGAGACAAAGATTGCAAATGGGGCAGAGACCGAAGCCAATAATTCTTGGAGGGCCATCAAAAGCATTTTCTAAAGTAGATGAAGTGACATTTTATGGATGGGGGCGGTGATGGGGAACTCAATATCTCATACAACAGTTTGTTTCTTTTAAAAAAAAATGAAATAAGAGAATAATTTGGAAAGGAGGCATTCAATTTCTCGTCCCCATTCATGAAAGGAATTTTGTGAATTGGACAAAGCTATAGTAGCCCCATCCAAATTGCCAGTCTGTCCTCCTTATCTGCTCAATGATCATAATAATCATAATCATAAAATTTCTACTTTCTGCAATGTCACAGGTCTAATTATTCCCCAGACAAGAAAGCAAAAGGAGCAAGGATTTGTGCTTTTCTAACTGTCACTTCCTCTCTTTAAACCAAACCCCTATATTATTTCCCATGAAAACATGAAAATTTCTTGAATCTAAGATGGGCAAACACATGAGACGTGACCCTTGATTGTCTGTCTTAGCCAACTCAAATCTCGGATGCTAACTAGCTCGATGGGTTATGCCATCATTCATGTGATCCGCAAAAGATATTTACAATAACAAACAAAGAACCTTGCAGTTTGGCAAGTACATATGGGAAAAAAAACAAGCATAATTCAAGAAAACAACCTCGTTCCAACCTTGACACAAATTTTAAGGATCAAAGAAATACAAAAAGAGGGAAAACGAAAAAGAAGTTTCTTCCTTGAGCTAAGTTTGTCAAGAATATTTGCCAAGTGGCAAACAGTTTTCTAAGAGATAGGATTTTGGTTCTTGATATCTAACTGATCTACCATAAAGTTCTATATCTCTTGGAGCCGACAGTGGAAGATGGGTTGATCTGTGGAACCGCAAAAGAATTGTCATCGGTCCATTTTCTGCTGGACTTGATGTTTGAGATGTCTTTAGACTCTTTAAAGCTGATTTGCCCACCAAAACCCATGCTCGAAGTGGAAAACGATTGAATTTGAGTAGGATGTGAAGGAGCTGCAGCTTGGGGGACCCAGAGACCTGTACTTTCTGCTGAGAATGAGCTCAGGTTGCTGTTGCTCTCTAGATCGGCATCCCACAATGGTATCATATCATGGTCTCCAGTGCTCTACAATCAAGAAAACAAAGATATTCCGCTCAAAACTATTGGCAAACCTTCTTATCAGTACTGGTGACGGAAATTCCTTGATTCGGATAGACCACTTAGTGATCCACAGTTAGTGCTGAATCATTAAGTGGTCTGATCTCAAATACGAAATCATTAGTACGAGAACATCATAGGATCAATGCAAACCTTACAGAAACCAAAAGGAGAAGACGGATCGAGGAAGTCTTCAACGTGCCACCCGGGTAGCATTTCTATCAAGTACTCGGATATGCTGCTTGTCGGAACATTAGCCCCTCCACCATTCATCATTTGGCCATGAATAGGTGTACCTTTGTCATTTGTTGCTGCAGGTGGTGCTTCAGTGATCGTGTTTGCAATTGCTGTTGTAGCGTTCGATATAGTACGTGGGTTAGGATTCTTGGAAATTGTGTGGTTAGATGGTTCGGGCCTATTTGTTGGGTTTTGAGACTGAAGACTGGGGACGCAATCGGAAACATTGCTCAGAGATGCAGAGGAGGCAGCTTCTGCCGGCGATGATGATGATGGTGGTGAATAAAGGGAAGAGTTTGCTGAGAGCTTGACACCTGTGAGAAGAAATCTGTTATGCTTCTGAGTAAGCTCATTTGCTTTATGTATCGGAATATCACACTCTCTGCACAAGATTGCCCTATCCTGTTGACAAAATAAGAAGGCCCTTCTCTCCTGTATGCACCACAACCAATAAAAAAAACCATGATCAAGATTCAAGACTCAAATTAAGATGGCTTTCCTGTGATTTACCTTCAAGACAACTTAGATACCTGACAGATATCGCAGAGAGGGACTTGTTTAGCCGAAGGTTGGAGTAGAGAGAAACGTTGATGCTTTCCCGCAAGCTTGTTAGCATGGTGAACACGGTGGTCGCAGGCGTTGCAGAGTGCAGCCTCATCTGCAACACAAAAGACTGATGCTTCGTCTTTGTCACAGACGTCGCACTGGATCTTCATCGGCTTGATCTTTTGAGTGTTATATCAATCAGATAATTTGATTTCCAACCTATATGATAAAGAGAAAATTCCAGAAATGAAGGGAAAATTTTCCAGAGGAAAAGAGAAGAAATTGTGGGGGGAGGGGCGTTGAAGTTTGGAACTAAGGAGTAGGATAGTATTTTTATATCACTACCATAATTTGACATAGTGAATAAAAAATTCAAATAGTGTATCCATAATATATTATCAATAACAAATTTAACATGGGAACAGTAAACAGTAGAAACTAGGGAGAGGGTTGATTGGGGCTGGATACATAGGTTGATGTAAGGCATGTCAACATAACTTATAATACTGGAGTATCTCCTTTGAAAAAACCCATCACTTCACTAGAATTTGTATTTAATAGTTGAGATTAAAAAATAACTTTTATTAAATCAGGATATTAACAAGTAATTGTGGAAGTAGACACCTCGTAGAGAAGAAAAATAGGATGACGTGGTATTAACCTTTAAATTATTAAAAAATTATGTGTATTAATACTATTAAAATGTTAAAAGATATCTACTGTTGTTATAATATGAGATAAGGTTCGTTTTCAATACTTATAATACTAGAAGACTACCTTGGGAAGTGAGACATGGCTACATGGCTGTTGCCCTGCCTAGGTTAAAGTGAATATCAACCAGAGATTTTGCTGAAAAAAATTTGAAGTCTCGTTAGTTACTAGTATTTAATTACACACAAAATTTTTTCAAATACTTAAACAAGATATATAACAAATATGTATTAAGTTTGCATACTAATGTATAAAAAATCAATAATATCTAATTATTTATTTATTCATTATCACGATAAATAGTAAATATATGCACTAACGATTGAGATAGGACAAATAATTAACATCAAAACAGAGCTTTCCATTGTGGCAAAATGAGGATAATTTACTGTGAAGTGGTTAAAATTGAACAGTGTTAGAGATTAAGGGGATAATGGTTTGCTGACTATGCCATTTTGGATCCTAGGTAAGATTTGTTTTTCATCGCCGCATGATGCTTGAGCTCCACATGATATGTTTCCTGGGAAATCCGGGAAAAGATCGACTCTTCTCCAATATGAAAAAAATTGGACCTCTTTTAGTGTTTAAATTGTATCAAGACATATCATTTATAATTAATCTAAATGACTATAATTCAGTCGTAACTTTTTATTTATTTTTTTTGTATAAAACAATTATTTTTAATAACTACCTTACCCAATTGAAGTTCTTTTTTAATTTTAACTAGTAATTACAATTATTACTAATATAGCATGTTGTTATGTAAATATCGAAAGATATTCAATTTTATTTATATTGAAGACGAACTTTCTTTAGTGTGAAAAGATTATATATATATATATATATATATTGAAAAGGATTGATTGGAAACCTTGAAAAGGATTGGAGCTGTCGTGTGCAAGATTATCAAACAATTCTAGTCGAAACTGCAAAAACCTATGCTTCTGCCTCATAGGTCTTTTGACTTGCCAAGGGAACGGCTTCAAGTCAAACTCTCAACAGGGCTCTCAGATCCAACATACTTGCCGTTTAATTTCCACCAAGATGCCATTCTTTTCATGCTTAAAACATAAATAAAAAATGTTTTTCTTTTTCTTTTTCTCTCTTCAATAAATCCTCCTCCACAAGGATTCAACAAAAAACACGAAATACATCCTCCATTAAAAAATAAAAAATCAAAAGCTGTTAACATAATTTGACACCTTGAGCACTGCTAATTCAATATTCTGCTTAATTTTCATCCTTTCATTTTCTTGATTAGATCTTCGCGTTCATTTAATCATATAAAGCTAAAAAAAATTAAAGAATTTGATGTCTAGAATAAAATTTGAACTCCTAACTCGTTTTCTAAAAAAAATTAAAAAATTTATAAATATACAATATATGTTCAATCGAACTTTTATTTTCTTATATTTATGGCCACTATTAGAAGTTCGCAGCATTTCCTGCCAACAATCTTCAACAAATTGATAAAATAAATAAAGAAAGCCCTATGGACATACCTAGTCCCCAAAAGCAGGCAAAATCTTTTTCCAATGATCTGTTTCTTTGGCTGGATCTTTGCCCTGACAGTGAAACAATTATTTCATGTTTGTTAGCTCAATCAAATGTCTCTGTAAAATGATTAAATTTTGGTTATATAGGGTATGTTTTTCTAAAAGAGAATGATTAAATCCATACTATTATAATATAAATTTACACTTCCAAACTATAATTATTTTGTATAATCATTATTATCCTTTTATTATATAAAGGACTAAATCTACACCTCTTCAATTTAAATCCAAGTCTCCTATGTATTCATGTTTATCAGTATCAAGCTCCAAGCTTCATGTTGATAATCGTTCAGTGTTTGAGAAACGATCCAAACATGCATTCATACTTCGTATACTCGTCAGATACTCGAAAATGGAAAAAGTCTAACGCAGTAGTGATGTTTGCCAATGGTAGGTTGCATTGTCTATTTCTGACAATTATGTATTGACATTTGATGTTGCAAAAGAATTGTCAAAATTGAGCATGTTGCCTTACCCGAGGCAGAACTGGGGAACTCGTTTTGGGGAATCAAAAGGATACCTTCACTATATTTGTGTTTTCTCTAGAGAACTTCATGTCTCGGTGCTAAAAGACTATATATGGTGAGCCTTCTTGGGAGCTTAAGCATTATGTGAATCTGTTTTACTTACAAAATCCAAGTCTATTGGAAATTCACCTAGACGTCTTAGTTCACGATTACCATAGAAAGGAAGCACAGAGCGTAAATTTTTCAGAAATTTTGTCTAATTAATAAATATTACTTCCTCTATTTTAAAATATTTGTTCACGAATTTTTTTTTAAATATTTATTCATGTATATATTTATAGATCTAATGATTAGTTTTTTCTTATTATATCCTTATTTATTTCAAGTCAATTACACAATCTTTCAAAACTCTTCTTTCTTCTTGAGAATTTTCACTAATCAATAACTATAGTGTTTTTAATATGGGTAAAATATGAACTTTATCTAAATTATTATATTATTTTCAACATCCTTACTTTGTGTACAGAAGGCTTCGTGAACAAATATTTTGAAACGGGATAAGTAATAGATAGGGACAAGGATTTAAATTAGAGAGTTGTGAATTTAACATTTTTATAATCAAAGGGTAATAATAATTACGTAAGATAATTATAGTTTAGAGATATAAGTTTAGATTTTAGCCACTCCTTTTCTAAAATAGTAAACATAGTTAAAGATGAAAAAAGTTTTAACTGAGCCAATTGTTTTATATAATTTTGTTAAAGGAGATAATAGATGGATGGAAAATTATTGAATGCAGAATGAGTAAATTGATTAATGATTTTCAGTCGTGGAGGAAATTTTGTACATTAAACTTAGAAGTTTCATATTTTGCAATTTTTCTTTTTTTTTTTACACTATTAAAGACCACATATTTATCCGGAGTGGTGTAAAAATGCAAAGTGTGCATGGTTTATCTTTGACATTTCCAAGAAAATGGGAAAGACATCCATTTAATATTTAATTCCTTCAAGATCGATGAGCTTTGAAGAGTTTGTATAAACTCCTTTTAGTACTTTAGGCATCATATCGTTATTTTTGAATTATAAGTTATTTAGTCAAGTTAAGATAATTATTTAATATATATATATATATATATTAAGGATAGAACATTTCAAGCTTGGTATCCATCACATTCATTTGAATCTGGTACTTATTAGGTACATATTCATTTACTTTATAATAGTATTTGATTCCTATTATAAACAATGTGTTCGAGATAAGATAAATCATTCTTTTAATAAAATATTATTTGTTAAATCAAAATATCTCAAGTTTGATGCTTTATGGGTCTTACTTGGATTCCATGCTCATCAATGTCTCCTAGTATAAGTGACGTGATCGCATTAATACTGTTACTCGATTTAGAGAATTTTTTTTGATAATTTAAAAGATAAATATAATTAAATACGTATCTATTTTTCTTTACAATAATAGTCCAAATTATTTAAGATACTCTCAAACAAAAAGTTATTTATTCGATAGCCAAATTATTACGTTTTGAACAACGGTTGGCCCGGTGAAAATCTATAGTGGACCCCACGGTAAACTGTGCAAAGGGGAAAAAATAAGTAAAAAGGTTGACACGTCTCTCTCGGCGACTGGAGAAGGCATGGGACGTTTTTAAAAAGCAGTGAAATTATAGTACGTAATAAATATAAAAAAGCGGAGTCTCCATTTTTTTTATTATAAGTTCGATGTCTGGATTTGTTCCGATTATTAATTTTTAATTTTTAATATTCGTCCTTTAGAAGATATAAATAGTAAAATATGTCTCGGTTGGCTTCGAATTCCTTATAATATTTTGTGTATAATTGTGCCCAAGAGAACACTGATTGGTCTTTTTAAGTTCCTACCTACTCATCTCGTTCCAAATTATCCATCTTGCTTTTAGTTTAATTTTGTCTCAAATTATTTCTTTTGTTAAGAAATTAAGATTTAATATATTAAATCTGTCCCCTTTAATAATACTTTATTTTCTAAACATATTAAATAATTTCTTTCCTAACACGTTGATCCCATTTAAATAATAAAAGAGAGAAGTAATTTGGAATATATCAAAGTTTTAAAATTTAAGTACTTTTTAATAAATAAAGAGAATAAATTAAATTTTAAAAATAAAAATTTAATTAATTAAAAGACTTATCTATCTTAATATTTACATAATTAATTAAATAAAATAAATAATTTGAAACGAACCGAAAATATAGATTTAAACTTTCACACTATTACAGATAGATAGATTCAGTAGTCTAAATGTGCCCCGGGGATGTGGAGTCTCAATTTTTAATGATAAGGCAAGGAGGTAGTGGCCTTGTGGAGTGGACGAAAAATACCAAAAATCTCGAGAGGGCTGCTTTTTCAAAGTTACGGGCAACCAATAACTGCTGTCTTTCCCCCTTTGCTTCAGCAGTCCGTTTAGCCCCTTTTTTTTGGGGAAAAAAAAAGAAATTAAATTTACCCAAAGTGTGGCATCTCCAAATGTATTTCAGTACTCATACCATGTGAATCACAGCTTATTGCATGTTTTGTTATTTTCTATTCTTCCACTTGCTTTTGGCTAATAGTACTTTTATTGGAGTGCCTGCTTTTCCAGATTACCGCATTAAATATCTTTTTTGATTAATTATTTTCTTAATTCTTAAATAAGTGTCATTTTTATATAATTTATATAAATTAAGATTTTTTTTTTCATTTAAAAAGTTTTAAAAAAACTGAAGTATACTTATTGAAAGTTGTACATCTTGTTTTAAAATTAAAATTTTGATCTAATATATTAATAAATGATAAGATATGATTGAAAAAATAATAAATATATTTTTAATTTTATAAAAAAAATAAGAGATAATTAAATAAAAAACAATGCGAAAAAAGTATCAAACATTTATATGCAATAATAAATTGCTGATACACTTTATAAATTTTTTTATTAAAAAAATAAAATTTGGATGTGTACGTGTGTGCCAATGTATGGAGCTCAATAAAGTATAGAGTAGTGGCAATCAAATGCTTCCCTCAATTTGACAACATGCTCTTAGTTTCCCCTCTTTTTCAATTTCTCTTTCCTTGGACTGTTGTAATGGTTACCTAAAGGAGAAGGAAGATGCCTTCTTATAGAACATGGCTGAATTGAATGAATGAGTTACTTTTTTTTGGCCCTTGCCCAAGGCCATATAAATTGCGAAATATATAGCTTAAAATTAAGTATCAAATTTATAATCTCATAAGGATATTATAATTTACAGGCTCGTCATTTATCACTACATTATATATCTCGAAGGTAAATAAATTTTTTGATACTTCTTTAGAAACTCATTTAGAAAACTATAGAATAAGTTGTCGTAAATAACAAGTCTTTTTCTAGTTTAGTTTTTATGTATCTCACTTGAAACCCTCTGTTTTATAGAGAAAAGCATAAGGGTAATAGTGTAATAGAAGACTTCCTAACTGAATAGTTGGTTGAGAAACTTTCACAAAATATTAAAAGGAGAAAAATTTACTTTGTGATCTTAAGTATAGTCAAAATCTTATATTGTCATCTAAATTTCAATTTAAATCTAATTATAATCTGAACTACAATTTTTCTTATATTGCCATTCAAGCACCTCTAATCCTTAAAGTAAGTTAGTTAATATGGTAAATTAAACATAAAGTAATATAATTTCTCATCTAACTAATTCAAAGAACAAAAAGACTAAATTAACTAGATTAAATTAAGTTAAATTAGTTCAATCGTATTATATTTTTTACTTTTTATAAATTTAAATTTATAAATAATTTAGTCTTTTTATTTTTTGAATTGGTTAGAGAAGGAATTTATACTACTTTATAGTATTTAGTATACTACGTTAGCTAATTTAATTTAAGAATTAGATATGCTTGGATGGCCATGTAAAAAAAATTATTGTATTTAAGATGAAATTTAGATAGTAATGTGAAATTTTGATTATCTATTAAAACCCCATTTTATTGCTTTGACCAAAAACTTATCTTTTTTTAAAAAATAAATTTAAAATCGGGGGTAAAATGGAATAAGGAGGGGATGGCAGCTTTAAAAAGGCAATTCAATATCGGCACTGAGTTTAGAATACAGTAATTCAATTGAATATGGCCATACCCATCTTAAATATACCTTTCTTTCAAATCTTTTCCCATGTCGGCCAAGCTTCAATTTGCTGATGCTGCCATCTCTATACATACATATTTTACCCGAAAAAGATAATATAAAAAATCTCTTCCCCTTTAATTTTCATGATTTTTTTTTATTTTGTTTTTGCTTACATATAAGAATTTGCCTCAATTTATTTTTAAATATCGAGTCAAATTCTTAGCTATTCTTTTTATTTTTCTCTATTAGGTGCATAATTTATTAGTGAATATCGAGTCAAATTCTTTACGACCCTTATCACTATTACCCTGAACACGTGTTTCTATATTCTATCCTTTCGAGTGCTCTTGCAAAATTCAATGGCTTTCCAACGTCAAATGCACAAAAATTCAATGGAAAGTCAGATAGGAAATGACGTGTCTGAACAAAGGGTTATTGCACTATATAAATCTCGGCCAATGTTTGACAAAAAAAAAACACCTGCAATTTGACCAACGTAAGATTTCCTTCAAGTGTAAGAAATAAAAGCTATCAATAATTTAATTACTAGAAACCTACAACTCTTGGAGGGTTGGTGATATTATATTAGGAAAAAGATAACGAAAAGAATGACTTGGGTTTACGGCCTATTTATATTAAGGGAAGGAAAAGAGAACGAGATGAGTAGGACAGAAAAGAGAAGAAATTAATAATTATTTATGATATTTAGTTAGATGTAGTTAAAAAAAAAAAGAAATATTAAATATAGTACTTTTAAAGAGAGAGAGGAAAAAAATAAAAATGAAAAGATAATTATTTATTTACTAATTTGATTTAATAATATTAAAATATTTTAATCTATTTATTAAAAATTTATTAAATAAAAATTCTTTTCCTTCTATTTTCATCTATTTTTGAATTGGGAAAAGGTTTGAAACTTCTATATTAAATTTATAAGTGGAAAGTAATTTTTCCTTTTCATCTTAAATAAAAATTTCACTTTAATTTAAATATATTATTATTTTATATAATTTTTGTTTCTCGATAACTATCACATATTTACAACACATCATATTTTCCTTTTAGATTCTACCTAACCATATATATTTAATAATTTTTTACAAAACTTATCAAACTAAGTAAACTTTATCCAAATAAATCCTTAATCTCTCTATGATCACCTTATTCTTTTCCTTTTCTTTATAAAAAATTAATCCAAACACTTAAAATTTAAAACCTTTGTTTTCTCTCCTTTCCCCTCCTTCAATTTCTTTCAATTCAATCAGGTTGTTAATGTCGGTTTAAGACAGCTAATACTAGAAGACAAATAACACTTTTTCGTAACCAAAGATTTGAATGATGTCATAAGCCTCGTGGAGAATCTTACCCTTTAATATTCAAGATTGGTTGGGTACATCCATATTTCATTATAAAAAACTTCAACTGTTTCCATCATATCATAAGAAAGCTCGCGGAAAATATACGAACTCATTTCATATACCCTATAGCCTCTTTCCTTAAGAGAGTTTTTAAAAAACGTGCTTAAGAGACAAATACGCGTTTTTACTTAATCACAAGATACCAAAGTCGTGTGCTATAGTGAGTGGTCCATCAACATATAATATATCCTAGTTGCCAATAATGTTAGTAGCCCACATGAAAATAAACGCATTGGTCGAAGATTTCATCCCAGTGGTCCTCAATCTCACTCATATTGTCACATCAACACCAATACCCCCCCCCCCCCAACTTTCTGTGAAATTTTCCTTTATACTAACAAAGCATGCAAAGTGGTGAGAAAAACACTAGTGTTATGAATTATTGGAATCTCCATTAATTAGTGGAGGCTCCACTAATTATGGATTTATATGAATTATTAGAAGATTTTTATGGATGTCCACCATTTAGTGGAGACACCATTAATTGAGATTAGTTGAATATGATGTATGCAATGATATATTCCACTAATTAGAGCTCTATAAATAGAGCTATTCTCTAAGCTTGTAATACACCATCATTTTGTGAAAGAAAGATTAGTGAAAGAAAGATTAGAGAAAGAATTGTGAGAGAAAGAAAGAGAGAAGTTTGAAGAGAAATTCTTGTGCAAAGAATAGTTAGAATTTTCTTAGTGTGTAGTGTGTAGATTTTATTCTAACACTACCCTAATTTTATAACACGTTATCAGCACGAGTCTCTGCCGTTATTAAAGCCAGAAGACAAGTACGCATTTATTGATCTCGCTAAATTCGAATTTGTAGCCCTTGATATTTACGAAAAAAATTATATGTCATACGAAATGCATCTAAATGCTAAAAAAAGGAGATCCATATGTCATGTGGATAAAAAGAAAGATTTGACCACTCGAAGATGGTCGTACTACCCACTCGCACGGTATGAATGGTTGCACCTGAAGTTGCAAGATTGTAAAACCGTGAACTCCGTAATGTATAAAACTATATCTTAGTTAAAAATTTTACGGAGAAAAAGTTACTGATGAAGTTATATTGGAGAAGACATTCTCCACTTTTCATGTTCTACAGTAATAATATCAAGAAAAAGGGTATCCAAAATTGACAACTTTAACATGAGTTATTATTGAGAAATCATGAAGCCAGATGAACCGCTCAACAAAGACTCCTGAAGTGAATGTCGTTGGCTCCAGCAGAAGCCATCGTTATAGTCGTAGTTGTGGCGAGTGGCCGTGGTTATGGTCATGGACACACTCGATATTTCCCTTATCACGGAGAAATACTGCACACCAAGTGGAACAGAAAAGATAATAAGGGAAAAAGATATTTCCATTAATAATAAGCATCACATCTTTTATTCATAGCACTAGTGTTCATATGAACTTAATGATACATGCTTATAGTTGCTCTTTTGTAATTGAGCTGACAAATGTAAGATGAAGGTTTGTAATTGTTCTTTTTCAATATTTACATTAGAGGACGACAAACAATTAGTAATTATGGACTTCAACTCCTCTTTTTCGACATCCTCCTCCTTTTCTTTCCCTTTTGAGCCAGCGATCGAGACTAGCAGCAGAGTAGCCATAAAATTACTCGCGAAATGAGTCTTGAGATTTTATGATCTCCTTAAGTTTATTATATTTCTTATTATATTTGGCCTTGAAGCATGCTTGTCTCAATTTCTGTGTTTGGTCCTCTAACTGCGTATTAGGACTTTCTTCCACCAACTGTTTTTCACATTCCAGTATCGCAATGGCTTCTTTTAATTTCTTCTCAGCCATATGTCCTCCTTCTTCTTTATTTTGCATATCCTGTAAATCGAAGTGATATCATCGGTTATTTACTTATAAATCTTTCATAGTTTCATACTTGCAAATAATAAGTATGTATGAGAGAGAACCTGGACATTCTTGATTATGGTCTCCAAGCTCACCAATTTCCTATGAGGCCATCGACGAATTCCTAACTCCCTACATCTTTTCTTGAGACGGGTTATGCCAATATTCAGTTCTTTGGCTGCGCTCTTGATTGGTAGGTAAAAGTATCTGCGAAATTGTTTCTCTTGATAGTGTCTCGGGAGTTATTGCCCTTCTTCTCTCTCTCGCCTCTTAATCATCTTCTTCTCCCCAAGAATTTTGTCCGCAATAATATCTTGAACTTCGATATTATGCATTTCATGAGTACTTACTCCGACTTCGTTGTCAAGACCACTCATTATTTCTCCTAGAAAAATAAAATAATATCGATAAAGGTAATACTATTCAAAATCCATAGTTAAATGGATAATAACCTCGGAATCATATTACGGCTTTGTTCAAAATCCATTAGAGAGTAGAATGGATCATGCACAAGCATATCCTCATTCAAAGGAATAGCATCAAGAGGAACGATGATCAAAAACAGTCTCTTGTAGGAGCGAGATCAACTTGGTCCAAAGCGGTATGTTCAAAACTTCCATCGATTTACATAAAAAACAAACCAAAAGAGAGTTTAATTTCATTATCAAACACACTAAAAACAAATGGAAGCCATCAAAGGTATCTCACCTGAAATTAGGAGGAAGTGGTTGGTTTGGAAAGGAAAACATATCAAAATCTTTTGCGTTCGAATTAGACAGAAGCGGTTGGTTTGAAAAGGAAAACATATCAAAATCTTCTGCGTTCGAACTAGGCAGAAGCGGTTGGTTTGGAAAGGAAAACATATCAAAATCTTCTGTGTTCGAATTAGGCAAAAGCGGTTGGTTTGGAAATGAAAATACATCAACATCTCGCCGTGAAACTAAGTCAAAATTTGACCATGTCTCAAATGAATTACGAGTCTCCATATCTCGCTTTGTGATTTTTGTTTTTGATGTTTACTAATGATCGATAACCGAGATATATATCGATATATATATATATATATATATATATATATATATATATCTCGTATGAAGAAGAAGAAGAGGTAGATGGTAGGTAGAGGGTCGGAGGAGAAGAAAAGACAAGAGAGGAAGATGAAAAGTCGGTACGGGAAGAGTGAAAAAAAATAGATATTTTTCTTGGCATTTCCTGCTTGTCATCATTTTCTTATATTTATTTTCTTATTCTCTTATGAAATCATTATTCCCTAAATTAAGGGGAGAACAGAAACAAGACAAGAAAGATCGTGATTGGACAACATCATTAAATTATCTTGATCCGCATACAAGCGCATGTGAACTTGAAGTTCAAAAGATAATTCATTTGTAAAGCATTGCAAATCAAATGCCGTACGCTTTTGTTGACTCTAGAAGAGTAACAAAATTGCATATGCCGACTATAAATGCTCCTATTCGAATTGAAGTTCCAAGTAGAACAAAATATTATACCTATAGTCATTGAGCCAAAAGCATGCCGTAAGCATGGCCGACCTCTTGGTTCTAAAGATAAAAATCCTCGAAAGAAAAGAGGATTAAATGATCCAGAAGATCATATTGAAGAAAAGAATGATAAAGACCAAGAAAGAATCGATGACAAAGAACCGAAGTTGATGAAAGTAACACTCGAAATTTCTATCAATTATACCACTTCGGTAGAAGTTGGAATCGGATAGAAATCGTTATTGATGATATATTTGCATACAATATATCTCTTGATGTTACACAGGATAATGATGATCCCGAACCAATATCGCTTGATGAATGTCGACATAGAAAAGATTGGTCGCAATGGAAAGATGCGATTCAATCGGAGTTAAATGCACCGACAAAACGTGAAGTCTTCGGACTGCAGATCCGAATACCGTAAGGTGTAAAACCCGTTGGCTACAAATGGATATTTGTGCGAAAGCGCAATGAAAAGAGTGAAATCGTTCGATATAAAGCGCGATTAGTAGCCCAAGGTTTTTCACAAAGACCAGGTATTGACTATGATGAAACTTATTCTCCTGTTGTTGATGCTATTACACTCCGATATCTTATCAGTTTAGCAAGACATGAAAAGATAGATATGCGCCTATTAGATGTTGTCACTCGCTACTTGTATGGAAATTTAGAAAATGATGTTTACATGAAAATCCCCGAAGGATTTCATATGCTTGAAGCATATAAACATTATCCTCGTGAAAATTACTCCATCAAGTTGCAGAAATCATTATATGACCTGAAGCAATCTGGGCGCATGTGGTTCACACGTCTTAGTGAATATTTATTGAAAGCGGGATTTAAAAATGACCAGGTATGTCCATGTGTTTTTATTAAGAAATCTGGTTCTAAATTTGTGATATTAGCTATATATGTTGATGATATTAATCTTATTGGAACTCCTGAAGAGCTCCAAGAAACAATTGATTATTTAAAAAGAGAATTCGAAATCTAAAACCAAATTTTGCCTTGGTTTACAAATTGAACACCTGGAGAGTGGAACATTTATTCATCAATCAACATATACAGCAAAAGTGCTAAAAAGATTTTACATGGACAAAGCACATCCATTGAGTATTCCAATGATCGTCCGATCATTAAATGTGGATAAAGATCCTTTCCGACCTCAAGAAAATGATGAAGAACTCCTTGGTCCCGAAGTACCATATCTCAGTGCAATTGGTGCATTGATGTATCTTGCTAATAACACACGGCCCTGATATTGCTTTCGCTGTCAATTTATTAGCAAGATTTAGTTCTTCACCAACACGACGACATTGGAATGGAATTAAACAAGTCATTCGATATCTCCAAGGTACAATTGATCTCGAATTATTTTATTCAAATAAAACCAGTCCAACATTGATAGGTTATGCAGATGCTGGTTATTTATCTGATCCACATAAATCACGTTCTCAAACGGACTATATATTTACATGTGGAAATACTGCTATATCATGGCGTTCTACGAAACAATCTATAGCAGCTACTTCTTCAAATCATGCTGAAATTATAGCCATTCATGAAGCAAGTCGAGAATGTGTATGGCTAAGATCCATGATTCATTATATCCGAGAAAGTTGTGGATTATCATCAATCAAAGGTATTCCAACTCTTCTTTATGAAGACAATGCAGCTTGCATAGCTCAATTACGAGGCGGATATATTAAAGGAGATCGGACAAAACATATTTCACCAAAATTCTTCTTTACTCATGAACTCCAGAAGAAAGGTGAAATTGATGTGCTACAAATTCGGTCATGTGACAACCTCGCAGATATTTTCACGAAGACTTTACCGATCGCAACATTTGAGAAGTTGAGATATAAAATCGAGTATGCGTCGGTTTAAAGATTTAAAAGAATCATCTTATCGGGGGAGTAATAAATGGACATATAGAATAGTGTACTCTTTTTCCTTCACTAGATTTTTTTCCCACTCGGGTTTTTATCTAGTAAGATTTTAACGAGGCATATTCTTTATGTATGGATGGACATCCAAGGGGGAGTGTTATGAATTATTGGAATCTCCATTAATTAGTGGAGGCTCCACTAATTATGGATTTATATGAATTATTAGAAGATTTTTATGGATGTCCACTATTTAGTGGAGACACCATTAATTGAGATTAGTTGAATATGATGTATGCAATGATATATTCCACTAATTAGAGCTCTATAAATAGAGCTATTTTCTAAGCTTGTAATACACCATCATTTTGTGAAAGAAAGATTAGTGAAAGAAAGATTAGAGAAAGAATTGTGAGAGAAAGAAAGAGAGAAGTTTGAAGAGAAATTCTTGTGCAAAGAATAGTTAGAATTTTCTTAGTGTGTAGTGTGTAGATTTTATTCTAACACTACCCTAATTTTATAACAACTAGGTATTTCTCTCAAATTTCTTAAAAATTTGGTTCGTCCTTAACGAGTTTTGCCCTCAAATCATTACATTATGTACCTATTGAAAGTGCTAAACTGTGACTTCAACTCGAGGGAAGCTAATGTAAGTTTGAAACCATAAGAGGAAATATATACTTATGCTAAACTTCAAGGGAGGACGGTGTAATTTAAACTGTTAAAATATGTTAGGTAATGTAGGAGTGGAGCGATGAGGAAGGACTGGGGAACAAGCACTTTACACTAGGGGTGTGGTCCTCAGATTGTTAAAAGAAATGCATAATTTTTTATTGGGTTGCATTTTACGAGGTTTGCAATTAGGCCTATTGCAGCCGATGCTCACCAACAACTACCATCAGCCATTTATTTGATACTTTTACAACTTTTGGGCTTGTATATAATAATGCAGAGGTTTCTGAAACATCCTGATGACACCCAGACTGTTCGGCAACCAGTATATTTTTGTTTCTTGCTTGGTTTGGTTATGCTACTTAG
Organism: Voacanga thouarsii; assembly: GCA_026120185.1. Taxonomy (NCBI): domain Eukaryota; kingdom Viridiplantae; phylum Streptophyta; class Magnoliopsida; order Gentianales; family Apocynaceae; genus Voacanga; species Voacanga thouarsii. Next base: position 2,694,005 of record JANUWF010001636.1, on the reverse strand, counting down.
AAAAAGGAATACAAGAACCAAAATATTCATCAAAACGATTGGATTTTTTTTAACCTGATTCTTGTATAGAACCAAAAGAGGATTACAGGGTGAAAAGAAAGTTGCTAACCAGAGGAGAAGAAAAACGTGTCTGAAAGGAGCCGCAGAAAGACAATGGATTTGGCACCTCTCAGATACCAACTAGTTTCAACAGCTAGCAAACACCTTTTGATCCCAACTTTGGCTTTCATTCCCGTAGTTTGCATGTTCTGTTCGTCTCGAATAAGAATGGAAGTCCACGTACCTGCAAGTCCCTCAACTAGGTTACAAGTCTCAAGTGTTCATGTAACGCAGGAAAGTTAAGAATATTAGAGGAGCTTTTTGAGAAAGAAGACCTGTCCTAACAATGTTTTCATTAGCTGTCACAGTCTCATCAATTTAACATGGATATAATGACTCAGATGAACATATATCTTGTGATCAAAGAGGTCTAAATCACTATTATCACCAAATTATTGAAAGAAAATAGAAACAAAACCTGTTCGACTTAATAATGCCATAAAAGTGATTGACTAAGGCAAAGGAAAAGGTCAAAGGAAGAGCTGGCAATTGTAAAATCACCATCACGATGGCACACATTTTTTCTCATACATGTTTAGCTTGAATTGTTTCTTTTTTTCTCTTTTCCTTGTTGTTGTGGGGGAGCGGGCAGGGAGGGAGGTTGGAGATGGGTGTGGATTAGATATTGATTATATCCAACTCCATCAAAATGTCATTTCCTACCAAATATGCCACCTCACCTAAAATGAGAAAATGAGAAAATCAGTAGAGTATGTCGACAGCACTGTATACAGTGCAACTACCATGGAGAAACCACGTACTCCCCTTTACATGAAAGGTGGAATAGGGGGGAAGTGTGATAGCATATATGTTAAAGCTCAATGCTTTTTAGATGTCTAAAAAATTAAGAACAAGAATATTGGATGTAACATATGCTCCATCACAACCATCAGTGTTCAAACTTCAATAAAAAATTATCAGGAATGGTGTATCATGATAAAGTACTGTCTATACTCTACACAGCATGAAGGTATATGTGCACTGAACAAGATTAGAACCCAACAAAAATGTTGGATAGAAAGTCTTCAAGATGACGAATAAACTGATTCTGTTTGCAAAAGAGGTAGCATACCTCAATTAAACACCCTGAAACAAGGCCAACGTTTTCCCCAGGGACGACTTCTTTGCCATTTACATAAATTGAAAATTTCCCATGGTTTGTCAAATGGAATGAGCCATTGATGTCCATCTTTATAGTTGCCTGATCAGCAGTTAGAAGCAATCAAACAACTTAACAGGACACAAGAACACAGATTAACATGCGACAATTATCTCAATGAAGATGGGTAACATGACAAAGGAACTATTTCATGAGAACTTGAAATTTTGTTGATATCCCAATTAAAAACAAAATCGAGCATTGATAGCTAAGAACTCAGCAGCACTCCAAGTGAATAAGATTAGGACTATAAATGGGCTTTGTAAAACAATAAGATCTCTGTCAAGGTTATTATCCCAGGCTTTAAGTAGGATAAATGAGAGGATCAGCAAACAAATGTGCTAGTGAAAATCATAAGTGAAAATATACCTGCCGTCGAGAAATCTTATTAGCATGGCCTTCCATTCCCAAATCGATATCAACTTTGACATCTTCAGTTGCTCTCCCTAGTAATACCTAAATACCAAATAAAAATTGAAAACTAGAAAGAAGAAGCATAAAGAAACAATTGTGAACTCAATCAAACTAAATCTGGCAGTACAAAACAACATCCCCAAATAACATGCCAGAAAACACCATCTCTAAATAACATGGAGACCTGCAAACAGCATGTTCTATTCAGAATATCCTAGTAATTTCTTAAATATATGTATATATATCAATACACAAACTAAACCATTATTGTTTTCAAAATTCCAAATTGTTTAACTTTTTCCCAATAACATTGGAAACGACAATTTATGGTAAAGATTCCCAACCTGAAAGGAAAAGAATGGGTATCTTAAGATGCAGTCTATCTTTGAGCAAAAAACTAAGTAATTCTCTAATTTGAAATAAACCTTACATAATTGTTCTTTCAAACAATTATTTAAGACAACTTCTTAGATCTTTTTTAAGCCATTAAACAATAGTTTAACATCTAATGGTCAGGATTCCTCAGATTGAGTCTGTCAAATATTTTCAAAATAGGAGCACCTTTCAGGATTGTTAGTATTGAAAAAGAAAACTGCATTCTCACTCTTTTTTTTTTTTGGCTTTGTCATTTCTAGTTTACATCTTCCAGCCAAAAGTATTGGTTGCCTGAAATTTGGTAAGTACATTTTTTCCATAGCACTTCTATCATGTCTTAAATCTCAGATAATCATTGTTGCTACAAGCTTAAAATACAAAGTGGCAAGCAATTTTCAACATTTGTGTGTGTGTGTATTTTCCCCTTTATTTTTGTTTCCTTGTTCCTTGGAGAGGATGGGAGAGAGGAGGCAGAGGAAAGCTGTGGAAGTGAGTGACAGATTCTCTATACCTCAGTCTTCTTTATAAAATGCTTTGAGCGCCGGCCAAATAGAACTGCAAATGCACCATGAGCCAAAAGCTCTCTCTGCAAACAAGCATCAGCAGCCTGCTCCAGCCGGATTAGTGTTCTCCTGGCATCTTCATGCTGGTACCTTAAGACTGCAAATTAAGCCAATGCAACCAATTGTAAATTATAGCTAACCAGACATAAAGAAATTAGTTGCAACATGGAAAAAAATAAAAATGAATGTTTGCCTTGAAAAATGGACAACACAGGCTAAGATAAAACACCAAGAAGCTGAAAATTTAATGGATATGAAGAAAAAACCAAAAGATTTTTGCCATTTCAGCAGCATCATGATTAAGCATTTACCAAATTCAACTGTTTCTGGATACTAATACCAGTTACAGCAAAGTTATTTACCTTTACAAAACTCAGAGATTAGAGTATGCAAATTGAGACAAATATTCATATCTTTCAATAAAAAGCAGGAAAATGGCGCATCAGGCATTCAACACACAGTATAAGGAATTGGAGAGCTACCTCCTGGACCGTAATACATATCCTGGTCATCAGGACTCAAATCCATATCAAGGATCTGCAAAAAGTAATTAAGCAGGGACTTGATATTGGGCCAATTACTATAACTGCAACTAATCAGGATGACAAGAAGACAAGGACAATTTACCATTGCTTCAACATCAGAAAAATAAGGTACATCTTCATCACTCTCACAAGAAAGCTCCTCCTGATCTGACACAGTTGGAACTGCAAGTGACTCAGCAGCTAAGCAGCATTCTGCATGTAAGGTTTCATGGTTTTGAATATTGGATGTACCATTTACATCCTGCTTACTATCAGCAGCATTATTCTGAAATCTCAAATGGGGATCTGAAGCTTGAGCATGCTTCTGTATTTGAGAATCACCAGAGTTATGATTGAGGTTCTTTGGCTGTTCAATTTTTTTCAGTAGCTCCTTCCCAGACCCAGGGACCGTACACTTGTTATTGGAACATGCTGAGTTAACTACAGCAGGACCTTCACAAGTAGTCACCTTTACATGCCGGGCACCATTGCTAAGTGGTTCAAATTTTACCCGATGCTCATCAATTTGACAGGATGAACCCATTTCAAATTGAAATGATGACCCTATCATCTGTCGAGGAACATGTAACTGTGAATAATTACTTTGTTCACTCCTCATGAGGGCTCTGTCAGTAGCTTTTTGACTATCAGAGAACTCCTTGACAGAGGAGAGCATTGGACAATAAGATTCATCACATTTAGTATGGGTCATAGAAGGAATAGATAATGAGGGCAATCGGATGGGAAGAAAAACATCATCATTGTTAGGAATCTCAGGATCCTCAGTGTTCAATGTGCAGCAAATAACTCCATTGCGTAACTCAGGAAAGTTAGGATTCACAGTTAGTGCAGATGACAGCTTTTGAGCCTCTGAACCCCAAACAATGAGCCGATCATTACAATAATACTGCTCCTGGTCACCTGACCCAGCGGGAAGTGCAGCACTAAGAGAATTACTAAGGCATTCGTTTGGAGCAACTGCAACCTCAGCTATACCTAGATCTGGGGTGTCACTTTTGTCAGGAGGATCCAACAGAAGTGAGCTTAAGTTTTCAATGTAAGACTGCTCAATCATGTCCCTCCCATCAGCATCCACAAAAAGCAAATCATCCTCAGTGGTAAAGTTAAGCAAAGAATTTGATAATTCTGCAAAGTACTCCTCAGCATTTGTCACTGAACCTTCCATGCCATCACCTGGCATTTGATCTTTCAGAACAGATTTTGCGTTCACAGAATCATATCCTGGTATACTTGATTCATTTGCGTCAAAATCATCTGAAATTACAAGGTCATTTCCTCCATGGTCCTTTGTCTCTCCAAGAACATCAGCCAGTGTGGAATGAGATAAATCCTCAACTGCCCTCCATGTTGGCATCTGTGAAATAGGAGGAGAATAACCAAAATTGGGTATTGAGGTGCCACAATCTGAAGGTGATGAGTCAAAGACCATTCTTTCAAATCCAGAACACACATTACCCTCTTTATCATTAATTTCGTTAAAAATAGGTGAGGATTTTATATCTAGATGCATGGATTCAAATAAGTCACAGGTTTCCGATCCATTAGATTGGTCAAACTCCTTAACTATACTTCGATCACCTATCAGAGGAATATTATCAACAAAAGATGGACAAATATTTAGAGGCAGGCAATTCTGACCAAGAGATTTACACTCATCATTATCATGTAATCCAGTGCAAAATGCACTTGTGGAAACATCATCACTAGAGGAACCAGCCCCAGTAGCCTGAAGTTCTGGGAAGGGATGATGCATGACACCAAAATTGGATTCTTGAATTCCAAAATAATCTGAAACTTGATCTCCAAAAATGCAACCTGAAGATAAAGGTTCATCATTGTTTCCAGCATTAAAAGAACCTGGTCCACCAAGAAAACTAATATTCATCGAGTCAAAAGGTTCACTGCAAATTCTTTTACGCATAGCAGAATAACATCTACGAACACTTTCTGATTTTCTCTTCCCTGGAATACATTTTGCCGCTTTATTAAATTTTGCAGTTGACGCAGAATGCTCAATCTCAATCATGTGCACTGATGCCTCTGCAGAAACAACTGGATCATAAAGAAGAGAATACCAGCGATCTTGCAGTTCTTGAACTGTAAACCTTTGTGAAAATCGAATGGCACCTTTAGCTAGGGATTCCAAAGAAGCACCAGCCTACAGCAGAAGAGGAGAAAACGGAAGTAAGGATCCAAAAGACAAGTTTATCATGGAGCCACATGCAACAATTGTCACTATTGTAAGAGTGGTCGAGCAAGTGGAAAGCACTAGCTTAAATTCTCTCTCCCACTTTTGGGCACCATTGCAATGGTGGACTTATGTTTCTGTTTGTGACCAATCTCTTTACAACTATAATTTTAAGATATGGTCTGGGATATTGGTGGTAACAAAAATGGAAAATGATGCATGGGTTGGTACAACTTTGAACATCTCACTTAGAAGGAAGCATTTTGCCTATGATAATCTTGAGTTAATGATAAAAAGGGTGCTAAAGTAGCAAAACATTTTGGTGCATGATATTTACGGATAAGGAAGGGGACAAGTACTTCTATCATGTTAAAATTATAGGCATTTCAAGAATAACAAATTCTTTGACTAGAAACAAAAAGCAAGGAGAAAATCACTGTCTGGTTCATTTCAACTTTACACTTTACATCCTTCCATTCCCCACATCAACAAACAAATGTGACTTAGGTGAGGTTAATTTATACATTTTCAGATGACAAAAGAAGAAATGTAAGATTCAATAACTTTGACTTCTTTTAATACCCAAACAACTAACATAGTACCATTACTAATAAAAATGCTCGATTGCTTTCGTACTGCTCAATTTAACTGTTTTAAAACTAATATAACCAAAGGCAACACTAAGATTAGGATCGTTGCAGAGATCTTCCCCTAATGCAATTTTCAAAATTTAGAAAATTGTCAATTGTACAAATAAGCATCAAATGTTTGCCGCTCTCAAAATCATGTTTCATCTCTTCAAACCTTTCCTCCACGCCATTAATTGACAAAATCTCAGTAATGAATTAGAGCATAGTATTTGCTTCATGCAACACTCGACCAATGTCAAATGTTAAGGTGCCATTTAGCAATGTCAAAGACTAAACTATACAACACAGTTAAACCAATGACGAGCCAAAAAAAACCACCTCCACCAACAGCCCAAATGGCCTGTTGATATAAGACGACAGTCCAACATCCTTAATTTCATAGGCAAGTCTATACAAGTTAAGGAAAAATCTCAATTAGGTAACTTTTGGCTTTCACAATGCCAGTATTCGTCGAGCTTTGAAGTTATCTTGCTAGAGTTACTCCAATTTCGTTTTCCTTTAACTTAAAAGACTTTATATTTCGAATAAGTTTCTATTCACCATTCAGCAAAGAAAAGTTACAACAAAATAAACCCACAAGAGGAGAGAACCAACGTGGGCATAAACGCTGCATGCAACACAAGAAACTGCATTCTTGAAGTCCCAATCATAAACCACCCCGAAAAATGCATAAAAATTACAGAATGATAAAAAGTAAAAGAGGCCTCTTTCAAGCATTAATCAACTTAAAACAGACTGCAAGAACCAAATTTGGTTTTAGAATGATATACCAACCATCAAATACTTGAAAGGCAGCAAAACCTTTATTTAAAACTCCCAGGAAGAACAGAACACAGAATCAATATTCAAGAACAAGCAAAGCCCAGAAATAAAGCAAACGACTCCCAATAAGGTCACCAAAATTGTCTCCACATAATCTCCCCACTCTCCTCACCAAAGAAAAACAAATTGAACCATGGTGTATGTAAGGTTTCTCAGTGTTTACCTCAACGGCGTTTTTTAGCAAAAGATCATCCTGCGGAAGCCAATGAGACACCGGAGCCAGAGCTCCCATGTTTGCAACTGGAAAACAGAACAACTCTTTTGATTCTCTCGACTCTCTGTATCTCTCTAGGCGCCGCTTTCTCTTTCTCCTCTCTCTCTCTCTCTCTCTTACTCTTTTCTCTTTCTAGTTTCTACAGTCTTTTTCTTTTCTTTTTTTTTTTAAATGTATTTGTCTCTCCAGATTGTGAGAGAGGGAGACAGCCAATGGAAGAAAACCTTAAAAAGAATATTTGATGTATATTTTATATTTTAAAAGGCGCTCTTTTTCCTCTCAAGTACTTGGACCCACCTGTAAAAAAGTAAAAACCTAATGGTGAGTTTAGTTCGCAAAAGGAAAGGGGAATGGAAAAGGGAGTGTGGGATGGAATATTTTATTTTTATCAGAGAAAGTAAATATAATTATTTTCATTCTATTTGGTTGGAGTGAAAATGAGGTAAATATAATTTACTTTTTATTGTTTGATGGTAAGATATATATGGAGAAAATAATTATTGAATTACTATTATACCCCTAAAGTTAATTCATAATAAATTACAAAATATGGTAAAATTATAATAAAATAAATATCCTAAGACAAGAGGGTTTAACCCCCATTTACTTCCAAACCCTTCAAAATGGAGAGGAAGAAAAATTTGAGGCGGAAAGGATCCAATTGCCTTTCACGTATATTTCCCCCTTCCAATCACTCTAACCAAACTAATTAAATTACACATTTACTTCCTATTTTACTTCCTCTCCTCTTTTCCTTCCCACTTTCACTCTAACCAAACTCACTCAAGACAAGAATTTAGGAAAAATACCTAAAATATATATTTTTGTAAAATGAAAATAGAAAATAATCAAAGGAATAACAGTCCATTTTTAGAAGGAAATAGGGTAATTGGCATAATTAATCCATAGGATCACCTTTTCCCCTTTTTTGTCTAGTAGGTAGATGAATAAGGCATTTTTTTATGAATTAATATATCTATGTATAATTTTGAGAAAAAAAAAGATAATAATGTTAAAACTTAAAGCACAATTTCATCTTTCTTTTCTTTTATAATAATTTAAAATTCATTCAAAATAATAATAATAAATTTATAAAAAGATTATACTTAATATGAATAATGAGGGGTTTTTTAAAATAAATTCACCCAAATGAATCCATAAGTTATGGAAATTTCGCTTTACCCCTTCGTAAAGTTTGGAGAGACGTTGTGACATAAGCATTAAGAAAGGGTCGGTGGTGTCGTAAAACAATTACTCCATTTTGACTTGACATAATATTTTATTTATTATAAAAGTAAAAATTAAAATATAATATAATATAATAAAAATAAAAAATATGTAAGTCTTTTAATATTTTATATTAAATTTAAATATATAAAAATAATATATGTAGAGTATATTAATTATTTTATAATAAATTGTATAGTAAAATTTTTTTTTAATGAAAGTATTAAATTATTTGAGTATGAGTTAGTAATTTAAAATAGTAACTATGTCAATTTTATTAGGATGGATAGAGTATGAGTTAGTAATAGTTATTTATAATATCTTTTTAATATAAAATATTTGTTTATATTATCTAAACAATACTAGTAACCACCACACCGATGCTCCGTGAAATGTGTGTTAGGATTTGACGCGTTCACGGATCTTTTTCCTGTTTCCAATCTATCATCCACGGTGGCTGACCGGAGATTGATTTTTTGTTATTTCTCAATTATTTCTTTTTTTTCAAAGTATTGTTAATTCTCTTTTCATATCTCCTTTTCAAAATAATTATTGTATTTAAATTTTTCATCCTAAGATATTTGTCACATTAAAAAATTAAAAAAATATTAACTCTATTATTTCTATACTATAATTGAAAAAATATACGATTAAATGTCACTTATATAACTATAAATTTTTTGTCTAAAAAATACTATTTTTTTCACAAAAACAAATGATTATGTCCCATTATTGATTCAATTCATTTTAGAAAATACTCAATGTAAATGCTTCACGCATTCAAAAGGAGGTGCAGAATATAATCAAAAAAATCTACTGTCTCTAATTCAAAATCCTTTCAAATTTTAATTCCTGTTGTCAGTGACAAAACAATGTACAAGAATTCCAACTCATGTTCCTGTCCTAATATTGAGAGCAATGTGGCTAGTGTAAGAAGCATTGTTTTTGTGTGTGTTCTTATTATTCACCCCTGATTGCATATACCTAAAGTAGAATTTTGTGGTCATCCCTTCCGAGCAAGCTAGGAGGGAATCCAAGGAACAAGATGGGTAGTTGCAGTCATCTTCAAAAAGTTTCAAAAGCCTAATATGAAAAGTGATTTCTTTCAAGAAAGAAAGAGAGAATATAATAGTAATATTATCAGAAATTTATCTGTCAACAAGTCTGTGTCATCAAATCTTCTTTCTTGATAAAATTCCAAGAATCTTGAGTTTTTTTTTTCTTTTCCCTCAACAGTAACGTACTTGCTAGAAACTGTTTTCTTCCCCCATTTCTATACAGTTCCTTTTCCCATAAAAAGAACAGTAAGGAATCAACATTTAGCACTAGTGCTCACCAGTGCTTTCCAACACTAAACAGCAATCCAGAGAAAACAAAATATCCCAGTGTAAGATGAAGTATGTTCTTGTAATAAAAGAACAGATGAGAGGCACAGAAGTTGCGGTAGAATGTTTACTCGTGCTGCATTTCCAGAATGAAAAGAATCTTAGATGCACAATCCCATCAAACAACATTAGACTATAACAACTTCCTTCCACATTTGACTATTTCATTTACTATTAGGCAGCAAGAAAAAGCGAGCAATCCAAATTCCACAGTGAAACTATTAATTAAGAATTTCATGGCTATATATAGTACATTGGCAAAAGATAGACAACACAAACCTTAAACTTCTGAGGCATCAGTTTATTATTCAAATAAACAGATAAATGACCTAAAACATAGAAATCAAGCATATCATTGGTGTGCTACTCGAGCAAATGGAATGTTGTAAGATCAGACCCTCCTCCACTGTGAAGATTAGGCTGGTTGGGTTGAAGGCGTAAGGCCAAGATGCGAGGACCTCCATTTGAAAACCCAAGTATAGAATTGTAGTCTCCTCCATTGTCCACTAAGCCATAGTGTGGATCTTCTTGTCTTGCATCCTATCAACATTTTTTTTTTTTTTTTATCACAAATGTTATAGTTAGCCCCCAGATTTTGATATGACGGGCTTGGAGAAAGGAGGAAAATTTAAGTTTCAATGTTTGAAATGGACAGCTTACCAATTCAAGCAGGAGATTTCTGTGTATTTCTTCAACATTCCTTAACTGCAACAAATTGGGATACCCAACCTTTAGAAAACAAAAATGAAAATATGGGGTATTGTAGACCCAAGATTAGACATTCAAGCAATAATACCTTTTTCTTGTGAGTCTCAATCTGATTGCCTATCACCTTAAACTGTAATGAACAAAGTGAGAACAAAAATGTGGTTACAGCAAGAGATATAAGATTTAAAAGCATCCACTGGAGGAGATGGCAAAATGCACAGCTAGTTTCAAGAAGATATGAAAAAGCAGTCACATCATGTAGGCCAGCAGAGTGCAATGAGATAGGGTTGCATGAATACATATAGAGTAGCTTTGAAGTTCTAAGATGAAATGAAAACTCTCTGTGCATTAATTATTCGCGGGTTCTCCCATGGGAGGGGATTGACTTAGACTAATATAGAATTTAAAAACAACAAAATTATAAATATATATAACCTTTAATTCCATGTTCCTTTACCTCGTAGCTACCAAACCATAATATACCGCGGATATGTATACTCTAGCAACCTATTTGATAAGTAGAGTGAAGCCTATCTCAGGGTTTCTCTAATCTAATATAAGGAGGGGAAATTTAGTTCAGAGTTGCTGAAGCAATAGTTGTTGGATAGACCAAAAAGTCTAGGTAAGAGATTCAGAATTCAAATTGCAGACTTAATCAATTGTCCTACATGACATGTAAAATCTGTCTGAATCCTGATGTAAATAGTTCTGATATTGTCACAAGCATCGAAAACCAGAAAAGAAATGCTTTTCTTGTTTTCCTTGGTTTTTGGATCGTGAATTTATTTCAGCAGGAAAGGTTTAAACCCTAGATTTATAGAATAAAACCAACCTTCCTCTCCCGAATAGCCCTGAGAGAATTATCCACATCTTCAATAAGATTTCCCAGCTGATCATAGTTCAGATCAGTCAGACTCTCCCCCATCCTCTGCCTGTAAAAAAAAATGTTTCTTTTTTTTCAAACAAAAGCCAGAGGAAAAAATAAGAATTACCCTACAAGGGAACAAATGAAATTACCTGATCTCTCTACGAAGATTTCTGTTCACCTCCTTTAGCTTCTTCAATTGTTCTTGCATTTTCTGACCGCATCATACAAGCCACATAAATAATCGGTACAGTTTTGGGGAGAAACTTAAAGAAGATGTAGAAGCCATAGAGATATATATATAGGAATAACCTCATAGTGGGAGTTCCAAAGATCAACCCCTAAAGCCTTCTGATACTGATCAACCAACTGCTTCGTACTGTAAACAAAAAGAACTTGTTCATGTGCATATGCACAAAGACCAAAAAGGGGAAAACTTTATTGCAGAGCTTCAACCAAACAAAGATCCAACTTCAAACCTTGAGAAAAACAAAACTAGAGAGAGACAAAGAGAGAAGAAAGAGATGCATACGTAGTTGTGGGACTGATGTATTCATGAAGTTTGTGGGTGCTGGAAACCATAATAATGGAAACTTTAGCATCACAGAGAACAGTAAGCTCATGAGCTTTCTTGAAGAGCCCATTTCTTCTCTTGGAGTAGGTGACTTGCCTGTTGGTCTGGTTCTCTATCCTCTTGATCTGGATCTTCCCTCGAGCCATTTTCTTCTCTCTTTCTCTCTCTCACACTTCTTTTCTGTCAAGCCTTTCTAGGGACTTAAAAATGAGCCACACCTACTTTCAGAGGAAGTTTTTGAAGGGTAAAATGAGGAGGAGAAGCATTGAGGTTAGGATTAGGACCATGACTTGCTAAAAATGGAAAGAATTGCCTATTGCGTGAAAGGTGTTGGCAGAAGTTGATAAAGTTTTTAAGAATCAATCACTTCTTAGTTATCAGTCACCACCACTGTCCTTAGTCTTGGTAGGCCTTTGGGGGTAAGTGGGACCCACTCTATAGCCTTCCCCGCTGTCCTTTTACCGTCAACCACAACTCATGTCTTGTCTTCTCTTCATTTCTCCCTTCTTAACTTCAATTTCTCCTTCATTTCATTGCCGCCCCCTTTTTTTTTGTGCTAAATATTTCATTGCCCTCTTTTGCTCTTTCTTTAGGTGGGGGGCGCTTTTTGAATTTTGATTCTCATTCTGAATAATAAGAAAATTCCTTTTAGAAAAAATTGGAAATAAAAATAACGAATAAATCTTTGATCAATTCTAAATAGAGGGAATAATTTTTAGGCAATCGCATTAGATTGTTATATTACATTTTATTCAAAATATAAATCTTTTAAAACCATATGACCAAGAATTTAAAATTTTAAAACAATATATTTTATAAGTTAAATTAATTAAAATGTCCTCAGTTAAATTATTTAAAAAATAGAGAGTTATATTTAGGAAGAGAAAGATTAAATGAAACATGAGTACTATTACAAGAATATCATTAACCTATATTGAATTGTATATAAAAGGAAGTATATTTTGAGGAGAAAAAGATAATTCTAAAAATACTTATTTTTTAAAAGGAAATTTTTATTAAAATTTTTTAAATGTAACGTTAGATTGTTTATATGGCATATAGAGATGTAAGCAAGTCAAGCATTTATCAAGCTATTTGAGTTCAACCCATACTTTGAGCTCAAATTTGAATCTGAATATTGGTATTATACTCAAATATTTAATCAAACTGAACCCAAATACCCAAGTACCATGCTTGAAAACTCAGGAACATGCTGTATATATTTTACACTAATTAATTAACTAAAATTATTTTATACATATATAATAACATGTTATATAAAAATACTTATCTTTCAAATATTCTTAATATTTTTGAAACAATTTGAATTCAAGGGTACTTTCAAGATTTTAAACTTGTTAATTAATAAAAATTTGAACAATTTCAAGTTTTGCCATATTTTATTAAATTGAACTCAAACTTTGCAAGTAAGTTTAAAATTATATTCACTTTTAAATTTAAATTTTATCTAATTATTCAAATAATGGACCCAGCTTGACCCAATACTGCTCTAATGACGAACAATGTAATGTAGCAATATCTAAAATATAGGTATTCATTATTCGGTTTGAACTTAAAAATCGAATCGAATCGATTCTAATTTTGATTTTTAATTTGGTTTTAATGAAATTCGGTTCGGTTTAACGTTTATATAAAAATTCAATTCGATTTTTTATTTTCTAAAATAAAAAATCGAAAAATTGAAGTATATTTTTAAATTTTAAAATATATAATTAATATTAAAATGTTATTCATTAATTAATTAATTTTATAAATTATGATGTTTTAAATAATTTATGTTCAATTTCGATTATTTCAATTCGGTTCAATTTTGTTTGGTTTTGTCTAAAATAAAGCCATTAGTAATTTAGTTTAAGATCTTCATCTTTGCAATTTGCATAGGTGATCATAATTTTCTACTAAAATATTTGGCTCAAAATTTTAAAATATTTGGACTGAAATTTATATTATATTTTTTATATTACATTTGAATTGTAATTTATATTAAACTTTACTTGTTTAGACTTAAATTTATATTAGATTAATGAATCTACTAAAGGAGATATTCAAATTCAGTTTAAAATCGAACCGAACCATCGATTTTTTTTAATTTTAATTCAGTTCAATTCTTTTTTTAAAAAATAAATTTAAAAATAAAAAATCGAATCAAAAACGGGATCAACACCCCTAAATTCTAAAGTAAGACAGTTTTGTTATAAAATTTGGGTAGTGTTAGAATAAAATCTTCACACTACACACTAATAAAACTCTAACTATTCTTTGCACAAGAATTTCTCTCTTTCTTTTCTCTCACAATTTTCTCTAATCTTTCTTTCACAAAAATGATGGTGTATTAAAAGTTTAGAGAATAGCTCTATTTATAAAACTTTAATTAGTGGAATACATCATGGCATACATCATCTTCCACTAATCTTAATTAGTGGTGTCTCTACTAAATGGTGAACATTCATAAAAATATTCTCTAATAATTCACATAAATCCATAATTAGTGAAGCCTCCATTAATTAGTGGAGCTTCTACTAATTTCTTCCACTAATTTAATATATTCATAACACTCCCCATTGGATGTCCATCCATTACATAAAGAATATGCCTCGTTAAAACCTTATTAGATAAAAACCCAGTGGGAAAAAATTTAGTGAAGGAAAAAGAGTACACTATTCTATATGTCTGTTTATTACTTCCCCTGATGATATGATTCCTTTAAATCTTTAAACCGACGCATACCGATTTTATATTTCAATTTCTCAAATGTTGCAGTCGGTAAAGTCTTTGTGAAAAAATCTGCGAGGTTGTCATATGACCGAATTTGTAACACATCAATTTCACTTTTCTTCTGGAGTTCATGAGTAAAGAAGAATTTTGGTAAAATATGTTATGTCCGATCTCTTTTAATATATCCTCCTCATAATTGAGCTATGCAAGCTGCATTGTCTTCATAAAGAGGAGTTGGAATATCTTTTATCGATGATAATCCACAATTTTCTCAGATATAATGAATCATGAATCTTAGCCATACACATTCTCGACTTACTTGATGAATGGCTATAATTTCAGCATAGTTTGAATAAGTAGTTGTTATAAATTGTTTTGTAGAATGCCATGATATAATAGTATTTCCACATGTAAATAGATAACCCATTTGAAAACGTGCTTTATGTGGATAAGATAAATTACCAGCATCTGCATAACCTATCAATGTTGGGTTGGTTTTATTTGAATAAAATAATCCGATATCAATTATACCTTGGAGATATCGAATGACTTGTTTAATTCTATTCTAATGTCGTCGTGTTGGTAAAGAACTAAATCTTGCTAATAAATTGACAGCAAAAGCAATATTAGGTCGTGTATTATTAGCAAGATACATCAATGCACCAATTGCACTGAGATATGGTACTTCAGGACCAAGGAGTTCTTCATCATCTTCTTAAGGTCGGAAAGGATCTTTATTCACATTTAATGACCGGACGATCATTGGAATACTCAATTGATGTACTTTATCCATGTAAAATCTTTCTAATACTTTTGTTGTATATGTTGATTGATGAATAAATATTCCACTTTCCAGATGTTCAATTTGTAAACCAAGGCAAAATTTGGTTTTACCAAAATCCTTAATTTCAAATTCTCTTTTTAAATAATCAATTGTTTATTGGAGTTCTCCAGGAGTTCCAATGAGATTAATATCATCAACATATATAGCTAATATCACAAATTTAGAACCAAATTTCTTAATAAAAACACATGGACATACCTGGTCATTTTTAAATCCCGCTTTTAATAAATATTCACTAAAACGAGTGAATCACATGCGCCCAGATTGCTTCAGGCCATATAATGATTTCTACAACTTGATGGAGTAATTTTCAAGAGAAAAATGTTTATATGCTTCAGGCATATGAAATCTTTCGGGGATTTTCATATAAACATCATTTTCTAAATTTCCATACAAGTAAGCAGTGACAATATCTAATAAGCGCATATCTATCTTTTTATGTACTGCCAAACTGATAAGATATCGGAGTGTAATAGTATCAACAATAGGAGAATAAGTTTCATCATAATCAATACCTAGTTTTTGTGAAAAACCTTGAGCTATTAATCGCGCTTTATATCATATGATTTCACTCTTTTCATTGCGCTTTTGCACAAATATCCATTTGTAACCAATAGGTTTTACACCTTCTGGTGTTCGAACTGCAGGTCCGAAGACTTTACGTTTTGTCAGTGCATTTAACTCCGATTGAATTGCATCTTTCCATTGTAGCCAATATTTTCTATGCCGATATTCATCAACTGATATTGGTTTAGAATCATCATTATCCTGTGTAACATCAAGAGATATATTGTATGTAAATATATTATCAATAACAGTTTATATCCGATTCTAACTTATATCAGAAGTGGTATAATTGATAGAAATTTCAGTGTTACTTTCATCAACTTCTGGTTCTTTGTCATCAATTTTCTCTTGGTCTTTATCATTCTCTTCTTCAATATGATCTTCTGGATCAGTTAATCCTCTTTTCTTTTGAGAATTTTTATCTTTGGACCCAAGAGGTCGGCTATGCTTCTGGCGTGCTTTTGACTTAGCAGCTATATGTATAATATTTTGTTCTGCTGGAACTTCAATTCGAATAGAAGCATTTATAGCTAGAATATGCGATTTTTCAACTCTTCTGGAGTCAACAAAAGCGTCTGGCATTTGATTTGCAATGCTTTGCAAATGAATTATCTTTTGAACTTTAAGTTCACATGCACTTGTGCGCGGATCAAGATAATTTAATGATGTTATCCAAGCAAGATCCTTTTTATGCTGTTTTTGTTCTCCCCCTAATTTAGAGAATAATGATTCATCAAAATGACAACAAGCAAATCTTGCTGTGAATACATCTCCTGCCAGGGGTTCAACATACCTGATAATAGAGGGAGAATCATATCCAATGAATATCCCCTTTCTTCTTCGAGGACCCATCTTTGTACGTTGGTTTGGTGCAATTGGAACATACACAGCACACCCAAAAATTCTTAAATGAGCAATATTTGGTTCTGACTCAAAAACCAATTGCAAAGGAGAGAATTTATGATAACTAGCTGGCCTTATACGTACAAGTGCTGCAGCATGTAAAATAGCATGTCGCCAGATAGATGTTGGGAGATTTGTTTTCATTAATAATGGTCTAGCAATTAATTGTAATCGTTTAATAAAAGATTCAGCGAGACGATTTTGTGTATGAACATGAGCTACAGGATGTTCAACATTAATTCCAATTGACATGCAATATGCATCAAAAGCATGTGATGAAAATTCACCAGCATTATCCAAACGGATATTTTTAATGTGATGGTCAGAAAATTGTGCTCGTAATTTAATTATTTGAGTAAGTAATCTCGCAAATGCCAGGTTGCGAGTAAATAATAAACATATATATGACCATCGGGATGATGCATCAATCAAGACCATAAAATATTTGAACGGTCCACATAGTGGATCAATAGGTCCACAAATATCTCCGTGAATCCATTTGAGAAATGTAGGACTTTCAGCTCCTACTTTTACTGGTGATGGTTTAACAATTAATTTTCCTAGAGAACACAAAGTACATGCGAATTTTTCTGATATCAATATCCTTTTATTTTTTAATAGATGACCATGTGTATTCTCAATAATTCTTCTTATCATGGTAGATCCCGGATGACCCAACCGGTCATGCCAAATGCTAAAAGTAATAGGATCAGTAAACTTCTGGTTTACGAGATGATAAATTTCAATTGTACGTATTTTTGCAAAATATAGGCCAATAGAAAAAGATGGTAGTTTTTCTAATACAGATTTATTACCCAAATGAATTTGAGTAATATAAAGATACTCAATCCCATTTTCCTCATTTGTTTCAACACGATACCCATTTCTGCGGATATCTTTAAAACTCAATGAATTTCTTCTGAATTTTGAGGAAAATAGTGCTTTATCAATAATGAGTATTGTTCCTTCAGGCAACAATATACTAGCTCTTCCGGAGCCTTCAATCACATTTGTACTACTGTTTATCGTATAAATATTTATTTCTTCCATTTTGATATCAGAAAAATATTTCTCATTTTTTAGTATGGTGTGTGTAGTTCCACTATCAATAATGCATACATCATCATTAACAACAACCATCTGGATACAAATATATATATATATATATGTAAACGTAAATCTTATTAGAATATAATGAAAATACAAAAATATCATGGTGAGGCTTTTAGTTCTTTTGGACACTACCATCACCAATTAAATGGTCTATCCTACCGTCTGGGTGTTCAAAAAAATCTGATACATCCATATGTGTAATATTGATATTAAGATCTTCAGGATCAATATCATCATCTGTAGCATCATTTACTGGATGTTGAGAAAAATTTGCTTCCACATTTTTATTTTTCAATGAAGCTTGATACAATTCAACTAAATGCTTAGCCGTACGACAGGTACGTGACCAATGACCTTTCATGCCACATCTATAACATGTATCCTCATAATTTTCTTTCATTTCTTTTTCTTTTTCATTGTGATCTTTTCTGTTCCACTTCAGGTGGCCAGTATTTCTCACAGTTTGATTATGATTGTGATAAGGGAAATATCGAGCGTGTCCACGACCATAACCACAACCACGACTATAGCGACGGTTTCTGTTGGAGTCAATAGCATTTACTTCTGGGAGTGCTGCTGAGCCAGTTGGTTTGGCTTCATGATTTCTCAATAATAACTCATTATTTTTCTTTGCAATAAGGAGGGCAGTAATTAAATCTGTAAATTTGGTATACCATTTTTCTCAATATTGTTGCTGCAGGACAATATTCGAGGCATGAAAGGTGGAGAATGTATTCTCCAACATATCTTCATCAATCACTTTTTCTCCACATAATTTTAACTGAGAAGTAATTTTATACAGCGCGGAGTTACATTCATTCACGGTTTTAAAATCTTGCAACCTCAGGTGTAACCATTCATACCGTGCAGTTGGTAGTACGACTATATTCAGGTGGTCAAATCTTTCTTTTAAATTTACCCACAGGACATATGGATCTTTTTCGGTAAGATATTCTATTTTCAAATTTTCATCGAAATGACAACGAATAAAAATCAAACCTTTAGCCTTGTGTTGTGCAGATGCATTATTATTTGCTTGAATAGTTTCACTAAAGCCTTCAACATTTAGATACATTTCTGTATCGAGAACCCGTGACATATAATTTTTTTCAAAAATATCAAGGGCTACAAATTCGAGTTTAGTTAGGTTAGCCATAGAGATTAATAAACGCGTACCTGTCTTTTGGCTTGTGTAACGGTAGAGACTCGTGCTTAGTCTTCTAGCTTTTGTAGCGGTAGAGACTCGGGGTGATAACGTGTTATAAAATTTGGGTAGTGTTAAAATAAAATCTTCACACTACACAGTAATAAAACTCTAACTATTCTTTGCACAAGAATTTTTCTCTTTCTTTTCTCTCACAATTTTCTCTAATCTTTCTTTCACAAAAATGATGGTGTATTACAAGTTTAGAGAATAGCTCTATTTATAGAGCTCTAATTAGTGGAATATATCATGGCATACATCATCTTCCACTAATCTTAATTAGCGGTGTCTCCACTAAATGGTGGACATCCATAAAAATATTCTTTAATAATTCATATAAATTAATAATTAATGGAGCCTTTATTAATTATTGAAACTTCTACTAATTTCTTCCACTAATTTAATATATTCATAACTTAGATTTATATGAGCGAATTATAAACCCATGGGGCTGGCAAAACCAGTCCCGCTAGTTTTGAAACCTCCATTATGGTTGATATGATCAACGTCAACGGGCCTCCAATGCAACAAACGGGCCCAAGATGGTATCATCCAATTGGAAAGTGATGCGATCAATGTCGTCGATCCAACTACACGACCGGAGTCAAATATATCACCTGGCCAAGGCCGTGTTTGGTAGAAGGCAGAAAAAGAAAACGAAATCTTTAAGAAATTAAAAAACCACATGATATTTGATAAACTATGGAAAATGTAAATGATTTCATTTTCTCTGTTTGGTTTCTGGATTTTAGTAGGTAATGGAAAATGAATTTCTCTTTTTTATAAAGAGCAACAATTATCAATATAGCAAAAACTTGGAAAACTTTTTTGTAATTTAGCAATTTTGATATAATTATTGGATAGCAAGAAATCTGCACACGTTTCTTTCTTAGTGGCATTCTGGGATTTCTATATTTTATTTTATTTTATAGGTTCCACTTGTTACTTGTTGCACGATAATTAGGGGTGCTCATTATTTAATTTAAATTAAAAAATCGAACTGAATAGATTTAAATTTTGATTTTTGATTTGATTTTAATAAAATTCATTTTGATTTGACTCAGTTTTAGAATTTATATAAAAATTCGATTCGATTTTTAATTTTTTTGAAATAAAAAATTAGAAAATCGACAATCGAATTATATTTTTAAAATTTAAAAAATAATTAATATTAAAATATGGTTATTTATTTATTTCTTTAAATTATGTTTTTTGTTTAAAAACAATCTGTTTGGTTTCGGTTATTTCAATTCGATTTTATTCGATTCTCGGTTCATTTCGATTTTATCCAAAATAAAACCATTCATAAAGAGTTTGAGATCTCCATCTTTGTAATTTGCATCAATGACGATAACTTTCTATTGAAATTTTGGTTCAAATATTTAAAATGTTTGGACTTTAATTTATATTACATTTTATATTAAATTTGAATTGTAGTTTATGTTAGACTTTACTTATTTGAGTTTAAATTTATATTGGGTTAATAGATCTATTAAATGAGGTATTCAAATTTGGTCTAAAACCAAATTGAACCAAGCTGAACTGAAATTATTTTAGTTCGGTTAAATTGATTTTCTTTAAATTTCGGTTCGACTCAATTTTGATTAAAAAAAAAAGTAAAAATCAAATTTTAAAATCCAAAACTGAATGCACAGGCCTAACAACAACGGTATGGATGGAAATAGGCCAGGTTAGGTCAGACTTTGACTAAATAGGCTTGAACCTACATTGTAGGCTTAAGGATTAAGCCTAGCATGTTAGCCTATATAATGGTTTTTTTAGACTCGGGCCTAACCTGCATAAAAGTCTAACATATTTAAAAATCTGTTAATGTATAATCTTTTTTAAATCACAATTTAGTTTAAGTTGATATTAATTTTTATATGTAATATATATAAATAAACTAATAATATATTATATGTTAAAGTCAATAAATTATATATATAATTTTTATTTTATATGTTCAAGATAAGTATTATATAAAATACATATAATACAATATATTACAATTAATATAAAATATATAATGATTATGCAATATATAATATATAAATAGGTCAAGCTTGATAGGTTTTAGGTCAAGTGTTAATTATCAAATATTTTCATCCTTTTTAACTAAATAAGTCTAATTTAAGGCTCAAACTTGACTCCTTTACTAAACAGGCTCAGACCAAGTCAGGTCTAAACCAGGCCAGATCGTAGACCCTTGTTAAAAGCCTAGCTTATTTCCATCTCTAGACAACGGTAAGGGACAAACCCAAATTTATATAGCTATGACTCATAGTCTTAAGAAATAGTTGGCCGAAGTTCAGACACCTGAATTATTTATAAAAAAAAAACTATAAAAAGGGTTATTTGTAAATGTCAAAAAGGTTAGGGATCAATTTGTATTTTGGAGGAACTACAAGGGGGTTAAATGTAATTAATCCAAAAGTTTATAGGTAAGTTAAATAAAATTAGTATAAAATAAGTTAACATTCATACTAATTTCAAAAAAATAAATTTTACATAATTTAATGAAAATAAGAAAACTAGGCAATCAAATTCCAGAGTAGAGCTTAATCAAACTGGAGCCAGTTAACCTAGTTATAGCTCACATGTAGATTAGCGATGAGAATCATATGTTGTTAGAACTCATAGTTAAGCTTATGGGTATAAGTTTAGATTATATATAGAATAGGAAGGGGTTAGATTCACACCATTCTAACTAAAATTCATATCCCTATTTATTAATATATATTATTTAGACAAAAATGTCATTTTACTATTCTAACTTTAAAATCTTATTTCATTTTTATTTTTCTTTTAATTTTTAAATAAAATTATATCTTTTGAATAAATGTCAAACTAATAAAATTGTGTACGAATGAAATTATTAAAAAATATAATAATTTATATAAGAATTGAAATTTATATATTTATCATGTATTGAAAGTTTTATTTCTCTTTATTTCTTCTTAATACTTTGTGAAACTTGTGAAAATATATAGTAAGTATAATGTAGGGTTCTATTTGATTAAAAAACTACTGATTTATTTGTTCTTAAAATTATGTATTTTATTAATAGATTAAAATATTGATAAAATAGAAGACTTATCAAATATTTAAAAAAAAATAGAGCATATCAATGAGAGACATTTGGAGAAAAAATTAAATTAGTAGCCATTCAACTTTTATTAATTATTAGGTGGATGCCCGTGCGTTACACGGGATAGTTTCAGTAATTTTTTCAATTTTCTTGCATTCATAAATAATTCAGATAAGAAGATAATTTTAATATTTAAAACAATAAAAAGTTTAGATAACTCTGATTTAGAAAAAAAATCAAATCAAATAACAATGATATTTTTTAAAAAAACCTTCAAAATTTTAAAATGGTGAAATGTACAAATATAAAATAATACTTTTAGAGTTCGTAAAAAGATGAAAAATTAAAAATTAAAAAGAATATAATTCTAGGAGGTTCAAAAAGGCTAGCATAATAATTAGTTCAATGAATTCAAATAAATCAAATGAATGTAATTGTCAAGAGCATTTTAGGAATTTAAATAGAGAAAGTAAATAATAGTTAAACAAAAAAAAAAAAACCCCCACAAAAAATCAAAAACTTCTTAATTAAATTTTCTTTGATTTTAAAAACGATTCTTAGTGTTAATGAGATGGCTATAAAATGAGGTGGTTTTTTTGTCCCATAAAAATAGTTCCAATGATAAAATATTAATAGCTAACATAAGTGGTTCAACTCCAAAAAAGAAAAATTAAATAAAGGTGTCAAAAATTGATTTATTGAAAATCTCTCTTCCCCATCCATCATCAGTGCATGGTAATTTAATTAAATATTTAAAATAAATAAATAATTGATTATATATTTTATTAAATACGTTAGATGATAAATAATAATAAATTAATTAAAGTATGATTAATAAAATATTTTTATTATTAATCAATTATTTAAATATATACTAATTTTTTAAATAAAATACTCATTTAATTATTAATATTATTTTATATTTAATATATATTATAATAAAATATAATGTAAAAATCAATTATAATTAATTTAAACTTTATATAGATACTTAACATTTTAAAATTCAAAATTCAGTGATTAAAAATTCTTCACTGAATTTAATTGGATTAGAAGGCCACGAGATGGGGATCTGTGGTTTGCGTGGAGGTTCATCATGTGCAATTAGACGACTTGTCAATCTCAATAACACTTGCTCGATCGCATCCTTTCTTGCTGACATGAGTTGAGTAAATATTAGCCGCAGAACTTCTTTTGCTTTCTCCTCCCCATCTTGCTTACTCAGGGTGGCAATCGTGTCGTGTTTGGGTTGGTGGGTCGTGTCAACTTAAAATAATTACACTTGACAGGTCAATTCGAACACGACCCGATTAATAAACGTGTCGTGTCGTGTCAACCCATTTATTTTCGTATCGTGTTCGTGTTATAAAACGGGTTGACACGACATGACACAATTAGATACAAAAATTAAATAGATAATTACTAAATTCGTCAAACCGAATACCTACTAAACCCGCCAATCTGTGCACCATTACACAAAAAATTTGAAAAAATCAAATCAAATTATATAAAATTAAAAAACTAATAAAACAGTCCGTAAAGTTATAAATAACCAATAAAATAACAAACCATCCTACTAAATATTTAGAGATCATAATAAATTCATAAGATTTAATCTTAAAAATCTAAACAAATGTAATTTTGTAATAAAATTGGATTATTCAAGAAATTATTTTCTCTAGATATTTAGAACAACAATTTTGTCGTATCATGCCAGGAATTTTAAAGAGCAAATGGAGAGCAAAAAACGAGCACGAAAGGAAGGCTTGTCCTTGTAGGGTGTAATTCAAATTGTCTTTGTCCCAATGTCAGAAATAGCATAGTATACGAATTGGTCAATCGATGCTGAGTGAACCTTATCCTCTGGTAAATGCACCACACGAGCTTCTTTTCATTCTATATTCGATTTGGCCTGTAGGCATATTACATACGTTATTTCCTAAAAGTCTAACCTTCCCCTTTAAACTTGCGTAAGGTCGTTGCTTACCAACTCGTACTAATATTATTATTATAGACACTAAATAATAATTAATTAAGAATTATTCATTTACTATATATCAAGCAAATAACCACATTAACATCATTTATTTTCTTTAAGATGTCTCATATAATTAAACAAAATAGACACACAAACAATTTAATTAATTCATATAATAAAATTTAATTCAATTAATTCATGTAAAAAATTAAATTATCTAATTTTCTATAGTAAAATTTGTAGGGTATTACAAAAAATATTAAATATAAATATTAAAAAAAGTTAAACGGGTTCGCGGGTTGAAATGGGTTAAAACAGGTTGAACCCGTTTATGATCTGTACACGTTTAAAGTTAAACTGGTCGACATGTTTCAACCCGAACCCACGAAATCCCAACATTAACCCGCTATAACCGTGTCGTGTTCGTATCGTATTGGCGTGTCGTGTTCAATATTCCCGCCCCTATACTTACTGATATCCAAGAGTGGGTCAACACTCGTTCTGCCAACCACCTCTACTATCTCCGGAACATTACGGACAACAGCCTTTAGCTCCTAGAAAAAAGAAAGATTGCAACTTGAAGCAAATCAAGTTCCACAATTTACTACACAGAAACGCAACAAATCCAATGTTTGCATCAATTTTGTCAAGCTGCATCTTTCAATGAATTCAGATAACTGCTACCTAAAATTCATTGAATTCAGATAATTTAATATTAAAAAAATATTTTTTTAAAATTTCTTCATTAATAAAAAAATTCTTAAAAAATTTTAAATTCATAGTAGACTTCTGCCGTTCCTATTATATATATATATATATATATATATATATATTTGTTATTAAATTAATTAATCCACATAAAAAAATGACATAATTGATTAGAAATAAGAATAGAAAAGGGCACATTTGTCTATTGATAAACATTAATAAATAGGGGTGTAAATTTAGTCAATCCCTATAAAATATTTTTATTTTAGAACATAAATATTTATTGAAATAATTTAAAAAAGAAGTGTGAATATTAAATTATAAATGGGAGAGTATATATAACTTAAGTCAATAAAATGTCCATGAAACGCTTGTCTAAACACAAATAATTTAAAATGACAAACACATATCAGGGCATGCATTTGCTAAATAGTACTAAGAAAATCCTACTCGATGTAACAAGAAATTATTAATATGGAGAAAAAATTTTAAAATATAAATAATTACATTAATTTGATTATGAAAAAATAGAAATAAATCAATTAAAATGTAGGAATATAAATATTCTAGATGCATTTTTATATGAAATGAAGATGCTTACTAAATACTAGGCCTAAGTTATGAAAAGAACAGGGGGAAAATGCTTTGATGTGGTGACAAGTTGCATATAATAGACAGCATCATATATATATATATATATATATATATATATATATATATATATATATGCCCTCATTTAATTTAAGTTTTTTGTTTAAATTTTTCCTAACAAATTTTGTAATTTTTTATTTAGTAATCAAATATTTGATCAATGAGATAGAGAGAAGGAGGAAAAGGAGTTTTTTATTAATCCAACTTTTATGATAGTTGTTAAATTCCGAAAAACATGTGTAAATCTATTAAATATTTATTAAATCTTAATCATCTAAATAATACAAGATGGAAAAAAATATTAAAAATTGACTTAATAACATACTTCCAGTTCTTCCTAAACAAAGGCATCTCTTAGTCTGTTTGTAAGCCAAATCATTACCTTTCTCGCTTACTTGTCCTTACAACGCGGTATTTAAATTAAATAAACCCCCAACTTAGTTCTTTAAATCTTCAACATGAGATTTGCAATATGATTAGTTTTGTTTGGCACCTTTTATTTATATTTTACCTTAAATCACCACTAACCTTCTCAACAAAATTTTGAGAGTAACATCTTATAACGCCACCTATGCCAGGCCATTTAACACGCCTTCAACAAACATATTTATTAGTGGTACCTATTTTTATTGGAGAAAATCTAGCTAAACCATCATCTCATCCAAGGCATCACTAAATTTTTTATTCAAAAATATCATATCTCTCTCTATATGTGTGTGAATAATTATATCAATATCACTCCTATAATCTTATCCTATGCCTTTACTACAAGTCAAATGCAATTTCTAATATTTGATTCAACGATGGGCATTGATTTCTCTGTCACCCTCTCACACCTTAAATATATAGAACGTGTCACCTCTATTGTTGTTATTTCAGTATTAATATATAGTTGTAATCTTAACTCCAATTGGCATTTCTATTATTTTGCATATCTCTCATTTTGTTTTCATGCTTTGGTTAGATTCTAGGTTGGCTGCGTTCAATTTTCTCTTAATACCAATTAAATTATTTGGTACAATGATCCCTATGAAAAACCAAGAAAGACCATTAGCTTTCTTTACTTTCCACTATAGGTTTAAGTTGAAAATTTGAAATCTTGGACTAGTTTTTTTTTATAGTTAATATGATTTTATTCATAACGAAAGACGTGTTACACATATGGATAACAATATCCTCGTAACAGAAAAACAACATCACCCTTAAGATAACAGTACAATACATAAAATAAAAATAAATACACAAAAAATCTTTTCTTGACTACTTTCTCAGCATCCACGAACATCAACGACCTGAGCAAACCAAATCCACCTAGATCTGTGAACAGTAATGTAGAAGACTCTGGGCATATCATCGGTCTTGAAAATTGCTTAAGACATAGGTGAGAAGTGGGGGAAGGGCCCAAACCAATTGTTGGATAAATGAAGAACAACAAACACAAAGAGAAGGACAAATATAAATAGAAATACAAAGAACACGGCCGAAGAGAAGTAGAGCTGAAGAAATAAAACCAAAGAAAAAATTTGTTGAGATTTAATGCCAAAAAAGAAGAAAAATCAACATAAATAAAAAGAAAGAATGGATCTTTGGTCAAGATCCGAGCTCCGGCAGAGACCAAGATCTGGCCAAAGAGAGCCAAGCAAAGAGCACAAAGATGAAAACCAGAGGGGGAAGGTTGATAGAGAGAGAAGCGGAGTGCACGATGAAGGCTATCCCTTGCTAATACGAGAGGAGACTCTTGGACAAGTTTTTATATATATAGTAATGCCATTATGCAAATACGGAGAGGATGACCGAGATGGAATTTCTTTCGGTCTTTGTGCAGCTGAACTTAAGCTATATGTGTCACGCTGCTCTTGATGAATGACTTGGAAGACATGTAATTACAAAGGGATCATCGTCTGATAAGAGCATCTTAGTGTTGAATGCAGTGAAGACCAGGAGGCCAAGTATCACCAGGACGGATAGCGCAGACAGACTGAGCATTATGAGATGTGCTACGCCACCTTTAACCTCTTGAGCATATTCTGCTGAAGCTAAAGCCAACGAAGTTACAGGAAATGAGTAAGCCCACCATGCAACGTTGAACCTTCTCATGGATTTCTTGAAAAGGGCTGGTCTGCATACCTGTTTTGCTTGAATTGGATATATATGAGAGGAACAGAAGAAAAGCAAACTAATTAGTCACCCCTTTGATCAAATAGTCTGAGATAGAAGTGAAAGCATATCATTTGGGCATTAGAAGAATGGCAAAGTCCTTGAGCTAGCTTGTCAACTGGCCATTAGCCGTCTTAATCACGTCAGGTTCGCTGTACGCTGTATGCTACTAGACAATCATCATTATTCAATTAGGTGGCTTAAAAGGAGAGTAAAGAACACCTAGTGAAGTCATATCTTGTGCAAATGCTATATTAGATCACGACAAATTTTGTCATTTTATACAAAACAGAGTTTTGTTTCTAAATAAATCTTTAATGTTTTTCAAGTCGCGTTTGCTAAGGAATTCATGCTGGAACTCGGCATAAGGAAGTAAAAGCATCAAGCTAAGCAGATCTGCCACCGCCTTACTTAATAACACCGAAATTAACATCACTTTCTAAGTTCATATGCTAATAAATGCAACCTTACCAGTGATGTAAATAGGAAGAGTGATAGAAAGAATAGCATCTTTGACGACGTATCAAAGCTTCCAGCAATTGAATCCCAAGTCAAACTGGCCATGCTTGGGACTGCGATGAACAAGAAGAAAACAGGGCGTAACGTAGAGGGAAGACGATCACTACCCGATAATCGCTGATAAAGAGTCACAAAAAGCACCAAGTAATGAACCATGCCTAATGAAAACAAGCAAACGGAGAGTTCCTGCCAATTCATTTGAGCTGCTGCTCTGGCCCCAACCAAATTCCCAATGACGGACAATTGGCTCGTCGGATTGGCCACTGCTGTCAGAAACCTCTTTCCCTTGGTGAACCATTGGCCATATATTTTCACATCTAGCACCACAACTGGAACAGCGAAAACCCACCAAAGAACAAGGTAGGAGACGTTTTCTGGGGATATAAAAGGTGCGGACTGGAGCAAGAGTAACCATGATATCCAAGGAGCAAACAGATAGTTCACCCCGACGTGGTGCAAGAACTCTGCTTTCACCATTCTGAATCGAAAGAAACACCTTAAGATGTAGAGAAAAGAGAGAAAGACAAGTATCAAGAGGGCAAAACCCCAAACTACAGCTAAGATTGTAGTGTGTATAGGCAAGTGTAGTAAGGACGTCCTACGTCCATTGGTTTCAAGAAGAATCTTCCATAACAAAGCTTGTCCACCTAAAGAGAAGCTTATCCTGAAGTAACCTGCATGAAATCGGGTCAATATTGACGAGGCCGAGCGTTGAGCTCGCATGATTGAGAGGTTACGAGTCTTACGACGGCCCCCCACGGTTGCTGAGGTGTTGGATCCATCGATCACAAACTCGATATCAGCCTGAGAACTTTGGCTTGCCATGGAGTTGTAAGGGATGATATTGGATTTTGAGATGTTTTTTCACCGATGATTATCGCAATGGTGAAAACTCTCTCTCTCTCTCTATGTACATGCACTCTTTCACTATATACATACATACATATATATATATATATATATATATATATATATATATATATATATATATATAAAATCAAGAGGGATCCAAGGCTCGCAATTTGGTACTA
Source organism: Voacanga thouarsii (assembly GCA_026120185.1). Lineage (NCBI taxonomy): Eukaryota > Viridiplantae > Streptophyta > Magnoliopsida > Gentianales > Apocynaceae > Voacanga > Voacanga thouarsii. The sequence continues at coordinate 2,664,718 of JANUWF010001636.1, read as the reverse complement.
AAATTATGCTGATTACCATTGCAATAGCAGGTTGAATTAGACAAATTGCTGACCAAGTTACAAGTTGGATTAGAAAACTAGCTGCCGTGTTAAAACATATTAAACATCTACTTCATTCAATGGTAGATTTACTAATATATTTATTTGTCCTTTGAAATAGAGGTAAAGATACAAGATCCTATTTTGGTTCAAGTTTCTACCGAATACAAATTATTTATCACTCATGACTTTTTTTAAATATTATTTAAACCAAACTTTAAATATAATACAGGAAGGATTCTCTTCAATACAGAAATTTGCATATTATGAATAGACTCCTAGCAGTTGCTTATCCCATGTAGATAATAAATTATAAACCTTGAACATGATAAGTTTTGTTCCGATTATTCAATTGTTTTATATCGATTAGTTAATAAGTTAAAATATTTTTAATTAATTTATAAGTAATAAATTTTCTTCTACAAAATGTGTTTTAATTAGTACATTTTTCAAATTAACCAAATTTGAATAAATTATAAACCTTGAATATGATAAATTTTGCTATAGTTGAACAATTATTCTATATTGACTAGTTAACAAGATAAAATACTTTTGATAAATTTTTTAGTAATTTCCTTTCTACAATACCTGTTTTAAGGTCAATTTGGATTTGCATATTTTTCAACTTTGATAGCCCAGTAAATCCAATTAACCGAGTTTTGGCGCTCACATATGGAAAGTGATATAGCCCTCCTATTCTTATTATTGAAATGCCACCATCCATTTTTTTTTTTTTCATATCATGGACAACAATCTTAATACCTCGGCTCTAAATTTTCAATATGTCGTCAAAACACACACACACACATATATATATATATTTATATATATATTTTTAATCCAAACTTTTATTCATTAATCTTAAAAGGTATAAGATAGCTAACACATAAATCTTCATGCTACATCATCTCATTCATAAATTAAAAAAAATAACATTTGTCAATATGAACATTTACTCTGAGCAATAATAATTAATAAGCAACAGATTGCAAGAGTCCACAAAAGGGAAATACATTTATAAAATTAAAAAAAAAAAAACAGTTGATCAGTGAAAGATAATAGTAACAGCTAGCGGCAACCAGCACCCGGTGAGCAGTTGCGCCTCAGTTTTTGTAGATGCCAGATAAATATAGTCCGGTTGTATCCAGGCTCCAGCTGCGTTTTTCGTCGTCGTTTTTAGTTCTCCTTTACATCTCAAATTGGATTAAATATCAGATTTATTACAATTTATCTTATTAAATTAAAGGATAATGATATTTTAATACCACAAATTATAAAAAAAATATTAAAGATCCATTATCGTTAATTAATGACAATATTGACTAACTAAATTTACTTTTTAAATAAAATATGTATTTTATTCTTATTAATCATCTTTTTTTATTCTTTAAAATCTTAAGTTTAATTATTTTATGCTGATTTTATAACTTTTGTTCCACTAATTATTATCTCACCAACTCATTTATCTATATTCGAGTTTCACTCTAAATTTTTTGCAATACAATCGATTGATTTATATGTATATAATTTTAAAAAATAATATTATTTATATAAAATTTAATTGTGTCAATTATACGAAGTTTTAAGGAGTCTTATTTTTAACAATAATTATAATTAAACTCAACATTTCGTAGAATTTTTTTTTTTATGATCGTACTCGAAAAATATTATAATGCTAATTATATTTTTCCCTTCATAATAGAAAAAGGAAGAAATGAAAAGAAAAAAAAAAATAATCAGCACGAGATTATATTTAAGTACATCGTGACTCGAGTTATTTCAATCTCTATGGTGTTTTTTAAGAAAATAACAAAAAATAATAATAAAATAAGCCTATTAAGAGTTTTTTAATCAAAGTATTATGACTTTTTAATTAAAAATAAAAATATTATAATTTTTGTTATAAAATTAGGGTAGTGTTAGAATAAAATCTTCACACTACACACTAATAAAACTCTAACTATTTTGCACAAGAATTTCTCTCTTTCTTTTCTCTCACAATTTTCTCTAATCTTTCTTTCACTAATCTTTCTTTCACAAAATAATGGTGTATTACAAGCTTAGAGAATAGCTCTATTTATAGAGCTCTAATTAGTGGATTACATCATGGCATACATCATCTTCCACTAATCTTAATTAGTGGTGTCTCCACTAAATGGTGGACATCCATAAAAATCTTCTAATAATTCACATAAATCCATAATTAGTGGAGCCTCCACTAATTAATAAATATTCCAATAATTCATAATACTCCCCTTGGATATCCATCCATTACATAAAGAATATGCCTCGTTAAAACCTTACTAGATAAAAACCCAAGTGGGAAAAAAATCTAGTGAAGGAAAAAGAGTACACTATTCTATATGTCTATTTATTACTCCCCCGATGAGATGATTCCTTTAAATCTTTAAACCGACGCATACCGATTTTATATCTCAATTTTTCAAATGTTGCAGCTTGGTAAAGTCTTCGTGAAAATATCTCGCGAGGTTATCACATGACCGAATTTGTAGCACATCAATTTCACCTTTCTTCCGGAGTTCATGAGTAAAGAAGAATTTTGGTGAAATATGTTTTGTCCGATCTCCTTTAATATATCCTCCTCGTAATTGAGTTATGCAAGCTGCATTGTCTTCATAAAGAGGAGTTGGAATACCTTTGATTGATGATAATCCACAACTTTCTCGGATATAATGAATCATGGATCTTAGCCATACACATTCTCGACTTGCTTCATGAATGGCTATAATTTCAAGCATGATTTGAAGAAGTAGTCGCTATAGATTGTTTCGTAGAACGCCATGATATAGCAAGTATTTCCACATGTAAATAGATAGCCCGTTTGAGAACGTGCTTTATGTGGATCGATAAATAACCAAGCATCTCGCATAACCTATCAATGTTGGATTGGTTTTATTTGAATAAAATAATCCGAGATCAATTGTACCTTGGAGATATCGAATGACTTGTTTAATTCCATTCCAATGTCGTTGTGTTGGTGAAGAACTAAATCTTGCTAATAAATTGACAAAGCAAAAGCAATATCGTGTCGTGTATTATTAGCAAGATACATCAATGCACCAATTGTACTCGAGATATGGTACTTCAGACCAAGGAGTTCTTCATCATTTTCTTGAGGTCGGAAAGGATCTTTATCCACATTTAATGATCGGACGATCATTGGAATACTCAATGGATGTGCTTTGTCCATGTAAAATCGTTTTAGCACTTTTGTTGTATATGTTAATTGATGAATAAATGTTCCACTCTCCAAATGTTCAATTTGTAAACCAAGGCAAAATTTGGTTTTACCAAAATCCTTGATTTCGAATTCTCTTTTAAATAATCAATTGTTTCTTGGAGCTCTTCAGAGTTCCAATAAGATTAATATCATCAACATATATAGCTAATATCACAAATTTAGAACCAGATTTCTTAATAAAAACGCATGGACATACCTGGTCATTTTTAAATCCCGCTTTCAATAAATATTCACTAAGACGTGTGAACCACATGCGCCCGCATTGCTTCAGACCATATAATGATTTCTGCAACTTGATGGAGTAATTTTCACGAGGATAATGTTTATATGCTTCGTGCATATGAAATCCTTCGGGGATTTTCATGTAAACATCATTTTCTAAATTTCCATACAAGTAAGCAAGTGACAACATCTAATAGGCGCATATCTATCTTTTCATGTACTCGCCAAACCGATAAGATATCGGAGTGTAATAGCATCAACAACAAGAGAATAAGTTTCATCATAATCAATACCTGGTCTTTGTGAAAAACCTTAGGCTACTAATCGCGCTTTATATCGAACGATTTCACTCTTTTCGTTGCGCTTTCGCACAAATATCCATTTGTAGCCAACAGGTTTTACACCTTCCGGTGTTCGGACCGCAGTCCGAAGACTTCACGTTTTGCCGCTGCATTTAACTCCGATTGAATCGCATCTTTCCATTGCAGCCAATCTTTTCTATGCCGACATTCATCAACTGATATTGGTTCAGGATCATCATTATCCTGTGTAACATCAAGAGATATATTGTATGCAAATATATTATCAATAACAGTTTCTATCCGATTCCAACTTCTACCGGAAGTGGTATAATTGATAGAAATTTCAGTGTTACTTTCATCAACTTCTGGTTCTTTGTCATCAGTTCTCTCTTGGTCTTTATCATTCTTTTCTTCAATATGATCCTCTTTTCTTTCGAGGATTTTTATCTTTAGAACCAAGAGGTCGGCCACGCTTCTGGCGTGTTTTTGACTCAGCAGCTATAGGTATAATATTTTGTTCTGTTGGAACTTCAATTCGAATAGGAGCATTTATAGCTGGAATATGCGATTTTGTAACTCTTCTGGAGTCAACAAAAGCGTCTGGCATTTGATTTGCAATGCTTTGCAAATGAATTATCTTTTGAACTTCAAGTTCACATGCGCTTGTGCGCGGATCAAGATAATTTAATGATGTTGTCCAAGCAAGATTCTTTTTATGCTGTTTTGGTTCTCCCCTAATTTAGGGAATAATGATTCATCAAAATGACAATCAAGCAAATCTTGCTCGTGAATACATCTCCGTCGTGGGTTCAACATACCCGATAATAGAGGGAGAATCATATCCAACGTATATCCCATTTCTTCTTTAAGGACCCATTTTTGTACGTTGGTTTGGTGCAATTGGAATATATACAAGACACCCAAAAATTCTTAAATGAGCAATATTTGGTTCTCGACCCAAAAGCCAATTGCAAAGGAGAGAATTTATGATAACTAGTCGGTCTTATACGTACAAGTGTTGCAAGCATGTAGAATAGCATGTCCTCAGTGCAGATATTGGGAGATTTGTTTTCATTAATAATGGTCTAGCAATTAATTGTAATCGTTTAATCAAAGATTCAAAGAAGACCATTCTGTGTGTGAACATGAGCTACATGATGTTCAACATTAATCCCAATTGACATGCAATATGCATCAAAAGCATGTGATGAAAATTCACCAAGCATTATCCAAACGGATATTTTTAATGTGATGGTCCGAAAATTGTGCTCGTAATTTAATTATTTGAGCAAGTAATCTCGCAAACGCCAGAGTTGCGAGTAGATAATAAACATACATGTGACCATCGGGATGATGCATCAATTAAGACCATAACATATTTGAACGGTCCACATGGTGGATCAATAGGTCCACAAATATCTCCGTGAATCTGTTTCGAGAAATGTAGGACTTTCAGCTCCTACTTTTACCGGTGATGGTTTAACAATTAATTTTCTTAGGGAACATGCAAGTACATGCGAATTTTTCTGATGTTAATATCCTTTTATTTTTTAAAGGATGACCATGTGTATTCTCAATGATTCTTCTCATCATGGTAGATCCTGGATGACCCAACCGGTCATGCCAAATGCTAAAAGTAATAGGATCAGTAAACTTCGGTTTACTAGATGATGAATTTCAATTGTACGTATTTTTACAAAATATAGACCAAGTAGAAAAAGACGGCAGTTTTTCTAATACCGATTTTTTACCCAAATGCATTTGAGTAATAAAAAGATGCTCAATCCCATTTTCCTCATTTGTTTCAACATGATACCCATTTCTCGCGATATCTTTAAAACTCAATAAATTTCTTCCGGATTTTGAGGAAAATAGTGCCTTATCAATAATAATTGTTGTTCCTTTAGGCAACAATATACTAGCTCTTCCTGGAGCCCTCAATTACATTTGCACTACCGTTTATTGTATAAATATTTATTTCTCCCATTTTGAGATCGAAAAATATTTCTCATTTTTTAGTATGGTGTGTGTAGTTCCACTATCAATAATGCATACATCATCATTAATAACAACCATCCGAACACAAATATATATATGTAAACGTAAATATTATTAGAATAGAATGAAAATGAAAATACAAAAATATCGTGGTGAGGCTTTAGTTCTTTTGGACACCGCCATCACCAATTAAATGGTCTATCCTACCGTCTGGGTGTTCAAAAAATCCGATACATCCATATGGGTAATATTGATATTAAGATCTTCGGGATCACTATCGTCATCCTCAGCATTATTTATTGGATATTGAGAAAAATTTGCTTCCACATTTTTATTTTTCAATGAAGCTTGATACAATTCAACTAAATGCTTAGCCGTACTGACGCTTTCGTGACCAATGACCTTTCATGCCACATCTATAACATATATCCTCATACTTTTCTTCAATTTCTTTTTCTTTTCCCTTTTGATCTTTTCTGCTCCACTTCAGTGGCCGTATTTCTCACGCTTTGATTATAATTGTGATAAGGGAAATATTGAGCGTGTCTACGACCATAACCACGACCACGGTCACGGCCACGGCCACGACCACGACTATAACGATGGCTTCTGCTGGAGCCTAACAAGCATTCACTTCGGGAGTGCTCGTAGAGCCGCTTGGTCCGGCTTCATGATTTCTCAATAATAACTCATTATTTTTCTCTCGCAATGAGGAGGGCAGTAATTAAATCTGTAAATTTTGTATACCCCTTTTCTCGATATTGTTGCTGCAGGACAATATTTGAGGCATGAAAGGTGGAGAATGTCTTCTCCAACATATCTTCATCAGTCACTTTTTCTCCGCATAATTTTAATTGAGATGTAATTTTATACATTGCGGAGCTATATTCATTCACGGTTTTAAAATCTTGCAACCTCGTGTGCAACCATTCATACCGTGCAAGTAGGTAGTACGACCATCTTCGAGTGGTCAAATCTTTCTTTTAAATTTACCCATAGGCCATATGGATCTTTTTCGGTAAGATATTCCATTTTCAAATTTTCATCGAGATGACGACGAATAAAAATCAAAGCTTTAGCCTTGTGTTGTGCAGATGCACTATTATTTGCTTGAATAGTTTCACTAAGGCCTTCAACATTTAGATGCATTTCTGCATCGAGAACCCATGACATATAATTTTTTCCGTAAATATCAAGGGTTACAAATTCGAGTTTCGCGATGTTAGCCATAGAGATCAATAAATGCGTACTGTCTTCTCGGCTTTGGTAACGGCAGAAACTCGTGCTTAGTCTTCTAGCTTTTGTACCGGTAGAGACTCGTACTGATAACGTGTTATAAAATTAGGGTAGTGTTAGAATAAAATCTTTACACTACACACTAATAAAACTCTAACTATTTTGCACAATAATTTCTCTCTTTCTTTTCTCTCACAATTTTCTCTAATCTTTCTTTCACTAATCTTTCTTTCACAAAATAATGGTGTATTACAAGCTTAGAGAATAGCTCTATTTATAGAGCTCTAATTAGTGGATTACATCATGGCATACATCATCTTCCACTAATCTTAATTAGTGGTGTCTCCACTAAATGGTGGACATCCATAAAAATCTTCTAATAATTCACATAAATCCATAATTAGTGGAGCCTCCACTAATTAATAAATATTCCAATAATTCATAATAATTTTATTCTTTTCTAAAATTATAGAGATAATTTTATAAATAAATATTATTTGTGTTGTATTAAAGTGAGATTATAAAATTAGAATTTGATAGTCAAGATTTTATAATTAGTATAGATAAAATAGTTATTTTATTGAAAAAAATAAATTTCATTAGTGAATATCGTCATTAATTAATGGTCAATAGACCTCTAGTATATTTTTTATAATTTATAGTACTAAAAGACTACTATCCCCTAATTTAATAGAATAAACTGCAATAAATTCTTAAATATCTATATACTTTTACATGTAATTTCTTCTTCCACTTATATATATATATATATTTAGACAACTTTGGGCTTCGCTAACGCCCTTGGCTCGGCTTAAAGTGGCAAAAGCCTATCATGACGTTCGTCGCCTTGACCGCTAAAGAGGCCCCTGATTTTGCATCCATAGCGCATAAGTCAAATTAGATTTTTACTTTGTATGCTAATTATTTGAGTTATCACTTTCATTGATAAGGTACTTTCAGAATGAATACGTTAATTTGTATCAGATTTATAAAATGGTTTTTAAAAATATATAAATAAGAATTTGATTTTTATAAAAAAATTTATGAGTTTAAAAATCAAAACTATAAGGTATTTGGAGTGATTAATAAAAATATTATTCTCTCTGAATGTTTAAAAAAACAGAAAATGAATGAGATGAATGTTACTTAAGCATATAAAATGTATATATATATATATATATATATATATATATATATATATATATATATGATTTTGATTGACAAAGTATTAATTTAAAAATATTTCTTTATTAGTAAAAAGACAAAATCGTCCCGACATCAAAGCGTCCTACCTGCGGCTGCAGGAAGCGGTTATTTTCCCTCCTTCTCTCAGGAGGAAACCTTTCCTCTCTAAAAACCATAGCTAAGAAAAATGCTGATCAAGTTTGACACGGTTGCAGGGTCACGGGGCTAAGCTTCCATGGTAAGTGGCCATGGATTTTGGCTAGCCTGCATAATGGGTTCATAGAGCTTTGGGACTACTCCAATGGCATACTCATCCACAGCTTCAAGAGGGATTGTAAAGGCGCTATCCACTGGGTGCATTTCCACGGAAGAGAGCCCCATTTTGTTTCCGGAGGTATGTTCTCAGTTTATAGTTCAATTTGTTTCTAAATCATTGTTTTATCCCTACATTTAGAGAAATAATTTCTTGTTTTAACTAGTTATTTCCGCAAACCACACGCTAAAATGTTACATTTTTCTACTTTTGCTCATTCTTATTACTGAATTTTAAGTTTTGGGAGAATAAAGAATCGAATAATATTGCTTTCAGAAAGATGTTTTTCCCAAGGCAACCCACACGAATAAGAAGGTCTAAAGAAGGAATCAAATTGCATAATACCAAAGACGTAACTTTTTTTTCTGAATAATGAATTACCCCTCTCTAATTCGTTACAGAATTAGTCCTCCAACATCTTTAATCTTATGGAATTTGTTGGTTTGTGAAAATAATAATATGTCTTGCAGGAGATGATTGTGAGATCAAAGTCTGGAGTTTCAAGCTGAATAGATGTTTGTTTTTCCTCCATGGGCATCATGATCGCATCCGAACAGTTGAGTTCCATTGTTCTAACACCTGGATTCTTAGTGCCAGTGATGATAAGACAATTGGAATCTGGAACAGGAAGTCTCACAGTTGCATTTGTGTCTTAAGGCACGGCCATCCAGTGACATGCGCTTCTTTTCATCCCAAGAGATATCTGGCTATGTCAGCCTCAGTGAATGGAAGTATTCGAGTTTGGTATATTCACAACTTAGAGAAACATTACACAATCATCTTCTGATTTGAAAATGTTTGCTAAGAATATCCTTGAGGGTCAAACTTCTATTAAGAATGTCATCGAGGGCAATAACCAAGTGAATTGGGTTTCATTCCACCCCAATCTTCCATTAGTTTTTTGTGGTACAAATGGTCACCAGGTGGAAATCTGGCAAACGAATGGTATACACTATACACTCTATTTCTCGGTATTTTTCTTCCAAATGTATAGTCTTATCTGAGTCTTAAGAGCTGTAATTTTGTGATTTGATCATTTGGTGAATTAAAAACGTGCATATGGGAATTCCCATAAGCAGCAATTTGAACATGATGATGCAGTCAAAGGGAACTGAAAAATCAAATTTCTCTTCTGCCCATGTAAAACTGCTGTTTTTTCTATTTTATAGCTACTGATAACTAAGCTTCAATATCATGTTTGTAGCATAGGCTAAAGTTTTATTTTTTAACATCGATCTGCAATATGTTTATTTGTCTTTGAATATGTTTTGGATTGCTCGTGCTTTTTAAGAGTTTTAGGGGTTTCTGCGATTACTTGCCTTCCAACTCTTCAAGGCAGCAATGCATAACTCTTATCTGGAACTTTAGCGAACCAATCTGTCCTCTTTTCTTCTTTGATTACGATTTTTTTCCCCATAAACTGCAGAAACTATAAATTCTACATATATTCATATTTTTCATTTGTCTGTTTTGCAATATTTACTAGAATTTGCAATTTTGTGAGTTTGAAAGTAACTCTTTTATGGCATTTCAAATTATTTAGAAATAAATGTTGTTTCCAGTTCTCAGGAGATCTATGGTGCTGCAAGAGCCCAACTTTCCATGTTAGCTTATCTTTCTGTGGTCTTCTGAAAATTTTTATTATAAAAAAGCATTTCCTTTATTTTCCAAAACATGGAGCAGAAAATTTGTTGTTTTGATCTTTTTGGAGTTACATATCATGCTAGGCTTCTTACTTTAATTGCTGGTATCAGGAAATCTGAATTTACCTCAGTAGACACCCTTTATACCAATTCCCCCCCCCCCAGCATTTCTCCATTGTTGATTCCATTTGCAGCAATAAAAACCTTCAATCCAGGTCTTAGTAAATGATCTATTTTTTGCAGCTACAGATGGCCGGCAAGCGGGCACATTGAGAGGGCACATGCACAGCGTATCCTGCGTGCTGTTCCAGGAAAGACAGAATGTCATTATCTCAAACTCACAAGATAAGACCATCAGAATATGAGATCCAACGAAGAAGATTTGTTTGGAGACGTTTTGCAGGGAAGAAAGATTCTGGATCCTAGCGTCTCATCCTTCAGGTAATTTACTAGGTGCTGGTCATGACAATGGCATGATAGTGTTCAAGTTGGCAAGGGATCGTTCAGCTTTTTATGTGAGTGGAGATTCTCTGCTTTATGACAAAAAACGAGTTCTGCATGTCTTTGACTATTAACTCGGAAAGATATTGAGTTGATGTCTCTTCACATGCCTGATTCTAACAGCTTAAATAAATCCTGCCGGACTCTTTCTTATAGTCCTACAGGAAATTCTGTCTTAATCTGTTCAGACATGGACTTGGATCTTTATGAACTCTACACTTTACCTAAAGACAGCTGTTGTAGTGGCAAGTCTGTTCAACAACCAAAAAGAGGCCTCGGTGGATTGTCAGTTTTTGTTGCTCATAATAGGTTTGCTGTGCTCAAGAAGTCCAGCAACCAAGTGCTAGCCAAGAATCTTAAAAATAACATGGTAAAGAAGATTGTTCCTCCCATTGCTACTGATGTAATATTTCATGCAGGAAATGGAAAGTTGCTATGTGGGGGCGAGGATTGAGTTGTTATGTTTGACCTGCAGCAACAGATTGTTCTTGGGGACATGGAGACTTCTTTCATTCGGTACATTGTTTGGTCAAGTGACATGGAAAGCGTTTCATTGCTCAGCAAACACTCAATAGTCATAGCAGATAAGAAACTTCTGCCTCAATGCAAAGCTTATGAGAAAAATTGCATCAAAAGTGGTACTTGGGATGATAATAGTGTCTTTGTATTCACAACCGAGAGACATTTTAAGTATTCTCTTCCTAATGGGGAGACTGGGATTATCAAAATGCTGGATGTCCCTAAATATATCACCAAAATGTATGGAAATACAATTTTTTGCTTGGACAAAAATGGGAAAAAATCATCCTGTTATTATTGATTCAACCGGGTACGTGTTCAAATTGTCCCTGCTGAGGAAGAGATAAGACCAGGTTATCAGTATGATTAGGAACTCTGAAGTCTGTGGCCAAGCCATGATTTACTACCTCCAGCAAAAGGGCTTTCTGGATGTTGCTCTGGAAATCGTGATGTGCAAACACGCTTCAATTTAGCGCTCGAAAGTGGGAATATTAAGATGGCGGCTGCTTCTGCTAAAGAGATTGATGAGAAAGATTATTGGAATAAGCTGGGGGTGGAGGCCCTTGGTCAGTGTAACATTGGCATTGTCGAAAATGTGTATCAGAGGACAAAGGTCTTCGAAAGACTGGCTTTTCTTTATTTGTCAATGGGGAATTTGGATAAGCTGTCAAAAATGATGAAAATTCCTGAAGTTGAGAATGATGTCACAAGTTGGTTCCTTCTTGCCCTTTACCTGGGAGATATTCAAGAGCATGTCAAGATATTGGAGAATGCTGGTCAGTTGCCACTTGCATATATCACAGCTTCAATCCATGGTCTCTGTAATGTAGCCGAGCGTCTTGCTGTAGCACTGGCAGAGGATGTCCCTTCTTTAAACATGCGGAAGTCAGCATCTCAGTTGATTCCACCAAAACCCATATTATGTGGCACAGATTGTTCTTCCTTGATAGTTACCAGAGAGATATTTGTGGGCGGTCTTGATAATTCTGGCAAGGGTGCAAATTTAGAGTGCGGAAATATTGCAGATGCATATTCCAGTGATACTTTGGCTAATGGAGAAGTGGATAGACCGGACACCATTGCAAATACAGGGTCTTCTGTATTTGTTGTGCCAACCCCTGGTATACCTTCTAGCCAGATTTGGGTGGAGGATTCATCTCATCCTGCTGAACATGCAGCTGCTGGTGATTTTGAAACAGCATTGTGTATTCAGGGTGAATGATACGGGATGAAGAACTTGATTCATTTCAAGGCATTGTTCATAGATCTTTACTTTGGCAGTCAGACGTACATGTGTGCCTTTCCATCAACATCAGTGATTTCAATTGCAATGAATAGACATTGGAATGAGTTCCCAAATTCTGATGTGCATAGTAATGTAGCACTTCTCTTCAATTGTAGTGAGGTGCGGAAGCAGGTTAAGGGTGCTAGAGAGTTGTTCAAGGATGAAAGGTTGTGTGATGCTTGCCATCTTTTTCGGTATATACTTCATGTCATATCTCTTTGACTATGGTTGAATGCAGAGAAGAGGCAATTGACTTTTTAAGCTTGAGAATCACTATAAGAGACTATCTTTTGGTTACGAAGATACAACTTAAGAGGAGGGAATTGAAGGACAATGTAGTTCGTCAGTTGGAGCTGGCAGCCTACTCTACCCACATGCCCTCAGTACCTTTGATACTGGACTTGTATTGTTCTATGCAACCGATTGCTACAAGGCAGGCATAAAAAAGACTGCAGCCAAATTTGCTAAGTGACTCTTAGAAGGCGATCCAAAAATTGATGATGAATCGATGCAAGCTGATTAAGTATTGCTGGGCTAAAAAATAGTTCATAGTTCAATTTGTTCCTAACTTATTTCGGCAAACCACGCATGAAGATGCTAAAATGTTAACATTTTCTACTTTTGCTCATACTTATTACTGAATTTTAAGCTATTTTTCCTATTCTATACCTATTGATAACTAAGCTTTAGTATCATGTTTGTAGCATAAGCTACAGTTTGATTATTTGACATCAATCCCCAGATGATTATTTGTCTTGGAATATGTTTTCGATTGCTCGTGCTTTTAAGAGTTTTAAGGGTTTCTGGCATTAGTTGCCTTCCATCTCTTCAAGGCCACAATGAATAACTCTTATAACCTTATCGAACCAATCTTAATCCTTTATTTTCCTCTGATATTCATAAAAACAAACATGCCGCAATGAATGACCCAAATGCTTCTTGTTCTGAATTCATAAAGAAAGCCACCTTAATCCTTTATTTTCTTCTGATATTCATTTTCGTAATAATCGACTTATAAAATAAAATATTCAATTTTTATCATACAAAAAGAGGGAGCAGCTCTTGTGCTGTGAGTGAATCATCCTACAATCGAATTTTCACTAAACTACCTTCGCAGTAAAACGCATCTCAAATTTAGATGATTTGCGACCACCGTGAGACCGGTCTACAAAGCAACCTCACAAGGGAGCCTTATCCCAAAAAACGGGGAGCAAGTTACTCAAGTGGATAATTTATTAAAGGGTGGACTCGACAACGGCAGATTCATTGGCCAAAGAACTTAGAAGACGGGCTAAAAATAATTTATTTTTACAATCTTTTAAAAGAATGTTGCTCTAGAAATTTTAATAAAAAATAAATTTAATATATATACATGTTATTTATAAAATATTAATAATTTTAGTATTCATTATAAATTTTTATTCTTATATTTTTATATTATAATAGGCTCAAATATCTTTTTAAAAAATGAACTCAATATAGAATATTAATATTTAAATTAAACAAAATATAATTTCAATTCAAATACATTTTAATCCTTTATATGCACGACCTAATAACAAAAATTTATACCTAAAATGATATTTCAACGATTGTTGTTATCATTACGATTTCAAAACTTGAGCAAAACATTTGGTTTTTTTTTTTTAAATCAATTTGTTCAAGAAACTAAAAGTAGAAACAATTTACATTTACATAAATAAGACATTAAACTAATGGAAGAGAGGGTGTTGTCACATTAAACAAAGGACTAATATTACTTTATATATATGAGAAATTAGAACTTGCCTTCTAAATTAAGTTATTCTAAGAGTGTATTTGGATTGGAATGAATCACTTTAATTTAAAATTTTATTATTTTATATCATTTTGTTTATGCATAATTATCTTACACCCGTAATGCCGTATTCTTTCTTTGCTATCACGTGAGTTCCATATAATTCAAATATTTAATAATTTTTTATTATATTATCATAAATTCAACTCAGTCTAGTTCTATCCATTTTCACCCTAATACGCATTCGAAACTTAAAAAAAGGTGACATGGATTAGAGGTTTGAAAAGAAAATGTGATGAGATAAAAAGTATTTTCTCCAAATGTTAACAAAATTAGAAAATTAATATATTTGATTCCTAAAATTTGAGACTTATAATGTTTTAGTCTTTAATAATTTATTTCTATCATTATAATTCCTAATAAAATTATAACTTATCAAGTGGTTCCCAATTCTCTTTTTTGGTGTAACCTCCGACAAAAAAGTCACATTCATTGCACATGATCAATTAATATACCTATTTTTTACTTAAAAGAAAAAATACGAGCAATTATAACTTGTCAAGTAGTTCTTAATTTTTTTTAGTGTAAATTCCGACAAAAAAAAGTCACATTCATTACACGTGATCAACTAATATACCTATTTTTCATTTAAAAGAAAAAACACATGTAATAGGAGTGACTTTTTTAACTAGATTTTATACCGAAAAAGAGAATTTGGAACCACTTAACAAGTTATAATTTTATTAGAAACAGTAACGGTGGAAAAAAAACCATTAAGGATTAAAATAGTATAAGTTCTAAATTTTAAGTTCCGAATAGGCTAATCTTCTTTAAAAAAAAAAGAAAGAAAACAGAAAATGAATGAAATCAACATTACTTGAGCATAAAAATGTTTTAAAAATTGGAATATAATAGATATTTCGATTTCTCTTCACAAAAAAAAAAAAAAAGAAAAGAAATGATTGGAGTGCTAGAACAGTTTAAATGATTGGTCTTCTAATAAAAACATTGTTCATAAGCATATTCATATAGCTTTAATTAGGAATAATCTAGACTGATTTTGCTTCATGCATGAGATTATGAAGAAAAAGCAATGAGGAACTAATTAAGCATTTTCTTTCAGAATTAAAGCAAGTTGAAATTAAGAAAAATAGAAGGAAGAATATCAACAATTTTAGCTGTAGATTATGTAGTCATAGCCGCATAGGAATGTTGGAAGCTATATAAGGCCTATCAGATTTCAAATATAATAATCTGAAATGCATCAGCAATGAAGCATGCATGCATAATTTGCATTAAAATAAGTGTCATCACTATGAAAATTAATGAAATTGAGAAATATAAATTATGAGAGGGGCATTCCAATCCTTCTACTACAATTTACATTTGTTTCAGTTCTTTGGCTGCATTTGTTTCAGTTCTGGCCCTTTTCGGCTTTTAATACATATAAAATGGATTGCATAGGCGGTGAAGAACCATTTGAAGTCTAGTTCTTTTTTCTTTGCTGAGTAAAGTCTTGTGCAAATTACAATCAGTAGAGGGGCTCCGAGCAACTCATTTTCTCAGTAGAAAATAAAAAATTTACTAAATAAGTAAATATTTACTTCTTTAGAAATTAGGAGATTAAGTAGTAAAAAAGTATGGTTAGTATTGGTCAAGATAGTTAGAGTTGTAATTTTCACACTAGCATCTTGAGTTTAAATCTCTCTTGGGATATGAATCTTGTGGCACACATTCAAATAACGGATGTGAGCCTTTATTAATAAAAAAATTAAAAAATTAGAAGAATATAGTAATAACATTCTTAAATAAAAAGAAAAAAATTGCTAAAAATAATCAATTACACCAAGAAAACTCACCAAAAAGTTGCATTCATGTGTATTCTAATTGTGAAGAGGAGATTGATTTATCTTTATAATTTTTTTTTGCCTTTTTAATATTTTTATGAGTTTTTAATTAATGATTTAGATTTAATAGAAGATATTTATATTGTATGATTAATAATTCAGAACTTATTAATTTTTTAAGACAATTTTTTGAACATCAAGGCTTCGTTATATCCAATTTAGTCATTTTACAATATTTTTAATATTTCTTTTTAAAATTTGTAACTGATAGCTTCCTTGATGACCTTTCCAAACATTTTTACTCCTGCTGGTTTTAGATTTGTCTCAGACATGAAGCTTTTCAGATCTAGCTGTTGACCAGTCAGCCTCAAAGGCCCTCCAGTCTTTACCTTCTAGTCCCTTGACTTGAAAAGAAACTCAGGGTTCTAGGTTTTTTGTTTCGTGGTATCAACATCTTCCTCTCTCAGACTGTGCAAGACAATTTGCAAGGATGTTTCCGGGGAATGTTCCTAAGGAAACGAGACAAGGCGGAGGCCTTGAAGCAGCTTATGACCCATGTTACCATGTTTGAAGCTTGGGTTGCTTTGATACAGGTCACCACTTATGTTCTTCACTACCTCTCTAACAACAGTGAAGAGCTGAGTTTTTGTTATCAGGTATTAATAGCTTTACATTAAAAGTTTTTGGTTTGCGAATTTAGCCGTCGTTCGGATTCTTTATCTCGAGTAGGAACAGTGTTAGGGTTTTCAAGTTTTTTATTTAGATTGTCTTTTTCGTTTGTTTGGTATAGCTCGTTGAATTTGTACGATATATCTTCTTCCTAATGTGTGTGTGTGTGTGTGTGTGTGTTTTTTTCCCCGGTGTAATGCATCTCTTTTTTTTTTTTGTGGATTTTTTGGGGAAAGCATTCCCTTGACTACATTCAAAAAATCTTGTAACTCACGGATGCTTATTGAGATGCTTTGTGTCCTTCCCATGCTCTGTGGGTTTTTTTTTTTTTTCCACTGGACTACAGAAGAAACAGGCAAGGAACAAGGACAACCTATATATATATATACACTTCCACATAGAGATAATGCTAAAGAGCCTAAAAAACTTAACTTCTCATTTGAAAAAACACCCCCACCTAAAATAACACAATATTAAAATGACAACAGTTTTTTATGATTCTTGTTTTTTTTTATAATAAATTTTAGTTCAACAATTCATAAGAACTAGCTAGCCTTACTACACTGGATGAAGTGGATTATTCTCATTCATATGATTTTGGATTACAGAAACATAAAAAAAATCAGAAGACGATATATCTATTCCACCTCTGGTGAAAAGTGCAGCACTCTGGGGTATGCATTTGTTAATCTTCCTTCATCCTGCTTCTTGCTGATGAGTTGTTATCCCATATATAGTTTTAGATGAAAAATTGATTTGCAATAGCTTTTCCTGTTTGGTTATTTAATTATCTAATAGTTGTAAGTTTGTTTGTTTTTTCCTTCTATATTATGGCACATAGATAGGGATCCGCAATGGAATCATGATGAGGCATGTGAATCATAACTTTCAGTTATTAAGCTATACCAACTATTCATTTCTTGCTTTCATTTTTCCTGCACAATACCAAATTATCTAACTCAGTGGTTATAGTTTTATCTAGTAGTTGAACTGTATAAGAATATTGAGGTGGCTTAAAGCATTGGTTTTTATTTTAATATTGGGGTAGAGATAATTCACATTGATCATCTTGCATGGTATATCTGGGGTGTTTGGTTGGTGATTAAGTGTGATTGGTTCGTGGACCACTTCCGCAAATTGGTTTGAAGCATTTCAAAAGTTAAAAAGTGTTTAGCTTATTTATAAGTAATGTCTATGATTATTCATTTGTCTCGTGATACGCAGCAGGCTGAAAATGTTTCTGCCAATGAAGTTGCCATGTGTGAAAAGGATAAACTAAAAGAAATGCCAAGATTGAAAAAGCCAAGAATTCAAGAAATATTGGACACGCAAAATGCTGCAATTGATGCAGACATGGTGAGAAATTTTAAAGAAAAATGGTGGTTTTGTGTTCTTCTAATAATTGTCCCCTATTGTTTGTGTGTAAGCTTTTATGTTGATTATTTTAGTTTAAAATGGCAGAACAACAAATGAAAGGGGTGGTTGAAATATCATCTCCAACAAACTAAACTTTTTGCTTATTTTGCTGAAGGAGGTGAACACTCTGCATCTCAAAAGTAGACTAAACGAAGGTATGAAATTCTGAAACCCACAAGTTATTGCTCACGATCATTGCAATTCTGATTTTCTGAACTTAGTTTGACACCTGGGCTAGCCTGATTTTATTTAGAATTCTCCATCTCAATATTAATCCACTGGATATATTGCTTGATTTCAACCCTGAAATCTTGGATGGCCCCTTAGCAATGAAGAAACATCATCAGTAAATCTAAGATTAAAGGTACCAATGACTCAAAATGTCATGGCTCTCATCTCTAACTTATGTTAGCCAAAACCAGTATTTTATTTTACTCTTGTTTTTCCCTGAATGAGATCTAGGCACCAGAGTTACACTGGGATCTTAATTAGTAGCACTTCTATTTTAGGCTGTGAATGGCTAGAAACCGAATCCAATCTTTGTTTTATCCTTGTTTGTCTTCACACATTATTTTAATAATTTTTATTATTTATATTTTATCAATTAAATGGTTGATATTTATTTAAAGTTTCTAGAAGTCTACATTGAAAGGTTCAAATTTAATCAAGAATTTTAAATAATTTTGTATACGGTCAAGATTCGTTTGGTTGTTATAGACAATATAGTAATTTTACATAATTTTTTAAATTTTCTTTATCATTCCCCTTCTTAATTTATTACATCTTCCAAGAACCCTATTTTCTTCCACGTGCACCTGACTTCTCTACTCTCACCAATCCATGACGATTGTCTTTCTATTTTCCACTGATAACTGCAAGCATTAATTAGACGAGTTTCCTTCAATTGCTTGGAGGAGATTAACATGTGAAACAAGAGTTTAAGAATTTCAGATTGTAGCGAATAGAAAACCAAAAGATTCAACAAGAGAAAGGTGATTCTTCTTAACTTTTTCTTTGTCCTTCCTTCTTCTCTGTTCTAGATAAAAATTGATACCGTTTTTCTTGTGTGAAGCAAACTTTGCTCTGGGTGTCAATGGAGTTTTCTTCAGTTCACAAGCTTCTCTTGTTTTTTCAACTGCTACCTTGCTTTTGCCTATCTTGACATGGGGGCATCCCCAACTAAACACGTCTCCTTTTCCTCCCAACTTTCTCTACGGATCAGCATCCGTTGCCTACTAGGTATTTCTCTTTTTCCAGAAGAAATATATGTAGGAATGTTAAGTTGACAACAAATGCTAGAAAAAGCTCATCTTCTACTTGACTTGATCAGTATGAAGGTGCTTATTTGGGTTATGAAAAAGGTCTCAATAGTTGGGATGATTTTTCTCATGATTCATCAGATGAAGCGATGACGATGAGCTTCTTTAGTGCTTGTAATATCTATTTCTAGTTCATCAAGTTGTTAAAGAAATCATCGATTAATTATTTGAGTTCGTGAGCTAATTTTCTCATTCTATCTCGTTACTTTCAATAACTTTGATCGGAAGATGAGAAAGCGATTTTCTTTGTTGGGTGATGAGGTATATACAATCTTGTAGGCAACATAATTGATGGAAGTAATGGAGATGTTGCTATTGGTGAGTATCATCGATATCAAGTATTAATTTAAATCTCATCTTATGCCTTTCCTATGCCATAAATATAAATACATGGGCCACTCTATATATGGAGACACTAATACATGACACACTTGGCTATTTCATGCCCAATTTGCTCTGAAGCCTGCCAAAAAATGCTAAAAGTGGAATCACATACCTTAGATAGAATGTGTGATATGCACTTTTCTATAGTGATTTTTTAGTTACGGATTTTGGATGTGGAAAAAATGAAGTGAAATGGGGGTCATGTTGGGTTTTCAATCCATCTTTTTCTAATTTGTCTTGGAAGCTTAATCATTTGCCTCGGGTTAATGATGGTTGGAAGATATGCTTCCTATTTTCTTCTTTTCTTCTTTCATTTTACTTTTTGTTTTTCAAGATTTTTCTTCTAAGCACAGGAAGTTTTTAAAAATTCAGATATGAGCCTCATTGACAGTCCAATAATTGTGTATACTTTAGTGAGGAGGAGATCAATTTCATGTTCTTTTTAATTCAGGCAAATTTTGTTTCTTTCGCATCCAAAGAAGAATCTAAATAGCTTATTGATCATCTGGCCAAGCCTCATATGCAAAAGTCTAACAATTGTTGATAGTACTACAAACAAGAGTAAAGATAGTAGGTCTATTTTTTCTATGTTTTTGCTCTCCTAGATACAATTTAGGTCAAAACATGAAGCATTTTCCCTGTAATCAATTACATTAAATCTTTGCCATTGCATGCAAATCTTGCATACATTTCTGCAAACTGGTTAATTTTAGTAGTTAATTTTATAATTTGCAAGGTATGGGGAGTAACTTCAAGTTCTTCATTATGAGATGGGTGAGAATAGAAGTATGAGCCTTACTATGATTACTTTCTTGATGAGTTTAACACCCAGAATAATGGTCAACAAATAGCTATTGTTCTTATGTACTTGTAAGTAAATCTTTCTTCTTGGGTTTTGTGCATAGCAGTTGCATTTAATTATTTTCTCTAATTAAATTTTTATCTCACATTATGTACAGGTCAAATGTTGAAGATGGTGCAGAAACATTTTTCCTTGCAGCTAAGGGAAATATTAGTGTTGTACCTTAGTGGAATGAGCTATCCGAGTGTGGAAAAGGAGGAATTTCTGTAAAACCAAATATGGGTAATGCTTTTTTTTCCGGAGCATGAAGCCTTATGCTACTATTGATCCTTCAAGTTTGCATGGTTAGTTACGTAGATAAATTTTAGCATAGTCTTACTTTAGTTCCACCCAGTAAACTTGGCCCTACATTTAACCTTCCATTTGGTATTCAAAACAATTTTATCAAATTAAATCTAACATATCGCCTTTCTATAGGTAGTTGTCTTGTTATCAAAGGGAACAAGTGGTCATTTGCAAAATAAATGTGCATCCATGAATACAAGGCATAAGTTTTTAAACAAGAGGTATACTTTCTTTCTCCTCAAGTTTCAAACTCTATGTGATAGCACTTCTAATGAATTTGATAGCTAATTAGAAGATTTTCTTAAATTTTATGAAGGACGAATTGAAGTACCAGGTTTTTGACGAAAAGTTTTACAGAAAATATTCCCTTAGAGTTGCTTAAAGAACTTTTTTGAAGTGTTGGGGATGGACTCTTCAAAGTTATGACACCAGCTATTTTCGAAGGTATTCTGCTTTCCTTGAATACAATGGCCTTCCTATTTAATTAGGTATAAAAAATATTCTCAGAAACTATTATATTTTCCTGGAACAGTGGATAAGTTTGCTTCGAGGACAGATGAAAAATTCCCAAGAGAAATGCTTGTTCGTGTTGATCCCATCATTAGCAATCGCCTATAAGTAAAGCTCATTTCTCAAAATAATGTTCTTTTCATGGAGTTTATCAAACATTCTTGCTCAAACTCATAAAGGGGTGGATGATAAACTGCTTTGTCTTTATATATGTGCTTATATGTTTGTATTATTTATAGTTACCTCATAGATGCAATAGATATCCATGCTAAGTGCAAAATTTTGAAATTTGTTATTGGGAGTAGATTCAGCTATGTGGAAATTATTTAAACTTTTCTTGTTCGTTGAAAAGAAGGTAGATCAACCCTTGTATTGCTATGAGTATGGAAGCGTACAAAGTAAAAAATGCTCGAGTTGGTTTCAATAGGTGATTTTGGGGTGGGCAAATCCAATATACTTTCAAGATTCACAATGAATGAATTTAATCTTGAATCCAAGCCTACTATTGGGGATGAATTTGCCACTAGAAGTCTCAAAGATGGGAAAGTCATCAATGCTCAAATTTGGGATATTACTGGCCAAGAAAAGCCCTAAAACTCCACAATCCTCGTTTTGTGTTTATTGTTTTTGGAGCAAAATACAGTCTTTTTGTTGATATAAATGGGAAAAATTTAGTATTTCTTTTGCAATCATATGGTTTTTTTATATATGTATGGATGTTCTAAAACTGTAAGTGATTTACCTTTATTTTATATGCTGGCTATTAATTGAAGATGTGATTAATAGTTGCAGTTTTTTCATTATTGTTTTTATGGCTTTTTCGATCATTCTGGCTTATTTTTATGTTTTTGACTTCTGACTTCTGTCTAATTTTGAAAATTTACATGTAAAGTTTATAGATTTGTTTGATAAAATTCTGATAGTTACTTTTATGATTGAGTTTCATTTATCTGTGTGCATACTTATATTTATGTCAGGACAGTAGGAGCCTTACTTTTCTGTTATGGTTAAGAGAACTTGAAGGATTGGCTCCAATTGAGATTCTTGTGTTTGTTCATTATCATGAACTTATGATTCCTACCAGAAATATGAATTTTTAATTTGTAAGAAATGTAATTATATTACAACTTTTCATTTTTACAATTATAATAACAGTATTTGAGTTTTGAGATAATAATTGATATGGAATGAGATTGAAAGACACAACAAACAAAGTATTTGATCACTATATGTAAGTTTAGAAAATTAATTATTCGACAAAATTTTTTATATTTACGAAATTATTAAATTTTTAAAAAATAATTAATAATCGAGCAAAATTTCCACGCGTAGCGTGGAGGCGTCCGCTAGTCTAATCTAAATCTAAATGTGTATTCTAATTATAAAGAGGGGATTGATTTGTCCGTACAATTTTTTTTGTGTTTTTTAATATTTTTTAAGTTATTAATTAATGGTTTAGATTTAATGAAAGATATTTATTTTTATGAATGATGATTCAGATCTGATCTATTTTTTTAGATAACATTTTGAATGGTCAAAATTTATTTACTCGTCATATTTAATTTAGTCATTTTACAATAATTGTAAGCTTCTTTTTTAAAATTTGTTACTTTTGTCTTAAAGAACACAAAAACACAACATCTCGGTGCTCCCTTTGTCGATACGAAACCCATATTCTCCATTGAGATACCTTTAGGGTTCCTGTCTTCCTCTTTGAATATTGGCAATATTGGCTACAATAGAGAGATTGCTGATCAGCTTCAGTACCATTTTCTGTAAATATGGAGCGAAAGTAAGGATTCTTTTCAGCATTGAAGGAGGAAGTAGTTAGAGGTTTATCATCAGGAATGTCAACAAGAAGGAGCCCATTGCCTTCAGGTTTGGGACTGAGGCGGCGGAGGAAAAGTGGCCATTTTGCTCTGCCGGAGGTTTTCATTTCAAGATCAGGGAGTTTGAGACTTGGTGTGGATACTTTGTCACCGTTGAGGGAAGGTCCGAATCCGAATGGGTCTGAGGATGGGGACTCTAGAGGGGAGAAGTGGGGTCATTGGCTCTGTCGTGCTCCGTTTGTTTTGACTGCCGGGTTCGGGTCCGGCTCTGGCTCTGGCTTGGGTTATCAGAAGTCCGATCTAAGGTTGCTGCTTGGTGTCTTGGGTGCGCCTCTTGCTCTAGTGCACGTCAATGACAACGACCCTTTGCCTCATCTCAGCATCAAAGACACCCCCATTGTTAGTATCTCGCTTTTTTTTTTCTTACGCACTAGGAGTAATTATTAGCACTTCCAGAAAAAAGAAGTATTGAAATGTTGCACTATAGATAGCACTGTCAATGGCAAAAATGCTTCCGTCACCAACATTCAGTAGAAGATACCGAGGGGCGAGCAGTTTGGAATGCCTGTACAGATATCCGAATAGGAGAAGAGAAAATCTCATGTGGAGCGGTATCTGCTTTACTTCCTCGTAAATTTGATATTCATTGTTAAGGTTTTTCTCGGGTTTTTTTCCCTGGTTGGTTGAATGTTTGAGTATTTTTTATCGGCTCATATGTCTTCATTTCCCTGGATTAGATAGAACATTAATACAATACAAGCACAAACTGCAAGATCATAGAACATGGAATTTTTTACTTATATTTTCTTCCATGATACTTAGATTGGCTAGAAGATGGCAAGTTGATATGCTCATATGGAAGTCAGAAAACATTTACCATGTTTGGGATATCATGTTCTTGTTCTAGGAAATCACATGGCCTTAATTTTAAAATAGTCTATTCAAAAATCCATCCAAAATCCTTTTTCATCCCAGCTCCCGCCCTAACTCCTACAGTTGATAGAATGCACACATATGATTCAATGGCTTCATGATTGCTTTTATAAAACATGAAATGAAAATAGTAAAGGGCTCAATATTGTAGCATATGATATATCAGAGGCCTTCTATATCAGAATGCTGAAGAAGTTGAAATTTTCCAGCAAGATGTCATTTAGGCAAAGTATGTAGATCATCTGAAGCTATTTTTGTAGGGGGAAAATGATAAAAAGGCTGCTTTGCTTGAATGGAAAATATATGTATATACTACAATCTGACTTTATACACATTTGAGTTACAAGATTTGAACAAAAATTGTCTATTTTATACATCAATAAAGAATCACTGATTGATACAAAATTTACCTATTTTTATACACATCAATAAAGAATCATTGGTTGACAAAATATGTATATATATATATATATATATATATATATATATATATATATATATATATATTGTCAATTTTACACGCATTGATAAAGAATCACTGGGGCAATTGGCACCATCCTAAATCCTCTATTGATTGGAGGACCTCTGGCAATAGCATAGGGTGGGAAGGGTATCACAGGACGATGTGGGGCAAAAGTATGGAACAACCTCACTGTATTATGGGCAGTAGCAGAATACTTCATCCTTATCCTCTCAGAGTTGTGAGTGCCTGCCAAACCTCCTAAGAATTGGCCTTTTACCCATGAAGCTTGTGGTTGAACTGCCCCATCAGAAGCCTGTTTTCATCACTAAAATACATTTCCCGAAGCCTCAGAAACACTTGCATAGTTACCAAGCTATCAAAACCAACCTGATGGGATTTACCAATTTCCCGTAAAACCCCTAAATTTTGGGCTACCTTCTTTAGTCCTCTATGTAACCCCAAAGGTGGGTTGTTGTAGCTATAATCTGGAAAGTATTGTAGAAGACTACGTTGCTCAAGCAATTGGAAGGTTTATGTCATTTTGCTTAGATTGTTGTTTATCTAACTCATTGGGCACATACACTGTAATCCCTTAGATTGTATGTAGATAGTGACAGTTATGGTGTTTGCTCGATTATTACTTTTGGTTTTATTTAATTCCTTGTTTTACTTCCAGTTAATTCATTGTACAGTGGCATTGCTCAAGACTGTTTTCATTTATTAACTTTTCTTGTAAATTATTATGGTTATTTAGTTGTGTTAGCTGGGAAAAGATTTCCAGAAGTTTTCTTGTAAAATTTGACATGTATTGGTTTGCAAGTTTGGAACGGGAATGGAAGTACATGGATCAGATGCATTGAAGAAATTTGAGGAGTAGAAGAGGAAGGCCAGAGCTGAGAGGTTTCTGTGCTTTTTATATTTGATTTTCTACTGTGTTGATATCATGGAAAGGAAAACATCAAGATTGTTTCTTTTTTAATAGACTTATCTAGCTTTTCATTTGTGTTTTGTTATTTTTAGATTTGGTCCTGCTCAATTAACCCATACTGATGAGGAAGCAAAGAAGAAGGCTAGGCTTGCAAGGTTTGCATCGGGTTCAAAGACTGATCTAGTAGAGGAAGACAAAAGGAAGGCTAGGGCAATTAGGTTGGTCAAGTCAGCAGTTATATCTATTGCCCATTGTAAATGTTTGTTGAGGTGTTGATATTTTGACTGGGGCATGTAATATGTCTTTTGAGATTTAATTTAATATAACACAATGTTATTTTCATGTTTTCACAAAATCAATCAACTTCCTTATGAGTAAAAAATGGCAAAGGACAAATTGAGATGGTAAATTATCTTAGATGTATGATATAACTAATTAATGAGGGTATGTGTCTTCAACAGATAAAATGTTAGGTTCTAATGCTTTTCTTTTGTAATTTCAAAAGACAGCTATTCTTGGCAAAGTTGGTATTGGCTCATAAATTATAAGCCTTGGTTCTTAATAGTAAGATGTGTTTGAGTACTAGATTTTGTTAGCTAGATTTCAGGTCCTTGCATTTGCAATTACTATGTAAATGGTTTTGTCATGTGATGTGATTTCTCATGTTGAAAAAGAAATCTTTCATTTTCAGCATACATATTCTCTAAGAAATATTGAGTCTTTGAACCTGAATGGTTGTCAAAAGATACCTGATGAGGGCATTGACCTCGTAACACGCATGTGTCTGAAATTTAAGGCTTTTTCCATCCATTGGAATGTTAGGTACTTTGAGGCTTTCTTGATTCTTTTGACTGTTGTAGACCTAATAATGAAAGGTTCTAATTTATAAAGCCTCCTCATGGTCAATAATGTGGATTATTCTTATTCAGAGTTATAGAGGTTGGAATTAAGCACTTGGTAAAGAACTACAAATTATTAATTGATTTGAATTTGAGCGGTTTTAAGGTATACCAATTCTATCCATGTACTGGCATTTGAATTTCATAGCATCATGCATTTAAATGTTCTGCTACTTTCTGACAGTTCTTTGATATATGCTACTTTTTTCTTGAGAGCTGTAGAATATTATGAATAAGAGTTTGTAGCTAAGTGCCCAAAATTATCTAAAATTGGAATCATTAAACCTTACTCGGTATGAATGCTTGTATATGCCATCTTATTACAACAGAAAATGCCAAAAAGAAGGTGAGTATTACCCAACAACTAAATGATTACTTCAACAACAATTTGTTCTTTAGATCAAAGTCCCTTGGGGACAATGAGGAATTTTCTTTTTCAAAAAAGGCATTTAAATAAGAGAATGATTGTTTAAACTTTGTGATATTCTCATAGGTAATAAAGTTAAAAAATTATCTTACCTCCAAATTAGACAAGTGGTTTTTGCAGCATGCGTAAGTCATTCAACACTTTACTTCATTTACTCCTACAAAATATACAAAGTTGGTGAACTAAAGTATGAGTGTTATTTCTTGGCAATACCCTGCTGTAATTCCTTTGGGATGTCATTAGGTGTATCAAGTAAACAAATTCATGTTTACAACAAGTACTGGTCAAATGCTTGTCTCTTTAGTGTTTGAATCTTTATGCCCTATCTAGGTAATCTTTCTTAGCTTTTTTTATCCGTAAGTATGACTTTTGTATGCATCACAAATTTCTATATTGGAGTTGAAATTATGCCTTGATTGAGCTTGCCCTATTTCTTTTGTGTAACTTTACTGATGAAGTATACCTCCCTTGGCTTAACTTAGGTTTCCAGACCTCTATGGTGCCCAGGTATGTCTTTGTTTAAAACTCATTCGTGGGTATTTGCTGTATAGCCAATTGCAGGAAGCTAATTTCCATCAATTTGACATGGTATGTTGAATACCAACACTTACATAATTCGTTGTGAGCAAACAGAAATGTCTGACTTATTTCTGAGTTAATGTCTTTTATATAGGTGCATGTGTTGCATTGATGTTGGGGTAATAGCTATTACTCAAAGCTGTAGTTCTCTTGAACTCTTTAGGTAAATCCAGAAGCTGAATATTGGTTAGAATGTAATATTGCCATGATTGATAGAATTTCTTCAGAGCTTGGGATTGAAATCTATTTAGTCACTAGAAATGCACTTTACAATAATGCTTAGGAATATGGTTTTTAGCACTTTCAACATATGGCAAAATATTTACTCATTGAATTTGAAAGCATTGGCTTGTTTAACTCTAGGCTTACAAGAGATTGGTTGGGTAATCAAGCTGCATACTACTTCATACATTATTCTAAAATTAGTTGCCTAACCTAGTTGTAACAGTTTTATTCTCATTACGTAACTTTATCTTCACTAATAATGCAGCTTGTTTGGGATTATTGGGGTGACTGATAAGTGCTTGGAGGCTTTTCTGATCGTTGCTCAAGTACACTTACAACCCTTGATGTGAATGGCTGCATT
The DNA here is from genome assembly GCA_026120185.1 of Voacanga thouarsii. Lineage (NCBI taxonomy): Eukaryota > Viridiplantae > Streptophyta > Magnoliopsida > Gentianales > Apocynaceae > Voacanga > Voacanga thouarsii. The sequence goes on along the minus strand of JANUWF010001636.1, from coordinate 2,636,500 downwards.
GGCATCAAGGTATTTTGATTTTTTTTTTTTTTTTTTTTGCAAGTAACACACCTAGAGTAATATGCTTTTGTTTCAATTCATGGTCTTCATAACTTGTTTATATTGCAATAAGTGTATGCTTATGAGCTTATAAATGGACAACTTATATTGCTTTGGGTACAATGACAGACACGTGAAGGGCTTCTTCATTTGTTCCCAAACTTGAAGTGCTTCAAAGTGCACAAGTAAGCTTAAAATATTTAAACAAACATATTCTCTCGCATCAAAGTGAATATCTTAAGGGTAGCTTCCAAGTGATTTGAGAAATAAATTGTCTACAATTTAAATGCGTACCTCACATAATTAGAAGTAAACTCAATCTTTCATCATTGTTTGGTACTCCGTTCAACCTTCAAAGTTAAAGTTTGTTATGGTCTATTTTCAGCTTATGGTTTTGGATTTTAAAAAACAAGCATATCTTCATCAATAATTTTCCCGCCATGTGGAAATATGACTTGGGCTTAAGAAATTTTTAGTTTTGTTATACTCTTGAATTAATTGCCCAATTTATCTGATGATGATGATGATGTGTGAAGTAGATGAGACTACTACAAGAATCTGACTAATTAGCGACCGAAATTATCGTAGCTAATCGGTTGCTGATTATTATATATTCAGCGACCGATTAGTGACGAAACACCAGAAGCTGCTATTTTGAAGGTTAGTGAAATCTAGCGGTTGGTAATTAGCGATCGACAATCGGTCGCTACTCAAGTCGCAAATAAATGAAAAAAAATCAATTTTTTTGGAAAAATAGTTGACATATGAAATTTGAACTATAATTTCCAGCATATCCATTTGTTTTGTATCTATGTAATAGAATCTTTTAGCTTTTCATTTTCTAATTTTCATAGTTAGTAAGCTGAAAATATGTACAATGCACTAAAATATTGTGTTGGATATACTATAAGCTTAGTGGATCTGATTGTGTGCTAAGTATATTGGACGTCTATATAAACATGATTGGGCAACTATTCAGTGTTTTGCGATGATAGTTTACCATCAGAAACCCACGTATGATGTACAATATCATGAAAGTGTAAACATATTAGGACATAATACATAGGGAAAAAGCATAAGGACAGTGCTAAATGAATAAAAAAGATTGAAATCAGAAACCTATCCGTCTATTTTGTATCTCTGTTATGTAATAGAACCTTTTAACTTATAATTTTCTAATGTTCATAGTTACTAAGCTGAAAATATGTACAACGTATTGAAATATTATGTTAGATATACTATAAGCGTAGTGGATCTAATTGTGTACTAAGTATATTGGTGCTAAATGTATAAAAAAGACCGAAATCAGAAGCATATTCATCTGTTTTCTATCTCTGTTGTGTAATAGAACCTTTGAACTTATCATTTAATAATTTCCATAGTTATTAAGCTGAAAATATGTACAATGTACTGAAATATTGTGTTGTATATGCTATAAGCTTATTGGATCTGATTATGTGTTAAGTATATTTTGTGTCTATATAAATATGATTGGGCAACCATTCAGTGTTTTGCGACGATGGTTTACCATTAGAAGCCTACGTATGATGCACAATGTCTTGAAAATATTAACATATTTGGATAGAATCCAAATGGAAAAAACATAAGGAATGTGCTAAATGAATAAAAAAGACCGAAATCAGAAGCATATTCATCTGTTTTCTATCACTGTTATGTAATAGAACCTTTTAACTTATCATTTTTTAATTTTCATAGTTACTAAGGGACAATGCATTGAAATATTATGTTGGAAATACTATAAGCTTAGTAGATCTAGTTGTGTGCTAAATATATTGGGCGTCTATATAAACATGATTGGATAATCATTCGGTGTTTTGCGACAATGATTTACCATCAGAAACCCACGTATGATGCATAATATCATGAAAATGTAAACATATTTGGATAGAATCTATAGGGAAAAAGCATAATAAATGTGCTAAATGAATAAAAAAGACTGAAATCAAACGTATATCCATCTGTTTTGTATCTCTGTTATGTAATAGAACTTTTTAGCTTATCATTTTCTAATTTTCATAGTTACTAAGTGAAAAATATATACTATGCACTGAAATATTGTCTTGGATATACTATAAGCCGAAGCTTTGACATATATTGTAAGATTTCACTTGCTTTATTCGTGATGTTAATCTTTCCTTTTTTCCTTTTTTTCAAATATATTAAAAAAATACAAGTAAGAAAAAAATTTAGAATCATAGAAGGTAGGATTCTTTTGCTTGGTTTTGGTGCCGAAGTTCAAAAATATACGTAGAATGTAATGAAATATTGTATTAGATATGCTAAAAGCGTACTGGATCTGGTAATGTACTAAGTATATTGGACGTCTATATAAACATGATTGGGCAACCATTCAGTGTTTTGCAACGGTACTTTACCATCAGAAGCCCACGAATGATGCACAATGTCATGGAACTGTTAACATATCTGGACACAATCCAAAGGAAAAAAGCATAAAGAAGGTGCTAAATGAATAAAAAATACTGAAATTTGAATCATATCCATCTGTTTTGTATCTCTGTTATGTAATAAAATCTTTTAGCTTATCATTTTCTAATTTTCATGAGCTGAAAATAGGTACAATGCACTGAAATATTGTGTTGGATATGCTATGAGCTTAGTGGATCTAATTGTGTGCTAGGTATATTGAGCGTCTATATAAACATGATTGGACAACTATTCGGTATTTTGCGATGATGGTTTACAATCAGAAGCCCACGTATGACGCACAATGTTATGAAAATGTTAACATATTTGGATAGAATCCGTAGGAAAAAAAATATAAGAAATGTGCTAAATGAATAAAAAATACCGAAATCAGAAGCATATCCATCTGATTTCTATCTCTGTTATGTAATTGAACATTTTAACTTATCCTTTAATAATTTCTATCGTTACTAGTCATGAAAATGTTAACATATTTGGACAGAATTCAAAGGGAAAAATATAAGGAATGTGCTAAATGAGTAAAAAAGACCGAAATCCGAAGTATATTCATCTGTTTTCTATTTCTGTTATGTAATAGAACCTTTTAACTTATCATTTAATAATTTCCATAGTTACTAAGCTAAAAATATGTGCAATGTACTGAAATATTGTGTTGGATATGCTATAAACTTAGTGGATCTGATTGTGTGCCAGGTATATTAGGCGTCTATATAAACATGATTGGGTAAACATTCGGTATTTTGCGATGATGGTTTATCATCAGAAGCCCACGTATGATACATAATGACAATGTCATGAAAATGTTAACATATTTGGACAGAATTCATAGGGAAAAAATATAAGGAAGGTGCTAAATGAATAAAAAAGACCGAAATCAGAAGTATATCCATCTGTTTTCTATCTCTGTTATGTAATAGAACCTTTTAGCTTATCCTTTAATAATTTTTATAGTTACTAAGCTGAAAATATGTACAATGTATTGAAATATTGTGTTGGATATGCTATAAGCTTAGTGGATCTGATTGTGTGCTAAGTATATTGGACGTCTATATAAATACGATTGGACAACCATTGGATGTTTTGCGACGATGGTTTACCATCAGAAGCCCACGCATGGCGCACAATGTCATGAAAATGTTAACATATTTGGACAGAATTCAATGGGAAAAATATAAGAAAGGTGCTAAATGAATAAAAAAGACCGAAATCAAAACATATCCATCTGTTTTGTATCTCTGTTGTGTAATAGAACCTTTTAACTTATTATTTAATAATTTATTTACTTACTAAGCTTAAAATATGTACATATCATTGAAATATTGTGTTGGATATGCTATAAACTTAGTGGATCTGATTGTGTGCTAATTATATTGGGCGTCTATATAAACATGATTGGGCAACCATTCGGTATTTGGCGACGATAGTTTACCATTAAAAGCCCACGTATGATACACAATGTCATGAAAATGTTAACATGTTTAGACATAATTCAAAGGGAAAAAACATAAGGAATGTGCTAAATAAATAAAAAAAAGATCAAAATCAAAAGCATATTGTAACACCCTCTACCTACGTACCCAAATAAGCAGGATGTCACCCCATCCAAAGAATTAGGGGTATTTATAACGAGATACAAAAAGAACGAAAATAACCAAATAAATTTTTTGATAATCTTATTAACAACCAAAGTTAAAATTTATACAAATATGAGAATTTAAAACGAACAATCATCTCTCGAAAGAAATATAAAGCAGAACTAAATAAATTGAAGGTCATCTCTTATCTCTTCAACCTTCTCAATAAAAGCACTCTCTTGAAAACATGATGTAAAATAGTGTGAGATTGGCATCTCAGCAAGTCCCGTGTGTGTGAATGTCATATATAAATATTTTGTGCATACAGGTTTATCAAAACTAAAAAATCATGTTTACAAGACTTTTCATCAATAAATAATTATTCAAATGAGCATTGCTCATCATATCCAAAGCAGTTCTTAATAAATCATCATCTTATTATCATCTTATTATAATCATAAGTTCATTATGTAGGGATTATCAATGATTCAAACAATAGTATAACAATCCATATCATGGTTATCACCATAATAACTTCCCAATGTAACCTTTCAACAATGGGCAGAAGGGGATCCTCCCACTAGGGTGAGATATTTCTCCATCTCTACACCCAACACACCGATTGTCTAACCCGGATAAATAAAGTCCACATGGACCCATATGCTAGCTCGGACCAACCTGACTAAGTAGTAATGTCGCCTTTACAAGTTGAGTTCATCTTCTGAAGGTGACCTCCTGCCAAAAGACTCATTCTAACTTTTCGAGATTAGCACTACTAGTCTACCCCCGCTGAGTACTCAACGCTCCATATTTAGGGGCAAAATCATTTCTCTCATTTTCACAATCGTTGATTATCTTGTCTTTGTAAAATGAGGCTTTTTACAATAAGTTTGCTAAAACATTTAGTGATAAAGAAAAGAAATCATTTTCAGTTTAAAAGTTGAGATTTGACAAACTCATTTAGAGAATAAAATGATCACGTTCTCAAACCAAGTATCAAAATACTACAGTACAATTCATCATATTCAACTAACGTTCCAATCATCATGTCAATCATGATATTGACACAATTTAAAATATCATTGTACAAAATTACTTGCAAACATGTAATATTTAGTAAAATAGTTATGCAGGGACTTACCTAGATATTCTCAATAATCAACCAAAGCAATGCTTGATCTCTTTTTCACTTTCTTCCTTAATCAATGTTTCTATTATTAGAAGTCAGATATGAATCCACTCATCATGACATGCATATAATCGAATCTCATCATCAATACAAGGACCTCTAATAGTCGTCTCGATGTTGGTGGTGATTGGAGTTGTGATGGTCGAAATCTTGGAAAGAAAAATGACTGTTTTTGTTTTGTAAAAGAGATGTTTATGGTGTGATTGGTGGCAATTATAGGTTAGGTTTAGGTGTTTTTCTATTTGGAAGGACTACACCTTAATGGCAGCTTTCGCTCTTCTTGGTTTGGCTGGAATTGCAGTGAATAGAAGGAGTTTATGGCTGTGCTCTAGGGTGCTAAAGTGGCCTAGATAATGAGAGAAAAAGGAGAAAAGTATAGGCTGCTTTTTGGTTCAGCTTTGGGCAGAAATAGGGGAAGAAAACTTAGGATTGTGTGTTGTGATTTTTTCTTAAAATCATAGGAGAATTTAAGAGTAAGGGGAAGCTGAAATTTTTGTGAGTGTGTGTGACTGATTTTTATTTAGCTTAGGAAAACTTTAAGAAATAAGAACAGAAAGGTTTGCAAGAGGTGGGATTTAAACTCAAGTCTCCAATTATTAATCACTAAGCTTCAACCACTACAACTCTAACTTCAACCACTCCACTCAATCACAATAACTCTTATTTTAATTACTAAACCACAACAACTCTTGTTCCTTCTACTAATACTCATATAATAATACTCATAAAATAAAAGCTCAAGTCCACCAAGAAACTAACAAATTAATTCCCTTCGAATAATACCCATCTAATAATACTCATAAAACAAAATGTCAAGTCCACCAAGAAACTAACAAATTAATTCCCACCCACTTACTCCATTTCCCTTCTAATAATACTCATCTAATAATTCTCATAAAATAAAAGCTCAAGTCTACCAAGAAACTAACAAATTAACTCCCACTCTTATTTAATTAGTTCTCCAACAAGTATATCAAAGTAAATAAATTCATGATCTAACCAACTCATAAATCACATATATCCATGAAAATTGTTCAAGATGTTATGCAATGCATGATTTTCCCTATTAAATAAAGGTGGTGTTAAATGGGGTATTACACATATCCATCTGTTTTCTATCTCTGTTATGGAATAGAACCTTTTAGCTTTCCATTTTCTAATTTTCATGGTTACTATGCTAAAAATTTGTACAATGCACTGAAATATTGTATTGGATATGCTATAAGCTTAGTGGATCTAATTGTGTGCTAAGTATTTTGGGCGTCTATATAAACATGATTGGGCAACCATTCAGTGTTTTGCGACGATGGTTTACCATTAGAAACCCACGTATGATGCACAATGTCATGAAAATGTTAACATATTTGGATAGAATCCAAAAGGAAAAAATATAAGGAATGTGCTAAATGAGTAAAAAAGACCAAAATCAGAAGCATATTCATCTGTTTTCTATCTCTGTTATGTAATAGAACCTTTTAGCTTATCCTTTAATAATTTCCATAGTTACTAAGCTGAAAATATGTATAATGTGCTGAAATCTTGTGTTGGATATGCTATAAACTTAGTGGATTTGATTGTGTGCTAAGTATATTGGACGTTTATATAAACCCAATTGGGCAACCATTCGGTATTTTGCGACGATGGTTTACCATCAGAAGCCCACGTATGATGCACAATGTAATGAAAATGTTAACATATCTGGACAGAATCCAAAGGGAAAAAGCATAAGGAATGTGCTAAATGAATAAAAAATACTGAAATCTGAACCATATCCATCAGTTTTGTATCTCTATTATGTAATAGAACCTTTTAGCTTATCATTTTCTAATTTTCATAGTTAGCGAGCTGAAAATATGTACAATGCACATTGTGAAGAGGGGAGTGATTTGTCCTTACAATTTTTTATTTTTTATTTTTGTGTTTTTTAAAGTTTTTAATTAATGGTTTAGATTTAATGGAAGATATTTATTTTTTTTAATGATGATACAGATCTGCTCTATTTTTTTAGATTACATTTTGAATGGTCAAGATTTATTTGGTCGTCATATCCAATTTAGTCATTTTACAATATTTGTAATTTTCTTTTTTAAAATTTGTAACTTTTGTCTTAAAGAACACAAAAACATAGAATCTCGGTGTCCCCTTGTCGATATGAAACTGGTATTCTCCATTGAGATACCCTTAGGGTTCTTATCTTCCTCTTCTTGTTCTTGTTCTTGTTTCTGTTCCTCTTCGAATATTGGCAATATTGGCTGCAGTAGAGAGATCGCTAATCAGTTTCAGTACTATTTTCTATAAATATGGAGCGAAAGTAAGGATTATTTTCAGCATTGACGGTGGAAGGAGTAAGAGGTTTATCACCAGGAAGGTCGAGGGGAAGGAGCCCATCACCTTCAGGTTCGGGACTAAGGCGGCGGAGGAGAGGTGGCCATTTTGCTCCACCAGAGGGTTTCATTTTGTGATCGGGGAGTTTAAGACCTGGTGTGGATACTCTGTCACCGTTGAGGGAAGGTTCGGATCCGAATGGGTTCGAGGATGGGGACTCTAGAGGTGAGAAGTAGGGTCATTGGCTCTGTTGTGCTCCGTTTGTTTTGATTGCCGGGTCTGGGTCTGGGTTTGGCTCTGGCTCGGGTTATCAGAAGTTCGATCTAAGGTTGCTGCTTGGTGTCTTTGGGTGAGCCTCTTGCTCCAGTGCACGTCAGTAACAATGACCATTTGCCTCATCTCAGCATCAAAGACACCCCTATTGTTATTATCTCGCTTTTTCTTTCTTACACACTAGGAGTAATTATTAGCACTTCCAAAAAAAAGAAGTATTGAAATGTTGCACTATAGATAGCACTGTTAATGGCAAAGATGCTTCTGTCACCAACATTCAATAGAAGATACCAAGGGCCGAGCAGTTTGGAATGCCCATACAGATATCCGAACAGGAGCCCTTAATTTTAAAATAGTCTATTCAAAAATCCGTCCAAATTCCTTTTTCATCCCAACTCCTGCCCTAACTCCTACAGTTGATAGAATGCACGCATGTGATTCAATAGCTTCATGATTGCTTTTAAAACATGAAATGAAAATAGTAAAGGGATCAGTATTGTAGCATGTGATATATCAGAGGCCTTCTATATCAGAATGCTGAAGAAGTTGAAATTTTCCAGCAAGATGTCATTTAGGCAGAGTATGTAGATCATCTGAAGCTATTTTTGTAGGGGGAAAAATGAGAAAAACGCTGCTTTGCTTGAATGCAAAATATATGTATATATTGCAATCTGACTTTATACACATTTGAGTTACAAGATTTGAACAAAAATTATCTATTTTATACATCAATAAAGATTCACTGATTGATACAAAATTTGCCTATTTTTATACACATCAATAAAGAATCATTGGTTGATACAAAAAAAATGTCAATTTTATACGCATCAATGAAGAATCACTGGGGCAATTGGCACCATCATAAATCCTCTAATGACTGGAGGACCTCTGGCAATAGCATAGGGTGGGAAGGGTATCACAAAACGATGTGGGGCAAAAGTATGGAACAACCTCACTGTATTATGGGCAGCAGCAGAAGACTTGATCCTCATCCTTAGAGTTGTGAGTGCTTGCCAAACCTCTCAAGAATTGGCCTTTAACCCATGAAGCTTGTGGTTGAACTGCCCCAGCAGAAGCCTATTTTCATCACTAAAATACATTTCCCGTAGCCTCAGAAACACTTGCATAGTTACCAAGCTATCAAAACCAGCCTGATGGGATTTACCAATTTCTCGTAAAACCCCTAAATTCTGGGCTACCTTCTTTAGTCCTCTATGTAACCCCAAAGGTGGGTTGTTGTAGCTATAATCTGGAAAGTATTGTAGAAGACTACGTTGCTCAAGCAATTGGAAGGTTTATGTCATTTTGCTTAGATTGTTGTTTATCTAACTCATTGGGCACATACACTGTAATCCCTTAGATTGTATGTAGATAGTGACAGTTATGGTGTTTGCTCGATTATTACTTTTGGTTTTATTTAATTCCTTGTTTTACTTCCAGTTAATTCATTGTACAGTGGCATTGCTCAAGACTGTTTTCATTTATTAACTTTTCTTGTAAATTATTATGGTTATTTAGTTGTGTTAGCTGGGAAAAGATTTCCAGAAGTTTTCTTGTAAAATTTGACATGTATTGGTTTGCAAGTTTGGAACAGGAATGGAAGTACATGGATCAGATGCATTGAAGAAATTTGAGGAGCAGAAGAGGAAGGCCAGAGCTGAGAGGTTTCTGTGCTTTTTATATTTGATTTTCTACTGTGTTGATATCATGGAAAGGAAAGCATCAAGATTGTTTATTTTTAGTAGACTTATCTCGCTTTTCATTTGTGTTTTGTTATTTTTAGATTTGGTCCTGCTCAGTTAACCCCTACTGCTGAGGAAGCAAAGAAGAAGGCTAGGCTTGCAAGGTTTGCACTGAGTTCAAATACTGATCCCGTAGAGGAAGACAAAAGGAAGGCTAGGGAAATTAAGTTGGTTAAGTCAGCAATTATATCTATTACCCATTGTGAATGTTTGTTGAGGTGTTGATATTTTGACTGGGGCATGTAATATGTCTTTTGAGATTTAATTTAATATAACTCAATGTTATTTTCATGTTTTCACAAAATCAATGAACTTCCTTATAAGTAAAAAATGGCAAAGGACAAATTGAGATGGTAGATTATCTTAGATGTATTATATAACTAATTAATGAGGGTATGTGTCTTCAGCAGATAAAATGTTCAGTTCTAATGCTTTTCTTTTTTAATTTCAGAAGACAGCTATTCTTGGCAAAGCTGGTGCTGGCTCATAAATTATAAGCCTTGGTTCTTACTAGTAAGATGTGCTTGAGTACTAGATTCTGTTACCTAGATTTCAAGTTCTTGCATTTGCAATTACTATGTAAATAGTTTTGTCATGTGATGTGATTTCTCATGTTGAAAGAGAAATCTTTCATTTTCAGTATGCATATTCCCTAAGAAATATTGAGTCTTTGAACCTGAATGGCTGTCTGAAGATACTTGATATGGGAATTGACATCTTGCTGGAAGCCGAAGCATTGATATATATTGTAAGATTTCACTTAACTTTATTTGTCATGCTAATCTTTCCTTTTTTTCCCTTTTTTTGGAATATATTAAAAAAAATATAGAGAAGAAAAAAATTTAGAATCATAGAAGGCAGGTTGTTGTACATCTGAAAAATTTAGTAGTGTTGTTGTGCATTTGAAAGAAACCTATTTCATCTCAAATTTGTGAATGCATATGTCCTTCATTATAATGTCATCTAAAATACTTTAAACATTTGCATCAACCATTTGCTTCCAAGAAATACTATTCTATAGATCGGGTTTTCAAAAATGAAGCAGTTGATAGGACACATCTTGCTAAGTTCCACCTAGTAGAAGGTTTTCATGTCTTACTGTCATAGATGGTTGTTTGAATCCTTCTTGTTTTTCAGGTGAAATTATTTACCTATTTTCTTGGGTTTGCAAGTATTTTATTTTATTTTTGTTTATGACTCCGTTAACCTACAAAATAAAGATTTGTAGAAAAAGTTGTCTTGTCCTATACATAAATATGGTCATCCCACAAGAGATGTAATTGGTCATTTAACTTTTTGGCATCTGAAATGTGTATATCTGGAATGTATAGATTTGACCTATACTTAGAGCACAACTGTATCTCTTTCACTACTTATCAAGGACAAAAGTTTTTAGGAATCCAACAAAGGGATGCAATATATGATCATAACCTAATTTGACTTGAAGTTTAAGCCATATAGGTCTTTTCTTGTTAACTCGTGAACCTAACTAGGGGAAAATTTATTGAAATAAGAAATTGATTCTAGCATTTATGATAAATAGGTGATCAAAGCACTCTTAGGATCTATCTAAATAAATGATTCAACCCAATATCTTCTTGTATTTTGTGGCTGTCAAAAGTATTTGAAAATTTGGTTTATAGACATGTACCGATATGATTCTTGCAGTTCCTGGTTTCAGGCCTTATCTGAACTGCTACTCTGGACAGTACTCCTACCGTCTGTTCTTCTTTCTCCCTAATTTCTACAGCTTCACTCTCTCTTCAGGATTTTATTAGAGATTATAATTCCTTCAGCCCTCTTCGTTTTGCTTAAAAGAGAAACAAAAATTGTGAGGAATTTTCTCCTTCACACACTACAATTATAGTATTTCATTACTATTTCATTCTCTATTGTTGTTTATGATCTTATAGTTGTTTTTAATAACGTTCTGCACATTGTCTTCCAAATAAAAAAAAAAAAAGGTTGATAGGTTTGGCGTTTGATCTAAGGAATCATGTGAAGAACGTTCTTTTCATATTTCCTTTTTATTCCTGTTTGTTTGTGGTTGAATGGAAGGAGGTTGGTGCAGGAATATTTTGTTTATCACTTTTCTATTTTCTATAGATCTCTTATTAATATAGTTTTTTTTTCATAGTTGTGAATGGCCTGGCGCTTGCTAGGATAGCACTGACGACGTGGTTTTTCTAATGGACTCATAGGACATTGAATTTGGCAACCATTGGTGGTTTGTGTATGCCGGAATGTCATGCATCCACCGAGAAAAAAACAAGCAGGTACGTTGTTCTTTCTTTTTCGATTTCCATTTTCTGTTAATTTCAATTCTGGGAAATTAAGCTGAATTGTGATAACGCTACACTTGAATTGTGATTCTTTGATTCTTTTGTCAGTTGTTATATTACCTGTCATTCAAAAGCAACACCAGCTTGTGGTCATATTGCTTCCTTGTAATGCTGCTGCAATGGAAGTGAGTTACTATGCTTTTTTCTTTTCTTGTATTGTTTATATATACAGTTGGTGTTTCTTTGTTGATACCGATTGTTTAGACTAATTTCTTCATTTTGATAGTTTCTTGCCTAAAATCTGGAGCTCGCCATGCATAGATTGGTATCTCATGAGAAAACATGTTGGTAAATTAAGAAAAAATTTTGCACCTTGTGCTCATTAATGCTGCTTTGTTTTTTGAAGATATTTTGATAACTCCAGAATAAGCGGTGCTATACCATCAACATTTGCCAATTTACAAAGCCTCATGAATATTTAAAAGCTTTCTCCTTCCAATCCACTTGATAGTTTGCACAAATAAATAAAGGAAATGATAACCAAGTTTGTCTTCTTAAGTTGTCTCTTGGTGATCGAGTTTGGTGATCTAATGTGAGCTCTTATCTGGACTTCTTTACGCATCTGAAGTCTCAAAGCACTTTGTAAGAAATCACTAAACAGACATTGAAGTTGTTTAACTAAACGTAACATTTCCTTTATCAATTCCTTATTACTTTTGTTGGGGTCTAAATCCAATAAACTGTTCCCCTTTTATGCAGAATTTTGCAAAATAACAATATTCCTAGTTCTATTCCTTCAATGGATATAGTTTAATAAGGAAGAGGACACAAAACATTTTTGTTGTGACTCAGTAACATGTCTACAGTGGAGAGTTGTTATGATTCAAACTGTTGGTTGTATTTAAACAGGTTTTGACTGCCATTGGTAATTTATGTATCTATTCAATAACCTTGGAAATCATAATAGAAATAGTGGTGATCCACCCAATCCTTTATCCTTTATCTGATCTTTCTTAAGGTAGAATGTCGATGGGTTGGGAAACTGCTTTTGCTTTTAATTTAAGATATCTCTGCATCTCCTTTACCATTTTCAAATATTTGTGCAGATTTGAAAATGAGCTACTTGTTGCTTTGGGAAAGGAGAACCTGCCGAAGTCATTTCTAAATATGGCTTTAAGTAAGACTTTAAGTAAACAGCCTGCTTTTTCTTTTGTCTATGCTCACTTAGCTTATGTGCAGATATTAGGCACTTAGCTTATTAAATCTTTTGATCTGTGTTATTTGTGTTAATGTTGCTCTATTTTATTTGTTTTTGAGTCTTTTTTTGTTGAGCAAATAAATGGATTTAAGATATATCTCATGTCCTTTATCATTTCCAAAAACAATTCCATTAAAGCATGTTATTGACAACCAGGATTGCAAGAAAAAACCTGATTGGATATGCATGGAATTATCGAACCCTAATATTCCATTATCCTGTAAGAAGGCAAAGAATGAAAATTCATGAAGTGAAATAAAGAACTATATTTTTAATTTCTATATTTTCAGTATATGTGTGTGTGTCTGTGTGTGCGCGCGTGCGTGCGTGCGTGCGTGACAGAAACTTCTCTCTGTGCCATCCTATACAGTTGTGTCTATATTTTATTTGCTCCAACCTTTTAAACATTTTCCAGAGCTTTATTTTCCCAAAATGGCCAGAATTACTTTCGGGTGCTTTATTATTCTTTTAGTTTTGAGTCTTTCAAGCCCTATCTTGCTGAGTTCATCTCCACATTGCTCTTTGTTTTCACTGGAGTTGGTTTAGCCATAGCATTTAGTTAGTAAACTCTTACCTTTCTTTAGATCATTTAGCTCTTCTGTAGGTAGCAGTACCAAAGTGGAATCTTGTAGTTACTACGAAGAATTAGAGCTACAAAGGGTCAAGACTCCTCATTTACTAATCTTTTGGCAATGTTAATCATGAGACATAAAATGCAATGGAGGGAGTAAGATTAATGTCCTTCATATAGATTTATAGTACTAATTATCTCATCCATGCATAAATGGATTTGTTATTTTACTTGTTTTCGTTAATGCATATTGTTTAGGCTTATTTTCTGACATTCTTAACATAATGTTTGATAGACAAATTGACGTCTAATCCTGCCATTGATCCGTCCGGGCTTGTAGCAGTTGCAATTTGCCATGGATTTGCTCTCTTTGTTGCAGTCGCAGTGAGAGCCAACATCTCTGGTGGCCATGTCAATCTAACAGTTACCTTTAGCTTGGCTCTTGGTAGCCAGATTACCATTCACACCGGCATCCTCTACTGGGTTGCTCAACTTCTGGGCTCCATTGTTGCTTGCTACCTTCTCAAAGTTGTCACAGGTGGCTTGGTAAATGCAATCATTATCCTGGTCAACTACTTTGAAGTACCATATGATGATAAATAAATTGAGAAAATGATAAATATATAATAATCTTTGCAGGAGATCTAGTCCACTCTCTGGCTGCTGGTTTTGGTGCAATTGAGGGAGTTATGGAAATTATTACCACATTTGCTTTGGTCTACAGAGTCTATGCAACAGCAGCTGACCCCAAGAAGGGTTCCTTGGGTATTATTGCCCCCATTGCCATCAGTTTCATTGCTAGTGCCAACATCTTGGCTGCTTGACCATTCTCCAATTGATCAATGAACCCAGCTCGTTCCTTACTAGATGTATTCTGCTGTATTTTGGGTTTTTACAACTTCGGCTGATATTGTTACCAGGAAGAATTGAATGTTAAATTTCTGTATGACAAACAAATTACATATGCATGGATCATATTGCTGTATCTGTAATATGGACTATATTAGCCATTGAAATCAAATGGATTAGATGTGTTGAGGATGTGCACTTGGTTGAAAATTTCAAATATTTTGAGTATACAGCTTTATCTTTTTCTTTACATTCAAGATCTGTTTTTTGTCCTTCTAATCTTGTATAAGTATGTCATTGTTTTAAATATCTGTTCTTTGGTCTTGTTGCACACCAGCATTAGAGGGTTGTGGCATTACATAAAGTATTTATGTTAAAGCCTTGTGCATCACTGTCAATGTGACATTTCAATTGCTATATTTAAAGGCAATCCATGTAGGTATTACTATAAGTAAAAATTTGATCTTTTCATTTAGCACAAAAGCTTAGGAGTTTTTCAGATGATGTTCTAATAGTATTTTTTTTTTTAGTCATTGTATCATTTCTCATGTTTTTTAAATGCATGGTTTCAAATTCTCATTCAATTGTGTATGTTATTAATGTTAAGAACTCAAATATTTCAATATGCATATATTTCTTTTAAAAGCTTGAAAAGCATTTGGGACACAAAACACTTATCTGCAAGTGTGTTCTAAGTAAATGAAAATTTCTTCTAATCTACCATGATTTAGGATGCGTCATTCTTAAGGTTGAAATTTTGCACAAAAACTCTAGGCGCTTTTAACGGCATTTTCTCTAAACCCATAGGGTCCGTAACCCAGCAACGTAGCTGCCTCTTCTATCAAAGAAAATTGTCTGCAACTTTGTGCTGGATTGTAGCATATGCAAAATTTTGAGCTTCTATATGCACATAATGATGTTAAACTTGGTAAGACTGGGATGGATGTCATTTGCAGTGATAAGATTGGGAATCTCACCTTATAAAAATTGGATTTTGGCAACCACTTAATTCCAAAATTCAGTTTCAATGATCAAAACCTAAACAATGATTCATGTTGTTACGTTTTCAATCATACCCAAGCCTCCTTGTGGTAAACAAATATAATATAAATTAGGGATGGCAATTTTCTCACTTAAATCGAAGACCCGATCTGACCTAACCCGATTGGTCCGGAGATTTCTCGATTTAAGCGGGGACGGGACTGGGGGCGAGCTTCATTCCTCGACTCGTCAATTGGGGGAGGGCCAGACGGGGATTGCATGATCCCCGCCCCCGACTTGGTCCGTCCGATTCGCTCCACATGTTTTTATATTATATGTATTATATATATATATATATATATATATATATATATATATATATATACATATTATGTGTATATATAAGTAGATTATACACACACACACACATAGATGAATTATATATGTGTTATATATGTATACATATTATATAGATTATATATATATGTATATAAATTATAGATAGATTATATATATTATATATGATTATATATGTATATAAAGGTAGATTATATATGTATATAAAATAAAATAAAAAGAGAAAAAAAGAAAAAAGAAAAGAATAAATTATCAATTTTACTCTTACTAATTTAGTAATATGATAAATACATAAACCATTGAAAATCACCACAAAAGGTTTTTATATAATTAAAAAGTTTTGAATAAAAATATATTGGAGGTAAAAAAATTTTTTTAAAAATTTATAAATATTTTTGGGTCCAAATGGGCCCCCGCTTCCCTGTTGGCTTGGGTCAGAGATTGTTTTATCCCCGATGGGCTGGGAGAAAGGATTTTCGCCTTTTCCCATGGCGGGAAAAGACTAGAGATGGAGAAATGAGGGCATATGCGGGGGCGGAACTGGAATTTTTAGTTCCCGACCCTATTGTCATCCCTAATATAAACATGTTCAAATTTTACATTTGAAATTGAACCACGCAACTCGCAAAGAAATGATATAATTCATAATATACTTACATGACATATAAGGTTTTTTCTGAACAAAACTCTTGCCAGAGTTAATTTTTCATTTGTTTTCAATATTAATACGAAATAATTAATCATTATGTAATTAATAATATTTAAAAAGCAAGCAAAATATATACAATGTTATAAAATTAGGGTAGTGTTAGAATAAAATCTACACACTATACACTAAGAAAATTCTAACTATTCTTTGCACAAAAATTTCTCTTCAAACTTCTCTCTTTCTTTCTCTCACAATTCTTTCTCTAATCTTTCTTTCACTAATATTTCTTTCACAAAATGATGGTGTATTACAAGCTTAGAGAATAGCTCTATTTATAGAGCTCTAATTAGTGAAATACATCATGGCATACATCATCTTCAACTAATCTCAATTAATGATGTCTCCACTAAATGGTGGACATCCATAAAAATCTTCTAATAATTCACATAAATTCATAATTAGTGGAGCCTCCACTAATTAATGGAGATTCCAATAATTCATAACACTCCCCCTTGGATGTCCATCCATACATAAAGAATATGCCTCGTTAAAACCTTACTAGATAAAAACCCAGTGGAAAAAAAAATCCAGTGAAGGAAAAAGAGTACACTATTCTATATGTCTGTTTATTACTCCCCCTGATGAGATGATTCCTTTAAATCTTTAAACCGACGCATACCGATTTTATATCTCAATTTTTCAAATGTTGCAGTCGGTAAAGTCTTCGTGAAAATATCTGCGAGGTTATCACATGACCGAATTTGTAGCACATCAATTTCACCTTTCTTCTGGAGTTCATGAGTAAAGAAGAATTTTGGTGAAATATGTTTTGTCCGATCTCCTTTAATATATCCTCCTCGTAATTGAGCTATGCAAGCTGCATTGTCTTCATAAAGAGGAGTTGGAATATCTTTGATTGATGATAATCCACAACTTTCTCGGATATAATGAATCATGGATCTTAGCCATACACATTCTCGACTTGCTTCATGAATGGCTATAATTTCAAGCATGATTTGAAGAAGTAGCTGCTATAGATTGTTTCGTAGAACGCCATGATAAGCAGTATTTCCACATGTAAATAGATAGCCCGTTTGAGAACGTGCTTTATGTGGATCAGATAAATAACCAGCATCTGCATAACCTATCAATGTTGGATTGGTTTTATTTGAATAAAATAATCCGAGATCAATTGTACATTGGAGATATCGAAGGACTTGTTTAATTCCATTCCAATGTCGTCGTGTTGGTGAAGAACTAAATCTTGCTAATAAATTGACAGCAAAAGCAATATCAGGTCGTGTATTATTAGCAAGATACATCAATGCACCAATTGCACTGAGATATGGTACTTCAGGACCAAGGAGTTCTTCATCATTTTCTTGATGTCGGAAATGATCTTTATCCACATTTAATGATCGGACGATCATTGGAATACTCAATGGATGTGCTTTGTCCATGTAAAATCTTTTTAGCACTTTTGTTGTATATGTTGATTGATGAATAAAGGTTCCACTCTCCATATGTTCAATTTGTAAACCAAGACAAAATTTGGTTTTACCAAAATCCTTGATTTCGAATTTTCTTTTTAAATAATCAATTGTTTCTTGGAGCTCTTCAGGAGTTCCAATAAGATTAATATCATCAACATATATAGCTAATATAAAAAATTTAGAACCAGATTTTTTAATAAAAACACATGGACATACCTGGTCATTTTTAAATCTCGCTTTCAATAAATATTCACTAAGACGTGTGAACCACATGCGCTCAGATAGCTTCAGGCCATGTAATGATTTCTGCAACTCGATGGAGTAATTTTCATGAGGATAATGTTTATATGCTTCAGGCATATAAAATCCTTCGGGGATTTTCATGTAAACATCATTTTCTAAATTTCCATACAAGTAAGCAGTGACAACATCTAATAGGCGCATATCTATCTTTTCATGTACTGCCAAACTGATAAGATATCGGAGTGTAATAGCATCAACAATAGGAGAATAAGTTTTATCATAATCAATACCTGGTCTTTGTGAAAAACCTTGGGCTACTAATCGCGCTTTATATCGAACGATTTCACTCTTTTCATTGCGCTTTCGCACAAATATCCATTTGTAGCTAACAGGATTTACACCTTCTGGTGTTCGGACCGCAGTCCGAAGACTTCACGTTTTGTCGTTGCATTTAACTCCGATTGAATCGCATCTTTCCAATGCAGCCAATCTTTTCTATGCCGACATTCATCAATCGATATTGGTTCGGGATCATCATTATCCCGTGTAACATCAAGAGATATATTGTATGCAAATATATTATCAATAACAGCTTTCTATCCGATTCCAACTTCTACCTGAAGTGGTATAATTGATAGAAATTTCGATGTTACTTTCATCAACTTCGGTTCTTTGTCATCGCTTCTCTCTTGGTCTTTATCATTCGTTTCTTCAATATGATCTTTTGGATCATTTAATCATCTTTTCTTTCGAGGATTTTTATCTTTAGAACCAAGAGGTCGGCCACGCTTACGGCGTGTTTTTGACTCAACAGACTATAGGTATAATATTTTATTCTCGCTGGAACTTCAATTCGAATAGGAGCATTTATAGTCGGAATATGCGATTTTGTAACTCTTCCGGAGTCAACAAAAGCGTCCGGCATTTGATTTGCAATGCTTTGCAAATGAATTATCTTTTGAACTTCAAGTTCACATGCGCTTGTGCGCGGATCAAGATAATTTAATGATGTTGTCCAAGCAAGATCCTTTTTATGCTCGTTTTGGTTCTCCCCTAATTTAGGGAATAATGATTCATCAAAATGACAATCAACAAATCTTGTCGTGAATACATCTCCTGTCGGGGGTTCAACATACCCGATAATAGAGGGAGAATCATATCCAACGTATATCCCCTTTCTTCTTTGAGGACCCATCTTTGTACGTTGGTTTGGTGCAATTGGAATATATACAAGACACCCAAAAATTCTTAAATGAGCAATATTTGGTTCCGACCCAAAAGCCAATTGCAAAGGAGAGAATTTATGATAACTAGCTGGTCTTATACGTACAAGTGTTGCAAGCATGTAGAATAGCATGTCCCCAGGCAGATGTTGGGAGATTTGTTTTCATTAATAATGGTCTAGCAATTAATTGTAATCGTTTAATCAAAGATTCAGCAAGACCATTCTGTGTGTGAACATGAGTTACGGGATGTTCAACATTAATCCCAATTGACATGCAATATGCATCAAAAGCATGTGATGAAAATTCACCAAACATTATCCAAACGGATATTTTTAATGTGATGGTCCGGAAATTGTGCTCGTAATTTAATTATTTGAGCAAGTAATCTCGCAAACGCCAGAGTTGCGAGTAGATAATAAACATACATGTGACCATCGGGATGATGCATCAATTAAGACCATAAAATATTTGAACGGTCCACATGGTGGATCAATAGGTCCACAAATATCTCCGTGAATCCGTTCGAGAAATATAGGACTTTCAGCTCCTACTTTTACTGGTGATGGTTTAACAATTAATTTTCCTAGGGAACATGCAGTACATGCGAATTTTTCTGATGTTAATATCCTTTTATTTTTTAAAGGATGACCATGTGTATTCTCAATGATTCTTCTCATCATGGTAGATCCTGGATGACCCGACCGGTCATGCCAAATGCTAAAAGTAATAGGATCAGTAAATTTCTGATTTACTGAATGATGCATTTCAATTGTACGTATTTTTACAAAATATAGACCAGTAGAAAAAAACGGCAGTTTTTCTAATACCGATTTCTTACCCAAATACATTTGAGTAATAAAAAGATGCTCAATCCCATTTTCCTCATTTGTTTCAACATGATACCCATTTCTGCGGATATCTTTAAAACTCAATAAACTTCTTCTGAATTTTGCGAAAAATAGTGCCTTATCAATAATAATTGTTGTTCCTTTAGGCAACAATATACTAGCTCTTCCGGAGCCCTCAATTACATTTGCACTACCGTTTATCGTATAAATATTTATTTCTCTCATTTTGAGATCAGAAAAATATTTCTCATTTTTTAGTATGGTGTGTGTAGTTCCACTATCAATAATGCATACATCTGCAATGCCATTTGTGTATCCGGTAAGCGGAATAATAGCCATTTGGGCATAACAAAACATTTATAAATGTAAATATTCAAACAATAAAAACCTTAAACGATAAGTACTATTACAATACCAAAAATATAAAATATAAAAGAAACATAGTAAAAGTAAACTTTTAATTATTTTGAACACTTCCATCACCAATCAAATGCTCAATTACAAAAGAGCAACTATAAGCATGTATCCTCAAGTTCATATGAACACTAGTGATATAAATAAAAAATGCGATGCTTATTATTAATAGAAATATCTTTTTTCCTTATTATCTTTTCTGTTCCACTTCAGGTGGCCAGTATTTCTCTGTGATAAGGGAAATATCGAGTGTGTCCATGACCATAACCACGGCCACTGCCACAACTACGACTATAACGATGGCTTCTGCTGGAGCCAACAGCATTCACTTCTGGGAGTGCTGTTGAGCCAGTTCATCTGGCTTCATGATTTCTCAATAATAACTCATGTTAAAGCTGTCAATTTTGGATACCATTTTTCTCGATATTGTTACTGTAGAACATGAAAAGTGGAGAATGTCTTCTCCAATATAACTTCATCAGTACCTTTTTCTCCGTAAAATTTTTAACTAGATGTAGTTTTATACATCACGGAGTTCACGGTTTTACAATCTTGCAACTTCAGGTGCAACCATTCATACCGTGCAGTGGGTAGTACGACCATCTTCAGGTGGTTAAATCTTTCTTTTTATCCACATGACATATGGATCTCTTTTTTTTTAGCATTTAGATGCATTTTTGTATGACATATAATTTTTTTTTTTCAGAAATATCAAGGGCTACAAATTCGAATTTAGCGAGATCAATAAATGCGTACCTGTCTTCTGGCTTTAATAACGGCAGAGACTCGTGCTGATAACGTGTTATAAAATTAGGGTAGTGTTAGAATAAAATCTACACACTACACACTAAGAAAATTCTAACTATTCTTTGCACAAAAATTTCTCTTCAAACTTCTCTCTTTCTTTCTCTCACAATTATTTCTCTAATCTTTCTTTCACTAATATTTCTTTCACAAAATGATGGTGTATTACAAGCTTAGAGAATAGCTCTATTTATAGAGCTCTAATTAGTGAAATACATCATGGCATACATCATCTTCAACTAATCTCAATTAATGATGTCTCCACTAAATGGTGGACATCCATAAAAATCTTCTAATAATTCACATAAATCCATAATTAGTGGAGCCTCCACTAATTAATGGAGATTCCAATAATTCATAACATACAATATTTTGTTAATAAAATAAACAAAACAAATATATATATTCAATGCACATTTTCTAAACACGCGATGGGCACACGTGGAGCCGCCAACTGGTCTAATGCTTACCATGGCTAAACAAAATCACGAGAAAAGCAAAGAACAAAAGCCCCTTGTCGCTATATCTATATGCATTGGCAATTGCTGCTATATCTATATGCATTGGCAATTGCCGGTCCTTTATGCAGAGAGCAAACCCCTATACCTGAAAGCCTAGATAGATGAGAAATGAAACCAAAGTAATAGTTAACCATTTGCCAAACAAGGTAATTGTCAGCCAACTCTATAATAAAGGACTTGCCTTTGCAAACTTCTGGGGAGAGGGGGTGTTGTGGGTGGAGGGGTGCACCAGCTGCATCTTTGATCGCGGTACAAAGTTGAAGAAACTCAGGAGAGGAGGAGAGAGCCCACAGCTATGCGGCTGCATCGTGTCAGACCAGGAAGATGAGACACAGCTGACCTATTTTGCTCCTCCGTACGATTCTGTGCAGCCGGCATCTGTCTCTTGTTCATTTTTCTCCACTCCATATTTTATTCCACTGCAAATTATTATTTTTTTTTTCCGTTTTGTTTTGATAAATACTGAGAATAAAAAAAAAAAAAAAAAGGTATGATAAGAAGATCATAATTCATAACCTCAATGCAGTTACTAAACAAGGATGTAAAAAATTACGTCTATTTTTTATATTAAAAAAATTGTAATCTTTTATAAATAAAATTCATTTATATTATGTCTATTTTTTAATTAAAAAAAATGTAAAACAGTATTCTTTTGAAAAATCACAAAAGATTTAGTTATATGTTCCTAGTGCCTTATGAATTCATAGTTTTTTTTAATTGAGAAAAATCATGCAAGATTTTATTTTAGGTAATTATTATTTTCTCATCTCAAATTGAATTAAATATTCATATTTAAATACTCATAAAAACAAATATATTTTTATCTAAGATTACACTCTTTATTATTAAGAAATACAAGATTGCTAAGTCTTCCCACTAATTTTACCTTGTTATGATAAAATATTAGTATTGAATATATGCAGCGAAATGAAATAAGTAAAAATCCGTTGATCCAAAGCGGTATTATGCCTCGGGTAATAAATGATTAAATTGGCATTCTCCTTTGCTGAGGTAATTTCTGAGCTGATTCTAATTTCCTAAAATTACAACAATTGAATTTTATTTAAAGCACACCTTAAATGTATCAAATTTTGAATCATGGGCTGTTTATTGCTCTTTCGTTATTGCCAAATAGCACAAGGTCCACTCTTCTCTCAGTATTTGGCAAATGCAAGATTATACTTTATTTATTTCCAGAACAATTTTTAAAATAATTTAAAAAAAATTGCACCTAGCATTGGATGAGAGCAAGTTCTATACATGCGAGTTGGACCTGCTAAATGAATCCAATATTTGTGGGGGTTGAAAAAGTTCGTTTGATACTCTATCAGTTTTTGTTGAGTTAGTAATTGATTCGAATTTGAATATAAAATTTGATTCGATTATTAATGAATTAAATTCGAGTTTTTTTGAAAATATTGAAGTTTATTTTATTATTAATAAATTTACATATTGTTTATTTATTTTTAATGTTCATATTATTACTATTTTATATATACATACTATTATTTTTAAATTAAAAAAAATTATATTAATAGTATCTATTTGAAGTTATTTAAACTTAGATTTTTTATGAATTTTTTATTTTTTAATAAAATTTCATGATAAAATATATGAAATAACTGAGGTACTAATTGAATTTTTAAACTTAAATTCAAACAAAAATTAAACATTGTTTAATAATAATTAAATAAATTTTATTCGATTATTAATTAAACGAACTGAATGAGTGTTCAATTGTAATAAAACTAAAAAAAAATATGATACTTAAATTGTTCTTCTTCAATTATGACTCTTGGCGCAATGTAAATGGACTTGCATTGACCTACTTCTTTATATTTTAGATACTTCCAAAAATAATGGTGATAATATTATATATATATATATATATATATATATATATATAAGAAGAGACTAGAGTATATTCCCGAATAAATTTAAGAAATATATGTTAAGGATATATATATATATATATATATATATATATATATATATATATATCCTTAACATATATTTCTTAAATTTATTCGGGAATATACTCTAGTCTCTTCTTATATGTAAGGTCAACTCACTTTTTTTTATAAAAAAATATATATACCGCTGCTGTTTCTTTAAATCTCTCTGTCCCACATTCTATCATCAACCAAATCAAACAAGGTGGTAGAAAGGGGGGAAAATCGGGAAGGACAAGGAAACCATGAACATACATGCATTTTTTTTTAATTCCTAATACTTTAAATATTATTTCAATGTCAACGAGATATAATAACAATCACCTTATATGTTATGTATAGTAAAAAATGTACTACAAAATACTCATTTTTTATTTTTTAAAAATTAATACAAAATTACAAAACTACAGTTTCAGGCTAGTTAATTTTTTATATTATTAATTTTGATATTTTTAGATAAAAAGACGCTAATTACTTTGTGAAAAATAGATATATACTTAATTTTTAAAACTATTTGAATGTCCCAGTACATATGGAAATATAAATACTAAATAATTTTACTTTATTTGTCATAATAACGTGCAATGGAATTCCAAGAAGTTTATTGTAGAAATCCAAATATAATGACTTGAAATTCAATTCAACGCAATAGAAACAGGAAAAATGTTTGATTCAATTGTAGATATTCTGTATATTCAAAATATAGAATTTATGTACCAAATCAACCTCCGAATTATAATTCTATACATATACAATTTGAAAATCTTTGTACGTGAAGAAAACATTTGACAGAATAAATATTTTAAAATTTTCGCTTGTGTAGACCACAGTCCCAGAAGAAAACGCAAAAGAATGGGAAAGATATTCTTGGCATTGCATACGAGTAGGACAAGCACGGCAGGCGTAGCAACCTGCAAAAGTTCATTTTTGTAGCAATTTCAGCAGCTTGACTCTGTTGGTTTATCAGCACCACAGTTCTGTCGGGTACACTTTGTCCTGAAAGGATAATTAATTTTGGTTGCATTTCTCACACTTCGAGCTCCCCTCAGGCATATCTGGCTCTGAAAGAGGATATGCATATGTATTTAAATTTTTATATTTGGAGACAAACTTTCGCGCGAAATGGGTTATAACCAGATGCAAACTTGAAAATTGCTGATTTTGCACCCAACAGTTACAAGCAAACAATCACATGTAAATAAAAACTACCATAAAAGAATCTGAATTGTGGGATTAGCAAAATGAAATAGATTAGAAACCTGAACATAGGTTTCACTTTATGCATTCCTGGAAAAAAAAAGACATGACACCAAAAAGCCAGCAGCATATATACCTCAATCCTGCTCCCACAAGCATATATTTATATATATAATTGTATAAATATTTAATTTGAAGTAAGTAACATAGTACAACATCGTTTTCACCTGCAGTAAAAGTTCCAAATGAAAAACAAAAAATCCTGCACCCACAAGCCACAGAGCTCGGCTTTGTCGTTGGGCTTTAAAAGCCTGTCGGTTCCTCTCCTATTGCAACCTTACCTGTCGCGGAAAAGTATCCATTCAGCAGCCCTTAATCGTCAGATGCAGAGTTAGCCAGCAGATGCAGAGTTAGCGAGCAGTGTATTTTAGCTAAAGCAAGATGGCTTATACTGGTAAATTTTCAAAAGTTTTGAAGACAGTTTGTTTCACTAGTCTTTCGTGTCTTTCTTTGTGCTACCCAATCAAGACATGAAAGAGGTAATCTTCGAAGTTATACTTTTAGGTTGACTTCAGATGTTCTCAGTTTTAACACATTAGGTTTCGTCTGTTACTTCAACTGAATAAACTCTGATAACGATTTTGTTGCTCTTATACTATTTACATTCATACTTTTTTTGTTTCCGGTTTGGATTCTGAATGGCACTACATATATAGGCTTATTTCATTGGTCTCTTGCCCTCTCTCTCTCCTTACATATATATAATCATTGAAAAAATGTAATATTTTAATGGAAATTGATTTAAAAATTCATATCCGAATAGTTTCATTTTTAACATTATTAATAAATAAAAATAATTTTATAACTCAACTTCTAGGCTATTTTTCCACAACACATTATATGATTTTTTAAGAAAAAAATTAGAGTGAAAATAAAAAAAATAATTGAAATCAGCCCGAAACAACTCTTGGATTAAGAAAATATAAAAAGGATTATTTAAGCAAATGGAAACATGGGCTATATTTAATTATATATGTATAAGTTTTTAATCTTTTTTATTTATATGGTGCTACTTGTGATTTTTCAGTAAAGTTGATTTTTTTTTCTTAGGGGAATAAGGTAAAAATTAAAAAGAACATTTTTAATTAAAAAATTTTGGACCTTCGTCTTGGAGTCTCTAATGCTCATAAAGCTTCATTCTCGATTTTATATTAGATTAAATTTTAAGTATTATCATAATTAATATTTAAATTTAAATACGTTTAACGTTTTAAAGTTAAAAATAAATGTCATTTAAACAGTTAATCTGAAAAGACATGACCTTACTCCCCATTCCCCTCAATCGGTATAAAATAACTTTATTATCCTATTTGCTTGTATTCTTCTTAACTCTATATTTTTCTGAATTAATTAAGATATAAGAGATTGTTATATTTATAAGGTCTCTTCTAATCTAGTCTTTTGGTTAATTACACTTGTGCTATGTTTCATAATAAATGCTAACGATATATACATATGACAATATCTACACTTTTTTTTTGCAAATTTGTGTGTTTTCCCCCTTTTTTTTTGGTCACTCCTGTTCTCCACTTCTTTGTGTGAGACTGAGTCTAAAAACACATATCTTGTAGTATAGCTTATCCTTTTACATTTTAATATGCAAGAATTATGCCACATGATACCTTGAATTAGAAATTCAGTATTCTACTTCAATAACTATTTGGCTTATATCTAGCAAAAATAAAATAAAATAAAATAATTATTTGGCTTATATAGAAGTACAAAAATACAAGTACAAGCTTTATTGGCTGCTATAAGAGTAGACTCATACTCGGGATTATCTTCCACCTTGCACCCGCTCACTTCTGCTTGCACTCACCACCTGGCTGATTTCTCTCTCACGAACACTTCTATCCTTCCTCTTGTTCTTTCTACTCCTTGCTTCTGCTGGTTCCATTTTGCTCTCACCACCTTCTGATATCTCTCTCACGAACACTTGCTCTTTCTACTCCTTGCTTCTGCTGGTTCCATTTTTCTCTCACTCTCACCACCTTGCTGATACCTCTCTCACGAACACTTCTATCCTTCCTCTTGCTCTTTCTACTCCTTGCTTCTGCTGGTTCCATTTTGCTCTCACCACCTTGCCGGATAACTCTCTCATTTCTATCTTTCATCTTTCTCTTTCTACTGCTTGTTCATATCAATGTCAAAAGCTCTATATCTCTTCTTGGGTGTGGTTCTCATTTTTTTGGCAGCATCGTGCTTTCAACAAAACAAATTTATTAAGCATTTTGAGCAAAGATCTCATAAGTCTGCAATGTCATGGCTGTATGGTGGAGCCACGATACTGGGTATGACTTTGCTTGCTGTGAGACTAATCTCAGACAGATTTCAAAGAATTTTTCGATGGCGATTGGTAAGATGTTTCCTAAAGGTTGTAGCCTACACTCTCTCAGCTTCAGTATTTTTCTTCACCTTTAAAATTGGCCCAAAAGCCACACTTCTCTATTCTACCAACACCACCGTTACGTCCCTTCGTGCCCTTCAGGCATCTTGCACAGTGATGAAAAATATCACTGACTCTCTCTTCCACCATCATCAAAAACACATCCAAGTCTCCACTGATGCCAACCTAAGTATGAACATATATATTGCTCAAACCTTGAATCATGTAACAAAATTTATCGATGAGGTAAAAAATTGAACAAAGGTTTTAGATTTACAATTTACTAGTCTGAACAGCCTTATGTTTTTAGATATATGGACACTCTTATCTACTAGTTTCATAACTATTGGTTGTTTGTTCATTGCTCGTAGCATTAACAAACCATATGGTTTAGTTGATTGGTTGTTTGACCTTTTTTGTGATCTAATTTTTCACATGGCAGTAGAAATTTTTACCATCGAAAGATGGTTCTTTGCTTTGGGATTTTATGTATGGGCTGCACTATTAGTAATAGTGAAAGAGGCAACCGAACCCACCTTGCCTGAGGAGCACGAAAACGTTGGTGGTGACATTTTTGATCCTGGCAACGTTATAGATCCCCCAGGACCAGTGCAATGACGCGTTAGCTGAGTCCCAGTGATGGATGGATAGTAATTAGTTTTCAATTTTACAGTAGAAGGCAGATTGAAGATGATATTGTTTTGTTTTTTGTTCTCCTACTGTAATTCCTCATGAATTATTCAAAGCCATTTCATGGCTTTTAACTATTTTTTCCATTATGTCTTTTAACTATTCCTTGCGCTATTTGCTTTTTTTTTTTCCTGTGGGGAGGCAAAATGTTCACCCTCCCTTTTTATACAATAGAATTATCTTAGAATCGTCAATGGTTTTTTTCCTTTTTTTTCTTTTTTAGAACGTCACCTAAGTTAATATTTGACGGCAGAAATTAATTACTTGTACCCTTTGGGATGTTTCCAAAAAACGGTAGCCTTTGGGACGTGATGCCCGTCAAATCCCCCGAGCCCAACAGGCATATCCTTTGTTCTTCGGGATGTGAAATGGGACTTAGACAGGCCTTCTGTTTTGGACCTGAAACGCAGACTCCCATAAAAATCTTTGGACTGTAGGATGAATAAAGCCCATATTTGCATAATACCCAAATCAGATAACATGACACCAGATGTTTCGGCCCACCTTCCTCCAAAAACCAGTGCCATTCGCGGATGATCTAGCAAAAGGTTAAGGAAAGGGCCACCATCCTCCAAAAGCCCTACGTTTTCAATAGAACATATTCAATATTTTTCTTTTTCTACTTAAAAACATTCACATTAATCTTTCCCCCAAGAAGATAAAGAAGGTAAGAAAACATATTTCATATATTACAAAGAGTTATGTCATCCTGTGGTACAATTTTCTTAACGCAATCTTAGTATCTTAAAGCTATATTTACTATTTTTAAAGAAAATATATTTAAAAAAATTAGAGCGAAAAATATATAATTGACAAATTTTTATCATAAGAAATAAATGAATAACTTATCTCTTTAAAGAAATTCATCAAAGAAATTATGGTAGGTTTTATGGTGATAGGTACACATAAAAAAAGTGCTAATATTACTTCTCTCTTGCAGTTAAATTTGTATAAAATAGTGATTTGAAAATAAAATTTGATGAGATAAAATTATTATCTCCGAATGTTTAAAAAACAGAAAATGGATGAGATCAATGTTACTTGAGCATATAAAATGCATACATATATATATATATATATATATATATATGATTTTTTGATTGACAAAGTATAAATTTAAAAATATTTCTTTATTAGTGAAAAGACAAAATCGTCCCGCCATCAAAGCGTCCTCCCTGCACGCAGCTGTTATTTTCCTATCTTCTCTCAGGAGGGAAACCTTTCCTTTCTAAAACCATAGCAAGAAAAATGCTGATCAAGTTTGAGACTAAGAGTGGTTGCAGGGTCACGGGGCTAAGCTTCCATGATAAGAGGCCATGGATTTTGGCTAGCCTGCATAATGGGTTCATAGAGCTTTGGGACTACTCCAATGGCATACTCATCCACATCTTCAAGGGGGATTGTAAAGGCGCTGTCCACTCAGTGCATTTCCACTGGAGAGAGCCCCATTTTGTTTCCGGAGGTATGTCCTCAGTTTATAGTTCAATTTGTTCCAATATCATTGTTTCATCCCTACATTTAGACAAATAATTACTTGTTTTAACTAGTTATTTCCGGAAACCACGCGCTAAAATGTTACATTTTTCTACTTTTGCTCATTCTTATTACTGAATTTTAAGTTTTGGGAGAATAAAAAATCGAATAATATTGCTTTCAGAAAGATGTTTTTCCAAAGGCAACCCACACGAATAAGAAGGTCTAAAGAAGGAATCAAATTGCACAATACCAAAGACGCATATAATGAATTACCCCTCTCTAATTCGTTACAGAATTAGTCCTCCAACATCTTTAATCTTATGGAATTTGTTGGTTTGTGAAAATAATATGATGTCTTGCAGGAGATGATTGTGAGATCAAAGTCTGGAGTTACAGGCTGAATAGATGTTTGTTTTTCCTCCATGGGCATCATGATCGCATCCGAACAGTTGAGTTCCATTGTTCTAACACCTGGATTCTTAGTGCCAGTGATGATAAGACGATTAGAATCTGGAACTGGAAATCTCACAGTTGCATTTGTGTCTTAAGGCACGGGCACCCAGTGACATGCGCTTCTTTTCATCCCAAGAGATATCTGGCTATGTCAGCCTCAGTGAATGGAAGTATTCGAGTTTGGTATATTCACAACTTGAGAAACAATACACAATCATCTTCTGATTTGAAAATTTTTGCTAAGAATATCCTTGAGGGTCAAACTTCTATTAAGAATGTCATTGAGGGCAATAACCAAGTGAATTGGGTTTCATTCCACCCCGATCTTCCACTAGTTTTTTGTGGTACAAATGATCACCAGGTGGAAATCTGGCAAACGAATGGTATACACTCTATTTCTCGGTATTTTTCTTCCAAATGTATAGTCTTATCTGAGTTGTAAGCGCTGTAATTTTGTGATTTGATCATTTACTGAATTAAAAACGTGCATATGGGAATTCCCATAAGCAGCCATTTGAACATGATGATGCAGTCAAACGGAACTGAAAAATCAATTTTCTCTTCTGCCCATGTAAAACTGCTGTTTTTTCTATTTTATAGCTACTGATAACTAAGCTTCAGTATCATGTTTGTAGCATTGGCTACAGTTTGATTTTTTAACATCAATCTGCAATATGTTTATTTGTCTTTGAATATGTTTTGGATTGCTCATGCTTTTAAGAGTTTTAGGGGTTTCTGCAATTACTTGCCTTCCAACTCTTCAAGGAAGCAATGCATAACTCTTATCTGGAAGCTTAGGGAACCAATCTGTCCTCTTTTCTTCTTTGATTATGATTTTTTTCCCCCATAAAAGGCAGAAACTATAAATTCTACATATATTCATATTTTTCATATGTCTGTTTTGCAATATTTACTAGAATTTGCAATTTTGTGAGTTTGAAAGCAACTCTTTTATGGCATTTCAAATTATTTAGAAAGAAATGCTGTTTCCAGTTCTTGGGAGATCTATGGTGCTACAAGAGCCCGACATTCCATGTTAGTTATCTTTCTGTGGTCTTCTGAAAATTTTTATTTTAAAAAAGCATTTCCTTTATTTTCAAAAACATGGTGCAGAAAATTTGTTGTTTTGTTCTTTTTTGAGTTACATATCATGCTAGGCTTCTTACTTGAATTGCTGGTATCAGGAAATCTGAATTTTCCTCGGTAGACAACCTTTATACCAATTTTTTTTTCCCAGCATTTCTCCATTGTTGATTCCATTTGCAGCAATAAAAACCTTCAATCCAGGTCTTAGTAAATGATCTATTTTTTGCAGTTAAAGATGGTCGGCAAGCGGGCACATTGAGAGGGCACATGCACAGCATATCATGTGTTCTGTTCCATGAAAGACTGAATGTCATTATCTCAAACTCACAAGATAAGACCATCAGAATATGGGATCCAACTAAGAAGACTTGTTTGGAGACGTTTTGCAGGGAAGAAAGATTCTGGATCCTAGTGTCTCATCCTTCAAGTAATTTACTAGGTGCTGGTCATGACAATGGCATGATAGTGTTCAAGTTGGCAAGGGATCGTCCAGCTTTTTATGTGACTGGAGATTCTCTGCTTTATGTCAAAAACCGAGTTCTGCATGTCTTTGACTATTTAACTCGGAAAGATATTGAGTTGATGTCTCTTCACATGCCTGATTCTAACAGCTTAAATAAAAGCTGCCGGACTCTTTCTTATAATCCTACGGGAAATTCTGTCTTAGTCTGTTCAGACATGGACTTGGATCTTTATGAACTCTACACTTTACCTAAAGACAGCTGTTGTAGTGGCAGGTCTGTTCAACAACCAAAAAGAGGCCTGGGTGGATCGTCAGTTTTTGTTGCTCATAATAGATTTGCTGTGCTCAAGAAGACCAGCAACCAAGTGCTAGTCAAGAATCTTAAAAATGACACAGTAAAGAAGATTGTTCTTCCCATTGCTACAGATGTAATATTTCATGCAGGAAATGCAAAGTTGCTATGTGGGGGCAAGGATAGAGTTGTTATGTTTGACCTGCAGCAACAGATTGTTCTTGGGGACATGGAAACTTCTTTCATTCGGTATGTTGTTTGGTCAAGTGACATGGAAAGCATTGCATTGCTCAGCAAACACTCAATAGTCATAGCAGATAAGAAACTTGTGCCTCAATGCAAAGCTCATGAGAAAAATTGCATCAAAAGTGGCACTTGGGATGATAATGGTGTCTTTGTATTCACAACCGAGAGACATTTTAAGTATTGTCTTCCTAATGGGGAGACTGGGATTATCAAAATGCTGGATGTCCCTAAATATATCACCAAAATGTATGGAAATACAATTTTTTGCTTGGACAAAAATGGGAAAAATCATCCTGTCATTATTGATTCGACCGAGTACATGTTCAAATTGTCCCTGCTGAGGAAGAGATATGACCAAGCTATCAGTATGATTAGGAATTCTGAAGTCTGCAGCCAAGCCATGATTTCCTACCTCCAGCAAAAGGGCTTTCTGGATGTTGCTCTGCAGGTTGTGAAGCATGAGCGAACACGCTTCAATTTAGCACTCGAAAGTGGGAATATTCAGATGGCGGCTGCTTCTGCTAAAGAGATTGATGAGAAAGATTATTGGAATAAGCTGGGGGTGGAGGCCCTTCATCAAGGTAACATTGGCATTGTCGAATATGTGTATGAGAGGACAAAGGTCTTTGAAAGACTGGCTTTTCTTTATTTGATAACGGGGAATTTGGATAAGCTGTCAAAAATGATGAAAAATCCTGAAGTTGAGAATGATGTCTCAAGTCGGTTCCATCTTGCCCTTTACCTGGGAGATATTCAAGAGCGTGTCAAGATATTGGAGAATGCTGGGCAGTTGCCACTTGCATATATCACAGCTGCAGTCCATGGTCTTTGTAATGTAGCCCAGCGTCTTGCTGTAGCACTGGCTGACAACGTCCCTTATTTACCCATGGGGAAGTCAGCATCTCTGTTGATTCCACCAAAACCCATATTATGTGGCAGAGATTGGTCTTCCTTGATAATTACCGGAGGGATCTTTGTGGGTGGTCTTGATAATTCTGGCAAGAGTGCAAATTTAGAGTGTGAAGATGTTGCAGATGCAGATTCCAGTGATACTTTGGTTAATGGAGAAGTGGATAGACCGGACACCGTTGCAAATGCAGGGTCTTCTGTATTTATTGTGCCAACCCATGGTATACCTTCTAGCCAGATTTGGGTGGGGGATTCATCTCATCCTGCTGAACATGCAGCTGCTGGTGATTTTGAAACAGCATTGTGTATTCAGAGTGAACGATACAGGATGAAGAACTTGACTCATTTCAAGGCACTGTTCATAGATCTTTACCTAGGCAGTCAGACGTACATGTGTGCCTTTCCATCAACACCAGTGATTTCGGTGGCACTGAATAGACGTTGGAATGAGTTCCCAAATTCTGATGTGCATAGTAATGTAGCACTTCTCTTCAATTGTAGTGAGGTGCGGAAGCAGGTTAAGGCTGCAAGAGAGCTGTTCAAGGATGAAAGGTTGTCTGATGCTTGCCATCTTTTTCGGAATATACTTCATGTCATATCTCTGACTATGGTTGAATCCAGAGAAGAGGCAATTGACTTTTTAAGCTTGAGAATCACTATAAGAAACTATCTTTTGGTTACGAAGATACAACTTAAGAGGAAGGAATTGAAGGACAATGTAGTTCGCCAGTTGGAGCTGGCAGCCTACTCTACCCACATCCCCCTCAGTACTTTTGATACTAGACTTGTATTGTTCTGTGCCATGACCGATTGCTACAAGGCAGGCAACAAAAAGACTGCAGCCAAATTTGCTAAGAGACTCTTAGAAGGCGATCCAAAAATTGATGATGAATCCATGCGAGCTGATCAAGTATTGCTGGGCTCAAAGGAGAATAAGAGAGATGTGCAGCAGTTGAGTTATGATTTTGCAAAGCCTTTTAAAACTGCAATCGGGTTTGCTAGGAGACTGTTAGAAGCCGATTCAACTACCGATGACCAAACTAAGGCAGCGCATCAAGTTTTGCTGGATTCAAAGAAGAACTTGAGAGACTTATGGGAGCTTAATTATGATTGTGCAAAGCCTCTTAAGATTTGTGGTTCAACCCTCAACCCTATAAATGAGGAAAACAGCACTGTAATTTGTGCTTATTGCTACGCAAATTTTGTTCCATCCCAAAAAGGCCAGCTTTGTAGCATCTGTGATGTTGCTGTTATTGTGCCTGTGGCGGATTCAGCTCGTCAATTTTCTTTTCCAATGAAAGATCATAAAGAGACTCCAGCCTGAATCGGAGTTGTTTCTTTAGTGTATCATGCGCACCAAACTCAACAAGAGATGCTGGTTCTATTGAACTTTTTCTTGATTCTTCTTTGAGCAGGATGTTCCATCCCTCTGTTAGCAGGTGTTTGTTTCTTCAAGTTCTGTGTGTCTACTTGAGAGAGTATTTGTCAGGATCTTTGAATGAGTTTTTGGTCCAACTGATTTCTTTTGTTACCCAACAAAATCAAAAGCACAAATAAATCCATCAGTCCAGAAACAGTGTTCAGTGACAGGTATTACATACTTAATGTGGTGACTTCTACGGGATTCTGACTTCTTTCTGCTGCCATGGGGGGTGCGGTCTTTGCAAATGTTGGAGCAGCCAATTCAATGCATTCTAAAGGTTCAATTTTATTTTTTTGGGAAACTTTTGGGGGATGTTTTTATTGCTTAACCATTAGTTTTATATAATGTTGGCTTCAAATTTACTTCAAAGTATAAATCTACTTTGTGCCATTTTTTATCTCTCAAATTGAGTATTTTCAATCTGCCAAGTGGTGAGATCAGCAAATGTTGGCAACGAATATGTATTCTGTAACAGCTCAGCATATTGTTGTTGCCAATGGATGTTTCTGTTGTTGTAGTTCTGCAGATTATCCTGTTTCCTTGTCTTTCTAGTTCTCTTGAAAGATTTCACTTGGGAGATTGTGGAAATGTTATGAGTTATCTTGAAATTGAGTTGTCTATTGACCCAGTTTTCGGAATATCCTTTTTGGATTTCGGTTCTCTTGTTATTGTTACTATGTTTTCCGTGGCCGTTTCAGCAACCAAATATGCAAATCCCTAGTATTAACAATTCATTCTGTTGGATGATTTGAAATACATTTCCACTCTGATCTTTCTCTTGATGCTGCAAAACTTTTTCCTGCCTACTGATATTGTGTGTGTCTCTGGATTGTACTCCCAAAAATAACTGTTCTATGCATCTTCATTCCAAGAATAGGTCATGTGGCCTTTGTTGCTTTCGAGTCTTCTAATTTTCATGCATATGATTGTCATTTCCCATCTTCATGACCGAATTGAATACATTAGCCAATGCTGGTTGCAACTAATTTGAGATCACCATTGCCTTGTAGGAACTGAATTTAGAATGTGGAAATGGTAATTTACCATGACAACTGGAGCCATAACTTTTAGTGCTTGATGCTTTATTAGTTCTCTGCATTCCTTGTTACTGGTTTCTTGATTCAATTCTTTCAGTCCTGCTACAATATCTGCTGTATTTGTGATTTTAATATTGTTTAGTTCAAAGTGCTAAATTGTCTATATTAGCTGTCCGTTGACATGTTCTCTGCTTCAGAACCATTAACAAGGTATTGCCTTGATGCCAAAGAGAAGTGGGTAGGCTTATATGAACCAAATTGAGTTCACTTCCTTTAACCAAGTAATCAGATTTATGGTAGAAATTGTGATTGAACTTACTTTTCTAATTTGCATCATTCCCTACTCAAGTTTCTGTAGCAAATGCACTTTGTGTACAACATTTACCTGACTTGTAAAACTGTGATTTATGCCATGCATATTGCATATGAGGCTATTATGATCATATATGGCAGAGACCTAGATGGATCACTATCAAGAAAACTAGTTAGGCTCTGATATTTGGCATCTATGAGGAGCCTGTGACACTAGGGTAATGCAACATGATTGTTGAGAGGTTGGGAGATTAACACTCTCGTCAGCTTAGGGCATGTAGGCTGCCATTCTGCCATGATTTCAGCCCTCTTTATGGTTTTGCTGATTAGTTCACTTTGTCTACTTTTCTGCTTCTAAGCAATGAGTCTTCTTTTGAAGCAAGAATTGCTGGGAGTTGCTGCATGTTCACTCTAGCTTCGATGGACATTACATTTTTAATTTTTGTTGCTGTACTTCCACATTCTTTTTTCTTCTTAAGAAGGAATTAGACTAATATTGTTTGGTTGTTAGAGAAATGTAGTTTCCTGCATTTCTTGATGGTGTTATTTACTATAGTTTGAATATGGTAAATGTTTTTGCTGACTAACAACAAATTTCAGCAATAAACCTGTCTTTGATATGTGGCAGATGATTTTGGCTCTACTAGTATTTGCGATGCTGCCAAAGAAACCTACAATAGCTGGTTCTGTAGAGTTGATTCTATCTGAATACAAGGCATGATGTAATTTAAACCGTAATTATTTCGGATTAGGTTGAAAGTTCAATTATCTAAAAACATATATATACGTTTAGAAATACTTAATCTTATATGGTTTAACCTTCCCAAAGAGTTGCTGTTTTGAGATCTCGATTACTTGGCACTCATGACATGTAATTGAAAATTTTCTGACTCTATAAGAAAAGTGGGTGTTGTCACATTAAAGAAAGGACTAATATCACTTTATATAAATAAATAAATATATATATATATATATGAGAAACTAATATTTGCCTTCTAAAATAAGTTATTCTAAGAGTGTATTTGGATTGGAATGAATCACTTTAATTTAAAAAATTATTATTTTATATAGTTTGATATATGTATATTTGTTATATACTCGTAACGTTATATTCTTTTTTTGCTATCTCCTAAGTCCCATATGACCCAAATATTCATTAATTTTTTATTCTATTCTCATAAACTCAACTCAATTCAATTACAATTCATTTTCACCCTAGGTATGCATTTGAAACTTAAACAAAGGTGACATGGATTAGTGATTTGAAAAGAAAATTTGATGAGATAAAAAATATTCTCTCCAAATTTAAAACAAATTGGAAAATTAACTTATTTGATCTTTGAAGTTTGAGATTTATAATGTTTTAGTCTTTAATGATTTTCTTTTATCGTTATAATTCTTAATGAAATTATAACGTATCAAGTAGTTTTCAACTCTTTTTTTCGGTGTAAATTACGTGATCAACTAATATAGTTATTTTTTGTTTAAAAGAAAAAGCACAAGTAATTAGAACTTGCCAAGTGGTTTCTTATTTTTTTTTTAATATAAATTTTGGCCAAAAAGTCATATTCATTATACGTAATCAACTAATATATCTATTTTCGTTTAAAAGAAAAAGTACATGTAATAAGAGTGACTTTTTTATCAAATTTTATACCGTAAAAGAAAATTAGAGATCACTTGATAGATTATAATTTTATTAAAAATAATAATAGTAAAAAATATTATTAAGAACTAAAATATTAGAAGTTCTAAATTTTAGGCCTAAATAGGCTAATCTTCTTTTAAAAAAAACAAAAACAGAAAATGAATGAGATAAACATTACTTGAGCATAAAAATGTTTTAAAAAGTGGAATATAAAAGATATTTCGATTTCTCTTCCCACAAAAAAAAAAAAAAAATTGACAATGCATTAATTTAAAAATATTTGTTTATCAGTAAAAAGACAAAATAGTCCCGCTATCAAGAGTCCCACTAGCGCCAAACTTTGTTGCCTTCCTTTCTTCTCTTAGGAGGGAAACCTTTCCTCTCTAAAATCATAGCAAGAAAAATGCTGATCAAGTTTGAGACTAAGAGTGATTGGAGGGTCACGGGGGTAAGCTTCCATGGTAAGAGGGCATGGATTTTGGCTGGCCTACATAACGGGTTTATAGAGTTTTGGGATTACTCCGATGGAATACTCATCCACAGCTTTAAGGAGATTGTAAAGGCGCTGTCCACTCGGTGCATTTTCAGTTCCACTGGAGTGATTGCAGTCTATTTATCATCTTTCATTGGAAAATAAAATTGACGAGCTGCATCAGCCACAGGCACAATCACAGCAAGATCACAACTGCTACAAAGCTAGCATATAACTCCATCAGTCTAGAGACATTGTTCACTGCCGGGGATTACATCCTTACTGTAGTGACTTCTATGGGTTTCTGACTTCTCACTGCTTCCATGGAAAGAGCGGTCTTTGCTTATGCCACGCATAATGTGATCTCAGTCTCAACACATCAGACTGAAAGATAAAGAAGAAAGATGCACAAAATTTTCAGCATTCATCAGCCTCTTAAACCACCCTAATAATTTTGTACTGCAAAACCCATTCAATATATCCATAAGATCCAAGTAGTTTACCCAAGGGGGTTCAAGGGAGCTCGGGGTCTAATATAATTTTTAGTAACTTAATGTTTTATTTATCTAAATATAGGTTGTTTTTACTTTTAGTTTTTGCAACGAATTTACTAAAAAAGAACTAAGTTATCCATTAATTTCTACTAATAATATTTTGTCAATTATAATTTTTCCTCTCTATTTTTAATAAAATATATAATTTTCCTTAAAAAAATCATTTCAGTATTCCAGGCAAAATTATCATTTCAAATTTTAATTAATTTGTCTTTGTATTGTTCCCATATTTGGGGAAAAGGGGGTATTTGGATGTTTGGGCTAATCCACCATGAACCCATTTCTTTTCCTTTCTTCTCACTAAATCTCCCAAACAAACCAGTTGGCCATAACCCCGCTCTCCTGCCCCCAAAGCAGCCTTGAATTGGCTTAGAGTGACTTTAAACACTCATAAAAGTACAAACCCCGCCCAGGAGTTGGAGAGGCGAATTGTAAATAGCAAACTGGTACCACTTGGCCCATAATGGGCTGGGTCTTTATCGATCAAATGCCCATCTAACAAACGGCCCAAAATGATTTCATCCAAACTCAAAATTGACATGATCAGTTCTTCTTCCTTCCTGACCGTAGTCTATTCTTGTGTCCGTTCATAACATATTTGTTTAAACATCAAATTTTTTATCTTATATTTTATTATTTGCTATAAATAGATAAATATTTAAGAATGAAATCAGAAACTTGAGATTGAGAAGTAAGCTATACAAAAATATATATTAAAAATTAAAATTATATTTTTTAAAAAAATTAAAAATTATATTTTTTTAAAAACTAAAAAATTTTATAGAAAAACGTCACCCACCCCTAATTCCATCATTGTAAATATGACAGTCATATTCACATTTGCCATATCTCCTCCCATACTATTCTAACAGCGATCTTCAAGTTGAGTCCAGGGACATGATCACATAGCCTCAGCCCAAATGGGTGGTAGACACGTGATCGGGCACCGCTGTGCGCCACATTATGGCCGAAAACGGCTCCTGCGAATTCAATAACCAAATCATGTGCTTAAGGCTTTATTTAAATACTAACTTTTTAATTTTATCTCAAATCAAAATTTTATTTTAATTTAAATATATTATTATTTTAAATTTATGAGTTTTAAAATCAAAATTATAAGGTATTTGGAGTGATTAATAAAAATATTAATATTTTAAAGATAAAATTTATTTACATTAATTTTTTTATAGAAGCGCAAGAGCAGTTTTTTATTTTCATAGCCCAGGGCAAATATATTCTCTGGGGACCCTAGAAAAGCAGTAATTGAATCGAGTGTACAGGAGCCATCATTTCTTTTTACCCTTGGTTGGGGTGGTAAGTGAAAGAAAAAGAGGAGGAAAAGTAAATTTAAAAAGAAAATAAATATTTATTTTGTTTGGTAATGTGTAAATGTAGAAGGAAAGTAAATGTGAAGGTATTCTTCTTTTTCTCCGCATCAGATTTTTTGCTCCTCCCATTTTGAAAGGATGGGTGTAATCCTTCCATAACAAAGACCAAAATGACCTCAAGTTTTTCTAACTTATACATTTTTTTTTACTAAATTTTTTATCTCTTCTTTTTTTTCTCCAACTTATTAACTTTTATATATTTATTTTAAATTTCTGTCACCATTATTATACTCTTTATTCTTTTTCACTACTCTTTCTAACAATAAAATAAATATTTTTTTGTTTGTCTAACATTAATTTTATTTTAAAAATATTAATATCTTATTAAATAAATAATTAATGACTTATCTAATAAATAATATTTTGCCCTAATCTTATAATATAACTATTTACTTCACTTCTAATCATACCAAATAAATAAAAATAAATTAATTTATCTCTCAAGTAGTATGGGTGTAATAGTAAAATTGATAAAATACATTCCCCTTCGCCTCCACTTTTCATTAGAACCAAATAAAAATAAATATTTATCATTTACTTCCCTTCCACTTATACCAAACAAAATA
This sequence comes from Voacanga thouarsii, assembly GCA_026120185.1. NCBI lineage: Eukaryota > Viridiplantae > Streptophyta > Magnoliopsida > Gentianales > Apocynaceae > Voacanga > Voacanga thouarsii. Next base: position 2,595,786 of record JANUWF010001636.1, on the reverse strand, counting down.
GAACTAAATATAATTACTTCCACTAAGCTTTGATTTGGTTGGACTGCTTTGTAAAAATAAATAAGGAGAAGAAATAAATATGACATTTATCTATTTTGGTTAGATGTAGATGTGAAAAAGAAGTAAATCACGAAGGGGTACACTCGCCTTAAACATTAGCATTTCCTTCCCTTACAATTTGAAAAGATTGAATGAGAGAAAATAAAGTGAGAATAATAATGACAATATTGACTATACTTTTAACATTAAAAATTTTAATAAAATAACTAATAAAAATTAAAATAATAAATTAAATTAATTATTTTATCTTTTATTCTCCCTCATTCTCTTAATAAAAATAAAATGCGTCACTCTTTCCTTTCCCCTCCCTTTCGCCATGGGAAGTAAACGTGCTTTTTCCCCTCCCCCTTCGCCTTCTCCTTTCCCTCCCCCTCACCTTCTGCAAACCAAACAAAGCCTTAGTATGGAAAGTTTAAGCTGCCCACAATGTCGGCCCATATCATGTGCCGAATTTTGAACTGGTCCAACCGTACATATATGTCAGCTCTGGCCCTTGGGCTTTCGGCTGTTGATACATATTGAATGGAGTGCATTTTTCTGTTTTTTTTTCCTTCTTTGCTATTTAAAGTCGTCTGCAAATTACAATTATTAGTGGGGCTCCGAGCAATTCATTTTCTCAGCAGAAAATAAAATATTTACTAAATAAGTAAATATATCATTTATTATTATTAAAATTTGCTTGTTTAAAAATGAGGTAATTAAGTATTATAAGAGTATGATAATAATATTTCTGTTCAATTACTATTTACAAATATAAGTGAGTTTGAGTTTCAACTATCATCGGTGTTTGAGGATGGAAATAAAGGAAATTAAAAACTGATTTTTGTATTTTTATTTTTTACTTTATGTATTTGTGTTCATTCTGAATTTTTAGTGTGTGATAATTTTCCCAATTACTCTGGATTTTTGGATCATTATGTAATTTGTTTACTTTGAGTGGATAATTTTACTTAGGAAAAAAAAAGGTAATAACATTCTTTAATAAAAAGAATAAAAAATTACTAAAAGTAATTAATTACACAAAGAGAAAAAAAAAAAATCACCAAAAGGTTCCATTCATCTAATCCTTACCGTGGGCCGTGGCTAAACACAACCACGAGAAAAGCCGAGAACAGAATCCCCTCTGTCAGCTAAATCTTTTATGCAGTTGCTAAAACATGGGAACAATCAGCCACCTTGGGACCACGTAAATAAAGGACTTGCCTTTGCAAGCTTTGGAGGGACAGGCGGACAGCTGCGTCTCTGAAGCTCTGATCGCATATAAATACAACAACAACGAATTGGATTCTTAATGCCACTATAAATATACATAAGTGGCCACAATTCTGCGGCTGTGTCGTGTCAGAGACGCATAACATTCATATATGGCCAAAAAATGTAATATTTTAAGGGCAATTGTTTTAAAAATTCATAAATGAATAGTTTCATTTTTAACCTTAATAATAAATAAAAATAATTTTAGAAATTATCTCTTAGGTTATTTTTCCAAAACACATTATATGTTTTTTGCATAAAAATTAGAGTGAAAATAAAAAAAAAATTGAAATCAACCAGAAACAGCTCCTGAATTAAGAAAATATAAAAAGAATTATTTAAACAAATGGAAAGATGGGCTATATTTATATATGTATAATTTTTTAATCATTTTTATTTATTTGGTGCTACTTGTAATTTTTTAGTAAAGTTAATTATTTTTTGTCTCATGTGCACAAGGTAAAAATTAAAAAGAACATTTTTAATTAAAAAATTTTGGACTTTCGTCTTGGTATCTCTACTGCTTGTAAAGCTTCATTCTCGATTTTCCATTAGATTAAAATTTAAGTATTATTATAATTATTATTTAAATTTAAATTTACTTAACTATTTAAAGTTAAAAATAAATATCATTTAAGCAGTTAATATGAAAAGACATGAGCTTACTCCCCTCAATGACATAAAATAATTTTATTGTCCTTTTTGCTTGTATTTTTCTTAACTCTATATTGTTGTGAATTATATTATTATAATTATAAGGTCTCTTCTAGTCTAATCTTTTAGTTAATTACACTTATGAGATGTTTCATAATAAATGCTAACGATATAATACATTTAATGTTATGAATTATTGGAATCTCCATTAATTAGTGGAGGCTCCACTAATTATGGATTTATGTGAATTATTAGAAGATTTTTATGGATGTTCACCATTTAGTGGAGACACCATTAATTGAGATTAGTTGAAGATGATGTATGCCATGATGTATTTCACTAATTAGAGCTCTATAAATAGAGTTATGCTCTAAGCTTGAAATACACCATTATTTTGTGAAAGAAAGATTAGAGAAAGAATTGTGAGAGAAAGAAAGAGAGAAGTTTGAAGAGAAATTCTTGTGCAAAGAATAGTTAGAATTTTCTTAGTGTGTAGTATGTAGATTTTATTCTAACACTACCCTAATTTTATAACACGTTATCAGCACGAGTCTTTGCCGTTATTAAAGCCAGAAGACAGGTACGCATTTATTGATCTCTATGGCTAATCTTGCTAAACTCGAATTTGTAGCCCTTGATATTTCTGGAAAAAATTATATGTCATGGGTTCTCGATGCAGAAATGCATCTAAATGCTGAAGGCCTTAGTGAAACTATTCAAGCAAATAATAGTGCATCTGCACAACACAAGGCTAAAGCTTTGATTTTTATTCGTCGTCATCTCGATAAAAGTTTGAAAATGGAATATCTTACCGAAAAAGATCCATATGGCCTATGGGTAAATTTAAAAGAAAGATTTGACCACCTGAAGATGGTCGTACTACCTACTGCACGGTATGAATGGTTGCACCTGAGGTTGCAAGATTTTAAAACCGTAAATGAATATAGCTCCGCAATGTATAAAATTACATCTCAATTAAAATTATGCGGAGAAAAAGTGACTAATGAAGATATGTTGGAGAAGACATTCTCCACCTTTCATGCCTCGAATATTGTCCTGCAGTAACAATATCGAGAAAAGGGGTATACAAAATTTACAGATTTAATTACTGCCCTCCTCATTGCAGAGAGAAATAATGAGTTATTATTGAGAAATCATGAAGCCAGACCAACTGGCTCAACAGCACTCCCAGAAGTGAATGCTGTTGGCTCCAGCAGAAGCCATCGTTATAGTCGTGGTCGTGGCCATGGCCGTGGCCGTGGTCGTGGTCGTGGTTATGGTCATAGACACGCTCGATATTTCCCTTATCACAATCATAATCAAATTGTGAGAAATACTGGCCATCTGAAGTGGAACAGAAAAGATCATAAGGGAAAAGAAAAAGAAATTGAAGAAAAGCATGAGGATATATGTTATAGATGTGGCATGAAAGGTCATTGGTCATGAAACTGTCGTACGGCTAAGCATTTAGTTGAATTGTATCAAGCTTCATTGAAAAATAAAAATGTGGAAACAAATTTTTCTCAACATCCAATAAATAATGCTGAGGATGATGATATTGATCTTGAAGATCTTAATATTAATATTACCCATATGGATGTATAGGATTTTTTTTGAACACCCAGACGGTAGGATATACCATTTAATTGGAGATGGCAATGTCCAGAAGAACTAAAGCCTCACCCTGATATTTTTGTATTTTTATTTTTATTCTATTCTAATAATATTTACGTTTGCATATATATATTTGTGTTCAGATGTCTGTTGTTAATGATGATGTATGTATTATTGATAGTGGAATTACACACACCATACTAAAAAATGAGAAATATTTTTCTGATCTCAAAATGGGAGAAATAAATATTTATACCATAAACGGTAGTGCAAATGTAATTGAGGGCTCCGGAAGAGCTAGTATATTGTTGCCTAAAGGAACAACAATTATTATTGATAAGGCACTATTTTCCTCAAAATCCAGAATAAATTTATTGAGTTTTAAAGATATCCGCAGAAATGGGTATCATGTTGAAACAAATGAGGAAAATGGGATTGAGCATCTTTTTATTACTGAAATGTATATTGGGTAAGAAATCGGTATTAGAAAAACTACCGTCTTTTTCTACTGGTCTATATTTTGTAAAAATACGTACAATTGAAATTCATCATCTAGTAAACCAGAAGTTTACTGATCCTATTACTTTTAGCATTCGGCATGACCGGTTGGGTCATCCGGGATCTACCATGATGAGAAGAATCATTGAGAATACACATGGTCATCCTTTAAAAATAAAAGGATATTAACATCGTAAAAATTCGCATGTACCGTATGTTCCCTAGGAAAATTAATTGTTAAACCATCACCGCAAAAGTAGGAGCCGAAAGTCCTACATTTCTCGAACGGATTCACTGGAGATATTTGTGGACCTATTGATCCACCATGTGGACCGTTCAAATATTTTATGGTCTTAATTGATGCATCATCCCGATGGTCACATGTATGTTTATTATCTACTCGCAACCCGGCGTTTACGAGATTACTTGCTCAAATAATTAAATTACGAGCACAATTTTCGGACCATCACATTAAAAATATCCGTTTGGATAATGTCGGTGAATTTTCATCACATGCTTTTGATGCATATTGCATGTCAATTGGGATTAATGTTGAACATCCCGTAGCTCATGTTCACACACAAAATGGTCTTGTCGAATCTTTGATTAAACGATTACAATTAATTGCTAGACCATTATTAATGAAAACAAATCTCCCAACATCTCGCTCGGGGACATGCTATTCTACATGCCGCAACACTTGTACGTATAAGACCAGCCTAGTTATCATAAATTCTCTCCTTTGCAATTGGCTTTTGGGTCGTAACCAAATATTGCTCATTTAAGAATTTTTGGGTGTGTCGTATATATTCCAATTGCACCAAACCAACGTACAAAGATGGGTCCTCAAAGAAGAAAGGGGATATACGTTGGATATGATTCTCCCTCTATTATCGTGTATGTTGAACCCCCGACAGAGATGTATTCACAAAGAAGATTTGCCGATTGTCATTTTGATGAATCATTATTCCCTAAATTAGGGGAGAACCAAAACAAGCATAAAAAGGATCTTGCTTGGACAACATCATTAAATTATCTTGATCCGCGCACAAGCGCATGTGAACTTGAAGTTCAAAAGATAATTCATTTGCAAAGCATTGCAAATCAAATGCCGTACGCTTTTGTTGACTCCGAAGAGTTACAAAATCGCATATTCCAGCCTATAAATGCTCCTATTCGAATTGAAGTTCCAACAGAACAAAATATTATACCTATAGTCGCTGAGTCAAAAACACGCCGTAAGCGTGGCCGACCTCTTGGTTCTAAAGATAAAAATCCTCGAAAGAAAAGAGGATTAAATGATCCGTAAGATCATATTGAAGAAAAGAATGATAAAGACCAAGAGAGAACCGATGACAAAGAACCGTAAGTTGATGAAAGTAACACCGAAATTTCTATCAATTATACCACTTCCAGTAGAAGTTGGAATCGGATAGAAACTCGTTATTGATAATATATTTGCATACAATATATCTCTTGATGTTACATAGGATAATGATGATCCCGAACCAATATCGCTTGATGAATGTCAGCATAGAAAAGATTGGCCGCAATGGAAAGATGCGATTCAATCGGAGTTAAATGCACCGACAAAACGTGAAATCTTCGGACTCGCAGTCCGAACACCAAAAGGTGTAAAACCCGTTGGCTACAAATGGATATTTGTGCGAAAGCGCAATGAAAAGAGTGAAATCGTTCGATATAAAGCACGATTAGTAGCCCAAGGTTTTTCACAAAGACCAGGTATTGACTATGATGAAACTTATTCTCCCGTTGTTGATGCTATTACACTCCGATATCTTATCGCTTGGCAAGACATGAAAAGATAGATATGCGCCTATTAGATATTGTCACTCGCTTACTTGTATGGAAATTTAGAAAATGATGTTTACATGAAAATCCCCGAAGGATTTCATATGCCCGAAGCATATAAACATTATCCTCGTGAAAATTACTCCATCAAGTTGCGTAAATCATTATATGGCCCGAAGCAACTGGGCGCATGTGGTTCACACGTCTTAGTGAATATTTATTGAAAGCGGGATTTAAAAATGACCAGGTATGTCCATGTATTTTTATTAAGAAATCTGGTTCTAAATTTGTGATATTAGCTATATATGTTGATGATATTAATCTTATTGGAACTCCTGAAGAGCTCCAAGAAACAATTGATTATTTAAAAAGAGAATTCGAAATCAAGGATTTTGGTAAAATCAAATTTTGCCTTGGTTTACAAATTGAACATCTGGAGAGTGGAACATTTATTCATCAATCAACATATACATCAAAAGTGCTAAAAAGATTTTACATGGACAAAGCACATCCATTGAGTATTCCAATGATCGTCCGATCATTAAATGTGGATAAAGATCCTTTCCGACATCAAGAAAATGATGAAGAACTCATTGGTCCTGAAGTACCATATCTCAGTGCAATTGGTGCATTGATGTATCTTGCTAATAATACACGACCTGCTATTGCTTTTGCTGTCAATTTATTAGCAAGATTTGGTTCTTCACCAACACGACGACATTTGAATGGAATTAAACAAGTCCTTCGATATCTCCAAGGTACAATTGATCTCGGATTATTTTATTCAAATAAAACCAATCCAACATTGATAGGTTATGCAGATGCTGGTTATTTATCTGATCCACATAAAGCACGTTCTCAAACGAGCTATCTATTTACATGTGGAAATACTGCTATATCATGGCGTTCTACGAAACAATCTATAGCAGCTACTTCTTCAAATCATGCTGAAATTATAGCCATTCATGAAGCAAGTCGAGAATGTGTATGGCTAAGATCCATGATTCATTATATCCGAGAAAGTTGTGGATTATCATCAATTAAAGATATTCCAACTCCTTTTTATGAAGACAATGCAGCTTGCATAGCTCAATTACGAAGAGGATATATTAAAGGAGATCGGACAAAACATATTCCATCTAAATTCTTCTTTACTCATGAACTCCAGGAGAAAGGTGAAATTGATGTGCTACAAATTCGGTCATGTGACAGCCTCGCAGATATTTTCACGAAGACTTTACCGACTGCAACATTTGAGAAGTTGAGATATAAAATCGGTATGCGTCGGTTTAAAGATTTAAAGGAATTATCTCATCAGGGGGAGTAATAAACAGACATATAGAATAGTGTACTCTTTTTCCTTCACTAGATTTTTTTTTCCCACTGGGTTTTTATCTAGTAAGGTTTTAACGAGGTATATTCTTTATGTAATGGATGGACATCCAAGGGGGAGTGTTATGAATTATTGGAATCTCCATTAATTAGTGGAGGCTCCACTAATTATGAATTTATGTGAATTATTAGAAGATTTTTATGGATGTCCACCATTTAGTGGAGACACCACTAATTGAGATTAGTTGAAAATGATGTATGCCATGATGTATTTCACTAATTAGAGCTCTATAAATAGAGTTATGCTCTAAGCTTGTAATACACCATTATTTTGTGAAAGAAAGATTAGTGAAAGAAAGATTAGAGAAAGAATTGTGAGAGAAAGAAAGAGAGAAGTTTGAAGAGAAATTCTTGTGCAAAGAATAGTTAGAATTTTCTTAGTGTGTAGTGTGTAGATTTTATTCTAACACTACCCTAATTTTATAACATTTAACAATTTCTACATATTTTTTACAAATTTGTGCGTTTTTCTTTTTTTTTTTTTCACTCCTATCCTCCATCTCTTTTTGTGAGTCCAAAAATACATATCATGTAGCATCAATATCTTAGCTTTTGCATTTTAATATGTAAAAATTATGCCACATGATCGTTTGAATTAGAAATTCAGCCAGACTTCAATAACTATTTGACTGATATAGAAGTACAAGCTCGATTGGCTGCTATAAGTGTACAGTTAAATGAGGAATTCTTAGGGTATCCGTAGACCAAATATATTGATGAGTTGTACCGTACAATTTATATTATATACAGTATAACTTATCAATATAATTGATTTATGGACCATTGATCTATGCTAGAATTTTCCCAATCACAGTTGGGATGGTCTTCCCCCTCGCACTCACTCGCTTCTCACTACTTTACCGTATATCTCTCTCACTTCTATATATCTTTCGTCTTCTCTGCTAGCTTTCTACTCCTTTCCGCTTATTCACTCTCCTTCTATCTCCTTTTTATTTCAGTTTAGCTAACTCTCACTTGATCATAGCCATGGCAAATGCTGTATCTCTCGTCTTGGGTATGATTCTTCTCGTTTCGGTAGCAAGCTCCTTTAACCAAAGCAAATTCATAAGTATTTCGAGCAAAAAACACATCATTCTGCAGAACTAGAACCATGGCTGTGACGCTGGGTCTGAATTTGGTTGCTGTAAGACTTGTGTCTAGGAGATTTCAAATGATTTTTCGAAGAAAATGAGTAAGATATTTTTTAAAATTTATAACTTATACCTTCTCAGCTGCTGTATTTTTTTTCACATTTAAAGTTAGAGACTTTGAAAAGTCTCAGCTACTGACAGCTGTATGCAGCTGAGAAGGTATAAGTTAAAAATTTTAGAACACAACCTACCCATTTCCTTCAAAGATTATTTGAAATATCCAAATTTGCAGTCACAAGTCTTACGGCAACCACCCATCCACCACCACATGCATCAGAAACGCATCCTTATTCTCTATCCTGACACAGAAACAGAGCTACCAATTGACATTGCTAAAACTATACGTCATGTAATAGAAGTTGTCGATGAGATGAAAAACTTAACAAACATCTTGGACTTACAATTCACTAATCTGAGCAGTATGATGTTTTTAGATATATCGACACTTATATCTCATGGCTATTGTTTGTTGTTTCATTGCGCATGAACGAACCAGTTGATTTAGTTGATTGGCTTTTTTATTTATTTTTTTTGTGGTTTAGTTTTTCTATGCTTTTGCATTTTATGCTGTAATTTTAGTGGTAGTAAAAGAGGCAACAGAACCAGAGTTGTCTATGCAAGGCCAACAGGGGAATGCTGGTGATGATGGAGAGGGTAATGAAGAGGTTGCAAACCACGGTCCACAGTGATACCTCGTTGTCTTTGGCCCAACCTCTTTTTTCAGTTTCACGGTAGAACAGTAGGAGAAAGAGGAGACAGACTGAAGATCATGTGTTTTGTTTTAATTTTGAAGTTCCAAGAGTTGTTCTTCTACTGTAATCCCTCTTCATGAATCATTGAAAGCAATTTTATGTTCCGACATTATGCGTTTTTTTAAATTAATTTTCTTCTGTTTTTCCAATGAATCATTGAAAGCAATTTTATGTTCTGACATTATGCCTTTTTTTAAAAAAATTAATTTTCTTCTGTTTTTCCAAACATAGCCTAAGTTGATGTATTTGACAGCAGAAAGTAAAATTACCAGTGTTTCTTCGGTATTCAAGTCCATCAAATCTCCTGAGCCCAACAGGCCTACAGCCTCTATTCGTTGAGAAGAAATGGAACTTAGTCAGGCCTCTTTTGGGCCTTGAACGGAGAACTTTGGGAAACAAAATTTGGACCCTAGGATCAATAAAGCCCAAATTTTCCTTAAACCAAACTAGATAGTCCGGAAGCCCTTAGTCAGTATCGTCCCATTATTCTCCAAAGCACGAACTCTAAACTCATCATCAAAATCATCGTCAATCTGTGATGATCCAGCAAAAGGTTAAAGGGAAAAAATTGCAATCAAATGTGGGCTAACTTATGGTGCGCTGAATTTTCACTCAAATACTTTCAATATTTTTATTTTTTAATAAAAACATTTACATTAATTTTGTTCCCAAAAGTTAAAATAACTAAGAAAATGTATTACAGAGAGTTATTTCATCACAATTTTCTTACTGCAGCCTTAGCATCTTCAAGCTAGATTTACTATTTTTAAAGAAAATAATATTTAAAAATTAAGAGAAAAATATATGATTGACAAATTTTTATCATTAGAAATTAATGGATAACTTATTTTTTAAATAAACAAAGGCTCTATAGAATGATTTTATGGAAATAGGTATATGGAAAAGAAGTGCTAATATCGCTTCCTTGACATATAGTAAAATTTGTATAAATTAGTATTTTGAAAATAAAATTTGATGAGATAAAAAACTTTTTCTCTCCAAATCTCTCTCTCTATATATATATAAAAGGAATTGTGGAAGGTTTCTGATGCGACACTTTGGCACCTTCATATGTTGACATTTGGTAATATTAGATTTATATAGAGATTTTTTTATAAAAGAAATGTGAAGAGTTTTGTTTTTTAATTTAAAATATCAAATTTATCTAAATTTAATGGATTCAAATCTTGACAAACATTAAGTTTACGAAAAGAACAAAGGGATGTGTTCTTTTAATTAAATTAAGTTAATTTATCTACTAATTTAAGTTATCTGTAAATTAATACTTCTCTTAATCAAATAAAATGTCATCTCACTAGAATAAGGGGATGTGTTCTTTTAATTAAATTAAATTGATTTATTTACAAATTAATACTTATTTACTAATTTAAGTTATTTGTAAATTAATACTTCTCTTAATCAAATAAAAGGTCATCTCACTTAATTGAATACAAATGATTCTATGTGCATGGTATCTAATTTAAGATTACTTTTTTTCTAAAATAAAATAAGGTTATCTTTTTTTCTTAAATAAAGTATAAAGATTATTTAAATTTATTGAATTCGGATGTAAATTATAACTGTTAGGATTCGTGGACTCCTAAACGCGAAAAACATCCATGAATCCCTTCCGAGAATCTAAGTAAACGATTAAGAAGATCGTAAGTTTGCAGAATTACCTCTGGTTGGTGAAATCGATATCCTTTAATTCCGATGGTGCTGCTACACGCGCAATCCAAATGATCACCAGACGCAGTACGCGAACGTCCTCTATCGAATACACACCGCGAACTTACTCGTCACCCTGGGAGTGCTGGTGCCTAAGGTTTGAAAGGGGTTTTTTTTTTTTTTTTTTCTCGTAGAGAATGGCACGAATGTTCTTAACAGAATTAGACTATTGAAAAGACGGCTAGAGTTTTCTTAAAAACCCCCGAACCTCTTAGAATCCAACCTTAATAATATCTTATCATATTTTAATTTAAATTCAAATTAAATTAAAACTGATATGATAAGATTCTGTCATTATCTCGGTTATTTAAACAATTAATTTACCGAGTCAGATTCTTATAATCTGGACATTATTCAGATACATCGAATGTGGACATATTTCCAAATTCATTGTATCTGGTAAATTTTCTAAATTTGATTAACTTAGACATATTTCCAAATTCATCAAATCTGGTTACCAGAAAAATAACCTAACAAGTTCGCTTATTGTGTGACCCTATATGTTCATTTAACACTGGCAGTGTGCCCAAATCATATTTAAATGGCGCACAAGTTATAAGCGGTTTCTAACAAAACATTATAACTATTCAGATTAAATGAAGATCGATGATCTCTTTGAACCAAACTATAATTTTATATTTAGTCATTTTGTCACACGATATCCAGATTAAGCATGAAGTACGGAGCATGTCATTCTTATTAAATTTAATCAATTATTTTTTGATTTCATAATAGATTGTTCAAACAAATGATATCAATATCTTATATTGATATATTTGAACACGGCCATGCATTTTAACAGTCTAACTTATCAAGGGCCCATGGATATCCCTCACATAATTGAGAGGGACAAATTCCTTCACTATCATTCGTATTCCTCTCATTGATTTATTCTATATCCAACAATAGTCTAATTTATTATCTTATTAAAGATAACTTTAAACAACGTCAAAATATATAGTTTATCAAGTAGGAAATTATAATGAATTTAGGTCGAAGGACTTTTAATATTATTATGTCTATAAAGTACTTATGACATGTTCCATAAAATACTCTCACAGTGGGTCATGTCCAATACAATGTTCTCTAACATTTATTTATATTTTGACTTGATATCACAAATATCCATGACCAGTAAAATATAGTCATCAAGTCACAAATATACTAATCTTAATTTATTATTGTTCTAATAATAATAATCGATCAGAGACAGCTTTAGAATAATCATTGTATTCATTGTAGGGTTTTACTATCAAGTCACGTACTTAATGACCACAAAATAAAATGTACTATTCATGAAAAGAAAAACCTCATATTATTATATAAAATATAACGATAATAGTATAAGTACAAATTGACTCTAAAACATATCCTTAACAATAACAATCGGATAATCAAACTAGTGTTAAAAAAAAGAGGAAAATGAATAACTCAACATTACTTGAACATATAAAATGTGAAAAAAAAAAAGGAATATAAAATATTTTTTTGAATGACTAGATTTTGTCGTTTTATTAGTAAAAAGACAAAATCGCTCCGCTACCATGGTCCTACCTGCGCGAACCGTTGTAGTTTTCGCTTTTATCTCTCAGGAGGGAAACCATTTTCTTTCTTTCTCTCAAACTGAAGCTAAGAAAATGTTGATCAAATTTGAAAGGAAGTGCAGTTGCAGGATCACGGGGCTAAGCTTCCATGGTAAGAGGCCATAGATTTTGGCTAGCCTGCATAACGGGTGCATAGAGCTTTGGGGCTAATCCAATGGCATACTTATTGCCATTGGCAGCTTCAAGGGAGATTGTAAAGGTGCTGCTCACTTAGTGCATTCCCACGGGGGAGAGCCCCTTTTTGTTTCCAAAGGTCTGTTCTCGATTTATAGTTCAATTTGTTCATAAGCTTCCATGGTAAGAGGACATATAACGGGTGCATAGAGCTTTGGAGCTAATCCAATGGCATACTAATTGCCATTGGCAGCTTCAATGGGGATTGTAAAGGTGCTGTTCATTTAGTGCATTACTACTGGGGAGAGCCCCTTTTTGTTTCCGGAGGTCTGTTCTCGATTTATAGTTCAATTTGTTCCTAAATCATTGCCTCATCCGTACACTAAAAGAAATAATTATCGGTTTTAACTAGTTATTTCGTCAAACCAAGTGTGAGGACGTTAAAATGTGTGTGTGTGTTTTTTTCCCCCCTACTGTTACTCATAGTAGATTTTTTTATTTTATTTTAAAATATTTGTCCATATATATATATATATTTAAAATTAATAATTAATTTCTTCATATTTTATCCCCATTTATTTTAAGTCAACTATATAATTTTTCAAAACCCTTTTATTTTCTTGCTTCTTGAGAATTTTCACTAACCAATAACTATCATATTTTTAATATAGATAGTATAAAAACTTTATTTAAATTATAATATTATTTTTAACACCCTTAATGCAAAGGATTTCATGAACAAAATTTTGAAACGAATGGAGTACTAGTTACTAAATTTTAAATTTTTGGAGAAACGTTTTATTAAAATCAACAAATTGAGAAATATAAAATATGAGATGGGGCATTCCAATCCTTCTAATGCAATACAATATTCAATACAAATCAATCAATTCAAAAAATTTAATAGTTATATATATCAATGGTATACTAAATTTTAAATTTTTGGAGAAACGTTTTATTAAAATCAACAAATTGAGAAATATAAAATATGAGATGGGGCATTCCAATCCTTCTAATGCAATACAATATTCAATACAAATCAATCAATTCAAAAAATTTATAGTTATATATATCAATGGTATACTTTCTTACCACTATTTTCAAAAGTTGTTAAGAATGAATAAAACACAATGTCACTCAATCCCGTTTTTGGCAATGATAATGAATCCACCACTAGTTCAAAATTTAAACTATTTTGGTACTTGAATTCAAATTCAACCTAAATAAGTAAAAAATCTTTTAAACTTTGAGTCAAAACTCAATCACTACATTATTATTTTGATAACAATGAAAGAATATGTTAAATAATTTTTTTTAGTTATATATATATATATATATATATATGTGTGTGTGTGTGTGTGTGTGTGTGTGTGTTTTTTTTTTTTTATTTATTAGTTTTTTTTTTGTATATAATGACGAATATATTTAACGAAGTTGCCTCTCTCTAATTCATTACAGAATTAGTCCTCCGACATCTTTAATCTTATGGAACTTAATGGTTTGTGAAAACAATAATGTCTTGCAGGAGATGATTGTGAGGTCAATGTGTGGAATTACATGCTACATAGATGTTTGTTTTTCCTTAGTGCCAGTGATGATAAGACAATTACAATCTAGAACTGGAAGTCTCGCAGTTGCATTTGTTTCATAAGCCACAGCCACCCGGTGACATTCGCTTCTTTTCATCCCAAGAGATATTTGACAGTGTCGGCCTCAATGAATGGAACCATTCGAGTTTGGTTTGTTCACTCCTGGAAAACGAAGCCAAAATCATCTTTTGGTTTGGATAGTAATTAGTTTTTCAGTTTCACAGTAGAAGGTAGATTTTAAAAATCGTATTATTTTGTGTTTTGTTCTTCTACTGTGATTCCTCCTCATGAATTATTCAAAGCAATTTCATGTCTTTTAATTGTTTTTGCCATTATGCCATTTTTTCCTTTGTCTCCTGGCCTCTCTAGGATGAATACATAACAGGGAATTCCTTGCGCTATTTGCTTTTGTCTTTTTTCCTGCGGGGAGGCAAAATGTTCACCCTCCCTTTTTATGCAATAGAATTATCTTAAAATCTTCAATATGTTTTTTTTTTTCCTTTTTTTTTTAACATCACCTAAGTTAATACAAATTTGACAGAAGGAATTATAAAAAGTGCTCCTTGGATATGCTGCCCGTCAAATCCCTGAGCCCAAAAGGGCATAATCCATTTTCTTCGGGATATGAAATGAGACTTACCCAGGCCTTATTATTTGGGCCTGGAAATTCAGGCCTCCACAAAAACTTTGGACCCAGATTAATAAAGCCCAAGCCAAATTAGAAAACCTGAAACCCATAGTACCGGCCCATCATCCTCCGAAACACATTGTCTTGCGCGGATGATTCAGCAAAAGGTTAAGAAAACGGTTAACCCAAGGGGTTGCCGAAGTTTTCAATTAAACTTTTAACTGAAAAATGCCGAACTTTTTCTTTCTAAAATCTAGAAACTTCGGGAAAGATCAAAATGTAAATTGGAGCTGGGATGGGGGCACTTTTACAATTCGTCCTATTTTTTATAAAGGCAAAAAATCTAAATAACACTTGAATTATTTAAAATTTTAAATTTATATATAAATTAAAAAATATTCAAAAACAAGATTCAAACTATTAAAATATTCTAATTTTATATTTATGTCAAATTTCACTGTTTAACTATTTTTCCCATCGATGATGTAACATTCGCGTGAAGATATTTTTATTCTTACATATTACTCTATAAGCGTCAATATTTTTCCTCTAATAGAACTAATGGCATAATTTTCAAAACACTTAAAACTTTTTTTTTTCTCTTTTTTCCCTTTACATATTTTGATTTTTAACTCCCTCCAAAGAAAAAAAAAAAAGAAAAGAACACGGTCCTGTAATTTAGAAATGCCCAGAAGTCAAGGTCCTTTGTTACTCACTTGCCATTGTGGGAGGGTAAATCTCGATATTTTTTTACTACTAACAAAGTAAATATTCACTAATTTCGTATTTTATATGAAAGGTAAATGTCGCACTCCTTACGCTCCAGATTCACTAATCCCTCAAGCCGATTTCGTATTTTATATGAAGGGTAAATGTCACACTCCCTATGCATAAGTCTGGCAGTATCCAAAATCAATTATTTAGACGTCATACTCATTGGATCAAAATAGATATTTCAAATTGATAATAGGTATTTAGGCACATCATTATATACTATTCAGACCTATCAACAGAATTTCATGTAGGATCAAGGTATCACATCCACCTTTCCTTTAAACCCAAACGTCCTTGTTGAATCTAAACTTACAGATCAAATCCAAAACCAATCAGACAACATGAGATTTTAGAGGTGGCTCACACTGCACACAATGTAACACTTAGTTCTCATATTAGGGGTTGGTTACCTGTTCTAATACCACTAAATGTAACGCCCCAAATTTGAAACTCAAAATAGAACTCAAGTCCCGTACCTTAGATGCCATACAGTGACATCTCCAAGGAAATGCCAAGTCTATAATCCAAAGAGTAACTTTAACAAAATTAATTAATTTCAAAAAAAGTATACATCTTGACAAAAAAAAAAAAAAAAACATTTGGGTCTTACAATATAATCCCATGAACAAAATATAAAACTATTATTACAATAAATGTCATGTTCAATCTTAACTATGGAATAATTAACCACTTGTCGTCTAACTCAAAATAAATAAAAGAAAACTCACGATAAACCAATCAGTCAATAGGCACAATCTAATCCCATCCGTCACTATAATTCTCATCATATTCCTTGTCAAAATTTGCAAAATATTAAATAAAATGAATTACACTATCTCAATTAATAGTCCAAACATCTTATTGAGAAAGAACAATTATACATATAATAATATACATTTAAATAAAACACATAAAATAGTATCAAATGGTTAGATAGAATTGTTTTTTTAATTATATATTTATTATATTAAATAATATAAGAATATAATTTAACTTTAAATAATACAAAAATATGATTAATTTTAATATAAATATAATACTAGCCCAATAATATTTTTAAAAAATAAATTATCAATTAGGCTTTTTTTATATAAACTGTTGGCCTCTGTCATTTTTTTCTTTAAAAATAAATTGTGGGGACATCTGAAGAAACAGAAGACTTGAAAGCCAAAAAGAAAAATGCAAAAATGCAAACTGAGAGAAAAGATTTCTGAAATTTATTTCATCATCCCCGAGAGAATAAAAAAAATGAATATAATGTCCTATCTCACCTATATATATATACATCAGGAATGGCTATTTACAAATTACAAATCTAAATCTAATAATCAGAACAGAAAATTCAAAAATAAGAAGCTTGATCATCAAGCCATTCTCAATGCATAACCGTCTGCAGCATGCTTGGTGTGAGCTGCTTCTGTTTCCCGCGCATGTGTGTAGCTATCCTAGCTGGCTCCAAGTCAGTTGATGTTGCTAATTGTGAAGTTGAGCTGGCAGCTGTTTCAACACCCCCCCTCAATCCAGAACGTTCAGAAGAAACAACAAACAAGTTGATCACAGGCAGTGCTGATAAATTTTTATAGAATTGTGAGGTAAAGCTTTGGTGAAAATGTCTGCTATCTGAGTTGATGAACGGACTGGCAGTGGTTTGATGAGACCTGCTGCATACCTGTCTCTAACATAATGGCAATCAATCTCCCAGTGTTTTGTTCTTTCATGAAAACTATTATTCTCTGTAATCTGTAGAGCCCCTTTGTTGTCGCAGAAGAGAGGAGTAGGCTGGTTGTGAATAATCTGCAATTCCTCAAGCAAATAAGTTAACCATTGTATCTCACATGTGACTTGTCTCATTACTCGATATTCTGCTTCTGTTGAGTTAAGTGAGACAGTTGTTTGTTTATTAGATTTCCAGGAGATTAATGACTCTCCAAAGAAAACACAAAAGCCAGTCACTGATTTTCTTGTTTGTTTGCATTCTCCCCAATCTGAATCACTATAAGCTGTCATACATTTGTTAGGACTGGCAGAGAAAAACAGTCCTTGTCCAGGAGCACCTTTAAGATATCTTAATATCCTGTGAACAGCTTGCAAGTGGCTTGTTGTAGGATTTTCCAAAAACTGAGAAAGCTGCTGTAGACTATAGGAAATATCTGGTCTAGTGGCTGTGAGGTATAATAATTTTCCTATGATTTGTCTGAAAACCTGGTTTGAAGACAAGGCATCAGAATCGATTGTGTTCTTACCACTATATTCCATAGGAGTGGAGACTGGCTTGCTTCCAAGAAATCCAAACTGTTCTAGCATCTCAAGGGTATATTTCCTTTGGCAGAGGGAAATCCCTGCTTTTGACCTTGCTATTTCCATCCCCAAGAAATATTTTAATGTTCCTAAATCTTTGATGGTGAATTCTTGGTGCAACTGCTGCTTCACTTTACTAATGTCTAGAAGACTATTCCCTGCTACAATCAGGTCATCTATATAAACTAGAAGAAGAGTAAAGTTGCCTTCATGAATCCTGATAAACAAACTAGGATCACTGTGTGCATTTCTGAAATTTTGCTGGAGCAGAAATTGGCTTAATCTTTGATGCCATTGTCTGCTTGCCTGCTTTAGCCCATACAATGATTTTTGAAGTCTGCATACCTGGTTTGGTTGCTGTGGCTTGAAACCTGGTGGTAACTCCATATAAACTTCTTCTATCAACTCACCATGCAAGAAGGCATTGTTAACATCTAATTGATGAAGAATCCAGCCTTCTTGGGCTGCTAATGCTAGAATAAGTCTGATGGTTGTCATCCGGATAACAGGAGAGAATGTCTCAAGAAAATCTATCCCTGCTTGTTGTGTATATCCTTTTGCTACCAACCTGGCCTTATACCTTTCTACACTGCCATCTGCCTTGTGTTTAATTTTGTACACCCATTTGCAACCAACTGCTCTTTTATTTGTAGGCAATGATACTAAAGACCATGTGTGATTTTGCTCAAGAGCCAAGATTTCTGCCTCCATAGCTTTCTTCAACTCTTATGACTGCAAAGCTTCCTGAAAGCTGGTTGGTTCTCTATCCAGTGTCATATTCATCACAAAGGATTTATGCTCAGGGTGTAAATGATGCAAAGTGTAAACAGAATGTATAGAATGAGGAGTAGTGTGTTGTGAAAGGTTACAGACATAATCACTAAGCTATGCTGGTTCCTAGCTTTCACTTCAACCTTATTTCCATTTCTAAGTTGATTGATCAAACAAAATGCAGTTTGATTTTTCAATCTAATCTCTGTCTTATTCAGGACACTACCAGACAGAAGATGATTGGATTAGCTAGTCTTCATCATGGCATCTACTACTTGACAAAATATGCAACAATTCCTCTTTCATAGCCTTCAAAATCTGCAGACATTTCAAATCTTCAGCATCATTGTTTTTCCGATTTTCCTAAGTCTCTACTGTGGCATTACAAACTTGGACATGTGTCTAATAGAGTTCTTAGACATGTAATGGATACTACTTCAACTGTAATAGCTTCTGATGAAAACACTTGTACTGTCTGTCCTATTGCCAAACAGCATAGACTAAGTTTTCCTGTCAGTTTTTCAGTCTCTAATGCAATTTTTGATTTGATCCACATTGACATCTGGGGGCCTTATAGATACAACACTCTTCATGCTCAAAAATATTTTTTGACTATTGTTGATGATTACTCTAGATATACCTGGACCTTTCTTATGAAAACAAAAGCAGAAACACAACAGCTCATTCATGATTTCTATGCCTATGTTGATACTCAATTCAACAAAAAAATCAAAGTCATAAGAACAGACAATGGGGCTGAGTTCAACATGCCCAACTTCTATCAGTCAAGAGGTATCATACATAAAAAAACTTGCCCCTACACTCCACAGCAAAATGGGATAGTAGAGAGAAAATACCAACATCTTCTAAATGTTGGAAGAACATTAAAATTACAGTCTAATACTCCTATCTCACTCTGGGGTTTCTGTATTCAATATGCCACATTCGTTATCAATATCACTCCTACACCTCTCTTACAAAACAGAAGTCCTTATGAACTTCTGTACTAAAAAACCCCTAAGTATGACAATTTAAGAGTTTTTGGTTGTCTTTGTTTTGCAGCAAACTTAGAGCCAGATCACTCTAAATTTGATCCTAGAGGAAAACCTTCTGTTCATCTAGGTTTTGCACCTACCAGTAAGGGGTATACACTTCTTGACCTTAAATCCAACAGAATTTTTGTCTCTAGAGATGTTATCTTTCATGAGTTTGTTTTTCCTTTCAAGATCAAGACTGGAACTGACTTGGTCAATTCTGAAGCTCAACATAGCCAAAATACTAATACCCTCTTATACTTTAATGATTGTCCAAACAACCAAATGCCTGTAGCCTTACCTACAGCTCCTCATATAGGAGAACTTCCAGCTAATCCAGCTCAACAGCCTCCATCTCACTCTCCTCTAAGAAAGACTCTTAGAGAAAGACATAGACCAGCATATCTTAGTGATTATGTCTGTAACCTTTCACAACATACTACTCCTCATTCTATACATTCTGTTTACACTTTACATCATTTACACCCTGAGCATAAATCCTTTGTGATGAATATGACACTGCATAGAGAACCAACCAGCTTTCAGGAAGCTTTGCAGTCATAAGAGTGGAAGAAAGCTATGGAGGAAGAAATCTTGGCTCTTGAGCAAAATCACACCTGGTCTTTAGTATCATTGCCTACAAATAAAAGAGCAATTGGTTGCAAATGGGTGTACAAAATTAAACACAAGGCAGATGGCAGTGTAGAAAGGTATAAGGCCAGGTTGGTAGCAAAAGGATATACACAACAAGCAGGGATAGAATTTCTTGAGACATTCTTTCCTGTTGTCCGGATGACAACCATCAGACTTATTCTAGCATTAGCAGCCCAAGAAGGCTGGATTCTTCATCAATTAGATGTTAACAATGCCTTCTTGCATGGTGAGTTGATAGAATAAGTTTATATGGAGTTACCACCAGGTTTCAAGCCACAGCAACCAAACCAGGTATGCAGACTTCAAAAATCATTGTATGGGCTAAAGCAGGCAAGCAGACAATGGCATCAAAGATTAAGCCAATTTCTGCTCCAGCAAAATTTCAGAAATGCACACAGTGATCCTAGTTTGTTTATCAGGATTCATGAAGGCAACTTTACTCTTCTTCTAGTTTATATAGATGACCTGATTGTAGCAGGGAATAGTCTTCTAGACATTAGTGAAGTGAAGCAGCAGTTGCACCAAGAATTCACCATCAAAGATTTAGGAACATTAAAATATTTCTTGGGGATGGAAATAGCAAGGTCAAAGCAGGGATTTCCTCTCGCCAAAGGAAATATACACTTGAGATGCTAGAACAGCTTTGGATTTCTTGGAAGCAAGCCGATCTCCACTCCTATGGAATATAGTGGTAAGAACACAATCGATTCTGATGCCTTGTCTTCAAACCAGGTTTTCAGACAGATCATAGGAAAATTATTATACCTCACAGCCACTAGACCAGATATTTCCTATAGTGTACAACAGCTTTCTCAGTTTTTGGAAAATCCTACAATAAGCCACTTGCAAGCTGTTCACAGGATATTAAGATATCTTAAAGGTGCTCCTGGACAAGGATTGTTTTTCTCTGCCAGTCCTAACAAATGTATGACAGCTTATAGTGATTCAGATTGGGGAGAATGCAAACAAACAAGAAAATCAGTGACTGGCTTTTGTGTTTTCTTTGGAGAGTCATTAATCTCCTGGAAATCTAAGAAACAAACAACTGTCTCACTTAGCTCAACAGAAGCAGAATATCGAGCAATGAGACAAGTCACATGTGAGATACAATGGTTAACTTATTTGCTTGAGGAATTGCAGATTATTCACAACCAGCCTACTCCTCTCTTCTGCGACAACAAAGGGGCTCTACAGATTACAGAGAATAATAGTTTTCATGAAAGAACAAAACACTTGGAGATTGATTGCCATTATGTTAGAGACAGTATGCAAGCGAGTCTCATCAAACCACTCGCCAGATCCGTTCATCAACTTAGATAGCGAGACATTTTCACCAAAGCTTTACCCCCAACACAATTCTACAAAAATTTATCAAGACCGCTCGTGATCAACTTGTTTGTCTGTTTCTTACGAACGTTCCGGATTGAGGGGTGGGGGTGTTGAAACAATTGCCGACTCAACTTCACAATCAACAACATCAATCGACTTGGAGCCAGCTAGGATAGCTACACACATGCGTGGGAAACAGAAGCAGCTCACACCAAGCATGCTGCAGACGGTTATGCATTGAGAATGGCTTGATGATCAAGCTTCTTATTTTTGAATTTTCTATTCTGATTATTAGATTTAGATTTGTAATTTGTAAATAGCCATTCTTGATGTATATATATATAGGTGAGATAGGACATTGTATTCATTTTTTTATTCTCTCTGGGATGATGAAATAAATTTCAGAAATCTTTTCTCTCAGTTTGCATTTTTGCATTTTTCTTTTTGGCTTTCAAGTCTTCTGTTTCTTCATGGTATCAGAGCTTCCAGGTTGATCTGGGCTCAAATTGACTCATAGATCCGTGGTGTATAACCAGACTGCAGCAGACATTTGGAAGGAACTGAATGAGAGGTTCAATCAAGGGGATATGCTCTGATACCATGAAGAAACAGAAGACTTGAAAGCCAAAAAGAAAAATGCAAAAATGCAAACTGAGGGAAAAGATTTCTGAAATTTATTTCATTATCCCAGAGAGAATAAAAAAAATGAATACAATGTCCTATCTCACCTATATATATATATATATATATATATATATATATATATACATCAGGAATAGCTATTTACAAATTATAAATCTAAATCTAATAATCAGAACAGAAAATTAAAAAATAAGAAGCTTGATCATCAAGCCATTCTTAATGCATAACCGTCTGCAGCATGCTTGGTGTGAGCTGCTTCTGTTTCCCGCGCATGTGTGTAGCTATCCTAGCTGGCTCCAAATCAGTTGATGTTGCTGATTGTGAAGTTGAGCTGGCAGCTGTTTCAACAACATCAATATTCCCGTATCAAAACCAATTTAACAGCAATGTTTTCCCTGTGGCCAGAGGTCAATAAGGGGGGGGGGGGAATGCTTGCTCCATTTGTTTTTCTTGGGTTTTGTTTTTTGTTTTATGGGACATGTAATGTCCCCACACCAAGTAGAATTTTCTGAAAACGCGTGATGCAGACGAAGCCAGAGAGGACAAATGCAACTTTCTTCCTAACAATAAAACAAAAGAAAGTTCTACAAAATGTCTTTCTTTTCTCTGTACAGTTTAAACCTGACAAAGAAGAGACGACAGACGCCGAAACCTTTTGCTTTTTGTGAAATAAGAGAATCAATTCAAAACTCCAACGAACGTTAAAACTCCGAACGAGGAAAATAAATAAAACCGAACTAATATAGCCAGCAATTCCTCATTCCGAAATCAAATCTAGAATTTCAGTTCCATTTTAGGTCGATGTCCCGTCACTTGGAGATTGTAATTTAATTTATTAATATTATAAATTTAAAATTATATATTTTATATTAATTTTATATTGTATTTCTAATTTCTAAACAAAAGTTAATATCTAGTGCAGGGTGATTGTCGGTTCAATTTGTCCAACAATGTCCACTTTAAACAAAAAAATCAAAAACACTAGCCACACATCAAAGCTCTCTTTCGTCTCTCATCAGTCATTACTTCTCTATTCTCTCTTAATTTTAGTTTTCTTTTTCACTCTTCAGTTCGTTTTTTTTTTTGTTTTCTGTAACGCACGCGGTAGAAATCTTTCTCTTGCTCCTCAACGCTCAAGTCTCAACCATCGCTGTCGCATTCCAATAGCTTTCTTTAACCCCAACACCTTCATCTTTTGTTGCTAAGGTCTAAGAAAAATTTGGGATTAACAATCAAAAGTAGATCTGGGAATCGAAACCCAAAAGGTGAGTACCTAAAAGAGGATTTTTTTTAATCCAATTTTTTTGGCCTAATCTATCCCTAATGAATGATATTGTAGATTTTAATTTTGTAAAAATTGTTCCTGTACTACAGGTTACAACATTTTTTATTTTGTAATTGCTCCATTCAACTAGTGATACATTCATGTCATCTGATTCGTTGTTAATGCCTTCACCATTGTTTTCATGTCTTCCCCCACATGCCATCTACCCCGCACCCATAATAAATAATTAAATATGTGATAATTAATATTACACGAAATAATAAATGAAAAATAAATTAAATAGTTAAATAAATAGGTAGATAAAACAACTAAAGAAAAATAATCAAATAAATAAATAAAATTACTAATAAATAAATTATAACAGTTAGGCACAAAAAAAATCTGATATTTTATGAACCTAATTTCTCTGATACTATATGTCACACTCCATGCCTTCGAGCTCGAGGGCACGACTTAACAGTACCAATGGTCAACTATTTAGTCACTGTCCTCGTTAGATCAAAATAAATATCTAAGTTGATAATAAGTATATATTTAGATCTATCTTTATATACTATTAAGACTTATTAATAGAATTCTATGTGGAATCGAGGTATCACATTAAAGGTTCAAGATGTAAATTTTGGATGTAGATTGATCTAAAAATTTGTAATAGATTCATGAAAATCATTATTGATTTGTTGCAGCAAATTTGCCTTTTTTTCCCCCTTCTTTTAATGAATGAAAATACCCTCTAAAGATGTCATGGGTCAGTCACGTGATCGATAAAAAAAAATAATTAAATGATCAAATTTGATAGAAGTACAATACCATGATATTTTAATAGTATAAGCTATTTCATATTTTTTAATTTATATGTAAAATTTAAAATGTCAAATAATTTATGTGCTATTTGAATTTTGTATCTATTTTTATAATTAGGTTAAAGCCTGAGCGTTGCTCGAGATCCAAAAATCCTTTTCTGTTATATTAATTATATTTTTCATAGTATTTTTGTTTTTAAGTGAATTTGTTTAATTTATAAGACTTGAAATTTTGTTAAAATCATTTTTTTATGGTTGTAAATATTATATTTGTATTTAACAAATTACAGAAAATCATATAATTTTGATTTTTTATAGAATTTTTTATAATGTTTTTATTTTCTAAAGTTAAATTGTGTATATTATAAGGGTTGAAATATATTTTTTGTATCATTTTTTTACGATTGTAGAGATTGGATTTTCAATTCAACAATATCTTCAAGGTTATATGTTTGTGAAAAACTGACCACGTGCTGTGGTATGCACTTCGCACTGTGCCACGTTTAATGTCAATTCAAGGATTCTGCAGCTTTATTGCAAAAACCCTCTTAATTCTATTTTATAACATATTTTGGAGTCCAGTGTGCTAAACCGTCTTCAATAGCAAACACTTTGACATGCTTTGCTTTTTGCATTGAAGCTTTGTTTCTGGGTTTTATTTTGGTACGATTTCTTTGAATCAGAAGGTGTTTTTTCCTTTGCGAAATGTTAGTTATTCAGAGATTTAGGTTTGGCTTTCTTTATTTTTTTTTTTCATTTCAGACAAAATCTTTTTTTTTTTCATTTCAGATGATTAGTTAGTAGTTTTTACGTTTTTTTCTTTTAATTTGCTGCTAATTTTGTTCAGTTCATTTCAAATTGTCTCCTGGTATTGATTTCATCCTTTCCATTTCAATTTATTCAAGATTTTCAATGATCTGGGCTAGTGCTCATAGTCCAGTAATTTCACGAAGCTTCAATCTTTATGGTCACTAGCTTTTGCTGCATGATGAGCGGATTTTTGTGTGCTTTGAATAGAAATATTGGCATTATTATCAGTCATTTGAAATGGGTTCATGTGCAAAATTTGATTGTTATACAATTTTGGGAATAATTTTTTAACGTTTTGTATTCTGGGCTTAAACTGATATGCTATGATGGTGACTTCTACTATTAGATTTCCAGAATGGACTTTGTTCTGGGAATCACTCCTGCTTGTTCTGTCAGACTGGTTCACTCCTCCCTCTGTTTTCAACTAATCAAATGGCCCAATCAAAGCGCTCTCCTCCAGCAAGCATCACAATTCTCGCGCTCCTTTCTTGACAAATGATCAGAGAGAAATCGATGAAACTTCAATGCTCGATTCGCTTTTCTTCAGGTACACATTCACTGCCGCTTGACTGGTTGATTCTTGTACGTTTTTGTTTGAAATCAAGCTCTGGATTTGATGGAATTGTTGCAATAATGATGAATTATCACTTTAGCAGTGATGTTTAACTGTATAAAAGGATTTTTAGATTCTAAATTCCAGAGTTGATGTAAAATTTTTGAGAATGTATCTCACTGAACAACTGTGATGTTGCCGCCATTGTGTCTTTATTGAAGCAAAACATCTCTAACAGTTGCTAAAAGCAAAGCCAAATCCAGCCTCTTGTCCGTCTTCATCTCCTAAGTTAACTCACACCCCAAAGTGAAAGCCAAGGCCTTCACTTCTATAGTTTTCCAGACATCACCACCATGCCCATGCCCAGTGGGCAAAGTCTCTGCACCAAAGCCTCCCTTGCTGTAACACCTCATCAGTTTCGCAGGCCTAGAAGAGAGTGAAGAAAAATTGCAAGAGCCCAAGGAAGAATTGCAAGGCTGATGGTCCACGTCGAGAGGCCTAGACTTGCGAAATTGCGAATCAGTCTAGTGGCCGCCATGGAAATTCTTGCAAGCCAGCAAAAGCCCCCGTACAATGACAACTTTGGCACAAACGCATAGGAATAGAAGAGCCATGGTCACGCCTGATGGAAAAGGAATTCAAAAGCTCGAATAAGTCTAATATATCTTTTTATCAGCTACATTTGCAACCAATTACAATAAGCACAAAATATTACTCTTCAACGTTCAGAAAGAGACAAAGGATCAGAACTTCTTTCTTGAGTGAAAGAGTTTGTGATTTTAATATCTTCTTAAATAAGAGAAGTAGTTTCAAAATTTTGAATTCATTGAATTCAGATAATTCTATCTTATATAAATTCATTGAATTTAGATAACTCTGATTAATTTTATTTTATCTAAAAACTTAATATTAAAAAAAAAATTTTAAAATTTATTCACTAATAAAAAAATTTCTTAAAAAATGTTAAATTCACAATGTCAAGTGTTGGTATAGGAAAGTGTTATGTGTCTTAATAGGATTTCGCAGTTCTTATTATATATATATATCTATATATATATATATTTATATATTTCGGTGTTATGTGTTGTGCTTTGCAAAAATAACTTTCAGTTGCCCATGAACAACTATTGTACACATATCCCAGCCACCATGTGACATGCGCTGCTGTGTCCGTTGCTCAACCTCATTTGTTCTCTTCCTTTCCCTTCTCAACCTCTTTCTCAATTAGAACCGCTAGTATGTACAACGGGGAGGTGGTGGATAAAAACAAACTCGCCGCAATGAATGGGTCAAACAAACTCTGCGTCCATCTTCATCTCCACTGCGCTTTGCACTGGTTCCCTCCGGTGCTTTGCCCATGGGGTTTTTGACCAAAATGAGTTTGTTTTGGAATGTTCATTCGTAATTAGGTTCGAAATCTGATCCTGACCCGCGGAGGAGTTTCTCGCGTCAGACGCAAGGTATGTTGACACCTCGCGTCCGACAAACGCGAAGTTATTTTTTTATACAAAACACCCCGTGTAGGGGTCTCCTCGCGTCAGGCAGACACGAGGTCTGACTTTGTTTAATTTGTCCACCGCAGAAATTGCCCGTACTATCATATTTTCTTTAATTTTTTGCATATTTTCAACAAAGCACATTTACGAGTGCTTTTTGGCGGTCACGGGCGATATCTATCATTTTTTCTCATCTCTGCCAATTATTTTTTTAAAAAAAATAGGAATAAAAATAATTATACTTTTAAAAAAAATGAAAATATTGTTAGTAAATTATTAAAATTTAATTATAAAAAGTTTTGAGTTTAATTATAATATTTATTTATTGATATTATAAATATCAATTATTTACAAAAAGTATAAATATTTCAAATATTAATTATCTAAATTTTATAAACTCTATCATCTAAAAATTATGTTTAAACTTAAATCCCAATTATTTAAATTTAAAATTCACTTATATTTTAATTCGAATAATCTATTTTTATTCAAAATTCAATAATATGTGAAAAATTAAAGAAAATATGCGAACACTAAACTTTATTTTTAGTGAATAATAGTTTGAATTATAGTTGAATATTTTCATGAATATTTTAGTGAAGTGAAAGTAGGGGCGGCATATTGAACATGACACGAAAACGACACGGTTATAGCGGGTTAAGGTTGGGGTTTCGCGGGTTCGGGTCGAAACAGGTTGATCCGTTTAACTTTAAATATATACAGGTCATAAACGGGTTCAACCCGCGAACCCGTTTAACTTTTTTTAATATTTACATTTAATACTTTTTGTAATACCCTACAAATTTCACTATAAAAAAATTAGATAATTTAATTTTTTACATGAATTAATTGAATTAAATTTTATTATATGAATTAATTGTATTGTTTGTGTGTCTATTTTGTTTAATTATATGAGACCTCTTAAGAAAAATAAATGATGTTAATGAGGCTATTTACTTGATATATAGTAAATGAATCATTCTTAATTTATTATTATTTAGTGTTTATAATAATAATATTATTACAATGACTTTTAGTTAAAGAAAATAATTTTTTGAACAATCCAATTTTATTGCAAAATTACATTTGTTTAGATTTTTAAGATTAAATCTTATGAATTTATTAAGATCTCTAAATATTGAGTGGGATATTTTGTTATTTTATTGATTTTTTATGACTTTATGGGTTATTTTATTAGTTTTTTAAATTTTATATGATTTGATTTAATTTTGTAAAATTTTTTGTGTAATGGTGCATAGATTGGTGGGTTTAGTAAGTATTCAGATTGACAGATTTAATAATTATCTATTTAATTTTTGTGTCTAATCGTGTCAACCCGTTTTATAACACTAACACGACACGAGAATAAACGGGTTGACATGACACGTTTATTAAACGGGTCGTGTTTGGGTTGGCCTGTCGAGTGTAATTATTTCAAGTTGACACGACCCGTCAACCCGAACACGACACGATTGCCACCCTTAACTGAAAGTAAGTCGTGAATCTTTCATGAATATTTATTAAATAATACTTGTGTAATTGAATTAATATTTAATATTTCGTGACGGCATTTTTTTTTATCAGAATATTTTCATCGCAATAATTATAATTTTTTAATTTTAATTACTCATACAAATTTATTTTTACATATTATTTGTCTAAATTTTATTTTTATTTACATTAATTAAATATTTATTATTTTTTTATGGATTCACAGTTAATTTTGTATTTTTTTAAATTTGCCAATTTTTTTTTTATAAATAGGGATAAAAATAATTATAATTTCTAAATAAATTTGAGAATATTGTTAGTCAATTGTTATAATTTAACTATAACACACGTTTTCAGTTTAATTGTTAGTTAAAATATCAGTTATAATATTTATTTATTGATATTATAAATATCAATTATTTGTAAAAATTGTAAATATTTTAAATATCAATTATCTAAATTTTATAAAGTCTATCATCTAAAAATTATGTTTAAATTTAAATATCAATTATGTAAATTTATAATCCCCTTATATTTTAATTCGAATAATCTATTTTTAACCAAAATTCAATAATATGTGAAAAATTAAAGAGTATTTTTAACTAGAGTACTTTTCTTGATTGGTGCAAATGGTGGGGTTGTAAATGAGTCCACCATAAATTCCCGAGCTCGTCTACTTCAATATAATTTGCTACAGGACATTTTGCTTATATTCTATCCATAAGAAGAGTTGGACTTATTTAGAATATAAAAAAAATAATAAATATAATTTATTGAAAGAATAAAATAATTATAATTTTTAAATAAATTTAAATATATTAAAATTTAGAATTTATTGATGCTATAAATATTTACAAAATATTAATTATCTAAATTTTATAAACTCTATTATTGGAAAATTATGTTCAAATTTAAATCTCAATTATGTAAATTTATAATTCTCTTATATTTTAATTCGAACAATATATTATTTAATAAAATCTATTATGTAAATTTATAATCCTCTTATGTCAATTATCTAAATTTTATAAACTCTATTATTGAATAATTAATCTAGTTTTTACCAAAATTTAATATTTAAAAAAATAAAAAAAAATGCAATTACTAAATTTTATTTTTAGCGAATAATAGTTTGAATTATAGTTGAATATTTTCTTGAATATTTTAGTGAAAAATAAGTTGTGAATCTTTTATGAATATTTATTAAATAATACTCGAGTGATTGAATTACTATTTAATATTTCGTGACGGCGCTTTTTTTTGTCAGAATATTTTCATTGCAATAATTATAATTTTTTAATTTTAATTATTCATACAAATTTAATTTTATGTATTATTTGTCTAAATTTTATTTTTATTTACATTAATTAAATATTTATTATTAATTTTTTTGATAGATTCACAATTAATTTTGTATTTTTGAAATTTGCCAAAAAAAAATTTATAAATAGGGATAAAAATAATTATAATTCTTAAATAAATTTAGAAATATTGTCAGTAAATTATTAAAATTTAACTGTAACACACGTTTTGAATTTAATTGTTAGCTAGAGTTTAAGGTTAATATTTATTTATTGATACTATAAATATCAATTATTTGCAAAAAGTATAAATATTTCAAATATCAGTTATCTAAATTTTATAAACTCAATTATTTAAAAATTATGCTCAAATTTAAATCTCAATTATGTAAATTTATAATCCCCTTATATTTTAATTCGGATAATCTAGTTTTTACCAAAATTTAATAATATGTGAAAACTTAAAAAAAAATATGCGAACACTAAATTTTATTTTTAGTGAATAATAGTTTAAATTATAATTGAATATTTTCTTAAATATTTTAGTGAAAAGTAAGTCGTGACTCTTTCGGGAATATTTATTAAATAATACTCGAATGATTGAATTACTATTTAATATTTCGTGAATGTTTTCAATAATTATAATTGAATATTTTAGTAAAAATAAGTCGATCTACCGAATAACTTTATTACATTTGAATTCGTCAAAAAAATAGATGAAAGCTAGTCACACAATAAAATCCTCGACGGTTCTTTGGAGGTTGAACTCGTCTTCAAGGTTGTTCTTGAGGTTGTGGTTCAGGTTGTACCTCATTATGTTCTTCTGTAGCGTATGAGGGACCTGCAATTTCTTCAAACTGTGTATGACATCTACAAGACCACTCAGTAGAGGGACCAATATCATATTCACCGACGGAAGAATGGCGTCTAGTATCGAAAACTAAATGCTGTGGAGTGACGAATTCATCAATAGCTGCAGGATCACTGGCCACATAATCACCTTCATCTGCTGGCACATGTGAGTAGTGATCCTGCTGAGGGACTTCATCAGCTGCAGCTCGACGACGTGCCCGCCTACTGCCTCTTCGAATCGGTGGTACTTCTCGAGGAACTTGTTGTGGAATCGGAGGTATCGGATCGGAAGTGTAAGATTGTCTTGATGGCTCGTACGGTATGCGCTGTATACGATCTGCTTCGCCAACAGCAGTCAACGTACGCCTGGCAATATCTGATATCCTCCCGACTGATTGTGCCAGCAATGGTTCAGCACGTTGAGTTGGTGGAGTGTCGCTTAGATGCAAAATTCAGTGGAGCACATCAGTCTGCACATGCATTTTAAAAAATTGTTAACAAAAATATACAAAATTAGAACTTCTCTATATATGTACACATGAGAAAAAATTTTACTTACACATAATTCAGCTATTGTGCTGCTAGATTGATAGTCCACGGGGTTCGGTTGTTGTATGGTTGGATTGCCAATTGATCGTCGTGTGCGTCTCCAATACCACTCAGCATATCCATCCGCGACCACACTTTCACCGAAAGTGGGCTGTCCAATCAAAACATATGCCTGACGGTTTATCCAGTTAACGAGGTGCATCGCATCAACATCGTCCCACCCACCACCAGTCGTCCGCATGTCACGATGATGCAAATCTACCCCCGTGTCAACGACATCAAGAATTGGCTGCACCAATCTAAACTGCCGTTGGACTCGATCAGGACGATGTAACTCTATCGTCTCCCAACACAATAGAGACGTAACAGACATCCAAATGTTTCTCCCGTGTGTGCAGTACGAGGGTAGGGATGCCAACATGTGCTCGTCATAAGGACACCATTTAAACTGTGAAATGAGATATATAGCAGTAAATAGTAAATCAGTGTATATTTATTATAATTGATTGCAAATTCATAATAGTTAGACTTACATGATTATATCGCATTCGATCCAACTGATCCCTGTATGCAAGCAGAACGTGTGTTGGGGTGCGGGAAAGCTCAAGTGGACCCTGTCATGCTGAACCTCTAGGCGCATCGGGAGGTATATCCTCTATCGGCCGTACTCTGTCCGGTCTAATGGTTGGAATGCGCTCCCGAGCCCATAACTATCACAATATAAGTAAATTTTAGTTTTAGCCACATATCCCACAATCATTTTTTAAATAAAAGCTGAAAAAAATAGTTAATTTAAATTTGATTTTATTTCAAACCTGAATCAACAAAAGTGGACCACTTATTTGATGCGCCGTATAATTTGTTGCATTGCACATACATCGATATAAATGAGCCAGTGCCACACTACCCCAACTAATTGTGCCAGACAACTGTAGATCTCGTATATATCGTAGGAAGCGTAAATGAACCCAATTCCCAGATTTGTCCGAGAATAAAAACCCACCAATAAGCTGCATAATGCGACACCATGCATGTTGTGTAACCATATCCGATGTCACGTATGGCTGGAGCAGCTGAGTAAGGGCTCTCTCGATAGAGCTCAACTTTAAATGAGACCTGTCTAGGTCTGTGCCCGTGGGTCGAAAACCAAGCAGTGCTTCGCACATGTTTAACAACTCTGCTTGCGGATAAGTTGATCCACGGCCAATAACTGGCTCACCGTCCATGCGTAAGCCGAAGAGGACCTCTACGTCTTGCAGGGTAGTTGTGGCCTCTCCGACTGGTAAGTGGAAGGTGTGCGTCTCTTGACGCCATCTCTCCACCAACGCTGTAATAAGTGGATGATCAATCTTCGTGTACGGTAAACGAATGACTCCACCGAACCCAGCCAACTCCATAAGTTGCTGGACACAGGGATCGAGTGGTCGAGCAATCCAAAAGGCGCTGTCATTGCGCCTTGCACTAAGGACAGTATCTGGTAACTGTCCTGCCCAAATATGCGTAGATCTATGTCTATGTTGTATGATTAACACATCTGGTATAATTGGGCCGGGGTCAACTCCATCAGCCGTAGGCTTGTACATGATGTTCTGAAACGAAAACAACAATAAAGAATTTATCATTTTATTAATGGATATAAAATGCATAAAAAATGTTATAAATGGAAATGAGTAAAGACATGAAATGAATTTGTAGAACATCAAATAAAAACCAATTAAACGAATCGAATAAAATAAAGACCAATTAAAACAGAGTACTTAATACACCAATTTAAGGTTAACACTTTCCCCAAATGTTATTTTATGCACAAGTTATATAGCAATACATAAGGTGTACATAATACAACATTAAAACTTGATACATCAATATATAAATTAAAGATATCAACCCTGTTGAACGGCACTGTTGGGGCAATTTCTCCTGTTGTGTCCAGTCTGGTGACAGTTCCTACAACGTGGCGGCGAATCAGGGTTGCGCTAGTCCATCTCATTTCTAATCCTCGATGTCCTCATACGACCCCGACGACGGTTCTTGAATTGGTACGGATTCGGTGCCAACGTAAAGGGGGGAGTGCGCCAATAATCCTCATGAGGAATAGGTCTAAACTATCCTGTATATGTCATTTTGTAGTACGGTGTCGTGTTGAATGGTGACACGAGATCCCTAGGATTCAACCCTACCTACTGACAAGCTGTAAATGCGTGCGAACAAGGTATTTCATATATTTCCCACTTGGCACAATTGCATGTTCTCGAACCAAGATCAACTTGATATGTATTATTTCCCTTACCATGCTCGCGATATCCTGACACAACACAAAAAATGGCCCGACCTTGGTCATAAGCTTGCATACGATGGCTTCTCCCCTTTGTCTCATTCTGTATAAATTTGGAC
This sequence comes from Voacanga thouarsii, assembly GCA_026120185.1. Taxonomy (NCBI): domain Eukaryota; kingdom Viridiplantae; phylum Streptophyta; class Magnoliopsida; order Gentianales; family Apocynaceae; genus Voacanga; species Voacanga thouarsii. The sequence continues at coordinate 2,561,900 of JANUWF010001636.1, read as the reverse complement.
CATATCTTAGAAGGAAAGTGATATCGACTGTGATTGGCCTCCTGTCTATGGTCATTAAAGTACTTGACTGTTTTCTAGAATGAAGACTCGACGATCACCTTGATGGGTAGTGTTGGGGATATGCCCTATAGTCAATTTGTACTTATACTATTATCATTATGTTTTATATAATAATATGTGGCTTTCCTTTCCATGAATAATGAGTTTTGTTTTGTTGGTCATCAAGTACGTGACTTGATAGTAAAACCCTACAAAATGACTATTCTAAAACTGTCCCTGATCGATTATTATTATTGGAATAATAATAAATTAAGATTAGTATGTTTGTGACTTGATGGCTATGTTTTACTGGCCATGGATATTTGTGATATCGAGTCAAGATATAAATAAATGTTAGAGAACATTGTATTGGATATGACCCACTGTGAGAGTACTTCATGGAATATGTCATAAGTACTTTCTAGCCATAATAATATTGAAAGTCCTTCGACCTAAATTCATCATAGTTTTCTACTTGATAAATTCTATATTTTGACATTGTCTAAAGTTGTCTTTAACCAGATAATAAATTAGACTACTGTTGGATATAGAATAAATCAAGGAGAGGAATATGATTGATTGTGAAGGAATTTGTCCCTCTCAGTTATGGGAGAGATATCCATGGACCCCTTGATAAGTTAGACTGTTAAAAATGCATGGCCGTGCTCAAATATATCAATTTAAGATATTGATATCATTTGTTTGAACAATCTACTATGAAATCAAGAAATAATTGATTAAGCTTAATAAGGATGATATGCTCCGTACCTTATGCTTAATCTGGATATCGTGTGACAAAAGGACTAAATATAAAATTATGGTTTGGTTCAAAGAGATCACCGATCTTCTTTTAACCTGGATAGTTATAATATTTTTCTAGAAACTGCTTATAACTTGTGGGCCATTTAAATATGATTTAGGCACACTATCAGTGTTGAATGAACTTATAGGGTCACACAATAAGTGAACTTGTTAGGTTATTTTTCTGGTGACCAAGTTCGATGAATCTGGAAATATGTCTAAGTTAATCGTACTTAGAAAATTTACCAGATACAATGAATCTGGAAATATGTCCATATTCGATGTATCTGGATGATGTCCAGATTATAAGAATCGACTCGGTAAATTAATTAGTTAAATTACCGAGATAATGGCAGAATCTTATCATATCAGTTTTAATTTAATTTGAATTTAAATTAAAATATGATAAGATATTATTAGGGTTGGACTCTAAGAGGTTCGGGGGTTTTTAAGAAAACCCTAGCCGTCTTTTCAATAGTCCAATTTTTCAGTTGAGAACATTCGTGCCATTCTCTACCAGAAAAGAAAGAAACACCTCTCAAACCCTAGGCGCTAGTACTCCCCGGGTATCGAGTGAGTTCGCGGTGTGTATCCGATAGAGGACGTTCGCATACTGCAGCGTCTGGTGATTGTTCGGGTTGAACGTACAACAGCGCAACTAGAATCGAAGGATTTCGATTACAGCAACCAGTGGTAATTCTTAAACCTTAGATCTTCTTAATCGTTTACTTGGGTCCTCAAGAGGGATTCGTGGATGTTTTTCGCGTTTAGGAGTCCATGAATTCTAACAGTGGTATCAGAGCAACTTGTTAAACGATTAGGTTGATTCATCTGTGTTAATCGTATTGTTGAATACATGTATGATATATATATATATATATATATGAATTTAAACGGTATGTATCAGCATGTTCGCATGATTATGATTTTAGAATACTTAGCATGCAGACTGCCTGAATTAGGTTTAATATGTGCGTCTTAGTCACCTGATCAGACCAGATTAGTTGCAGATTGTCTGTAAATTGGTCTGTTTTAATATGATATGGTATCGTAAGCATGCTATCCGTTGTTCTATATTTGCGAATTGTTTTTATTAATCGGCCATGATAATATGTTATCTGTATAAATATGATTAAAAGAACGCATATTGTATGTAATATGAATTTTCACGGCGATGGTTACTAAGGGGTCCGAACGTTAATTTGATTAATATTAAAAAATCGGAAGACAAAATCTCATTCAATGAGAGAAGGAAAAATCGTTTTTCCTTCCGGGGGCGCTGCTCCCGGAGACCCCCGCAAGGGGCAGCGCCAGGGGCGTTGCCCCTTGGAACCCCAACTAACTGTTCATTGTGTGTTATTCGTCAGTGTTTTTGATTGTAGTTGTGGATTATTTTGAATAGTGCATAGCATGGCCCGTTTTATCCCAATGTGATTGGCTTGTTACATTATGGTTGTTTTAAGTTGTAATTTTTAAATACGCCCTGCGTGTCATTTTTCATTGTTGTAAAATTGTACTGCTTTCCTAGAATAGGAATTATTTTAATTTTACTATCCAATATAAAAGAAGACGGCAGCCGACATTCACAACCAAGGAGGAGTATGCTCAAGGCATTAGAGAATGCTTAAGGAGTTCATATACCTAGATTGACCACCTTGATCTTCACTTTGCTCGTGATGATCAACATAGGTTATGGGCCATGCTATGTCACTTTTATTTATGTCTTGTATGCATATTTGATATGTTTATTTCCTGCTTACTACAATCAAATTTTTTTTTAAAAAAAAAAATCTAAGTGTTAAATGCCTTCCAAAATCAAACACTTGTTATTACTTGGATCATCATATGGTCATTCCTACCAAAGTAGGATGCTTTTGATTATCTGAGTGAGATAAGATGGAAAATAGTTTTCCATATGTTTGATATGGTTTGACTTAACTGGGCTATCAAAATGGTTTTGGGCCTAGGGCATTTTATGAGATATTTTTAGCCGGGACATTTGATGTCTATCTCATTTAAAATTAGAGTTTTATTTAATTATAAGATTAAAGCCAAAGCTTACTTATGATTAAAATAAAATATTTTTCCCCACTACGAAACATCAAAATGTTGAAGTTTCAAAAAGTTTAAATGCTTTTAGTGGGAGTTTTTCGTTAGAGTCTCAAAAATTAATTACTTTGCATATTTTTGTATGTAGATAATGGCAACAAACAATTGGAATAATTCATTGCGATCTGTGCTTGAGAAAGACAAGCTTAGTGGGACTAACTTTCTTGATTGGGCACGAAACTTAAGAATTGTTCTTAAGTAAGAAAAAAGGCTCTATGTTCTTGAAAATTCTATTCCCCCTGCTCCAGCAAATAACGCCTCAAAAGCTGAAAAAGATTCTTATAGTAAGCACAAAGATGACTCCAACGATGTTACTTGCCTCATGCTAGCAACCATGAACTCTGAACTTCAAAAACAGTTTGAAGAAGTAGAGGCATATGACATGATTGTGCATCTCAAGGAAATGTTCCAAGAGCAAGCACGACGAGAGAGATTTGAAACTCACAAGGCGTTAAATGCATGTAAAATGGTTTCTGGCACCTCGGTAAGTGCTCATGTCCTTAAAATGAAGGGCTATCTAGATCATCTTGATAAGCTTGGTGCTCCTGTTAATCATGACATGGCCACATATTTGATCTTGGGCTCTTTACCTGCTGAGTGTGACCAGTTTATCATGAATTTTAACATGCATAATATGGAGAAATCCATTACTGAATTGCATGGGATGCTAAAACAAGCTGAACTGAACATTAAGAAGAATACTCCTAGTGTTCTAATGGTTCAAAAAGGGAAAGGCAAAAAGAACAACCAAAAGGACAAGGTCATGGCTAGTAAGGGTAAGGACAAGGCAAAGTCCAAGTTCAAGCCCAAACCTAAGGCCAAGACACCAAATGAGGGAGCTTGCCACAATTGTGGAGAACAAGGACATTGGTTAAGAAATTACAAGCTCTATTTGGAAGCAAAGAAAAAGAAGGACAGTGAGACTACCGCTTCAGGTATTTATGTTATTGAAATTAATTTATCTACTTCTGATTCATGGGTATTGGATACCGGTTGTGGATCTCACATTTGTGTAAATGTGCAGGGTCTAAAAAGGAATAGAGCCTTGGCAAAAGGCGAGGTGGACCTACGAGTTGCGAATGGAGCAAAAGTTGCTGCAGTAGCTATAGGAACTTTTGAATTAATTTTGCCCAGTGGACTTGTTTTAGAACTGAACAATTGTTTTTATGTTCATGTCAAATGGTAAATGTTGCCACTCAATTACCATCCCTGGATTCGAATCCTGCAGTGCAAGCATAAATCGTGGCAACTGCTCGAATGAAGAAGGCCAATCCCCATAAACCATCTCAATAGCCATCCTCATGGCATTCCATCCTTTTTTGTAAGATGAGCTAAAATGCAATACATTCTGAATATGACTATTAATCTCGCGCACTGTAATCTCAGGTCTATCGTGTATTATAGTCATAATGTGCTTTGCCATAAAATTGGCGCTCATATTGTGGTGGTTTCCATCGACTATCCGAACTAAACAAATATGCTCTCCGTACCAGCGAGTAATTTGCCATAAATTGTACTTTGCTTTCTTCCGCGCACGGATCTACCAATAACATCGATGTTCGTCAGTAGAATTTTTGCACTCAGCAATCCAAAGTGTAGACTTACTTTCAAGGACCGTAAACTCTCGACCCATTCACACGGACCATGACCTAACAGCCCACAATAGCTCATCCTTATCCTTGAACCACATTCCGACACACAAATCATTATTTGATTCTGACAAAAAATTCATCCCAGAACCGCCTGTTGCGATTCTATCATTATCATATTCTCTATTTGGAGAATTATTCAAACTATCAAGGTACTCAGAATATAGTGGATTGTATAAGCGCTCCGGTACGCTGACCCCATAAGCAGGCTGAGGTATTACAGAATGATCAGGGAATGCAAAAGTATTGGGCATCGTAGAAGAACTAGGGAATGCAGAAGTACCCGGTATCGCAGAAGGACCGGGGAATGCAGAAGTACCCGGCATCACAGAAGGACCGACCATTTCAACTTCAACATTATCGTCTCCATCATCCTCGTCAGGACTCTCATCAGCAACAGGTCCATCCACATCCGGTGTAGCTCCTAAACCATCTACAGTCGCCTCAGGAGTATCAATCCAAACGGGCTCTCGAGTAACCCAATCATCAACTGGAGTGATGTGCAGCGGAACACCCAAATCAGCACCTGGAAACAATGGCAAAACTGCCTCGGTATGGGATGGTTGAATGTGCTCACGATATTCTTGTATTGAAGGTGCTTCGGGTTGGTTGAATCTCATTGGGGATTTATAATGCGACTGAAACACATCATGATGCATAGGTAGAGAACTACTTGGTAATGGTGGTATTTGTAGATACGGAGCTGGTGTAGGATTGGCTTGAACTTCAACACTTGGAGCAACTGTAGGGGTTTGCAACATCTCATACTTTACATGCAAATCAACTGGTTGTCCCCCCACAATGGATGTATAGTACCACAAATTTTCCATATCCTCATCGTCAGTAATATTTCCTATTGTGACCTCCCAACATTACCAACGGAAGCGTCTTCTCGCATCGCGATTTGCAACTTTACAGTAGACACGTCCAAGCCTCGAATCACACATATTTTATTGACTAAGGCAGCATAATTTACTCGATTTCTAACAAACAATATCTTGTGAAAGGGACCGTCAAAAAAATCACCATTTGCGGTGCGAATAATCTCGCAGTCCCAATAGAACCGTAATCTTACAGGTTGTTCCAATGACATTGTACCTAAATAAGTTAGATATTTTTTTCTATTATAATTAAATTCTATCAAATGTTATAAATATTATACTGTACAAACCAATATCAAATAAATCAATTAACCAGAACAGACTCAAAATCTATGCTTTCTATTAAATAATTAAATTCTAACAAAATCCATGCTTTTTTTTTTTTTTAATGACAACAATTACAAAAAAGATCTGCATGAACTAATTTGAACTAATTCAACATGAACTAAGTGTCTTCTTAATGTTCCCGTGTCAAAATTAACTCTTATTCAAGATGTATATAAAATGTTAATTTTGGTTTTAATTTAAAGAAATTGAAATTAATTGGATAATTTTTATTTAATTCAAATAATGACTATTTCAAAATATTCAATTTCTCAAATATTTGAAAATATTAATATTCTACATTTAATTAGTTTTTTATTTTTTAATTTCACTCTAACTTTTTTTTTTGTGGGTTTTACTTGAAAAAATCTGAAAAGGCTCTAACACCCAATTATATTTCCATGTAAAATTCAAATATTAATATTCTTATTCGTTTAAGATAAAAAAAATAAAAAATGTTTAACAAAAATAATTTAATTATATTAAATAATTTTTTATCAAAATAAAAAATAATCGAATTTCATAACATCTATATAAATCTCAAATCTTCCTCGTATCTCAATTAATAATTCTAACAAAAGTTTTATTTTTATTTCTTGACAACAATTACAAAGAAATATAATATGAACTAATTAAGATAATTAACAGCTATAATAAAAAAAAAATTAATATACGGATTTGATTTTTTCTACTTAATTTTTACATAAAATATTAATATTAAATATTTGAAAAGGATAAAATATTATTTTTTCTTTAACTTCATATGCTTATTGTCCATAAATTAATTTTATATTATTTTTTAATTATTGAAATTCATTTTATATCAATACCATCGTTGAATTTTAATTTCAAAAATTAAAATCTTAGATAATTTCATACATTTTATTTTAATATTTTAATTTTAATTTGTATATAAAAATGGAAGGATTTTTTTTTTTTTAAATCTTTCACTCAACATTAATTTTTTTCATTTTATTTATGCCTAAATTGTCAAATGGAGAAATTAATTTTTTTTCTTAGTTAGATATTACAAATTTACAAATTTAATGTTGTAAATTGCATGAAAAATTTTATTAATCTTCATGTTAATTTATTTAGAGAAATATTCTTGTTTAATTTTTATTTCATAAAATATATATCTAAAAAATTTTGAAAAAGAAATTGAAGTCTCTTCTTAATATTCAACATTCAAAATTAAATCTTCTTCAAATTGTATATAAAATATATTTTTTGTTTAAATTTAAAGAAATTAAAATTAATTAAAATTTTAATATTTATTTAATTCAAACGACTATTTCGAATTATTCAAATTCTCAAATATATGAATTTTTATTATTAATATTTCAAATTTAATTGTATCTAAAAAAAAATAAGGATAGGTCTTTTAATTGGATCCAAATTTAATTTCATACTCACCAAAATAACCAAATTAAACTATAGCAAATACTCACTGAAATAAATAACAATAACTGATAAAAAAATTCATATTTTCACAAAATATATATCCAAACAGTTTATATAATATGATAAAATAATAACAAATTTTTTTATTCACTGTAAGAACTTGTGATCAATGGTGGAATGAAAATATACTGCTATTAAATTTCTTCTTCCTAAATAGACATTTTATGGAATAGATCATGTGACAGTATAATACGCGGTGCAGTTTCTACTTTTGACTTCGATATAACCGTGCAAAGAGGAACCTCAAGCTCTTTATCCTCCTTAGTTGTTTACCTTAGCAGACAGGTTTTTGATTCTGTGAAATGGAGAAAATAATTTTTTTAGCAATTTTACTTGCTTACATAATAACAGATAATTTCATAAAATTGTCAATCTATGATAAAAAAAAAAAAAAACCTGAAGAGCTTGAACTTTACCGTCAATATGAAGAAGGATGGCAGTGGACTTCTACTGCAAGACGGGCGGAGTTTCTACTGCCAATTATGTGTTGGCCGGGATGGCGATGAGAAGACAAGAAGAGCCTGGGAATGAGAAGAGAAGAAGAGCCTGGCAATGAGAAGAGCAGAAGAAATTGGAGAAGAAGAAATTTGGCCGGGAAGGGAGAAATAAATAGATAGAGTGTCAGTGGAGAAAGCAGCAACCCGTGATCAAAAACTTTTTTCTGTCAGGCCTCGCGTCTGCCAGACGCGAGGTGCGCTGACCTCGCCTGACAAAAGCTGCTGTTTCTCTGAAAAAGAGGCTGTCGGGACTGTAAAGCTGGTCAGAGCCAGGCCTCGTGTTTGGCAGACGCGAGGATACCTGTCCACGGCCAGAATGAGTTCACCTCGCGTTTGCCGGACGCGAGGTGTCAGCATACCTCGCGTATGGCAAACGCGAGGAACCTCCTCCATGGGCCAGGGTCAGATTTCGAACCTAGTTACGGGTGGACATTCCAAAACGAACCCATTTTGGTCAAAAACCCCTGCCCCTGGCCAAAGCCCTTGCTTTTTTGTGGTTTTGTTGCCCCTTACCCATTTTGATCCTCAAACCACAACTAATTTTTTTGCTCGTTTTTGCAGTTGTTGTTCGTGGTCCTCTGGCAAGTGTCCTTTACAGATTTGCGTTCCTCTGCGTCGCTCTTCCTCTTTGTGTTTAACTCAATTGGTATTGGGCACTTTCGCCAAATCTTTTCTTTTTTCTAGACAATTTTAAGGAAACTGGTGGAATTTTGAGGACCGCCGATACGTCCATGGGCTTCTCCATTACTGCTTACGAAACTGGTGGAATTTGGTATCTCATGTTTCGATCTTGGCATATGGCGTCTTGGAGGCTGGTGGTTCACGGTTGTGTATTTGTTTTTTATTTCTTTATATTGTACTTTCTTAGAAGTGTTATATATTTTTTTATTATCTTTGATTTTTACCATAGGTGTAACTTATTTTTGTTTTATGAATATTTTATCTTATTTAACACCAAAAAAAAAATCGTAAAAAAAGCCACCTTTAAACCTTTATTTCCCTTTGATCTTCATTTTGGCCTTAATTGACTCGAAAAATAAAGTGCAAAATCTTGAGCATAGCTCCTCTCCAGTGTGCATTAAATGAATATTTTTTAATCTTTACATCAAAATATGTCGAATACAAAAAAGAAGAAATTAAAATCCCAACGATTTTTATTTCACTGCCAATATTATGGGTTGGCACCAATATTATGTCAGGGGGTTTTTGATCAAAATAGGGGTTTCCAAAAACAGGTTCGGATGGGGGTAGGGAATGCGGGGGACTTCCCGGGATAGGGAACCTTGTGTTTGCCAGACACGAGGAGCAGCGGTACCTCGTGTCTGGCAGACACGAGGATTGGCCACCATTTCTCGGTCAAAAGCCGTGCAGAGATTCAGTAAAGAAGCGCAGATATTTATGAATATCTGATAAAAAGCAAACAACCTCATGTCTGGGAGACACGAGGTTGTCGGCCTTTTTTATTTCTCCCCACTTGGCGTGTCGGCTTTTTTCAGTGAACATAGATTCCACTGAAATGGAATCTCTGATTTCACGCGGTGCATGCAAAGCAATTCACGGGAGGAACAGTGTGCAATTTTGCCTATAAAGTGCGCGCAACCGACTTCATTTTCATTCATCTCCAAAAGCCGCAGCTCCGTCCAATTCTCTCTTCACATTTCAATCGATTCTCTCTTAACATTTCACGGCATTTGCCGACGCTCTCTCTCAAACAGAAAGCCCAATAGTTTAGTTTTTCTCTATTTTTAAATTTATTAAACTTTTTTTTCCACACATCTGGAATTATATATCATATTTATTTCTTTTCATCACTATTAATTTATCGTCGGAGATTTGTGATGGAATTACAAGTTAGAAAAAGTGTAGCTGTCTGTATACTTGAGCCATACACGTGACTTCTATATTACAGGTTTTTTTTTAAATAGATATTATATCAATTAATTTATTTATTTGTTCAAATAGATATATTGACTGATTTATAATCGTTATATTTTAATTTGCATCCATGTTAAAAAATCGTTATATTTTTTTATATTTAATTTTTTATTATTTGTTACAATTAATTGATTTATATTGATATTGTATAGTACAATATATTGCATAGCACAAAAATATTTGACTAAATAACTTACTGTTAGGTTAAAGGAAAAATGATCGACTAATTATTTCTAATAATTTGATTAGAAAAATATTAATATAAATTAGACGAAAAATATCTAATTATGCACAAAATTTCAAATTAAATGAAAAAATTTAATGTAGTATATATTAAAATTTTAGGTTGAACCTTATCTTTAGTTTTTATGGTGAACTTAATAATTTAATTTATTTGCAATATTTAGTTAGTTGTTTTTTTATACTGAATTTAATTTGATTACGATTTACGTCCATATTAAAAAATCATTATATTTTGTTTGATATTTGGTTTTTGATTATTTGTGATGATTAATTGATTTATATTTATATTGTAGAGCACAATATATTGTTTTGGGTTGAGATGTGATGAATAATGAGACTAATTATTTCTAACAATTTGATTAGGAAAATATTAATATAAATGAGATGAAAAATATCTAATTATGTACAAATTTTCAAATAAAATGAAAATTTTAATATAGTATATATTAAAAATTAAGGGTGAACCTTAACTTTTATGGTGAACTTAATAATTTAATTTATTTGTAATTTTTAGTTTGTTGTTTTTTATACTTAAGTTAATTTAATTTAGTTTAATTGTAATTGACGTCCATGTTAAAAAATTGTTATATTTTGTTTGATATTTGATGTTTGATTATTTGTGACGATTAATTGATTTATATTGATATTCTATTATATAGCACAATATATAATTTAATTTTTTTGTAATTTTTAGTTTGTTGTTTTTTATACTTAAGTTAATTTAATTTAGTTTAGTTTAATTGTAATTTACGTCCATGTTAAAAAATTGTTGTATTTTGTTTGATATTTGATATTTGATTATTTGTGACGATTAATTGATTTATATTGATATTCTATTATATAACACAATATATAATTTAATTTTTGGTGGGATTTTTAGTTTGTTGTTTTTTTATACTTAAGTTAATTTAATTTAGTTTAATTGTAATTGACGTCCATGTTAAAAAATTGTTGTATTTTGTTTGATATTTGATTTTTGATTGTTTGTGACGATTAATTGATTTATATTGATATTCTATTATATAGCACAATATATAATTTATTTTTTTTTGTAATTTTTAGTTTGTTGTTTTTTTATACTTAAGTTAAGTTAATTTAGTTTAGTTTAATTGTAATTTAGGTCCATGTTAAAAATTTGTTATATTTTGTTTGATATTTGATATTTGATTATTTGTGACGATTAATTGATTTATATTGATATTCTATTATATAGCACAATATATAATTTATTTTTTTCGTAATTTTTAGTTTGTTGTTTTTTTATACTTAAGTTAAGTTAATTTAGTTTAGTTTAATTGTAATTTACGTCAATGTTAAAAAATTGTTGTATTTTGTTTGATATTTGATATTTGATTATTTGTGACGATTAAGTGATTTATATTGATATTCTATTATATAGCACAAAATATAATTTAATTTTTGGTGGGAGTTTTAGTTTGTTGTTTTTTTATACTTAAGTTAATTTAATTTAGTTTAGTTTAATTGTAATTTACGTCCATGTTAAAAAATCATTATATATTTTTTTTATATTTAGTTTTTGATTATTTGTGATGCTTAATTGATTTAATATTGATATTCTATTGTATATCACAATATATTGTTTTAGAACAACCTGTGCTGAATAATAATGATATTGGTTTCATATAGCAATTCAATGTTGCGACATTCTTTATTTATTTATTTTTTTAATAGAAAAATTCTTTTACATTGTTTATTTAGGCACAATGTCACTAGAACAATCCGTTAGATTACGGTTGTATTGGGATTGCGAGGTTATGTGTATCCCAAACGGCAATTTTTTTAACGGTCCATGTCGCAAGGCATTGATTGTTAAAAATTGAGTTAGTTACCTCGGTTTAGTCAACAAAATATGTATACTTCGTGGATGAGACATGTCTACTGTTCAGTTACAAATAACAATGAGAGAAGATACTGTTTTTGGCGCTGCACTAAGGTCTACGACAACTTTCATAATAGACGATGAAGATATGGATGGATTATGAGACTATGCATTCACCGTGAAGAGACAACCAATCGATTTGCACGTTCATCATGAGATGGTACAAATTCAAAATGAAATAGATACAAACGTTGCAGAACAACACAACCCCATGCCTATTACGGAATCCTTCACTGAATTAGTGAATTCAGCCACTTCAGTGCACAGGGCTAATATTGATTTAAATGCGCTTATACCTGTTTACGCCAGTAATCCTGGACATCTCCCAAGTGACAATTTTCAATCCCTTTATACTCCGATAGTTCCGGATGTCTCAATCGTCGGACCAACTTCGATGGGGTTTGTCACGCCTTCATTTCATGTCGATGTTTAGCCTATACAAACACAGCCCAACCCCATGCCGTTGTTTTCTACTGCGAAAATAGATATTCCATTGGATATTACCCCAGTCGATGAGTGGGTTACTCGAGAACCCAATTGGGTAGGTGCTCCAGAGGCGATCGTGGATGGTTTAGGAGCAACATCCGACCTTGATGGACCGAATGCGGAAGATACCCCCGACGAGGACGAGGGAGATGGTGATGCTGGAGAACATGGAGCCGGTCCTTCTGTAATGCCACCACCTGGTAATATACCTGCTGAACCAGACCGATTGTATAATCCACTGTATTCAATGTATCTTGACAGGTTGACTGCTGCTCAAGAAATGGAAAATGAATGTGATGGAACGACGACGGGAAGCAATCGGATGGATTTATGGTCAGAATCTACTAATGACTTGAGGATTGGAATGTGGTTTAGAAATAAGGAAGAGTTATTTTGGGTAGTTCGATCGTGGTCTATCAAATTGGGTCGTGAGTTCATAGTACAAGAAAGCAAAAGCGCGTCCTGGGTTGCCGAATGCAAAAATTAAACTCCACAACATCCTTGTTATTGGCAAATTCGTGCGCGAAAGAAAAAAGGTTATGGATTGTGGCAAATTACTCGATGGCATGGAAAACACATTTATCTAGTTCGAACAATAGACGGAAACCATCGCAACATGAACGCCAAATTTATGGCGAAGCATATTATGTCAATGATTCACAATAATCCAGAAATAACGGTTAGCGAGATAAACAACCATATACATGACACTTTACATTTCACTCCGTCTTACAAGAAATGATGGAATGCGTGCAGGTATGCCATTGATATGATTTATGGTGACTAGCCTTCTTCATTTGCACAACTGCCACGGTATATGCAAGCCTTGCAAGATGCCAATCCAGGTACCGTAGTGGCATGACATTTCCTACCTATGGACAGCAATGGCACAAAGATATTTAGATATGTTTTTTGGGCGTTCAAGCCATGCATTGATGCATTTATTTACACGAAACCGGTGGTCAGCGTCGATGGGAAATTCCTTAAGGGTATATACAAGGGAAAATTATTAACGGTTGTTGGTCAAGATGTCAACAATCATATATTACCCATTGCTTTTGCAGTCGTTGATGAGGAAAAAAATGACAGTTGGGGTTGGTTTTTGTCGTTACTCAGGGTGCATGTACTTAAGGATCGAAGAATTTGTTTAATATTCGACAGACACGTTGGGATAGTGAATGCCCTTCATCGACTACCCGGTTGGCAGGAGCCAATGGCAGTGCACAGATTTTATCTCAGACATATTCGAAGCAACTTCAATACAAAGTTCAAGAATTATCAGTTGAAGAAGTTGATTATGCAGCTGGGGATCAAAGTAAGAAGCGAAAATTTTTGCAGATTATAGAAGAAATTAGTATGCTGAACCCCCAAGCCAAGACATGGTTGGATTTGATTCCGAAGGAGCAATGGACGCTTGCTTATGATGGTGGCCATAGGTGGGGTAATATGACAACTAATTTGGCTGAATCATTAACAGTGTCGTCAAAGGTATACGTGCCTTGCCCATCAAGGTTATTGTTGAGTCTTCTTTCAAAAAAACAGTCAAATATTTCAACGATCATCGACAGGAGGCTAATCATGGTAGGTATCACTTCCCTTCGACTATATGGGCAAAGTTTGTGAAGAATGAGATGAAAGAAAGAAGGCACCGTGTGCTGGCTTTTAATCAGGATAGGGATATTTTTAGTGTGGTGTCAGCACATCGAGAGCATGGAAAGGGAAATAATTCTTATGAAGTTAATGTTGGTACCAGGTCATGCAGTTGTTGCAAATGAGAAATATATGGAATTCCTTGTTCGCACGCATTTGCAGCATGTCAGCAATTGGGGCTGAACCCTGGGGATCTCGTGTTATCGGAGAACACAACAATGTCCTACAGGTTAACGTATACGCTAAAATTCAAACCCATCCCGCACGAGGATTATTGGCGCGACCCTGGTTTAATCTTGGCGCCATATGCTTACCGTTTCAAGAATCAATGATCTGGTCAAATGCGGACGGCGCGTATTCGGAATGAAATGGATGAGCGTAATCCTGATTCACCTCCTCGATGTGGGTTATGCCATTGCAGCGGATATAAGAGGAGGAATTGCACCCACGGTGCTGTAGATTGATGTTAGAATATTTTACATGTTCTTGTTTGATAATTTATATGACTAATGTAATATTTCTTCTTTGATGTGTTGTATCGAAACATCTTATGTGTGTAATAATATTCATCACGTCTGTTTATCTATTTTGTGGTATTATGGTTGCATAAATGATGATATTTTCACTTTATTCTGTAGAAATTGCACCCATGGTACTGTAGATTGATGTTAGAATATTTATATATTTTGTGGTATTATGGTTGCATAAATAATGATATTTTCACTTTATGTTATTTAATAATATATTATAATCGTTTTTTTTTTTTTACGTTTTAGGATACCATTAATGGACCCTGTATAAGACGGAGTTGATCCCTGCCCTATTATTCCGGACTTATTGACTCTGCAGCGTCGACATAGATCGACACATATATGGGTAGGACAGTTGGAAGATACTGTCCTTACTGCAAAGCGCAATGATAGCGCTTTTTGGATTGTTCGACCATTCGATCCACGAGTCGAGCAACTTATGGATATAGCTGGATTCGGTGGGATTATGCGTTTGCCGTACATGAAGATTGATCATCCCCTGATTACAGCGTTAGTGGAAAGATGACGCCAGGAGATACACACGTTCCATCTTACAGTGGGAGAGGCCACAATTACACTATAGGATGTCGAGATTCTTTTTGGATTACGCGTGGAGGGTGATCCAATTATTGGCCGTGGGTTCAACTGCTCACAGGCAGATCTACTAGATCTATGTGACGCGCTACTGGGTTTTCAACCCACGAGTACAGACCTGGATGGATCTCGATTGAAGTTAAGCTCACTCGAGAGAGCGCTGACTCAACCTCTCCCAACGCACGCAACTCCTGATATGGTTGCACAACATACAAGGTATCACATCATACAGCTTATTGGTGGATTTTTGTTCTCCGATAAATCTGAAAACTGAGTTCATCTGCGCTTCTTTAGGTATATACGCAATCTCGAGTTGGTTGGTACACTGAGTTGGGGTAATGCAGTATTAGTTCATTTGTATCGTTGTATGTGTAACGCTACTGTTTACACGGCGCATCAGATCAGTGGTCCACTTCTATTGATTTAGGTACGAATTTAAATCCAAAATACAAATTTAACTATGTTAAATCAATTATATTTTTCTAATGTTATTATTTCTCTGGAAGTACAGTTAGGGGCTTGGGAGCGCATTCTCACTATTAGACCCGATAGAGTACGCCCAGTGGAGAACATTGGCCCGAATGTGCCTAGGGAAGCAGTATGGCAGAGTCCACTAGAATTGTTCCGCACCCTAATACATGTGCTGATTGCGTACAGAGATCAGTTGAATCGGATGCGACACAATCACGTATGTATTACTACGATATTATTAGATTGGAATCGAATTTTAAATAATATTTATTGTTATTTATTGTTTGAAACTAATTTTATTTATTTTGCAGTTTATTTGGCAACCTTATGATGTGAACATGTTAGCATCTCTACCTCCGTACTGTACGCATGACCAACAAATTTGGATGTCTATCACATCTCTGCTGTGTTGGGAGACGATTGAATTACATCGCCCCGATCGAGTTATGCGACAATTTGGATTGTTGCAAAATAATTCCGAATGCTGTTGACACGGGGTCAAATCTGCATCAGTGGGACCTACGCACTACTGGTGCCGGATGGGATGAGGTGGATGCGCTACGCCGTGCTAATTGGATCAATAGACATGCTTCTACCATCACCGGACAGACCACTTTCGGGCAGGCTATTGTTGCGCCTGATTATTTTGCGTTGTATTGGACTCACACATGGCGATTAATTAGCAATCCTACCATACAACAACCAAATCCCGTCGGCTATCAATCTAATAGTTCAGCCGCTGAAGTACTCGTAAGTCTATTTTTCATCGTTCATATAATTATATATAAAATTCTGACTTATTTAAAATTTTAATGATATTCTTGAAAATGAATATGCAGATCGAGGCACTGCACCGGATCTGGCACATAGGTAATGAAGCGTCTCAATATGATGCATCATACGCGCAACAAGTAGTCAGAAGAATGTCCGATATTACCATGCGTACTTTGGCTGCTAGTGGCGAATCCGATCGTTTATATCGAATGCCATATGAGCCATCCAGATGATCGTATGCTGCTGATCCGATACCGCCGATTCCGCAATAAGTGCCTCGACAAGAACCACTAATAAGACGGAGCGGTAGATGGGCACGTCGGCGCGCAGCAGTTGAGGAAGTTCCCCTGCAGCAGTATTACTCACCGGTGCATAGAGATGAAGATATTTATGTGCCATGCGCTCCTACAGGGGTCTATGATGATTACGTTCCAGTTCCGCTAGTTGCAGATAACTTCGTCCCTGGTGCAGCAGTTTCAGACGATTACGATGATTTTTTAACTCCGCAGCACCTAATTTTTTATCTTAGGTATGTTTCTTCGGGGGGCGAGTTTGCTGCTGGCACATCCACTGGACCGTCTCGGAGACAGTATAGACAGTCTGAGGACGATGTTGGTCCGTCGTACGCTACAGATGAATAAGATGAGGGACAACTTGAATCACATCCTCAACAATAACTTCCGAGACGGGTTCAACCTCAGCGAAACCGTCGAGATTTTCATTATGGGACTAGTTTTCATAATTGGTTTTGACGATTTTATGTGTATGTGTATATTATTGACATTTAAAATTAATTAAAATTAATTTTTATATATAATTGTAATTAAAATTTAGCATTCAAATTAATAAATTAAGCTCTAATAATTAAAATTAAATTTAAAATAATTAGAAAAATAATTAATTATTATTTCAAAAATATTATGTTTAACAGATTAAAGATAAATAATAAAATAAATTATATGTCTACATATAAAAATGTTTATGCTAACAAATTAATGTGAAATTCAAAAAAAAATTATTACATGTTTTTAACTTACACATTTAAAATTAATTATACATAATTGTAATTATATTTTTGCATCTAAAAATTAAAAGTAAATTTAAAGAAATTAGAAAAACAATAAATTATCATTTCAAAACTATTATATTTAACGAATTAAAAGATAAACAATAAAATAAATTAAAAAGATTAAAAATTATTGTCATTTTTTACGATAAAAATAAATTAGGATTCAATTTTAGTATTAATTGAGATTTAAAATTATTTAAAATTTTATTAAAAATAACTGTGATTTTGTATTGTGAATGAAACTAAATCAAAAAAATTATTGAATATAATTGTTTATTTAAATAAAAAACTAAATTAAATAGAACTGAAATTATATGTCTACATAAAATAATATTTTTGCTAAAGAATTAATGTTAAATTAAAAAAATTCTAAATGTTTTTACTAAAGAATTTTTGCCATGTAGAGAAGTCATGTTTTTTTAAGGATTTCTCTGTAGAGAAATCATGCAGAGAAATCAAATTGTCAAACCTCGTGAAGATTTTAGGTGTATGTTATTGACATTTAAAATTAATTATAATTAATTTTATACATAATTGTAATTAAATTTTAGTATCTAAAATTTTAAATTATATTCTAAAAATTAAATTTAAATTTAAAGAAATTAAAAAAATAAAAAATTATTTTTTTAATGAATTAAAGATAATAAAATAAATTAAAAAGATTAAAATTTATTATCATTTTTAATGATAAAAATAAATTAAAATTTAATTTTAATATTAATTGAAAATTAAAATAATTTAAAATTTTAATAAAATAACTATTATTTTGTATTATGAACGAAATTAAATAAAAAATTTATTAAATATAATTATTTATTTAAATAAAAAATTAAATTAATTAAAACTAAAATTATATGTGTAAAATAAAAAAAAAAATGATGTTGATTGAATGCATTTGAATTAGGGAATGGAGTTGAAATGGGCGCATGGCACTTTGTGTCTACCAAACACGAGGTGCACTTTTCATGGTATCTCGTGTTTGGTAGACACGAGGTACATTGACTTCCGGCTTTTTGCATTTAATGCACGCGAGGAATTTGAGGGCATTTAGTGTGCGTGGAGAATAAATTTTGAGGAGTAGACTTTGTGTATGGTAGACACGAGGTGCCGTTGCACCTCGTGTTCGCCAGACGTGAGGTTTCTCTTCTAGGGGGCTGGCCCAAAATCTGTACCCCCAGTCGGAGTTAGTTTTTAAAATCCTACCATTTTGGTCAAAACCCACTGGGGGATTGGTGTTTGGGGAATCCCACCTTTTCCGTTTAAATGAAACTCAAATTTTATAAGACATGACATTTATTAATAATTTAATAAATTTTATTTAAGTTTTTAAAAATATAATTTCAACTCAAATACATTCTAATCCTTTATATCCAAGACCTAATAACAAAAAATTAAACCAAACATGATATTTCTATGATTGTTATTATCATTACATTTTCAGAACTTGAATCAAATATCTTGTTGTTTTTTTTAAATCAATTTGTTCAAGATACTAAAAGTAGAAACAATTTACATTTACATAAATAAAACATTAAACTAATATAATAATAAATAGAATAGAGGGTGTTATTACATTTAAAAAAAAATTACTAATATCACATTACATATATATATCATTAAAATTAAAATTTATCTTTTAAATTAAGTTATTATAAGTAGAGGTATGTAATCCATTTTTTGCTTGATATTTTATTTTAAAATTCATTTTTAATTCAACTTTTTCAAATTTTTTATTAAAGTCGAACTAAATTTATTTTTTTTAAAAAAAATCGATTACATGTTAAAGTTAAATTTAATTTATTTTGATTTGTTTGAATTGTTTAACCCGCTTGCCTGCGATCAGGTGTCGTACCAGCGCCAAACTTTGTTGCCTTCCTTTCTTCGCTCAGTAGGGAAAACCTTTCCTCACTTTCCGTCCAAAGATGCTGATCAAGTTTGAGACTAAGAGTGGCTGCAGGGTCACGGGGCTAAGCTTCCATGGTAAGAGGCCATGGATTTTGGCTAGCCTGCATAATGGGTTCATAGAGCTTTGGGACTACTCCAATGGCATACTCATCCACAGCTTCAAGGGGGATTGTAAAGGCGCTGTCCACTCGGTGCATTTCCAATTCCACTGGAGAGAGCCCCTTTTTGTTTCCGGAGGTATCTTCTCGGTATATAGTTCAATTTGTTCATAAATCATTGCTTCATCCGTAAATTTAAAGAAATAACTTTTTGTTTTAACTAGTTATTTCGGCAAATCTGAGGACGCTAAGATTTTTTTTTTTTTTTTAAACACTTTTGCTCATTCTTGTTACTGACTTCAATTTTTGGGAGAATAAAGAATCGAACAATATGTTTTTCAGAAAGATGCTTTACCCAAGGCAACCTACACGAATAAGAAGGTCTAACGAAGGAATCAAAATGCACAATGCCAAAGACGTTTTTTTCTTTTTCCCTGCATATAATGAAGAAGATATTTAATGAAGTTGCCGCTCTCTAATTCGTTACAGAATTAGTCCTCCGACTTCTTTAATCTTATGGAGCTTATTGGATTGTGAAAATAATAATATTTTGCAGGAGATGATTGTGAGGTCAAAGTCTGGAGTTACATGCTGAATAGATGTTTGTTTTTCCTTAATGGACATCATGATCGCATCCGCACAGTTGAGTTCCATTATTCGGAACCCTGGATTATTAGTGCCAGCGATGATAAGGCGATTAGAATCTGGAACTGGAAGTCTCGCAGTTGCATTTGTGTGTTAAGGCACAGCCACCGAGTGACATGCGCTTCTTTTCATCCCAAGAAATATCTGGCAGTGTCGGCCTCGACGGATGGAACCATTCGAGTTTGGTTTATTCACTCCTTGAAAACGAAGCCACAATCATCTTTTGGTTTGGATACTTATACTACTTTTACCAAGAATATCCTTGAGGGCGATGTTCAAGTGAATTGGGTTTCATTCCACCCCACTCTTCCATTAGTTTATTGTGGTGCAAATGATCATCAAGTGAAAATCTGGAGAACTGGAGGTATGTGCTCTGTTTCTCACTATTTTTCTTCCAAATATGTAGTTTTATCCTACTGTGATTTGGTCATTTTGGGGAAAAGGTGCATATATATTGCTGAGAATTCACATAGCGGCAGCCATTTCAACATAATGACCTGCTCAAAGGGAAATGAAAAATCAAAATTCTCTTGCTAGCTTAGTGCTAAACGTTTAACTGAAAAATGCCGATCTTTTTCTTTCTAAAATCTAGAAAATTCAGGAAAGATCAAAATGTGAATTGGAGCTGGGATGGGGGCACTTCTACATTTCATCCTATTTTTAGTTTCGTTGTTATGTGTTGTGCTTGCAAAAATAACTTTCAGCTGCCCATGTACGTCTGCTGTTTTTTCCTTCTTAATTTCAAGGTTTTGTTTGAAGGTGTACATGTAGCAAATCTTTGTGTATAGTTACTAATAACTCAGCTCCAGCATCTTGTTTGTAGGCTACAGCTTGATTGTTTAACATCAATCTGCAATATGTTTTTTTGTCTTGGAATATGTTTTGGATTGCTTATGCTTTTTAAAAGTTTTAATGGTTTCTGGGCTTGTTTCCTTACCTTGATGTCTCTTAGCTGGCCAAGTCAGTTGGCTGATAAAACACTCATAATCTATTTAAGGCAACAATTCGTAACTCTTATCTGGAACCTTATTGGGCCTATCTATCCTCTTTTCTTCTTTGATTACGATATTTTTTTCCCCTAAATGACAGAAACTATATACTCTATGTATTTTCATATTTTTCATATTTTTTTTTGGGGAATGTTTACTACAAATTGGAATTGTGTGAGTTTGAAAGTCCCTGTTTTAGGGTATTCCAAATTATTTAGAGAGAAATGTTGTTTCCACTTCTCATGAGAACTATAGTGCTGCAAGAGCTGGATATTCCATGCGAGCTTATCTTTCTGTAGATCTTCTGAAGAATTTTATTTTAAAAGAGTATTTCTTTTCTTTTCCAAATCCTGGAGTAGAAAACATGTTGTTTTCATCTTTTTGAGTTACATATCACGCTAAGCTTCTTACATTGATTACTGGTATCAGGAAATCTGAAATTTTCTCATGAGTCAACCTTTATGCCAATGATATTTTTCAGCTTTTCTCCATGTTGATTCCATTTGTTGCAATGGAAAGCTTCAATCGAAGTCTTAGAAAGTGATTTATTTTTTGCAGGTCTAAATGGTCTGAAAGAGGGTGGATTGAGAGGGCACATGCACAGTGTATCCTGTGTTCTGTTCCATGAAAGACAGAATGTCATTGTCACAAACTCACAAGATAAGACCATTAGAATATGGGATCCTACAAAGAAGACTTGTTTGCAGACGTTTTGCAGGGAAGAAAAATTCTGGATCCTTGCATCTCATCCTTCTAGTAATTTACTAGCTGCCGGTCATGACAATGGCATGATAGTGTTCAAGTTGGCAAGGGATCGTCCAGCTTTTTATGTGAGTGGAGATTCTCTGCTTTATGTCAAAAACCGAGTTTTGCATGTCTTTGACTATTTAACTCGGAAAGATGTTGAGTTGATGTCTCTTCACACGCCTGATTCTAACAGCTTAAATAAACGCTGCCGGACTCTTTCTTATAATCCTGCAGGAAAGTCTGTCTTAATATGTTCAGACATGGACTTGGATTGTTATGAACTCTATACTTTACCTACAGACAGCTGTTGTAGTGGCAAGTCTGTTCAACAACCAAAAAGAGGCCTGGGTGGATTGTCAGCTTTTGTTGCTCATAATAGGTTTGCTGTGCTCAAGAAGACCAGCAACCAAGTATTAGTCAAGAGTCTTAACAATCACACAGTAAAGAAGATTGTTCTTCCCATTGCTACAGATGTTATATTTCATGCAGGAAATGGAAAGTTGTTATGCGGGAGCGAGGATAGAGTTATTATGTTTGACCTGGAGCAACAGATTGTTCTTGGGGACATGGAGACTTCTTTTATTCGGTATGTTGTTTGGTCAAGTGACATGGAAACCGTTGCATTGCTCAGCAAACACTCAATAATCATAGCAGATAAGAAACTTGTGCCTCAGTGCAAAGCTCCTGAGAAAAATTCCATCAAAAGTGGCACTTTTGATGATAATGGTGTCTTTGTATTTACAACCGAGAGACATTTTAAGTATTGTCTTCCTAACGGGGAGACTGGGATTATCAAAACGCTGGATCTCCCTAAATATATCACCAAAATGTATGGAAATACAATTTTTTGCTTGGACAAAAATGGGAAAAATCATCCTGTTATTATTGATTCGACTGAGTACATGTTCAAATTGTCCCTTCTGAGGAAGAGATATGACCAGGCTATCAGTATGATTAGGAACTCTGAAGTCTGCAGCCAAGGCATGATTTCCTACCTCCAGCAAAAGGGCTTTCTGGATGTCGCTCTGCAAATTGTGAAGGATGAGCGAACACGCTTCAATTTAGCACTCGAAAGTGGGAACATTCAGATGGCAGTTGCTTCTGCTAAAGAGATTGATGAGAGAGATTTTTGGAATAAGCTGGGGGCGGAGGCCCTTTGTCAAGGTAACATTGGCATTGTCGAATATGTGTATCAGAGGACAAAGGTCTTCGAAAGACTGGCTTTTCTTTATTTTATAACGGGGAATTTGGATAAGCTGTCAAAAATGATGAAAATTCCTGAAGTTGAAAATGATGTCACAAGACGGTTCCATCATGCCCTTTACCTGGGAGATATTCAAGAGCGTGTGAAGATATTGGAGAATGCTGGGCAGTTGCCACTTGCATATATCACAGCTTCAGTCCATGGTCTTTGTAATGTAGCCCAGCGTCTTGCTGTAGCACTGGCTGACAACGTCCCTTATTTACCCATGGGGAAGTCAGCATCTCTGTTGATTCCACCAAAACCCATATTATGTGGCAGAGATTGGTCTTCCTTGATAATTACCAGAGGGATCTTTGTGGGTGGTCTTGATAATTCTGGCAAGAGTGCAAATTTAGAGTGTGAAGATGTTGCAGATGCAGATTCCAGTGATACTTCGGTTAATGGAGAAGTGGATACAGTGGACACTGTTGCAAATATGGGGTCTTCTGTATTTATTGCGCCAACACCTGGTATATCTTATTGCCGGATTTGGGTGGAGGATTCATGTCATCCTGCTGAACATGCAGCTGCTGGTGATTTTGAAACAGCATTGTGTATGCAAACCGAACGATACAGGATGAAAAACTTGTCTCATTACAAGGCATTGTTTATAGATCTTTACCTGGGCAGTCAGACATATATGTGTGCCTTCCCATCAACACCAGTGATTTCAGTGGCACTGAATAGACGTTGGAATGAGTTCTCAAATGCTGATGTGCAAGGTAATGTGGCACTTGTCTTCAATTCTAGTGAAGTACGGAAGCAGGTTAAGGCTGCTAGAGAGCTCTTTAAGGATGAAAGGTTGTCTGATGCTTTCCATCTTTTTCGGAATATACTTCATGTCATAACTTTGACTTTGGTTAAATCCAGGGAAGAGGCAAATGACTTTTTACAATTGAGAATCACTATAAGTAACTATCTTTTGGTTACGAAGATACAACTAAAGAGGAGGGAATTGAAGGACAACGTAGTTCGCCAGTTGGAGCTGGCAGCCTACTCCACACACATCCCCCTCAGTACTTTTGATACTAGACTTGTATTGTTCATTGCCATGACGGATTGCTACAAGGCAGGCAACAGAAAGTCTGCAGCCAAATTTGCTAGGAGACTCCTAGAAGGCAATTCAAAAATTGATGATGAATGCATGGCAGCTGATCGAGTATTGCAGGACTCGAAGGGGAATACGAGAGATGTACTGCAGCCGAAATATGATTTTGCAAGGCCTTTTAAAACTGCAATCGGGTTTGCTAGGAGACTCTTAGAAGCCAATTCAACTACTGATGACCAATCTAAGGCAGCAAATCAAGTTTTGCAGCATTCAGAGAAGAATATGAGAGACTTATGGGAGCTTAATTATGATTTTGCAAAGCCTTTTAAGATTTGTGGTTCGACACTCAGCCTGATAAATGAGGTAAAGAGCGCTGTAGTTTGCGCTTATTGCAGGGCAAATTTTGTTCCGTCCCAAAAAGGCCAGCTTTGTAGCATTTGTGATCTTGCTGTGATTGTGCCTAAGGCTGATGCCACTCATTTTTTTTATTTTCCAATGAATGGTTATAAATAGACTGCAGCCTGAATCGGAATTGTTTCTATAGTGTATCGATGGTTCACCAAACTCAAATAGATGCTGGTTTTATTAAACTTTTTCTCGAATATTCTTTGAGCAGGACTGCAGGATGTTAGCGGGTGTTTGTTTCTTCAAGTTCTCAGTGTGTCCTTGAGAGGATTTTAATGAGACTTTGGTCCAACTGATTTCTTTTGTCACCCAACAAAATCAAAAGCACAAATAAGTCCATCAGTCTGGAGACGGTGTTCACTGCGGGGGAGTACATCCTTAATGTAGTGACTTCTATGGGTTCTGACTTCTTTCTGCAGCCATGGGAAGAGCGGGCTTTGCTTAAGCCATTCATAATGTGATTAAGTCTCAACACATCAGACTGAAAGATAAAGAAGAAAGATGCACAAAATTTTCAGCATTCATCAGCTTCCTAAACCACCCCAATAATTTTATACTGCAAAGTTCAATATACTAAGCTCAGTAAAGTTCCGTAAGACCCAAGTAGTTTCTCCTAGTGTGCTTACGGTCTAATATAATTTTTAGTGAGCGAACTTAATATTGTTTCTAATTTTAATTTTTTCAGTGAATTTGTTTAAAAATAACTAAGTTGTCCATTAATTTCTATTGACAATAATTTATTAATTATAAATTTTCCTCTCATGGTATTACTCTAGATCTCCAAGCGCCTGCGCAATGACGAAGTTATTCGAGTCCCAGTGGCGAGTTGATAGTTATTAGTTTTTCAGTTTTGCAGTAGAAGGCAGATTTTGAAGATCATATTGTTTTGTGTTTTCTTCTTCTATTGTAATCCCTCCTCATGAATTATTCAAAGCAATTTCATGTCTTTTAACTATTTTTATTATCAGTAAAATCACTAAAGTTCAATAAAATCAAAGTGGTTTCACAAGGGGGTTTATGGTCTAACATAGTTTTTAGAAATTTAATGTTTTATTATGTTGATACCTTTGCATTGTATAGGATATAACTTTTATTAAATTATTGTTTTGAAACGCACATGTTATAACTTATGTTAATATTAAAATAAATAACGAAAAATTTAAATATATGAGTTTTATTACTATTTTTTAATTAATAAAAATAAAATAGTAAAAAATATTTATTTATTTATTTAAAGGGATATCTCTTGCTACTACATAAGTTTTAGGGATGGCAACCGGGTCGGGGCGAGCCGGGAACTAGAAATTTCGCCCCCGCCCCCGCCCCCGCATTCCCTTCGTATCCTCACCCCCGACTTGTCCCCGGCCCGGGAAAAGGCGGGATCCCTACCCCCAGCCCATCAGGAACAAAATAATTTTTTATCCTGGCCCAGCGAGGAATCGGGGATGCGGGGGTCCGGTTTCGACCCAACACAAAAATATAAATCTAAATAAATTTTAAAATTTTATAAGAATAATAATTATATTTTCTTAGCAAAAAAAATTAAATAAATTCTAAATAAGTACTACTAATATCAATATTTAATTTAGAAATAATATATAATTGTGTGTTAATGTGAGATATTTTATATTAATAATCTAATGAAATTAAACATTGCAAATAAGTTTAGGTATGTTCAATTATTAATCAAACAAATCCTAATCAATCTTGAATGAAGTTGTATTTCGAATAAGTTCAACTTTGTTCTATTACTAACCGAACAAATAGTTATTGATGTTGAATAAACTTTTATTCACACAAATATTTATATTTTTATCAAATTTATCATTGTCATCTTAAATTATAGTCAAATTTTATATTATTAGCATTTATATTTTATTTTGTATCTTATTTCTATGAGAAAAAAATTTAAAATTAAAATATTAATTTGAGATAAATAAAATTCGAATTGTAGTGTGAGATACAATTCAATCAAAATTTACAAATGACAACATAATTTTAAAATAAGTAATCACTTTAAAGATATAAGTTTATAAACCAAGTATTTTGCTTGTGCATCTCAAGACTTTTAATGGTTTGAGAAACAAACTTGTATCCATGCCACTTTACAATGCCATTCTTAAATTCTCATTCACTTTTTTCACCCTTAATTGGAACTATTTCATAAATGTATTTTTAAATATATATATATATATATATATATATATAATAATAAAAAAATCTAAGAATAAGAATTTTTATGAATAAAATTATCTAACATACTATTAGTCAAATTATTTAAAAAGATAAAAATATATATATAATGTTTACAGTATTAGAGGAATAAGAATAAATAAAGAATATTTTTGAATATTAAAGAAATAAGAATAAATAAATTATGGAGTAATATTAAAATAATATTATTAATATCAATTTAAATTTATAAAAAGATTATAATGTTTAGAATATTAATGAAAAATAAAATGTTCATAGTGTCTTACTATCCTAAATATTATATTATTTGTTAGCATGTTATTTGTTAATGTATTAAAATTACAAATTTATTAATATAGATATATTATTATCTCATGTAAGAATCTATAATTTTATAGATTAAGTCATTTTTTACCTTATCATGATTAAGTAGATATAGTACAAGACATATACACACACATTATATAATTAATATATATACTATGTATATAAATATATACACATACTATATAGTATGTATTATATATATATATATATATATATAATATAAATTATAATTTTTATACATACGATTATACAGGCTGACCGGACCAAGTGGAGACGGGGACGGGCCAAGCAGGCCGGGGATCATGCTATCCCTATTCCCAGCCCGACCCTACCTAGTGGGCTAAGGTGTAAAGCTCCCAATTTATGCAAGGAAATTATCATTCCTAAAGTTCTACCATCAACATATTTAATTAAAAATAATAAGTTAATATATTATTTGTTAAACAAAAATAAATATTTACTACCCATTTAAATTCATATATATAAATTTATTTATTACATTTAATTTCATTCAAATATCTACCTTACGTCCTTACCTCTGGAGCCATGTGGCCTTGGGCTATGGGCCGTGATTTTCACAAGCAAGTCAGATTTATTGATTGGATCCATGAGGACCATAGCCCTATGAACTTGGGTAGATGGATATTTGGATATTTGGGCTGATCCACCATGACCCCATTTATTTTCCTTTCTTCTCAGTTCACAGATGAGGAGAGGAGGCGAGGGGAAAAAGAAAGAAATGATAATTTTTATTTTTATTAAAGAGAGTAAATATAATTTATTTTTATTTTTTAGTTAAAATAGAAAAAAGTTAAATAACAAGTATTATTTTGATTTATATCCCAATATTCAAATTTGAATGAATTATTATTTTTTTTTACGTCCCTTCCATCTTTCTTTCTTACCTAAATACTGTAAATTATCTATTTACTTTCTGATTTACATCCTCTTCTTTTTTCTTCTCTCTTTTCATTCCAACTAAATAGAGACGGAAATACCGAGAGGCAAGGGTGGTGCCCACCTCTAAAATTTTTTATAAAAAAAAAATCTATTTTTACCCTAAGAAAATGATTTTTTTTTTTTAAATCCCACTAAAATTTACCTTTCGTCCCTCCATTTGTTAAAAAAATTTTAAAAATTATAACATTATTTTCTAATATATCTATTCATATGATTTTCCTCTCCCTCGAACTAAGTTTTTGGTTCAATCCTTGTGACCAAGCATACTTTAACACCCAAACAAACCAGTTGGCCTACTTTCCCTCCACGCGCTCTCCTTCCAAAGCAGCACTGAAGTAGCTTAGAATGAATTTAAACACTCATACAAGAACAAACCCGGCCCAGGAGTCTGGAGAGAAGAATTGTAAGTAGCAAATTCGCACCAATTGGCCCGTACTGTTTGGGTCTTCATCCATCAAATGCCCATCTAACAAACGGCCCAAAACGATATCATCCAAACTCCAAATTGATATGACCGAATTGGTCCCATCCGCCAGCCTGACCGTAGTCAACTCTTGAGTCTGTTCATAACATATTAGTATGCTGAAATAGAATAGAATGAGTGGGATGAATGTCAAAGCTACTTTCTTCATTTTTTTTTCTGTTGATTTTAGTTAAGATTTTTATTTTAATTTATTTATCTTATCAGCAAATCAAAACTATATTAATTATTATTTTTTTACAAATACTCTTATTTAATATAATGAGTCTTGTACACTTGTAGTAAAAAATAAAAGTAAATTAAATATACTTATAATACATAAAGTTTTAAAATTTAATTACTTTTAATAAAGAGAGAGATTCTTTGAGGGTTCAAATAGAAAATATTAATTAATTAATAAAAAAAATTTATTTTTCTTAAAACTTAGGAATCAGTTAAAATAGGTAGATAAAAATAAACGGAAAAAGTAATATTTATTCAGTAAAAAAAAAACTGAAATAGGATATTCTCTTTAATGTTTATTTTTATTTTATTGAAGTGAAAAATGTCTTTCTATAGAAAAGTCCATTCCAAAACAAGTAAAGAAGGCTTTTCATCAAGTTTTTGAGTGGGGAAATAAATGACCATTTCACCCTTAATTAGAGCACAATATTTTAGAATAAAATAAATTAATTCAATGATCGCATCCCAAATTTAGTTACAAAACTCTACACATAAAGCTCAAACAAACATACATTACATGTTTTTATTTACCTTACTATCATCTTGTACTAATTATTTAACCATTACGCTTTTTTATAAATATATAAATATCTAAAAATGAAATTAGAAATTGATATGAAGAAGTAAGTTATATAAAAAGATATATTAAAAATAATATTATAATTTTTAAAAAATTAAAAATTAAAGAATTTTTAAAACTTTTTAATTTTTTTAAAAATAAAAAATTCTATAGAAAAACGTTACCCACCCATAATTCCATCATTGTAAATACCACATTCATATTCACATTTGCAATATCTCCTCACATAGTATCATGGCGGCATATTATAACAGCGCTGTCCAAGTTGATTCCGGGGTCAGGATCGTATAGCTTCAGCTCAAGTGGGGGTAAACACGTGATGGGCGCCGCTGCGCGCCACGTTATGGCCGAAAACGGCTACTGCGAAACCAATAATCAAATCATCTGCTTAAACTTAAAGAGAAGCCTACAAAAATCATCATCCATCCAAAAGTCATATTAATTATAGAATACCAAAACCAAGTCTAATATTATTATATAATTACTAATTGTTAATACGTAATATAATTTTTTTAAATAACACTTTATCACGAATATTTTTAATATTTCTATTTTACAAATTCGTTTTTGATCGTTTCTATTTTTTAGGACAAAAAAATATATATAATTAATCTAATAATATAATTTTAAACTTTGATGTTGTTCAGATGGACAGAGTTTAGGGGGGAAGTTTTAGATTCAAGGTAAATCATCTGTTTTAATTATTGTATTACATACTTTGTATATTATATATTTTTTTAAAAATTGTGATTCACTCTAAATTCGATTTTCATAAGAATTTTTCGTTTATGGGGCCCATCTAAGTTGACGCGGACCCACCCCCTTTGTGATGACTTGGATGTGGACCATTTTTTTTTTCTTCTCTGGGCCCTTCTTTCTTTAGTCACTGGCACTTGGGACTACAGCTTACGGCTTTGCTTAAGAAACGTAGTTGGAGTAGTACTACTAAAAAGGACTTAGGAAGGGCCGGGGTTGGGGGGGTAGGGGGTCCAAGCCATTATCCGTACTATATCGTGACTTCTGAATGAACTTTCCAAATATAGACTACAGTAAGATGGATGCTTCATCAAAATACATATAGATTACAGAATCCATAGACAACTGTGCCGTAGCAGCATCCACACCTTAAACACTACGAATCCGTACCTTCCTCTTTTGGATTTATAATTTTGTATGTTTTATAACCCACAACCACCCATACATACCCTATGTATTGCATGTGGATTGAAGGGATTGGAAGGAAAGTATTTGAAATTTGAAGAGAGAAAACTATTGAATTGTTTGTATAGGTGAATAAAAATTTATTCAAATGTTACGTATAAAAATATTAAAATTTTGAGATTAATATGGGATTTAAGTAAGATTAATAAAAAAAGATATTATCATTTATGAGTATATGATAATTATAGAAAAAATTATTTATATTAATGTTATTTTAAATTGAGAATGATTAGTATCCAATCACATGCCTAGGGTTTGAACAGAGGAAAGAGTGTGAAAAGAAGAAATTTGAGAGATTGAATTTTAGTTCAAGAGTTTTTGTCTATTTTTTTAAAATAATGGATTAAATTAGGGAAAGAAATTGTTAATTTTAATAATTTATGTATAATTTTAGAAATCTAAGATGTTTGTATTCATCTAAAACATATAATTAAAGATATTGATCAATATTCTTTCCTCTTATATAAAAAACTCTAAAATGATGAATAGTATAATAATCATCACAGTGCACTTATTTACATTATTGAGGGAATAAATAAAAGTAGAATTTAATACTTTCTCTATTTCAAAATATTTATTCATGATTTTTTTATTTTATTTTAAAATATATATATTTAAAATTAATGATTAATTTCTTCCTATTTTACATTCATTTATTTTAAATCAATTAAATAACTTTCTAAAACTCTTTTTTTTACTTCTTGAGAATTTTTATTAATAATTATTGTATTTTTAATATAAATAAAATATAAATTTTATTTAAATTATAGAATTATTTTTAATACTTTAAATTTATATGTAAAAAATTTTATAAATAAATATTTTAAAATAAAAAGAGTACGTTGAATACATTAGAATCTAAATTTGATAACATTATATATATAAAAATACGTAATAGGCAGATAGAAAATATCAATTTTAGAAAACATTGGTAAAACTATTGTGGATGGGCATGCATACATTTTGGAATTGACCAAGTAAAGGTTGCCGGTGATGAGTATACATCAAACAATAAATTAAGGCATAGTTATTGAGTGATTGTGACAAGGTGGCTTCCTAACTCAAAGAACAATACCAAGTACAACAGTAACAACA
Organism: Voacanga thouarsii; assembly: GCA_026120185.1. Taxonomy (NCBI): domain Eukaryota; kingdom Viridiplantae; phylum Streptophyta; class Magnoliopsida; order Gentianales; family Apocynaceae; genus Voacanga; species Voacanga thouarsii. The sequence goes on along the minus strand of JANUWF010001636.1, from coordinate 2,530,325 downwards.
CAGTGCCACACTCAATGACTCTTCCATCATCCTCGAGACCGTAATAGTACTCTACACCGTCATCCATGTGTTTATTCACAGTCCCTTAAATGTCTTGCGATTAATGCAGTGTCTTAACCTATGATTCAATCATTCTTAGTCACCCTGCAGAGGTTGTTTCTTCCTTCCCTTCCCTTTGGACCTTATAAGAACCTAAATGCTAAGCCAGAATCTCAAGAAGCAATGTACGTATGAAGAAAGGTATCTACGAGGATATAAGCTTCTTGGACCGTAGATATATATATATATATATATATATATATATATGTAGGGTTACTGGAGAAGAATAAACTTTCCGTTTGAGGGTCAATATTAGCGAGGCGTGGGAGAGAAAGTAGAAGTAGAAAGATGGCAGGGATAGCCGGGCAGGGGAGGTGTCTGAGCTTTCAGGATTCTGAAGACTGAAAGAGAAGGAAACATAAGGAGAGGAGAGTCAATCGGGGTAAAAGCCGAGCACAGGGCTCGAGAAGAGAATGGCAGAGACACAATTATTGGGACTTGCACATATATCCATTCATCGCCCAGTTCTTTCTTTTCTTTTCCGTTCCTTTCTGCCCTCTTACGTACTCCAATCAAACTATACTACACCGCAATAAATTTGATTTTACCTCTCCGGCCTCCTTTCTTCAGTTTTTTCAGTCCCTCTCTGCGAAGGCCAACGTACCAAAACAAACATATACTATCTATCAAATTTCTGTTCTCTCAGCAGATTTTCTGGAATGTCCATATCCTCTATCCCAGGTCCCATATCCCGCATACCATTCCCCCTTTTCTTTCTCTTTCCTTTGGTAGAGTGGAAAACAATCCCCTGAAAATTCCAAGATAGTTTCTTTTCTTGCTTGAAAGTAATACTCCTATATTCCTTATCTTGATAGTTCAATCAATAAGATGTGTATTTCTTAAGGTAGTCTGCATGATTCAAACCAATCAGGCGCGGAAGTGACTTTCACTGTTTAAAATTTTTTAAAATTCTAATTTCTTTTTAAATAAATTTTATCTTTTGTTCACTTTTTAAAATTTTTTAAATATTATAATATTATCTTTTAATATTTTATTTATGTAACTTGTCTATTTCTTGTTAAATTTTTTATTACGTTTCTAATTTAGAATCTACAAATTTTGTAATGTAACTAATTAAAAAAGGGGGGAAAAGAATAAAAAGAAAAGAAAGATCGTGAAATTCAGCAATTTAACTGGCAAAACCTCAGGAACGAGGTCGAGGAAAGATTATGTGACATGACAAAAGTTTAATTTAGCTTTAGCTGATTTACTTATTATAATTACAAGTTAATCATAAGAATGTCACGCTCAAATGGATTCGAGCCTAAAGCTATAACCATGACTAAAACAAACTTTGGAAAAAGAATTTACTGCTACTACTGCTAATAGGTTATTATTGCAGTATTAAATTACTACAGTCAGTAAAAAAAAAAAAAACCAAAAAAGAAGGATTTCATAAAACAATTATTTACCTTTCGGCTTTTATAGACAAAAGGTTTAAAAGAAAAAAAGAGAAAATCTCCGAACCAACCAATCAAAATAAAGAAGTCGTCGATTTTCATGGCAGCTAATCATGCAACTGTTTACCTCAGAATAATATATACTACTATAATGGATAATGATTCGAAATATAAATAATCTGCCGCAGATAGGAAGAGAGAGACAGAAAGAAAAGGGGTTCAAATAGTAAAAAGAAAAACCTCGGGCCCCTAAAAATTAAATTATAAAAAAAATATAGTACGGACTTATCATTGAATTTCAGTAACTGGTTAGTGCTTTTCTTTTCACGTTTCCTTAGTCATATATTATTTTTTTCCCCCAATGTTCCATAGTTTTTTTTTTCATTTTAATATTATAAAATATAAAATTTATTATCGAACAATTACTTTCCACTTGACATATATATATATATATATAATTACACTCGGACGAGGTTTAATTTTTAAATTTTTATATTATAAGTTAAATATTTAATTATTAAATTATTATTATATTTTTAATTAAATTAAATACTCTATCTTTAAGTTATTATTTTAAATAAGAGTGCTATACTAGGTTGCCGGGATGGCAGGGCATAAGATTCTAAATAGATTTTGGCAACGCCTTGACCACGAGGTCCGGCTGTGGATTTGGGCCGTCATTGGTTCGTACCCGAATAAATAATTGATAATAAAAAATAATTACAGCCACTGATTAAGGAAACTCACGTGTTAGACAATTCTAAGAATATAAGGTCGGGCCTGCCTCTAGTGACTAGCCCGTGACCAATATATTGAGACAAGATTAGAGAGTCACGAGGCAATGGGAGTGTAAGGAAGGAAGCTGCAGTTTTAGAGTAGGTCCTTTGGCAAGTTCGTGTCATATCAATGGGACTCTTAAGTGCACTTAGTGTAGGAAAGTTTTTGATGAAAATGTCTCTATATAATCTTGACTAGCAATAGAACGAGGGAATGTTTAGGTGCCTAAAATGATTAGGAATAAAGCAACCCTGCAAAAGATTAAATCTTCTACTATTGTGTTTTCTCTTTTTTTTTTTTGTCTTTTTTTGGAGGCAAAATTGCTATAAAGTGATTTTTTTTTTGGTATAACGTATTACAAAATAAATATCATTATTTAATGCATTGTCTGTTCTACTTATTTTTAAAGAATTGATACATATTAAGAAAGTTAAAAAATATTGATTTTTATTAAAAATTACAGAGTTTATTTGAAAATAAAAAATTATTTAATGTTAGAATTTTGTAAAGTAATAAATGATAAAGATATAATTAGAATAACAATAATAAATATATTTTTATTTTATAAAATGGCATATAATTATAAATTGGGGGGAAAAAGCACCTTATCCCTAGTATTTGCTTCTTCTATATCCATTCCAATTCTCGACCATCAATCTTTTGTACCTTTCCAACTTGTTTTTTTCCCATGTGGTCTTTCTTATTCTTAATCATCTTCTCACCCTCCTCTTTCACCAGGAAAAAAAAAATTATGTTACTAGCTGCTTCTCATAGTTTTCTTTTTCTATCATTAGTATCAGAATATGCTTCTATGAATTAAAAGATGAGAGTAAGACAGTTGATGGTGAAGTTGTGGGAATAGGCATTGTTGAAACATAAAAATTGGTTTTCAAATTGTTATTAGAGAATATAATCAAACATTTATTTTTATACTAGGAACAGATATCGCGCTTTATATCAAATGTGTCATGTGAAGACACTGGTTTATATAATTATGAGCAACTTTTTGATTTTGAAGTAAACAGATCGTGTCTAATAAGTAAAATGGTTAATGAAAATTGATCGTTCAAAAATTTTTTAATTTAAAAGACCAGAAAAGCTTTGAGGATCAACCTTTTTGTTTAGTTCATGTGCACAAATTCAAAATCTTCTTCAATCAAATGATTTTGGAGTGCATGCCAAGTTTGGTACAAGTCTATGATCATTTCTAATTGGCTCTTAAAAAGGATTGATTAAGCTTAAATTTGTGAAAGTAAAAGTATAAATTGACCTTTTTAAGGACTCGAGACAATGTTCTTCCTCTACCTTTCTCCTTTGCCAGAATTCACTTATTAACAGGAATTGATTTAAGCATATTCATACCTTGAGAGAGCCGTGGTCAAATATGTTCCTCATTAAATCTTGCAGCATCGATCCATACACCTTACAAAAGCAAAAGGAAACAAGACTTAAAAAAGCAATTGCAAGTCTCGTGTATCTATATTTATAAAAATCATGTCAAATTTTCATTATATGATTATTGATCAAATATTTAATTTATAATTTAAAATTAAAATCTCTATTTCACGATACTAGAAAGCCTATTTGCTCATGGTTTCTTTATGCTCATTCCTATGTAAGATAATGCCTAACCTATGATGATCTCGAATACACAAGCATATATATGAAACTTGCATACATAAAGTGAAGCAATTTTTTGCCTATGGATCTATGTGTGTACCCTTTACACAGACACTACTACTCTTATACCCTTGTAAAGAATATAAATAATACAGAATATAGTGTATGTTAATTGATCCATGCATTATTGATGCTAGTGTATATAACTTCAGTTCGGCCCTCTATGCGTTACATCACTTCTGTTACTATCAACGGGGGTTGACCTCTAAATAGAGCACTCTATTTTCCCCCCTTCCATCCCATCTCTCAATATTCCTATAAGCAAAACTTGATACATAATAAGTCAAACTTAAAATGATTACACAAAGAATTATAATTGAACATAATTTTTTTTAATTTTTTCTAAAACATGTAAAAAAGCACATTATTTTATTTAGCTAACGTGGCATTGTCAATTAAAGATTAGTCTTCTACAAATTTCTATTCGTCTTGCCAAAGAATAGTAATTTATAGTAAAAATAAAAAATAAAAATTAAGTTTAACCTAAACTTCTCACGTTGCTTGAGAGAACTTACGGACTGTGTAGGTCGCGACCTAGCCGAATTACCTAATCATCGTCCATTGATTGGTCTGTGAGAGAAGAATTAGCAATGTTACCGTAGCATACTGTTTCCTCTTTTGGTAGAGTGATATGGGTCCTTTGGAAATTAATAATAGTAAATCGATCTTAATTATAGGAACGGTCAGAAAAAAAAGTAGAGCGGGTTTTCCGGTGCAAGGACGAATAAGCAAAAGCTGATGCTGTACCACGTGGATGAAGGCTTGCCGTTTGATCATCCAGCACAGGGCTAGGATTCAATCTCTCTTAATGAGAGGATTTTATTGCAAACTGCAAGACGACTGTAGAACCAAGTGGTAAAATTTTTGTTCTGCTCAATCAACAGCTCTCTACTAGGAGCTAGTATTAGTAGTATAGTTCTTGAGAGAGAGAGAGAGAGAGAGAGTGAGAGAGGAGTTAAAATGGAGCTGTTGCTGTCTTAAATTGAGGTTGCAGAGTGGCCATGGCGGCGTTGCAGGGGCTGTGACTTTAATGCTAGCAAAGAAAGACAAAGAATTCAAGTGAAGAAGTCAAGAGGGGAAGGAACGATCTTCCTTGCCCTAAAAAAATTCCTAAATTTGTCCTGAAAAGCTGCAGGAAAACAAAGCCCCGTAAAAAACACATACATACACACACTGGGAGTGAGTCAGAATTTTAGCATAGTAGAATAGAAAGAGAAGAAAGCAGAATACATTCGCACAAGAGAGGTGTAGTACTTACTCCTACTACAAACCAAGCCACCAACAACACCACCCTCAGCTCTAAACCCATTAAGGAAATTGATCAGAAGCCAGAGATCTTTGGTGGTTTCATAGCCAAACTTCTCTAGACTGAGGTTTTTTTTTGTTTTGCTATGGATTTTCTCTCAAAGTTGAGGTTAGAGCTAGCTTCTAGGATTAGAAAATGTCTGGGTTGTTCTCTCTAGGTGGTAAAGAGCAAGAACCAGAGCCAGACACTACGAATAGCTTGTATTTGTTCAAGAACGAAGAGATCTACAACAAGGGTTTTGAGCTATGGCAGCAGTACTATCATTTGCATCAACAAAGGATACAACACCATCATCAAGTGCAAGATGTCGATTTCTCAGTGGGTCCCAGTAGGAGAATCATCAGTAGTGGTAGTGGTAGTGGTAGTATTGGTGATGATTCATCGTATAGATCAGGAGGGTTTAGGCTGATGAGGCACGGAGGTAGTAGCGGAGGAGTTGGAGGAGGAGGGGGTATGAATTGCCAAGACTGTGGGAACCAGGCCAAGAAGGACTGTGCATATCTCAGGTGCAGAACTTGCTGCAAGAGCCGAGGGTTTCAGTGCCAAACACACGTTAAGAGTACCTGGGTTCCTGCTGCCAAAAGGCGGGAGAGGCAACAACAGCTCGCGGTTCTGCAACAGCAGCAACAAAATCAACAGTTGAGCTTGCAGAGAGGGGAGAATTCCAAAAGGCAGAGAGAGAATCCGAGCTCTTCCACTCTTGCTTGCACCCGTTTGCCCACATCCACGTCAGGTAACGTTGTAGTCTTCAATACAAACAAAATCAAATTGGAAAATAAGCACCATGGATTTGATGGGTTCATCAATTGAACTCGCGATAGGTATTAGGTATAGGTGGAAGCGCTCATCGGGCACCGCTAATGCTATAGAAATCTATACAGGACAGGAGAGAGGCAATCTACACACTTGTGTTTAGTTTACCTTTTAAGTCATACTATCCAACAAGACCTTTGATCGTGTCGTGTAATCTTTGCGTGTGATTAATGAAGTCCACCTTCCATGGTCATCACCAACTTTTTTTTTTCCCCCTCTTTTTCTTTTCTTGTGGCCATTTTCTCTCCTTCGATTCAGCCACTGTTACGGAGTAAAACTGACGAAAAAGACTAATAAGTGAAACTGCTTTCTTGGACATAAAAATTTTCTACTTTGCTTGAAAAGGATGTTCAACATTTGGTTCTGATTTTCTCTGATTTTGTTGGGTTTTGACTAGGGTTAGACGTGGGTGGTCACTTTCCGGCTGAAGTGAATTCTCCAGCGGTTTTTCGCTGCGTAAGAGTGAGTGCCATGGACGATGCAGAAGAGCAGTACGCTTATCAGACAGCTGTTAACATAGGAGGTCACGTTTTCAAGGGAATTCTCTACGATCAAGGCGTTGAAAGCCGCTACTCCGGGGGTGGTGAGGGCTCCTCGGGCGGTGCAGGTCAACCACCACTTAATCTCATAGCATCAGCTGCCGCCACCACCTCCAACACTGCTGCTACCACTGGCAACCCTGCTATTACAATGCTTGACCCTTCTGTGTACCCAACTCCACTCACTGCTTTCATGGCCGGTACGCAATTCTTTCCACCACCAAGATCTTAAAGTGCTTGTCCTCTCTCTTTAGACTGGCCAAGAGCTCTGCTTTTGATCTCTTCTCTTAACAAAATGTCCATTGTTGCCTGCCATTCAACATACATTAATCTTATCGCTGATCTCTTTTGACCCATTGAAGTAGAAAACGAAAAGGAACCCAAGAGAAACAAATTGTGACCAAGAAGTTGGATATTGTTATTTTTGTTTCGAATTTCCATTATGATTTTGTTTCGATTAATAATATTTTGTATTATTCTATGTTTCTGGTTAACCCTTTTTCTTTTGCCGTTTTTCAAGAGGTTGGTTTTTTGTGCCACATGTGGATGTGTGCATTGGCATATTCTGCGGTGTTTCTTCCTTCATTCTTCATGAGTTTTTCTATTTTAGGTCTGATTTCTACTTTGCTTTCTCCTTGGTTTTGAACTCGAATCTACTTTTTTCCCATTTCTCCGTTTCCTTGCCGGATAAATTCGGGACGAAATCGCAGATTTCGTGTTTGTTTTGGTTCAATATTTATATATAGCCACACTTAGCTGAAAATACTAAAATTTTGATCTTGCTTCAAAATTATATAGTAAGAAAAGAGATTAAAAAAAAAACTCAATAAAATGGGTGCTGGCGGTCCAGCTCTGCAACTCATCCATGCAGTGGCAAATGGCAGTTTGGCATTACAGTCCCAAAAGTGCACGAAAGAAGAACAAGCTGCTCGCTTCACATCTCTTTCTCTCACACACACAGACACACAGAGATAGAGACATTAGGGAAGACACAGCCAGTAAAAGCAAGTGATTGGAGAGACGTGCATGGATGTGATCCGTAGAGAAATAAGACCTGTTGGTTCTGAATGCCAAGGTTTAATGTGCAGTTTCTTGAAGATGAGAATGATGTTCATTGTTAATGGATGACATCAATGTGGATGTTGAGGTAGGTTAACGTACGCATGATATTTGTTAAGATTAAAGGCGATAGATGCTAGATTTGGTAACAATGTAAAGAAACCTAAAAATGAATGAACTTTCCAAGATTCGAAATTTCTGTCCCCATACCAAAGTACTTTCGGATTAGGACAATACACCCTTAACAGATTTGCTCACCCCGTTCAGTTCCCTTTCTACATCTTGTTCTCGTTTATCTTTTGACAAAGTCTTTGGCAGGAAAGTAAATGGAACACCCCCACCTCCCCCTCTCCTCCTCCCCCCACTTTCCCATCCCTTTCTCACTCTCTCTCTCTCTCTCTTTTTCATTTTTTTTCTTCCCTTGAGACTTGTCGAAATTAGTAACTGTTATATTTCTACTAATGGCAAGCAAGTTTAGATCTTTGGTGAGTAATTTCCTTAGCAAAAACCCTTGCAGTGCATCATGAACAGTGGTTTCCTGAGGTCTGAAAAGCTATTAAAATCATGGTGTATCCAAGAATCATTCTCTTATTCACATAGTGAGTGGAAGTATCAAGATTTATATTCATAGCAGATATCCCATGCTATAGGTAGAAATATTTGCAGTATAGCAAATGTCATTATTATGTGCAAAATATTGATGCCTGCATTGCATTATTTTTGAATGAACATATTTTCAAAGGGAATTAGGAGTATTGGCAGCTTAAGATCATCAGCTGCAAAGTTACTCCTACGATGAGGAGGTTGTGATTTGTCTTCCCCCTCCTGACCCTAAGGGACCACGGAGAAAAAGAAGAGGTTGGAGACTCTAGTGATGGCTAGTTTTATACAAGACGATACTGGTTACAATTGATGTACTAAATTATCATGAAATATACATATAAAGAAAAAGCTAGATTGATGATTACCTTTTAGCTGCCGTTGTGACTTCTCTCTTGGCCAAATAGTTAGCTAAGTAATTGAAATATAGTTGATGCTTTCATATATACATATGCATACGTGTATATATATATATATATATATATATATATATATATATAAATTTTTGCATTGATATCAACTTGGGATTTTATGCTGCTGTCTCCTCAATTATAAGACATTAGAAGTCGTATGTTTTTCAACTCTATAGATTGCAGTTTGGAGTTATATGAGTATTTATGGCTACTAGTCTTATCTCTTTCGTGAAGGACTATTGTTTTTCCTTTTTATCTGAGGGAAAAAATGCGATAATATACATGCATGTCTGCTTTAACTGCAGAAATGACAGAATCTGGGACCTCTTCCAACGATGAATAACTATGTATACCTATTCTTTTTGAGCTGCCAAATTCCTGTGGCGGTCCTTATTCATGTAGGAATCCTCTTGCTTATCTGTGTGTCATATCGAAGTACACTAATTAGTCTTTAAAACTCCCAGTTCCAGGAGAAGCCCCACATGTTAGGAGAAATGAAAAAACATATTTATTACCTAAAGCATTCTGAGCTTCCTGGTACATGTATCTAACTAGGGAAACATATCTATGGTCCTCATCGTCCTCCTCCCCACATATACCCGACCCCCTTTTGGGCGCAGCGGAAGGGAGTGGTGGTTTGGTCGTCTTTGAATCCCTGCAAAATTTTCACAAATCTTGAAAAAGGAAAGTAAGAAACTGCCTAATTGTTAAACTGGACGAAGAATCAATCTCTTTTGTTCAGCAAGGACTTAAGATGTCGTTTACTTGGCAGCAACTCTCAACAATCACTGGGGAAAATAAGCAGATTGCTAACTGCTCTAGTTTATTTTTTATGTTGCCTGTTACATTACCAAAAAAGTGGACGACTGGTCGGTTTTGTAATATTGCTTTTAATTATTTCGCTAGGAGCCTTTTGTTCAAATGGCATGCACGCATTCTCTTTTTTTCCGGGTGTATTTGAGATTTAAAAGTAAGATTGTTGTCCTTTCCAAAAACGGAATCCTTAATTTGATGCTTGAAATAGGTATCCCAGAAACTACAGGAATCTGGGATTTTCCTTCCCGGGATTCATTCATATTCCTTAATCCCCTTGGAAACAATTTTTTCCAGTAACTTGGTCTCTTCGTATGCTCAAAATGCATTGCATTTTCAACCCCGTTTTCTTCAGTTAACCAATCTTAATATCAAAGCAACTCGATGTAATTGAGCAAATCAAATCCAATACCTTGTCTGAGAAACCTGAAATTGGGAAACATCTTCATTTTTTAAGAAATCTTGAGCCATGGTAAGTGAAAAGGAAGAGGTAACCAAACTGGTTTGGCAACCATAGTTTTACTAACCAAATCAATTATATACAAAGTTAGATTTTGCCTGAATGGCGAACGAAAAACTGAAGATAAGAGAGAAGGGGTGACATGAGAAATGTGGAAGCTTATACTTGTTTAGCAGTGAAAAGTCCAAAGGAGTTCAGAGCATTATTAGAATTTAGAGTCATAGGGTAGGGAAAGTTTTAGGAGGGTAGGATGAGCCAGAGGGAGGGTCGCGTGCTCTTGGCCAATGTAATAGAGCTGCTAAAGGTGGTCCAAAAATCCAACTTTTAATTCTTACAAAGCAAATATTGCTACTCTTGATTTATCAGTCCACTGAGATTCCTAATTCCCTTTTCGTCTCTTATATGTCAAATCGTAATGGGGCAATCCTAGCCATTGCATTCCATGAAGAATCCACAGAAGGAAGTTCTCTTCCTCAACTGGGATTCCTTTAATTGTCGCATGTGAGAGATATAAAGTGGATGGTATTAATCCACATGGCAATCCTCTATCCCGCCAAGGGTACCCCATCCTCTATCCCGCCAAGGGTACCCCCTTCACTGCCATCTTTCGTTCAAATTGAAAGTTACATTGGACTCGTATATAGATTTAATTTACAAGTGTTTGGTTGGAGATTTTCTGGTAAGAAATAGGGCTGAAATTAAAAATTTAAGATTGGGGAGACAAATTATGTAAAAATATATGTTAAAAATAATATAATAAATTTAAAAAAAAATTGGAGGCGGGCAGAAGAAATTTTTTTTAAGAACTTTTTAAAAAATTAATTTTATTAAAGAAAATAAGAAACTTTTAAAAAGTTTAGAGGCGGGCAACACGACACCCCTTGCCCTCGTCTAGTTCCTTCATTAGTGAGAAATGGTAAAACATTGGAATCATACTTATTCTTTATGTTTGGTTTGAGTCTATGGATTTCAAAGTAAGGAATGAAAATTTTAATAGTCGGGAACTGTGATTTATAAACAAAACTATATGTTTCATTTCGTATCTTTAAACAACTATTTAAGAAATAATTCTATTAATTGTAATGGTAAATCAAATAAGTGTACGGGTTACAAAAATACATTGTTATACACTTATAGTAGGTTTTATCATTCGTATTACCATTTTCATTCTTGAGTGTAAAACCAAACCATTTTTCAAATAAATATATGATTGTATATAATAATAATTTATCTTTATTAAGAAAATAGGGGACCCATGTAAGGTGGAACTCATGATTCCTTAAATTAAGTAAGTAGTCAAGCGTAGAAAGAAAATACTCTATTCATGTAAAGTTGAATATTTTATTTTAATTTAATATAAAGATTTAAGAAAATATTAATTAAATATAGAGTACCGTACGATACTTATTAATTAAAGAAGATATAATAGATAACAATGGGACATATAAATTAGTAAAATTTAATAAAGATATATTTTATTTTTAAAAAGTGAATATTTATTTTTTGAACATATTAAAATTAAAAATGTGTAAATTCAATTTTAACCGGGGGAATATGTTTTATTTTAAAGAAACGATGACACTCATTTTAGAACATTTTATATGAGAAAATGTGGAGGTTTTTTCATTTTTTTGCTTCATAAATATTTACTCATTTTCATTAAATAAAATCATTCAAGTCTACAGAAGAAGTGCCTCCTCTGTCACAAAGGGTAGCGGGACGGGATGGGAATTTAATAATTTAAACCCAAAATATTCTGGGAGGTTTATTCCTTAATTAAAGACGGGGCAGGAGGGGCGTCGGGGGGGGGTTGGGACGAGGAGGGTTAATTTGGAGTGTTAACTTCACTGGACCAACTAATCATGGTCGAATATTTCATTATTTCTGGGCTTAGCCTTCGTGGTTGTGGGCTCAGAAATGTCATGGGCAGGCCGATCCCTAGCCCAACGTTTTGGGGTGGTCTGTGGAGTCCAGTGTAAAATGATTGTTTTATTTTACTAGACATGGGTAATAATTGATTTGAACTTATTTTTATAAAAAATTATTAATTATATGAGATCAAGTAGGATGTAAATAGAAAAAACATGATGTGTTGAGAGTAGATAATAATTTTTTAGAAACAAAAATTATAAAAAATAATAATATATTTAAATTAAAGTAAATTTTTCGTTTGAGTTGTGACTGAAATTTTTTTATCTAAGTAAAATCTTAAAGAGTTAAGGGAGGACTAAATCTACACCATTTTAATCTAAATCTATAATTCTATCTATTAATTAGATAAAAATATACTTTTCCTCTTCTAGTTTTAAAATTTTATTTTATTTTTTATTTTAACTTTTAAACAAATTTATATCTTATACAATATATAAGATAGATTGAATTAATCAATATAAATTAATCTAAGTATATAAAACTATATATGAATTAAATTGTTAAAAAACAATAACTTATACAATAATTAAAATTCATATCTTTTATCATAATATTGAAAGATTTATTTCTCTTCATTTATCCTGTTTACCTTGTGAAACTTGTAAAAATATGTAGTAGTAATAATATAGTGTTTCATTTGATTAAAAACTATTGATTTATTTGTTCTTAAAACTATACATTTTATTAATAGATTAAAACATTAATAAATAGATGACTTATCAAAGAATAGATTATTGAGGAAACACATTAAGAAAAAAAAATATAATTAGTAGCCATCCAACTTTCATTAATTATTTGTTCTTAAAACAATTAATCTACATAAAAAAGATAATGGCATAGTTTATTGGAAGAAAAAATTGGGAATGACACTTTTGTTTAATTGATAAATATTAAAAGATAGGAGTGTAGATTTAATTCTTTCCTAACTTTAATTATCTCTTCAACAAAAAAATATATGTTTTGTAATTCAATTTTTTTTTAGTGAAAATGTCTTTTAAAAATGTTTGAAAATTTTGAACACATCGTTTCCTTCCCTTTCTCAGCCGTTTGACTCAGAATTCACCATTTAATTAGATTAATGTCCAAAAAAAAACAAAAATTGAAAGAAGAAAATATATAATTTTAGTTATTTTATTTTTATTTGTTTTTTCCCATATTTCTCATCATGCAACAATTTTTAACCACCGTAATGTAGGAAAAAGATGAGGAAAAAAATTTTAATTTTTGCTTTTTTAATTTTTTTAAATTATTAAAAAATCTTGTCAAATGGTCAAGTTTTGGTCTAATTACCAAAAAAAGTTAATTGAAATTTTCAACTATTATTTGAGAATATTTTTACTTAAAAAAACAGAATTGAATTGTAAAAAAAAAACCTATTGTTTAAAAAATATACCCTATTTTATATTATAGATATCATTAAAAAAAATAACAAAAGAAGAAGTTTAACAAATTTCAACTTGCATATCCTTTTGTCTTTTTTTGAAAATGTTAATTAGATTTATTGGAAGCCATCTTTTTCAGTTATTGGTAGAAACTTTAGGACCGAGGAGAAGAAGAGCGACCCGCGATGGCACACATTTTTTAAAAAGCAAAGCGGGATGGAAAGCGACGTCGTGTTTACCAATTCGGGTAGATCTGAGGTCCGCAAAGAATAAGCAAAACGTAGCGAGGAGGAAACGAAACAAAGAAGAAAGTGCAAAATGCGTCGTGGAACCGTAGGGAGATCATCGCGGAATTTGATAAATTTTTACGAAAAAGAAAAGTAGAGAATGAATCTCCCTCTGTTGACAGGAGCTCTGTATTGATCGTCGGCGTTGTGATTTCCCTCCGGTCAGTTGCTGTAATCGGAGGGATCAAGGAATAAAAACGTATTGCGTGATTCTTCATTAATATTATTCTTCATTAAAATTCACAAAAAACATTGAGAGGGAGCAAAATGCCAAGCGGAGGTTGTTGGCCGACGATGGATCTCCTGCGCTCGGAGCCGATGCAATTGGCGCAGTTAATCATTCCGATGGAGTCCGCTCATCGCACAATATCATATCTTGGTGATCTCGGACTTTTCCAATTTAAAGACGTAAGCTACCAGCTTCAACACTTTACTCCCTAACGCGTAGATTGTGCACTTCTGTGTATAGATTATAGGATAACATTTTTGTTGCATACATGAATTCGGTGCAATTGATGCCTTTTTTTTTTTTAAATATTTGGTTTCTGTTAAAATGGTGTTTGGTCTAATTTTTGTAGTTGCTAGGACACTACTTGGAAATTCTTGCGTGCTTACCTTTAATTTTTTAGACTACATATGTAAATATTGCTGCTTTAAAGAAAAGATCTTTTCGACTGCAATGACAATGATTGTGAGAATGCGGAAGCATTAACGAAGCGTGATAAGTTGGTTATATTAGTTGAACACGGATTAGTTGGTTGCTGTGAAGCTCTAGTAGTAGGTGCAAATTTATAGGGTTGTTCAGTTTCCATGGGAAGGGAAGAGAGATTAGAGCTGAAAATTGGTAATAGAAGTTTTTGAATTGCACATCCATATCTAGGTTAAGCTGTTTGAAAATCAGGTTACCATTTTAAAACATTTGCTAAAATTTGGAAAATGTCATGCAGTGTTTGGTTAGATAACTGTGTCAAAAACTTACCCTACAAATAGAGCTATCTGTGACAAACAATTTTCATTTCTAGTATTTGCCTGGTAGTTATGATCAACTGTGTTTTCAAAGAACAATTTGCTGCCAAGACTTGGTCCTATGCTAAGAAATACTTTTCTTTTCTTTTCCCTTTCCGTTCTTCTACTTTCCATTTAATTGGGATTCAAAATTCCCTAAGCCTCATTGCCATGCTCTTAACTAATTTTCATTCTAAATTTTAAATCCTTTTTTTTCCTGCTTATTTGATTTATGTTGTAACCTTACTTTGTTTTCTCTTACCAGCTAAATACTGAGAAGAGCCCTTTCCAGAGAACATATGCTGCTCAGGTTTTTGTGATCATTGCTAAATATCTCATATAACCGGATATTTCAATTATTTTGTAAATGTCAACAGGTGTATTTTTATCGTTTTCCATGCACCTACTAACCCATGAAATAAGAGGCACAGTTTGAAAATAGTAAGTTGCAGGTTCACTTAATATTCCTAAGTAGATTTTATTCCACAGTCAAAATTCAACAGTAGCTTTTTGGCTCTTGTGGAACTTCCATGTGTTGTTAGGCTTGTAATTTGTCCTATGGTACCGAAACATATGTGCTCTTCAGTTAATGGAGTGTTTGGTCCCTCTAGCTGTTTTACTTCCTCTGGAAACTAGTTTAAGACTCAGGACACTTTTCCTGGTGTTAAAAATGAATGGAAGATAAAATGCTCTCTCCAGCTGTTTTAGTTCCTCTGGAAACTAGTTTAAGACCGAGGAAAGGTTTCCTGGTGTTAAAAACAAATAGAAGATTAAATATATCAATCTCAATGGCTAACTGGGACAAGTTATTGAAGTTAAAGTTGGACTTTTATAAGGTTTAGGTTTGAACATTTTGTTTGGGGCTTATAAGATCTATACAGTGACTTATTTCTGCCATAATTGCTTGAATATGTTAGTATACCCTTATAAGGGGACCAGGCAAAGCTGTTTCCTGGTTATAGCTTCTGAGCTGGTATTTTGCAATGTGGAAAACCAAAAAGCTTCCACGGTAGTCTATAAAGCTCAGAGAGAGAAAGTTGAAGCTACATTAAGAAAAGATGTCCAAAAGAACTGACCGTGTTTCTGCTCTTTAAATTTCTTACGATCCCTATTCCTTTCTACATTTACCCCTTGCAAGCAGTTCCAACTAAAGCTTTCTAACTTGAGGAAGTCTTTTTCCGTTTTTTGCCGTTTATGCCAGAAGAATTTGGCATCTGTTTTCTTTTCTGAAATCCAATTTTTTTGAGTCTTAACTCTGACTAATCAGTGGAAATTGAATTAGCTCACAGATCTGATTTTGTGATCATAAAAATGGTATTCTGTTCCTATCCAAGTTCAGTATGGAAATCATGAATTGAATAACATTTTTGGTGAACAATTTCAAATTACTTCATTGATTATAGTATATATTTGTTTGAAAATTTTCTGTAACAAGCAGGAAAGAAATAGTCACGTGTTGACAGACTCTTTAAATTACTCCCTCCATTCCAAAATGAATAGCTTCATCTCTATATTGGGTTGTTCCAAAATAGTGTTAACTAAAGTAAACATTTTTATGAAAATTCCCATTATTGCCCTTAATTGTAAACCTCATCCGGAGTTAGTGAACCAAGCACATCCTGACAAAACAAATATAAGTGCATCTTGTGTTTTTGTTAATTATCAAAATTTACCACTTACTTCCCTCATAAATGCCACTTGTGTTCATTTTGATTTATGATCTTGCAACTTGCACTCTCCACCACAAATGAGTGAAAAGCTGTTCATGGTCAAAATCTTTCTTAAAACTTTGTGCCAATCAAATGAAGTCATTCTTTTTTAGATCAGAGGGAGTATTCATGACTGATTCAATAGAAAATTCTTATTCTATATTCAAGTGAAAACTCTCCATTGTCCAAATATCCTAATCTGGTGCTGCAACCTCTTCATTTGTTATTTTTGTCTGTGCACCTCCCTATTTGCTCTAGTAATTTACAGAAGCAGACAACTATGCAGATTAAAAGATGTGGAGAGATGGCACGGAAGCTCCGATTTTTCAGAGAACAGATGACAAAGGCAGGCTTTACACCTTCATCAAGGTCTACCTTTAGTTCTAGTGTCAATTTGGATGAGTTAGAGGTGAGTTTAAATTGATTTCCTTGTCTGTGGAACCGTCACTATACGTTGGCAACCGCAATATTATTACTTTTTTTCCCCTAATAATTTTTATGGCCTTGATTTCATCTGTTTCTTGATATGATAATAGGTCAAGCTTGGTGAGCTTGAAGAGGAGTTAATAGAGATGAATGCGAACAGTGAAAAGTTACATCGATCTTATAATGAACTTTTAGAATATAAGCTAGTTTTGCAGAAGGTAAGATCATTTTGTAGCTGCAGGAGTTTTATGAAATCTAACCAAGAAAAAGTTGGTCTCTTCATGACTTCTGATTTACTTGTTTTACCAAACTATTGTGTAATAATGTAAGTTTCTCAATTCAGGCTGGTGAATTTTTTCATTCAGCACAAAGCGGTGCTACAGCCCAACATCAAGAGGTTGAGGTTCAAATCCTTCGAAAGCGATCAATTGATAGTCCTCTATTACTTGAGCAAGTACTTCTCTGGTTTAACACAATGATTTTATCGGAGCTAAAATTTGTTGTCTTTGTCTTGACATTTATTTTATGTATTGTGTAGGAGATGTCCACGGATCCATCAGAACAAGTTAAGCTGGGATTCATCAGTGGCCTTATAATGAGAGAAAGATCAATGGTTTTTGAAAGAATTCTATTTCGTGCAACTCGTGGAAATGTGTTTCTGAGGCAAGTGGTTGTTGAAGATCCTGTTATGGATCCTGTGTCAGGAGATAAGGTCAGTTATAGAATCAATTGCAATATTCTACTATTTTAGACTTACTGGTGGATGAGATGATTCACCACTAACATGCGTTCTCTCTCTTGTAAAAGTACTTATTCTGCAGATTTCATCTATGTATTTTCTTTTTATTCTTTAAGAATTGCATATGGCATTAAGAAATTGGAAAATACCTTCTGTGAACTGTTAACTCCAGTTCCTATACACTTCTTATCAACCTATTATAAATTCCAACAATCAATGTTTGGTCCTGTGTTTACTAGGTCTCTGCTAACTTTTAATCCTTCTTTCTTCTTTCTCAAAATATTTTATGTATTCTATGTTTTATTTCATTTTGTCATGATTGATATGTGCTTAATTTTGATAAATGGAACTTAAGGGTGCTATTTTCAGGTTGAGAAAAATGTATTTGTCATCTTCTACTCTGGAGAAAGAGCAAAGTTGAAAATATTGAAAATTTGTGATGCATTTGGTGCCAATCGTTACCCATTCACAGATGATATAGGTACACAATACCAGGTGATAACTGAGGTATGCCTTTTGGTGATAGAAGACCTCACTATCTCCAGCTTTTTGGACCCTATTTCTTTTATATTTGACTTTTAATAATTAGGCTATATGAACTGTAGTGTTTCGTTGTCTGTTTCTTTGCAAATTTAGTTCACTTCAATTGAATATGAGCTCACAATTGCTTTATAAGTGGATAAGTAATAAAATATGCTTGTGTTTATATTTATGAAACATCAGTTTGCCATGAGAAATTATTCTAAAATTTGTTACTGTAATATCAAGGTATCTGGAAAACTTTCAGAATTGAAGACTACCATAGATGTTGGACTGCATCACAGAGCAAATCTATTACAAACCATCGGTTGTGAATTTGAGCAATGGAACCTTTTGGTTAGTTTTGATTGAACGCATACTAGGTTAAATGGTTTCTTTCTTCCATGTAGAAGGGATTGGTGTATTTGATCTATGTCTGAAAAGTATGTTAATCATCAACCACAATGCTACTATCGTGTGAAGGTCAAGAAGGAGAAATCTGTTTATCATGTTTTGAATATGCTCAGTCTAGATGTGACCAAGAAGTGTCTTGTGGGAGAAGGCTGGTGCCCTATTTCTGCAACCAATCAGGTGGAGTGTTTTATAATTATATTATTTCCAGTGGTAAAATTTGGTATCTTTACAATTCTCATGAAACTGAATTCTCAGTTGTCACTGATGAACTTATGGTCAACTTGCCAGATCCAAAATACACTACGGCAGGCAACCATGGATAGCAACTCACAAGTTGGGGCCATTTTCCATGTCCTGCAAACCAAGGAATCACCACCTACATATTTCCACACAAACAAATTTACTTCTGCTTTCCAAGAAATTGTTGATTCTTATGGGTGAGTGACACCAAACCATTTATTGGTTAAAGGATATGTGAGGTCAAATCTGAACTTCATATCATGAAGGATGCTTATACTCTGTTTTTTGGGATACCAAGAGGTCATAATCTCATTTTATGAGCTTTCCATAAGTAGAAAAAGGCTAATCTAAAATCAAGAGGACAAGGTCCTACAATCATTCTAGCATCTTTTCTTGAACCTCATAAGACATCCTGAGAATTTTGTGTTATCTCCACTATGGGTATTGCACACATTTGCATTTCACTTGATTGGTTCCTTCTTGTAGTATCCTTAAGTTTCCAAGGAATCACTTTCTACCATCATTGCAGAGTGTCCAAATATCAGGAAGCAAATCCAGGGGTTTACACAATTATAACATTTCCTTTTCTGTTTGCTGTCATGTTTGGAGATTGGGGCCATGGCATATGTTTGTTTCTTGCGACATTGTACCTTATATTCAGAGAGAAAAAATTGTCCAATCAGGTAATGTTCACGAGATTTCTGGTTTTCTGGAATCAGTTTTTAGTTCATTTTGAAATTTTATCAACCATTTTACTGGCATTCGTTTCTCTACACCTCTACAGATTATATTGTTATCTTTGCGCATTAATTTCCTTTTTTCATTACTTTGCTTGCATTATTTGTAGCAGTTTTATTTCTCCATTTATCTGGTTATATCTTGTGACACAAATTAAAGTAACAGATTGGATAGTTACCATAGAAAGATTAGTATAGATAGTTTTAGCCAAACTATTGGGTTTATGCTTTAGCAACAACAACTACTACAACAACTAAGCCATAATTCTAAGAAACTTAGGGTCAGTTACATGAACCAATACAAGACTACGTATGATCATCTACATGAATCCTGTCTTTTATTTCTTTCTATCCATAGTCATACTCTCATCTAAATCCAATAGAAACATATCTCTTTTAATCACTTCTATCTATATCTTGTTAGGCTTGTATTTACCTCTGTCCAATCCATCATGCCTCCATCTCTCCATTCTCCTAACAGGAACATCTTTCGGTCTTCTCTGTATATGTCCAAATCAACGCAAGCAGTTTTCTCTCATTTTATCTTTAATGGATGCCACTCCCAATTTTTCCTGAATTATCTCGTTCCTTACTCTATCCTTTCTAATATGCCCGCACATCCACTGTAACATACACATCTCAACTATCTTCATTTTATGAATATGACATCTTTTAGTTGCCCAACATTCTGTACCATATAGTAAAACAGGTCTTACGGCTGTTCTCTAGAACTTCCCCTTTAGAGTCAAAGGTATATTACGATTATATAGAATACTAGTCGCACTCCTTTATTTCAACCAACCAAGCTTAACTCAGTGCGCAATGTTACCATCAAGCTCTTCGTCTTTCTGAATAATAGATTCCAGATATCGGAAGCAGTCATCTACTAGGATATCTCTGCCATCCAAAGTTAATTATGATCTGTAAAATTAGTCTCTTTGGCAATGGCTGCAAAATTTGTCTCTTTGATAAAGTATGGTAGCCTTTTCCATCTATCACTGTTTTTTATGGCCTAGCAGAACTTCATGGGTTTAATACATTCAGTCGCTCTCCACTTGCTAGAATAAGAATATGCTTGTCTAACTTTTGTAAATCCAAGGGGAGAGGCCGTGTCATGCATTTGTTTCCTGTTATACTTTATTTGAAGGCATAAATGAAATCAAGTTCTGTTACTGTAGAATTTTGGGCATGAGATGTTGGGGATTATTGTGTTCTCTTGAGAATCCTAACATACTGTGTGGTGCAGCTAATATTTAGAATGTATCTGTCAGTGGATTTGGCATTTTGAGTATCAGAAATGTGTTTCATCTTAGTTATTTTCTCCTCACTTAAATTGATGCTTATTTGGATCATTATATTTGATTTATCAACAGAAGCTTGGAGATATTATGGAGATGGCTTTTGGTGGTCGCTATGTTATCATGATGATGGCACTGTTCTCAATATACACAGGATTAATTTATAATGAATTCTTCTCTGTTCCTTTTGAACTATTTGGACATTCTGCTTATGGCTGCCGGGATTCTTCCTGCAGGTATTCAACTTGTGTCTTGACTTTTATTAAAATATAAGACTTTGCCCATTTATACAATCCTTGAAATCATTCATTCCAGGGATGCTTCTACGTTGGGCTTGGTTAAGGTGCACGACACATATCCATTCGGGGTTGATCCTAAATGGCATGGTAGCCGCAGTGAGTTACCATTTCTAAACTCTTTGAAGATGAAGATGTCAATTTTACTTGGTGTGATTCAAATGAATCTTGGAATAGTTTTAAGCTATTTCAATGCAAAATTCTTTGGAAATGAATTAAATGTCTGGTAAGCACAGAGTTCCTACTATTAAGTGGTGCATGCTTTTTGGATTTGCTTATTCCTTTTATTGGTCATAAAGAAGTTTTCATTAATGCATCTGCACTTTTGATTGCATGGATATTCAATTTGTATCTCGCTTGCCCTAGACAATAGATTTCCAATTTTTGGATTATTTGTCAACAAATGCTTCACATTTCATCAATTGCCCAGTTCTTTGTTTTTTGCAGGTACCAGTTTGTTCCCCAGATGATGTTTCTAAACTGCCTATTTGGGTACCTTTCACTTCTCATAATTGTTAAATGGTGCACTGGCTCTCAAGCTGATCTTTATCATGTCATGATATATATGTTCTTGAGTCCTCTTGACAATTTGGGCGAAAATCAACTCTTTGTGGGCCAGAAATTCATCCAGGTTCTGATTTTTCTTGAAAAAAATACTTTGGAATAGATTCATGTCATGCAAAAGGTTTTGGCTAATTCCAATTATTCTTACTTATTTTTTATTGCCAGATTTTGTTATTAATGTGCGCACTTGTAGCTGTTCCATGGATGTTGATCCCAAAGCCACTTCTTCTAAAGAAGCAACATGAGGAAGTATGCCAAGATTCTGTACTTGTAGATTAAGTTAATTTATGTCCTACCCTTCTATCTTCTTTATTATTTTTACCCTCATCTCATGCTTTTCTAGAGACATAGAGGTCAATCCTATGAACGACTTCAAAGCATTGAGGACTCGTATGAAATGGAGAAACATAGTGGTTCACATGGTCATGAGGAATTTGACTTCAGTGAAGTTTTTGTACATCAACTAATCCATACCATAGAGTTTGTACTTGGAGCTGTATCTAACACTGCTTCGTATCTACGTTTGTGGGCACTCAGGTACACTTTTGGAGATACGATATTTGTAGTATTGCGCATATGTTTTTCCACATCTAGTCCTTTTGACTAATTTCTCTTCATATGAATAATATCTGCTTTTCATGCTGGGAGAGTGATCCTCTCCCAATTAGTTTAAATTTTTTTTTGCCCCCTGGATTTCAAATTAAGTACTTCAATATATCTACGAGGGGAAAAGAAAAAAGATGTATTCTTGCTGTTAAGAGATTTAAGAATACATACCTTCATAGCTAATGATTTTTCAACATCTATTATCCTTTAAAAAAAAAAAAATACCTTACATACTGCTGGACTTTACATTTTATTTTCCTTTCCATGCTCTTCTCTTCTTTCAATCCATGGATTCAACGACTAGCATGGTTACTTTTTCTTATCTGCTAGACTACTTCGGGGACGAGCTGTATAAATAACTTCGATTTACATGTCTTTTCTCCAGCCAATATGATTTTAAGACCTTTCATGTTTCCTATTCCTTCTAGTCATGAACGAGCACTATGTGTCATATGATTGAATGGTTGTTGCTTTTGCAGTCTAGCGCATTCAGAACTTTCCAGTGTATTTTACGAGAAAGTTCTACTTCTTGCTTGGGGGTAAAGTTTTTTCTTCTTTTATTTTTTGCCTTTTTTCTTCTATATATCATTAATACTTTACCTAAACATTTGTGTATATGGCATCAGGTTCAACAATGTCATCATCCTTGTCATTGGCATAATCGTCTTTGTATTTGCAACTGTCGGGGTACTACTTGTAATGGAAACGCTTAGTGCATTCCTGCATGCCTTGAGGCTTCACTGGGTAGAGTTTCAAAGCAAATTCTACGAGGGAGATGGTTACAAATTTTGTCCGTTTTCATTTGCGTCAATTGGCGAGGATGACGAATGATGGCTTACACTAGTAGTTAGACTGAAGTTTGAAAATATTCTCTTATATAGATTCTGAAAATACTTATATAGGACTTGTGGTAATGTGAATTAATTTTCTTCCCTGAATCATTCCCTTCTTTTGATGTTCATTACATACACATTTTGTGATCTTATAGCATTGTGAATAACATG
Organism: Voacanga thouarsii; assembly: GCA_026120185.1. Classification (NCBI taxonomy): domain Eukaryota; kingdom Viridiplantae; phylum Streptophyta; class Magnoliopsida; order Gentianales; family Apocynaceae; genus Voacanga; species Voacanga thouarsii. The sequence continues at coordinate 2,507,208 of JANUWF010001636.1, read as the reverse complement.
TTTTTTTCCTTTTCTGTCCCAGAGAAACCTCAGGATATGTTTAGATTGATGGATTTGCAAGGAAAAACAAAATGAGAGAAGATCAATCTAAAAACATTTGCAGTGATTTTTCATGAAGGAGAAGGAAAGAGAGGTGGAATAGAGTGATTAAATTTAATTAAAAATATTTAATTTAATTTCTATTTTAAGGTTGGTGGAAACAAAAGGAAAGTAATTTAAAAAACCCTTATTTAGAATATTTATATTTATAATTTATCTCTTCTTTTTTTTATATAAATTATTCAAATATGTTAACTAATTTTTTTTCCTCTCTCCTCCCCTTTCCTATCCCTTAACTAGTCTCCTTTTGTTTTCTCTCCTTTCAACTCAAACATAGCTTTAAGATATATTTATTTGTGAATTAATAAAAAAAATAATAAAACAAAAGCCACTTTTATTTCTATTTTTTGAAACTTAAATAGAACAAATCCAATCTAAATAAAATTTATTCATTAAAACATTTTTACTCACAACACCTCATGTTTCCCTCCTGGACCTCATCTATTTTTTCAAAACTTTTCCGTAAAATTCTTTTCATAAACTCGATCCAAATAACCCTAGAACCCCAAACTGCAAGCCCTCATTGAAGATCCAAATTCCAGTACACTGGGCCCCGAGTGTATATGTCTTTTAAATTAGCTAAACAATGTAGAAAGATCATCCAGCAACGCAGAAGCAGGCAGAAAAGCATAAAAAGAGCGAGCAATACAAATATGATAGAGAAACACCAAAGGACCACCTTTATAAATAGTTCAGCAGATCCCAGTTTACAGATATAGGGAAGCATATTGAGCAAACTAAAGAAGCTGGTACCATACATATCTTTAAACCTGAATGTATGCCATTCATATTTACATAATAATGTTCAGAATGAAGGTTTTTAACGAACTACTGGCTGGATTAGTGAATAGCAGCCACAGTTGAGACCATCGAATCCACCCCACAAATATTATGACCCCTGCAGATCTTGTAGTAACCGTTCTCTCCCCAGTTTTCACCCCATGAGTTCTTTATGATCCAGTAAGGCTTTTCCTTAAATCGAATAGGTGCATATCCAGCTGCGCCAAACCCAACTAAAACCACTCCATGATCCTGACGCTTTGAGCAAATGAATGGGCAAGAAACCCCTCTCATGTATGTCTGCATCCAAGCTGCATTGATGGCAACTGCATTGAAAAAGATACAAAGAAAATCAGTTTCTCTACCCAAATAAAAACCTCTTCATTTCTTTTCCAGTATGTGCTTGTTGTCTGAAATCCAAATTAAATAGAGAGTTTCATTTCATAATATTTTTCTTGGGGAAGAGGGAGGACCTGCAAGAGGGCCGTGTTTCACCAAGTTTGCAGCAATTTGATCTTCATCAAGTGAAACAACACTGAAGTTGGATACACTTGCGATGATTTTACTCTCATTAAGTTGGCATTTCCCCCCATCAGTACCCTTATAAGGATAATCTTTCTCGCTTTCAACTCCACCAGCTTTAAGTATGTACTCAAAGGCATTGTTCATCAATCCACCATTACACCCAGAATCACATGAACCAGACTGCTCTGGGTCACACTGCAAAGCAGCAAAGCTTAGTTCACCAGAAAACAATATTATCTTGTCCAATTCTCTTTCTTCATGTAAGAGACAGTTATAATGCGGACATCATCAAAAGCATCAGCAATTGGAGACAGTTTTGGTTTGTCCATCATAACATGTTTCAGCAACCCCTGGGAGAACCCTTTCTCAAAAATAACTTCCCCAGTGCATGATAATCAAACTTTTTATGTACTATATGGCCCCCAGAAGAAAATCACTAACTTCATAATCTAAATCAGAGATTCTGAAAAATTATGAAACATTTTTCCATCATGCAATGGTTGATAGACTATTGAGTTAGTGTATATCACACTGAAATAGTCCCCGGCATGCCCTGAATGCCACTGATGGATTATCAACATTCCCACCAGAAACAATAAGTGAGCATGTAACAAAAGATGAATTCTGATCAAACATCTTCACACATGGTTAACCACAGGAACTCTGTGCGCTCATATAAACCAGGACTCAGGAACAATAACTAGATCTTATCATTAAAATTTACTAACATCTCACTTTCTTTCTGCTCTTACTTGAGTTTGCATAGAGTAACTAGCCATGCAGGATGTAATTGAACCACCAAAGTTGCATACCTTCAAGTGATTTCAGATTAAGTAATCTAATACCACTGCAACTTTTGATGGTTTAAACACAGCTGAGTTGCACATATATACCACGAACTTAATGATTATATAACCACTGCCCTATAATCCATTTGATATAGAGCTAGATCAGGAAGCTTGGATACTAGATTTATCAGATAATGAATGAATCTACTTTCACCAATAACATTCAGTCGAGGAACGGAATACTCATTAGTAAAAATTAGATACTCCTAGCAACACGATCCGCATAAATGAAAGTCAACGAATGGAAAAACAATCCAAACCCAGCTTCGTTAATTATTGAAATCAGTAGCAATTAAAATATCCAGATCCTATAGGTTTATTCATTATTTTTCCTCGATGTAAACGCAAAGAAAACTCATACCTCATGGTCACAATCCACAAGCTGCTGTTCACTGAGGCTCGCTAATTCTCCAGTCGCCAAATAATGTGCACCTTCCAATGCCCCTATTGCACTAAAAGACCAGCACGATCCGCATGAACCCTATAACACAACCCATGCTCAATCAATCTTTTCTTAGAATGAAAAGATTAAAAATCTGATCTTTTTCGTTAGCATATAAACGCAATAAATAAATAACCTGATCTTTAACGCCGGTGACAGCGCCATGGTCACGCCAGTCAAAGTCAGCGGGGAGATCCTTAGTTGGGAGGATCGGAGCCTTGTTAGCATGGGCAGGTAGCTTGAGGCGGCGCTTCTGTTTGTGGAGTCCGAGGTAGTTCCGGCGGAACTCAGAGGGAGTAAGGTCAGAAAATTTAGTCACCCCATGTTCAGCAGAAGGATCAAGGATCTGATTCCGCCTTGCACGGAGGAGATTAGCCTTAAACACTGATAATCTATAATCATGCTCCTGCTGTGTAGTATAACTTTTGCCGTACTTAGCTTTGAAGAGCGAGAAATGATGCTCTGCATGTAAAAGACCATCATCCTCTTCCGATACCACTTGCCTAATCAACGGATCGTCCCCGTTGATGGATGCAGATTCTTCAGATGAAGCGAGTACATAAGATAAGAGGGTCAAAGCAAGAACCAAGAACAGAGACAGGCGAGCCATTGGAGAACAGTGTGTGCAGAAGAAAGCACAGATATTTTTCTGCTTTGATCAGTAAAATGGGGAATATATAATTGGGTTTTGGATCAGTAGGTGGGAATTGAGCGATTGAGAGATTGACACGTACTGACACGTGATATGGCAGTGTTTTTCTATCTGCAAGTTTGAATGGGGAGCTAGGAACCAGAGGAGGGGCTTTTCATTCCCTTGCAAGCATTGCCAATTTGTCAAGCAGACAACAGTATCGGAATATCAGAATACAGATAATTGCTTGAAGGGCCAAGAAATTTGGGATTTCTTTGTTCGGATGCTAATAATTGTCGTTCTAGTCTGCACTCTGGCCTGTGCAAGTTGAAGTCTGGCACCTACTGATACACCATTACAATGAATGTGCGGTTGGAGTTTAGAGTTTACGATGGATAAAAATTTATTTGAGATAAAATTCATAATATTTTTATAATATTATTTTATAATAATTTAAAGATATATTATTTTTTTATTAATAAAAGAATTTGTATAATTCGAACTTAAAATATTAATATAAAATTTTTAATATTAATCATTTCGACTAATTTAATAAATTAAAGATATATCATTAAAGTATTCCATGACTACTATTATTGATGCTTTGAGTATTAATATTTAATTATTCTAAATTATGAATTAGATATTTACTTGTTAAATTATTAATTCAATAATAATAATAATAGCTGTGCTTTTATTAGTTGTTAGTGTGGAGCATGGGGCATGGTGTCATTGCAAATCATTTTTCCATATTAGGCGTGTGCCTTGTTGGCTATAATGTGTATCGTGTGTACTACAATCTTCTTCCTTTTTTTTTTTTTATTATGTGGCATCTTTGTCATAAACAGAGATGCTTTTTATTTAGAATCGAAATTTCATTTTTTAAATAAATACATATTTTAAAAAATTAGTAACTTATTAATTATATTATTAATATTCTTAATTAATAAAATTAAAATAATAATTTATCAATATATAATACTTAAATTTTGTACTAAATAAAAATAAAATATTTAAATAGTATAACCAAAAAAAAAAAAAGGTTGATGTGATTATAAGCATTGAATGCCAAAAGGTACTTCCTCCTTCCTTTGTTGACAAAAGGCCAAAGGCGATGGTGCCTTTTCCTTTGCTGTTAAAAAAAAAAAATTAATACTAATACGGACATACCTTTGGAAATATCTTCAAAGACACTTCATGAATGACGTCTTATCTTATGGGTTGGAGTTACCATTACAAGACTATTTTTAAGTGACTAAAAGGTCCCATATATTTTATTAAGTGATTATGAAGTATACGATGATGACACCATTACTGATTTTATACGAGGCAAATGCCCTACCTAAATAGTACATATTTATGGATTTGGATTTTAAAATGGCTCATCATCCCTTATCATATCCATCTGTTTCTATAATTAAATAATCACTATCTAATGATAACCTTAAATTTGATAATTTTTTTATTTTTTCTTATTTTGTTTCACTAATTGTATATCTTCTTTATTGAAATATTTTTGTCCTTTATAACTTGTTTTGCTATATAATGGTCTTATAATTTTACTTAAGTCTTGAATAAATAGTCTTGCATAATTTAATATTCCTAAAAACTGTTGTAATTGTTTTGTATCTTCAATTTTATCAGGAAAATCTAATACTTTTGTACTTATATGAGGTTGTAATTTTATTTTACCTTGGCATATTTCTGTCCCTAAGAATTCTATATTTTTCTTAAATAATTGAGCTTTTTTCTACTAATTACAATACCATGTTTTAAGAATTCGGACAAAACAATTTTCAGATGACTAATATATTCATTTTTATTTTTAGAAAAAACTAAAATATCATCTATGTGTACTAAAACAAAACGATTATATTTATTAAAAGTTGTGTCCATTTTTCTTTGGAAAACTGCAAGTGCATTTTTTAATCCAAAATGCATGACTAACCATTCAAAATGTCCTAGAGGACAGGTAAAAGTAGTCCATGCTATACTATCAGAGTGCATTCTAATTTGCCAAAATTCTGATTTACAATCAAACTTACTAAATATATAACATCCTTAAATTCTATTTATCAACTGTTCTTTATCTGAGATATTATAACTATCTTCTAATGTATTATCATTTAATCTTTTATAATTTATGACCATCCTACTTTTTCCTCTAACAATTTCACTATGTTTTCTAACAATAAAAGCAGCACTTTTTATGAGGACTACTGCTATTTCTAATTACTTCTAATTTTGATAAGTCTCCTATATGCGTTTCAAATTCTTTAATTTCTTCATTACTAGCATCAATTTTAGCTGTAGTAATTTGTAAATTTGGATTTAGAATTTCTAGTTTACAATATAGTTTATCCTTATGCCAATGTTTTGTAGGATTTTCTCCAATTATTTCCTCTTTTTCTAATTTACTAAGTATATTGTCTATATCATAAATCCCTATTTCTAAAAGATTATATAAATTTTTTAAATGTAGATAATTAATTTGTATATCATGATCTAACCAATCTATTTGAGAATCTATTTGTTCTAAAAATTCACGGTGATCTATGTCTATTATTTGATCTATTTTATTTTGTTTACAACTACCAAATATAGAACACTTACAATTTTCAAGTCTATCTGGTTGTGGAGTTTCTATCTCTGTACTAGTTTTAGGTGGTGGAGGGTGAAAGGAGCCACGATACTTCTGAGCGCACTTTGGAGTGTTATAAGGTAAAGTACTACTTTTGAAAAAATGGATACCATTACGGGTCAAAACAAAACCATGATAATATTGAAGCATAAAATCTAATCCTATAATTAAATTGTACTGAGTAGGTCTAAGATAAATTTCAAGAACATAATAAGGTTCTGTATAGGAAGTTGAAGAGATTTTAAAATGAAAGGCTACATTTTTTACTGATTTAGTGTACCTATATATTTTTCCATTCATCTGGGCTGCTTCAGTTATAGTACTAGCAATTGTATGATATTTTTTAGGTATTATAGTAGTATTAAGAACCGAATTACTGCAACCAGTATCAATTAAGGCTGGTACTTCTATCTCTATATTTTCTATTTTAATTAAAACAAGAATGTCGATCCTATTCGTTTTATTACTTTTCTTTCTATTTAAAATTTCTATATTAAGAGTATAACTATTTCCAATTATCTGAACATGTTCAATATATGTATATGTAATTATATATGTATATACATATATACATACATGTATATGTATAGATGTATATACATATATGTATATCTATACATATGTATGTATAGATACCTATCTATACATACATATATATAGATATATGTACATATGTATATCTATACATATTTATAGATATCTATATGTATATAAATAGATGTACATATATATACATATAGATATATTGAGAGAGAGAGAGAGAGAGGGGTTAATTGACAAAATTTGATGCTTTGCTTTCTTCGATCCTGTTGATACAATTTGAATGGCTTTGTTCAATTACTTCTTTAACTCAATGAATTTAATGATTTCAGATCAAGAAACATATATTGATAATTTGAATATAATAATTTAGAAAATTGAGGTAGGGTTTCTCTAATGCATTTTTTAGAAATAAAAAACCCTATTTTAGGTTTCTCAATAATCAAATACAAAATGTAATGACGATAAGGAATGACTTTGTATGTAGTTGCTTTTTTGGTGTCGACATTATCTTAAGAAATCGTATTGTTTACTCTGTGTATATCAATGAATTCAGAGTTTTAATACATGCATAATTTGAATCCATAGCCATTGAAATTAGTTATTGGCAACACAAAAAACAAAGCAGCAAAAGACACATGCTCAAACAAAGAATCTTTATTTGAATTCAACTTTGTCACGTGTCACTATAAGAACATTTCACAAATATATATATATATATATATATATATGTATGTACGTGTGTGCGCGCTCGTTCGACAAGCATGAAGGCGAGTAAAAGAAAACAATGGTACAAGGCCATAGTGGATTTGGAAGAGGTCCAGATCAAAATCCAGCATAATGCAGTTGGAAATTCGGGGAAGCCAATCAAAGCCCACCATAAAGTTTGGTGAAGCCCATGAAATAATACAAAGTCCAATGGATTTGGACACTTCATTGGGGACCTTAACTCCAAAAGCTCTGCAGCCCAGAGCAAAGCGGTGCAGTTGAGTGGCGACCCCGAGTCAATCTGGTCTGCTTCAGTCATCACGCCTTGCTACTACACGGTCATCTCCACCGACCGGCCACCGGCGAAACAGGGAAAGAAATAAATACAAAACCTTCCCCCTCCTCACCCAGGAAAAAAAAAAAAAAACAAAAACGCCTGGAACATTCAAATTCATGAAGCGATACATTAGTGGATTGAAAACGTGAACAAAATCATCAATTCAGAAATCAGAAGTACCAAAGCACCAGACGCCCCTGAACGGAGAAGAAGATGGAAGAAGACGGCAACAGTAGCAACAGCAGCACCATAGACACCGCTAAGGCCGAGAGATCGGTGTGGCTGATGAAGTGTCCGTTAGTCGTTTCCAAGTCGTGGCAATCTCACGCTGCCTCGTCTACTTCTTCCTCCTCCGCCTCCGATTCTCTTCCAGTTGCTAAAGTCGTTGTTTCTCTTGATCCTCTTCACTCCGAGGATCCTTCCTCCCTTCAGGTAATCACTTGCATAGCTATGTAGATTTTTAATTGACTTATCTCGTCTTGTTATTTTGATTTGGTTTTCTTTTGAAATTGAGTATCGTTTTGGTTGACTGGCTCTAGGTCTTGATGTAGTTTGTGTGTTGTTGTATTTCTGTGCGAAAGTTAAAACTTTTTTAACTATAGCATCTGAATTTGAGAAGGTTTGGAGTAGATAGATCATTTACCTATCTTTTGTATGTTTGTTGGTTAACACAGTTCACCAATTCTGAATGTTGCTTCTGTAATGAGTATGCCGTGTGCAAAACTGGATCCATATATCAAATAGTATTTGCATTTGGTATGAAAACTACTTTATGGAGATTGCTAGAGCTCTAAAATTCCTGGATGCCTACAAACTTTTGCATATCCGCAGATTCAGTGGCACAGAGTTGTGGTAGTAAAGTACGTATTTTTGAGAAGACTGACATTTGGATTTGTCCATCTCTTCTGATAACCATGCCAGTCGAACACTTGCATTCGTAATCAATACATGTGTATGTTGTTCAGTTCTATCACATTCAGTGCATTAACACAAATTTAGCATCTTGTTTTTTGTTTGGTTGGGAAGGTTTATCACGCAACAGCACCAGATATCTACCATTTTTCCCTTTCTTTTTCCTTCAGAGGTGTAAATTCTTGATAATGAACTTTATTGAGGTGAATTGGACAAATATGGACCATAAAAATTGTTCATTGCTTGCGAAGTTTTAAGAGTGAGTTTAACTCCTTTTCTTCACCTGTTTGTTTGTCCATCAGTTCACAATGGAGATGGGTGGCAATGACGTTGGAAACATGCCAAAAAGTTACTCTCTGAATATGTTTAAAGACTTTGTTCCTATGTGTGTTTTCTCCGAGACAAATCAAGGTGATCTTTACAGCTCTCTTATTACAAAATCTAATATTCACACTACAGCTTAGGTGTTATCAAATCAAATTATTAGCTTCATTGCATTTTCCTGCAGGAACATGCTTCTATTTAGCCATCTCTGTTTCTTGGGTGGAAACCTGATAATTTTTGCCTAGAAAACTGTTATTTTGTGGAGATGCATTTTCTTCTCTGTTTTCTCTTGTATGAACTTTTAGTTGAACTTAAAACATTTTGACGTATGGTAACAATTACATGAACTTATTATTGATGACTCCTTTAATCATTGCTCTTTTTCATCTCATACTGTTTTCATATCTTTTGAACATGGGTTTTCTGGCATCAGGAAAGTTTTACAGAAATGCTACTTTATGATCTTGGGATCTTTGCTTTATTTAGTTTTTTAAATGGAAAAAAAAAAAGAAATTATCTCCGTGCAGCAGAGGTTCCTTTGCTATAAAGTATCTGAGGAAATGATTTATATGGTCAAGTGCCATCTAACATTTCTATATATACTTGTTGTTTTTCCAGGAAAACTGGCCATGGAAGGAAAAGTTGAGCATAAATTTGATATGAAGCCCCATAACACAAACATGGAAGAGTATCGAAAAATGTGTCGTGAAAGGACAAATAAGTCAATGATTAAAAATAGACAGATACAGGTGGAGAATTTCACAGTTGATTGGTTCTCTGTTCACGTGATTGTAACAATAAATTTGACAGTTAACACTTGGGATGTCTATGACTGACTAACAGGTAATTGACAATGATCGTGGAGTGCACATGAGGCCTATGCCTGGAATGGTGGGCCTGATTGCTTCCAGTTCTAAGGTACTTAATGTAGATACCCTGTGTTTTAGGAACTTGTTTCGAATAAATTTCTGCTCTAGTATAGCTAGGGCAAGAGTCCCATATAGGGTTTTGGAAGCGGAAGGCACAATCAGCTGGCTGTGCTGGAAGAACAGGTCTGGTAGAGATGAATTTGTTTTAGCCTCATGGTTATACTCTCAGGCATCTAATGGTCTCTTTATATGCAAGATTTTGTACATGTTCATATATGTAGGGGTGACTTTACATCTCGGTGTTGTTGAGCAAAGGGATGTGAGGTGGGGTGGGGAAGGGGAAGGTACAATCTGGCTGTGCTGAAGGAAGAGGTCTAATTAGAGGAGTGTGTTTGAGTCACATGGTTTTACGTTTACACATCTAATGGTCTCTTTGGGATATGCTAGTATGTATGTTCATGTTTTTAGATGTTTTTTTCTCTCATCTCTTTGTCATTTACCAAGTATGATTATTGCTGATTTATTTTCATTGAGGCGCATAAGTATTTTCCATTGGTTCCTTGCAAAAGGTCTCTAAGGGTAGCTGGACAGTTATTTAAGTGAATTCTTGTTTTGCAGGATAAGAAGAAAGCACCTCCGGTTAAGGGATCAGATGTGAAAAGAACTCGGCGGGACCGAGGGGAACTGGAGGATATCATGTTTAAACTTTTTGAAAGACAGTCTAATTGGGCTTTAAAGCAGCTAGTACAAGAGACAGATCAACCTGCGGTATATATTTTCTTATTTCTTTGAGTAATTTTTCTGAAGTTAGCATTTTTCTCCTTATTTGAAGGATTGGGGTGCGTAGGAGGGGGGAAAGACAGTTGTTTGATAGTGCATTTTGCCTGCAAGTTTTTGTGGTTTATTATAATTCTTGCTTACTTACTGTGAGGATGTTCATTCCTTTTGTATAGAAGCTGTGACAGTGTATCACCCTCTTCTAGCTGCTAGCCATTGCATGACAATAGAAAGTCTATGCTTCTTTGCAGGGATTATAGTCTGTCTCCAAAACCAAACCCCTCATGCAAAAAGACACACACATACAAACACACAGAACTAATGGATGTTCTATGAACTAATTGTCTTGTGTTGCTCTATTTTCCAGCAATTCTTGAAAGAGATACTGAATGAGCTCTGCGTTTATAACAAAAGGGGTACAAACCAAGGAACATATGAGTTGAAGCCTGAGTATAAAAAATCTGTCGTGGACACAGGTGCTGAATAAAAGTCTTTTACTCTCCCCCTGACTGTCTGTATATTAGACTCTGAAAGCTAGAGTAAAATGGTTTCCAAGAATGGGAGACTTTTCTCCGCTCTTGTTTCTTGAAGCTGACATGAGACCATGTTAAAGAGTCAGAATCCATCTTATGAATGGAATAGATGCATGTAAAGGAGCTTATAGTAGCATAGACGGGCTTGTCATTTTCATTTTCATTTTAAAATCACTGTATCTCATAATAGATTTTTGAATTTTTGAGCATTATAAAGTAGAATTTTGTGATTCTAAGATCCATTTGGTATATGTGCTCCTGTTCCTTGGCTTATTATCTATTGATATCATGGTGAGTAGCACGCTTGGCCAAACTGAAAACTTGGGCATACTCTAATCTATTTTTAATGCAAGCAATTCTTGCCTTACTATATTTGGAAGTCCAATTAACTAGGTCTCTGATTGAACCAAACAATGATTTCAGAATAACCGGGGAATATTTCTTGAAGTTGTTCTATTAACCTTGAGTGGAAGTCCTTGCAGTATGAATCTTAAACATCAAGGGAAGGCTGGTAACATACATGTTGTGCCCTAAAGCAAAGGAAATAACTTCAGTCCACTTTACACAGTGAATTGAGGTTATGAATTAATGGTTTATAACATAGCTGTAAATTTTCCTCAAAAAGAGCAGAATATACCCTTAGGTGGGAAAATTTTGGGCAGTCATTGTAAAGATGAATCCATGGCGGCCTTTAAATGCTAGTGCACTTGGTTATCAATAGTCCAATTGCAGATGCTGATGAAGTGTCCTTTGCTGGACCCTGATTTTTTAGCTAATTCATGAAGGCTCCATCATATATACCTAGCAACTAGAGAGAATTCTTGTTGCTTTACATTCATGTGGGGATGCTAGATGACACGAGGTTTCAGGCAATATCAAAATGCTAGTGAGTGCTGTATGTTCTGAACTTCTGATATGAAAATTTTGTATTGATTTGATTTGGGATTGTGTTCATTGATGCCATGCTGCAACTTACTATAGTGTAAATCCCCTTTCTTGCATTAATAATTGGAGCATTTAGCTCAGATCTAGTTTCCCTCTATGCTTTAAGTCCTAAGAGAGATATAATCTAGGGCTTGATTCTGGTGTTCCTATGAATAGGGTAGGTCCATTCCCCACATTATATTGTTATCATGTTGACTTTAGTAGTTTTGCAGTGGATTTTTCTTGACCTTTGTTGGTTTGCAAAGGTGATTTTCCTGTACTAGAGCCGGTACTCCCTTTGTTGCGCGTAAAGTAGAGCAACCCCTTTGTCTGGGGTTGCCTATGGTTTGAAATTGTTTTTTTTTTTTTGTTTAAATTCTTTTTTCTTGGGTAGCTGAAAATATTTAAGTAATCACCATTGACACTAGTTGTAGCTTGTTACATATATTGATTTTTTTTTTTTAAAGCAGGTTTTTTCTTCTGTTAATCTGTAAATTGTTTTTGTTTTCGGGTTCCTTTTTGGGAGGGAGCTATGGGGTTTGCTTGCTGTGAGATGGAATAATGAATTGCATGTGGGTTTTCTATTTGTTGTAGCAGTAGGTGTCTGTAGTATGGGAAGTTATTTGTGAGCACTCAAATGTGGTAGCAGGGTGTACGATTTCCTTCAGTCTGTTGAAGGATATTGCACCTTATGTTGGTGTTGAAAATGATAAAGGGTGCTTCTAGGAAAATTAGGGAGAGCTTTTAATTGCAGCAGAAACAAATTCATGATTCCTGCATGATTTTTTATTGGTATCTAAAAGGATATTGCACCTTATGTTGGTTTCAAGAATTCCAAGATTTTTTTGGGAAAGTGGGAGAACATTTAATTGGAATGGAGCCCAGATATCCAACTTTGCTAGTGCATCATGTGAAGGACTACAGTGGCATGCTCAATGCTTATAGGATGAATACAGTTAAAGGTGGCAGTCTTATAGCCTGTGTTTTTTGGAATTAGATGAGTTAGTGAACCGGTAACTTTACCATTTACCAGTTTTTCTGCGATTCATTAGAATAATTAAAGGAATTAAATTTTCATAAGTCTTTTCAAAAGTATAACAATATTTCTAAAAAATTGTGAATATCATCATGAAACTCATAAAGCGTTCATAAATATATAAATGAAAAATAATAAAATGCAGTTCAAACTTCGAACAGTGAAATATTTTAAAGAAAAATAACGTTAAAAATAAAAATATTAAAGAAAATAAAGTAGCGGTTAAATATGCCTGATTTGATCCTAACTGGTTCATCGGTTTTGCTGGTCCTTACTGGTTTTTTAATGAAATTTTTGGAATTGTACTGAATCCGACCAGACTATCAAAACGGGTGGATCTGGTCCAGTTAAGAAATAGCTGCTTGCTTATCTAAAAAAGGAAGTCATGTAGCTAATGCTCTGCATAAATTTTTGCTGTACATATGCAGTTTTAGATTTACTTGATGGGACTCATTCTAGGATATTGTGTTCAGCATTTACATTTTCAGCCTTGTTCCGCAACTGAACACTATAAACTTGTATTGATGAGCAAACATATATTGATGAGCAAACATATAGGGGAGGATCACTTTGGTATTGATGTACCTATATACAACCATATAGGGGGAGTAATGACCCAGGAAGGTTATAATGGGATCAGGTCTCCTTGACAGATGAATAATCCAAGAAATTGTTGCATAGAGGATTGAAGCATAGTTGGATGAACATCATAGGTATAGCTATTGAGCTGACATGTAGACACACTATTCTAATTGGCATGATTACGTGGCTGTCCATTTCTTGAATATCTTCAGTACATGCATTGCCATGTTAGTGCTGTATTCATGCCCATCAAAGAGTTTTAATTCCTTTGAATGGTCATTGAGTTCTCCACTTGCACTTTACTCTTTGATAGTTTATTATCACAAGAGTTACATTTATCTGTATGTGGTTTGGGTCCCTCTGCTGTTGTGTAAAGAAACACAATATAGGAACCAAGAATATGTTAGGTTAACCTGCTGGTAATTCTATTGGAAAATATTCTATGACTATGATTTCATTTATAGCATGAATTTAGTCTGCCAGCATTCATTTAGTCAGAAGCACTCATCCGTAGATCCTGAGACCTGTGGTGTGTATAAGCTGGAAGGTTGGATCTTTCTATTAGGGATGGCCTGCATTTTTGAGATCAATGCTCCTTGTTTGCAAGGTATGATGATCCCATGAGATGCTTGTGCTTGATTATTGTTGTTCTTGTATCATGAAATCTGCTGTTTACCATAACTTAGCCTGTAGGGCCATAATATGTATTTTGGCCTTGCGTAGATCCTGAGACCTTTGGTGTGTATAAGCTGGAAGGTTGGATCTTTCTCTTAGGGATGGCCTGCATTTTTGAGATCAATGCTCCTTGTTTGCAAGGTAGAAGTTCAATCCTGTATGATGATCCCCTCAGATGCCTTGTGCTTGGTTATTGTTGTTCTTGTATCATGAATCTGCTGTTGCCATAACTTAGCCTGCAGGACCATAATATGTATTTTGGCCTCGTGTAGCATGCAGCTAAGTAAACCAATCAAGCCTTGGATATTGAACATCCTAGCTAGAGCATGCCTCATCCATTGAATCTTGCTTATCAGCTATGGCTCTTGTTGGTACCAGAGGCCACAACAGTGTCATCCACTTATTTAGAGTCTCTGACTCATCCAAGTCATGTTGAAGCACTTGACAGTGACAAACTAGGAATCTTCTTTGTCGCCTTTGGAAGATCTTTATAGCACCTTTGGCAAAGAGATACTTCTTTTTTTTTTTTTTGATAGATAGCAAAGAGATACTTCTATCTTCTAATTGCACAATCGGTCATTTTATCAACTTGAACTGTATTCAGAAATGTGGTGGGGTGTGGCGGCCCAGTTTTAGGACCCCTTTCTCCACTGGTGCATCTTAAAGGGGCAGTTAATGGAGACTTGGTCACTCCTATGAACATGGATGTCAAAAGTGGGTAACCAATCAATGAAGAAAGAGAAATGGTGTCAAATATTATATCATGAAATTGGAGTGGTCCTACGATAAGGGGCTATATCTAAAATATTCCTTGCTCAAGCTTTCTATTCAATTAGGTGTTCATCATTACTGTGGGAAGTGGATATTTTCTCTTTTTGTGCTCTGGTTCTTTTTAACAGGACATATATGCTTGTTTTTGGTGTCACTGAAGGGCGTATTAATAGTTATTTTCAAGATCATTTTTGCAGCATTTTCTTTATCAGTGCAGTACTGAGTCTAAAGGTCATAAAGTGGTAGCTAACTAGGTTAAGGTACCATACACTTTTTCCAAGTCTGCGGTATTAGGAGTCAATGAAAAAAGATCGGTATTGGGCTTTTGATGTTGGCAAAAATACAATGAATTGGATTGCATTTCTATTGATACCGTAACGGATACATGGCTGGAATAATGGATCCATGGCTGGAAGATTTCATCTTTTATGTGATTCTGTCCTGTTTTTCCTTTTTTTCGTGTCTGGGAAACTTCTTGTTCTCATCCCCATGAAGATAGCCTTTCCAAGTGTTTGTCATATGCTTGGCTAACTTGGTGCCATGCTTCTGTTAGTGAAATTATCTAGGCGGATGATAATTATACCTCTAAACAGTACCTGATTCTCAATCAAAGTTAAGTGAAGGAGATGGAAAATGGCAATCAAGCAAGTCAAAAAGTGTGACTTGGTCAAATTCATGATATCTCATGCTGTGTAGTTGTCAAGGTTATTTTTCACTCTGAGGAGATGAATTAGTGCGCATTTGTATGGTGATTATCCATTATGGTGTCATTTAGGTTATAATGAATGTTCGTGTTGATTGCATGAACTTGTCGTAGTCTGGTCAATTTTTTGTGTCATGATAAAGATCTTGGAACTGTTTTAGCTTATTATCTGGGGTTGGTTTCTCAATTTTCACCAACAGTGTGGTGGGTGGAATCACTTTATGTGTCAAAAGAGCCAAACAAAAGCAATGAAGAACCGTGAGTGCTTTTATTCACTAGCAGGTTGATACTGGGAAGGTGCCAAACCAAGTCATGCCAGGAAGACCTTCCCAAAGCAAAGCTGGATACTATGGCTTCTTTAAAATCATACTAATTCTATACCATTTTATTCACGAATTCAGAGATAAGGTAGAATTGACAGCATAGAAATTAAAGGAGGTGACCAATCATGGTGTCCTGAGAAGAATATTCTTATCTCTATTTCGGCTTGCCAATAATCACCTCTTTGTGGGGATGATGAGTATAAATGAATCGAGTTGTCTAGCAGATCGCCTTCAGAATTCAGGTTATGCTCCCCGTTGATTGATTGAATGCTAATACATACGTTACTCTTCAATTATGGCTCAATTCCCACGTCTAATATATGAAAATTCGTGTAAAGTTCATTTTAAAAATGGAAGGTTTGATCGATAATTATATATTTATATAATACGTTTTATTAAGAGATAAACATAGGAATCGAATGTATATTTATACAATTCACTTAATTATGAGATGAATATATGAATTAAACCTAGAGCATATAGCCCTTTACCCACTCGATAATTGCATACTTATGCAATATCCCTTATTGGGAGACGGAGAATATGGCCTAATAAAGGATATGTCTACCCAATTAAAATTTCACCACCTTGTCACTTATATAATACATTTTAATTCCAGTGTATTTTTTGGTTAGGAAATGATATTAAGGGGAGGGGGAAATGATATCACGGGGAAGGCCTTCCTTCTTAAGCTTTAGATACTACTCCGATGATAATTCAACTCAAAAGATTTTGATCAATTGGGCGTACATTACTACTTTGTCACCCCAGCCATGGACCATGGTACTTCTTGCCGTTGCTCTCCAGAGTATCCGGACGCCGGCTTAACATAATGTATGTGTTGGATTCAACCAACCACCAGTGACTAGCCTAGGCCATTTGCGGTCGAGGTTTTAGTTGGAGTTCCATGATGGTAACCTGACGGAACACAATACAAATCGGGGAACAAGGTTGGAGTTCCACGATGGTTACCTAACAACTCGGGGAACAACGCAGAGGGTCAAACTTGATATCAAAAGCCTCCTTGATTGTAAACATTGAGTCATATTGTTCTTTATTCTTAAGACGACGCAAATTTCCATACCTTTGGAATCTCCGGCAGTGAAGGTGACTCGTCGATGGCGGCCATTATGATGGAAACGGTATCTGTCTCCACAGTTAAAAAGAGTTGTAAACACACATGGGAAACATGAAATTCCTCGTGTCTTCGTACTCAACGTCACGCTGTTTTTCTGAATTTGCTGTTACTGAAGCTTCTGAATTTGTTTGCTCACGGAAATGAATTGCAGAGTCAATATTTCAATCATTCTCCATAGTTGAATTACTACGCGTGACTGCCATGAGTGACTATAGCAGTGGGAGTGCGTATTGAAAACCAAGAGATTTCCAACATGATCAAACTAATCACTGGTACCTTGTCGTTTTGGCCCCTTGTCATTTTCATTCCGTTATTGATTATTTGGATTTTACTTATTTATTGTGTCAATATAAATAAATTTTTTTATAAGAGACATATTTCGATTATTATAATTAGAGACGATATTTTATGTATAACTAATATAATAATAGTAATAATAATTAAATTATACTTATTTGAAAATTTTGTTTTTATTTACTCTTTTGTAGTAAGAAAATTAGACTCAAGTATGATTAGTGTCAAATAGTAATTAAAGTGATCTAATGCATAATCATAGACTGATTAGAAAAAATTATTCCAATGGAAAACCTCCTGCATTAATTTCATTGTAGCCCAGATGCTGGAAACTCAAAAGAGGAAGAGAAAGACGTTGATAAATTGTTTAAAGTAGAATATTTAATTTGTAATTTAAAGTTTGTTTTTTAAGATATAAAAAATTTACTTTTAAAAACTGGGTAGAGTAAGCACAAAATATTTATTAATATTTTATTTGTATTTTATCCACTTAATATTTATAGAATGCAATAATTTTTTTTATCTGTTTTGCCCATTTTGCTATCTTATATAGATTTATATTAATGAAATTTTACTTAGAAAAAAAAAGGGACTATTGAATTTGGGCTCTGAGTCACTGTAAAATGATGTCATTCCATGTGAATTCATATGTCATGCCAAATATTCACATTTCATATGCAAACAAGCAAGTGTGTATGCGTGTATAAATAAATACTCTTTTCATCTTAAAAAGAGTATAAAAAATTTTTATTTTATTGTATCAAAATATTTATCAATTTTACAAATTAAAAATATATTTATTATATATATTCTTAATTTATTCATCTTTCAATTACTCAGTAAATATTTGACTCATATATATGTATTTTTAATTTAATTAATGAAGATTTACTTTTATTTAGAAGTAGAATAGTCTTTTTTTATTATAATTATATAAATTTAACAATTCTTTAATTTGTGTACGATTTACTAGATTGATATTTTTTTTAGGACGGAAGAAATATAAAATGAGACTATTAAAAAGGAATTGACATTCCAGAATATGAGGACATGTTGATTGGAAAAGTGAAAAAAAAAAAAAGGAAAAGCAAACTAAAATGCTTTTTGGAGAATATATAATCCTCTCAGGGCATGACTATCATTATCATCCACATCCACTGCTGCCATTGGGATATCCCCTTTCCGTTTTCTTTTATGTGTGATTTTTTTCAAGCGTATAAATTGGAAATTTAGAAAAAACTTTTCCTTTAGCAAAGAAAAGAGAAACCTAAAAGATGATGCTTTTTCTTTGTGCCACCATTTTCAAATGATATATGTAATTTTTTCCATGTGATATGTGCTACCATGGTACTCTATCTTCCTTTTTACTTTTTATTTTTTTAGTGGTTTTTGGAGGGTACTTTTCAAAATTTTCCTTTCTTATAATGCATTATTGTTTACCGGACTTTGAGATATAATCAATTAGAGTCCTAACCAATGAAGTTGGTTTAAACATTTTGATGAGAAATTTAAACAATAGTATAATTTTTTTGTCTATATTTGAATATTTTATTTTATATTAAATTCAATATAAAATGAGATATTTAAATTTAGGAGGAGAAAATCGAACATATGAAATTTGAAATAATCCATACGCTCAAATCAACCTTACCTATTATATGAAATTCCCTCATCCAAGCTAAATACTACTATCAATTATATTTACATTTTACGGTTGGTTTTGAAAACATTATATACTCCATTCGTTTCTATTTATATATCACAAATGAAAAGTTTTGGTGTCCTTTTTATCTGTCACATTGAAAAAATTTAGGTGTCATTAATATTAATTTTACTGCTATACCCTTATATTAAATAATTTTAGAAAATGAGAATGTAATAACTGTAGAAAGAGAGTTGAGCAAACAAAATAAGAAAATAGTTGTGGAGAATATTAAATTCAAATATATTTTTGAAATGTATAAATAAAGTTGTATAAATTTAAGAGATTAATATATATTTTTTAAATTATATGAAGTAATTAACTCTAAGAGACGGAAACGGAAAGAATAATATATATCATTGAATTAATCAAAACAGTTAAGAAATTCTTAACTCGAGTTAAATTATTGCAATGTTAGTTGAAATGCTTTTCAAATTTTCCTCCACTGACATACATTCATTCACACTGGCAAAAGATTGAATCAAAAACGTAAAAGGGAAAAAGGAGTGCAATGCTGCTTAGTCTTTATCTTGCGTGTTTTAATTAATGTCTCTATAGTTATCAACAAACACTCTCAATTGCAACGCCGTTATGGTGTTGGGTCCAATCGAGTGAATTGAGTCAGACGCAGACCCCTCCCGGCCTCAAGACAAGATTCTCCCGTGCGAACCAAATCTAATTTTAGCTGTCAGCCATGTACTATGTGACCAAAAAGAGGATGAAGTTGTGCAGATGGCAATCAAGTTCCAACCTGGCTTGGTCATGGTTGTGTCCGACCGGTTCTCTCCTCCCTTTTTTGCATTTTCAAATTTTGTTTTGCACGTATTTGATGCCTGTATTTTACAAGATAAATATTAGATTCAATACTTTTATATTAGTAATATTTTTTATTAAATTTTTATCATTTTTTGGATCAAAATTATACTCTCTCTCTATATAAATATAATATATATTTCACAACATGGATGTCAGATAGAAGCCACTTTTTGGAGATCAAAAGGCTATCTAGTCATTCCATATTCTTCTTGGACAGATTTCACTTTATAATTTTTTCGAAGTTTTAGAATGATGCTGGTCTCAAGTGAGGGGGGACATGATGTCTCTTAAAGCAGATGAGTAATATCAGACCACAACCCACAGTCGAGATAGTAGCTTTTAAGAGTGGGAAGCTTAGTGGAAACACCTTATCAGGGTTTCTTAATTAATAGGAGGATTCATTAAGATCCCTCAAGGACCAAAAGATGCTTGATCAACATGGTACTATTACAATAAGCACCTTTTTTCCCTTCGTTTCATTTTAAATTGTCCAAAAAAGGACCCTAGTTAGAAGAAGGATTCTTTCTGTTCGTTGGCCCTGGTTGCCAGCCGATGAAAGTGGTTACTTTTTTCTTTTATCTACCATTTGAATCCAATGTGGACCATTGCAAGATAGACTCCAATTTGATCATCCTTGCCTTTGAGTCTTTGACTAATACATTTCCTAGACTCAAACAAAATTGTTTGGTCAAATGATCTTTTTTTACCCTATGAAATGATTAAGTAGGAAACCATATCCCTTCACGAGCACTGTTTGGTGCATAACTGCTCATCTTTTTCTTTAATTTCTTGTTTTCCCTTAAAAAAAAAACCAATTTGAATGTGATAGCTTGATCTTAATTGATCTGTCTACAATTGCAATTACATATTCTTCTCCTCTTGGGCCAAACCATATGATCAATGGCTGAGGCAGACAAAAACTTGTGGTACTTGTACGGTCAAAGAGAATTAAATCATGAATTTTCAAGCAGTATTCAAATAGTTTCTTGAAATTATGATCTGTGCATTTGGCCATTGCAACCAAAGGACTATAGACAAAATAGTATAGACAGGAACGATGCAATAAATGTAAAGCTCAGTAGGTTTTGTGGGGTGAGGGGTGGGGTTTGAGTCTTTGATGGGGGATATTGGAAACGCATGCCGTACCCACCTTCACCCCTCGTGCGCGCTATCTATCGATGGCGGCTTACCACCAGCTTCTCCTCCTCCTCCTCCTCCTCCTCAATTATCATCATTAATATAGCATGCCTCAAAAACCGAACCCATTACGATGAGGAAAAAAGACCTCTTTAGTTGAGAAAGGGAGAGATCGTTCTAAACCTGAAATGAACAAGCTAAAAATTGACATATGGTGGTCGGAATTATAATTAATTTGTCATATAACGTATTATTTGCAACTTAATAGTTACTGGACACTTATTAAAATTAACGAAACTGTAAAGCCTCTGGACCCCTCCAAAACAGAAGCTGTTAAGAACATACAAACGAATCTCCTCTCTTTCCTGCTTTTACTTTCACTAGTGCGATGGGGTTGTCTTGTCAGCAAAGAGGGCGAGAAGGGGGTGGAAGAGGAGAGAAGAATGTGGGAGACAACCAAAAACATTTGAAGGCTACTAACAGTTGACATATCGTCCTTTCAGGCCCTCTTGTGGGTCATATTTGTAAGATTTAATCTTTCATCCTAGCCCTCTTCCAACTATATTTATATCTCCCCAAATCTACCCTAACATCCTCAGAGCTCAACCTTTTTTTCATTCTATAGTCCACTATAACCCTCTTAAGTCTTGTATCACTCGGTGTTTGCTTCTCTGATGGCAGATACAACTAGTTCAGTCACCACCAAGAGGATGTGTTCCATACCCGAGAAGTTTCAGTTGCACTTGGCCATGTTGGCCTTGCAATTTGGATATGCTGGTTTCCATGTGGTCTCTAGGGCTGCTCTTAACATGGGGATTAGCAAGATTGTGTTCCCAGTTTACAGGAACATTCTTGCTTTGCTTCTTCTCTTGCCCTTTGCCTATTTTCTCGAGAAGTACGTGTAGCTTAGGGTTGATATATACTTTACATTGACTAATTACTGTTATCGTACCAAGAGAAGAATATTTAACATGCCTTCTTCTTCATTGATCAGGAAAGAGCGGCCACCTCTGACTTGGTCCTTCTTGCTTCAGTTCTTCCTCCTCGCAATCGTTGGGTATGTGCACATTGAATCTGGAAAAGAAAAAAGAAGTATGACCAAACTGGTATATGATACTAAAATATTCTCATTTTTTTTTTTCAGAATAACTGCAAACCAAGGATTTTACCTGTTGGGCTTAGACAACACATCGCCAACTTTTGCCTCAGCCATTCAAAATTCAGTTCCAGCCATTACATTTCTGATGGCTGCAATACTCAGGCATGCATCCTCTTGTATTCCATTGTAAATAATATTCATCGTGCAAAACAAATATAAACTATACCGTTTACTAATGTTTGCCTGATCCATGATCTTCAGAATTGAACAAGTGAGGCTAAATCGAAAAGATGGCATAGCAAAGATGGCAGGAACACTGCTCTGCGTTGCCGGAGCTTCAGTTATCACGTTGTACAAAGGTCCCATCATATACAGCCCAGCTTCAACAGTACAGAGAAGCTCACCGATGTTGCTTGCTCTAGGCGATGCTAACGGCAAGAACTGGACTTTGGGGTGCGTCTACTTGATTGGCCACTGTTTGTCATGGTCAGGGTGGCTCGTATTGCAGAAACCGATCCTCAAGAACTATCCAGCCAGGCTTTCGTTCACTTCCTATCAGTGTTTCTTTGGTGTCATACAGTTTCTCATCATAGCCCTCTTTTTTGAAAGCGATGCTCAGGCATGGCTCGTTCACTCCGGTGGTGAACTTTTCAGTGTTTTCTATGCGGTAAGTGAATCAAGATATTTTACTTGGCCATATTCATCACTTGATTCTTTTACAAAAAGTTAATTGCATGGTTAAAAAGATGCCTTAAACGAGGACAAAAAAGTAGGATATTTCAGTTCTTTGCTGTAATTTATCAACACACCACTGGAAAGGGAACTCTTTGTAGGTGACTATAAGCGAAATAGTTGAGGCCAGAGTTTCATAAGTTAAACTTTCAAAATGTACAAATAGTTGCCAAGAAACTGTTAAATATACAACCACCAAAATGTACTTCAAATTTGTTGTTATTCCTTCGGAGTGACTTCTTGTTACATCAGAATGAGTCGATCAAAAGTCAAGATTTTCTCTCACGTCAGCTTCCACTCTGGGTTAGCATGTCCGATAGTTGCATGAAAATTCATGTGGTTAGTTAAAGACTTCGCGAGTGGAAGTAGAGGTGGGACGAAGGAGAAAATGAAATGACAGCAAAACTTGATAAAGAATTAATGTGTGCATGCAGGGAGTGGTAGCATCTGGGATTGCATTCGCTGTACAGATATGGTGCATTGACAGGGGTGGCCCCGTCTTCGTGGCGGTGTATCAGCCTGTTCAGACCCTGGTTGTCGCGATTATGGCCTCCATTGCTTTGGGAGAGGAATTCTACTTGGGAGGGTAAACTCTCTCTCTCTCTCTCTCTCTCTCTCTCTCCCCACACACATAAACACAAGCGGACTATTCAAAAGCTTCTCAATTATGCATTCTTAAGACCCCACTGGCACGTCCCAAGTTAGGTAAAGATGTTTATGTCTCACCATAAGCTCAAGAATTTCCCATGCATGAAATCCAAACACTAGGATTTGAGAAAGAAACAATAATGAGGTTACTCATTGTTTTGTGTAAATTGTACAGGATCATTGGAGCTGTTTTGATTATAGCTGGGTTGTATTTTGTCCTCTGGGGCAAGAACGAAGAGCAGAAGTTTGCAATGCTGCAGAAGCCGGCCATTCAGCCTCCTACCGATCACGGCAACAACAGCAGAGCCAGCTCCCACATCAAGTCATCTATGGCTCAGCCACTGCTCACTCAGTCAACAGAAAATGTTTGACCAGCAAAAACCAAACTTTTAACAACACTGTTTGCTGGGAAGGAGGACTAAGAACAAGAAGAAGAAGAGAAGAGAAAAAAAAAAAGAAAGAGAGAAACATTCTATGCTATATTAAAAGGGCTTGCAGTGTGTATGATTTTTTTTTTTCTTTTTTCCTTTCTAGATAGTAGTATTTTATTTTCTTGAAAGCTTTTTTACTAGGGGAGGAAAGTGGCTTAAAAAGAAGAGAGAAAGGGAGAGGGAAAAGGAAGGAAAAGGAGAGAGGGGAAGCTCAAAGGGGAGGAATGTGATGATTATTATCTTTGATGGGGGTTGAGGTTGGGGGGATCTCTAATCAGAATGAGAAACCCCATATGGTTTTCTTCTATGTTAATTTAATCAATTTTATGGTTTGATTATGAGAAAATATATGCATATGATGAAGCTTAATGAGTTCTTTCTGCTTAAGCATTTTCCATTAATATATTTCAACCACGGAACTCAAGTTCAATACTATATAATGTGCTTAGATATCTTGATCAATTATTAAAGGTCCCACGAATTTGCACGCTTTGAATCCAAGTACTTATTGCTAAAGATGGGCAGACAGGTCGAGATTTATATAACATCACCACCAAAGTCATTTGTCAAATTGTTTCTTTGTGGTTGTCTTGGACCCGTCCTAGTTCTTAAATTATATGCAATTGCCACTCAACTGATTTTCTTTCAATGATATGTACTACTATACAGTCATATATATAATTGAAGACATTATTATTAGGTAGGAAAAAGCACAGAAACACCTTTAATTCGTTATAAAATTGACAAACAACATGATGTCCTAGATGGTATATATATAGTTGATACACTTCTCATCCATGGTGTGCCTAATAATGAACAAGATTCATCTGGAGAATTCTAAATTTGGAACTTACCGTAGGTTTGAATGAGTTAAGAAATGAGAAGAGAAAAGGAGAAGAGATGTAAATTTAAATGAGTAATTTATATTGTTTGATTAGAAAAAATATGGTAAGGGGTAAATTAGCTAGGAGGGTAAGTTCTCTTTTTTCACATTAGAAAATTAGTCTATTTAAATTTTGACAAGATGTAAATCATGATAATATTTATAATTTATTTCTTTTTTGCTTAAACTAAATAAAATAGAATTAAATTATATTTATTGTTCCCATGGGCATAAGTTGAGTGGTAAAGATAGAAGAGTTTAAACTTTGAGGAGCCTGACTTCGGGGGTTTTCGAGTTCGAATCCCCTTGTAGGAGACATCATGGGAAGGTTTTCTGTCTCTGGCCAAGAGGTACACCTTCCTGATTTAACCCCATTCCAAGTCCAATCTTACGCCTTTGAGTAAATTACATTTATTCCCTTCAGTGAAAGTAAAAATTTTCCACCTCCTCCTTTGTGAATTAAATATAGCGTTATGCTTAGTGTATAAGAAACTCTCACAATAGAACTTATTAGGGAGGTCGTATCAAGTTGCATTTTTTTTTTTTTTTTTGCTAAATGGATAATTTATTCATAAGAGTAGAACGAGTTACACAAATAGACTATGAGATCTATAGTAACAAAAAGTTAATACACTCCAAATATAGTTGAGTAAAATACGAATAATCAGAAAGAAAATAATTAAATACACAGTAACTTTCCTCGAGCTTTCTTGTTGGCCTCCGCAACTATCTAAGGCAAGATAACTCGAGACGCCACTAAGTCTGATAACAGCCATGTAGAAGAAGACCATGGACGAATCAACTGCATTCAACATGCATGGCCTGAGAAAAAAAAAGGAGAATTGGAAAAGGACTCAAATCAAGTTCAGGTACAACAGATCGAGCAACTCCAACACATAGGTCGATCATATCAAGTTGCATTATTTGGATATGAAGATGGAATACGGTATCAAAGCTTATTTATTGAGACATTAATTAGTCCATCAATCAGGGGTGGTTATATAGCTAAGGGTACGACCACTCAAATTTCAATTCGTCTTTTAACAATGAATGTTTGGAAAAGAATTAAAAGCTGCCAAGGAATATCGAGCATTTTAGCGTACCTTTCACAAGTATATATATGTTCAAGATCGTATCTCTCTCGACCTTTTGGAGGTTACATTCCATGATTTATCATTTGCAATCTCAACATCGATCCATTCATGTCAATCAGTATCTCAGTCGTTTCTCTACTCATTTGCAGGGTGCTGCGCAAGCTGACGATTTCAAATTAAATGGCCAATTAATATTGTGAATTAAAAATATATAAAAGAAATTTCATAGTGTGTACGCTTGTTAATAGATTTTAATTAAATAATTTTATTTTGTTGTATAAAATTGATTGTGCCGTTATCCGTAATTAATTTCAATCTTCAAAGTGCACGAATTGAGTCCTTAAAATATATATTTATAATTATTCTCTTCATTTTAAAATATTTATTATTAATATATAAATTATACAGATTAAAATTTTTTAATATTTATAGATTTTTTTAAAAATATATTGAATTACTTTTATTAAAAATTATAAAATTATTTTAAAATTTAAAAATTAATTGACATTATAGTTTAACAAACATATTCTTTTATTTCATAAAAATAATAGATGATTTGTAAAAAAAATTAAAATGATAAATATTTTAGAATGAAGGAAACACTAAACCATCTAAATTTCACGAAATTCTCCAACTTTTACATTGGCGCAACAAAATATCTCTATTGGCTCAACAGTTTTTCTTTAAATTTAGGGATTCTTATCATTATCAATAATGGAGGAAAATGCAATTCTCTTTCTGTTGAAGGAGGAGCACCACAGCTCACATCCACACAGCCAATCTCCTAAAATCCGGAGGTGGGCGGCCGCGTGCAAGCAGAGGCCAAGAGCAGCCGGCGACGACCAAATAAATTGGAGTTTAACTCGAACTGGCGGATCCCGAGGATGACATGATTAAAGATAGAGGGATTCATCATTTTAAAACTTTGCGATCGGTGAACTCACCGCAAATTTTCAAAAGCATCCATCTTGTCTTGTAAATGCTTTTATCTTAACCTCGGTATAGTCTTTTCTCCCTTTAATATGATTTGAGCGGCATCCCATTTTTACACTTTCATTATTTTTTTCCCCCTTGCAAAGGTGCTGCTCTGCCCTTAGTTTTTCACCTCAATTAACCCTTTGATGGAGTTGCTATAAGCTTTTTTGATGGATTTTTCTTTGTATATCATAAGACACAGAACTATATGGTTATCGGCTTTCGGGAAAGTGCAGAACAAGATAGGCACAAACTAGTTTTTTGGTGAAGTGCACATTTTCTTCTTTGCTGTTTTCCTATCCCATTTTGGTCTACAAAGGATAAGTATTTTCTTCTGCAGTTTCATTTGTCAAGATCTACGATTTTTTGGCATAATTTCTTTGTCAATCTTCTTAGATCAACAATGTTAGATTCTCCGTCCTCTCTAAATAAATTAATTTATTATTTGAACTTAATTTTGGCCCTCTCTCCATTTATCATCTTTTCCAAGCAATTTGTGTTGCGAGTCTTTCAAATTATTACTCACGAAATTAGATGAGTTTAAATTTCTCATGTCAATATTGTATATTTTATTTTTCAATAACTGTTATAGAATTATAACATATCATATCCTCTCTCTTTAATTTCACATTAGACTCTATTTGATTCTACATATTTAATAATTTTATTATATTTTCACAAATTTATTTCAATTTGACAACCATGTTTGAGGATAGAAGAGTTTTGGAAGGATGGTAAAGGTAGTCAAGAGCTCAATTTGATGGTCATCCAAAAAGAACCCCAACAACAATTTAAGTTTGCGTCAAAGGATAGAGAAAACACTGAAGCCCAACGAGCTAGTGTTGGCCCTAGCATTGGAGCTGACGCCAGCCCTTATCAGGCCCGAGCCTATTTTGCTGATTTTTGATATTTTTTTCAATTTTTCTCTAATTAACCTATTCATTTACGCCCATAATAAAAAATTAACAAAATGAAAAACAAAGAACTTGCCACATTTTTATACTTTTTTCTAAATATTTAATATTATTACATAAATCATATAGATTAAATAGACTCTAGCATATATGAATTTTTTATAGTAAAAGATTGAATTAATATGTTATGATTTAGTCAAGTAATAAATTTTGGGGTACAATTCAAGGAAAAAGAAAAAGACATGCTTAATTTTAAGGATGACAGATAATTTAAAGTAACAAAAGTATTCAAATCAGTGATAGATATTTTGAACTGGAGGGAGTATAAGGGTTCATCCAGTGATAATAATTTCAAAAATAGGTTAACAAATGAAAAAAAGCAAAATGAAGGGCTCAATTATTAATTTATTTTTATAACATTTAAAATGCCATATTACGTAATTCCCCTTCATCATGAATTCCTCTTCTACCTCCAGCAGCCAACTCAACCATGGAATCATCCCTAATGCTACCCATAGCAGCATCCCTATCCCTAAACCACGTTGCAACCACTAAATATACCAAGAAATTCACACCATTGATCCCTGTCAAAACCCAGTAAAAGTAATCCAGGCGGCTCTTGTTCAGACTATCTCGAAGCCACCCCTGCTCTACACCACCCGTTCTGGCCTCGACGATTTTCACAATTGCAGTGCTCAGCCAGCTTCCAATCCCTATTTCGCTCAGAAACATGGCGCTGCTAATGCTTCGCGTGCCATCGGTGGCCTCATCGTAAAAGAACTCCAGTTGTCCAACATATGTGAATACCTCTGCACTTCCCATGAGGAAAAACTGAGGGAACAACCAAAAAACACTGAGGCTTGATGGATCATGGTGGGTTCGGCGCTTCTTCTCGATCAATGCAGCTGAAGCTAAGGCGAATATGGATATGAATAGGCCTACGCCCATGCGTTGAAGGGAAGTGATGCCCCGACGATGACCTGTTTTACTACGAAGCAATGGAACGATGAATACTTCATAGATGGGGACGAGAATGAGAGCATTGATGGCTGAGAAGACTGGTACGGAGCCGGCAGGGATCTCGAAATGTGGGCCGAGTTTTCTGTGCATGAGGGTGGCTTGGCTGATGAAGAATGTTGACATTTGCGCGAATGAAATGGATAATGCTATGGTTGATGCCCACACTGGTAGCACTCTGATGAAGGATTTGAATTCTTCAACTTGAGTCACAGTGCATAGTCTCCATCTGTTATTTGTATTGCTCTCAGGGTCTGTTACCACTGCTGCTTTGTCCAAGAATCTGCACAAACAAAAGAGGAATTACATGTTATTGAGTTAACAACTTGCATGAGTTCTTGAGTCTTGTATTGGAAAACAAAAATATGCTCCCTCAAATAAATAAATATATAAAGGAAATTGGAAGGCTTAAATTTAGGTCAATAAATAAGGTCAACTTTTGTTATGTACCCTTTGGATTTGTTTGGACTTAAAGGTCAAGAATGCTGGAGAAGGTACCATCTGTAACATATGGGAACTGTACAATTTGGTACCCTTAAATTGCCTTATAGTTTATTCAGAAAGGTCACAAAAATAATGCATAAAAATTATAAAAAATAATTAGTAGAAAACAGACAATTTTGTAGAGAAATTAAAGTGCATCAAAATTGACCCATTAACTACCAATTTCATAATTATTAAATAAGAATAAAATTGAATCATGGGTAACAAATAATCATATAATTTTAAAAGACCAAGTTACGTAAGTCCAAACCTCATTTGTTTAATTTTTTAGATTAAAAGAAAAGATTTAAAATTTAATAATTTACAGGAGGTTAAGTAGGATTCTTTAGGACCCTAATGGATTCTCCATATGAAATATATGACACAAATTTGCAGGCCAAAGAGTTATAAGCATTAGCTAACTTAAGGATGATTGCAATATCATATAGGACAGATAGCTACAAGCTAATTAAAAAATAGATGAGAAAGTTTCTTAACGTGTGACCTAACCTGTATTGTCCAGTGTGAAGGAGCTTCCGAGCACCAGAAATATCAGATTCTCTGGTCCGAACCTCATAAAGCTCGGTGCCGCTACTAACACTAATGCCTTTAAAATGATTCCTCGTAGAAGCCACAATAACCTGAAGAAATCTAGTAAAGGCACTTCCCATTGGCTTCTGGTAACGGTATTTGGTACACCCGGCGGCTAAGATGATGATAGAGCAGAACGTTACCACTGTAGGAACTGCAAATCCCCAACTCCAACCCTTAGCAACTTGAACGTAAACGAGAAGGGTGATTCCCAGGATTGCACCCATGTTGATGGCAAAGAAAAACCAATTGAAGAATGAATACTTCTTTTGGGCTTCCTTTTCATCAGCTTCATCAAATTGATCGGCACCGAATGACGAGACGCATGGCTTGATACCACCTGTTCCTAGTGCTATGAGATATAATGCACCGTAGAGAAACCCTGTTTGGCTGCCGGTTGCTGGTATGCATGGTTTCTTGGTGCATTTGGGAGGCCGTAAGCTGCCTAGTGAGGCTGACAACGTTAACAGCACCATTCCCTGATCCATCAAACAGCAACAATTAATTATCCGGAAACGTACAGATTAGAATTTGATACGCTTCACACAATCATCTAATAAATGCGCTCGAAAAGAAATATACATATTCATGCCATTACTGAATATTAATCCTTTGCAAAATCGGCAGAGAGCAAAGTTTGCTAGTGATATATACCACTTCGTAGATGCAAGAGAAAATGATGATGGTCAAGAATCGTCCTAAGAAAGCATCGGCCAAGAATGCTCCGAGTAGAGTAAGAACAAAGGCGGTTCCAATCCAATTGGTGACATGAGTGGCAGCGTCAGGAAGAGCTTGATGCATCTCAAAAACTAGATAAGCTACCATATTAACCGCGATGCCAAAAAATGCCAGCCTCTCAGCCACCTCATTCACTGCAGTAAAATGTTTCTTTCTTCGAGTTAATCTTATGGAGATACTCAACTATAATACTCTTTTGGGGGAAGAGGGGGGGAACTAATTGGAAAAAACCTATGATAAATGGCGAAGCTTTCCATCCTCCTGTTTTTCGTTTATCTGCAGTTCTCCCTTTGTAGTTAACACTTCCATTTGTCACCATAGATGACGCTTCTGCTTCCTATTATTTCCCAATAGATGATAAGAAAAATGACCAAAAAATCAATGCATTTGAATACTTTGTCTTGTGTTATCAAACATACTAAAGTAATATTACCTCTCCTTGGTGCTTGGATGGTTCCATAATTCCTTCCATTGATGGCGATTTCTCGCGATGAAAACCAGCTCGTTTGCTCTTGTCCATGGATGGTTGCTTTTCTGCTATATTTTGATCAGCTTCAGAGGACAGGGGTCTTGAATTCCGTCTCCTGTAATTTCTATTAGAAGTATAGAGACGAGCTGACTTTGGCTACAATAGCTGTGGGAGAAAACAAAACTTGGTTTTTTGGTTTACCCTTTCGTTTTTATACTACTAGAGTTCTGAGTTGGGTGGATCCATTAGGCATTTGATTTAACTGATACATATTGACGCTTTCTGATCATTTCAAGAGATATCTAAATGTCCTTTCCGGACGGCAAACCGGAAACTGCCGACCAATTTTTTATCGACGAATGGCGTATTTCATAGCTTCTGAGAGAAACCAGCTGGTTATTAATCAAAGGCTGTTAATATGTGAAGGTTTAGATGGATTGGCTCTCCGGCCTTACAGGGCTTGAAGAATTATTTCTTGTTTAGGAGGAGAGTTTGTACCTTATACTCGACTCATTAAGTTAGGAAATTTGTCATAATTTAACTAAGGCTTTACTTAGTTAATGATTGAATTGAGATGAGTGTATTAAAATTTAATAAAATATTATTTCTTTTGTCCTATAATATAAGTCGTTAGATTTAATTTCATACATATTAAAATTCTTAAAAAATAAAGTGACTTTATATTTTTTTTTCCTCTTAAAACATCAATATTTAAATATCTTGGAAATAAGAGAAAAGAAGAGAGGGAGAGAGAAAGAGAATAATAAATAAGGACAACAATGTACAAATAGCTTCAAAATTTTCTTGAAAAGTCTCCAACGATTTATAATTTGAGACAATAAAAGTAGTTTCTAGCGACTTATATTATGAGATGGAAGAAGTATTAAATATAGAAGTAAATGTGGAGCCTAATCATTAATGAGAGAAATATAAGAAGTGTTAATAGTGTTATGAATATATGATAGTTTTCGGGAAACGAAATTTATTTAAATTTATATTAATATTTTAAATTAGAGTTTTGATTTGGATTAGGAAGAGTTTCTTTACAAGTATAGCCTAAATATTTAAAATTAATTAATTTTAACTATGTTTGAGTAGAGATAATAGTTAGTGCTTAATAATTTCAATGCGCTTTATAATAAATTTTATTATTATTTAATCAATTAAGACATACTAGTATTAAATTTCTATTATAAATTTTGAGTGAAATGAAATTTAGTTAAGAAATCATTTAATAAAGTTGGAGTTTGAACATTGAAGTTTAAGTGTTGTATTAAAATATAAAAAATTAAAATTTTAAAACTAAAATTTGAATTTCGAAGTCTAAATATAAAGATTGAATTAATTATAATTTATTTTGTATTATATTTTATTATAAATTAAATTAAATATAAATGATTAATAATAATAATCAGATAACTATATATCTAGCATATTCAAAATTTAGACTTAAGTCACTTTCATTTAATTTAAAATTTATAATAGGATTTGATACATTTTAATTAATTAAATAAAAAGAATTTATTGCCAAATGCATTAATTAATCAATTAATATTATTTTATCAAAATATATTTAATTATATAAGTATTTAATTAATTAATTGAGTTATCAAATAGATACTAAGTCTAAAATTTGAATATATTATTTCCTTATTTAATATATTTTTTATTTAATCCAAAATATAATCAAATATGATATAAAAATAAATTATAATTAATTTAATTTTCAAATTTAGACACTAAATTTGAAAATTCACTATATATATATATATATATATATATATATTTTATATATCATCAATTTTAAAATATCAGGCACTTACTTTTACCCTTAATAAAAATAAAACAAGTGAATGTGGATGTCAACTCATTTCCAAGTTTGCTCAAATTTTTATCTCACAAGAATATGTTCAAAATAGCTAGTGATTGACAACTATTATGTTTTAATTTTTAATATATGGCAATTCTTATGTTACGAAAATTTGCCACAAACTTCAGAGTCGAGTTGGTGTCTTGGTTATGTTTGAATTGAAGAAAAAGAAGGAGAGAAATTAAAGAAGTGAAGAGATGCAATTGAAGGAAGGGTGAAATATTTATTCTGTTTTGATAGTTAATAGGAAGAAAGGAATAGATAAACTACTAACATACATCTTTTTGGACAAATATAAGCATTTCAAGTTAAGAATATTTTTGTCAATACAAAAGAATCAACTAAAGTCGATCTCTTTCTTTACATTTTTATCTGTACATTCTTTTAGACAAATATAAACATTTTACGTTAAGAATATTTTAATCAATATAAAAGAAATGAATTAAACTCGATTTCTTTCTTCACATTTTTGTCTACTTTTGGATAGAATTAAAATAATTCCCCTATACTGAGAAATTTTTGGACTTAATCTTTGTGGAACAAAAACTTTAAAATGTTATATTTTCCCCCCTAAAAAGTGCAAATTGCAAAAAATTAATATAATTGTCTAAGTCTCATAGTCCACAAAAAACACAAACCTGCCTAAGAAAGAATATTCCCTGCAAAAATCAATAAAATCATTTAAATTTATTTCCTCTCTTTTCCTTTGATCCAAATTGATGATGCTGTGGTGATCATTTGGCCGTTTTGTTACTATACTTGCATGCGATTAGATATATGCAAGCGGCATTTGTCTTTTCACAAAGGGTTATGTATTAAGAGCCAAGTGTAGTCCAAATACCTACTCATTTAGTTGTAAATAAAGCTTTTACTTTGACATGAAAGTAAGAAAATTTATTTCAAATAATTTATAGGATATTTTCTTGAAATTTTGAATTTTTACTAGCTAGAAAGTTATTTCTCCTATTCTCTTTCTACACACCTCTGTCGTAAGGAACATTTACTCTCCTACACTTTCTTATTTGTTATCTCTTCCATTTAAGCAACAAGGGCAAAAACACATTCTTATTATTGTCTCATTTTGAATCTAATATTTTTTTTGGTCTAAATTTAAATATTTTATTTTAATTTGACACCAAAATTTAAAAGTGTATATGACTATAAAGAAATTACAGCCTCAAAGGTTAATAAAAATTCATATGCTACTAGAATTTGAACCCTTCAAATCTTGGAAACTAATTCAGGAAATTTAGAGAAAAATATATTCTTTTTAGAAATATATATAGAAATATGAACATTAAATCCAAAGGATGGATCATTGTAACGTGATAGGCATCCAATTAAACCAAAATCAAAATTTTGTTTTATGAGAAATGTTTTTTAAAAATTGAATTCATTTAAAGTTAACTTAATATACCGAGACAGGAAGCAAAACATATATATATATATATATATATATATATATATATATAATCCAATTGGATTGCTTTCTTTTTGTCATTTATTCCAGGCTAAAGCCCAAGTACAAGTGTCCGTACCATCCATAGTTAATGGGACAGCCACAGGACCCCGTTCATTTTTCCTTACAGAAGAAAAACACTTCAAAAAGACATTATTAGGCTGTCAGCCCAAAGCCTAAAACCGAGATATTTCTTGCACTTACGACCAAACAGTCCAAACCGTCCCCTACCCAAAGTGATGATAATCCAGGAAAATGTAGACTCATGAGGTTGACCGACTTGACTTTCGGTTGGGACACGATCACGCGACAAACTTTCAAAGCACCGTGGAGATTTTGTTTGATAAAATTGAAAGGTTTAATTTTCTATTTAGTCCTTGAATTTTATTTTATTTTTACATAGTTAGTTCTAAAATTTTATTTTTAATTTTTTAAGATCCTTAATATTTTTACTTTGACACACTTGATTCTTGAAAAATATTATCATTTTTTCACTCTAAATAGATTCAAATTAACTCTAATGCAGTCTGTTCAGTCCGAATAATGATAAGTTTATAATAAAAGAGTTTTCTTGTTTTTAAATATATGAAATTATAAAGATATTATTAATTTTAAAAACAACTATAAAACTATTGAAAAATTATTTTCTATCTCTACAAATTTTAATAAAATTTAAAACTATAATATTAAACTAAACAATCACATTTATTTTATTAGTAATTGATTATCAAAATATATAATTTATTAATCCTTTTTCTAGTCTAATATTCGATACTATTATAATATTCGATACTATTATAAAACTAACCAAAATATAAAACTATCATTATTGTAATAATTAAAAATCGATCTTTTATATGACATTTTTTAATTTTCATTTTTATTGTAATAGACAATTATATTTTAATTATGTATATTTATATTATTATATATTAGTTAAAATTTTATTTTTTTGAATTATTTTCAACCCGTATGAACTTACATTTTATATTTGAGCCAAGTTCGAATTTGACATTTGTAAGTTTGATTGGGCTAAACTCTAGTCAAATTTTTTATTTTTGAAGTCGGGTTTAATATGAATGTGACCAAATTGATTCACAAATATGAATTAATCGTCCTACTTGTCATGTATTTATTGAATTTTTTCTTTAATATAAAGATATAAACGTATCAATAAATTTTAAATTCTTTATAAAATTAATAGTCAAGAAAAATTTTACAATATTTACTTGTAAAATAACTAATGAAAATTCAATAATAGGACCAAGTGTGTCGTAATAAAAATGTTAAGGGACCTAAAAAGTTAAAAATAAAATTTAGAGACCAACTATGTCAAAAAAATAAAGTTCATAGACTTAAAAAATTAAAAATAAAATTTAGGAACCAATCATGTCAAAAAAATAACATTGAGGGATTAAATACGTAATTAAGTCAAATTAAAATATAAAGATTGAAATGTGAATATTTAAATATTAAAATTTAAAAATTGAATATGAGGGATGAATTAATTATAATTTATTTATATATTGTAATTATAATTTAAATTAAATAAAAAATATTAAATAATTTAATTTACAAAATTTATAATAATATTTTAATATATTTTAATTAATTAAGTGATAATAAAAATTTATTATCAAACTTAATTAATTAAATAAATATTTAATATTAATTATTAGTATTAAATATACTTAATAAATAAGTATTTAATTTATTTAATTTTAAATACTGAGTTATCTTATGAACGCACTGTTATAGAGCTTCCAAAGGTAAATATTTCATCTAATTAACCGGGAAAGATGTCTCAGAAAGACGGTGGACCCTTCGCTAATGATTTCACTTCTGCTTTAGTCAGAGATTGAAAGGTGGCGTGTCAAAAGCCTCAAGACATGAAAGAGCGGTATCAAATGCTGAATATTCCTGGTACGTATGCATATATGAGGAA
Source organism: Voacanga thouarsii (assembly GCA_026120185.1). NCBI lineage: Eukaryota > Viridiplantae > Streptophyta > Magnoliopsida > Gentianales > Apocynaceae > Voacanga > Voacanga thouarsii. The sequence continues at coordinate 2,470,793 of JANUWF010001636.1, read as the reverse complement.
TATAACATCGAGAACTCTAGCGCTAAAAGGTGGTTTTGTCAGGTGGCAATCAAGTTTGAACTTTGAATCCAACTGAAGGAAATGGGTTTCAAGCTCCTTGGTTGTGCTGGATTCTCTTTCTTGATTTTGGTCGGGTTAATCTTGAATGATGTTATTGAGCTCTGTGATGCTGGGATAACTAGCAGTTATGTGCGAAACATAAATTTGGATATTGATATGCCACTGGACAGTGATGTCTTTCGGGTGCCCCCTGGTTATAATGCCCCTCAGCAGGTAATTTCTACTCTCTTTGGTTTTCTCCTCTTGTTTGTAGATTCAAGATCGATGCTTTTGACTTAGAATTTTCATATTTAACAGTGTTCTTAAATTTGCCCTGCGTCTCCCTTGTTTTTGGTCCAAAAAGGGAAATTCTTGCCTTCTTCAGTTCTGTAAAATCCATTGTGGATTTACAGTGGGTGCTCACAAACTTGTAATTATGAGAGAAGTAACGAAATTAGGATCGAAGTGCATATTCTTGGTTTATCAGAATATTATAAGCGATTGACAGTTGACGTCTTGGAGAATATTCAGTACTCGTATCTAGTTTGCTGATATGGTCTACCATACATAGTGACTAAAAAGATGTATATAAAAGAGGGTAAATTATCTAATTTGGATGGCCAACTTCGTGGATTTTGCACACTGTGCTGAATGTATTAAAGCTCTTTGAAGGTCCATATAACTCAAGGAGATTATGAGGGGAAGGGTGTGATTGTCTCTTGGATCACTGCCGATGAAGCAGGCTCAAGTACAGTGCTATACTGGGCTGAGAATAGCACATCAGTTAGTCGTGCTGACGGCACTGTCCTTACCTACAAGTTCTACAACTACACATCCGGCTATATTCATCACTGCACCATAACAAATTTGGAGGTATGCAAGTATGCCACGGTCTTTGGTTCATTTTCACTGCCTCAGCTGCAATATGTATACATTTTTTTGGGTTTTTAATCATTCTTAAATTATTTTCAAAAGTTATTAACTCGGTATTTTGTAAATTTTTGTTGCAGTATGATAAAAAATACTACTACGAAGTAGGCATTGGGAACACAACTCGACAGTTTTGGTTTGTAACCCCTCCTAAAGTTGGGCCTGATATTCCTTACACATTTGGTCTAATAGGTACATTGTCCTAAAGATTATTCTTATCTTATTTGTAGTTTTATGTTTCAAGCTTTTGGTAAAGAAAGATTCTGGGATACCTCCATGAAGATGAAATTGACATTTGTGCTGATTCTTTATTTTCTGTTAGTGATCTACTTTTATCCTTTATAATGTGACACTTGGTGATAGCATTAGTCACGATCAACACTCTTTGATGACACTTATACTTGCACTTGTTCTGGATTTCCTAATGGATGTCATAAAGTTATAGAGTGGTGCCACATGTTGCCGCTTTTATTTTTCCATCATACTATAATGATTATGACGGAAGTATTAAGTTGTTTTGTAGGAAAAAAAAATGAGAAACTCAACCACTAATTAAGAAATTGGTCCAAACTGATTATAATCACTGATTAAAGTTCCGGTCTCGGGGAAGCTCATGCCTTAAAGGGAAGAAGAGATATAGACCACAAAATGGAGAACAGGAATTTGACCCTTTATTTGTGAACTCACCATAATAGTATGATAAACAGGGGATCTTGGGCAGACTTACGACTCTAATACCACGCTGACTCATTATGAGATGAGTCCAGCAAGAGGACAGACATTGCTATATGTTGGAGACCTTTCATATGCTGATGATCATCCATTACATAACAACATTAGGTGGGACACATGGGGAAGATTTATTGAGAGAAGTGCTGCATATCAGCCATGGATTTGGACTGCAGGGAATCACGAACTTGATTTTGCTCCCCAACTTGTACGCTTCCTATTTTCATGGTTATTCGAGTAAAACATGCATTTCCTTTACTTGTTCAGCTGAAGAAACCAATTGCGGTTGTTTGTTTATCTTGAATCCTTTTGGTTAGGTGAGATAGTACTCCTGGAGATATGAATGATTGTACAAATTACGAAAAGTGATATTATAATGTTCATACAATTTAAAAGCTGAGCAGTCCATTATATGCTCAGAACTTATCCGGACTCCTCAGTATATGATTTCATGCAAGTGCAATGAAAATTGTTTGTTGTTGGACTGGCTAAATTTTTGTGGCTTTGAGTCATATGCAGCATCTTCTCATGTTTGCGGATCATGTCTAAGCAGATGATTAGAGTACAAACTCTGTTAACTGTCTGCTTTTTGGTGCAGGGTGAACCAAAACCTTTCAAGCCATATACACACCGGTATTTTGTTCCATATAGGGCCTCAGACAGTACATCTTCTCTTTGGTACTCGATTAAGAGAGCTTCTGCGTACATAATTGTTATGTCTTCTTACTCAGCCTATGGTGAGAATTTGACTGTTGCTTCTACTAAAGTTATTAGATTAACCTTGAATTCTTGATAAGCATGAATTTGCGGTAAGTCATGGATTTCCTTACAAAGCTACTCTACTGGATTTAAAATTTGGTTTGCAAAAAAGCTTAAAAGCATTTCTCATGAAGTTTTTCTTAGACGGTTAGGTGGTTTCCATTAATAATTAGTACATGTGCTGACCTATTAAAATCACCAGTTTGAATTATTTGCATGTGGTTTGTAGGGAAATACACACCTCAATACAAATGGTTCACTAGCGAGCTTCCTAAAGTAAACCGAAGTGAGACACCCTGGCTCATTGTACTCATGCATTGTCCACTGTATAATAGCTACGGGAATCACTATATGGAAGGAGAAACCATGCGAGTGATGTATGAACCATGGCTTGTGGAGTACAAGGTTGATGTCGTCTTTGCTGGCCATGTTCATGCCTATGAACGATCAGTAAGTCCCCATACTTAGACCCCCAATTCCCTATTCCAGTCATTTCTAATCCTACATACCTGTTGTTAATGCATGTTAGCTTAGCTAAATGTTGCCTAAATTATAAATAGTTGGCTCTTTTACTGCTACTTCCATTTGATAAAGATCACAACATTGAGTGAAATATTTCATCACAGGAACGTATATCAAACATAAAGTATGATATCGTCAATGGACTGTGCACTCCAGTTAGGGATAGCTCTGCACCGGTTTACATAACAATTGGAGATGGGGGAAATCTAGAGGGATTAGCCACCGAGTACGTTACATAACATTTCTGTTTAATGTTCTAATCTGGAAAGCTCAAATTAACTTAAAACAAGAAATGTGATTCTGTGTCTTGTATAGGATGACAGAACCACAGCCAAGGTACTCTGCCTTTAGGGAAGCCAGCTTTGGTCATGGCATTTTTGACATTAAGAACAGGACCCATGCCTATTTCAGTTGGAATCGTAATCAAGATGGATTTGCATTGGAAGCTGACTCCTTTTTGTTTCTTAATAGAGTCTGGAAATCAACCGAAGAACCATCTGTTGCTGTGCTATAAATGTGAATCTCAGTTGAATCCATAGAACCTGCAAGTTTTTACATAGCCTGCTGTGTACTACTATTCTACATGTTCTGCTATTCTTATTTGTACAAGGTATGGTAAACAGTAAACTTGAAACAATTGATCTTGAACTCAAATTGCTTGTCTAAGTGTTGTGTATGTGTGTTCATTTTTTGTATAGGAAAATTGACAACAAACTTGAATACCTAAGTTTAATTCGTATAATCCTTCTACTAGAATCATGTTTGTAATATGTGTGAAATATAAAATTTAGATAAATTTGTCAGTTATTCTTTTTGTTTTCAAATAACTTTTAGATTTGGAGTTTTTTTTAATCCTACAATTATTTGTCATTTTGTGAAATAAAAATATATTTATTATTATTTAATCATGCTCTTATTATTTATTACTCATAAACTATATTATTAATTGTTTTCAAAATTTCAAACTAACTCTATAATTTTTAGTAAAGATAATTCAACTTTTATTTTTTTAACTCTAAAGATTTTAGAGTTTATTACATATTTGTAAATTTTTTAATGTATTTATTATTTAAGAATGGATGGAGCATCTTTTAAGATAATGAAAAGCAACCTAAAAATGAACAATATCTTTGCATTGAATTCCAAATTTATGGGGTGTTAAATACTAATCATAATTGTATTTAACTACTATTAGTGAAAAACTTCAAAGTTTTCAATGAGTGTCCCAAATCAAGTTTCATTCCAACCTAGTTCGGTTATTACCATTTATATGTTAATCAATATGTTGTATTTAAATTTTCTACCTTGACTTAACACAAAGATTTAAAAAAACATTTAATTACAGGTAAGTTATTATATTATTTTTATTAATTAGAGAAGTTAAAAAAGGACCATAAATTAATAAAAGAAATTATTTGTAAAAGTTTAAAAAAATATACATATTTTTTAAAAAATAAGTATTTATATTCTGATACATTAAAATAAAAATATAGATATTCATCTTCAAACGCAAAAATATGACTTTCTAGATTTATACATTTGAGTGAACAGCAACAAATGAAATTGAAAGACTATAAGATTTTACCCTTTTAATTTGCATGTTAGCTCTAGATAATTGAAAAGATCATATGTATTTAATGGATAAATTATATCACTCTTTAGTTTTATAATCTCGTGCAAATCATGAATGGATATGTAGTTTGGATAAAATATCATTACTTGCAAATAACTTGTGTATAATCTCATATCCTCTCACGCTAAGCATAAAAGATAATTTGATTATGGATAACTCTATTTAATTTTTATATCTTGTTTAAGGTTTTGGTATATAAATTAAAGAAAATTTTAAATTTATGGTGTCTTGAGAGGAGAAAGACCAAATTAACCTTCTTGAAAATAGTTTTAAAATTAATTCATATTATAATTTAGTGAAATAATAAAAGATAAGAATAAAATTGAAAAAAAATAATAATAATTATCTTTTTAACTTTTTAAAATGATAAATAATTGTTAGCAAGAAAATTCTTCTAAAGCGATTGTAATTGTTGACCAGAAAAGAGAATTTGGTCAAATATTACTAACCAAAGATTGGCAGCTAATAAGTGAAAGCAATAGGAGAGAATGTACTTGCATTACAGAAAGTCATATGCACTAACTCTTATCCTCATACAGAAAGCAATTTTATTATTTATTTAAGTAGATTGTGATATTGATATTTGATTTAATAAATTTTTTATAAAATTTAAAATTATATTTATATATTTTTTTAAAATCCATATAATTTCGATCCACATACATCCTTAGCCAAAAAAAAAAAAAATGAAATTACTAATAAAAATTTAGTGGCACATAAATGAAAAAAGCTTTTTTGCACTTTACCTTATTCTAAAATTATTGAACCAATACGAAATTTGACCAGAAAATACTGACCAAATATTTAGTGACTAATAAGTAAGCAAAAGAAATAAGAAAAAAAATGTAAAATTGAAGAAATTTGCTTGAACTACCCTAATCTTTTTACGTTAAGATTGCCAACTGTAAAACATAATTTGATAAGGAATTACTAACAAAAGATTTGATAAATAATAAGCAAACATTGTCGAATGTATAGAAAGTCATCTATGTTTTCACTTGCACTACCCATAAAATTGAAATTTGAAGTTTGAAGTATTGAATTTTGAATATTAAATTTTAAAATTTGAAGTCTGAATTTGAAATTTGAATTAATTATAATTTATTTTTATATAATATTTTGTTATAATTTAGATTAAATATAAAAAAATATTAATAATCAAATGAGTATTTAATATATTCATATTTAAAACTTAAATAACTTTCAATTTACTTATAAATTATAATAGAATTTTAATACATCTTAATCAATTAAGTAATAGTAAAAATATGTTATCAAACATATTTAATTAATAAAGTACTTAATATATATTATCTGTTATCAATCACACATAATGAAATAAGTACTTAATAATTAATTTTAAATACTTAATTAAGTTATCAAATAGGCCTTAAGATTGTCGACTAGAAAAGAGAATTTGATGGGAAATTGTTAAACAAATATTTAATAACTAATGGATAAAAACATTGAGAATATATAAATGTACTAGAAGTACAAAAAATCACTTATATTAACCTTTTTTGCACGCTTTTTGCACGCTAAAATTGCCAACCTTCCAGCTATTAAATAAAAGCAATGAAAAAGAATGTAACACTCAAATTTAAAAAGGCACTTGCACTTCCCCTTATCCTATGATGTTATTTCTATTCAAAATTTTGATTATTAATAAAATGAAAGTGGTAGGAATTATAGAAAGTAATCTTTTACTAACCTGTACTCCCTCATGCTAAAATTACAACCTTGTAGCTATTAAATAAAAGCGGTCGAAAAGAATGAGTCAAAATTATAAATGATAAAATACGTACATATAAAATCTTTCAATGTCATATAACTTTGGACTGCACTGTATAATATACTCCTAAAGGCTTATTTTAGTAATTTGAGTGAAATGATTGAAGTACTTATGAAATTGTTACCAATAAATCACCTGACAAAATTGATAGTTTACTATCAATCAATAAACAAAAAGGTAAGATCTAAACAATATAATATTTGACAAGAAGTAAGAATTATCTTGATTTTGAAAAAATTGGAGAGTAGTTAAGATTATTTACACTATACTCTTATATATATATATATATATAATAACTACAAAATTTATATGCTACAACACTATATTAATTGTAGCATCCATCTATTATGCAATTCTTGCATAAACATATTTCTTTATTTATATGAGGCATACATACAAACACTATCCCTTATATATATATATATATGGGGCAAGACTCCTCTTTAGTCTTCAATTTTAATAACACTAGAAATCTCTTAATGTTTATATATAAATGTATCACCTCAACTATAATTATATGTGACTATTAAGATTAAGCAAAACTTTAAGTACATGAGCTGTGATCAAAATATATTTTTTATAGTGAGAAAAAGTAGGATACTGTCAATAAATTATTATTAATTAACTTGTCTTAAAATAATTAAAATACTGAAAAATTTTCAATTTTGTATACAATAGGAGAGAAGCCATTCCCATATATGTATATGAGGATAATCATATTTATTAGATAGGTAGAATTTAAGAGCACCAAGGATAATGCATGCCATCCCAACCCCTTTCATCATCAAGGTTGGTAATTGCCAATCAAAGAAAAGACTTTAATAAAAAATTACTGATCAAACATTTGCTGGCTAACAAATGGATATTGTCAAAAAGAATCTACCACCTGAAGTATAACAAGTTAATTGCATTGTCCATTATTCTTCATTGCTAAAATTGCCAACCAAAAAGGAAAATTTATCGAAAATTACAAATAATAAATTTAGTGGCTCATAAATAAAAATGATCGACAAAAAAAAAAAAACTTATTTGTAGTTATACTTATTCTCTCCTGCTAAAATTGTAAAGAAAATTAATCAAGACATATTGACCAAAGGTTTAGTGACTAATATACGAATGCGGTAAAAAAGAATATACTTAAATTGAAGAAACTCACTTGAACTACCTTAATCAAGATTGCTTACTGTAAAATAGAATTTGATTAAGAATTACGAACGAAAGATTTCATAGCTAATAAGCAAACATAGTAAAAAAGAATGTACCGAAACTATAGAAAGTCATTTGTATTATCACTTACACTATTTAATAAAGTTAAACTTTGAATATTAAAATCTAAATATTTAAGTATTGAATTCTAAAAATTGAAATTTAAAGATTGAATTCTGAAATTTGAAGTTTGAATATATTATAATTAATTTTTACATTATATTTTATTATAATTTAGATTAAATATAAAAGCATATTAATAATTAGATGATTATTTAGTATATTCAAACTTAAATAACTTTCAATTCACTTAAAAATTATAACAAAATTTTAGTACGTTTTAATCGATGAAGTAATGGCAAAAAATTGGTTATTAAATATATTTAATTAATTAAGTACTTAATATTATCGATTATTAATTGTATTTAATAAAATAATTACTTAACTAATTAATTTTAAATACATAATTGAGTTACTAAACATGGCCTAAGATTGTCAACTAGAAAAAAATATATGATAGGGAGTTGTTAAACAATTATTTAATAACTAATGGATAAAAACATTCAGAATAAATATAATAGAAGTACAAAAAATCACTTATATTAACCCTTTTTGCACACTTTTCGCACGCTAAAATTGCCAACCTTACTGCGATTAAACAAAAGCAATAATAATAAAAAAATCCAACACTCAGATTATAAAAGTCAATTGCATTCCCCTTATCCTATGTCGTTATTCTTATTCAAAATTTTGATTGCTAATAAATAAAAGTAGTTGAAATTATAGAAAGTTATCTTTTACTAACATGTATTCTCTCACGTAAAATTACAACCTTGCTGTCATTAAATGAAAGCGGTCGAAAAATATGAGTCGGAATTATAAATGATAATATATGTACATATAAAACTTTTCAATGTCTTATAACTTTGGATTGCACTATATTATATACTCCTAAAAGCTTCTTTTAAAAATTTGACTGAAATGATTGAAGTACCTATGAAATTGTTACCCATAAATCACATAATAGACAATTTTGAAAGTTGACTATCAATCAACTAACAAAAAGGTAATATCTAAACGATATAATAGTTGAGGATAAGCAAGAATTGTTTTTTAGTTTAAGGATAAAATCTTTATTTTGAAAAAAAAATTGAGAGTAGTTAAGATTATTTGCCTTATACTCCTATATATATAAAGTTTGTTTCAACATAAATATATATAATAACTGCAAAGGTTATATGCTACAACACTACATTAATTGCAGTATGCACCTGTTACACAATCCTTGCATAAACATATTTCTTTATTTATACGAGGAACACATACACACACTATCCCTTATATATATATGGGTAAGACTCCTCATCACTTTTAATAACACTGGAAATCCTTTAATATTTATATATAAATACAACACCTCAATAGTAATTATATGTGGCGATTAAAATTAAAATAAAACTTTAAGTACTTTATCAACATACACTTTTTAAAGTGGAAAAGTAGAATATTATGGATAAATTACAGCTATATAAATTATTATTAATTAACGTGCCGTAAAATAATTAAAATATTAAAAAATCTCCCGTTTGTATAAACTAGGGAAGAGTTGTTTCCATATATATGTATATGAGGATAATCATATGTACTTGGTAGGTAATATTTAAGAGCACCATTATCCATGCCATCCCAACCCTTTTCACCATCCAAGGATAATGCCCAACCCTTTTTCCCATCCAAGGAAAATGCATGCCATGGTTGCCAATAAAATTGCCAACCAAAGAAAAGACTTTGATTAGAAATTAGTGATCGAATATTTGTTGGCTAATAAATGGACGCTATCAGAAAGAATCTACCACCTGAAGTATAACAAGTTAATTGCATTGTCCATTATTCTTCATTGCTAAAATTGCCAACCAAAAAACAAGATTTATCAGAAAGTACAAATAACAAATTTAGTGGCTAATAAATGAAAGTGATCGACTGAAATTGTAAAAAACTTATTTGCACTTATTCTTATTCTCTGTCGCTAAATTTGTCGACTCGAAAAGAAAATTAATTGAGAAATATTGACTAAGGGTTTAGTAACTTAGATACGAATACAGTAAAAAAGAATGTATTTAAATTGTAGAAATTCACTTGAACTTCCTTAATCAAGATTGCCAACTGGAAAATAAAATTTGATCAAGAATTACTAACAAAAGATTTGGTAGCTAATAAGCGAGCATAGTAAAAAAGAATGTACCGAAAGTATAGAAAGTCACTTGCACTACCCTTATCCTCTTACACTAAGGGTTTGTTTGATAAAATTAAAATTTGAATATTAAAGTCTGAATATTTAAGTAGTAAATTCTAAAATTAAAGTTTCAATATTGAATTCTAAAATTTGAAATTTGAATTAATTATAATTTATTTTTACATTATATTTTATTATAATTTAGATTAAATATAAAAAATATTAATAATTAGATGATTATTTAATATATTTAGGCTTCAAACTTAAATAACTTTCAACTCGCTTAAAAATTATAATAAGATTTTAGTATATTTTAATTAATTAAGTGATAGCAAATATATGTTTTCAAACACATTTAATTAGTTACGTACTTATCTTAACTAATTAATTTTAGTATATTTTAATTAATTAAGTGATAGCAAATATATGTTATCAAACACATTTAATTAATTAAGTACTTAATAAGATAAGTACTTAACTAATTAATTTTAAGTGGTTAATTAGATTATCAAACAGGCCCTAAGATTGTTGGCTAGAAAAGAGAATTCAATGGGGAGTTGTTAAACAAATATTTAATAACTAATAGATAAAAACATTCGGAATAAATATACTTGAAGTACAAAAAATCACTCACATTAACCTTTTTTGCACGCTTTTTGCACGCTAAAATTGCCAACCTTGCAGCAATGAGAAAAAAAAAGAAAATGGAACACTCAAAATATAAAAGTTAATTGCATTTTCCCTTATCATATGATATGTTATTCCTATTCAAAAATTTGATTGCTAATAAATGAAAGTGGTAGGAATTATAGAAAGTTATCTTTTACTAACATGTATTTTCTCATGCTACAACTACAACCTTACAACTATTAAATGAAAGAGGTAAAAAAAATGAGTCAGAATTATAAATGATAAAATATGTATATAAAAAATATTTCAATATCTTATAACTTTGGACTACACTATAAAATATACTCCTAATTGCTTATTTTAATAATTTGAGTGAAATGTGAAATTGTTACCATTGAATCACATAATAGGTAAAATTGAGAGTTGACTATCAATCAACTAACAAAAAGATAGATCTAAACGATATAATAGTTGAGGATAAGTAAGAATTGGTTTTTAGTTTAAGGACAAAATCTTTATTTTGAAAAAAAATTAAGGGTAGTTAAGATTATCTGCCCTATACTCCTACATGTAAAGTTTGTTTCAACATAAATACGTATAATAAATGCAAAGTTTATATGCTACAACACTACAAAGATTGTAGTATGCACCTATTCTGCAGTTCTTTCATAAACATATTTCTTTATCTATACGAGGAATACATACACACACTATGCCTTATATATATATGTGGCAAGGCTTTTCTCCGCTTTTGATAACACTGGAGATCTTTTAATATTTATATATAAATGTACCACCTCAATAGTAATTGTATGTGATGGTTAAAATTAAAACAAAATTTTAGGAATTGGAGATAGTTATCAAAATATGCTTTTCATAGTGAGAAAATGTAAGATGTTGTGGATAAATTATAGGCATATAAATTATTATTAACTAACGTATTTTAAAATAATTAAATACTAAAAAATCTTCAATTTGTATAAAATTGGAGGGGAGCCATTCCCATATATGTATGTGAGGATAATCATACGTACTAGGTAGGTTGGAATTAAGAGCACCAAGGATAATGCCTGACATCCCAACCCCTTTCATCATCAAGGTTGGCAATTTAGACTTTGATTAGAAATTACTGATCAAACATTTGTTGGCTAATAAATGGATGCTGTTAGAAAGAAACTACAACCTGAATTATAACAAGTTAATTGCATTGTCTATTATTCTTCATTGCTAAAATTGCCAACCAAAAAGGAAAATTTCTCGAAAATTACAATACAAATTTAATGGCTAAGAAATAAAAGTGATCGAAAAGAATGTAAACTGGAAATGTAAAAAACTTATTTGCATGTATTCTTATTAATTCTCTCCCGCTAAAATTGTTGACTCAAAAAGAAAATTAATCTAGAAATATTGACCAAAGGTTTAGTGACTCATGTACGAATGCAGTAAAAAAGAATGTACTTGGATTGTAGAAACTTACTTGAACCACTCTAATCAAGATTGTCAACTAGAAAATAGAATTTGATCAAGTATTATTACTAACTAAAGATTTGATAGCTAATAAGTGAACATGGTCAAAAAGAATGTATCGAATGTATAGGAAGTCACTTGCATTATCACTTGCACTACCCTTATCCTTTTATGCTAAGATTGTTGGCCAAGAAAGAGTAACAAAAAGATATAAAATAAAAAAAAAATCAAGGATGAATGTACTCGAAATAGAGAATCAATTTCATTAACCCTTTTCCTGTCATGCTAAATTTTCTAATTTGAGAAAAATACTTTGATTTGATATTTTTGATTAAAGATTTGGTACTCGAAGCATAAGTCTGTTGAGTTGCCTATTATCCTCTGACATTATTGTTATCCTCTGACATTATTATTAATCAAAGATCCGGTGGCTAATAAACGAAAGTGGTAGGAAAGAAAACATATCTGAATTATAGAAAGTTCTCTTACACTAACCTTTATTTTCTCATGCTCTTACACTAAAATTGCAAATCTTGTGGCTATTAAATGAAAACAGTAGAAAATAATGCAACTCTCTCAAAGTCTAAAAATAAATTGCATTGCCTCTTATCCACTCAAGTTATCACTGATTAAAGATCAAGTAGCTAACATATGAAAGCCATTGAAAAGAATATTCACAAGAATTATAGAAAGCTCTCTTGCACCAACTTATACTTTCGAACACATTTCACACACTAAAGCTACCAACCTTGCGGCTATTAAATGGAAGTGGAAAAAAAAATGTAATGCTCGAAGAATAAAAGTAAATTGCATTGCCCCTAATCCTCTCACATTGTTACTGACCAATGATCAAATGGCTAATGAAAGAAAAAAGTCGGAAAGGGCAACTCTTGTCTCTAGTGCAAATAAAACTAGACTCCAGTACAAATAAAACTAGACATCTTCTAGTATTTGCACAACTACATGCAACATCCAGTAGTAATTATAATTGATAGTTGAGATTAAAAAAAAACTTCCATTGAATGAGGTAGTTATTAAATTTTTTATATAGAGGAAAAATAGAAAGTTGTAGCTGAATTACAGTCATATAGATTAATAATAGATGATGTATTTTGATACAATTCAAATATTAGAAGAGGTCCAATTTTATTTGCACTAGAGAGGAGCCTTTCCCGGTCAGAAAGCATATATAACCAAATTATAAAAAGCTTTGTTGCATCATTCCATATTTTCTCACGCTTTTTGCACACTAAAATTATTAAATGAAGTAGCCAAAAAGAATGTAGCATTCAAAGTATAAAATTCAATTGTATTGTCCTCTATTTTACATTATTACTGATTAAGAATTGGGTGGATAATAAATAGTCATAGCTAGAGAACATAAATCCGAATATTCGAGTTATAGAAAGCTTTCCTACACCGAGCCATATTATCTCATGCTTTTTGCATGCAAAAATTACCACTGGATGCAATTCAATGCTCCGTTGCCGCCGGTAACTCAAAAGAAAAGAAGAATAGGAGAACAGAAGGAAGAAGAAGAAACAAAAAGCACAAAAAATAGCTTTGAATTTTAAAAAATTAAATAAGGATTTTAAAAAAAAATTAATATGAAATTACTTAAATATCCTTAAACAAGTGGTGTACATATGAATTGACAGTTGATTGTTCAACAATTGATGGGAGAGTAAGATCTAAATATTTTAAAAATTCGAGAGAGAGTTTTACTCGTTTTTTTGGTTAAATGACAAAAGTTAGAATTTAAAATAATTTGAGGGTCATCAAAATCGTTTGTCCTCCTGCATTATTACTGTCCAAAGATTTGGTTACTGATAAATGAAAATGATAGAAAAGAGCATATACTTGAATTATAGAAACTATCATGCATCGACATTCTCTAGCACTATTAAACAAAAGTGATTGAAAAGAATGAATTAGAATTATAAATAATAAAAAATGTGCATATTATAATTTTTTTTATGTCAGTATTATATATTGGAGCTAATCTTATAACATTTGACTACACACACTGTATATAATACATTCTTAAGATAAATAATTTTGATGATTCTCAAACTATTAGAAAATTTACTCTCAAACTATGAAATGATTTTTCACTCACCTCACACTTTCAAATCTTCCTCCAAATCCTACCTTTTAGTTGACTAACGTTCAACTTCTCTTTTCATTAGTCATGTGATACGTGCGTGACATTTTTAAAAAAATAATTAAGTTATTTTGTAATGTTTATTAAAATATCATTTAAAATTATATTTTTCTTTTTTCTTTTTCTTTTTCTTTCTTTTCTGACTTTTCTCTTCTTCACCAAAATTACAAACCCGTGAGTTTCTTCCTTGGGAAATTCTTATATGAATCTGGTGCATGGCCTACCCGTACACTAGGTGGGCCCAAACGCCCTCATAACGCGACACATGTCCATTTGAATAAAATATTTCCAAAAAAAAATTTATGAATTTTTACCATTTTTTGAAATCAACCATGGTTAACCATGGTTGTGAAATTTTGGCTTGATCTCGCTACACATGAGTATGTCTCTTTCATGAATTTAAAATTTTTTCTCTCTCTCATTTTCAACCTCGAGCCTCTATCCCACCTCCACCCCCGAGTCTACACGGGGTACCACCCACTCCTTTGCTTGCCATTATAGACACCCATCCCCTCTAGTCCGGAGATCCACCTCCTACCCACTTTTGATCTGCCATTGCAGCCACCCACACATTTCTTCACTTCTCCACCCTCCCACCTCCACCGAGTACCACCCATTGCCTCCGGTCCAAAGATCCACCTCCCATCCACTCCTGATCTGCCATTGTAGCCACCCACACCCTTTCCTGCTTCTCCACCCTCCTACCCACGCGGGGTACCACCCACCCCCTCTGGTTCAGAGATCCACCTCCCATCCACTCCTGATTTGCCATTGCAGACTCCCACACCCTTCTCCACTTCTCTACCCTCCCACCACGCTGAGTACCACCTACCCCACAGCTCCTACAAAGCCCAGTTAGAGTACATCGTTGGCGGTCCCTTCTGGTTCTGATTTCTGCAAGGGTTGTGTAAATCACAATGGTAGCTCGATGGATTAAATTGCAGAGTGAAAGAAAATGCTTGGTGGCAATATAAGTTGCTCCATTTTTGAGCTCAACACCTTCAAGTACAGGTAATTTGAATTTGAAAACCATCGTGGATCTCATCAATTGCAGACCTTATCTCTGACCCCATCTCTGTCTTTCTTCTCCTTTTCGTTTCTGTTGCTTCTTAGAATATTGAAATCTCAAATAACATCTATGCTAAGAGTGAGTGAGTGAGTGTGTGTGTGTGTGTGTGTGTCTGCACCTACTAGCTATTTCAAACATTGCATTCTTGGTGGACATGATTACAAGAGACATTTTAGTTATTGCAACAAGTGACCGACCATATGAGAATGTATATATGTGTCTACACCTACTAGCTATTTCAGACACTGCATTCTTGTCGAACATGATTACAAGAGACATATTAGCTATTTCAATAAGTGACCTACCATTTGAGAGTGCTTTTGGCACTAGAGAATATGCTTTAAATAAATTTAATAGTTCACTTCTTTTTCTTTTTTTTTATAATTGAAG
Source organism: Voacanga thouarsii (assembly GCA_026120185.1). Classification (NCBI taxonomy): domain Eukaryota; kingdom Viridiplantae; phylum Streptophyta; class Magnoliopsida; order Gentianales; family Apocynaceae; genus Voacanga; species Voacanga thouarsii. The sequence continues at coordinate 2,455,230 of JANUWF010001636.1, read as the reverse complement.
TATTAGTTTGTATTCAAAATTGGATTAGACATTCTCCAATAGAGACCAATGTTAATAAGAAGAATTTGATTCTACATTTTTTGGTTAATATTCAAGTTAACACTTATGTTCCTCTAATTTATCATTATATTCTTGTAATAGTTGCAACTTTTGTACCTAAAGTTGTATTTTTATGGTCATTACATAAATTCAACATTGAGATGGTGGTAACCTTGTTTGTGTAATACTGTTTTTTCTGGTTATTATATAAATTATATATTGTTAACATAGTGTCTTCTACATTCTTCTGTGATCTGTGCACAGTGTCTAAATCAAGTAAATAATGTCTATCGCTTGTCATCATGTGAGGTTGAAGCAAGATGTCACAGTGTCTTGTTCATTCTTCTGTGATATTTGGACTGCGCTTAGTAGCATTATTTATAAATGAATGCTTGATAATCCATTGCTTAACTGAATTTCTATATCTTGATAAATATATCTACTGTTCCAATGAATGAAAGATTTTGACTTGTAAGATGCATAAGGCAAATAGTTTTTGTAACATAGAATCATTTTTTTTCTTTCTTGAAAGAAGAAATTGTATCGTTTTTAACAATGATGCATTGTTTGAATCTGCCATTCCAATGAATGATACCAAGGCATGTGTACCTAAAGTAATAACCTAAATATGAAGATAATAATCGTTAATGCATTTAAATTTTCACCCTTGAGAAATCTTTCCATCCATGAATTTTGTGATGCATACTTGCAGGTGTCATGCATTTCATTTATGGTTTGTAGGATGTTAGGTTATGCAAATACTATTTTTATTAATGATTTAAAAGAAAGTGATGAAGAAGAAGTTCAATTCTTGTACTGAACAAGTGACAAAGAGCAGTCAGTGCAAGACAAAAGTAACAATAATGATCAAAATGTGTTGAAAAAATAAGTAGAAGGAAGTTGAGATGTAAGATGTTTGATGCTTCATCCAAGTATAATGCTTTTGGGTTGGTGCAGCTCTATTTGAGTTGGTGCTTTTGAAGTGCATGCTTTGGGTTCTTGGATAATCCAGATTAGATTGTTTTGAATTTTAATATTGGAATGTGTTTGCCACAAAAATTGTACAAATTGAAATGGTTGCAATATGATGTTTTTCTATCATTGGTTGTGTAAAGAACCAAAAGATTGCACGACCAATTATTTTTCGTGTCAAATTGTATAAATCATGCTTGCTTTCTTGCAGTATGGGAAAATATTTTCAGTAACTGAGCATTTGTTCCTTGTCTACCACCAAAAAGCTACCAACTATACCGTTCCTCGTTGTTTAGATAGGAAAAAACATTCCAGATTAGTACTAATTGAAAATTAACAGAAAAAGCTATTATCTACATTAAAGGGACAACCTAAGTACTATTCAACTTTTGTAGTCTACCATGATACCAAAGTTAGCGTTAAAGAACTGGCCCATTACAAATAGAGATCCAAAACATGACAAAAACACATTGGCAGTGCCATTAGTTTATTTGATTAATCATCCAAGATTCCCTAACAGCATAGAAGCATGAGCTTTACACTCTAGTTGCTAGCTACTAATGCTCTGTCTTAATAAAGCAGAATTGCAAGTTGAAGATTACTCTGATTGACCACTAACAAACCAATGAGTTTCCTGCTTTCTGAATTGAAATCAAAGTCAATAACTAAAAATGGAATACAGGTATTGATTCGGCATCTTTGACTGCCTCAACATTTCAACCTAACAATCAAAGATAACAATGTTTTTGAAGCAATAAATACAAAGAATTGATAAAATGAAAAGGATTGAAGCTAAAATATTATTATACAATCTAAGCCAACAACAATGGACATCAGCATACATTAAGAAACATCTACAACTATTTTCGTCAATTTATATACATAGTTATATTTTTGAATTAACCATTTCGACGGAGGTTGGGGAGGTGATAGTGAATCAAATCCAATATGTAATGATAAAGATGTATCATTGGTTGTTTTACTGGTTTGAGGCTTGCAACCCATATTATACGAAGTCTGCATTTTTTTTGAATCTTGAAGAGAGGGAAATGACTTGAATATATTCCCACGATAGTCATTTATTGATTTATGGCAATCCATCTACTTCACAAATATTCCAATCTATCTTCCTTGAAAGATTACATAGTACTTTCTCGTTGCCATTCACTACAGAGCCAAAAAAAAATTAAATTAAAGAAAACAAATTAGATAGTTTGTAGATTCACTGCAACATACAATCGAAAAAACTTTCCTGCAATATTCTAGCAATTGTGTTTGCGAGACTCAAAATAAGAAAAAAAAAACAAATAACTTTCTAGCAGATTAATAAAGGACAACTTAAAATATTTTTATATAAGCCAAGCGATGCATTTAGGCACCTAAGTTGGATCTAAACCCACAAACTACAAAGAATTAAGCAAATATCAAATATCAAATATCTGAACCATAAAAATAGTTCATGTAGACACTTATGTGTTCAACAACTTTGATCCCCAATGTAGTTCTAAAAGCACATCTACCATGTATATCCAAGTTCTTTGCCCTGGAAAAGAATAAATGCAATCAAATTTGCATGTGACTAACGTATCTGGACAAAGGGAAAAGATCAAAGTGTCCTGCAACCTAGTCTATATGATCTATACTTGCAAACAATGATCTTCAGTATCACTAAATAGCAGTACTTATAATATAAAAAAATTACCTATATATCTTAGAAATAAGAGAAAAGCTTGTCTTTGAACCTATTCTAACTTGACAACACAACTCAAGGAACAAGAATTGACTAGTAATAGTTCAGGTTTTCTAAGTAGGGTTTTAGGGGGATACGTTTCTCAATTCTAGCCAGTATGAGTTAAGAACCCAGAAACAATAACCAATAACACCTAAGAGTTTATCTTGATTATGACATAAACTATGATAGATAAATTAATCAATTAACAGACACGAATATGATTATGTAGCTCAGTTATGTAAAAGAATTTTAGTTTCAAAAGATGAAAAATATGAATTGTCAATGCAAATGAATATGAAGAACAATAATATTGGCAAAATCAAACAAATCCAATATTTAGTTATTGGCCTGGTGTAGAAATATTAACAGCCAAAAGATTCCATTAACTATTTATGAATAGCATCAACTTTCACAGTTTAGCTCGATATCCACCAAAGGAAGTTCAGATGTAATTGAAGCTCAAAAGTGCCACAATTTTGAAGTAAGTTCAAACACATTTTTAGTGAATAAAAAAAAGACATGATGCCAACATATACACGGAATTTTGCAAGAGGATGAGTGCAAAAGTAAAATTCACTGTCTCCAACCACATAGGAATAAGTGAAGCCTCAAATTCAATCAATGTGTGAAGTTTACCACAAAAAAAAGAGGTCTAAGTTAACAAATCTATAGCCACTGACATGTTTTCGAAGGCAAGCGAGAGATCACACATAACCAATAGAGCAATCTATTTTCCTTTTCATATAAATGAAGTTTATTTAATAAGATGGTAGGTTAATAGTAGGTGTAGATACACACACACACACACGCACACACTCTTAGCATAGATGTTATTTTAGATTTCAAGATTCCAAGAAGCAACAGAAATGAAAAGGAGAAGAGAGAGACAGAGATGGGGTCAGAGATAAGGTATGCAATTGATAAGCTATCCATGGTGGTTCTCAAATTCAAATTACCTATACTCGGAGGTGTTGAGCTCAAAAATGGAACAACTTATATTGCCACCAAGCCTTTTTTCTGATCACTATGCAATTTAATCCACCAAGCTACCGTTGCGATTTACGTAACTCTTGCGAAAATTAGAACTAGAAGGGGCCGCCAGCATATTTTCTAAGCGAGCTTTGTAGGAGTTATGGGGTGAGTAGTAGCCGGTGTGGGTGGGAGGGTAAAGAAGCGGGAAGGGTGTGGGTGGCTACAATGGTAGATCAGAAGTGGGTGGGAGGTGGATCTCTGGACCAGATGGAGTAGGTGGTACTCGGCATGGGTAGGAGGGTGGAGAAGCAAAGAAAGGGGTGGGGTGGCTGCAATGGCATATCAGGAGTGGGTGGGAGGTGATTCTTCGGACCGGAAGGGGTGGGTGGCTGCTATGGCAAAGGAGGGAGTGGGTGGTACCCAGCGTAGACTCAGGGGTGGAGGTGGGGTAAAGGCTCGAGGTTGAAAATGAGACAAAGAAAGTAGCTTGAATTCATGAGATATATATATATATATATATATATATATATATACACTTAGGTGTGGCGGGATTAAGCCAAAATTTCACAACCATGGTTGATCTCAAAAAATGGAAAAAAGGTAAAAAATCCATAAAATTATTTTTGGAAATATTTTATTCAAACGGACAAGTGTTGCATTCTGAGGGCATCTAGGCCCACCTGGTGCACGGGTGGGGCAGTGCACCAGGGTCATGTAAGAATTTCCCTCATTCCATAACTAAATTTTCTAAAATTTGAGAAGCAAGTCAAACTCTTTATTATCCAAATTCAAATGCATGTGTCAATAATATTTTCTCTTCTTCTTCTTCTCTACTTCGGTGTCACTAGTGCAAGATGTTAAGATTTCAGAATAGCAATTTCCACCCGCCTTCTATCACTATTTATGGCTTTGTTTGCTTCTTCCCCTCACAATTCATCTTTTCTCTTGATAATCCAAGCATATAACTAAAGCAAGATCTATTACAAAGCCGAGAAACTGATTCTAACCTTCACCAATCTTTACTTTATTCTTTTCTTTCTCTTTCTTCCTTCTTCCTTCTCCATAGATGCATCATCACGACTCTACCACCCATTAGCACCAATCAACACCTATTTCCTATGAGATAGCTAAGACTTCTGTAGTTAAAATTTCTATTATTTTCATAGAAATAAGTGCAAAAAATTCCGTGAAAAGGATTTTATGGACATGGTTCCACAGATTAGGAATATTAATTGTTGTTCCAACATTATATCCAAAAAAGGTTCAGATGGGTTACAAGCTATGGGATTAGAAGGATTGTAGATGGGAGTAGAGGTGGTTGCATTGAGGGCCAAGCAACTGAAGGTTTGGGACGGGCATTGTTGAGTTGTGGATATTTTCTCTCAACACTAGACCCACACATACACATATACACAAATGTGTGTGTGTGTATGTGTATATGTGTGTGTGTGTGTGTGTGTGTGTACACATGTGATTATACTGAGTGGTGGTGCTAGGGTTAAGGATGCATTGATTGTGAGAAGAAGATGAATAGTAAAATATGATTTTACCTTTTATTTAACGGATTGAAGGTTGACTGTCAGTTAACTAATGGGAATGAAAGATCTGGGCGGTTAAAAAGTTCGAAGAACTAATTTTGCTTTTTTTAATTAGAAGGTAAAAGTTGAATTTCGTAATAATTGGAGAGTCACCAGAATAGTTTGTCTTTTTTTAATGGTATAAGAGTCATCAGAATTGTTTACCTAGGAGTATACTACATATAGTGTGTGCAGTCCACAGTTTATAAGATTTGCTTTAATATAAAATACTGATATTGAAAATTTTTTTAATTTTCACATCTTTTGTTATTTATAATTCTAAGTCATTCTTTTCGGCTGCTTTCATTTAATAGTTGCAAGGTTACAATTTTAGCTCTAGAGAATACGAATCAGTGCAAGATAACTTTCTATCTTTTATAGCTTTTATTTATTTGCAACTGAATCCTTGAACAATAATAACGGGGGAGGATAGGTGGCAATGCAATTGACTTACATACTTCGAGTGTTACATTCTTTTTTATTGCTTACATTCAACAATTGCAAGGCAATTTTCAGGATGCGAAAAGAGTGAGAAAATATAGGTCAATGTGGGATATCTTTCTATAATTCGAGTATATATTCTTTCCAATCCTTTTTATGTATGTAAATTGGTGGATGTAGTTTCTAAACTTTTTTTTATTGGTAAATTTAGTCCTTAATCTTTATTTTAAAATTTTTTTGTCCTTTTTCTATTTTCGAGTAAAATATTTGGTCTTTCCACCCACTATGTGACGGTTAATACAAAGATAGCATCTATTTTTAAAGACCAAACTTGTCAATCAGAAAAAATTTAGAAACTAAATCCATCAAAAAAGTTTAGGTTGGCGATGTTGCAAGAGCAATTTTCCTCATGCTAGCACAATTTTTGTTCCAATGACAAATGAACCCTTATTTGGTTAATTTAATAATATTCTCTAATTTTTTTTTCTTTTTAAATTTATCCCACTCTTTTCTTCTCTCTCCTACTCCTACTCCTACTTCTACTTTTCCGTATTCTTTTCCCCTCTCTCCTAATCTTCTCTCTCTTCTCTTTCCTCTTTCTTCTCTCTCCCTCACAGTTCCCTCCTCTATTCTCTCTTTCTTCTTTCTTCTTTCTTCCCTCTTCTCTCTTCTCTCTCCTATCTCACACGACAATCTCCCCCTCTCTCCTAATTTTCCTTCTCTAGTTAATTTCTCTCCCTACTTTCCCTCTACTATCTCTTATAAACTTAGTTTTTATTTTTCTTTTTATAGGAAAAAAATGTATCATATGTGACCCCTATAAACTGTTTTATAGGAAAAAGGAGATGTAAATTGGTGGATGTAGTTTGCTAAATATTTATTACTTTACCTTCATATGTGACCCCAAACTTCGTTTTTATTTTTCTTTTTTATAGGAATAAAAATTTATCATATGTGACCCGTATAAACTTTTTTTATAGGAAAAAGGAGATGTAAATTGGTGGATGTAGTTTGCTAGATATTTATTACTTTACCTTCATATGTGACCCCTACAAAAAAGAAAAATAAACAGAAAGTTTGAGATAGTACAAGGAAAGTAGGGAGAGAAAGTAGAGAAAGAAAATTAGGAGAAAGGGGGTGATTGTCGTGTGAGAGAGGAGAGAGGAGAAAGGAGAGAGAAGAGGGGAGAAAAAAGAGGAAGTCATGAGAAGAAAGAGAGAAGAGAGAAGGGAGAAGGGAACCGTGAGGGGGAGAGAAGAAAGAGGGAAAAGAGGAGAGAGAACTATATATATATATATGTATATATATACAGTTTATTTCAATATAATTTGTTTCAACATAAATACACATCAAAACTACAAAGTTTATATGCTATAGTACCGTACTAACTGCAGCATACATCTATTATGCAGTTCTTACACAAACATACTTCTTATCTACCCAAGACCCATACATACATACATTCGCATGCACACACACACACACACACACATATATATATATATATATATATATATATATATATATTTATGCACGCACGCATGCGTTATGCCTTACACTCCCCTGCCCCCATATGCATCTATATGAGGATACTCGTATGTCGTAGGTAGGTAATATTTAAGAGCACCAACGATAATCATGCTATTCCAACCCCTTTCATCATCAAAGTTGCAGTAAAATTGCTTACCAAAGAAAAAATATTGATGATAAATTATTGATATAAAATTTGTTGGTCAATAAATAAAAGTGGTGGAAAGAATATACCGTTTGAAGTATAAAAAATTAATTGCATTGCCTATAATTTTTCATGCTAAAATTAGAGAAAATTTTTAGTGCAACCACTGCACCATGTCATCACAATGATGTGGTGCAACAATCCTATTATTAACTTACATTTGGTATTACTTATCACGTCATCAATATGATCTCATATCACTTTCCTATATTATCTAGATTCACGAGATCCAAAACTAATTTTTTAAAAAATTATATACAAATATAGAAAAGTGAATACGTAAAATATTCAAATCAGATTGGTAATATGATAAGTAGTACCAAGTGTAAACTAATGATATGACTATTGCATCACATCACTGCAATAACATGGTGCAGTGACGGCATTGAAATTTTCTCCTAAAATTGCCAACCAAGAAGGAAAATTGATCGGAAATTATGGATAAAAAACTTAGTGGCTAATAAACAAAAGCGATCTAAAGAATGTATACTCGAATTCTAAAAAGCTTATTTGCTTTTGCTCTTATTCTGTGAGGCTAAAATTGTCTACCCAAAAAGAAAATTTGATTGGCAAAGGCAAAATCACCAATTTAGTCTCTTAACTTCTATTGTTAATTGATTATATATGGTCCCTCATCTTTTTTTTTTTTAAAAAAACTTTTTAGATTCTTTAACTATTTTTAGACAACTTTTTTGGTCATTCCATTTGTTAGACCATCAACATGGCATTCTTTATCAGGGAAAATTGGGTACTTCACTATTCTTGGACCTAAAAAGTTGAAATAAAAAGGAAAAGGGAACAATTCATCAAGCAATAAAAGTTAAGGGATTAAATTGACGAATTTTCTAATGGAAGGAATTAATTATGTTTAATTTGTACTTTAAGTTGAGTTTAACTTTACATTGTCATGAACAATGCTTTATGACAGAGACAATAGTTGAGATCATTACATTAAAAAATAATCTAAAGCAATCAACGAGATAGTGAATAACTTCAAAATCATCCTTTTTTTTTCCATAATTTATAAGAAGACATTATAACTAAGCTTGTGAACAAAGGAATCATGAATTTTCACATTGTCATACAAAAACTTACTTACACCAATCCTAAACTAATCCCACCTCTTGATGCCTCGGTGGCTGATTATCATCCTTGGTTTGAAATGTTACATATTCTAATAGTTAAATAAGAGAATATATACATATACATTGTGTACATACATTGACTATCTTTGTTGTAAATTCTTTTTTGAAATTTATAATATCTTCTCATAAATTATGAAGTAAAAGATAATTATTAGACCCGATATCATTTATCTAAAGTTATTATATTATCTCGTTGGTTGCTTATGATTATTTTTCATGTAGTGATCTCATATGTATTCTTTATTATAGGCATTGTTCAATATAAATATAAGATTAAACTCAAATTTAAATATGAATAAAAATATTCAAATATAATTTATTCATTCCATTGAAAAATTCGCCAATTTAGTTCCGATCCTTAGCTTTTATTGTTTGGTGAATTTGGTCTCTTTTCTTTTTTATTTCAACTTTTTAGGTCCAAGAATAGTTAAGTACCTTATTTGCCCCATTAAAGAATAGTGATCTCAGATGTTTTCTCTTTTTTATTTCAATTGGGAATCACTAAGCAAATATTTAGTAATTGAAATATAAAAAAGCAATCATGAATGAATGCACTTGAATTATAAAAAGTCATTTGCATTAACCTTTTTCCTCTCACGTGAAAATTGCTAACTAGAAAAGATACTTTGATTTGAAATTAGTGATTAAAGGTTTAATTAGTGGCTAATAAATGAAAGTGGTTGAAAAGAATATACACTTGAATTATAGAAAACTCTTTCTCAACAATTCGTATTTTCTCATGCTTTTCACACACTAAAATTGCCAATCTTGTGGCTATATATTAAATGAAAACAATCAATAAGAATGTAACCCTTGAATTATAAAAGTTAATTGCATTACCCCTTATCCTCTCGCATTATTACTTATCAAGTATTGGGCTAATTAAAAAAAAAAATCAGAAAGAATATATACTCAAATTATAGAAAGATCTTCGGCATCAACCCACATTTTCTTACACTTTAATTTCACATGCTAAAATTGCCAACCTTACGGCTGCTGAATGTAAGCAATCAAAAAGAAATTTACACTCGTAGTATAAAAGTCTAACTATATTGATTATTATTGTTCAAGGATTTGGTTGCCAATGAATAAAAGCTATTAAAAGATAGAAAGTTATCTTGCCCTTGTATTATCTGATGGTAAAATTATAACATCAGGGCTATTAAATGAAAGCAGTTAAAAAGATGAATCAGAATTATAAATAACAAAACATATTATAAAATTTTTAAATATCAATATCATATACTAAAGTAAATTTATAACTATGGACTGCACACACTATATATAGTATACTCCTAAGGTAAATAATTTCAGTGACCTTCAAACTATCTAACAATTTAACTTTTATATTTTAATTATCACACAATTTCTATTTATCCTCAAATCATGAAATTCACCAAATGCTACTCTTTCGTCAGTTGACAGACAATTGTCATTTTCATTAAACACGCGATGTGCATGTGATATTTTTAGAGATATTTAAATCATTTTACAAAGTTTATTAAAATATATATCATTTTAGAAATATTTCCTTCATTTTTTTTCTTTTCTTCCTCTTCTCTTCTCTCACAAGCTGCTTGACTGCAGTCACTCTCTTTCCATTCTCGATGCCATATCTTGTCAAACACTTAGATATCTAAATACACTCCATTCATTTTAACATAAAAATATTTTAAATCTATATATCACTAAAATCGCCAAAATTACAATCCCATGAGGTTCTTCCAAAACAAAAATTTACCACCCCCTAGCACCAATTCCAAATCTATTTCCTATGAGATACCTACAGCTTTTGTAGGTGAAATTGCTATTCTTTTCATAGAAATAAGTGCAAAAAATTCCATGAAAATGATTTTATGGACATGGTTCCAGAGATCATGCATATTAATTATTGTTCTGATATTATATCTAAAATATTCAGACGGGTTACAAGCTATGTGATAAAAATGGATGTCGATAGTAGTAGAAGTGGTTGTGTTGAGGGCTGAGCAACTGAGGGTTTGGGGACGACATTTTTAGGTTGTGAATAGTTAGGCAGTTGGGACCAAATGATTAAAGGTGTGGTGTTGAGTGAAGTTGAGATAGGTGATAGGACTATGAAGAGATAGAGTTTGGGTTTGGGGGCAGATGATGGCGGTGTTGGAAGTTGTTATTGGTGCTAGGGTTAGGGGCAGACGGCAGCAGAATTAAAGGTGGTGATGCTTGGTGGAAGCACTAGAAAAGAAGAAGAATGAGAAGGTAAAGACAGGGAGAACGAAGATTTTTTTTAAAAAAATAAAGAAATAAGTAAAAGAAAAAATCTATATTGACCCTAAAAAAATTCTTAAAGTGTTATAAAATTAATAAGATAAAGTGATTGTTCATTTTATGAAATCATCTATTTATTTAAAATATTAATGTAACTATTCACTTTCTGATATTATTTATATCCAAAAGATAGTATGTTCATTTTTTTTAATATTATTAATGGATAAGATAAGGCTCATTTCTTATTCTTTAAAATAATGTATCTAAACCTATATAAATAGGAAACTTTTGCAAATGAACCAAATATTAATTTAAATATAAGTGATTCCCTTATTTCTCACCTTCTTATAGTTTTTTTTACTTTACAGTTTTTAGATTTTTAGATTTGGGTTTTATTTTGAATCGAATTTATAATACACTATCATTACGAGGCTCTATTGAAGTTGCTCTACTGAAAGTTATAATTAAGTAAGCACTACAAAAGTTATTTTACTGAAGTTTACAATCAAGCTGATATTATCGAAGTTATTCTACTAAGTTTTTCAATCAAACAGCCTGATTTTTTAAGTTTATAAATCAAAAGAAAAAATATACTTTTTCTATTTAATTTTGTATTAACATAGTAAATCTCACCAAATTTGAGTTTGTAACTCTTGACATTATTGGAAAAAAATTATTTGTTATGGACTCTAGATGCTAAAACGGATTTAGCTGCAATGGATCAGGCAGATACCATATTACAAGAAAACTCATCATTATTACAATCTTGTACTAAAACCAAGATTTTTCTCCGCCATCATTTTCATAATAATTTAAAAGAAGAATACCTTACCGTAAAAGATCCATTTATTTTGTGAAATAATTTGAAAGAATGTTTGACTACCAGAAGATGGTCGTCCTTTCAAAAGTATGGTATGACTAGATGCACTTGCAATTGCAAGATTTTAAATCTGTCAGTGAGTGTAATTCTGTTATATTTAAAATTATCTCACAATTAAAATTATATGAAAAAAAATATTATTGATAAAGTTATATTAGAGAAAACTTTCTCTACTTTTTATACCTCGAATGTACTCCTACGGCAGTAATATCGAAAAAAGTAATTCAAAAAATATACAGAATTGATATCATGTTTCCTCGTAACTGAATGAAATAATGAATTATTAATAAAAAATCATGAAACTCGACTAATAGATTCTACTATATTCCCAAAAGTGAATACTATTAAAATTTATGATTTTGGCCCCAGAAGAGATCATGATCATGGTCGACGCTGTGGCTGTAGACGTGTTCGTATTCATATTAAAAATATTTATTATGATCGTAATTGTCAAAATAAAGTTACAAAGAATAATAATAACCAGAAGTGGGCAAAAAATAACGAGAAAAGAAGAAGAAATGAAGTAATCCTTAAAAATTATGAAGATAAATGTTATCAATATGGCATGAAAGGTTATTGGTCTTATACAAAACATCTTATTGATTTGTATCAGATTTCTATTAAAAAGAAAAGTAAAAATGCTGAAGCAAAACTTTACATTACAATATTCAACTTATAATGATGATGATATACAAATCTTGAAGATTTTAATGTAGATATAACTCATTTGAATGTGGCTGATTTTTTTAAGCATTCAGAATTAATCGTTTGATTGGTGATAGAAGTGTTCAAAAGTATTAGAAACTTACTTTTAGTATTTTATTTTTTATTCTATATTTTTAGTATTGTAATAGTAATTATAGCATTCAAAATTTTTATTTTATTGTTTGAATATACAAATTTATAAATATTTTGTTATGTCCAAATGATTATTATTCTATTTACTAGATCCAAAAGTGACATTGAAGATACATGCCTAATTGATAGAGTACAACACATATTATATTGAAAGATAAAAAATATTTCTCTTACCTAAAGATGAGAGAAACAAATGTTAATATTATAAGTGGTAGTGCATAATTAATTTAAGGCTTTGGAAGAGTTAGTGTATCATTAATCGGAGGAACAACTATTATTATTCATAAGACACTATCTTTCTCAATATCTCAAAGAAATTTGTTGAGTTTTAAAGATATCTGCCAAAATGGATATATCAAATTAAAATAATGAAAGAAAATAGTTTTGAATATCTTTATATTATTCAAATAAATTCGGGTAAAAAATCTTTATTTAAAAAGTTATCTATCTTTTTTCATCTAGCTTATATTGTACAAAAATCCATGCAATTGAAGCACATTATTTACTAAACTAGAAGTTTGCTAATCCTGCTACATTTATCATTTGACCTTACCTGAATAGGATTATTATGATGTGAAGAATAATTAAAAATATACATGGTCATTTCAGGAAAAATCAAAATATTTTGACTTCAAATAAATTTTCATATGTTTCATGTTTCAAGGGAAATTAGTTATTAAACCATTTCTAACAAAAGTGGAGTTTGAATCTCCAACATTTCTAGAAAGGGGTCAAGGTGATATATTGACCAATTCATCCACCATGTGGGCAATTCAAATATTTTGTAGTTTTAATTAATGCATCAACTCGATGGTCACATTTCTATTTATTATCAACTTGCAACTTAGTATTTGTGAGATTACCTACCTAAATAATTCGCTTAAGAGTATAATTTTCAAATTATCCTATTAAATGAATCCGTCTAGATAATGCCAGAGAATGTTCCTCCCATACATTTGATGCTTATTACATGTCAATTGGCATTATTATTAAACATCTGATAACTCGTGTTCATACTCAAAATGGTCTAGCTAAATCATTTATTAAAAAGGTTACAGTTAATTACTGGATCATTACTAATGAGAACAAATTTCCTTGCTTCTGCTTGGAGACATGCTATTTTGCATGCTACAACACTTATATGTGCAAGGCTAATAAGTCATAATAAATTCTCTCCCTAACAATTTTTTTTTTTTTTTTAGTTCAGAGATCAAATATTACATATTTGAGAATTTTTGGGCGCATTGTATATGTAGCAATAGCACCAAATCAATAGACTAAAATAGGTTCTCAAAAAAGTTTGGGGATATATATTGGATATGATTCTCCTTCTATAATTAAATATCTTGAATTATTAATTATAGACGTATTCACAACAAGATTTACTTATTACCATTTTGATGAAACTTTATTTCTGAAATTGGGGAGAAAACATAAATTACATAAAATAGAGCTTGATTGGACAACATCATTGAATTATTTGCATTCAGTACAAGTATGAGTGAACTATAAGTACAAAAAATAATTCATTTGTAATACCATAATACCATAATTTTTTGATGACTTTATAAGGGTAACTAAATAACATATTTCAATTATAAATACTCCCATTCAGATAGAAGTCCCAAAAGAACAAAATGAAGTTCCTATAGGTATCTATTAGGTTTGGATTGTAAATTTCCTATAGTTTTTTAAACTTTTCTGTTGCAACGATATTAGTTTGACAAATAGTAAAGTAAAGAGTCTAACAAACGCAGCAAATTGGTAACGTAGTTCAACTATTAATAAGCCTACGTTTGCGAGTCCTAGACCAGTAAAAAAATCCATTTAAACTTTAATCAAAATTACAAGGATAATACTTATCTCAATCACCAAATGTCCCTAATGGATTCTAATAGAACACAACACAGTGTTCTTTTTGTCAAACTTCCAGAAGACCCTTTGTTGGACCCAACCCCACGATTGAATACCTTTCAATCTTCATTGCTACTATAGCCCGGTACTTCGCTTGAGTTCAAGAAACTTTCCCACAAAAAATGTATTTGGATTGAAAAATGAATAATTCAAATCCCCCAAGAAGATAATGATTATCAACGTAGTTTACTTGAATTACTGACACACACTTTAATAGAGAAAAACAAAAAGCTTCATCAATGGCATGTATATCAGTACCTTTTAGAATTTAATCATGAATTCCCTCACTCTATTTTTCTCCACCAATCTACAAAGAATCTCTCTTTTTTCGTGCTTCTAGCTTATGTTTTCTCTTCTTCTTTGGTCGCTATTATATATTACAACAGAGTAGTAGTTTCCTTGACAAATTAGGAATCTACATTAGCCTTGCAGCTTCCTAAATCTTTGCAACTTCATTTCTACTTGGATTCAAAATCTTTCACTTACAAATTCTTCATTAGATCTTCACCAAAATTCATTTAAGATTCTCTAGAATCCCTTTCCTACTCTAATTAAATTATTACAGCATCAAAACCTTACCAATATTACAATTTCTAAACCAGCTTCAATTCTGTCGAAAATGTCTATCAGACGCCAACTTTGATAATGACAAAAAAGTACTTTATTTCCTTGTTAAATTAGAATATTTCCTAAAAAATGCCGATCAAAATCTTCCATATCTTCATACTCAATCCCAAAAATATTCAATAACCTTTATAGCATGATCTTGTATATATATTGTTAGAACTTCTCCTAATTCTTCTGGAATTAATTTCCTAATTCAACTCCAATTATTTGCCTAATCCTATAAGGAATCCAATTAGCTTCTAGTGCTAAGATATTCTTCAATATCTTTCGGGATTCACATTCCTAAAAGAACTTCAATTTGTTTTTGCTCAAACATTGCCAATAATTTTTATAGCAATTTCTAAAATGATTTTCTGCAATAAGCTACTTCCCAGCACTATCGAATGCCAAAAGTGTAGACAATCTATTGGTTCAAAAGATGAAAATCCTCGAAAAAAAAGGATTAAAGGATCAAGGTGATTAAATTGAAGAATTAGAAAATAGGGACCAAGTGACAACTGATGAAAAGATCCAAGTTTTTGAAAGTAATAAAAAGAATAATGAGATTTTCATCAATTATACTATTTCTAGTAGAAGTTGAAATCGGATGAAAACAACTATTAGTAATGTTTTTGCATATAATAAGCACTTGGTGTGTTAAAAGATAATGAGGTTCTTAAACTAATATCAGTTAAAGAATGTCGTTATATAAGGAATTAGTCAAAATAAAAATATGCAATTCAATCAGAGTTAAATTCACTTGCAAAGCATGAGTTTTTTTTTTTTTTTTACTTATAGTCTGAACACTAGAAGATGTAAAATTAATTATTTATAAATGGGCATTTGTACAAAAATGAAATGAATATAATGAAGTCATGAAATATTAAGTACGACTTGTGGCACAAAATTTTTCTCAAAAATTAAGTGTTGATTACAATGAGACATATTTACCCTTAGTGGATGTAGTTACACTTTAATACCTTATTTGTCTAGTAGTATGTAAAAAAATTGGCGTATGCCTAATAGATGTAGTTACTGCTTATTTATATGGGAACCTTGATAATGATATTTATATGAAAATCCTACACAAATTTAGTATGCCTAAAGCTCTCAAGGAAATTGTTCTATTAAATTATAAAAGTCATTGTATAACTTAAAGCAGTCTAGACGTATGTGATATAATTGTCTTAGTAAATATTTATTAAACTCAAGATAAAAAATGATTTAGTATATCCATGTGATTTTATAAAATAAAAAAAATTAGATCTGACTTTGTTATACTTACTATATATGTTAATAATATAAACCTTATTAAAACTCTAAAAGAGCTCCAAGAGGTAAGAGATAGTCTGAAGCGAGAATTTAAAATTAAAAATTTTAAAAGAACCAAGTTTTGTCTTAGTTTAAAAATTGAAGATAATATTTTTATTTATCAATTAACACATACAACAAAGATTTTATATGGACAATGCACATCTATTAAGTATTCCAAGAATTGTTAGGTCATTAGATGCAAATAATGATCCTTTCCGACCTTGAAAAGATGATGAAGAACTTCTTAATCTTGAAGTATTATATCTCAGTTCAATTAATGTACTAATATACCTTGTTAATAACACTTGATATGATATAATATTTTTCTATTAATTTATTAGTAAGATTTAATTATTCTCCAACACGACGGTATTGGAATAGTATTATTCATGTCAAGAGATATCTTCAAGGGATAATTGATCTCGAATTATTTTATTCAAATAAAACCAACCAAATATTGATTGGTTATGTAGATGTTGTATCTATCTGATTCACATAAAGTACGTTCTTAAATTAACTATTTATATATATGTGATGATGCTGCTATATTATGACACTCTACAAAATAATCTATAATAATCACTTTTTGTAATCATATTGAAATTATAATCATTCATGAGTTAAATCGAGAATATGTATAATCAAGATCAATAATTCATTATATTCGACAAAATTATGATTTATCCTCTTAAAAATAAATTCCAATACCTCTTTATGCAGATAATACAACTTGTACAACTCAATTAAGATGTGGATCTATTAAGGAGATATGACGAAACACATTTCACCAAAATTTTTCTTTACTCATGAATTCTAGAAGAGATGTGAAAAAGATTTACAACAGATTTGATCATATGATAATCTGAAATTTTTATTTACTATGACATTATCGACTACATCATTTGAAAAATTAGTATATAAATTAGGATACATTGGCTAAAAAATATAAAGTCATCTTGGATGATACTATCAAGAGGGAGTGTGTGTGTGTGTGTGTGTGTGTGTGTGTGTGTGTGTGTGTGTGTGTGTGTGTGTGTGTGTATTGTGCTCTTTTTTCCTATTCAAGGTTTATTCCTATTGAATTTTTTCTCGATCAGGTTTTTAACGAGGCAATATTTTCTCAAAAATGGAAAATGTACTTTTTTTTTCTTTAGCTAGGTTTTGTCCCACAGGGTTTTTCCTAAGATGGTTCTTAGCGAGGCATTTTCAAGATTTAAAAAAAAAAACATTTAAGGGGAAGTATTATGAAATCAATAGGATAAAGTGGTTGTTCATTTTTTGTAGCTATCCATTTATTTCGAAAATAAATGTGACTATTCAATTTGTGAAATTATATATTTATTCAAAAATAAATACGACTATTCATTTTTCTAAGTTTATTAATGGACATCATCAAATCGTATTTATTAGGTTCATTTCTTATCTTTTAAGAATATGTATCTAAACTTTCATAAATAGGGGCCTTATGTAAATGAATAGAATATCAATTTGAATCTAAGTAATTCTTTTATTTCTTTTCTTCTTATAGTTTCTTTACTTTACAATTTTATATTTTTTTTTCTGACTATATTTTAAATCAAATTCACAATATAAAGGCTTATTTTGATAATTTGTATGAAATAACTAAAACTCACCCTCTTTCATTATCAAAATTGCTAGTAAAATTGCCAACCAAAGAAAAGACTTTGATCAAAGATTTGTTGGCGAATAAATGTAGACGATCGAAAAGAATATACTTCTTGAAGTTTCACAAGGTAATAGCATTATCTATCATTCTTGTGCTAAAATTGCCAACTAAAAAATAAAATTGATCAGAATACTGATAAAAAATTTAGTGTCTAATAAATGAAAGCCATTAGAAAAAATGTATACTAAAATTATAAATAGCTTACTTTCACTTACCCTTATTCTCTCATTCTAAAATTTTTCACATGAAAAGAAAATTTGATTTGGAAATATTAATAAAAGATTAGTAACTAATAAATGAATATGATCAGAAAGAATGTACTTAAACTATAGAAATTTACTTGAACTATCTTAATCCAAGTTTGTTGACTAGCGAAATAGATTTTGATCAAGAATTACCAATGAATTGAAAGATTTAGTAGTTAATAAGTGAACACGGTCAGGAAAAATGTACCAAAAGTATAGAAAGTCACCTGTATTATGATTTGCACTACCCTTTTGCTAAGATTGTTGGCTAAAAAGAGAATTTGATGAGGAATTTGTTGGAAAATATGCCCTCTTAGACTAGGTTTCTGATGTAAAAATCGAATGTTTTAATAAAATAATTTATTTTTAGATTTTTTTTGAATTTATATTTTATTTATACACAATTACTTTTGGAAAAAAACCCATTGTGCTTAAGTAAGTGGTCCATGTAAATGGAGATCTTTCACAGTAAGGTATGGATTACGAGTTACTTGACACATAAACATTCGTTCTTAACCGATTGATGAGAATGGAAATTTCATCATATTTAGGTTATTATGTTGTGAATTTCAAATGGAGAATGGTTTACCTTTAACTAGTGAATAGTCCACTCACTTCATAACATAAACGTATTTCGAATACGTAGAACATGACCTGTAGTAGTAGTTTCTGAAAGTATTATATGATAGAAACCTAGACTACTACCGCTACAGCGTGAACTAGTACTCTATGACTTGAGTATGAGTTGGTGGTCTGACGAAGCTGGAGCATGTATTTTGATATGCTATAATTGAGGTTCTATCGTAGAGCCAATATACTTGCATGTTGGGTATGCGTGACTAGTTAATTAAGACAGACTTATACAAGATAATTTTTATACTATGTCGCCCATTGTGGTTGTCTGAATGAACTAAATATCCAAGACCCTGAGAAACATGACTTAAATGTTTGCTTTAGGGTAGCTCCATTGAAAAGCAGAAATAATCCAGGAAGTGGATTATTGAACTAGAAGCCTAAGGATGGTAGATGTCATTTAGAGAGATGTTAGTATACTTCTTCCTTTCTAAATGTACGGCGATGTATAGAGAGGTATTTTAGTCATTACACCTATAGGTCGGAGACTTTGCTAATGCAGCATTGTCCTTGGGGTCAATATTTCCTTATGGTGATATTAGGAAATATTTAAAGTGCAAAATACAGCTATTTATATGACAAGAGTATTTTGGTCATTTTAGTAGTCAATGCGGTGTGTCTTTTAGTTCCCAATATAAACCGTGAGTCCTAATTAAATAGATGCTAAGGAATTGATCTTAAATTAAATATAATTTATTTTATTTAAATAGTCTGATTTAATTATTGGGTTAGAATAAAATAAAGGTCCATGGAGAGAGAAAATTAATTAAATTAGTTTAGTGGGTTAATTAATTATTCAGGGCTTTCGCCCAATTTGAATAATTAAATATTAACCTAGGACTAAACTAATATAGGCTTATTTATTGGACTAGTTTATTTGGGTTGGGAAAATTAATTATTTGTTGGGCCATTAAATTGGTTCTAATTAAAATAATTAATTTAGTCTAAAAGGCTAAACTAAGAGTCTAATGGCTCAATTCAGTTTAACCTAGGGTTTTATTTAGGTTAAACAAGAGGGTTGACAAGATAGTTGTTTTTTTTTTTTACCAGACTCTTCTCTGTGGAAAAAGAAACACATGTCTCTCTCTCTCTCTCTCTCTCTCCAGAAAATATTCCTTAGTTCTGTTAGTTGTTCACCAAACGAAATTAGGTAGGCCATATATTGAAAGATCAAGAGTTTTGGCGTTCAACTACATGCAAAGACGGAGTAGGAGGCTTGTAGGAATCGTACTAGAGGCTTCCACCAACACACTTATCCCGATTGCACACATTTCGGTCCAACCAATTCTTAGAACGAGGAAAAGAGGTAAGAAATTTTTAACCTCGGAGTCCCGCCAAAGCCTAACCGGCGCCGGCCCTGGACGGGAATTCCTCTGTTATTGATTTTTCTAGTTTTTTTGCTTTCGCTTCCGCTGCGTGCTCTATGTTTTTCCTTTTTCATGCCTTCAGAATCTATAGGATCGAATATACTAAACGCAATAAAATAAAAGTTAAAAATTATAAAAGACGAGAAAAATATGCTTACTTTTCTTTTTCAAAGTAGAATAAAATGAGGGTTGCACTAGATTTTGTTGAATCTCAAGTTACTCAAGGCTTGACTAAACCGCATTTTCTGGAGTATTACTAACAGGAAGACTTGCCAACCTTCAACTCCTATGCGTGAAACGTTAAAACCGTCTCCTTTTTACCTTCCAAAGTATTTTTTCAACCTCATAAATTCTACCAATAAAAGTAATTAGGATGTTTGTCTAAAGAAGAAAAAGGAAATCAGAGAGAGAGAGAGCACGGGGTTGGCAGCTCTAGGTTTCCCATTGTCCTTTTTGTCCAACCTTCTTAGGGCTTTTATTAAACTTATAGCCAGCTACACCCTAATATATGATGGGTTAGGATTTTGTCCCATCTTACCAAACTTATTGTTTTTTAATGAGTTTTTTAATTCTTTATCAATAAAAACCTAAAGCAATAAATTATTAACCTAATAATTTATTATTTTGTCTGGGTCTTTTTAATAAATTAAAATCCATGACCTAAGGCCAAATATTTATTTTATTCTAATCAATATATAATTTTGAATTTTTTTGAACTAATTAATTATTCTAACTCATGCATTAATATGGACTTTCTAAAATAAATTAATTTCTCTTTCTATTATTAAATATCTAATAATCTATATAATGACTAAAATCATTTTAGTTTCTCAAGCTATACTAGAGGCCAAAAAACATATCATCCTTGAGTACTAAAATGGCCACAATACCATTACTAACTAACAAATAGGTGTATTTATTCATCTTCATTTATCATCATATGAAGATATATAATAATGTGATAGTAATTGAAGGGATCAAGGGAAACATAAACAAGCACAGTGGAAGTAAACTTTTAAATTTTTTCCAATTAAATGATCTAGAAAACTTACTTTTTCATTGCGTAGATTGAATAACTGGTGTTGGGGTTGGATTAGACAGTGCCTCCTGGCTAGGAACTGTGACTTGTTCTACAGGAATGCCTGCCAATCTCCTACTCTTTCGCATCAAACACATACCAATTTACTAGCTCTCAGCCTTTCAGAACATTTTCTAACCTTATTGTAGGCTAACTACCGATGAAAGTAGTAACAAGGACGAAGGAATAGGAAGACAACGAGAGAGCTATGTGTGAAGAGAAGAAGACAACAGCTAGTGAAGTTGTCTCTTGCTTTCGTTACATGAATAGTAGTATGCACAATGCACAAGTTAGTATTGGCAAGTGGGCTGAGTAGGCCCACCGGGCCCAAGGGCTAGTCTGTGTTGATCCTGACTTGACCCTATTATGGCAGACCGGCCTGCGGACCGGCCCAAGGGCCGTATCGGCACACTGGCCGGCCTGCCATAATAGGGCCAAACTGACTAGGCTCAGGGACGAGCCATGGACTGGCAGGCCGACCCGCCATAATTTAATTAATTAATTTTTTTTTACATTCCCCCAATAACCATATTCACTTTTCTACTCCAAAAACTCTATACCCCAAGCTCACCTCAAAACTTTCCAAATACTGTCCTCCAACATTAATTCTTTCTATTTTCTTCTATAAAAAAAAAGGGTGTTAAAATAGAATTTGATAGGAATATATTTTTAGAAACTTTCAAGTATCATATTCAAAATTTGAAAGTTTATTAAGTAGTGGTCAAGTATTAATATTTTAGGATATTATTTTATTTAAATTTTAAACAATATAGTATTATTTAAGAGGTTTAGGTATCAAATCTCCTTTCTATATTATTTTTATTTTATTAATTAATAAAATTGATAGGAGTCTAAGCTAAATCTGTCACCACTTCAAGGTACGTTTTCTTATAAATACAAACAATCATATTATTTAAATTATAAAAAATTAAAAAAATATTTTTTTTTTAAAAAAAGAAGAGCCACCTGGCCCACGGGCCTTATAGTCCTAGGGGATGGTTCGTGCCGGTCCCAAGGCTATTGGCCCAAGGCCCTGGCACGGACTGGTCCAGTTTTGGCAGGGACTAGCCAGCAAGGCCCAAGGGATAGTCCCCGGAACCGTCCCGGTATGGCTCAAATCCGTGCGGGTCGTTTCACTTGCCATTGCTATGCACAACACTCACCGAACAATGAAAACAATAACCCCTTTACCCTAGTCAGTGCCACCTCTACTTTTTTTCTTTTTTAAACGTGACGCCTACCTTCAGGGTTAGGAAACCCTGACCACCGTCTCACACAAAACCTGGTAGCCTATGGATTTGGTCCACTTTCTTAATAACTCTAAAACTTATTAATTCAACTTCTTTATTAATTAATTAATTGATCCTCTGGGTCTAATATAAAAATTATCCAAGACAATTAATTAATTAAATTGGTCCAATAAATTATTTTAACCTAAATAAATAACTAATTGAACGCTTAGAATAATTCTTCCATTAATTATTTCATCCAATAAGTCCACATGGTATATCAATTATTAAAGTTACTTGAACTACTCTAGAAACAAAAGACATATTATTCTTTGCTACTAAAATGACTAAAATATCTCCAACTAACAAATAGTTGTACTTTATCATTTTAGATATTCTATTTATCACCACATAAAAATATTGACCCAAAAAATAATACTACAAATGTGTTGTTTTTGACCTACACGTGTAATGACTAAAATACTCTTCTACGTAGCACTCATAATTGAGATATGAGAAATACATTAACACGTCTCTCAATAATATCTACCGTCCTTAAATATATAGTCCGATAATTTATGACTTTCAATATGTACCTACTTATTTTTTGGAGTTACCCAAAAGTATAAAATACTAAGTCACGTTCTCAGAGCCTTGAATTATTTTGATTATCTCTAACAATCACAAATGGGTGATTTCTCCATTCAAGAGTATACAAACTATCTTGTATGAATCTGTCTTAACTAACTAGTCAAATATACCCAACATACAGATATATTATTCCTATAATTGAACCTCACCCATAGCATATCATAGTATATGTTCATAACTTCGTCAAACCTCCAATCTATACTTAAACTATAGGGTATTAGTCCACGCAATAATAGTAGTAGTATGGGTTTCTTCCATTTTAATATTTTTAAAAACCACTATTATGGGTCCAGTTCTACGTATTCTAAATACGCTTATACTATGAAGTGAGATAACTATTCATTGGCTAAAGGTAAGACATTCCCTACCTGAAATTCATAGTATAATAACATTTGTCCTGATAAGATTCTCATTCTCATCAATTAGTTAAGAATTACAATTTATGTGTTAAGTAATCTATGATTCATACCTTACACTGAAAGACTCCAATCACATAAATCACTTACTTAGATACAATGCGTCTTTTCTAACATAAATCGTACATTACAAATTAAAGTATGGGAATGTAAATATTGTTGAGAATAAAACTTTATTTATTACATCGGATTTATATTAGATACATAGCTTAGAAGGCATACATTCTAACAGTAATGTCTTTGATCTATTTGTTTAATGATAAAAGTACTCCTCTATATAACATCCACCATTGAGATTGGACATTTTTGCACTATCATCTTTCTCGGTGATATCTATCATCATTTAACATCTCATCCAATAATCTGACTTCCAAGAATGCAACTGCTTATGGATTCCAATCTTAATTATGATTCGAGAGCCCTGAATTTTACATAGATTATTCTGGACTATCACAAAGAAAAGTGTGGAAGTTCTATTGTACATATCCAATATACAAATTTATTAATCTTATAATAGAAATCTCACCTATCATATATCAAAGCATATACCCTAACTTCGCCAGATCATCAACTCATACTCAAACTATAGAGTATTCATCTATGTTATAGCAATATAATAGTCTAGTATCTACTCTTATAGTATTTTGATAAAAATTATTGTTACAGGTCAAATTTTACACATTTCCAATACGCTTGCGCTTATGATACGAGATAACTCCTATTAAAAATAAATCATTTTAAATAGAAAGTATAGCATAATAATTTTCACTTGATGAAATATCCAATTTTATCAACCAATCAAGAATATTTTTGCATGTATGTTAAAATTGAAGGATCAAAATGGAAAATATCAAAGAAAACGCAGCGAAAAATTTTTCAATTTTCCGAACCACATCTAGGAGAGAGTACTTACTTTTCTTGATTAGTCGCGGATTAACCAACGAGGGGTTGGATTGCACTAAAACTTGCGTTGAAAGGGGAGAAGGGGCCTGCGGTTCGTCCAGTATTCTCGCCAATTTTCTACTCCTACGCATCAAGCGTCTTCAAGCTTTCTCTTTTCGTCTTTCGGAATATGACTCTACCTTACTCTTGTGTTAGCTTGGTGAAAGATCATTCTTTGGATAATCAAGATACTCTTAAAGAGAAAAAAAGAGAAGAACGTGGAACAGAGAGTGAGAGAGAGAGACAGCACACCAGAGAGTGAAGGGAAAAAAAAGTCGTGTCTTTTTTTTCCTCTTATTTTCGGCCAACTTTAGGGCTTTCTCAAGCCCTAATGGGCTTGGTGCTGTGCTCATAAACCAGTCCAAGACTAGCTCAATTCTCTTAATTGATTAATTATCTTTTCTGGGCTTCATTAAATATTCAAGACTAATTAATTAATTTTAATTAGACTCTTAATATATGTCAATATATATCAACCCAATTAATTAATTTATTCCAACACAATCTTCTTAATTAATTAATTATTTTTCTAGGATTTTTTTAAAACCTAAGACTAATTAATCAATTCTAATTAAACTTTTAGAATAAATTTTATTTCTCTTCCAAATAACTATCCATCAAACTTAGATTGTGTCTAAACAGTACCAAAGTAACTTAAACTACTCCTGGGACCAAGAGACATATTATTCATGGCTACTAAAATTACCAAAATATCCTTACTATTAAATAGTTGCATTTTACCATTTTAAATTTTTTTATTTATCATCATATAAAAATATTGACTCTAAGAATAATATTACTAAAGCAATGTCTCCAACCTACAAGTGAAATAACGAAAATACCCATCTATGTAACACCAATCAATGAGACAAGATAAATGTACTAACACTTGTCTCAAAGAATTTACCATCCTTAAATCTCTAGTCTGATAATCCATGACTCACTTGAATGTACTTGCTTATCATTGAAAGCTACCCAAAAGTACACATTCTAGAGTCACGTTCCCAAGGCTCTGGATTATTAGATTATCCTGGACAATCACAAGTGGGTGATTTAATTTCACTAAGTGAAGCATAGAAACTCTGTTGAATGAGTCTGTCTTAACTAATTAGAGTAATACACCCAACATATAAGGATACTGGTCTCACAAAAGAAATCTCACCCAACATACATTAAAGCATAAAACCCTAACTTCGTCAGACCACCAACGCATACTCAAGTATGAAGGTATTCGTCTACGCTGTAACAATAATAGTCTAATTTCTACAATTATAGTACTTTAAAAGAGACTAGTACTACGGGTCCAATTCTACGTATTTGAAATACGCTTATGCCAATGATGTGAGTGAACTACTTATTGAATCAAGGTAAACCATTCCTCATTAAAAATCATGACACAATAGTTTTACCTCGATGAAATGCCCAGTTCCATCAAATGACTAATAACTCAATTTTACTTATATGAAAGTACTCATGGTCTATACCTTACTGTGAAGAATAATCCAACACATAGACAATTATTTGTCATACTTGAACCTTAAATATGCAATAATATATGAAACAAACTAAATTGAATGAATAAATATTTTATTATAATATATTTACACATAATACATAATTTTTGAGGGTATACTTTTCAACATAAATAATTGTAATCTATACATTACTGTAAAGCACAACCCAATACACAGATTATTTACTAACATATTTGTACCTTTATGTATAAAAATATGAAAGTAAACTTATAAAAAGAAACCACTATTATTGCAATTATAAATCTCTTTACAAAATTACATAATTTTTTTCATACATAATTTCCAACAGAATTACTAAGAAAATATTTGGTAGCTGAAAGATAAAAAATAGTCAAGAATGAATGTACTCAAAGTATAGAAAGTCACTTGCATTAACCTTTTCCTCTCATGCTAAAATTATCAACTTGAAAAAAATACTTTGATTTGAAATTACTAACTAATTAAAAATTTGGTGACTAATAAATGAAAACGATAAAAAAGAATGTAATCCTTGAAGCATAAAAGTTAATTGTGTTGTTTTCTATCTTCTCATATTATTAATGATCACAGATCTAGTGGCTAATAATAATTAAAAACTAGTAGGAAAGAACATATACTAGAATTATAATAAGCTCTCTTGCGCTACCTATATTCTCTCACGCTAAAATTGTCAACCTTGTGACTATTAATTGAAAGCTAAAGAACGTAACGCTCAAAGACTAACAGTCAATTGCATTGTCATTTATCCTCTTACAGTTACTAATCAAAGGTCTAGTGGCTAATAATGAGTATAAAGTATCCATCCTCTTGAAATTTCTCTTATTTTGATTTTTACCCTTCTTATTTTAAAATTTTGGTCTTTCATTTGTACTCTTAAAATGACCTAATTCTTGCTCTTTAGTCCATTATGGCAATTAAATGTTGTTAACAGCACTACACGCGCCATTCACATCATTTATTTAGAGAGCAAGTTTGGAATTACATGAAGGAATAATTTTTTAAAAATAAAATAAAAACTTATTCTTTTTTCCTTTTCTTTTCCCCCTTTTTCTTTCTCTTTTCCCCTCTCATTCTTCTTTCCAAATCCATCAATGAAGCCAACATCAGTGCCGGTGCGGCACCGTTTGCCTTTCCTCGACCTTCCCATTTTCCTTCCTTTTCTCCTTCTCCTTTCTTTTTCCCCTTCCTCTCAGTTTGTAGATACATCAATTTTAACTGAAATATTAATGAAAAGACACTTCAAGTCACTTAAGTCACTTTTTGAGCTCCAACTGGTTGGTGTTTTACAAGGCCTGAGCCACAATCTGTTCAAGTTCTGTAAGTTCCACAACCTTGTCCTTGTGAATTTTTCTCAATGTTGTATACATTTTCACAAATTTGTTTCAAATGACTAGAGATACAGAGAGAAAGGGAATAGATTGTGAGCAAGTGTGCTTCTGCAAGGAAAATTCTTTCTTCCCTTTCTCTTATCTCTTCTAGTTAGAATTTTGCTTCATGTGGTCTGTTTCATTTCTACTGAGAGAAAAAAATATCAATATAGGATTTTAATATTTAAGGTCCATAAGACATCTCATAAAAGGTAGTGTAATAAAGCATCAAACTAATTCTTCCATAATAAACACAATTAAATGACACTTCTTATAGATTATAGAGCAAAACAAAAAATTAAGTGCTTTGAGCTAATAAAGACTGAGAAGATTGACTCAAGAACAAATTTCATTGTGAGTTCTATTGAAAAATTTAGACCTAAACATTAAGTAAGAAGCAATGGGAATGATGGAAACTATGAATGCAAAAGATTCAGTGGTCAGGATGGCGAAACGATTCAGAACTTTGCAAAGGTTTCATCTTTTGCATTTTGTGTACATTGATTGTATATTTTGATAATGGGTTTTTGTTTGTTAACTTTGTTTTAATTTCTAGTTTTAGATTTTTTTTAATGGGATTTTTGTGTTTGAATAATTACATGGCTTCTTTAAGATTGATTTTTCTATACAAGTTGTTTTGGGTTTTCTTCTATTAGAATCATGGTTTGTTGATGGGAATGCATCTATTAGAATCATGGTCTATTGATAGATATTGATACTAAAAAAATACATTCTTGTCCATAGAAGAAGAAGAAGAAAAAAAAGAATAGAAAGAAATGGGGAAGAGGAAGAGGAGGTAGAAGGCACCACACTGACACTGAATTTGGCATCATTGATAGATTTAAGAGGAAGAAGGAAAAAGAAAAAGAGATAGTAAAGGGAAAACAAGAAGGAGAAATGAAAAAAAAGAAAAAGTTATCATTATTATATTTTAAATTTATTTTTTCAGTAATTTCAAAATATCCTCCAAATAAGTTATGTAAATGGCATTATGCCTTTTAGTAGAATTTAATACCCAGAATCAAGGGAAGGGTAAGGATTAGATCATTTTAGGAGTTGGAGGACAATGACCAAAATTTTGAAAAAAAGAAAGTAAAAATCAAAATTAGTGAAAGTTCAATAGAATCGGTACTTTTTACTCACTAATAAATGAAAGCGAAAGAAAAGAATATATACGCAAATCATATAAAGCTATCTTGCACCGGCCCATATTCTCTTGTGCTAAAGTTGCAACCACCTTAGCTATTAAATGAAAGCAAATGGAAAAATGAATGAAAATAATAAATAATAATACATGTACACATTATAAAATTTTTCAATATTAGTGTTAGATATAAAAGCCCATCCTGTAACTTTGTGCTGCACATACTGAGTGTAATACACTTTAAGTTATTATTGATCACAGATCTAATGGCTAATCTCTGGGCCCAGGAACGTTATAATAGGTAGCATCCATGATCAACTACTTGACCATCATCCTCATTAGGCTAAAATAAATATTTCAAATTGACAATGGATACTTGGCCCATTCTTATATATACCATTCAAAATTCTCATCCCAATCCCATGTGGGATTGGGGTGTCACAAACATACACCCAAATCATATAAATATATCTTGCACAAACCCATATGCTCTCATGCTAAAATTGTAATGAATTCAACTATTAATTAAAGCTGCCAAAAAGAATGAATCGGGATTATAAAATATAAAAGACATATGCAAACACTAAAAAAATTTTGGGTATCAAGCCAATCTAGAAGAAAACATTTCAGGAGAAAAGTATCAAAGCAATGTATTTTAATGCATAATTTTCTTTGTTATGTTTCATGTTGTTCTATATCTTTTGTTCAAGTAATATATTTTTAGTTAATTTTGTAATATTGTGTTTAGTTGTTTAACATAATAATTAACTTTGTAATATTGTGTTTAGTTATTTGACACTTCTTATTTGATTATAAATTATAAAAGATATATGCACACACTAATATTTTTGGGTATCGAGCCAATCTAGAAGAAAACATTTCAGGAGAAAAGAGTCAAAGTAATGTATTTTAATGCATAATTTTCTTTGTTATATTTCATGTTGTTCTATATCTTTTGTTCAGGTAATATGTTTTTAGTTAATTTTGTAATATTGTGTTTAGTTGTTTAGCATAATAATTAACGTTGTCATATTGTGTTTAGTTATTTGACACTTCTTATTGGACATCCTCTTGAATTTTCACTTATTTTGATTTTTATCCTTTCCTTCCAAATCCTAAAATGACCTAATTCTTGCACTTCAATCTCTATTTTAGGTATTAATATTAACAACACTTTAGGATCAAGTATCACACAAGCTTAATGAAAAATTAAAAATTCATTAGAGTTTGGAATCGCAATCTTACTTTTCCTTTTTAGATCAGAAAAAACCATAACAATAACTAGATTTGGTTAACTCATAGGTTGTTTGGGACTGGTCTGAATTGTGAACTCCAAAGATGTACCAACTGGAAGACTTCTAAATGTCTACTCCTTCGCATAAAACGCGTGTAGAGAGTGAAGCTTTTGATCTTTTAAGGTATTCTTTCAACCTTACAAATCAAGCAACCGATGAAAGTAGACTAAGATTATTTTTCTTGAGGAAGAAATTTGAGAGAGAGAGAGAGAGAGATCACGCACACTAGAAGAAAGTTGGCAGCTAGGGCAATTCAAATCTTACATATGGCTTGCCTTTAGAGGGTTTAAACCTTCATCTTCGGCCAACCCTAGTCTAAGACAAGTTAGCATTTTGTCCACCTACTGGTCCTTTTATTATTTATCTTGATTGTTTTATTAAAACCCCAAAATAATAAAACTTTTATCCACTTTAGTTATTATTTTATTTGAATCTTTTAATTTAATTAAAACTCAAAATAGTAAATACATGACCCAATATAATTATTAGGCCAATTCTTATTTATTTTATTTAATCCTATATTTTAACTTAGGCTTCTTAGAATTAATTAATTAATCCAGGCTATGAATTAATCATGGCCTTAATTAATTATTCTAATCCAATGAAATTTCTGAAATAAAATAAATTATCTTATTTCTCAAACAATCCAAATAATTTGCGCAATAACTAAAATAGTCATTTAGATTTCTAGAGCTACCTTGAGGACTAAAAAACATATTATCCTTGATAATTAAAATGACCAAAATGCTTTTACTAATTAAATAGTTGCATTTTACATTTTAAATATTTTTATTTATCATTATATATAGATATTGACTCTAAGGATAATATTGTAATAGTGTTATCTTTAAGCTACATGTGTAATGATAAAAATACCTCTATATATAACACCCATTATTGAGATATGGTTGACTAGTACTATCATATTTTTCAATGACATCTACCATCCTTTAATTTCTAGTCCATAATCTATAACTTCTAAGAATGTAACTACTTATCTAATTAGAGCGACCCTTAAAGCAATACTCTTAGTCATTTCCTAGGGCTCTAGATTTTTTTAGATTATCTTAGACTGTCACAAGAAGACGATTACTCCTTTCATAAAACAAGGCAAAAAAGATCTATTGTACAAATCCTTCTTGGATAACTAAAGATGCATACTCAACATACAAGATTGTTAATCTCATGGAGAAAATTACACATATAATATATCAAAGTATGTACGTCTAACTTCACCAAACTACCAATTCATACTCAAACTGTAGAGTATTCATCCATGCATTAGCAATAATAGTCTAATCTTTATTTATTATAATACTTTTATAAAAATTATTTTCACATGGTCCATTTCTATGTATTTTAAATATACTTATACTATTAGTGTGAAAGGATTATTTATTAGTTAAAAGTAAGTCATTCTCCATTTAAAAGCTATAATATAATAATCTAAGAGGACTATTCATTAGTTAAAAGAAAGCTATCCTGATATGATCTTGAGAAGTACCAATTGTTGTGGATTGAACTCAAAACAAGAACACCAAAATACAAAGCAATTAACACTCTTGTGATAATGTGAATCTTTCCTACTTCAAAGACACCTTAACACCCTAATCTAACTATAGATTAGAACACTAATGATAGGAATTTGAAGGTATCTAACTCAATCCTATCAAACACACTGGGCAACCAAGCACATAGAATAGAGATGAAGTTTAGATTATCCCTTAATATTTAGAGACAAGATCAAAGGTGGGATTAAATTCTTTGATTTAGTTTTAATATTTAATGGAATCACCCATGAGGATCACCCTCAAGAACTCTCTAAATAGAAAATCTGAATTCTCCTTCCCAAAATACCAAAGTTATGTTTACAAAGTTATAATAACCTATTTATAGTTGCTTTGCCCTAAACTATTAACCAACTAAACCTAAATATTAAATGGCCTTAATACAAGTTTTGAGGCCCCATTACATTTCTTAAAATGGGTTAAAACATAATAAAAGTCGTGAAAATGAAATTATAACTAAAAATGTTGAAAACAAGAGAAATTGAAAAAATTTGGATCTGGCAAGAATAGGGCCGACGTCGGGTAGGTCTCCTGGGGGTGGTGTTGGGTCCAATTTGGAGGAACAGTTTTCGTGCAGAGAAGTCAGAACAAATAAATAAGGCTTTTTTCAATCCATAGCCGGTGCTGGGTCAGGCTGTTAAGGCCGACGCCGGGTCCAATTTGCTAGAACAGTGTGTGCACCAAAAAATTGTGGAATTATAGATCACAGCCGGCACCTAGTTGGTCGATCTAGGCTGGTGCCAGATCAGCTCTAGGCACTCTAATTCCTACTCATTTGACCTCCATTCTTTCAATTCCTTTTCTATATTTTCCCTTGATCTTCCAAATAGTTTTGAAGCCAATGTTGTTTCCATTTGAAGCTCTCTTGAGTCGCATTCCTTCATTTGCCTGTTTGCCCTTTAATTATTGTTCATTTGTTTACTTGACCTTCCACAAGGATTGTTGCCTTCTTTGTACTCCTTTTGGCCTTCCTTTCTTTATCCACTCCTTCATCATTCTTTTGACCCTTGGTTTGTTGGCTTGATTGGCCTTAAACTCCTGTTGAAACATTTTGAAAATGGATCTCACCCAAGGTACCATGAGCTGTGGTTTTGATTTCTCTTTGTCTTCTTTTAAGTGGCCTTCGTGCCTGGGATGATTTCTATCATTTTCATAGTATAATAATCTAAACATTGATGAAATGCACAATTTTATCAATCAATTAAGAACTCTTTTAATTGTATATATATTGAATAACTATGATCTATACCTTACTATAAAGTACGACCTAACATATAAATCAATTACTAACATACTTAGACCTTCATATATATATGAAAAATGTGAAGGCAAAATCTCCAATTTGGTCCTTTAACAATTATTTTCAGTCGGTTATGATCCCTATTCCTTTTTTAAATCTTTTTAGATCCCCTAAATATTTTTTTACACCTCATTTGGTCCTTCCATCAGTCATACCGTTAAGTTACTATTTTTTGTAAGGGCAAATCTGAAACTTCACTGAATTTTTCCACTATAAAACCCATGACTCTATTTCCAATAACGCCACCAACAACACCATTTTTGACAATGCCACCGACCCCAACACCGACACCACCAACACCAGCATTGACCATGCTCAATTTCATCCGCTCGAGCAACTAGACTTCGTGGGATTCAGAGATGGGTTGGCTTCAAGACAAATGCTCCAAAATTTCTTCTTTTAGCCACCCAAAGTTACCTTTGGCGACTGCAGTAGCACTTCTATGCCGGCTGATTTAGACAACTCTTCTATCATTAATGATTCCACTGCTTCTGGTAATCAAGCTGCCCCTCCTAAACCAACTGCCAAGAAAAAGTGAAATCTTCCAGGAATGCTAGGTAAGAAGAGCAAAGTGAAAAAGAAATGACTGGTTTCTTTCCTTATGTTCTTGATTGGGTGAAAATTAATTTTAGACTTCTGATTGGTACTTTTTCTATATCCAGATGCAGAAGTGGTTGCTTTATCACCAAAGACCCTGTTAGCAACAAATCGATTTGTTTGTGAAATTTGCAATAAGGTGTTTCAAATGGACCAGAATTTGCAACTCCATAGGAGAGGACACAATTTGCCTTGGAAGCTTAGGCAGAGATCAAGCAAAGAGGTCAAGAAGAAAGTATATGTTTGCCCTGAACCCACCTGTGTTCACCATGACCCTTCACGGGCGTTAGGGGATTTGATTGGAATCAAGAAGCATTTTTGCAGAAAACACGGTGAGAAGAAGTGGAAGTGCGATAAGTGTCCAAAAAGATATGCTATTCAGTCAAATTGAAAGGCTCATTCAAAGATTTGTGGGACTAGAGAGTACAAATGTGATTGTGGGACATTGTTTTCAAGGTTAATTCTTGAATTTTCTTTTATGAAACAGTATTTGCTATTCCTTGCATCGTGAATGATGTTAGACACTTTAGATTCTTGAGCTCAAGAACTACTTTGGTGATTTGTAGGAGGGATAGCTTTACTACGCATAGAGCTTTTTGCGATGCACTGGCAGAGGAAACTGCAAAAGCACAGATAGTCGCGGCACCTCCTAGTGCAAATAAGGACCTAGACCTTCAAAACCCAGCATCACCACCACCACCACCAGCTGTGCCTATCCTACCAGCTCCTCCTCCTTGCACTGTTGTGATGTCTTCAACTTTACCCATTCAAACACCAGGTATTTTTGTCTTTACATTACTAATTCGGGTGTTTTTTTTCATTCTGTAATCTGGACTTTGTCGGATTGTTGTAGTTCTACAAAACAACAAAAATCTTTTGTTGTTTCTTTGTCTATTGAACTTGGAGTCTAGTTAAGTTTGTCTGTTACTCATCTTTGTTGGTATCTGCAAGTTTGGTTGACTAGGAAAATTATCTACAATGTGAACGAAAGGAATTACTATAACTTGGAGAGGAAAAAACAAATATTAATGGATATTTATATTGAGATTGAATCTATACAATCTTTTGGTAAAGCTAGCGAT
Organism: Voacanga thouarsii; assembly: GCA_026120185.1. Classification (NCBI taxonomy): domain Eukaryota; kingdom Viridiplantae; phylum Streptophyta; class Magnoliopsida; order Gentianales; family Apocynaceae; genus Voacanga; species Voacanga thouarsii. The sequence continues at coordinate 2,420,683 of JANUWF010001636.1, read as the reverse complement.
AGGAATCCAACCAAAAGCTAAAGGCGTTGTCAGAAATGGTGTTGTTGGTGATGTTGTCAGAAATGGAGTCATGGGTTTTACAGTGGAGAAATTCAGTGAAGTTCCAGATTTACTCTTACAAAAAATAGTAACTTAACGGTGTGACTATCGAAAGGATCAAATGAGGTGTAAAAAAATATTTAGGGGATATAAAAAAATGAAAAAAAAAAGGAGTAGGGATCATAACCGACTGAAAATAATTGTTAAGGGATCAAATTGTCACCAAACTCCTGTTAAAACCTCTTGAAAATGGATCTCACCCAAGGTGCCATGAGTTGTAGTTTGAATTTCTCTTTGTCTTCTTTTGAGTGGCCTTCGTGCTTAGGATGATTCCTATCATTTCCATAGTATAATAATCTAAACATTGATGAAATGCACAATATTCCTATCATTTCCATAGTATAATAATCTAAACATTGATGAAATGCACAATTTTATCAATCAATTAAGAACTCTTTTAACTGTATATATATTGAATAACTATGATCTATACCTTTATATGAAGTACGACCCAACATATAAATCAATTACTAACATACTTACACCTTTATATATATATGAAAAATGTGAATACAGACTTATTAAATAGAATACTATTATTATTACAAAATGAATATCTTTACGTAATTTCTTAATCTTTTAAGATATATTTCCAACAAGCACAACACATGCCATTCACATGACTTATTTAGAGCGCATGTTTGGAATTACTAAAAGAATAGTTTTTAAAAAATAAAATAAAAACATATTCTTTTTTCTTTTCTTTCCCCCTTATTTCTTTTTTCCCTTTTCTTTCTCTTTTCCCTTTTTATCTTCTTCCCAAATCCATCAATGAAGCGAACATCAGTGTCGGCGTGACGCCCTTTACCTTTCCTCCCCTGTCCTATTTTCCTTCTTTATCTCCTTCTCCTTTCTTTCTCCCCTTCTTCTCAGTTTGCAAACATGTCAATTTTAACTGCACTATTGATGAAAAGGTCCTTCAAGTCACTTTTGAGCTCCTGGTTGGTATTTCACAAGGCCTAAGCCACAATCTCTTCAAGTTTTGTAAGTTCTATAACCTTGTCCTTGTGAAAATTTTTCTCAATGTTGTATACATTTTCACAAATTTGTTTCAAATGACTAGAGATACAAAGAGAAAGGGGACAAATCTATGAGCAAGTGTGCTTCTGTGAGGCAAATTCTTTTGACCCTTCCTCTTATCTCTTCTAGTTAGAATTTTGCCTCATGTTGTCTCTTTCATTTCTGCTGAGATTCAAAACTTGGAAAAGGTTTCATCTTTTGCCTTTTGTGTACATTGATTATCTATTTTGATAATGGGTTTTTGTTTGTTAACTTTGTTTTGATTTCCTATTTTGGATTTTTTTTTTTTTTAATGGGATTTTTGTGTTTGAATAATTATATGGCTTCTTTAAGATTGATTTTCTATACGTTTTGTTTTGGGTTTTCTATTAGGATCATGTAGTCTATTGATGGGAATGCATTTGTTAGAATCATGGTCTATTGATAGATATTGACATTGAAATATGCATTCTTGCCTATAGAAGAGGGGAGAAAAAGGAAGAAAAGGAAATGGGAAAAGAGGAAGGGGAGGTAGAAAGCACCACGTTGGCGCTGAATTTGGCATCATTGATGGATTTGAGAAGAAGAAGGAAAAGGAAAAAGAGAAAGAAAAGGGAAAAAAAGAAAGGAGAAAAGAAAAAGAAAAAATTCCTTCATTAATTTCAAAAATGTCCTCCAAATAAGTTATGTAAATGGCACAAGTAGTGTCGTCTATAGCATTTAACGCCCAAAATTAACAGAAGGGTAAGGATTAGGTCATTTTAAGAGTTGGAGGACAATGACCAAAATTTTAAAATAAAGGAAGTAAAAATCAAAATTAATGAAAGTTTAAGGGAATCAGTACCTTTACTCACTAATAAATGAAGCAGAAAAGAATGTATACCCAAATTATATAAAGCTATCTGCATAGACCCATATATTCTCTTGTGCTAAAGTTGCAGCCAACTCAGCTATTAAATGAAAGCAAATGGAAAAAATGAAATCGAAATGATAAATAATTTTAAAAAATGTACATATTATAAATTTTTTCAATATTAGAATTATATACAAGAGCAAATCTTATAACTTTAGGCTGCACATACTGAATATAATACACTTAAGTTATTACCGATCACAGATCTTATGGCTAATAAATGGAAGTGGTAGGGAAAAAACATATACTTGAATCATATAAGGCTATCTTGCACCAACTTATATTCTCTCATGCTAAAATGGCAAACAATTCAGCTATTAAATGAAAGCGATCGAAAAAATATGAATCCAAATTATAAGTAATAAAAGATATATATATTTTAAAAGTTTTCGATATCAGTATTATATACTAGACCCAATCTCATCAGTTTAGATTGCATACACTGTATATATATATATATATATATATATATATATATATATATATATGTACACACTTATATTATTACTGATCAAAGATCTAATGGCTAATAAATGAATGCAATAGAAGAGAACATATACCCAAACCATATAAATCTATCTTGCACACACTAAAATTGCAATGAACTCAGCTATAAAGCTGTCAAAAAGAATTAATCGGGATTATAAATTCTTATATATATATATATATATATATATATATATATATATATATATACTATAATTTTTTTTTATATAGAGCCATTTTAGAAGAGAACATTTCAGACGAAAAAAAATCAAAGTAAAGTATTTTAATGCATAATTTTCTTTGCTATATTTCATGTTGTTCTATGTGTTTTGTTCAGTTAATATATATGTTTTTAGTTAACTTTATAATATCGTATTTAGTTGTTCGGCATAATAATTAACTTTGTAATATTATGTTTAGTTATTTGACATAAACTTCTTATTGGATATACTTTTCATATATGTAACGGTTATACATAACGGTTATATATAACAGCTATTAATAAACATAAAAAATATATATATTATAAAATTTTTCTATATCAGTGTTATGTACACGAGCCATGCCAATCTTATAACTTAAAATTTCATGTACTGTATAAAATATACTCTTATAAATATAAAGTTTATTTCAACACAAATACATATTCGAACTGCAACATCGTATAATTTAAAACTACATGCACCACACAATATACAATATATACCCTTATACACATAAAGTTTGTTTCAATGCAAATACATATCAAAACTGCAAATTTATATAACCTAAAACTGCACACAGCACACATTATATATAATATACTCTTATATATATAAAGTTTGTTTCAAACACAAATACATATGAGAACTGCAAACATTCTGTACAACGGTACCACAATGACTGCAGCATGCATCTACTAAGCACTCCCTGCACAAATATATGAGACCTATATACATATATGCTTTGTTTTTTCTTTTTCCTTTTTTTTAACAATAACATAGACCTATACATATACCTATTATAACACAGACCTGTATAAACTTACATATCACGCCACATATATATGTATATGAGGATATGTACTGGGTAGATAATATTAAGGGCACCAAGGATAATTGTGCATGCCATCCCAATCTTTGTCACCATCAAAGTTCCCAGTAAAAATCCCTGGATCATTCACAGCCTCCTGGAAAGATGTGCTTGCTTGTGCCTCCTCCCACATGGATGAGTCATCAAATTCTGGCAAGTTTGTAGTCAGATCTCCCCAGATTCCATCCAATGTAGCTTCACCCTGAACGCCATTGCAATTGTCTTTCAGATCCGCAGTAGCCTCTGCATCTGGAAAGCCAACAGCATTGGGTTTGTCACCATAGAACATAGCCTGTTGATCACCTGACAGGTATGGCAGAGGCATGCACGATCCCAATTGGCAAGCAGGCATGGATGCAGCAGGTTGGTAAGAAACTTGATCTCCATAATTGATGGGAGGAGCCAAATTTGCAGAGGAGGGTGGCATCTGCTGCTGGGGCCTCCTGTACAAGTGAGGCAAATTGAGTTTGGCATCAGCACCGTAAAGCTTACGTGCTGCAGCATCGTAAGCAATGGCAGCCTCGTGAGAAGTCTCGAAGGTACCAAGCCACAGACGAGAACCGCGATTTGGTTCGCGAATCTCAGCAACCCACTTGCCCCAGGTCCTTTGACGCACGCCTTTGTAGGTGCAAGTAGCGTTCTCCGGACCGCCTTTCCCTCGCATGCAGCCTTTCCTTGAGCTAGCTTGAGCGGGTTTCTTTCCCGGCCTGCCACCAGAAGATCCAGCATTCATGGTTGCAGTAGGGTTATCAAGAGAACTGAAATGCAGAATATATGGCAAATGCAACAGAAATTAAAAGCAAAGCAGGTGAAATGGAACTAAATTTCAGCTGAGGTTCGATCATCCAGTATATATAGCAGTGGAGAGTGGAGAGCTGCAAGAACGAGGATAGGGTTTTTAATGCAGTAGCTGAAATCTCTGATACGTGTCTGCATTCATGGGTTGTCACTGCTACTTGTCAAAAGCAACCTGTTTGTTAGTGTGCGCTGCTTCTATTAGATTATGCAAACTGACACTTTAGGACTTCCATTATCACTTGTACACAGCACTAGCTCATGTCAGGTGGCAAAAAAGTAGGATTGTGCATATCATCTCGCTGCTTTCGGGAAAAAAAGACTCAAGCAGAGGATAGATATCACGTGCATTGGGTAATCCATGCAAGTATTTTAACATCATTATGAGGTCATCAACGTTGGCAAATCGAGATGGATAAGTTCACTCTAGTATGTTATCCAAGGGGGGCTTCACTCTTCACCCTCCCGGAACTCAGCCAGACGGAGGGCTGGATTCATACGTGGGCTGTTTCAGTCCCTCAGTTAATATGAGCCTCCCAGGGTGGTGAGAGTTGGAAGTTTTGTCACATTCAATGACGGGCATTTACGGAAAACATGAGAGATTAGGATTACCTTACTACTACTTTGTCCACTCTGTCCGAAAGAAACAAGAACAGTGAGTAACGCACGCACACCCAAAGTCCAACTGATTTCGTCAGCCAACAAAGCTGTGGACTCTCTCTCCTGCGCCTACGCCGTGGCTAAATTCGGGGATTTTAAATTCTGTTTACACTCTAAAAGTTTCTTTAATTCCATACGATAATCTATCATGCGTAAATATTCCCTTCCAAATTGTTTCTGAAATTCAGAATCAGAAGCATGTTGGAAGGATCCTACTGTTCATCATGATGTAATTCCAGCTGGTATTACAGCTTTGCCTGATTCTAAGACTTTAATCCTGCTTTTGACATAAACAATCCCGCTACAGAGTTTGAGGCTCACTTCTTCCACTACCAGTCAAGAAAATAAAAGAGCACACAAAAGTTATACGTTACAAATAGAACAGCTACAATGTTACATCACTCGCACAATCAAACAAAAAGAGGGTGACCTCAACTACAGCTATCCAAGGTCTGCTTTTCTTTCCTTTACACTCATGACAAAGAAGACAGTGGAAGATGTCCCCTTTAACATGACGGCAACGGGTAACAACAAAACAAAGACGGAGTGAATGTGAATTTATAGCAACAAAGATGTAACGGAAGTTCAATTCGTGAGAATCTTTTCCCAGCACTTTTACAGAGAATCAATAACAGAGCCCTCATATGCTCAAGGATACGAGTCGAGTAAATACATACAAATTAGTCAACCAAAACCTCAACCTCCAACTACTCGGAGCCCTTCTCGCTTTCCCCTCAGAAAATAAAGAAAAGAAAAAGAAACTACTTTCCTAGGAAATTCCCGATGATTAGCTCATTAAAATAATTGCAGCAGCAAAGCAGCCAAGCACAAACAATCTGTAGATGCTGGTTCATTTCTAGCATGACTTGGCTGAGAAAAGAGCTGGAATTCCGTGCTTGGTTTTTTGAGTGAGCTGAGGCAGTGCCAACGTAATACATGTTCACACAAGTATACAAGCTCTGATTTACCATGAAGCCAATTTCCCAATTTTGTGCAGTCATCAAATCTAGTCATGGTGTTAAAGATGGTTCCAAAGCCTCATTGTCCTGGTCTCGGCAATGACGTAATGCTGCTCTAATCTCCATTAACAATTCATTCACCTTGATACCTTTCCTGCAGAGCCACAAAGAGCTCCACCAATGATATTTTCCTCATAATGATGCACAAACAATTAGTTAATAATTGGAAAACTAGATGCTACTTTTCAGAACCAAAAATAAATAAATAAATACTCCCTCCGACCACAAATAACTGGCCTAATTGTAAAAACTACGCATATAAAAGAATTGTGGAATTCTATAATAAAAATTATTAAAATATCCATTATACCCTTTGGAGTATTTTTATTATCTTTCTCACCTCATTAATTTGAATCTCACCACTTCTTTAATTACATCACTCTAATAATTACATCCCTCTCTTCTTTTCACCCATACCACCTTATTAAATTACACTTTTGACTATTTTTATAAGATAACGTGATTTTATTATTGGTTAAAATAACTTCAATATGGGTAATTGTAATACTAATTAATTGATAGAAAATTATGCTAAGGGTAGAATTGAAAAAAAATAATTAAATACAACCTATATTTAGAAAATGGACAATTATTTTTAAACAAACCAAAAAAGAAATTAGGCCAGTTATTTGTGCACGGAGGGAGTAAATAAATAACACCCCCTCCAACCGGATTTGGGTGTCCCACGTCCAAATCCAAATGGAGGAAGTAATAATAATAATAATAATAAATACACTTGTTTCTCAACAGATTAAGGTAGATGGCTCACCACACCACAAGGAATCTCTCATTCTGAGCCTACTAATTTCCATCATGTATAAAAAGGTAAAGCACCTCCAGCACTGGCTTGTCAAAACTACTAAATTTAACTAGTGAAATCCTAAGAAATAAAAGAAAGGGAAAAAGTGTACCAGCAAGATCAATGTGCCTAGATACATTATTGTGAGGCTACATGAAGAATGAAACATACAGTTCAGGTTTCAGGCTTAAATTGGTTTTGAGACACTAAAGAATGACCATTAAGATGTTCATATCACATTGAAATTGTACAAGACACAATTTTTCCTCCTTAAAAAAAATCCCAAAGTAATTGACTAAAACTTTTTAGAAAAATGAGCTCTTGTTGAATGTCGAGTCAAGCAGAAGCTAAAGTTGATCAAATCAAGACTAATCACACAAGGGTTTGGCACTGCTTGATCCATGAGAAATTGTCCAAAACAATAGACAACAGAAGAAAAAACTGATGGGCCTAAGGAAATTAATCTTTGGTATGGCTTGATTTATTTCAGCCTAGTTGGAACCAAGAAAAGAACACAAAATTTCCTTGGTTATCGTTTGCAGCAAGAATATGCTCACGACAAAATCTTTGACCAGTAACATGTAAACCACCCAGAAATCAAGATGCCATGTTTTGTAAAGTCAGCATGCGTAAGCAAGCTCTATATGTTGCTTGTGATAATAGCCATAGGAATCTAACATGGCTGAACATACGAGCTCTACGGTTTAAAAGTTGGGATGTGTTTCTATAAGCAGTTGAATAACCCTGAAGACATCATATCCACTACTAGAAATTTCCTATAGTTGTAAGATGATTATGTTGAGGCCAATGGTAAAATCTTAACCATTGAAGCCACTAACATCTAGTATCTAAAGTTAACCAAGAAATAGACATGATAAACAGGAAGAAAGCTAACATGAAGTATAGAAACAAGAAATGGAAATAATGAACTTACAGAACACTGACACCAATAACAGCTACAGGGCGTGGGTAATCTTCAATTGCCTTATTCTTCTGATCTCTATCAGGAACCTCTGAAGAGAGACCATCAGCTTGGTATCTTCCACTTTTATCATTTCCAATTCTCCAGATTTCTTCAATCAATGATGGCAGCCTATCCATTGCCTAAAGTAAAATAAGTATGTGTTACAGCAGAAAAGCATGCGGGAAAACTGGACATTTTATCAATGAGAAAGAAACAAATTATAAATGTATGAACGATAACAATTTTACACCTCAGGAATGTCAATTTTGTTTAACACCACAATGTAAGGCCTTTCAAGGTATTCAGGGTTGTACATCCGCAGTTCCTGAAAACTAACACTGAGTTATACAAGTTGGTAGAAGAAATAAGACATTAAGCTAATGACTTTCCAAACCAATCCATGAGACAAGTTCACACTAAACTCTTCCTCTCTATATTTATATTCAGCAATAGAGGGGAGGTGATTACCCATTTCTCAGAGCCATTGATTATTTTAATAATGAAAATGAGATTCCAGGTGTATTTAAAAAATTCTTTTACTGGATAGGAATCATTCTTTGCAGATTACTACATCCCCTGTTCGAACATGCATAAAACAGAATCCACTAAGTGTTCAAAAACATTGATGAAAACAAAATACATGCAAATCATATAAATGTAAGTCTTGTAATTCTGAAGAGATTTCCATTTTTCACATTTTTGGGGTCAAAGATGCAGAAAAAAGAAGATCCACTCTGTCAAGGACCATATGCTTTATTACATATGACAAACTGACACACATCCATAAATACACACACACATGATCTGAAGAGAAAGAAATAGTAAGAAATGGTATGGCATAATGGCACCCAACATGCTGGCTTTCTCTTAGTAGGTAAAATTGGCTGTCAGTTCATAAGTTGCATAATTTGAAGCCCTGAGAAACTACTGCTCATCTTCCAGAAGGTTGTATAAGATCCATTGATTATATGTAATGTAAGTTTCTAGATGCAGGTCATAATCTAATTACAAGTGCTCAATAACTATGCTTACCCACAGTCTATTGCATTGTCACACAGCACAACCAAGCAAAATTCACATATAGTAGAAAACAATAAAGAGTTAGAATCACAAATCAGTAGCAAAACATATCCTTGATTCATCCATGACAGCCCATCTCTATGAAAAGATCTGTTAATGGATGGAGTATCTAATGCGACATAAGTTGGAAATAGATCATAAAGAAGACAATGCCTTAAGGATGTTACTCATACTTCTTTTACTGTTCTATAATCAGTCACGGGATCCTCTGAAGCAGCATCAACAACATGGACCAACAACCTAGTTCTCCTTAAATGCCTCAAGAAATTGCGACCAAGACCCTGAAAAATAAAAAGATTTTGGGATAGTGATCATGATACCTAAATAAAACATAACACAAGCGAACAAACAAAATGGAAAATCAATATACCTTTCCTAGATGAGCACCTTCAATGAGACCAGGTAAATCTGCTAAAGTGGCTTCAGATGAATACTTAGCTGCACCCAAACTAGGGTCACCATCAAGGCGTCCAAGATTAGGCATTAATGTTGTGAAGGGATAATCAGCGATGTCAGGCTTTGCAAGTGTGATGGATGCCAAGAGTGTCGATTTCCCAGCATTCGGAAGTCCCTGAAATTGAAACACAAAATGCAACAATCTCAAATAATGGCCCCAATCTGCCATCAAATGCTAAGTTTCTTCAAAACTTTCATCATAATAGCAATTGACGAACCAAAGTCAATTAGTGGTAACTCAAGACCAGTACCCTAGTTTCATGCCAAACATAATTCCTTTAAATGATGTACAAAATTCACAGTACAGAATCACAAAACACAGACTTTGTCCTTTCTATATCACATCTTCGTTTCTGCATGAGATGTTTTTACCTCTAATTATAGGAATTAACCAATAAGTGCACAAAAGAAAAGAAAATGCAGCTTCCCCTATCATATTAGGACATTTAATTAGTTCCTGAACTCTCCATACTCGTGTACTTAAAATTGATAGCATGAAAAACAGGTTAGCAAGCTACAAATTAGAGACTTCTATAAGGCTGCAGATGCTCAAACAATAACAGGGCAAAACCACCCATGGAATGTGCTGGTTCAAGAATTCACTGTGTCAAACTGTGTGACCCAAGAAATATCCCTGTGCCTAATGATGCTAAAGTACTTTCACATCTGTCATCTGTCTAAACTCCTGAAAGAGAACTCAATGGATTGATTCAAGTAGTAGGCGAGAACTCAATGGATTGTTTCAAGTAGTAGGCTGGACTAATAAAACTCAAAAAGACTCAAGGTAACATACTTAGATGTACCTGAGAACTTATTTTGTTAGCTTACCATCACCCAAGTGTGCAAGAAGAGACAAATATCTTCTTGACAGTCAAGCAAGCTGACTAAAGATTCAGGAAGTCATGCACTTAGGTATATTCATCTCCACAACAAAAAGATTATATACATGCAAAACATTGATAGTCACACACAACACCACCTGGAAATATCCAGGAAAAAGGTACTTACAACAAGACCAACATCGGCTACCACTCTTAGTATCAGCTGCAAACTGACCTCCTCTCCAGGCTGACCAAGAACTAATACCTGAAAGGAGCTGAGAACAAGATTAAAAGGCTGTCAACAAATAAAGCACAGTATACAGCATAAATGTCTTACATATAAATGTAATTAACTCTACCATATGCTATTTATGCATGTACAAGTTCTGTTCAGGGAAACTTTAGAACATGCTTTCAACTTTTTCAATCTGATTTGTACCCCAGTTTATTTTTATACGTTACACAGGTCCAAAGTGACACTTGTACAACCAAAAACATTCATCTGTGAGATGCAGTAGCTCAAATGCACCAAAAGGGGACTTTTACTAAGTAATAAATAAATAATATTAAAAAAAAAACAAACACAAAATGTGGGCATCAATGAAAAATGGCAGAGAAATTGACTTAAAATTCCATTGTTAGTTTACGGACACCACCTTGGTGCTATGGATATATTGGGGTAAGCATTTATCAGAAGAGGGATATTTGCATTGTGGCTTCAGCATGGTTCATCTATGGAAAGGATTAGAAATTGCTTTCTTTTGTGTCATAATGGCAGCAGCATTCCTTTTGTACATGATTGACATGGCATTTCATAACTACAGTTTTTTTTCATTTCTTCAGGGGAAAAAAGGATACTTGAAGTTACTTTTCTCATTTCTATGCCAACTCAAGTAATATGAGTCAACAACATATCAGGACCAAATGGCCAATACGCCAAGGAAACAACAAGAACCTGACTTAGTAGGAGCACCAGGAAGGGGAGATTATTGGCATGAAACTCAAAGTTCAGCCCATAACTAGCACTTTACTCTGACATTGGTTGTACTTGAAAGATATTTTAGGTGGCAGTGAAATTGGTTGTACTTGGAAGATATTCTGGATGGCAGTAAATTGGCCATGAAAAAACAAACCATGAAGCAATCTTATAAAGCATCATTGTCTTGCTTCTAAAAATACATTTATCAAAAACATATATACTGAAAATATCAAAATATAGAAGATGGCATGAAGAATTTGATCTTTACCTTGTCAGTATCATCTCTCATCAAATTTGTAGTTAAAGCCGTCATCCTTTTTCTTCTATGTTCTGGCATTTCCAACAAGCTGATCTGCCAAGGGAAAAATGAGAAAATTTTCTTGAAAACCAATCCATATAGGTTGAAAGGATGATTAAGAAAAACAATGAGAAGTGGCCTAATTTCATGTTATGAAATCGTTACTAATTTCACAACTAGAAAAATTTTTGTCCTTGGTCCATCATACAACTATTGTTTTTCTCTAAATGTAGTGAAAGAGGAAATGGTAGGGGCATCGCCTCATAAGCATTCTGCTATACTTGAGAGGAAAACTTTCTCACCCCTCCTTGTCCACCCCTTGCTACAAGAACTTCTTCACCTAGATTAGCAAGATCAGCAAGAAATTTCCCCTTTTTGTGTTTTACAACTGTACCTGTCAGATACAGACTAATGTGAACAATGAAACAAGAATTGAATATCTCATCATTGTAACATAGCCATCAAGATAAAAGAAGCAGGACTTTGAGATCATATGTTTTTAATAGGACTCCAGATTCATTTTCTCTAAATAAATGCAATAACATAAGTAACAAACCTAAAGGTACTGGAATTCGTAATGTTGGTGCAGCAAATCCATCATGCAACTGAGATGCCAAAACCCCCATTGCATCAACATTTCCTCCGCGCTTTGCATTGTATCGACCCTTCTTGTGGAACTCCAACAGTGTATCTTTGCTCTCATCAGCATAGATCACAACATCTCCACCATGTCCACCCATGGGGAGGATGAGTGAACCATCAAAATCCCTTTTATATGAACTTTTCTTCCTTGGTTTTTCTTTCCCAAATTTTCCTTGTGACTTTGAAGGAGAATTTTGATTTGGCAAACTAAGAATGGCACCATGTCCTCCATCTCCAGAGCGCACAGTGATGATTACCTGATCAAAGTATTTGTGTGGTTCTCTCACCAAAGTTTCTTGGGAAGGGACAGAAAGTTCTTTGGCTTTTGTGACCATGCATTTTACAGTGTAAAGCCTATGACTTTCAAAGGCATTCCTTCTTTGATAAAAACTGTGAGGCAAACAGAAATGGTTGGCAAGCAAACCACATACTACAGAATAAAAAAAATTAAAAAAAAAAAAAAGACAAAGGCATTGCAGTTTAGAAAACAACAGTATGCAAATGCTCAGATGTAAAAGTATATGGAAACCATAAACACCAGAAATTTACACAAATAAAATGATTTTTTCCCCCCAAAAATAACTTGATTGTGGCATTACACTACTCAATGACTATTCTTTTAAGAGTACCAATTATTATTGAAGAAAAACAAACAAATTCACGAATTTTTCCATGTATTAGCTCGAAACTGCGAAAGGAAATAAGTAATTAAGAAATCATATACAAGCATAAAAAATTCCCTACTAACCAACCAGATAGATACATTTGCATAGGCTATAAGAGCCTTTATACCAAGCAAAAAGGATACAGCCCTCAGACTGCTGGGATTGAGCTTTAGGAGGCGTTACATATTCTCCCAACAGAACAACACAACATAGTTTACCCACTTAATACTCTTTCATTTAGCTCATTAAAACCTATCTTTGCCACTAATTAAAGAAAACAAAAGCAGCATAACATGCATCAGTTCTCAACAAATTTAAGGACAACAAAAACAACTATCAAATGAACTTTTACACAGTGCAAAAGCCAAGAATCTCCATCCCACGAGAAATACAAAATTCACGATAGAAATTCTTCCAAGAACAGCCTTTTAACTCTTCATAAATGAATTTCACGGGAAAAATGAAAATGAAAATGAAACTTGAAAATTCATTCGACTTGTATTAATAAAAGATAGACAACGAGCAGAGCTTACCAATATGGAAGAGGACCTTGTGAGAACATAGCAGAGAGTGAACCCATCGTATCATTATTAGGAACATTTAAGCTCAAACATCCATGCGGATGAGAAATCAAACACTGCATCTTCACAGTTAAGTGCGAGTTCTTGAGTGTGCTTTTTGAGTGATTCTTTTTTTTCCTACGAATTTGCTTCGAAGTTCGGATGGAGGAGAACGCGTTTATCTTTGGCAATGGCGGGCACGCGACGTCCGTTTACAGAATAGCGAGCCCAAACTGTTTCCCCCCAATTTCTAGAGGCAGCCCATGCCCTTTGTTAACCAATTGTTGGAGAGAGATTGGGCTTAAGTCTTAAACCAACTTTAGTGGGCCGCCTCATTTTGGAAATTCAGCCTGGACAATTTGGACAAATCTCTTGGTCTCCCATTCAACAAGAGATAATGAAGAAAGGAAAACTTTAAATTAATTCTGGAAAAAGTTCAGAGAAAACAATGTGGATGAAAAACAAATCTTCTCTTCTCGATGGGTAAAAGATTCATTGTACAAGTCAGCATAGCACCTATTATCAACTGTTATTCTTAATGTGTCGCTCTATCTAAATCTCTTTGTTTGAATATTGACAAAAAAACAAAGGAACTTCCTCGGGTGTTGGGGGAGAAAGGTGGGGAGGAAGAGGCTTGGAAGAAAAGAAAAACGAACCCAGTTACCAAAAAGGATAAAAGTGGACTAGGCCTTGATAAATCATATCGGACTGGTTAAACTCATCTACAACCCAGTGAGAGACCACCAATCAATTGGGGCTAAAAGGCTAAAGAATAAATATGTGAATAGATGGGAAATTCTTACGTGGACCAGGTCCATCGTGGACCGGTGCTTTAAAGTGTTGTACAACACACAAAGCACGTGATACAATACTCAAAGCACTTGATCCACGGTGAACCGGGTCCACATAAGAATTTCCCTGAATAGATAGCTATCAAAAAACCTTAGAAGATTATCTGTCAAAAGGAAAGTTGGTTGTATTAACCAAAAGTCTAGACGAGTTGGATACAATAGTGGCATTTGCTGGATTCTCGAGAATTAGAGTGTGGCTAAACGATTGGACAAGGACAAGATCTACTTCAGAAGCTTGTTTATTAGCCTTTATTACATAAGTAGAAAAACATGTTACACAAAGTTATCTTGGACGTCTCCAAAAATTGGAAGTTACGACAATTATCCATCTCTTTGTAGGATAATATTCAATTTAGAATTACTGGTATTCCAAGGGCAGATCAACGGCTCTAGGAGGATGCTATGAGAGAAAAAGGATCTAGTGTGATACTCTAATCCCACGTGAGATTGGGATGAGAAGTTTGAATGGTATATAAAAATAGATTTAAGTATATATTGTCAACTTGTGATATCTATTTTAATCTATCGGGGACGACGGCCCTGGTTAGTCTTAAATTTGGCCCCTAAGTCTAAACTCTAGAAACAAGAGTGTATTCCAAGGTAATCAACCTCACTTGGACTCCTACCTAGACGCCACCGCCTTGGATTTTGCCCTTTAGGTTGTCCTGGATTTGGTGGACTATATTTTGTACTTGGATTCCTACGTCATTGAGGGAACACAGAAACAGGGGAGCCATGGACGGAAAAAAAAAACAGAGAGAAAAATAAAACGCGAGCCATAAAGGCCATACGGAAGCGTGAAGATCATACATTTGCGTTCCTTAACCCTCTTAGGTTGCGTAGGAACAGATTGAACGGCTGGAATCGCCTCGCTTTGTACACTTGAAAGAGCTTCCGGTTGAACACCCGCTAGCCTTCGACTTCGTCTTGTTTGCATTAACGCTTAGCTCTCCAGCTCTCGGGATATTCCTCAGCCTAACCTCTAGTTGGTGAACATAATGGGAAAGAGAAACGGTCTCAATTCTCCTTGGTTCGCTCGCTATTGGTTAGCAAAGAATAAGGAGAAAACCAGAAGAAGAAACGTGAGAGTCCAGAGAGAGAGACGTGAGAGTCTTGAGTGGCTTGGAAAAATTAGGGTTTTTTCTTTTCCAAAGAGTTGTTTATAAATTAGCCTCAACTAGGTCTCTCAGATAAACATATCCCTGGGATTTCAAAACACCCGGATGTTATCCTGAGAATCAATTTGGCCTAACCCTAAACTCCTCTTGACCGTATCTGGAAAAAAAACCCTAAGGTCCAAGCTATTGGACCAGATAAATATTTATTATTTTTCTTAGACCCAAAAGGCCTAAAATAATAAATATTAATTATTTATTTCCTGGGCTTACATAAGTAACCCAATAAATAATTAATGAGCCCAAATGAACCATAATAATTAATCTTTAATTATTTATTTCTTAGGCCTATATAAATAACCCAATAAATAATTAAATATTAATTATTTTTCCTAGTTTAAGCCCAGGTTAATTTCTTAATTATTCATACTGGACCTAGGCCCTGAATAATTAATTAACCAAATAAACTAGATAATTAATTTCTCTCAACTCCTATTTTATTTATTTATTTATTTTATTCCAGTCCAATAATAAATTAGACTTCCTGAATAAAATAAAATAAAATAAAATAAAATAAAATCCTCTTCAACTGAGACCAATTCCTCAACCCAAAAATAGTTAGGACTTACGGGCTATCCCGAGGACCAAAAAGACACATCGCCTTGGTTGCTAAAATGACCAAAATACCCCTACTATATAAATAGATGTATTTTGTATTTTAAATATTTCCTAATATCACCATAAGGAAATATTGACCCCAAGGACAATGCTGCATTCGCAAAGTCTCCGACCTACAGGTGAAATGACTAAAATACCCATCTACACATCGCCGTACATTTAGAGAGGAAGAAGTGTACTAACAGCCCCCTAAATGACATCTACCATCCTTAGGCTTCTAGTCCAATGATCCACGACTTCCTGGAGTGTTTCCGCTTTCTAAGGGAGCTACCCTAAAGCAAACATCCAAGTAATGTTTCCCAGGGCCCTGGATAATTTAGACTATTCGGACAACCACAAGGGGCGATATAGTGCAGAAACTATCTTGTATAAGTCTGTCTTAACTAACTAGTCACACATACCCAACATGCAAGTATATTGGCCCTACGATAGAACCTCAACTACAGCAAATCAAAGTATATGCTTCCAGCTTCGCCAGACCACCAACTCATACTCAAGTCGTAGAGTACCAGTCCACGCTGTAGCGGTAGTAGTTTAGGTTTCTACCATATAGTACTTTAAGAAACCACTACTACAGGTCCTGTTCTACGTATTCGAAATACGCTTATGTCATGAAGTGAGTGGACTACCCACTGGCTAAAGGTAAGTCATTCCCCATTTGGAATTCATAACATAATAACCTAAACATGATGAGGTTCCCAATCTCATCAATAGATTAAGAACAAATGTTTATGTGTTAAATAACCCGTGATCCATATCTTACTGTGAAAGACCACCATTCACACGAATCACTTATTTAAACACAATGGGTCTGTTCCAAACGAAAATCGTGCACAAACAAAAAGTAAATTCACAAACGATTTCTGAAAATAAATTCTTTCATTAAAATATTCGATTTTACATCAAAAACCTAGTCTAAGAGGGCATACAATCCAACAGTCAATCCCATGTCGCCTTGGATTTGGCCCCTAAGTGTTAGGCGGTCCTGGATTTGGTGGACTATATTTTGTACTTGGATTCCTACGTCAATCCCATGTCGCCTTGGATTTGGCCCCTAAGTGTCAGCTTAAGGGTGGACTACACTTTGTCTATGGCTACTATAGAGCCTCCAAAACTCTAGAAACAAAAGTGTATTCCAAGGCAATCGACCTCACTTGTACTCCTACCTAAACCCCTAAGCATCAGCCTAAGGTTGAATATGGGATACCTAGATTGCACTTTGTCTATGGCTACTAGAGCCTCTAAGACTCTAGAAACAATAATGTATTCCAGCGTAATCAACCTCACTTGGACTCCTAACCTAGACAGAATTGTCAAAGCAATCATCACCTGCACCTAATTAGGTTAAACTCAAACTCAATTTTGATGTTTCAAGAGAAAATCTAGGCAATGTTTGTGCAAGTAGGATCATGAGAAACCATTTGAGGAATAGGTTACAATGGTAATCCATCGGTTACAACCAACCCTGCGGTGAAATTGTCAGACTTACACTATATTGTCAGACTCACACTATATTTGGTTCACAAAGGAGAAAGGGGAGGGGGAAGGGAAAAGGGAGTAGAACTTTTACTTCCATCAAGGGGAATAAATATAATTTACTTTCATTTTATTTTGTATGAGTAGAAGGAAAGTAAATAACAAATATCTTGATTTATGTCTCAATAAATAAATAACAAATATTATCTTGATTTATATCACAATCTATCTAAATTTAGACAGGCTGTTATACTGATATGGAAGGAGAGTTCTCCCTTCTAATTTACTTATCCTTTATATTTCCTTCTTAATCAAATAATATAAATACCTTAGTATTAACATCACCTACTTAGAAGTGAAAACTAATGGTAAAAATGTTATCTCCATTATTCAAATCCCTAATGTTAGGAATGAGCTTACCAAACCCTTATAAACTTTTTTTTTTTTCCTTTTTGAAAATATAGCTTACAAACAATTTGGGAAAATATCTTGGTTTCTCGAGAGGATGAAGAAGGAAGACTTTAATTTCATTCTTGAAAAGGCTCAAATAAAACTAAATGGTTTGAAAACAAATCTTCTCCCCAAAAAAATCCTTCATCTAAGTCACCATGGCACCTATTATCAACTACTATGTCCTGTTTGTCTCTCTACCAAAATATATCTGTTTGAACATTAACAAAAAACAAAGGAACTTCCTCTCAAATGCCATAAGGAGAAAAGAAAATTGAACCTTGTCAAGTGGACAATAGTTATTAGACAAAAGGATAAAGGTGGACTAGGCCTTCACAACACTATGCAAATAAGCAAAATTGGACTGGCCAAACACATCTAGAATGTGGTCAGAGGCTACAAGTCAATTTGAGCTAAAACGCTAAAGAAATACTCCATCTGTTCCAAATTGTCAGTCCACTTTCTAGCTTAATCTTTGTCCCAAATTATTTATCTATTTAGGAAATCAAGATTTGATATTTCAAATTTACCCCTATTTAATAGCATTCTATTTCTCAAATATATTAAAATATAGTCAAAAACTCATTTTATAAGTTCTGCTATTCATGCTTATCTCATTAATTCTCAAGAAACATCAATAGCAACTTGGAGAGAGAATTAAATATTGAGTAATATTTTGACCCATTTTCTAGCAAGAATTATAGGAGAGAAAAGTAATTTGAAATTATATCAAAGTTTTGAAGTTAGTGGACTTCTTAATATAAAGAGAAATACTTATTATTCAATTTTAAGGGTAAAGATGGAAGAAAATGTTTAATTAACTAAAAAAATTAGTTTTCTTAATCTCCACATAATCGGTTAAAGTAGACAGATAATTTAAGACAGAGAGAATATATAGATAGATAGCTATCAAAAAGCCTTGAAGATTATCCATCAGAAGTACAGTTGGTTCCATTAACCAAATAACTGTTCTAGATGGGCTAGACACCTACAATAATGGCATTTTCTAGATTCTTGGGAACGGAGCTACCATTAGAGCGTGACCAGGCAATTAGATAGGACTAGGTCCATTTTGAAAGCTCATTTATGATACTTTATTGTATGAGGAGCAAAACATGTTAATGTCACTATTTCACAATATAAGTTGTTTTAAACTTATGCACAGGAATTAAAGATTCATAAATTTTAAACAATTTTAAAACTAAACTTTTAAAAACACTCATAATTAAATTTTTTTCTACTTTGATAATTGAAGAGAGTTGGGTCATAATTAGTGGAAAGAGAAAGATTGTAGGGAGCGACAGAGCTAAAAAAATAATAAATTTTTATAAAACTTTGTATAACGACTTATGTTGCGAAAAAAAATTTCAAGTCTAAAACAACTTATATTGTAAAATGAAGGTAATATTCAAAAATATTTTTGATACTTTCAAAAGTTGAGAGTTACAATTAGTATCTTTCTCCTTATCAAATACTCCCTCTATACCTAATTATACGTCACAGCTAAAAAGTTATTGTGTTTCTTTTTATCTGTCACAAAAAAAAAAGGTAATATTAATATTAATTTTACTGTTATATCCTTATATTAAATAGTTTTAGGAAATGGAAGTATAGTAATTTTAGAGAGAGAATGGAACATACAAATTTTGAAATAAGAAAATAACTGTAGGGAATATTTAATCCATGAGTAATTTTGAAATGTAGAAACAACGTTGTATAAATTTAAGAGATTAATTAATTTTTCTTAAAATGTGAAAAGTAATTAAGTGTGACAGATAAATAACGACGAAATGAGTAATATTCAAGCCAGAATAATTGGTATTGCAAGGGTGGGTCAAGGGCTTTAAGAGGATACTATGAGATGGATATAATCTAGATTAGGCCTATTTTACAGTAAAATAACTTATACTAACATTTCTAAGGGAGGCGAGGATGATAGATATATGAAAGAAAGATATGGAATTGGAAAGCTAAATACAATTAGAGAATTAAATTATTCCTTTGACTATGCACACACAATCGGCTGCCTGCTAGACACCTATTGTTCTCCATGAATATCATTTAATAAAGTGAATGTTAAGTATGTAGAGTACTACAGAACACATTCTTAGAAGGCAGAGACGGATCAACTCCCCACCCACCAAAATTTTTAAAATTTTTTATTTTACTTTAAGAAAATTAATTTTTTTTAAAAAAAAAGTCCCTTTAAATTTTACCTTTCGCAACCCTCCCCCAATTTTTTTTTTTAAATTATAATATTATTGTGAGCCCATGGTCCATTGGGGCTTCGGGGCTTTCTCTTTATGACATCTAGTTTGTTAGGAGCTTAATTAATAGAGGGAGTAATTAGGAGACTTATTACCAATTTTTACTCTTAAGACTGATTTACGTTCTATCAGTACGTTATTTCTGACATTCACGTTATTTCTGACATTCACATTGTTCACCATTTAGAGATTGTTTAGGAAGAGAAGAAAGGTAAGGAAAAGGAGACAAGGGAAGGGAAAGTGCTTGAGACTACAAATTTAGGTAATTCATGTTTTCCTTATACTTCTTGTAAATACCGAACCCAATTTATTTTGAGTTTTGTATTTTGAACGGCCCATAATGTGATTCTCTTTATTATGGCCCATGAGATAGCCCATAGGCTTTAGGAGTCATGGGAGATTTAGTTAATTTGAGAGGATATGTTTGTTATTTAGTATTTTTTGAAAATTAAACCTACATCTTAATCTAAACGACGTTCTTTGGTTTTTATCATCAGTGGCCCAGAACAATCATTCAAAGGGTTCTAGACTTTGAGGGAGAAAGCTCTGAGTTCCTCAATCTTGAAGGTGGGTTCTGTGGATTTTGACTCTTAATTCAGTTAGAGATTACAGAGTAAATATTAGGAGGTTCTCTTCCTTTTTATTTCAAGAATTCTAGAGATTAAGGTTAATTGATTCATTGGGTATTAGTTCCTTTTATTGATATTGATATTGTATGGTTTGATATTAAGGAGCGATTGTGTTGAGTAATTAGCTTGAATTGAAGATTTTAGTCTTACTTCTGAGGTAAGTGGTTCTGATATCTTCTATTTTTAAGGAAGTTATAAATTTTATTTTCTCTACAAATTTGGGATTGAGATTGGTTATTTTGGTTGGCTGTGAACCATATGATTGTGTGTGTTGTGTATGATGTGTGTGTAATGTCTCATGAGTCTAGGAGAAGGGGAGGAAGAATATATTCTGAAACTTTTGTGTGATTGAAATCCCTCTTAGTCAATAAGAACTCTCAGTCAATAAGAAATCTTAGTTTGGCTTCTCTAACAGAATAAACAATTAGGACTGATATCAGTGATCCTTTTTCTAATATGAAATTCATGAGCATATGTGTGATTGTTTATGTGTGTTTTGATTTTGTAATGTTGAAAATAAATATTTAAAAAAAAGAGTACTATTATTAGATGGAACTGAAGTTTTTGGAATTCTATATTATTGTTTTTGTTACAATTAGCTATGTAATTGGTTTGAGACGGTGATTGGGGGGAAAACAGTATAGATTTGCCTTTAAAAAGTCCAATTCGCTATTCTGTTAAATAAAAAAAATGTTCACGTTTTCGACTTTGTTTTCATTTTCGGCTTTTTATTGACTTTTGTTAATGGTGTTTGAGGTAGGACTGTTGTTGACTCATTTTCCTTTCTTTTGTTGTTTTGCTACAACGAAAAAAAAAAAAAGGAAAAGAAGTTTACTTTTACTTTAAACCAAAATGATTGAGAGATTTTGCCTGTCATGGGTTGTGAAGGAATCAAAAGTACAAACAAACAAAAGGTCTTGTTGTGGCCTCCATTTCATTTCGTGTGGTAGTGGGGACTTTAATGTCCCCACAAGCTAAATTTTATATACAAAATATTTAGGTATCTATAATATATTGTTCTCATTTTCATTTCTTTAGTTTCTGAGTTATTTTTTTTTATTTTAAAATTTAGTCATAATTATATCTACCTAAACCAAAATTATATTTATACTTTATTCTAAATGAATTGAATAATACTTATGTTCCATTTAATGTTAGGTCATATTCTCTTTCATTGTGAATATAAATTAAAGGAAGTAATAATAAAAATAATATATGTATGTATATATATATATATATATATATATTCGGTTCCATCTAACCATTTAATACTATATGTTTTATTTAAAGAATATTATATGTAACATACTCTTTCCCAAGAAGATGTTTGGATTACTTATTGGGCTAATGTAACTCACTCCATTAAACATTTCGCAGATTTTAATCAGGAATATGAAGAGAATTGTGAAGACATATGAGATTAGACTGATTGAATTTTTAGAGTTTTATTTATTATTATTACTTTGGATTAGTCAGTATTGTTCGCGTTAATCCTTAATTAAGGTTGAGCAAAACATTGGTTATATTAAATGTTTTATATTTCATTCATGAGATTTTATTGTAAGTCCTAGATGTATTTTTCTTTTCTTTTCTTTAGAGATAATTAGTTTCAAATAAAGTGATTTCTATGAGTTAGAGGTTTATTGTCTCCTTGGAAATGCTGTCGTGTGGTGTTTCGAATACGGACTCTGGTTCTATTTCGAGTTTTGGATTCGAGACGTTACATTTAGTGGTATCAGAGCAACTAGGTTCATGATTCTTAATATTAAGTTATGATTTACTACGAATCCTAAGACATAATAGGATATCAGAATTTTTATGTCTAACTGTTATAGTTATTATTAGTAATTTTATTTATTTATTTGATAAATATTTTTCCTTAATTATTTTATCTACCTATTTGTTTATTTAATTATATTTATTTATTTATTTATCCTTGTGATATTAATTATCACATAATTACTTATTATGGGCATGGGATAGATGACACGTGAGGGAAGGCATGAAAATAATGGTGATGGTCTTAATAGCAAATCGAATAACATAAACGTGCCACTGGCTGAATAGGGACGAAGAATACTACGTCAAACGACAGGCAGAACAAATCAGCATGTGTCGATGCAACCTACCGGGCTTCCTCCACAAGTTACACCAACAGCTATGCCCGTGCCAATAACACCTGAATTAGTGGCGACTTTAAACATGATGGCACATGTTATGCAAAATCAACAGCAGATGCAACAAGAACAACAGAGATTACAGCGAGAGCAGGAACAGAGGCAACAAAGACTGACATTGGGGCCTAGAGCACACTATGAACGACTTAAGAAGGCAGGGATGCCTACTTTTGATGGAACTACAGATACATTAAAGGCAAGCAAGTGGTTGGAATAATTAAAGAAAAATTTTGAAATTTTGGAAATACCTGATGATGTCAAGCCAAAAATTGTACCTCCATTCCTGATTGGAGATGCAAATTAGTGGTGGAGAGGGGCAAAACTAACGTATACTCAGAGTGATATATCTATGACTTGGGAGGTAACTAAGAAGGCATTTCTCGATCACTACTTCCCTATGACAATTAGACTAAAGAAGTAGAATGAATTATTTGACTTGGTACAGATAGAAAGGATGAATATGGTTCATTATGCATCAAGATTTAATGTCTTGGGGTAGTTTGCACCAGAGATCATGGCCAGTGAAACACTTAGCTACAACGGTTCGAAAGTGGACTGTAGAGAAGAATCAAGGATCGGCTATCCTCGATACCCTCAAAGAATTATAAAGAATCCTATACCAGGTGTCTACACATTGAGGCAAAGATTAAGAAAGGCGATCCTGAAAGGGAGAAAAAGAAACCTAGATCTATATTCAGTCAAGGCCAAGGTTCAAGACTAACGGGACCCCCAATAGCAAAAAGACGTCCATTACCCAAGACTACTCCAGCAGCAACTTCTTATGATAAAAAGAAGCTTTGTGAGACTTGTCAGCATATACATCCCTGTAAATGTAGATGGAAGACTGAGGCTTGTTTCAAGTGTGGAAACATAGGACACCGTATTGGGGAATGTCCGATGATGGCTCAAGAAGTATCAAGACCGCTACTCAAGTCACGAGGCCAGTGGAGCAAAAGAAGCCGAATGCTAAGGTTTTTGGACTGACTCAACAAGAGGCTGAGACTGCAGATGATGTGGTTATAGGTACCATACTAATTAATTTTGTACCAGCTTTGACACTTTTTTATTGTGGTGCCACCCATTCTTTTGTATCTCAACATTTTGCCAAAACTCTAAAATTAGCCCCTACCCCTATAGTTGATCATTTTCATATATCTATTCCTAGTGAAAAAGTTTTAGTCTCCAAACTTGTGTTGAAGGGATGTAGGGTAAAGATTGGAAACGAAGTGTTATATGCCGATCTTATCCATATTCCAATAGTGGATTTTGATGTGATTCTCAGAATGGATTGACTTTCTCGCAACTATACAATGATCGACTACAAAGGCAAAAAGGTAAATTTAGCAATTCCAGGAAAAGACGAATTCTATTTTCTGGGAGGTTTGGAAAAGTGAACGGACAAGTTGAAACCAATCATATTAGCCATAAAGGCATGAAGAGATCTTCAAAAAGGATGAGAAGGTTTCTTAGCTTACGCGTTGGATACTCAAAAGAAGGGACAAACATTTGAAAACATACCAGTGGTGTGTGACTTTCTAGATGTATTTTTGAAAGAATTACCAAAACTACCCCCTGAGCAAGAAAGAGAGTTTGATATTGTTTTGATACCAGAAGCTGAACCATCTCGAAGGCTTCGTACAGAATGACACCTGCTGAATTACGAGAATTAAAGACTCAACTACAAGAATTATTGGATATGATACGCCCAAGTGTATCCCCGTGGGAAGCTCCAGTTTTGTTTGTGAAGAAAAATGATGGCAATATGAGACTTTGCATTGATTACTACGAACTTAATAAGATCACCATCAAGAATCGGTACCCCTTACCTCAGATTGATGATCTCTTTGATCAACTAAAAGGTGCTTGTGTGTTTTCTAAGATTGACTTGCGCTCTAGATATCATCAGTTAAGAATTAAGGCACAAGATATGCCCAAAAGTACTTTCCGGACTCATTATGGACATTATGAATTTTTAGTCATGTCATTTGGAATGACTAACGCCACACCAGTATTTATGGACCTGATGAACCGGGTCTTCAAGCCTCAGTTAGACAAGTTTGTAGTGGTGTTTATTGATGACATTCTGATATATTCATCATCCAAAGAAAAGCATGTGGAACACGTGAAAGTGGTTTTACAGACTTTGCGAAAGGAGAAATTGTACGCGAAATTTAGCAAGTATGAATTTTAGTTCAGAAGTGTTGCTTTCTTGGGTCATATCATATCTAAGAATGGAGTAGCTGTAGATTCTAAGAAAATGGAAGCCATTGTAAATTGGGCTAGACCAACTAATGCATCTGAAGTGAGAAGTTTCTTGGGGTTAGTTGGGTATTATCAGAAATTTATGGAGGACTTTTTGAAAATTTTAGGACCATTGACTCGACTTACCAAATAAAAAGACCAAATTCGAATGGAGTTCATCATGTGAGACTAATTTTCAGGAGTTGAAAAAAAGATTGACATCTGCACCTATACTTATACTACTATCTAGATCGAGAGGTTTTATAGTCTATAGTGACATGTCAAAAAACGGTTTGGGATGTGTGCTAATGCAGAATGGGAAGGTCATAGTTTATGCGTCAAGACAATTGAAGCCTTACGAGCAAAATTATCCCACTCACGATCTTAAGCTAGCTGCAGTAGTTTTTGCTTTGAAAATTTGAAGACACTACTTGTATGGAGAGCCTTGTGAGGTGTTTACGGACCATCAAAGTTTGAAATATTTGTTCACCCAAAAAAAACTTAATATTCGTCAGTGGAGATGGCTAGAGCTACTTAAAGATTAGCTATCACTCGGAAAAAGCAAACAAAGTAGCTAATGTGTTGAGTCGGAAAAACAATGCCCTAGCAGCTATGATCACTCAACAGGAGCAATTGATATTAGAATTTGAGAAATTGGAGATAAAAATAGGGGATCTACGAAGGGATATTTAGCATCTTTGACGTTGCAACCAATCTTAGTGGAGCGTTTAAAGACTGTCCAAGGTATGGATGCTAGTTTAGAGAGAAGGAAAAAGGAAGTCTATGATGATCAGCAGGCAGACTTCTAAAATCATGATGACGAGAGTTTAAAATTTAGAGGAAGATTATGTGTACCTAACCATTCAAGTTTAAATGCTAAAATCCTGAAAGAAACACATGACTCTAAGTTGTTAGTATATTCTGGTGGTACTAAAATGTATAGGGATTTAAAGAGAAACTTTTGGTGGAATGGAATGAAGAGGGAGATAGCTGAATATACGTCTCGATGTTTAATATGTTAACAAATGAAGGCTGAACATTAAAGCCGGGAGGATTGCTAAAACTTTTGAAGATATGGATGTGGAAATGGGAACATATCACTATGGATTTTGTTGTTGGGTTGCCAAGATCAAGGTTGGGAAATGATATTATTTTGGTGATTGTGGATAGACTAACTAAGTCAGCGCATTTTTTGTCAATGAAGGCTACAGCAACTATAGATGAGTTGGCAAAAATGTATATGGAGGAAATAGTACGGTTACATGGCATACCAGTTAGCATTGTGTCTGACAGGGATTTACGGTTTGTTTCACGATTCTAGAATAGTTTTAATAAAGTTATGGGGACTACGGTAGCACCTAGTACTACATTTCACCCACAAATTGATAGGCAATCTGAACGTACTATTCAAACATTGGAGAATATGTTGTGGGCATGGGTAATGGATTTCAAGGGTAGTTGGGTGGATCATTTGATGTTAATAAAATTCTCTTATAATAATAGTTATCAGACAAGTATTGTGATGACTCCATATGAGGCATTGTATGGGAGGAGGTATAGATCACTAGTATGCTGGGATTATGTGAGTGAGAGGATAATTACTGAACCAGAATTAGTACAAATTATCTTGGAGAAAGTACCACTGATTTGCGAGCAAATTAAGGCAGCATAAGATAGACAAAAAAGTTAGGCAGACAGCAAAAGGCGACCACTGGAGTTTAAGGTGGAAGAGAAGGTGTATCTCCGAATTTCTCCTACTAAGGGGGTGATGAGATTTGGAAAGAGTGGGAAGTTAAGTCCACCATTGTTTTTAGAACCGGACCGGACATCGAACCCAAAAATTTACTGGATCACGATTTAATGGTTCAACCACAATTGAACCGTAATTGAACCGGTAATATTATTATTTAAAAATTAAAAATATAATATTTTTAAGAATAAAATTGATCAATAATATAATATAATTTAAGTCCATAAATACATAAATAACGAAATTAGAAGAAAATATAATATTTTCTCTATTAATATAGACTATTTATTTCATTTGTGTAGCTTATTTTTTTCTTATGAATATATTATCTTAATTAGGAGGGAAAAAAAAAAGAGGGACCAGTTCAATTGGTTGGATTGGCTGGTCCAAACCGATTTGAATAAAATATGCCGATTTTTGAATTTTTTTGCTCAAATGGATGGACCGAACCGATTTGGAGACCGATTCACAGTCCAACCGGTCCGACAAGTCGGTCCGGTCTGGTCCAAAAACAATGAAGTCCACGTTTTGTAGGTTCTTACGAGATTTTAGAAAAAGTTGGAGAACTTGTTTATCATTTGGCTTTACCACCGGCACTATCTAAGGTGTATGACGTTTTCCATGTTTCTCAATTAATGAGTTACATTTCAGATTTAAGTCATGTGCTAGAGGTTAGACTATTGAAAGTGACTGAAAACTTGTCGTATGCGAAGATTCCTTTGAGGATTGTAGATCGTAAAGAGCAGGTGTTGCGAAGACGTATCATCCCTTATGTCAAGGTCTAGTGGACAAATCATACGTCTCACGAAGCTACATGGGAGTTGGAGGAGTATATGCAAAAGAAGTACCCCTCTTTGTTTGACCTGAAAGGTACGTATAAGTTTCAAGGACGAAACTTTTATAAGGGGGTGGAATGTAAATACCCAACCCAATTTATTTTGGGTTTTGTATTTTGACCGGCCCATAATGCAATTCTCTTTATTATGGCCCATAAGATAGCCCATAGCCTTTAGGAGTCATGGGAGATTTAGTTAACTTGAAGGGATATGTTTGTTATTTAGTATTTTTTGAAAATTAAACCTACATCTTAATCTAAACGACGTTCTTTGGTTTTTATCATCAGTGGCCCAGAACGATCATTCAAAGGGTTCTAGACTTTGGGGGAGAAAGCTCTGAGTTCCTCAATCTTGAAGGTGGGTTTTGTGGATTTTGACTCTTAATTCAGTTAGAGATTACAGAGTAAATATTAGGAGGTTCTCTTCCTCTTTATTTCAAGAATTCTAGAGATTAAAGTTAATTGATTCATTGGGTGTTAGTTCCTTTTATTGATATTGATATTGTATGGTTTGATATTAGGGAGCGATTGTGTTGAGTAATTGGCTTGAATTGGAGATTTTAGTCTGACTTCTAAGGTAAATGGTTCTGACATCTTCTATTTTTAAGGAAGTTATGAATTTTATTTTCTCTACAAATTTGGGATTAAGATTGGTTATTTTGGTTGGCTGTGAACCATATGATTGTGTGTGTTGTATATGATGTGTGTAATGACTCATGAGTCTAGGAGAAGGGAAGGAAGAACATGTTCTGAAACTTTTGTGTGACTGAAATCCCTCTCAATCAATAAAAAATTTGAGTTTTGCCTCCCTAATGGGATAAACAATCAGAACTGATAGTAGTGATCCTTTTTCTAATATGAATTTCATAAACATATGTGTGATTGTTTGTGTGTGTTTTGATTTTATAATGTTGAAAATAAATATTAAAAAAAAAGTGTGTTTTATTGTTAGATGGAACTGAAGTATTTGGAATTTTAAATTATTATATTTGTTAAAATTATCTATATAATTGGTTTGAGAAGGTGATTTGGGGGGAAAAACAGTGTAGATTTACCTTTAAAAAGTAATTCGCTATTCTGTTAAATAAAAAAATTTGTTCACGTTTTCGACTTTGTTTTCATTTCTAGTTTTTTGTTGACTTTCGTTAATGGTGTTTGAGGTAGGAGTGTTGTTGACTCTTTTTCCTTTCTTTTGTTGTTTTGTTGCAGTTAAAAAAAAAGAAGAAAGAAAAGGAAGTTTGCTTTTACTTTAAACTGCAATAATTGAGAGATTTTGCCTATCGTGGTTGTGAAGGAATCAAAAGTGCAGACAAACAAAAGGCATTGTTGTGGCCTCCATTTCATTTTGTGTGGTAGCGGGGACTTTGATGTCCCCACAAGCTAAATTTTATATACAAAATATTTAGGTATCTATAATATATTATTCTTATTTTTATTTCTTTTGTTCCTGAGTTAATTTTTTATTTTAAAATTTAGTCATAATTATATCTATCTAAAACTAAATTATATTTATACTTTATTCTAAATGAATTGAATAATACTTATGTTCCATTTAATGTTAGGTCATATTCTCTTTCATTGTGAATATAAATTAAAGGAAGTAATAATAAAAATAATATATATATTCAGTTTCATCCAACCATTTGGTATTATTCGATGTGTTTTATTTAAAGAATATTATATGTAACATATTCTTTCTCAAGGTGATGTTTGGACTACTTATTAGGTTAGTGTAACTCACTCCATTAAACATTTCATATATTTTGATCAGGAATATGAAGAGAATTGTGAAGACCGATAGGATTAGACTATACTTTTAGACTGATTGACTTTTGAGAATTTTATTTATAATTATTATTATTTTGGATTAAACAATGTTATTCTCGTTAATCCTTAGTTAAGGTTGAGCAAGACATTGGTTGTATTAAATGTTTTATATTTTATTCATGAGATTTTATTGTAAGTCCTAAATGATTTTTTTTTTCAGGTTGTATTTTTGTTTCTTTTCTTTAGAGATAATTAGTTTCAAATAAAGTAATTTTTATGAGTTAAAGGCTTAGTGTCTCCTTGGAGATACTGTTGTGTGATGTTTCAGGTATGAATTGGGGTTCTATTTCGGGTTTCGGATTCGGGATGTTACATTTCTGTCAAGGTTTAATTAGTATCTACGGTTCTTGATTTTGAGATTCTGATATGGGGAATTGTAAGTCCGATGATTCTAATAGGATATTGATAACTGGGATTGTAGGAGAAAAAGAAATTAGAGGTGATAAGAGTAGTCTGTGCAGTGTTTCTGGTAAGGGGTTCTGACTTATCTGCGATTTTTGGTTCTTAACTGGCGTTTTTAATAAATTCTCTTATGTTCTGAAATTCTGAAAAAATTATGTTAGATTTATACTGATGACAATTGAGGTTTTAGCGTTTTATTGGAATAATATAAGTTTATTGGATTATGTTTTTCATTGTGTTTTAGTTAATGGCATTTGAGTTATTTTAGTTTGATTTGTCTGTTTTTGGTTTTGGATTCGATATTCTATTTTGGGATACTGCCATGTCATCATTGGATTCGGAGCGTGACAATTATCTTTTAATATATTATTTCATATAATTTGCCCTCTAACTCAAAGTCTCTTGTTCCATCCCTGTTAGAAGGTGCACTGCCGCTCAGTTATTATAAGAAAGACTATGGCTCTATGTAGTGCACCCCTTCATGAAAAACAAATTTTTATAAAACTGTCTTAAAGAAGGTCTTAAAATTGGGAATAAGAGGTATATGTTAGATTGCACTCTTTATATATGGCTGATGGATATCTTGAAACTCTTCAAAAACAAGAGTATATTCCAAGGTAATCAACCTTACTTAGAACTTTACCTAGACTGTATAGCCAAAGTAATAGAATTTTTCAATTTAGAACTTGGGCATACTACTCATCTTCCTAAATATCCTATTGATATTAGATAGACACCACCTAGTCCCAACTAGTTTAAACTCAATTGTGATGGTTTGATGATAGGATATCTAGGTAGCAGGGATGTAGGCTGGATTTAGGGATAGTCAGGCTTTGACTAAATAGGCTTGGGCTTGCATTGTAGGTTAAAGGTCTGAATTTAACCTATTAGCCTATATAAGGCATTTTTAAGGGCTTGGGTATGACTTGAGCTGAAGCCCACTTAGAATTTTTATATCCTTCTTGATATAAATTATATTAATAAATTAAGAGTACCAATCACTTCTTTTAATAAAATTAAAGTAATAATTTACTTAAACTTAAATATTTTTAAAAAATTTTATATGTTAAGTCAAAATAGAAACTTTTATTTCATGCAAGAGAATTATAAAAATTTTATCATAAATAAGTATTTACTATAACAAAAGAGAATAAAACATTAAAAATACTTAATGATATTTAATCCACATACAAAGTTCCAATTTTCTATATAAAATGATATATATATTTTTTAACAAATGTTTACCCCATGATATTACGAGATAGAAAATGAGGTAAACAATTTTTTTTGACAATTTGTTTTTTTAATATGTATTTTATTGTTAAGCTTTGGTTTATTGAAATTTTCTTTTAATGATAAGTGAGGGAGGGAGAAATTTTTTGTGCCACCTCCTTCTTTTGGAGTAGAATGCAGTACATTGGTTTAATTTTTATTATTAGCAAGTAATTAAATGATATATTTTCAATAAATGCATATCTTTTGCTTAAACTTTACTTTTTTTTCTTATTCTCATTTTTCTTTCATTACTTTATTCTAGTTAAATTCTACTCTCTCTCTCTCTCTCTCTCTCTCTCTCTCTCAATGGGATATAATGATCTAATTATTTGGTGTTTCTCAATAGTATTTATGAGGTAGTGACAAGCTTTTTTTTTTTCTTCCAATATTCTTACATCAATTTATGATCTCCCTCCTTTTTATTTACTCAAACTTCATCTGATCACATTCTTAGTCTTTCACTTTTTTTTCTTAGTATTCTTCAAATATATTGTCAATAGATTTAATTGTGACAATTATATATAATATATAACATAAATAATAAATATAAAATATTATATATATAGGCTAGGTCTAGCAGGCTTTAAGCCAAACTTTAACTATATTTATTGAAACAAACTTGGTTTTAAGCCTAAACCTGGGCCCAAGTCAAGTTAGGTTTAAATCAGGTCAAGCCATAGACCCCATATTAAGAGCTTGACTTATTTCCATCTCGATCATTAAAAACTATTTACTGTTATAATCTAAGGGTTACAATTAATCTTGTTGCCGGGCTATGGGAATTTAGGGATAGATTTACCAAGCCATCAATATTAATGTCACCCACTTAAAAGTAGAAACTGTTGCCCCCGATGTTTATCTCCCTTATTTAACTTCCTAATATTAGTTCTCATCCTTTATTTACCATTTTATATATATTAGATTGCAGGTACCTATTGCTAGGGCTGAATGAATATAAATTAGGAAAAAAAAAATTATTTTTTCATCTCAAGTATAGTCAAAATACCATATTACCATCCAAATTTTATTTTAAATTTAATTGTCATATGAATTATGATTTTTTCCCACATTGTTATTCAAGTACCTCTAATCCTTAAAATTTAAGTGATGTTATGAAATCAAAAGGATAAAAATGACTGTTCATTTTTTTTTTTTTGAGACTATCAATTTATTTAGATAATAGATATAATTTTTCAATTTTTGAAATTATTCATATTTAAAAAATAAATATAATTATTTATATTTCTAAGAGTATTAATTTTATGAATAAAACAAAATATTATTTATTAAATTCATTTTATGTATTTAAAATAATATATCTAACCCTTTATAAAGAAATTGAGACATTATTAAAATATTATATAAACGAATAAAATATTAATTTAAATTAATTTTAAATAAGTTTTTATTTTTCTATCTCCTATATAATTTCTTTACTTTACACTGTTCTTACAATTTATTTAAAATTTCTATTTTAAATCAAAATTACAATAAATAAAATTATATTATAATAACCAAAATAAACTTATTAATTTTGTCAAAATCAGTAGTTGATTTCACCATTCATCCTCCACTAACAAGAGAAATCTCTCCGGGTAGTTGGAAAGAATTTACGTTGAGCATATCCCAATTGCCAAATTTGTCTATTTCTCAGTTCCTATTAATTCGAATCTATGAAAGCATTTCGCATACATAATTGAGCTTCTGCTCTGTCTCAGGCATTGCCTTTTCAGCTTGAATTCGGACCTGCTAAATTATCAAAGAGACGGAACACAGTACAACAAAGCTACCGATCCACATGCCATTGCATCCTCAAAAATTTCTTCCCCAGAAAGAAAAAAAAAATAGTATGAAAGGTTTCGAAAAGGAAAAGGTGAAGGAAGAAGAGAGGATTGCATGGTAGATCTCATTTTCACCCTGAAAGAAGACTCATTTGAACAAGAAAACTAAGGAGACAAGCAGCCATGATAACTACATTTCCACCCTTGACTCAAGAGTAAACCAGAACCCAGATGGCAGCTTGAGCAAGAGAGAGATTGCATATATTACAATTGCCTGATGCTAAATATGTGCCATGTATGCCACAAACACCAACGCAGACAAATTCTTTTTCAGGCTCCGGCCACTTAGCTTTTGAGGAAGTCCTTTAGTGAAAAGGGTGGATGCACGTCCTGCAATTGATGAATAAAATTAAGCAACTCTGTCAGCATTGAATTTAGCGTACAAGTTCAAGGAAAAGACATACAGGAAAATTCAGTTAAGAGTTCTTCCGTAAGGGTGAATTTCCCAAGAACTTGTTAAAGAGAGGGAAAATTCAAATTCTTGATCCATCTAAGTTAACAACAATGCCATTACTTCTCATGTGATAGAATCCATCAAAATCTTACCAGTGGAAAGCTACAGTTACATTCCAACTCCAGATTTAGTTCAATAACACGTAGGCTTTGTTCTATGGGGCACAGACACAAGTGAAAGTAAAGGAAAGAAGACATAGGTCTCATGATACAGGGAGGATTACATAATCTTTTGTTTTGTCTTCCCAACTTTGCAATATGTGAATATATATATATATTTTGGGGATAATGAATGTAACAGGACTTTATACTCTATAACCATAAAGGAGGCAGTAAACCAAGATCAAACCTTGCTAGTCTCTTGACTTAAGCACTGTCTAACAACTGTTGTTTGCTGTATTAGCCTTTCTACAGATGAATAACTGGGCAAGTTGGCATGAGCTGGCATTATTACAAGACAAGCAATCAAAGATCAAACTGTGAGAATCCTTGGGAATAATTTAATATTTTTGTTTTGAAATTAAAGGGAAGTAAAATGAAAGAGACTCAATTCAGCAAAAGTGATATAACCAGGAGGAAGTTTTTCCCAGGAAATATTACAGAACAGACATAAAAACGATCTAAAACGCACCCAGAATTGCTCTGTTTAGACTGTCTGCAACATGCTGGCGGTGCTCATCACT
The DNA here is from genome assembly GCA_026120185.1 of Voacanga thouarsii. Taxonomy (NCBI): domain Eukaryota; kingdom Viridiplantae; phylum Streptophyta; class Magnoliopsida; order Gentianales; family Apocynaceae; genus Voacanga; species Voacanga thouarsii. Next base: position 2,386,427 of record JANUWF010001636.1, on the reverse strand, counting down.
TAGCAGATGAAAGAGGGGTGATTTTTCTGGCTCCGCATAAGCAAGCAGAGCCACGAAGTCCTGAACCAACAATCAGTCTCACTATCATCTCAATAAAGACCAGTGGTGGATTTACAGTGGGAGCAATTGCCCCCATTGATTTTGGATAATTAACAATTGTATAGAGTTTTAAAAATCATCTCAGTTTGCCCCCACTTATTCAAACTCTCTACTTATTTATTGCAAGAATATTGTGAAAATTGGTAAACTATAAAGAAAAGCATATCTATTTTTATTTCAAGAGATTGTTTTTCATTTGGATAAGGTTAATATCGACAGGAAAACAAAAAGGTTTTCTTTTTCATTTGGATAAGGTTAATGTTGACAGGAAAAGAAAAATTATTAATTCTTCTTACAAAGCCAAAAAGAACCAAAGAGAACTCTATGAATGATTGAATCATCAATCGAATTTGGGAAAGCATGAGCCAACAAAATTATTTATAACATTTCTTTTTTCTTATTTGCATAGTGCTACTTATAAGAGGATTTTTTCTATAAGCAAATTTTTTAAACAAAAATATCATGTATTTTTGAAAAGGCATAAGACACCAAATTTATTTAGAATATTCATTTTTTCCTTACTTGAATAAAGCTATTTAGAAGATGGTTTTTTTTTTTTCTATAAGGAATATTTTAAACAAAATTACAACGTAACTTTGCCCCACTAAAAACATTTCTTAGATCCACCCCTGATAAAGACCCTTCAGACTGGAAGATAAAAAAGTTAAGATTTTCCTGCTAGATGAAGAACATACTTCAAGCTTTTCAACATACTTCTGCACCTTCCCAAAAGGAGCCAACTTAGATTGAGCAAATTCCAGAGCTTCTGTGCTGCCACAGAAATAAAATTTTAATCAAGAGAATACCTGGAGCTAATGCCCTCAAAGATCACAATCACTCTGCTTACCATTTCCTTGAGCGGACAAGTTCTACGAAATGAAGGCTTAGAAGATCAAAATGCAAATCCTTATTTTGCTCTAACAATTTAGGTGCAAGCTCTTCTGTCAATTCAATGGCCTTCAGAGCATTTCCCTCCAATGCAAAATGAAAAATTCCTGTAAACAAGTGTAAAATCACCACCATCACCAACACCAATCAAGTACTCCCTCTGTCCAGATTTGAATAACTCATTTTGACTTGACACAAAATTTTCCGAAAGAAATTTTGACTTGCCCAATCTACCACATTCCCTTAGATTATATTACCTGGCCATTCATTAAATGGTTTCCCTTTTATTGTCTCTTTGCAGCATCTTGTCATCTCATCTCTCTACAGCACCCAAATTGAAGGCTATGATGACCCAACTCTGGTAGTCATTCCTTCTCATGAAATTTATTCTCTTTGAAGGTTTTTAAAAAAATCATTTTTTTCTCAGGAAATTCGATTTTTTGGGGCATGAAAAGAAGCCATTTTTGAGCTTTTGTCTTTTACTATATATCTATTGGGCATGAAAATTTGTTTCTTTTTCTTTTTTGAACTTCAGACTTGAAATTCTTGTTTCTTAAAGTGCAAGTCCAGTATCCAAACACTATCTATTACCTTATAACTTCGTTTTGTGATAGTTAAGTACAACATATTGTGTTGTGGATTATACTGAAGAAGAATATGCAAAGAAATATGTTTTTACAATTTTTGGTTTATAAAATTCTTTTTTTAAAGAAACTAAAGGGCAGAAGGAGAAAGGAGGAGGAGGAAGGGAGGGGGGGCGGGGATGAGGTGGAAGAAAAAAGAAATGTCTCCTAAAAGAAGTCTGATCAGCCCAAAATTTTTCATTTACAAGATCATTTTATTTTAACTGAGAAAACAATCAAAGTCACCTGGAGAGAGAGAGAGATTCAAAGGAAGAAGAAATAAAGAGAAAATATGTTTACAATATTGGAGTCAACGAGGAAACAGGATGGATCGATTGGGACTTCGGCTCCATTAGAAACACATAACCCATGTAGACATTAGTTTAGGTCTTGCAATCTTAGTGATCCGTACATTCCCTAAAGGATAATAATGGAACTTTATATTAGAAGTTTAACTAATTTTAGAAAGTGGACATTCAAATCCGGAAGAAGGGAGTATTATATAACATGATCTAGCTGTTGTGTCATGGTGAACAGAACTAGTTACTACAGATGGTTTCAAACTCAATAGCTACTTAATGGGCTAAAGATATTTAGCCAAAATGATAGCCACTTTGCAAACCATTAGGTAACAAAAACTGCCCATATAGATGAGCATTTGGATTGCCATATCAAGTAGTCAAATAGTGGATTTTCCTGTTTGGATAAGAAATAGAAGATAGTAAATGAGAAAATTATTTCGAGTCCTTATCAAACAAAAGGAGATCAGATCCATATAGCTCAAGTGTAAAATTCGGCAGCTATATAAAAGCACAGTTGCACATCACATATCTTACTATGCATATAAAAAAACTAAGAGGAGAAGTCAATGCTTACGTTTTCTTTTCTCCATATCCTCAAGACAATCCGAAGATTGCTTCATTCCAGTAGAAGCAATAAATGATTCTACAGTGTCTTTGAAGCAATTATGCACAAGATATGATAGGACAATGTTGTGAACATCACTGTCATTGACAGCCTGTCCAAGAAGCATAAAAAGGAAGGCATTATTATAAATATTCTTAAAAAAACACACTGAATGAGGAATTCTAAATTTTTAACCATTATAGAAGAACAGATGTACAAATCAGTAAGTCCCTAGAATAGATCAAAAGGTCTGAGGCCAATGAAGCAGTTTCTTTTCTTCAACCAACATGTGATATCAAGGTAATGTAGCAGGGCAATGCCCAAAAAAATGGCAGTAATAGGTGTTCTCCCAAAAAATTCCGTACTGAACAATAACTAGTTAAAATGATATTGCAATCAGATCTTTGTCTACTCCTAGATCAAGCACAGTGTTGCTTCCTCATATTGCAGAATTATTTATTATTTTAAGAGAAAAATAAAGTGACTTTTCCAACCTACAAAAACATGATAGGAAATTTAACTCACTGAAGATTAGGATACAATCTTTGCAAGAGGAGAAAATAATCAACTGGCATCAACATGCTTCACAAATTTCTGCTCTTCTATTGATAGCATATTTTCAAAATTGTTTTTTACATGCATCAAGATTTTGGCCAGAGTATTCTAAGAAAATGAAAATCAGAGCACAATCTCATGACAGCTTAAATAGAGCAAGTTTCTTGCAACCAGATATCTGTTCTATATAAACAGGAAAATTATCCAAAATATTCCACTGAAGTATAAGATTAAGAAGCAGGGATATCTCCACAATGACGTGGCAACTATGAATCAGTATTGAATATAACAGAAAAGCCCAACATTCGGACACTTGTTACACACTTTTCTGACATATTTAAGACACCTACAACAGACATCCAGCATTATAAGAGAAGTACACAAGAAAACACAACCTCATAGCATTCGTCCAATAGAATCAATTTACTATTAAGACCTCAAAAAATTACCCCCATCTTTATATGATATGTAATCCGTCCGAAAATGAATGTCCTAATTTTCCTTTTTGGAAGGTCCCACAACAATGTCCGCTTCCTTTAAAAAAATCCACTTTCCAATCTAAATTTCCATCATTACTCTTGCTTACAATGAGAAGTATGAGAAACTCTCACTACAACTGAGCCCACAATAATTCCTTAACAATAGATGCGAATTACTGACTCAGAGCACAATATTTCTGGCAAGCCAAAGTTGGACATTTGATATGAAATACATAGAGCATAAAGGTAATAGGTTGCAGCCAAAGAAACAAGATCATCTAATGGCCATTTATATTAGCAGAGTGGAAAAAAATTTACAAAGTATACTTTTTTATTCTAAGTTCTAATTATCAAATAAATGAATTTAAGTGGGCAATTCTGCTAAGCACTCAAGAGAAAGGTACTTCATAAAACACCCTTGATGGTAAGCAGTGTAAAACTAAACAAAATTCTAGAAAGACTATGATCTTTTCATATTCTTCTAGTTTGTTAACAAAGGGGATATACACTGATGTGTGAATCTGAGAATCTTTGAACAAATTGAGAAACAAAAATGGCCATATGTTTCAAATTGCAGGTCTTAAAAAGCCAGAAGCAGCATGTAGAATGATATCTCAGCCATGATTACCGGTATTGATCAGTGGACAATCTTCCAAACCACGTGTTAAGGAAGTGCAGAGAATACGAAACTTTTCACCACCTCACAAACACAAAATCCCAACTACGTCCAAACAATATTTGTCATGTACCTAAGCCAACCGCACCAGTGATAAATAAAGGGGAACGACTGATCTTCATGTAGTTAACTTCATCAAGCACCACTTATTTCCTTCAAGAAGAGAGGAAGTCTTTCTCATACTCTAAGGGGAACGACTCTGCTCGACTTGCAAAAAAGAGGGGAACAAAAGAGGGGAAAAAAAAAATCATTTTCCTAATGAGCAGCGGAGCCATGAGGTATTGCATATAGACCCGCAAATCAATAACCCCGAAAGTCACCTTCCATAACCAATAAATAGCTAGATAAAAATGAGTAGTGTCACAGTTGCTCAAACGGACTGGGACACACTGTCAGAAATATTTACCCAAAGTTAAATCAAAAGCAACAAACCCTCAGTTTCTTGAGTAACTTCCAGAAAGCCATCGACAATTAACCAACAACCTTCGGATATGAATGAAGAACGAAAATCAAGTAAAACCGAAACGAACCCAATTCAACTCTCAATCTATGAACTAAGAAAAACCCAGAAAAAAGTAAGATAAAACTTACAATATTCTCATATTGCCTCGGATCAATATCCATAATTCTTGCCGACAATGTGTTATCTCCAGAATTACGTTACTGTTTGAAAGAAAAAGGAGAGATTTTGTTTTCCGGGTTCAAATGATATGCCCTCTTTCAGATACGTGTATCATTGCTTTGGTTTGCACGCAAAAGAGTGTTCGTAGATTGACACAGGGCAGCCCGCTTGAAGATACTTTTCTCTCTTTGCTACTGAGGACGCTGGAGTGGAAAGATCGATCTCTCGTGGGAGACGAAAGAAAACTGTTCGTGTTTTGTGCCCACTTCGGCCTTCACCTTTGGCTTAAGCACATGCTCTAAATTGTGCTTCGATTTAGCCAAATTGGCACATGGCCTTTCCCCAAACTACCCAACAAAATTTTCATTTTTCCAACATTTTTTTATTGAATTATACCAAGTGAGGTTTTTGACAATTTTAAGAATACAGTGTTTATATTGATCTTTGAATTTTCTTAGTCAATTGTAAATATATTACAAAATTTTAATATTAATCCAATGAAATTATTATACTTCTAACTTATTAAAAATATATTATGTGATTGTAATATTCTCTAATAATTACATTTAAAAAAGATAATACTCTTATTTGTCTATATATGTTTTCTTAAAAGAGTTTACTGTGAAAAATATTTTTTACAACAAACATAATTATTAAAATTGTACTAATAAAAATAATAATTATTATCAATTTATTAATAATTTAAAATTCACTATATATCTCACTAAAGAATTTAAATAATTATTATAAAAATAAATATTTGAAACATTTTACTTTTATACTAAATATTTAAAAACATTAAAAAAATTCATTATTCAAATGATATTTTTTAGAATAAATTTATTGATCGCCTTCTAAATATACTTTTGTAGAATATCATAACAAATTATTAAGTTATTTTTTAATAAAAATCCTATTCTTTTAAAGTTTATATTTGTCATCAATGCAAACGAGACTTAAGCTCGTGAGTGTTGCTTAAAGAATTTTCACATAGAATAATAATAAGATTAAAAGTATATATTAACAAAATAAATAATTTGTGACGCGCTTGGATAATATATGTATAAATATGTATATGTATATTACCCTGACAAGACTGGCAGAAGAAATGATAAAGTAAAATTTAACCAAATACGGTGAATGAGCAACCACGTATAGAAATTGGTTCGCATTTGGCTTTGACAAACTGACAACGGGGATTGGACAGTGGACACTGTCAAGAATTCTCAGTACATGTGCTGGACGCTTGTGAGTGGGTCGCCCCACAATCCCAGAGCAGAGTTCTATTTATTTGCACTGGACAAAACCCATTTTTCTCAACTTTCTTGGCTCGACAGAATCATAGGACGATTTCCAAAAATCAAGGAAGGCACTCGTCTCTTCAAATGAGTTGTCTATGGCCCTTTTGGACGGTTGTTTTGTTATTTCATGTGTCCATTTGCTCATCTTCACTCACTGTTGACCTATTTGAGGGGTGGTGTGAAGAGCATGGAAAATCATACTCTTCCGAGCAAGAAAAGCAGTACAGACTCAGAGTCTTTGAAGACAACTATGACTACATTACCCAACATAACAGGATGGGTAATTCCACTTATATTCTCTCCCTTAATGCCTTTGCTGATCTCACACACCATGAGTTCAAAGCCAAGTACCTGGGTCTCTCCGCTTCTGCCAATGATCTGATTCGACTGAATCGTGGGTTGTCGCCAATTGAAGCGTCTGGTGTCGTTGGTGACGGTGATATTCCTTCATCTCTGGACTGGAGGAAGAAAGGAGCTATCACAAATGTCAAAGATCAGGGCAGTTGCGGTATGTGAGCGTCTCGTGATTTCTCTAAAGCGTTTCTTGTTTATTACTACTAAATTGCTGTTGGATTATTTCTGCTCTTGGATTGTGTTTTAGGTGTTTCTTTGTTAGTGCTTGATGATCTGCTAGGACTTGTACCTTAATTTGCGTTCTTCCTCCTTAATCTTAGTTTGGAGAAGTCGTACTATTTGTATGTTTGGTTTGCAAATTGCCTGTAAAAGTGGTTCTTTTTTCCCCCCTTTCTTAATTTTTAACCCTTAAAACTGATATAAAAAGGAGTTAGCAGCGCTACCTTTCAGATAACATTTATAACCATGTTTGACACGCTGGAGACCACAAAATTTTTTATTTTGGTTTTGATGGCCCTGACCAGGTTTTGATTTAGTTCATGGTGTACAAACTTCAAAAAGTACTCCTTTAACGTCTTTCACTCTTTTGATTTGTGTACTGGATGGAGTTATATTTTTTTTGTAAAAGATGCTACATATAATGGTTAGGGTCAGATGAATTCTGAAGTTAGTTGGCATGACATTGCAAGAGAAGTATTAGGATTTTCTGTTTTCATGTGGATATTTAGTCCATTGTTGTGACTAAAGAAGCATCTATTTGAGAATGTTTAATTATAAGATCTGAAGATTTGGGTTCACATCCTCTCCTTGTGGTAGAGGAGACATAATTTTGCATTTGTAAGAAAAGGGCTTTTGATCCTCGAGATTCTACAGAAGTAACTTTTCATAGTTATAAGATGCATACGGGTCCATATACTTGGAGTCCACCGCACTGCTCTAACTTCACAATTTTGTGTTTACCTTTCTTTACACTCTTTTCTCATAGGAACCTCTGGCCGGGGATAGGTGACAACCATTTTCCTTGTAAAAAATTTCTCTTTTTATCCTTAGGAAGTATACCAGATTTCTGCCTAATATCCTTGTGCTTTTCTTTCTTATCATATAGCTCAACAACAGACTAATGGTTGTCTCAAATGGCAAAATGGCCTAGTCTATTAACATTTAACAAAGAACATAGCAACTTGTGCTGGTATTTTCCATTCCATGTGAACCTCTTCCTCCCCTCCCACACCCATCCTCTCTCTTCAACCTTGGCCATTTAACATAATGGCATTGAGCTGTCTCTCAAGGGCATTTCATATAATGTACCCAAACTGCTTAAACAATAAACAAAAGTCATTAGTTGGAGAGAGATGTACTTTACATAATGCGGTCATATTTGACCATCCATGGCATTACATGTCAAATAGTTAGTTGCTGATGGAAAAGACCACGATATTCTCTATCCTGATTCCGTTGTATCAAGTCTTCTAGGCAACTGCTTATTACGTAGCACTTGTTTAGATTATTTTGCCATAACTCATTGCTCATCAGATAAGTTATTCAGGAAAGCTCCTTTTGAAAATGCTTCTCTCTCAGGAAAGAATTTAACATCAGGAAGTCTTGAAGTCTCAATTGCTTTTAAATCCATTCTGTTCATAATCCTGCTCCCCTTCCCACAGCCCCTTGCAGAAGCGAAGAAGCATTGAGGTGGTAATATAGAGGTTTCATCTTGTCATAACTGATTTCTTTGCTAAAACAAACAGGAACTTTATCTTCTGCCTTGAGTGTTGGCATTTTTCTTTGAGAAGAAGATGAAAATATTCAACCTTATTGCATGGAAATCTATATTTTCTACTGGTTTTATCTATCTGTTTTCTTGATTTAATTTTATCAATTACATGAACAAAATAAAAAAAATGAAGAGATATTGCAGTTGGCATATAATGCAGTTCTTACCTATATACATCCCATCTCTTGCTAGTTGCTACTGAACACTATAACCAGATCTATTTGGTGTGTATTGTTTAGGTGCATGTTGGGCATTCTCAGCTACAGGTGCCATTGAAGGCATTAATAAGATTGTCACTGGATCACTTGTCAGCTTGTCTGAACAAGAGTTAATTGATTGTGATAGATCTTATAACAGTGGCTGTGGTGGTGGACTAATGGATTATGCATATGAGTTTGTTGTGAAGAACGAAGGCATTGACACTGAACAGGACTATCCCTTCCAAGGTCAAGATGGAACATGTAATAGAAACAAGGTACTTAACCATCTCTTTGGTAATCCAAATATTATCTCCATGTATTTTCCTCCATTTTGCTACTTTGTCTTTTGATACATTTTCTAACATCTATTCTCGGTCAACAATCAGTTCCTTTGATCTTAATTATTGGTAACTGATGGAATATTTCATTAGTTCATCATAATCTAGCTGTTGGTTCATACTGCAGTTGAAAAGACGTGTTGTGACTATTGATGGTTATAAAGATGTGACCCCCAATAATGAAAGAGAGCTTTTGCAAGCTGTTGTTTCACAACCTGTGAGTGTTGGTATATGTGGCAGTGAGAGAGCATTTCAATTATACTCCAGCGTAAGTATCTCCAACCAATTTCCTTATTTTTCAAATTCCAAATAGAAGTGTGATCTTTCTGATTCAAATATTTATGCTGCAGGGTATCTTTTCTGGACCATGTTCTACCACTTTGAATCACGCTGTATTGATTGTAGGTTATGATTCACAAAATGGAGCAGATTATTGGATTGTAAAGAATTCATGGGGAAAGAGCTGGGGTATGAATGGTTATATTCACATAGCACGAAGCAATGGCAATTCAGCAGGGGTCTGTGGAATTAACATGCTGGCTTCCTATCCAGTTAAAACTAGCCCTAATCCTCCGCTACCACCTCCTCCAGGCCCAGTCAAATGTAATCTTTTCACCTCTTGCCCCAGAGGTGAAACCTGCTGTTGCTCTTGGCAGCTTCTTAGGATATGCTTCTCGTGGAAATGCTGTGAGTTGGATTCTGCAGTGTGCTGCAAAGATCATCGCCACTGTTGCCCGCATGATTATCCAATCTGTGATACAAGAAGAAACTTGTGCTTCAAGGTACAGATAATGTCTTATTTTTGTTGCAGTAGGTTTCTGAAAAACCAGCAAGAATCACATGAAGAGCTCACAGATTTCTTATCAACATTTGATGGAAAGTCTCACATTAGTTGTAGAACTCTATCTTAATTTCTCCATATGATATTAATTTTTCACGTTAGTTTCTACATCTTTATTTTATTCTGCTAGTAGATTTGACTCTGGTACAACTATATATCATTGCAGAAAACTGGCAATTCTACATTGGTTAAACAGCTTCAGAACAGAGGCCTTTTTGGAGAGTTAGGTAACTGGAATTTGTAAGAGTTACACTTTTTATCTGTAATATGTAGGATCTTTTACATAAAAATTATGTACGTTCCACGTCAGAAGGTTCACAAGGTAGCATGATATTGTGTAAGTTCATGTATGGTGTTGACTCATTATAATACTTGTATTATCATGTCGAATTCCAGTGGCACTAGATGCTTTAGTTTCAGCTTAGTACTTTTCACTTTATGAGTGTGTACTCAACTCAAACCTGAATTACCTGTTTATGTTACATTCCCCTCGAAATGGATAATTTCTCAAACAGCTGATGCTGAGGTGCCCTTTTTTTTATTTTTTTATTTTTTCCAGAACGAAGTACAAAAAAATTAAATGAAAGAAGAATTGGGTGCAAGTTTTCACAGTTGGAAAATGTGAGAAACTAGTATTGAAAGCGATTGGAATAAATCGATAACTTGAATTAAAAATGGATAAATTCTGGTATGGAATCTGAGAATGGAGTATAACTTGCTGTAGACATGGTCTTGCTGACGTCAAACCCGCAAGCCCGAAATCTAAACGTTGCCGCAGAATAAACTTTCAGAGGTGATACGTTCGGAGAATTAGTGCTAGCTATGCTTGTAAAACATGGCCAGCTGAATTATAGTAGCTTCAAAAGCAAAGCACGTAAAAGATGGATGCCGGCAGCCTCTTAGGGGGCTATGGCCATTACTGTTTGTCAGGCACAACCTTGGCAGTTCCTCGGGTTTCATGAAATTCGCTACCAAATGACCTTCGTTACATATGTAACATCTCTGTAACAAGGAATCTGTAAAAGCGTTTCTGTTTGGCTCCAATCTGATATGTTCTGGGTTAATGAAAAGATAAAAAGGAGTTTTTAAGCTGCTTCCGGGCTCTTTCTTCCTTAAAGAAAATGATGAAACACCGGCAGCATGATAAGAATTTCATCTACTCCAGCCTTCCTCACTGTAAGCTCAAGAAGCCCTTTCCTGGTTGATGGAAACCATCAGTTACGTGATAGAGAACACCCAACACCCATACAAAGCTATATTACATTCCAATATTCAAAAGAAAAAAGGACACAGATTTAAAGGCCCCAACACTGCAGGAATAAGGCAAAGGAACCGGAGAATGATAGCCTCATTTGATGGATTCAGGATTGTTGATCCAATTGCTTTCCATAGAAGAAACTCAAGTGGCATCACAGAGAGGTCTTCACAAGGCAAAAGTTTTCAGAGTTGCCAGCTGCCAAAACTATTGCATACGTTGATTTTTCCTAACTGCAATCTGGAGGAACATTTCATGATGAAATAAACGAAATATTATAAATTTGGGCTTCACTTAGCAAGCAGGCTTATCCTTTCAAAACATCTTGAGAGTAACACAAATTCAGCTTGTCACTCTCAAGGGTGAAAAATCTATGGATGTCCGCTATTCTGCGTACAAGGAAAACATACACCAAAGAAGTTCTGTGAATTACTAGTTCAAACAAGATTCACTGAGGTTGGCTAAAATTGTCTATGTATCACTGCCAATTATTTTCACAATCTCATTATTTCTGCTCCACACTATATGTAAAAATTTCTTCCTGTCATGTTCAAGAGAAAAATCATATTAACACCATCTCATTGCAACCACAGTAATAGCCATCCCATTGGCATGGTTTAGAACATGTTCGATGGTATGAAGAATGGTTCGGCACAATATGAGCACAGCAGAGTCACAAAAGTTATGGCAATAACACTCAAAGTATCCCCCCCCACCCCAACACCAAGGGAAAAATGGCTCTCCACCTCCAGAACCACCATTTCCTTCATCAAAGTCGACAAGCACTGTATCTACTTATTTCTAGCCACAAAAAAAAAAAGCAATAAAATCTAACTTAGTGCATTGCAATGCAGAGGTGCTTCAGATTAATTTAAGTAACCATCATTAACTCTTGTAGTTTATCATTGTACTTGAATAGCTAATGGGCAATGATATCTCACCAAACAAACCGGTATAATTTTCTTATCCATTTTTCATCTGATTCTGTACAAATAGTCTACCAATAAGCCATGTACGTTTTTCAGTTGTCAGTTAAGATTATTATTATGAATTAGTCCAAACCTTGGTCGACTCGGTGCATGCCAAACTTTTAATCCCATTAGCTCCAACCTATTCCAGTTTCCCTTTCTGCATTATCTTGCCATATTCCCAAACTTCTTAATGCACACTTTCAAAAGACTATTGGCATTTGTTTCCACCAGCAATTCATAAGATTGAACTTGAGAAATCTTTCATCCCAACATCATTAGCCTTGTAGCTGAAAATCAATCATAAAAATCACAACTTTACTATGTAATAACCATTATGTCGGTAATTAATCACATTATGCCGAATTATAACTGTAAACATATCTTTTATCTCAGCATTATTAAACTTGTAGCTGAAAATCTGTCATAAAAATCCTAACTTTAACATATGATTAACGATTATCTCTGAAATTAATCATATTATCTTAAATTAAGGTTGTAAAGTAGTTAGCATCAGCTACAAGACATTGAACCAAAAACACAGAGTATAGAAATAGAGTGCAATTAATTGTAATCTATCAACATTTACAAATTCATAAGTATTATCTCGAACACGTATAAATAAGTTACACAAAAACCTCAATTGCCCATATCATGACGATGATGGAAAAACGTCTTTTACTGCAGATGCCGCAGTCAAATAATTCAAAGTATTCCTCAAAGTCTCCTTCTCCCTTTTCAGTCTCATTACAGTATCCTCCAACTCCAGCAATGCTTGCTGCTCCCTCGGCGCCCCTTCAAATGTACTGCCAACAAAGAACGAAAACGGTGTCGGAAACAAATTCCTCCTCAAATCTTGCACCTCCTTTTCAGGCTTCCCGTTGAGCCTATTTGATATGCGTATAACATCCTTCATATACGTCTCTACTTCATTCGCTAGTGCATCCAAATCGTCCTCCCCATTTGCCGACGGCCGGTCCTCTAGCCATGTCACCTCAGCCACTAAATACGGTCTAGTACGAACTAGTTTGTTGACCCGGAACCGTTCTTGTCCTTTACAGATTAAAAAGAAACGGTCATCTACAAGGCGCTCGTGTTTGACAACTTCTCCAACGCAGCCCACCTCCGCAGTGCCAGTGGCAGCATCGGTGTAAATTACACCAAATCGCAAGTCAGTTTGAAGGAGAGTGTGCATCATCATACGGTACCTGAACTCAAAGATCTGTAGAGGAAGGATTGCGCCAGGGAAGAGAACAAGCGGAAGAGGGAATAGTGGCAGTTCCACAACATCCTCCGACTTTGGCGGGTTCGTATGATGTTTCTCTGAAAATGAAGAGGCAGAACACCGGAAAGAAATCTGTTTTCTCCGCCACTGACGGCGGTAGAGCGGTGGTTGGGAAAAACAAAAGGGTTTAAAGAGAGGGTTTAGAAGATTACTAGGACAGTTTAAGCGGGATTTTTGAGGAATTACTGATGAAGAAGTGGCGGGCAAGATTTGAGGCATCGCCATTAGAGGAATTTATTGGCCAAAAGAACTTGTTGTTGGACTGAGAATGAAGTTTTAGAATAAGAAAGGTGCCATTGAAGAGAGGGAACAGGATGGAGAAGAATAATTAGCAGAAGAAAAAATCTTGATTGGCATTTGAAATGGCATTTGTGGATTGGAACTACTGAGAGTCTTCCTCAGGAGTGACTAGTAAGAGCGATAGCGAGCGTTGCTGTGTAATCCCATCTTGGAGGGTTGATTTAGAAAAGATATGAAAGGATAATAGAAAGAGAGGAGGGAGGAGGGAGTTGGGATTTTCTGTGTGTTGGGGTTTTTGGTGAATGTGGTATCAAATATTACACGTGGAATTGTGTTTTATCTAAACTTGTGAGGCACGTGCAACCTCTATAGGAGCAGTAAGATGCGGGCCACAAGTTCAAATTTATTTATCCAAGTATTGAACTGTACTTAAATAATGATTGAATTGAGATAAATTTATAAAAATTTAATAAAATATTATTAAACATGATATAAATATAAAATATAATTATTATTGAAAAATAAAAAATATAATATTTTATGAATATGTGACACTTCTTTAAAAATAAAAATTATTTAAATTAATATTATTTTTTCCGTCTCTATTTATGTGTCACAACTAACTACTTCACACCGTTTAAAAAAATTAATTAATTTCTTAAATTCATATAACTTTGTTTATACATTCTAAAAGTATCCTTGAACTTAATGTTTTCCACAAGTATTTTCTTGCTTTGTTTGTTCAACTCTCTCTCTAAATTTATTACACTTTTATTTTTCAAAATTATTTTATATAAGGGTATAATGGTAAAATTAACATTAATGACACCTAAATTTTTTTAATGTGATAGATAAAAAGGATACAAAATTTTTCTTAATTATGATAGATAAATAGGAACGAAATGAGTATTGTTTTGGTTTGGATTACAAATGTAGTCCTCTAAGTGTATTAGAATTTTTCAATCTCATTCTAAATTATAATTTTATTTTATTTTTATTTTTTAAAAACTAATATTATATTCTCTCTTTGAATCTCACTAAACTCTACATATTTAATAAATTTTTTATTAAAATTCATCTCAATCTAATTTTATGAATTTTTAAATACTTTAAGATTGTAGTTACATTTATTTTTAAAATATCTAAAATTTTAAAAATTTATAAAAAATTATGAATTTAAACATTAATATTATGATTTATTTAGAAAAAATAATAATAATATTAATATTTTATAAATAAAACTCATTTGTATTACACTTATTTTTTTTAAGTTTAAAGTAATTTTTTTTTTCAAAAATAGTTGCAATTCGGTTCATCCTAATATATGGGAAGGTTGTTGAGATGGCAATTGAGTATTTGATTTTTTGGTCTAATAGAAGCAACAAAGGTAGTTTAATTTGTTAAGATATCTATTTTCCATGCAAATATTACATATTTACTATTTTGAATTTTTAAAAAAATGGTGTTTTAATGATAAATTTTTAATATATTAATTATGGAGTACCTCCCGGATACTCAAATCGATTAAGGTGTATTAAAATTTATCATAGCTACTAAATTGAGGGAAATGAGAGACACGAGGAGAGAAGAGCAAGGGATAAAGAAGTAAACAGTTATGTGTTAATCTTAGCTAGATAGTTAATTAAATTGATAGAAGTGGAAATTTTCATATATATCTTTATTTTTATATGAAGATAAGTTTTTTATAATTATGAAATTTTAGACTTTAATACCATGTTTGGTTCACAAATAAAGAAGGAGAGGAGGAAGAGAATGGGAAGTGAAAATTTACTTTTATATTTTACTTTTATTTTATTTGTTCGGAGTGAGAGTGAATTACATGATAATTTACGTCATAATTCGTTCAAATTTGAACGAGATATTTTGCTGACATGGAGAGAAACTCCTCCTCTTAATTTACTTCTCTTTCATCTTTTCTTCTTAATTAAATAATGTAAATCACTCATTTACGTACAAATTTATATCCTATCTATTTTTCCTCTTTTTTACCATAGCCAAACATATTGTAAAAGAATAATTTAAAAAAAAATTGTTTTCGTTCATTTTTAGACTAAAGATCAAATTGCACCTTTTTTAAAAGTAAATTCAATCCTTCTATCGCCTTCCATTTCCTTGCAGAAAAATTAATCAAATCCTTCAAATTTGCATCATTTCCTTTCCTTCATTTCGCCTCCTTCAATCCAAACATATTATTAATGTTTTGACACTAATATTAGCAATCTCCAATATACATTCCTTCCCTCAATATATTAACCAAAAAAAAAAAGGGGGGGGGGGTTCAAGCAATGAACTATGCAGCCTATAACTCTACAACAGATGGTGATGGCACCTGCCTTCTAAAATTTTTAAAATTTTGTTATTGTCTTACCAAAATTAAAGTTTTTTTAAAAAAATTCTTTATATTTTATTTTTTATCTCTATTTTTTAAAATTATAATATTATCCTCTAATACATAATTTATATAATTTATCTCTTTCAACTCTAATGTTTTAAGTATGTCCCTATTTTACAATAATATGATAGTATATTGTCTAAAAATATTTTATTTTTTTTTTCTATGCCTTCTCCAATCCAGTAGCCTCAATACTAATTTGGAAAATCTAGGCAAAGGACTATACGGGCTAGCCTATCATAAACTTATGATAATAGGGTAGGTTTATTGTTTGAAAATACCTTTTATTACAACAATAAGTTTTAAATTTAATTTACATAAAATTTATATATATAACAAAATAGTAACAATAATAATTAAGAAATATACAGGACCAGAGTTTGAAGGCAGGGGGGGGGGGGGGGGGGGAAATTGTGGTGTAACTCAATAATTTCAAAGGGTCAATTCTAAACCCCCAAAAAAATCTGAGTACGAAAATGCTTTCTTTTGTTTGGTAGTGGGATGGCATATTTGCAAAGCTCTCTGATAGAGATTTGAAGAAATTTTGTGGTTTTGCATTGTTCTTTCTTTCTCTCTTTTTTGGTTTTTTTTTTCTTTTTTCACACTTTGTTAAGATTTACTATAATTTTGCCTGTGGAGATTTGGTATGGGTATTGAACAATGCCTAACAAAAATTCCATGTTTAGTAAGTTAAAATTGAGAAAATTTATAGTGCTTGATAAGCCAGTACTGTTTCTTTTGTATGAAAAAAAAAATTACTAGGTGAAGATGAAAAATAATAAAATAGTTGGAGGGTGTGATGTGAAGTTTTAGAGGAGGGGAAATAAATCAGGAAATGTATCACTCTCCCTTCACATCAGTATTTTCTCTCCTCTCAATTTAGAGGAATTGTGAGAGAGAAAATAAAGTGGGAGTAATAATGATAATATTGATATTATTTTTAACATTAAAAATTTTAATAAAATAGATATTGAGAGATAAAATAATAAACTAAATTAATTATTCTCTGTCTTCTTCCCCCTCCTTCCACCTCTCCTTCCCTTCGTACCAAATAGGATAAGAGTAAATACATTTATTTCCCCTAATAGAAATAAAATGTGTCACTCCTCCTCTCCTTTCTTCTCGCCATCTCCTTCGCGAAGCAAAACAAGAACAACAAAATTTATTTGAGAATTATAATAAGTCGAGAGTTTAATTTGTTAGAAATATTTTTATCGGATATAATAATTTTTGAATTTAATATATATTCTTATTTGTTCATCAACAAAGCCAAGAAAGAGATGGTGATATGAAAAAGAGTAGACTAATATTCAATTTTTAATTTAAAAATTTATTTTTCTCAGTGGTTCATTCATACTTACTTCTTTGTGTATATATGGATAAATATTTTGGGGTTGTCAAAAGAAAATTGTTGTTTCACAGTGTTCAATTTTGTGCAAATGATTCATTCAGCCATTAAAGAAAGATATAAATCAAATTTCGAACTTTTTGTTTTATATTTTTTCTATTTAAATTTGATTTTTATATTTTATATTAAAATTTAATATAAAATAAGATATTCAATTACAAATAGGATAAATACATTTTAATAATGGAGCTAAAGGATAAAGATGGCATTCGTCTATCAAATTTTTTTTAAAATGTCACTTTAAAGTTTACAAAGAGTGATATTTTTAAAGAAAAGTTTATGTAAATTTATTTTTTATTGTACAATTTTTTTAAAAATTATAATATTTTTCTTTACTTCTTTTATGTCTTTATTACTAAGCCTGCTTGGATTGAGAGAATAGAGGAAAACAAGAAGAAATGGAATGTTTAAATTTTAAGTATTTTGATTAATTTTTTGAGAAGACAAAGAAATTAATAGAAGAGGAATGAAGAGTTTTAATATAAAAATTTCAATCAATTTTTTTTTAGCACATTACGTCCTTCGATCAATTTCTGACCGGTCAAACCAAATCAATCCAACAACTCTGATTTTCACTGTTTTAAAGAATGTTAAAATTGTTATTTTACTGTACACTTTTTTCATATTTAATGTAAAAATCCCAATTGAAAATCTCATATAATCATCCTGATCATCGAAGATGAATAAGAACCCTAGAACCTGCAAACCGACTAACTCTAAAAAGTCACATTCAAAGGATGCTAACTAGCTAACACCCCCAGTAGAACTAGATAGAAAATCCCACCTTAATTTCCAGTCAATGCTCGGTGCAAAGTGGGCGAAGAGGAATCCTTTGAGTATGGGGCTAGTTTCTCGAGCACCCCTCACAAGACCCAGAGACGAAGCAAAATAAATATGATAGACTAGAAATCTAAGCAAATAATCTACAACAGCTTACCGAATTTGGCAAAAAATAACGAAACCACAACATATTCAAGAATAAATACAGTGAAACTCTTCAGAGGACCAGCCGTGATTCCCAGATAATTCACATAGCAAAGTAGACTAATTTCACGGGGGGAACACAAACCTAAAAAAGAGTATGAAAGATAAGAACTTCTCAATCGGGTAATCGAAGTCAACCCATTGAAATAATTCCAAATCTAAACAAAAATTGAATCGCCATTGCATTTTGGTGCAGGATTAGATAGACTAAACACAACACCACACGCAAAGTCCACAAATATCAAGCTTCAAGCACAGCAGTGTACAAACTTTACTTCCTATACCTACCCCACAAGAGGGTGGGAAACATCCGAGAGTAGCACACAGGACAATGAAGGCCAAGACACTCAAATTTCAGGCCAAGATTTCATTAGAGAAGAGGCAGCACCAAGGTAGGAGTTCCTTGGTTGAGAGATTTGATTGGGAATCTTGACTAGTTTTTCTAATTTTGTTATTCCATTTTGCTTCTCGATGTTCTGTGCTGTGTTTCTGGGGTCCGTAGGAAGCTGATTGATCTGCTTTTTGGTTAGCTAAATTAGTGCTTCTAATAGTGTTTTCTAGTCATTCATTTTCCTTGCTGTTTTCAGGGTTTTGTGCAACCTTCTGTGAATTTAGCCTAATCCGTAGACTGTAGTGTGGCTTGATTGGAAATCATATATGGCTTCTCTACTTTAGTCTCATTGATCAGCTCCTCACTCTACTGTCCCGAGATTCTGGGTTTGAAGATAGTTGCATTTCTGGAATTTCTTGGGTGTGGTTTCTCCACTCTCCTGGGTTTCTGGGCATGTTTTTAACTGTTTTTTCGTTGTTCTTCCAAACCACTCTAGTTTGCTAGCCGGTTTGATCGTTTTGTCTTTGTGACTTAGCTTGAAATTGTGTTCATCCTTTAACTTCTGGCTGACAACTGACACAATCACGTGTTGTCAGCCACAGAGCTTGCATTGGGACCCACTTAGGCAATTGTCTGGTTGCCTTCGTGGACAAACGATTACTTTTGTTAAGGGGTGGGGTCCCCCACCTGTATCAGAGGCTCCTTGACCAGGGGAATGTAAATCGAGAAATGTGTACCAACGACAGCCCTGCAAGAAAAAGGATTATTAACGAACGTTTTGCGAGGAAGAGGATCATTAACAAATTAACTTCAGGGACAGCTCCGTAATATTTCAGCAAAAATTGACTATTACTGCTTTTTCTTAGCGGAGGGATGAATGACGGGAATTCAGTAAAATACTAATTTTACCCTTCTTTAAAAGGATCAAAATCTCGGAATTGTCGGTTGATTTGGGGTGACTCATCAGAAATTGTTTGAAAGGATTTAATGTGTTAAAATAAAAAAGATAGAAAATTTATAAAAGTAAAAAAAAAGAATCAATTATGTTAAAAGTAAAAAAGTTTAAGGATTAAATTTATTAATTTATTAATTTTCATTAAATACTATATTTGATTTTTTTTCTTTTTCATCTATATTTAATTAAATATTATAAATAATTATTATATTCCTCTCATGTCTTTCATTTTTTTTCTATCATATTCTTTTCGTCTCTTTTTCTTTCTTTTCTTCCAATCCAATCCAAGGTTTAGAGTGTGATTAGATGCGTCTCATTTCAATCTAAAATTTAATTTTAATTTAGAATCATAATTTAAATAATTTTTAATTTTTGAAAATCAATATATACTCATAATGCATTATATTCTTTCTCTTTGGTCTCACCTTAGATCATACTTAAAACTGCTCACGGGATTTGAGAATAACTAATTTGATTTGAATAACTAGATTGAAAAGAATCGAAATTAACAAACTATTAACTATTAAATTTTTTGAAGCTGAATCGATTCGAAATTTTTATTACAATATCCGTATCAAAAATCATTTAGAACCAAAAAATAAAAAATAAAATGGATATATATATATATAAGGGATTTTATTTTATTTTTAATGAGTAAAAGATTAAAAATAATAGAATCAATTCTAATTTTTAGAGCAATATTTTAAGACAAAGTTATATATTTTATTTATTATGATTAAAATTTATATTAAAATTGAAATTTGTATTAAGGTTATGATTGGTCACTTTCATAGATCGTTTCAATTTTATTTTAAAATCTTATGTTAGATTAAGATTTGAGAATCATTAATATGTACTTTTTAAATTTATAAATAATAATATTTTTTGTAAAAAAATATTTGAAAATCGAGTTAGAACTATATTTGTCTCATTAGAACTAAAGACTCAAATATTAGTCAGGTCCATCCCAAAATTTCGAATTAAGACAGGACATAGATTTTGGTACTCCAAATTGAGATCGTTAGTAAGGATACGGATGAATCAAAATTTTAAGATAAGACAAAAAATTTTTAAATCTTCGAATCATGAATACTCCCATCATTATTTAATTACACATATTTAATAATTTTATTTTATTTAAATAAATTTATCTCAATTTAATAATTTTTCAATTAAACACAATTTAAAAAGTATCTAAAAAATATTTGGGTGATTTTTGGGGTGTACTAGAACCTACCCGAAGAGCAGTCAAGAAAAGATAAAGGAATATTGCACAAGTCCGGTAAGTGGACTCTATTCACACCTAGAGGTCTCTCATTGTCAACGTTTGCCTAATACCAGTAGCATTTCGTAAGCCATTACCTGGAATATCGGCGTATGTCTTTCCACGTCCCGCCGCGTGCCGTCGGCTTCCCGAATTAGTATCATTGAAGCATCGAAACACCGCGGCGTCCATTTCGTCCGCGTTCCTTGAATTCCCAAACCTTCCGGTATGAAAGGAACTTTCCGTGACATCCGATCACACGTCACGTTTAAGATATTACTTTTCACAATATTTAAGGTTTTGACTTCTTGATTAACAAAATGAAAAGAAAAAGAATTTTAAGAAAAGAAAGAAATGAAATAAATTTATATTCATCTTTCTAAGTGAAATGTAAAAAAAAAAAAAACTGTTTTAATTAAATTAATACTAATTGTTTTGACAACAAATTTTATATAAAATAAAAATTATAAATACTAAAAATAAGGAATATATAAATAATATATATGATATATATTAATTATTTTATAATATATAATATATTAAAAATTTTTATTTTAAATTAATTTAAAGTAACAAATAAATTAATTCCGTTGAGACGGAAGACAATGGTGCTACAAATAGAAAGAGAATTATGCTGGTTTTCGACTTTTCCAGTTTTGGACTTTTTCCTTCTGCATATTTGTAATTGATGTTTTGTTTGTTTTTTTTTCCCCAATTGTCCCTCGTCTCCTCCCGCAATTAATTAATCAGCGCCCTCTTAGACTCCTATATAAGGGGCCGAAAGCGTGGTGCCTGCTGAATTCGGGAGCTTTAGCTTTACTAGAAGAAAGCAAAAGAAAAGATCTAGCTTGTGTAAATCCTTTGGATTTTTGGGTGAAATGTCTTCTTCAGAAGAGGGTCAGGTCATCAGCTGCCACACTGTTGACGTGTGGAAGCAACAATCCAGAAGGGTGCCGAATGCAAGAAACTGGTACGCTAATTGTTTTATGGTTTTGGCGAATCCCTTTTTGGATTGCAAATTTTGTTTTCCTATGGTGAGGGAATAGGGGAGTGCTGTGTTATTTTGAATGTGGGGTTTGAAGATTTCAGTTTGTCTAATTTTTTGGGGATGGGATCTGTTTCGATTTCCTTTTGGTACATCCATTCTTGATGTTTATATATTTGTTGTTAGAGTTGTTTTGGATGCATGATTGCATATAACTTGAAGTGTATGTGTAGATCTTCCTGTTGAGAGGGCCCTTTTTAAGTTCATGTTTTCTTATTATATATGTTTTGATGTCTGTGTTGTACATTCCGTTGTTAATCTTTTCTCTTTTGATAATCATTTTCCTATTTCCGGTACTTTAAATTTTATTTTCCTCTTTCGGCTATTAAAGTTTCAATCTTTGTGCTGGTTTCATCAATTTGCACTTGTGGTACTGCTGTTTTTTCCATTTACTGCTTCATCTGGCGGTATTTGTTGATTCTTTTTGGTTCTGAATTGAGAGTTGATCTTGTTTTGATTATTTGTTAGTTCCAAGTTCCAACAGATCATTAGTTTTTTTTCTCTTGGGAAATTTGGGGTTATATTCATTCCAAATGAAGCCTGGATTCTTCTTCTTGAATCTACTAATTACTAAAGGAACCAGATGACGCTAGTCAAGACAGCTTTTATTTGTCTTAGAGGAAAGAGCAAAGTCATCATATGTAAAACCTCATGCACTCTTGAACATTATAGGAGTGGAATGATTGAATCTACAGGCAGACATTTATTTGTCGTTCCGTTTAGCATTCATTGTTTGTGGTCTATTTGGACATGATGCTTACAGTTTGCTGAGTTATCTTTACCATGTTCATTCTGTATGTGATCCAAGATCCAAGGCTCGTGTAGCACATTGATAATTGCAATTGTATCATTGATCCCTGACGATCTCTTTTGCACCTTTTTCTGTGGACGAGGGGAATTTGTTTTGTAATTATAAGCAAAAATTACCTGTATATGCTTGCCGTTCATCAGTTAAAGGAGCAGAGCAAAGAACTGTTCAAATAAATATTCTTTGTGCTCTAACGAATGCATCAAACATATGATAGGTTGTGGTAGACTTTACTGCTTCATGGTGTGGGCCCTGCCGTTTCATTTCTCCAGTTCTGGCGGAGATTGCCAAAAAGATGACTAACGTCATATTTCTCAAAGTGGATGTAGATGAGCTGAAGGTTGGCCTCTCTTTTTGGTTTAACGGTTGTTATTGTCTTGTTCGGCTTCATGTTCAGCAGAGTGTTTTGTATCTTGTTTCCTTTCCTAAACTACCATTCAATTTGCAGGTTGTTGCTGAGGAATGGGAAGTGGAAGCTATGCCCACATTCATTTTCTTCAAGGAGGGGAGACTGGTGGACAAGTTTGTTGGTGCTAAGAAAGAGGAGTTGCAGCAAACAATCATCAAACATGCCGCTACTGTTGGAGCAGAGACTGTTGCTGCTTGAGTTCACAAGTTGTAGTTCATGCTCTGATAACTTTAGTAGTCTGGATAAAGTTCTAATGTGGTTATATGTTGCCTTACTTTTGTTGGTTTACATTAGTGCCTAAGCGATCACCGGTTTTCCCCGAGTGAATCATCTAATATGTGCTACTTTTGTATTTCTTGGCTGATGTGTGAAGTCTAATAAAATGCTCTACTTTTATATTTCTATTGCCAATTCCATAGTCGGCAATGTTAAAAATCACGTTATCTCTGTGGCACTGAGGAGCTGCTGGATTTCTGGGCATGTAGTATGTCCATGCTATTTGCTCATCCGGATTACTTGTATTATGGCTGGATGACTTAGCTATGGTTGATGATACTTTCCAATCAAATATTTGGTAGAAGTCCCAAGTATTCTCAGAGTGCTTATTGCCCTGCTCTCTCACTTCTGGATTCATTATGCAATAACCATAGAAAGCCTTATCCCAGCACTCTTGTTTCGTGGTATTTTTGCTCAGATCATTTTCACAAAGGTTATCTCCAAGGACAGGGCAGTGTTTTAATGTCGAGATAAAAGATTTGTAACTCAGTGCAGATCCAAGCTTCATTACTAACATCAGAAACCCAGCTTGGATACAACCAGTACCTGCTCCTCTGATTCAGCTTTGTAAACAATTGCACAGATTGATCAAGAAATGCAGGTCCAGTTTTGCAACTGGATGACTAAATTCGAGGCAGTAATACGCCTTTGAACTTCGAAAAAAATGCTCAACAGTTGATACAAAGAAGCTGAAATGGCAAAATTTCGAAGCGGCAATCATGTTGGTGGTTGCCAAAAGTTTATTCCTAACTTATCCTCACTTTTCTGGACAATTACTTGTTCCTCATTCTCTACCTTTGTAGGGAGGATCTTACAACAATTGATGAACTACTGTTTGACAGAACCTACATTATCCAACAACCCAAACCCCGCAAATGTTCTTGTTAACTTAAATGCCTTTTGCACGTAGAATCAGTAAACTGTCAATTCTTCCCAACCGCGTCCCTCTGGTGTGATTGATTGGCGAGCACTGTATTAGGAAGTCTAATAGTTTTTCTAGTTTGTGTTGATCATTTTGTCTTTAATTGGATTAAGGAGACTGAGGCTGAACAGTTTGCTTCTAAAGATAAACTCTTCAAACACTTGTTCTTTTCACTAACGTGATCTTTGTTGCATCTCCACCTAATTCTTCAAAAAGTACCAACAAATTTTTTGTTGGTGTCAACCAAAACCTGGGCACATGGTACCTGAAAGATGAAAAGTTCAATAGAGTTTTGCTAGACATATCAAATATCAGTTACAATACAGCCTAAAAATTGCATGAGAACTGAATCAAACAATGTTACCATCGTTGGGTTGGTTGACCACAGCCAAGTTGACATTTTGTAGCTCGGAATGTTCCTGAATAGCTGCAGAAACTACAGTTTCCATTTGCATTAGCTGTCCAGTATCTTCCAATATTTTGGCCATTGATCCATACTTGACCTTTACCCATGCTTTCCATGTCCAAGGCCAAAGGCTCGTTCCCCTCTGGAGCATCAAAATAAGCCTGCAAGTTTCAACGTCACACTTCATATTTCAAGCAACTTGTTATGCCAAAAGATTTGGCAATGCATGTTGTATTTTACCTTGTACCATCTCAAAGGTTGCTGAACCTGGGTGACTAATGATCCTGGAATCCATTCAACAGAGGAAACCCCATTCGGAGAGACTAAATTCATGGATTCCCCTTTCAAACCAACCTATTGAAGAGAAAACCAGTTAGATAAATATCTATCCAAGAATAACAGAAAAATTTATAAAATTTAAATTACCTTGTAAGTCCATTTTTGCCATGACAAGTCCTTATCACCCTGATGAAGACCATGAAGCATAACTGGCCCCAAAATTCCTATGTTCCAAGTCTCAAAATGAATTCCATTGTTCTTCACGGTAATGAAATTATTTAATGGTCAGTAACAGAAATAGCTAGATTTACATATCAAGAAAAGTAAAGAAGGATCTCAATTGATCTTGTCTCTTTATAAGTTCAAAGAGTCACAGATATGAGAAAATAAGCTTCTATCAAACCTTAAATTGAACACAGGCATCAGGAAAGTAGACTTACAGGTAATCCAACAGCTATACTAAGTAAGGCAATTCTGTTTGCTCCGGCAAGCAAGTTTACTGGTCCACTAAATGTAATTTTCATGTTTTCCCTGGTACCATAGGCTGATCCTGTTGTAAAGGGATATGGAAAATTTTGGCTCAAATCAATGGAAAAAGTCATAAATATTTCTGGTTATAACTGCGCCAATAAAGCAATCTAAAATCATACCAGCTAGATATCCATTTATAAATACATGTAGAGCATGGCCTCTAGAGTGCACGGCCAGAGTTGGCTTTTGTCCTTCTCGGAGAAATGATTCTGATGGACTAATGTCAATGCTGGATCCAGAACAAAAACAAAATACTCAACATGTGCCTCAGAGTTGGAGGTGGATTTGTCCCAAAAGACTTTCAAGTGATTAAATTGTTAAAGCTTTTGATACTGTTCAAAAAGTAAGTGGCACTCAGTCATGAAAGTGTATTTCTGATCTTTTTTGTGGTACACTAGCAAGATTTAGATGTCCAACTGCTTGTGCTCTAGAGATGAAGATATAAACCTCGTGATATCCTCTGTTAGCAAGTAGGAAATGTTTCTATTGAATACATCCCAAGGGACAAGCTTTTCATTAGGCTGGAAAAAAATTTTCAGTTGTGTTACTGGGGAACCTGGATGCTTTACTGCATTTTAATGTGTTTTATGAATCTAGATTCATGGAGGTTCAATTATCAATCCATTGAATTTTGAGTACAAAACACCATGAACAAAACAGATCAGGGCCTGCAGATTTTCTGGTTCTTAAAATAGGGCAAACAGTGGTAACAAAGAACCTTCTGCATTAGTTTCAATGGACAATTTGGTTGTTGTGCCTTACCTAGTCATGTACCACAGATAATCACTGCTATCTCTGGTAACATTTAATTGCTCAAGAAGTCCAACAGCTGTCATTGTTGAACTGTCTTGCAGGGAAGATGTATCTTCTCCATAAGTAGCCCAAGAGTTCGGCTGCTTATTGGTTGGTGACATTTGCGTATGGGAAGTTTTAGTCCCAACCTTCACACAATCACAAATGATCTGCATTAGTAGAACGAAATTTCCACCAAAATATCAATGAGAAAACTAAAAAAGGTTTGACTTGGTATCTCTGGTCAATTTGAAAAGATGAGAGTGCAAATGCATATCAATATCTGGCTTTGGTGACTCACTTTTGCAGTATTGAAGACTACATTTTTACAGTCAGGAAGAATGCTGATGGACCAAGGAGGCAGATCGTAATGCATGTTATCGAACATGACTCTTGCAGCAGAATTGCTATCATAGTTTGCAAGAAAGGCTGCACAACTTCCCCTCCCATTAGAGAACACATGAGCCTGAAACAATGAGTATAATCCAATAACAACTGTAAAATACTGATACAAGTTAAAATAGATGGCTGCTTGTCTAAAAGTAAAAAGAAAGACTCATCATAGGAATGACCTCCTGAGAGCTTCCCATAGGTGTAACAGTTGGATCTGAAGACACTAAAGCTGTTTCACATAGTTTAATAGCCCTATGAAGCTCCTTCAAGTGACCACATTTTGGTTCTCTCAGCAGACCTGGGAGGAAGAGGCACATATTGTAGGTAAAACATACATCTAACATGAGAATAAGCAACATAACTGAGATCACTTAGGGAAAATCCAACTTAAACAAAATATAGTATGTATTGACTCTCAAAATATAAAAGAGAATATCTTACATGCATTACATATCAGGCAACAGAAATGATATAAGTTTCGCAGCTATAATGAGAGAACTTAAATTGCGCATTTAGAGTCAGGATAGCTTACAATATTTTACCAACATATTTGATAAGAGTGTATCTATGTCATAAGACATGTGCACTGCTAGTTTAAGTTCATTTCTCACCGTACTCATCAATCGGAGCATCATAGTCATAACTGGTTGTAATGAAAGGACCGCCAGCAGTGCGTCCAAAGTTGGTTCCACCGTGGAACTGTGAAAATTAGCTGGGGTTGTCAAACACTATTTAAAGTTTGAATCCATCACACATACCAAAATTAAGTTATGTGACTTACCATGTAATAGTTAACAAAAGATCCACCCTTTTGTATGAAACGAACAACTGCAAATGCCAGATCCTGCACTGGACGGTGATGAATTGCCCCACCAAATTCTGTGAACCTTTAACAGTAGGAGGAGAAGGAAGGAGAGTTCAGGACGAAAGAGGTTAATATATATTGCCTCTGGTATAGTTAATTTGATTTTAACGAAAATTTACCAGCCACTCCAAGCTTCAGTCCACATCATGGGCTTGTAAGGTTTATTGGGAGAAAAGGTGTCACAGTAGAAACCATTGCACGTATTAATCTGTTAAAATGGTTGAAAGTGAGAAAGCAATAAAGAACACCTTTACAAGATTTACAAGGTTGACAGAATAGCTCACTATTGGATCAGGTGCATCATCTTCTTTGCACATAACCCATGGAACTCCTGTATCTAATCCAACAGCCATATTTGCCGCCCAGTTCATGTATGCCTCACCAGCTGCACCAAGTTTTCTTGCTTGTGTCCCATACTCATTCTCAATCTACACAAAAAAAGAGAACCAAAAAGGAAGGGCCATGTCATGAATCAGGATGTAGTTCTTCTTGTTTATCATGCGTCTCCAATTCAGCTTGGCTTTTTCCAACTTTACTCATGTTCAGTGTTTCACTTGTACATCATAGACCTAGCAAATGACAAAGTGACACATATACCTGAGAAAGGATTATAGGACCTCCTTGGGACTGAAAAAGGCCCTCACTCTTCATCATCTCCACAACTTTCTGGGTGAACGTTTGCATTGCCACCTTTACCACAAGTCAATCAAACAATTTATCAGCAGGACACCCTAGAATACATTGCATATCTATTTATTCCCAGATTCTGGCCACTCCAAGCTCGTTGATTCACAAATAAGACAAATAAAAGTTTAGCAGATTAGTTCTGTAGTTTTATCCATCATGTGATTAGTTCATTTCAACCAGAGAATGGGATAACATATGGATGCTGTGGTTGATATACCTTGAAGGGCTCATTATCTGTTCTAAAGCTGATTCCAGGAACATATTTCAACCACACAGGAAATCCTCTGTATCAGATGAAGAAGAAACAAGAATTACTACTGAATGAATGATAAAATCAATGGGAAAAAAAAATTAAGAATAAGAAATGCATTTATCTTGACACTAACTCTAAGATAAAAAAAATGAAGCAAAATCCATTTCTTTCTTCTTTTCAATAATTAACAACAAGCGTTAACACACTAACCAAACTTGATAATAAAATAAACCCCCCACCATTGGGCCACCACCCCTCACAAAAAGAAAAAACAAAAAAGAAAAATGAAACGAAGAACGGAAGGGATAGATCAATTACCCGAAGTTCCACTCGGCACAAACATAAGGTCCAATGCGTAAATGAGCATAAAGCCCAACTTTTTGAACTGTCGTTATGAACCGTACAAGATCATATCTTCCCTCAAAGTTATACTAAAGATTCAAAACCAAATGGTGAGAAAAAATTAGAAAGTCTTGAAAGTATGAAAGCAGAAAAAGCAAAACATCCAAAGTAGTTTAAAGTGAAAAAATGGAGAACAAGGAGACTCACATTGCCAGGGGAAGGCTCATGGATATTCCAAAACACATATGTGTCAATAACATCCAAACCAGCACCTTTAGCCTGCATTATTAGATTTTCCCACATCTGCAACATATAAGAATGTCACATTGTCACTGCCGTTAACCCTTCAGATCATGATCAGTTGAACTCTCCATAGAATTGCAGACTTGAACTCAAACACGCTCTAAAATTGGAACAACAAAAGTGAAACTTAAAGAGAGAAAGCAAGACATTGAATTGGGAAAATTACATCTGGGGTACTTCTGGGATAATGTATGGAGCCAGAGAGGAGGATTCTCCTTTGCCCATTGATGATGATAGCCCTCTTGTCATAGCTGACACTACAGTGGATCCGCTTAACGCCCATTAACAAAGAAATGCTGAAGAATAAAATGACCCATTTGGAAAATGAGTTAGTTGCCATTATCATTCTTTCAAGAACTCACACAATCTGTCTGTGTTTTCTTCTCTAATTACTCTGCATATCTGGAGAGAA
This sequence comes from Voacanga thouarsii, assembly GCA_026120185.1. NCBI lineage: Eukaryota > Viridiplantae > Streptophyta > Magnoliopsida > Gentianales > Apocynaceae > Voacanga > Voacanga thouarsii. Next base: position 2,356,948 of record JANUWF010001636.1, on the reverse strand, counting down.
GTTCAAAAGAAGAGAACTTTGGGCAAATGGTGGAAGAGGAACTGGAAGTACAAGATGAGAACAGTGGTGATCTACAAATAAATGCTACTCTGCTTGTCGCTGACAGCAAGTTAGCAATAATGTAGTAGCAGTAGTATGCTGCCAGGATTCTTCCTCTCCAGTTCCCGTCATGCCAGTCTCTCAGCTCAGTTTGCTCACAAATAAAATAGAGCTCAGATCAGGAGAGGAAATGCTGTACTAATTACTAAGAATAGTAAAATAACATTAAAGTATTGCGGCTTTTGCACATGAGAGTGAATATGGAATTTCAAATTATAAATATTAATTCAAGAAATGACAAAATAACAAGTAGGAAGACTTTGAATCCCTTCCTTTCATTGGCGTCTTGTGCCCTCTTTGAAGCGGGCACTGTTTTAGGTGTGGGATATTTGTGGTCCAAAATTATTACTGAAAAGCTTAAGGGTCACAGCCAAAAATCTCAAAAACTTCAGTCTGTATCATATGATTTCATCTGTACTCCCAGCTAAGGAAAAGAGACTGGAACCCTGTTGCTACTCTCAACTTTTGATTTCTTCACAGGGATGAAATGTGCACCATATAATGACATAATGTGTGTGGAAGAAGAATGTATGTGCAAAATTAAAAATCAATTCAAAACTTACCTAATTTATGACGATCTTTTATAATTAATTATAAGTTTATACATAACAATTATCTCTTGTGAATGATTCTTATGCCCCGTGTGTTTGCTATAACTGGACAAGAAATTTTTCTGGCTTGCTTCCTCTTCAGAGGATAAACAAGGGAAGTTGCTGCTCTTACCTATCTAGCAGTCACATAAGTTTACTCTCTCAAGGCATGTAAGAAACTTGGCATTTTTGGCAACTTTAAAGGCAGTTGAGCAAAAGAAGTTAACAACTTATACTGTTCCTTGATTAATCGAATCCACTGTTGGCAATTAGTCGAAAGAAGCATTGTCATGGATGCCATGCATAGTATTAAACATATTCAAGATCTTCAGAGCCAGAGGTACAGCTTTTTGATTGACTCAGAAGCATAAAGTTAATAATCTATATTCTTAATGGTTATGAAATAAATTATTAACTATACAAAGTAAAATTAGAATTTAATCTATAATTTTACGTATAAATTATTTTTATTACTATACCGTATCCCATAAATAACCCCTTGATCCATTCGTGGGTGAATCAAGATACATGCAGTTCTGCCACCTTTTTCAAAAGTATATAATTTAGTGCTAAAGAAAAAAGAGGAATATTTTTTTTTGGGATCAAACTATTTTCATAGTGCATTACAACGCAGCATTACAGAGGAAGAAAGGATGTTAAACAGCAGTAAAGCAGCAAAGGCAACAGGCTTTTGCTCGATTAATGTGAATCATTGACAATTAATGGACTGCTCTTGTGAGCAAAAGTCGGATCTCGTCTGTAAATTGAAAATTGAGATCCTCCATCCTGTTGTCTGTTTGACTAAACAATACAATAGCTTTGCCTCTTCAAATCCAAGATGATCTTTGCTTACGATTATATGCCATTAATTGCTCCAAATCTCTCTTTGTCATTCCCTCATCACGCCTAATACACTGAAGACACTAATTTATAGCTTAACCTATGATAAAAGAGGAAAAGTTAAAATCTAGGGTTTAATTTTAGAAGGGTTTCTGAATATGTTTAGATTCTTATGCACGGATAAAATCAAGAGGTGGGAGTCACATCTGTCCCTCAAAATTTTATATTTCTTTTTAACTATTAAATTTTTAAAAAGATTCATTTGCTTTAAAAAAACATTTAATAGGTATAATATCTTTAAGGGTACGGAAGTGGAAAGCTTCTTATTTCAATATGGTTGTACTTAGATAACAATTGGACTAAAATGAATTTATTAAAAGTTAATAAAATATTATTAAATGTGAGCTCAATAATTGATGAGAGAGAAAAATATAACGTTGTATGAGTATATGACCGTTATTAGAAAAAGAAAATTATTTAAATTAATATTATTTTAAATAGAATTTTTTATTTGGATTGAAAAGAATTTCTTTCCAATTATAATCATAAAATTTTACTTTAATTTAAAATAATTATAATTTAAATAAATTTTATTTTTCATATATTTGTAATATATTATAATTTTTTAGTCTCACCTTAGTCTTACATATTTAATAATTTTTATTATATTTAAATAATTTTATATCAATAGAATTACTATTTGTAAGTGGAGAAGAAATTAATTTGAAATAAATTTTGTAAAAAAATTATTAAATATATAAGGTTAGGTGGCTTCAAAAAGAGAAAATACGATAAGTTGTGAATATTTAATAATTTTTAAAAAATAAAAAATATATAAAATAATAATATATTTAAATTAAAATTAAAATTTAATTTAAAATGAGAATTTATTTAAATATATTAAATTTCTAATTATATTCTTACTTTGTATGTAAATGTAGTTGGGATTTCTTTTCTTCCTCCTAGGCACCTCTGACTGAGAGCAAAATTCAAAATTCAAATCAAACTCATGGTTCGTCCCATCCCATAGCACGAGCTGCCATTTGGTAGACTGATGAGTCTGGCTGGTACTACTGTATTCTTTACTAACTCCAAGGAAAATAAGTCAGCTAAAAGCATTTTATAATAGAAAGATGTCAACCTCATGTTTACTGCCATTATTAAACAAAGATGCAGTACTGAAATCTTTCTTGATATTGAATGATGGCTCTCACTGGTACGAACATGGTCATGGGGTCCTGTTTAACTTTATTTATGTTTTTCTGTGGGTGGAATATATAACATGGCTTTTACCAAATCTGATTCCGATGTTTGCAGCTTAGCTTACGTTATCGGCTTCGGCCATGGTTGCAACTTGGGAGTTCGAAGTTCCATGCAACGGCAAGACACCGTCCGCCGTTTGTCCCTCTCTCGTACCCTTTTTGGCCGCCTTTGGTGTTTGGGATTCGTTACAGAAATAATGTTCCTATCCATCCTCACTCTGCTGCGTTACGTTTACGTTAGTATAATCTCTGCATGTTTCCCAAGCATCCAATGAATCCAAAATCTACACCTTCTGGCCACCCAAAGAGATGATTGATTTTTCCGGGTTGGAAAAAAAATGATTTTTCATTCTTTTAAAATAAATAGTAATTGTATCTCTTTGTAGATATAAATATTTTTAGCTTTATTTATAATAATGTTTAGTTTGGGAGAATAAATATTTTATTTTTTATTTTAAAAATAAAATGTAAGGAACGCTTGATTTTATAAAACTACACTACATGAACTCATTATCTACTTTTTATTTTTCAAATTGTGAATGAAATTATATTGAAATTTTTTTTTTTTTGAAATTCTACACTATTCTTTGTAATTTGTTATATTTTATTACTATTAATATTATACTTTGTGGTTATATTTTAATATTTAATTATTTTATTCTTGATATTTTGAATTATCAAATTTTGAGTTTTAAAAAATTTTCTAATATACATTTTTTTCCTTGTGTATTTAAATTTTTAGATCAAATTGAGAAATTTTTTCTTCCTCTTGGCTCGTTGGGCTGCATGCACTTTTCCACTAGGGGATGGGTCTAGAATGAAGGGTGATTTTGTTCCTAGTAAGCTTGGGGCGGGGATCCCCTTCTCACCTTGTTGCTGGATGGACAAAAAATATGAGTAGGTAAGGATACGTTAAGATTTTTAATTCCTAACTTATCCCGACCCAATTTTCATTCCCATTGTCATAAGATTAAGTTTAAACCCAAACTTATGGAAGCCTTATGCCGACTACAATCCGACCTGACTTGACTAGGGTATTTAGCTTCAATCTACATATAATTCAATAAAAAACACAAATAAAAAAAATAAAGAAACAATGCAATTACACACACTCACAGTTCAACTCTAAATTCTATATTTCACATAATTACAAGAGTATGAGATTACAATAGCTAATTCTTAGCTAGTCAAACACCCACAACTTGACAATTAGGCATTCACAATCTAATCTAAACTTTCTAAAATTTTAGTCTATACTCTCATGTATTTCTCCCCTTTCATAAGTAGTTCTCATTCTTTTGATGAATTCAAAGTTACTTCTTAAGTGATCAACCCTTTCTTTTGACTCTCTAGAGCTCAAGTTGTGTAAGAAGCGTTCCCTCTCTCCTAAAGTCACTTTGCAAGTAACCAACCCCCTATTTGGACTCTTTAGAACTCAAGCTTCGTAAGTTTGTGTTTGAAGAATTCCTTCTCTCTTGCTAGGTTCCCCTCCGTTGCGATCATTCCCTCTCACACTCTCTGGGATATGTGTTGTAAGTATCCAATACTCTAGGTTGTTGTGTTATAAATGAATACGACATATTATATATAAGAGAAGTCTCACAATTGTTAGAACTGACTCTCACTTGAACTTATTGTATTAAGTCTCGAGAAGATCTTTTATTATTAGACGGGACCGTATCATATAGGATCTTACTCCTCTAAAAGATTTATCCTTATTTCATTAGATAGAGATGCATATTTTGTAACACCCCACTACCTAGGCCCATCAGGGCCGGGAATGTCGCCCCGTCCAAAGGATAAGGGGTCTTTATAACTAGGTTACATGAAAATAGAATAAAACAAAAGACTTTAAAATTAAATTTATTACAACCCAAAAGATAAATACTGGCACAAATCCAAAATAAATTGTTTGCAACAATCTCTCAAACAACACTTAAAGTAAATAGCATGAGTCTTCTAGCATAGGCACAATCTAGCTAATGACCTCCACAGCAGGATCTTCCTGAAAATATGGCATAAAAGGTGGTGAGATAAAAATCTCAGTAAGTCCGTGTGTGCTTTAAGTGTTTCAGGTAAAATAATTCATGTATGCAAGTTGTAAAAGTTTCATAGGGAAAAGTGCTGGCAAGCAATAAATAAGTGTTGAAAATAAAGAGTGGTGTTTCACTTTTCAAATCATACATGTGCACAATAAATACAACCACTCAAATGGGTAGCCATGGGTTACCACACGTTGGGCCCCATGACCAATAACAGTCAGAATGCCACACTTTGTGCAATGCTGACAAAAGGTAGGTGTACGGCCTACCGGGTGAGATACTCATCCATCTCTACACCCAAACTTACCGGTTGTCCACTCCGGAAATACACAGTCCACATGACTGAAACTTGCTAGCTCGGACCGGCATGACCTACCGGACTGGCGTCCTATCCAGGAAGGACTCACCCCTCAGAGGTGGTCACCTACTGAGAGACTTACCCTAACCCTTCAAAGACTAGTCCTAGTGGTCTACCCTTATTGAGTACTTAACGTTGATTGTTCCACTTGGGAGAAAATTGATCATAATCCACTTTATTTGGAAATAGCAATTAAGGGTTTCTAAAAGTCTTGTCAAAGTTGGGTTTTAGAAAAAGTTTAGCATTTTGTGTAAAACTGCTTGTTTAACTTTCAAATGATTTGCTTGACTGAAATAAAAAGGAAAACACAGTCCTTAATTGCCTTCACAAAATAAATGTCCATATACATCATATTTGGCTTGCCACAATAACTTTTTGGTCTTCACAAAACTCCATGCAGGAGCTTACCTGCTTCTTTGCTTGCTCTACTCAAAAGTCTTGCAAGGCTGACCTAACCCCTGCCTGGGGTAAATACAAAACATAAGGTCACATTCAAGCTATACCTGTCTTACATAAATAATTCTTAGCTCAACTGGTTATAACCATGACTAACCATGACCTTAATGTCCTAAGCTTTAAGGCTAGATGTTGAAGAATTTTATAAAATAAGCCTAGTTTGATAGGTTGAAATAACTAGGGGTTCTAAAATAATTGTTAATAAATTATAGACTCAAATAATAATTCTTGAGTGTTATTACTAATAAATAAACTAAGGTTTGAATTTTAAATATTATTAAGTCCTATTTAATATTAAGAAATGGTAATTTAAAGATAGCTTTATTATAAATAAATTAAATAAATATTAATTTTTAATTAATTTCAAAGAGATAATAAATAATTAATAATAATTAAAATTTATTAATAAATTATTTTAAATTTTCGTTTAATAAAATATTAATAGTTTGATTTAATATTCTAATCCAAATCCCCTAGTGTTTCGAATTTTTGAAGAAAAAATATAGAAGTAATTTTAATTTATCTAATAAAATTTATTGATGAATATAACTTAGAATTAACAAGAAAATAATCTTACATCATGGTCTCCCTATTGCTAGAGAAGATTCATGATCCCATTCTCCATCATCAAACAAGAAATTAATCTATTCATGAACAAACACTTGAACTATCTCATACTATCACATGGCCAAAATCCTACTAAGCATAATCATTAAACATGATTTCCATAGGAAAATAAGATCATAAAAGCCTAATCACCTTTGGTGTCATAATATCTAATCATGCTTCAACATCCATTAAATTCATCAAGCATGAAGAACATAAATTGATTCGAAAGGAAAACACATACATCCTAGTCAAATACAACCATTATCATGTCATAACTTCATCCCCCTAATCCTCATGCACATATCCAATATCCCATTCATATTCCATTTCTCTATCATCATCTAGGAGACATGATTTCAGAATTTAATAAGAGAAATTTAAGAATGAATATTTGATTGTCGAGTCCTTTGGTGAAGACAAAAGAAGGTCCACGCGCGATGGAATGACTTGAATGGTCCAATGAAACAACATCCATGGTTGATGGTTTGATCAACCATTTCGGTTAGAAGAGAGTGAGAGAGAGAGAGAGAGAGAGAGAAAGAGAAAGAGAGCATTAGATAGGTGTATTAAGAATTGAATGGAAGAAGATGAATAAGAAGGTTGTTCTTGTTTTACCTTGTTGATATTCTTGAGGTCTTCAAGAAAAACTGATTTTTGATCCGGTTGAAAATTCTTGTTTGAGAGATTTCGTGTCATAAATGGCAGAAATGAAGTCTATGGATTAAGTAGAGATGATCTGGAGTATTTGAGAGTGATTGGAGGTGTTTAGAGTAGGTTTAGGCTTGAAGAAGTTTAGTGTGTGTTCTTGGTGTTTTAGGTGAAAATGGAGAGAACTTAGAAGAAGTGCTGCACGAATTCTGCTAGAAGGCTGGCCGAATGGTAGGGTGTGATTGAGGGTTTCGGTTTTCAGCTTTGTGAGAGAGAGAAATCAGATTTTATTTGAAATTTAAATGGAGGAAATGGTGGAGATGTTTAAGGTAAAAGATCAGCTATGGTGTTTGATCAAGAGAGGTGTCTATGGACTTTAATGGTGTCGGCTGAAGCAAGGTTGTCTTGCTGAAATGACTGAGGTTTAATGTTGCTCAAGGCTGGCCGAAATTCAGTCCTTAAAGGCAAAGGAAATTCTGGTTAATTCAGCTTAATGCAAGAGTGATTTATGGGAGTGAAATGCTGAAATTATTTGAAGTTCAAATGGAGTTTGAATAGAGTGATCTTAGGAGTGTTTTGTGGTGTAGCTATGGAGTCCTTATGCTTCAAGGTAAGTGTGGGTTTAATGGTGATCAGTGTATAGCTGAGCAAGGCTCAATTCTACAGAGATTGAAGATGATTTTCGGTCTTAGGCTAGAAGGAACAAGGCTGGAAAATTCTGATCTCAAGTGTTCATGGTTTTCCGAAAAATTGCAGAATTTTGGTGCAGGATTTTTGCACTCTCTTGGCTCGGTTTTTCAGGGGTTCTTCAGGGATGTTTGAGGGTCTTCCAAGGGTGGTTTTTCAGCCGCATTTCTGGACAAATACAGAGGAGTTTGCTGGCTTGAAGATGAACTAAAAACAGCTTCATTTCTTTGATGAAGAGCTGCGAATTGCCCAGAAAATTTTTCTGGTTTGATGCTGTTTTGTGCAGTCCGAAAATTGCACAATTTTTCCAGCTTCCAAGCCACTTGAAATGACCATTTTCTGGGCAGCCAATGAATGGGTTTATGGCCTGAATTTTCGAAGAAAAGGTCTGCAACAAATCTGGAAAATTTCCAGATTTCTTACCACTAAAGCATGAACAACATGAAGATAGATTTGAAGGTCCTTCCACGGTGATTGATTTTCTCTTGGAACCCTTCCTATTTCCCCTCCTATTTTCGGTTAACCTCCCTTCCCCAAAGCTGATTTTCGAAATTCAAGGGGAAGAAATTATCACATAATTTTTTTTTTTTGGAATTCAAAGAAAAAGATTTAATGGATTTTAGTTCATTTGAACTATGAAAATGCTAGGACAAAGCTAGAGGTAATAAATTGGACAAGAATTTTTCCAGAATTATTTTAGGACATGAGGATAAGATTAGAACATTCTCTTCATATCTCCCTTAAGACAATTATTCCTATTTTCATGGAATGCAAAAAAACAAAAATTCAAACTTAATTAAGATAATCATGGTAAAAGCTTAAATGATGGGATTTGAACTCATAACCTTAGAGATTAATTCACCAAGCTCTAACCACTAAACTACACTAACTCTTGTTCTTATTTTCTCACCCACATATTTTTCTTATCTACTCCTCAAGTTATCTTCCTATTCTGACCTCAAGCAAAATTACCATTTTACCCCTCCTACTCAATAAGTATAACTAAGCATTTAAACCTATAATCCATGATTCTAAAGCACATAAAATCATTCAAAAACATATATATTCATGCAAAATAATATTATATGCATTCCCGACCCCCTTACTCTAGGGTTGGTTTTAGGTGGGGTGTCACATATTTAGTCTCATAGTAAAAGCTCTATGGAGATAGGATGCCTTTGCCATGTTGTGGGCCAAGCCCATACACTATGTACTCAATCTGTCTGGCATATGGCCCAAACACACCCTACCTTTAGTCATTGCATGCCTAACTAATTACATCTATGTTGTGCAATCCTCGGTCATTTTCTAGGTTGATCCATACTTAGAAAACTGACTCCTACTTGAACTTAGTTACCTTGTACTTGTATAAGTCTCGAGAAGATCTTTTACCATCAGATGAGACCGTATCAATCATTAGAAAACTGACTCCCACTTGAACTTAATTACCTTGAACTTATAGTATAAGTCTCAAGAAGATCTTTTACCATTAGATGGGGCCATATCAAATAGGATATCATCCCTTTGAAAGATTTATCCTTATTTCGTTAGATAGGGACTCAGACTCAGTCACATAGTAAATGGTCTATGGAGATAGGACATATTTGCCATATTGTGGGCCCAACCCATACATTATGCACTCGATCTATCTAGTGCATTTGGCCCAAAAAAACCCCACCTTTAGTCATTGCATGCCTGACTAAGTACATTTATGTTTTGCATTCCTCGGTCATTTTCTAGGCTAATCTATACATAGTTTTGACCCTTTGCCAAGGCTTTTTAGTCACATAATCAACTCGTGAATTCCAATACCAACATATACCAACATGTCCTCGATATGTCCTAGAGTTCATTCATCAAAGAACTTAGCACCAAAGTCTTGTAACTAACCACCATCGGTTCATACTGCGCCTATCTATTAGTTTCAACCTCTGATGTGTAGGTTATTAAGGCAATATCTTGTGCACCTCAATCCTTAAACATAAAGGAATGGCACTCCTTTCCCTATATAAAGAGGCCAATGTCCTTGTTAATTCTGCAACTCGTTGTACACCCTAGTACTTTAAGTACATTGTCCATCTTCTCTCAAATTTGCTTATGTATTTAGCATATGATTTTTGATGAATAGGTTTGCTTTGGTCTTTTTCTGACTGTGCGATAATAACTACATCTATTTCCCACCTAGGTAACCATCCCGATACGGATCCTAGATCTCCTCTAAAGTTGTTGTCAACTTGTGCCACTTGCAAGCACTCAATTTGTGCCACCCAAAAGCACACAACACCTATCACCCATATATACGCAGGCTATGCCTTCATTAGCATTAAGTAAGTCATCTCCTATTCAACATGGTCTTTCCAAACCTTGCTCTTAATCTAACCATTTTCCTTTGACTTGTTCTTGTTCATCCATGTTGACCAAATTAAGGGTTGCATTGCTCTCCCCACTTATTCTCAGCTCAATGCCTTATTCATTAATGTGTGTTTTTTTTTTGCCGATATGCACTCTACAATAGATTCATATGCAAGATGCTCTCACTATGATACTCTTGGACTTGGGCTACACCAATCATCCCTAGATTCTTGGTGCTTTGTTTGAACAGTTCAGGCACTCTATCACAAAATGAGATCTCTCATAAGCGTAACATCTGTCTCTGAGTCCTCCCTTGGACTTAGAACCCCAACTTCACTTATTAAAGTCCATTTGTTCAAGGTTAAATCCACCTTGATCTTCTCCTCCTCGTAGGTACTCGAGCGAACATTGTTAGTACTAGCCTCAAACTGAGACTCTACACGAACCAATCGATATTTTAACTTTGACACATTGACCTTAGCGTGTCCATCCGCTAAGCTTTGTCACATCACTCCTCTAAGTTATGCATCTATTTTATCACGTCAAACACCCTCTGATCTAACAAAAGGGACCCATCTCTTAGGTTTACCATATCCACCACTTTAGATAATGAGATCACTAGCGTCTCTAGTTGAGCAATCTGCTATTCGATGTAATTAGTCATCACACTTCTCTGCCAAACTCTTTGGTTGTGATATCATGTTGGCACCAACCAAATTCTCCTCGAATTTTCGCTTGATATCACAATTGGACGTGTACTGACTTACTCAGGCTTTACTGAACCTGGTTCTGGTATCACAATTATCACAAGATTAAGTTCAAATCCAAACTTATGGAAGCCTTATGCTGGCAAAAACCTAATCCAACTTGACTAAGCTATTTAGCTTCAACCTACGCACAATTTAATAAAAAATACAAGTAAGAAAATATAAGAAATAGTGTAATTATGGATACCTATAGCCTAACCTTAAACTTTATACTAGGTAGGAGGCCTGAGCGTTACTTGGGATGCATAATTTTTTTTAAAAAAAAAGTGATTCATGTAATTTTTTTGTTTATTTTTTTATGAATATTTTTATAATACTATGTAATTTAGAGATGACTTTGAAAAATTTACCATAAATTATTCTATTTGTTTATTGTTTTATTGAAAATATCTTTTATATTTGTAAGCTTTTGGGTTATCTTATTAGAACTAAATAATATATAGTTGTCAAGCTATATTACACCTATGCCAGATTGAATAAAATTTAACACTTATTGCTGAACTAATAAAGTGTGTCTACACCTTTTGCTCTGATACACGGTGGTGTTAAAGTTAGCATTAATTTAAATTATTATTATTATTATAAAAATTTTGTATTATCAGTAGTAAGAAGTGCAAAGCCCTCTCATTCTGACCATATTTCACCAATTGAGCAGTGAAAATACATGAATCAGTAATGAATTCTAGACTGCATGTAAGAATAATCTTTTAACCTGTGCATAGTTAAGCACATTTATGGACATTTAACTTGCAGTGCATTATTTGCTAATATTTGAAAATATTGATATCTAATTCCTTAGTTTGGATTCTTCTCCCCCTCCACCCCGGCCCCCTGGTACTCTTGATATGTAACTGTTTCATCAAGAGAGTATTGCAGGTGCAGAGTTTCCAGCATTTGCATAAAACACCACTGTCACAGGAAGCTAGGGAAATGTTGGCAGGAGGAGAGAGAGAAAATTTAGAAGTTAGGTTGAGGTATAACTGTCTTTCAGTGGTATAACTATGATTTGTAATTCTGGTGAGGAACATGTAAATCATTTCTTTAGTGGAGTCGTTTTCCTTTTGTCTTTTGGGATAATTCTCTAGGAATGACATATTGGATATCAATTTTAACTAATCTGATAGAGAGTCATATTTCAAGTTGATAGGCAAATGACCCGGTGATATAAAGACTTCTCATTAAAAAAACCCACTTTCAGAAAAAAAAAAAACGATGAAGGAAAAGAGATAGATAAAGAAAATTTATTTGGTGATTGGCTTTTGTCAATTTAATGACGTACAAAAAATGGGGAACTAAGAAAGTTATTTAAGGTGGGATTCAAGGCTAATTTGTACTTTTATATTTTTCTAATAATTAGATTTGTATTTTGTATGTAAGTCCACAACCTGTTCTTTTGATTACTTTTTATTGCTACTTATCTGCTTTTTCTGTTCTGATAGGTGCTATCTCAGGTTGATAAGGAACATAATAGTTATTCTAAGAATTTAAAGTCTCGAAGGAGATCAGAATCTGGAACTTGTAACGTGTGTTCTATAAGAATGGCATTACCATTGTAGCAATACATATCTCAAAGAACACGAGCACATAAAAAATATATCAAATACTTAAATGAAAAAAAAATTTAAGCAAAATCATACATATATCTATTTTGAAATTTAAACAAAATTTATCATCCTTTTTAAAATTTTACTAATTAGTGGGTCAATATCCTTTTATGATAACACTATATAGTCAGATCTCTCAAACACCACCCAAACAGCCAATGTTACCACTAACACTCAAAATGAAAATATTGTGCATTAACAATCTAAACACAAAATTCATCTAATTTCCTAGATTTCCCAATAGATTCACATTTCGGTACTGCAGCTTCACCATCATATGTTTAGCATACCAAATATGAGACTGCTTTAAATAGAAAATCATGACAAAAAGAAGCAATAACAAAATTGCATTTGACTGTATTGAAGAAATTGTGTAATGGCTGCTTATCAATATCTTAAAACAGAAAATAAGGTACTAAACAACTGAACTACTGCTATGACAAAGTTCAGAATTTTAGAGTTCAGTATAATCAATGAACAAAAAAAATTCACAACAAAACAAAATTTTCTTACTTTGCAAAAAATGAATCTCAAGCAATCAAAAGTGCTTTTATTTAGCTTTGACAATCTAGACATTGTTGTCAAAGCTTTACCATGCCACTAAAGGTGAAACCCAAAAGGTGAAACCTACTTATTTACATCAAATTTTAGTCAGAAGCAAAGCAATAAATGGAATAAAAAACCACAAACTTCCACACGCTTAATTGAGACATCATTTACCTCACTTCCGCATTCTGTTCGCTGTTATCCTTCAATTCACCTAACATTTGAATTTCATTTTGATCATCGTCTGAAACAATGAACATAATACGCACACTCCCCCAGATCAACAGTAACAAATAGAATTAGCTAAGGCATGCAAGGTATAGAGCAAACAAAATGAAAGACAAAAAAAATATCGGCTTTATCCTCAACCTGTGGATGTATGAAGCCTCTTATTCTTTTTCGTGCGACCCATTTACGTGAATGATTCGGAAGCCTTAAACATGGGTTTACTTCTTCTTCTTACATTGGTGACCTGGAAGAAGAAATCCCAAAACCATGAAATGTACCTAACATCATCAGCAAAAACAATACCCAGAAAATCAAATTTGAAACCACAGCAAAAAATCACTCCCAGTTTAAGTGTTAAACTCTAGCTATAAAAGTAAGACTCAGAGTACGATAAAGAATGATTAGGAAAAGGAAAATGAGCAACATATCTTTCTTTACTTACCTTCATAGAGAAGAATTTCCATAAAAGAGCAGTAAATGGATATCAGTATCTTATCACATTTGCATAAACTGAGGAAAGACACTTTAAATTAAATTCATTGTTGAAATAGAATTGCCATGTGTCATTGCATAGCCATGGACAATTGCAGCAAATTGTAGATGGTAGAATGATTAGAATGTTTAGTGGTTCGGATTTGGTTATACTTGCAGATGCATTTGATTACACTTTCGGTGAGTCGGGTAGATCAAGATCAAGGCGTTTGTTGCAGGTTGCAAATTGTTCTTTCGCAGGGCTTTCAACGTGAATTTGACGGGAGTCCTCCGATTTACAATAAACTACAGATCTCAACATTGCAGTCATCCTCCTTTTCATGTCATACCAGATCAACTCGGTTTCTGGTTTCGAGTAGTTAGGGTGCTGATCTTGACGGGTAATTGCTTCATTCCATATTCTATGCTGGGTAGGCTAGCCCATTAACACTGATAGATTGATAAAGAAAAGCATTAAACATCTAATCAGGCATTTCATCGAACAATTAACACACAATAATCTTGGCGTTTCTCCTCACCCATTTATGGCCCAAGGAAGAAAAAGTGAAGCGTATCAAGAATCCAAATTCCAAATTCAATACATTGTATTTTTCCGCAAGTGGCTAAATAGATGCACGAACGTTGATAGAGAGAAACAGAGAGATAGAGAGTGAGAGCATATGCAAAGAAAAGAGAGCAACTAAAGATGAAGAAAAGATTGCATCAGCAATCACTGTGTTGATAAAGAGGGTGGTTGCCCCTCTTTGCCCGCCAATGATTTCTTCAGTCTCCACCCAATTCAAAGCCAACCACCCTTGATCTTTTTAATCCAAGGATATTTGCCTGCTTGATATGGTCGAAAACCAAGTACTTCCTTGATCTACTGGTGTGTATGATGAACTACTAGAAGAAAAGTCTGAATCTTTTACCGCATATTCGTCCTCTATCTGCCTTCCTTAATCTTGTTTTGGTTCTTCCCAAAACACACCAAAAAAATTTTTAAAAAAATGTTTGAGGCTGTGATGATGATGAGGGGGTTCTCTGAGTGGTTTTTGGGCATTAACAGGTAATAGCAGCCGCATCTTGGCTGGGCAAACCCGGATGGCAAATTTGGGTAGCCCTTAACCTGTAAATGGTGTTGCAGCCATGGTGGATTCATTTCTCAATCACTGCTCTGCTTTGTCCCTTTTAGGGTTTAGATTTTCTTTTTTCAGTGTGGGAAATTCTTTAGGTCTAAGAAAAGAAAAGGAATGTATGGAGATGAAGAGTTCGTTGAGGAATAAGTAGTGATTGAAGGATTATGGGCATTGAATCTAGATGGCAAATCGAAGAGACAAAACGGAGGAGAGGAGAAGATCGAAGAGGCGAGGAAGAGAGTCTAATGAATTGTCTTCTGCAAGGAAACAGAGCCGAAGCCAGGTGGAAAGCCAGGTGGAGATGTCACGTGTCATTCTTTCTGTTAATTTCAAATGACAAATAGAACACCATATGCTTCCCTTTTGACTTATATATATATATATATATATATATATATATATATAATATAGATTTCACAAGAAAAAGGAATTATATATGAGTATGAGATTATAAAGGCCAATTCTTGGCTAATTACATACCCACAACTTGACAAATTAGCATCCATACCCTAATCTAAAATTTTGTAAAGCCTAGTCTACACTCTTGTATATCTCTTCCACCTCGTAAATGGTTCTCACCATTTTGATGAATCCAAAGTCAATTTGCAAGTGACCAACCCTTGTCTAGACTGTCTAGAACTTAAGCTTTGCAAGCTTGTATGAGGAGCATTCTTTCTCTCACATTAGTTTCCTTTTGTTGTGAGTATTCCTTCTTACTTTCTGAGATGTATTTCGCGAGTAACCACTACTCTTGATTGTTATTACAAATGAATACTGCAAGCTATATATAAAGTTTTAGTGGAAAAGTTTCACAATCATTAGGAGACTAACTTCTACTCAAGTTCAATCATCTCGAATTTATCGTATCAGTGCCGAGAAGGGAAGGTCTTCCACCGTCAGATAGGACCTTATTAGATAGGATCTTATCTCTCTGAAGGATTTATTCTTTTACAATTATTATCTTTGTCTTCAAAATAAGGATATAAGTTTGGTCACATAGTAGACTCTTTTTATATATAGGACATTTTTATCATATCGTAGGCCAAACTAGTGCACTACATATTAGTTCCTCAATCCATCTAGTGCATCAACCCAAGCACGCTCTCTCTTTGGACATTAGTGGACCTAACTAAGTCCATCTACTTCACACAACCCTTGGTCATCTTCCATGTTGGTTCGATCCTAGTCTTGAACCACTGCCCTTCGGCCTTCTCTCTTCGCTCACATAGCCAACTCATGAATTCTAATATCAAATATGTGCTAACATGTTCTCGAGAGTCATTATGTCTTGCACGTAACTATCAATAGTCTATACTGCGCACCAACTTTAGTCCGTAACATATGGGTAGTTCACGCAATATTTTACACATTTCAAGTCTTGAACATGTATGGTTGACACTTACTCACCAATAATCTCTTTAATAATAATATGATAATTTGCTCATAATTAAATATTCTCATTTTTTTTCGAATAAAAAAAAACATGCAACTCCAAACAATGAAAGTATTAAAAAGAAAAACAAAATCCTTGACTGCAGTGCATAAACTTCGTTTCATTGCCAAGTGCCAGCCCAAAGTGAGTATTGAAGACTCCAAAGACCATAGTCTCAAATATTTGGGCCAACTGGGGCCCGTCATTTGTAGAACATGTTTGTTATTAATGAGCGAAAAGCAAACCAGCGTTCGAACTTTTAAAGGATTTACAGCCGACTAGATTTTTTTTTATTTTTTTGTGGATGTCTCTGACATGGCAATTTTCAATTTGTTGGAATAATACTCTTAGCAGGAAATCGACTGCAGACAATCTTCTCCGTTATCTGTAGCTCAGTGGCTTCGATGAGTTTTTGCAGTTCCATCGTTCCAAGCCCCACTCTCAAGAACACTCTCCAATGGAGAGTTTACTTCTTCCCTGCAAATCCATAACGCCCAAGTTTCTTGAATTTCAACTGAAGCCCCCCAAAACCACTATTTCTTTCGAAAATGTCTCCAGACCTACAAACCCAAGTATTACAGACGCCCATTTGAGCTACCTATGCAAAAACGGACGCCTCAGCGAGGCCATAGCATTTCTCGACTCAGTAGACCAATGCGGCTCCGAGGTGAGTCCCAGAACCTTTTCTTACTTAATCCAATCTTGCATTGATTCTCAGTCTATTCACTTAGCCCGCAAACTTCACAGCCACATGAAGCTTTTGCTAAAAGATTTGGACCCGTTTACTGAAACTAAGTTATTGGGCATGTATGCTAAATGCGGTTCTCTCGGGGATGCCTATAGAATGTTTGATGAAATGCGTGAGAGGAATTTGTACTCGTGGTCCGCAATGATTGGTGCCTGCTCGAGGGAGAGGAGATGGGTTGAAGTAGTGGAGCTTTTTTACTTGATGTTGATGGAAGATGGCATTGTCCCTGATGAGTTCCTCTTTCCGAAGATTTTACAGGCATGTAGCAATTGTGGGGATGTTGAAACTGGAAAGTTGATTCATGCCTTGGTCATAAAAAGTGGGATGAGTCTAGAAAATCGAGTGAATAATGCGATTTTGGCTGTTTATGCCAAATGTGGCCGTATAGATTTGACAAAGAGATTTTTTGATGGTATGCGGGTGAGGGACCTAGTTTCTTGGAATTCTATTATTACCGGATTCTGTCAGAAGGGTGAGATTTACAAGGCTCGGAGTTGCTTGGAGTTGATGCGCAAAGAAGGGGTGGAGCCAGGTTTGGTGACTTGGAATATATTGATATCGAGTTTTAATCAGTTGGGCAAATGTGATATGGCAATCAAAATGATGAAGGAGATGGAAGATTATGGGATATTGCCAGATGTTTTTACTTGGACTTCTATGATTTCAGGGTTTGCTCACAGTAATCAAATCAATGGGGCCTTCGAATACTTTGATAAAATGCTTTCTGCGGGGGTTCAACCAAATGATGTTACACTCATCAGTTTGATCTCTGCATGTGCCTCTCTTAAAGATTTAAGGAAGGGGAGAGAACTGCATGCATATGGGTGGAGGGCTGGATTTGGTGAAGTTGTTCTGGTGGGGAATTCATTAGTTGATATGTATTCCAAGTGTTTAAAGCTTGAGGCTGCACGGCAGGTCTTTGATATGATCTCAGCAAAAGATATCTATACTTGGAACTCGATAATTGCAGGATACTGCCAAGCCGGATATTGTGGCAAAGCCCATGATCTCTTCATAAACATGCAGGATCAGTATGTGCTGCCAAATGTTATAGCATGGAATGCAATGATAATGGGCTACATGCAAAAGGGTGATGAGGATCAGGCCATGGATCTTTTCCTAAGAATGGAGAAGGATGGAGGTGTTAAGTGGGACACTGCATCTTGGAATGCCCTTATTGCTGGGTATTTGCGAAAAGGAAAGAAAGATAAAGCACTGGGGATATTCCGGCAAATGCAATTTTCATATATGAAACCAAATACATTTACCATTTTGAGTACTTTACCTGCTTGTGCTAATTTGATTGCGGCAAAGAAGGTGAAAGAGATCCACAGTAGTGTCCTGCGCAGAAATTTGGAGTCTGACTTATCTGTTGTCAATTCTCTTATAGACACATACGTTAAATCAGGGAATATAGATTATTCCATAGCCATATTTAACTCTTTGCAGTCCAAAGACGTTATCACCTGGAACACACTGATTGCTGGTTATGTTTTACATGGCCGTTCAGGTAATGCAATTGAGCTCTTTGAGCTAATGAGGAAAGCAGGATTTCCACCAAATAGAGGTACTTTTGTGAGTATGATATCGGCATATGGTTTAGCTAAAAAAGTTGGCAAGGGAAAGCGTCTTTTCACTAGCATGACTGAAGAGTATCATATTTTGCCATGTTTAGATCACTGTGTGGCAATGGTAAACTTATTTGGTCATTCTGGTGAGCTTGAAGCTGCAATTGATTTCATTAACAAAATGGACATTAAGCCTAATTCTTTGGTCTGGTCCGCCTTACTGACTGCCTCTCATGTTCATGGGAATGGTAGATTGGCAGTCTATGCAGGTGAACAGTTACTTGAACTAGAACCGAAAAATGCGGTGGTTCATAGGTTGGTCTTACAATTGTATGCATTGTATGGGACTTCTGAGAATTATTTGAAATTGAAGAGACATAGACAAAGAAGGGATCCTAAAAAGTCCCATGATTGGAGCTGCATTGAAGACAAAAACAAAGTGCACTCTTTTGTTGGTGGTCACCATCAACAGAACTGGAAAGTAGTAGATTCTTTTGTGAAAAGCAGAGGTGTCAGTAACAAGGGATGGCCTAACAGGCATTTGGTTGAGGAAGAGGGGAATGAGGAAACTGGCTGGATTCACAGTGAAAAATTTGCATTTGCTTTTGCCCTTACCAAATCTTCAGGGGCATCCCAGTGTATACGGATTGTGAAGAGCATGAGAATGTGTGATGATTGCCATGAGACTGCCAAATTTATTTCTAATACATATGGCTGTCAAATATATTTGAGGGACTCAAAGTGCTTACACCATTTTAAAGATGGACATTGTTCTTGTGGCGATTATTGGTAGACTAGAGAATCAAGAATCATTTTGCTGGTTGGGCTTATTCTTTGCGTGGAAATTACAGAGATGTCTTTTGATTTTGAGAGCCAAAATTTTGCCTCAAAGTGAGGAGGTACTCCTAGGGGAACAGATACCAAGTAGCAGAAATTGATTACGTGTGTGCTGATTCTTTTTTTTTTTTTGTATATATGTTGACAAAGGTTTTCTAGAAATTTGGATAGAGCAATTGTAAATTAGACAGGGATTTCTGATGGCATAAAATTAGTCTGGGGGCTGCATGCCAAGTTTTGAATGTCTTTCCAAAAATGTACAAATACATCATACAACCATGTAATGAAGGTTAAATTGCTATGTAATGAATGATAAGAGTTCTAAAATAGATATTTGAGCATTATGTCTCTGGCTTCCAATAATTCACGACGAAGTGATTTTAGGTTAATTCTGTTATTCCTTTTTCTTCTTGACTACCAGGACAATAAAAAGAAATGTTTTATCTTTTAGCTATGGCAAAAGTCTACAGCCTTTCAAGTCTTTTCCAGTGCATGGATATTTTTCACATGCTAACGATCTACTTACTATATTATTCTTCACGAAACTTGTTGATGATCAAATTCCTGTATGTGGATAATATGCAGTAATCTATAATGGTAGAAAATTATAGTAGACTACATAGCTAGCAAAAAATACAATCTCACAAGAGGATCGAATCTGAAGTTGTAAAATTCACTTCTTACTATGCCAAATTCCTTTCGAAGTTTTAGAAATTGGTTTCAATGCGTGAAAATCTATACCTAATCGAAGAAAATGCTTCTTCTTTTGTCCCAAACAAGACAGAATCCCTAAGCAGGATAGATTCTCCTTTGTATTAATAGCTATCAACGGGATTTGGCAAATATATTCCATTTGTTACAATTTATCTGTCACATTTAATTACTTTTTATATTTTAAGAAAAATTAATTAGTTTTTTAAATTCATATAACTAGGTTGATGTTCCGTGTGTTGCACGGGTTATTATGTTATTAAGATTCAATAAATTAATATTAAATATATATTACTAATTAACTTAATTAATTATTTAATTAGTTAAAATTTTAAAATAAATTTAAATAGTATTCAAAGAATCACGCATTTCAATGTATTAATTTAGATAGTATTTAAAGAATCACATATTTTAATATATTAATATTAAATACATATATTTTATTAATTAATTTAATTAATTAAGATTTTAAATGAATTCAAATATAATTTTTATTTTAAAAAAAGTTATTTAATTACGTGTCACCTTATGATGTTTTCACGTGTCATAATGGTAGACTTTATTTTCAACTTATATATATATATATATATATATATATATATATATATATTGTTTGTACATTTTAAAATTATCCATGTATTTAATATTATTCAAAATTTGTTTTCTTATTTTAAAATTTATTTGTTCTATTTTCTCTCTAAAATTAGTATGTTTCTATTTCTTAAAATTATTTAATACAAGAATATAATAATAAAATTAATATTAATATTATTTATATATTTTTAATGTTATAAATAAAAAGAGACACGATAATTTTTTAATTGTAACGTATAAGTAAAGATACTGAGAGTAAATTTTATGGACCAGAAACTCAGATCACAAAATCCTTTGAGGGAATTTGATCCGACGTATTCATTTCTATATTGCAATCCCGGGCCCATGGGAATAATGTTTGGTCCAAAAAATGATTATGCCACAAGAAGGACAAGGATTTTTGCCTCTGCAGTATTGGTAAACAGTAGTAGAGTTGGCAAACATAAAGCATTCGTTATTACCTGACATCTGTACTTTGTCTGTAGCTTTTGGAAGTAGGACAAGGCTTTTTGTGGAGGTTTTTGTCAATTTCTGGAATCAAATTCTCTTCTTTTGAATGCTTTCCTTCCAAAGTGGATCCTGGAATTCTTCTTGATGGATTTGCAGCTGGTGGTCACAACAAAGCGTACAAACTCATCCTCCTCAGCCTTCATTTATGTTTCGACCCATTGCTTCCCTGAACACAACGCGCTTGTCCATTTCAAGGAAATTGATCCTCTCAGGTCTTCTATATTCTGCTTTTAGCTGCCAGCTAGAGAATGGTAAGTAAAAGTGAACTCGTTCAAATATGTTCTCATAGGCCTATTACATATATATGTTCTCCCGTTCTGTGTCTCATATATTATGTTGCTGCTATAAACTAGTATTTTCGTGAATATGGAAAGAACTTCATATCGGTAGGTCCATGGGGTGGTCAAGATGGATACTTCTGGGATGATGGAGTGTACTCAAATTTAAGGCAATTGGAGATAGCTCATGGTGCAGGCATTGAATCCATAAAGGTTCAATATGACAGGAACGGTACCCCTGAGTGGTCAGAAAAGCATGGGGGCAATGGAGGGGTTAAAGTTGATGAGGTGAGCTTGTCAAACATGGTTGAACTATCGGCAGCCCTTTTGCTACTGCTTGTCATCTCTTTTATTTGGCAATTATCATCTTTCATGAGGATTCTGATTTAACAAAGTGTGGATTGTCAAAATATGCTTGACATTGTTATGCAAAATTTTCAGGTAAAGCTGGATTATCCAGATGAGTTCCTAACTTCAATTCATGGAACTTATGGTAGCTTGCAAGAATGGGGACCGATCTTTGTCCGATCACTTACATTTCAAAGCAACAAGAAAAAATATGGACCGTATGGTATTGAACAAGGGACTTTCTTCTCTATTCCAATGACTCAAGTCAAAATTGTTGGCTTCCATGGAAAGAGTAGCTGGTATTTGGATGCCGTTGGAGTTCATTTGGAGCCTCTTACTAAATTAAATGCTTCGAGTTCCATAATTCATACGCAACACAACGTTATTCAGGCGACAGAAAGATATGAATACTCCATGCTACAAGGAAATCTTGGTCAAAACTATGATCTAATTGTCGCAGTTAGGCAAAAGGGAAGTTTTGGTAATAAACCAGTTTCTTTGTCGAGGCAATTCAATAACTCTCTATCAGATAATCTCTCAAGGCAGAGTTCTAGTTCTAGTGAGTTTGGTCGTACGGAATCCAAGGACAAGGTAATAGATAGAGACTCCGCAAGAAATTTTAAGACATGATTATTTTCTTGAGATCACGTTGCAGAACTAAATTTTGTAGAAATGCATTGCAGATTGTGGATGTACTCCCCGCTACTATTGAGAGAGTCTCCTCAAAAGCTGTCCGAGGTGTTATGACATATGGACCTTGGGGCGGCCATGGAGGTACTGTGTTTGATGATGGAATCTATGATGGAATAAAGGAAATTCATTTGTCACGTAATGTGGCAATCGTTTCGATAAGAGTTTGCTATGATCGGCATGGACAACCGGAATGGGGATCCAAAAATGGAGGCAGCGGTGGATTTAAACATGATAAGGTAACGTTAAATCCTGAAAGGGTATTTCTCCATGCATGTTTGGGTTGACATGTGATTAAAGGCAATGTGAATGTTTGCAGATAGTCATTAACCATCCAACCGAGATCTTGACACACATAACAGGCTACTATGGACCAGCAATGGGTATGGGGCCTAATGTGATCAAATCACTGACTTTCCACACCACAAAGGGGAAATACGGTCCCTATGGAGAAGAATTAGGACAACCATTTTCAACTAGACTGATAGATGGAACAATTGTTGGGATTCATGGAAGGAAAGGATTGTTTATGGATGCAATTGGAGTTCATGTACTTGAAGGCACTGTCATGCCTGCAACCTCAATCGCCCCATCCAATCACATGAATCAAATTCTGGTGTCCACTAAGGAAGCTGATAGCCCAAAATGGTCTTTCAAACTAGGAAAGAAGGGACTGATGGAGGAGGTAATGTACCACGAAAACACACACTTGCAGCTTAGTTCCAGTTCCAAATGTTGAATGGAAAAAAGAATGAAAACTGAGTTACTTTCATATCCTTTTCAGGCCGTCCAAAAGATAGTGAAAGATCCAGCACCACACGGACCAGGACCATGGGGTGGTGATGGTGGAAAACCATGGGATGATGGTGTATTCACTGGGATTAAACAGATTATGCTAACCAGAACAGATGCCATCTGCAGTATAGAGATTGAGTATGACCGAAACGGACAATCTGTTTGGTCAGTCAAACACGGTGGAACCACTGGACAAGCAGCAAACCGGGTAAAGAAAATCGTTCCAGTCTCTCAACTAGTTAGACAAAAACAAAGCCATGATTTCTACAACTTCTTGACTAACAAATGTTCTTACCATTTCTTGACAGGTAAAGCTAGACTACCCTCATGAAGTATTAAATTGCATAAGTGGATACTATGGTCCTCTCCAGAAAGACCATGGGACTAAGGTTATAAAATCTTTAACTTTTCACACGACCAGGAGGACATTAGGTCCCTTTGGGGAGGAGTTGGGAACTTTCTTCACTTCAACAACGACAGAAGGCAAGGTAGTGGGCTTCCATGGGAGGAGTGGCATGTTCTTGGATGCCATTGGAGTACACATGCAACACTGGCTGGGAAATCAAAGATTATCTAAACCACTATCTCTCATGAAAATGTTCAATTAAGTCTCGGTTTGGAATTGCCATTTCTTGTTCTTCAGAGTTCTTTAAATAAAACTCTTAGTGTTTTGAAATAAAATTGAGATGAGTTTTGTAAAAAATTATTAAATATGTAGAATTACGTATAGTCTAAAAAGAGAATATAATATCTTACGAGTAGATAGATAGTTATTGAGCGATTCGAATCCTCTCTCCCAAATCTCTTCCCATCCTCAAGGATTTGTCAAATGTCCTTTTCATTATTTCTATTTATTTTTTATAATAAAAAAGAAATTTTTATAACTTATATAATAAACTTTTATTTAAAAAATAATTAAACAATAAACCTAAATAATAAATCCAAATAAATAAATAATAAACCTAAATAAATAAATAACACTAAATAATAAACTTTATTTAAAAATAAATAAAAATGAATTTAAAATAAATAAACCTAATTAATTTAAATAATAAACCTAAATAAATAAATAACCCTAAATAGTCTAAATGATAAATTTTTATTTGAAAAAAATAAATACAGATAATAGGAAGAACACTTGGCGAATCTTTGAGAATGAGAGAGAAGATGGTGGAGGGATTTGGGGGGATAGAATCCATAGTGATTTTTGAAAAATAAAAATTATATAAAATAATAATACATTTAATTAAAATGAAAATTTAATTTGAGATAAAATTAAAAAATTTCAATAGTGTTATAAAATTAGGGTAGTGTTAGAATAAAATCTACACACTACACCCTAAGAAAATTCTAACTATTCTTTGCACAAGAATTTTTCTTTTCAAACTTCTCTATTTCTTTCTCTCACAATTCTTTCTCTAATCTTTCTTTCACAAAATGATGGTGTATTCCAAGCTTAGAGAATAGCTCTATTTATAGAGCTCTCATAAGTGGAATACATCATGGCATACATCATCTTCTATAATACATCATGGAATACATCATCTTCCATAATACATCATGGAATACATCATCATCTACTAATCTTAATTAGTAGTGTCTCCACTAAATGATAGGCATCCATAAAAATTCATAATTAGTGAAGCTTCCACTAATTCACAATATATCATAACACTCCCCCTTGGATGTCCATCCATTACATAAAGAATATGCCTCGTTAAAACCTTACTAGATAAAAACCCAGTGGGAAAAAAAAATCTAGTGAAGGAAAAAGAGTACACTATTCTATATGTCTGTTTATTACTCCCCCTGATGAGATGATTCCTTTAAATCTTTAAACCGACGCATACCGATTTTATATCTCAACTTCTCAAATATTGCAGTCGGTAAAGTCTTCGTGAAAATATCTGCGAGGTTGTCACATGACCGAATTTGTAGCACATCAATTTCACCTTTCTTCTGGAGTTCATGAGTAAAGAAGAATTTTGGTGAAGTATGTTTTGTCCGATCTCCTTTAATATATCCTCCTCGTAATTGAGCTATGCAAGCTGCATTGTCTTCATAAAGAGGAGTTGGAATATCTTTGATTGATGATAATCCACAACTTTCTCGGATATAATGAATTATGGATCTTAGCCATACACATTCTCGACTTGCTTCATGAATGGCTATAATTTCAGCATGATTTGAAGAAGTAGTCGCTATAGATTGTTTCGTAGAACGCCATGATATAGCGAGTATTTCCACATGTAAATTGATAGCCCGTTTGAGAACGTGCTTTATGTGGATCAGATAAATAACCAGCATCTGCATAACCTATCAATGTTGGACTGGTTTTATTTGAATAAAATAATCCGAGATCAATTGTACCTTGGAGATATCGAAGGACTTGTTTAATTCCATTCACATGTCGTCGTGTTGGTGAAGAACTAAATCTTGCTAATAAATTGACAGTAAAAGCAATATCAGGTCGTGTGTTATTAGCAAGATACATCAATGCACAAATTGCACTGAGATATGGTACTTCAGGACCAAGGAGTTCTTCATCATTTTCTTGAGGTCGGAAAAGATCTTTATCCACATTTAATGATCGAACGATCATTGAAATACTCAATGGATGTGCTTTGTCCATGTAAAATCTTTTTAACACTTTTGCTGTATATGTTGATTGATGAATAAATGTTCCACTCTCCAGATGTTCAATTTGTAAACCAAGGCAAAATTTGGTTTTACCAAAATCCTTGATTTCGAATTCTCTTTTTAAATAATCAATTGTTTCTTGGAGCTCTTCAGGAGTTCCAATAAGATTAATATCATCAACATATATAGCTAATATCACAAATTTAGAATCAGATTTCTTAATAAAAATTCATGGACATACCTGATCATTTTTAAATCCCGCTTTCAATAAATATTCACTAAGACGTGTGAACCACATGCGCCCAGATTGCTTCAGGCCATATAATGATTTCTTGCAACTTGATGGAGTAATTTTCACAAGGATAATGTTTATATGCTTCAGGGCATATGAAATCCTTCGGGGATTTTCATGTAAATATCATTTTCTAAATTTTCATACAAGTAAGCAGTGACAACATCTAATAGGCGCATATCTATCTTTTCATGTTCTGCCAAACTGATAAGATATCGGAGTGTAATAGTATCAACAACAGGAGAATAAGTTTCATCATAATCAATACCTGGTCTTTGTGAAAAACCTTGGGCTACTAATCGAGCTTTATATCGAACGATTTCACTCTTTTCATTGCACTTTCGCACAAATATCCATTTGTAGCCAACAAGTTTTACACCTTCTGGTATTCGGACTGCAGGTCCGAAGACTTCACGTTTTGTCAGTGCATTTAACTCCGATTGAATCGCATCTTTCCATTGCAGCCAATCTTTTCTATACCGACATTCATCAACTGATATTGGTTCCGGATCATCATTATCCTGTGTAACATCAAGAGATATATTGTATGCAAATATATTATCAATAACAGTTTCTATCCGATTCCAACTTCTACCGAAAGTGGTATAATTGATAGAAATTTCAGTGTTACTTTCATCAACTTCTGGTTCTTTGTCATCAATTCTCTCTTAATCTTTATCATTCTTTTCTTCAATATGATCTTTTGGATCATTTAATCCTCTTTTCTTTCGAGAATTTTTATCTTTAGAACCAAGAGGTCGGCCACACTTCTGGCGTGTTTTTGACTCAAGTGACTATAGGTATAATATTTTGTTATCGTCGGAACTTCAATTCGAATAGCGAGCATTTATAGTCGGAATATGTGATTTTGTAATTCTTCCGGAGTCAACAAAAGCGTCGGCATTTGATTTGCAATGCTTTGCAAATGAATTATCTTTTGAACTTCAAGTTCACATGCGCTTGTGCGCGGATCAAGATAATTTAATGATGTTGTCCAAGCAAGATCCTTTTTATGTCTGTTTTGGTTCTCCCCTAATTTAGGGAATAATGATTCATCAAAATGACAATCAACAAATCTTGTTGTGAATACATCTCCTATCGTGGGTTCAACATACCCGATAATAGAGGGAGAATCATATCCAACGTAGATCCCCTTTCTTCTTTGAGGACCCATCTTTGTAAGTTGGTTTGGTGCAATTGGAACATATACAGCACACCCAAAAATTCTTAAATGAGCTATATTTGGCTCGGAACCAAAAGCCAATTGTAAGGGAGAAAATTTGTGATAACTTGTTGGCCTTAGGCATACAAGTACTGCAGCATGCAAAATAGCATGTCCCCAAGCAGTTGTCGGGAGATTTGTTCTCATTAATAACGGTCTAGCAATTAATTGTAACCATTTAATGAATGATTCAGCTAGACCATTCTGAGTATGAACATGAGCTACTGGATGTTCAATTGTAATACCAATTGACAGGCAATAAGCATCAAAAGCTTGGGAGGAATATTCTCCAGCATTATCTAGACGGATCCTTTTGATCGGATAATCTGAAAATTGTGCTCTTAAGCGAATTATTTGGGCAAGCAATCTCGCGAACGCCAGATTGCGAGTTGATAATAAACTAACATGCGACCATCGGGTCAATGCATCAATTAAAATCATAAAGTATCTGAATTGCCCACATGGTGGATTAATTGGTCCACATATATCACCATGAATTCTTTCTAAAAATACTGGAGACTCAAACTCCACTTTTGTTGGAGATGGTTTAATAATCAATTTCCCTTGAGAACATGCAGCACATGAAAATTTATCAGATGTCAAAATCCTTTGACTTTTCAAAGGATGACCATGCGTATTTTTAATTATTCTTCGCATCATAATAGCTCCTGGATGACCCAAACGGTCATGCCAAATGATAAATGTAAAAGGATCAGTAAATTTCTGATTTACTGAATGATGCATCTCAATTGCATGGATTTTTGTGCTATATAGGCCAGAAGAAAGAGATGGTAGCTTTTCTAATAAAGATTTCTTACCCGACATTATTTGAGTAATATAAAGATGTTCAATCCCATTTTCCTCATTTGTTTCAACATGATACCTATTTCTGCGGATATCTTTAAAACTCAATAAATTTCTTCTGTATTTTGAGGAAAATAGTGCCTTATCAATAATAATTGTTGTTCCTTTAGGCAACAATATACTAGTTCTTCCGGAGCCCTCAATCACATTTGCACTATTGTTTATCGTATAAATAAATAAATATTTATTTCTCCCATTTTGAGATCAGAAAAATATTTCTCATTTTTTAGTATGGTGTGTGTAGTTCCACTATCAATAATGCATACATCATTATTAACAACAGCCATCTGAATACAAATATATATATACAAACGTAAATATTATTAGAATAGAATGAAAATGAAAATACAAAAATATCAGGGTGAGGCTTTAGTTCTTCTGGACACTGCCATCACCAATGAAATGGTTTATCCTACTGTATGAGTGTTCAAAAAAATCCAATACATCCATATGGGTAATATTGATATTAAGATCTTCAGGATCAATATCATTATCCTTAGCATCATTTATTGGATGTTGAGAAAAATTTGCTTCCACATTTTTACTTTTCAATGAAGCTTGATACAATTCAACTAAATGCTTAGCCATACGACAGTTTCGTGACCAATGACCTTTCATGTCACATCTATAACATATATTCTCATGCTTTTCTTCAATTTCTTTTTCTTTTCCCTTATGATCTTTTCTGTTCCACTTCAGGTGGCCAGTATTTCTCACAATTTGATTATGATTGTGATAAGGGAAATATCGAGCGTGTCTACGACCATAACCACGACCACGACCACGGCCACGGCCATGGCCACGACCACGACTATAACGATGGCTTCTGTTAGAGCCAACAACATTCACTTCTAGGAGTGCTGTTGAGCCAGTTGGTCTGGCTTCATGATTTCTCAATAATAACTCATTATTCTTCTCTGTAATGAGGATGGCAATAATTAAATCTGTAAATTTTGTATACCTTTTTTCTCGATATTGTTGCTGCAGGACAATATTCGAGGCATGAAAGGTGGAGAATGTTTTCTCCAACATATCTTCATCAGTCACTTTTTTTTTTCCGCATAATTTTAATTGAGATGTAATTTTATACATCGCGGAGCTATATTCATTCACGATTTTTAAAATCTTGAAACTTCAGGTGCAATCATTTATACCGTGCAGTTGGTTGTATGACCATCTTCAGGTGGTCAAATCTTTCTTTTTATCCACATGACATATAGATCTCTTTTTTTAGCATTTAGATGCATTTCTGTATGACATATAATTTTTTTTAGAAATATCAAGGGCTACAAATTCAAGTTTAACAAGGTTAGCTATAGAGATCAATAAATGCGTACCTGTCTTCTGGCTTTGATAACGGTAGAAACTCGTGCTTAGTCTTCTGGCTTTTGTAACGGTAGAGATTCGTGCTGATAACGTGTTATAAAATTAGGGTAGTGTTAGAATAAAATCTACATACTACACACTAAGAAAATTCTAACTATTCTTTGCACAAGAATTTTTCTTTTCAAACTTCTCTTTTTCTTTCTCTCACAATTCTTTCTCTAATCTTTCTTTCACAAAATGATGGTGTATTCCAAGCTTAGAGAATA
The DNA here is from genome assembly GCA_026120185.1 of Voacanga thouarsii. Classification (NCBI taxonomy): domain Eukaryota; kingdom Viridiplantae; phylum Streptophyta; class Magnoliopsida; order Gentianales; family Apocynaceae; genus Voacanga; species Voacanga thouarsii. The sequence continues at coordinate 2,327,132 of JANUWF010001636.1, read as the reverse complement.
GCTCTATTTATAGAGCTCTCATAAGTGGAATACATCATGGCATACATCATCTTCTATAATATATCATGGAATACATCATCTTCCATAATACATCATGGAATACATCATCTTCCATAATACAATATGGAATACATCATCATCTACTAATCTTAATTAGTAGTGTCTCCACTAAATGATGGGCAGCTTCCACTAATTCACAATATATCATAACAAATAGAAGTAAAGTCTTGTGTTTTTAAAAAAGGTCAATATTGAGGAATTTATTCTTTTGCCCCCCGCCGAGCCTCTGCAACTGGCCCAATTTGGAAAGGTCAATACCCCAAGCCTGTCAATTAGTGGGCTTAGAAGTAAATATTGTCCTGGCTGTTAAAAATTAAGTGGAAATTGGCTAGGCTCATATCCTGTGGCCCAAAACTTCTCGTTTTCTCTTCTCTCCTTATTCTCCCTCCGCCGAGTGCAAAAAACTCTTGATAATTGATTTCATCACAATTAATTATGTAAAAAAAGAAACAGGTTTTCAAATTTTTGGAAGTCATTTAGAAAATTTTTTGTAGCTACAATTATCTATCGTTTTAAAAATAAATAAAATATTTACTATTTTTTAATTTTATCATTATCATTTATTACTATATTAAACTTTATCATTTATTACTTTATCAAATCATGTTATTAAGAAAAGGTTGATTTAATTTTTTTATTTTCTTAAAACTCTATAAATAAATTTAAAAAAACACTTTTTTGGGCTTTATGTGCTAAAACTTTAAACCACTTATAAATAGTATATTTGGTAATTTAATTTAGTATTTAAATCTAGTTAATTAAATAATTATTTTATTAAGTATGTTTAATAAAGAATAATATTAAACACTTAATTAATTAAATATATTTGATAACATATTTTTATTGTCATTTAATTGATTAAGATGTACAAAATTTTTATTATAAATTTTAATCAAAATGAAAGTTATTCAGATTTAATAAATAAATATGTTAAATACTTATTTAATTATTAATATTTTAATATTTAATTTAAATTATAATAAAATATAATATACAAATAAATTATAATAAATTTAGACTTCAAATATAGTATACAGTCTTTAAACTTTAGTTTTTAAAATTCAATAATTAAATATTCAGATTTTAATTTTTAAAATTTAATTTTATTAAATGAGTCTAAAAATAACCAAAGAAAGTATTAAGCCATTTAGTATGTAAGTGGATAGTAATTACATTGAGATAAAATTGTTTGAACATAATAAAATATTATTAAATATATAGAGTTATGTAGGATCTAAAGTACACCCAAAGAAGGAAAAAATGATATATTATGAGTAGGACTATTAATGAGTCGGGTATACTCGAATTCGTATCGAATCATTTTTTTTTAACGGATTTGATATCTCTGTTTTTATAACCCGACCCGACCCGTTTAATTTATATAATTAGGTTTAAATACGAAACTATAATACCCATATCTATTTATCTTATTACAAAATTAATATAATATATTATATTTTATATTATTACATTTTTCTCAACCTTTGGATTGTACTTAATTTATATATGTGGTCTGAAAATTCAGACATGCTCCCAGTAAACCTTGCAACCCTCAAACAGTGCCATCTAAGTCTCATCTCTCTCTCTCTCTCTATCAGTTTCCACTCTCGAGATTTTTCTCTCTCACGCTGACATCTGAAATCTTCCCTTTTTCTTGCTTGTGATTGTTGTAGAACTTGACATGTTCTTGTGCGGTTTTATCAAATTCCATTAGAGGTGAAGTCAGTGTTGCGGAAAAGGAGCTTCGAATTTACATTCTTTTGAAGTTAGTGTTGTAGATCTGAACGTTTTTTTTTTGTTGTAAATCTGAGATATTATTATTTATTTATTTTTTATTTTCTTCTATATTATAATAGTATTCACGACGGGAGTAGTTATTCGTATTGTGAAATTTACACCTTTTTCTTTTCTTTTTTATTTTCTTTTATTACTTGACCTGAACACGTTATATGTATAATCGAGTATACGACTCTTTATATTATATTCGACAGGTATTAAAATTAGGACCGATACATATTAATACTAATTGGATCCAGATTCAGAACAGAGTGATTTTATTTCGATACGATCAATTTATAATTTTAATTATGAGTATATAATAATTCTTAAAAAATAAAATATATTTCTATTCACCGAAGCCTCAGCATATGGGCTGTTAGGTAGAAAGCATATGAGTACAATGGAAACCTGTCAAATATGAGAAACAAAAACAAGTACCGAACTATCAATAATGGGAGAGAGGGAGTACATGTGTAACCGGGCAGGCGTGAAATGAAGGTTGCCGCCATGCCACCCAGCTGATCACATGGACCTTAGAATTGGTAGTCAAATTTACCGCATGCTTGTCTGCTCCTTTCTTTCCCGGTTTTAACATACCATCCAAGTTTTGGACCCTCTCCTCTTTGCACATATATGCGTATCATCTACCTAATTTGTCAGGCTTCTTGTCCCCATGATCCGGACGCGATCCATGAATCTGATAGCACAATTATTTAATAATATTTTTCGTTTTATTAAAATAAATATTTAATTTTAATTTTATATATTATATCATAAATTTATTATTATTTTATATACATATCACATAAGTTGTGGGCACGATTGAGGAAAGTTCTTATTACCAGATTGTATTCTTTGAGGGGATAGATCTTGGGCATATCCATAGAAATATTCTGTCTTTCATCAAATATCTTAGCAGAGATAAAATGATAATGAAACACATAGCAAGTTACCAGGGATGGATTTGGGGTTCCTTCATTGTATCCTTCTTCTAAAATTTTCAAAAACTATTTCTTTCTATTTTACAAAAAATATATATATAATATTATTTTTTATCATTTTATTCCTTATAATTTTACTCCCAAATTTTAGATTTTGATTTCGTTCCTGAAAAAAAGTATAGGAGGGAAGAACTAAATAGTGTTGTCAAATCATCTTATTTTGGTTAATATATGATACTACTTTCCTTTTCAAGCCACTCTGATACATAGTAGATGTTGTCTGGTAGCTGCAAATAGCTAGGACAGCCAAACAATTACTGAAAGGGAAGGGTTTTATTTACTTTTTTGAGGTACAACGTATCTTAAGTTATGAATCAAATTCATAATTTTACGGAAGCACCACTACTTACAAGTTTGTTTTTTTTTCAATGCACCGGGGGCAATTTTATTTACTTCTAATACATATTCTTAGAAACTTCAAAATTTTTAAATTTATCTTAAAATTTTAAAAAGTCTTTTTTTAGAAGGGAGGAGGAAAGACAAAGAGTAGAGAATGGAATAGGGAAAAGGATGAGACGCATCCCGATTTCGAATTCAAAACTTAAATGTCAAACAATAATCCTTCTAAAATAAATTATTATAGACTTTTAAAATTTTATATTTTGCCCTCAAAAAGTTTTTAAAAACCATAACATCATTCTCTTAGTATAATTTGTCTCTCCAACCCTAAAACTATAGTTCCATCTTTGTATATTCTCATGCTCATGCATGTCCCTTTGCTATAGGAAAAATTATAGCCAGCTTAATTAGCTATCCCGTCAAGCAACCAAGGGGAGGAGGGTGCATACAAAAATGAGGCCAATTGGAATACCGCAATCCAATGTATATATGGAGAAAATGTTCTGTTGGCCAACAAACTTGGCTTTGTCTGTGCTCTTAAATGCAAGAAGCATCAAATGAACTATACATATAAACCTGCACATTTTCCTTCTTTATTTGTCCGCCTTTAAGGGTTGGTATGAAATTAATTAATATCGTATGAGAAGTCAGAAATGTGCTCTATCTAATGAAACATTAGTCAAGAGTCATGTTACACGTTCAAGAAAACTTCACTGAAATACCAAAAACACGTTGGGAAAATTAATGATGAGAGAATAATAATGTCCACTTGTTTGTTGATGCTCCAAACTCTCACCTGTAATGGGGAAAATTCTAGCATGGACCAACTGTATTGATGAGTTGTACCGTATAATTTAGTTGTACGATACAACTCATCAATGCATTTGATCCACGAGTTCACAATCCATATAAAAATTCCTCCCTGTAATGGTCAGGAATTGTTAATATTGTATTAATTGTTGAAAATACATACATCTAACTCTATTCTATGAGACATATTATAGGTAAAATGGAATCAGAAACATGAGTTTGGGAGGGAGAGATTATACTAAGAAGATAGTATTATAATTTTTGAAAATATTTTGAAAGATATAATATAAAATTTTTAAAGTTAATTTTAAAATTTTAAAAAAAATTTGAGACGGGCAGCCCCGTCCTCCCCCCCCTAGGTCTGTCAATGATTGACGGGAAAAATTAAATTGCCTAACACTAGTGCTTTAACTCATTCATTAATCGATGTGTAAGATAACTTAACATACTTCTTCAAGCCTAGCTAGGGATGGACATTTGGAGTTTGAAGTTCACAAAACTGGACATATGTGAATAGCTTGCATTAGACAGGTTGTTTGGATATCAGGTTGAAAAATTTGTGGGCTTAACTTCACTTCAAAAATCCTTCTAATAAAGGAAAGAATTATTCAAAACTTATAAGAAGCAATTTGATTTACTATCTAGTTAATGTAGGATAACTAGACATGAATAATCATAACATCCTTTATAGAAAAAAGGACTGGAAAAGAAAAGTTAGTATTAGGACGAATTCAATCAAGTTAAAAGAACCATATTGAGATAAAAAATAATTGATTAAGTTACATAAACTAGTACTAGGACAAATTCAATCGAGTTAAGAGAATCATATCGAGATAAAAATAATTAATTAAGATATATAATAAAAAATTTAAAATTTTGTTATAAAATTAGGATAGTGTTCGAATAACATCTGCACACTACACACTAAGAAAACTCTAACTATTCTTTGCACAAGAATTTCTCTTCAAACTTCTCTCTTTCTTTCTCTCACAATTCTTTCTCTAATCTTTCTTTCACTAATCTTTCTTTCACAAAATAATGGTGTATTACAAGCTTAGAGAATAGCTCTATTTATAGAGCTCTAATTAGTGGAATACATCATGCCATACATCATCTTCCACTAATCTCAATTAGTGGTGTCTCCACTAAATGGTGGACATCTATAAAAATCTTCTCTAATAATTCACATAAATCCATAATTAGTGGACCCTCCACTAATTAATGTAGATTCCAATAATTCATAACACTCCCCCTTGGATATCCATCCATTACATAAAGAATATGCCTCGTTAAAACCTTACTAGATAAAAACCCAGTGGGAAAAAAAATCTAGTGAAGGAAAAAGAGTACACTATTCTATATGTCTGTTTATTACTCCTCCTGATGAGATGATTCCTTTAAATCTTTAAACCGACGCATACCGATTTTATATCTCAACTTCTCAAATATTGCAGTCGGTAAAGTCTTCGTGAAAATATCTGCGAGGTTGTCACATGACCGAATTTGTAGCACATCAATTTCACCTTTCTTCTGGAGTTCATGAGTAAAGAAGAATTTTGGTGAAGTATGTTTTGTCCGATCTCCTTTAATATATCCTCCTCGTAATTGAGCTATGCAAGCTGCATTGTCTTCATAAAGAGGAGTTGGAATATCTTTGATTGATGATAATCCACAACTTTCTCGGATATAATGAATCATGGATCTTAGCCATACACATTCTCGACTTGCTTCATGAATGGCTATAATTTCAGCATGATTTGAAGAAGTAGCTGCTATAGATTGTTTCGTAGAACGCCATGATATAACAAAGATTTCCACATGTAAATAGATAGCCCGTTTGAGAACGTGCTTTATGTGGATCAGATAAATAACCAGCATCTGCATAACCAATCAATGTTGGGCTGGTTTTATTTGAATAAAATAATCCGAGATCAATTGTACCTTGGAGATATCGAATGACTTGTTTAATTCCATTCCAATGTCGTCGTGTTGGTGAAGAACTAAATCTTGCTAATAAATTGACAGCAAAAGTAATATCAGGTCGTGTATTATTAGCAAGATACATCAATGCACCAATTGCACTGAGATATGGTACTTCAGGACCAAGAAGTTCTTCAACATCTTCTTGAAGTCGGAAAGGACCGAATGATCATTGGAATACTCAATGGATGTGCTTTGTCCATGTCAAATCTTTTTAGAACTTTTGCTGTATATGTTGAATAAATGTTCTACTTGTCAAATATTCAATTTGTAAACCAAGACAAAGTATACTTTTACAACCATCCTTGATGTCGAATAATCAATTGTTTCTTGGAGCTCTTCAAGAGTTCCAATAAGATTAAAATCATCAACATATATAGCTAATATCACAAATTTAGAATCAGATTTCTTAATAAAAACGCATGGACATACTTGGTTATTTTAAATCTCGCTTTCAATTAATATTCACTAAGATAATTGAACCACATGAGCCCAGATGACTTTAGGCCATATAATGATTTCTGCAATTTGATGGAGTAATTTTCACGAGGATGATGTGTATATGCTTCTGGCATATGAAATCATTTGGGGATTTTCATGTAAATATCATTTTCTAAATTTTCATACAAGTAAGCAGTGACAACATCTAATAGGCGCATATTTATCTTTTCATGTACTGCCAAACTGATAAGATATCGGAGTGTAATAGCATCAACAATAGGAGAATAAGCTTCATCATAATCAATATTTGGTCTTTGTGAAAAACCTTAGGCTACTAATCGCGATTTATATCGAACAATTTCACTCTTTTCATTGCGCTTTCGTATAAATATCCATTTGTAACCAACAGGTTTTACGCCTTCTGGTGTTCGGACTGCAGGTCCGAAGACTTCACGTTTTGTCAGTGCATTTAACTCCGATTGAATCGCATCTTTCCATTGCAGCCAATCTTTTCTATGCCGACATTCATCAATTGATATTGGTTCAGGATCATCAATATCCTGTGTAACATTAAGAGATATATTGTATGCAAATATATTATCAATAACAGTTTCTATTTGATTCCAACTTCTACCGAAAGTGGTATAATTGATAGAAATTTCAGTGTTACTTTCATTTATGTCTGGTTCTTTGTCATAAGTTTTCTCTTGGTCTTTATCATTCTTTGCTTTAATATGATCATCTGGACCATTAATCCTCTCTTCTTTCGAGGATTTTTATCTTTAGAACCAAGAGGTCGGCCATACTTCTGGCATGCTTTTGGCTCAGCAATTATATGTAAAATCTTTTGTTCTGTTAGAACTTCAATTAGAATAGGAGCATTTATAGCTGGCATATGCGATTTTGTTACACTTCTAGAGTCAATAAAAGCGTCTGACATTTGATTTGCAATGCTTTACAAATAAATTATCTTTTGAACTTCAAGTTCACACGCCCTTGTATGCGGATCAAGATAATTTAACGATGTTGTCCAATCACGATCTTTCTTGTACTATTTCTGTTCTCCCCCTAATTTAGGGAATAATGATTTCACAAGAGAATAAGAAAAGAAATATAAGAAAATGATGACAAGCAGAAAATGCCAAGAAAAATATCTCATTTTTTTTTTCACTCTTCCCGGTACCGACTTTTCCTATTCCTCTCTTGTCTTTTCTTCTCTTCCGACCCTCTACCTACCCTCTACCTCTTCTTCTTCCTCATACAGATATATATATATATATATGTATGTATCGATATATATCTCAGTCATCAGTCATTAGTAAATATTAAAAACAAAAATCACAAAGCAGATATGGAGACTCGTAATTCATTTGAGACATGGTCAAATTTTGACTCTGTTTCTGCAACAGATTTTGATGTATTTTCCTTTCCAAACCAACCGCTTCTGCCTAATTCGAACACAGAAGATTTTGATATGTTTTCCTTTCCAAACCAACTGCTTCCTCTTAATTTCAGGTGAGATACCTTTGAGGGCTTCCATTTGTTTTTAGTGTGCTTGATAATGAAATTAAACTCTCTTTTGGTTTGTTTTTTATGTAAATCAGTGGAAGTTTTGAACATACTGCTTTGGACCAAGTTGATCTGCCCCTACAAGAAACTGCTTTTGATACTGTTCCTCTTGATGCTATTCCTTTGAATGAGGATATACTTGTGCATGATCCTTTATACTCTCTAATGGATTTTGAACAAAGTCAGAATATGATTCCAAGTTATTATACATTTAAACATGGATTTTGAATGGTATTATCTTTACTGATATTATTTTCTTTTTCTAGGAGAAATAATGAGTGGTCTTGGCAACGAAGTCGGAGTAAGTACTCATGAAATGCATAATATCGAAATTCAAGATAATATTGCAGACAAAATTCCTGGGGAGAAGAAGATGATTAAGAGGCAGAGAGAGAAGAATGGCAATAACTCCCAGACACTATCAAGAAAAATAATTTCGCAATACTTTTACCTACCAATCAAGAGCGCAGCCAAAGAACTGAATATTGGCATAACCCGTCTCAAGAAAAGATGTAGGGAGTTAGGAATTCGTCGATGGCCTCACAGGAAGTTGGTGAGCTTGGAGACCATAATCAAGAATGTTCAGGTTCTCTCTCATACATACTTATAATTTGCAAGTATGAAACTATGAAAAATTTATAAGTAAATAACCGATAATATCACTTCGATTTATAGGAGATGCAAAATAAAGAAGAAGGAGGACATATGGCTGAGAAGAAGTTGAAAGAAGCCATTGCGATACTGGAATGTGAAAAACAGTTGGTGGAAGAAAGTCCTAATACACAGTTAGAGGATCAAACACAGAAATTGAGACAAGCATGCTTCAAGGCCAAATATAATAAGAAATTTAATTATAATAAACTTAAGGAGATCATAAAATCCCAAGACTCATTTCGCAGTAATTTTACGGCTAATTCTGCTGCTAGTCTCGATACTGGCTCAAAGGGGAAAGAAAATGAGGAGGATGCCGAAAAAGAGGAGCTGAAGTCCATAATTACTAATTGTTTGTCTTCCTCTAATGTAAATATTGAAAAAGAACAATTACAAACCTTCATCTTAAATTTGTCAGCTCAATTACAAAAGAGCAACTATAAGTATGTATCCTCAAGTTCATATGAACACTAGTGATATGAATAAAAGATGTGATGCTTATTATTAATGGAAATATCTTTTTCCCTTATTATCTTTTCTGTTCCACTTCAGGTGGCCAGTATTTCTCTGTAATAAGGGAAACATCGAGTGTGTCCATGACCATAACCACGGCCACTGCCACAATTACGACTATAACGATGGCTTCTACTGGAGTCAACATCATTCACTTCTGGGAGTGCTGTTGAGCCAGTTCATCTGGCTTCATGATTTCTCAATAATAACTCATGTTAAATTTGTCAATTTTGGATACCATTTTTCTCGATATTGTTATTGCAGGACAATATTCGAGGTATGAAAAGTGGAGGATATCTTCTCCAATATAACTTCATCAGTAACTTTTTCTCCACAAAATTTTTAACTAAGATGTAGTTTTATACATCACGGAGTTCACGGTTTTACAATCTTGCAACTTCAGGTGCAACCATTCATACCGTGCAGTGGGTAGTATGACCATTTTCAGGTGGTCAAATCTTTTTTTTTTTTATCCACATGACATATGGATCTCATTTTTTTTAGCATTTAGATGCATTTATGTATGACATATAATTTTTTTTTTTCAAAAATATCAAGGGCTACAAATTCGAATTTAGCGAGGTTAGCCATATAGATCAATAAATGTGTACCTGTCTTCTGGCTTTAATAACAGCAGAGACTCGTGCTGATAACGTGTTATAAAATTAGGATAGTGTTCGAATAACATCTACACACTACACACTAAGAAAATTCTAACTATTCTTTGCACAAGAATTTCTCTTCAAACTTCTCTCTTTCTTTCTCTCACAATTCTTTCTCTCACAATTCTTTCTCTAATCTTTCTTTCACAAAATAATGGTGTATTACAAGTTTAGAGAATAGCTCTATTTATAGAGCTCTAATTAGTGGAATACATCATGCCATACATCATCTTCCACCAATCTCAATTAGTGGTGTCTCCACTAAATGGTGGACATTCATAAAAATCTTCTCTAATAATTCACATAAATCCATAATTAGTGGAGCCTCCACTAATTAATGTAGATTCCAATAATTCATAACAAATTTAAATTATATCTTCTTCCCTTTGATAAGAATTATATTGTTGAGAGACACATAAGTGAATGATTAGCTCGTGATAGCCGGCATATGACAAAACAGAAATACTCAAATAATATATAGTCTTCCATGGATATGGGCCCTTGTTCTCCATCATGATGTAGCACCTGATAACAGTGGCTTTGATACTACAATTTTGCCGTAATAATCAACTAAGATTTGCCCTAGATATTATTCCTCTGGCCTACGTTTGCCCATTTGCATTTTGCGTGTCTAATGACGCCGGGTACTTTCGAATAACTCATATATCACATTCTGCAGGTTTAGGGTTCATTACTTGCTTCAGTTCAGAGATCAAACGGATTGATAATTTGATGTATTAATTTACAGCACCTCCATGGCATATGCAAAACAGAATGCTATTTGGCAGCTAGAGGATATTGTTTATAGGGTCAAAACACATGTGTATACATTGCATTCTTTATTTTATATAGTAATGTTTTGATTTTATTTGAATACAATCGTTGGATATTATATGCACTTAACTTAACTATGCTAGCTGATAGGATCTTTGTAGCTGCTGGGCAGCAAAATTGTTGTATATATTTTTTTATCAATATAATATTTACATTTTGATTTTTTTTTTTAAAAAAGGTCTCTATGTGCACGTCTGGATCTCACGTTCAATGCCCGTTTTCTTTTGGCCAAATCAGCCATCTTTCACATGAAAACTTGATCGACACTTGACGAGCTAACATCTTCTTGGTTATGTGTATATATATATCTCTACTACATGAAAAAGGTAATTTAGCGACGGATGACAACTGTCGCTAAAATAGGTATCGATATTAGCGACCAAATAAATAGTGATGAAATTGTAATGACTATTTAATTAATGATATTATAATTAAGTTTGCAATTAAAGGTAGTTGTTAAGTGGTCGCTAATTTTGCGACGATTTAGTGATGGCAAAAAAATTTTATTTAAAAAAATTTAATGAATTTAGCGACGGTAAAAAATTTTATTAGGCGACTCGACTCGGACTAACCCGACCCAATTCGCCAAGAATATTATGAGATTATGTGGGACATAGGGGCTCAAACCTGTATCCTTATTGTGGGAGAGTACGTGCTCCACTACTAAGTTATAGATATTTTTGTGATTTTTTATACTATATATTAATTATATAATATATTTTTTTGTGAATTATCGACGGATTTGTAAAGGATTTGTGAAGGATCAACGACGACTCATTTTTTTGTTGTAAATTCGTTGCACATTAGCGACGGATTAGTGAAGGCTTGCGTAAAAATAAATTAATTTTAGAATTTTGAAATTTCATTGCAAAGCCATCGCTAACGAGTAAAGGATTTCCGATAGATTTAATTTTCTTTAGTTTTAATTTATAATTAGATGAATTCGTCAAAAATCCGTCGTTAATTAACGACAGATTCATGGCCGTCACAAAGCCATTGCTAATTAGCGAGGGATTTGCTACGAATGTTAATTTCCTTTAGTTTTAATTCATAACTAGATGAATCTGTCGCAAATCTATAGTTAATTAGTGAGGGATTTGAGACCAATTTTTATTTTCTTTAGCTTTAATTTATGATTAGATGAATCTGTTTCAAATCCATCGCAATTAGTGATGGATTCCTGGCCGTCGCAATGCTAATTATCAAGGGATTTGCAATGGATTTTAATTTCCTTTAATTTTAATTTATGAAGATGAATTCGTTGTGAATTAGCAATTAATTCATGACTATTGTAAATCCGTCGTTAATTAGCGAGAGATTTGTGATGAATTTTAATTTCTTTTAGTTTTAATTTATGATTAGATGAATATGTTGCAAATATGTCGCTAATTAGCGACATATTTGCAACATATTGACGAATTCCTAATCATCGAAAATTCGTCGCTAATTACTGAGGGCTTTATAATGAATTTGAATTTCTTTTAGTTTTAATTTATAATTAGATGAATCCGTCGTTAATTCTTCGCCAATTAGCGATGAATAGTTGAAAAATTAAAAAAATATTTTTAAAATTTGATTTTCAATCGCAATGCCATCGTAACTTAATGATGAATTCTTATGTCATCGCTATTCCGTTGCTAAACTGCATTTTTCTTGTAGTGCTATGAGGTTGGAGGATGCTGGTTGATCGGGTATCCAAAGGAGGTTGGGTACTTGGATCAAGTTCGGACGAGTTACTTTTAAAGGAAAAACACTCGTAAGTAGGAGGAGGATAACATGCTCCTATATTTTAGTTAGTGACTAATTAATCTTTTGTAAGGGAAGGTGGGGAGACAAAAGGAGTGCTAGTGGAGGTGGTAAGGGAACTTACCTTCCTATGATATAAAAAGGTTTCTTTTTATAAAATTTTAAGCAAAATTTTTCTTTTGAACTTCTATGAATGCTGGATGAAGACTCTTGTATTTATCTTTTGTTGAGTTAAGAAGGGTCAATGCTCATGTTATATAAGTATATTATTATGTATCAAATTCAAAATTTTTAAGCGATAAGGAGAACATTTTGATCATATTGATAAGAATTATTGAGTACGTACATGGTGTATCCTTCTTGAAATTGATGTAAAAGGCAAAAAGGCAGAGATCTAGAAGGAAGCAACGAGCAAATTAGGGGATAAATTAAAGAACCGCATGAGAGATATGCTATTTTAAAAAAATCTTTGTAATTACTTCCAGACACAGGTGAAATTGTCACTTTCTTGGTTGGGGTTTGACAATTATTGTACCTGCATTGAGTTGTCTTCCTTCTCCATTATTTTGGAAGACAAATTTGTGGCTAGTGGATAGGACAAAAAAAAAAAAGAGGGGAAAAAGAAAAATCCCAGAACAGATTCTGGAGGTGTGAAAAGAAATAAAAACATGCGAGGGAAAAGAATGCATTCCAAGATCTCAAGATTTTCCTTCACAAGATGGATCATTTTCGTGATTAATGAGTCCTGAACTTGCCAAATAGGAACGCCTGTTAGCATATCATGTTGGCATTTATGATGCCAAATTTAAAAGTGTGGCCCGTAAATTGGGAACAAGCATAAATGAAACCATGTGTTTTCGTACGTTGTCTGTCTTATAACACAACGTACGTGAACTTCACAAAGTTGGGCTGGCTCCATTGGCGTTGGCTTTGGCTTTGGCTATAAACTTGTAATTAATATGATGATCTTCTCTTAAACATTTTTATTACTTGAAAAAAACATGAAATTAGTTCATCGACCAAGTATATTAGTGATGTGTATCGTGTATAATATAAATTATATGATATAATTTATTAATATACTTGATCCATCAATCTATGTTTCATGTAAAAATTACTATCATGTGTGAGTCATGTATTGCTGTGATTGTCGTTCTTCACTTAGACTTCGTCTCAGAGACCAACCTGGTGAAGAATAGCTGTCTTCTCTCGAACTCGTTCTTGGTTAGCATTCAATGAATTAGTCCATTTGTCCATTTATATGCAATGTCTAATCCAAAACAACTCCCTTCCAACTCAGACTCCTACACACAAAGGATACTTCTATCCATAACATCTAGACATGAAACTGACGTACCATTTGTTCTTTTGCGCATTCATGTTGCTTTTTTATGCATACCTATCATAATAATAAGACTCCACCAATAAAATCCTTTGCCTGACAGCAAGGAGTGTATTCCTTTAGGAACTGCATTTTGTTATTACATCTTGAATTTGTGGCTGCCTAATAAATTTAATTTGGCTCATTGCTTGTCATTTAAACAAAATTCCGTGTAGAGTAGTGAATTATGATGTGGCCAAAGAAAGATGGAAGTTAGATGAAGCTCTTAAACCTGAAAGGACAAGAGAAAGTTTCATTAGTGGCTCCAAGTATTCCAAATTCCGTGCGCGTTTTTTTTCAAGATCTACTAGGCATTGAAACCCTAAAGTTGCTAAGAACTTTTGGAATAATATATATACCTAATGCACTAGGACTAACGGAGGAAAGAAGAATCAAATCTAGGGAATAAAGAGGTTGGTTCTTTCTTAAGGATCAAAAAACAAAAACAGCTGTGTCTTCTTGCATTATAGCGCGGCTTTCTCTATAAAGTGCCAGTTGGGTGCATGTTGCTTCACACTTTGGCTTCGGGAAATTTATTAAAATTATTTCAACTCAAAAGCGAGTGACAAAATGATGGTATTATATAGCCAAGAGATGCAGAATATAGCCAACAGAGGCACTGGAATTTCAGGCAGAAAACGAGAGGGGCTCAGCGAGCTCCACTCGACTCAACTCTTCATGCAAAAGCGAAAGAAAGTGAAAAGTCTTATAATACCCCACTTTGCTCTGTCAAATTTTGTATTTGGTGCATTTTGTTTTGTGGATTGACGAGGACTTGAGCTATAAAGCAAGCAATCTCAGGACTAGCTAGTCCAAAGCAACCTGGAAGAACTTGAATGGAATGTTAAAAAAGCACCAATTTATGGAGAAGAAATTTGTCAAGAAATCACTTGCCGACATAGTCATCCTCCACGTTTAAAACTTCACATTTGCTTGACCTTATTTTTCATATGTTTGGATGAAGAAAAGGAGAGAAAAAAAAACATAGAGGAATAAAGAAAAAGATCATGGATATCACCCGAAAGATAAAATTGCACTCACACAAAAATTCAAAAAATATTCTTTATTACTTTTCTTTTTGGTTACTTTCTAGACACGATAATGTTTTTATCTTTTATTGGTATAATAATTTTACCAATGAGATGGAAGAAAACTTCTAAAAATCTCAAGAAAACAAAGATAATAATTAATTTTTACTACTCTTTAATTAGCCCCTGCCATATAGATGAGATGAGGAGAAGAAGGTTGATATATACCTTTTATATATGAGCATAGTACAATCGAAGAATGCTAGGGTGCGTGTAACTAAC
Source organism: Voacanga thouarsii (assembly GCA_026120185.1). Lineage (NCBI taxonomy): Eukaryota > Viridiplantae > Streptophyta > Magnoliopsida > Gentianales > Apocynaceae > Voacanga > Voacanga thouarsii. Next base: position 2,312,056 of record JANUWF010001636.1, on the reverse strand, counting down.
GAATATTATTGTGGCTTATAATTTTTGTTTGGACTTTAGAGGCTCCAATTAGGATAGCTTGGATAAGTAGAATATTTAAATGGCATTGGCCAGCATAAAAGCAACATTTGGTGTCCACTTGCAGTCTAATCTCCATCCAAGAGACTTGAGTCCTCGTCGTGAGGCATGAATTAAGTACTCTGCTTTGCAATAAAGACACCAAAGAGACGAAGATAAGCAAAAAGTAGGATTTGCGTTGCTGTCATGTGAACCTTTTGTGGAAATTACCTTACCTAAAAGAACAGAAGTCTGATACAACAAATAGTAAATAAACTATTATTTAACTCTCTTCTAGTATATTATATGTTAAAAATATGCAATTTAATTTTAACCTAAAAATCGTTTTGTAAGAGAATGATTGGTCTATTAATCAGCCAATGTAGAATACTAATATTCCCCCGATCATAGTTAAGGCTAGACAAACGTGAATGTCCCGATCATACTCAAGTTCCTAATTTGCATGTGGTCTAGTAAGGTTTTCGTATAGTTTGATCTTTTATTATGTATCTATTATTCTTCATAATTTATGGGTAGAGGTCTGTCAAACTCCCATCAAAGTTCTGATGATGTTTGATTAAAAAAAAAAAAAGATTATAAGGTGATTCTGATATAGGTTTATAATATGAGTTTAACCCTACTCTAAAAAATGTGAGGATAATTATCCGAAATTTATATAAAAAGTACTAAAATTCACTAACTAGTTGATGTAAATAACACAAAAATATATTCAATTAAAAGAAATTAAGCTGCAGCTTTCACCAGTTGCGTTTTGTATACCAAAACAACAGAAATCTCTATCAGCAAAAGTGAAAGGAATCGCCAAGTAGTCCTAAAACAGAAGATCAAACTCACTTGTATCATTCTTGGTATAAGATATAAGCTTTAAATGAAAAGGAAAAAAGTTGAGAACATTACCGAATATGTCATAATCTTATCAAGTTGAGCTCATAGCCATCAGAGAGGTACAAATCAGTAGATATTGTGCCTCTTTTAAGCAGATTATATCGAAAAATGGATGGCTCTAGTGTTCAAAGAATCAGTAGAAAATCAAATACCATATCATATATAGATAATCTTCATTAATCATTGTCGTCTTTTTCATTATAAAATGGAGATTACGTATTAAGTCACGAAATTTATCATATAGAATCATCTGGTTGAAAATGAGATCTCTTATGATCAAGAAACATGGGATGCTCTTCCATGGAGAAAACGAACAATACCTGCTTATGTCAAGCTTGCTGTTTGAGTCACAAAGTAGGAAACTTCCTCTTGTAATTGGACAATTTCCTCGGTAAGGGATGACTATGAAAACCATTCACTATCGAAGAAAGAGTAAAATACTAAGTTTTGGTTGTTGTTTCCCTTGCTGCTGGGTAGATACGTGCCAATTAGCAACAAAAGATCTTCAAGATTGCCCACAGCTTTTAAGGGAAAAAGAAGCCAACAAAGGTTAACTCAAACTGCGCTTTTGGGTTTATTTCTTTTTCTCCCACCTCCATTTTGACTGGCTCTAAAACCCATTTCATGGCTTAGTTTAATCTTTACAATAAGTTCGATTACCTTCCCCCGAAGCATCTTTATAATATATATATATATATATATATATATATATTCAGAAATTATATATAAATATATAAATATTAATTTATTTATATAGAGCTTAAAAATATATATATCATATTAACTTAGTTAGAGGAGTTGGAAGCAGGGGTGTACTTGTTGGCAAAGAAACAAGTTGTTAGTTATAAAAATTGGACATATGTTTCACATTGTAATCATTCATTTGACTGATGTGATATTACACAGCACAAATTGTTTGAACGTCGAACAGCAATTGGAGCCCTGCAATACCCTCATATATCCCACTTGTTATTAATCATTAAATTATGCTTCAACTGACGCTTAACAGTCCAAACTAGAAAAAATGTGAGTGGCTCACTTCTTACATACGATAAAAACTCCATCAATTTGTGGTTGACTGAAAGTCTCTTCCACCCGACAACTCATGATAACCCAGAAACCACAGCCGTTGCCAGCCACAGAGTAAGAAGATTTCTAGACTTTTGAGACACCGACAAATGGAAATTCATGCAGGACTGATCAATCATTTCTGCTTCCTACCTGGAAAGAAATTGTTCTTTTGGTGTTTCTTTAATTTTCTTTTTTTTAAGGGCAAAAACACATAATCTAATAGCAATTTCATTCCAAGAAAATCAATATCATGGGTAGAGTTGTCCATAGGAGTTGGCAAAGAGCTACAAAGGCAAGAGCCATATTAGAAATCTTCTTCAATATACCCTTCCAAGTGGACACAATTATGAGTTCATTTCTATCCGTTGAGCATTAAGGTAGCTATAACAGTAGCACGCCAACTAGTCCTATTTATATTGATGCCGACAAAGTTGTTCATGAAAATGTTAGCATGCAAATTGCAAGCAAAATTCCTACAATTAACTGATTCCATCGACCTAGTTGGGGGGGGGGGGGGGAATTTATTGTTCTTCCTTTGTCTTTGAAAATCATTTTTTTTTTTTGGGGGAGCCAAATGGTAACATAGATTGAATTTATATTCTTTTTGTGCGTTCAAATGGAACCAACGACCGATGGCGTCACGAAACCAGCTGCCTATTTGCGTGTAAGGACTTGGTACTATGCATGGTAACCTTATTACGAAATTGGAATAATTGGATTAATCAAATGGAGAGAAGTACAGGAAGATCACGACCTATTCCCTGGTGTTCATGATTTTCCCTTGGTATTGAAAGTGTCTATAGCAGTTTTCCTACTATAACGATCACACCATTAATGGTATGAGTGAAAAAGGATTGATTTGAAATGAATTTTATAAAAAATTATTAAATATATGAAGTTAAAGGTGTTTAAAAAAAAGTATGATAAGTTAATATAAATGAAAAATGATTGATTTAAAATGAGTTTTATAAAAAATTATTAAATATGTGGAGTTAGATGCATTTAAAAAAAAGAGTATAATAAATTATGAGTAGATGACCGTTATCAAAAAATAAAAATTATATAAAATAATAATATATTTAAATTACAGTAAAATTTTAATTTAAAATAGGAATAGAAAATTTTTACTTAAGTATAAGAAATTTTTATATGGACCCAATCGGGAAATACTTAGGTGGACCCGATCCACCGTGGACCAATGTATCAAGTGTTATACAATATGCAGTGTAAGTTGTACATTTTTAGAAATGTACAATACATTTATGCATTGGTTCACAGTGGATCGGGTCCACCCAAGAATTTTTCAGACCCAATCTACCGTGGACCGAGTGTTTTGAGTGGTGTACCATATGCAGTATAAATTATACACTTCTAGAAAGGTACAACACTTTAAAGTAGTGGTCTACGGTAAACCCAATTCATATAAGAATTTCACCTTAAGTATAGTCTAATATGTACACATCAATCAGTTTCCCCCAACAGATAAGAAGGATCTTGTACTCTGAGGGAGAAGAAATTTATTTAAAAAAAAAAATTGAAACAGAAGAGATAAAAATAGAGAAATTTTTATATGTACTCAGTATACGTGTACTAGATATATTAAGATATTATATTATTTATAATACTTATTATATATTAAATATTATATATAATTTTATCTATATATAATATAATATCTCAATGTATCTATATACGTGTGCATCCGATGCATATAAGAATTTTTCACAAATGGAAAAATTCTTATATGCATAGAAATGAGAGAGATACGGGAGAATCTTTTATTGGCTGCGATGCAGTACACAACTCTTTTTTCATCCGTCGTCCAGTCTCTGCAGCCACGTGAACGTTTCCTTGCTCGTGTCCCCACATAGATTCTCCGTATCCCGTAGGTCCGCTTCTTCTCCTGACCCACTATTGTGGCCCCCCAACTTCTTCGGACACGTGTCTACCTCATCCCTCTCACGTGCTCTCCCCCACTTCCCCTCCTCTTCCCTTGCTCCTCCCTCCCCCGCGCCATTTGTCCTATAAATGCACAACCTGCGCCTCATGTCCTAGACATACGAATATTGGCCACTTTTTCTTCTTACAACTCGCGACGACCTTTTTCAGAATCATGCAAAATTCGTATCCAAAACGAAACCCATAATCTCACGACGTGAAAAACAAGCACAGAGAGAGGAAGAATCTGTGCACTTCATGTTTGCGTACTGCAAAATCTTTAAAGCGTAATTCGGCCTACGTTAGTCCCACGACTCCCCACGCTGCCTCGTTGCATTTCTTATTCCGTCCCCTCAGTTCTTCTTCTTCTTCTTCTTCCTATATATAGGAGAATAAGCCAGACACGTTGTATAATCGTGGTAACTATGGCAACAAAGCTTCTTTTGACGTTTGCGATATGTAGATTAATAGTGACGGTCGGGTTAACGTTGGAACCGACGGAGCTTCAACGGCTGGGAGTGGAAGGATGGCTTAGCATCGATCCATATGACGTTGAAACCGCTTCTCTAGATTTTGGTGGGCTGCAGAGGACGGAGCCGTGGGCGGTTCTTCACCCGGCGTCAGATGATGACGTTGCGCGGCTAGTCAAGGCGGCGTATGAATCGGCGCATGGGTTTGCTGTGTCGGCGAGAGGACACGGGCATTCTATTAACGGTCAGGCGACCACAAAGAATGGAGTCGTCATTCAAATGAGCAGTGGCTCGGGAGGAGGAAGGAAGAAGGGAGTAGGGCAGCCGGTTGCACCGAGGGTTTCAGAGAAGTTCATGTACGTGGACGTATGGGGTGGAGAGCTGTGGATAGATTTGTTGAGGTCCACCCTAGAGCATGGTCTCGCACCAAAGTCATGGACAGATTACTTGTACCTTTCCGTGGGTGGTACGCTCTCCAATGCCGGTATAAGCGGTCAAGCTTTCAATCATGGACCTCAAATTAGCAATGTCTATGAACTTGACGTGGTTACAGGTTCGTTTTTTTTTTTTGGGTATTCCACATCATATTCTCCTTGACACTACCTTTCTAATTTGAAGTCCAAGAAAGAAAATTAGCACTATTTTTCTTACTTGCTATCTGTTTAATTTGAAGTCCAAAAGAAAAAAAAACAGAAAAACAAATCTTTGAATTTTTTTGGCAAAAAAAGAATGATTATTTAAGGTAGTTTTTCTTGATGAAGTAGCGGCCAAGCACAGGGCAAGACGAGCTTTTAAGCTGGTTTTTGTCTTCTAATCCTTTTCCACAGGAACTTTGGGTATGTTAGTTGCTCTTTATTGCCATCAAACTAACTAGTATTTGACATTATCTGCGGCATATTATCACATGGGTTGTTTTGTTTTTATTTCATGATCTACACCCTTAATAATGTCTAAATTGGACATCATCATTGTCCATTTTGTCACTTATTTTGGAAGGTATACGAATAATCAATCACTGCTGATTGACTGATAATTTTTGAAGCAGGCAAGGGCGAGTTAGTGACATGTTCAGAAGAAGAAAACTCGGAACTGTTCCATGCCGTTCTTGGAGGTTTAGGACAATTCGGGATCATCACCAGGGCCAGAATCGCACTCGAGCCAGCTCCCCAGAAGGTAATCCATGGCCGAATCGAATTTCATCTTCTCTTTTCTTTTCTTTTCTTTTCTTGTGGGTTCATGTTCCTACAAGAAATTCTGTTCTGGTAAGAGTTTTGGTTTGGTTTCATGGTGGGGGCACACAAGCTTGCCAAAATATTTCCTAGTATCAGTTAATGACAAGACCTGAAAAGGATATGATAACCTAAGAATTAGGATTGGGTCCATTCCTACCTTTTAACCTCATTCAAACGGCTGTTCTAAAGCTGGCAATGTTGTTGACGTACCCCTTTTCTTTTGGCTATTCCCAGGTGAGGTGGATACGAGTATTGTATTCGAATTTTTCAGCTTTTACGGAGGACCAAGAGTATCTCATTTCGTTGCATGGAAAACCCGAAACCCAGAAGTTCGATTACGTTGAAGGTTTCGTGATTGTTGATGAAGGTCTGATCAACAATTGGAGGTCTTCTTTCTTCTCCCCAAGCAATCCAGTGAAAATCTCCTCCATTAATGGGAATGGTGGCGTCTTGTACTGCCTGGAGATCACCAAGAATTACAGAGAATCAGATGCCGATACCATCGATCAGGTAATTAGATATTTTTCTTTAATTAATACTCCTAATATTCAAATCATATTATTTGTTCATATTAAAAACCAAACCATGCTATGTGCTCTGCATGTGAATATGGAAAGCAAAAGCAAGAAAAAGATAGATCTATAAAGTGGTTATCCTGTAAATTTTTATACACACTTTCATCCTGTTACTCTCTACTTTAGGCACTGGAATCTCAAAGAAAATCATGATTCTTGATATAAAAATCTCATCGAGTATTTTTTTCACGTACTTAATACAATTCTGTTGTTCAAATATTTAACTCGTAGGATTAAAAAAATTATTTTTTTTAATAAAAGAAAGCTAGGCACCTATTTAGAAGCAGTTTAAGCTAATCTATAGATCCCTTTCTTGTTAAAAATTAGAACATTCTACCACTGGCATCGCTGTCTTTGTTTGCGTTTCGTACCTATCCAAAGCATTGGGGTATCTCAGCTTATTATTTTAGGATAGTGTGTCTCATCCTAGATTTGTGCATGATTAGCTTAGTCTTTGTATATTATTATCTCTTAGCACAAAGGCATGCAAGCCATAAAAAGACCAAATAAACCATGCACAAGAAAACATACAAGATCTTCTGCAATCTATCAACACTCCAATCTGATGATCTTAAGCTCTAAGAAACCTTTAATTAAAATCATTAAAAATTAGTGAATCTAAGCCGTCCAAACCGCCAATTGATTCCTCTCTGATTATTTGGTGGTTGCATGAAACTAAAGCATCTTCTCACAAAAGGGACTGTTTTGTTGCTGTCTTTTTGTACTTTGATTATCATTTTTTAAAATTATTTTCAAAAATCAATAGAGTAAATGGATTGATTGTTCTTTGCAGGTTGTTGATGCCCTGATGAAGAAACTTAATTATATTCCAGCGTCAGTGTTCACAACCGACCTCCCTTACGTAGATTTCTTGGACCGGGTTCACAAGGCCGAGTTGAAGCTTCGTTCCAAGGGTTTATGGGAGGTACCACACCCATGGCTGAATCTTTTTGTACCCAAGTCAAGAATTGCAGACTTCGATAAAGGGGTTTTCAAGGGAATTTTAGGCAACAAAACCAGTGGTCCGATACTGATATACCCCATGAACAAAAACAAGTAAGTTCTTCACCTTTCCCTGCATCCTTCATTAGAGGTTAAATTAATTTTCTTTTCTCTTTAAACTACAATTTAATATTATACTTTTCCATCAAACAAGTATTTATTAGCACTAGTTCAATTATCACTTCGTAATCCAAATAATAGAGAAAGATTAGGGGAGAGATTATATATATATATGTGTGTGTGTGTGTGTGAGTCCGGACAAGGAAAAAGGTTGACTGAGTGGACACTGGTGGCGGGTGGCAACCACCGTGGTCATTTTATACCGAGACGCATGACAAGTATCGGGGTCCTGTTGACACGTGGCAATCATGCAACAGCTCAACATAGCATATGCCGGGGCAGGGCGGGGGGTAATGAGCCAGCTAGTATCTAGGACAACACGGCCTTGTTTATTTTGTTGGTAAAAGTCTAACTGAAAGGAAACAACAGATCGGACGGTAGAGATGGGCCAAGGTCGAAGATCCTCATGTCAGCTGATCTTGTAGGGTGGACCCATTGATTATAATAATTCCAACAAAGTTTGCCGTTAGTACAGGTCAACAATGATCACGCTTTTTGTGGACCCCCGCTACGAGTTTTAACCATCAAAATCCAAACTACTGAAAACGCTCAGTCCTCCCGCTTTTCCCCAAAAGTATGACCCTTCTTTTTATCTTGTATAAGATTTGATCCCATCCCATCGCATTCCAAATCCCATTCTTAAAAGATCGAAAGTGATCGAACACTACTGGTCCTCTTTTCATTCATTTCGCATCGATTCTCAGATTATCCGTCAGAACCTCATTGTCATGAACAGAATCAAAATTTTAAATTTCGAAGAAGACTTCTTATATATTTAGTGATCGATCAAATATTTTACTGGGCTTTTACTAAATGATGATGTTGTGAAAGATTTAGATTGCATATCTATGTGAAGGCGAACTCATGTAAATGGAATTGATGAGTGTAGGTGGGACGAGAGGAGCTCGGTGGTCACACCAGAAGAGGACGTGTTTTACTTGGTGGCATTGCTGAGGTCTGCGTTGGATAATGGTGATGAGACACAGACACTGGAGTACATAAGCGATCAGAACCGACGTATCCTAAGATTCTGCGATGATGAAGGAATCAGCGTAAAGCAGTATCTTCCTCATTATACCACACAGCAAGAATGGATGGACCACTTCGCTGAGAAATGGCCCTCCTTCTACCGGAGAAAGATGGAATTCGACCCCAGACATATTTTAGCCACGGGCCAACGTATTTTTAAACCCTCGTTTAATCCAAACTCAGCTTCCTGGTGACCATCCAATTATAGTATTAGTCCGAATCATTACAATATAGTGACAACACTATTCTTGTACAGAAGGCATAGTTAAAATAGTAAAATTAATAAATTTTATTTTTATGTATAGAATTATATTCTTTTTTACATTACCTTTCGTGTCATCTTTCTTGTTAATTTACTAATTTTGTAATCGTCCCACAATATATTACTATCTTATTCAATATGTGTATATTAAATTTCTAGGTTGGATGGTGGGCTTAGTACACAATAGAAGGTAGGGCGTTTGAAGGTTGAGAGAGAGAGAGTTGAGTTGACAGTGGTGGCAAGTCGACAAGCGGGAGGACATTTTGGCTTCCACTCGTGTCTCAAATATTCGAGGCTTTATTCTCAGTTCCATTCTTTGTGGATGGCTGTGCCGATTGTTTTCACCCTTTTTTGTCTCTTTTTGCTTATAATTTAACTTTTGCTTACAAAAGTTTTGAGTAGAAAAAACAGCCAGACAGACCAGGTTCTTCCTTTATTCATTTTTGAAAATTAGAGGTTTTGTAAAGTTTGCATATAGGCTTGTCTTTTTCTTTTTCTTTTTCAACAAAAAAAATTTTACTCTTGAGAATCTGTATCACCTTTTTTCAAACTTTTCATCATCCGATCCTCTTTCCCCTCTGCTAAAGATACTCTCTCTATTTCCATCTTATCTTTTTTCCTCTGATAAGTGAGGAAAAAGTATGCAAAGGAGATAAAGAAGGATGTATTTGTCCAATTGAAAGATGTTAATTAGATTCATGAATGTGAATTCCTCTGATAAGTGAGGAAAAAGTATGCAAAGGAGATGAAGAAGGATGTATTTGTCCAATTGCAAGATGTTAATTAGATTCATGAATGAATTTAGATCGGAGATGTATAAATTTAGTCCCATCCAATATATATTATTAAGCACAAGGACAATACAAATATTAACATCAACTGTCACATATTCTAATAACATTATTATATAAAAAGTCACATTCAACTATATATATATATATATATATATATATATATATATATTACCTCTCATGTTATTTAATGATTATCTCACTTTATATTGGGTGCATTTTAATGATTTTTTTTTAGTTTTTATTGTAAATAGGGGATGAAGATATGAATTACAATTAAAATTTAATGTTCTTAATTTTATCTGCATTTAAATATTTTATCTTGACAAAAATTTATAAGAGCATTCAATTATACGTAAGTTATCATGTTATTCTTAATTAACTAAAGAAGTTAAAATTGAGATTTATAGGTCATGGAGCTTATATACCATAAATAGAGAAAGTTATTTTTGAAAAATTAAAATAATAATAAATTTATCTTAATAAAATAGACATTTGTCACTAAATATTTCAAAATAAAAATATGCACATTTGATTCCAGATCAAGAAGTAGCTAATACAAATTGCTTATAACTAATGACTATTTTCTCATAACTTGGTTATAATTTTGATACTTAAATAATAAATTAATTAGACACTGTTATGAATGCGAAATAAGTTTTGAATTCAATTCAAATTAACCTTATTTGGACAATAATTTTTCATTCTTATCCTCAACTAACTGTATTTAGGAAGAAACTCTTATCAATCCAAATCAAAACTTTAATTTTATATAATATTAATTTAAATAATTTTTATTTCTCGACAACGGTTATATATTCACAACACATCATTTTTTTTTTTCTCTCTCAATAAAGATTAGGCCTCACATTTGTCCCATGTGTTAATAATATTTTATTAAATTTTAATAAACTCATCTTAATTGAATCTTTATCCAAGTACAACCTAAAATTCCAATTTAGTTCAAATATATTATTATTTTATATATTTTTTATTTTTCAAAAATTATTATTTATTCACAATACATCATATTCTTTCTTTTTAGACCCTATTTGATCCCACATATTTAGGTTATACTTAGATAAGGATTAAATTGAGACGCGTTTATTAAAATTTAATAAAATATTATTAAATAGGGATAAATATGGGATACAATCGTTAATGAGAAAGAAAAAAAATAACGTGTTATAAGTATATGATGACTTTTAGAAAACAAAAATTATTTAAATTAAAATTATTTTAAATTAAAATTTTAGTTTGCATTGGAAAGAATTGCTTCCCAAATAAAACCTTAAGCTTGTTTTGGTTGGGAGGGGGAGAGGAAAGGGGAGCAGGAGTAGTATATCTTACTTTCATTAGGGGAAGTAAATATATTTACTTATATCCTAATTAGAGTAAAAATATAAAGTAAATGTAATTTCTATTCAAATCGATAGGAAAATATTTACTAATATGGGAAAAACCATTCTCATTTTACATTTACTTTCGACTTTAACTAAACGAGATAAATCTTTAATTTACTTGGTCTTTTTTTTCCTTTTTATTTTCACCTTAATCAAACTAAGTCATAATTTTTTATAATCCCATTTCAAATAAGTGGAAATTTGACGTGCGGCAAGTGGAGTAAAATTTGATGCCAATCCAGTTGTCATCACAATGTCGTTTTGGATAGGGCCCTGAATCTAGGCTCCAGACTTTTGTGGATAGGGCCATAGGCTCAACAGTGCATATTAATGTTCCAAACGCAATTATTGTTTATTGGGGATAGAGATGTCACATCATGATTTTCCATGGCTTAATAAAAAAAAAAGGAAAATCCATTTTAACAAAAGTCGGTAGCTGAATTCTGATGGACTTTCTTGCTATGGATGGACCATTCCAAAACTACAAGTTGGGCCAACCATACTATGTGTTTGGGTCTCAAAACGTCAAACTTTGTCTATTTGATCAACTGAGATAATTCAACATCGTTCTCCTTTAAAAGCCCAAATGAAAATGCTATCCATAAAAATTAACTTGAAACTTTTCAATATTTTAAATAAATATTTTTTAAAAAATGTCCCGTATCTTATTATTTATTTATAATTTTACAAAAATATCGCTCTCTACGATCTTACTTTTTGTCACTGCACTATATGTAAATATTCTTGCTTTTGGCATTTTTCTTTGTTTCTGAAACTTGCTTTTCAAAGTTGTGGAAAAAAGTAGTACTTTTGAAAAATGTTTTTCCAAAATTTAATAACCACTTTATTATTTCCAATAGCATGAATAAGCAAAAGAAATTATAATAACCTTTTAAAAGCAATTTTTTGTAGCCTTTCTAATCTAAAATCAAGAGTGGAGAAACAATTAGCAACATCTTCAAAATAGTTTTTAACTTTAAAAAAAAATTTAGAAATTCTTTTATATACTTTAAAAAGACACAACAAAATAGTTTGAATCTGAATATTTAAGTAATTAACAATTAATTCAATAATAATTTTTATTTTCTCATCAGATGCCAATAACGGAGTTAGGCATATATGAAGTATTGTCTTCGAAATGATAGAAACTTTATTCAAAGTTGGAGAATAAGAATAAAGCACCATATTCTTGGCAATTTCATTATTAGAATAAAAGTATTTTTCTCAAAGGAAAAAAAAAAGAAAAGGACAAAAGCATCCTCCATTTAATAAGAAAATTCTAGCATGGACCAATGGTTCATGGACCAACTGCATTGATGAGTTATATTACGTGCAACATAAATTGTACGGTACAACTCATCAATGCATTTGGTCCACAGGTATACGGTCCATGTAAGAATTCCTCATTAATGTATGAAAGAATATACAAATTATTTTCAAAATTTACTTGTTTATACTATTTTAAAAAAATAAATTCATTTATCTATGTCTTACAATTTTCTCGTATTTAAGAATAAATATGTTGTTTAAAGTGGGTGAGAATCTGAAATATATATATATATATATATATATATATATATATATATATATATATATATAAACACTAGTGTTAAAGGCAGAAGCCATAGGGTGATGAGCCCTGCTAGCATGGCACACCTGCAGCTCACGTGAATATCCTAGAAGAGCTGGCCACGTGGCAATCACTTATTACGTGGGTCCCGCCCAAGGATCCACAAACTTGCACCGTAGGATTAGTTTCTTCCTTTTATCGTGCCTAACAAGAATAAAAAAAAATAAAATTCACCATAAATGTCTGAAAAATCCAAAAAATTGAGGGCGCAGACTCACATTCTCTCAGTAGACTTTTTCCTTGTTCAGAAATTATTCCAGAAGCCATGACCAGTTCTTCCCCTTCCACTCGCATGGTATGTTGTACGCAGTACTTTCTTGTATCGTTTTTCCTTTTATGGTTTCATTTTCATGACGTTTTCGTTGGATTCGAGAGATGTTTATGAAGTGTGTTTTGATTGGTGTTGTAATGAGAATAGACTTTGAGCAAGATCGCTTGCAATCGGTTACAAAAAGAGCTTGTGGAGTGGCAAGTGAATCCGCCGATTGGATTTAAGCACAAAGTTACTGATAATTTGCAAAGGTTTTGCCTTTTTAATATTTCCATTCTTAATTTTTTGGAATTATCAAGCCATTGATTTTTCTACTCGAGGAATTGGAATTTGTTTATTTATTTTTTTGGAATAAAAGGTGGATAATCGAAGTCAACGGTGCGCCGGGGACGTTGTATGCCAACGAGACTTACCAGCTTCAGGTTGATTTTCCTGAGCATTACCCTATGGAAGCTCCGCAGGTCAAATGCAATACTTTTTACATAATTCCATATTCGTTTGGTTTTTTTTTTTTTTTAATTTTGAAACGGGGGCCGGCGTGGGGAGGAGTTGATTCAGTAATTTGTTGTACTAACTTTTGGGCATTTGAATTTGACGAACTTTTTACTTTCAATTTGATGAAATTGCCTTTGGTCTTTGAACAAAGACCGATGCTGATTGCTGTTTTTTCGTGAGTTTTTTGCATCAATACTTGTTTAAATTTTAGCTTGTTATTGTGTTACTATTATTATTAACATCGTGTATTTTCCTGGCAGGTTATTTTTCTACCTCCGGCTCCGCTTCACCCTCATATCTATAGCAATGGCCATATTTGTTTAGGTTTGTTAGTGTTCTCTTCAAAATTAATGAAAGTTCTGTTTCTCTCTATAATTTTTTTGTTGATGGATGTAGTTAGTGATCACTACTACTTGCTCTTGATCTATTAACAAGAGAGTGATGATATATCTTTGTGTTTTAAATTGTCAAAATGCTATATTAGCCTAGTAAGTACCTACGATCTTATCAGGGAACTAGAGAATGGAATTTTAAACTGTTCCCTACAAGAAATTGAGGCAAGTTCCCTCAGAAGAGCAATGCATGATTCTCCTTATATGTGGCTCATAGGTTTGTAGGATTTGTACAAAAATCCAACTTTTGTTTGTTTAGACCATATGTAATTGTATGGCTTCAAAAAGCTGCTGGTGTGTTCTTGTAGAATAAAATCGTGTGTTGGACAAACATGCAAAGAACAGAATTCCTGCTTAGTTGAAATCAGGATTGACTATTTGTCTACTCTTAGCTTTATTCCACACATGCATATTAAAAAGCTTTCTCTTACAATTTTGTTGTTGTTGCCATCTATGATTGGCAAGTGGTATCTTGTAATGAAATCAATGAAAGATTGAATGCTTGCACCAGATGCATAGAAAATCCATATTGCAAACATTTAGCCATCTGTGCATTTTTGGGAGTGGAACAGGCTGAAGATGGAGAGTAAGGCTTTGGCTTGCGAGTTGGACTGACAGTAAAACAGCATTCTTACTGCTCTGAATTTGAGCATATCCTTTGGCATGCTTAGGCCAAGGTATTGCATGCCTGAAATCCATGCAAGTTACTGGATATGTGAATGATTCATGAAAATAAAATGCTTGAAAGACATATGGTCTTTGGAATCCTTGGATGTAGGGAATGAACTAAAGAAATATTTGCAATCTTATGTGTTTGCCAATGATTTCAGACATGAAAATAAATGAGAGATTATGCCAGGGGGAAATCTTTTGATTCCTATTTGACATAGAAAACTATTTTGTTGAAGTAACCTTCTTTGCCCTGTAATTACAAAGAAGAGTTAAGAGAAATCCTGCTTCTTTTTATCCTGCCTTCATAGAATACTTCAAACCTTTTTTCTTCCATCAGTGAATTGCTGACAAATAAAGTAAGCTTGTCTGAAATCCACAAATAAGGTCCACCATTTCAGTTCTGATTTTTGCTGCTTCAACAATCCATTTTTGTGTGTCTTATGTTCCAAATGTCCCTTTCAAACTTTTAAATGGCATGATGAGATGTCAGTAACATTGGTTGATGCCTTGAATACTAGCTCGGAATGTTGTTACCTTTAGGATGAGATGATGGATACTTTGGCAAGGAATTCTACTTTGAAGCTTATGGTGCTAGGATTTGGATAGATGCATTCAAGTAGGCTCCTAATTGTACTTGAGTTACATTCCATCCATAGGTTGTGTTTAAACATTCGGTAACTATGGAAGTGTGATGCTTTGAGACTTAAGGAGACAGAATATGCTTTGGTTTCTTTTATGCAATGTAATCTAGTCCTGAGTGTTAATGAGAGTTGAAGAAAATCAGCTGTGCGCAATTAGTTGGGTGACCGGTAAGTAGCAGGTCTCTTATTCACCTCGCAACTTGTTTTAGCACAATTTGCTCAATTAGCTAAAGAGATGCAAATGTGGTTAAACTGATGGACGAGCATAAAAATAGCTCATTTGGTTCAGATAAGTGAATGTAGATCTAGTAAAAGAAATATGTGTATTATTCTATGTGCTAAAATTGTTCTTTTTCTTGCATTTCTTGAAAGTTTTTGTCTTTGTATAATTCTGTGCAATATCGATCTGATCCTAGTATTTTTTTGTTACCCCTCTGTGGTGGTTTCTGTTGTCCGTAGAATGAAGAGCTCTGTTAAAGCAGTAATCAAATAGCTGTTTTTACCACTTGTTTCTATTTTCAACCCAGTATTCCCTTTGTTTCTTCATTGATTTATTGGTTTATGGTCTGTTTATCATGCAGATATTCTGTATGACTCGTGGTCCCCAGCAATGACTGTCAGTTCTATCTGCATTAGTATTCTATCCATGTTGTCAAGCTCCACTGCAAAGGTTTGTCTTACATACATGAACCCCGATGACCAAGTGGGCATGATGCTTATGAGCTAGTAGCCCTCCTTGTTGCTATTGAAATCATTGGCCTTACCTTGCTTTCCTTTCGCAGCAACGTCCTGCAGATAATGATCGCTATGTGAAGAATTGTAGGAATGGCAGATCACCAAAGGAGACGAGATGGTGGTTCCATGATGACAAAGTGTAATAACCCTTGGTTTTACTGGTTGCTGCACAGACCTGTAGCACCACAAGTATATGTTTCTTTCGTTTTCAAATGAACTAGGAAGGTTGAGGGGTTTTTACCAAAAAAGGGAGGGTCGGGGGAGGAAAACCTACATTTGAATGCCCTTTATGGTTCTGGGGCAGTAAGAATAGAATATGTGAATGCTGCTGTAAGGTGGCAATCTTTGATGTATAGTCTTATATGTGTGGATCTGAAACCAAGGTACAAACCATGCAATTTATATTTGCACTCCCTCAAGCATCCGTTCACGTGTTGTAATATTGATTCTCTCGCCCAATTGAGATTCAATGGTAAGCGAAACGGTGTACTTTATCAAGAAACCTTAATTGGTTCTTTGCAGCCATAGTAGACCATAAGATCTCGTCTTCTGATTCAACATTCTAGTATTGTGTTCGTTCGCTCTTGCAGTTTTGCTTGGGTACTCATCAGCTCAGCTGCGTGGATCTCTTCATAGATATTCCCTGGTTAAGGTTGTTCATAGTCTTCCCTGCAAGCACTGTTTGATACATAATCGTCCTTTAATTAGAGTGTCACACGGCGGATTTGTTTGCCCACCGCAACAGAATGCACAGGAAAGAGAGCTTCTGATTCGACTGGCCTCTCTGCGAAATTTTATAAAAATATACAGGAGCCAAACACGAAAGTGATTTCATGATCTTTAGTGCCTTTCTCCTCATCTAAATTTCCTAGTAAATGCACTCTTTGCTTCTCGAGAAATAAGACTCAGTTGTCGGGGTTTAGCTACTGTTTCTGTTGTGCCATTAATTTTCGTAAGCTCCAAAAATCGAAGTGGCTGCAGAGGGCAACACATGGATGAGTTCGGTACAAAGATGGCATGTGATGTATTGTAGAGGGGATCAGAGCTTTTAATAAAATATATTGACGTATATAAGAAGTATAGTGATGTCAAGTCTGATTATTAATAAAAATAAGGTATAATAATGAATTAAGAAAAAAAAAAGTCAAATGAGATATTATAAATTATCTTTTCTTTTTTGCTTTAAAAGGAAAAAAATAAGTATTATATCTATAAAATTCAGAGCTGATTAATTTAAAAGTTCAAATTATATAGTAAGAATAACATCTATAATATTTATAAATAATTATTACTACAATTTTATATAAAAATAAACATTATCTTATTTGAAAAATTATTATACTGCGAGCAGTTTACTTTTCATACTATCATTATCTCCTTTATTTTTAATTCAAATTAATTGCGCCGCGCAAGTAAGTTTCAACTTGCGCCGCCCTACTTCCGAAAAGAACGAGCTGAGTGTAGACTGTTTTGGTGTCCGGAGGAAAAACAGTTATAAACCGGAGTCTTCCTCAGTAGGAGGAAATATCAAAGGTTGTTGGTAGAGGGATAAAGAAGAGCTCGACGTCGTCGAGAAGCTCCTATGCCTTGGGTGGCAATATCGTCGTCTGTTCCTACGGCTACTATGTTATGGAGATGCTGCCACAGATTTTCTTCCATCTCTGTATTCAACTTGGGAATCCGTTGGGTTGCCATGCCTCGTTGGACCCTTTACGCTTCGCGTCTTAGTCTTGCAATTTCCTTCTCTTCCGACAGCTCACAAAGCTCTCCTCATTCCTCTCAACTCTACTCCCAAGCAGAGTCCTCTAAACAAGTAAAGTTTTAACCTTTTTATTTAATTTGGTCTCTCCCGTTTACTTGTTTATCTACTTATGTTGTGTTTATTATAGTATTTGTGCTATTGCGAATGTGTAATTGACAAGGAATAAGATTTTCAAAGGACGATTATTAAAAGTTCAAAAGAAAAAAAAAAGAAATTTTGATTTATAAAAAAAAAAGAAGAAATCTTTTGATGGACGGGCTATTGCAAATTGCATTTGTAGAAAATATAGTCTTTCACTTGTGAATGGTGATTAATGTGTCGAATTAGTCCAGAGAGTGAATGATTCTAGAAGCATATAATCCCCTTTCCGAATAATCTTGTAGGGTCCTTTGGTACCAGGTTTATATCTTGTGGGAACACCCATTGGGAATCTTGAAGATATTACTCTACGGTAATAATCAATAGAAATTTTGCTTTGACCTTTAGGAAATGAGTTGTACCTAAATCAAGTTTGAATGAGTTTAGTTCCAATACTTTCTGGGTTTTGTTAAAATTGACAAATGCAGAGCTCTGCGTGTGTTGAGGTCAGCTGACGTGATACTTTCAGAAGATACAAGGCATTCTGGGAAGTTGCTTCAGCATTACGATATTAAAACTCCCTTAGTAAGTGTGTTAAGGATTGCTATTCTTTGGAAAATGGTTGTGTGAAATCTATATGGAACATCTGTTTCTGAACTTCAGATTTTCAGCTTAGTTATCACAAGTTTAATGAAACCCGAAGGGAACAAGCCGTGTTAAAACGACTGCAAGATGGTGAAATTGTGGCCTTGATAAGCGATGCTGGGACACCTGGCATCAGTGATCCTGGTACAGAGTTGGTGAGTATATTTGGAATGCTATTGCTCCCTCTTGGCATTTTGAGAGGTAGAGTTGCTAGTTCATTAAAATCTAGTATTTATTTGCTGCATGAAATAGAATGTTAGATAGTGTTCTTCTGGTTTCGCACCTTCATATGCCATGCAAGCTTTAAGGAGTCAAGCATTTTGCATCAGCAAACAACGTTTCTTTAATGTGTAAATGTTGTTCAACTAGTTCTGTTCTTGACCACTGGCATATGGTGATTTGACACAGGCCAAATTGTGTGTAAGTAAAGGTGTATCTGTTATTCCTATTCCCGGGCCTTCTGCTTTGGTAACTGCTCTTTCAGCCTCAGGCTTGCCTACTGATGAGTTCACATTTGGTAGGATTGTGCTTGTGAATCAAGCTTTAAAAAGAATTACTTAAACAGCTTAATGACACTGATACATAGAATTATGTATTCATGCAGTTGGCTTTCTTCCTAAACACTCGGGTTCCAGAATGGAGAGACTGATGATTTCTGCAAATGAGTCAGCAACACAGATATTTTTTGTTCCTCCTCACAAGCTTTCTCAATTTCTTGAGGAAACCTCTTCTCTCTTTGGTGCCTCTAGGTAAATCTTAGTCAATGTGCATAATCATGATGTTATAAATTGTTGGGCTTTAGGGTGTTGCTGAGAGAGGTTCTTTGACAAAAATATTGGAGATATCTCTTTAAATTTTTGGTGCATGTATCTCATTTTGCTACATCCTTAATTTAGTTACAAATCTATTCAAAGCTGTTTATGAGTTTCGTGCAGTCCAGTTCCAAAACATATATTTTTGCACGGTAGTTTTTACTTTTTCTTTTTTCTTTTTGGTACTAATTGTTGCACCTTTCAATAGCATTTGGCTTTTCCTACTGTATATTAAAAGACATTCTTCAAGGTTTCTCCAGCAGTTTTTGAACTTCATTTGGGAGAATATAAGGTTTAGAATATAAATCATATATGAAGAAAATTGTATGATGAAACTATTCTCCAGGTGCAGTCTATAAATGATTTTCTCATTCATTGCATAGTTAAGTCTTCTTTTGCTTCATATGCTCGTTTATTTTGTCACATCAATTCTAGTCTTAAACTCATTGAATGTTGGGGCAACAAGGTATAGTTCTTTCTTATATGATGTGTCCTGAGAAAACATTGAAACCCAATATTATGAACTTTGCCATGATGGTGTAGTAATTTTTAGCTTGTCATAATGCAAAAACAATATTCTTGTGTTTTTATCTCAACCAGTTACCGATTAGAAGTTCGATATATACATAGATCTCACGTCATCTTGACTGGAGTTTCCAGTCCAAGAAACATTATCGGTATTAGTTTTATTATCTTTTTCTTGAGAAACAAAGGAAGAAAAAAGGAGAGGGAGAATGGGGAGGAGTTCCCCTTCCATGTTTCTGTACTTTCCTTCTATTTCCCTTGGTGAACTACTGGAAGTTGATGCTTAAGCTTTTATTCATCAACTGATTTGTGGCTCGTGTAGGCGATGTGTTCTGGCTCGGGAGATGACCAAAGTACATGAAGAGGTACAGCATTCTAAATTTCTCTGGCTTACTGATAAAAGGTTTTTAGCATTGTGATTGCAGCAACTGTTAATTCCAGTGAATTAGCAAAAAAATCTGAATCTAGCAAATTCTTCTCAATAATACTCATGGGCTGACAGCCTGGATGACGTATTCTGATCAATAATATGCACCAAAACAGCTCTGCATGCTACTCAAAGCTAAAAAAGAAAGGGGAAAAAAAGGGAGGAAAAAATGCCTTCAAATCAGCCAGCAGTGTCAAGTCTTCTTTTGTGATTTCCTTTTCCCCTCCTCTTTCTTCTCACTTTTGGCAGCATAATTTTCATGTTATTTAGTTTTGGCATGGTACTATCGTGGAGGCCAAAAAGGCATTCTCAACAAAGCAACCCAAGGGAGAAATTACATTCTTAATTGAAGGAAAGACTTGTGTGGATGAAACTCCATCAGAGTCCCAGCTGGAAAATGATCTGAGTGAGCTGATATCCAAAGGATATACCCTTTCAGAGGTGACCTTTTGTTTGTTTAACATTCTCTGTGTAAATGTATGTATAATATGGTTAAACATTTTTTACATTTTTATCTCCTAGCATAGGTTCAAAAACTTGTAGTTACAAAATTTCTTGTGCTGGCAATTTGATAATCTTCCAGATGCATAATATATCTGATTATCATGTGATTTATTTACTACAGATGTTGCCAATCCATTGCTTTCTTTGCTTGAAGACTTGAAATTACTTTGTGGTATTATGCTCTCTTAATGTTGAATACCTGCCCTTATCTTGTATGATGGAGCTTAAATTGATGTGTTCTCTCAAGGGGATTTGGATTGCCAACTGTTCTGTTCTAGTTTGGAACCATGAATCAGTAATTTGAAGTCCATAGGGTTGTATAAAAGATCCATCATTTGACTAGACAACTGTGGCTTATTTCTTATAGAGCTTGACTTTTACATCCTAACCTCTTTAGAGTTTACTACCGTCACACAGTGTTGCAGCAGAATATCCAGTAGCAATATTGATTTCAACATGATTGCAGGCTGTCAAATTGGTGGCTGCTGGGACATCAGTCAGAAGAAAAACAATATACTCTCTTGCTCTGAGAAAATTTGGAAAGCAACTTGAATTAGAGGATGATTTAAATTAGTATACTGCTTGGAGAATGTAAGCATCTCTGGAACTAACTGCTTTTGTTTTTAAATTTTGCTTGTATGACAATCCCAGTATGGTCCATTGAGTTGCCTTTGACTCTCAGATGTAGGCATCTTGGGTTCTATCTACACATCGAAGTACATTTGGTGCAACCTTCAGCTAAGGGAAAAAGATATTTCCATGGCAATGATGTTGCCCTTCCAACATCATTCAGGCAATATGAGAGTGAATATGGACTCTAAAACCAGTTGGCAAGATGATCCTGGTTCTGAAAGGAGTTGATTGAGACTTTACAATATGTGGTGACCAGGATGCTAACACAATGGAATTGACAAGGCGGGATGGTTTCTCACTGTATATTTCATGTACTGAAAAAATATGAACTTTATCATACCCACCAACCAACTTCCTGGGCATGAAACAGTAGCATGGTAAACACTGGTGACTCCTTTTCCTCATTTCATAGTATTGTTTAATTTTTTGAGCCAGTAACTTATTTCTTTTTCTGCCTTCCTATTGTTTAATGGGCAAATCTTTGAGCAACTACAAATGACTCTTTATACGTGCCTTCAATTTAAAGTTTTCCATGAACCCTTTTCGGTTCAAGATCTCTGTCTGGTTTAATGGATGTGGGTTCTGTCTTCCAACTTCCAAGAAAGCAGCCATGGTTCATTCTTTGTCTATGCTCAGCTAAATGAATCATGTTTGCCATACATACATGGACAAATTATACTCTCTCTCTCTCTCTCTCTATATATATGTATTATATGTTTAATTCGTTTCATCGTGTGCGCATCTATGTGAATTGAATATGAGATAGAAACAAAACTGTATATTGCCATTGACACGGTAGCTAAGGATTTTAGCCATTGTTTAAGGAGGAAGGCGGGTAAATTGTTGCGTAGCTGGACGCTGGATTTGGGCGTATACGTGTAAGCGAAGGAGACGCCTTGTCCACATCTCTTGATTACCATCTCTGTCCAGCAGGAGGCATTAAAATAAGAACAGATAATGCAAAGAAAGAATTTTTGTTCTTCGTATACGCCGGTTTGTGCGCTTAAGATACCGTTGGTAGGTAGCCGCCAACGCCGATGCGTGTAAGATTCGTCAGATAAAAACAAAATTAACGTAAAAATTTACGAAATATCAGCAACCACGTGTAACCTTCAAACGTGTGAGTTTGTCACTCTCACCAACCTCTCTCCGTCTTCTCCTTGGTCCAGCTAAGTACGTACTTTGTCTACAGTCCACACAAAGCTCAACTTACAATCTTTAAGTTTAACCCACTTCATCATCATCATGTTTGAAGAACTCTACAGTTGCAACAACTACAGATTACCTTCAGGTTCAACTAATGGTGTTTGGGGGGCTTAAACTTGAAAAGGGCCTAGAGTTTAGGTCTACCAACTGGTGGTTACGGCTTCAAGAACCCAAAGTATCAAGCTAACACTCGGAAATGAAAATTGCACCAAAACTACCACTGCCATGTCAATGTCCGAGTCTTTAAAAAATGAACCTTCTAGGAAAGTTTTGTTGGGCTTGTGCTTTTTGTCCCCACGTGAGAAAGCTGGAATGATTCACAGGGAATATATTATTGTTCTATTCTAGAATGGAAGGTTGAAGCTTATCAGTCTTGCTTTCTGTTTAATTATTATTGGCCTTTAGAATATTTTTATAGTTGGTGTCATTGTTCAATGATAAGGAGGGTTGGTGTGTTTGGGATATTTGGATCATTTTTGTCTCCATATGAGAAAGACTTGGTTTTGAACCAATTGAGTTCTGATTTCAATCACTCTCTTTGCTTCTCTCTGCTCCCTCAACTGAGGGCACAAGAGCTTGGGTCATTGTTTTCCAGGTAATCTAGTCTTCTTTTCGCTTTTAATTCTTCTTTTCTTTTTGTTTCTTGTTTTATAGAAGTAATGATGAAATTCATGGTGCTTCTGGTACGGGTTTCGGATTTTGTTGCCATCAGTATGTTGATGATCAACAACTCAACATGATTATCATTTGAACTAAAGGGGTTCTTGTCTCCTGGTGTTTCCCTGTGGAGAATTTCGTACCATATGCAAACATCTTTTCCTTTTCCTCTGTTCTTTCCTCACCCCAGAATTTGGCTCCTGCCTGTTTTCTGGAACTACTTTCCAAGTGTTCAATTTGTTCTTTCTGCTTTTGGAAGATTTAACTGTTACTGATTCACCTTTTCCTTTTTATTCTGTTTCTGTTTGCTCATAGAGCGATTACCAAATATCAGTACCTCAGATACTTTGCCTTCATGATATGCAATGAATTTTATGAGTATTTGTTCATGATGCGACATTTATATTGGTATTACTATGACAACTCAGAAACAGCTCCTTCCAAGAGGGGGAAAAATTGGATAAAAACAAAGATTAAAGGACGATAAAAGAGCAAAATAATTGAAAAGTTGTCTCTGGTTTTTGCCATTCACATGGTAGGGATGATTTCTTTTGTTCCTTTTTATATCTTCTTTGTTTTACAGGTGCATTCTTGTTCCCCAGATTGTTGGACTTCTTTCAAATGTTTTAATAACTTAGTACTCCTGTTTTTATTGCGTTGGCAGCTTCCAATAATTGAAGCTATCATTCAAAATTGAAGCGCTGGTTATGGTTTGTGTTTTAACTGGGGCTCTTCGATAGGCAGCAGTAGTTTCTCTGGCTGTGCAAGAAGAATATGGCTACTTATTTTTCCAATCTTACCAGTCAAGGGGATGTTATGCAGACTCAGTATTTGCTAAATTCAAAACTCTCATCCTATCAATCATCGGATCTTCCTCATAACATGATTTATATGAACCCATCTTCCACTGCTGCATCCCATCCTGAGTTGTTTCCTGCAAGTTCATTGCCAGCACATAATTATGTTGAAGCCCAGTCAGTTGATAACAGAGAAGAGATGCTCTTTATGGCTCCACCAGGAAACCCTGTGATTATGCAGCCCATGCATAGGCAGGTTGATGTTACAGGAAGTTTTTCAGACAGTAATGCAGTCCTGGTGGATCCACAAGCTTTTGCAAAAAATCTGCTTCATGTTCAAAATGCTGATCTGAATCTTCAGCATCAGGGATTATCTCTCAGCTTGGGTAATCAAGAGCCATCGTCTGTTCAGATGCCTTCATATCACAATTCTTATACAAACTCAGGTGTTTCTTCTCTATTGAGTGCCAGAGTTGAGCATTCAGATGACCATGGTTCTCAAAGTGGTGAACTTAAAAAGGCCGACTACTTCTCATTTGATTTTGCTGGACGATCTAATAATAGCATCAAAATCGGATCTTTATATGACCCTCAACCCTCAATCAGCCCCAAGGAAATTAACTCTGATTCAAAACTGCATGATGGAACTGTTGTTGGGGGAATGTTCTATAACTCAAGGTATCTGAAGGCAGTTCAGGAATTGCTTGATGAAGTAGTTAATGTTCATCAAGTCCTGAAGCAGCAAGAGAAACATCACGGCTTCCAGTCATTTGGTTATGATGTTTCTGAAGACACCAAATTGAAATCTAACTGTCACTCTGGGATGTCTTCTGATCCTCAGAAATCAGTGACTATTTCCTTTGAAGAGCTTTCGCCGACTGAACGAAATGATCTTCAGAACAAGATAACAAAACTTTTGTCCATGTTGGATGAGGTAAGGCAGAAATCTTCTGAAGCGATTAATTATATTAGATGCTTCATTCCTGAATCTGTTTTGTCACATTAGGTATCCTATAAAATGTGATTGCAAATTCTTTCTTAACCTTTTTGCTGTGAATAACTTGCATGGATTGAAGGCTGTAGAACATAGTTAATCAGAACTCAAAGACTTACTCCTGATATATAAATGAGAAATGTAAGTGGTAGTAAGAATTCTTTATATGTGAACGTTCTTAACATGTCATGAAGTTGCTGAGTGGTTGCCTCGTTTATTCCTAGTCCGTTTGCTTCTGAAGCTATTGAAAATGATCAGGTATAATGTTTGATTATTCCTGGATGCTCAGTTCGGTGATGGGTGTGATTAAATCCTAGTTTCAGTACTCTGGATGGCTTATTGGTAGGATAAATAAAATATGTCAAATCACAGTGAATAAAGAGAGGAAGAACCTTCGCTAATGGAATTTCAAGCCCAAATTTGTCTAACCAGAAATGGAGTGTGATTCTGCAGTCATTTTCAAGTCCAAATTTTTCTAACCAGAAACGGTCAGGGGAGTGCTTGGCCACTTGATTTGCATTGTGACATAAGTATTGTGTTCTTCTAGAGTGACTTCTGAGTAGGATGAACATGGCCTCCCCATCCTGGGATTATGAATGTTGTCCTTGAACCCATTAGATAAATCTGTATCTATAAAACTATTCCTCCTCCCCCTTTAGCCGTCTAACCAACGAGAAGGAAAAGAAAAGAGGTTAGAAAATGGACGAGTTCATACATATGTTGTAAGCTGTTTCCCGTTTTATTAAATACTTCTTGCTTTAGTATTTGTAGAAATACATCTTGTTTGTCAAGATCTATGGTCCTTTACAGTTTGAGTTCCTGTATTATCTAAAGACTAAACAACTATATATGATTCAGGATGATGCTGAAGATTTGTTTTATAACATGCTTATCTAGGTGGATAGGAGATACAAGCAATATTACCAGCAGATGCAAGTTGTGACATCCTCTTTTGAGATTGTGGCTGGCTGCGGATCTGCTAGACGTTATACTGCACTTGCTCTTAGGACAATTTCACGCCAATTCCGCTGTTTGCGTGATGCTATCAAAAAGCAGATTCAAGTTGTGCAGCAAAGCTTAGGGGAGCAGGGTACTATCCCAAATGGTCAAGGAGTAGCATTGTCTCGTCTCCGCCTTGTAGACCAGCAAATGAGGCAACAACGAAACCTTCAACAGTTTGGAGTGTTGCGACAACCTTGGAGGCCACAAAGAGGCTTGCCTGAAACTGCTGTTTCAGTCCTTCGTGCTTGGTTATTTGAACATTTCCTTCACCCGTATGCTTTCTTTTTTTTTCCTTGTGTTATAGCTGATTTTATATCCATCATACGTATCATATCTTCTAATTGTCACCAATCTTAATTTCGTTTATTTTTTTCCAGTTATCCAAAAGATTCTGAAAAAATTATGCTAGCTAGACAGACGGGCTTGTCCAGAAGTCAGGTACGTATTCATGGTCTGACAAATGTGCCTATTTCTCTCCTTGTTATGCATTGAAATGCCTAGGGAAGTTGTAAGAGTATTTATAAATCAAGAAGATTGATAAATCCTTGCCTTCATCTGGGATAAGATTGCGGAGCATATCCACCAAAGGTTGATTTTTGGGGGTAAAACTGATCCCTACCTCGCCTCTATCGCCATTTCCCCCCTCTCCTCGAGCCAAGCTTTTTATTTATTTAAGACGTGCATTTTCAATCTGTTTTCCTTTAATACATGAGTTAGCCAGACCATGCCTTCAAGAGACAAGAAAACAGTTTTGTTTTCATGGATAGTTCTTTCTAGTCATAGTCAATTAGCATCAACGTAATCTTGTTCTCATTGGATCAGGTTGCAAACTGGTTTATAAATGCACGAGTACGTCTCTGGAAACCCATGATTGAAGAAATGTACAAAGATGAGTTTGGCGACATGGAAGGGGATTCGAAATCTTCAGAACTTGCACAAGCAGTAGCAAGATTGAAGTCAGAATCCGAGGATGCAGGGGAAGAGCTCCACGAAAGTTTGATGTCTGCAACAGCTGATGGTGGCCAACTGAGGAAATCTAAGGAATTGAGGAATGATGTTAATTCTGAACTTGAAGTGAATGCCTACACCACAAAATTGAGCTTTCAAGACGGTTCTTATGAAGAGGACAAGATGAACTCAGAATCAAATAAATCATGGAGGAACGAAATAGTTAATATGGCTGATGCAGCTAATCAGGCTGGTGGTCGAAGCATAACTGATGCAGTTAAGGCATACGACTTTTCCTTGTTGGGTGGCACTGTAGGCACTCAAGTGTCGCTGGCATTAGGTTTGCAACATTCTGAGACAGATCCACTATCTGGTGGCACACAATCAGGTGCCAATGTAACAGCTACTTCTGTGGACATTGATAAAGCCGAGTACTACTGTATAGATGCCATAAACCAACAAGACAGATTTTCCAGCCCGCATTTGTTATCTGATTTTGTTGTATGAGAAACTATTTGCTGCAGTTTCGTCAAGCTGGATATCACACTCTTTCAGAAACAACCTTAGTTGAACGTGCAAGCAGTGCGTGGCTGTTTAGAAGGAGAAAGAGAGATGCTTTGGCTAGCCATTTGAGATCCCTGGCTTTTCTGCCTGGGAGAAATGGATTACAGAACATGTAAATATGCTCAATGATAAGTCTTTGTACAATGGTAAAAAATTTGGCGAAGGTTAGCTTATATTTGTATAGAAGGATACAAACTTTTGATTCTATAATTCTTTTTGACAATAAATTTTGTATAATAAAGTTGCATAGTTTTCTCATATGATTTCTTCCTTTCCTCTGGGCTGTGGTTGGGAAAATAATTTAACTGGTTAATTACCGCCATATATGAGAACCAGGGAACAGAACTTCATCTTGATTTTCACCAAAAAAGTTAAGAGAGTGCAGACACTTTAATCACTGCGTGGGCCTCGAGTTTCTAGTAACAACTCATTAGAATCAGAGGGCAACAGTGGAGGGGCCAATTCAGTAAAGATTTACGGTAAAGATGGTAATGATAACAGTAGTTAAGAGAATCCGATAAAACTCATTTGGTCAGTTGTACTCAATGTCAGTTGTACACTAAAGCAGAAAAAACACAAAAAGAAGAGGGGGAGAGAAAATTATTGTAGATTTTTCCCACGTTTGGTGCAGAGGAGGTTAAAATTTGAGGTTTGAAATGAAGTTCCCTAAGGGGCAGGAAAGAAAGGGAATTCTTGAAATCCCATCAAGCACAAAAGTCGGTGTTCGCTTGTAACGGCAACGAGCCAGTTTTACTTTGTTCAATTCACTTTCAAGTTAGAAATCCAGAGCTCAAGGATAAGTCCCTTGTTCATAAGCATGACAAAAATCCATTTGTATTTCTGTGCACATTTCCCCTTGAAGGATTGTGACTGCAGCGTGCTTTCAACGTCTTTATGCATGATTCTATAGCTACCAAGGAAAAGGCTAGATATTCCCGTATGCTTACAGATTCACAAGCTGACAATCTTAAAACTGCGAGTGTGCAAAAGACACACTACTTTTTCCTCTCTTTTTACTGATTACAGAAAGCCATTCAGCAAAACAACTCCTTTTGGTTTCTTTACTCGTGTCTGTGTGACTTGGAAGAGAGAGAATTTTGTGCTGTATGTGCTTTTTGAGTGTCCCAAAGAAATGCAACAGTAAGCATTAAAGCTGAACGGTTGATTCTTTTGCTGCCTGTGTTCTACTGAAGGGAGGAGGGGGACCATATTTTACCCCATCCTTTTCAGAATTTTCACTTGGCCACTGTGTCTTGCTTCGTTTTGGAGTTTGCAGTTGCCTATATCCTTCTAGCTTTTATAGATTCAGCTGCTTATATCCACCAACACACACCTACAGAGAGAACAAGCAGGGAATCTTTGCTTTCTTTCTTTCTTGGATGAAACCATTGTCCTCATTGAGGTATATATGTTTGCTCTCACAAGTCACATTGTGTAATCTGTTTTCAGCGAATTTTGCTCTGCTGACATTGTAAGTTATTTAATGATGCTTATCAGAAGTTGAGGATTACTTCAAGTTCATAATATACGGACATTCATTTTAGCACACTTGCTTCTCCCAAGATTCTGTACTTCCTCTTCTTCCTGCTCGTTCTTTTTAGCCATGCTCATTCAAGACCTCTGTTTGCATATATCCCCGTCTTATGTGGTTTTCCTCTGAATCAATTTAAAGGGTTCGTTCGTGGTCACAGTTGTACTAGCATTTTGCAGGCCGGGTTTTGCATCTCCACTCCCCAAAATGTTTTAGTTCAGTGAAGTCTTTCTTTCATTGCTGCTTTTCCAGTTCTCACATTAACACCAAATCGCTTCTTTTTTCATTTCTTCCTTTTGCTGTAAATGCAGTCGAATTTTTGGAAGGCTTATTTGTTACCTGGAAGCCAAAACCCTCATTTCTTCTGAAATATCTTATGGTCATTTACATCGCAAACTAACTCCAGGCCATAGCATTTTTTCTCCCCCTTGCCATTACACAGCAACGGCCCTTATTTTTCCTTTCGTTGGCAAGACCAGGTTCACAAAGTTAGGTGGCGTACTTGGAGAACTGTATGAATCTTTATCCCGAACTATCAAGACTGACTTTATACAGCACCTAATTTCTGGCGATTTCACTCGCATTACTGCGATTATGGTTTCAGAAGATTCGCCTTCAAATCCCAATTCAAGTATTTTGCACCAATTCATTATCTCAAGCACCATCGATGCTAGTCAAAACCAATTTGGTAGTGAACATTTTGATGCTTATGCTACTGATTTAAGTGGCAGTTGTACCTATCATTCTCTTGGTTCGGTGGCTGGACTTCAGTCTCTTGGCGAAAGAATTCCCCGAGCCATAGACCTTCCCCATGCTCCTCCGATGACTGATGAATCGGAAATAGGCCATAGGCAGTTAATGGATCTTCTTGGGGCATCAAATGAGCCTAATTACCGCGCTCAGAGGCTTTCACTATCTCTAGGTACTTGCACCCTGGTTTCACCTGTCCAGGGAAGGCAACGATCCTTGGATTCTACTTTGATGAATCCTGGCTACATAATTGGTGGAGAAAATGCACGAGAAGTATGCAATCCACGTAGTGAATGCATGAACAATAATTACTCCTTTGGTGAGAGTGTTTTTACTTCATCTTCAAGCTCACCTAGTCGTTCGTGTTCCACCTCTTATGGAACCGAATTTCTTGCTGTTGCAATTGGCAATTCCAAATATCTGAAACCTGCTCAGTCACTTCTTGATGAAATGGTTAAGGTCAGTGGCAAGGCCATTGAATTAAGTAATGAAAAATACACCGAGAGATTATCTCGCAGCAGCAAAAGGGGATCTTTAAAGCTTCGGTCTGAACTAACTATGGAGTTTCCCAACAATGAAGCTTGCACAGACAAACATGAACTACAGGATAAACTTTTAAAGCTTGTTGCCTTGTTGGAGGAGGTGAGTGAATATAGAAGTTGATATCTGATGATTATTAAGTGAACATTTATGCTCTGGACACTTAATTTTTTGTTTCACATTCTTTCTCCATGTTCAGGTGGAAAGAAGATACGAGCAATACTATAATCATATGGACGAATTAGTCTCATCATTTGAGTCAGTAGCAGGTCTAGGAGTCGGCAAGTCTTACACTGCTCTGGCACTTCAAGCCATGTCCAGGCATTTCTGCAGCTTAAGGGATGCAATTTTATCACAAATTTGTGCTACAAGGCAGCAACTCTCACCAGACATGCCAAAAATTAGTGCAGGCATCTCACAACTTAGCCTCTATGATCGCGAAACCAGACAAAACCGGATGTCTCTCCAACAACTTGGGATGATCCAAAGCTCACGGCAAGCTTGGAGACCAATCAGAGGACTGCCGGAGACATCAGTAGCCATCCTCCGGTCTTGGCTTTTTGAACACTTCTTACATCCGTAAGAACGTCCCTCTTTTAGTGCCTTCATGTTCTGTTATACCTTAATCCCTGCTAATGAAGCTTCTCTGACAGTTACCCAAATGACTCTGAGAAACTAATGTTGGCATCACAAACAGGCCTCACAAAGAATCAAGTAAATCCTTCTTCAACCAAGCAGAAACATATTTTCATCACAATGTTTTGATCATCTTGCATTATGGCATTTCTTGATTGTTTCAGGTTTCTAATTGGTTCATAAATGCTCGAGTTCGACTCTGGAAGCCAATGATTGAAGAAATGTACAAGGAGGAGTTTGCAGACTCTTCTCTCGAATCAAATCCATCTTTGACACAGGAAGGCTTTGCAGATTCCGCAGAGGATTAAAAAATGATGGTGAAAATTGGATCAAGTGGTTCCAAATGTACCTTTTGGAGATCTCTTATATGATATGAAAGTTTGCATTGCCAGCATGTGTGCATGATCCAAAATTTCCTTTGTCCAAATGTTTCTTTGGCATAGAAGATATATCCCCAGACGATTGCTTGCTATAGTTCAGATATTTGAACAAAGCACTCACTTTCTAAGAGTTATCTGGGCTAATGGTGGCTGAATCAAACGAGATGCTGTCTAGTGAATTGGCCAATTGTTCCCCAACTACTCCTCTTTTTGTCCAAGAAAAAGGGAAAAAATAAGACTTACATCAATAGTTGGTAGTGATTTTCATTTTATGAAAAGGTATATTCTAGTAAAACTAATGATGAAAGAACAAATGTGATAAAATGGTGCAACACATTCCTTGTACACTATTAATTTCATCTAAATTAAGGATTTTTTAAGTTGGACGATCTAGGGGGGAAAAAATTTAGTCAAAGAGAAGATAAGTGTTAAAAAAAAAAAAAGAAAAAGTGAGAATTTTTAAATTAAAATTTTTTTAAAAATACTATGTTTAAATAAAATTAAAAAAAGGCATACAAAATATTTTTATCCATTCAATTACTATCTCTTTTAAGCTATCCTATACTCTTTTATACGTAATGCAGTAAACAAGATATGCTAAAACACTAAAGAAAAAAAGATAAAAGCAGAAAAAGAAAATATACCATAGTTATATGGGACCTTGTTTTTGCAAGGTGGTTTTTTTTAGAGACATACGACGTTTTAGAATCGTCAGCCAGTGGCAGTTGGTCGTTAAAAAATTCCCAATTTTCTTTTCAAGAAATTTTCAATTATCATGAGCTTATGCTTTTGCTTAATTCCGAAACCATCAATTCCAACTCTCCGACCAGATTTCCGATGGCTGATTCCCGGCGCTAACAGCTCGATTCAATATGAATTCACCCTTAGAAAGCTCCGAAATTGCAGTCCCTGTAAGCGTAGTTATGTGAGGGCTCTTCAAGATGGGGTTGGTATTCTTTCTCCTGATGACACCGTTTCAGCCCGAAACCACCCGGTGATTGAGGCCGAAGAAAAAGAAGAAGATGCTTCAGAAGAGGTCCCTCGAGTTGATAATGGAGTCTCGGATGCTATAGTGGAAGAAAAAAATCAAACGCCTCCCAGAAGAGTTGAGAGAAAGAAGCAAGTTGAGGAGGAGGATCCTTATAACAGGTTCAAGCTGCGAAATGGGCGAGAGGTAACTTTACTTCTTCATTAGAGAAAAAAAAAAAAACGATTTTTTTTGGGTTTTGGGGGGGAGCGGTTGTTTCATTTCTTGTTTAAATATTTGTTTGCTGCGTTTACTCGATTGCGGAATTTGATAAACCCCTGATGTTTTGAGCATCGCCCTTTAGCTATATGAATTAAGCCTTTGGAGAACAAAAGTAATAATTGGTACACCAGAATTCCAACTGTTTCCCAAGCAGTATGTGTACATGTAGAAGTACCTTTACCTTTGTCTTGCTTCCCATTTCGCATATGTTCGCTAAAAAGATTTTTCAAGTGGTTTGTATAGTAACTAAAAGAATATTTACATTCACAGATCATTTAAGCTTTCTTAAGTTCGATTAGGTGTAATAGAGTATTAGTATCAGACAGTAGGTAATTCACTAACTTGTGCAGTTATTGCCACTAGCAGTGCATACATCATAATATTGTTCAATTTGTTCCCGTCTTGCCATTGCTGCTTAGAAAGTAACTGAATTGGTGGTGGGAACTTCTAGGTTTTTGAAGAAAAGGCCTATCTTGTTGGTGTTGCTCGGAAAGGTGATAGTGAGGATTCCTTTGGTATAGAGGAATCACTCAAGGAACTTTCCCAGCTAGCTGACACTGCTGGCCTGTTGGTAGTTGGTTCGACATATCAGAAGTGAGTATTTTCTTGAGGCTGTCCACTCAATGATATGAAATTCTGTGAATATACAATTAAATTATCATAAACTTGTCAGAGTTCCCACCATTATGCATGCTGATCATGCCGATGGTTTGAGGGCTTGAAGCATCTTAAATTGTCTTTTGAGGTGTTTATACATTGCAGCTCTTTGAATTAGATGGTGGCATTAAACTATTTCTTTTGAGCTATTTGTGGTTGAAATTTATATCTTTTTCTAGTTATTATGTGGTATACTTTCTTTCACTGCTGTTCAACTTTTTTAAAAAGAAATGCTTTCTCTTCTTTATTAGAACTCTTTCACACATGATTCATTTTCAAGAAGTTCTGCTTGAAGTTAAACACATAAATTAGCTTTTGGTGTAATCTTTAATTCAATTCATGATCTCTCATGGTATCAGATTCTCTTGCAAATTAAGCTTTTGGTATGGTTACTATTTGATAAATCTTGTGCAATATGCTTATGTAAAATGTTCTTGTTCTTTCTTTTCATTTTATTGTGTTTTATACATTAAATTTCATTTTGCTGAGTAAACACAAAATTTCTAAAGCTGATAGTTTGTTATCTAATGGTGCAGACTTTCCAATCCCAATCCAAGATCATATATAGGATCTGGCAAGGTTGCAGAAATCAAGAGTGCCATTCGAGCATTTGATGTTGAGACTGTGATATTTGATGATGAGCTTTCACCAGGGTTGGTTCTGACTGATTTCATTTAATTTTCCATTTTCGTTATAATCAGATACCTCTTTTGGTACTTTTTAGTTTTTCTTTTTACAGCTTTTGTGAAAGTTATGGTTAATATGAAGTGATAAGGGGTTCAATCTGGATAGATGCTCCTTTTTGCTGCAGCTTTGATAGATCACAGAGCATCATAGCCTTACTTTTTGTTAACACAAATTTCCTTTTCTTATTTTTCAGTTCCTATATACATGTTTTGTTTAGCCTTTCTCTTGATGATGGAATAGTCCTGCTATTAGCATTTTGCTCTTCCCTGCTAAGTTCCATGTACATATTCTGCACATGCATTTATTAATAGATCAGTTTAGAAATTACTAATGGTACTTAGCATATATAGCTACACATATTTAGGAATTATAACTGTAATATTCCTGTAATTACTTCCTGTAATTGTTTCTATAATTTTAATGTATAGTTGACTTACCATAAATAGGTCTAGATATCTTGTATAAATACCTTGAGATATATGAAATAAACACAAGAGTGTTTTTTCAGCTAATTGTTAATTTGGTATTAGAGACAAAGAAAGACTTCCGCTACCTCTTTTTCAAACCCTAGCCGTCACTTCCTTCCCGCCGTCACCTTCTTCCAGCCTAACCCAAATTTCAGCCGCCACCTTCTTTGTCAACCGCCACCTTCTTTGACAGCCACCATCTCCAATTCCAGCAGCCTTTACGCTGGTTATCATCAATCATGGCTACTAAAATTGACGACGAAGAGATTCATGATAACAAGAAACTCTCGACGGTGACCATTCATGAAACCTCTTCTCCAATCCACATTAAATTGGATGGTACTAATTATCGTGTTTGGTCGAAGATTTTAGAGATGCATATTGCTGGCAGGAAGAAGAAGGGTTATATTACTGAAAGAAAGGCTGCACCTGTAGAAGATGATCCAGGCTATGATGAATGGGAGGCTGAAGATGCTCTTGTCAAGTCTTGGCTTATTAATTCCATGACTGATAATCTGATGTCACACTTTGTTCAGTGTGGGACATCTAAAGAAGTTTGGGATGCGGTTAAGAGGAGCTATCTTGATGTTTCTGACTCTTCCCAAGTCTATGAACTGATGAAGAGGTCATTCCAATTGCGCCAGGGTGGTCATCCTCTCCCGGAATATTACAACGAGTTGAATTCAATTTTCATGGAGCTTGATTATCGTAGGCCCAATGACATGACATGTGCCGCTGATATTAAGAAACAAAGGAAGCGTATTGCAGAGGATCGCATCTATATGTTTCTTGCAAGTCTTGATCACAGTTTGGATCAAGTTAGTAGTCGTGTTTTGGCTACTTCCCCTCTACCAAGCTTGGAAGAAGCCTACTCTTTGGTTCGTCGTGAAGTGCAGAGACAGGTCACCATGGGAATAGAAAATCATTCTGAAGTTTCAGCTCTAACGATCCAAAAGAGCACTTCTCAGTTAACTCCTTCAGTTCCTGTGAATTCTGCCGCTTCCAATTCTCGCTTCTGCACTTATTGCAATAGTCCCAGGCACACAATAGATGTTTGTTGGAAGAAGCATGGATATCCGGAGTGATATAAACTCAAACAAGCTGAGAAGAAAAATAAGAAATCTGCTCAGATTGCTGTTGTTGATACTTCTCCACCTTCTGCTTCTCATGTCTCTCAAGTGTCTCCTCACCAAGGTAATTCTAACACTTAGGTTATTGATTCAGGGGCCACTGACCATATGACTAGTAATTCTTCCATACTTGCCTCTGTAATGTCTTCACCTGTCAAGTCTGTACAGGTTGTTAATGGGACCTCTATGCCAATTACAGGAGTCGGGAGTGTCTCAATTTCTCCTACATTCTCCATGTCATCTGTCTTACTTGCACTTGCTCTTTCTAATAGTCTTCTTCCCATTAGTAAGATTACCAAGAGTCTTAATTGTTCTGCAATATTTGATTCCACTCGTTGTATCTTTCAGGACAAACGTACGAAGAGGACGATTGGCATTGGTAAGGAAAGAGGAGGTCTTTATTACTTAGAGGGGGATATGCAGTTCCAATCTGAACCTAGCCATGGCTTTCAAGTAGAGAGCGAGTCGGTTGATAGAGAGAAGATTCTTTTATGACATTATCGTCTGGGGCATCCATCTTTTCCGTATTTAGAGCATTTATTTCCTCAATTGTTTCGCAATGTTGCTATCTCTAGTTTAAGATGTGAACAATGCATTTATGCTAAAAATCACTGTGTTCCTTTCAAAACCAGTTTCAATAAGAGTTCTATTCCTTTTTCGTGTGTTTACACTGATGTATGGGGTCCTTTTTCTACTCCATCTGCTTCCGGCCATAAATACTTTGTGTCTTTTATTGATGACTGCACTAGAGTAAGTTGGGTATATTTGATGAAATTTAAAAGTGATGTTATACAGGTGATTCCTCAATTTTACAAAATGATTGTGACACAGTTTCATACTCAGGTCCAAGTTCTTCATTCTGACAATGGTCGTGAGTTTGTAAATCAATCTCTTACCCAGTTCTTCCTAGAACATAGCATCCTCCACCAAACAACTTGTGCCTACACACCACAACAAAATGGTGTAGCAGAGCGTAAGAATCGTCATATCCTTGAAGTTGCTCGGGCTTTAAGCTTTACTATGCATGTTCCTAAACGTTTTTTGGCTGATGCTGTCATGACTGTTGTCTTCCTTATTAATCTCATGCCTGCTCGTATCCTTAATTTTCAAACCCCTTTAGGGATGTTGTCACAGTTGCACTCTATCCCTTCTGCTCTAAATCTTTGTCCTAAGGTTTTTGGTTGTGTATGCTATGTTCATGTCCACTCTATATATAGGGATCAGCTTGATCCACGTGCTCTTAAATGCGTTTTTCTTAGTTACTCTAATTCTCACAAAAGCCAAAAATGTTTTCATCCTCCTATCGGTAAATATTATGTTTCCATGGATGTTCAGTTTTGTGAACACGAGTCTTATTTTTCTGGGAATGTCTCTATGATTCCTCTTCAGGGGGAGATTAGTAGTAAGGAAGAGGAACGGTTATGGTTAGAAGAGAAGAAGTTGTGGATGTCGAGTAAGGGGGAGAACTCAGCTATTGTGGAGACTACAGAATCTTTAGATGATACTTGTTCAGCTGAGGTTGAGTCTGAATTTAAGGAGGCAAAGGATGAAAGACCAGTTAGGTTATTTCAAAAAGGCTATATGAGAAGAAAACAGAATACCCCTGTTATGCCTCCTCCTCTGATTCTAGTGCCC
Organism: Voacanga thouarsii; assembly: GCA_026120185.1. Taxonomy (NCBI): domain Eukaryota; kingdom Viridiplantae; phylum Streptophyta; class Magnoliopsida; order Gentianales; family Apocynaceae; genus Voacanga; species Voacanga thouarsii. The sequence goes on along the minus strand of JANUWF010001636.1, from coordinate 2,275,169 downwards.
CTCTTGATGATACTACCATGCCATCAGATGACTCTTCTACTGTTAACCCTGAGGTATGTGTTCCTTCTCCTCCAACTTCAACTTTAGAGATAGATTCTACTATTTTGAATCCACTAGTTATGGATCATAATAATAGTAGGAGATATCCCCTTCATGAACGTAGAGAACCTGATAGGTTGGGTTTCTCCAAGTCGTCTTTTAATGTCACTTATCCCATTTCTGATTTTATCTCTTATCATCACTTGTCTAAGGTTCATCTAGCTTTTGCTCTTCAGTTGTCTTCTGTGTCTATTCCTAGTCATTTTCAGGAAGCCCTTGGAGATCCGAAGTGGAAGGTTGCTATGGAAGAGGAGATGAAGGCCTTCAAAAGAATTCTACTTGGGAGATGGTTGAGTTGCCCCAGGAGAAGAAGACAGTAGGATGCAAGTGGGTGTTTACAGTGAAATACAAGTCAGATGGGACAGTTGAAAGATATAAGGCTAGACTGGTGGCCAAGGGTTACACTCAAACCCATGGGATTGACTATCATGAGACTTTTGCTCCTGTGGCTAAGATGAACACCGTTCGAGTCATTCTATCTCTTGCAGTCAATCTAGACTGGCCATTACGCCAATTGGATGTAAAAAATGCTTTTTTCCATGGTGATTTGATCGAGGAGGTGTATATGGATCCTCCTCCAGGATTTACACTAGGGGAAGGTAAGGTGTGTAAGCTGAAAAAGGCGTTGTATGGGTTGAAACAATCTCCAAGGGCATGGTTTGGCAAGTTGAGATGAAGGACTTGGGGGTTCTAAAATACTTCTTGGGTGTTGAAGTATCTCGGTCCAAGCAAGGACTTTTTCTCTCTCAACGGAAGTATATTTTAAATCTCTTAGCTGAAACTGGTAATTCTGCCTGTGAACCTGTAAATACTCCCATTGAGATGAATCATGGTCTAGCTATCTATCTTGATCAGGTTCCAACTAACAAGGAGAGATATTAGAGACTAGTGGGGAAGTTGATTTATCTGACTCACACTAGGCCTGATTTATCATATGCAGTTAGTGTTGTCAGTCAGTTTATGCACAATCCAAGTGATAGACACATGAATGCAACGAATCATATTTTGGCTTATATGAAGTCCTCTCCAGGTAAAGGTATTATGTTCTCCAAAGATGGGCACTTGGATATTGTTGGTTACACAGACTCTGACTTTGCTGGCTCTAAGTTAGATAGAAAGTCTACTTCGGGCTATGTGTCATTTGTTGGAAGCAATTTGGTGACTTGGAGGAGTAAGAAACAGAATGTGGTGTCATTGTCTAGTGCAGAAGCTGAATACTAGGCTCTTCATCATGCAACCACGAAGCTGGCTTGGTTAAAAATTCTCTTAACAAAACTCGGGTTTGGTCCAAAGAAACCTATGGTACTGTATTGTGATAACACTGCAGCTATTGAGATCACTAATAATCCGAATCAACATGATCGAACTAAGCACATTGAACTTGACAGGAATTATATCAAGGATAGTCTGGATTCTGGTATGATAGAGGTTCCGTACGTTAATGAGTGTAGATCAGCAGGCTGACATGATGACTCATGCTGTTACTAGTGGCTCGTTTTATGCATCATTGTCCAAGTTGGGCATGTGTAATATCTATGCACCAACTTGAGGGGGAGACTTAGCATATATAGCTGCACATATTTAGGAATTATAGCTGTAATATTTCTGTAATTATTTCCTATAATTGTTTCTATAATTTTAATATATAGTTGACTTACCTTAAATAGATCTAGGTATCTTGTATAAATACCTTGAGATATATAGAATAAACACGAGTGTTTTTTCTGCCAATTGTTAATTATGGTGAATATGCATAGTTGTAAAGCTAGCTTCTCTTTTTGAATGATGCACCAGATGAGAATGCAAATATACTTCTATTTTTGTCTTTTTCTCATGCCACATTTTTTTTCATTTCTAATTTGTTCTAGATCATGCATATTTGGGATCCTCCAGTCCTAGCATATGGGAAAATTTAGATGTATAATGCTATCTTGTTCTTGTTCAATGATCAATCTAGACAGTTGCGTAATCTGGAAAAGGTTTTTGGTGAAGATGTCCGAGTGTGTGATCGGACAGCCCTCATTCTGGATATTTTTAACCAGCGTGCGGCAACACGTGAAGCTTCTTTGCAGGCAATTTTTTCACATGGTTCCAATTAATGTAATTAGTTAAATTATAAATGTTCTAATTCTCAAAACCAAATGCTTTCAGGTTTCATTGGCACAAATGGAATACCAGTTGCCACGATTAACAAGAATGTGGACACATCTGGAGCGCCAAGCTGGAGGGAAGGTGAAAGGTATGGGTGAGAAGCAAATAGAAGTGGATAAACGAATATTAAGAACTCAAGTAAGCAGCTTGCTTCTGCAGTTTTGGTTGCAAAATATACACATGCATTAATAATTCTCGATTCATGTAACAGAAATATTGGTTCTCTGTGCTTTTGGCTGATAGTTGATTGATTGCAGTTATAGTTTCATAAGATTTCAGCTTCTATGTGATTGGAATTGCTATCCAAGATTACTCTTTTTGCCTTGTCCTACAATGTGGTGCTCTTTTTGCATGGCATTGATATATTTTAAAGTCATATTCCAAGGTATTTGTGTGATGTATAATTGGTGTTGGCCATTTTAGGTCCATGGTTAAAGCTTCAGCAACGCATCATGTCGGTGCACCTCTCAGTTCATTTTTACAAGTCAGAAGTTTGGACTTAGTATGGGTCACCTTCTAGGGTTCCATACCACCTGGTACGGTCTTGGATCTAGCATGGACACTAAGGCAGGAAAATATTTGTGTGTCTAATTGATTTCTCACATCTACTATGAGTGTTGGTGTATCCTTAGTAACACGTCAACAATAAATTAGTGGTACCTCAGATTTAAGTGTTTTGGTCCTAGTTGATGCTCCAATGGGCTACTGGAATGGTTCTCCACCCAGGTCTTTACTTGTGTAGAGGGATATTAGATGCCGTATGCCTATCTGATGCAGATCTTGTCCTTGACCTATACCTTCTAAAACTACTTGCTGCTAGAAATTCCATGTCTACTAGAACAGTGAGCTGATTGCGGTTAGATCCTAAATTTTGGAAGTTATAATACAATATAGCAAATAGATGCTTCTATAAAAGTTTCCTTCTCTCCTTGGTTTCTGAGGTTTCAGGTTTTGTTCTCTGTCATTTCATTTGGTATGTGCTTCTATATATCTATGCAATCTAAATTCAGTAACTTTTGAGCAGCCACTGGTGGAAAAGAGAGGGAAAGACACCTTTTAGTCCAACTTATTAGAAAGAAGGGAAGCAGAAAGCTTTGTCAATTGCATGTCAACCATGTTCATACATGACATGACAAGTGTCAATTGATTGCTCGCTTCATATTAAAATTCATATTCTATTCCTTGTCAAATTGATAGATCGGTATTCTAAAAAAAGAGCTGGAATCAGTTAGAAAACATCGCAAGCAGTACAGGAATCGGCGAACCTCTGTCCCTGTCCCTGTTATATCTTTGGTGGGGAATTGTGAATACTTTTCTTATAAGCTCTATTTGCAATGCTGCTTCATACCAATGACAATCAACTTCATCCTTTAGGTTGGGTATACGAATGCTGGAAAGAGTACACTTTTAAATCAATTAACAGGAGCTAATGTTCTTGCTGAGGACCAACTGTTTGCCACACTTGATCCTACAACGAGAAGAGTACAGGTTAAGTATGCTAGCAGAAACTTGAAGATCTTTTACGTATTACTTCCTCCATCCGGATTTGAATATCTATATTTCTTTTAAAATCTAATTCATTCAAATCACGATAGAGGGAGTAATGCTGAGTTTTAATATAGCTGATCAACCTCTGAGATTCGGTATGAGAAAAGGGATTTTATCACTTATTATTGCTGTGAATCTAGTTCACTCTGGTGATCTTTAGATTCAAAACATTGATTGTTGCATTGATCCAGATGAAAAATGGGAAAGAGTTTCTTCTTACAGATACTGTGGGATTTATTCAAAAATTACCCACTACCTTGGTGAGTGCATTGGTGAAAGTTCATTACTTTGGGTGAATCTGTTACTCATCTTGATCTATTCTTGAGATTTTAGTGTTTGCAGAAGACAGATCATTTCTTCTGTGTCAATTAATCATGCCTTTTCAACTGTAGGTTGCTGCCTTTAGGGCAACACTAGAAGAAATTTTGGAATCATCACTTCTGGTGCATGTGGTGGATATTAGGTATGCTTATGAACTGAGACATGTATCTTCATATAGCGATCATTTACTTCTCATCATAATTGCAATCTAGTTCAGCCATCCACTTGCAGAGCAACAAGTAGAGGCTGTGGAAAATGTTCTTTTAGAACTTGATGCAACATCAATTCCAAGGTTGATGGTCTGGAACAAGGTAGTGACAGTCTCTAGTTGCAATTTGTTATCATCTTTGGTTTTGTTGCTGATTATTGATCAAAGTGTCGTGCAGTTGGTTTTACAGTAGAAGGTTTTGCAGTATGTACATTTCTTCTGGTCTCGTGTTCCATACCGGCTGAGACTGGTTATACTTGCAAAATCCATATTTCATTTATCTCCCTCAAATTTTCATTTAATTGCCCAATTGAACATAAACAAATATATCGTTATATTGTAGCGCTCTTGTTTAGCACTCACTAGCAGCATGTAGTCCAAATAACTCTTGATTCTCAGATTGAAATGTGTGAATATAATAAAAAATTATTAAATATGTGGGGTTAAGGCGGGTCCAAGTGGGCCCATAGAGAGAATATGATAAGTTGTAAGTATATGACAATTCTTGCGAAACGAAAATTATTTAAATTAATATTATTTTAAATTAAAGTAAAATTTTGGATTGAGATAGATTGGGAAACCCTTAATCTTGTCCAATGTTTGATGCCTAGAAATCAATTCCCATACTTAATGTTGAACTTTTGGGGAATAGTTGTCATTTTTTAACAGATTAAAGAGGTCTAGGATTCATGTGGTTTGCTATACGCTCTAGGCAGAGTACAACATGAGCTTGAAAATATCTTGATCAGGTTGATAAAGCTGAGCATCCCGGAAAAATTAGATTGGAAGCTGAGAGAAGAGAAGATGTGATATGCATATCTGCTTTAACTGGTGAGGGATTAGATGATTTCTGCAGTGCTGTTCAGGAAAAGCTGAAGGTGAGTTGGAGTCACATTTGCCTCATTTAACAGATAATGCAGCCTCTGCTAGTCTTTACGTTAACCTTTGCTGAAAATTGTTTTGCTTCCACAGGACACAATGGTGTGGGTTGAAGCTTTGATTCCATTTGACAAAGGGGAACTCCTCAGTACCCTCCATCATGTTGGCATGGTTGAGAGAACTGTAAGTGTGCCTTGTTATATTTGTAAGTGTATATTATTTCTGCAACTATTTAGCAAGCTTTTGAAACCCTTATGTGTCACACAACAGGAATACATTGAGAATGGCACTTTGGTACGAGCACATGTGCCTCTTCGATTTGCAAGGCTTCTTACACCAATGAGGCAGACGTGTGTATGATGACTTCTCATTGTTCCACAGAAAGTTCCATTTACTTGTTTTTCCAAGACCAATAGGTGAATTTCTGGACTAGTTTCATGCTTGCATGGATGTGCCAGACACGAAGATTTCCTTGTGTAGGGGCTGGAAAGAAACATATACTATTTGTTATCAGTCATCCTTCTTTCAAAGAGAGAGAGAATTCCATGCAGTTCTCATAGTATCCTCTCTTTGCAGATATATCTTGTAAATATAGCAACCAATGTTGATCTTTTATCATAGTTGGCGTTTGTAGGATCAGTGGTTCAAATCTACTTCTTGGATAGGTCTGTGTGGCATCAATATTCTATATTATGAGATAACTCCGCGGACTCCTTTTGCCTGATGCTCCGTGTCCTTGCTAACTCTCATTGCCTGCTTACTTGGATGGCAAACTTTCAATTTGACTTGATTTTCTTTTGACGATTTAGGGAACTGCTTTACAAATTGTTATATTAACTCACTGTTTCAGAAGTGATAGTGATTAGACCTGGCAATGCAGAGGTAAGTGCAAAGAGGCTTTTTAACAAGAATGGCTCCTTTACTGGTACGAAAGAATTAATTGATTTTAATCGTAAGAGTAAGTGTTGAATTAGTATTGATATATTTAATAATTGTGTTTTTATTAAATAAGGATGTATTATGTATTTTTATATAATATATAAAATTTTGCACGTATTTTATTGAGAATGTATTTTTATTCGGTGAGAATGTATTTGTAATAAAAAATATCAATTGATTTTTTTAGTGTCTTAAAAGATGTTATTCTAATAAAAAAGAAAGTCGTGCAAAGAAAGATGGATTTATGAAATTACCCACCGTGGTCTCCTATTTTCAATGAACTCCGAAGAGCAAAGAACGCACATGGTATAACGTCGTTTCATGCTAAGGACATACCAACTTAGAGGAAATTTGGAACTCGACAAATTTGGATATCGTGGCTGACATGCTGATCCTAATTCAGTTCTATGGAGCAGGTAAAACCGAAACAAAAACCTGTGTCGAAGATTTCAAACCTCCATTTCCTTCATGAAAAAGTGTGAGGGGACCTGAGAGTTGACCACATCCATCTGAGAAATCTTACGAGTCATGATAGGATTTGGTAACAAGAGTGGTTGATTTGATTAGGAGAAGGCACTCTCATATTATAAATATCATGTACTAGTGAAGCCAATGGCACAAGGTCATTACAACGAAAACCAACGTCTTAGCCTTTCAGCTACTAATGGCTTCTCTAGGAATTGTGTTTAGCCTCACTGTAATGGCTTCACTCTTTCTGACCAAGTTGCAAGCTTTTCCTGGTTCCGGTGTTATCTCCGGCTACTCTGATCTTTTCCCTGAATTCTATGATTTCTCATGCCCTCAAGCGAACGAAATTGTCATGTCTGTTTTGGAGAAGGCCATTGCAGAAGATCCTCGCATGGCTGCCTCTTTGCTCAGGCTCCATTTCCATGACTGTTTTGTTCAGGTATAATGTGATGGTACATAATGTTTGGTAGTTGCAGTGAGTCTTGTTTCCCTACGTAGATTGCCACTTGGTTTCTTTTTCTGGTTACAGGGCTGCGATGCATCAGTGCTGCTAGATGATAGTGTCACAGTAGTGAGTGAGAAGAATGCCGGACCGAACAAGAATTCCCTCAGGGGATTCGAAGTGATTGATGAAATCAAAAATAAACTGGAAGAAGTGTGTCCTCACACAGTCTCCTGTGCAGACATTATCGCCCTGGCTGCACGAGATTCCACGGTACTGGTAAGCAACTGGGAACCTTCAACAATATAATTCTTCTTTCCACCTAGAACAATCAAATGCAATCTTCAGCTTCATTCGAGTCCGAGGCACAAAAGCAGTAAGAATATTTAGCCATGCAAGAATCCTTTGTAATGCAAGGATTTCCTTTTTCGTACAATTGCCTGTCCTTTTTATCTATTTTGGCTAAGCAAATAAGTAGTATCTAAGAAATGCTCATGGGGGAACAGAGCGGCGGACCACACTGGGAAGTCCCATTAGGGAGGAGGGACTCAGAAACTGCAAGCCTAAGCAAAGCAAACCGTGGCATTCCGGCACCAAATTCCACCATCCAAAACCTAATAACCTTCTTCAACCGCCAAGGCCTCGATGAGGAAGATCTTGTTGCTCTTTCAGGTGAGTTTATTCATCCCACTTCATTCTACTAGTTGACATGTTTCTCTTCAGAACATTCTTGGCAAATAAATTCCTTTGGCGTGGCGCAGGAGGTCACACCATAGGAGTAGCAAGATGTGTGACATTCAGACAGAGGCTATACAATCAAAACGGAAACAACAGACCAGATGCAACACTAGAAAAGAACTACTACAATGGTCTGAAATCTGTTTGTCCTAAATCTGGAGGGGACAACAACATTTCACCTTTGGACATTGCGTCTCCGGTCAGGTTCGACAACACATACTTCCAGCTAATTCTGCTGGGCAAAGGACTTCTCACCTCGGATCAAGTCCTCCTGACAGGAAATGTAGCCAAGATCATGGAACTAGTCAAATCCTATGCAGAAGATGAAGCACTTTTCTTCCACCAGTTTGCTAAATCCATGGTTAAGATGGGGAATATTAGTCCCCTCACTGGTTCCCTTGGTGAAATTCGGAAGAATTGCCGCCACATCAACTAAAGTTGTTACATCTCTAAACAACCTTTTTTTTTTTTCTGGATTTCATCATATTTGTAATGTGTATGATTGAATCATAAATTATTTAGAATATTAAGTACTTTTTCAATGTTATTTTTTTTAGGCATTAAAAATTAACTTTATCCATTCCTAGCCACCATCACCATCATCAACCCCACCCCCCCCCCCCCACCCGCTCCCCCAGCCAACAAAAAAAAACCATTTTTTTTAGTACTTTCAATTGAAGTGTGTGTATATATAGTTAAACATGGGGCCAAAGGGTGTCATTTGCTTTCAGTCCTTTAACGGCATTAACTGAAAGTGAAATCAAAGCACAGATTCCCCACTCCACGGCTCCGTCTATTTCACAGACGCCATTTTCACTCCTTAGATTCTAATCCATTGCCTGGTTCAAAACACTAGTTTTCTTGAACTCATCTGCGAATTAGTATGGGCAAACATTCAACAGCGGGATGGAAGAGATGGCCGCTCATAATTGCGGTATTGCTGACTCTTTCCACTGTAATTGTTTTCTTCATCAGGTCTGCTTATGATTCTTGCGATTCTCGACGTTACGGAGATAATGCAAGTACCAATCGAATTTCCGTGGCCGCTGAGATCGAAGGTGAAGAAGGTCCTCTTGGTTTCATGAAATCGAAGCTCGTTCTTTTGGTCTCCCACGAACTCTCACTTTCTGGTATTTTATCTTAATCCTTTTTTTTTTTCCCAAGTAATTTGCTTACTTCTAGCAATCGAGTTCATAGTTTGTTGCCTTTGGTAGTGATTCGAAATGTCAAGCAATTAACTAGATAGAAGTTTAATTCTTGGAATGTTATTGTTGAATTGAATAGTCTTCTTTGATGAGCTTTCTGAGTTCAAGAGGTACTAAAAATCAAGAATGATACTTTTAGGTGGACCTTTATTACTAATGGAGCTAGCTTTCTTGCTGAGACAAGTTGATACCGAAGTTGTTTGGATTACAAATCAGAAACCGGTTGAACCAGATGAAGTGATTTACAGTTTGGAACAGAAGATGCTGGAAAAAGGAGTGAAGGTAGTATAAGCTGAATAAGTTATCGAATTATTATTATTATATACATCCCAGGGGAGCACATTCTGTTGTTTCTCCTAAATTACATAACTTTTTCGTTTAAAATATAAGAAAAGATTCCTCGGGAGAGGAAACTGCATTTTCAGTTGAAGGGCTTTAACTTGAGTGTTTCTAATTGGTCCACTATAGCTTAAATGTTGTCGATTTTCTGTTCAATTTTTCTAATTTCAGGTGTTTTCAGCAAAAGGGCAAGAGGCTATTGATACAGCTCTCAAATCTGATATGATCATTTTAAATACTGCAGTTGCTGGGAAGTGGCTTGATGCTGTTCTTAAGGAAAATGTCTCTCGTGTTCTTCCAAAGGTTTTGTGGTGGATTCATGAAATGCGAGGGCATTACTTTAAACTGGAATATGTGAAGCACCTCCCTTTTGTTGCAGGTGCCATGATTGACTCACATGCAACTGCAGAGTACTGGAGTAACCGGACCCATGAGCGTTTAGGGTAATGCTATTAGTATTTGTAACACCTTACAGTTCAGCACTTGCATATAAACGAACATATATTTGGACTTGTGCTGAATTAAAACACTATATGTCCATTTACTGAGTGACCTTACAGTTGTGTACTGGAACATATAGGGGTACCACTGAAATCAGTTTCTGGGGCAGTCTTCTGCAATGATTTATCAAAGAGTAAAATTTTCCTTTGATGTCATTTTTCCAACCATGAATTGTTCATCTTTTGGGCCAAGATAGAGCTTGTACAGTTAATCTCCTTGCTTATAAAAATTTAAACTAATTTCCCATGCAATTTCATGTTATTTTCTACATTGTCAAGTAATTTATTTTTTTCTGTGTCATTCTAGATAACTTACAAAATTAATTGAATTCTCATTGATGTTTAGATGAAAAATAAAAGTAAGAAGCTTAATGGTGTTTCAATCCTTAATCCCTTAAGAAGATCATGTAAATTAGAAGTATGGAGATGCTCCGTAAAATTCTATACAGGGTAAACTCAAATGATTTCATATGTGAACAAAGACACACAAGGAAACATCAAATAAAGAAAATAGGGAAGAAAGGAAGAGAACAAACTTTAGATTTATTACAGTCACTGTGGCACCATTCTTCGCCCACTCTTTCTACCTTTTAACTGTTTTTGCATCCAGGATTCTTTTTCATATGGTATAATACATATATAGTATTGATCTTTGATCTTTCAAACTTTCAATGCTACAGGATTAAAATGCCTGAAACCTATGTTGTGCACCTTGGGAATAGCAATGACTTGATGAAGGTGGCTGAAGACAGTGTAGCAAGAAGTGTCCTTCGTGAGTTTATCAGGGAATCACTAGGAGTACGGAAAGAAGATCTAATTTTTGCCATTATAAATAGTATGCTTTTCTGGTTGACCTTATTGCAGACCTGAGTGTTTACTTTGTTTCAATGTTTATAAGCCATTATTAGCCTTTAATTTAAATGATGAAATTTTTGGTTTCCAGTTAAACAGCAAGTTTTGCATGAGTCCTTTTTGCAAATTTGTGGCTAGATTTAACAAAATGTTTTTCATCTTTGAAAAGTAATTTATTCTCTAGTCTAAATAAGTATTTGCAGAGGTAATGTTGCTGGTGCTGAACATTTCAAAAGATATCAAGAAATGAATTAAATGTGAAACCAAGTGTTTGGTGTACGTACATTTTCTAGATGAAAAGAGCTGTCTTTAACAACTGTTGTGAAAATTTTGGCCCATTAAATATAAATTTAGCAGAGGATGCAGAAATTCATTGTGCATAGTATGTCTTTAGTTCAAAGGGTTCGTATAAATGTCCAAAATGTGTGAGAAGCAGTTTAAAGAACAAGAAGGAAGACAGATTAGATGAGCAAAAAGTCTTATAATTCCCTTGAATTTTCATTAGCCAAATGTTAGTTCCAGAAGAAACTTGATTATTACAGGTTGTTTATCCTATATTACCTGATGTCATCCTTTAACTCTGTTATGGTTTACATTATTTTTTTAGACTTATCCTTTTTTTGAAATATAGATTATATGTACTAAACTTTAGTTTTTTAGTCTTTGCTTTTCTTTTCATTCCTTTCCCTGAAGATAATAAGCAAATTTAAAACCTGCACTGGAAATATAAATCCTTGTGTTCTTCTAACTTAGTCCCTTTTGTCCTGTTATCTAATCTAAATCCCATAGGGATAATAACTTGCACATCTCATCTGAAAATAATCTTGGCCCGTCAATACGGTGTTAGTTCTGTACTATTTCTTGGCTGTCGTGGCTATGTTAGTAATTTTGTCTTTTCTGGTTTGAATTACTCTATTGGATTTCCTCTGGGTTTATATTTCTTAAGTGGTAAATGCTATATAATTGCAGGTGTTTCTCGTGGAAAAGGTCAAGATCTTTTCCTTCGGGCTTTTTACCAAAGTCTGCAACTTATCCAAGAGAAAAAACTGCGAGTGCCATCAGTTCATGCTGCTATAGTTGGGAGTGACATGAATGCACAGACCAAATTTGAAACAGAGCTTCTTCAGTTTGTGGCAGAGAAAAAACTTCAAGGCCGTGTTCATTTTGTGAATAAAACCCTACCTGTATCCCCATATCTTGCTTCCATAGATGTTCTCGTTCAAAACTCTCAGGTACTCGTGCTGATTTATTTGTTTAATCTCTCACATGTAACTGGTATTTCTGCGCCTTCTGATTCCTCTGTTTTCTTTGAGTGTATCTCAGTATTCTTATTAATCCAATCAATCAATTTCATTTGTCAATGTATTTGCTTTTGAGTTTAAAGTGGTTCCCATCTTGGTATTGTTGATCACAGAAGTTTGAATTCTACGTGTCTTTTTCTAATACAGGCCCGTGGAGAATGCTTTGGGAGAATAACTATTGAAGCTATGGCTTTTCAACTACCTGTATCGGTAAGCTTTTCTTACCTGTATTGAAGAGCTGCATAAATTGAGTATTGTGCACTTTTAAGTGGTGGATTATGCTTGTCGTCCAGATTTTATTGTTTAAATGTGATGTTTGTGTTAACCTTGTAACAGGGCACGGCTGCTGGAGGCACAATGGAGATTGTGGTTAATGGAACCACTGGGTGGCTCCATCCAGCTGGAAAAGAAGGTGTAACCCCTCTTGCAGTGAACATTGTTAAACTAGCTACAGATGCTGAGATGAGGCTGAGAATGGGAAAGAAAGGATATGAGTGGGTGAAAGAAACTTTCCTTGAAAAGCACATGTCACACAAAGTAGCTATTGTTCTAATGGATGTATTGCGGAAATCAAAGAATAGTGTCTAGCTTCTAGCCTCGGTCTAAAACCTGCATTTTTTTTAAGAATTCTTTTATTTATGGTGATATTTTAGAAATTGATAAGGGTTGAATCCTAACACAATAAGAATTAGAATTCTATTTGGTTAATATTTTAAGTAAGTAGGAATTTAATTAAAATTATTTAAAAGTTATGGAAACCTACGATTTACTAAATAGGAAAACCTATAGAAAAAATCATTATTTTCCAATAGCCGTCGACAGACACAAAGGGAGGAAGAGAGTTCAACTAGAATTTGAAGGAAAGAACACCGTAGACTGTTACAATTTTCAAACGTCGAAATTAACAGGTAAGTATGAATGAATCTCTTCGATTTTCTTGTATGAATAATAGAATAAAACGTTATTTTTTGTTTAAAAAAATTCCCGAATAAAGTATGATATTTTTCAAAGTATAAGTTTTAATGATTGGCTAATGTATGGAGTGTATTTTGGTGTTTGTATTATATAAGATACATGGTTCCGTATGAATATATTTGATGAATTTGGTACATGAAAGATCTATTTATATTTATTTGAATAGGTGGGCTAAACCTTTTTGGAATAATGTTAAGATTGAATTCGTCTTTTTAGAATTGATGCAAGACGAGGTTTTAATCTTTTTGGACTGCTAAGGTCGGGTTAAGTCTTTTTGGATTTTCCTAATTGAATAAGTTAATTCAATGAGAAGAAAGTAATGGTTGCATAAATCTGGTATGAACGAATGTTTCGATATATTTTGTATTCATGGTTGTTTATTGTTGTATGGTATAGAGTTACTATTTCTTAAGTTCCTGCATGTTCTCCATTAAGAAAAAGGGAAAAGAAAAAAAAAAGAAAAGAAAATTTCCTACTTTGAAGGATGTATTTCTGGTTGATGAATAGATTATCAAGGAAGAGGGGAAAATTGTTTTGAGAAAAAAAAAAAAAAAGGGTTTTCAATGTTGCTTTTCGTGCCAGAGGATTGGCTGTGTAGCCAAGGCATGATTTCATGCTATTCTGATACTTTGTTTCAACAAAAAAAAATCCAAAATCTATAGCTTGAACAGAAGCCGTGCGTTGAGGATAGCAACTGAAGTGATTGTCACTTCATGTTCATACATATGCAAGCTTGCACGAATAAAAAAAAAAAAAAAGAGAAAAGATTTTGACGCCAGCGGTGGGTGTCATGTGTTGGACATCTTTGTTTGCTTAGTTGGTTTGCTACATTTAGTCTGATTTTCTTTATATATATATATACAACACTTAGTTATATATATATATATATATATATATATATATATATATATATATGTTTTATTGTTTAAATTTTAGAAGTAGATAATAAAAATTAATTGAATGTATTTTAAGTGTTTGACATTATTGTGAATTGAGGATAATTTGAAATTTGGTGATTTAATTATGTGTTAGAGGTTTGGTTTGCGGCCCAAGATATCTTTGCATGCTTTTACAAAGTTTGCTAAGTATACTTATATTAATTTTGTTAAATTAATTGGTTTGAGTTTCGGAGTAAAAGAAATTAGTTAATATATTTTTTTTTAATGTTTAAAATTTATATCCCATGAAAATAATTTGAGATTTATTGAGTTTGTTTTTTCATATAAACAAAAGTTTTTATTTTCCTTGATATGTTATAAGAATAATTTAAAACTAAATGCTTGGTAATAGTTGATGTTATTATTATTTGTGAATGCAATTGTTAAGGTGGTATACATGTACATGTATTATGTAAAGGTATGTAATAAACTTTATTCGGGAGAAGTGATTCATTACTACTTACTGAGCATGTGGTTAACTCACCCTTCAATATTGTGGTGCGAAAGCTCATTCTACTAAGATTGTGTTGGACGTATAGCATGAAATCGAATTCTAAGATTTTGTTCAGTGACTTATGTTATTTTATTTATTTTAAATTCTACTTATATTTTTTTAGTACTTGATGAGATAAGTATAAGAATTAGTTTTATGGGTTTTTGATATAATTTCTTTAGGGAAGATTTAATTATAAAATTTTTTTAATTATCATTTTGGAAGAAAATATATTTGGTTGTTTAAATTTTGATATAAAGTTTCATATTACTAAATTACGATTTTAGTGATATGATCGTGTCAGCGGGCGGGCGTGACACTCTGTCTCTCTCCCTCTCCCTCTGTGCAGTTCATACATGGAAAGGGGAGATGACAATGAGGCTTGCCAATGAATTGTCCTTAACTTGAGGAAATGCTATCCTCTCTCTTTTCTTTTTTCCCCTTTACTGCTTCGAAAAAAAATCCTCCTCTTTACTCTCAGAAACTTGCAATCGTATTTTAAATTGCAGGAAATTTGAATCAATTGGTTTTGATACAATTCAGATAAGTATACACAGCAACCGCCTACTTTATGATAGGTAAGAGTATCAAATGAAACAAATGTGAAGCACCAGAAGATGCTGCTGGATCGAGAGAGGGGAGGGAGGGGCACAGAGCTATCTGTCTTTGCCATTTCGTTCATGGTGGCTTGAGGCTGAGGGTATCCTTTTGGATGATGTCCACTTGGACAATTTGAACATAACCATCCTTGCAATCTTGTAGAACCAGAAGGCACTCACTAGTTGTAGTCCTAAAGCCATTGCCTGGTAAAGAAATAGCAAAAGCAAAATTTTGTCACCCCCAATATTTTACCGTCAAAATGCAAAGGAATGAAGAGTATTGTTATATACAATTACTTTTATATTACTATTTTTGTTACGTCTTATATTTGTTAATTAAAACATTCTTGGATAGAATAGATAACTATTTGACTGCTATTATCGCTAGACTGAAATAAATAATTGAGTCTATATATTATTATTCACATTTTTTATCATTATTTTATATGCAATTAAGGTGTCATATTCACCACTTTCTATCATTATACTATATGCGATGAGGAGGGGTATATATTCATTATTCGAGAAAAACATCTAACTAACATACTTGAAGAAATGCTGAGTGAAAATCACCTTGATGAGGAAAGGGTTGTTGGCAGATAGAGTCACATAAGTAAGATACGGTCCGCATACCATTCTTGCAGATGTGAAAACAATTGCAAACAGAATCTGTGCAAATTCCAGAATGTAAAACAGAATAAGATCAAGTTTAGCCCACATTTTCAGTTCACCAATCAAGTTTTCTTGTTAAAGAACTGAAATTTTTCACTAGAATTAGGTTGATTAAGACTAACATCTACGGCCAAATTGAGGCCAGTGTCTTTATAGCCCAGCTCTTTGAGCAGCTCCCTCAGATGGAGGAAGGGACTGGACATCTCTGTAATCCATAGTGCTGCAACCATTTCTGATCCACACTGGTACATCACAAGTAGGGAAAGGGGGAGAGTTAGCATGAAAATGAAGTTAGAACAGAAGAAGACTGGCAAAATGAAAATTTAGCAAATACCCTCTGATAGGCAAGGCCTGCCCCAAGTCCGACAATGCTGACTAAATGGTGAATTACATTATCAAGCTTGACAGTCTTGTCAGAGAAGTCACAAACCAAATCATAGATGAGATAAGCAACTGTCACTGCTAGAGTTTTCATCTGCTCAATTTCAGAAACAAAGGAAAATCGCAATCTTATGTTTGAGTATTACTCATTTTTTTCGCAAAGAAATAGATCAAACCAGAAGTACTACCTGTTGTGGAGAAGAGTTTGAAGCCAATGGACAAACCGGACAGCTCCAATCTTGTACTGAGAGGTAAGCCAACGCCACAGCTAGAGTTGCATGGACGGTGGAAACCAGACGACTACAAAAATCAAATGAACGCTTCCGGAAAATCTTTCTTGTCAACAAGAACAAGATTGTCCATGACAAAACACCAAAAACGACTATGTTTACAACATAATCTTCCATCTCTGATCCGTCCCTCTTTTCTTCTACTAAATTGCAGAAAAAGGCATATGCTATTTAAGGAAACCAGAAACGAGGAGGGTTTAAGATGACAAGGTATGATGCCAGAAAGAAGCCCGGAAAAACCTCATAAATTACCACCAGATTATAGTACTGTATATAGGTGGGTTAGGTTGCAGGCGCATTTAAACGTCGTTCACCAACCCAAATGTGGTTCATGAGTTGAGGTCATGAAGATGAAGGGAAGGCTGGGCAGGTAAATGTTCCTACATTACATCAAAAGCTTTCGTAAGGACTTGAATGAAAGAAAATAAACAGCTTCATCACATGAGTCTATTCAGGGACAGTTCATTGCTGCAATAAACACCAAGATCAAGATCTCTCGCTGCCTAGCTCTAAACCAGAAAAAGACAGAGCTGTCATCTTCTAAATGGTATTTTTTTATATTTAATGGAGTGGGCCTAATGCTTGTGTTGACAACACGGCACTGGGAAATATTGGGTGATCTGTTTTACAGTGATTCATTACTTTACAGTACAAAAAATATAAATAATAATTTATCGGAATTTGAAAGTAGTGATTTATAATAAATCGAGTCTATCTAAATATTTCTTTACCACACTAGTCTATGAATTTCGATTCAGTCTCAACTTCAAAGACAGTCAACAAGAATTTAATTCGCAACTATTCATTGTGTGAGCACTAAAAAAATTATGAACAATTGAATTATGCTCCAGAAGGATCACATTATTTAAATCTATATAAAATATTCTTATCTGAAATTAAGATCGTAATTTCTCTTGAAGATTTCCAGACTTAGGCAAGGGATTGGGTGAGAGGAACCGAAGAATTCTTGGCTTAGTTTCGAGCGCATTAAATTAAACATTGAACCAATTAACACTTGAATTCAAACATTAGTACAGATTATCTCAAAATTATTCGAGGTCGTGTTGTTTAGTATTCGAAAATTACACAATCAATTATAAATATTTTTTTTACAATTATAAAGATAATAATCATAATTGCATGAACATCATTTATATATGAATATCACCCATGTTAACCGATTGCATAAGCATTATTGACAATTAATATTTTTATAATTTTTTTAATCTGAATTTGTGAAATGACCGTTCAATTTTGGCATCCAAATTATACAACCCTCAAATCCCTCAAAGTTTAACTCGACACAAATACTACAACTCGTAACTATTTAAAAAAGAAAAAAAAAACCACAGCCACCTCAGTATAGTAAGGCTAGTTTTGACTTTTAACATCCATTACCGATATTAGCAACATAGCGAGCTCATTTTGGAAGCCGATGCATTCTCCGGCGAAATTGTAGCATGTTCCCTAGATGAGTTGGAAACTTCAAAGCAACCCAAATCTCCGACTGATCCTTCCATTGAAAATATGCCAGGCTAGTCGCCTTCCTTAGTAGGCCAGCTGAAGGAAAAAGTGCCTTCATAAGCATTTTTCGTGCCAGGAGGCAGGAGCAGCCCTTGAGATGTTGTACTAGAATTATACAATGCAAAGGCGGTGATGAAGAAAGAATTTCCAACTCATTGCTTGACTATTGGGGCTGTTAAGAATAGAATAGCTTTGACAGAAAAGAAATGACAAAAGAAATGGGGATTAATTGCCTAATTTTATTGAATGTAGAAAATGGCTTTATAAAGCCGTATTACATAACAAAAAGGAGAAAGAAATGGAGTCTATTACTCCAACTACTTTGAATAAATCAACCAGCTAAGTGTTCCTAAAGAAATGGAATTTATTAGCTAAACTTCCTAAAAAATAGACTAACTAATTTTAAGCAAATCCCAACGTTCCTCCCTTAAACTCATAAACTCAATACTCTAGCATTCAGTTTATATTAGCTTCAGCGTAGACACCCATGAGCTTTCTCAATTTGCAGAACTGATCAGCTTTAAGAGGTTTGGTCATCACATCTGCTACTTGATCTTGTGAATCACAATGCACCAGTTCAATGTTGCCACCTTTTGTTAACTCTCGAAAGAAATGAAAACGAACATCCATGTGCTTGCTTCGACCGTGCATTATTGGATTCTTAGAAAGCTTGATTGTTGAGCTGCTATCACAAAAAATAGTGGTTAATTTGTCATGACTCTGGTCCAATCTCGACAACACCCTTCTTAACCAAACTTCTTGGCATGCACATGATGAAGTAGCAATAAATTCAGCTTTTGTAGTGGATAGACTCACTACTGGTTGCTTTTTGGAAGACCATGAAATTGCACCTGAGCCTAATAAGAATACATAACCTGAAATACTCTTTCTACTTTCTGTATCTGCTGCATAATCACTATCAGTATAAGCAACAAGTTCATCACCTCCTCCCTTCTTGTAGAAAATTCCGAACTCAGTAGTGCCCTTTAAGTATCTCAGAACTCGTTTCACCACCTGCAAGTATAGCTGAGTCGGATTTTCCATATATCTACTTGCAAGACCTACTACAAACATCATATCTGGTCGTGTTGTAGTAAGATACATGAGACTGCCAATAACTTGCTTGTAATATGTCTTATCCACAACAACTCCTCCTTCATCCTTCGTTGGTTTAAATCCAGGAACAATTGGATTATGGACAGAATTACAATTATCTATTCCAAAACGTTTCAACACCTCTAATGCATATTTATTTTGATTGATAAAAATGCCATCAGACCTCTGCAAGACTTCAAGACCAAGAAAATACCTCATTCTCCCAAGATCTGTCATGTCGAATTCATTTTTCATGGAATTCCTAAATGCGATTAACAACAACTCATTATTACCACAAACAATGAGATCATCAACATATAAATTGACAATCACCACTTTATCTTCCCACATTTTTATGAACAGAGTGTGTTCATAATTGCATTTTTCAAAACCTTCCTTGCTGAAATAAGCATCTATGTGGCTGTACCAAGCACGTGGAGCTTGCTTGAGCCCATAAAGTGCTTTTTTCAGTTTATACACTTTTCCTTCATTTCCCTGCTGAACATAACCACTTGGCTACTCCACAAAGACATTCTCAGATAATTCACCATGCAAAAAAGCAGATTTCACGTCCAATTGGTAGATAGTCCATCCTCTCTGAGCTACAAATGCCACAACCATTCTAATTGTTTCCATACGCACAACTGGTGCAAATACCTCAGTGTAGTCAACTCCATACTACTGTGAGTACCCCTTCACTACAAGTCTAGCCTTGTATTTATTCACCTTTCCAATCTCATTAAACTTGGTCTTATAAACCCACTTTACTCCTATCTTTTTTGCTCCTTTTGGTAATTCTGTCAATTCCCATGTATCATTTTTCTGTATATTGCCTCCATTTCCACATCCATTGCTCTCCTCCACTTTTCACTTTTAATAGCTTCATCAAACAGCACAGGATCATCAGCTGCAAACATCACAAAATAAGCTTCATTTTCATTTTCGGAAAGCCCTTCTCCAGTTTCATAGTCTCGCATCCAGGCTGGTTGTACCCTATTTCTCCTTACATTTGTACATGGAAGATCATCACCAGTTGAGACATCAGAATTCTCTACATCTACAACAACTTCAGATTCGCCTACTTCTTCCCTTTCATCAGGTTCAACGGCATCATTTTCTTGATCTCCCCATTCCAAATCACACACACCAGTATTTTCACACTTCTGATCCCAATCCCAAGTCTTATCTTCTTCAAACACAACATCCCTACTTATTATAATTTTCTTTGAATTAGGATCATAGAGCCTATAAAATTTTGACTCTTCACTAACCCCTAACAATACGCATCTTATGCTCTTATCGTCTAGTTTAGTTCTTTTAGAATCAGATACATGAACATGAGAAATGCACCCAAAAATACGAAAATACTCAACTGAGGGCTTGGTTCCACTCCAAGCTTCTTCTGGAGTTCGATCTTTAACTGCAAGTGTCGGACTTCGGTTTAGGACATGTACTGTCCAATTGACTGCTTCAGGCCAAAAGGTTTTTGGGTTTTTCTTTGTAGAGAGCATGCTGCATACCATATTCATAATGGTCATGTTCTTCCGCTCAGCTACTTGGTTTTGTTGCAGTGTATAAGTTGTTGTCAATTGTCTTTGAATGCCATTGTCATCACAGAATTTTGTAAATTCATGTGATGTGAACTCGCCTCCTCGATCAATTCGCAAACACTTGATAGCCAAATCTGATTCTTTCTCAACACGAACTTTAAAACTTTTAAAAATAACAAAGGCTTCTGCTTTTTCTAAAAGAAAATACACCCAGACTTTTCTGCTAAAATCATCAATGAAAGTAATCAAGTACTTTTGTTCACTATTTGAAGCCGGCGTGATTGGTCCACAAATGTCAGCATGAATCAGTTGAAGAATTTGTGTTGCTCTCCAAGTACTTTTCTTTGGAAATGACATCCATTGCTGCTTTCCCACCATACAGTCCTTGCAAATCTCTGATGAAGAACCGAGTTCTGGCAAGCCGTTCACCATGTTCTTTTGCTAAAGTGTCTTTAGACCATTATAACTCAAGTGCCCATATCTGCAATGCCAAAGCTGAACTTTTGCTTATGTGATTATGCTGAAACAGGCAGGCGGTGCAGTTACCGCATGTAGCTTGAACATTCGATTCGCAGCCATCTTCGTATCCACGATCAAACCTTTCTCTGAGTGATAAACCTTGCATCTATCATGTTGAAACAGAATGGCCAGCCCCTTCTCCTGCAACTGACCAATGCTCAACAGATTGTTCTTTAATTCTGGTAATTTGCACCATACCATCCACTTGCAATCTTACATTACCCTTTCTAGTCACTGCCAAGCTTGTATTGTTACCTAGCTCAACCGTATCAGCAAAACTTTTATCAAAATCAATAAAGTACTCATTCTTTCCACACATGTGATTGCTGCAACTTGAATCAAGGAACCACGTATCTTCTTTATTGTCATCCTTTGCATTCAGGAATGCCATCAGCAGCATTTCCTCTTGAGTTTCGACATAGTTTGCTTCTTTGCTTGAACATTCCCATTGGAAATGTCCTAGCTTGTGACATTTGTAGCATTCTACAGTGGCTTTGTCAAAACTCTGTCTCCCTCTGCTCCTTCCTCTTCCTCGATAATTGTCGCGGCCTCGACCTCTTGTACCAAATTGTTCACCGAAAGAAATCTTCAAGGCTTGTGCTTCCTCAGCCAATGAATTCATGTGCATTCGCTGCTCATGCACCAATAAACTACTCTGCAGTTCATCAATAGTTAAAATGCTTGTGTCTTTAGATTCCTCAATAGAACATACAACATAATTGAACTTTGAGGTCATTGATCTCAAAATTTTTGAGACCACTTCAGCATCTAACTTCTTCTCTCCATTTGCATTCATCTTGTTAACTATTGTGAGAGTGCAAGCAAAGTATTCATTGACAGATTCACCAGTCTTCATTTCGAGAATCTCAAACTCTTTTCTTAAAGCTTGCAGATGTGCATTTTTCACCCTTGTTGCACCTTGAAATTTCTGCTTCATTGAATCCCATATACTCTTAGGTGTATCCTTATTAAGAATCGTCTCCAGAATTGAGCGATCTAAAGCTTGAAACAGATAATTCTTAGCCTTCAAGTCTTTCAGCTTTTGATCCTCAATATGTTTCTTCTCTGCCTCTGATGAGGCTCCACCTTCTGCTGCTGCAGGTACCCCTTTCTCCACGACTATCCAATATTCTTTGGATCTCAAAAAATTTTCCATGAGCATTGCCCAGGGATCATAGTGTCCATCAAATTTCGGTACAGCTAGTTGCACAAATGAGCTTTCTGTTGCCATCCTTAATCATGTAGAGAGCTGCTGCTTTCTAATTTAATCAGACCCTGTGAGGGGCTCTGACACCAAATGTTAAGAATAGAAGAATTTTGACAGAAAAGAAATGACAAAAAAAACTGGGACTAATTGCCTAATTTTATTGAATGTAGAAAATGGCTTTATAAAGTTGTACAGCATAACAAAAAAGGAGAAAGAAATGGAGTCTATTACTCCAACTACTTTGAATAAATCAACCAGCTAAGTGTTCCTAAAGAAATAAAATTTATTAGCTAAACTTTTTAAAAAATAGACTAACTAATTTTAAGCAAATCCCAACAGGGGCAACCATGATTCGGATGACAACTTGAACTGAATCCATAATTTCTTTTTCTTTTGTCATCAGAAGCGAAAAGAACTAGATAGATCCAAGATGAGTTCAAAAGAACTAGACAGATCCAAGGTTTAGGGAAAGGGACGGTTTGCTATGGAGTTGAAAGGGGAGAAGTAGATTCAATGTCGTCCATGCAGATATGGCTGACGCCACCGGCGTCCGGGTAGCAGAGGAGTTAAGGCGATGGAGAAAATTGAGAGCGCGCCAATAGAGACATTTCCCTCGTAAATTTACACAAATGCCCTTTGATCTAGGGAATTGTCAAGGCGGTTACTTGTGTAAAAGTTCAGAATACAATGCTACCACGCTCCTATCATATACTCTATCATTCTCCCTCCCTCAACCTAGTAAATGATACATAAATTAAGAAATTATTAAAATTTATATAATTATAATAAAAAATAATTATTATATTTTTAAATAAAAGTAAATATCTATTAATTAGATTGAAAATACACATATTTAATTAATCAAATATTTATTGAATAGTTGAATGAGTGATAAATTAAAAATATAAATAATAAATGTATTCCTCATTTATAAAATTAACGAATATTTTAGTATAATAAAAATAAAAAATTTTAATATTCTTTCTAGGACGGAGAGTAGCAAACTTCTCTCTATATATAATATTTTTATTTTTTGAATTTAAGTTCTCTTTCCCATTTTTCCATTTGGCCCGCTTTGAGATTTTATCTTCGAAAAATTGGCAATTTTAGTCCCCTAACTTTTTTATTTTAAATTGTTAGTTTTCTTTTCTTTATTTTTAATTAATTAGATCCCTTAACAAATATTTTTTAACTGAAAAAGATCCTTGTAATCATTTCCTTCGCTATCCCGTCAAAAGGCAAGAATAATTTTAGAACTTCACTAAGTTACATTCGTGCACCTCATGTGTTCATCTTCGACCTGTTGGTCTTCGACTACTGAAATTGGTTCTATGTCATTCTCATACTTTCGCTATCTTTTGGGTTTGAGGGTGGGACCTGGAATTTAAGCCGTGATTTCTTCGTGAATTGATTAGAGCCCAAGCTGATTTAGTTAATTCTGTTTTCTGATTAGCTATCGTTTTAGTTTGAAGTTATTTGCTTCCAGCTGAGTGGTGGTCTGCTAGTCTGGTGTGGTTGGCTGTTCAGTCTTTAACGATTGGTAAATTTAAGATAGAGTCTATACCGCAATTTTTAGTCCGTCAATGTTGTTTTTCTAGGTTTTGTGCGGGCCACCCGTGAGACCAGACCGGGGAAATGACCGAAAATTAAGGTGGCTTTCTCCATTTTGTTCTACTAGTTTGAAGGTGCTGCATGGGAACTATTCAGCGCTATGCTTTGTCGGTGGTTCCATTTTGTGTTCTTCTTCATTTGCCTACCAATGTTTTCAATCCATCTACTTTTGGAGTTTTGCGTTCGGAAGCCTCTCTGTGAACAATTTTTAGAGAAGCCGGCTGTGGTTCTTTGAAGTTCATTCAGTTGCATTTCTGAGTTTGTTCTGTGCAGTGTGCACTGTCTCGGATTTACTTGCTCTAGAGACAATGTCGACACTTCAGAGACAGTGCCGATACAAGCTTCGGAGACAGTGTTCGAAAATGAAGGAGAGATAGGATGGCTGAGGGTTTGGAAAATTTGACACTTCACTCTCAAATTGAAAATGGAATCAGTTTGGAAAATTTCGATGGTCGAAGATGAACACGGTAGTAACGATAATAGTCAAAAAGTCCTTTTCAGTTAAAAAATATTTGTTAAGAGGCCTAATTAGTTAAAAATAAAGAAGAGAGACTTACTCATCCAAACCAAAAAAGTTTGGAGGCTAAAATGACTAATTTTCCTTTTATCTTTAAATTCTGTACTTGGAATGGAGCGAGGGTAGAGATGATTTGTCTCCAACTTAGGGATTCGGGCCACGGATCTTCTCTTCCAAAATGAGAACATCATAAGATCTTTAGTCACATTTACAATGATGAGATGAATATTTATTTAAATTTAGAAGAATTAAATGGAATTCAACTCATTTAAATTTATTGATAAAGATGGATTTAAATAGATGGTGGATACTTACTTATCTATATTCACCTATTTATATATTTTTATCTAATCAGAAAATATGTTATTTTATCATTTTTTTATTTGTTAATTAAATATATTAATGATAGGACCTACATGGTAATGGAAGATGTCACTAAAAATAAATAAATAAATATTTTATTTTATCACTTTATTTTTAATAATTAAATAGACTAGTAATGGAATCCAAGTATGTATTAATGGGATTTATCCCTCAAATTGAATAAATTATATAAATTTTCTACAATAAATAGATATAAATGAATTTTCTATGAATATCTATTTAAATCTATTAAATTTGTTAGATTTAAATTAATATTTAATTTAATCTATTTACTTAATTTTAATCATACATATCTCTTTATTTATGGATAAATTTGAATAGTCAATTTGTAACTCTTAATCTGTGACTCACCCAGACAAACCCTCCCCACCCCAACACCAAATTTTTTTAAAATATTCTTTACAATTTTATATTTCACCCTCCCTAAAAAAAATTGAAAAAAATAATATTATATCCTCCTAATACAAAATTTCCTGATTTCGTCCCTAAAGTCACCTGCCTCTAATTACTATCCTCAATCAGAATTCCCCTCTCGTGCAAAGAACAAGCTAAATCTCACTAACATAACTCATCATATCTTCTAGATCGAACTAAAACTAAATTGATAGAGACGAAAGTATTTAATAAAAACTCGCTTACTAGCATTAAAATAATTTATTACTAAAATTAAACAAAAACTTAATTTCAATTGACTGCAAAAATAAATAAATAAAACTGAATGAATAATCCTTTATTACGTAAAATTCAATAATTCATTGAAATCAATTAAATACATATGACTCCACCATCCTTAAAATTAAGATAAGGATTGAAAACTTGAGCTTCTCGAACCAAGTTCAATGATCCCATATTCAGAACATTTCTAGCCTTAAGAATTCTCTGTTACTAACATTCAACCTTAGACCTCAATGGCCACTTGTATTTTGCTAAATTCAACTGAAGTATGCAGTTGGCCTGTTTACAATTTGGGCTCTGTGCATTTTTGTCAGAAAATGCAAGCCCTAATCCAAAATTTCTATCAATATAGGCCCCTCCAAAAAAAAATAATAATAATAACGAAATGATTTTGTTAATTAATCAAACAAGGCTACTAATGTTTCTTTTGATAAACTCTTTGGCTTATCCCATGATGTCATTTGTTTGAAAAAACAACTATGATTGAGTTTGGAGAAATAATGTTCATCTGTCCCTTTCGCCATTTAATTTGGACACTAACACATATCCGTCCATGGCACGCATAAGTTTAGATAAGATATTAATTTGTTCAATCCAACTTGGCTTTGGCTACCAGAGTCAGGGCTCCTGTGTGTTACTCATTATTCCATTGTCTCTTTTTATCTATTTATTTTAATTAAAATTTTTATTTTAATTTATCTATTTCATTAATAAATTAAGATTATATTAACTGTTATCTTTTCACAAATATCTTTCTTTAATATAATGAGTATTGTACATTTATAGTAAAAAATAGAAGTAAATTAAATATGTTTACAACCCATAAAGTTTTGAAATTTGATTAAAAGATTCTTTGAAGGTAAAATATAAAATATTGATTAATTAATTAAAAAATCTTATTTTTCTTAAAACTTGTGAATCGGTTAAAATAGACAAATAAAAATGGACAGAATTGATGCGGATCTTGAATTGATGAATTCTTGTATTTTTAATTCTTTTCATCGAATTTTTTAAAATTTAAATGTGTTTATAATGAGATTATCAATTCTTTCTATATATTACATGTTAGACTGTAATATTACAAAAAGATATAAATATTGAATTGATAAATTTTTTATATTTTTAACTTTTTTCTTCGTGTGTTTCAAATTTAGGAGTGTTTATAATGAGATTGTCACTCATTCTCTGTAAATTAGACGGTAACATTACGAAAAGAATATAAATAAAAAACATGTTTATGTAATAGAAAATTTTACATATCAATATGATGTAAATCAATCATGAAATGTTTCTTTTACTATAAAGAACATAGAGAATTTACTATGCCATAACATTCACAATCATCATGTTACATACATTAAATTCTTCAATTATTGATTGAAGGCATAAAAGACTTGCAAGACTACCCTTTGAAAACAAAAACCAAACAAAATGCAACCAAAAACATAAATCATATGGACAACCACTGTTTCCATAATAATACTAAGAATACTCATGATTTACAATGACAATATTTCCACTCCCTCCTCACTTACACTTTCACTTTTGAGAGGTTTTTTCCTTAAAAGCATTCCTTGGAATCATATGCCCCATTGGTTTTACCTCAAATACTAATAAATCTAAGTAATAATCATAAGTAATTAATTGATTAACCAGACAACCACTATAGATCTATTCCGTCTCTTGGGCTATCTTCCCCTCACAAACAGCACCTGCACCACAAAGCCCTGAACTAGGCAGCAAAATATTGACTAGTAGGATCCAAGATGATCAATACTGAAAGATGTCAGCAGAGGCCATGATGGGCTGATTAAGATACATCAAGTTCCATGGATTGTTCATGAAATTATCAGGATTTGGCTGCATCTCCAGAGATTCAAAAATGCCATTGCCATTGTTGGAGTTCATGTAATTGATGATCTCATTCAGAGACTCCAATCTTTGGGTTAATTCCATCATCTGTGCCCTCAAGACTGAGTTTTCAGCCTCAACATTGAGGAAGTGCTGTGTAGTGACATTCATGCTTGTGAGTATCTGGTTGTTTTCCTTCCTCAGTTGATCTACTTGAGACATCAGATCATCAAGATGCTTCTGTTTTCTCATCCGGGATCGCCTTGCGGATTCGCGATTGGATTGCATTCTCTTTCTTTTCCTTTGGTCCATCAGCAGCTGTAGGTCTGATCCTTCAGATCCAGAGTTCTGATTGGAACCTGAAGAGTTGCCACTAGAAGAAGCCATGGTGATGAAATATTTTCACCAAATAGTCAGACTTAGAAACCAAAAAGACGCAGAACCCAACTGCTAAAAACGTTTATTCAAAGATAGATACTTATTATGGATACCTAAAACTAGCAGTAGCTATAATATATTTATGGATGAAGATCTGAAGAGAAGTTGTTCATGAAAAAACGTAAAACCAGTAGAGGAACACAACAGAGAAAGATTGAACAAGATGGGTCCTGCGCCTTAGCGAGGAATTTATCATAAACCCCGAACGGAGGATTTCACTGAGTACCGGAGACATGAGTCTCAAACATCAACAACAGGATATGCAGCATCAAGTTTAACAGGGACAAAGGAAATCTGTTTAGCAGCTGATTCTGCGGTCAAGATTGAAACTTTGGAAAACTAATGATCAAAGGGGCTTTGGTATTGAATCAAGAACCCAAGAACAGAGCGCAGATAGAGCAAATCGGCAGCAAAACGATCGATTAGATAAACAAAAGAGCAGGGGAAACAAGATTTGAGAAAGAAGAGAGGCAGAATAACAGTAGGCTACAGAATCCAAAACCTATAAGGGAGGAAAGAAAAGAGAAGAGGAAGAGGTTTTTGAGGTCAAGGAAGGCTCAATTTATAGAATCAAAAGGCAGGCAAGAAAATGGAAGGAAACGCAAAACAACAGGTGAGAGCAATAATTAAATGAATAGAAAACTAAAAGGAGCGATGGGAAAAAGTGCAGGGTGGGCTTTGGAATCTCCTGTGAGAGTTGTTGAACAGAGGTGATTACTGATTAGGCATGTGAGGTGGAGACGAAATTTCCACAACCATCCAACTCCCATTTCCAGCTGTATAGAGAGGAAGACAACAAAATATATGAAATCAATGCACTATCCCCTCACTGATTTTCCCTCCTTGAATTCACCTCCTTTTGGCTCCAATTCCAAACGATTTTACCGTTTTGTTCTTGCTCTCTCTCTCTTACGGTTTTCAAAATACAAACATTTTCCTAAGTACTCCAAGAAAGGAAACCGAGTTATATTTGATTCATAAAGGAAGAAGGGAAGGGGATTTTTCCTTCGTTAAATAAATGGTAAATATTTTTTAATATATCTAAAATTAATCAAGTTATTTTTTTCACGTGAAAGAGAAAATTTCTTTTACTTCATTTTTATTTTTATTTCTTAACTAAATGATATAAAATTCTACTTATTTCTAAATTTATATCTTTTTTCCTTTCACTTTTCACCTATCAATTTTAAATCAAATATATAATTATGAAACTATTACTTTAAAAACAGTACACGAAATAAGATTGTTTTATTTTTGGTAAAAGAATCTTTTAAAGATGCTGTTGGAGTGCTAGATTAGTGACTTTGATCAAAGTTTGAATCATTGAATGTGACAGTCTAGAATAAATATTGGGTTGCTTACTTTACTCGATTCACCACCATAGATTATTGTTTCCGTATCTCATTTTGCTCTTGGAAGATATTAATTTAAAGTAGGATTATTATGCCATAGCTTACTTAGTTGGAGTCAATTTGTAACCCGATTTTCTTGACTATGCACACCGTTTTTGAATATGCAAGTGCCTATACATTGTATTAATTACTCTTTTTTTTTTTTACCATGAAATTTGTACGTATATTTAGAAAAGTATTTTTGTCCAAAACTATTTATTTCTCTCTAATTTTTCCGTGCTTTTTACTTATATGACAAGAGGGGAGAGATTCACATGAATAAATGGTAGGGTGAATTTTGAGGGAAAAGAAAGATTAATTTTTAAATAAAAATACTATATTTCTAAATCTTACTACAAATGCTAGTGTTAACTGACAAAAATAATTGTAGGGATTATAACAAATGAAATATAATTTAATTGACAAATAACTACTCCATCCGTTTTAAAAATCATGTCAATTTAAAATATGATATAGAAATTAAAAATTATTAAAATTTATATAATTATAGTAGAAAAAGACTATTATATTTCTAGAAAAAAATAAATATTCATTAATTATTCTCTTATATATATTCATTAATGATTTATTGAGAATGTATATATTCTTAATTGAAAGAATGATAAATTAAAAATATGAGTTATAAATTTATATTATAATAAAAAATAGTTAAATGATTCAATTGGTAAAATTCCTTGTCGGAGGATAAAGATTTTGCCTCTTAGAGGCAAGAATAGACGCATGCCCGGCAGCCTCCCACCCAACGAATACAGAAATCAAAGGACAACAGCAAATGGGGCAGCATATTCAGAGCCCCAATGCCTGGGAAAAAAAATTAAGTACCGTACTAGTGGGTTGCAGCCCTTTCCCCGATAGATCTACTTCACTTCTCTCTTTGGGTCCGCAAGTCTTTTTTTTTTTTTTTCTTTTTTATAAATAACTCATATATTCGAAATTCATTAACCATTCACAAAATTACACTCGTTTCGAATTCATAATTATATAAATTTAAATTTGTTCGCACTCGAACAAAATAGACTCTTGATATTTAGGTCAAGATACGAATATTTAATTTGGTGATCAATCTTTTCTCTATTTTGTCAGTTACACAACTCTGTGAGTATGAATCCGCAAGTTTTTTGTTTTATGTTTTGGTGAGAACACCCTTTTGGTACCACTTACTTTATTGTCTTTGATGTTTCCCTTATGGTACCCTTTTGGAGTATTTCATTAAATGAATTATTCTTTCTTTCATTCAATAAGGAAGTATTGTTCCTATATCTCTAACTACATTAAATTATATTCCACACAAACTATTTTCTTTTATGTTTTACATAAAAGGAAATTTAGAATACCCCAGCTAAAGAGTTTCCTTTTATGGAATCTTTCACAATTTTTCTTAAATACGAAAATTTTACAATATATAAGTAAAAGAGAATTAGAATGATACGATAACATTTATTCCTTAAAATTCTTGTATTTATCTTAAAAATTAAAATTATATTCTTTTATATAATATACTTTAATTTTAAATATCTAATTCCGTCTCTACATTTAAAGTTAAAATATATGTATAATAAGATGATTCTGCTTCTCATTACATTTAAAAAATATAAAAACCTTTCTTTTTCCCTATAACCCTCTCAAATTAATTTAATGTGCTTTATTTGTACATTACTCTTTCCTTAGTGGAATATTTGACATACCAAAAAAAAATCCAAGTTATTGGATTTGATCCAATTAAGCTAAGTAGCTTACAAAGATATCAAGGGTACAATGTTCAATTAGTAAACGGGGTCCCTCATAATTTTTCCTTTTTTCTTTTTTTAATTTGAAAAGCCCTCACCGTCAAATTTGTTTGTTTATTATAAAGGGTTGCAGTCCCCTTTGTTAAATTAAACACCCAAGAATTTGAATAATTTGCCCTTCTGGCAACTTGTCTTTTCTTACACTTGAAATCATACCTTATAATAAAAGCCACATTAGAAATGGTCAAATGGTCTTTAATTAACCACTAGTCTAATTTCCCCCCCCCCCAAAGTTTATTTCTTTGAATAACATATTCGTTTGTCCATTTCATTAAATAGTTTAATTTGTGGTGTTTATGCATTCTAGAATTTAATAAACTTTTTTAATTATAGAATAAAAAGTACTATATACCTACAGCACATATTGGCCAAACTGAATATGTGCCCTCTGAATTTATAATATTAATATTCATTAAAATATTCACAAAAACTTTATTCTATCCCATCTAAGAAATACATTATACTTGAATTATTCTCTATTCTAATAAACATTTGGTCAAGACGACATGTCTCTACTTATTAATATTCTATATTCATATTTTCTTATTAAACGTTATGGATTAATAACTAATAAATTTACTGTATATTGTTGTTGAAAAACTGAAACGAGAAAACAGGAAGTAAATTATGAAGTTAAATTGATTTTTTAAAAATTAATAATAAGATAGTAGAATGATGAAAAATTGGCATTTCTTGGCTTAGGGTTGAAGTTTATAGATGCAAAATACAAGCAACCGATTGAACAACCCATATGGTAAGTTTGTGATCTTTAGCCTAGTGCTAGATCCTAGTAATTGATAATGAAAGGGAAGCAAATAATAACACTTTATTAGTGGAATTATTCTTAGGAATATACCTTTTTGTCCTAATTATATAAATATAATCTCCAATTAAGGAGATTTTTTAATTTTTTTGGGGGCAAAAGCTAGTTTTATGATGCGTACAAATTACAAAAGGGGATGCCCACGACCACCCTCCATCCATTAGTACTTTTGTGGTTCCAAATCTACTTTTTATTTGTCGCTCTTCTTTTGCTCAACATATTCTTTCATTATGGCCAAACAAGTTTTTGCTTTTCAAAAAGCAAAAATGATCTTTAATTGCCACATTGTTATAAATTATTGGGATCTCTATTAATTAATGGAGGCTCCACTAATTATGGATTTATGTGAATAATTAGAGAAGATTTTTATAGATGTCCACCATTTAGTGGAGACACCACTAATTAAGATTAGTGGAAGATGATGTATGCCATGATGTAATCCACTAATTATAACTCTATAAATAGAGCTATTCTCTAAGCTTGTAATACACCATTATTTTGTGAAAGAAAGATTAGTGAAAGAAATATTAGAGAAAGAATTGTGAGAGAAAGAAAGAGAGAAGTTTGAAGAAAAATTCTTGTGCAAAGAATAGTTAGAATTCTCTTAGTGCGTAGTGTGTAGATTTTATTCTAACACTACCCTAATTTTATAACACGTTATCAGCACGAGTCTCTACCAATACAAAAGCCAGAAGACTAAGCACGAGTTTCTGCCGTTACCAAAGCCAGAAGACAGGTACGCATTTATTAATCTCTATGGCTAACATCGCTAAACTCGAATTTGTAGCCCTTGATATTTCTGAAAAAAATTATATGTCATGGGTTCTCGATGCAGAAATGCATCTAAATGCTGAAAGCCTTAGTGAAACTATTCAAGCAAATAATAGTGCATCTGCACAACACAAGGCTAAAGCTTTGATTTTTATTCGTCGTCATCTCGATGAAAATTTGAAAATGGAATATCTTACCGAAAAATATCCATATAGCCTGTGGGTAAATTTAAAAGAAAGATTTGACCACCTGAAGATGGTCGTACTACCTCATCGCACGAGTATGAATGGTTGCACCTGAGGTTGCAAGATTTTAAAATTGTGAATGAATATAGCTCCGCAATGTATAAAATTACATCTCAATTAAAATTATGCGGAGAAAAGACTGATGAAGATATGTTGGAGAAGACATTCTCCACCTTTTATGCCTCGAATATTATCCTGCAGCAACAATATCGAGAAAAAAGAGGTATACAAAATTTACAGATTTAATTACTGCCCTCCTCATTGCAGAGAAAAATAATGAGTTATTATTGAGAAATCATGAAGCCAGACCAACTGTCTCAACAGCACTCCCAGAAGTGAATGCTGTTGGCTTCAGCAGAAGCCATCGTTATAGTCGTAGTTGTAGTAGTGGCCGTGGTTATGGTCATAAACACACTCGATATTTCCCTTATCACAGAGAAATACTGGCCACCTGAAGTAGAACAGAAAAGATAATAAGGGAAAAAGATATTTCCATTAATAATAAGTATCACATCTTTTATTCATATCATTAGTGTTCATATGAACTTGATGATACATGCTTATAGTTGCTCTTTTGTAATTGAGCTGACAAATGTAAGATGAAGGTTTGTAATTGTTCTTTTTCAATATTTACATTAGAGGAAGACAAACAATTAGTAATTATGGATTTCAACTCCTCTTTTTCGACATCCTCCTCCTTTTCTTTCTCATTTGAGCCAGCATCGAGACTAGCAGCAGAATTATTCGTAAAATTACTGCGAAATGAGTCTTGAGATTTTATGATCTCCTTAAGTTTATTATAATTAAATTTCTTATTATATTTGGCCTTGAAGCATGCTTGTCTCAATTTCTGTGTTTGGTCCTCTAACTGCGTATTAGGACTTTCTTCCACCAACTGTTTTTCACATTCCAGTATCGCAATGGCTTCTTTCAACTTCTTCTCAGCCATATGTCCTCCTTCTTCTTTATTTTGTATCTCCAGTAAATCGAAGTGATATCATCGGTTATTTACTTATAAATCTTTCATAATTTCATACTTGCAAATTATAAGTATGTATGAGAGAGAACCTGAACATTCTTGATTATGGTCTCCAAGCTCACCAATTTCCTGTGAGGCCATCGACGAATTCCTAACTCCCTACATCTTTTCTTGAGACGGGTTATGCCAATATTCAGTTCTTTGGCTGCGCTCTTGATTGATAGGTAAAAGTACTGCGAAATTGTTTCTCTTGATAGTATTGCCCTTCTTCTCTCTCTGCCTCTTAATCATCTTCTTCTCCCCAGGAATTTTGTTTGCAATAATATCTTGAACTTCGATATTATGCATTTCATGAGTACTTACTCCGACTTCGTTGCCAAGACCACTCATTATTTCTCCTAGAAAAAGAAAATAATATCAGTAAAGGTAATACCATTCAAAATCCATGTTTCAATGTATAATAACCTGAAAACATATTCTGACTTTGTTCAAAATCCATTAGAGAGTAGAAAGGATCATGCACAAGCATATCCTCATTCAAAGGAATAGCATCAAGAAGAACAAGTATCAAAAGCGAGTCTCTTGTAGGAGCAGATCAACTTGGTCCAAAGCAATATGTTCAAAACTTCCACTGATTTACATAAAAAAACAAACCAAAAGAGAGTTTAATTTCATTATCAAGCATACTAAAAACAAATGGAAGCCCTCAAAGGTATCTCACCTGAAATTAGGAGAAAGCGGTTGGTTTGGAAAGGAAAACATATCAAAATCTTCTGCGTTCGAATTAGGCAGAAGCGGTTGGTTTGGAAAGGAAAACATATCAAAATCTTCTGTGTTCGATATAGGCAGAAGCGGTTGGTTTGGAAAGGAAAATACATCAACATCTGCTGCGAAACCGAGTCAAAATTTGACCATGTCTCAAATGAATTACGAGTCTCCATATCTCGCTTTGTGATTTTTGTTTTTGATGTTTACTAATGATCGATAACCGAGATATTTATCGATACATATATATATATATATATATATATATATCTGTATGAGGAAGAAGAAGAGGTAGATGGTAGGTAGAGGGTCGGAGGAGAAGAAAAGACAAGAGAGGAAGATGAAAAGTCGGTACCGGGAAGAGTGAAAAAAAAAAGAGATATTTTTCTTGGCATTTCCTGCTTGTCATCATTTTCTTATATTTCTTTTCTTATTCTCTTGTGAAATCATTATTCCCTAAATTAGGGGGAGAATAGAAACAGTACAAGAAAGATCGTGATTCGATAACATCATTAAATTATCTTGATCCGCATACAAGCGCGTGTGAACTTGAAGTTCAAAAGATAATTCATTTGTAAAGCATTGCAAATCAAATGCCAGACGCTTTTGTTAACTCTAAAAGAGTAACAAAATCGCATATGCCAGCTATAAATGCTCCTATTCTAATTGAAGTTCCAATAGAACAAAAGATTTTACATATAGCTACTGAGCCAAAAAGCATGCCAGAAGCATGGCCGACTTCTTGGTTCTAAAGATAAAAATCCTCGAAAGAAGAGAGGATTAATGGTTCAGATGATCATATTAAAGCAAAGAATGATAAAGACCAAGAGAAAACTTATGACAAAGAACCAGACATAAATGAAAGTAACACTGAAATTTCTATCCATTATATCACTTCCGATAAAAGTTGGAATCGGATAGAAATAATTATTGATCATATGTTTGCATATAATATCTCTTGATGTTATACAGGATAGTGATGATCCTGAACCAATATCAGTTGATGAATGTCGATATAGAAAAGATTAGCTGCAATGGAAAGATGCGATTCAATCGGAATTAAATGCACTGATACAACGTGAAGTCTTTGGACCTGCAGTCCGAACACCAGAAGGTGTAAAACCTGTTGGCTACAAATGGATATTTGTGCGAAAGCGCAATGAAAAGAGTGAAATCGTTCGATATAAAGCGCGATTAGTAGCCCAAGGTTTTTCACAAAGACCAGGTATTGATTATGATGAAACTTATTCTCCTATTGTTGATGCTATTACACTCCGATATCTTATCAGTTTGGTAGTACATGAAAAGATAAATATGCGCCTATTAGATGTTGTCACTGCTTACTTGTATGGAAATTTAGAAAATGATGTTTACATGAAAATCCCCGAAGGATCTCATATGCCTGAAGCATATAAACATTATCCTCGTGAAAATTACTCCATCAAGTTGCAGAAATCATTACATGGCCTGAAGCTATCTGGGCGCATGTGGTTCAATTATCTTAGTGAATATTGATTGAAAGCGAGATTTAAAATGACCAGGTATGTCCATGCATTTTTATTAAGAAATCTGGTTCTAAATTTGTGATGTTAGCTATATATGTTGATGATTTTAATCTTATTGGAACTCTTGAAGAGCTCCAAGAAACAATTGATTATTCGACATCAAGGATGGTCGTAAAAGTATACTTTGCCTTGGTTTACAAATTGAACATTTGGCAAGTAGAACATTTATTCAACATATACAGCAAAAGTTCTAAAAAGATTTGACATGGACAAAGCACATCCATTGAGTATTCCAATGATCGTCCGGTCCTTTTCGACCTCAAGAAGATATTGAAGAACTTCTTGGTCCTGAAGTACCATATCTCAGTGCAATTGGTGCATGATGTATCTTGCTAATAATACACGACCTGATATTGCTTTTACTATCAATTTATTAGCAAGATTTAGTTCTTCACCAACACGACGACATTGGAATGGAATTAAACAAGTCCTTCGATATCTCCAAGGTACAATTGATCTCGGATTATTTTATTCAAATAAAACTAGTCCAACATTGATAGGTTATGCGAGATCTTTGGTTATTTATCCGATCCACATAAAGCACGTTCTCAAACGGGCTATCTATTTACATGTGGAAATACTGCTATATCATGGCATTCTACGAAACAATCTATAGCAGCTACTTCTTCAAATCATGCTGAAATTATAACCATTCATGAAGCAAGTCGAGAATGTGTATGGCTAAGATCCATGATTCATTATATCCGAGAAAGTTGTGGATTATCATCAATCAAAGATATTCCAACTCCTCTTTATGAAGACAATGCAGCTTGCATAGCTCAATTACGAAGAGGATATATTAAATGAGATCGGACAAAACATATTTCACCAAAATTCTTCTTTACTCATGAACTCTAGAAGAAATGTGAAATTGATGTGCTACAAATTCGGTCATGTGACAACCTCGCAGATATTTTCACGAAGACTTTACCAACTGCAACATTTGAAAAGTTGAGATATAAAATCGGTATGCGTCGGTTTAAAAGGAATCATCTCATCAGGGGAGTAATAAACAGACATATAGAATAGTGTACTCTTTTTCCTTCACTAGATTTTTTTCCCACTGGGTTTTTATCTTGTAAGGTTTTAACTAGACATATTCTTTATGTAATGGATGGACATCCAAGGGGGAGTGTTATGAATTATTGGAATCTCCATTAATTAATGGAGGCTCCACTAATTATGGATTTATGTGAATAATTAGAGAAGATTTTTATGGATGTCCACCATTTAGTGGAGACACCACTAATTAAGATTAGTGGAAGATGATGTATGCCATGATGTAATCCACAAATTAGAGCTCTATAAATAGAGCTATTCTCTAAGCTTGTAATACACCATTATTTTGTGAAAGAAAGATTAGTGAAAAAAAGATTAGAGAAAGAATTGTGAGAGAGAGAAAGAGAGAAGTTTGAAGAGAAATTCTTGTGTAAAGAATAGTTAGAATTCTCTTTGTGCGTAGTGTGTAGATTTTATTCTAACACTACCCTAATTTTATAACACACATATTTTTTTTCATTATTTTGTGTGTTTTTAAATGAGATGTTCCGTATTCAATTTCTACTTATTTTGTTTCTAAACCAAACAAGTTAGGCCGCAACTTAGACTGATGGAATAAAATATCTCAACTTAAAAAGGGATTCAAAGAAGTCACTTATTTGTCAATTATTACTTTAATTATATATTTTAAATCAATGATAAACTCGTATTTTTTTAGACTATTCGATTTAAATTTACAAAATAGTATATACTAATTTTATTATTAAATATACCTATAATTAAATATATGACTCGTAATTTAAAAATAGTGGTTAGAATATGAGTTTTAGCCTATGTTTGATTCACAGAGAGTGAGGCGTGAAGGGGAGGGGGAGGGGGAAAGGGAGATGTATTTTTATTTTCTTTAAGGGAAGTAATAATATTTATTTTTATTTTGTTTGGTAAGAATGGAAGAAGAGGTGGAAGGAGAGGGAAGAAGAGATAAAATAACTAATTTAAATTATTATTTTATTTCTTATTAATTATTTTGTAATTTTTTAATATTAAAAAATATAGTCAATATTGTTATTATTACTCTCACTTTATTTTTTTCCTCTCAATCCTTTTAAATTGGTAGGGGAGGAAATACTGATGTAGAGGGATAGTGGGCTGATTTACTTTTCGTTCATTTCTACATTTAATTAAACAAGAAATTACTAAATAGTCCAACCAAGATATTACTAAATACTCCTTATATCCCTTTTTATCTATTCATTTTAACATATTCACGAGTTTTAAGAAAAATAAAGTTTTTCTATTAATTAATCAATACTTTTTTTATTTTACCCTCAAAGAATCTCTCTCTTTATTAAGAAGTAATCATATTTCAAAGTTTTATATGTTGTAAGTATATTTAATTTACTTCCATTTTTCACTACAAGTGTACAATACTTAGAGAGGTATTTGTGAAAAAATAATACCCCTCCATCCCTTAATATAAATCG
The DNA here is from genome assembly GCA_026120185.1 of Voacanga thouarsii. Taxonomy (NCBI): domain Eukaryota; kingdom Viridiplantae; phylum Streptophyta; class Magnoliopsida; order Gentianales; family Apocynaceae; genus Voacanga; species Voacanga thouarsii. The sequence goes on along the minus strand of JANUWF010001636.1, from coordinate 2,236,630 downwards.
TTAGACTTAATTTCACACATATTAATATTTTTAAAATAAGATGACTTTATATTTTTTCTTTCTAAAATACTCTTATTTAAATGTCATATATATAAGAGAATAGATGAAAGAGAAAGAGAGGGAAATTGAATAATAAATAAAGACAAAAATGTAAAAATAATTTCAAAACCTTTTTTGAAAAATCCTCAACAACTTATAATTTATGACAGCAAAAGTAATCTATAACAACTTATATTATAGGACGGATGGAGTAATTAATATCGTCTTGATTTACTAATATTGAGATAAAAATATTATTTTAATTAAAATAGATAAATAAAAAAAATAGAAAAAATACATTATTTACTTTCACGTTTATTTTATTTTCACTAAATAGTCCAACCAAACCTAATTAAACCTAAGAGAGGATAGGATTTATTTTCACAATGATTAGGGTGTAGACTATAATTGGTAGGGTCGGTGGACGGCTTGGAGTTTTGCCATGTATAATAATTGACCAAAACTATTCATGTCCTGAAGTCTATATAGAAACAAGAAAAATTAATGCTCTGTTTCATTAAATTAATGAAAAAATGAATAGCATTAATTAAAGATTTTTGTCCATGTCATTAAGAAAATTGTTATATTCAAAGTTCAGTAATGGAAAATGACAGTTTTTTAACTCTCCTTATTCTATTTCTATAAAAATTTGTTGATTTTTTCACTGAGTTGGATCATCATCGGAAAAAATGATGGAACTCTTGAAATATTCCACCGCCCTAAGACAAGAGGATTATAGAAAAATCCACCATTTTGCTATCAACTGAATAGCTGGGGGAGCTGGATCTCCAAGGATTGCACATGGGTTGCTACTCATTTATGGGGTAATTATTCTTTTAACCACACTTCCCAAAAAAAAAATAAAATTGAGTTGACTAGAAATTTCTTTGATTGCTAATCGAGTCAAATGATTTATGAATAAATTGAAATATTACTCTTTCCGTTCTTATTTATCTGTGACAATCAAAAAATTTTTGTATCTCTTTTTATCTGTCACATTGAAAAAATTTAGGTACCATTAATTTTAATTTTACTACTATACCCTTGTATTAAATAGTTTTGAAAAATAAAAATGTAATAATTTTAGAGAGAGAAAGTTGAGCAAACAAAACAAAAAAATAGTTGCGAAGAATATTAAATTCAATGGTACTTTTAGAATGTATAAATAAAGTTGTATGAATTTAAGAAATTAACTAATTTTTCTTAAATTGTGTGAAGTAATTAACCGTGACAGATAAATAGAGACAGAGGGAGTATTAGATTATAACTCATGTTCGAATTTAAAAATATAATACTCTTTTTGTTCCCTTTTATTTGTTTATTTTAATCGATTCATTAAGTTTTAAAAAAATAAAAATTTTGATTAATTAATTAACATTTCTTATTTTACCTTCTAAAAATCTCTCTTTTTTAAGGAGTAAATATATTTAATTTATTTCTATTTCTCACTATAATTACATAATACTCATTGTATTAAAGAGAAATATTTACAAAAAATAATAATTAATATCGTTTTGATTTACTAATAGAATAAATAAATTAGAATAAAAATCTTAATTAAAATGAACAAATAAAAAAGAACGGAAAGAGTACCTGATTGATTTCGATTATAATTTTATTGATGAAACAAAGGGAAAAAAAACAGAAATATATATCGTCGCTTCGAAGCATCAAAACACTGCAACAACTTAACTGGCAAGTCTTGCAAAATCCCTTTTCTTCTGGAGGTGGGTGAGGACGCTATTTATGGCAATTGATGGCACTTTTTGGGTAAAAGTGAAGGCCATTCTTCACGTTGCTATAGGACCATGAGCGCCCTTTTCTTTTGCTTTACTTGGATCATGTTTCTAGTTAGTATGGCAAAGGGCTGTTGCATGGATTCTGGATTCAACAACTTTAATTCTACCATGGTTTGATGATTGAAGCATATGCCCTATAGGGGCAATTTACTTAGTAAAATATGGTGATTTCTAAATGAACCTTGTCTTAATCATTAAATAATTATAATATTATTAAAATAATTTTAAAAAAAAAGATGATTGAAGTATATGATAAGGAAGAGGCATTTTCTATTCACCTAAATTGGTTCTTTGAATTAATTCCCCTGAGAAGACACTATGATCTCGTTTTTTTAAGTAGTGATTTTAGAGATATTTTAATGGTATTAAGAAGGTACAAATTATATAAATAGATTTTGTTATGGTGCATTTGTGAGGGTGGAAACAACTGTTCTAAAGTAACCCAAAAGTTAAAAAAAAAAAAAAGAATCTTTTGGAAAACTCAAAATATATTGACGACTTTTTTAATGAGAGAAGTTTTTTTTTTTAATAGGTTAAAATAGATCAGTTTCTCTGGTTTATATGTTTGACTTGAATAGAATTGGCAAATCAAAATCATTGAGCCAACCAAGTGAGTTGACAGATCTTCGATTTAGTTTAAGAAATGCAGAATCAATTTAAGAACGAGAGCTTCCTCTTTGACTTGAACCCAAAAAAAAAAAAAAAAAATTAGAAAAATGGTACATATTCAAGACATAGTTGTCACAAAAAAGACTACTTGTACAAAAGGTAAAAGGAGAAGACAAAGAAAGCCCTAATGCATGTGAGAGACCTCACCTTTGATTTACTTTTGAGACAATAATTCACAAAAAATCCATGGAATATCTTCATTCTAAAAGTGCCCACAATAAAACTTTACAATGTGTCCCTAAGCTTCAATGGTTGCATGATTGCGTGGGTGTCTCACGATATATTTTTATGTCTAATCAGTAATAGCAGTCTTAATTAACTCTCATTATTATGGGCATAGACGGATATAGGGGCCAGGCAGGCGGCCAAAATTTTTAAAATTATCTTTAAAAATTCTTTAAATTTTAACATTTCGCTTCTTAAAATTTTTTAAAATATACAATATTAACTTCTTAGTATACCTTTTCCTCCCTCCTTCCTTCCCCAATACAATATTTTTGGTTCCGCCGCTGATTATGGGATTCACTTTAAACATTATTGGACAAATCAATAACTCAAACCTCTAATATTTAGGTACGGAAGATATAAATGTTGAGTTGATATAATCAAATGCAATTTTAAAGAGACAATAAACTAAAATTATTAGGGCTAAGCTATTGAATGAAGAAGCTAAAAAGGCTCGCATATAGCTGAGGGGACCAAGTACAAATTTTATAAATGCAATGGGGTAGGGAGGGCCATGACTCTACTGATTTTTATTAATGTTGCAACAAAGATTGAGAGGTTTTTTATTGAAGGGTCATTGTGTGTGATAGCTTATATTCTGATTAAGGAAATTGCAGATCACTTATCATATAGTTAATCTCCAAAACCTGAAGGCACACATCTATTCTACTATATTCATCTGCAACTTTGAAGTATTTGTTATTTGTTCCTTTTAGTTACTCTGCTTTAAGTAGATAATAACTTTTCAATCTCATTCTAAATTAAAATTTTATTTTAATTTAAATATATTATTTTTTTCGTTTTAAAATATTTATTTATAATTTTTTATTTAAAAATAGATATTCATGTACATATTTTTAAAGATAATAATTAATTTAATTTATTTTATTTTATTTATTTTAAATTAACTATATAACTTTCTAAAATTCTTTTTTCTTCTTACTTCTTAAGAATTTTTACAAACCAATAGTTGTCGTACTTTTAATATGGATAGAATAAAAATTTTATCTAAATTGTAATATTATTTTAAATACCTTTAATCTGTATACAAAGAGTTTCATGAATAAAAAATTTAAAACGGAGAAAGTATTATTTTAAAATATTTTTATTTTTTAAAAATTATTATTTACTAATATTATATTATATTATATTATATCTCTTTAAAGATCACGTGACTTCACATATTTAATATAATAATTTTTTTATAAAATTTGTCTCAAACATCTCAAATTAATCCTCATTCACGTATATAAAAAAAAACATAGAAGGAAAAAAGGGGAAAGAGTGGAACAGATTTTCCTTCTTGCACAAAAAGGCTGAAGTAGTCGGTTTGTAGGGCCGGAAAAGGACCGAGTTGAAAAGAGAAAAGCGGTGTCTAGCTAAGAAAGCCGCGGATTCTGTAGTCTGTTTTCGTTTTTGTTGAATAAGAAACCCCCATGGAGTCATCGACCAATGCCAAACTTTTGCTTTGTGTCTATTTCTCCAGTCGTGCATTTCAGATCACCTTAAATATGGCTGTCCCACTGGTAATTAAACCGCCGATTTTATAATGATAAGGAGTTATAATGATTTCATGCACACAATTAATAGTTCAAATTTTAAATGAATGTCTGTAAATGAGATAAAAATAAGGGTTTAAATTCTTGATCTTGACTTAGGGATCTAAAGAGTCAAGAAAGTTGCCAAAGAACCTAGTACTAGCGTCCTTGGGTTTTGCTTTGGGTGCATAGTTTCAAGTCTGCTTAACAGTGATTACTGTCCAGGGGTGGTGGTAGATAGGGAACAGACAGCCATGCATAAAGAGTAGTAAAAACAACCAATACCATAAAGATCACACACAACTAGGGTCCCAACTCCTTTAGATAGAGTGAGCCACCACTAAAAAGTTGCAGCCACTTAGCTTTAACTTTATACTCTTGTTCCTGTATCTTTCATTGGTTCTAAGGCGACAACTTTGGATTTTCGCCAACTTTTTATGTAAATATTTTCTAAAACGTTCAAAGAATTTGCATTTTGGACGACTTTGACGCCCTGCAAATTTGAATCCGTTACATTAGTTTACGTAAGAACTTCACGAGTCCCCTCACCCCCATTCCAGTCCTCCCTATTGTGCCCGACTCCGGCAGCCTTAAATGGCTTTCCAAGTTAACCCCGGAGCCAAGAAATACAAGCAAAACCGGTAACCGAGTTTCGAAATCAAACACTTAATCGTTAAATCAATTCATGTCTGGTAAACGATCATGTTAAATAACACACATTAGCAAATATTCCTCGTACAAGAAATTTAATCTCTATTAAATCTATCTAAAGAATTTTAGAAAATATATGATGAAGATTTTATTCGTGAAGGCATAAATCCCAATTAATTTGAAATTATAAAGCTTAGGAAATTTAACTTTAGTAGTATCCTAACTTGATTAGGAAACAACTAAACAAGGTTGCAACATACTTATGCTTGACCACAAAGTTTCAAAAAGATAAAAGACCACGTACGAAATTAAGGAAGATTCTTCATAATTTGGTCGAGTGGAACAAAGTGAGATGATTATATTCAGCATATACCATTGGTAAAGTTGACTGGATCTCATTGTTAAAGTTTGCTTGCGATTCAAATTGATAATTATAACAATTTATTATCTTTTTCAAGGGATTTGAATCAATTTATTTCTTCTTCAAAGTAGTAAATACATTTTTGATGAAAAGGTTTTACTTCTGTGCTGTAAGAATGAAAATTGAAGGGAGTTCAATTGGGATAATTGAGTCTAGTAAAAGTCTTTTAGAAGTTTGATAAAAAAAAATATATATATTAATGTAGTATTCTATTAAAATCTATTAGGGTTTCAGATGTAGACGTGTTGATAGTCGACTTGTTGAAAACTTTACTATATTTCAAAAGGTCAGCAGCAATTTTTTTACCATGTCTTTTGCTGCTTCACGTTTCTGCCATATATCCATTGTTATCTTCAACGTCCCTAACCGAGAGGTGCTCAACTGCTTTGATTGAGTTTTGCTGTTTTGATCCTATCCTCTTACCAAATTTTCTCACTTGAAACATTCGTACTTTACCTATAAATAGATGGTTTCGTCCATCTAATCAATATACTAAAAAATTTATTCTTCTTTTCTTCTGTTTAAGGATATGCACTTAGCTTTGAGAAAAAGGTTCTCCTTCCTTTACTTGTTTTTCTCTTCTAGCTAGGTTACTTCATTTATTATTTTGTTATTTCTATATTCTCACTTTCTATAGAAGGGCTTGTTTAATTCTAGTGAGACTGCCGAAATAGTCCTTTAGGACAGTATTACTATGACCCAAGTCGATATTCATTTCTATTATCTTTCTTATTCTACTTCTATTTTCCTTAAATTTTTATAACATTTTAAAGGACTATGGCTTCCTCCAACCCTTCTTCTCCTACTAATATTCCTATTAATGGAGGTGGCTCTACTACCATCATGACTTCTATGCTTTCAACACAATCATTTGTTATGCCTTTGACTGGAGTACCATTTTCGGTCACGTACGCCAAGCCATTTCCGAATGTCTCCAATATTAAAATTTTTGTTGAACAAAATTTTAAAAAATAGCAAGAATGAATCTACTCTTTACTCAACCTTTATGGAGTTGCGTATGCACTAATCGAGCCCAGACTGTGACCAACTTTTGACTCCAAAATTCAAGAAGTATGAATGTATGTAAATAAAGTTTGTAGACATATTATAGTACAAACTTTATCTAACGATTTGTTTGATGTCTATGCACCCTACAAAATGGCAAGAGACATTTAGAACTCTCTTGTCAAATAATACGTTGCAGAAGATAGTACCAAACAAAAGTTTGTGGTTGGAAAATTCTACCAGTGGCAAATAACTAATGATAAGGTGATCAAAACTCAAATTAATGAATATAAAAAACTAGTAGAAGAACTCAAAGTTGAAGCGATAGTTTTGCCAGAAAAATTTATTACAGATATATTGATTGAAAAGTTACTAGAAGCCTGAAATGATTACAAAAATAGCCTGAAACACAAGCACAAGTCTCTCTCCTTAGATGAGCTCGTGGCACATATCCTAATTTAGGACACCAACAAGAAGAAAGCTAATACTACCAAAGCAAAAGAGATAGCATTGAAGGTAAATATAATATAAGGTCATTCTTCCAAAAAGTACGAAAATAAATTCCATGATTACGAACTTAAAATTTCTAATTCCAACTTCAAGAAAAAAAGACTCTTGTTTCGTTTGTGGAAAACCAGGACATCATGCATCACAATGTAGGAAAAGAGTGAGAAATGACAATCCTCCTAAACCAAAAGTCAATATGGTTGAAGAAGATGATGTAATTGTTGCAGTCATTTCTCAAGTAAACATTGTGACAAATGTTAAAGAATGGGTGGTAGACTTTGGGGCTACTCGACACATTTGTGTAGATCGAAAAGCTTTTTCCTCCTACAAACCTGTAGGAGACAATGATGAAGTAATCTCCCTTGGAAATTCAAGAATTGCAAAAGTTCTAGGAAAGAGCAAAGTACTTCTAAAACTTACTTTTGGAAAAATTTTAACTCTTAATGATGTATTGCATGTTCCAACTATTAGCGTTAATCTTATTCTGTGGCTTTGTTGGGAAAAGTTGGAGGTAACACTCTTCTTTGAGTCTGACAAGATCATCATGAATAAAAATAATACTTTTGTGAGAAAAATATATTGTAGTCATGGACTTTTTATATTTAATATTGCCAATGTGATAAATGAAAATGCTTCTTCTTCTACTTACTTTGTTAATTCATTGCATTTATGGCATTCTATAGATTAGGATATGTTAATTTTGGTTATTTTAAAAAGATGCAATCTCTTGATTTAATTTTTGGAATTGATTCTTCTTGTATGGATAAATGTCAAATATGTGTTGAGACTGAGGTAACTAAAAAGACATGTTTTCATGTTAATAGAGAAATAGATTTATTAAACCTAATTCATACTGACTTAGATAATTTAAAACAAACTATGACTATGGGAGGTAAGAGATATATTATGTGATCTTTATTGATAATTTTTCGAGATTCACTAAATTATATTTATTTAGGAATAAACATGATGCCTTTACTGCTTTTCTATTTTATAAAACTGAAGTAGAAAACTAATTTAACAAGAAAATTAAGAGAGTTAAATCTGATAAAGGTGGAGAATACTTCGCCTTAATTAGATGAATTTTTGTGAGAAAAATGCATCATACATGAGATAACTCTACTTTATTCACCTGAATCTAATGGTGTAGTTGAGAGAAAAAAATAGAACACTTAAAGAAATGATGAACTCTATGTTGGTTAGTTCTTCTACACCTAACAATTTGTAGGGTGAAGCTATTTTATCTGCTTGTTATTTACAAAATAGGATTCTACATAAGAAAACTAGTAAGACACCTTAAGAATTATGGAAAGATTATGCGCTTAATTTGAAGTATTTGAAAGTGAGGGATTGTCTTGCTAAAGTTATACTTTTTGAACCTAAGAAAAAGAAAATAGGTTCTAAAATATCTAATTGCATATTTATTGGATATGTTGAGTATAGTGGTGCCTATCGTTTTCTTGTTTTGAAAAGTGATATACTTGATTCTAATACAATTATTGAGACAAAGAATACTGAATTCTTTGAACATATTTTTTCACTCTCTGATAAAAATTCTCATGAACCTACTAATAGAGTCGTTGAGAACTTTAGTGAAGAGTTGAGAAGGAATAAAAGGCTAAGAAAAGAATTGTCTTTTGAAAATGATTTTTACACTTACTTGATAAATGAGCCTTTAACATTTTCTGAAGCAATCTTCTCATCTGATGTGAGTTTATGGAAAGAAACAATTAAAACTGAATTAAACTTTATTTTACAAAATAAAACATGAATTTTAGTTGATTTACCGCTTGGGGTAAGGCTAATTAGTTGCAATTCGATTTTCAAAAGGAAATTTAACCTTGACGACTCAATTGATAAATCTAAAGCTCGCTTAGTAGCTAAAGGATTTATTCAAAAGGAAAATAATGATTATTTTTATACTTTTGCTCCAATAACTAGAATTGCTTCAATTCGAGTTTTACTTGCTTGAGTTTCAATTCATAAACTATTTGTGTATTAAATGGATGCCAAAATTGCTTTTCTTAATAATAAGTTAGAAGAATAGATTTATATGACTTAACCTGAAGGGTGTGTTGAACCCGGAAAGGAAAAAAAAAATTGCAAATTACTTAAATCTCTTTATGGTGCAAAATAAGCTCCTAAGCAATGGCATAAAAAGTTTAGCCAAGTGTTGTTAAGTGATGGTTTTTCATGTGTTAGATTGGATAGATGTGTATATACCAAAATTGTAAATAATAATTGTGTAATTATAAGTTTATATATAGATTATATGCTTATATTTGGTACTAGTTTGGAAGTTATGAATAGTGTTAAATTATATTTAACTTCTAGTTTTGATTTGAAAAATATGGGTGAAGCTAAGATAATATTAGGTATTAGAGTTATAAAGAGAGGCGATGGTGTTATGTTGTCACAAATATATTATGTTGAGAAACTTTTTAAGAAGTTTGATAATTATTATATTAAATATGTAAGCACTCCTTATGATCCTAACTCTCAATTGAAAAAAAAATCGTAGTGATTTAGTAACACAATCTAAATATGTTCAAATTATTGAAAGTTTGATGCATTTAATGAATTTCACAAGGCCAAACATTGCATATGCTGTCTGTAGATTGAGTAGATATACTCATAATTCAAATCATGAGCATTGGTTTGTTTTAGTAAGATTAATGAAGTATTTGAAAGAAATCATAAACTGTGGTATCCTGTATGTAGGTTATCCCACTGTACTAGAAGGGTATAGTGATAGCAAATTGGATATCAGACACAGATGAGTCAAGATCTACTAGTAGCTTCATGTTCACCCTTGGTAGGAGTGCAATTGCTTGGAAGTCATCCTTACAAACAATTCTTGCAAGATTTTCTATGGAGTCAAAATTTGTAACTTTGGAACTAGTTGGAATTGAAGTTGATTGGTTAAGGAATTTTTTATTTGATATTCCTTTGGGTGTGAAACTTATACTCTCAATATCTATGCACTGTGATTCTGAAGCAGCAATTCACATTGCCAAGAATAACTCATACAATGGAAAAAATCGACACATGAGATTGAGACATGATGTCGTAAAGTAACTGCTAAGAGATGAAACATTTTCCATTGATTTTGTAAGGTCAGAAGTAAATTTGGTTGATCCTCTAACCAAACGTTTGGGAAGAAAGTTGATTTTGGAAACATTAAAAGGAATGAGACTAAAGCTAATTGAGTAATCAATTATGATAGAAACCTAACCTATGTGATTAGAGATCCCATGAAGTAGGTTCATATGGGTAACATCAAGTTAAAATTGACTCTCAAAGCACTAATATTAAGTCCCTTCTATGGTGTGTGAATAAGTGCTTGTAATTGCAAATTATTTGTGAGGGTGGAGTTAAACTCTCAATAAATTTATATCCCTTATGAGTAATGTAACTAAGTAGTATACACTTGATGAATTCACCTATAGGAGTGTAGAATGGAGTCGTTCCTATGAGATTATTATTAACTAATCTCTAGAGCACTCATAAATAATTAAGCACGCACTTGGGTTATTAGCGCAAAACAACAATTTCTTGTCGTATTTCTTTTTTAGATCCTTTTGAAATATGTGGGAGATTGTTGGAAAATCTTTCCATTTCAAAAGGTCACCAGCAATTTTTTTACTATGTCTTTTGCTACTCTACGTTTCTGCCACAGATCCGTTGTTATCTTTAACGTTCCTGACGGAGTGGTGCTCAACTGCTTTAATCTAGTTTTGCTACTTTGATCCTATCATTGTTTGGTCCTATCTTCTTACCAGATTTTCTCACCCGAAACATTCATGCTTTACCTATAAATAGATGGCTTCGTTCATCTAATCGATATACTAAAATATTTATTCTTCTTCTCTTCTATTCAAGGAGACACACTTAGCTCTGGGAAAAGTTTTTCTTTCCTTTACTTCTTCTTCTCTTCTAGTTGGGTTATTTCATTTATTATTTTGTTATTTATGTATTCTTACTTTCCGTAGAAAGACTTGTTTAATCTTAGTGGGATTACCGAAATAGTCCTTTAGGATAGTGTTACTACAACTCAAGTCAATACTCATTTCTGTTATCTTTCTTGTTCTACTTGTGTTTTCCTTAAATTATTACAACACGAATTACGTTAATAATTTACTATATTTATTAAAAATTTTATTTTATAACTTGTTAAATTAACGTAACTATAATAGAAAAATTTATAAAATTATAAGAGATTGACAAATTAAACAACTCAAAACTAATTCTCCGTACACATTATCTCCTTGCATGACAGAGAAAACCAGTGAGGAAAACAAAGGACTTACAAGAGAAAGCAATGGATAAGCGAGAAAGCATTCAGAAATAAAGATACGAATAGAATAATGGGCATTCCTTCTTAGCTTGCGTTGAAGTTTCTAGCTGTGGAATATGGATAGACTCTCACATTTGACGTGCTTTTATGGTTGATTTTGCTGCAGCCGCCCGCAGGAAGAAGTGTAGGATTATCTTTTGAGCTCTTTTTGTTGTCGATCTCCTTTAGACCAGACGACAAAAGATTTTGACTGAAGATTGGAATTCATCCCCCTTTGGTCATAAAACCGCAACTTTCAATCAGTCTTTGGAAGACAGCAGAAGCCCAGCTCACAGAAAAATTCATTAAAATTATCAAAATTCTCCAAACATTTTAAGCACGTTGTGCAATTGCAGAGTCATCTGGAAGCTGACAAAGAATCAATAGCTAGTGGGGAAGGGGAACAAGGGAAAGAAAGAAATATTTATAGTTTTGGATACTCATTGCATGTTTGGGAAGATAAAGAAAGATTACTCTAGCAGAAGGAAATCAATTCTGGCAATGGCGGTAGCCCATAAAATCCTAAGACTACTTTTGGTTCTATGAGTTTGGTAAAGAGTCCAACTTTATGTAGGAAAACTTTTGTGGAAGTTTGTGGGGTTGTATTGCTCAATCATCAAAAGTTTATTTGGTACTCATAAATGATTAAAGTTCGTCGTTATTATTATTATTATTATTTTCCACAACAATTTCGGGGATGAAATTAAAAATTTGAAGTTAAAAAGACAAATTATATAAAAAAAATGGTAAAATATGTTAATCATCCTTAAACTTTTACAAATTTTTATTTTTATCATCGAATTTTAAAATATGTGATTTTAGCCCTCAAATTTTTAAAATACTTAAAAAAAAAGTCATTTTAACAATAAAAGCTTAAGTACAATACAAAATCATCATATTTTAGCTCTTATTCCTCTATTTTTTATTTTTAAAATATTATTCTTCAACTTTAATCTTACTATTTTCTCTTCGAATTTCTTCACTTATCAACAATAATTTTAAAATTTAACTTCAAACATTTTATGCGACTCAATAATTTTGAGATTACTCTTTTACACTTTTTTAAATCTAACTATACAACAAAAATAACATATTTTATCATTTAATAAACAAAACTAAGACATAAAGATAAAGAAGAAAAAAATCGATTTAATTTTTGATGAATAGTAATTTTCTTGGCATTTCTACAGAAAGGAAGAATAAATTTAAAAGTAAAAATAAATTATCAAATATATATATATATATATATATATATATATATAGAGAAGTGAGAGACGTGCAAGTCGTAGTAGTATTTTCTTGTCATATATAAAAGTTACTTTCTTGGCATATATTTCTTGTCATATATTTTACCTTTTAATAAACAAAATTAAGACATAAAGATAAAGAAAAAAAAAACCGATTCAATTCTTGATGAATAGTAATTTTCTTGGCATCTTTATAGAAATGAAGTATAAATTTGAAAGTAGAAGTAAATTATAATATATATATATATATATATATATATATATATATATATAAAGAGAAGTGAGAGACGTGCAAATCCTAGTAGTATTTTCTTGTCATATATAGAAATTACTTTGTAAATATTAGAAGGACAACACCACATTGTGAGAGTTGAATAAATAAAAATATCTATAAAATAGGTCATGTGGAAGCTATGTAATAAATTTTCGTAAGTACTTAATAATTTTAATTGATGGAAGAGTTATTTTTAGATATTTTAAAAGTCTGAGTGCTAAAATTACACATTTTAAAATTTGATGGTAAAAATAAAAATTTATAAAAATTCAAGAGTAACTAACATATTTTGTCCTAAAATAACGTAATAACTTTTAAAAAGAATTTAGAGGATGAATGGTAAAATTTAGTAGGGTTTTTTAAATAAAAAAATTAATTTTATTAAGATAAATATAGAATTTTTAAAACCTCCCTTCTTCCCAAGCTGCCTCCGCATCTCTCGTCCCTTAATGTATCATGTTTTTGTCCAAAAATGATTTATATGTTATAAAATTAGGGTAGTGTTAGAATAAAATCTTCACACTACACACTAATAAAACTCTAACTATTTTGCACAAGAATTTCTCTCTTTCTTTTCTCTCACAATTTTCCCTAATCTTTCTTTCACTAATCTTTCTTTCACAAAATAATGGTGTATTACAAGTTTAGAGAATAGCTCTATTTATAGAGCTCTAATTAGTGGAATACATCATGGCATACATCATCTTCCACTAATCTCAATTAGTGGTGTCTCCACTAAATGATGGACATCCATAAAAATCTTCTATAATAATTCACATAAATCCATAATTAGTGGAGCCTCCACTAATTAATAAAGATTCCAATAATTCATAACACTCCCCCTTGGATGTCCATCCATTACATAAAGAAGATGCCTCGTTAAAACCTTACTAGATAAAAACCAAGTGGGAAAAAAAAAATCTAGTGAAGGAAAAAGAGTAACTATTCTATATGTCTGTTTATTACTCCCCCTGATGAGATGATTCCTTTAAATCTTTAAATCGACGCATACCGATTTTATATCTCAACTTCTCAAATGTTGCAGTCGGTAAAGTCTTCGTGAAAATATATGCGAGGTTATCACATGACCGAATTTGTAGCACATCAATTTCACATTTCTTCTGGAGTTCATGAGTAAAGAAGAATTTTGGTGAAATATGTTTTTTCCGATCTCCTTTAATATATCCTCCTCGTAATTGAGCTATGCAAGCTGCATTGTCTTCATAAAAAGGAGTTGAAATATCTTTGATTGATGATAATCCACAACTTTCTCGGATATAATGAATCATGGATCTTAGCCATACACATTCTCGACTTGCTTCATGAATGGCTATAATTTCAGCATGATTTGAAAAAATAGTTGTTATAGATTGTTTCGTAGAACGCCATGATATAGCAGTTTTTCCACATGTAAATAAATAGCCCGTTTGAGAACGTGCTTTATGTGGATCAGATAAATAACTAGCATCTGCATAACCTATCAATGTTGGACTGGTTTTATTTGAATAAAATAATTTGAGATCAATTGTACCTTGGAGATATCGAAGGACTTGTTTAATTCCATTCCAATGTCGTCGTGTTGGTGAAAAACTAAATCTTGCTAATAAATTGACAGTAAAAGCAATATCAGGTCGTGTATTATTAGCAAGATACATCAATGCACCAATTGTACTGAGATATGGTACTTCAGGACCAAGGAGTTATTCATCATTTTCTTGAGGTCGGAAATGATCTTTATCCACATTTAATGATCGGACGATCATTGGAATATTCAATGGATGTGCTTTGTCCATGTAAAATCTTTTTAGCACTTTTGCTGTATATGTTGATTGATGAATAAATGTTCCACTCTCCAGATGTTCAATTTGTAAACCAATGCAAAATTTGGTTTTACCAAAATCCTTGATTTCAAATTCTCTTTTTAAATAATCAATTGTTTCTTGGAGCTCTTCAGAAGTTCCAATAAGATTAATATCATCAACATATATAGCTAATATCACAAATTTAGAACCAGATTTCTTAATAAAAACACATGGACATACCTGGTCATTTTTAAATCCCGCTTTCAATAAATATTCACTAAGACGTGTGAACCACATGCGCCGCATTGCTTCAGAGCCATATAATAATTTCGCAACTTGATGGAGTAATTTTCACGAAGATAATGTTTATATGCTTCGTGCATATAAAATCCTTCGGGATTTTCATGTAAACATCATTTTCTAAATTTTCATACAAGTAAGCAAGTGACAACATCTAATAGGCGCATATCTATCTTTTCATGTACCGCCAAACCGATAAGATATCGAAGTGTAATAGCATCAACAACAGGAGAATAAGTTTCATCATAATCAATACCTGGTCTTTGTGAAAAACCTTGGGCTACTAATCGCGCTTTATATCGAACGATTTCACTCTTTTCATTGCGCTTTCGCACAAATATCCATTTGTAACCAACAGTGTTTTACACCTTCCGGTGTTCGGACTACGAGTTCGAAAACTTCACGTTTTGTCGCTGCATTTAACTCCGATTGAATCGCATCTTTCCATTGCAACCAATCTTTTCTATGCCGACATGCATCAATCGATATTGGTTCAGGATCATCATTATCCCGTGTAACATCAAGAGATATATTGTATGCAAATATATTATCAATAACAGCTTTCTATCCGATTCCAACTTCTACCGGAAGTGGTATAATTGATAGAAATTTCAGTGTTACTTTCATCAACTTCTCGGTTCTTTGTCATCGGCTCTCTCTTGGTCTTTATCATTCTTTTCTTCAATATGATCTTCCGGATCATTTAATCCTCTTTTCTTTCGAGGATTTTTATCTTTAGAACCAAGAGGTCGGCCACGCTTCCGGCGTGTTTTTGACTCAGCAGCTATAGGTATAATATTTTGTTCTGCTGGAACTTCAATTCGAATATGAACATTTATAATTGGAATATGCGATTTTGTAACTCTTTTGGAGTCAACAAAAGCGTCTGGAATTTGATTTGCAATGCTTTGCAAATGAATTATCTTTTGAACTTCAAGTTCACATGCGCTTGTGCGCGGATCAAGATAATTTAATGATGTTGTCCAAGCAAGATCCTTTTTATGCTCGTTTTGGTTCTCCCCTAATTTAGGGAATAATGATTCATCAAAATGACAATCAGCAAATCTTGCTCGTGAATACATCTCCTGTCAGGGGTTCAACATACCTGATAATAGAGGGAGAATCATATCCAACGTATATCCCCTTTCTTCTTTGAGGACCCGTCTTTGTACGTTAGTTTGGTGCAATTGGAATATATACAGCACACCCAAAAATTCTTAAATGAGCAATATTGGTTCTGACCCAAAAGCCAATTACAAAAGAGAGAATTTATGATAACTAGCTGGTCTTATACGTACAAGTGCTGCAGCATGTAGAATAGCATGTCCCCAGGCAGATGTTGGGAGATTTGTTTTCATTAATAATGGTCTAGCAATTAATTGTAATCGTTTAATCAAAGATTCAGCAAGACCATTTTGAGTGTGAACATGAGCTACAGGATGTTCAACATTAATCCCAATTGACATGCAATATGCATCAAAAGCATATGATGAAAATTCACCAACATTATCCAAACGGATATTTTTAATGTGATGGTCAGGAAATTGTGCTCGTAATTTAATTATTTTAGCAAGTAATCTCGCAAACGCCAGGTTGCGAGTAGATAATAAACATACATGTGACCATCGAGATGATACATCAATTAAGACCATAAAATATTTGAACAGTCCACATGGTGGATCAATAGGTCCACAAATATCTCCGTGAATCCGTTCGAGAAATGTAGGACTTTCAGCTCCTACTTTTACTGGTGATGGTTTAACAATTAATTTTCCTAGGGAACATGCAAGTACATGCGAATTTTTCTCGATATTAATATCCTTTTATTTTTTAAAGGATGACCATGTGTATTCTCAATGATTCTTCTTATCATGGTAGATCCCGATGACCCAACCTGGTCATGCCAAATGCTAAAAGTAATAGGATCAGTAAACTTCGGTTTACTAGATGATGAATTTCAATTGTACGTATTTTTACAAAATATAGGCCGATAGAAAAAGACGGCAGTTTTTCTAATACTGATTTCTTACCCAAATGCATTTGAGTAATAAAAAGATGTTCAATCACATTTTCCTCATTTGTTTCAACATGATACCCATTTCTGCGGATATCTTTAAAACTCAATAAATTTCTTCTGGATTTTAAGGAAAATAGCGCCTTATCACTAATAATTGTTGTTCCTTTAGGCAACAATATACTAGGTCTTCCAGAGCCCTCAATTACATTTGCACTACCGTTTATCATATAAATATTTATTTCTCCCATTTTGAGATCAGAAAAATATTTCTCATTTTTTAGTATGGTGTGTGTAGTTCCACTATCAATAATGCATACATCATCATTAACAACAGCCATCTGAACACAAATATATATATGCAAACGTAAATATTATTAGAATAGAATGAAAATGAAAATACAAAAATATCAGGGTGAGGCTTTAGTTCTTCTGGACACTACCGTCACCAATTAAATGGTCTATCCTACCGTCTGGGTGTTCAAAAAAAATCCGATACATCTATATGAGTAATATTGATATTAAGATCTTCAAGATCAATATCATCATTCTCAGCATTATTTATTGGATGTTGAGAAAAATTTGCTTCTACATTTTTATTTTTCAATGAAGCTTGATACAATTCAACTAAATGCTTAGCCGTACGACAGTTTCGTGACCAATGACCTTTCATGCCACATCTATAACATATATCCTCATGCTTTTCTTCAATTTCTTTTTCTTTTCCCTTATGATCTTTTCTGTTCCACTTCAGGTGACCAATATTTCTCACAGTTTGATTATGATTGTGATAAGGGAAATATCGAGCATGTCTACGACCATAACCACGGCCACGACCACGACTATAACGATGGCTTCTGCTAGAGCCAACAGCATTAACTTCTGGGAGTGCTGTTGAGCCAGTTGGTCTGGCTTCATGATTTCTCAATAATAACTTATTATTCTTCTCTGCAATGAGGAGGACAATAATTAAATCTGTAAATTTTGTATATCCCTTTTCTCGATATTGTTGCTGCAGGACAATATTTGAGGCATGAAAGGTGGAGAATGTCTTCTCCAACATATCTTCATCAGTCACTTTTTCTCCGCATAATTTTAATTGAGATGTAATTTTATACATTGCGGAGCTATATTCATTCACGGTTTTAAAATCTTGCAACCTCAGGTGCAACCATTCATACCGTGCAGTGGGTAGTACGACCATCTTCAGGTGGTCAAATCTTTCTTTTAAATTTACCCACAGGATATATGGATTTTTTTGGTAAGATATTCTATTTTCAAATTTTCATCGAGATGACGACGAATAAAAATCAAAGTTTTAGCATTGTGTTGTGCAGATGCACTATTATTTGCTTGAATAATTTCACTAAGGCCTTCAGCATTTAGATGCATTTCTGCATCGAGAATCCATGACATATAATTTTTTCCAGAAATATGAAGGGCTACAAATTCGAGTTTAGCGAGATTAGCCATAGAGATCAATAAATGTGTACCTGTCTTCTGGTTTTGTTAACGGCAGAAACTCGTGCTTAGTCTTCTGGCTTTTGTACCGGTAGAGACTCGTGCTGATAACGTGTTATAAAATTAGGGTAGTGTTAGAATAAAATCTTCACACTACACACTAATAAAACTCTAACTATTTTGCACAAGAATTTCTCTCTTTCTTTTCTCTCACAATTTTATCTAATCTTTCTTTCACTAATCTTTCTTTTACAAAATAATGGTGTATTACAAACTTAGAGAATAGCTCTATTTATAGAGTTCTAATTAGTGGAATACATCATGTCATACATCATCTTCCACTAATCTCAATTAGTGGTGTCTCCACTAAATGGTGGACATCCATAAAAATCTTTTATAATAATTCACATAAATCCATAATTAGTGGAGTCTCCACTAATTAATAAAGATTCTAATAATTCATAACATTATACAGCTTATTTGGGATTTATTTTTTTAATATATAATACAAATGAGCGTTATAAATTAAATTTAAGACTTATAACTGACTTAGGATTTTGGTGCTATTTAATGGTAAAATTGTCCAAGACATTTTTGTGTGCAACTTGTTACCAAGTGTTTGGTAGTTTGTGAAGTTTGGGCCTAAGTAAACGAATCTGGTTAATGGGCTTACAGAATTTAAGAGAGGATTTCGGACCAGACGAACCATTGGGATTTACATTTTTGGGCTTTTCTTAATCAGGTTTCTGCACATTAGACGGAGGTCCACACCATTTTAGCCTTACCTGGCAGCTGGCAGTCTACATTATTATTATTCAAAAAA
Source organism: Voacanga thouarsii (assembly GCA_026120185.1). Taxonomy (NCBI): domain Eukaryota; kingdom Viridiplantae; phylum Streptophyta; class Magnoliopsida; order Gentianales; family Apocynaceae; genus Voacanga; species Voacanga thouarsii. The sequence continues at coordinate 2,217,519 of JANUWF010001636.1, read as the reverse complement.
AACCCTAGGCAGACGTTACCAATCTTATGGGCCGTTATTTTCTTGGGGTGAATGGATCATGGGTCCTATTGGGCCTTGATCATTTTGCCGAATAACAATCAACTAATATTATTTTTTTTTAAAAAAAAAAGGGGTCCAAAATTTTTTAGCATTTTTTCCTCAAGTTGAAAAAATATTCTATGATCCAAATTCATAATATTTTATTAATAAAAAAACCAATATAATGGGAGATCCCTTCTTTTCCTAATCAAATTCTGAGCTAAGAATAATTCAATGATTACCATATCAAAGCATGTGGAGAACTAAAGCATATTGGTCTTTTATTTTTAATTTAAAAAAAAAGCTAGAAAAGCAGGGGTTGGATGCTTTCTAAGTTGAAATGGATCCAATAGCGAGGAACTGGATTCTAGGTCTCCCATCTAATCCATGAAAAAGTTTTGGAAAGGACAGGAAATGTAAGAGATAGGCTGCTCCTTCCGTTCTTATCTTTTGGAATTCTAACAAAACCGCCCCTTTGAAACAAAGTAGATTCCATAATCCTAATCTTACCATAGGCATTACTAAAAATATACCGCCACTTTATAAAATAGGAAAATGTCTATCCTTATTCCTTGTGAATATATTCACCACCTCTACTTCCTTTGCTAAATAAATATATCAATCATTTCTTTCTTTTTTTTTTAAATACATTAAAAGACGAAAATATAAATTGAACTCAAAATTTATCGACTCTTCAGTAAAATAACAATTCAATTGTTAAACAACAATACTAATAGCGTGACGTTTTGTGTTTTAGCTAAAAATCTTTTGAAGGATTCTAACAAACTCAACAGATGTCTTTAGCATAATTTAGCCTACAACATACTTAATTAGGTTATGATTTTTGGCAAGGTTTAAAATGATTACAAGCCAATGGAGAAATCTGTAATACAGTTGCAAGAAGATATAGTGTTCATCAATTATCATAGTGCCTCTCTGGCACCTTATGATTTAGTCTCCTAACCTCCAAACAAGAAACAACATCAGCCAACCACAAAACCAACAATTTGTACCATAGTATTACTACGTGTAACTTCTACCTTTCCATTTTCACTAAGCTGGTATTTTAAGTATGTGTTGTATGAGTTAAAGAATCGCATATTTAAAGAGAAGAGAACAAGTAATTTGAAAATGACCTGTAAACTTAATACCAAAGTTTTGTATCAACATTTGGTATTCTAACCTATTAATTTGTTTCTTTCTCAGAGTTTCCTCAATTGTTAGGCTGCTCCAATTATAATATAATTCATTTACCCTTTTTTGCTTTAGGGTTAGAATGTATGGATCCTGACATTGTTATTTTTTTTTTCCTTTTTCTTTTTCAGTGAAATTAGCACATGTTCTTGCTAGAAAACGAGGACCCATTTTCCTATTTGTAATTTTTCTGACATTGTGGAAGACTGCTGGTGGTAATAATCATGTGGCACCTGGAGCCAATAATTGCTTTCCTATATGGTTCCTATTAGGTAATGCCTGCATACAGAGATGTCGTCTGGCCTACACAGCCTTTACTGGACAGTACGGTTAAAGATTAATTTGGGATCGGAACTTGAGTGGTAATTTAACGATTCGAATTAAGAAAAGATTTAATCACCTCTCAAAATCTTCACTTGATGAGTCTCTAATTCATAATATCTTTTTCAAGAAGAAGTGTTTTCGAATCCATTACTAAACTTTTGGAATCAACAAATAATTAACGGGGCATGATTTAAAAGGTTAGAGGCTTTTTTTTTTAAAGTATAAAAAAAGCAGAGGAATAGAGCCCTGAACGATGTTTTCTCCCACCTATATTTGAGGTAAAAAGCAGTAGTACCTTGACCGGAAAATAACGTTTGTAAATTGGCAATACACCAAAATAGTCAAACATTACCTAATGGCATTATTAGATGCTTCTGATTGTGTTTATTGGAGCGTTTCAGTACAAAAGATTGAAGCCAAAGGGAGGGACATTATTTAAGAAACCTTATCACATTCAAAATCGTGTGGAGATTTTGATTTTCGTCTTAAATAATAATTATATAAAAAGATAATTTTATTTTGAGAATATAGTTTACAATCACATATAAATTTGACTAGTTTTCTCCCCTCTCTTAAAAATCAAACTTTCTTGGCTTAAATTCAAATACTAATTATTTGAGACCTACTCTTTATGGTTACTTATTTTTCAAAAATTACTGACCTTATTATTTTTCTAAAAATTGAGCTTTCGTAATTAAAAGTTAAATACTTTTTAATGATTATTTAATTTTTCAAAAATCACTAACTTGTTAGATAAGTTTTCATAATTCTTTACATTTTCAAATGTTACCTAATATTTATCGGAGAAATAACACCAATATTTATAAACTAACCTCTCTTACCTCATCACTTTTCCACGATAAATACGGAAATTCTCTCTAAAACGAGGGAGGCTCGTTTCTTGATTTTTCTCAAATAATCCTTAAGAATAGTGTTAGCGGAACCCCACTTTGAGTTCCTTCCATTCACGTCTGCCTACACTATCTTCTTTTGTATCATTAGTTTTGTACTTGCTATTGTGTTGGCATAAAATTTGTGGTTTTCGCATTGGATGTGCATTCCTTTAGCTTGCCCACTATCGTCTTCATCATGTGGACTTTTGATGGGTTCACCATAATGTGCATTAAAGAAATAGCAAATCCCTTTAAACACCAAACCTTCTAAAGGTAAATTTTATCCTTTCTCTTTGAAGTTTCTCCATTTTCTTTATGTTACATTATGTCTAATATTTTCTCCATAGATATGCACACCTGTAATATGTTCAATTTCATGTACCTATTATAGTTAAATGGAAATATGCATTTTCTATCATAGGTAATAAATCCTGGGATGGTAAAAAACTAAATATAAGGAATGGTAATTTATTCCCCTAAGGAAAAAAAGGAATGGTAATTTATTACACTTGCCATAAAATCTTGCTTCTGGATGTAATCCTTGTCATAAGGAGGAATCCCAAAGTACAATAAGCTCTCTCCACATCCAGCCATAGATCTTTAATTCACCCATTTTCCCGTTCTCTACAAAGCCCTCTTCCTCTACACTTTGTCTTTCATCGTTTTCTTCTTTGCTTCATCATCATCAAGAACAGAAGAAGACAGCATGTTAAAATCTCTGCAACTTCCTGATTGTATCTATTCAAACAAGCCCTTATTGATAAGGCCTTGTAGTCCTACGCCAAAGGTCTCGCTTTATCTCTCAAATCTTGATGATCAGAAGTTCCTCAGATTCTCAATCAAATATCTTTATCTTTTCAAGAAATCAGTAAACAGAGACAGCCTTAAAGTTTCACTCTCAAGGATTCTTGTGGATTACTACCCATTAGCAGGGAGATTGAAAGTGAGCCCAGAAAATGATCAGAAACTTGAACTTGAATGCAATGGAGAAGGTGCTGTCTTTGCTGAAGCCTTCATGGATTTAACTGCTGAGGAGTTCGCTCAAGTTTTCGATAGCCCGAACAGGACTTGGCGGAAGCTCTTATACAAGGTTGATGCTTCCAGTTTCGTGGACATTCCTCCTCTAGTAATTCAGGTTAGCTTCTTCAATTATTTTCAGTTTTCTCTTATTTTTTCTGGGTTCTTGCCAGCTGCAAAAAACACCATTGCTTCTCGTACCTATTCGAAGGAGTTCATAAAGTCCCAAAAAGCAAAAACATCGGAAACTGTCTTGTTTTTCTCTTAAATCAGATCACGTTTTTCTCTGTTTCTTCTTCTTGGATTACTCAATTTATGATTCCACTTCGGTGATGCATAATCCCATTCTGTTCTATTGTTCTCTTCTTATTAATTGCTTACGTTTCAATTAATATCCTCTGACTTTATCAGTTCTAGATAGATATAAATGAAAAATATTTGTTACAAGTGAGTTTCTTTTTCAATCAAACATCCTGAGAGGTGATGTTTCAAAGACAACATGTGGAACGTTGTTTCAGCCACTGAACATTCTTTTCTTGCCACTTCTTCTCCCACACCTATCCCAACCAAGTTTTGCCCTAGTCTTTTAGACAAAATCTCTATTGGTTGTGTAGGGTCACTTGTGTCGTTTTTGCTGTTTCCCATTCCCAGATTCTTGAATATGCCTCATAAAATAACTTTGTCATTAACGATATAAATGTACGAGCGTATGTAATGTATTGTAAGTAGAGAATAATTTTTAAGAATTAATTTTTTTTTAATTAAAGTGATTTTGGATTGAAATTCTCTCCTAATCCACCTCAAAATAGTCACTAACCAAAATATCTTTCATATCCATTGTTTTAGCACATAGCATCATATTTTCAAGATTTTTACTGATCTTAATGCTCTTTGATGCCGTTTGCTAGTTATTGATGCTGCGATATAACCATTTTTGTTCTTTAAATTCTAAAATTTTGATAAATTATAAGAGCATTTTTTGTTAATTAATAATCATCGCCCCATATGATGTGTAGTATTCATGTTCCAAACGTCACGGAATGCGATTTAAGAAAATAGAGCCCCCCACAAAAATGTGTCCTTTGGATAAGGGAATTCTTCAATTTTGTACGAGTTATATGATCTCGCTCCATCATAGACAATGACCCAAAGGTTGAATGACCTTACATTTCTGATGGTGTGGAATGGTATTGGTCTCTCTTCTTTTGTTCTTTTCACTAGCTCGGTTAGTGAGCTTTTGATTTGGTCCTTACTCTTTTCCTTATATTACAAAGCCACCCACGTTCTCAAATCTATAATTTATTTGCCTAATGATAAACCTTTAGTCCTATATCATCAATAATTTTGATTCACGAGAGACGGATCTTGAGGAGAAGAGAGAGCGTGGTAAAAGTTATTTTTTTTAAAGAAAAATTTAAAATTTCCGACTGATTTTTTTGAGATTAGGAGAGGATTTGTAACGATTTAAATTAATAATTTTGACTCTTTTCCGTTATAAATGATTTTTTTTAATTTATGAGAAATTTTTATATGGAATAAGTTCACGTGGATTAATAATTTTGAAGGATAGTATCGTATAACTTATAATATATATAATATAATTTTTTAAAATTATTAATTTACGTATATCAAGTTTATATTAAAATTTTTGTTAATTTAAGGATTTTAATTTTTTAATTTTTTACCTTTTTAATTTTAGTTTTTATATACAGGTAACGAAGCTCCGGTGTGGAGCAATGATTCTCTGCACCGCAATCAATCACTGTTTATGTGATGGTATAGGCACATCACAGTTCTTGCATGCTTGGGCCCACCGTACCAGAACTCCAAGCACTGCTGATTTACCAGTGACACCTTTTCATTTCCGCCACGTGCTCAAACCCCGAAATCCGCCACAAGTAACTTTTTCTCACCCCACATTTACCAGATCGGAACCCCAGGATTGCATTCCCCAAAAAGCCCTCAACCTCGCTCAATATTTGCAATCTCAGCCACTTGTCCCTGCATCCTTAACCTTCGCCTCCAACCACATTCTTCACCTCAAGAGACAGTGCGTACCCTCGCTAAAATGCACCACCTTTGAAGCTCTAGCTGCTCACACATGGCGATGCTGGGTTAAATCACTTGATTTACCACCCTCTGCTACGGTAAAACTTCTTTTTTCCGTCAGTGTGAGGAAGGCATTTAACCCAGAACTCCCACAGGGCTACTATGGAAATGCCTTCGTGCTAGCATGCGCCGAGGCCACGGTTAAGGATGTGGTAGCCGATAACTTGCACAATGGGGTGAAAATAGTACAGAATGCCAAGTCTTCACTGACTGAGGAGTACGTGAAGTCTATCATTGATCACTTGGCTGATAAAACAGTGAGGACAGACCTTTCTTGCAGCTTGGTGATATCCCAGTGGTCAAGATTAGGTCTAGAGGATTTGGATTTTGGAGAAGGCATTCCCCTGCGAATGGGACCTCTAACTAGCGATATTTACTGCTTGTTCTTGCCGGTGATGGGAGACCGCGACGCTGTTCGGGTGCTGGTGTCAATGCCGGAGGGCATGGTTAGTAAGTTTGAGTATAACATGACACAGTTTTCAGATGGTGAACGAAACGGAGATGCAAATAACCACAGTAATGAAGTAGAAATCTTGAAAAAGGAAGGGTTTTGAGCTAACATTTTTGGTTGTTTTTTACTGAAGCCGGTTAACAGAATAAGATTGATTTATGACTTGCAATTTTTGCGTGCGCATTGAGAAATTCAGCTCCTGGGTCAGGCTTGCTGCTATAAGCATAGGATATCATTTCTTTTTCAAGTGATCATATTATGTTTTCTCCTTTCAACTTTTTCAAGTTCAAAATTATATCATCCGCTAGTAATAAGTTACTAATAATTTTTTTTTTAAATTACGAGTTTGAATTTTATGCGAGATCTATCTATTGACTTTTTTAATTGAATTGATTTATTATAATTTGTTTAGATTAATTTATATTTTGTCGATTAGAGCCATAGAACTGAAGAACTTTTGGTGCAAGTTGCAAAAAAGAAAAAGAAAAAGAAAAAGATGAAGGTTGAGGTCTAGACAAATTAAAGTGGGCATATGCTTCCAAGAGTAGTTATCATTCACCCGCCCATGTTGCTGAAAAATTTTCTTGCTTTTTGGGTAATCTTTTCTGCCACATTTTTCCTTTTTGAATCTTGGAATGGGGACTAGTGAATATATATTGATCTTGAATTCTATTCCCATCATGAGGAGGGTCACTAAAAACTACTCGGGGCCATTTCTACTCCCTCTGCTTAACCCCCTCTAGCTAATATGCTGGTGTTAGTTACAATGATGGCATTACATGGGAGGAAGAATGTCGAGCACACCAAGGGGGAAAAAAACCAAGAAGCGAATCATGTTGGAAACCAAAGTCATCTTTATTATGTATGTACAGACACACTTTTAACACTCAAAAGAACTCGAGTTATAAATATAAGTTTTGAATTTAACTCTAAACTTCCTATAAACAATTCAGGCTATGCATGCACTCATGCGTTCCTTTTTTTATCTGCTAGTTGTGCAAATTTTAAAGTAAACACACACTTATACCTAACCAACATTTGAGTAAAAGAGTGAAGTGCCATCGTTTTCATGACAAGTGATTGTGTTAGAATGGAACTCGGCAAAGAACAAAAAAGACCCAATTAAAATGTACCATAACTTCATAAAAAATCATGTTCGCCTATTGTCAAGTTCATGTATACATTTCTTAATGTGAACATCACTTTCAAATTGGATTGTGACCATATCATGATCTATTTCTAAGAAGGATAATTGAGCTAATTGGGTGCAAACCTCATCTTGAAAAAAGTACTAGTTTGTGCTTCTTATCTTTGATGTTCTAAACCGAGCTAATGCTACTTAAAATAGTATTACTAATTGAAAAGCACCAACTATATGCTACTTGGCTTTCTTTATACATTCTTCTCTTTTTCCCTTCCTACTCCCACTGGCTGAAAACATTGTTGGTTAAATCATTCGAGTTTGAAGGATCAATTATACGTTATATAAAAATATGCATCATATATATAATGACTTCCTATGAGACCTAATAATTTGAATTATATGCATGATGACTCAAGAGCAATGTTTAAAAAAAAAAAAAAATAGGACCAAGGAATTAATTTCTCATCTATCTCTCCTATTTTGCTAAGGCAATCGATCAATAATTTTTTTTTTAAAATCGAAATTCATAAGTTCTGTTCAAATTTGATTGGTAAGATTTTCACCAGGCTAAATTGTTATAGAACTAGATTTTCAATCTAACCCTTAGAGATGGGTTATAAAAAGGAAATAACGAGGCACAAAAAGTCCACTAATTGAGTAGAAGGAAGTGTAAGATAATGATTATGGAGTAGAGTATTCAAAAGTTATTATATATTTTGCTAATATAAATATTGACAATGTGCTTAACACCAACCTAGCTAGGGTTTTGATTAGCTAGTTGTTTTTGTAGTGAAATGATTATGGATTTTATTATAAATCTCCACTACAAACTACAATAGGTTAGGCTAGCACTAGGCCTCCTCCATAGAACCACACGAAAGATATTCTCTTTTCCCATTCCAATTTTAGGATTTCTCACTTCGGCGTTTATACACGTGTCATATATTTTATAAATTTAAGATAAAATTTTTATATAATAAAAGAATTTGAATCGATCATACTTTAAGTGATCTTTGTGAGATGACGGGACTTTAAATCCATATTTTATTCTCTTAATTTTATAGTTTGTAGGCTTCGTTCAATTTAGTTCATTGCCGGTTGTGTCATCTTTGAATATACCTGGTTTTGTAAATCTTCTTGGCATTGACTATTTTAGCTCTTAATAAAGCAAAACGAATCATCCCTGCTTTTTGCTGGATTTTGTCGCTGACAATTTGTAAAGAATAAAGCGTAGGTCACGTACGATAGGAATAATATTGCTTGCTTGCACCTCCTCCTCTCTTTTACTTGGACGATCGAAATAAAAATTTATATTTTATTGTATAATTTGAAGATTGAATTCTAATATTTATCGAGTAAATTACTATTTTATTTCAAATATTTCTAGCTCGAATGCTGCCAGACAATAACATAGAATGAAGGCTGCGACAAATCTTACCAAGTGGGCCTCTAATAATTTTGTAGTATTTGGTAACATTTTAACTCTATGCTTCCCTCTAGAAGTTATACCTTTTTGTGGTGTAGACAGAAATGGGCACTTGGAGGTGCGTGGGTGATTTAAAGAGTTTAATACATAGTGACAATTTTTGGCCTGCTCATTTCACAGGAGTTGGACTTTCTCTGGTCCTTCTTTTAAAGGGATGGGTTGGTGGAATCACAGTGAGAGTCCATTATTGTTGGGCATATGGGCAAACACTTAAAGGCCTCTTCCAACATGCAAAATTTCGATCACAGAAGGCCTGAAAATTAGAGGACGATCCTCTCATTTGGATCTCTTTTTGATGTTTGGGTTCTCACAATTGGATTTGGTGATTTTGTTATTCAAAATGGCGGGAAATTCTTACATGGACCCGGTCTACGGTCCCACCTGTGGACCGGGTCCTCCCAAGTCAAACACCTGTCCATGGGTATTTTTTTATTCAGAATTCCAGATTTTTCTTTCTTTTTTTTCATTTTAATCGTGGAACCCAACCATGGTTAAACTAATCCCGAATTCTCGATCTGAAATTTTTGAAAGTCCGCCAAATTCGATCAACATCATCGGATTCCAATCACCCACACTCTCTCTCTTCCTCACTTACTCGGCCACACTCTCTCTCTCCTCTCTCCCTTTCCTACTCACGCTCTCTCTGCACGCCGACCGTCGTCCGCCCCTGCCTCCCTTTCTTTCACGGCAGCGACAATGTCTGCCGCTAAACTGGAGATCTGAATGCTGTGGGCCACTGTTCCCCCCTCCTCCCCCCTCTCTGTTTTTGTCCGTGGTTGAGTCCTCTGTCAACGGTAATGTCGACCTCTGGCCGCCTGACCTCGTCATCCTTTCTCTCCCACTCTTTCACGACAGCAGCAACACCCGTCGGTATGTAGAGGCAGAGACCTCGCTCGGCCACTTTCCTCCTGCGCTCTTTCTGCTTCTTCCTGTCATTGAGTCAACGAGTTCGGTGATGTCGACCGGAGTGGAAGCATAGCCCGGACTCCCTTTTTGAGGTCGAGATTCAGGTAACTTCCTCACTAAATTCTGTAGATGTAGGATTTTATGAAATGTCCTGGAATTTCTGTTTGAATTCTATGATTTGTCATTTATTTTTATCAACCAGCAGCAATTGAACTTGAGAGAGGAGGTACCCATTTTAACTTTGTTTACTTTTCTAGCATATTTATTGTTATTTTTTAGTTTTTCATTTTTCCCCCCTCTCTAATTTTGTTGTGTGACGATAATGAATACTTTGATAGTTGCTGGAGCTGAAAGAGTTGCTTAGAGGTTGAATTCCATATTGTATGCTAAAAGAGTTATTTTGTCATCTAGTTGTTAATATGAAATTAAAGTTGTATAAAATTGGTTCTTGGGCGGTACAATTTAGTTTTAGCAAGTGAAGAAGAAGTTGGTCATATGCCAAATGAAAGTGTTTCAACATGACAACAAGAACAAAAACTAATGCCCCTTTTGATAAGAAGTAAAGTATTAGAGCCTTCTTTGGCTTGAATTAGTTATTTGCATAATTGGCTTTTGTTTTCTGACAAGGATACTTGTTCAATGGGTAGATGTGCCGTCCTTTTTTGTTGACTATTCTGTCTGCCAAATCAGAAGTGACTTAATTCTATTTAGGATAAATTTATTTCTTCTTTTGGCAATTCACTTGAAGCATCCGGTTTTTTTGTTGTTCTTCTTGTTGTTGATGTCACTGCAAGTTGAACAAATTTTATTTCAGATGTTGAGTATATTCCCGATGAGTAACTATATCAAGATATTGCAGCAGTTGTTACTATATATCTAGACATTATTTTGTCTTCCTCAAGCCTCACAATATTATTTTCTTTTTAAATTTGACTTTTCTTGTTGCATTTACACGTTGAATTAATGACTCTTTGTCCAAAGAAAACTGACTTGACAGGATCTCTAGAGCACAGTTAAGGAATTCTTGGGTTGAAATCATTGCAAGTCATTATTTTTTAACCATAATTGAATGAAGGGATCCAATCTAAACATGGAATTACATTTGATCTTGGACAGTGTGTGAACTACTGTACATTCCCTCATGGAATTACATCTAAACATGTAATGTCCTGATTATCTTCCAATGGTGAACAACTGTAACTTGAGTAGAGAAAATAGTCACAGCTATAAGAGCACTGCACATTCCCTCTTGCTTTATGTTTACTTTATTGTGAGGTTGTGGAATTAATCAACTGCTTGTTGATATATATTGTGGATTTACTGGTGGTCTTATGATTTATCCTTTGTTAAACTCTGTTGTGATATTATCTATATCCTCTATTAGCCATTAGTCCAGGAATCTGTGCATAAAGTTGTCTTCAGAAACTGTTAACATGTAATGATCATACCCCTTTTTTCATTTTTGAAACAGATTATGCCTCCAAAAAAGTTCTATGTCGTTTTTGAAGGGAGACAACATGGTGTATTTGAAGATTGGGTAGACTGCCATAAAGCAACCAATGGTTATAAAGGAAATCTTTTCAAGTCTTTTGCATCGGTTGAAAAAGTTGAGCATGCATGGTTGTCCTATAAAAAGGCACACAAAGAAGCTTCTAGCAGCACAACAAACCAAAGTGATTCCAATTGGGCATCTTCTCCATGATTTGATCCACCTCTACCCCCACAACCCCCTTCTAGATGGTTGAAAAAATGATGATAGATTCAACTTAGGTCAAAGATGTACAAAGCTGAATATCAGTTAGGATGTTTAATTCATTGTACTATATTTGTAAGGGACAACTCTTGATAATATATGAATCAATCTTTTTTGAAATTTGGCAGATTCCTTGTGTGTTGGGCAGTAGATATTGTTATTGGTTTCTATGATCAATTGATAATGTATGATTTTTTTTTTTTTTTTTGGAATGCTTGGCAAGTAGAGATTGGTTGAAATGGTGTTGTGCAGTTTATTTGATTGAGATGTGTTGTGCAGTTTAGACACATCTTGGTCAGAATGTGTTGTGCAGTTTTATGGATATTGGACAGAAGTTTTGAGGGGGTTTCACTATATTGGTGCAAAATGTGTTGTGCAGATTTTTCTATGACCTTTTGTAGGGCTTTGTAGCTATTGTTAGGCTCTTTTGTTGGTAGAAGTTGGTGATTTGGGGAGTTGTGATTTAATTTGTTAGAAGTTGGTACATTGTTACATTTGCAAAAAAGGTGTGTCTTGTGTTGGTGTTGTTGGTTGTGAAATGATGTTGAATTGGTATTGCATTTGGTAGTTTGGTTTATGTTGTGTTGTGGTTTGTAAAGAATGGGGAGTTATGTTGAACATAGTTAAAAGGGAGTGTTGGTTGACTAAGTACAGTGGTTTTTGTGTTATTGAGTTAGTATTGTGGATATTGTGATAAGAAGTGTGATAATTTATTGATTAGTGGTTGAATTGTGTTAAAAAGGGGTGTTTAGGGAGTACAGTGGTTTCTTCCTACCCTATTATTCTTGATGGCACCTAAACATATTGCTACCCTGTATTGATAACGAGTAATGGTAAACCACCTGTGGACCTTTTGGTGCAAACTGTGTTGTGCAAATTTTTCATGTGTTACCTTTTGTAGGGCTGTGTAGAAGAGTTAAAGGAGATTAAGAAGAGAAAGAAGGAGAAAGAATGGAGAGATTGAACATCAAAATACTGCAGAAGTACTGCAAAATACTGCAGAAACAGCTGCAGAAATATGAAACAACTGCAGAAATAGCTACAGAAACAGAACATCTAAACATGAACTTAATAAAAAAAAAAAAAAGAGATTGAACATCAAAATACTGCAGAAAAACTGCAAAATACTGCAGAAAAAGCTGCAGAAATATCATTAAGTTGTAGAAATAGTTGCAGAAACAGAACATCTAAACATGAACAACTTAATAAAAGAGAGAGATTAAACATCAAAATACTGCAGAAACAGCTGCAGAAATATGAAACAACTGCAGAAATAGCTGCAGAAACAGAACATCTATTTCAGTAAAAGATTACAACAGCACTTAATCTAGAACATCTGCAGCATCCATCCCCCAAAAGGCATTCATCCACAAAAGCATTTTGCTGCAACAAGTGATCAATTCAAGAAACTTCAGCATTTTTGCAACAGAGCATCATTCTATTACAACAGAAGTTGGATTTCCCTTTTACCCCTTGAGCAGCTCCATTTGGTTAAGCTCTCTGTCCTAAATGATAATGCCAAAATCCAAACACTAGGCAGCATCATTTTGGTCCCGATCCAAAATGCCATCGTTTGTGACATCCTATTAAGATTCAACAATAAATGATTCAAACATATCGCTCCATATGTATAATTTTTACCATTCCTATTGAAGAAAATCGAAGCTTCAACAATGTATAATTTTTACCACTCCACCACTATTAAGTGTATTACAAGCTTGTAACATGGATGTGAATGATGGGTAAGAAGTAGCAACCTTCAAGAGAAGAGAACAAATAAAAGTTAATTCTACGTAGTATAAAGTATCATTTACCAAAATAAAAAGGAATGCAGTACAACCTCATAATTCCAGCTTGTATTGGGTATATCGGAGGCTGCTATGCTTGTTTCTTCATTTAATGGCAAATTGACGTGGTCCGAAGTATCTTAGCTTCTATTTTCCCTTGCTGCAGCAGCAGCTTGTGATTTCTTTCTTTTTCCTACGTTTAACAAGAAAAACAGTTAATTTAAAAAACAGCAAAACCTTGAGAAATTAAACAAATTCATTAAAAAAGACAGTAAAACCTTGGGAATTGCCTCCCTTCAGTGAAGATTTCCTCTGACGCTTCTCAAAATGGCCCTTTAGTCTTTCACCTCTTTCTTTACCCTTCACTCTTATTCGATTGGGATCTTGAACAACAATGTCACATTCATTTCCATCTTCACAGGCCAAACTTTCATTGTTCAATGCTCTATTATCCCTAATTCCAGATTGTGAATCCTTCAGTGTATGCGTTTTTCAATATTCATCAAGCTTTTGATTAGCACTTTCTAGTGCTTGCCACAAAATAAGCCTACTTGTCTCGTGAGATCCACATTTATTAACAACATTGTAAGCAAACTTCATGGTTCAATTTGTGAAAATCATGTCCGAATCAGTACCTTGCATGCTAAATATCCTATTTTGTTCTACATCACTAACACTCTTTCTAGCATTTTTGCCCCACCTTTTCAGGAAATATAAATTTGGGATTTTGGCAATATTCTTTTCCTTCAAAGCTGCCAATGAGTGTGTACAAAGTATTCCCCAGCTTTCAAATTTCTTGCAGCTACATTGTACAGATCCATCTTTTGTGTTGAGAACAACTCTGCTTGTTTGGTGGCCCTATTTGGTTTCCACAGTCACTTTTAAGCTGTACACTGATTCTTCAACCATAACAACATCTTCACTTGATGAAACACATATGCCCATAAATTCCTTCTCAAATAATTTGTACAGCTTGTGAGTATAAAATTGGGCAGCCTGTTGTAACATTGCACTAGATCGTATTAAAAGTGGAGGTTTCCCTTGTGCACAAGTAAAATCAGCCTCTACCTCATTTTGGCGCCACTCTCCAAGCTTTCGCTTAAATTCAAGCACAAATTTTGTCAATGAACATGTTCTACTCCCAATGCCATTTAATATACAATTAGTGCTCTCACTTCTTGATGTTGTTTTGAACCCCGCACTAAATGTTTCATTGGAAAAACTAGTGCACCACCTATCCCGAATATTATACAATCTCTCCAACCACTTGTGCCCATGTAAATTATAGTCTGAAATCATCTTGGCCCATGTCTGCTCAAACTCCTCTTCGGTCTCACATCCCGTCAAACATTTGTGGAACAAATTTTGGAAACCAATTTCAGTATTGAGGCCACCCCAATATGATGGAGCATTTTTGCAAATATGCCACAAACACAACCTATGCTGGCTGTCCGGAAACACTATTTTTGCAGCTTTCATAATTGCATTGTCTTGATCAGTCATAAAGGTCATAGGTTGCTTGTTGTCCATCGACTCTAAAAACGATCTAAATGCCCACTCAAATGAAGCAGAAGTCTCATCAAATAAAAATGCACATGCAAACATTATAGTTTGCCAATGATGATTTACTCCAATGAAAGGTGCACATATTAAGTTGTACTTATTAGTCCTATAGGTAGCATAAAAAACAACAACATCACCAAAGTAATCAAAATCAATTTGAGATCTACCATCTCTCCAAAAAAAGTTATGAATTCTTCCTTCGTCATCCAATTCCACATCCCAATAAAACATTTTCTCTTGATTAGCTTTTTGCTTGAAGTGATTTACAAGACTTTGAGCGTCCCCTTTTTCAATTACTGAATTTCTTCTATTATTCAATTCATTGTATGCATCCTTCTTCAAAAAACCAATATTTCCAATACCCCCACTCTCTTTTGACAAGTAAGAGAACGCTTAAGAAGTCTTGATTCCGGAGCTTACTAGGGACTCCAATGTGTCTCCCTGGGCATCTGTTACACGCCGGGCTGATCTTAGTAAATGCAGTTCATAAGTCTTGGCCATTTCATGATTGTGGTCCTTTTGTATTTTATTTACTTTCCATTTTCCATTGCAATCGACCTCAAACTGGACCCATGCCTTGCAAGCAGTTCTAGTCTCCAACCTTTCAAGAGAAGAAGACCCACTCTCATTTTCATGTTTTTTAATTCCTTGCTTTGAACAAAAAAAAACTTTAGATCTAATATTCTTTGTCCCCTGCACATAGTATTGCTTTCCCTTCCTTACACTAAATCCACATGCATGGGCATATTCACAATACAATTCATATGCTGCCTCTTGTGAATCCACAATAGTGTTCATTAGTTTTTTTTTCCAATTCTTGGATAATAACATCATGACCATCAGCTTGATTTTCAAATTCGTTCCTTGTCTCATGCAATACTTGAACCTCTTCCATGTCATCTTCGGGTACATTTTGTTGTGTAAACTGAACCTCCTCATCTGAGCCATCGTCAACATATATGCTATCTTCGTAGCTACTCATCTCTTTTTTCAAATACTGATGGAAACCAGCAACAAATAGACAACTAGTAAACAAACTTTGGACAAAAATAAATTCAGCCAATAATAGAAATCATCCTCTTAGAGAACGACTTCTACAAATTTACCAAAATTCCAAGTAAAACTAATATCCAAGAAAATGATGGATAAGTTCTAACAACAAAATTTTTGTTTAAAAAACAAACAAAAATAATATTCCTACTATATAATTTTCCTTTAACTGATCCTATATTATAATTGGCATAACGCATAAAAATAGTCACTATATAGAAAGACATGAAAATTTATGCAATATAGGCTCAACAATGGTTTAGTACTTGATGCATCAACAACTAATGTGTTGAAAATTTATTAAAATGCAATTCTTATCCTCTAGAATTAGTAACACCATGACTGTTTGCATCATAATACAATGCACATGATTACTATTTATCTGTCTAATGAAGATACAATGGAAGATAATGGAAGACAATCACCCATTATTACCTGAAGGTTAAAAGCACTTAGGATGACATTTTTTTAACACACATTTATTTTATATTCTGACTATAGAGCAACCACAATTATGTTTTAAGTTCCCCTTCCCTCTGTCACCAATGACCATCTTTAATGTCTTGACATCCAGCAGCAACATGTTATTATTTTCAACAGATTTTTGACTTCAACCCCCAACATGATACATAATATCCACAACATTAATAAAAATAGCTATCTGCAGAAACTTTGTGACCAATTGGTTTCAAGAGATCTCCACTCACATTACCAATAGGTACATAAAAAGTGTAATATTTTAGAATCTAATTTTGAACTGTCTGAAAGCAACAACTGAAAAAGCAGGTATGCAAAAAATTTAACCTCAATCTGCAAGTATTCTTGATCGATCTAGTCGAAGTGTTGGACTTGCAAATCGAACCAAAATCTGGACCAGCGCTTGGCACGTTGTCAGATAAAGCATAAGACTCCCACTACATCGGTTGAAGGCACATTGTTTAGCTGCGGGAAAGAAGGGGAGGGGAGAGGAGGTCAGCCGGCAAGTGAACAATTTTTGAGATAGTGTTTCGGTCACTGCATTGCACCTACATTGGGTCCGTAAGTACAACAACGGAAATGAGAGTTGCAGTCCAATTTGCAGAATGGAAGATTAAGGATGGATAAGTCGACGGCGGCGAGCCGACGGGAAGAGAGAGAATTAGAAAGAGAAGGAAGAGAGAGAGTGGCCAGTGCGTGGAAATCTGATGTTTTTTGGAAATGGCAGACTTTTGCAAAATTTTTGCCAAAGAATTCGAGATTGGTTTAACCATGGTTGGGTTCCACGATTAAAATGAAAAAAAAAAGAAAAATCTGGAATTCTGAATAAAAAAATACCCATGGACAGGTGTTTGGCTTGGGAGGACCCGGTCCACAGGTGGGGCCGTGGACCGGGTCCATGTACGAATTTCCCCCCAAATGGCTTCTCTATTGCTTACCACAATTGAACACACACACTCTCTCTCTCTCTCCTACCTACAGCCCTACTTCCCCCTCCCTAGCCCCGCTAAAGTCCGAGATCCGGCTGATTTTTTTTTCTTTCTTTGTGGTTGTTTCTTTTATATGTCATTTGTCTCGCCTCTAAATTTATTCAAAATCATGACAAATTTTCTCTTTAGTATTGTATATCAAGATTCAATATTCAATGTGTTTGATTTTCATAGTTATTACTCCTATATCACGGAGTTTCCTCGTCTAGGTCGGCCCTTTTTCAATTTCAATCTCTTCCCTTCTCAAGTTTTCTATCTAACTTATGAGATGATTCCAAAATCGCTTATACACTTAGAGCCACTGCAATGTAAGAAAGTTAAAGGTAATTTTATATTGCTAGCCCTCTTGAAAATAAGATTAAAAAAATTAATCAATTCAATCTCTTACTTCTTATGTTTTGAAGGTTTATATATATATTTTTTAATTTTTTAGGTTCCCTATCTATTATTTTTGTATGATTTTGATCCTTTTTTAGAGTTTTATTAGTCAAATAATTTTTTGACTAACAGAACTCCAATAAAAGGATCAAAACGGCACAAAAATAATAGTTAGAGGACCTAGCAAGTCGAAAAAAAAAAATCAAAATCGTCAAAAATAAAAAGTTAAAGGATTGAATCGGTTAATTTTTCAAATATACTTATAAAGTATATATAAGTTTCTTAAATTAATAATTTAATTATTAGATTTTTTATAAAAGTTAAAAAAAGTAAATATATTAAATTTTAATTACAATGGATATAATTTGTCATTTGTCAAAGTGTTTTAATTAAATTTTAGAACTATTCATTGATTAATTTATTAATTTGTCATTAAATAATAAATTTTTCTTAAAATTCTATTTTAAAATTTCTCTTAAATTTGAGATAATTTGTGTTGGATTCTTTTATTAATTTTCTTTTCTTTTAATTTTCATTAAACAATAAAATTTCCTAAAGAATTTATCCCTAATTCCATTCAAAATTGGGAATAATTCCTTTATTAATTTCTTTTTAAAATTTTTTACTAACTAACTGTCTTTAACTTGAAATAAATTACTGTATAAGATTTTGCAGGCCAAATCCATCCCAAATTTAGATTGGAGTTGGAACGGATTATTTATTTATTTATATTAAAATAATATATATTTAAGAATCTATTTTGAATTTGTTTCAAAATTTAATTAAATTTGAGATAAAATTACAAGGAATACTTTTATTACATTATTATTTTTAAAAATAAAATTTCAATAATTCATTTTAAATCTATCCGAAATCTTTTTAAATTTGAAGGCTGGTTTTTTAATTATTTTATTATTTAAAAAAGTTAGTCAACTCAATCCTTTAATTTTTATTTTTGATGATTTTTGTCTTTTTTTTTTAACTGTTAGGTTTCCTAACTATTATTTTTATGTCATTTTGATCATTTTATTAGGGTTTCATTAGTTAAATGATGGTTTGACTAACGAAATCCTAAAAAAAGAATTAAAATCGCACAAAAATAATAGTTAAGAGATTTAAAAGTTGAAAAAAAAGGACATAAACCTATAAAATATAAAAATTAAAGGATTGAATGGTTAATTTTCCTATAAGATTAGGTGTATTTTTTTTTCCTTTTGCAATTCGCTCATTTACAATTTATAAAATGTGATATATTCCTTTCTTTATTTTAAGTTTTATTCCATCATGTAATACGTTTATGTTTGTTCTAACGAAATCTCTTACTTAATCTTTAAAAAAAAAAAACTAGGGTGACAAAATTAAATTATATTGAATTGTTTCATTTGTATATATTCTCTCAATCCTTTGTAACATTTTAAAAGAAAAATATCTGAACAAGAAATTAATTTTGTAGCTCAATTAATTTACGAACAATTAATTATTATTATTATTTATTCTAAATTTTTTTTTGCAGAGTCATGAACGATTAGCTATAAAATTTACTTCCAATTCTATATCGGAGAGATCAAAACGGCAATTATTTATGGAATTTGAGGCTGTCTTTTTGTGGAATATTCGCGAAAAGATTCATTAATTTCAGGAAATCTTAGAAATCAAAATATTTTCCTTTTTTTTTTCTTTTAAACAGAGTAAATAAGCGCGTTAAGCCGGTGCGTGGGGTAGGGGGAGATAGAACAGCAGCAATTCTTGAAGTCCAAGGAACCAAAATTTGATACTGTAAAGAGGAACTCAACGGGCCAATAGCAATCTCAATTATTTACTGTACTAAACACCTTAACGTAGACGGGTTTGAGTCAACCCTCTGTAGACCACCGTTGAATTACGAAAAATATCTCAAAATTTCATCTTTAATGGTAAATTGTTGAACCTCCTCGAGGTATTCCGATTCCCTGCAAATCCCTCTTCTTTCGTCTGCTTCTGGGATCTTTTTTTCCTGCGGAGTTACATCAAGAAAACCTGGTATTACTCTCTGAATCGGATTCAGGTTTGTTCTTTGGCTACGCTGTCGGTTTTTGTTTTGTGGGTGCGCTTTAATTTGCTGTGCTGTTTGGGAATTAGGTTGTGTTCGATTTAATTGTCAGTTTTTAAGTTCCAAAATTCCTATATTGGTGGTGTGAAATTAACCTTGCCAATTGTTTTAAGGTTTTCCCCAAAAGGAAGTTCTTTTCTTCTTATCTGTTTCCATTAAGCCAGTTTCAATCTCGGGGTATTCTTCGTTTTTCTATTATTTTGTTCGTGATGAATCAGTGAATTTCTGTGTAGGTTTCTTTGGAAATTGTTTATGTTGATGGGATCTTGAGTTGCTCTTTACATGTTTGTAACATTTTGATTCATTCATTATTTGGGTATATTTAGCTATCGGAAAGTAGTCTGTATGTTTGCCTTCCTTGCCCTTTTGAGTTTGGGAAGGGGAATGGCAGGTCGGGAGAGTTGGTCATCTTCAGTTTGTGGTTATGGGACAAATGAGTTCTTGAAAGACTGGATTCTGAAAATCTTACTACTACAAATATATTTTTACCTCCAAGAAAGAGGCCTGTATTGAGCATATCAAGTTGGATAGCTCATAAAATACACACACACACACACACACACACACACACACACATCAGAAAATATATGTATATATATTTTCTGATGTATACCACCTATATTGGGGACCTTTTTGACGGTTTTGTTCAGTATTTGCCTGTGAATCTTGCTTTTGATGCCTGATATTCCCTGGTAACAAATTACTAGGATTTGCGTATGTGCAATATTTATTTTCTATTTTCTTTTTGTTTGTGCTGAATCTCAGTCTCTGTCCTGCTACTGAGAGCTTTTAAAATTGGTACAGATAATTGAGAAGCTGTTCTCTTTCCTCCTTTCCAGCTACCGAAAAGGGGGGAGACCATGGCAGCACGTCTGCCAAGGGATACTTCTTATAAAGGAAATGCAAGAAATTCTAGTGGCACTCACATTCAAGAGGAGCCTCAGCCTTTCATACGCAAATGGTTCTTCGGTAAAGAACAAATAGAGGATCATTCTCCATCAAGGAAAGATGGAATCACACTCAAGGAAGAGTCACACCTGAGAGAACTGTATTGTTCATATCTGCAAGAGCTTGGTATGGAGTTCAAAGTGTAAGTTCCAAGTTTTGGCTTGATGGTTAGAGATAGTGAATAAGATCTCATATCTAAGTACCATCATGCCACACTTCTTTCTATTGGACACCACCCTTTAAGTCTTTAACTTCTTTCAGATGGAGGAGGATAGTTTGTTTATTCTCCTCCTTCCTAAGTTCTTTTGTATCTTTTATGAGCTGCAGAGAGTTTTTCAATGAGGGCCTGACTTGAACATGTCTATTGCTAGATTCCCTTCATGAACATCCTCCATTCTCTTATTAAATGAAGACTATTATTCAAGTCTAAGTTTTTTATTTTGTAATTGTTCCCTCGTCCAGCTTCAGGTGTGTTTTGTACATATATCTTTAACCTTACAATTGATTCCTTTATATACAATATGTTGAGTCTTATTCTGTTGGAAAACCTTAAGTTGCTCGAAAGAGGCTTTCCATGTCCCTCCCCTGCTATCCTTTCTGGAACAATGTGATGCTAATTTGAAGTAATCTATGCTAAAGATGAAAATGTTATCCCATTTTTAAGGCCCCAGTTGACCATTGCAACTGCAACGATGTTGTGCCATCGCTTCTATATGCGCCAGTCTCATGCAAAGAATCATTGGCAGGTACGGAGCTGGACCTATCTCCTCCCCAAACCATCCCCCCCCCCGACCCCACGGTTGCAGTATAGAGTATTTGACTTTATAGTTCTATTTGTTAAGTTAAAAGCATACTTTTTATTAACTTTCTCTATGGACAGAGAAAAAGGGTAAAGAACTTTACGTGGCTCCTACAGAAAGTACTTAAGTATTCTTGACGGAAAAAGAGCATAAAACATAGGAATATTGCAAATGGAGAACAATAAAAACAACAAAATGCTAAGCTTTACTTATACATCCACATTCTTTACATTCTCAGATCATTTATTGCTGTAAATATTTTTAAATGAACAGTTTGACATCATTTCTTGCTTTGATTACGAGAGTTTTGTTAATATATAACTCATGCATGAGCAGAGGAGTATACCATGAATATGGATCTTCAGATTCGATAAAAACTTGTGTTTGGGTCCATTAGGATTTGGACTATCAACCTATTTGAGTGCTGAAGACTTCAGAAGGATTTTTTTTTTTTTTTGGAGCCACAACAAATTATGGCATCATAACTGCCCAAATGTTAGGAGTTTGGCTTTTTTTTAGAAGATAGTAATAGATCCAAGTGATTGCACATACAGGGGTGCCATTAGTCAATATAATATAAGCCTAAAATTGTAACAAAAATTTTCATGTAGAAGCGTTTCACATCGTGCACTTCTGATTGGGCTAATTCATTTTTTTTGCAGACTATTGCGACTGCAAGCATGTTCCTTGCTTGTAAGGCAGAGGAGACACCACGCTGGCTAAGTGATTTTGTTATTGTGGCTTATAAGCTAATGTATAAATGGGATCCTCTTGCATCACAAAGAATCAGACAGAGGGTATGGCAGCATCAATGTTTATTTTACTTGTATTCATATATTTTATTGCTGGAGATGCTGAGGATCTTTGTCTTCTTGTATTTGTATTTGTAGGAACTCTATGATAAGCAAAAAGATATAATTTTGCTTGGGGAAAGACTTGTGTTGGCCACTGTAGCATTTGATCTCAATATTGAACACCCATACAAGCCACTTGTTGCAGCTGTAAAGAAGTTGGATATTTCACACAAGGAGCTGGTGATGAAAGTGGCATGGAATTTTGTGAATGATTGGTAAATATTGTATAGGCATTTCCTCTGGATGATAAGTTTCATTTTTTGGTATAGCATTTTTCTATCTATTTTATGTTTCTAAGATACTAACTTTTTTACCATGGGACCTGTAGGCTTCGTACAACATTGTGCTTGGAATGGAAACCTCACTATATTGCAGCTGGTTCTTTGTTCCTTGCTGCAAAACTTCAGAAGGTGAAATTGCCTACAAAGGGTAACGCATGGTGGATGCAATTTGATGTTTCACCAAAACAACTGGAAGGTTTGTTCCATTTCTAAACTTTGGTTTCTTAACTGGAAAAGAAAGTGTGTTGCATTTTATTCTGGTTCTGTTTGTGAGTCTAAATATCAATTCTCTGAATTATTTTTTGTTTAGTTTTACTTGAAGTTTATTTGGTTCATTTAAATTAAAGCTGCATGTGGTGCTTTTAATGATCTTTAAAAAGATAAGGTTTGGGGTCTGACATCTTCTATAAGTCAACCATGAAGAGTGTGTGTTAAAGCAAGTGGATAAGGCAGTTTTCACAGTAAAAGCTGGTATGCTTGTTGAAACCATGTTTATAAAATTACAAATCTCTTTTATGTTTCATTAACATTTTTCGTTCTTAATATTTGTTAGCATCCTGGACATTCTAAGAGCTTTAATTTTACTATCACAATCCCAAATATCTGTCATTGACCATTACTTTGTGCAGATTACTTACCTAAAACAAAAGTTCAATGACAACTCTAAAAACATCAAGACTCTACTGCAAGAATTGTGCAACTGCACTTTCTAAAGGCATGACTTTTAGCTTTTCAGTTGTAGCTGGAGGTAGTTGTTGTATTTTTTGAAAGTAATTTGTTAAATGGAATTTGTAAGAGGAGAGATGGTAATGATTTTAATGGAGTTTTTAGGCTGAGCCTCCTCCCAGAAAGGTAATGAAAATCTAATTTATTATAGAATTAGTTCACATAATTATTTAAGTTTATTGGAATTCTTTTGAAATAAAGATAAATGATTTTTTTTTTCTAGATTCGTCAAGGGAACAATATGAAAGTGGTTCTTATATGATTTGCTTCTTCTTTTTTTTTTTGGGTAGCAAATAAGGGATTAAATGGATTGGAATTTTCCGATCCCATTCCAAACTTAAATTTCACTTTAATTTAGATATATTATTATTTTATAAAATTTTCGTTTCTCGAAAATTATTATCTACTCAAACACATTATATTCTCACTCTTTAAATCTCACCTGACTTTATATATTTAATTATTTTTTATAAAACACATCTCAAACCAAATTTTATCCACTTACACCCTAAATGTTTTGTAATGTACTTCATCTACATTGACAAACATGGTTTTGCATCACCCAACAAGAGAGAAATCCCAAAATTTAAATGCAACCATAAAATACTGCAGGATCATTCTCATTTCAGTATTTGTACGAGTTTTGTAATGCATGATCAAAACTGAAGCAATGTGTATGTTATATGTCTGTGTTCTTTTTTCAATGTGCTGAAAGGATAGATTTAGCATTAATCGTTTGATGTTTTGATCAAATGATTATGTATAGATAACCATATATCCTCTTGTGCAGATTTTGTTTTAAGGCCTGACTGCTAATTCTTGTTTGGATAATATGATTATCCTACTTTGAACTGCATCACTTCACTTCTTGTGATTTATTTATGTCGTTATAATTGAAAGTTGACAAATAAATGCTTGATTTAGTGCACCATAATTTTTAATCATCATTAGTCTATCTTTGCTATCAATCCTACTATCGCTTCTGCTCCTGTCGCAAAAAACTAATCTAAACGAACTTAGATTGGAGCTTATTTTGGTTTATTTTCAAAATTTCAGAAGTCATTCAGCGAATGCATAAACTACTAGCTGAGAATCAGAAGCAAGTTTCACAACCTGTTGGCTGTAAGAGTACTGTGTCTAAATCCATAGACACAAAAGCAGATCTGAGTAGCCCAGAATCATGCATAACAAGTGGCTCAGCTCAAGATTCCAGAAATGTCGCAATATCTGAGGCTGGAGGAGATTACAGATTTGCAGTGTCAACCTGTGGCCAGAGAAAACCATATAGTGATATCCAGGATAACGTGAAAGAAACAGAGCATTGCCAGACAAGTGACTCTGGTAGTGCAAACAGTGTTGCTGAGGACGGTAATCTTGAGCCGAAAGTGGCAGATTCTGATGCAAACACTGGTTGCAACATTGTTTCTGTTGAAACTAGCTACAACAAAATAGATGTACATGGGATTAGAGAGAGAATAAAGAAAAGGAAATTGGATAGACACGGAGAAATGAAGCTAATTGGTGCAGTGGATCAGGATATAGACAGTGAGGATTGGATAGAGAAAGAGCTTGAAAGTGGAATTGAGAAGTTTTCTGCTTGTCCAGAGAAGCGACAAAGATCTTGACATATTTGAGCTACAAAGACAAACAGGATAACAAAGAATTGGTGAACATATTGAGGAAAACGCATATTGAGCAACCTCTAGCAGAAGATGTTTTAGTCAAATTTTATTTGAAAGTCCTGCAATTGAATTATATACTTGTATTCCTTTCTTAGAGAATGAAGTGCCAGGAAAGGGTCTAATCCGTTATTTGTTGTGATAACCCTGAATTAGGCATCTTATATGTAGAGCTTTCCGTGTAGTTTGGGTGGCCAATTTTGATGTAAAGTTGGGTATATTTGGCTTTACCTGGTTAATCTTCCAACGAAGGTTTCTCATACCCTTTCTCAAACCCTGGTGTTCCCATGTCACGGGAGCAAATGAATCTTCCATACCCATTTGAAATGTATACAAGACTGTCTATCAGCAATTTATTCATTTTTGTGGGCACCTGAGAATCAATTTCTCCTAGAAAATGTTTGTGTTATCGATTACAATCACTTTGTGAACTGGAAAAGGAGAACAGAGCAAGGTGTTCGAGTTGATTCTATGATTCGGCAATTGGTGGGAACTGAGAAATGAATTATTCCAGTATGGTTGTCAAGCAAACGATTTGTTTAACCCCACACAAGTAACCCAAGCAGGGGTATTTATTCTTCCTCATAGTGAATGGGAGAATAATGTTATAAGGCTGAACTGGATGCTCGGATGTAAAAATTAATAATGTCTTCCGTCACCTCCAAGTGGAATATTGTACGTGATGTACGCCCGTGTTGAAGATGTTTCAGACATTCTCAGATGGATATGCTTTATGAAGGCTTCTCCATGAACAGAAACCTGTAGCCAAAAAACGAAGACAATCACAATTGTGCACTGACTTCAGCTAAAGCATTTGAGAAAAATTGCACCCCATTAGAAGTCTTTGTTGAAAACCTGTCCCGTGGCGTTCATGAAGACTAAAGTCATCTAAAGATTACTGCTCTTCTGTTGTTTGTTTTGTAACTTTTGTTTAATCAATCTGTCTGTCTCTTTGTTTTGTCAAAAGATTGAAGATTTCAATTGGGTTGCAGTTTCTTGGATAAGATCCCACTGCAACAACTTGTTCCAGGATAAGAGTACTCCATGATGGCATCAAGAGTTGAAGTCACGACTGTGGTTTTGTTCAAGACTGCTTTGCTCGAGGTATGCTTTGGAGTCTGTTACCGATCTGGGGAGACATAACAAATCTTTTACTTGGAATTGATATGGACTGATTAATTTTGATCATAAACAGGGAGCTTGCTTTCTTAGGAATCCATCCTCTTAAGAAATAGTATCAAATTACCAATATGAAAAGTTTCTGATGTCAATATGATGCAAAATTGGTAGCTTTAGTTATATAGCGTGCCTCATATCTCCAAAATATAGTGAATGTTAGTATATGCACTTAATAGCTATCTCACTAATGCATGTCGTGAACTAGTGTCTGTCTATTCGCAGCTGCTGGATGCCACTAGGAGTACTCAGTTTACCTGTTTATGGAGCCACTATAATTAGCTCTAGATTGTCGAGGGAACCATGCTGCTAAGACTGGTCTTTCTGCAGGGGCTTTTAAAGAGTCATTATCTAGAGATCACTTTTGACTGCTTTTTCCATACATTAAAACTCTTGCATCATGTGGTGCCATGGTTATAGACACTTTAGAAGTTCTTCCTCCTAAACTCAATACTGATCAAAGCAGGAAAAATATCTTGTCTCTACTGTTATTAGTTAGTGGGCAACCAAATCGTATAGAACTAGAAAGAGAAATCTTTATCAGGATAGACTTCGCTAAACGTGTTGCAATCCTGTTTTTAAAAGTTAAAACACAAAGATTAAGAAGCTCAAAAGAAACTGTAGTAGTAGATAAACGTAGAATCATATTATATATCTTCTTGTTAAATTTGCTTTTTCTGGAGCTGTTGATAATTTGCTTTGCACGTGTCGAAGTACATTCCTTCTTCGAATATTCTTTTGGCTCTCTTGAATATACAAGTGGTTCTTGATATAGCGTTCATTGAGAGAGAGTTTCCTTTGATTTAGAGCAAAAATGTTTAGCTTCTGATTGAACTTTCTTACGTATGCTTGGGGAACTTTAATTGGCTTTGAAGTGTCAAAATGTACATATATATGTTCGATTGAGATGGTAAAATCCTGCATTGATGCGGTAATAAGAGAATAAAATCTTATGAATTTATGAAGCATGTGTCCATTTGCACTGCAAGAACAAGGCAGATTGCTAAATATCCGGAGGAATCAGGCTTTTAGGACGACTGGAGGGGATGGCTTGTCCAAATTTAATGGAGCATATAGTCTGTCCTTGCTTGAAAGAGAATCACTTTCATAAGTTTTTGATGATTTCCTTTTTACTTTCCTTCTTCTTTTCCTCCATTACTATTTATAGATAAGCAATGGCTCTTGAAAAGCTTATCAGGCCAAAGATTACAGAAGTTTACTGGTCCATCAAGGGTTACAGAGGTATCATGCTTGTTTCCAAAGCAAATTCTACTTTTGTATTTTAAAGTTCCTTTTCCATTTGTACACAAAAGAGGTGCTTAAATAGGAATTAGTTGGATTGATTTCCGCTCAACATATTGCTTTTTGAACAAGAAAGATGCATTCCTTCCTTTTTCTCCTTTCAAACGCATGCATCAGCAAGAACCATGCTTTTGTTCACCATGATTTGACATCCTGATTAATTTGATCATAAAGATGGTAGCCCTCTAGTAAGGCAATGGGCTGCAATGACTAAATGCTACTTAATGCCATCGCCTCCATAGAATCTGATAAAGTAATATTAGTTGAATGATACCATTGTAATGGTGTGATTTTTTCTCCGTAGTCAGGCCATCTTTCTCTTGGTCTCGCGGTTGGATCTCAGCCTTTTTGCAGTTCAAATTCTGAGTAAGTCAATTTGGGAATGTGCGTATCCAAGAAATTCACAATAATTTATGGAAATGGAATAGTGAAACTGAGTAGAAACCCAAGCAACGACCAGCAAGGCCCAGTTGCCGGATATCATAATCCTAATGAAATAACTAGTATATTCTTCGACTTTAGTGCATTGTCTTCTTCTCAAGTGCCTTTTAGCTCCTCCAACTTTAGACCTCCTTTTAAGGGTTTTGCCAAGAATGAGTGACTTTAAACCTCATAATTTAGTAAAATCAATGCAAAGTTCTTTCCTCAGTGGAATGTGGCACGTTGAGACAGAAGTATTAGTTCAAGGGTCAAATAATTCTTTTCTTACCTTAACGAAAGCCGAGAGGAGCTAAACGAGTGTGTAGTTAATTTATATTGTCAACGAACTTTTTTTTCCTTCAGCAGTCTTAAACACATTCCTTAATGACTGGGAAAGTGAATGCTAACCTTGGTTAAGGTTTTGCAGGGTGTTCTGTATCCATTTTATATCTTAACCTTCACTCTGAGCCTGCATTAAGAACCTTCCAAGCTCCCAAAGTTAAGAATCTGGATTTGGTGCACGGTTGAGCTTGAAAGGAAATCTCAGTAAACATATGGATAGGCACATGAAGAATATATATCAATCGCACTGCTAAGATACATCAGATGATTTATGCTATGTTTTCCACGGAGTTTTGACTCAAAAGTTGGCTACTTTGAGGTCAAGAAGGTTCTTTAAATTAAGTGATATTGATGGACCCCTAAAGTCATCAATGATAGCAATTAGCTAGCTTACTTTTAGAGTACTAATAATGTACTGTAGGGTTCTTAGTGGGCTTAAAACTAGACTGGGGTATACATATGTTGTACTACTCAAATAGCTCTCTTCTACCCCGCCTCCATAATATGCTTTCCTTTTTCAAATCTGTGCAGTGTAAGCGTTCTTCTGCAATAATTCTAATAAATGAACGTGTAGCAGGGAATTTAAAATGTTCAATTTTTTTCTTTTAAGGGGGATAGGAAAAAAAAAAGAAGGGGGGGGGGTTTACCCCAGCTTTTGGATCATAAGGGATTATGAATTATCCAAATGGATCCTTTCAGATGGAGATATGTAATGGCATTTGGTAATGAATTTCCTCAATAATTGGGTACTTGTAGGGACCCAAAGCTACTTTCCTTCTCTCATTTTCTATTTCCCGATGGAATGAAAGAAAGTACCTTTGCAGGTTTTCTGTGTTTCTTTAAGGGCCTAAGCCAATTCTTTATCCAGAAGTCTCATATTTGTTAGCAACTAATTCTGAGCCAAGAAGTATACCATGCCAAGAAACTCCAAGAAAATTCGAAAAAACACGGACACATGTCAGTAGCAACTAAGATGCAGAAGCAGTATATGTAGATCAGTGGACATTCCTCAAAGAATCTATATGCAATTACAGCAAACACATTATGGGATAGTGTCTCTAAACAGGACATTCAAACCTACTTTAATTATCTTTGAACGAATCTTGAAAGCGAGAAGATCGATTATTTATGAAATGGTGTAATCCAATCCTGACTCAGGAAAACAGCTTTTTATGATATCAAACTTTGGAAGATAGTGAGACTAAGAAGTATGGAAAGGTGACTATCAAGAGAAGGGCTCTCAATAAAGAAGATTAGCTTTGAACAAGAAATGCAGAACCGTGTGTTTGTGTATGCATTCTGCCCTGTCCGCTTCTCATAGAAAATTATAACATAAGGTGTAGGCTGTGTGGGCATGCTGAAAGGGGGTAAAGGGAAAGGAGAAAAGGGCATAAAGCAAAGGCAAAGTTGCCCATACTCTGATCTCACATTCTCCCATCAACTTTTCATCGGATTTGAACTTTTGTGGGCCTCATTTGATTATTATAGCTTTTGTTTTGTTAATCATGTTTAATTATGTTCTGTATCATTCTTTCTTAATTCTTCATGAGATATGTGCACTTATATTGCACAAGCAAACAAAATCACCAAAGAAAGTAGCTTTGCCCCCGGCTTTTCTTGCTCTTCTGTTTACTTTGTTTATGGTTCTTTCAAGTTTTAGCAGACACCTTTTAGTATTTCTGTATCATCATTGGTATTGAAAATAAGCAACGATATACATATATATTCTTTCATACTCGATCATATCTATTAACAAAGATAAAAATAATCATGAAATATGTAGTAGTTTTCTTGAATAATATTTTAAAAAAGGGACATATTAACTAAATTAGAAATTTTCACAAAAAGATGATAAAGAATACTTATATACGTGTATGCCAAAAATTTGTATATTGGAGGGACTACGTGATCTTTTTTTTGGCTTGCCACTAGGGCATAAGATTCAAGAAAATGCATAGAATGGGTGTATATTTTTTCCAAGATATTGTAAAAAAATGAGCATGCCAAGGCATCTATTCTTTTTTTTCCCCTCCTTTTTGTTTTTCTCCAAGAATTGTTGTTGGGACTTGGATCAATGATATTCTGGCACATTACAATTCTAAAATCCTCCTTCACCACCCAACAACTTTTGTGACACTAAATTCCCTCATAATTTTTTGTTACTGTTAGTAAAGCTTGTGGTCGCAATTGACTAGAGACATGATGCCACAAAAAATGTGAGAAGCCCTTGTATATCTTTGATTCATATCATTGCTCCCCAGCTCTTAAGTCCTACAACCACCACCATTGCACTCTTTTTTTTTTTTTATTAGTGTGTGGTTCCGGAACTTCAGCCCGACTAATCTCCACGGACTTAGAGGACCGCCAAGTAAAATCTTCCAAAAATATCTACAGTGGGATTCGAACCGAGACCATATTCTGTGCAGGTGCCAGCCTTTGCCAGCCACCATTGCACTTTTTACATATGCAATGTTGTTATAATATTTTATGACTCCAAAACTGTTTGATGATTTAGCTCATTGGTACTGCTTCCAACATGGTTTGTTTTTATTTTTCAATCTTTTGATCTGGTCCATTATTGTCTTCATTAGTTAAGTCTTCTTCCTCCGTGGTGAGATGAAGTTGCTGCTATATATGCCTGCTTTTCATATGTTTAGTGTCTTGATTTTGAAGCTTGTTTTATGGTGCTCTTAGATCCATAAGCAAATTCTAAATAGTTTTATGAGAAATTATGTAAGATCTATAAGATGATTATATTATTTCAAGTGTAGTTGAAATTTGTATTCTAAGGAAGGAGAAATATCTTCAGTTTGTCCATTCTTGGAAGTTTAGTGTTATAATTTTCAAACGGAGAGTTATATATATACTAATCAGATGCATATTAAAAAAAAAAAAAAAAACCTCAAAACTCTTCATAAGTAACGTGTGTTTATAATGTGTTTCATTGACACTTCTATTTGGTAGAGTACTGTACTTCAAAATTGATTTGGGGACTACACTAATGTTTGTAAAAAAATTGATTAAAAGTTACACTTTGAAAAGGCATGTTGAAATGATGATTCTTTAAACCTATTTAAAGTTTGTCTTTTCACAGGCCAAATAAAGAGTGAGCAGAAACTCTGCAACTGCAAAGTGCAAACCCTTCATCCTTGGGCTTTTGATTGCTTGCTGGGATGCAATATAGTGTCAGAAACCCTAAGAGAATGATGGATAGGACTTGACCGGAAGGAGCAAACATGTGATCAGAAACGCTAAGAGAATGATGATGTCACGGAAAGGTCAATTTGACATCATTACAGTTATCCAGTTAGCTGTCCTTTTGTTGCTTGGCTTGTCTTGCATATTAATTCTCGAAAGTAGACTTGCAGCAACTACATGCACACATATATGGAGAGAGATAGATAAATACAGTACACACAGAGCTTATATGGTTATGGCCTTTTCCCTGGTCCCTGTGTATGAATGAATGTGTTTCATGAGATTTTGTTCATTCTTCTTTGGGTGTATATATTCTCTACATCGCAGGCTCTGGCTGTGACCCTTCTACGTTGTCTGCACAAAGTTTGGTTCCGTTTCAGTTTTCTTGTAACTACATACAACGTAGGAGAAAGAGAATGCAATGAAATAAGATCAAGATTTATCCATTGCACTCTTTGGAGCTTGCTGTATTTCTGCAGAAAATTCAATACTATACTCACTAACTAATCTTAAGAAAGTGATGCATATAAACTAGCTAGAAGAAGGAAAGAAAATCCAGTTTGAAACCATTACTTGGATTCTTAGAGAATGAATAGTTCATCCCTATCCCCACAAATCACATATATGCTTCTGCTGCAGTTAAGGCCCCATGCAGCTTTCGATTGGTTTATTGACCTTATGAAAGTTGTGTGGTACTCCTTATCTCTTTCAAGTACCCGCAATACTACAAGTGTTTCAAGCAATGAAAATAATGGTTTTTTATTTAATAACTGATTTAATTATTATCTACGAGTATTCAGTTATAAGAGTTAGAGACAAAAGAGAAATAATGCAATTACATATATTTGAGCTACCTTTTGCAATTGGAATGGTAATGTTTGTTTATGATACAGTAATATTTTCTTATGAATTTTATTACTTTTTTTTTCAACTTTCTTTTATTTTGAAAAAGAAGATGTCAAATCAACATTTGTCCATTGCCTGGTAAAAGAGAATATAGGAAGGAAAACCCTTTTTAAAGAGGTAAATTTAAAAAGTAGAAAAATTACTAAATTGAATGTTGACGAATAGGAAAAATTAGGGTTCTATAAGACACTGCTTAAACTTGTAAGTAACCATTTAAGAGGTGAGGGATGGCGACCATCTCTGTAAAATTTTTTCAAATCTTATTTTTTTTAAAAATAAAAAATATATTTTAAAATTTACTTTTTCCTAACTTAATAAATTTTAAAAATTATAATATAATCTTTCAACTCTTTTGTATAATTTCTTTCAACTTTAAGTTCTTGATTTTATTTCGATTTAAATAGTAAATAATTTATTTTAAAATGAGATATTTAGTTAATTAAGGATTAAATAATGGATCTCGAATAACTAACTCAAGAAATTGATTTTTTTTTTTTTTTTTAAGGATTAGTTCAAATTTCCCCCTCTTGTTGGAAGAAATTACTAGTAAGCACCATCTTGAGGACCACAAAGCATTCAGCGAGGAAGACAATACAAAGGAGCCAGAACAAAGAGAGCTATGGTGGCGTATTATCCTCTGCCGTGCTGTATGTACACAAACTGAGAGCTGGCGGATACAATATAAAGACTGAGAAGAACATGTGGTTATGAGAGAGGAGGAGAGGGCGTGGTGGTCATCATTTCCCTTCTCAGGCTTTTCTTGAAAGCCTTGGGATCGAAGGCAGGCTTGGATCTTAATCATGGCGTAAGGAAACCATGGTAATCATCCTCCTGTTATTGCAGGGTGCAATTTGCATAGTTTACAGAGAAGGGGGGAGAGGGAGAGAGAGAGAGCAAGAGAGACAGACATACAGACACAGATAAAAATTCATTTTTATTTTGTGGAGGTGCAAAAAGTTGTCTGAAAAGTGAGAAGGGGGAAAAAAAAATACAGAGTTCATGATCATCAAAGGTCCTCAAAGAAGAAGATAGATATAAATTTTCAATCTCTCTCTTTCTTCCTTTCTTTCTTTTCAAGGCTGCTTTGATGAAAGAGTAAAGATGAAACTATGAAAAGTTGGTAAAAGCAAACAAGGTATGTGTGGATGTGGGCGTCACCTGAGATGTTCCTTTGTGTGAATATTTTGGAGTTGGACTGATGAATTCATGGAGCTTAGGGCTTTGATTTTCTGCTACTAATTAATTTTAATTATTCATCTTGGGATTTTCAAGTGCTTTAAAAATATTATTGTTCTCTCTCCTTATGGAATCTGCAAAGCATTCTCTCCAAGATCAGCTGCTTCTTTCTTCAACTTCTTCTTCTTCTTCTACTTTACTCGGCTCTTCGAGCTATGCTGCTGCTACTACTGGAAGTGCTCATGTCTGCTGGACCCCTAATGCCATCTTGTAAGTCTCTCTATCTCTCTTTCCCATATCTCTGTAAGTAGACAATACGCTCTAGCAATAGTCACCAACCACCACAATTAAGCTTTGCTTTAGTTGCGCAATGATGCGATTTTGACTCCTACCCATACCATTATGATCTATTCATCGCACTTGGCACCTCTCTCTTTTCCTTCTTTTCATCTACTTTGTTGATTTGATTTGTGTCAATCAGAAAGTGCTCTCAATCTCAAAATAGGCTCCCTGGTTTCGGTCTATTAATTATACATCCCTAAGTTTTTCAAATCTCGGACGGCACTTGACAGAAAAGTTCAAGAAGACCCCAAAAAAAAAAAAAAAAAAAAAATGCTTCCCATGGAGGGCTAGAAAACATCCAACACGAAGAATGAGCTAAGGATTCATTATTTCAGTCCGGCTTTTGCACGTTATTTACTCCTTCCAGTGACTGGAACAAGGGTTTAGGGTTCTTGGGAGTACAATATTTATATGAGCTTTCTTTCATAATTGCTTGTGCAGGAATTCTGGTACCTTCGGTTCATATGCAGGTGGAACTCTCGTGACCTCGAGAAATCCAAGGCTGCAAAATGACGTTCTAGTCTCTTCACTTGATGCCTCCATGACTCAAGACTTGAGCTTCGACTGGGGTGACAGTACAGGGAATACTACTTTCACCAATAATCCTTCTTCTCATGATTTGCAGCTCTCGCAGATTAAACGAGATTTTTCAGATTCTTACTCGAAATTCAGTGAAATGATTAGCAGCCCGTCATCTGCAGTAGATATGCAGAATCAGCCTACGGCATGCTATGCAAAGGAGGACAGAGATATAAATGATATCAATGTCAAACTCTTGCTTAGAACGCTTTCTTCTGGAGATCAGAATAGTAGCAGTAGCCTTCAATCTTGTCCAGAAGATTTCTACTGTAGTTCTTCTACTTCACCTGGTCCAGCTCCACCTCACAGAGGGACCTTCAGCCAGATATATCCTACCATAAACGTCTCAAACTTCAGTCAGACGCCATTGGCAAATTCATCAAGCACTTTTGACATGAATTTGCAGGCGTTGGATCTCCTCCACTCTGCAAGATTTGGTGGGAGTCTTCGCCAGTCATTGCAGGATCATCTAGGCCTTTCCAGAAATGGTCTTTCTTATGACCTTGATTATATGAAGCAATCAATTCAAAGACCAATATTGAACTCTAACAATGTGAGTATAGATATTCTCCTTTGAACTGAAGCCTGCAGGTAAAAGGTTTGCTACATGAAAATTTCTCGCTACCTACAAGGAGGACAATATGCTAGAACATAACAAGATCTACACACATTTGTTGTCTGGATTTTTATTCAAGGGCATTACTTTCTCTGCGAGTTCAATCAGCATCAGAATTCTGAGTAATCAGCTATAGTCTCCCTGTGAAAGCTGAACCATATGTCTATTTGTAAAAACTGCTAGAGTTCCTATTAGCAATTTAAACATGAAAAGGAAACAGATGAGATTCCAAAACTACATTGTTCAACGGTTGCATCTCATTAGTAAATAGAAAAGCTACACATCTTTTTCTTTGTCGAATAAAACGCTACCTAGCTAAAGGAGATCCTTTTCTTTTCACTATTAAAGGTACTTCTCAGCTTTATACATTGCATGCATCTTTTTCTTTCTTTATATTTCAGGAATAGTTTTCTTTTCTTGGTTATGAGTTAAAAGCATGGTTCTAATTGATCACTGCTGGTCTTCATCACTTGTTGCATCTGAAGATGACACTCTTCAGCAGTGGAGTTGCAGAAACAAAAAGATCTGACGTTGTTTTTGAGCCAAAGGCAACTCAAACGGCAGCCAAGAGATCAAGGCCGGAGTCTCGCGCTACCTGTCCTCCCTTTAAGGTAACCAATTAAAGCATTGTTTAAATACAAAACGAGTGTAATCTTCCTTGTTTCTTTCGCCATTTTAACCTTCCGCGAATCTTGAACTACAACCAGGTCAGAAAAGAAAAATTAGGAGATAGAATTGCAGCTCTTCAACAGTTAGTTGCACCTTTTGGCAAGGTATTACCCTTATTCTTATAACTGCAGCATTTCCATGGCCATCACATCATACACTACTGAGAAGTTTTCATTTTGGTTATGTTATATTAAGCTTCACTAGACAGATTGGCCTGATCATTTAGTTAAGATGATGAATTTGAAGTATATTTGCATGATACCTTACTGCCTGGATTTTTTTTCCTTTTCTTTTATTTATAAATTTACTGCTTTGAATTTGATTCTGCATGCATGTTCCACTTACCCTAATCACAAAAGCCAACGACTCAAAAAGTCTGAAACAAGTCAGCTCCCTATGGCTATGGGGTCCAAAAGTAGTTCAAACTTAGAGGAGGAATCTCAGAACTATAAAGAAAGGGAATTTCATGCTTAGGACATTACAGATAGTATAATCAGAGATTGCATTCATGCACACACACACATTATATATATATATATATATATATATATATAAGGGAATTTCATGCTTAGGACATTATACAGATAGTATAATCAGAGATTGCATTCATGCACACACACACACACATATATATATAAAAGATCTTTTTTTTTTCTTGGTGTTTCAATTAATTGTGTATTGTTTAAATTAATTTTGCACGTGCGCTGTGCAATGGAGAATATTTCAGACAGACACAGCATCTGTACTAATGGAGGCCATCGGGTATATCAAATTCCTTCAAAACCAAGTTGAGGTACCTCTTCTTTCCACTCCTTTCAAAATATTCTTCTTAGTGCTTTTCTCTTTAATTTGTCACAGCCATAACCATGATATAATTTTTAAGTTTGAGTTTCTGAACTTATGTTTTTGCAGACTTTAAGCGTCCCATACCTAAAGTCGTCTCGCAACAAGACACAAAGAGCTCATGTGCAAGGGGTAAGAATTGTTTCAAGTCACAAACTTTTCTATTTTTTGGTCAAAAGTCTCTGAGCCCTTTGGGTTTTCTGGAATTGGTTTCTTCAATCAGGGTCTGTCGGAGAATGGATGTGAAGGAAGAAAACGAGACCTAAGAAGCCGAGGGCTGTGCCTGGTGCCCTTATCATGCCTGTCTTATATGACTGATACAGGCGGAGCGGTGTGGCCACCACCTAATTTCGGCGGAGGAACTTGACTATATATACGGCCGTTGATATGGTTTACTTGCAGCCTTCCGATGACTTTTACCTGAAATTTTACTAGGGCGCCATTCAAGATACATAAAGATGTGCCCAAGTCTTGTGTTGATGACGGTGTATTTTATAGCATGCTTTAATGGAGCAAACTTGGTCATTCTCGAAGAAGCTAAGATTCTAGAATGGACCAAGTTTGATCCATTAACCATCTAGGCTTCTTTTTTTTTTTTTTCTCTTCAATATATTAAAAAACTAGTTACAGATACAGTATGGAATGTAATGAAACTTCTAGCTAGTTGGTTAATTTTTTAGATCTAATTGTATTTGCTCTTGTCATTTGTCAAAAATGAAAAGATCATTCACATATTTGTCCATGTAAGGAATGAGGGAAAGTAAAGGAAAAGAAAAGAGAGGAGAGGGAAGAGCAATACAAGAAATCACGGTATTAGCGACGGCACGAACCATAGCTTTCGCCGCTAATGTAATTTAGCGATGCAATAGCGATGATGAAGGCCACAGCTAATGTTATTGTCTCTAATTAAAAATTTTGCAATGGGCAAAAAAAAAAAAAAAAAAAGCCATCCCTAATGTTGCGAGGGCAATTACTAGACCAAAAAATAGTCAACGAAGTTACTTTGCTCAAATTTACTTTGGCATAACAACGGCTTAGAAATAGCAAAAATACTTTCTTATTTTGGATTTTTAAAAAAAATAATTCATGTCGTCACAAAGCCATAGCAAGATTAGCGGCAACCACAAATTTCCGCAATATCTATTTTTGAAAAAATAATTTCCAAGCCATCGCAAAGTCCTTGCAAAAATTAGTGATAGATTAACTACGGCCACCAATTTCTACAATATCTATTTTTGAAAAAATAATATCCAAGCCGCACAAAGCCCTTACAAAATTAGAGACAACCACCTATTTTTGCAAAACCTATTTTTGAAAAACATAATTTCCATGCCATTACAATACCCTAGCAAATTAGTGACGACCATGTTTTAAAATTCATTTTACTAAAATTGTCATAGCAAAACCCTAGCTAATCTACGAAGAATTAGCGATAGTGGATATGTCGCCATCGCTAAGCCCCAGCAAATAGTGCTAGAAGGGCTTAGCGACGGCCCTATTTTTAGATATTTACTTTATTAAAATTTAATTTGGTCCGTAGCAAAAATTTTGCAACTTAACTAGGGTCTTTCTATTGCTAAGCCGTTATTTCCTATTTCCCCTTTCGAGACCCATTTGGTAAATTATTTCAAACCCCTACACCTTATACCATATCCAAAAAATGTATACCACACAAAATTTGAATTCATAACAATATGTAAATCGATTTCATTTAATTGACAAAGAAAATAATCATCACAATAATGTAAATGTAATATTCATAATGTAATGTAAATGTAATATACATAATGTAATGTAAATGTAGTATACATAATGTAAATGTAAATGTAAAATTCATAGGCTACAGAGTAGTGGTGCCAACTAAAGGACGTGGGGGTGTGATGTGAGCTCCTTAAGGTTAATTTTTAAGTGAATTTTGTGGCTAAAAATGGGAGAAAATTACAGGACCTAAAAAGTGACTCAAACAATGACTTTTAATGAAAAAAAGAACCCAATTCAACTATTAGAACCCTAAACCAAAATAATGAACTTAGAGCACTAGAAATGTGAATCAAAAATTCCAAATCACAACCTAAGACCCTTGAGTCAACTAAGATACCAAGAACACTTGAAGAAGGGATTTAGACAACAAAAAATAACCTCTACTCTAGAACTTTAGAATAGTAAGGAATTAAGACTTTGTTTTGATAAGTTAATTTGATCTATTCTTTTAGATTTATAAACTCAATTCAAAGGTAAGGAATAAAATCCTAAGATTTGTCTTGGTTTTCATGAAAAAACCCAAAGAAGGACTCTCCCAAGAGTGTTTTTGATCTATTTCAAATATCCAAAGTTACAATGAAAATGTTATAATGCCATACATATAGCCATCTAAACTTAACTAAGGTGAAATAAAATCTCAACCATTCAAGCTTTTAAAAGGTCTAATATAACCCTTTTATATAATAAAAGTCGTAAGAAATTAATTGGTATCAAAACAAAAGCTAAACAAGAAAATTAGCAAAGTAGGGCATTTACTCAAAATGAGCCTGCACCAGCTGGCCTAGGAAAGTCGGTGCCAACTATGTTATGTAAATAGAGCGTTTTGTTCCAGCATTGAGCTAGTGCTAGTTGCCTGGGTCTAGCCGACATCGGTTGTGTCCTATTCTTCACACAGTCAGCTTTCCTCTTGTCTTCAACCTCCTCTTATGCTCCTTTAGCCTTCCACACGAATTGTTGTTCAAGCATTGATCTTCTTGGCCCTCTCTTAATCCTCTATTACTTGACAACCCTTCTCATCCTTAGTTTAGGAGCTTAGTTTGCTTGATTCCTCCATTGAAAACCTCCATAGTTTGAATTCTTCCAAGGTACCATGTAGTGTGGCATGCACCTCCATCCCCCTTCTTTAACTTTAGCGTCATGCTTGGGTGGATTTCTATCAGGGTAGAGAACGAGGACGAGAATGTGTCGAAGGATAAGGATCTGAGGACGGAATAAAGCTGCCCCAGTCTCATCCCCCTCATCTTCTGCCTGAGTCAAATGCAATGATAGTGGGGGCAATCCGAACCTCTCCGATATCAATAATATCAATTCGGTAAAATTATTTTGTATCTGACCCACTTTCTTATCGAAATCCTTCTTGAGCTCCTCTTTTACCACGAGCACCCTTTCTTCAAGCCTTCTCTCTACTATCTGCTTTATATCTACGAGAGGTATAGAGGGCTCTGTGCATGGCAAGGAACTCTGCTAGAGCTACTGCCTGGCTCATGCTACCTCCAAGCCCAGTCCAAACACGCGGTCTCGATTGAACCCATATGCCACCTCAATAAATAGAGCCCTCTCGTCTGGGATGGCAGAAGAGGTAACACTGGGAGATCCAGTAGAAAAAGCCTGAGTAAGGCATTTCTTGGCAGTCGTCGCATCATCTTAAACTTGATTTCGAAGTTAATATTGTATTAAGTAAAATGTAACTAATCAGAAAGTATTTTATAATTAAAAAATTTTAAATTATTACCAATATTTTATGAGAGCTCTCGCTAACATACTGTCCCTATCTGTTCTCACTCTGAAATGTATGCAACCTTTTATACCACTCAATATGGCTAAAGTTAGCACCCATCTGCTACCGTTACAATTACAATAATAACATATAAAAATACTGATTGAAAATAATGTACACGAATAATTGAAAAAAATTACCATACAATCCTTGTGGACAATGAACGAGATCGAGCCTCCAGTATGAGTGGGGATGGTTTGATCCCTATTCCTCCAAGCAGTGGAGAAGATCCACTGAAACTTTTGTGTGTTCTGACACTACACCATCACCTCCCAATGTTGAGAGTCGGTCCAGGAAAGGAACCGACCAGCCGGAGTCGCCTTCCAAACTTTTGATAATTTGTCCGAAAGGCAAGTCTTACACTTATACTCCCAATTGGACCGGATTTGAGCACTATACTTATCGACCCAATAAAATATCTTTTGCAAAAAATTACGTCATATGCCAAGTTGTTAGTATATAATAACTGACTACATATATATATATATATATATATATATAATACAAAATGAATTAATATTATGTATTTATACAATAATTAGTAACTTACTCCAAACTCTTCAAACCAAATGTTCTTTACGTATATCGGGACATTCATATATAGCCCGTCAATGTTCCTCTGGGATATCGCGATGATCTCTTGTACACATCGATGGAAACTAGCAAATCCTTTTTTGCAAAAATAAACATAATATGAAAATGAAAATGAGTGAAATATACTCGTGTAATTATAAATATATTATAAAATACATTAATATGTTGCAAAATAATACAAACCAAAATTAATGATACATGAAAATCAATGGTCGTGGAGTAATTACACACTAATTTAATAGACATATCATAAATTTTAAGTGTACCTATCTACTTGTGGCGTAATCAATGGTCAGGGATCTCACTCTTAAGATCCAGACTGATGTGAAGCAGCAGAAGATAAAACTACATAGTAGTGCATCACCCCATCTAAGGAGCATGCGTAGGTGAAGGCATACGTTCCTGTATCTGAATACACTTTGAATTGAGCCATCAAAAGGCTACTCCCTAATAGACATATCTAAGAAGGAAATATATAGTTAAAAAAATGAAAATATGAAAAGAAAATTGTCACGTATTCTCACATATATACATTAAAGAAAGGAGTCAACTCGGCCTTCTTAGTTTGATACCTAAATAAAATGATGAAAAACTAAAAAACACAAAACAATCTCAGCTAAGTTGTACTATTTAGTTGAGTCATCTTCTGAAATGTATTCCTTAGAATCAACTTCTGCATGAGAATCTATTTCCCAATCACCCTCATTATCATCTTTATTGTGGCGCGAATCCTAATCCTAATCCAATACCTTATTCTGAACATCCAATAATTCATATATATGCCTTCTGCATGTGTTAAGGGACCAAGATTAACTACTAAAGATATATTCGTTGCAGCATTGTCATCAACTTCTTCTTGGTAAGCCCTGTCAATAGTGGGCGAATCAATCACATGTCGAGATTTTGTTTTGCATACTAAAATTTAGGTGGATTTTGGCTTTCAGTTCCTAGATATGTTGTAAAGTATACTTGATGTACTTGATGGGTTAATACAAAATGATCATTTTAGGATAACTCCTCCGGTGGTTAATATCTACCAACTTATATTAAGGGTGCACGCTCATTCCTCGATTTGGTGTAAAGTCAAACCAATCACACCTAAAAAACTCAACTGTCTATATCAGATGACCGGGAAATTGAACTTCAGTAACCTCTTTTAATGCTCCATAATAATTTATCTTAATTAATTAGATACATATATCCAACATATAAGTATATTGATCCTACAATAGAACCTCATGTTAGAATTCATGAACTCCTAAATGCAGAAAATATCCACGAATCCCTTCCGAGAATTCAACCAAATAATTAAGACAATCTAGGATTATAGAATTACCTCTGTTCGACGTACTCAAGATTTTTGGATTCTGATTTTTCTGTCGTACGTGCAACTCAAATGATCACCAGACGCTGCAATATGCGAATGCCTTCTATCGGATACACACGGCGAACCAACTCGTTATCCCGGGAGTGCTAGCGCCTAAGGTTTGAGAGTCTTAAATTTTCTGGTAAATGGAGATACGAATATTAACAAAGAGTACTCTTGAGAAGACGGCTAGGGTTTTCTTTTAAAACTATCCGAACCTCTTGGAGTCCAACTCTGATAATATCTTATCATATTTTATTTTAAATTCAAATTAAATTAAAACTAATATGATTAGATTTTGACATTATCTCGATAATTTAACTAATTAATTTACCGAGTCAGATTCTTACAATCTGGACATCATCCAGATACATCGAACGTCGACATATTTCTAGAGTTATTGTATCTGGTCATTATCCTAGGTTCGATTAACTTAGACATATTTTCAGATTTATTGAACTTGGTTACCAAAAAAATAACCTAACGAATTCACTTATTGTGTGACCTTATAGGTTCATTTAACATTGGTAGTGTTACCAAATCACATTTAAATGGCCCACAAGTTATAAGCGATTTCTAGCAAAATATTTTAACTATCCAGGTTAAATGAAGATCAGTGATCTCTTTGAACCAAACCATAACTTTATATTTAGTCATTTTGTTACACGATATCCAGATTAAGTATAAGGCATGGAGCATGTCATCCTTATTAATCTTAATCAATTATTTCTTAATCTCATAGCAGACTATTCAAACAAATGATATCAATATCTCAAATTGATTTATTTAAGTACGATTATGCATTTTAACAATCTAACTTATCAAGGGCCCCATGGATATCTCTTTCATAATTGAAAGAGACAAATTCCTTCACTATTAATTATATTCCTCTCCCTTGTCTATTCTATATCCAACAGTGGTCTAATTTATTATCTGGTTAAAGACAATTTTAGACAACGCCAAAATATAGAATTTATCAAGTATGAAACTATAATGAATTTAGGTCGAAGGACTTTTAATATCATTATGGCTAGAAAGTACTTATGACATGTTCCATAAAGTACTCTCACAGTGGGTCATGTCCAATACAATGTTCTCTAACATTTATTTATGTTTTGACTTGATATCACATATATCTATGACTAGTAAAACATAACCATCAAGTCATAAACATATTAATCTTAATTTATTATTGTTCCACTAATAATAATCGATCAATGGCAATTTAAGAATAGTTATTGTACTGATTGTTGAGTTTTACTATCAAGTCACATACTTGATGACCACAAAACTAAATGCACTATTTATGAAAGAAAATGCCTCGTATTATTATATATTATATAACGACAATAGTATAAGTACAAATTAATTCTAGAACATATCCCTAACACTTCAACTATAGTATATCAAAGTATATGCTTCCAGTTTTGCCAAACCACCAACATATACTCAAGCCGTAGGATATAAGTTTATGTTGTAGCAATAGTAGTTTGGGTTTCTACCATATAGTACTTTTAGAAATTATTACTACAGGTCCAGTTCTACGTATTCGAAATACGTTTATGTTATGAAGTATGAGGACTATTCACTGGTTAAATGTAAGCTATTTCCCACTTGGAATTTATAATATAATAACATTATCATGATGAGATTTTCATTCTCATTATCTAGTTAAGAACAACAGTTTTTGTGTTAAGTAACCCGTGATCCATATCTTACTGTGAAATACCTCCATTCAAATAGACCACTTAAACATAATGGGTCTTTTCCAACGAAATTGTGCATAAACTAAAATGCAAAAATACAAACAATTTATGAGAATAAAACTTTTATTGATTTAATAAAAATTACATAAAAAATACAGTATTAGTGGACATACATTCCAACAACATCATCATTCCACAATCCTCTTAGCTTATCTGTCAACGGTTGCAAATAAATATCAACTTTGTGTTTAGGATTTTTTGGTCATGGAATAATGACAGTCAAGAATATTACTGAATCCTTCATACACATCCACAGGGGAAGATTAAATGGAGTGTATAATTGGCCAGAATGAATATTATTTTTTAGATGACATCCCAAATGGAACAAACTCATCGTGCGCATTCTAAACCTTATATTTCGCACCTTATTTGCAAAGTCATTTATCAAAATGTCGCTAATCCTTGCTATGACGAGCATGACTCATGTAGGCACTCTCCATTGTACTACCTGCATGCCACCTCATATGTACAACAGTCGTTTTAGATGTATACAACTATTGTAGTCAAGGTGTTATTGGGAAATAGTACATATTCTTAAAGGATATCTCCTTCAGCCTGTTACTCTTCCGACCCTTCCTTTGCATGTATTGAGGTTGATCACAAAACTTACAATCTTTATAAGTGATATCATCTTTCCAATAAAACATATATCCATTCGTGCATATATCAATTCTATGAATAGGTAAATTGATGCCAGAAACTAATTTTTTCATCTCATCATCTGAAATTTTATTCTT
Organism: Voacanga thouarsii; assembly: GCA_026120185.1. NCBI lineage: Eukaryota > Viridiplantae > Streptophyta > Magnoliopsida > Gentianales > Apocynaceae > Voacanga > Voacanga thouarsii. The sequence goes on along the minus strand of JANUWF010001636.1, from coordinate 2,173,012 downwards.
GCCCAGTACTACCTCCTTCATGAGTTGCACCACTTGGTTAAAACATTTCTCGAACATGTTGTTTTCGGATTTGATATTTAACAGCCGAGATACAAATGAAAACTACGAGTGGCTCGCACACTCTTCTCATATCAGTGTATCAGCAATCTGCAACATATCATAGAACTACTGTACTTCTGTGTTTGGGGGGTTCATCAACAAAATTCAAATATGGCCTAGCATTATCAAATGCAGACCCTACGTCATCTAAAACCATTTCCCGAATAGGATTGCTTGAACAAGAAATCATCACCTACATCTCTTGATGTTGAGATGGGATGTCTCGATGATGTATGATATAGTCTACCATGACATGTCCACCATTGGTAGTTACCAACGAATCCAGATTTGTATAAATAAAGTTCGACTTCGATCAGGGACTGAAACTTATTTTTTGACACTTTGAACATGGACATCTAATCTTGGATAATATCGCATTCAAAATAGCAAAATGCTATAAATTCTCTAACCCTCCGTTCAAATTCAATAGTAATACTTTTGATAACGAGTACATGCTTTTTATACATCCAACTTCGATTGTCCATCTAAAATCAACAACACAACCAAGGCTTAAGATAATATATTAGAATCTCCATAATCCAAGAAGAAAAGAACGATGAGGAGGATAAAAGTACAATTTGATAGATGGAGATTGGAACTTCTTATAAGAAAACAATACTATAATTGGGAACAGAAAGAATTAAGATTAGAGAAACATGCACGAGCATTTGAGTTCAATAGAGGACTTCCAACAACCAAGAATATTAACATCTATAAGCAATTCACTTCCAGGGCTAAAACAAGAAGAAATTAAGTAATACTTCTTGGTCCCAAGAGAAGTAAAGGAAATAGAGAAGTAAAAATTGAAAAATTGCAACCACCAACGGAGATCCCAAATTGAAGTAGGATTTACTAATTAGGATCTATTAATTACTAATTAGTACTTAGGATTCATTAATTATTTGAATAAGTTCAAGAAAATTTTTTGGTGGAATCTTACCTTAAAAATGGACGTATTCTAGGTAGTAAGGCCACTCAAATTGCAACCACAACAATATTAACACATCAGCCCCGGTATAGGAACTAAGTGCTACACCGTACGCGGTAGGAGCCACCTCTAGAATCCCATACCGCCTGGTTGGTCCTGAGTTTGGCCCTGAGGACGCTTGGGCCTAAAAGGAGGGGTGAATGTGATGCCCCAATCCCACATGAGATTAGGATAAGAAGTATGTATAATATATAAGGATGGGCCTAAATACCCATTGTCAACTTGGGATATCCATTTTGACCCAACGAGGACGGCGGCCAAGTAGTTGACCGTGGGTGCTGCCAGGCCCATAGTCGCGGGCACGGGGCGTGACATTTGGTATCAGAGACTGGTTTTGATATGTGTTTATGTGTTAAGATTAAATTTTTGTATGCATATATTTAGTTGAGCGGTGTAGGAATAATGCATATATGTTCATGGTGAATGATTTGATTAATTCTGTTCAAAATAATTTTATGGCTATAGTTTTTGATTCAGTGAATATGTATAAGTATTATCGAGTCTTGTAACAAAAGGGGTGGATTACGTCTCCATGTTTCCCTTTTGAGTTTTTTTTATGTTGTTATTTTATGTTAATAAAAAAAAAATTGTAATTGGCGGACTGGAGAGGAATTGCACCTTGGTGGATGAAGAAACAATTGCACACAACACGTCTGCGAATCTGTGATTGTGGTATGGCCTTGGGCCAGCAGGCCATCAAGGCAGCTTTGCCGTCGTTGGGGGCTGGCCTTGGGCCAGCGGACCAGCGCAGTGCTTGTTGCTGGGCTGGCCTTGGGCCAGCAGATTGGCCCATCTGCAAGCCACTCCCTTTAATTAAAAAGAAAAGGGGAGAAGGTGGCAAAGGTGGGATTTGATCCTAGGACCTCAAACTTGGATGTGCAACATTCTAACCACTAGTCCACTGCAGAACATGTGACTCAAAATTGCTGCAACAAATTGATATTGCAGAAGATTGAAGAATTAGCTATATTGTTAGCTAATTATTATTTTCAATTGTAATTTTGTAATTTTATTTTTGAGTCTAGGTTGGCCATAAAATTATTTTTATTTTTATTTTTATTTTATAGTTTTTACTATTTAATTTAGTTGAATTATATATCATTCATGTTAACATGCCATATAGTTTGCATTAACACTGCTCTAGGTACTATTTAGTTATGCATAAATAAATTAATATTTTTATTAATTTATTAATTAAAAAAAAATTTAGTGTGAGTTGGTTAATTTTAATTAACCTTTGGCCTCCCCTATTAGCCCATTAGTAAAATTAACGTTTGCTTCGTGCCATTTTAAATGGTCTCCCTATAGGAAGGCTACGTTTTATTGGTTACTAGATTGGGCATCAAAATTTTAATTATTTTTTAAGTTTAATTCATTCATAATTACCCTATAGGTGATGTGATTGGATTGGAAACTTTATAAAATAAAATAAATTTTGAATATAGGGGTTACACTTAAATCAAAGACATTATAAGGACTTCCTATAGAATATCCAAATAATATCTATGATGGCCAAAATATTAATAACACTAAAATTAATATTGCGTTTTGATGCAAGATATATTAATTTTAGTGGGATAATCCAGGCTTAACTATAAGTTATATTGTTATCTCCTATAGAGGTGCATATTACTTTGGAGTTTTAGGTTGTGGATCTTGACCTAACTATAAGTTACATTGTTATCTCCTATAGAGGTACATGTTACTTGTAGAGTTTTAGGTTGTCATATTTTGATAGTAGTTTCTATTACTACTTAAAATATTATCATATTGATCATGCATCTTACCATTTTATATTGATCATGCATCATGATATGATAAATGGCTCATATGTTTTATTTTATTTAATTTCAGAAAAATGACTTCCAACACTTTATCCCAAATTTTAACAAAGAACCAACTGGTTGGAGAAAACTTTATTGATTGGAAAAGGAACCTCATAATTGTACTCACTGCTGAGAAGCTCAAATATGTGCTAACTGAACCGTGTCCTGCTAAGCCTACTCGAACAGTCCATGCGCGAACAAAAGGAGGCTTATGATAAGTGGTTGAGTTCGATGAGATGGCTCATTGCTACATTTTGGGATTTATCTCAAATGTGTTGCAGCAGAAACATGAGAACATGACAACCGCTACGGACATCATGAGAAGCCTCCAAGCAAATGTTTGAGCACAAAGGACGTCGAGCCCGTCAAGCGAGCAATGAGGCGCATAATGAATATGCGCATGAAACCCGGAACGCCCGTGAGAGATCATATGTTAGAATTGATCGCTCGGTTTAACGTGGCGAGAGGTCTTAGGGGCTGAAATTAAGCTCGAGACTCGAGGTTGACATGGCTCTAGAAACTCTTCTAGAGATGTTTTCACGGTTCAAAGTTAATTATAACATGAACAAGATGGAGATGTCTCTTACAGAGTTAATGAAGGAGCTTGAGAGCGCCGAGGCTACCCTAAAAGTGGGAAGTGGCAACGCTCTTGTTTTATCTCATGCTGGATCTTCCTCTTCCAAGCCTAAGGGCAAAGGAGGAAAGAAGAGGAAGCAGAATAATAATAAAGGGCCTAAGCGACGAGGTTAAGAAAGCAAGAGTGGATGAAAAGCCTAAAGGCAAATGTTTCCACTTGTAAGCAAAAGGGACATTGGAAGTCACAGTGCCCAGATTACTTAGCTAAACGCAAGCAAGGTACTGGTGAGTTATCCTACATTGAAACTTGTTTAGTGGTTGGTTCTACAAATACTTGGATAGTAGATTCTGGAGCCACTAACCATGTTTGCAATTCATTGCAGGGGTTCCAAGTAACCAGACATCTCAATGAAGGAGAGCATACTCTAAGGGTTGGCACAGGATCAGTGATATCTGCAAGAGCTGTTGGAGATGTTTATCTTTATTTTGATAATAAACATTTGGTTTTGAAAGATTGTTTTTATGTTCCCGACATTTATCAAAATTTGATTTCGGTTTCTTTGTTATTCAAACAAAAATATTCTGTTAAATTTTATAAATTTTCAGTAGAGATATTTTTGAATAACTCTTTGATATGTCGTGGAAATTTAAATAATGATCTGTATGTTTTGAAACCTACCAACAGTTCATTATATCATACTGAAACTAATAAACGCATTAAGTTATCTCCTACTAATGAGACTCTCATATGGCATCTTAGACTTGGTCACATCAATCTAAATAGGATTCAAAAACTTGTAAAAGAAGGTCCTTTAAGTGACTTAAAGGTAGAACCTCTTCAAGTTTGCGAATCTTGTTTAGAAGGTAAAATGACCAAAAGATCATTTCCTTCCAAAGGAAATAGAGTAAAGGAAGTCTTAGAATTAGTGCACTCTGATGTATGTGGACCAATTAGTGTCCAAGCTAGAGGTGGGTATGAGTATTTCATTACTTTTACGGATGATTACTCAAGATATGGATATGTTTACCTAATAACTCATAAGTCTGATGCCTTAGAAAAATTCAAAGAATTTAAGGCTGAGACTGAGAAGCAGTTAGGAAAGAACATTAAGACACTTCGATCAGATCGAGGTGGAGAATATCTATCCCATGACTTTAGATCTTACTTATCGAGAAAATGGGATTTTATCTCAACTAAGTGCACTGGCACTCCTCAACAAAATGGAGTGGCGAGAAAGGAGAAACAGGACCTTGTTAGACATGGTCAGAACAATGCTAGGCTTCTCTACACTCAGTACATCATTTTGGGGGTATGCTATACAAACTGCGACATACATATTGAATATGGTTCCATCAAAGTCTGTCCCTAAGACTCCATTGGAATTGTGGAATGGGCGGAAGCCTAATTTGACGCACATCCGGATTTGGGGTTGTCCTGCATATGTGCTAAAGGGAAAGATGGATAAAATGGAATCACGATCAAATTTATGTCTGTTTGTTGGATATCCAAAAGGAACAAGGGGATACTACTTCTATAGTCCTCAAGATAAGAAAATATTTGTAAGCACAAATGCAATTTTCTTAGAGGACAAGTACATAGAAGAACGAGGATCTAAGAGTAGGGTTATTTTGGAAGAAACCAAGGGACATAATCCCAAGCAAATGGTTACTGAGACCCATACTCAAGATTCACGTGGAGGATTCGTATCTATACCGCTTAACATGCCAGATTCCAGTGGGAGAGAAATAGATGTTACACCTTCTATACCCACTGACTCTTCGGGACATAGAGTGGAAGAATCTCCCGCCTTCGTTCAAAATCCGGTCGTTGAGGAATCGGCGAGATCTAGTTCCAGTCAACGAGGAGGAGGAAAGTCCAATCGTCCAGGAACCTCCACAGCTTAGACGTAGTGGGAGAGTCATTCGACGTCCCTCTAGATACTTACTCTATGGAGAAACTTTTCAAGCAGTCTCTTTTGAGGAAGAAGAGGACCCCACTACGTATAAAGAAGGCTGTAGAGGACGTGAGACGCAGAACCATTGGAAGAGTGCAATGGATTCGGAAATGAAATCCATGTACACTAACTCCGTCCGGGATCTTGTGGACTCGCCTAATGGGGTAAAACCTATTGGGTGTAAATGGGTCTACAAAAGAAAGAGAGGAGTAGACGGGAAAGTGGAAACTTTCAAAGCAAGATTGGTTGCTAAGGGTTATACCCAACGAGAAGGTATTGACTATGAGGAAACTTTCTGCTTTGTGGCCATGCTAAAGTCTATAAGAATCCTCTTATCCATTGCGAGCTCACTTCGACTATGAAGTATGGCAAATGGACGTCAAGACAGCTTTCCTTAATGGAAATCTTGACGAATGTATCTACATGGTACAACCAGATGGTTTTATCCAGGAAGGTCAAGAACAAAAAGTTTGTAAGTTGAATAGGTCCTTATATGGGCTTAAACAAGCGTCTAGATCTTGGAATATTAGATTTGATCAAGCCATTAAAACTTATGGTTTTGATCAGCATCCTGATGAACCTTGTGTCTATAAGAGAATTATAGATGGTAAGGTGATTTTTCTCATACTGTATGTTGATGACATCCTTCTCATTGGAAATGATGTTAGAACATTAACATTGGTGAAAAGTTGGTTAGGTAAACAATTTGATATGAAGGACTTGGGAGAAGCAAGATATGTTCTGGGCATTCAGATCCTTCGGGATAGAAAGAACAGACAGATAGCTTTATCTCAAGCTTCATATATTGACAAAATACTGACGAGATTTTCTATGCAAAATTCCAAGAAAGGTCAATTGCCTTTTAGACATGGAATTCAGTTATCTCAGAAGCATAGTCCTAAAACTCCTAATGAGGTTGAGTACATGAAACGAGTTCCTTATGCATCAGCTGTAGGAAGTCTCATGTATGCTATGCTTTGTACTCGTCCAGACATTTGTCATGCTTGTTGGGATGGTCAGTAGATATCGATCAAACCCGGGACCGGAACATCTGGACAGCGATCAAGCATATATTCAAGTATCTTCGTAGAACTCGAGGATATATGCTAGTTTACTCGACTCCGAATTGGTACCTATAGGTTACACCGATTCGATTTTCAAGCTGATAGAGATCTTCGCAAGTCCACCTCGAGCTCTGTTTTCACCTTAGGTGGTGGTGCGATTGTGTGGAGAAGTATCGGACAATCTTGTATTGCGACTCTACAATGGAAGGCTGAATATGTGGCGGCTTGTGAAGCGACTAAAGAGGCGAGTATGGTTGAAGAAGTTCTTGATAGAACTTGAAGTGGTTCCTTCCGCATCTCAAGCCATTAGTTTGTCTTTGTGACAACGGTGGTGCGATGGCAAATGCAAAAGAACCACGCAGCCATCGAGCGTGGTAAACACATTGAACGTAAATATCACCTACTTAGGGAGATTGTTCAACGTGGAGATGTAGAAGTGTGCAAGATTTCTTCTGCTGAAAATCTTGCTGATCCTTTTACTAAAAGTTTACCTGTAAGTGTTTTTGGAAGTCATATAGAAAGTATGGGTATTTTTGACATGTCCTATTTACTCTAGGACAAGTGGGAGATTTTTTGTTAGATATGCCCATCGAGTAAATACAATGGTTGTATTTTTTGAAATTAAATAAAGTATGTTTGTATATATTTGGATGTATAAATTATGTATGAGTCTGTTTGTCCACGAATTATTTAGATATTATAAATCAAGTGTTTATTTGTTAAACACAGAAAGACTTGATTTATAATTTAGTTCGAAATAAATTATCCGCGATCTAAGATAAATTTGGGCAATTTATTTTGGAAGATCGTCTTAATTTTATTGAAGTCTGTCTTTGACTTTGGTAATAAAATTAAGGATATATTTTGATATATTGGACGGACCATCAATATTTATTTGTGGAATAGACCATACAAATAAAATATTAAAAGATTGTCGTACATAATACCTTAATCCTGAGCAAATAATTATTTATATTTACTAACTTGAAGTTCCTTGAGTTGTCAAAGAGTGAGATTAACTTAATAATCAATATCTCGACATCTTGGGAATTAAAGTGAAATAAATATGAAATAATTGTTATGCAATATGGAATCAAGTCACCTTTAATAGGCAAGATCATTTCCTCATGAGTTCTTCTAAGGGACGAGTTAAATGCGAGCTCGATAATTCAATAGTGTCTATTGAATTCATTTTGTATGTGTGACGTGGTCACATGGTGCTGTCAAATTGAAGATGAGAATTGAGGTTTTGAATGAGGGCAACCGTGGTCATACTTGCCTCATTCAAAGTATTATATTGATCGAGCGGGGGTAATTTGTTGGATCGATCAATTAATGGATATAATTATTGACTCCGAGTAATTGCGATTAGACTAAGAGTGCGATTACGTTCTTTTAGTGGAGTGGAACGTAATTAATAAATTATTTTTATTGACAAAATAATTTATTGGAGCTTAGTCTAATTATATCCGGTCAGGTCCCTTCAGTGGCTCCTAATTATGGGACAATAATAAATTATAATTTATTTATAATTTATTAATGAAAATTGCATAAAACTAAAAATTGTATTTTAGATAGAATAGGATAAGTGGAAATAGTTGTATTCAACTATACTTTTCTTATTCTATTAGGATTTGTATTATGAGATAGAGTCCAATATATATATTGGGAGATAACTCTATTTCAGAGATACGTGAGAATCATCGTGGTGGTTCTCTGGAGTTTTTCTCTCAGTTTTTGTGTGAGTCCACCCTCAACAAAGAGAGAAACAAAATACGATTAGCAATTTTCTGGTCCAAGGAGATTACATTGAAGAAGACTTGGGGGTCTGGAGCATTACCAGAAGGTCGAAGACTTCAAGAATCGTATTGGTGGAGACGATATCTACAAAGGTATGATTCGTTTCTCATATTCTCGAGATTTAATCTGGTTAACACATAAGCATGTCGATCCTATTAACTAACAAATTCAACACTAGTTCTGCACCCTCAAACAGTTTTCACATCAATTCACATATAGAATTATCACTTCCTTATATACATACTAACTTTGGAACTTATCTTAAGGGTAATTAATCACTCATTACACACAAAAAATGATTATCTATCACTCATAAGAAATGATCACACATCATTCACGGGGATACTAGCAAGTAAATTAAACATACAATATTTAAATTTGAAACGTAGAGACCCAAAAACCTTTTGTAGATCAGTAAAGTTAAATAAAAAGCACCTCGGTAGAAAGCAGTTGTAGTATGGCACTCTACATTTTAGATAATAATAATGGTTAAAAATGGAGGCATGTGTGTAAATATACATATAAATAAATAAATAAATAAATAAATATATATATATATATATATATATATATATACAAATACACACACACACACATATATATATATAACTAACAATGATGGACTTGATAGAATGATGGAAAATAAAATCACAAAGCACGAGCTGATAACAACTGGCATTACAAAGGGACTACAAATATTACAATAGCTCACACTATGTTTTCTCTCTTCCCATTCCAATTCATTGATTCACTCCACTCAAGTCACTTAGAAGTATAACTAGTTTATGACTCCACTTTACCTACAGAGATTTGGGTTTTTGATCGATTAGGGGCGAAACTCAAAGCGCGTACCATTTGAGGGGTGAAATAGGAGCCATTGGTTGACTGGGGGTACCTTGCATTCAGAGAATGTGAGATTCTCCAGCATTTCGCATTCAACAAATGCGAGATATGCAACCGAAATTTTTCGCGCAAATTTCTTTACACCTCACAAAAGAGATTTGCAAGGTACACATACCTCGCAAATCTCATTTGCGAGATTTGACGACTTGTAAACCGCAGGAAAAAGCATTCCACCTTGGATGAGGAGTGTTTTCAAATAGAACTTTAGCAACTAGGCAATCCAACTTCCATTGAAGAAGCTTCCTGAAACTAGCTGCCATTGAATTTTATATACGTAATTATTACTTTGCATTTCATTCTTTATTATTTTTTTTGGTAATTTTTTTCTCTATTACACAACAAAAATATGTTTTTTTTTTTGCAATTTCTTTTTTCTATCATAAAAGAAATTAATATTTTTAAATAATAAGTAATAATTTAAATTTAATCATTATAAGTAATATAAATATTTTTACTATAATTAATTTTATTTATATGTACTTATTTTGAAATAAATTTTTATTTGTATTTTAATTTATAAATATTTAATTATTTATTAAAAATTCTCAACTATCTAAATATATTAAAAATGTCTTTTTTTATTATATATATTGGAAGATTTTATCATTTTTTGTAACTTCTTCCTCTCATTTCTTTTCTATTGAATTTAAAGTCTCTACTATAATCATCCGTTCATTTTATTTTATTTTTTTGTAATTTTTTTTTATTGTAAAAGGAAATAATACTTTCAAATAACACAAAAAAATATAAAAGACCTATATAAATAAATTTAAATAATTAATAATTAAAATTTATTAATTTAAATTTGATCATAACAAGTAATATCTGTATTTTTACTACAGTTAGTTTTATTTGTATTAAATTTTGAAATAAATTTTTATTTACAGTTTAATTTATAATATTTAATTATTCGTTAAAAATTATAAAAATTTAAATAAAATTTTATTTATTTTAAAATAAATAAATACAGATATTTGTTAAAATTTAAATAAATGCACCTCGCAAATTAAATAATAAAATTGCGAGGTGCAATTTAAATTTTAACAAATATCTGTATTTATTTATTTTAAAATAAATAAAATTTTATTTAAATTTTTATAATTTTTAACAAATAATTAAATATTATAAATTAAACTGTAAATAAAAATTTATTTCAAAATTTAATATAAATAAAACTAATTGTAGTAAAAATACAAATATTATTTGTTATTATCAAATTTAAATTAATAAAATTTAATTATTAATTATTTAAATTTATTTATATAGGTCTTTTATATTTTTTGTGTTATTTGAAAGTATTATTTCCTTTGACAATAGAAAAAAAATTACAAAAAAATAAAATAAAATGAACGGATGATTATAGTAGAGACTTTAAATTCAATAGAAAAGAAATGAGAGGAAGAAGTTACAAAAAATGATAAAATCTTCCAATATATATAATAAAAAAGACATTTTTAATATATTTAGATAGTTGAGAATTTTTAATAAATAATTAAATATTTATAAATTAAAATACAAATAAAAATTTATTTCAAAATAAGTACATATAAATAAAATTAATTATAGTAAAAATATTTATATTACTTATAATGATTAAATTTAAATTATTACTTATTATTTAAAAATATTAATTTCTTTTATGATAGAAAAAAGAAATTGCAAAAAAAAAAATTAAACATATTTTTGTTGTGTAATAGAGAAAAAAAATAATAAAGAATGAAATGCAAAGTAATAATTACGTATATAAAATTCAATGGCAGCTAATTTCAGGAAACTTCTTCAATGGAAGTTGGATTGCCTAATTGCTAAAGTTCTATTTGAAAACACTCCTCTTCTGAGGTGGAATGCTTTTTCCTGCGGTTTATAAGTCGTCAAATCTCGCAAATGAGATTTGCGAGGTATGTGTACCTCGCAAATCTCTTTTGCGAGGTGTAAAGAAATTTGCATGGAAAATTTCAGCTGCATATCTCGCATTTGTTGAATGTGAAATGTTGGGGAACCTCGCATTCACGGAATGCGAGGTACCCCAACGACCCTTATTTCGCCCCTCAAATGGTATGCGCTTTGTGTTTTGCCCCTAATCAGTCAAAAACCCCAGAGATTTTGCCCAATATATTAATTAATTTTTTTAAAAAAATTACATTAATAAGATTAAATATCTTAATAAAAATAATATTATGTTATAAAATTAGGGTAGTGTTAGAATAAAATCTACACACTACACACTAAGAGAATTCTAACTATTGTTTGCACAAGAATTTCTCTTCAAACTTCTCTCTTTCTTTCTCTCACAATTCTTTCTCTAATCTTTCTTTCACTAATCTTTCTTTCACAAAATGATGGTGTATTACAAGCTTAGAGAATAGCTCTATTTATAGAGCTCTAATTAGTGAAATACATCATGGCATACATCATCTTCAACTAATCTCAATTAATGGTGTCTCCACTAAATGGTGGACATCCATAAAAATCTTCTAATAATTCACATAAATCCATAATTAGTGGAGCCTCCACTAATTAATGGAGATTCCAATAATTCATAACACTCCCCCTTGGATGTCCATCCATACATAAAGAATATGCCTCGTTAAAACCTTACTAGATAAAAACCAGGTGGGAAAAAAATCTAGTGAAGGAAAAAGAGTACACTATTCTATATGTATGTTTATTACTCCCCACGATGAGATGATTCCTTTAAATCTTTAAACCGACGCATACCGATTTTATATCTCAACTTTTCAAATGTTGCCGTCGGTAAAGTCTTCGTGAAAATATCTGCGAGGTTGTCACATGACCGAATTTGTAGCACATCAATTTCACATTTCTTCTAGAGTTCATGAGTAAAGAAGAATTTTGGTGAAATATGTTTTGTCCGATCTCCTTTAATATATCCTCCTCGTAATTGAGTTATGCAAGCTGCATTGTCTTCATAAAGAGGAGTTGGAATACCTTTGATTGATGATAATCCACAACTTTCTCGGATATAATGAATCATGGATCTTAGCCATACACATTCTCGACTTGCTTCATGAATGGCTATAATTTCAGCATGATTTGAAGAAGTAGCTGCTATAGATTGTTTCGTAGAACGCCATGATATAGCAGTATTTCCACATGTAAATATATAGCCCGTTTGAGAACGTGCTTTATGTGGATCAGATAAATAACCAACATCTGCATAACCTATCAATATTGGACTGGTTTTATTTGAATAAAATAATCCGAGATCAATTGTACCTTGGAGATATCGAAGGACTTGTTTAATTCCATTCCAATGTCGTCGTGTTGGTGAAGAACTAAATCTTGCTAATAAATTGACAGCGAAAGCAATATCAGGCCGTGTGTTATTAGCAAGATACATCAATGCACCAATTGCAATGAGATATGGTACTTCAGGACCAAGGAGTTCTTCATCATTTTCTTGAGGTCGGAAAGGATCTTTATCCACATTTAATGATCGGACGATCATTGGAATACTCAATGGATGTGCTTTGTCCATGTAAAATCTTTTTAGCACTTTTGTCTGTATATGTTGATTGATGAATAAATGTTCCACTCTCCAAATGTTCAATTTGTAAACCAAGGCAAAATTTGGTTTTACCAAAATCCTTGATTTCGAATTCTCTTTTTAAATAATCAATTGTTTCTTGGAGCTCTTCGGAGTTCCAATAAGATTAATATCATCAACATATATAGCTAATATCACAAATTTAGAACCAGATTTCTTAATAAAAACGCATGGACATACCTGGTCATTTTTAAATCCCGCTTTCAATAAATATTCACTAAGACGTGTGAACCACATGCGCCTAGATTGCTTCAGGCCATATAATGATTTATGCAACTTGATGGAGTAATTTTCACGAGGATAACGTTTATATGCTTCAGGCATATGAAATCCTTCGAGGATTTTCATGTAAACATCATTTTCTAAATTTCCATACAAGTAAGCAGATGACAACATCTAATAGGCGCATATCTATCTTTTCATGTACTTGTCAAACCGATAAGATATCGGAGTGTAATAGTATCAACAACAGGAGAATAAGTTTCATCATAATCAATACCTGGTCTTTGTGAAAAACCTTGGGCTACTAATCGTGCTTTATATCGAACGATTTCACTCTTTTCATTGCGCTTTCGCACAAATATCCATTTGTAGCCAACGGGTTTTATACCTTCCGGTGTTCGGACTGCAGTCCGAAGACTTCACGTTTTGCCGATGCATTTAACTCCGATTGAATCGCATCTTTCCATTGCAACCAATCTTTTCTATGCCGACATTCATCAATCGATATTGGTTCGGGATCATCATTATCCCGTGTAACATCAAGAGATATATTGTATGCAAATATATTATCAATAACGGTTTCTATCCGATTCCAACTTCTACCGGAAGTGGTATAATTGATAGAAATTTCGAGTGTTACTTTCATCAACTTCGGTTCTTTGTCATCGGTTCTCTCTTGGTCTTTATCATTCTTTTCTTCAATATGATCTTCTGGATCATTTCATCCTCTTTTCTTTCGAGGATTTTTATCTTTAGAACCAAGAGGTCGGCCACGCTTCCGGCGTGTTTTTTACTCAACGACTATAGGTATAATATTTTGTTCTGCTGGAACTTCAATTCGAATAGGAGCATTTATAGTCTGGAATATGCGATTTTGTAACTCTTCCGAGTCAACAAAAGCGTCCGGCATTTGATTTGCAATGCTTTGCAAATGAATTATCTTTTGAACTTCAAGTTCACAGGCGCTTGTGCGCGGATCAAGATAATTTAATGATGTTGTCCAAGCAAGATCCTTTTTATGTTGTTTTGGTTCTCCCCTAATTTAGGGAATAATGATTCATCAAAATGACAATCAACAAATCTTGTCGTGAATACATCTCCGTCGGGGTTCAACATACCCGATAATAGAGGGAGAATCATATCCAACGTATATCCCCTTTCTTCTTTGAGGACCCATCTTTGTACGTTGGTTTGGTGCAATTGGAATATATACAAGACACCCAAAAATTCTTAAATGAGCAATATTTGGTTCCGACCCAAAAGCCAATTGCAAAGGAGAGAATTTATGATAACTAACTGGTCTTATATGTACAAGTGTTGCAAGCATGTAGAATAGCATGTCCCAGTGCAGATGTTGGGAGATTTGTTTTCATTAATAATGGTCTAGCAATTAATTGTAATCGTTTAATTAAAGATTCAAGCAAGACCATTACGTGTGTGAACATGAGCTACATGATGTTCAACATTAATCCCAATTGACATGCAATATGCATCAAAAGCATGTGATGAAAATTCACCGACGATTATACAAACGGATATTTTTAATGTGATGGTCCGGAAATTGTGCTCGTAATTTAATTATTTGAGCAAGTAATCTCGCAAACGCCAGGTTGCGAGTAGATAATAAACATACATGTGACCATCGGGATGATGCATCAATTAAGACCATAAAATATTTGAACGGTCCACATGGTGGATCAATAGGTCCACAAATATCTCCGTGAATCTGTTCGAGAAATGTAGGACTTTCAGCTCCTACTTTTACTCGGTGATGGTTTAACAATTAATTTTCCTAGGGAACATGCAAGTACATGCGAATTTTTCTGATGTTAATATCCTAAGGATGACCATGTGTATTCTCAATGATTCTTCTCATCATGGTAGATCCCGGATGACCCAACCGGTCATGCCAAATGCTAAAAGTAATAGGATCAGTAAACTTCTGGTTTACTAGATGATGAATTTCAATTGTACGTATTTTTACAAAATATAGACCGATAGAAAAAGACGGCAATTTTTCTAATACCGATTTCTTACCCAAATGCATTTGAGTAATAAAAAGATGCTCAATCCCATTTTCCTCATTTGTTTCAACATGATACTCATTTCTGCGGATATCTTTAAAACTCAATAAATTTCTTCTGGATTTTGAGGAAAATAGTGCCTTATCAATAATAATTGTTGTTCCTTTAGGCAACAATATACTAGCTCTTCCGGAGCCCTCAATTACATTTGCACTACCGTTTATCGTATAAATATTTATTTCTCCCATTTTGAGATCAGAAAAATATTTCTCATTTTTTAGTATGGTGTGTGTAGTTCCACTATCAATAATGCATATATCATCATTAACAACGACCATCCGAACACAAATATATATATGTAAACGTAAATATTATTAGAATAGAATGAAAATGAAAATACAAAAATATCGGGGTGAGGCTTTAGTTCTTTTGGACACTCGCCATCACCAATTAAATGGTCTATCCTACCGTCCGGGTGTTCAAAAAATCCGATACATCCATATGGGTAATATTTATATTAAGATCTTCAGGATCACTATCGTCATCCTCAACATTATTTATTGGATGTTGAGAAAAATTTGCTTCCACATTTTTATTTTTTAATGAAGCTTGATACAATTCAACTAAATGCTTAGCCGTACTGACGGTTTCGTGACCAATGACCTTTCATGCCACATCTATAACATATATCCTCATGCTTTTCTTCAATTTCTTTTTCTTTTCCCTTTTGATCTTTTCTGTTCCACTTCGGTGCCGAGTATTTCTCACGGTTTGATTATAATTGTGATAAGGGAAATATCGAGTGTGACTACGACCATAACCACGACCACGGCCACGGCCACGGCCACGACCACGACTATAACGATGGCTTCTGCTGGAGCCAACAACATTCACTTCGGGAGTCTTTGTAGAGCCGATTAGTCCAGCTTCATGATTTCTCAATAATAACTCATTATTTTTCTCTCGCAATGAGGAGGCGATAATTAAATCAGTAAATTTTGTATACCCCTTTTCTCGATATTGTTGTCTGCAGGACAATATTCGAGGCATGAAAGGTGGAGAATGTCTTCTCCAACATATCTTCATCGATCACTTTTTCTCCGCATAATTTTAATTGAGATGTAATTTTATACATTGCGGAGCTATATTCATTCACGGTTTTAAAATCTTGCAACCTCGGGTGCAACCATGCATACCGTGCGATAGGTAGTACGACCATCTTCAGGTGGTCAAATCTTTCTTTTAAATTTACCCATAGGCCATATGGATCTTTTTCGGTAAGATATTCCATTTTCAAATTTTCATCGAGATGACGACGAATAAAAATCAAAGCTTTAGCCTTGTGTTGTGCAGATGCACTATTATATGCTTGAATAGTTTCACTAAGTCCTTCAGCATTTAGATGCATTTCTGCATCGAGAACCCATGACATATAATTTTTTCCAGAAATATCAAGGGCTACAAATTCGAGTTTAGCGAGATTAGCCATAGAGATCAATAAATGCGTACCTGTCTTCTGGCTTTAATAACGGCAGAGACTCGTGCTGTCTTCTGGCTTTAATAACGGTAGAGACTCGTGCTGATAACGTGTTATAAAATTAGGGTAGTGTTAGAATAAAATCTACACACTACACACTAAGAGAATTCTAACTATTGTTTGCACAAGAATTTCTCTTCAAACTTCTCTCTTTCTTTCTCTCACAATTCTTTCTCTAATCTTTCTTTCACTAATCTTTCTTTCACAAAATGATGGTGTATTACAAGCTTAGAGAATAGCTCTATTTATAGAGCTCTAATTAGTGAAATACATTATGGCATACATCATCTTCAACTAATCTCAATTAATGGTGTCTCCACTAAATGGTGGACATCCATAAAAATCTTCTAATAATTCACATAAATCCATAATTAGTGGAGCCTCCACTAATTAATGGAGATTCCAATAATTCATAACATATTATATATTATATTTAATTTGCATATACACAATGTGAGTTTGAGAAGGGAATAATGATAATTATTATATACAAATTAAGCCTTGTAGCTACAATAGTTAGTCACAAACAATATAATTTGACAACTAAAAAGCGACAACGATTCAAGAACTTGTATTTTCTTGTAAGACGGCGCTTCCAAAATCCATTAATATTACAAGAGATGACTATCCCTTTTCTATGTGTAAGGAGAACGTTATCATGTTTCTATGTGCATATGTTTCAATCCTATACAAAGTTGCATACAATTTTTTTTGTTAAAGAGTTTTTGTGCAAATTTTCAACCTTAATGTAAATGACACATCCTAAATCATGGTAGATCCAAAGAAATTTTCATTATCAAATTCTGGAAAACACTTGTAGTAAGTGCCCACCTTGAATACCTATAATTTTTATAATTCTTGTATTTCAAATCCTAAAGATTGTAATTTAGTATATTGATTCTCTAAAATTGTTTAAAGAAAGAATCAATTTTATTCTTTTCTAAAATTTGATTTATTATAACAATTTGATTGACTTCTTTGCATTACCTGAGACAATCTTGCCCACTATATTGATTAAAATTTTCATTAAATTTCTATATTAATAAAATTATATATTCGAGGAAGAATAGAATTCTATATTATATATTATTTGTATTGTTTCTTATCACATACATAACAAAATTTACGTAAGTAAAAGAACAAAAGAAAGAATAGCAAATTGACACAAATTAAGAAATAGGAGAACTCCCTCCCCCCTCCAAAAAAAAAAAAAAAAAAGGAATAAGAAGCTTCGTGCTCATATTCTAGCATCATATATGAATAAAACTTTTAAGTTCAAGATACTAACTTATTCGAAATAATTGAACAATACTCCTTATGTCCTAAAAAAAAGGATGTTAATCTAACAAATGGCATACAGATTAAAGAATTGCTAAAACTTATATAATTATAATAGAAATTGATTATTATATCCCTGAATAAAAGTAAACCTTCATTAATTATATTGAAAATATACACGTATTTAATGAGTAGTTGAAGAAGGAGTAAATTAGGAATATACGTAATAAATGCATTCTTAATTTATAAAATTGACAAATATTTTAGTACAACAAAAATAAAATTTTTTTACATTCTTTTTAGGACGGAAGGAGTATATCCCTAAAAGTATAAATTAATAGGTTTAAGTCAGGACCTTGATATTATTCCAAACCTCAAGAAAGTAATAATCCAATGTTTTCAAAATCAGACCGATCATCAAACCGAAAAAGTTACTGGTTCACGATTTAATGGTCCAATCGTAATTGAACCGGTAATATTATAATTTAAAAATTAAAAATATAATTATTTTAAAAATAAAATTAATTAATAATATAGTGTAATTTAAGTGCATAAAAACATAAACATTCAAATACGTGATTAAAAGTAGTCATTCTTAGTTTATAACTAACAATCTAACATACAATAAAATTAAAAGCAGTAGTCATACTTAATTTATTACAAACACACAATTTCAAATCCATATTAAGCTATTACTTAAAGATACAAATCCTCAAATTCCTTTGGGCCAACTTTCATGATCAAAATCCTTGTTGTTGGATGCCCCACTTGTGCTTGCAACTCCAACATCAATATTAAATAGTTGTGACTCAAATGCAAATTGATCTATTCTTGAAAGATCAATGTCATCACCAATATCTTTCACCACAAAATCATCACCATCATTGTCATCTACTAACAATTTAAGTAGATATATCAGAGTAAAAAATATAATACTAGTATATTATAAGTAATTTTGATCAATATTAGAAAAAGAAAGAAGAAAGATTAACCTTCTCTTCCACGATAACGTTGCCTTTGTAACCTTGGTTCCTCAAGCTTTTCATACAGTATTTGCTTTACTTCTTCAACAATGTTACTTGAAGGTTCATCCTCCACATCCTCAAGAATCCAATAGTCAGTAGTATCTATACTTTCATAATCAATTTGATCAAAACTCTTCTCCGTAGACAACAACCTATTATCATATCAAAAGTTATATGTTATACTTGTATCAAACAAACATTCAAAAGAATAATCAATATTTAAAAAAAAAAATTACCTAATTTTCAACTTCAAGTTGTAATGAACAAAGACAAGGTCACTAAGTTTTTGATGTTCCAATCTATTTCTCTTTTTAGTGTGTATCCTTTCAAACACACTCCAATTTCTTTCACATCCAGATGAACTATTTGTTTGCCCTAAAATACGAATTGCCAACTTCCTTAAATTTGGTGCTCCATAACCAAACATTTTCCACCACTCATCTGTTAAAAGGAAATAAAATTAATACTTGAATTACCAATAATGAAATAAAATGATATAATAACAATTTAATAACTAACATAGAAAATAAAAAGTGAAAGAAATAATATTACCAGGTGGAAAAGTTTTGTATGTCTCTTTTGTAGTATCAGAACCAAAACTATTTAATTGGTCTCTGAATGGAATACTCTCTTATAGTATTTTACTCCAAGCCTCCTTAGTCTTTTTAGTAACAACCTTAATAAGACCACCCATAACATAAGGTTTATCACAAAAGCTTTCTCGGTCATATTGAAAGACAGAGTTCAACCAATATGTAGCAGCATGTATACTTTTCTTCAAATGCATATCCCATCTTCTTTCAATGATATCAGTATACACCTTATAATATCTTTTCCTTTGATTGAATAGCATTTTGATTGCCTTACGTGCCCTATGCATGCCATCAAATACATACCCTAAAGTTGACTTTTTATCACCATCCACAATACGCAACAAATGCATCAAAGGCTCTACTACTTTAACAATAACATGACAATCATTCCAAAACTTGTTATCCAAAATGATTGCAACAACTTCCTTTGTTTTATTTTCTCTATAAAACTTAGAATTACAAAACTCCTTACAAGTCACCAAAGCCCTCAAGTCATGCATATGTTGATAGACATTATTAAGAGCAATAAAAGTGGTAGCAAACCTAGTAACACCTGGACGAATGATTTCAGTCCAATCTTTTTTTTTTTCTCAACCAACTCAACCAAAAACCATGATTATACACAAATTTAGTAATTGTAGAAGCCTTCTTAGCAAGAATTTGTACATAAAAGTGGTAGTAAACCTAGTAGCACCTGGACGAATGATTTCAGTCAAATCTTTTTTTTTTTTTTCCTCAACCAACTCAATCAAAAACCATGATAATACACAAATTTAGTAATTGCAGAAGCCTTCTTAGCAAGATTTTGTACATGGTTCAATTTACTAACATCCTGCAACACTAGATTCAAGCAATGAGCTGCACATGGAAACCAACTGATTGATGAATAAGCATTATTAACCAATTTTTCAATAGCCACATAATTTGCCCCATTGTCACTCGCCATATGAACAACATTAGCTGGACCAACCCATTCAATAACTTCTTTAAATAACTCAAACAAAGTTTGTGTATTTTTCACAACATCAGAGGCATCAACAGATTTCAAGAAAATAGTTCCACAAGGACAGTAAACCAGAAAGTTAATTAATGACCTTTATTTATTATCAGTCCAACCATCACCTATTATAGTGCAACCAAGTTTTTCCCACTCATTTTTCATAAAATCAACAAATAACTGCACTTCTTTTTTTGCATCATTCAACAAAGAAACTCGCAATTGATGATAAGAGGGAACTTAAACCCTGGCCCTATAGCACATGCAACATCAAACATCCGTTGGAAGTAGATAGAATTCACAGCATTAATGGGCAAACAAGCATCATAGAAAAATTTTGCAACTTCCATATGTGATCTATGTACTGCCTCTTTATTTACAAGCACACTTTTTAAAGTTGGTTGAGAGCCAGAAGTTGTTCTTGGTGCAAAATAATCATTTATTTGTCCAAAATTCCTTCCTTTTCCTATTTGAGATGCATTAAGTTTCAAGTGGTCACAAGGTCTAGTATCATTTGGATGAGGTATTTCTTGAACATCTTCATCACCTTCAAAGTTTGCTACACTAGGTCCATAAGGATTTTGAGAATACAAGTTTTCTTGAGTCTCTCTTTTTTTTTTTTTAACAATGTCATCAAGAGAATTTTGCATTTGAAATTTCACATCATGTGGAACACGTGGGCAAGGCCTAACTTGTCCTTTTTTTCCAGCTAAATGTTGTTTCATTCTATACATTCCACCACCTTTCCCAATAAAACCACAATACAAACAAGTCAAAACATTTTTTCCCTCAATGACCTTTTGAGTTACATAATTCCAAGTAATGTCAGACTTACTCCTCCCACATGAACTGTTATCTGATGGAGCAGCTGATTGAGGAGTTGAACTACTTTTTGAAGAATCCATTTCCATCAATTCAATCCTGCAAAAGAAACAAAACTAATCTAGCTCAATGTCCCAAGGACTTGTAACTAAGGAATGCACTAAGGAACAATGCAAGTACAAGCTTGAATTCAAAGATTAATAAACTCTAAATCATAAAAAAAAACAAGGATGTCTAATTCATATACCAAGATGAATGAAGATGACCATAATGTGATCGCTAAGTAGCAACAAGTAAATAATGCAATAGGTAAGGAATTCACAAATGAATGCATGATATACTAGTAGTATTCATGGATTAATATAAGCAATATGTCATCTCATAGACATTTCATCAAACACATTGTATGTATAATCAAAACTTATCTTAGAACTTTCATCAAACACCTTGTAAACAAAACTTGTCATTCAAATTTAACAATACAATTTCAACCTTGTTTTAGCCTCAAATCAACAAATTTTCATGCCGAAGACTTCTCAAACATTAATATATCATCTAATATCAATTTCATAAAAAAATATATGCAAAAGACAAAGTAATGAATATTCAAAAATTCCATGAAAAATAGCTACAAAATGGAAAAATATTTCAGCAAAGTAGCTTCAGTTTTCACCTCATCCAAGCAAATTTTCAACATATTTTACATGCCAAATTCATTCCCAAAGATCATCAGACATCAACGAATAAGGTTCACATGAAAATAACAAGAAAAAAAATAAAGAAATCATGACCTTTTTGTAGCCCTAAAAATGGCAACTTTTCTTCAAACTTTGAAGCTCTTTTCATGTAGATCTAGCTTTGAGTAGAATCAAGACTACTCCATGCTTTGATGCCAATTTGATACAAGCTCCAAATCTCACAAAAATCAGGATCTTTCCAATAAATGAAAGCAAATATTTAGCCTTCAAATACATGTAAAACATAAACACTTTTCAAGAAATAAAAGCTTAGGCTATTCAACAGCCAAGAACTATAAATCTAATGAAATAAGTCTACCTAATCATCATCCTAACACCCCATTCACTAATCAATTCTGCCATTGAATTCAATGACCATCACCCCCAATTCATTCTCTCACACCCCAATTCAATAAAATATGGTTCACTGTCCTAACGACACAATCATTTCAGTAAGATGGACATTTTAGTACAGTCTTATTTAATGATTTAATATCCTCAAAATGTGAACTGAAAATAAAGTTTCATTTTAGACCAGCCAAGCGCCAGCCAATTCATACAAGTCTTCTAGGACAAACAATCAAACAGGTAGCGTGCACAAAAATTCATACTTTCCTAGCCATGTAGTGTAGCGAAAGTCCAATACCTCATACAGTCACACTCACAGAATGAAATGTAGCAGAAGACGCAAGTCACACAACAACAGAAATGAGTGCGGCTATGGAAGACGTAGGTGCAGGAAGACGCACAATCATAGCTCAGAAGACACGGGCGTAGCAACAGAAAATGAAATGCAGCCAAAACAAAGCATACCTCTTGAGTCTTGAGGACGGCGCAGAGCAGTCACTACAGTGTAGTGCAAGCTGCTTCAAAGACGTTGGAGCCGTGGAGCAGGAAAGGAAAGAATGAAAAAATGAATGAAGAAATTGCCAAATTGGATGCCGATTTGAGTCTTGTCGGTGTGGTCAACACAACAATGGACGACATTTCGTTTATTGAATTGTAGAATTTGGCTCAAAATTTTAGTGAATTAGAAATTTGCACTTAATTTTTTTTAAAGATCAGACTGACTGGTTTGTATTCGAACCGATCGATTCACGATCCAACCGGTTGGACCGGCCGGTCTAATTTGATTTGCGCTATCCAGCGCGATTTTTATACTGTC
The DNA here is from genome assembly GCA_026120185.1 of Voacanga thouarsii. Classification (NCBI taxonomy): domain Eukaryota; kingdom Viridiplantae; phylum Streptophyta; class Magnoliopsida; order Gentianales; family Apocynaceae; genus Voacanga; species Voacanga thouarsii. The sequence goes on along the minus strand of JANUWF010001636.1, from coordinate 2,149,833 downwards.
CGATTTAAACACAAGAACTGAACCATTTGAGGAATCGATTCATGGTCCGACTAATCTGACCGACCGTCCCAAAACGCTTGTTTTATATGATCTGCTTGATTCAGCTGACGATCGAACAAAGGAGATTCTAGCATCTTAAAATTGGGTCCCTGGAATTTTACAGAGGAGCCCGAGTTTGGGAGAATTATATTTCAAGGAACCTTACCCAGATAGAAGACCATCTCGGTACTGGCCCTCCGGAAACGTGGCAGACATCTAGAGATTTCATGCTTTTTGATACCGTCGAATGCCGGCAGTGCTGCTCCTGTCAGTTAACGGTGGCTAACGCCATCCAAGCAAACAAACCTCAACCTTTTCTAAAAGGTCAGAAATGCCCTCCATGTGTACCCCACTTAAATTTTAGTTCATTGTCTTTTTATTTTTTTCAAATAAAAAATAAATTATAAAATATTTGACTCATAATTTTTTAAACAAAACTTCGAATTTGACACATCTCTAATAGTGTTTTTCAGACATTTATGCCACTAATTTTGGAAACAATATATTTTTGAGACTTTACTTTCATTTTTTCTCTTTTAGATTCTAAAATATTGATGAAATTAAGGAAATGGTGATATTTACTTTTCAAAATTTTAAAAAATATTTATTTTCTTAAAAAATTAAGATTTTTTAAAAAAATATATTATTTTCTTCTCCTATTTTCTCTCTTATAATTTCATCTTTTCAAGTTTAATGTTGTGATTTTCTGTTCTAAGTGATAGACTTCTATTTTCCTCGGCTAGAAGTTTAGAGGGCTAGATTCGTCATTTTACACAAATTGTCCAACGGAAAGAATCAAGGACATGGTATCGGGGGCGACTTTTTCTGTTTCTAATGTGGTGCCAAAAATGACTTGGATGATGGAAACTCTTTTGAGTTTTTGCCCATTCAATTAAATATCTCAGCAACTCGGACTACTTTGGAAGTTCTATCTAATATACTTCTCACACTCCCACAGTTCCACAGATGGAGAAGTAGATAAACCATAGTAGATCGGATATTGAAGGCAAAGAAAAGAATCTCTTATCTATATTATTTTCTTCTCTTCTTCAACTTTCCTCTTTTGTTCTTCCTGTATTTCTCTCCGTCGGTACATATCTTTTGTAACTGCAACTGTTGCCTCTTCTCATTCGTCCCCTCGATTTCTTTGTTTTGGATTCTTGTTCTTGTTTTTTCAATTGTTTGGTAGTCGTTGTACTGGGATCATACCATATTAATTTGGAGAACTGCTGTTTACAGAGCAACTGTTGACCTGAGGTTGTTGAGGATTGTCAAAGATCGAGAGTTCCTTCTGTATTCGTGTCTTCAGGTTTGGATTTGATTTATGCTGAGAAAGACTGAAACTTTTTCTTACTTCGTACATGGGTTTGAATTATTTATTGGACGATGTCAGAAATTCTTGATATCTATTTGCACTTAACTTTCGCGTATGGGGGCTGTTGTTCTGCTGTGTAAATAGGAATCTAACTGCAATTCAACGCTTCTATGCGTAAACTAACAGTCTTTTTCCCTTTTGTCTACCTTTTCTATAGTTGAATATACGTCGATTGAAGAGTAAAATACGAGAGTTCACCGGGCATTGCGAGAAATTGAGATGCGGTGGGAAAGATTGATCCTTCCTTCCGTGCTGGTTGCCTGAAAGATTGGATTAAAAAGGCCGATTCTGGAAGAATATTGTTAATTATTAATTTTAAGTAGTATCAAATGATATCCGTTTATCTTAGAATTTCAGATAACCATTTTTTTTTAATGGTTATCTGAAATGGTTATCTGAGATTCATTTATCCGTTTTTTCCCCCTCCATTCTTGTTTCATGTGATTAGGGTTTTTGATTAATATGATTTAGAATATCAATAGTTTCGGAACTGCCGCATATGCTCTACTAATATATAGATGCAAAAATATATTGACAGCACAAGGCTATTCAATTTTCACGATATTACTCAATTCCACCAAAGCAATAATTTAGTCCTCCACTTCAAGAACTCATAACGATTATATGAAAGGCAGATGTTGACCCCCTTTTTGTGATAGTGTAACTGTTGTTTTCTGTTTTTTATGTGGCAGTAAGCACCAATGATCAATATGTTTTTTGCGTTAATTTTGATGCAAGATTGTAATCTGTTTCTTTCCTGATGTTTCTCAGAGGAGTGCAGATGGGTTCATTACAAGGGCCAGTCATTTGCCCTGTTGTCCGTGCTAAACGAAGTGGACTATGCAGTGTACCTTTCTATACACCTTCAGTTAAGGCAACAAATCTAATTAGAAGTGGATTTTGGGGGACTAAAGGGATTAATGGGGCTCACATGGTTAATCAAACACGTATGCGAACAAACAAGGCTATTAGATGTACTTTCAGTTCATCATCAAATGGCAATGGTAGCATGGCTGGAAATACAAATGAGAGTGACGCAGATTATGTGAATTCCAGTGTGGTGGAAGCTGGTATGCCTTCCCCCCCCCCATATTGTTTAATTGTTTCTCCTCCTCTGTTCCTTGATTTTCAATTAACATCATTTCAATTATACTAGCAGTTCTGAAACTAAATGTTTATTATTCCAGTCCTTTTGTTCAAAATAAGAAAAACGTTTCCTACATTTGTAAATTTTAAATGAAATTTGGGCAATTCTAGAGGAAACTAATGAACTAAAACTACAAATTTTGGTATTTTCAACTAAATGAAGAACTTCCATCTTTTTCAATTCTTGTAAAAGTAAGTCATTGTTTCACTGACATTCCCAAATAGCGGTTTTGAATTGTATGTTGTCTTCTAATTTATTTATTTTTTATTCTAAATTTTTTGAAAAGGGAGAATTGCGATCTTGATTTATTGTTATCCTGGTCTCAGCTTTTGTGAACTCTTGGAAGTATCTATATTCTATGTAAAGTCACGTGTGGACGTAATATATGGTACATCTTCATATACTGTCAGGGATGAGCTTAATTTGATTCATTTCAGCAGTTTCTGTTATTCATCTTCAATATGATATGCCAATTTTTATTAGTTATTTTGTCTTTTTAATGTATTTTCCATAGTTGAGGTGAGGAGTGGTCCGGATGGTTTTCTGATCAAGATGAGAGATGGTAGACATCTGAGATGTGTCCATAACAATCCTCAGAGTGGGCATCTGCCTGATTATTCTCCACATCCTGCAATAGTACTAAAGATGGAAGATGGGACTGGTCTACTTCTTCCCATTATTGTTTGTAAGTGATTTAGGGTTATTGCGGGTGAGAGTTTTTTAGTTTCCAGGAGTTCTATCGTGCTTTATCTCTAATCAATTTGACCTCTATGCCAGTGGAGATGCCTAGTGTATTGCTCATGGCAGCTGTACGAAATGTCCAGATTGTAAGTTTATATTCTTTTTTGGAGGCTGTTAACTTGAATGTTACAATATCTGGCTTGTGAATGACAAATCGTTGTTTGCTTCAGGCTAGACCGACCATGTATCAAGTGGTGAAGGAGATGATTGAGAAGATGGGTTACACAGTAAGTTCATAACTGCTCTATTCAAGATTGATTGGTTACTGCCCCTTTTGCGCAGATTTTCTACAACTTATTGTTGCTCATGTTCAGGTGAAACTTGTGCGTGTAACCAAGAGAGTGCACGAAGCATATTTTGCTCAGTTAATTCTAACAAAGGTATCCATGTTGATTGAACTGTCATTAAGGTCAATATCTTTCAGTAAGTTTTTTTCAATTGACCTTATGCCTATGATATTCTCAGTTGGATAATGAAGCGGACAGTATTAGCTTTGATCTTCGGCCTTCAGATGCTATTAACATTGCAGTGAGATGCAAGGTAATTAGACTGTATAGCAATTTTGGATCTCTTTGTCCATATAATTGTAGGAACATTTTAGATGCTGCATTTCCAGATAAACGATAATGCCATTATTTGTGGCACTAATTTATATAATTTATTATAGGGGAGTGATTTTTGCACTCCCCTGTAGCTTCATACATTTCCCACCCTTTTTAATAAAAGAAAAGACTTAAATACACGTAACTTTTAAACCAGCTGACTCCACAAATTTTAGTGGTCTAAATTATAGTGTTTAAATTAAGAAAATGAACTCATTTTAGCTAAAAGCCTAGAATTTTAAGAGATCAACCTGTTTGCTCACTGATATCTGTGGGTTGGTTGCGTCATCTCCTCAGAATAGTAGCCAATCGTCAGCAAAGCTTAGTCTCTGCACATGAATACATCTTGTCTTGTCAATGATTTCATTTCTTGACCATTTACTATACATAATCACAAACCTTAGGCGGCTTAGCAACACAATAATGAGAATATGTAAGATGAAAATGGTTGGGGAAGGGGAGAGATTATATCCCTTCTGGCAAATGGTGAGCAGGGAACTTCAGAGGTGTCCCTAAGAATTATCTCGCCTTTACTGCATGACATGTGGTAGTGCTATGAAGTTGAAGTTAGAAAACCAGGTATCTGCCCTATCATATAGCAGCGAGCGAATTAGCAGACATATTCGAATATTTCAACATTTAGTTGAAATGGGTCATCAAACCAGTATCAATGCATGAGAGAGGGATGCTGTACCCCTTTTTGATCATTGGTGTAGAAAAACTTCCCCTGTTGCTCTATCTGTAAAGAATTCTTCAGGCGGGTTAGGGTAAGCAAAGAAGCATTGCTTGGTTAAGAAGCCCCTTAACAAGAAAGACAAGGTTTCCCTTGGCATTAAAGGCTGTAAAGCTGTCACAGTTAAGAGTGGGGATTTCTTTTCAGATGATATGTGCCTAGGAGTTAGCATCCTGAAAGGGTTTTGGTGGCCTCTCCAAGAGGGAGCCATTCATATATTAAAATGTGTATGTCACCAGTTTTAAAGCTATGGCTATCTAAGTCTTTTCCATTTTTAAATGAGGAGGAGAGTGCAAAAAGTAAGAGGGGACTGCAAAAATTACTCCCTTTATTACACGAGGATGAATGAATGCTAAGTTTGAACATTACCTGCATTGTATGTTCACGTCCATCAGGAATATGAGATGATTAGGTATATCTGAGATCTAAAATTAACTAATAAGCTAATCTTTCCAAAGTGTGGATGAGGATAGAACTGTAAGGGGGTGAAAAGATTGAGTGTTGGTGTGTTATTGGAGCCACAGCTTCGAAACATTCATTTTTTATTTTTTTAAAGAAAATAATTTCCTTCTTTTTGCATTCATTTCTCTTGTACTCCCCAACTCTCTTTGCCTACACCTTCGAGGTGCACACACACAATCAAACAAAAGTCATTTTCTTTTGCTGCTTTGAATCGTGACAATCTGCTGTTGGGCCATGCATTGTGCTGATGGATGCTGTAACTATTTTTTAGACAATTCTTCCACCTAGATTGCTTGCTATGAGCTGGATAAAGAAGCCTTTTTGTTAGTTGAAATTATATTTTATTTACTTTTGAAAATCATGAGTTTCCATGGAAGTACCAGGCATGATAAATGGACCTGAATCTAGTAACCTCTGAAATATGTAGGTCACAAATGCTATGTCCATGTATGGTTGGTTTTATTGTTATGAAGAGCTATCTTGTGTATGTGCTGGATGGTTATATCAATTTGTATTCTTATAGGTTCCAATACAAGTCAACAAATACTTGGCATACAGTGACGGTATGAGAGTTATTGAATCTGCAAAGCCAACCGTGCAGAGCTCAGCTTCAGATGGCTTGTTATTTACAGAACTGGATAGGTAAATTTAACTATTCCCTTGGACCCTCTTGAGCAAATTGCAAGCTCAGTTACATCTAGGTTGCAGAAATACACTGCTTATAGATGCCTAATTGCTTGGAATATGTGAGTGGGTATGGTTGAGATTTGTCATTCTGGGCACCAAATTTTTCTCGGGTTGATCTTGTTTAACAAGCAATAAGATACTATACCCATCTCTCTTGATTTGGTTGTCTTAATATGGTTGTTTGCGTAAGTAATTCCCAAAAGGAAGAGGAGGGTGGATTTGCGTTTCTGCTGTATGTGAAACAGAAGGGAAACATGGGAGGACATAATAATCTCCTTTCTCTCTTTTTCTCTCTCACACACACACATGCATGCACATGCGCGCTCGCACACACTGATTATTGAACACAAAATTGTGTTTTTTACTGCTCTTCTTCTATCAAAGGAACATAATTCTAACTTATTTTCTGGATTCAGACCTACTGGTCAGCCATGCATTGAGACCAAGGAGTTTAATCTTGTCCGCAACATGCTGATTGCTGCAGTTGAGGAACGCTACCGAGATGCAGGTACACTTCCTGATCATAAATGTGGTGCATTTCTAATGGTGAAATTTGAATCAATCTTGTCCTGTGAAATTCTGTCATTTTTCTTGAATGGACATGACACGGGGAATCAATTTATCAAAGCAGTTTTGCAATTGCCAGAGAAGTTGTGTCAAGAGGCCACCATCATTTATATTGAGCACAATTTCTAAAGTGTTGATGACATCTATTGAGTTCTCATTGTTCTTGTGGTACACTGCAGCTCTGTGGAGGGATAAGCTCACCCAGCTTCGTTCTAAAAGGAATTGGACATAGCAGGTAAAGATAGTTGATGCAATTGTCTACTTATTGTTCATTATCATTCTATCTTTTGTGTGTGTGCAGACAGATGCATGATTTAACACGGTTATCTTCTTGTTTAAAGGTTTTTAGCTTCAAAACTTGGTGGTGTGCCCAGATGTTCAGGGGGGATAATTTCTGTACATAGGACCCATTTATCAAGCTGATGAAATTTGGCATCCTTGGTTATCAGTCACCACGTCTGTCTCTGCCTCAACTATATGTATGTGTAGAAAGCTCTGTGAATATTGTATAGATAAGACTCTTGTGGCAATGATGAGTTCTGTGAACTTGAGTCATTTCTCCATGCGAAGCATACGCTACTCTCTCCGTCTCTGTTCCCTCGTGTGTGGTCTAGTCTGGTCCTATTATGTGACAAAACTCTGTTGGAAGACAAAGAAATAAGTCTTGCGTGGTTTCCTTTTGGCCTGCCCATATTAAGTAACAAAACATATTCAAACAATCTCCTTAGTCATACCAATGTACCATGATGTTTCATGTTAGAAATTGTACTGATTATCAACTACAATTGTTCTGATTCTTGCCAATGCTGAGCACCATGGTGGGATGCTTTTCTAATTTTATTAAACCTTAGCTGTATATATCAATGGTGAGGTCCCTAATGGTAACAAGTGGCTGTGGGCCTTTGAGGTGACCACTTGAAGAGAGCATGAGCATCACAACTCGGTAACCTTAAATCGTTGGACGGGGATGTCAAATTCTATCCTCGCTCCAAATGGGGCATCCATATTTTATCTGGTAAGGAACGATTCTTGTGCAAGATGTTCAAATCTGCAGAATATTCACCTGCCCTCACTGGTGCTTTAATTTGCTACCAAGGAATTCTTGTGGCGACAAAAACATAGGACAGGATTGTGGAGATGGCTGCGACTGGCTCCGGCCATTAAATGTCACAACAAGGAGAGACTTAGTGAGGTTGTTTTTATTATTGACGATTTTAATATATAAAAAAATAGCACAAAAATTTTATTCAAAAGTTTGGATATTAATTTTTAGAGTTAAATGTATGTTTTTTTTCTTTTATCGTTCTTTTATTTTATAAACATAGTAAGTATATATTACAAGGATAACAAGACATTTAAATATTAAGAAAGAAGTTTCAAGATATAGAAGAGAAAAGAGTAAATATGTATACTTAGACAATTTTAGAATCACATTATTACTATTAAGAGCTACATATTGCTTGCATGAAATATTAAAAACGATATTTCGTTTGGACTGGTTGAGATTGTTGCTACATTATATGACTAATAGACATCTCCCCTTCACAAAGGCATAAAGCATTTGCCTAAATCTGATAATGGCATATTCCCTCCCTAAGGACGTATGCATGATTGCATTCCATTTCCAATCAGTACAAGTTATCTTTGTTTGTCTTAGCAAAACTTTACACGTCTAAATAATTTTCCCTGGTTCCCCCGTTGCATTAATATGAAAACTTCTTCGTGGTAATAAAACATTCAATATCTCAATCTTTTTCTATATTTTAGGAGTAATAATTCAGATGTTGCTAGGATTATTTATTCACAAAATAATCTTTTTTTTCCACCCCAAAACGAGTAAAGGGAAAAATGAATATCATTTGTTCACAAAATGTGGAGGACAAGATGGTGAGGAAACATTGGAAAATCAACTTAGAAGGGAAAATATGGCAGTATTTGGATAGCCATTTTCATGCTGCATTTTAAAGGAAAGATATCACAATATTTCTTTTTTATGTATTAAATAGTTTTTGGGTCCCAAAATGACAACCCAAACATGTCGTCAAGTTTTGTAATCAGGAATTTTCAAAAACATGTTTATAAGACAGAAAAATGTTTTTTCAATTAGCAAAAAATGATAAAGAAATACTTACGGAGTAGTGCAATTGACAAAGTTGTTGTTTTGAATATTACGTAACTGTTTTGCTGAGGGTTCGAATCTTGATTTGTATATTATGTGCTTGAGTGCGATGAGACATGGTTATGGACATGGGGTACGGGCAAAGAATTAAACAGAAGGGTGAAGGCATAAAATAAAGGGCATAAGCAGCCACAGGCATATTCCCGCCACACTAGAGCTAAACATTACGAGGTTTGGCACGTGGCAATTTCTATGGTGACTACTGTATCATCACCCGCTATATGGTACACCAGAAATTGGCGCTGTTACGGAAGTCTATGTTAATGCTTTCGATTTTGGATGCCTTTTAGTACATTCTGTTTATTGCCCTTTTGAGGCTTCAGTTCCTTTATTACATCTTTCTCCGATTCATCAAACTATTTGTAGAAATTTGTGTTTCTTTTTATCCATTATTGTGGGTTATATGATTTCTTGGCTATCGGCTGTCTAGGAGATTGACACAGACGTGGGGTCTTCAAAAACCTGATTTGTATGGAAATGTCGCGGAATTGTGATCGTTTCTCGTGGCCTCGTGAGTATATTTGATCTTCGCTTTTCCTTCCTTTTGTTTCCAATTTTTTTTGTTAGTGAGTAAGTGTATACACTTACGAGTTTGAAGTTTTAAATTTTGTTTTGAAGAATCGAAATGGTGAACTGAAGATTGTCTGAGACTGGTATGAGAATTGTGTTGAGCATCCTAGAACTGTGAGGTTTAGAATTGGAAGCGGAGAAAACCCAGTTTGGACTTTGGAGTCTTGAATTTTTTTTTCCTGCTGTTTAAATTTCATGTCTTTGTCGTCATGGAAAGCCTAGAAGTTTCTGACTGCGTATGCACCGTGGTGAAGAAAGATTTCATCTTTCTGGGAGCAGATGAGAACTGGTACCATACTAATGAAATTAGTTATTATTACACATTTGGGCAGTAGAAAGGTTGAAGAATAAAATATGCATTCTTGATTTCTTAAGAAATTTCTAACTCAAGCAACAGGTAGAAATTGCGAGATGGCTTTCGTTGAGAATCAGATACTACTAGTTCCTTATCCAACCGAGGCACCTATGTCATCCCGCGAGTCTCGGTTTTCTCCTCAACAATTTTGACTGGGATATCAGAGCTTTTAGTGCTTCCATCCGTTGTGTTAAATTCCCCTGCAAGGACCTTGGGTAGGAGCCTTATATTTGGTCTGACAGGTTCTCAGCCTATAATTAGCATTTACCACTTCTTTCTTCTTCCCCTTTTCCTGCTTCATGTTTATTTCATCTTTCTGTTTTTCATTTATTTAGGATGAGGGATGGAGCAGGAAAGGCTTTCGCATTTAATTTAGGGATTGACAGTATTATGCATTATGATTCCTTAATATGACATCCTGATATTTCCAAGACTTTTTGGTTCCAGTATATTTTCTTATGCACATGTGACTTCTCACGTATTTCTTTCTTTTGGAGATTTCATCTGTTTGAAAAACAATTTCTGATCTTTTTGCTCTTATATGTTATTGCCAGTTGCCAGGCAGGATTTTTCATGTCATATTGATAGTAGTAACAACATGCCATTTCATGGTTAAGTGAAATAAAATGTGCATTATTGCTTTCAGGCTCCAAAGTGTCACTTGACACTGATGAAAGAAATGAGCAGAACTCAGATATTGTGAGTTTGAAGGATGAAGAGAAGGAGAAAACCGGAAATTTATCCACTAGAGGTTTAGCTCATCTTATGGAGAGAGAGAAGCACAATGATGTTGGTCTTTCTATTTTAATTGATGATGTGCGGGATCCTGAAGAGCAGACAGCTGTGGAAGCTTTTCGGCAAGCGCTGGTCATAGACAACATGCTGCCCACCAAGCATGATAACTATCATATGATGTTGAGGTGATCTTTCTACTGTTGTAGATATTTACATTTTTTTTTTTTTTTAATGTATAACATTGTCAGTATGCTTGTGGGGGCTCTGTACATGCACAAACCATCTCTTTCAAAGCTTGCTTGTGGCAATGTATGGGTTTTGAATTTGGTATCCTACTTGGTCTTGTGCAAACTATAATTCCTCTCTGCAAACTGAAAATGGAAACCCTTATAGACAAATTGGGTTTCTGGTAGTTATTCTGCTTCTATACATATGTAATCTACTTCAGCAATGATGCATAAACTTCCAATGAGTCCAAACAGCTCCATTTCTCTCAACTTTTACTAAGCTTTATTTGTTATAATGTCATTGTCATTTGTTGATTCAAAATTGGAGGTTTGAAATTTGTCAATCTAGAAAACCATGTATAGTTCATTGGCTCGTGCTATTAGCTTTTTTTCATGTCCAAACTAGGCCTTCCTTTTGCATTCCTTGCAGTACGCAAACATAGGAATATCCTATTGTTCACTGCTGAAGGCTGTCAAGATAAATATTCCCATGTGTTAGGACATTAGTTATTATTTTCATTTCCTTTCAGATTTTTAAAAGCCAGGAAGTTTAATATTGTGAAAGCCAAGCGTATGTGGGCTAACATGCTTCAATGGAGGAAAGATTTTGGTGCCGACAGGATCTTGGAGGTAATCTTGATTCAACACCATTATGTTCTTTCATGTGTCTTCTTCCAGTTTGTCCTTGTGATTGGCTTTCACAGATGTCTGTGTACTTCATTTCCCTACACTATAAACACTCTCTTTCTGCCATCAACAGTTTTTCTTGTGTCATTGTACCTGAGACATTTAGCTTACCATGTGTTCAGCGAATGAGCAAAATAATAGTGCCAAAACGAAGCAAGAAAACTTTTGTAATGAGGAATGTGGTAAGTCTTTATCAGAGGTCATAAATATTCACTGAAGTACCTAGTGGACCTCCCAAAGGAGACAGGCCCTGGGTATAAATGAATGGGTTGTACACATCTGACCAGAGACGAGCATGCTGTAGACATGTAACAGAGAGAAGAAGAACAGTTGTAACAAGTAGACCACCTTTTGAAATAAGAGCTGACCATGATTGGCCTTCAAAACATGCTAAGCCTGAATGTCATAAAAAATTCAATGTGTAGCAGACCATGTAAAACATTTTGATGTGAGTGAATAATCATATATCATCTTGTAAGCTCAGCTATACCCCCCTCCCAATCCTTCTTTTAATCAAGTTGATACATATGAATACCTAATCTATGATCATATAATTTTAAACCACACTTTATCTCTAGCTGATATTCTACTGCTTGTGATGTTGTACTCAGGACTTTAAGTTCAATGAGTTAGATGAAGTTCTGCGGTACTACCCACAGGGATATCATGGAATAGATAAGGAAGGAAGACCCATATATATTGAAAGATTGGGTCATGTTGATATGAACAAGCTTTTGCAAGTGACTACTGAAGATCGCTATGTGAAATACCATGTTCAGGAATTTGAAAAGTCCCTTTCCATCAGGTTACCTGCTTGCTCAATAGCTGCAAAAAGATATGTGGCTTCAAGCATGTCAATTTTAGATGTTCAAGGAGTGGTATGCTTCTTTCTCTTCTGAGTAAATTCATTTGCCTTCTGGCCTTATTCAAAGTGGAGCCATATATAATGATCTTTTCTTTTTCTTTTGCTTTCCAGGGAGTGAAAAATTTGATTAAACCTGCACGAGATGTCGTTATGCAGCTGCTGAAGATTGATAACGACAATTATCCTGAAGTATGTGTAATTTTAGTACCTAAAGTTTCTTCAATTTATCTTGTTTATTTTCCAGATGTTTGTATATAATGATATGCTAACCTAGATTTTTTTGAATAATAAACTTTGCAGACGCTTGATCGGATGTTTGTTGTAAATGCTGGTCCTGGCTTTAGGGTGCTGTGGAAAACAATTAAGCCCTTTGTTGACCCGAAAACAGCTTCCAAGATTCATGTATTTTCAGATGTTCTAAAATTTAATGTCAAGCCTTACAATTCATGATTGATGGTATCTAAAACCCATGATTTTCTAATTTTTAGGTTCTTGGCACCAATTCCCAAAACAAATTGCTTGAAATTATTGATGACAGGTGACTAAATAATTGGCTCTGATTTTCAGTTATTCACTCTTTTCTAAGGGTATTAAAACTGATCAAAATCGTATTCTTTTAGCGAGTTGCCAGATTTTTTGGGTGGAAGCTGTACCTGTGCAAATGAGGGTGGTTGTCTGAGGTCAGATAAAGGGCCATGGAAAGATCCGAGTGTGTTAAAGGTGAATTTTTACATGGTTATATCAGGCATGTAGGCTCTCGGCTGGAGTCTTGTGGGTCTTTTCTCCGTGAACTCACAAAATGTGGTCCTCCTAGTCTTTCTCGATCAACTGAAACTCTGCATATATTGAAATGATTGAACTGTTGATTGTAGATGATTTTAACTGGTGAAGCTCCATGTTCCATCAAGACATTGACAGCACCAAACTGCGAGGGGAAAGATGTTGACACTAAGCCACCTTTGGTATGTCCTACATCAAACTTGCATGAACTTTACTGTTATTTCTGATCTTTTAGCATTTCATTAATTTCAACCCTTGAATAGAAGCTTTAGCCTTACAAAAATACCTACTGTTTCTTGGAACAGATGAATTGCATTGAGGAATCCATAGTTGAATCAGAATCAGGAGAAGAAGAATTTACGTCAGGCTCAACATTCCCAGATCTAGTTTCTACTCCAGTTTGTGAAGAGGTGAGCTGCTGAAAGTTGAAGTGATGCAGGAACTATGCAACTTGGAAAAACTTGGATTTCGATTATTAATGTAAAATCCTGATGCCGTCCTAAATTCTGTCTTTGATGTATAAGCATTCAATGAATAAACTTGGGCCGGATCATTCTTTATCCATTTTCCATAAGAACCAGAAGATAAACATATTTGCTCCTCTCCGTCTCTAAGTTTCCTTCAAATATAATGGACCGTTTTCAGACTTGCAACTCAGTGAAAAATAAAAAGGAAACCTAGTATGGAAAAACAATTGTCCCATCTCTATTTTAAGGAAAATGTTCAAGAACTAAGTGAAAAAACCACTAATTACAGATTTTATTTATTTTTCTTTTCAATTTTTAAGGAAAGTAATTAAAATAAGAGAAACCGAGAATTCCGAATTAATATTATGCAGGTCTTCAATTTCCAGTGATGATATTTTACCTAAAGGGAGAAAAAACTTAGGAAAAGAGGGCTAGCAAGAAACCCTGTTAGCTAGCGATTTTCTTTTCTTCACCTGCTGGTAAAACGTTTAGGCTGTACGCTTCTTTGGTGAAGACGTCGAAAGGAGTGCGATTAAGTTGATCTTTCGTTCTTCGGCCACCATTTTGTTCCAGCGAACAAAGTGGACCGTTTCAGACTGTAATCTGTAGCTACTGTGTTCAGCATTTGCAGGCCAAGTTTCTCTTGCAGTAGAGTTCTTCGTTGAAATGGGAGGGTAAAATTTTCCTCTTTCTTTCCAATTGTATTCTGCCTCTGAGTTGTAGGTTTAATCTTGCTTCTGAATTGATTTCCCAATCAAATGAAGCTAGGGTGAATGAAGTGCTATAGGGACAACAATGAAAGAAACACTAAAAGTAACACACTTCCAAGTTTTTTCGGGTTTTGCACTACGAATTTCAGCCTTATCAATTGATTTTTTTCCCTCCTTTCTTCCTTGTTAAGAATATGTTAAAGTAGTTAACTTGAAGTTCTGAAATTTTTACTACTTCTTACAGCGAAGGGAGAAACTCTTGGATGGAACTTGGGATTTCTCTAGATAGATGTTGTGATAATATTGAAAAATGGTGTAGCTCAGTAATGTGTATTTGCTTATGCATAAGTGTATATTCTGGGGTTACTGTATGATTGTTGAAGTTTGGCTTGTGTTGTTACTTTTGTCATGGCAAATATTCGCTTTGATTTTATTTTTTCGCAGTTAGTTTGGACAATACATGAATAAATCTATGGAACGAATTTTCTTGAAACAACCTTGTTTAATCTTAAAGGTCAACACTTGATCTTGATGTGGGATGTGGATTCCTGGGTGTGCATATATAGCATGTGTAGTAAATTCACGAAATGTTCAATGAGTATGAATTGTGAATCTGGTTTTCTGACCCATTTTAGCATTGTACTAGAACTACATTAAGTTGAGTAAACAAAATATTGTGTGGGATTGCTTCTCCCTTGCTCTAACAAGGATTTGATAATCTGGGTTACTTTTGGCCAGGTAAAACTGATATCTTGGAGGATTGTACTCAAAGAACATGCTTGACCTCACAAGCTTCAAGAAAATTAGTTATTTTTTTTTCCCTGAGAATGGCATCATTTCGATTTTCTATGATCTCATCTAGCTTGAAGTAGAGACCTTTCCTTTCGCTCAATTTTGGCTATCCAAGATGGTACTCAAAGAACATGTTTATTATGTTCAATCAATATTTTGACCTGTTTTCATTTCCTACTTTTTAGCATCACAGAATTGTATCATTGTTTTCAGGTTTTACCAAGTTCTAATTGGATTCCCTTCTTTAGAACTGCACCTGTGACAGCATCCTCAAGGTTGTTTCAAGTTCTTAAGGTGTTCAAGGGCAATCATTCTGGAGAAAGCTTTTGCTTATGAGTGGGGGTTCTCTTGTGCGTGATTCTAATGCCAGTGCAGATATCCTGCCTCTTTCTCTGAGGACTTATCAGGTTGTGGTCGCTGCAACTTGTGATCTGGGCATTGGAACAGATAGCAAGTTACCTTGGAGGTTGCCTTCTGACCTCAAATTCTTCAAGGAGATTACCATGTCTACTGCAGATCCTGGGAAGAAGAATGCTGTTGTCATGGGAAGGAAAACTTGGGAAAGCATTCCTTCTCAATTTCGACCTCTGCCTGGGCATCTCAATGTTATACTGACTCGTTCAGGGTTTTCAAATAGTTCTAGTGATGACAATGTCATTGCATGTCGGAGCATTTTATCTGCTCTGGAATTGCTGGCACAATCTCCATATTGTCTTTCAATAGAAAGAGTTTTTGTTATTGGAGGTGGACAAATATTGAGGTGCGCATGCTGTTAGTTTCTATTTCTTATCTTATTTTGCAATGATCACACAATTTTGATTTTGGCTACAGGGTGGCACTTAATGCTCCTCAGTGTGAGGCCATCCACCTGACTGAAATTGAAACAAGCATCGAAGGTGACACTTTTGTTCCTCCTGTTGATGTCACACAGTTTAAGCCATGGTACACTTCTTCACCTGTGGTAGAAAATGGTATCTGCTACCATTTTGTTTCATATGTTCATGTTACAACTTCTGCACTTAAGCCTTTTGATATCAATCTGGGGGTGAATTCGAATGGAAATTCAAATTTGAAAAACTTCAATATTTCAAAATTTTCTTTCTTGCCAAAGTTGATTTTTGAAAAGCATGACGAGTTCATGTATTTGAGATTGCCTCGAGATTGTATTACAAATGGAAATCATAAAGATGACCGGACAGGGACTGGTGCTCTTTCAAAATTTGGTTGCCAGGTACTTCTATGAACTTTTCAATTTCTTCTTTACCTGAGGCATTTTTCTTTTGAGATTTTTCAGGCCATTGTGTCACTGTAAAAGTATTGCATTCCGAGTGTCACAGTTGAACATTTTACAGATGCGATTTAATTTGCATAAATGTTTTGCACTTCTCACTACTAAGGTATTTATTCTCGACTGTGAAGTATATATTATGATGTTTTATATCATATGTGATAATGTGGAAATGGACCAAAACTTGTCACACACAAAAATCTTTCCCATCAGGGCTTATGATGTAAGTGTTGTTAAGGCGCGCCTAGGCCCCCCAAGTGCAGCCCCAAAGCCCCTCTATGCTTCTTATAGTCCAAGGCGAGGCGCCTTCAGTCAGGCAAGGCTTTTTTTGCACTTTTTTGCGCCTTTTTCTGAAGCCCAAGGCACTAAAAAGGCGTGCCTGATCAAAGTGACTGTTGGTTTAATATTGTTTCCTTTTAAAAAAATATACATATTAATTTTCAGATTTTGGTTCTCAAAAAGATGTGATTGTAATATGGTAATTGGGATTAATATCTTAATTGTAATCAATTCCTTAAAAGAAGCCACAGTTTCCTCTCTTGCATCCTTTGGATGGATTTAGATGTAAACTAAATTAAGAATTGAATTAGGATATATTAGACTACAAAAATTAAAAAAACTCTTCAAAGATATTTTGTGTGATATATATATAATTTTATTTTTTGTGTGCACGCCTTACTTCGATCGGGTGCGCACTTTTTTTGCGCCTTGCACCTTGCACCTTGGGCGATATGAGAGTCCTAGCGCCTAGGTTGCACATCGCGCCCTTAACAACAATGGATGTAAGAAGCAATAATAGGATAGCAACATTATGAGCTTGAGTAAGTAGCTTCTGTTTGTTGTGTTGTTTCCTTTCTTGGGTTCCTTCATGGTTCTTTACCATCCAAAAGGAGATATCTCTTTCTTCTAGCAAGCGGCATGATTCCCTTTATTTTTTTGCTTAGCATCTCAAGTGATGTTCAATTGTACTTCTGGCCTCTGAAATGGACTATGTAATATCTCCTGTTATTCCCAATAATTCCAGAAGTGCCAATTCTACCCGGGAATTATGCCTATATTAAAAGACATTAATGTTTAGGCAGCAGATATGATTGTTCTGAAGCTAATGGCATTTTTTTCCAACAGAGAGTATTCTGGCAAGGTGTGAAGAACTTATCTGGTTCATTAGTGGTTCAACAAATGCAAAGGTTATCATTGGCTACTTGCTGCTTCAGTTCTTCTTGTGTATGCTGGAAAACAATTGACAGAGCTTTCTATTTTTAATGCTGTGTTAACTATGCCCTGAATGAGACATCTTCTTAGCTTCCCCAACCTCCCCTCTCTCCTAAATGGAAATACATCAAAGATCACTCTTACCTTTTATTGTTTTTCCTCCTCCTCGAAATTTGTGTGAAGATTCCATGTTTTAAATTTACCCCTTCATTTTTTGGGTCACAATGCCTGTTTGATTCTAATCTAGAGGACTCAATGAATTAATTTTAAACAGCTTTATGTATAAAAAGACTAAATGTTATTTTTCTTTTTCTGATCAATTACCAAGAAACCTGACGGGAGAATTAAAGTTTCAGGTATCATGACTCAAAAAATACTACTCAGATGACTGAAATATTGATCATCCATCTTATGTGTGTATACATACCTGTTTCCGAAATTAGGTTCTATAAAATTTATGTGTTTGTTTTTCTTGTTTCTGAAAAGCAGAAAATTTTACTATTGGAAAATTTTTGCTTTTACGGGTTCTAGAGGAGAAAGGCATTCACACATGGGACAGTAATGCATCCAGAGAATACCTCAGTAGGTAACTACAAACTGTGATAAATCATGTTATGGCCACTTCATTCTTTCTAAAGAATGCCCCTTGGCCCCTTCTTTTGTGTGTGTGTGTGTGTGTGTGTGTGCATTTTTTTTTTTTTTTTTTTTTTTGTGGTGGCAGTATGGGCCTGGCAGATAGGGAAGAAGGTGATTTAGGACCAATATATGGATTTCAGTGGAGACACTTTGGTGCTCGGTGAGCTACTAATCATGATTCGTGAAGATCTAATATTGTGTTGTAGAAAATTTAAGAAGGATTGTGCTTCACAGATACAGCAATATGCACGCTGACTATACTGGGCAAGGATTGGATCAGTTGCTAGATGTCATTTATAAGATTAAGAACCATCCAAATGACAGACGGATTGTCCTTTCGGCCTGGAATCCTTATGATCTGGACATTGATGGCTTTACCTCCCTGTCACATGTTTTGCACAGGTCAAAACATGCCTCTTTCTCCCTCTCTCTAGAAAGCAATATTATGATTTTTGGCAGTTCAGGGATTATTTGCTTCTATATGGTTTCCTATGATGTGACATTGTTCGTCTTGTTAATGAATGCAGTTTTATGTAGGCAACGGCGAGTTGTCTTGTCAAATGTACCAACAATTTGCTGACATGGATCTTGGAGTGCCATTTAACATTGCATCTTATGCTCTTTGGACCTGCATGATTGCTCATGTCTGTGGTACACATATCTTTCTTGGTCAGGGACACATTCATAAATCATTTAATGCTTCTTTCTTGGAAGTAATTAGTAATTTCCAAGATGATCAACATTTTTTCTATTCTTCTGTTTCTCATCATTTAAGAGGCTTAAATTAGAACAAGTGACTGCAGTTCTGCAAGTTGATTGAATATTTGGCTAACACTAGTGCCTATTGATATAGGCCTTCTTCCTGGAGATTTTGTCCATGTGATATGAGATGCTCAGGTGTACAAAACAAATGTCATTTCTATTCAGGACCAACTTCGGAGAGATCCTAAACCTTTCCTGGTAAGTATGCCAAAATATTTTTGCACATATCTCTTGTGGCATAGATACTTGGATTTGCTCCTCACTTGAAATCTGGACTTCCCTCATTTTTCCTTTTTTTTTTTTCCAATATGATTTGGAGCAGATAATTATTGATGACCTCATTGTAATTTTAGTTTCTAATGTTTCAAATTGTAATTTTAGTTTCTAATGTTACAAATGGACGACTGATACACTATCTTTTAGCACACTTAAAAAGGTTTTTCCCTCTATAAATGAGCTGGATCCACCGAATAGCATTTCTCCATCATCTTCTTGCCTGGGTTTGATACTCTTCTTCCAATTATGAACAGATTTTGAAGATCAATCCACAGAAAAAGGACATAGATTCATTTGTTGCAGCTGACTTCGAACTTACAGGTTATGATCCTCTTCAGAAGATAGAAATGAGAATGGCTGTCTAGATCTTCAAGAGGAAGTTGGCTTATAAGCTAATTCTTAACTCTGTAATTCTTGTTTCTCTGTTGTCTTTCTTTTAGCACTTGTACCTTTTGAAACTAGGATATACTCTAATCCAAAACAGTTCTAGTTCTTTACTTCCCCTTGATCAAACTAATATATTATCGTTGTCTTCTGCTAGTACAGAGATACTTGCTGGAAACTGTTCCGGCTGTGCAAGGTCTGATAATGATTAGGATGGCAGTGATGAAAATTGCATGTTTTTCCAGGAGCAACACTTTGCTCGGAACTAAAATTTCAGTGTAAATGTAGTAATTTGCAAATCATGTAATTAAAGAATATGATAAGATTAACAATTAATCTGATGAGACTGAAACAAGCTGAAGTCCTAAACTGTACTATCACCCTATCCTAACCATAATCATCTTTCCTCCAGTAAATACTAAGGCCATAAGTGAAAAGCTATTTTTCCCTTTCATCTTACACCAAAATTTCATTTTAATTAAATATATTATTATTTTATATAATTTTTATTTCTCAAAATTTTTTATCTATTCACATAACATCATATTCTCTATTTTTAGTTTCCATCTAACTCTATATATTTAATAATTTTTTACAAAATTCATTTCAAATCAATTCTTATACAAAATAAAGTCTTGCTTTGCTGAAGCATTGCATGTTGCATACGAACGTCATCCTCTTTGCTTGTTTTGGAGGTATTTAACGAGGCCCTGCAATGAAGTATCTTATTTGTCACTCTTCATGAGCTCTCCTGCAATTTCTGCCGGTGTTGCCCAAACTTTCAACAGAAGCTCTTCAATCAATGGGAAGAGCGTATGCTTCTCTATCTTAAGGTGGTTATTTGCAAGAACTCTGAAACCGCTAAAAGTGCAGTAGGACATTTCAATGTGTACATCCATGCGACCAGGCCTCAGCAATGCTGGATCGAGTCTGTCTTTATGGTTGGTAGTGAAGACAATGATCCGCTCATCTCCGCAACTAGACCACAAGCCATCAATAAAGTTGAGTAGTCCAGAGAGGGTAATCTGACAAGAAAATTCCCATTATAAATCATTGAAGAACATCTGCGACCAGGTTAGAGGAAGAAAATGGTTTTTGTTTTAGCGTTCATGTTTACTTGCATTGCTCAAGAATATATATTTGATGAGTATAGAAAAAACTGACCTTGTCATCCTCAGCTATTCCATCACCAGATCCTCTGTTCTGCAATCGAACGTTGCAGTCAATATCTTCAATCACAAGTATTGACCTATTTGATGAACCAATTAGCAATCTTCTCAAATCTGAATTACACTGCACCTCTCTTAAATCCAAGTCATAGACATCAAACTTGAGACAGTTAGCCATGGCCGCAATCAAACTCGACTTTCTTGTCCCGGGTGGTCCGTGGAACAAACATCCACGTTTCCAAGCCTTCCCTACTCTCCTGTAATAGTCCTTCCTGCTTATGAATCTGTCAAGATCCTCAATCAGCTCCTTCTTGGTCTCGGTATTCATTGCCATTGTACTAAATGTTGCAGGATGGTTTAAGGCCACCGAGCTCCAATAGTCAGTCCCATTGTAATCTACTGTGTGTAGCCTCACGACCTTCCTTTCTTCCTTGATATCCTTGGCTTTCTGCAGAATATACGGCAAGTAAGCTTTCAAGATGATATCTTTGATAAAATGCAGAATGTGCAGAGAGGATAAAGAGTTCATCTTCTTCATTCAAAAAAACTGACTTACAATCTGTACAAAAGAGTATTTATACTCCTAACTAATCTGTAACTAACTAAGCTCACTCACTATCATAATTTCACTGATACTATAATTATAATGAATTACAGCTAACAGAAAAACATATGCTGTTGCTGATGTGTGAAGGCATGTGCTGCAGCTGATGTGCATGTGTTGCTGCTGATGTGGTGAAGGCAGTTGATGAGGACTGTGATGATGTGGTAGAAGCAGCTGATGTAGAGGACATGGCAGAAGCAGCTGATGTGGAGGTTTTAACACCCCCCCTCAATCCAAGACGGGCATCAGTAGAGTTGTAAAGATTGATGATAGGTAAGGTAGACAAATTGTGCAAAAACTGTGCTAGAGACAAGGCCTTAGTGAAGATATTAGTAAGTTGTGCTGATGAACGAACTGGAAGTGGTTTAATGAGACCAGGGACATAGTTCTCATAGACAAAATGACAATCAAGCTCTAGATGTTTAGTTCTTTCATGAAAGCTGCTATTTTTTGTAATTTGTATAGCTCCTCTATTATCACAAAACAAAGGAGTTGGCAGTGTAGGAGGGAACTTTAGTTCTGTAAGTAGATATGTTAGCCATGAACTTCACATGTAACATGTCTCATAGCTCTATATTCAGCTTCTATGGAACTAAGAGACACTATGGTTTGTTTCTTTGACTTCCATGAAATCAAGGAATCTCCAAGAAAAACACAAAAACCACACTACTAGAAAAAAGTGATTTACCAACTGACAAAATCAATTGGTAATTAGCTAAATTCGGTTGGTCATCATGATATACCAACCGAATGGCGTCACATGCAAAAACCTTAGCTTGTAAATTTTCCAACTGAAATTTTTTGGAGTTGGTTGGTAATTACTAACCGCATTTCAGTTGGTACTGTAAAATCGTCGGTTGGAAATTTGATATTAAGTTTGGCATTTGAATTGACTATTTCGGTTGGCAATGTAAAAGTTTCGGTTGAAAATTTGGCATTAAGTTTGGCATATGAGTTGACTCTTTTTGTAAATACTCTAACCCAATTGATTTTGGGTCTGGTATTTTAACCGACCCATAAAGTGATTTTTTTATTATGGCCCATGAGATAGCCCACAAGGTTTTAGGGGTCATGAGGGATTTAATTAAATTGAGGGATGTGGTTGCTATTTAATATTTTTAAAAGTTAAACTTTCGTCTTAACCTAAACAACGTTCTTTGGTTTTATCATCAGTTGGCCAAGACGATCATTCAAGGGTTCCAAACTCTGGGGAAGAAAGCTCGAATTTGCTTCAATCGTGAAGGTGAGTTCTATTGGCTTTGACTATTAATTTCGTTAGAGGTTGAGGGGTAAATATTAGGAGGTTCTTTTCCTCTTTGTTTTGGGATTCTAGATAATAAGGTTAAATTGATTCATGGGGTTTTAGTTCCTTGAATTGATATGGGTATTATGTGATTTGATATTAGGGAACGATTGTGTGGAGTGAGTAGCTTGGATTGGAGGTATTAGTCTGACTTCTGAGGTAAGTGGTTCAGGCATCTTCTATTTTTCGAAATATTCTACGATTTGTATTTTCTGTATAAAATTTGAGAATTGAGTTTGGTTATTTTCTTCTGATTTTGAGTAATACTATCATGTGTGCTATGTGTGATATGTGTTTAATGGCTCATGGGTTAGAAGAAGAGAAGGAAGAACATGTTCTAAAATTCGTTTGTGTGACTGAAATCCCTCTCAGTCAATAAGAAATATAAGTCTGGCCTCCCTGACGGGATAAACAGTCAGGACTGACATCAGTGATCATTTTCCTAATTTGAGATTCATGAGCCTTTGCTTGTTGTGTCTTCAGTTTTGAGCATGATGTTGGAAGAAAGAGAAAAAAAAAAGCGAAAAAAAAACGTGAGCTTTGTTGATTTCGTAATTGCAGTCTTTCGATTGCTGTGCGTTGAGCATCTGACGCAGAAAAAAAAAATAGGGTGGCAGTGTTCTGGCCACGACTGTGGTTGTTTGGCTATGCAGTGGGGACGATTGTGTCCCCTCATCAGAAACAAAAAAAAGAAAAAAAAATTGCTTTGGAAACATGGACCACAATGATTTCAATTTTCAAATGGTGGAGGCTGACGTGCTATTCCAATTGTTCTTATTCAATTTTTCTTTTTTTGTTAAAAAAGAAGAAAATCAAATTGTTTTAATATTATCTTCTTGTATAATTATGGGTCCAATTGGTTTTGTTTTAAAATTTAGATTAAATTAATTAGATTTATTTTATAATTAAATCATACTTTTATTTTAATTTATTGTTTTTATTGAGGTGATGTTTGTTTTATTTAATATTAGACTAAATCCTATATCATTTGTATGTTCATATATATATATATATATATATATATATATATATATATATATATATATATATAAAGAGATCGTTTCATCTAATTAGGGAGTATTATTCGATGCGTTTTATTGTAAAGATATTATGTGTAACATTCTCTTTTCCAAGAAGGTGTTTAGACTACTTATTGGGCTAGTGTAACTCATTCCATTTAACATTTGGCAGATTTTGATCAAGAATATGAAAAAAATTGCGAAGACGGATGGGATTAGACTACGTTTTTAGATTGATTGGTTTTTTTTTTAGAGTTCTTACTTATGATGACTTTTATTTTGGTTTAGACAGTGTTGTTCGCATAAATCTTTAGTTAAGATTGAGTAAGACTTTGCTTGTATTAAAAGTTTTATATTTGTTCATGAAATTATATTTCAGGATGTATTTTTTTTTTCCTTTTCCTTTAGAGGTGATTAGTTAATTAAAGTGATTTTCATTGAGTTAGAGGCTTAGTGTCTCCTTGAAGATGCTGCCGTGTAGCGTTTTGGGTACGGATTCGGGTTCCATTTTGGGTTCCGGATTCGGGGCGCTACATTTAGTAGTATCAGAGCCTCGGCTAGGTTTATGATCTTTAATATTAAGTTATGATTTAATTTACTACAAATCCTAAGATAGGATAGGATATCAGATATTTTATGTCTGACTATTATAGTTTATTATTAGTAGTTTTAATTAATTCTTTGACCAAAAAAAAAAATCCCTTAATTATTTTAGCTACCTACTTATTTGCTTAAATATTTAGTTATTTATCCTTGTGATATTAATTATCATAATTACTTATTGTGAGTGCGAGATAGATGGCACGTGAGGGAAGGCATGACAACGATGGTGAGGGATTTAATAGTGAATCGGATGGCATGAGTGTACCACTGGCAGAATGGAGACGAAGAGTACCACGTCAACCGACAGGTGCAACCAGTCAACATGTGCCGATGCCACCTACCAGGCTTCCTCCGCAAGTTATACCAACAGCTATGCCTGGGCCAACGTCATCTGAATTAATGGCGACTTTGAATATGATGGCACAAGTTATGCAAAATCAACAATGGGTGCAGCAAGAACAACACAGATTGCAGCTAGAGCAGGAGCAGAGGCAACAAAGACTGATATTGGGGCCTAGGGCGCATTATGAACGACTTAAGAAGGCGGGAATGCCTACCTTTGATGGAACTGCGGATCCGTTAATGGCGAGCAAGTGGTTAGAAGAGTTAGAGGAAAATTTTGAGATCCTGGAAATACCTGAAGACGTCAAGCCAAAAATTGTACCTCCATTCCTAGTTGGAGATGCGAACCAATGGTGGAGAGGGGCAAAACCAGCTTATACCCAAGGTGAGAGATCTATGACTTGGGGGGTGTTCAAGAAGGCATTTCTCGATCACTATTTTTCTGTGGCAATCAGACTACAAAAACAGAATGAATTCTTTGATTTGATACAGACAGAAGGGATGAGTGTGGTTCACTATGCATCGCGATCTAATGCCTTGGGACAATTTGCACCGGAGATCATGGCCAGTGAAACACTTAAGCTGCAGCGGTTTGAAAGTGGATTGCAAAGGAGAATTAAGGATCGGTTATCTTCGATGCCCTCGAAGAACTATGAAGAATCTTATACTAGGTGTCTTCACATTGAGTCGGAGATCAAGAAAGGTGATGCTGAAAGGGAGAAGAAGAGACCGAGACCTATCTTCAGTCAGGGCCAAGGTTCAAGACCAGTAGGACCCCCAGCAGCAAAAAGGCGTCCATTGCCCAAAACTACTCCGACAGTAGCTTCTTATGATAAAAAGAAGCTTTGTGAGACTTGACAGCGTATTCATCCCGGCGAATGTAGATGGAAGATTGGGGCTTGTTTCAAGTGTGGAAAGATAGGGCATTGTATTGGGAAGTGTCCGATGATGGCTCAGGAAGCATCGAGACCTGCTACTCAACCGATTATGAGGCAAGCGGAACAAAAGAAGCCGAATGCTAGAGTTTTCACACTAACTCAACAGGAGGCTGAGACTGCGGATGATGTGGTTACAGGTACCCTACTAATTAATTCTGTACTAGCTTTGACGCTTTTTGATTGTGGTGCCACTCATTCTTTTGTATCTCAACGTTTTGCCAAAACTTTAAAATTAGCCCCCACCTCTTTAGTTGATCCTTTTCACGTGTCTATTCCTAGCGGAAAAGTTTTAGTCTCCAAGCCTGTAATGAAGGGATGTAGGGTAGAGATTGGAAATGAGGTGTTAGATACTGATCTTATCCAAATCCCAATGGTGGATTTTGATGTGATTCTCTGAATGGATTAGCTCTCTCGCAACTGTACAATGATCGACTGCAAGGGCAAAAAGGTAAATTTTGCAATTTCGGGGAAAAACGAATTCCATTTTCTGGGAGGTTTGGAGAAGCGGGCGAGCAAGTTGAAACCAATCATATCAGCCATAAAGGCGCGAAGAGATCTTCAAAAAGGATGTGAGGGTTTCTTAGCTTACGCATTGGATACGCAGAAGAAGGGGCAAACATTTGAAGACATACCCGTGGTGTGTGACTTTCCAGAGGTATTCCCGGAAGAATTACCAGGATTACCCCCTGAGCGAGAAGTAGAGTTCGAGATTGTTTTGATACCGGGGGCAGAACCGATCTCGAAGGCTCCGTATAGAATGGCGCCTGCCGAATTGCGAGAATTAAAGACGCAACTGCAAGAATTGTTGGACATGGGATTTATATGCCCAAGTGTGTCCCCGTGGGGAGCTCCAGTTTTGTTTGTGAAGAAAATGTATTGACTACCGCGAACTTAATAAGATCACCATCAGGAATCGGTACCCATTACCCCGGATAGACGATCTCTTTGACCAGCTGAAAGGTGCGTGTGTGTTTTCCAAGATTGACTTGCGCTGTGGATATCATCAGTTAAGAATTAAGGCAAAGGATATACCCAAAAGTGCTTTTCGGACTCGTTATGGACATTATGAGTTTTTGGTCATGCCATTTGGAATGACTAATGCCCCAACAATATTTATGGACTTGATGAACCGGGTCTTTAAGCCTCAGTTAGATAAGTTTGTAGTGGTATTTATCGATGACATTTTGATATATTCATCATCCGAAGAAAAGCATCCGGAGCATTTGGCAGTGGTTTTGCAGACCTTGCGGAAGGAGAAATTGTATGCGAAATTTAGCAAGTGTGAATTTTGGCTTAGGAGTGTTGCTATCTTGGGTCATGTCATATCTGAAAATAGAGTAGCTGTAGATCTTAAGAAAGTAGAAACCATTGTAAATTGGACTAGACCAACTAATGTATCTGAAGTGAGAAGTTTCTTAGGGTTAGCTGGGTATTATCGAATGTTTATGGAGAATTTTTCAAAAATTTCAGGACCGTTAACTCGTCTTACCCAGAAAAAGACCAAGTTCGAGTGGAGTTCAGTATGTGAGACCAGTTTTCAGGAGTTGAAGAAAAGGTTAACGTCCGCACCTGTACTCACGCTACCATCTAGATCAGGAGGTTTTGTAATCTATAGTGATGCGTTAAAGAATGGTTTAGGTTGTGTGCTAATGCAGAATGGGAAGGTTATAGCTTATGCATCAAGGCAATTAAAGCCTTATGAGCAAAATTATCCCACTCACGATCTTGAGTTAGCTGCAATGGTTTTTGCTCTAAAGATTTGGAGGCATTACCTGTATGGAGAGCTTTGTAAGGTGTTTACGGACCATCAAAGTTTGAAATATTTGTTCACCCAAAAGGAGCTTAACATGCGTCAACGGAGATGGCTAGAGCTGCTTAAGGACTATGATATGAAGATCAGCTATCATCTGGGAAAAGCCAACAAAGTAGTTGATGCATTGAGTAGGAAGAACAATACCCTAGCAGCTATGATCACTCAGCAGAGACAATTGATATTGGAATTGGAGATAGAAGTAGGAGGGTCTGCAAAAGGATATGTAGCAGCTTTAACGTTGCAACCAACCTTGGTGGAACGTATAAAGACGACTCAAGGTATGGATGCTAGTTTAGAGAAGAAGAAAGAGGAAGTCCGTGATGATCAGCAAGCAGATTTCCAAATTCATGACGATGGGAGTTTGAGATTTAGAGGAAGATTATATGTACCTGACCACCCAAGTTTAAAAGCTGAAATTTTGAAAGAAGCGCACAACTCTAAGTTGTCGGTACATCCCGGGGGTACTAAAATGTATAGGGACTTGAAGAGAACTTTTGGTAGAGCGGAATGAAAAGGGAGATAGCAGAATATATCTCGTTGTGTATGGTATGTCAACAAGTGAAGGCCGAACACCAAAGACCAGGAGGATTGCTAAAACCTTTGAAAATACCTGTATGGAAATTGGAGCATATCACTATGGACTTTGTGGTTGGGTTGCCAAGATCAAGGTTGGGAAAGGACACTATTTGGGTGATTGTAGATAGACTGACTAAATCTATGCATTTCTTGTCAATGAAGGCTACGACAACAATGGATGAGTTGGCAAGGATGTACATGGAAGAAATAGTGCGATTACACGGCATTCCAGTTAGCATTGTGTTTGACAGGGATCCACGGTTTGTTTCACGATTCTGGAAGAGCTTTAATAAAGCTATGGGGACTTCGTTAGCACTTAGTACTGCATTTCACCCACAAACCGATAGGCAATCCGAACGTACGATTCAAACGTTAGAGGATATATTGCGGGCATGTGTGATGGATTTCAAAGGTGGTTGGGTTGATCATTTAATGTTGGTTGAATTCTCGTATAATAACAGTTACCAGACAAGTATTGGGATGGCTCCGTATGAGGCATTGTACGGGTGGAGGTGTAGGTCACCGGTGTGTTGGGATGATGTTGGTGAGAGGATAATTACTGGACCAAAATTAGTACAAATTACCTTGGAGAAAGTGCCATTGATCCGCGAGCGGATTAAAGCAGCGCAAGATAGACAAAAGAGTTGGGCAGATAGCAAAAAGCGACCATTGGAGTTTAAGGTGGGAGAGAAGGTGTATCTTCAAAATTCTCCTACCAAGAGGGTGATGAGATTCGGAAAGAGTGGAAAGTTAAGTCCTCGTTTTGTAGGTCCATATGAGATTCTAGAAAGAGTTGGAAAACTCGCTTATCGTTTGGCTTTGCCACCGGCACTGTCTAAGGTGCATAGCGTTTTTCATGTTTTTCAATTAAGGAGATACATTTCAGATCCAAGTCATGTGTTAGAGGCTGAACCATTGAAAGTGACTGAAAGCTTGTCATACGCGGAGATTCCTCTGAGGATTGTGAATTGTAAGGAGCAGGTATTGCGAAGATGTATCATTCCATATGTCAAGGTCCAGTGGACAAATCATACGCCTCATGAAGCTACATGGGAATTGGAGGAAGACATGCGCAATAAGTATCCATCGTTGTTTGACTTGGAAGGTACGTATAAGTTTCGAGGATGAAACTTTTGTAAGGGGGTGGAATGTAAATACTCCAACCCAATTGATTTTGGGTCTGGTATTTTAACCGACCCATAAAGTGATTTTTTTATTATGGCCCATGAGATAGCCCACAAGGTTTTAGGGGTCATGAGGGATTTAATTAAATTGAGGGATGTGGTTGCTATTTAATATTTTTAAGAGTTAAACTTTCGTCTTAACCTAAACAACGTTCTTTGGTTTTATCATCAGTTGGCCAAGACGATCATTCAAGGGTTCCAAACTCTGGGGAAGAAAGCTCGGATTTGCTTCAATCGTGAAGGTGAGTTCTATTGGCTTCGACTATTAATTTCGTTAGAGGTTGAGGGGTAAATATTAGGAGGTTCTCTTCCTCTTTGTTTTGGGATTCTAGATAATAAGGTTAAATTGATTCATGGGGTTTTAGTTCCTTGAATTGATATGGGTATTATGTGATTTGATATTAGGGAACGATTGTGTGGAGTGAGTAGCTTGGATTGGAGGTATTAGTCTGACTTCTGAGGTAAGTGGTTCAGGCATCTTCTGTTTTTCGAAATATTCTACGATTTGTATTTTCTGTATAAAATTTGAGAATTGAGTTTGGTTATTTTCTTCTGATTTTGAGTAATACTATCATGTGTGTTATGTGTGATATGTGTTTAATGGCTCATGGGTTAGAAGAAGGGAAGGAAGAACATGTTCTAAAATTCGTTTGTGTGACTGAAATCCCTCTCAGTCAAAAAAAATATAAGTCTGGCCTCCCTGACGGGATAAACAGTCAGGACTGATATCAGTGATCATTTTCCTAATTTGATATTCATGAGCCTTTGTTTGTTGTGTCTTCAGTTTTGAGCATGATGTTGGAAGAAAGAGAAAAAAAAAGCGAAAAAAAAAACGTGAGCTTTGTTGATTTCGTAATTGCATTCTTTCGATTGCTGTGCGTTGAGCATCTAACGCAGAAAAAAAAAAATAGGGTGGCAGTGTTCTGGCCACGACTGTGGTTGTTTGGCTATGCGGTGGGGACGGTTGTGTCCCCTCATCAGAAACAAAAAATAAAATAAAAAAATTGCTTTGGAAACATGGACCACAATGATTTCAATTTTCAAATGGTAGAGGATGACGTGCTATTTCAATTGTTCTTATTCAATTTTTCTTTTTTTTAAAAAAAAGAAGAAAATCAAATTGTTTTAATATTATCTTCTTGTATAATTATGGGTCCAATTGGTTTTGTTTTAAAAATTAGATTAAATTAATTAGATTTATTTTATAATTAAATCATACTTTTATTTTAATTTATTATTTTTATTGAGGTGATGTTTGTTTTATTTAATATTAGACTAAATCCTATATCATTTGTATGTTCATATATATATATATAAAGAGATCGTTTCATCTAATTAGGGAGTATTATTCGATGCGTTTTATTATAAAGATATTATGTGTAACATTCTCTTTCCCAATAAGGTGTTTGGACTACTTATTGGGTTAGTATAGCTCATTCCATTTAACATTTTGCAGATTTTGATCAAGAATATGAAAAAAATTGCGAAGACGGATGAGATTAGACTACGTTTTTAGATTGATTGATTTTTTTTTAGAGTTCTTACTTATGATGACTTTTATTTTGGTTTAGACAGTGTTGTTCGCATAAATCTTTAGTTAAGATTGAGTAAGACTTTGCTTGTATTAAAAGTTTTATATTTGTTCATGAAATTATATTTCAGGATGCATTTTTTTTCCTTTTTCTTTGGAGGTGATTAGTTAATTAAAGTGATTTTCATTGAGTTAGAGGCTTAGTGTCTCCTTGCAGATGCTGCCGTGTAGCATTTCGGGTACGGATTCGGGCGCTACACTTTCGGTTGGTAATTACCAACAAATATTTATGTTACCAACCGATTATTGCAGTTGGTAATTATCAACCGAAAATGTAGTTTGTAAATTTATAATTTTTAGTTGGTAAATTTGTATCGAATATAAGATTGTAATTTACTAATTTACTAACTGAGATATATTACTACCAACCGATATATGTGTAGGTAATTACCAACTGACTTTCGGTTGGAAATTTTTTTTAATTGGTAGTTTTATTTATTTACCAACTGAACATTCAGTTGGTAATTTTTCAACTATTTTAGTTATTTAAAATCGGTTGGTAATTTTTTGTTGGTAAATTACTAACTGAGTTATTCAGTTGCTAATTTTTTTTCCGATTGGTAGTTTTCTTTCTTTACCAACTAAATATTTAGTTGGTAATTTTCTAACTATTTTAGTGATTTAAAATCTGTTGGTAATTTTTTGTTGGTAAATTACCAATTAAGTTTTTTGTTGGTAGATAGTTGGTTTGAAAATTACTAACTGCTATTTAATATATTACCAACCGAATTATTTTCAATTACCAATTGAAATACCAACTAAATTCTATTCAATTACCAACTGATTGTTCAGTTGGTAATTTTTCTTTAATTTAGCAGAATTCTAGTTCATCTGAACATATAACTAAACACCTGCATTTGACAAATTCATAAAATAATAAAGCTAAAACACATCCACAAACCCAACATGAATATCATCAAATCTAACACAAACATCATCAAATCCAAATTCATAAAATAATAAAGCCAAAATACATCCACAAACCCAACACAAACATCATCCTTCGACAAATATAAACATCATCCTTCCACAAATTCAAAGTAAATATAATTCCCTCACAAAATACCACAAATCCTAACCAAACATCATCTTTAATTAAACATAAAAGATTATCATAATATGAAAGTGAGATGAACTGCAAGTCCATGGTTTAACAACAGTGAAGGAATATTAATACAATTAAGAAACACAGTGAAGGAATATTAATTTTCTGGTTGATTTGATCCACTTAAGTCCTTAACCTTCTATATTAGCAAAGAAACCTCCGCTGTCAACCTCTCATTTGTCCTCAACACTTCTTGAATCTGTGTGTCAATAGCCTTTTGCACCAACTCATTTATAACATTTTGAAAGTCAGTTGTCTCCACAAAATGCGAAGGAAGCGCCAATGAAATGGAGAAGAAGACAATGACATGTGTAAAGTGGATTTCTGTAGACAACTGGAGCTTAGGGATCCCATGCCATAAACTGCATTCCCTTTCTTAGGATGGCCTACAACTTGCAACCAAATATCAGCCTTGTTTATTGGTGGAGGCTGCTCCCCTTCAACTGTCTGGCTAGCAAGTGATGCCATCTCTTTCTTCAATTCTTCTTGGTGGCGACGCTAACACATAAACAAATGCAGAAATATCAAATTAAAAAATGGATAAGAATTTTAGAATAAACACCATGAAAATCTCAACTATACTAGTGACTGTGAAGCTTAAAACAAAGAACATCCATCAGAATTAGAATCATCTAGTTGTAACATAAAAAGTCAAAAAGTATCACCATCATTTGAATATTTTGCCATATTTCCAATTAGAAAAGTTTATTTGACTTGGTCCACAATGCACCCCCCAACCCCCTCTTTCATAGTTAATGCATAACAAACACATTTTAACTAAATTCCACCCCCCCCTTTTTATTTGACTTGGTCCACAATGCACCCACCCCCCTTTCATAGTTCATGCATAACAAATACATTTTAACCAAACTCCCCCCCCTCCCCCTCTTCCCAAAACTCCCACAAAATGGCTATACATATAGAAAACCAATAAATAGGCATGTCAAAGTCTTCCACATTGGATAGGAAAAATGGAAGCGGTAAAGCTGCTTTCACTTGAGCTAAATATAATGGATATAGTAGTATTGGAATAAAAAAATATTAAAGACCATTATTAACTTATGAAACTTACATATGTTTCCTCGAACCGCTTGTCAACAAAGACAAGTTCCGGGCCTCCAAGCTCCACGTCTTCACCCTCCAACATTCGGCGTTCCTTCTTAAACACTTGCTCAACTTCATCTTCAGTGTTTGTTGTGTGTGTGAAGACATATATTTCAGAGTGTGAGTAGTCCTTATGATATTTCCCCTCCTATATTTGGTTTAATCATAAAATAGTATTAAAACACGTTAGATAGATAGATATTAATTCTAAGTATTTTTAGAACAAGTTATTTTCATAAATTTGAATTGAAGTACTAAAAATAAGAAAAGTTGCTAGTTTTCTCTTGTGCATTGTCGCTGGTATGGAACCGCTCCACAATCACTATTTCTGTTTGCCTTCATTATCTCTGAAATCTTCTTGAATTTGTCACCATCCCAAATTGCTCGCAGCTTGTTGTAGTATTCATCCTTCATAACATCATGTGAGACTTTCCCTTTACGAACTTGGTCCATCAAATAAGTGTAGATCTTGCCACCTTTCTTGTCCCATTTTGATCTAATGAGTCCATCATACATCTTATCCCACTGGAACTGTTTCTGCATATTAGCCATAAGAATTGTCAAAACATTATATAGATTATTAATATATAACACTTAAAATAAAAGCAAGAAAAGAAACAATCACCGTCCACTCAGCAAACCAAACATCCTTAACTGTGTTTGGGACCTTTGACCAAGATTCATATGGTCCAAGAAACATTGATTGTATGATTGGTCGAATGGAATGTGCAGGCTTTTTACCTGGCAACCTCTTAGCTTTATCTTCTTCACAAAGGATTCTACAATGCAAGAAAAAATTAACAAAAACAACTCTTAGGTTATATAGAAAAATGACAGATTCTTTTATTTAAAAAAAAAAAAAAATCAGTTTCATCTTTGCTTCCTATACTCATTGATTGCAGCAGTACTGTTTTCTTTTAGGCAATAGTAGTGATTATTCCAAATTTGGAGGTGATCCAAAAATTGAAATTAAAGACACAGAAATTGAAGAATTTGAATTAAATTCTATAATAATTCATTGCATTTCACAAAAATAAAAAATAAAAAAATGAAGGCTTTCAACAAGAAATGAAGGCTTTTGTTTGTGTTCTTCCGATTTTTGTTGTCAGGTTCATAATATATGTAGACACATCAAATAAACAGCTGTAAATCTGTTGAGCATGCATTCATTAACATATAACTAGTTTAAGTTCTCATTTTCACACCTCCTGAACACAACATGTTTTAGCCCTTTTTCCTGCATTTTCTTCACAAGAATACATACCAAAAGACAGCTGAAAACATCTAAAATAGACTCTAAACAATTGGTTCAGTGAACAACAACAAACAGCCAGCAACCACAAACAGAAAACTTATGAACTTCAGCTTTGTTTTTGCAAGTTTCTCCAACAAAAATGCTTCAACCAATCACAACTCCAGCAAAGTTTTTAGCTTTCACAACTCCAGCAAATTTTGTTTGATTCAATCACTACTCCGATATGTGTGATTAAATCATCTTTTAAATTCAGCTTTCAAAAAAAAAAAAAAAAAGGCTAAAACAAATCATAAAATGAAACATGGCAAAACATCATTTTTTTCATGAATGGCTTTAGTTCACTGTGGTTTCAAAAAGAGTAACCAATGGAGAACCTTATGAACATGAATATAAAGGAATAACAACAAAAAATGATAATGTGATAGTGTATTAGATTCAGGTAAATCTGCCCAGCATGCATTCATTAACATATAACCAGCTTATGTTCTCATTTTCACACCTCCTGAACACAACATGTTTCAGCTCTCTTTCCTGCATTTTCTTCACAGGAATACATAACAAAAGAGAGCTAAAAATATCTAAAATAGACTCTAAATAATTGGGGTGGTGAACAACAACAAACAGCCAGCAACCACAAACAGAAAACTTATGAACTTCAGATTTGTTTTTGCAAATTTCTCCAAAAAAAATGCTTCAACCAATCACAACTCCAGCAAAGTTTTTAGCTCTCACAACTCCAGCAAATTTTGTTTGATTCAATCACTACTCCGATATGTGTGATTGAATCATCTTTTAAATTCAGCTTTCAAAAAAAAAAAAAAAGCTAAAACAAGTCATAAAATGAAACATGGCAAAACAGCATTTTTTTCATGAATGGCTTTAGTTCACTGTGGTTTCAAAAAGAGTAACCAATGGAGTACCTTATGAACATGAATATAAAGGAATAACAACAAAAAATGATAATGTGATAGTGTATTAGATTCAGGCAAATCTGATAATGTGTGCGCTCTACTTTACTCTGGAAGAGAAAACACTTGAGCAGAAGAAGAATGTGTTTCTTCCTTCAATATCTTTTTCAGTCTTTTTCTTCTTTTCTTAGGAAGGGAAGATCCAGCACAACAGATGGAACAATAGTGAAAAAACTGACTTGAAAAACAATAGTGAAAAAACTGAAGTGAATAAACTAGATCTACTGAACACCAATCAGTTAAGGTATAAGCATGCAATGATAATATTAACGACTTTCAGGTATAATCAAAATACTGTCCTAATGCAAAGTGGGGAAATGTTCCTATATAGAAACTCAAGGTTTCTTTATCTAGTCTACAAGAAAATTTGAAATCCTAGATTCACTATACCAGATTCAACAGTAAAACCCCAACTATAGAACTGGAAATTCCTATAGTATATTTGGATATATAGTGGGTTGCGAAAACCTTTCTCATACAAGAAACCAGAGTATTCTACTTCCAATTTTCATTATCCTAGCCTTTCCAGATGGCTTGTACTTATTGTGATTAGACAACAGAGCAATTGGTTTATAGAAGTTTATTAAAGTTTTCTTGATGCCCTGCATTATATACAGTTTTCTTTAAAGTTTTCATGATGCCCATGCAAAGGAAGTTTCTTTCCATTCAATAGTAATAGAATTAGGAGAAACAAAGACAAAAGGTAAAGACTTATGGTATTGTTACTAAGCTTCATCACTTTTGAAGCCTGGTGCTGCAACTAAATGGTCAACACTATTTTATGAACGAAAGTAATAGCTGCTGTTGAAAAGATCAAAGAAAATAAGAAACAAAAGATGGCATTACAACCACAGCTTCACAAAAGATGGACCTGTGATCAAACAAAGAAAGCTGCAATATATTCCAATCCCCTCTCCTATAATCAGAAGGATTTTTGTCTATCAAAAGTGTAAAGTTCATTGAGCTTTCCTTGTGGGTACTATCACATCTCCAAGTATAAAGTGCTCTCACATAGTGGCGAATACCAATACCAAAATAGGTTTTAGCTCTTAAAGATATTTAAAATGTCACTCCAATTATATTATTTTGTTAAATATTTAGATTTAAAATAAAACTGGACAATACATTAGCAAGGGAGATACTATAGCCAGTTCCAAAACCTGCAAGGGAAAAATAAATCAGGCTTAGAGAGAGCTTTTTATAACAGGTGGTAAACATGGATCTAGATGATGTTTGGACAATCTACATCAATATACATGGATGTCAATTCCTTTTGTGATACCAAATTGTGAACAGCAAACTAATTGCCATTTCCAATTTGAAAGTGACTGGACCAATCAAATATTCAACACCACAAAAGATCCCTTCTATTTTTCCGCTATAGGAGATCATTGGATCATAATAATCAAGTCCTGATTGGCATTAGTTTTTCTTTTCAGACATGCAACCCTTTATCCTAGGCAACTGCATCACCACTTAAATTGGTGACTTTGGTGACCATGTTCAACCAATTTTCAAGTTTCTAAACAAACACATAACCAGGCTTCAAGAAGTAAAAATTGACAACTATATCATCAGTAGTGTTGTACAGAAAATTGGTAATCAGATAAAATACTAAAATGCAAACTTGAACCACTCAAAGGAAACCAAAGAGCAATTCAAGTGTACAGGGATGACAAAGACAGAGCCAAGCCATATCTTCTTTACTTAAAATGTATCCTTTGGGCACTTTCAAATGTCAAACAGAAAACTCAATTAATTCCCTTGTGCTTTTTCTAGATAAAATAAAATTCCCTTTGGTGTTTTTGGGAAGTGAACACTTCTTGCAAGACAGGAAAACTGGAGTATTTGGCAGCAAAACCATACTCCAACTCGGCCACACCAACAAGGTTTTACTATATATAATATAAAGTAGGGCAAGGCAACATACCACTCAAGAAACAATAGCCTCATGGTTGCATAAAAAGAGAAAGAAGGCAGGGGGGGGGGGACAAATACAAAAAGTGAAAGGAGAAAAAGACATTAACGGCTTCTCCAAAGAAAGGAGGAAAACGGTGTGGTAGAGGAAATCAAATATTCAGCACCAGTTTTTGGGGAATTTTACTTGAAAGAGTCTAAAAATCATTTGCTAGAAAGTGGTTTCAATCATTAATATGAACAACCTTCCAAATCAACAACTTCACTCGGAAATAACTGCCAAAAGTCCTCACAACATCAGTACTGAGATAAAAGAAAAGTACCAATCATTCAAAAATAAAAAAGAGAAGGTTTGATCCACCTTCACAAAAGATGTTGCATGATTCCAAGAAGGATCATCATGTACTTAAAGAGTGCAAATGTTGTTCAATGGAATCTTACTTCAATCACAATCACGAACCACCTTCCATACTAATTTCATCAATAAGAGAAATAACTAGTCAAATGTTGTGACCCAATCCACAGTAAAATTTTGATAAATTCTGATAAATTCTGGACAGGAGATGTAACAAAAATCTAGAACCTAGTAAAATTCTTTATGCATTTGCAGTAAGTGTTAAAGTGCTTCCATACCATATTCCTCAAGCTAAAAAACATAGAACCACAACGGAAACAGCCCGCACAACCATAACATTCATAACTAGACACACAAAGTGAATCAAATATATATTATCTGTATAGGAGAAACTACTTTCAGCTTGCTTCTTAAGAACAATGAAAAAGGATCAAAAGAAAATGCAAAAATACTGGGTAGCTAGCTCCTTGGTGTGAATGACCATCATGGCATCTCTTATCATGGTCAAATACAAGGGCTTGTAAAAGATAAACAATAGGGAAAAAAATCATCCTATTGTGAGGCCTAATAAATAAATAAACATTCAGCAGACTAGGATATTCAGCTACCTTCTTCTGCTCAAGTGTTTTGGTAATGTATTTTTTTCCAATTTTTCTCGCAGATTATAGCAGATATTTCTCGAAAAAGGACCAAACTATTAGCACATTTGTTATGTTAGAAAACACCCATAGAGGAAGCACAAAAGCAGAGCTGTTTTGGGTACTTTGGCCAGAGGATCAGAAATTAAGACAGTTTAGCATTTTATGACTTGCAAAATCCTCAATGAAGTCCATTTTGTTCCCTAGGCAGTCATGATCTATTCATTCTCTTATCTAAGTGCCATGTAGTAAGAGAGCTAAGGTACTAAATAGCAGTGAAGTCCCCGTAAATAAAATCCAAACATCCTAAATAATCAGCTAGCAATTGGTTCCAATAACAACAACAAACAGCAAAAAACAAAATTCAATTCATAATCTCCAAACAATTGGTCCCAACAACAACAGTTGCAGCCAGCAAGCAGAAAATTTTCTTACGAAAATTAGCTTTGTTTTTGCAAGTTTATCTAACAAAATTTATATCAAAAGAATTTAGTGAAAAAATATCTGCAAACTTGAAAATTCCTCATCTTTAATAAAAGGTTCTATTACATAATAGAGATAGAAAACAGATTGATATGCGTCTGATTTCAGTATTTTTTTTTATTGATTTAGCACATTCCTTAATTTTTTTTCGCTTTGGATTCTGTACAAATCTGTTAATACTTTCATGACATTGTGCATCATACGTGGGCTTCTGATGGTAAACCATCGTCGCAAAACACCGAATGGTTGCCCAATCATGTTTATATAGACGCTCGATATACTTAGCACACAATCAGATCCAGTAAGCTTTTAGCACATCTAACATAATATTCCAGTGCATTGAACATTTTTTTTAAACTTCTAGACGAGAACTAAGTAAAAGAATCTTGCTTTCTATGATTCAAACTTTTTTTCTTCGCTGTATTTTTTTTAATATATTCCAAGAAAAGGAAAAAAGCAAAGATTAGCATCACAAATAAAGTCAAGTGAAGTCTTACAATATATATCAAAGCTTCAGCTTGTAGCATATCCAACACAATATTTCAGTGCAATGTACTTATTTTTAGCTTAGTAGCTATGAAAATCACCAAAAGATAAGCTAAACGGTTCTATTATATATCAAAGATACAAAACAGATTGGTACGAAAATTAGCTTTATTTTTGCAAGTTTCTCTAACAAAATTCATATCAAAAGAATTCAGTGAAAAAATATATGCAAAATTGAAAATTCATCATCTCTAATAGACAATTTGGTTTTGCATCTGATTTTAGTATTTTTTATTGATTTAGCACATTCCTTAAGTTTTTTTTCGCTTTGGATTATGTACAAATCTGTTAATACTTTCATGACATTGTGCATCATACGTGAGTTTCTGATGGTAAACCATCGTCACAAAACACTGAATGGTAGCCCAATCATGTTTATATAGACTCCCGATATACTTAGCACACAATTCATATCAAAAGATCCTAAGGACAATGTCCATTTTAAACCATTAAGTTTAAACCCCTGTAGCAAATTCATAATCTAGTAACAAAAAATATGCAGTAAAAGAAAAGAGAAACCACTTACTTATCCCCCTCGATAAAACAACGGATCTTGCCCTCAGATGGAGTATTAATTGCAGAAGATGAGCCAGTTGGCTGCACCACAACAGGAGTAGAAGATGCTTGGGCATGATTACCAGAAAGTGTACTTGTCTGGTTGACCATCAGATGGTATAGCATCAGAACTGCCATCCAGAGGAATATGGTCATCTACATCAACAGTTGCAGTAGCACTTTGAGGAGTCTGATATACATTGTCAGTAGGAGTATTCTAAGCACTT
The DNA here is from genome assembly GCA_026120185.1 of Voacanga thouarsii. Classification (NCBI taxonomy): domain Eukaryota; kingdom Viridiplantae; phylum Streptophyta; class Magnoliopsida; order Gentianales; family Apocynaceae; genus Voacanga; species Voacanga thouarsii. The sequence continues at coordinate 2,110,260 of JANUWF010001636.1, read as the reverse complement.
TCATCAACAGCAATTTGGTTTTCCTCATTCTCATCCAAAGCAGGTGACAGCTACTGTTCATTAGCTGCAGTGACTGAAGTGCTAGATTTCAGCAAAGGCGTCAAATCCTTTCGAGCAAACGCTAATGATCGTCGACCATCTGAGGGGCCACCAAGAGCCGCTCGTCCTCTCCTCGTCAAAGGTGAGGAACCAGAACCCCTACCAGTTTGATTTTTCTTTCCACGCACCATTTCTGAAAAATATAATAAGTAATGAAAATTATAAATTAAACACTTAATTAAAAGAATACAAATAAATGAAAATATTAATTGGAGATAAACAAATAAAAAATAATGCAAGAATAATATAAAATAACTATAGACAATCTAACCCTACCATGTTAGTTGCTAAGGCTATTGGAATCACTGCTTAGTTCTTTTTCAGAGTCTGTTTATTCCTCTAACTCTTCTTCATCAAGACTACTTATGAACTCTCCATCACTCTCTACTAGATCAACATTGTCAATAGTATCCACTTCATCAAAAATGCCATTAGGATCTCTGAGACTATCTATTTCATCATCCAAAATATCAAAATCTGTAGCTTAGACTTCATCCTCTTGAAGTGCACTATCCATTGTCCCCATCTCCAAGTTTCTTCTTGCAGCCACATGACAAACATGCACCCAATCAGTGAGTCTTTCTTTTGGCTTGGATAAGGTATGTAATACACTTGGCTTGCTTGATGTGCAAGTGCAAATGGCTCGTATTTCCTCAAACTATGCTTTTGATTAATATCAACCATTTTATACTTTGGATGGATTCTTATGCCAACATTTTGCACTGGATCATACCAATCACAATGAAACAAGTAAGCTTGTTTAATTGGCAACCCTGGGTATTCCAATTCAACAACTTCCTTTAGCACACCATAATAATTCATTGTGCCTTCATCAATGCTATTTGAACCTTTTATGCACACACCACTATTGGTTGTGGATTTCCCTTTACTATGGGTAATAGTGTGGAAGTTGTACCCATTCACAAAAAACTGTGAGTATGTGCGAACACATCTCTTTGGGCCCCAAGCAATGTGTTTTATTTCCTCACTTGAAACATTGTTAGTTGGATCATTTGCTTACATGACATAAAATATGGAACACTTATTAATTATTTAAATTAAAGAAAGAGAAAGAGTACCTAAGATGTTGAATTATGCTTACATATCTATTAAACCAATGAACAAACTCTCTTTCCAGTGCTAATTCGATGTCAGAGTTAGAAATTCTTGAGGAATGAAGACGTTTTTCAGCCTTAAACAATCTATATATTATATAAAAAAAACAATGTGTAAGTTATATATCCCCCATTATTTGTAATCATTAAGAAAAATGAATACTCACTCTACATAGGGTTAGACCTCTTCGGTGTTCAACAATATATACAATGTAGTTGCATCATGTTCTTCGTCTGATAGAAATCTGGTTTTTGAAGCACCTGATGCCCACCTAACATAGCTAAAAGTTGAAATTCTTGAACCAAATAACTCTGAACTACCACCACCATCATTTCTATCGACTCTTCTACTCTTTGTTTTGACATGGGGTTCAAAGTAATGTGTGCAAAAACTTGACACTTCTTCAACTATGTATGCATTACATATTGAAGCCTCAACATTTGTCTTATTCTTCACCTCCTTTTTCAAAGTGTACAAGAACCTAAAGATAAAAAGTATTAATGGCATGCTAAAAAATAAATGCCATCAAGTAAGGTAAGAATTATTTGACTGACCTAGGGGCAGCAATATTGAACACGACACGCTAACACGATACGAACACGACACGGTTATAGCGGGTTGTGGTTTCGCGGGTTCGGGTCGAAACAGGTCGACCCGTTTAACTTTAAACGTGTACAGGTCATAAACGGATTCAACCTGTTTTAACCCGTTTCAACCCGCGAACCCGTTTAACTTTTTTTAATATTTATATTTAATACTTTTTGTAATACCCTACAAATTTTACTATAGAAAATTAGATAATTTAATTTTTTACATAAATTAATTGAATTAAATTTTATTATATGAATTAATTAAATTGTTTGTGTGTTTATTTTATTTAATTATATGAGACTTCTTAAAGAAAATAAATGATATTAATGTGGTTATTTGCTTGATATATAGTAAATGAATCATTCTTAATTAATTATTATTTAGTGTCTATGATAATAATAATATTATTACGAGTTGGTAAGCAACGACCTTAAGCGAGTCTAAAGGGAAAGGTTAGACCTTTAGGAAATAACGTATGTAATATGTATGCAGGCCAAATCGAATATAGAATGAAAAGAATCTCGTGTGGTGCATTTACCAGAGGGTAAGGTTCACTCAGTATCGATTGACCAATTCGTATACTATGCTATTTCTGACATTGAGACAAAAACAATTTGAATTACACCCTACAAGGACAAGCCTTCCTTTCGTGCTCGTTTTTTGCTCTCCATTTGCTCTTTAAAATTCCTAGCATACTACGATAAAATTGTTGTTCTAAATATCTAGAAAAAATAATTTATTGAATAATCCAATTTTATTGCAAAATTACATTTGTTTAGATTTTTAAGATTAAATCTTATGAATTTATTAAGATCTCTAGATATTTAGCGGGATGGTTTGTTATTTTATTAGTTATTTATGACTTTACGGACTGTTTTATTAGTTTTTTAATTTTATATGATTTGATTTGATTTTTTAAAATTTTTTGTGTAATGGTGCACAGATTGGTGGGTTTAGTAGGTATTTGGGTTGACGAATTTAGCAATTATCTATTTAGTTTTTGTGTCTAATCGTGTCATGTCGTGTCAACCCATTTTATAACACGAACACGACACGAAAATAAATGGGTTGACACAACACGACACATTTATTAATCGGGTCGTGTTCGGGTTGGCTGTCAAGTGTAATTATCTCAAGTTGACATGACCCGCCAACTCGAACATGACACGATTGCCACCCCTAGACTGACCTCTCAAAGAGATACATCCATTTATACTGCACAGGTCCCCCAACTAGAGCTTCATACGGTAAGTGAATTGGCAAATGCTCCATTGAATTAAAAAAACTTGGAGAAAAAATTCTCTCTAACTTGCATATGACCACAGCAATGTTTTCTTCCAACTTTAGTACTTGGTCATTATGTAACATCCTAGAAGTCAAATCCTTGAAAAATAAGCTCAATTCTATTAGTACATTGCTAACAGCTTCTGGAAGCAAATGCCAAAATGCTATGGGAATCAATCGGAGCATGAATACATGACAGTCATGAGATTTGAGGCCAAACAATTTGCATTCCTTCATATCCACACATGTTGACAAATTGGAAACATAACCATCAGGAAATTTTAACGATTTGATCCACTCACACAAGATTTTTTTGAGCATTTTTTTTCCCAAACAATAGCATGCCTTTGGCTTCTTTGTACCTCCTTCAGATAGCTCCAAATCCTTTCGTCGACAAATCTCACTTAAATCTCTCCTTGCATTTTCACCATCCTTGGTTTTTCCCTTAACATTAAATACAATATTAAATATATTGTCAAAAATTTTTTTTTATGATGTGCATAACATCAAGATTAGGTCTAATGAGATTCGTTCTCTAATATGACAAACTCCAAAATATACTTTTCTTGCCCCAATTATGAGACTTCCCGTAGCCTTCCGGTATGCCATTTCCACCATTTTCAAGCACAGTAGGCGAATCTTTCACTCAAGCCCATATTTCATCCCCACTTAGCCTCCGTGGAGGTGGTGAGTCCTCGGTTCAATTCTTCATAAATGAGTTTTTATTCTTTCGAAAAGGGTGATCAAGAGGCAAAAATTGTCGATGACAATTAAAAAAGCAATTCTTTCGAGAATGTTGAAGCCTAAATGCCTTTAACTTCTCCATACAATATGGACAAGATAATCTACCAGCGGTGCTCCATCCAAATAACATTCCATAAGCTGGAAAGTCACTTATTGTCCACATCAAAGTAGCCCTCATTTGAAAATTTTGCTTCAGTGAAATATCATAAGTTGGAACTCCTACTCCCCATAACTGTATTAACTCATCCACTAGAGGTTGCAAATACACATCTAACTGTTTCTTAGGATTTTTAGGACCAGAAATTATGACATTCAAAAACATATACGGTGATTTCATACACATCCCAGGTGATAGATTGTAGGGAATTACTATCACAGATCAATAGGAATACTGTTTACCAGATTGGCCAAATGGAGTGAAGCCATCAGTGCAAAGTCTAAGTCTTACATTGCGAGACTTGGCAGAGAATGAAGGATGTGCATGATTGAAGGATTTCCAAGCCTCTACTTCAGAAGGATGACTAATAGTCCCAGGAAGAGGTTTGTACTCTGCATACCATCTCATATGCTGGGCAGTAGTTTTTGATACATACAATCGTTGTAATCTTGGTGTTAATGGCAGATAATGTATTCTTGCATATGGCACATTTTTCTCCACACCCAGATGCCTTTTTTTTTTGTTTCCATCTAGGATGATTACAAAACTTGCATTCTGTAAACTTCTCATACTCTTTTTGAAAAAGCATACACCCATTGATACAACAATCAATTTGTTCATATGGAAGCCCTAAACCTGAGATAAGTTTTTTCGTCTCATAAAGTTTTTTTGGCATTTTATCTCCTTCAGGTGTAACGTCTTTGATGAGTTGTGCTATAGCATCAAAACGAGCTTTAGGCAAGTTGTAATCTGACTTGATCATTAAAAGTCGAGCAACCGTGGACAATTGGGATTGATTATTATACCCGAGCCACAATGGTTCATCGGTTGCTTCTAGTAAATCATAAAACTTTTGTGTACCTATATGAGGCAACTCATCTATTTGCATATGTTCATCCAATATTCTATCCCATCCAACTGCATCAAAAAGCATATCCCTAAATGGATTGCTTGGCTTAGGAGCCATTTCACAAACATTAGGAACCTCACTGATAGGACTTTGCTCTATGGGGAAGATATATGGCTCCCCATGCGAATACCATTGATAATAATTTGGAAGAAATTCTTTCTTACATAGATGAAGCTTCACATCATCAACACTTAAGAATTTTCGATTCCTACACTTTGAACATAGACATCTAATTTTCCCCTCCACTAGTAAAGTCCAATTGTGTGCTTGCAAATTGGACAAATCCATTAATACCATTCGCAAACTCTCTCGTTATCCCCTTTTTACCAGGTAGGAGCCTATTGTACATCCACAGTCGATCAGGCCTCATTGAGAGCACTTGTGTCGGACAAGCTAAAAATACAAACAATGAAATAGATATCCTAAATCAAAAATATTGAAATAGATATACCCAAAAGATCTTGAACTTTAAATATTCAGTTTTTCCCTACAGTTATTTACCATAGATTTCTTGTTTACACAATATATATTCAATAAAATCAAGAAATAAAATATTCATTTTACTATATTGAACATGTATGCATTGTCAAGTATAAGTATAATTAGCCACTTATCCAAACAAATAAGTCCATAATATAATAAAACAAACATCAAAGTCATTTGTGTTCACATGAATACAAGTGAAAATTTTTGTGTCCAGCCATTTTACCACCAAGTCAAGTCAACACAAACAAAAAACTATCCAAGCAATGACATAACTAGAAAAACTAGTTTCCAGATTGGTCATTAATTATGTCAAACTAGTGTAGAAACATACATTTCAGTCTAAAACGGTGAACACATAGGGAAATAATCAGTAAATCTCAGCTATGTAATACACGAAGAAATCAAAAGAAGATGAACAAGATAACCATGGAAGAAACAAACAAAAGCTAAATGGAAACCCAAATGAGAGAACAAACCTCTTCGTTCGAATTGAATTTTTCAGCCTTGAGAAATCCTCTCATAGCCAAGAAATGATTCTTCAATAGTTCGAACGAAGCACCTATCAGTTGATAGCAAAAAGATCAAATAAACTCAGAGAATTGTAGATAGTTGAGTATAAAATGCGACATCAAATCAACGAACAGAAGATGAAGCAGATAGATGGAGTATCAAATGCAACACCAAAAAAATAAAAAAAATAAATAAAAATCATGACTTTATCATCCAATTCAAACACAATCACCCATGATCATGGAGTAAATCAATGAAATCAGTATTGAGTCAATGTAATCAATGTAACAAGCATTAGAACGAATACGAGAAGCCATCAGGACAGCAGATGAAGGAATAGATGCCTACCTAACTATGGCAGAGGAATTAGATATATAGAAGTTTATTCCTTTTTAAGTTTTACTATTTGAAAGCCTTTGGATTCTTTTGAATCCATATTTATTCAATACTCAGTAACTTAGAATCCTAAAACAAAGAAGAGAATTTCCAAATTCATATCTTCTGTTTTCTTAACTGTGTCTTTTCTTTCTACATGACTTTATATACAGGATTTTGGCATCCTTGCACTACTTACAGTACCTGGACCTCACCTGAAACTGCAAATAGAACCAAGCACCCTAGAAATACCAGCCCAAATACCCCAAATCGACCAACATTACCAGATCTTTATTCAAAAATTCACTAGATCTCTAGAGTTCCATATCAATGCGCACTGCTGGTTGAAACCCAAACTATGGCTACCAAACTTAGTACAAAAAGAGGCCTCTAAAATCACCATGAAGCTAAAACCCTTTGCAAATAATAAGAAAAATTCCTTTCGAAAAATGGAACTTTTTAAACAATGAAACACCTTTCTTGATCAGCATTGTCCCAATTCATGACTTAAAGTAAACCCCTCCCTTCAACACTCTACTGCACCCTCCCAACAAAAATGACAATAAAGCACAAGAAGATACACAAGAACCAAGCAAACGAACAAAAACACGGTGCACAGAAAATTGTAAAAATGTCACCTATTAATTCTTCCGCAACCAAAAGTCGAGCATCACAGTAAGCAAATAGAGAAGCCGACCCAGATCAGCTAAGTCTTGGCTCAGAGCTTGAGGGCGGCGGTGGCGTGGTAACAGTCTACTAGACGAGAATAAGGAAGAGGGCGGCGGTGGCGTAGGAAATAATAGAAGAGGAAGAAGGGTTGTTGACGAAAGGGATGGGTTTGAGCAAGGGGAGAATGAGAAGAGAGAATATCGTTGACTCGTTGGTATTTGGGGTAGGAGGAAATCAACTTGAGAGAAAACTTGTGGTCCTAAGGGTTTCTTTTGAAAACTTTAGGGACTTAGATATAATTATCTAAATAAACTAAGTTAAAACAATATAAAATTTGAAATAATTATTTTAAAATTTTATTTATATATTTTTACACTTGGCTCATTATTTTTCAAAAGATATTTAAAATAGGTTGTGCTTAAAAAAATTTATGGTCATAAGGGTTTCTTTTTTAGAAACTTTAGGGATTTAAATATAAGTATCCAAATGAACTAAGTTAAAAAAATATAGGAATTCAAATAATGAATAAATGCATTAATAATTAACTAATATATGACCTTAAATCTCAATATATATTCACATATAACTTAAAAATTTATAAATTTTATATATAGTAATTATAATTTATATATGTCATGTATACAGAAGACAAAATATGATATAGTAATTAAAAGTATGGGATAAAAATAGTAACTTTACTAAGTATTTATATTTTTTATACTGAAAACTTTTTATTTTTATAATATTTGTTGTATATAATATAAATTTAAAAGTTATCAATTTGAATATAAAATAAAAGAATCAAATTTACGAATATATTGACAATTTATGTGCATTAATAAAGATTGTTCTTATTTAATTTTGTATGATTTATAGTAATTACTATTTATATATGTGCATGTATATACAAAAATATAAATATGATGGAAACACATCCTACACATATACATGACGCCTACGTATTTATATTGTCACACAAATAAAAGTAATAACTTTTACATTATGATAAAAAGAATAACAATTATATCTATTAATAAAATTATGTGTACAAATATAATATAATTTTTTTTGTTAAATTTAAAACACCTAATTGATAAATTTTTTAATGTCTATTTAGTTATGAATATTTACATAATTAAAAAATTATGAACTGAGTCTTCTAAATTTAAAAGTATTTATTATATTAAAAAAATTTAGAACTAAGAAATTTGTTGTATAACTAAAGGCATGAAAAAATTGCTTACATTTATTATTAATTCAAAAATAAAATTTATATCATTTAGGAATATATGTACAAAATAATTAAATACTCAGATAAATAGAAGCAAATTAAAAATAAAAAAATTTAAAAAAGCAAACGTGATAAAAAAATTTACTTTATTTATTTATTTAAATCAAAATTTACAAGTTTTAAAAGTGTATTTCATATAATTGTAATATTTTGCAAGAAATAAATAAATATAATACATGCTGCCAATTTAAACAAACAATGACATAGCATAGTGGTTGGAACACTGTGCCTCCACGATGGAGACCCAGGTTCGACTCCTGGTGGCTGCAAGAAAGGTTGGATTTTCCAGCGTGGCGCCATGTGTACCAACCGATTACCAACTGATAATGTACCGATGGCTGCAAGAAAGGTTGGATTTTCCAGCGTGGCAACATGTGTACCAACCGATTACCAACTGATAATGTACCGACCGAGTGTTATCAGTTGGTATTCAGTTGGTATATATTTTCCCGCCAAATTACCAACTATTTACCAACCGATTATGTTTGTTGGTAAGTGGTTAGAAAAGTTTTAAATTTTTTCAATTTTCATTTTGGTTGGTAATCGGTTGGTAAGTACCGACTGACGTGGTCAGTGGGTAATAGTTAGTTGGTATATTGCATTTTTGTAGTAGTGCTAGTGACAGATTTCCTTGTCTCTTTGCACTCTCCCCAATCTGAATCACTAAATGATGTTAATTTATTGTTGAAAATGGCTAGAAAGAACAATCCTTGACCAGGAGCAATTTTGAGATACCTCAAAATCCTATATGCTGCCAATAAATTCCTCTTAGTAGGTTTATCCGAAAACTGAGAGAGCTGTTGAACCCCATAACATATGTCTAGTCGTGTGGCTGTCAGATACAAAAGCTTTCCAATAATCTGTCTAAAAAGATGATTTGAAGGCAATGTCTAAGATCCAACATGTCCCTTGCCACTGTAATCCATAGGTGTAGATATAGGTTTGTTGCCTAGAAAACCAAAATGTACGAACATCTCTAATGCATATTTTCTTTAGCATAAAGTAATTCCCTTTTCTATCTTGGCTATCTCCATTCCCAGAAAATATCTCAGAAGTCCAAGGTCTTTAATAGTGAATTCTTGATCCAATTGTTGTTTAACTTTGTCAATCTCAATGAGATCATTTCCTGCCAAGATCAAATCATCTACATATACAAGAAGGACAGTGATATTGTGATGATGTCTTTTTATGAACAAACTAGAATCACTAGCAGCATTTGTATATCCTTGATGTAATAAAGAAGTACTCAATTTCTGATGCCACTGCCTACTTGCCTGTTTGAGGCCATATAAGGATTTTTGAAGTTTGCAAACTAAGTTAGGTTGAGGAGACTCAAAACCAGGTGGTAGTGCCATGTATACTTCTTCAACCAAGTCACCATGCAAAAAGGCATTATTAATAGCTAGTTGATGTAAAAACCAACCTTGTTGTGCTGCTAATGCCAGAACAAGTCTCACTGTAGTTATTCTAACAACTGGAGAAAATGTTTCCAGAAAATCTATGCCTCCCTGCTGAGTGTAACCTTTGGCTAATAACCGAGCCTTATACCTCTCAATAGTTCCATCTACTTTATGCTTGATCTTAAACACCCATTTGTAGCCAATGACTGTTTTATTTGGTGGTGATTGCACCAAGGTCCAAGTCTGATTTTTCTCAAGTGCTAAAATCTCTGCTTTCATAGTTGTCTTCCACTCCTCTAACTACATGGCCTCATGAAAACTATTAGGTTCCTTATGTAAAGTCATGTTCATTACATAGGATTTATATTCAGGGCCAACATGGTAAAGTGTATACACAGAATGGATAGAATGAGAAGTAGAACATAATGGAAGAGCACTGCAGACATAGTCATCAAGATAGGTAGGTTTATACTTTTCTCTATTGGACTTCCTTACAATAGGCACATGATCAAGGTGAAAAGGATGATCAAGTTGTGAAGGTAGATCCCTAGAATCATTTTCATTCATATGAGAAGAATTGAAGGATGGAATTTCTATGGTAGAATGATCAGAAAATAGAAAAGGATTACTGATATAATCAGATGAAGATGCAGAATCTAAAGAATTTGTGTAGGATCTTTGTCTGAAAGGAAAGATGAATTCATGGAATGTCACATCTCTGGAGACAGAAATTTTGTTAAGACTGTAGATCAAGCAAAATATAACCCTTACTATTGCTAAAATGTGATAAACCAAGATACACTGATGGTTTACCTTTTGGATCAAATTTGGAATGACTTGGTTCAAGATTGACAGCAAAACAAAGACAACCAAAGACTTTAAGTTGTTCATATTTAGGAACTCTAGAATACAGCAATTCATAGGGACTTTGTTGTTAAGCAGAGGAGTAGGGGTGAGATTTATAAGATATGCAGCATATTGGATACAAAAACCCCAGTATCCAATAGGAATATTGGACTGATATTTCAGAGCCCTTCCCACATTTAACAAGTGTTGATGCTTTCTTTCTACTATACCATTCTGCTGAGGAGTATAAGGACAAGATTTTTGGTGAATTATCCCTCTAGATTGATAGAATGTAGGCATGAGAAACTTAACTCCATTATTTATCCTAATGATCTTAATTCTTTTACTAAACTGAGTTTCAACATACACATGGAAATCATATATAAGCTTTTGAGTTTCAGCTTTAGACTTCATCAGAAAAATCCAAGTAAATCGAGTGTGATCATCAACAATTGTCAAAAAATATTTCTGAGCATGAACAGTATTGTGTCTATAGGGACCCTAAATATCAATGTGAATCAAATCAAATGGAGAAGTAGAATTTGAAATACTAATAGGAAAACTAAGTCTGTGTTGTTTGGCAACAGGACAAATATTACAAATGTCTTTTTCTGCATTCATTACAATAGAAGTAGAATGCTGAAGTTCTTTGAGAATTCTTCAAGGTACATGACCAAGTCTATAATACCATAGCATTGATTAAGGAAAGGCTAAAGAACAAAGAATGGAAGAGACTGAAGATGCTGCTGGCTTTGATAGATAGTATAAGCCATGATGAAGTTTAGCTAATCCAATCATCTTCAGCTTGGTAGTATCCTGGATGAAACAACAATCAGTTTGAAAGATCACTTTGAAATTTTGCTGTTCAACTAGCTTAGAAATTGAAACAAGATTAAAATGAAAACTAGGAACAAGAAGAACATTAGACAATGACAAATGCTCATTTAGTCTAACAGTCCCTTTATGAGTAACCGGTACTGTTTGACTATTAGGTAAACCAATATGCATATTTGTCACAGAACAATATGTATCAAAGAGTTGAAGAGAATTTCAAATATGGTCAGAAGCCCCTGAATCTAAAATCCAATGTAATGAGGTTGCCTTGCATAAAGTACCTGAACCTTGTTCATTGAACTTAGCAGTGAGAGCAGTAGGTTAACTTGCCACTGAATCAGCATGATTAACACTTGAGTCTGCACTTTTCTGCTGCAACAAATCAACTAACTGCTGATATTGAAGTGCTGTTAATCCATACAAACCTTCTGTTGTCCCTCCACTGCCTTGTAACTTCAATTGAGCATTTCCTATCTCTGCATAGTTAACTGAGCTACCTTGCTAAACATTCATATTTCTCCTTCCTTTATACCCTACTGGATATCCATGTTTCTTATGACATTTTTCTATTGTATGACCATTCAAACTGCAATAAGTACAATGCAATGGTTTCTTATTGAACCTCCTAAACTGTCCTCCATAGTATATATTAGCATATTAAGCAGGTTGCATATGTCCTTTTGATGTCTGAATTCCAGATATAAAGGCTTCATTAACAAGTTTGTACACATTCAAACTACCTGCTCCTAAACCAGAATTAAAGCCATTTCTAGCTGCCATAACTGGATGATCTAACAATTGAAAAGAATTTCCAGAATGTGAATTACGTGTATCTCTTTCAGTTTCACTTGCCATAGAAAACACTTGGTTTATACCAGGTAAAGGACTCATCAGCAAAACTTGAGATTTCAATGTACTGTAATTATCATTTAGACCTTTTATAAACCGGATCACACAATCTCCTTCAATGTATCGTCTAACATTGCCAGACTCATTGCATGTACAGCATGGTATAGGTCTTAAATCCAACATCTCATCCCACAAAGACTTCAGATTAGTAAAATATTAAGTTACAGTACAACTACCTTGCTTTAGATTGTGTATTTCCTAAATGAGATCTAACAAACGTAGCATATCTCCTTGATTAAATCTCTCATTATCTCCTTCCATATTTCTGCAGCAGTTTGATTATACATTACTGATTTGGCAATTTCTGGTGTGCACGACTTCATCAACCAAGCCATTACCAGATTATAACACTGCTTCCATGGTTCATACATCCTATCTCTTGGAATTGGTATGGCAACAGATGGATCTATAAAATGTTCTTTGTGTTTGCACAAGAGTGCTATGCGCATCGATCTACTCCAGGTTTGATAATTGTTTGCATCAAGCAAGGGAGTTACCAATACCAGAGAAGGACAATCACTCGGGTGAATATAATATGGATTTGGTGCAACATATTCTACAATTGAAGGAACTGGATTTGCCATGCTTACAAACGAAGGACAATGAAGAACAATTAAGAAAAGGAAGAAGCACAAAACGAACTGGAGCTCAGTTCATACGAAAAGTGCTCTGATACCATGATAAAATGCAGAATGTGCAGAGAGGATAAAGAGTTCATCTTCTTCATTCAAAAAAACTAACTTACAATCTGTACAAAAGAGTATTTATATTCCTAACTAATCGGTAACTAACTAAGTTCACTCACTATCATAATTTTACTAATCTAACTATAATTACAATGAATTACAGCTAATAGAAAAACATGTGCTGATGTTGATGTGTGAAGGCATGTGCTGCAGCTGATGTGCATGTGCTGCTGCTGATATGGTGAAGGCAGTTGATGATGACTGTGATGATGTGGTAGAAGCAGCTGATGTAGAGGACGTGGCAGAAGCAGCTGATGTGGAGGTTTTAACAATTTTTGTGTTTCTTATGGAAACTCAACTCGAAGTATCGAAGTTCTGACACTAGAGTTCTCCTGGCGGTCACCTTTAGCAGTCGGTTAAAGAGTTGCATACTGCAGAACCCACTTGAACTTAAAACCTCCTTCAAATGAATCAATTATTTCTTCGTTTTTATCAACAGTGACTGCTAAATCTTGATCCTTTTCGGGCTTGTTCACTTTGATTCTTTGCGTTAAAGGGGAAACGTTGGTTCCCAAGTATATATTGGCCGCCTCAAACATGTGGTTTGCAGTGAGGCCATCAAACTCTTCAATGACAACATCGAGTCGAGATGAAAAGCGTTCGGATATCCTTTGGAAACTCGAAAATAAGTAGTCCTCGATCGGTTTGGGGACGAGGGAATTGAGGAAGATTGCGGAGGCGGTGATATATGCAGCAGCTGATATAATGTCATTTGGAGACGGCAGAGATTCTCTTGAAGAGACCACCATCTTCTCTGTTCCTACTATTCTTCACCTTAGAGACTTTGCATATAATGCAATCGGAAAAGTTTCTTGGCCGGCAAGAAGAAGAAGCAGCAGCAGCGGCAAAAGGATTCTAAAGAATTCTGGATTTCTGGGTCAAGAATAGAAACTCTCGACACACGTGGCGTGGGCTGGGTTGAGAGTCCAAGATTTCTCTAAGTCTTTTTTTTTTTTTTTCTTTAAGGAATAACTTTTACGAATACTGACTTGTGAAAGTCACGACAGTTTTATATATATTTTTTTTTTAAGGACTTATAAAAAGAAGAAACTAATAGATTATTTTCTGTTTTTATAAAATTAAGAAATTTTTCTCTAATATATTAGGGTTTTTTTGCCCCAAGTTTTCTTTGTGATTGGGCCACTGTTTTTTCAATTTTAACCAAAAAAAAAAGAATTTTAAAATAAATTAAAATATTAATTGATCACAACGATTTATTTAATAATAAAGACAAGAGTTTTCAGTGCCCGTCAACTCTTTATCCTCTCTAAGACAGTATAGTCAGGCTTTTCACGTGGTGTGTGTGACAAACAAAGTGGAATGATATAGACTTGTTTCTTCAATTGTTTTAATCAAACAAGATATAACAAAATCTTTCTACTTTAACTAATAATAGTGACCTTTTAGTTCGTTCTTGTCAGAGACTCGGAAATGAGACACACGTTTCACATACTATTCTATTTGGCAAGTTTTGACGTCGGAGGAAATATCTAAAATACTAGTACTCTCTCCCTTTTCTTTTTTCTCAAATATCACATTCTTAGTACCCCACTGCTGGATTGATAGATAAAGGGCTCGACAAATGCCTCTATGTTTGGGGAATATGCGGACTCCACTTGAAAAATCTAAAAACGAAGACTCCATCATAGGAAAACCTTAATTCAAATGTCAACGTTGCCTGAGAACAATAAATGGAAAGAGAAAATCAAATCATTCTCATATCTTGTATTCATTTTTCTCCCCTTCGTTTCTGGCTCAGTGTATATTTTAGGTAACAAGTCTGGATCTAGAAGTGCAAAAACATCTTGACCCAAGTTCTACATGTTAAACAACAAACATCACGGTAAGTATAAAACTAAAAGCCTTCATATAGAAGTAGAGAGCAACCCAAAGCCTTCATTACACCAGAATAATCAAGAAATAGAGAGCAACTCACAAATGCATCAGAAATGAAGTTCAAATACGACCCCTACAATGGAACCATTGAGCTCCAGAGGACAACAATGATCCGTGTAAATTACTTGCAGAGAAGTGCCAATGCAAAATACCACAATTCCTACACATAACTGGGAGAACAAGAAAGACCTCTATGGATAATATGATTATCTGAGGACCCTTTGTGCTAGATTACACACAGAGAAGAATGATAATTATAAAGGAGTACCAGAAACATGAAGAACTTGATCATAGGATGTTACAATGCCTGCTGTAGTAATCGTCATTAATCACATACCAAACATCACATCTCTGGCATGTTTTTGGCAGAGTCTCATCCTTCTTGGATGAGAAGAATGATCCGTGTAAATTACTTGCAGAGAAGTGCCAATGCAAAATACCACAATTCCTACACATAACTGGGAGAACAAGAAAGACCTCTATGGATAATATGATTATCTGAGGACCCTTTGTGCTAGATTACACACAGAGAAGAATGATAATTATAAAGGAGTACCAGAAACATGAAGAACTTGATCATAGGATGTTACAATGCCTGCTGTAGTAATCGTCATTAATCACATACCAAACATCACATCTCTGGCACGTTTTTGGCAGAGTCTCATCCTTCTTGGATGAGAAGAATGATCCGTGTAAATTACTTGCAGAGAAGTGCCAATGCAAAATACCACAATTCCTACACATAACTGGGAGAACAAGAAAGACCTCTATGGATAATATGATTATCTGAGGACCCTTTGTGCTAGATTACACACAGAGAAGAATGATAATTATAAAGGAGTACCAGAAACATGAAGAACTTGATCATAGGATGTTACAATGCCTGCTGTAGTAATCGTCATTAATCACATACCAAACATCACATCTCTGGCACGTTTTTGGCAGAGTCTCATCCTTCTTTTCTTCTTTTGGAGGACCAATGCTGGTTAGTTGTGCATATCTTCTGAACTTCCTTACCTGTTTAATGATACACACAGGATCTGCTTCACCAATTACTGTCACTGTACTTTTGGCTGGGTCAAGTTGGATGGAATTTATCCCCTCAATTTTAGATATCAACCTCATCACCTTCATTCTGCACCTTGAACAGAGTAGATCAACTGACACTACTGTTTTCTGCAGTGAAAATGGAATCAATGTCCTTAGTACATTTTCTGCACCTATGAAATAAAAGAGCTATGACAGACGGCAGAAAGTGTCAGGGGAAACAGAGAATGGCATATTCCACAGACATTAAATAAAACAAGATACAAAAATACTGAAATAAGCAACATGTAACGGAAGAATAATACTTCAATCCAAAATAGAACCTTTACGATCAATGGCATGATACCAAACGCAAATATAGTGTTCAATTGTGTCAGAGAAAACTGATGTGCTGTTCTCAATTTTATCTAGGAGATGCTACTTACTTATATAGTTATATAGTTAGTTCACCACAGAGTCATTATGTTATGAATTCCCAGTCTATTTTTCTGTTGGAGGGTTAATTACTTCTTAGTCCTAGGTCTGGTACAGTAGTAAATGGACTGACAGTATGTGTTGGTGACTAGGAGTAAATGCTTGTCAGAAGGCTATTCAGTGATTACCCAATGGCTATAACTTTACCCTCTACATTTAATGTGGACTTGGTTCTCTCCCTTTCTACCCAGTGGGTGCACCACTGCACTGAACTAGCGCAGAGGATAAAAATGAATTTAAACTACCATCGCTAACAGAGTCATGTAGATGCTTCACAAATTACAGTTCCCCTAACTACTCGCAAGGCGGTTTGTTGCAAAGCCATATATTCCTATGTATGCATGCATATCTTGTGTTTTCTCTGAGAATTTTGGCCTTGTTCAATAACATGGAATATTAATACTTTTCAAGACTATCACAGGTTTGACTTGGAACAATTTTAATTTATAGGGCTTAACTATGTGTATGCAACAGCTCAGCTTGCAGCTCAATAGTCGGAAAGATTTCTTCCAAGTGCTAATAGGGATGCTCTCCAAGAGCTAACGGTGATAAGAAGCAAGAGAAAAACGTAAAGTAAGCAGTCAAGGAGATGATCCTAATACCCGGTTTAGCACATGGTATAAGATTATATGGAATGTTGTCTAAAAATCCTTTGCAGCCACAACGTAGTAATAACCCAACCCCAGAATTCATGCTAACAAAAGTTCGATGTTACTTTTGTTCATTTATTTATTGAGAAAGAGAAAGGCAGACAGACCTTTGAAGTCAGGAAGTAGGACCAGCCAGCAGACAGCCCCACAATCATCAGCAATATGCACATTCAAGAATTGCCTCTGATTACAGCAAGCAGTACGCGCTCAAGATTGTTTTGAGATTGCCTGGATGACAAAGTGCTTCAGCAGCTGCCAATCAAAATGTGATCTTGCACGCGAAGCAACCAAATTAAAAGCTAATCAACTAAACAAATCTTGCTTTTGTTAAGGACATAGATTGTAAGATCAAGTCCTACATGTCAGCTTTACATTGCCTAAGTATGAATTTATGTGGTACAATTCCTTTTCACACAGGATAAAATCATATGATTACAGGCCGATTTTTCGGAATTAAATCAATCGTAACACTGCAGAACATCCAAAAACATCCTGTAACCTCCTTTGGATAAGTTGGAGGCCTCCTGGAAACTGAACCAGGTACTGGGAGGAGTAGAGTGACTGGAAAATAAAATGAGAAAATATTCTTAACATGGCAAACATCTCTGGTGCATATGAATATGATGAATGAGTATTGTGCCATTTTAAACCCACAAGAACATAATAAGCATGGTCAAATTCCAGGTATGAAGAGTTACATAGTGCCACCTAAAACACAATATATATATATATATATATATATATATATATATATATATATATATATATTTATTTATTTATTTATTTATTTATTTATTTATTTATTTATTGTGTTTTAGGTCCCCAGTCATTTTCTTGACCAAAAATGGTTCCATTGAAATGGGAATTGCAAATCAAATTGTTGAATTTTCTGTCCATACCTCACATTGCAACAATGCTACAGTCAAAAAGGTCTTTCCAATATACAAGTTTGTTCAATAAGCAAGTACGATGACATGCAGAATACAACATTTTCACTTTTTAGAATTCATTTTGTTAGACCACAATAGGTTACAACAACAACTGCATACAAATTTGAGGCTGACCCTCAAATTTGAGGGTTACAAGTAAAATTATGGAAGATTACAAATATGTGAGTGTAGTGGCCAACTGAGGTTTGATTTATACTCAATATTCTTGTCCTTCAGCGCAGCAAGCCATTTCCTCAGCCCAAAGTTATTGACTATCCAGCTGTGCGAATAAATAGCTCATGTGGACTTGGGATGGTAAGGCAACAAAGTAGTTGATATGTCACATTCCTTGTAGGGAAGGAAAAGTCTGATCTGTCACTTTCTGCATGGGTCTTCACTTAATCTCTGATCTCTGTGAAACTAGAGTAAACAACCACTTAGATCAGATATGTACACCCAACAAAGGTTCCAAAGCAGAATTTCATTTACTGAACAACACTACCAGAGTAGGAACATGGGCAAATATACAGTAAAATACGTGCATTCCAGGAACATTCCTTTTTTTCCTCATAAAATTGGAGGCAAACCAAATCAGATTGCCCCATTAACTACTTCACAATAATGATCCTTGATTGTGTTGCAGTTATTCAAATCAGTATAAGAGGATGGTGATTAACTTTACCGTCAGCTCCATGCTTAGAAGATCAAGAAAATTACTGTGAAATCAACAAAATATTTCTTAAGGTATTCATCAAAACCACCCAAATTCCACTTCATTCGTCCCTCCCCCTGAAAAAATAAAAACCAAAATAATAATAGAAGACAAGAAAGCCAGAGTTATGCGTATAGTTAAACACACATTGTCTTCGTGCATCATTCAAAACTATGATTTTTCGTCGAAGTACACTCCCTCTCAACATGTTTGTATTCATTAATCAAGGTTAACGAAGTGCAGAATTTTCTTTGTATATACAAAGTATCAAGTGCACAAGTCTCCCGATGCTTAGTGCTCTAAGAGAGGAATAGGAATCATGTAAAAGTCAAGAAATTCAAATTTAGAAAAAGACAGCATGTAATAGTATGAAACCAATATGCCCATTGACAAAAGAAATAGATAGTTAGGAAATTCAAAATTAACTAAATAAGTGGATTTATTTTCCACATGGCAGGAAGAGTCTTTGCCTTGGCAATCACAAATTCAAATACCAAATAAAGGGGTCACAGCCTGATTAAAACAAAATAACTGTTCACAGCAAAGCCGCGACACAGTCCAATGAAGACGAAACAAATTTATGCAAAACCTAAAAAATCAACACTTAAGACCTTGTAACCAGTTTCAAATTACCTGCAAATATGTTTAGTATGAGAATCATCCTTTACCGAACTCCCTTTGTCTGGATACAAATTCTCTGCAGTACATACATTGTTTTCGAGATAAGGCTTTGTTTTAACCATCTGAGCATAGAACTGAACAATCTCCTGGTCTAATTCATAGTAGTACTCCATTTTTGTCAAAGGTTTCATGTCCAGGTCTATAAAAGAAACCTGCATAATATGAAAAATCACGAGTGACCAAGCAAGTGAAGACAAAACATGATTGCTGAAATTAGAGAAATTTCATGAAAATTTTCAGTATTGGCATAGCAAGCTATTAAGCGAGCAACAGATAGCAAAATGCTTTCAATATGAAATTGGTCTTGGAAGCTTAAAAACAGATGTGAAAAGGGGCACAAATAGCAACCATGTCAATGCAATTTTCAGCATTGGAATGAAGCTATGCAGTCCGTACTGCATCATTTTCATCAGAATAACACCATCAGATTGATTTAATTAAGACAAGACTTGAAAAACAATCCAGTTCTTTCAAAAGGTATGTATGATTTGAGAGAAATGACTCTAAACTAGCTTGCTTAAAAAAGGCTATTCTCTGTTTTAGAAGACATGCATGGGATCAGAGCAGAAGGAAAAATATATGTACCTTGTAGTCAAAAGATTGATTGGTCGATTTCAGAACAAGAATATCATACAAAGAACCTGCAGCCCTTTTTTCTCTGGGTCGAAAACTGAGCATCATACTCAAGTCCTTTGCAGTTGCAGCTATCAAATAGTCTCTCACAATTCTCAAGCTTTCCTCCAATGGCTTGGAATGCAAATTGATATATCTATTTGAAAGTTTATTTTCATTTATATTTCTACACAAAATACAAGACTGAGAAACAATGTCATAATATGCATGAATTGCGCCTTCAATGTCAATACTATCACGTTTCTGGACATCAAGAAGCCGATCTAGTAATCCTGATCTGTAAAGTACCTCGGAGACAAGCTCCAAAAAATGCTCCGTACGCATCCCATCTTCTGCTCCAATGATGCACTTAAGTGCACTTTCAAAATCTTCCCCAACAACGTCACTAGTACTTTTAGTGCCGCCACCCAAGCCACCAAATATTAGGGAACCATTCAAGAAAACTCTGAAATTGTTCTGAGGGGTTCTATAAAGGGCCTTTATGGCTTTGTGTACTCTATCCTTAGATCCAGCGAATAAATCTAGCGGATCATATTCACTTACTTCTGATATCTGATACAAAAGATGAAAACATACATAAACTCCAAAGTGATAGGAGCCTTGTGCAATAGCATATCAGGTATAAGGTTTCAAGCTGACAAAAGAAACACTATGCAATGAAGCAACTAAAATTGACAACTTCACTAAATATCATCTTTGTCTCAACATAAAAATGACAAAAAAGTGAGCATTCACCTTTCCTTCATGCAACTTTAGAGCCTGGTGCATCTTAAAACGAGTCACGCTTCTTTTAATGGCGTTTCCTTCCTCTATGTATTTTGACTCTGGCAGAAATCCACACTTGGGCTGCTTGTGAAACAAGTATGTCAACAAAACTCAAGTAACATCAAAATGGTCAATAGCAACAAAAGCAGAAAGGTAATATAAAGAAAAGAGGGAAGCACCTTGATCTCAACACACACACACAATTCCTGTTCAAGAAACCCTGAGGAAATCAACAAAACTTAGTAAGTACAAGCAAAAATGAAATAAAAAGAATATTAACCCACAAGAGCACATACATTAAATTCATAACTAAATAAAGAACAACTAAATTTGTTCAAGCATGTAAATGTATTGGTCAAACAGCATATACAAACAACAATTCCAAGTCAACAACCAGCATGTGACAAGGATCAGAAGAATAGAATATTTAGAAATAGAAATAAGACAGACTAACGACTCATGTTACAGACAAATGCCTTGTATGACTGTACTTATGTGAAACAATTTTCAAAAGGTACCAATAAGAAAATAAGACTTGAATATTAAAAATGCAGTTCATTTTTCTACTCCCTTCCCCACCCACCAAACTTCCCTCCCAACCACCCCCACCAACAAAAAAACAAAAGAAAAAAGAAACATGTTTGGTTTTTAATTATTATCTGAAGTACCGCTGCATAATGCCAATTTGCAAGACTGCCAACAAAATTGGCCAAGAGGAGAAGTCCTAAAGTCTCTTCCACTAACAAATGAAGCAATTAAGGAAGTTGCACCTTAAATAGAATGCAGCAGGAAAAGAATGAAGATAATTAGTTTACATTTTCTTAACTCCTGATATCCCATACTTTTGTTCCTCTGAGAACAAAAGTTGGTGTTGAAGAAAGGAAATTTTCTTTTCAATCCATCTGTCATAAATTAACTTGGATTCACATATAAATTGGTTTTTCTTGGTTGAAAAACTGTAAATGAAACACCTATTCTCTGAAGATTGATCAACTTCACTTATAACCAAGAAGTGAAGAGAGAAATTCTGAATCCAAAGAGATAGGGCATAAAGAAGTGTAATGAAGTACAAGTAACTTTCACCCTGGATTGACTTAAGCCACTGCTGAAACCCTACTCCAGAAAAATAGCGAATAGATCCCCATGTTCCAAGAATGCAAACATGAAGAAATAGAAAGAAATAAAATAGTGAATATTAAACTCCTCGATTCATCTCAATTTTTAGATATTCTCATCCATTCTTCGTTCTTGCAAATTTTTAATCTTAGCAAGTGATGTTTTTCTTTTTCTTTTCCTGCTTTATCACCAGATATATGTTAAAAGGAAATGTTTTTCTGCAAGCATATATACTGTAGGTTATAATAAGGATGACTGGAACAGGAAGCAATCTTTTACAAGCATTTGAGAATAAGTACCGTGGGGGAAAACTGAATGATCAGATATCAGAAGAACAGAATCGCACAGGAGATTGACCTTGCCAGCATTAACCCGCCAAGAAGGACGTTGAGAAAGAACTTTCTTCTCAACTGCCTCAAGAAATTCCTTGGAAACACGTATATGCGTCTGCAAAGTTGCAAGAAAAAGAGAACAAAAGCTGATTATGAGATGGAGGAAGAAAATTTGATGTTATGCATGTAGGCTTAAATCTGCTATGAAATCATTTGCCAGACAACAATTTACTGTGTGGATTAGTGTATGACTTCCAGCTCTTAGTTCTTCTGCAGCAAAATGTTAAAATGTCAACATAACTTGCGAAGGGAGTATATGGATCATGAACCACAAACTCTCAAAATGAAAAATAAACGAACACAATGTGAACAGCATAATTGCCTTTTTACGCTTTAGTGGCATCCAACAGATGACATTTTAGTTAATTAACTATGAAACAAAAAAAGGGCTCCAAAGGAGTGGACCAACAATAGAATTCTGCAGCTAAGAAAGTGCAATTTAC
The DNA here is from genome assembly GCA_026120185.1 of Voacanga thouarsii. NCBI lineage: Eukaryota > Viridiplantae > Streptophyta > Magnoliopsida > Gentianales > Apocynaceae > Voacanga > Voacanga thouarsii. The sequence continues at coordinate 2,087,555 of JANUWF010001636.1, read as the reverse complement.
CCAACATTTAGGGCATACCAAAGAAAATTAGAATGACAACCATAATGGATGGTGCTAAGAGATTATGATGATAGGTCATAGTTTACACAGTTGGTCGAGAAGACTTGAATATAATGAAATGAAATCCCTGCAGAAACAATCAAGGGCAAAAACATACCCCAGGATCAACATGTGTAGAACCTAACAACCGGGACATTATATGCTTTACATATAGATGCTCTGCAATTTCCCTTGTTGGGGCTGATATGAGCTCTTCTATTTCTTTCCACAAGAGGCATTCATGCGACGTTAAAGCTGAATGACCATTCTCGCTTTGAGATCCGTTTTTCGAAGTCTTTTGTATCCTTAACACTTTTCCAATCTGGCAGATCAAATAAAATTTGGCAGTGAGATATTTAAAAAAAAAAAATCCAAATCTTGAATTCTGTGTCAAAGGTCCAACTCCCAAATTTCAAAAACCTATAGGAATGATAGTGTCCTAGAATAGAAGGAAAATTCCCCTACTTGGGTAAAACAATAACAAAAAGTGAAAACTCATTGGCATTAGTGAAAAAAAAATTTAAAAAAAATAGATAGCATTCACCAATGTTCTATTGCACACACACACACACACTCTCTCTCTCTCTCTGTGTTTTATGTGTCCATATCAGCTTTCATATTGATGTTGCATACACAAAATAAATGCCTCATTTCCACTTCCAAATACAGAATTCCAATCAAGAAACCCAATACCACAAGCAGGAATTAGAAAGTTCATTTCCTGACCCTTTTTTTTATTATTTATTTAACCATCACAAACTCCTTGCAATTTTAGATTGGCTGTCACACCCACAGCAGATGAGAAAAGTTAAAACTTTTTTCAAAAAATATAAGTTCAAAATTCCCAAAGTAACCAAGACAGAATGCACGCAAGATATCATTTTGCAACAAGAACAAGTTTGACTGATAAAATTGCAAGAAATTTTCAAGTGAAAATGCATAAAAGAATTATTAGGGGAAAAAAACGTACAAAAGTAGAAGAATTTCCAGAATAAGAAAGAACAAGATTAACAGCTCCTTCCCCTCTGTAACACCACTCACTCGCGTCCTTTGCCTTCAATTCCACAGCCATCAACTGCTAATATGCACAACTACACGTTAAAAACACCTCTACATTACCTACAATGCAAAACGCATATCGTAACGTACCTCGATTCGACAATTAAAAACAAGACGTAAGTAGACCGGCGGAGAAGAATAGGTTTTAGAGCGGCCAAAACCCTAACTTCTCTGCTGAATTCGGCTCCGCAATTCAGAGATCGGTCGGAATCGGCGAATACTGCTTGCGTTTTGACTTTTGCGTCGACTGATAAAGAGTATAACGCACTTGAGAGTTACTACGTGAATGAGTAGTAACTTTCAAAGTGTATCGAATTCTGTGCGATTCGTATTGATATGTGTGCGCCGTTTGAAAACCTTGATAAAGACACGTGGCGATCTGTGAGGTATCCTTGACCTGAGCCGTGAGTGCATGAACTTTTGGAATCCACTAATGACAATTCTTCGTTTCTTTTCTCCTTGTTTGATATTTTTCCATTGCACGAAAGAAAGAACGCAAAATAAAAGGGTAAAATAGATATTAATAATTTTTATTTATAATTTTTAAAAAAATTTATTAAATGTTTACAAATTACTTCATCTATTTTATTATTATGAATTATTGGGATCTTTATTAATTAGTGGAGGCTCCACTAATTATGAATTTATGTGAATTATTAGAAGATTTTTATGGATGTTCACCATTTAGTAGAGACACCACTAATTAAGATTAGTGGAAGATGATGAATGCCATGATGTAATCCACTAATTAGAGCTCTATAAATAGAGCTATTCTCTAAGCTTGTAACACACCATTATTTTGTGAAAGAAAGATTAGTGAAAGAAAGATTAGAGAAATTTGTGAGAGAAAAGAAAGAGAGAAATTCTTGTGCAAAATAGTTAGAGTTTTATTAGTGTGTAGTGTGAAGATTTTATTCTAACACTACCCTAATTTTATAACACGTTATCAGCAAGAGTCTCTACCGGTACAAAAGCTAGAAGACTAAGCACGAGTTTCTGCCGTTACCAAAGCCAGAAGACAGGTACGCATTTATTGATCTCTATAGCTAACATCGCGAAACTCGAATTTGTAGCCCTTGATATTTCTGGAAAAAATTATATGTCATGGGTTCTCGATGTAGAAATGCATCTAAATGCTGAAGGCCTTAGTGAAACTATTCAAGCAAATAATAGTGCATCTGCACAACACAAGGCTAAAGCTTTGATTTTTATTCGTCGTCATCTCGATGAAAATTTGAAAATGGAATATCTTACCGAAAAAGATCCATATGGCCTATGAGTAAATTTAAAAGAAAGATTTGACCACCTGAAAATGGTCGTACTACCTACTGCATGGTATGAATGGTTGTACCTGAGGTTGCAAGTTTTTAAAACCGTGAATGAATATAGCTCCGCAATGTATAAAATTACATCTCAATTAAAATTATGCGGAGAAAAAGTGACTGATGAAGATATGTTGGAGAAGACATTCTCCACCTTTCATGCCTCGAATATTGTCCTGCGACAACAATATCGAGAAAATGGGTATACAAAATTTACTGATTTAATTATCGCCCTCCTCATTGCGAGAGAAAAATAATGAGTTATTATTGAGAAATCATGAAGCCGGACCAAGCGGCTCTACGAGCACTCCCGAAGTGAATGTCTGTTGGCTCCAGCAGAAGCCATCGTTATAGTCGTGGTCGTGGCCGTGGCCGTGACCGTGGTCGTGGTTATGGTCGTAGACACGCTCGATATTTCCCTTATCACAATTATAATCAAAGCTGTGAGAAATACTGGCCACCGAAGTGGAACGAGAAAAGATCATAAGGGAAAAGAAAAAGAAATTGAAGAAAAGCATGAGGATATATGTTATAGATGTGGCATGAAAGGTCATTGGTCACGAAAGCGTCAGTACGGCTAAGCATTTAGTTGAATTGTATCAAGCTTCATTGAAAAATAAAAATGTGGAAGCAAATTTTTCTCAACATCCAATAAATAATGCTGAGGATGACGATAGTGATCCTGAAGATCTTAATATCAATATTACCCATATGGATGTATCGGATTTTTTGAACACCCGGACGGTAGGATAGACCATTTAATTGGTGATGGCGGTGTCCAAAAGAACTAAAGCCTCACCACGATATTTTTGTATTTTCATTTTCATTCTATTCTAATAATATTTACGTTTACATATATATATTTGTGTTCGGATGGCTGTTATTAATGATGATGTATGCATTATTGATAGTGGAACTACACACACCATACTAAAAAATGAGAAATATTTTTCGATCTCAAAATGGGAGAAATAAATATTTATACGATAAACGGTAGTGCAAATGTAATTGAGGGCTCAGGAAGAGCTAGTATATTGTTGCCTAAAGGAACAACAATTATTATTGATAAGGCACTATTTTCCTCAAAATCCAGAAGAAATTTATTGAGTTTTAAAGATATCGCGAGAAATGGGTATCATGTTGAAACAAATGAGGAAAATGGGATTGAGCATCTTTTTATTACTCAAATGCATTTGGGTAAGAAATCGGTATTAGAAAAGCTGCCGTCTTTTTCTCTTTGGTCTATATTTTGTAAAAATACGTACAATTGAAATTCATCATCTAGTAAACCGAAGTTTCTTGATCCTATTACTTTTAGCATTTGGCATGACCGGTTGGGTCATCGGGATCTACCATGATGAGAAGAATCATTGAGAATACACATGGTCATCCTTTAAAAAATAAAAGGATATTAACATCGAGAAAAATTCGCATGTCTTGCATGTTCCCTAGGAAAATTAATTGTTAAACCATCACCGGTAAAAGTAGGAGGTTGAAAGTCCTACATTTCTCGAAACAGATTCACGGAGATATTTGTGGACCTATTGATCCACCATGTGGACCGTTCAAATATTTTATGGTCTTAATTGATGCATCATCCCGATGGTCACATGTATGTTTATTATCTACTCGCAACCTGGCGTTTGCGAGATTACTTGCTCAAATAATTAAATTACGAGCACAATTTCCGGACCATCACATTAAAAATATCCGTTTGGATAATCTTTGGTGAATTTTCATCACATGCTTTTGATGCATATTGCATGTCAATTGGGATTAATGTTGAACATCCTGTAGCTCATGTTCACACACAGAATGGTCTTGCTTGAATCTTTGATTAAACGATTACAATTAATTGCTAGACCATTATTAATGAAAACAAATCTCCCAACATCTGCGCAGGGACATGCTATTCTACATCTTTGCAACACTTGTACGTATAAGACCGGCTAGTTATCATAAATTCTCTCCTTTGCAATTGGCTTTTGGGTCGAGAACCAAATATTGCTCATTTAAGAATTTTTGGGTGTCTTGTATATATTCCAATTGCACCAAACCAACGTACAAAGATGGGTCCTCAAAGAAGAAAGGGGATATACGTTGGATATGATTCTCCCTCTATTATCGGGTATGTTGAACCCACGACGGGAGATGTATTCACAGCAAGATTTGCTGATTGTCATTTTGATGAATCATTATTCCCTAAATTAGGGGGAGAACCAAAATAGCATAAAAAGGATCTTGCTTGGACAACATCATTAAATTATCTTGATCCGCGCACAAGCGCATGTGAACTTGAAGTTCAAAAGATAATTCATTTGCAAAGCATTGCAAATCAAATGCCGAGACGCTTTTGTTGACTCCGGAAGAGTTACAAAATCGCATATTCCAGCTATAAATGCTCCTATTCGAATTGAAGTTCCAGCAGAACAAAATATTATACCTATAGCTGCTGAGTCAAAAACACGCCAGAAGCGTGGCCGACCTCTTGGTTCTAAAGATAAAAATCCTCGAAAGAAAAGAGGATTAAATGATCCAGAAGATCATATTGAAGAAAAGAATGATAAAGACCAAGAGAGAACTGATGACAAAGAACCAGAAGTTGATGAAAGTAACACTGAAATTTCTATCAATTATACCACTTCGGTAGAAGTTGGAATCGGATAGAAAGCTGTTATTGATAATATATTTGCATACAATATATCTCTTGATGTTACACAGGATAATGATGATCCTGAACCAATATCGATTGATGAATGTCGGCATAGAAAAGATTGGCTGCAATGGAAAGATGCGATTCAATCGGAGTTAAATGCAACGACAAAACGTGAAGTCTTCGGACCTGCAGTCCGAACACCAGAAGGTATAAAACCTGTTGGCTACAAATGGATATTTGTGCGAAAGCGCAATGAAAAGAGTGAAATCGTTCGATATAAAGCGCGATTAGTAGCCCAAGGTTTTTCACAAAGACCAGGTATTGATTATGATGAAACTTATTCTCCTATTGTTGATGCTATTACACTCCGATATCTTATCGGTTTGGCGAGTACATGAAAAGATAGATATGCGCCTATTAGATGTTGTCACTTGCTTACTTGTATGGAAATTTAGAAAATGATGTTTACATGAAAATCCCCGAAGGATTTCATATGCATGAAGCATATAAACATTATCCTCGTGAAAATTACTCCATCAAGTTGCAGAAATCATTATATGGCTCTGAAGCAATACAGGCGCATGTGGTTTACACGTCTTAGTGAATATTTATTGAAAGCGGGATTTAAAAATGACCAGGTATGTCCATGCGTTTTTATTAAGAAATCTGGTTCTAAATTTGTGATATTAGCTATATATGTTGATGATATTAATCTTATTGGAACTCCTGAAGAGCTCCAAGAAACAATTGATTATTTAAAAGAGAATTCGAAATCAAGGATTTTGGTAAAACCAAAATTTGCCTTGGTTTACAAATTGAACATTTGGAGAGTGGAACATTTATTCATCAATCAACATATACAGCAAAAGTGCTAAAAAGATTTTACATGGACAAAGCACATCCATTGAGTATTCCAATGATCGTGCGATCATTAAATGTGGATAAAGATCCTTTCCGACCTCAAGAAAATGATGAAGAACTCCTTAGTCCTGAAGTACCATATCTCGAGTGCAATTGGTGCATTGATGTATCTTGCTAATAATACACGACCTGATATTGCTTTTGCTTGTCAATTTATTAGCAAGATTTAGTTCTTCACCAACACGACGACATTGGAATGGAATTAAACAAGTCATTCGATATCTCCAAGGTACAATTGATCTCGGATTATTTTATTCAAATAAAACCAGTCCAACATTGATAGGTTATGCGAGATCGTTGGTTATTTATTTGATCCACATAAAGCACGTTCTCAAACGGGCTATCTATTTACATGTGGAAATACTGCTATATCATGGCGTTCTACGAAACAATCTATAGCAGCTACTTCTTCAAATCATGCTAAAATTATAGCCATTCATGAAGCAAGTCGAGAATGTGTATGGCTAAGATCCATGATTCATTATATCCGAGAAAGTTATGGATTATCATCAATCAAAGGTATTCCAACTCCTCTTTATGAAGACAATGCAGCTTGCATAGCTCAATTACGAGGAGGATATATTAAAGGAGATCGGACAAAACATATTTCACCAAAATTCTTCTTTACTCATGAACTCCAGAAGAAAGGTGAAATTGATGTGTTACAAATTCGGTCATGTGATAACCTCGCGAGATATTTTCACGAAGACTTTACCGATCGCAACATTTGAAAAGTTGAGATATAAAATCGGTATGCGTCGGTTTAAAGATTTAAAGGAATCATCTCATCAGGGGGAGTAATAAATAGACATATAGAATAGTGTACTCTTTTTCCTTCACTAGATTTTTTTCCCACTGGGTTTTTATCTAGTAAGGTTTTAACGAGGCATATTCTTTATGTAATTGATGGACATCCAAGGGGGAGTATTATGAATTATTGGGATCTTTATTAATTAGTGGAGGCTCCACTAATTATGGATTTATGTGAATTATTAGAAGATTTTTATGGATGTCCACCATTTAGTGGAGACACCACTAATTAAGATTAGTGGAAGATGATGTATGCCATGATGTAATTCACTAATTAGAGCTCTATAAATAGAGCTATTCTCTAAGCTTGTAACACACCATTATTTTGTGAAAGAAAGATTAGTGAAAGAAAGATTAGAGAAAATTGTGAGAGAAAAGAAAGAGAGAAATTCTTGTGCAAAATAGTTAGAGTTTTATTAGTGTGTAGTGTGAAGATTTTATTCTAACACTACCCTAATTTTATAACATTTATATTATTTATCCTTTTAATATTAATATTTTATTTTATAATATTTAATTCTTTACACATTTTCATATATCAATATTTTCAATATTTTAGTTGAACTAAACAACTTTTTAAATTTCTCTATCTTTATATCTCTCGAAAAAATTACCAAATCAAATCTCTCTTCTCTCCCTCCTCTCTAATGCTTCTCTGAATAGATAAAAAATTTCATAAATAATTAATCACCTTGTACTTAATATGAAATGAAAAAAGTACCATAATATATCATTTCAATTTAGAGCTGATACATGTCACCCACAGATAAATTTTATTAAATTCACATAATATTCATTTGAATTCAATGAATTTAAATAACTTTATCATGTGTCAATCCAAAACATTATCACGTATCACAATGGGAGCATTCCACAGCTCTATATATATATATATCCATTTCTCCTTCAATTATATAAGTGACGGTTTCTTTAATTTGTAAAAAGCAAAAGAATAAAGTTATAAAAAAAAGAAAAAAAAGATTATAAATAAAGGTGAAAAAGGTTCATGAGACAATGTTTTGAGACAAATTTCATATAACTTCCTTTTGTGGATCAATAAAGATTGGTAAATTTTGAATTCAGATTTTATGGCTTTGCTATGAAATACTTTTATTAGTTAATTGATTATAGAAATAATATATTATTTTAAAATCTGTATTAGAGGGTTAAACTTGTAAATTTTGTAATAGACTAACCCATCAAGGAATTATGGCTGTTTTGGAAATATATATTTGGTTGTAATGGCTTAGGTCGTGTCGTTGTCACTAATTTTTCATTTAGCAAGGGGAAAAAAATCATCTCTTGGTTCTTATAGCTACAAAATTCACAAAACAAGAAAAAATTTTGAAAAATGTAGAAAATATATACTCTCATATTTCAAAGTTGAATGACTAAATTCTTATTATGGGATGTTCGAAAATAAATTTCTACTTTTTCAATGTATATATATATATATATATATATATATATATATATATATATAATTTTGTTTATACTGTTACGACGGATCTTATACATATAAGGGATATAAATTTTCCTAACACATAATAATTGTATACCACCAACTTCTTTATATTTTAGGGGACTAAGTTCTTTAATTATTAATAAGGCAATATGGAAAATAGTTAGAATAATTTTTTTAAAAAAAAAAATTATGTCAAATAAAAATAAATATTTAAATCTCAATGAAAGAAGTATTCCGAAAATCTTAAAATATAGTATAACTTTCATCCTAAAAGATTTTACTCTAAAGGAGAAGTATTAGTCCATAAAGAAATATGTAGTACTTACTCTGAAATCTTGTGAAAAGTTGAAAGGTATTTTGAGGGTGAAGGTAGATTATTACTTCAGCTCTTACTTTAGAAGCTATAATAAGATGCTAATTGTTGACCGATATTTCACAAAGAAGTCTCCTTTTTTCGTTTGGTTAGAATGAAAGTTATTAGTTCCAGTGGTGGGGGGGGGGGGGGGGGGGGAGGACCCTGAAGATTTTGGAAAACCCTCTCTCTCTCTCTATATATATACTCTCTCAACAAAAATTTTTAATATATTTTAATATAAACTATTCTTAGGAAAAAAAATTCTAAAAAATATTTGTTAATATTATTACTCTAACTTAAAAATTATAATTATAATATTGGTATTATTTATATATTTTTTTACTTATTAATAAAATATTTTAAATTTGTTGAAATAAATAAATTTATATTAAATATAAAGTCAATAAAACTATAATAATTTAATTTTTGTTATAAAATTAGGGTAGTGTTAGAATAAAATCTACACACTACACACTAAGAAAACTCTAACTATTCTTTGCACAAGAATTTCTCTTCAAACTTCTCTCTTTCTTTCTCTCACAATTCTTTCTCTAATCTTTCTTTCACTAATCTTTCTTTCACAAAATAATGGTGTATTACAAGCTTAGAGAATAGCTCTATTTATAGAGCTCTAATTAGTGGAATACATCATGGCATACATCATCTTCAACTAATCTCAATTAATGGTGTCTCCACTAAATGGTGGACATCCATAAAAATCTTCTAATAATTCACATAAATCCATAATTAGTGGAGCCTTCACTAATTAATAGAGATTCCAATAATTCATAACACTCCCCCTTGGATGTCCATCCATACATAAAGAATATGCCTCGTTAAAACCTTACTAGATAAAAACCCAGTGGGGAAAAAAATCTAGTGAAGGAAAAAGAGTACACTATTCTATATGTCTATTTATTACTCCCCCTGATGAGATTATTCCTTTAAATCTTTAAACCGACGCATACCAATTTTATATCTCAACTTCTCAAATGTTGCAGTCGGTAAAGTCTTCGTGAAAATATCTGCGAGTTTGTCACATGACCGAATTTGTAGCACATCAATTTCACCTTTCTTCTGGAGTTCATGAGTAAAGAAGAATTTTGGTGAAATATGTTTTGTCCGATCTCCTTTAATATATCCTCCTCCTAATTGAGTTATGCAAGCTGCATTGTCTTCATAAAGAGGAGTTGGAATATCTTTGATTGATGATAATCCACAACTTTCTCGGATATAATGAATCATGGGTCTTAGCCATACACATTCTCGACTTACTTCATGAATGGCTATAATTTCAGCATGATTTGAAGAAGTATCTGCTATAGACTGTTTCGTAGAACGCCATGATATAGCAGTATTTCCACATGTAAATAGATAGCCTGTTTGAGAACGTGCTTTATGTGGATCAGATAAATAACCAGCATCTGCATAACCTATCAATGTTGGACTGGTTTTATTTGAATAAAATAATCCGAGATCAATTGTACCTTGGAGATATCGAAGGACTTGTTTAATTCCATTCCAATGTCATCGTGTTGGTAAAGAACTAAATCTTGCTAATAAATTGACAGCAAAAGCAATATCAGGTCGTGTATTATTAGCAAGATACATCAATGCACCAATTGCACTGAGATATGGTACTTCAGGACCAAGGAGTTCTTCATCATTTTCTTGAGGTCGGAAATGATCTTTATCTGGTCATTTTTAAATCCCGCTTTCAATAAATATTCACTAAGACGTGTGAACCACATGCGCTCAGATTGCTTCGAGCCATATAATGATTTACGCAACTTGATGGAGTAATTTTCACGAGGATAATGTTTATATGCTTGAGCATATGAAATCATTCGAGGATTTTCATGTAAACATTATTTTCTAAATTTCCATACAAGTAAGCAGATGACAACATCTAATAGGCGCATATCTATCTTTTCATGTACTTGCCAAGCTGATAAGATATCGGAGTGTAATAGCATCAACAACGGGAGAATAAGTTTCATCATAGTCAATACCTGGTCTTTGTGAAAAACCTTGGGCTACTAATCGCGCTTTATATCGAACGATTTCACTCTTTTCATTGCGCTTTCGCACAAATATCCATTTGTAGCCAACGGGTTTTACACCTTACGGTGTTCGGACTGCAGGTCCGAAGACTTCACGTTTTGTCGGTGCATTTAACTCCGATTGAATCGCATCTTTCCATTGCGACCAATCTTTTCTATGCCGACATTCATCAATCGATATTGGTTCGGGATCATCATTATCCTGTGTAACATCAAGAGATATATTGTATGCAAATATATTATCAATAACAGTTTCTATCCGATTCCAACTTCTACCGGAAGTGGTATAATTGATAGAAATTTCGATGTTACTTTCATCAACTTCGGTTCTTTGTCATCAGTTCTCTCTTGGTCTTTATCATTCTTTTCTTCAATATGATCTTCCGGATCATTTAATCCTCTTTTCTTTCGAGGATTTTTATCTTTAGAACCAAGAGGTCGGCCACGCTTACGGCGTGTTTTTGACTCAGCAGCTATAGGTATAATATTTTATTCTGCTAGAACTTCAATTCGAATAGGAGCATTTATAGCTGGAATATGCGATTTTGTAACTCTTCTGGAGTCAACAAAAACGTCTAGCATTTGATTTGCAATGCTTTGCAAATGAATTATCTTTTGAACTTCAAGTTCACATGCACTTGTACGCGGATCAAGATAATTTAATGATGTTGTCCAAGCAAGATCCTTTTTATGCTTGTTTTGGTTCTCCCCTAATTTAGGGAATAATGATTCATCAAAATGACAATCGAGCAAATCTTCGTTGTGAATATATCTCCTGTCCGGGGTTCAACATACCTGATAATAGAGGGAGAATCATATCCAACGTATATCCCATTTCTTCTTTGAGGACCCATCTTTGTACGTTGGTTTGGTGCAATTGGAATATATACAACACACCCAAAAATTCTTAAATGAGCAATATTTGGTTCTGACCCAAAAGTCAATTGCAAAAGATAGAATTTATGATAACTAGCTGGTCTTATACGTACAAGTGTTGCAGCATGTAGAATAGCATGTTCCCAGGCAGATGTTGGGAGATTTGTTTTCATTAATAATGGTCTAGCAATTAATTGTAATCGTTTAATCAAAGATTCAGCAAGACCATTTTGTGTGTGAACATGAGCTACATGATGTTCAACATTAATCCCAATTGACATGCAATATGCATCAAAAGCATGTGATGAAAATTCACCAGCATTATCCAAACGGATATTTTTAATGTGATGGTCCGGAAATTGTGCTCGTAATTTAATTATTTGAGCAAGTAATCTCGCAAACGCCAGGTTGCGAGTAGATAATAAACATATATGTAACCATCGGGATGATGCATCAATTAAGACCATAAAATATTTGAACGGTCCACATGGTGGATCAATAGGTCCACAAATATCTCCGTGAATCCGTTCGAGAAATGTAGGATTTTCAGCTCCTACTTTTACTGGTGATGGTTTAACAATTAATTTTCCTAGGGAACATGCAGTACATGCGAATTTTTCTGATGTTAATATCCTTTTTATTTTTTAAAGGATGACCATGTGTATTCTCAATGATTCTTCTCATCATGGTAGATCCCGAATGACCTAACCGATCATGCCAAATGCTAAAAGTAATAGGATCAGTAAACTTCTGGTTTACTAGATGATGAATTTCAATTGTACGTATTTTTACAAAATATAGGCCAGTAGAAAAAGACGGCAGTTTTTCTAATACAGATTTCTTACCCAAATGCATTTGAGTAATAAAAATATGCTCAATCCCATTTTCCTCATTTGTTTCAACATGATACCCATTTCTGCGGATATCTTTAAAACTCAATAAATTTCTTCTGGATTTTGAGGAAAATAGTGCCTTATCAATAATAATTGTTGTTCCTTTATGCAACAATATACTAGCTCTTACGGAGCCCTCAATTACATTTGCATTACTGTTTATCGTATAAATATTTATTTCTCTCATTTTGAGATCAGAAAAATATTTCTCATTTTTTAGTATGGTGTGTGTAGTTCCACTATCAATAATGCATACATCATCATTAACAACAGCCATCTGAACACAAATATATATATGCAAACGTAAATATTATTAAAATAGAATGAAAATGAAAATACAAAAATATTAGGGTGAGGCTTTAGTTCTTCTGGACACTGCCATCACCAATTAAATGGTCTATCCTACCGTCTGGGTGTTCAAAAAAAATCCGATACATCCATATGGGTAATATTGATATTAAGATCTTCAAGATCAATATCATCATCCTCAGCATTATTGATTGGATGTTGAGAAAAATTTGCTTCCACATTTTTATTTTTCAATGAAGCTTGATACAATTCAACTAAATGCTTAGCCGTACTGACGGTTTCGTGACCAATGACCTTTCATGCCACATCTATAACATATATCCTCATGCTTTTCTTCAATTTCTTTTTCTTTTCCCTTATGATCTTTTCTGTTCCACTTCGGTGGCCAGTATTTCTCACAGTTTGATTATGATTGTGATAAGGGAAATATCGAGCGTGTCTACGACCATAACCACGACCACGGTCACGGCCATGGCCACGACCACGACTATAACGATGGCTTCTGCTGGAGCCAACAACATTCACTTACGGAGTCTTTGTTGAGCCGATTGGTGCAGCTTCATGATTTCTCAATAATAACTCATTATTTTTCTCTCGCAATGAGGAGGGCGATAATTAAATCTGTAAATTTTGTATACCCCTTTTCTCGATATTGTTGCTTGCAGGACAATATTCGAGGCATGAAAGGTGGAGAATGTCTTCTCCAACATATCTTCATCAGTCACTTTTTCTCCGCATAATTTTAATTGAGATGTAATTTTATACATTGCGGAGCTATATTAATTCACGGTTTTAAAATCTTGCAACCTCAGGTGCAACCATTCATACCGTGCAGTGGGTAGTACGACCATCTTCAGGTGGCCAAATCTTTATTTTAAATTTACCCACAGGCCATATGGATCTTTTTCGGTAAGATATTCCATTTTCAAATTTTCATCGAGATGACGACGAATAAAAATAAAAGCTTTAGCCTTGTGTTGTGCAGATGCACTATTATTTGCTTGAATAGTTTCACTAAGACCTTCAGCATTTAGATGCATTTCTGCATCGAGAACCCATGACATATAATTTTTTCCAGAAATATCAAGGGTTACAAATTCGAGTTTAGCGAGATTAGCCATAGAGATCAATAAATGCGTACCTATCTTCTGGCTTTAATAACGGCAGAGACTCGTGCTGTTTTCTGGCTTTAATAACTGCAGAGACTCGTGCTGATAACGTGTTATAAAATTAGGGTAGTGTTAGAATAAAATCTACACACTACACACTAAGAAAACTCTAACTATTCTTTGCACAAGAATTTCTCTTCAAACTTCTCTCTTTCTTTCTCTCACAATTCTTTCTCTAATCTTTCTTTCGCTGATCTTTCTTTCACAAAATAATGGTGTATTACAAGCTTAGAGAATAGCTCTATTTATAGAGCTCTAATTAGTGGAATACATCATGGCATACATCATCTTCAACTAATCTCAATTAATGGTGTCTCCACTAAATGGTGGACATCCATAAAAATCTTCTAATAATTCACATAAATCCATAATTAGTGGAGCCTTCACTAATTAATGGAGATTTCAATAATTCATAACAATTTTTACCTTTATTTTTTTATTTCTGAAGAGAATTTTTAACTTTCCAAATAAGCCTTTTATATCTAAAAGTCAACAAATAATTTCTAACTTCTTAAGAAGCTTTACACTCAAAAAAGACACTTAAAGACAACAAAAATAACAAAAGATTTGGACAAAAGCATATCGCACAGATATTCTCCAATTCAGAGCTCCTCATTGGCTCATTCTCTTATCTCTCCTTAGTTCTACTTTAGTTCTACTTTGGTACGTCTCTTGCTCATTTTGTTTTTTCTTTTTAACTCTTCAAATCTCAATATATTTTTTTAACTTTTACTTATTCTTACAATTTCAATTCCTACTTGAATTGTACTTTGCACTTTTCAATCATTAATTGTCATTTATTAACGTTAATTTGTTAATTTTTGTAATAGATTTTTATATAATCTTGGGATGAATTATTTAACTTGTTTGCACTTACCATTTATTAATTATTATCTATTAATTTTAATTTGTTAATTTTTGTACTAGATTTTTATATAATTTTTTTTTGAGGAAATTATCTTTTGAGTATATGCATGCATAATTTATGTTTAGTAAAATATTTACAAAAATTCTTTTTTTATTAGTCATAGACTTGTCTTATATATATATATATATATATATATATATATATATATATATATATATATATATATATTATCTAACTTAAATTAAGACATAAGACTACTTTTATTTCTTCTAAAATTTAAAAAAAAAATACAACTTTGTGTTGGTAAGTAAGAAAATATACTAACAAAATCAAACTAACAAATAATAGGATAGGGCATATGAAAAATTCAAATGATTTAATTAATTTTTAGAAAAAAGTTTAAGAATTTAAAATTTTTAATCATTTTTATTATTGGTATAAAAAGAAACAAATTGATATTGTTAACTAACAAAAAAATATATATATTGCAGGTCTTGTGGAATTCCTTATTTATGACAAGCAGAAAAGGCTTAACTCTTTTTTTAAAAAGAAATATTAAAATAATTATGAGAGTAGTATACCGCCCAAAATTGCCAAGGCTTGAGAACCAAAGTCTTAATCACCAAAGCCCCACTAAGTCTCCTTTAATTCTTCTAGTGCTCCTAAAGAAGCTAATATTGTAGAACATGGTCCAAGTTTGCATAGACCAATATGGGAATATCCAATAAATTAGTGAGATGAAATCCAATAGTTTTACTTGAATGCAAGACCATATTAAATTCAATTCTCTACTTATCCTTCTTTATTAGAAAAGCATCCTAGGCGATTTCAATATTTTTAGTTTAAACAATTTCCTTCTTGACTTGAGTATTCTCTAACTACAGATGCTGTATATGTTGGAAAGTATACCCTCAAAAATTATGTATTCTGTGTAAATACAATACAATAAAATATTCATTCATTCAATTTAGTTTATTTCTTATATTATTGCACATTTAGGGTCCAAGTATGACAAGTAATGATTTATGTGTTAGGTCGTTCTTCACAGTAAGGTATAGACCATGGGTACTTATCATACAAGTAAAACTAAGTTCTTAGTCGTTTTATGGAATTGGACATTTCAATAAGGTAAGACTATTATGCCATGAGTTTCAAAGAGGAATGGTTTACCTTGAATCGGTGAGTAGTTTACTCGCATCACTGGTATAAGCGTATTTCGAATACGTAGAACTAGACCTGTAGTAGTGGTCTCTCTTAAAATACTATAATTATAGAGATCGAACTATTACTGCTACAGTGTGGACGGAAACCTTCTTACTTGAGAATGAGTTGGTGGTCTGGCGAAGTTATGATCTGGTACTTTGATGTATGTTGGGTGAAATTTCTTTTGTGAAATCAATAACCTTGTACATTGGGTGTATTACTTTAGTTAGTTAAGAGGGACTCATGCAATAGAGTTTCTATACTTTATTTTGTAAAGTTAAATCACCCCCTTGTGATTGTCTAGGATAATCCAATAATCTAGGGCCCTGGGAATGTGACTCTAGAATGTGTGCTTTTGGGTAACTTCTAATGATAAGCAAGTACATTCAAGTGAGTCATGGATTATCGAATTAGAGATCTAAGGATGGTAGATGTCTTTGAAATGGGTGTTAGTACATTTATCATGTCTCATTGATGGATGTTACATGGAGGGGTATTTCCGTCATTTCACCTGTAGGTCGAAGACATTGCTTTAGCAATTTTTTTCTTGGGGTCAATATTTTCATATGGTGGTAAATAAAAATATTTAAAATGGTAAAATACAGCTATTTAATAATAAGGGTATTTTGGTCATTTTAGTAGTTATGAATAATATGTCTCTTAATCTCCGGAGTAACTCAAGTTACCTTGGTATTGTTTAGACACAATCTAGGCTTAATGGATAATTATTTAGAAGAGACCAAAATTTATTCTAAGAGTCTAATTAGAATTAATTAATTAGACTTGAGTTTTTGATAAGGCTCATAAAAGATAATTAATTAATTAAGAATATTGGGTTGGAATAAATTAATTAATTAGGTTGATATATGTTGATATATATTAAGAGTCTAATTAGAATTAATTAATTATTTTTGGGTATTTAATGAAGCACATAAAAGATAATTAATTAATTAAGATGACTGGACCAATCTTGGATTGGTTTCAGAGCACAACACCAAGCCTATTAGGGCTTAGTGTTTTCGGCCATTAGGGCTTCATCAAGCCCTAAGGTTGGCCGAAATTAAGGTGCAAGAGAGGAAGAAAAATAACGTGATTTTTTTCCTAAGCTCTCTCTGAGTGTGTCGTCTCTTCCTTTTGTTCTCGTCCTTCTCTTCTTTCTCTCTTGGAGATATTTTGACTATCCAAAGAAGAAGCTTTCATCAAGCTAACCAAGAATAAGGTAAGTCATACTCTAAAAGACGAAGAGAGGAAGTTTAGAGACGCTTAATGCGTATGAATAGAAAATTGGCGAGAATACAGGTCGAACTACAGGCGCCTTCTTCTCCCATTCCAACGTAAGTTTCAGTGCAACCCAACCCTTCGTTGGTTAATTCACGACCAATAAGGAAAAGTAAGTACTCTTTCTTAAATGTGACTCGAAAAATTGAAAAATTTTCCGTTGCGTTTGTAACACCCCGAAGCCTAGGCCCGCCAGGGCCGGGGATGTCACCCCGTCCAAAGGACAAGGGGTCTTTACAACTAGATCACACAAATAAAATGGCTGAAATAAAACAATACTTTAACTTAAAAATTTATTACAACCCAAAATACTCTAAGAGTAATTCCATGAAACTCCAAAACAAAAACCATAAATAAAATTATCTACTCTCGTCTCCCCAAAGCAATACATAAAATCAAAAGACACATTCTCTTCCAAGGTAGATATTACTAGCTACCTGACCCCACAGTAGGATCAACCTGAAATCATGATAAAAAGGTGATGAGACAGAAATCTCAGTAAGTCCGTGTGTGCTTTGGGTGTTCAGTGAAAACATTTCGTGGATGCAAAGTGTGAAACTTTTATAAGAGAAACATTGGCAAGCATCAAACATTAGTCAAAAGCAAGAGTGGAGTTTTGGCTTATCTAGTCGTACATAAGTAATGAAATCAATCACTCGAAAGAAAGGGATATGGGTTACCACACATTGGGCCCCATAACCGGTCAGAAAGCCGACACTTTGTGCAGACTGACAAAAGTAGGTGATCGGCCTACTGGGCAAGATACTCCTCCTTCTCTATACCCAAACAACAACCGGGTGTCCATTCCAACAAAACACAGTCACTTGACCGAAAACAAACTGCTAGCTCGGACCGGCACGACTCACTGGACTGACAACTTATCCAGGAAGGACTCACCCCTCAGAGGTGGCCACCTGCTGAGAGACTTACCCTAACCCTTCAAAGACTAGTCATAATAGTCCACCCTTATTGAGTACTCAACGACGTTTCCTACTTGGGATAAAATGAACGAAGCATTGCTCTTCATGAAAATAGCAATTTAAGGGTTTCCAAAGTTTTGGGAGAAAACAGTTTTGGAAAGAGTTTTAATTTTGAATAGAGATTAAATTTAATAAGCCTTTCTTGGAAAATAATAAGTAAATCCTTAAGGGTTTTGATTTAGTAAATATTTTACTAATTATGAATCATTCTCATAAAGCTTTAATTGATCTCTTTATTTTAAATAATATTTATTTATTTTATTTTCTAGCAAAATTATTATTTATTTGACTAAAATATCCTTTATATATATAATAATTCCAAATCTACCCTTCCTAGGGTTTTTCGAAAATACTAGCAATATTATTTTATTGAGTATTTTATGCATAAAGTGAAAATTAGTTTTAGGGGCAACTAGATCATGATCAAATTTCTATGGCCATCCTCAATCAAGAACATACACAATCCTTCAATTCAGTAAATCATCCAAATCTTGCATATAGGCATAGATCTAAATTTATTAAGACATGACTTAACCTTTACTAGCATAAACATGATCATGGCTTCAATATTCTAGTCATGCATATAACTCCTATTCACCAAAGGTGACATAATCTCTAGCATACTTCATCACACATACTACCTATGACATGCATCAAACTCAATTCCACATACAACCAACCAATATAATCCTTCCATGCATAAATCTCCTTCACAATCATACATGTACTCATGCTTCAATCATCAACAACACATACTCAATCCCATCGCCATTCATCTTTTAACAACATCATCCTAGAGACATGATTCTAGAGTTTAAAAGAAGGATTGAAGGTACTTACTTGGTTGATGAATAGTTTGAAGGAGTTTAGAGTAGATCTCAACTCCTAAATGGCTAACCTTGTCCAAGGGAGATGGCGAGAGCAAGATTATGGGAGGAGAAGTCATCCGGGCAAAGAAGAGTGATTTCGGCCATGAGAGGGAGAGAGAGAGAGAGAGAAAGAGAGAAGAAGAGATCATTAGCATGGTTATTCATATAGGTTCCCACTAGAGATCAAGTTTGAAGAGGATGAAGTTGATAGAGTGAATTTATGTTCTTGTTCTTCACAGAAATTTCTGCTTTTGATCCGAAGTAGCAAGATGTTTTGAGGAGTTTGATGTTAATAATGGTGTTGATGGATTCACAGCAATGAGTAGACTAAATCTGGAGACTTTCGTGAGGGTTTGAGATGGTTTGGAGGGGTATTAGGTGTAGAGAAGAAGTAGGTGTTCTTGGTGTAGTGTGTGTGTTCTTGATGGTTGCAGAAAATTGAGAGAGAGAGGTAAGGAATTTGCAGCTGCCGAATTTTCTATGGGAGATAGGGCTGGCCGATTTTCAGTAGGGTTAAGGGAGTTGTTTCTCTGATTTGGAAGGGAAAAGGAAAGGTTAGTTGTTACAATCCTTGAAAAATATTTTTAGGAAGTGAATTTGGAAACTAAATATTCTAAGAATATCTTGATTGTTTGGACAGTTTTGAAGTCTCCTATGGCCGACTGGTTGTGTAGCTTTTCTGAGGAATTAAAGCTGGTTCAATAAGGCTTATGATGGCCGAAACTAAGGGGCACAATGATGAAGAAGAAGTCTGATCAATTAAGCAAGATATCATGGAAGGTTGCTAAATAAGATGGTTGGAATTTTGGAAAGTAATCAAGCTAAATTGCAGGGATTTGTTGGAGAGATTTTCGGACAGCCATTGCTGCCTTTCGTCCAGAAGCTTGTGGGAAACAATGGAGCTCTGTTAATGGTGGTTTAAGGGAGGTTTTGACATATTAGGGCTGGTGTTTCGGCTGGAAGAAAAATAGGAAACAAAGCTGGAAATCTGGACTGCCCAATTTTTTTTTTCGCTGCACAGTAATTTTCTGGGCAGAATTTCATCTGCCACCTCCAGCCAATTTGCAGAGAGTTTTCAGGAGAACTTCAGGGGTATTCAAGGATGATTTCCAGCATTCTTCATGGAGGAAAAACGTGTCTAAGGTGCTGCACAAAATCTGGAAGAAAACAACTCGGTTTTAAGCCTCCAAGGTAGCGATTTGCCCAGAATTTTTCACTGGTTTTGCTCAGTCTTTGTGCAGCCCGAAAATGGCAGAAATAATTCATAATTCAAACTGATCTTAAGGCCATTTTTCTGGCAGCATTTGGGAGGGAATGTTAGCTAAGAAGCTCGATAATTTGAAGGTACAACAAGTTGGAAAATTTCAGCTCATGCTATGAAGAAAGATGAGTTAGTCTAGAGTGAAATTTCAGCAAGCTTACTAGAGGGATTTTTCCTCTTGGAATTCCCCTCAACTCTTCCATATTTTCCAGACCATAAGAAGTCTTTTACCAAGACATTTTGATCCTAAAAGACCTCAGCACTTTACTGAATTTTCTAGAAAGAAAAAGGCTAGAACATCTTGATCAAACTAAGGAGTTGAAAGCTAAGCCACTACTAAATTATACAACAAATAACAGCCGTCGTATTTGATGGTCCAGCCGTCGTATTAGCCAAATACGACGGCTAAACGACGATTTTACAGCCGTCGTATTTGATCTCGTCGTTTTTGCTAGACAACGGCTACAAAACCGTCGTATTAGGCTAATACGACGGTTTTACAGCCGTCGTATTTGGCCTCGTCGCTTTTGCTTTCCGTGGTCATTTTTTGTGACGATTTTGAAAAATCGTCGCTTTTGGTACGGCCATCGTATTTGTTTCAGTGGTAGGATAAATTATGACGGCCAGGTGTGGCCGTCGTATTTGGTCTGTCAAATACGACGGTCTGTGGCCGTCGTATTTGATTGCCCCTAAGCAAAAACGACGGTTGAAACCGTCGTATTAGGGCTAATTTGGTTTGTAAATCATTTTTTATTTGGACGGAATCCTGTACACGTACAATTTAAAGCCAAATGTAATAAAATCAACGAATTCAACACCAAATATAACAAAACACAATCTCCTCATTGCCAAACTCAAAAGCAATATCCTCAGTAGACAAATACAAACAAGTATATCCTCAGTATACAGAAACTGTAGTACAAATTCAAATTAGTAGGAAATGAAAATGCCAGTCATCATGACGGAGAGGCTGGCCAGGATCACTCGATCTAACAGGCAGAGAATTGGAACCAACACCAAGAGATGCCGTAGAAGCACTAGATGGAGGTATAGGTAGTACATCAAATGCGCCTGCATCCAATCTGCGCGCTAATGCTTCCATGGTAGCCTGAAGCGCAGCTATACGTGACTCATAAGCCTCTCGCTCACGCTGCATCTTAGCTCACATCTCAGCCTGCATAGTATCTCGCATGCTCTGCATACGTGCCTCAACCTCAATCCTGACGACCTCCTCACCATTTGCTGCAGAACTTGATGATTGACCAACTGACATTGGTGTTGGACCCTTTCCTTTACACCTAACACGACATCTTGTTTCTGGACCGAACAATCGTCGAAATATATGATCCTTTGCTTCCTCTGTGCGCTCAGACTCAGGCAATTCCTGCCACTCTATCTCCAATCGATCCTACAAAATTAAGAAATATTATATCAAATTTATATTAGGTTAATATAATGTCGTTATCATATTTTAATAACTCATAAAAATTAGCATTTGAATATAACTTACAATCATCTCTGCAGTCAAACCATCAGCCTGCCGACCGTGCCACCTTCGTGTCGCAAGGAACATATCATATTGTGATGTCGGTTGGCCTTGTGAGGTCATCTGTAAAGACGTGTCAAAAATTTCAAGCAAAGTAGATAAATTTCATCTGAATAGTATATAACATAAACTAAATACCTGATCCTGTATAACAGAATGTGGCATTCTTCCTGTGACAGGTGGATATGCCAAATGTGATCGATTTTGTCTATTCCGCTCGGCCTCCATCTGTGATGAATTATAATAGTTAACATATAAAAAATTTAAACAAGTTCTGAGACATAAAAGTAGTCAACTTATATGGTACGACCTGTGTATTCTCCAAACGCCAGTAATCAACTAACATCCTCCATTGATTTTCGTCAACCCGTTTATCTTGACAAACAATAGGCTCTGTACTGAGCTGGAAAGGAACATAGTATTTTTGTTTTAACTTCGACTTAAAATCCTTCCATGCTGCGCATATCATCTTCATTGTGACACTACGTCCTTCTGGTGGCATCATGGTGTTGTCCTTGTACAAATTTTAATTTTTGTATAAGAAAATGTTAATTTTTGAAGAAAACACTCTTGTCTATGTTAGAATAAAATTAGTTACCTGTATTTCTTGCCAAACATCGTCCTTGAAGCTCTGAGGTATGGAATGCCAATCCCTGTAATTCAGAGGGAACCTATTGCTCATGCGTGCAAAACAGCCCACCACTAAACTATAACGAGATGCATCTAACCCAACAAGCCCTCCGTGTTGGTTAACACCAACATTGTACTTTCGAAACCCTGGCTCACCCCATCCGGAAGGTAACTTTCCACCCCCGCGAGAACTCCTCGCTGTGAAATCTACAAAATATCAACAGACTTATTAATTAAAATATCAATAGACATATCGTAATACCAACAGACATACAACCAGGATACAATTCTACATTAGCCTCTCCCAACAATTCATGTATCTCTCTCAAATCATCAGGCTCTTCAGTTGCATTATCGAAGTTACTAATGCCACCAATATCTTGAAGCATCCCAACCATATCATCCCTATGTTCATTTTCAGTCGAAGGGATGTTGCTAGGTGTATTGTGAGAAGATAAGTATATTTCCCCATGAACACTCCACTTTTTGTACCAACGCATGAAACCCCACATTTGGCAATGCTGTTTGACATCTACTATACCATAAATATACCTATTCTGGCACTTCATACAAGGACAATGGATTTTGGATCCATTGGGTTTGTCTCTTAGCGCAAATTCTATAAAGGCATCCAGACCTTTACTATATTCATCACCTAAACGGTCTTGTGAATCAATCCACGATCGGTCCATCTTCCTATTTATTTATCCATATTTTCAGTCGATCTACAAGTTTCGTTATAATAAACATATTCAAGAATGAAGGGAAATGATATCAAATTCGTGTACAAATGATCAACAAATTTCCTACAAGTTTCGTTATGAAAAACATATTCAATCCCAATCAGATTAGTGTTCATTCTCCTTTTTACTAGTGGAAATGATAAACATATTTTTAGTAGTAGTTAAAATAAATAAATACACTCCTTGAGAGTTTTCAAAATAGAGAAAATAAAAGATTTAACTAACCAAGATAGATCAAGTTTACTTTTTGAGATGCACAGTATATAACTGGTTGGTCCAGATATTATAAAAATTTTGAAAAAATTTTGACAGAGTTTCGCCTATAAAATGAATATTTTCCAGGCACTAGGCCACTTCAAAATGCGCAATTATTCAATTCAACTAATCATGCTTATAACAAATTTCCAAGTAAACCTCTGCTTATCCAACTAAGTCTTCTTCCAAACACACTTGCACATAACAAATTTCCAAATAAAAATACTCATTCAACACAATCCAAATACTAAGAGAAGTATATGTTGGCTCTATAAAACAAATAAGCTAAAAATGAAGTATAAGTAGCTAACAATTTGCCATTTTTTTTTTCAACAATTCGCCATTCAACAATACTCAAAACATCATTTATTTCTTTGCAAATCAAGCACTCCTTTTTATGTGCAAAACCTGGAAACAATCATGAAGATTTCGGTCCCTTCATAGCTTGTTTAAACCAGAAAATTTCCAACAAACAAGTAATTGCCTTAGCCAAAGAACTTTGGGTATTCAATACCATGAATTAGTTCTTTTGTGGTTCTTGTTCTTCTTCAAGGTAATGGCTAGAAAAAACACCATTAAATGACCTTAGGATACTCCTATTTAATAGCTGAAAACCAATTCAAAATATTTTGAATACTAGCTAAAAAACCAGTTAAATCTTATTGTTTCTTCTAACTAGCTAACCAGAATTTTTTTCCAACTTTTCCCAATCTTCAACTAGCCAGCATTTCTCTTCATTTTCTTCTTCAATTCTTCTTCACTTCTCCATCATATTTTTAGCCATAGTAGGTACCTATCTGAACATAGTTTCTTTTTCACCAACCTTAGCCAATAAAACTCCATTAAAGCACCTTAGACCTCCCCTAATTTCTCTCTATTCAAAATACTATGAATTTGAAAACTAAATTCCACATTTTCCTCCATAAAACACTCACCTATCTAGCAACCAGTCATATCAAACCAAACTAGAAATTATGCACTCATTCTATGAGGAATTTCGGCCATCACACCAAGAGCATTATCCCCTTTCTTCTAATTTTCTCTTTTACTCTCCCATGAATACCAAGAACACAAAATACTCACCTTCAACCATTTAGTCCCTGCTAAACATATTAAGCTATTTGAATTATAGCTAATTGAAAATACAATGCATCACAAAATTAAAGCTTATATTAAAAATTAATTTCAGAATAAATACAGAGCTCAAAGAATTCAACTTGAACGGTAAAAATATAATGACCCTAACCTTCTGAACATTCAATAATTTCTCATAGAGCTCAAGAACAAGTTCCAAATTAGCATTTGCAGACTAAGACAACAAGTGCAGAATATCAGAAATGCAGTCGGCACTGTGGACGAGGGCAACCCAAATGCAAAATGCAGTAGCCCAAATTAGCAATTGAAGTGCGAACAAGGGCAGTTTTACCCGCGACGGAGAAGAGATGGACCTTTGCCGGCAAGGAAGATAAGAGGGTTCTTTCGCCGCGAAGGAGAAGAGAGGGAGTTTTACCAGTGATGGAGAAGAGAGGGAGGCGAAGTTAATTGACAGTTACGGAGTGGAGAGGGAACCGGAGAAGAGAAAGAGGAAGCCGGAACCAAGCCGCCGCAGAAGGAGGAGGAAGAATGGAAGCTAAAAGCAGCAGGTCATCGGGTCTTAAATGAGGACAGAATACGACGGTTAATCGTTGCCGTCGTATTAGGTATATTTAATGCGACGGTTAATGATTAACCGTCGTATTAAATGTGTCTGAAGGGTAATAAAAACGACGGTTTCACAGAAACAGTCGTATTTGTTTAAGCAAAAACGACGAAACTGTAGTATTAATTCATTTAATACGACGGCGTATGAGCCGTCGTATTTAATTTATATCTTAATAATTTTAATTTATATATTTTAATATGTGTTATATATATATATATATATAACTAACGTGACAAATAAAATGACATTAATTTTATTTTTACAATAACAAGGATGTGTTGTATTGCATATAAACACATATATAGCATGCATATGTATAAATGAATGATAATTAAGAGTGTCTAGCTAGCTACTCTATATATATATATATATATATATATATATATATATATGTATGTATATATGTATGTGTACATAGATATGCACACATAAATATATATGTTTGCAATTAAAGTTCTTTATCTTATTCAATTGATATATATTAACACACACACACACACACACAGACATATATGTATGTATATATACACACACACTACTTTTAATTGATTATAAAAAGTACTACTATGACTAAATTTATTACAAAACATAGTACTGTGACAAAAAATAGAGTAACTATATAACAAATTTATCTATTTGTTAAAATAATTATAAAAATTAAGTAGTACTGTGACTAAATTTGAAAATAATCAGATAAAATTAACACCATTTTTGATTAATTTTGTTATAATTTGAAAAAACAACGATGATTATAATGACGATTGAAAAAATCATGGTATTTTTAAAAAATCACAATTTAATTTCAACGAAAATATTAATTACATAATACACCTAATACGTCGTATGATCTCACTAAATACGACGGTTCACAAGAACCGTCTTATTTGTTAACCATAATACGACGGTTTAAGCTTAACCGTCGTATTTGTTAACCCTAATACGACGATTTTGCCTGAATCGTCGTATTAACTATATCTAATACGACGGTTGGATAACCGTCGTATAAATTTGTCTAATACGATGGTTTTACGACCGTCGTATTAGTCTCGTCGTTTTTGTCCTATTTTTTTGTAGTGAAGGAAAACCAAAGATCAAGGGAACAAGAATTCCCTTTGGGAATTTCGAGTAGGCAAAGGAGTAGAATGAAAATACTCCTAACATGTCTCTCCTAGGACATCATCACCACATTGATCTAGGCCCTTAAGGCCGAAACCATTCCTTCCCAAGCAAAAATAAAATTTAATCAAGTTAAAGCTTCTATGATGGAATTTGAACCCAAGACCTCAAGAATTAATTCTAAGGCTCTAACCACTACACCACAACAACTCTTGTTGTTATTTCGACTAGAAAAATTATTTTCTATTCAATCCACAATCTATCTCCCTATTTTCACCTCGAGCAAAAATTACCATTTTGCCTCTCTCACACAACACTCACCAACAAGACTTCAAGACAATAAAAATCAAATCCAAAGCACATAGAAATTATATGAAAATATATTTAATTATGAAATAAAGTATGATATGCATCCCAACCCCCTTACTCTAAGGTTGGTTTTGACCGGGGTTTCACATCCTCCCCTCCTTAGAAGAAATTCGTCCTGAAATTCAGGCATACCTCTATTTCAATTCGGGATACTTCCGCTTAACCTATTCTTCCGACTCCCATGTGGCATCCTGCGTGCCATGGTGCTCCCATTGAATCTTAACCATCAGTATCTGCTTATTTCGTAGGGTTTTGACACTGCGTTCCAATATCCGCACAGGCTTCTCCACGTAGCTCAAGTCTGGTTGCAATACCAACGGTTCATCATTCAATATATGACTAGGATCCGCATTATACTTCTTCAACTGCGACACATGGAACATATCGTGGATATCAGTCAACCCATCCGGCAGGTCTAATCGGTAAGCTACCGGTCTAATCCTTTCATTAATCAAGAACGGCCCCAAATATCTCGGATTCAACTTTCTGCCCTTCGGATGCTTCAAAATTCTCCTATTTGGTGTCAGCTTTAAAAATACACGGTCCCCAACTTGAAATTTTAGATCTCTTCGCCGATTGTCCGCATAGCTCTTCTGCCGACTTTGAGCCGCCTTTAACCTTTCCCGAATCAGTTTCACTTTAGCCAACATTTCTTGGACACAGACCTCTCCGGTTTTGCTCACATGACCATCCTCCGTCCAACTCCAATACAACGGTACTTGACACTTGCGCCCATACAAAGCCTCGTACGATGCCATCCCAATCGAGGCCTGATAGCTGTTGTTATAAGATAGCTCGGCATACGGTACACACTCGATCCACTTATCCCCGAAATCCAGGACACAGGCTCTCAACATATCTTCCAGTATTTGGATCACCCTTTCTGATTGCCCATCGGTCTGCGGATGCGCCATCGTACTGAATTTCAAATTCGATCACATTGTCTCCTGGAACTTTCCCCAAAAACGAGAAGTAAACCTCGAGTCTCGGTCTGACACAATGCTCGAAGGTACTCCATGAAGTCGGACTACTTCTCGAACATATGTCTGAGCCAGCTTCTCCATGGAATCCCTCACATTTACCGGGATGAAGTGGGCCGACTTGGTCAGTCGATCCACCACCACCCATATGGTGTCCTTCTGGGTCTTTGACATGGGAAGTCTGGTGACGAAATCCATAGTCACCTCCTCCCACTTCCATTCCGGCATTGGCAATGGCTGCAATAGCCCTGCTGACTTCCTATGCTCTGCTTTAACTTTTTGGAAAGTAAGGCAAGTCGACACATACTTGACCACATCTCGCTTCATTCCGAGCCACCAGTATGCTCTTTTCAAATCCTGATACATCTTGACCTCTCCCGGATGAATGGCGTACTTGCTCTTGTGCGCCTCCTCCAAAATTCTGTCCTTTAATTGCTGCTCCCCGGGTACACACAATCGGTCTCTGAAATGAAGAGTTCCCGCCTCATCATGACGAAATTCGCTGTCCGATCGCTTAAGCTCCTTATCCTTGAAAATTTGAAACTCGGCGTTGCTTCGCTGAGCTTCCACTATTTCTTGCTTCAAATTCGGCACCAACTTCAAATTGCTGATGACGATTCTTTTGTCTTGTACCTCCGCCCTTCTATCCAATACATCCTGAACTACTTGCATCTCCTGCACCTTCAGTCTAGCAATTCCAACTTTTCTGCTTAGAGCGTCTGCCACAACATTGGCCTTCCCGGGATGGTAGTTGATCGGGCAACGGTATTCCTCCAAAAATTCCATCCACCTTCGTTGCCTCAAGTTCAAGTCCTTCTGAGTGAAGATATACTTCAGACTCTTATGGTCGGTGAACACCTCGTACTCGGCTCCATACAAGTAGTGTCGCCATTTCTTTAGGGCGAACACTATAGCTGCCAGCTCCAAATCGTGAGTGGGGTAGTTCACTTCATGGGGTCTTAGCTTCCGAGAAGCATAAGCAATTACTTTCCTATCTTGCATCAACACCTCTCCCAGTCCTTCTTTCGAAGCGTCGGTGTATAGCGCGTAAGATTTGCCTTCCTCCGGTAAACTTAACACCGATGCTGTCATCAGTCTCTTCTTCAGTTCTTGGAAGCTTTTCTTGCATTTTTGGTCCCATACATATGGAACATCCTTTCTCAACAAACGGGTCATTGGCGATTCGAGTGTCGAAAATCCCTTAATAAACCTTCGGTAGTATCCGGCCAATCCCAAGAAACTCCGGATCTCAGTAATATTCTCCGGCTGCTTCCAGTCTGATACCACCTCGACCTTTGCCGGATCTACCTTGATTCCTTCCTTGGTCACCACATGGCCAAGGAATGCCACACTGTCTAGCCAGAATTCGGACTTTCTGAATTTGGCGTACAGCTTGTGCTCCAGCAATTTCTCCAACACGAGCCTCAAATGCCCCGCATGCTCCTCCGGACTCTTGGAGTAGATCAAAATATCGTCGAACCACCACAAACTTATCCAGATAGGGTTGGAATACTCGGTGCATTAGGTCCATGAATACTGCTGGAGCGTTAGTTACCCCGAACGACATCACCACGAACTCGCAATGTCCATAGCGGGTGTTAAAGGCTGTCTTAGGAATATCGTCTTCTCTTATCCGCACCTGGTAGTAACCTTGCCTCAGATCCAACTTGGAATAGCAACTGGATCCATACAGCTGATCAAACAGCTCGCCAATCAGTGAGAGGGGGTACTTGTTCTTAATCGTCAAATTGTTTAGCCCTCGGTAGTCGATGCATAGCCTCAAGGTCCCGTCCTTCTTCTTCACAAATAGTACATGTGCTCCCCAAGGTGATGTGCTGGGTCGGATGTAACCCTGACCCACTAACTCCTCTAACTGCTCCTTCAATTCTGCCGGTGCCATTCGGTACGGAGTCCGTGATACTGGTTCCGCCGCCGAAATTAAGTCGATAGTGAATTCCACCTCTCGGTCGGGAGGTAGAGAGTCAAGCTCCGCCGGGAACACATCGGGAAAGTCCCTCACCACTTCGGTGTCCTCCAGAGTGCACTGGT
Organism: Voacanga thouarsii; assembly: GCA_026120185.1. Lineage (NCBI taxonomy): Eukaryota > Viridiplantae > Streptophyta > Magnoliopsida > Gentianales > Apocynaceae > Voacanga > Voacanga thouarsii. The sequence continues at coordinate 2,057,769 of JANUWF010001636.1, read as the reverse complement.
CCTTCGGCTTGTTTATCACGTAAGCCAGATAACCTTGACACCCTTGCCTCAACAATTTTCGGGCCTTAGCGCCCGCAATCAAGTATTTTAGTTCTTTCACTCTCTTACCATTGAATTCCAATACATCACAACCTGGTCTGACAAACTGAACTGACTTATTTTTACAGTCTACTCTAGCCCATGCTTGGCTAACCAATCCATTCCCAAAATCAAGTCATAATCCTCAATATCTAATACAATCAAATCTCCCTCCAGATTTTCTCTCCCCACTTTAACCTTACAATCCCTCACAAACCGATCCGCTTGCACCATTTTCCCCAAAGGTGTGCTTACCTCTAAAATGAAAGGTAGCTCCACTCTATCCCAACCCAAATGATATGTACACAACTTGTTTATATAGGAATGAGTAGAGCTAGGATCAATCAAAGCATTAACGGAACGTCCTTGAATAGTGAACGTACCTTCCACCACCGCTGCATCAGCCCCAACTTCCTCTCTGTTGAGAGCGAATACTTTGGCCTTCACTTGCGGCTTCGGTGCTCCACTCCCGGATGCTCCCGTGGTGTTAACTCGGTTGGGCCCCGGGTTCTGAGCCAGGTTTCCTTGCCCGACTCGGTGCAACTTAGGGCAGGTATTCCTCAGGTGGTTCGGGTCACCACAGTGGTAGCACTTTCTATCTCCACCCTTGGACCAGCGATTTCTCTCGGTGTGGCCTTTCTTCCCACACTGCCTGCATGTCGGGAGGTTCGGTGCAGGTCCACCCAGTGCTGTCCGGGCCTACTTTCCCCGGTTCTGCCATTGATGATTAGCAGGGCGCTTGTGAAGTTGCGGCCTCGAGAAATGTCCCTGCTGCTGCCTTGGCGGCTGAAAAGGCTTGGCCACCATCCTGCTGCGGTCCTCGTTCTCCGTGCGAGTAGCTGCGTCCACAGCCCCCGAATAAGTTGTCGGTGAAGCAAGTGCCAATGCCCTCCTTAGTTCCGGTCTCAGCCCCTTGACGAACTGCATCATCCTGTTCTGCTCGGTGTCGACCAACCTTCGGCAGTACTTCGACAATTGCGTGAATCGCGCCGTGTATTGAGCCACTGACATGCTCCCCTGCTTCAGATTCTGAAATTCGTCCTACCGCTTCTCCACAATCCATTGAGGGATGTACTCAGCCCTGAAGGCTTCAACGAAGTTGGACCACGACCACTCTTGCTCATCCATCACCCAGTCCTCTTGGACCCGCTGCCACCATGCCTGAGCTGGCCCTCTCAATCGAAAAGCTGCAAACTTAACCATCCGCTCCTCCGAATACTGGAGCGTTGCAAAAATGTCTTCCATTTGTTCGACCCATTGCTCGGCCTTCTGGTCTTGCTCAGCTTCACCCATAAAGATAGGCAGTTGGAACTTTAAGAATTTCTCCAATGCCTCGTCTTCCCCTCTGGGTGCCTTTGCTCGGTCAGCGTCTGAAGAATCTCGGCCACTTTGTTGAGTGCCTGGCCCATTGACATATCTACTGGGGCATCAGACCCCATGCCCATCTTGGAATCACTTTGTCCATTACCCTGATGGGGTGATTGCATCTGTTCAGTTTCAACTTCCGGTGCTACCTGGTCTACTTCCGGAATCCTTCTGGCTGAAGAAGCTGCATGTCTCTTGGGTGCCATTCTATACCATACCCCAGATGTTAAATGTATGCACTCAAGTATCAAATTATTTTAGTGGTGCAAGCATACATAGCCAAGTATGAGTAGAAAGAAGTCAGATGCAACTTATTCAAAGGATTGCTCATAAATTTTGATTTCAAAAATTGACTTGCATAAATCCAAAGTTGTGAATAGAACATAAAATTGAAAATCTTTAACATACTAGTTCTCGAAAGACAACAAATAAATAATCATCTAAAACAAAATAACTCTTAGCTCTCTAATCCTCATCCGAACCCTTATCATCAGCCTCATACAACCAACCCCCAGTGTTCTTAGAAAAATCTACTCCGTCCCCGCTAGCAAATCCCTCTATTGGCTCCTTCCCAGGGCGCCTAGAACTCTCTCCGGCCTCAACTCGGCTGAAGGAAGGAATGAAAGAAGGCCTAGGTGGAGACTCATAGTCTATCTCCCCCGGGTAATCACTAGCTGTTGCTAAATCCACTTCAGGATTAGGAGGGTGGGGTTCAGGCTCCACTATCATCACATCATCCTCACTGTCAGAGCTTATGTCTATCACCGGGATTAGAGGTGGCTCTAGGATCTGGACCTCGTCCTCACTGCTATCCTCCATAAGGTCAAGCTCATCATCACTGTTATCCTCCATAGGGATAACCCCAACATCATTGTTATCCTCTATAGGGACAACCGGCTAAGGGGCAGGTTGGGGAACTGGAAGGTCCTCCTGGTCTAGATAGTAAGGCGGGTGCCATTGCTGCCCTTTCCTTGCCGTCCTAAGCAGTCTAACCATCCTACAGCATCAACAAGATAGGTTAGATAAGATTTAAACTTAAATAAATAAAACATATATCATCAATATTTGCCTATAACCTAGTCTTTGATACCACTTGTAACACCCCGAAGCCTAGGCCCGCCAGGGCCGGGGATGTTGCCCCGTCCAAAGGATAATGGGTCTTTACAACTAGGTCACACAAATAAAATGGCTGAAATAAAACAATACTTTAACTTAAAAATTTATTACAACCCAAAATACTCCAAAAGTAAATCCATGAAACTCCAAAACAAAAACCATAAATAAAATTATCCACTCTCGTCTCCTCAAAGCAATACATAAAATCAAAAGACACATTCTCTTCCAAGGCAGATATTACTAGCTACCCGACCCCACAGCAGGATCAACCTGAAATCATGATAAAAATGTGATGAGACAGAAATTTCAGTAAGTCCGTGTGTGCTTTGGGTGTTCAGTGAAAACAGTTCGTGGATGCAAAGTGTGAAACTTTTATAAGAGAAACATTGGCAAGCATCAAACATTAGTCAAAAGCAAGAGTGGCGTTTTGACTTATCTAGCCGTACATAAGTAATGAAATCAACCACTCGAAAGAAAGGGATATGGGTTACCACACGTTGGGCCCCATAACCGGTAAAAATGCCGACACTTTGTGCAGACTGAAAAAAGTAGGTGATCGGCCTATTGGGCAAGATACTCCTCCTTCTCTATACCCAAACAACAACCGGGTGTCCATTCCAGCAAAACACAGTCACTTGACCGAAAACAAACTGCTAGCTCGGACCGGCACGACTCACTGGACTGACATCTTATCCGGGAAGGACTCACCCCTCAGAGGTGGCCACCTGCTGAGAGACTTACCCTAACCCTTCAAAGACTAGTCCTAATAGTCCACTCTTATTGAGTACTCAACGACGTTTCCCACTTAGGATAAAATGAACGAAGCATTGCTCTTCATGAAAATAGAAATTTGAGGGTTTCCAAAGTTTTGGGAGAAAACAGTTTTGGAAAGAGTTTTAAGTTTGGAAAATCTGCTCATTAGCTTTTAAATAATTTAAGTATTGGAAATAAGAATGAATTCAACCCTCAATTGCCTTCAGATAAACGAGTGTCCATACACTCCACATTTAGCTTGCTATAAGGAAAACATTTTCACATCGATAGGTTTTATGCAGGAGTTTACCTGATTCTTGCTCACAACAACAAGGTCTCGAACAGCTGACCTAACCCCACATGGGTAAATACAAATCTTAATCAATTTCAAGTCACAAACCACTTCCTCAATTTTAAATCAATTCAATTCACTACTACCATGATCCTAGTGTCCCAAGCTTTAAGATAAAATAATAACTAAATAGGTTTATAAGCTAAGTTTAATTTGTTATTTAAAATAATTAATGGTTTGGGAAATAAATTCTAATAAGTTGAAAGTTTAAACCTTGTTAGGAAAAATTTAGAGTTCATTTGATCAAGAGTCATAGATGGTACTAGGTAAAATAGTGATTTAATGATAGTTTAGTTGTTAGAAAATAATTGATAGTTAAAACTAGTTGAGATAAAATTTAATAAGCCTTTCTTGAAAAATAATAAGTAAATCCTTAAGGGTTTTGATTTAGTAAATATTTTACTAATTATGAATCATTCTCATAAAGCTTTAATTAATCTCTTTATTTTAAATAATATTTATTTATTTTATTTTCTAGCAAAATTATTATTTATTTGACTAAAATATCCTTTATATATCTAATAATTCCAAATCTACCCTTCCTAGGGTTTTTTGAAAATACTAGCAATATTATTTTATTGAGTATTTTATGCATAAAGTGAAAATTAGTTTTAGGGGCAACTAGATCATGATCAAATTTCTATGGCCATCCTCAATCAAGAACATACACAATCCTTCAATTCATTAAATCATCCAAATCTTGCATATAGGCATAGATCTAAATTTATTAAGACATGACTTAACCTTTACTAGCATAAACATGATCATGGCTTCAATATTCTAGTCATGCATATAACTCCTATTCACCAAAGGTGACATAATCTCTAGCATACTTCATCACACATACTACCTATGACATGCATCAAACTCAATTCCACATACAACCAACCAATATAATCCTTCCATGCATAAATCTCCTTCACAATCATACATGTACTCATGCTTCAATCATCAACAACACATACTCAATCCCATCGCCATTCATCTTTTAACAACATCATCTTAGAGACATGATTCTAGAGTTTAAAAGAAGGATTGAAGGTACTTACTTGGTTGATGAATAGTTTGAAGGAGTTTAGAGTAGATCTCAACTCCTAAATGGCTAACCTTGTCCAAGGGAGATGGCAAGAGCAAGATTATGGGAGGAGAAGTCATCCGGGCAAAGAAGAGTGATTTCGGCCATGAGAGGGAGAGAGAGAGAGAGAGAAAGAGAGAAGAAGAGATCATTAGCATGGTTATTCATATAGGTTCCCACTAGAGATCAAGTTTGAAGAGGATGAAGTTGATAGAGTGAATTTATGTTCTTGTTCTTCACAGAAATTTCTGCTTTTGATCCGAAGTAGCAAGATGTTTTGAGGAGTTTGATGTTAATAATGGTGTTGATGGATTCACAGCAATGAGTAGACTAAATCTGGAGACTTTCGTGAGGGTTTGAGATGGTTTGGAGGGGTATTAGGTGTAGAGAAGAAGTAGGTGTTCTTGGTGTAGTGTGTGTGTTCTTGATGGTTGCAGAAAATTGAGAGAGAGAGGTAAGGAATTTGCAGCTGCCGAATTTTCTATGGGAGATAGGGCTGGCCGATTTTCAGTAGGGTTTAGGGAGTTGTTTCTCTGATTTGGAAGGGAAAAGGAAAGGTTAGTTGTTACAATCCTTGAAGAATATTTTTAGGAAGTGAATTTGGAAACTAAATATTCTAAGAATATCTTGATTGTTTGGACAGTTTTGAAGTCTCCTATGGCCGACTGGTTGTGTAGCTTTTCTGAGGAATTAAAGCTGGTTCAATAAGGCTTATGATGGCCGAAACTAAGGGGCACAATGATGAAGAAGAAGTCTGGTCAATGGAGCAAGATATCATGGAAGGTTGCTAAATAAGATGGCTGAAATTTTAGAAAGTAATCAAGTTAAATTGCAGGGATTTGTTGGAGAGATTTTCGGACAGCCATTGCTGCCTTTCGTCCAGAAGCTTGTGGGAAACAATGGAGCTCTGTTAATGGTGGTTTAAGGGAGGTTTTGACATATTAGGGCTGGTGTTTCGGCTGGAAGAAAAATAGGAAACAAAGCTGGAAATCTGGACTGCCCAGTTTTTTTTTTCGCTGCACAGTAATTTTCTAGGCAGAATTTCGTCTGCCACCTCCAGCCAATTTGCAGAGAGTTTTCAGGGGAACTTCAGGGGTATTCAAGGATGATTTCCAGCATTATTCATGGAGGAAAAACGTGGCTAAGGTGCTGCACAAAATCTGGAAGAAAATAGCTCGGTTTTGAGCCTCCAAGGTAGCGATTTGCCCAGAATTTTTCACTGGTTTTGCTCAGTCTTTGTGCAGCCCGAAAATGGCAGAAATAATTCATGATTCAAACTGATCTTAAGGCCATTTTTCTGGCAGCATTTGGGAGGGAATGTTAGCTAAGAAGCTTGACAATTTGAAGGTACAACAAGCTGAAAAATTTCAACTCATGCATGAAGAAAGATGAGCTAGTCTAGAGTGAAATTTCAGCAAACTTACTAGAGGGATTTTTCCTCTCGGAATTCCCCTCAACTCTTTCATATTTTCCAGACTATCAGAAGTCTTTTACCAAGACATTTTGATCCTAAAAGACCTCAGCACTTTACTGAATTTTCTGGAAAGAAAAAGGCTAGAACATCTTGATCAAACTAAGGAGTTGAAAGCTAAGGAAAACCAAAGATCAAGGGAACAAGAATTCCCTTTGGGAATTTCCAGTAGGCAAAGGAGTGGAATGATAATACTCCTAACATGTCTCTCCTAGGTTATCATCACCACATTGATCTAGGCCCTTAAGGCCGAAATCATTCCTTCCCAAGCAAAAATAAAATTTAATCAAGTTAAAGCTTCTATGATGGAATTTGAACCCAAGACCTCAAGAATTAATTCTAAGGCTCTAACCACTACACCACAACAACTCTTGTTGCTATTTCCACTAGAAAAATTATTTTCTATTCAATCCACAATCTATCTCCCTATTTTCACCTCAGGCAAAAATTACCATTTTGCCCCTCTCACACAATACTCACCAACAAGACTTCAAGACAATAAAAATCAAATCCAAAGCACATAGAAATCATATGAAAATATATTTAATTATGAAATAAAGTATGATATGCATCCCAACCCCTTTACTCTAAGGTTAGTTTTGACCGGGGTTTCACAGCGTTTCCTTTGATGTTTTCCATTTTTAAGTCTTCAGTATATTGTTTACCATGTTACCTTTTTAATAAGAAACATAATGGACGACGTGGTTGCGATGTTTTCACTGTTAAAGGATTTAGAAGTTGAAGAAAAAGTTAATGCAAGAAAGAATTGTGCAATTCTTAATCATAGTGGAAATGATCCTTCTTCACCACATAATAATGCCATGAGAGCTTGTGCGGATTTGATGAAACAATATAGGCACATTGACAAAATAATGCATGCATAAAGTTCACAACAAATATTGGATAATAGGCTACGAGTCAAGACCACAATAGATGTTGTTAGATGGCTTGCATTTCAAGCTTGTGCTTTTAAAGGTAATAATGAGACACCTAATTCAAAAAATCGAGGAAATATTCTTGAGTTGATTGAACTTGCTTCCTATAATGATGATGTTAAAAATGTTGTGTTGGAAAATGCTCCTAGATTGACCAAGTATATTTATCATTAAATTCAAAAAGAGATTTTGTATGTTCTTGCTAATAAAGTGTGAAAGAAGATTCGTGAAGATATTGAAGATTTAAAATTTTGCATTATTATTGATGAGGCTCGTGATAAATCCAAAGAAAACAAATGGCTCTTGTTTTGAAATTTGTTGATAAAGGTGGTTTTATTATGAAGCGTTTTTTTTATCTTACTTATGTTAAAGAAATATCTTCATTAACTCTTAAGAATGAAATATGTTCTATTTTTTTCTCGTCATGGTCTTGATGTTCAGAATATCTATGGTCAAGGATACAATAGGGCTAATAATATGCGTAGGGAATGGAAAGGATTGCAAACATTATTCCTTAGTGCTTGTCCATCTACTTATTATCTGCATTGTTTAGCTCATCAACTACAATTAACTCTTGTTACTGCATCTAGAGAGGTACACTTGTTCATAAGCTCTTTAATAATTTGAGTTTCATCATCAATGTTGTTGATGCTTCATGTAAATGCCGAGAAGAGTTGCAAGCTACCCAATTAGTTTAAATTGCATGTATGATATTGAATGATAAACTTGAGACAGGAAAATATGACAATCAAATTGGAACTTTGAAACAAACCAGTGGTATGCATTGGGGTTTTATTCTATATGTTGTCTTATAACATTATTTAATTCAACTATTTCAGTGCTTAAAATTATTAAAAAAGATGGTTCCACTTATTCTCAAAGAGGAGATGTCAATGCGGTATTGACGTTTATTCAATCATTTGAATTCATTTTTATTTTGCATTTGGTGAAAAAAGTCATGGATATTAATGATGTGTTATGCCGAGCTTTACAACAAAAATCTCAAGATATTTTGAATGCTATGCATTTGGTTTCACACACTAAGATGTTGATCCAAAAGTTGAGAGAAGATGGCTGGAATAGTTTGATTCAGAATGTGTTATTATTTTGTGAAAAACATGATTTGAGTGTTCCTAATCTAAATACTCAATATCGTAAAGGTCGACGTCAACAAAAATTGAACATATTCAATGAAGCCATTGATTTTCAGTTGCATGAGTTAAATACTAGATTTAGTGCAGTGGCAATGGATCTTTTGATACTTAGCATTCTGTTGGATCCAAAGGAAATATATATATCTTTCGATATTGATGATATATGCACTCCAGTAGAAAAGTATTATCCTCTTGATTTCATTGCACATGATAGATTAAATGTGAAATTTCAATTGAGGCATTTAAATATGATGTGCACAATGATGTGAAATTTCAAAATTTGTCTTGTTTATCACAATTATGTGTTGTTCTGATAGAGCTAGGAAAATAAAAATATATTATCTTATTGACAAATTAGTTAGATTTGTTTTAACTCTGTTGATATATACATCAATTAGTGAATGAGTATTTTCAGCTATGAAGATTGTGAAAACAAGACTACGTAATAAGATGGAAGATGAGTTTCTTGCAAATAACTTGGTTGTTAACATCAAAAGAGAAATTGTTGAAACTTCATATGCCATTCTTAAATATTTTGTTTCTTTGAAGGAGTGTCACTCACAATTCTAGGTAAATGTTTTATTTTACATACTTTATTTTCTTATTGTCCTCATACTTTTATTTGTAAAATTTATCATTTTATAAGAATTTTATTTATTATTAGCATAATAATTAAATAAATAGTTTCTATTATTATTATTTTTATAATATATTGACATAATGTAATTGACACATCCAAATTCACAAGCAAGATCCGCCATTAATTAGTTGTATAATATGTTAATTAATGAAATGTCATATACATCTAAATTAATCTATGTAAACACTGTCATCGGTTTACACTTCATTACAACATAAAAATTATATGATACCCTTGATTGTAAGTAATTGTATTACTCACGCACCGGGGGATTTGATACGAAAAAACCATGCAGAAGCTCCCCTCCTCGCATTACTACAAAAAATAATAATTGTACATTAATGAGCTCATCACAATAATCGTAAATAAATGTAAATAATTGAATTAGAATTACAAAACTTTTATTTTAAAAAAAGTAATTCAGATTGTTTAATTTGAGTTCCTCCTTTGTGAGGGTAACCATACTGTACTCAAATTGATTAGATGCCATTTTATTTTATCAGAAACAGGTCCCATATAAAACTTTCTAACAAATTGATCAATTCTTTTGGTGATAGATGCTGTAATTATACAAGTTTGATGATTTATATTTCACCGGCCATGGAAAGATACTTTGATTTGCAAGCTGCTGATGTATTTGCATTTGGTCAATGATAGATTGGATATTGCTGCCTTTATTACCAAGATTTGTCCACTTGTATATGTTCTATACATGCATTGGAATTGATATTTCAGAGCATCCACTTTCCCTTTGCTTAGTCAAAAGAATCAGTTCCCAATTGCAGTCTTATCAAATTCTTTTTTTGCTTGATTGATGAAAGATACATCTGAATTATTATTATATATCGTTTTTTTCAACTTTGTAGGCATTATTATTATTTTTTATTGGATAATGGAAAGCAAGATGATATTGTTATTATCCTTGAAATATTCCAACTCTAAAAGCACTATGGGTTTGGGAGAGAAGATGGGGAACGGATTAGGGGAAAGGATTCGAACCGTAAAAAAATAATAGGGTTAGTCATCTTCGTAGCACATTTTAGTGAAGCTAAGAATTATGGTCAACGTCCATAACTCAATAATTAGAAGATACTAGTTGACACCTCCACACCACGCGCAAAGATTTTGCCCGATGATTAAATAAAATTTATCAAATATCTATAAATAAATAAAATTTATAAATAAATTATTAGTTAGAGAGTATAAAATAAATATTAATGTATATACATTACAACTACTATTAATAAAACATATACATTTAAATATAAAAAATCAACAACTGACCCTATACTTTTATGAATTTTTCTATAATTGTTGTCACTAACCTAGAGATATAATCCAAAAACGAATAAGTATAAGTTTTTTCGATTTAATAATCATTCTAAAAAATAATAAATCAATTATCTTCTATATGTGTTTATTTGTATAGAGTGGAGAAAAGAGATTATACAAAATTTAAACTTGTAAGAAAAACTGTTCTTAAGTTATATATTCTTGATTAAAAAAAATCAATATATAATTTTTGCATTTGTATGAGTTGTAATTTTTTTTTTTTATCAAATATCTCCTACAGCAATAAAAATTAAACAAAAAAAAAAATGAGAGATTAATATAATGTTGTGTTAAAAAGTGATAAATAAAATAATTATCGAAGTTGCTCCTAAAATTAGATAAAAAATACTTAAAATTGTAGATTTACAGTTAAAACGAGAACTACAATCATAAACAAAATAGTATTATAAGACAGACAAATTATAGATAAAGCAGTATTATAAGTTGCTTTTCTATACCTTCGTTCCTTCTCAAAATTTGTTTATGTGCAATCACAGATAAAGTAATATTATAAGATAGAGATAATTAGTTTTAGTTTTTTTCTTTCTTTCTTACCTCCATCAAAATTGAAGGATAATGATAAGTAAAATCTATATTATAAATGATTATTATCACTTGGTATCCATACTTTCTCAAAAAATAAATAAATAAGTAAATAAAATTCACATAAATGTATTCCCGCAAAAAGAGGGAAAAAAGTCAAAAAGAAAATAAAAAATTACCTTGGAATGCATCCTGATCATCAATTTTGTTGTATTCAAAATGAAAAGAACAAAAAGTTATCACATATATAGAAGAGGTTCCTCAGAATTATATTAGATAAAAAAAAAAGTTGATAATCCAAAATAAGAAGAGAATAAGTTATATATAAATAGACAAATTAAATATTTATGTATGATATCTTGATATCCCATATGTTAATCATCAACTACGACAACTGTATTCATAAATGTGCGCATTGCATTAGTAACAACAATGTTATATTTCTTCTATGTTGCGCTTCAAATATGAGTTAAGTGACTATGAACATCAGGAAAAAGGCATTTGAGAGTTTCAACCGCTTGAAAAAATCTGACATCCCTCTCATTTTCATGTCTATCAGCCTTCAGTTCATGGAGTTGGTTTTCTAAGTTATCAATTTTTGTCTTTTACCTATCATACTTGCATCCATAGACAAAAAATGTATTTTATCATTAATAATGAAAACTCAAAATCATAATTTCAATTAAATGAAGAGTACATGCAAGAAAAGAGTAAGCCAATGCATCTAGATGTCATTCCGTGAATAAATCAAAGAACGAAATTTTTTTCAAACAGTAATAATGTGTAATAAATTAAAGAATAAAACTTGTAGGCTTATATTATTATGAAACAATAATGTGTCTCTTTGTTTTTCTTACTGACTCTTAAATTATATTAAAGAGATTATTTAAGAGATTAACACCATCCATAAAAGAATACAAAAAGGTTTTACTAAATTTTACAATTAATTGGAGATGATGGGAAAAAAAAATTGCTTTGAAAATTTACTTGAATAATTTAATCCCCTCTTCGCTTTTAGTTTTTTCAAAAAGATTAATAATGTGTAATAAATTAAAGAATGAAACTTGTAAGTCTGTATTATTATGAAATAATAATGTGTTTTTTTATTTTTCTTATATGACTCTTTAATTATTTTTTATAAATTATCTTTCTCATTTATGTTATAATAATAGTTATAATAATACTCATATATCTTTTTATACAATATTGTTAAATGTATAATTTAACCATGATGACCAAATTAATTTCAACCATAAAAAGAATTAGGTGGAAGTATTGATGAGATTAACATCATTCATAATAGAATACAAAAATGTTTTAATAGATCTACACCATTAATTAGAGAAAATAAAAAAGTAAAAAAAATAAAAATTACTTTGAAAATTTACTTGGATAATTTAATCCCCTAATCACTTAACCATAAAAAAATGATAATAAAAAACAAGAAAAGAAACAAAACTGTAACACTTCTAAAGAAATAAAAACAACTATCCAATATGAACTGATAGAATAGAGAAACTAACTAATTAATAATAAGAAGATATACTCATAGATAAACTAAGAAATCAAAGAGTCACAATAACTCAAAAATAGTAGAAATATTTGCTACCACGGTTGTAGGTTGATAAATATTTACAGAATATTTTATATGATTATTGTCTACTGTTTTTCCTCTTTCTGTTATCTCTTTTCTAGAGTTATTATAATTATATTTATTCTAGTTATGTTTTTGTCATAAAATTATATTAAACTGGAGCATTTGTCTTATTTAAATACTGTTGACCTGTAAATTTCTTGATGGTATTTGGATTTTTTAATGTTATAAATATGTCTGTGCATTTTTTACGTATCTGATTTCTTTTTTTGAATTTTGTTATTATTTTGCTTCCTCATCTATTCTTATTTTGTGGACAATTCTTTTGGCTTTTAAGGTCATGGTGGTATTTTTATTTTTGAATAATTTTCATAATTAATTTTTCTCATCAGAATATATGTGTGCGTGTGTTCTATAATCTTTGTTGTGTTATGAATTATTGGAATCTCCATTAATTAGTGGAGGCTCCACTAATTATGGATTTATGTGAATTATTAGAAGATTTTTATGGATGTCCACCATTTAGTGGAGACACCATTAATTGAAATTAGTTGAAGATGATGTATGCCATGATGTATTCCACTAATTAGAGCTCTATAAATAGAGCTATTCTCTAAACTTGTAATACACCATTATTTTGTGAAAGAAAGATTAGAGAAAGAATTGTGAGAGAAAGAAAGAGAGAAGTTTGAAGAGAAATTCTTGTGCAAAGAATAGTTAGAATTTTCTTAGTGTGTAGTGTGTAGATTTTATTCTAACACTACCCTAATTTTATAACACGTTATCAGCACGAGTCTCTACCGGTACAAAAGCCAGAAGACTAAACACGAGTTGCTGCCGTTACCAAAACCAGAAGACAGATGACTGTTGTTAATGATGATGTATGCATTATTGATAGTGGAACTACACACACCATACTAAAAAATGAGAAATATTTTTCTGATCTCAAAATGGGAGAAATAAATATTTATACGATAAACGGTAGTGCAAATGTAATTGAGGGCTCCGGAAGAGCTAATATATTGTTGCCTAAAGGAACAACAATTATTATTGATAAGGCACTATTTTCCTCAAAATCCAAAAGAAATTTATTGAGTTTTAAAGATATCCGCAGAAATGGGTATCATGTTGAAACAAATGAGGAAAATGGGATTGAGCATCTTTTTATTACTCAAATGCATTTGGGTAAGAAATCGGTATTAGAAAAACTGCCGTCTTTTTCTACTGGTCTATATTTTGTAAAAATACGTACAATTGAAATTCATCATCTAGTAAACCAGAAGTTTACTGATCCTATTACTTTTAGCATTTGGCATGACCGGTTAGGTCATCCGGGATCTACCATGATGAGAAGAATCATTGAGAATACACATGGTCATCCTTTAAAAAATAAAAGGATATTAACATCAGAAAAATTCGCATGTACTGCATGTTCCCTAGGAAAATTAATTGTTAAACCATCACCAGTAAAAGTAGGAGCTGAAAGTCCTACATTTCTCGAACGGATTCACTGAGATATTTGTAGACCTATTGATCCACCATGTGGACCGTTCAAATATTTTATGGTCTTAATTGATGCATCATCCCGATGGTCACATGTATGTTTATTATCTACTCGCAACCTGGCGTTTGCGAGATTACTTGCTCAAATAATTAAATTACGAGCACAATTTCCGGACCATCACATTAAAAATATCCGTTTGGATAATGCTGGTGAATTTTCATCACATGCTTTTGATGCATATTGCATGTCAATTGGGATTAATGTTGAACATCATGTAGCTCATGTTCACACACAAAATGGTCTTGCTGAATTTTTGATTAAACGATTACAATTAATTGCTAGACCATTATTAATGAAAACAAATCTCCCAACATCTGTCTGGGGATATGCTATTCTACATGCTGCAACACTTGTACGTATAAGACCAGCTAGTTATCATAAATTCTCTCATTTGCAATTGGCTTTTGGGTCAGAACCAAATATTGCTCATTTAAGAATTTTTGGGTGTTCTGTATATATTCCAATTGCACCAAACCAACGTACAAAGATGAGTCCTCAAAGAAGAAAGGGGATCTTATGATTCTCCCTCTATTATCAGGTATGTTGAACCCCTAACAGGAGATGTATTCACAGCAAGATTTGCTGATTGTCATTTTGATGAATCATTATTCCCTAAATTAGGGGGAGAACCAAAACAGCATAAAAAGGATCTTGCTTGGATAACATCATTAAATTATCTTGATCCGCGCACAAGCGCATGTGAACTTGAAGTTCAAAAGATAATTCATTTGCAAAGCATTGCAAATCAAATGCCAGACGCTTTTGTTGACTCCAGAAGAGTTACAAAATCGCATATTCCAGCTATAAATGCTCCTATTCGAATTGAAGTTCTAGCAGAACAAAATATTATACATATAGCTGCTGAGTCAAAAACACGTCAGAAGCGTGGCCGACCCCTTGGTTCTAAAGATAAAAATCCTCGAAAGAAAAGAGGATTAAATGGTCCAGAAGATCATATTGAAGAAAAGAATGATAAAGACCAAGAGAGAATTGATGACAAAGAACCAGAAGTTGATGAAAGTAACATTGAAATTTTTATCAATTATACCACTTCCGGTAGAAGTTGGAATCGGATAGAAACTGTTATTGATAATATATTTGCATACAATATATCTCTTGATGTTACACAGGATAATGATGATCCTGAACCAATATCAGTTGATGAATGTCGGCATAGAAAAGATTAGCCTGCAATGGAAAGATGTGATTCAATCGGAGTTAAATGCACTGACAAAACGTGAAGTCTTCGGACCTGCAGTCCGAACACCAGAAGGTGTAAAACCCGTTGGCTACAAATGGATATTTGTGCGAAAGCGCAATGAAAAGAGTGAAATCGTTCGATATAAAGCGCGGTTAGTAGCCCAAGGTTTTTCACAAAGACCAGGTATTGACTATGATGAAACTTATTCTCCTGTTGTTGATGCTATTACACTCCGATATCTTATCGGTTTGGCGAGTACATGAAAAGATAGATATGCGCCTATTAGATGTTGTCACTGCTTACTTGTATGGAAATTTAGAAAATGATGTTTACATGAAAATCCCTGAAAGATTTCATATGCCTGAAGCATATAAACATTATCCTTGTGAAAATTACTCCATCAAGTTGCAGAAATCATTATACACCATCAAGGGGGAGTGTTATGAATTATTGGAATCTCCATTAATTAGTGGAGGTTCCACTAATTATGGATTTATGTGAATTATTAGAAGATTTTTATGGATGTTCACCATTTAGTGGAGACACCATTAATTGAGATTAGTTGAAGATGGTGTATGCCATGATGTATTCCACTAATTAGAGCTCTATAAATAGAGCTATTCTCTAAGCTTGTAATACACCATTATTTTGTGAAAGAAAGATTAGTGAAAGAAAGATTAGAGAAAGAATTGTGAGAGAAAGAAAGAGAGAAGTTTGAAGAGAAATTCTTGTGCAAAGAATAGTTAGAATTTTCTTAGTGTGTAGTGTGTAGATTTTATTCTAACACTACCATAATTTTATAACATGTTGAACTAAGTATGTCTATTTTTTTTTTTGTTACGTGGTATTTTATTTTTTATTTTTATATTTTATATATGTTAAAATACTGACTTTTTTGCCACTTACTTAAAAGCAACCCATTGGTATTTTAATTACATTTGTAACATAATTTTTATTTTATAGGCTATCCGAATTTTCTATACATTTTGACAAAATCATTAATATGATTGGTTTTTTGGTATTATTGTTTATGAGTTATTAATATGGTTATTAATAGCTAATAATAGAATAAATAAGTATATAGTTATTAATATGGTTATTAATAATTATAAATAATTTTCATAATTTTTTGTTAAAAATAATATTATACATCTTCGATGACTATTTTACCCATGATGATCAAACCAATCTCAACCATTGAAAAGTTTAGGCGGAATGATTTTAAAATCTATACCATTCATTAAGGAAGTTGAAATTTTTTTTTTATATAAAAAAATTCTTAAAAAAATAATATGGACAATTCAATCTCCTCTTGACATTTTATGAATTATTAATATGGTTATTAATAGTTAATAATAGAATAAATAAGTGTATAATTATTAATATAGTTATTAATAGTTATTAATAATTTTCATAATTTTTTGATTAAAAATAATATTATATATATTCAATGACTATTTTACCCATAACGACCAAACTAATCTCAACCATTAAAATGTTTAGGTGGAAGGATTATAAAATCTACACCATTTATTAAAGAAGTTGAATTTTTTTTTAAAAAAAATCTTAGAAAAATAATATGGATAATTTAATCCCCTCTTGACATTTAGAATATACATTTAGATTCATATACTTGAATTGTAATTGTAGAATTATTTTTAAAAAATATACATATAATTTTAAATTTTATAAAAAAATTTATATTCAAAATTTAATATTGAAATTTACTTAAAATAAATAATGAAATTATTAATATTAACCAATAAAATTCATGTGCATTAAGTCTATTTTTCTTCAATAAACTCTAGCAGCAAATTTTAGAAGAATAGTCCAAATACATATTTTTTTTCTTTTTCATTTTTATATATGTCGCATTATTAATCTAAAAATTAAAGACCACCATAAGAATGAAAAGACTATCACGTCCTGAAAACTAGGGTGGTCTTCCTCCTAAAGCAAAATTAGAGTGGCTACTTTGTCATTGTGGTCCGAGCTGTACGTGTATGTGGAAAAAAACGACTCTTAGGATGAAAAATAGTTCAAAAACATTAGTGTCATATAATAAATAATTTTAAATACATATTAAAATTTGATAAATAAATTGAGAATCACAATTGTTTACTGAACTAATTAATATATATATATATATATATATATATTATTTCGTGTAATATGAGGAGTCGAATATTCGTATTATTTTTATTTAATTATTTTTTATTAATAATAAATTTATAAATATTTTACATTAATATTATATTTAAAAATAAATTTATAAAATAATTAAAAAATTAAACTAACAAATTAAATAAATTAAACTTAACAAACAGATTTAATAAATTATATTAAAATATTATTCTTATCCAAACTCGATGTCAATGATCTTTCGACGTCATCAACATCTATCCTTTGTTAAGTCTATTACAATTAGGCGTGTTCATTATTCGATTTGAATCGAATCGAATCGATCATAATTTCAGTTTTCGATTCGATTTGGTTCGGATCGATTTTAGAATTTATACAAAAATTCTGTTCAGTTTTTTATTTTCTAAAATAAAAAATTGAAAAACCAAAAAATCGAATTATATTTTAAAAATTTGAAATATATAATTAATATTAAAATGTTGTTCATTAATTAATTAATTAATTTCATAAATTATTATTTTTTAAAAAATTTCTGTTCGATTTCTATTATTTTGATTCAGTTTGGTTTGATTTTGTCTAAAATAAAGTTATTAATAATTGAGTTTAAAATCTTCATCTTTGCAATTTGCATCCGTGATTATAATTTTTTACTAAAATGTTTGGCCCAAATCTTTAAAATATTTAGACTTTAATTTATATTAGATTTGAATTGTAATTTATATTAAATTTTACTTATTTGGGTTTAAATTTAATTTATATTATGTCAATGAATCT
Source organism: Voacanga thouarsii (assembly GCA_026120185.1). NCBI lineage: Eukaryota > Viridiplantae > Streptophyta > Magnoliopsida > Gentianales > Apocynaceae > Voacanga > Voacanga thouarsii. The sequence goes on along the minus strand of JANUWF010001636.1, from coordinate 2,039,680 downwards.
ATAAAAAAAAATATTCAAATTCGATTTAAAATTGAACGGAACTGAACTGAACTGAATCGAATCGAAATTATTTCGGTTCGATTTTATCAATTTTCTTTAAAATTTAATTAAATTTGATTTAAAAAAAATAAAAAAATATCGAATTTTAAAATAAAAAATTGAACCGAAAACCGATTCAACACCTCTAATTACAACCGAACCCATTCTTTCTTTCGTAGTATTATTTTATTTCCATGTATCTTTCTCTTTTGTTTTGAGTTCCTCTCGCTCTCTCTTTCTATCTCTAATAGCAGTTCCAACTCCGTAAATAACAAGGTTTTATTTCCATGTATCCTGCTCTTCTGTTTTAAGTTCATCTCTCTCTCTCTCTCTCTCAGGCAGTGCCAACTCCGTAAATAACAAGGAAATTCCTGTCGCTTTGATTTTTACGCGCCACCTCATTGCACCTGCCTATATCTGTACACAGAAGCTCTATTTGTGTGTTGAGATGGATTTAAATAATAATTATTTAAATAATAATTATTTAAATAATAATTAGATTGGTATAAGTTTATTTAAAGATAATAAAATATTATTAAATATATGAAATTAAAAAATATATATAATATGTTATGAGTGTATAATAATTTTTAAAAAATAAAATTTATTTAAATTATTATTTTAAATTTATTCACACTCTAAATATGTGTGTATGCATTGCATGCGGTTTTGAAGTGAAGATGGGAAATGTGAGTGGAAGAGAAAATGCCATAAGCAGCGGTGGCGATGGCGTTGCTGGCAGTAGTGCTGGTAGTTTTGGGAGGGGGGTTTGAGTTTCGTGCAAGATCAAATGGCGAATCTGGTATTCGCGAGACCCATGTGCTTGCGATGCGAGTGCGGTACTTGATGGTCAGTTCTCCTCGAAGTTACTTTCGTTTGCCGGTATTGTTCAGGGAAAAAGGGTGGCGTAAGTTGCGTAAGGTAATTTATGTGATTTAAATAAAAAATAAAAATTTATTGTCTAAAAAGTAATTGTAAATAATTTTTTTTAATAAAATAATATTATTTTAACCATTCAAAATAATTTCGTTTTAATATTTATATAATTGTGTAAAATATTTATGTAATCGTGTGAAATATTTATATAATAATATAAATATATTTAAATAATCATATAAATTATCGTACGCAACTTGCGCGATTTTCAGATCCATTGTTTACAATTACAACTTCGGTTCCCACCTAAAAATACAATTGTCTATTACTATCAAAATTGAACACTAAGAAATACAAATGTCTTTTACTATTAAAATTGAACACTATAGAACACAACTCATTTTTTTTATATTACAAAGGTGTACATATATATATATATATATATATTTACAATTATGAGAATATTGTTTACTCTCCTATCTTATATTAAGGTCGATAATAAGAGATTCTCCGCGGAGTTAGAATCTAAACAAGAATAGAAAAGAGATATTATTTAAAAAATAAGAATTATTTTAAAAATAAAAAATAATAAAGGACAGAAGTATAAGTTAAAACTAATTTAAAAGTCAAAGTAAATGATTGTATTTTCCGACCGCCGAATACTTATTCTGCCATTAACAACATGTGCAAATTACGAGAACATGTGAAAGGTATGAATGTTTTTTTTTTCCCCACAATATGCGGTAACTAAATCAATTGCAATCGCAAATTGTGGTACAAGATTGGCAGAACCTGGTACGTGGCAAGTGCATGGAAGTCAAAGAATTTTAAACAAATCACAACAACATTGTACCATACCCGGGTAGCCAGTTCCATCCCGTCTTTCCGACAGTGGAGGTTCCAAAATGGAAATTCTAACGTAAAATCGACCCAACTTGAATGTATTAAAAAAGTAATGCACTCAATTCACGGTACCATGTAAGATGAGTCCATTGCAAAAATATATACATGCAGTATATGTCTGCACTCTCTTTGAAGAATTTGTCTTAAACATTTCGTAATTCTTTACCAAACAAGATCACGAGATGAATTTTATTTAATGTATATTAAAAAAAGTAATGATTGCAAATTTATTTTTAATTTATAAAATTATATGTCTTAAAAAGTCAACAAAAATATCTATACTAATCATTGCAAAAATGGGATTCTTTGCATATTTTTTCAAAATGTAGGTCTTTTTTGAAAATTATTTTATTTTCTCAAAATATAATTTTAATGTATTTTAATGACTATTAGTAATATTCTTTAATATTATCTATATTTGAGAGATATTTAAAATGAGTTGAGTTGAACTTTAATTATTAAGTTGAGCTTGATATTTTTAGGTAAAACTCAAATTCGAGATCAAGTTTGATTCGAACCTTAGATCAATGATTGAGCTCAATTTGAAGATTAATTAATTAACAAACATGAAAGTTTAAAATTAGGTTTGAATATAAATTATTTTTAAAATACTAAAGTATATAGAAATAAGTATTTTTATTTGAATATTTTATTATATATGTATTTAAATAAATAATATAAATATGTGTTCAAACTTGTTAGCAAGCTCTTGATTTTAAATAATTAACTATTCAATTCTTAGCTCGATTCAAAACTCAAGCTTAATAATAGTTGAATTCAAACTCAAACTTGAAATTATTGAATTTAATCTAAACTCTTAATAATATGGCTTAGCCCATATAGCATTACTCATATTTCATTTAATCTTACTTATCTCTCATTTTAAATATTACAATCTCTAATTTTCCTAGATAGTTTGATTAAAACATTTTAGAGTAATTTAATTTATAAAATATTTTATTTTTAGAATTCTTAATTAATTTCTGTGCGAGAGTTTAAAAATCTTATATTATAAGGTGAAAATAGTAATATATAATTATAGATTACTCAAATAAAACTACAAAAAACAAATAAAATAAAATAAAGTAGGACTCGGTATAAAGGAACTATAAGCACTACTAAAAGGAGCTGCTGGCACAGTAGACTGGCCTGGTTCAGAGTTTATTGAAGAAGGAAAACAAGTCTTGTCCAGGAATTCAATTTGAAAAGGGCAAACTATCCTGATAACGTTGAAACTATTTTGAAGTTTAAAATTTACCCTATAATTAAAAAAAAAGTGTAAAAATATTTTTTAAATTTTTTAATCGTCCAAATCTTATACTTCCGTCAGTTAATCAACAGTCAACTCACAATTTAATTTTTAAAAGTATTTCGATAATTTTATATTTTAATATTAAAAAATATTATTATTTTATTTTTAATTCATTTTTTAAATTTTCTTTTCTTTTAAATTTTCTTTCTTTTCTTTTTCCTCTTCCTCGTTACCGCTGCAATTTCACCGCTGGATCCATCCTCTAGCAGATCATTATTGTTGCATTCTTAGCACCATCTGAATTATCCTGGTGACCCTGCCCACTGCCCCATCCCTCCTACTCCTTCCACCCTCAGCTTTATCCTTTTCACATTTGACGCATAGTTTGGAAGGCATACATTCCAACACTAAAACATTTCTTTACCCATAAGAACATTGTTTTATATTTAGTCATAACCTAAACTAAATCATACTTGGAGTAAGAATTTGTCTATTAATATCAGTTCCTAACTATTATGCCCCGTTAAAAGAAGGGCTATAACATAATCTAGATTTTATTTCCCTATAGCAAGGCTTATACATAAGATCGGCTATTGTATTCTCCTAATTAAGGGTATTCATCGGTTACATAAATTAGGAACGAAACCTTTGTAGAAACTTATTACAGAATTTCGGAAAAACATATATATCAACAAACAATCCATCTAGCCATGCTCTTTCTACTTTGTATATATCCCAAAAATAACATACTTTTCAAGCATCATAAAGTAGAAATATTAGAAACTCAAAATATAAGAAACCAATATCCTTAACAGACAACACTTAAAATCACAATTCAGCACCTCAGATAACTCCTAATCACCACCACAAATCTTTCAAGCACCTACAATTCCCAACAATTATAGAGCACCAGCAGAATTACAAATTTATTGTTAACCCCAATTCATAACCCTACATACCAAAACCTCATAATTATAGCAATAAAAGACTTAGATCCCCAACCAGAGGATAATAGAACCAAGACTTACTCAAATTCGCAGTTTCAAACTCAACTTTAGCCCTAAGTTCTCCACTCTCATTGTTCTTCTCCTCTTTTGGTGTAAGAATTGAAACAATGAAGTGATTGGCTCAAGCATGTCCTGTGTTACAAAATAAAGAAAATCCCCAATAAATAATTGCAAAAAGACCCCTAACTTAATAAATTCTAGCTATTGACTCCAATAACTTTCTAATAATACAAACAACCCCATACTAGTTAGGCTATAAGCCCACCAAAATAATAATGGTTCCCAAATTAGAAAAGTCCAAAAGGGTAAATGGGTCATAGGCTCACACACACACACACACTCTCTCTCTCTCTCTCTCTATATATATTCTAAACATTAAGGTTGTTAAACTGAGTGCCACTAAGTAACACAAAAAAAGAGAGCGATTGAAGAACTTTTGACAAATGTTCTTAGGCAAATCTCGATCATTCTATAAATTTGTTTATGAATATTTGTTAATATATTATTAATGTAAAATATTACATAAATTAATATTTTAAATGTATAATTAACCAAAAAAAAAGAAAAGCGAATAACTAAAGATATCACCCATACTTGACCTCCCCTCTCGTCCAAGAAAGTTTACTAGTACTCCATTCGTTTTAAAAATCATGTTAAAAATTTCTACTTTTATTATATTAAAATACTTATCAATCTCACAAATTAAGAATAAATTCATTACTTATATTCTTAATTTACCCTTTCTTTAATCAAGAATATGTCCATTCCCAATAAATTATTAATGAATGTATAGAGGAAAATAATTAATGAATATTTATTTTTATCTAAAAGTATAATAGTCATTTTCTATTATAATTATATAAATTTTAATAATTTTTTAATTTCCGTGTCATGTTTTAAATTGACATGATTTTTAGAACCGAGGGAGTATATTATATAATTTGGAATAAAAGAAAGTGAAGCTTTTGGCCAGGGTGAATATTCCACCAGCCAAGGAAAGACATTTTGATTTGCAAGCTACTAGTAATATATTTTTGCATTTGGTCTACGATAGATTGGAATTTGCTGCCTTTAATACCAAAATTAGTCCACTTGTGTATGTTCTATAAGTCAGTTGGAATTGATATTTCACAGCGTCCACTCTCCCCCTTGCTTAGTCGAAAGAATCAGTTCCCGTATCTGGAGTCTTATCGGATTCTTTTTGTGGTTGTCTCTGCCGAAAGATATAACTAAACTAATTGAATTATTACTATATGTCGTTTTGTTAGACTCTGTAGGCATTTTTTTGTTATTGGACGAATGTTTGAATTTTGAAATGCAAGATGATATTGTTAGCATCCATGAAGAAATGTTCCAACCTTAAAAAAGATAGGATTAGTCATTTTTGTAGCACATTTTAGTGAAGTTAGGAATTATGTCAACCCACAACTCAATAATCAGAAGATTTTTGTGTATTTGGATTGTAATTGTAAAATTATTATTTTTTTTAAAAAATATAAATATAATTTTGAATTTTATAAAAAAAATTATAGTCAAATTTTAATATTGTGATCCATCTAAATAGACAAAAAAATTGTTAGTATTTAACCAATAAAATTCATTTGCATTAAGTCTATTTTTACTTCAAATAGACTCTAAAGCAAAATTTAAAAGAATAGTCCAAATACACTATTTTTTTTTCTTGTTCATTTTTATATATGTCATACTATATATTCATCTGAAAACTAAAGACCAGTATGAGAATGAAAAGATTGTCACGTAAAAATTAGGGTGTAATTGTGTAAGTAGGCAGCTCATTTTCATCCCAAACTTATTTTAATTTAAAATAATAATAATTTAAATAATTTTATTTTTTAAAAATTATTATATACTCACAACACATCATATTCACTTTTTGACCCTACTTGTAGCCCATATTTACTCTACGTATTTAATAATTTTTTATTATATTCAAATAAACTCATCTCAATCTAATTACTGTCCAAGTATACTCTTAGAGTGACCACTTTTATCATTATGATATGAGATACACGTGTACACAAAAAAAAAAAAAAAATCTTATGATGACAAATAACCACAAAAAAATTAGTATCGTATAATAAAAAATTTAAAATACGAAATTAAAATTTGAAAAGTAGATTGAGAATACTATTGTTTATTGAACCAATATATATATAATTTACAATTACAAAAATGTTGTTTAATCTCCTCTCTCATACTAAGGTTAATAATAGGAGATTCTTTGCCAAGCTAGAGCCCAAGCAATAATGAGGATGGAAGAGTCTCCGATAGGGAGAGGCTAAATCCACACATTTAGAATCTAAATTCACACAATTAAATTATAGTTACCTTGTGTGGTTATTACTAACCTTTGACTCTTCCATTCTTTAACTATCAATTTTTTTTTTAATTTCTAAACTCTTCATTTAATTAAAAAAATCTAGTAGAAAAAATAATATTTTAATATTTTTTTACTCTGTTCATGATTTCATTTTATCTGTCTCATTTTTTTTATATAAATACCACACTGACTAAATTTTTAAAAAGTTAAAGGGATTTGAATAGAGTTTGAGAACCTTAACTCTCTAAATATCATTCTTCTATAACTTTAGCAATGTAAGAATCAATATAGATTTTTTATATTAAAAATATAATTTATGAATTAAAATTTAATAGTTTAAGAATAAAAAAGTCAAAAAATAATTTAAAAATAATAATTTGAGAATAGAAAAGTTAAAGAATAATAACGACTACACATAATAATTATCACTTAGGAATGTGAATCTAATCACTCTCCATCCCATATTATTTGAAAAATAACAATAGTTATAAAAAAATTACAAAGGATACAAAATCAAAGTGTAATTTAAAGGTAAAAATAAATAATTGTATTTGCCGACCATGTAATATTAATTTAAGCATTAATTTTTGCACGTGTAAATTATGAGAACATGTGAAAAGTATGAGTGTGTTTTTTCCCATTTTATATGCGGCAGCTAATCAGTTGCAATCCTAAACTGTGGTACAAGATGGGCAGAACCTGGTACGTGCATGGAAGTCAACGAATTTTGAACGATCACAAGCAACATCGTACCAAGATGGGGTATCTAATTCCAAATCTTGCCGACAGTGCAAGTTACAAAAACATATGCATGCATTATTTGTCAACACTATCTTTGAATAATATGCCTTAAACAATCAACAAGAACATTCATATTCGTTATATTCAGATAAGAAATAAGAATTGAATTGAGGTTAGTTTGTTAAAATTTAATAAAATATTTATTAAATGTGAGATAAATGTAAGATTCAATAATTAATGAGAGATAAAAAATATAATGTGTTATGAGTATATGATAATTTTCGAAAAATAAAAATTATTTAAATTAATATTATTTTAACTTGAATTGAGAAGAGTTTTTTTTCTCAAGTACAGCCTAATCATTGCAGATTTGCAATTCTTTGTATTTATTTCTCAAAATGTAGGTCTTTTTAAAATTAATTTCTTTTTTTAAAATATAATATTTTAATGCATTTTAATAAATATTAATAATATTCGTCTAATCTTATCTATATCTAAGAGATATTTGAACTGAGTTGAGTTTGAACTTTGATTATCAACTTGAGCTTGATATTTTTAGACAAAACTCAAATTAAAGATCAAGTTTGATTCAAACCTTGAATCAATGATCGAGCTCAATTTGTAGATCGATTAATTAATAAATTTAAAAGTTTGAATTTTAATTATTTAAAAATATTTATAGAAATAAGTATTCTATCTAAATATTTTGTTATATATATATTTAAATAAATCATATATAAATATATATTCAAACGTGTTCACAAACTTTTTATTTCAAATAATTAAATATTCAAAGCTCAACAATTCCAACTTGAAGGGCTGACACCTTTGATGCAGCAAAACGAGAAGAGTTGGGCACCTCCGAGTTTTTACCTCAGGCGGAATGCCCCTTTTCGTTTATCAAAATGACTTTTACAGCTATATAAAATAAAAAAGTTCTATGAGCGGTAAGGCTAGAGACAAGTTCTTGTGCTTTCATGGGGAGAGTATCAATCTTTACTAGAAACACATAGTTTCTGTGATCATATTCGATATTGTAAAAATCCAAGGGAGAGCTAATATTGCAGCTAGGAAGTCCTATGAGCAGACCTTTTGGCCTCGCACCCTTTGATCAATCAATGAGTGTTCTTTCAGACAACGTTTTCTAAATATGCCCCGTTCAAGGCTATCATGAGGATATATAAAGACGCATTTTCCTTTTTAGGACTTGATTAAAAACTTAAACTTAACAATAGTCAAATTCAAACTCAAAATTGAGATTATCGAATTTAAATCGAACCCTAATCGAATTGAATCCGGATAACTCGATAAGGCCTCAACCTATATAATCTTGAAATTCCTTAGATAGTTTGAGTAGTTTAATTTATAAAATTTTTAGTTTTAGATTAATTCTTAATTAATTTCTATGCAAGAGTTCAAAATCTTATATTATGAGACGAACAGATTAATATATGTCTATTAATTATCTAAATAAAAATATTAAAAAAAGTAAAATTCAATAGAAAATTCACAATTCTGGTTTCATCTTTATCTATAACAACCCTAGCCCTTTTTTCATGATCTAACGGTCATCTTGAATTAATAATGCTTCTTTCCTGGCCGACCTGCACGGCTGCACCACACATTCTTGGACCTGTCGTCCACGCTATTCTTTCTTCTCTTCTAGTCCTAATGTAATTTAGAATAGTAGCCATCTTCAAGGTCATGTGATGTGACCCTTTGTGCATTCTTGAAAGGACTAAAAAAACCTTCTAGTGATCGAAGTCGATAATTAAAGGATGTCTCTGCCAAATGCCAATGAACAAACAATTATGAACCCCATTTGTAGTCAAATTTTGACTTTGTACAGAGTGAAAACCCTATCCCGTGATACTTTGAAACTTCAACATCACTTTCCCATTCTCTCGCCACAAATTCCTGGTTCCACCTCTCGCTCAAGGTCCCGATCTTGCCTATAAATACAGCCACAGCCATAGCCATAACACAACCAAATACACAATTCACTGCATTGGAAATGGATTTCATTCCAGTTCTTCACATGAATGGAGGTGAAGGAGAGACCAGCTACGCGAAGAATTCAGGGGTGCAGGTTGGAAAGTCCCAAGCCTTTCATGGACACAACGCTAGTAGTTAATCCTTTTTTTTTTTCCTTCTAATATGGATGACTATACATAGCACCACTCTTTGCTTTGTTTATTTGCAGAGGAAGATAATAAGTTTCGGAAATCCAGTTATTAAGGAAGCTGTAGCTGACCTAGTAAACAATCATTTCCCAGAGTGCATGGGCATCGCAGATCTTGGTTGCTCATCCGGGCCTAACACTTTAATGTTGATAGCTGAGGTCATTGACAAAGTATACAATACGTGCCGTGAAATCAGAAAACCGATGCCTGAGTTATGGGTTTGTCTGAATGATCTTCCTGGAAATGACTTCAACGACATATTCATGTCATTGCCTGCGTTTCATGAAAAGCAGGAAGAAGAGAAGGGAAAGGAGTTTCACGATTATTGTTTTGTATCAGGCGTACCGGGTTCATTCTACGGTAGGCTGTTCCCCAAAAGGAGTATGCATCTCATTCACTCTTCTTCCAGTCTTCATTGGCTCTCTCAGGTACTGCTTCATACAAATGCTGAATTTTTTCATATTTCATGAATTGAACTTAAACATTACCTTTCAACGCTGGATCTTGATCTTACATGTTATGGAAGTAATAGAGAATTTGTAGACGTTCAGTATCATCTATATACTTGATGATATAATCGCAACTCACAAGGGCTTTCATAGATGAACTTTTGTGTGCACATTAGTGTGACAAACAAATTTAGCCTTCACATTCCGGATAAAATATTAAAATAGCAAGTCATGTTCTTCATATTAGATTCAGCTTCTCCATAACCGTTGAGATCCCAAACTAGAGCGTAATAACAGCTCCAGTATGCTAATTTGCATGACGACCAACTATTGCTTTTTGCGTTTTGACCTTTATTGCTTTCCGCATGCATTCATGTCGGAGAATGCACGGACAGAGAAGTAAGATTTGAGAAATTCCACCAGGCAAACCTTCTTGGATATCAGTACAGTATCCTTTGCAATATGAGCAAAATTTTAAGGTTTACTTACCTAAAAGAGTAGGTGGAGGACCACTAGATTATATACCAATTATGTATAGTGTTCGCCCATGATCAATTGTCTTTCACTCATGAAGGAAAGATCTTGAAGTAAAGACTTGAAAAACCAATTTCAAGGGTGAAAATATGTACCGCTGGTTGATGGAACAGCCCATCAAAGACATCATTGTTGTCCTACCCAATTATGAGTAGAAAAGTCTGCTGTGCTCTATGAATATTGAAAGTACACTGCATCAGTTGAGTAGTGCCCTTAGGGTAGATTGTCTTGTTCAATGCATCTAGTTGCTCTTAAGATTAAAGAGCCAGGTTCGTTCTCACCATCTTGTAAATGAGATACCAAGGTTCTGAGTTCTCCTTTGTAGTGCTAGCTGAGCAAGCATAAGGAAATGCCCCAAGGAACGAATATTATTCTCGTTAATATATACCCCCTTCCCTCTTGCAATTTGATCATCTATAAATCCGTTGATTCTTTGGCAGACATTTCACTGTTTGCCAGAATATGAAACAACATACCATACTTCTCTTTTTCCTTTGAAGTATTTTGTTCAATTCAGGTTATGATTTCCTATCCATTATAAATACCCACGTTAAGCAAACAAGTATACAATGACTATCATTGCATGTTTACAAGAATTGAAAGTGTGGTCGTTTGATCTTTCTTTCTTTTCTTAATTAAAAACACATGCATATTTTCTGCACCGTTAATCACGGGAAAAAGTATTTCAAGTAGTAGCATTTTATGACTATGAACAGATTCCCCCTTCACTGGAAGGCGATGCAAGGGTACAGCTAAATAAAGGAAAGCTTTACATATCCAAGACCAGCCCACAAAGAGTCAGGAATGCGTACCACTCCCAGTTTCAGAAAGATTTTTCGCTGTTTCTAAAGTCACGTTCGGAGGAGATGGTCTCTGGTGGCCGCATGGTGTTGTCATTTTTGGGAAGGAGCTCTGCTGATCCATCCACTGAAGATAGTTGCTACCACTGGGAACTATTAGCTGAAGCTCTGACCAGTATGGTTTCCAAGGTAATATCCGCAAAAAATCTGAACTGGAACTATTCTGTGTAATTGTCCTAAATTTTTTGCCTACCATATATGTATACAAAAAACTGCAGGATCGTATCCTAGAGGAGAAAATCAATTCGTTTAATGCCCCATACTATGCTCCATCGGTGGAGGAAGTGAAAAGTGCAGTTGAAGAAGAAGGCTCTTTTGCCATTAACTGCTTGAAAGCGTTTGAAATTGAGTGGGATGTGGGTTTCGAAAATGATTCTACATCTGAAAAGCAGGAAGGCAAACTGGAAACATCATCAAGGGGCCAAAAGGTAGCCAAGACCATTAGGGCCGTGGTTGAATCAATGTTGGAAAGTCATTTTGGGAAAGATGTTGACATGGATGCATTGTTTATGAAGTATGCAGAATTGGTTGATGATTTCTTCTCCAGGGCTAGACCTATCTACATCAACTTGGTCATGTCTTTCACTAGAAAAGGGTCCTTCGTTAATGCTTAATTAGCTCGTTATTTCTTGAATTTCCTAGTCTCAGGAGGAAACATTTGAATGGTGCAATTATTAGGCATCATCTCTAGTTACAATGGAGCGGAATTCTTGTACGAGTGCTAAGGCGATCAAGTAATTCCCCATTGTTCCCTGGTGTGTGTGTAAACAGAAGGGTTCTTCGTGGCGATCATGGGATGGTTCCTTCATATATTACTAAATTACGAATTATTATTTCATGTAATCCATGATTCAGTGATTAAAAATAATAGCATTTAAAAAATAATTCTTCCTACGAAATAAAAGAAATCTTCAAGGTCAGTTTGTTCTGGAAGAGGCTTTTTTTTTTGGTTTTTTTTCAATAGCACAGAATCAGAAAATTAAGCAGTTCTAAGCAATGAATCCGAAAGATTCACGAAGAAGCACATATAGAATAGAGATGGGACAAATCCACTTATCTGACAAGTTAGTAATAAGAATAATATATGGTGTATGAAATATATGTTTTTGATATATGAGTAGAATGTGTTAGTCCAATTGTTAATATAACCTACTTTAGTATACTTCTAAGCTAGGGTTATCATTTTAAAAGTCAAAATATGTTTACATAATTATTTGTACCATTTGTCCTACAAATCACTTGTCCTCCCTTAAACCTAAATACATATGTAAATGTGGCTTGTAGAGCGAGCTACAGGGCCTGAAAGCCTTGTTCGTGCCTCTCATTGACACAACAAATTTATAAGGAGCTATTTGAGTAGTTGACTTCTTCTCAACATGTTCAATATCGATCGTTGTTTGTTAGCCAATTTGATTAACTGTAGTTACAGGAGGCAAGGAAGAATATCTATCATTGTCCTTCGTGAATCCTTCAATGTTTTAGTTTCTTTTGATAAGAAGTTTTCCAACAATACTGACGCTCCAGCATGTGAGCAACAGCCCAAACGGCATGTGATACGCATCAAAATTACAGCCTGTGGCTCACAAGTGTTAGATTCGGCCAGACCTCTTGGGTGGGTTCCCTAGGACTCCAAATCAGAATCCAAAGTTTAGAAAACGAAGTCAACGACCTCGCGTGGGAAGTAAAAAATTATTGTAATTCATTAGAAGTCCAAAAATGGGCGCCGGTGTAACAACAAATTTACTACAAAGCTCGTCGGTTTAATTTTTTGAATCGGAATTATAATGAAAATCATAAACTAGTTAATTGGAATGGAACACTAACACTTTGATGAAGATATAGATTAGGATCTGTCCAATGTAATCTAAATAACACTAAATTATTCTACAAATAAGAAACTTGACTTAAACAGTGCAAATAATAAACATGACGAAAACATTTTTTTGTGGATAATATATATAGCAGCAATAATTAATGTGTATTTTTTTTTATTATTCAGACTTCGAGAGGCAAGGAGGAGTTCTTGTTTTTGGATCCTTAGTCCAGGAAAGCATTGGACTTTTCTTGGTAAAACTTAGTTTTTGATATCCCTTTGCGTTAGGAATGATTAGATCTCATCGGCATTTTCCCGGGCTTAACTTCTGAGAGAGTCATGGGTATCACTATAAGAAAAATGATAATTAGCGACGGATACTTGTGGAAGTGTGTGAGTTATCGCTAATTTGTAATGAAACAGTGACGGGAGTAAAAAATTTGAAAATAAATTTATTTATTTTAAAATTCGTCGCTATTACCGACGGATTAATGATGGACTTTTAGCCGTCACTAATTAAAGATGGATTTGCGATAATTTTATTTTTAATTATTCATTAACACTAACTAAATTGAAAGCCTCGCAACTTTGTCGTTAATTAGTGACGGCTTTGCAACGGTATTTTTTAATATTTAATTAATACTAAAAAATTTAGGTGCGGTCGCAAATGTGTTGCTAATTAGCGAGGAATTTACCATGGCAATTTAAAATATAAAAATAAATTTATTTTTTAAAATTTGAAAAAATAAACCGTCGCAGATCTGTTGCTCTTCCAAATTTTGAAAATAAATTTATTTTTTAAATTTGAAAAATGAGCCATTGCAAATTCCTCTCTAATTAGTTACAAATTTGCGATAGAAAATTGGTTCGTCGTAGATCCGTTGCAAATCCTTATAAATCCGTCACTATTTCACAAAAAAATAGAGTATATAATTAATATATAGCACAATGAATCACAAGAATATTAATAGTTTAGTAGTGAAACACGTGTTCTCCCACAACAAGGATGTGGATTTGAGTTTTGCGTTCGACATAATCTCATAATATTTTTGGTGGTTCGGGTTGGGCGGAGTAGGGAAGCTAATTACTTTTTTTAAAATAAAATTTTTTTGACCATCGCAAATTCGTCACTAAATTAATTAATTTTTTTAAAAATAAATTTTTTTACCGTCACAAATTCGCTACTAAATTAATTATTTTTAAAAAATAAAAAAATTTTACCATCACAAATTCGTTGCTAAATTAATTGGTTTTTTTAAATAATTTTTTTTTTGCGATTACAAATTCGTGACTAAATTAATAAATTTTTTAAATAAAAATTTTTTACTGTCGTAAATCAATCGCTACGTTAATTATAAGTTTAATTATATTGTCATCAATTAAATGGCCGTTGCAAATTTGTCGCTGTTTGCAACGAATTTTCATTCCGTCGCTATTTGATTTTTTTTAAAGTATAATTTGCAAGACACGATCAAATATTGTTTTTTTAAATTTAATTAAAAAAAATCCTATTAGACAAACCTCAATTTTGACCTTTCACCACTGGAAACGGGATAATCAACCACGGAATAAAAGCGTGAGCAATTAATTACATAACAGTTATGTTTTACTCACAAAACAAAAGACGTTGGCGATTTGTTGATGATTCGTGAGAGAATAATTTCAAACATTATTGAAATTTGTTAATAAATTATCTGTGGGTAATTCGTAGGTCATCACTCACGGATCAGTCACGGATAATCTAAAAAAATTTCATTACATTTATAAAAAAATTTTGTGACAAATTTACTACGAATCAACTATAGCTATTTTTTTTACATTTAAATATATTTAGAAAAAAAATATAATATTAGGTATAAGGCTCAAACAAATGCAAAAGGGTCAACCGAAGACTATCGATAGAATTGATAATGGCTTCATCTTTAAACCCAATAAGCTCAGTCACCTGATTTGCTATCCATGGCCATCATGACATCCATCTTTACTTTTGTCATGTCCACCTACAGACCGTCATTAGACATGGTAAAGAAATTTGTTTTAAAAAACAATCTCTTAATTACTCTTTCTCTTAAAATTTAACTAGTTCCAAGAGAAAAATCTCAAATTAACCCAAAAAAAATATGAGCATGTTCATGTTTAGAAAAAAAAAAAAAAAAAATCTCATATCATACGCAGCCAAGTTTATTCACATCCATTTGAATAAGGAATTAAACTTAATGTTCACTGACCCACTTCAATTCTACTACAAATTTAACATCTCCATAAGCAAGCAATGGCCAAATAAATTCAAATGGGAAAACGTAAATTTAAAATTTTTAGTAATCACAAGCAAATAGCTTGGGTGCTCAATCCAAATAATGTAAGAAAACGAACCATATGTTCCAATTTAGGAGCAAACTTTTGAGATTTCAACAACTTGGCCTGCTTGTTGGAGAACCTGAGTGTCCTGATCCCCAGGAAGTGCCCTAACAACTCAAATACACACCAACACACACATATAGAGAGAGAGAGAAAGAGCCGTATATATTCTTTGTGAAATATATATGTGATCTGGCTTGGAATTCAATACTTTTGAAATTGATTAATCTTATAAATTGTATAAATATCTAAAAGAAAATATCTAATTAATTGATAGTGGCACTTTGTAAATGAAATCTCTAGAAGGAAGTTGTTAGTCTTCTAAAATTTTGAAATCTTTGTGAAATTGATGACGATATTTACAAAAGAAATTCCTAAAAAAAAGTTGCTCTATCTAAAAGCTTAAAATAGAAATATTGCTGATTCATTTTATAAAAGCTTAAATCCTTGACATGAAATTATTTCATGCTCTGACCAAAGAAAGTGCGTTGAGATGCTCAAAATTGAGAATTTCAACTCAAGGTCCACAATGGCATAGTTAATGTTTTTGGATGAATGTTGTTAGCCAGTGGCAACACTCAGAAATCTTCACGTACTGTACTCTAATGCAATTTTAACTTTAAAAATATCTGGTTGTAATACTATAGTAATCTACAATAATATATAGTATATATATATATATGATAATTTTTAAAAAATAAAAATATTTAGATTGAATTTTTATTTATATTAAAGTTTTGATTTGTTGAATTATAATCTAAATACTGCCCTAGTAACTTGAATCACAGAAGTTGTCATTATCCGCAATGATGGTTTTTGATCAAAATGGGTTCATTTTGAAAACTCCTATCGAAACTGCGTTCGAATTTGGAAGTACCAGTTGCAGGGTTCCTCGTGTCGTTCAGCAGCACCTCATGTTTATTAGACGCCCGCGAAGCTCGTGTCCGGCAGAAACGAGCTTCTTCTTTTCTGTCTTCATTGTCTGCTCCTCCACATGAGCCTTAAGTAGCTTCTGTTTACACACGATAGATATGAGAAAGCAAACATTAGGTTTGACTTGACAACAACACTTTTTTTTTTGCTTTCTTTCGTTTTTTTGTTTTTTTTATTGATGATAAAATAATATTTTATTTGTATTTAGTGGATTCTAAGTAAAAAATTTAGTAAAGTTATTAGATATTTTTATCTAAATCTATCCATTAATAAATTAATATAGATAATTAAAACTAAGTCAATGAATATATAAATGAAATTTATTTAAATTTAACTAATTTAATGAATTTAAATTGATATCTATTACATTCTAAAACATCCAATTAAATGTTAAAAAAATATAACATTATCTTTTTTTTTTGCTAAGTAAGTGAAATATATTCATAATAATAAAAGTTACACATATAACAAAAGACATAAATAACAAATAAAAGCTACATTAGACAATAGAGTACAAAGAAATAAAGATAATAATACGAATAAGAAAACAAACACATAACAGCACGCCACAAGCCTTCTATTTGTCGTCCACAAGACCAAAGTATAGACTCCAAACTCCATCAAATTTGTGAACAGCAATGGAGAAAAATTATGGATGTATCAATGGTCTTCAACATCATCTAGGAAAAGGAAGAGATACGGAGAAAGAGCCCAACACGAGGTAAGTTTAATTGAAGGAGAAAAGATTGATGTTGAAAGACGAAGAACTGCAAGAATCTCATGTCAATGAGTCGTGAACTGTCACCGTGAAAACAAGTAAGAAAACTAAATGTGATTTAAGGAACAAAAGAGGGGCATAGTCGCTAAAATTATAAAAAGGCAAGAGCTTTAGCTAGAATCAGGCTAGGCCTTGCAAAAGAAAGGGAAGAAGACCAAGACTGCTGCAGAGGAAGGAAGAAAGTTAACAATTTATTTATTTGACTGTTAAATTATATGGAACATAATATTATCTTATTAATATAACTTTTTCTTCCCTTAATACAATGATTTTTGTTTCGTTTTTGCGTTGGGCAAGAACAGTATAAGCATTCGGGTGTTATTGAAATGAATGTTATTTTTAACATTTGTTACTTACTAATAGGCCAGTCAATTAGCTGCGTTAAAAGAGTCATTTCAGAATCAGATCCCTTTAGGTTTTTGTTTTTTTGGAGCAAAGTGTAGGGAAGCCAATAGGGCAATAACATTCTGTCTATGAGTAGACCCTTTGTTTTCCTTACTTTTGGTCTTCCTTCGAAGAATAAAGAGACTCGAGTTAATGATGAAGTTATTTGAAAAAGATTCTTTTCAGAACCACTGATACCAAGCTGGAATTCAGCGACTGGGGTTAATGATTATTAGAAATGGGAGCAGGGCTATGCTTGAATGGAAAGATTTGGCATTGTAACATTTAAAATAAGAACGATTTAAAATAAATTATATATTAATTAATATTTTAATAAAATTTTTTATTTTTAAACGGAATTTATATTAAAGTTTATCAAAGTGGTACTCCCTCTATTTTATATTATTTAATTTTTTAATAATTTATATATAAATTAAAAATATTAAAATTAATAAATATATTTAGTTATATTTTAAATTTATTTATAATAAATATAAAATAATAACTATTTACGATATTTTTTATTTTTTTATTAAATATAAAAAATATTTTATATTTTAAGATAATATTGAAATCGAATGTATATGTTATTTTAAAATATTATTATTTTAATATTTAATTGAATATTTTAAAATCTAATAAATATCAATTTAAATTCATTAAATTAGTTAAATTTAAATAAATTTCATTTACATATTCATTAACTTAGTTTTAATTATCTATATCAATTTATTAATTGATAATTTAGATAAAAATATCTAATAACTTTATTAAATTTTTTACTTTGAATCCACTAAATATAAATAAAATATTATTTTTATTATCAATAAAAAATAATAAAGAAAGAAAGAAAAAAAAATTGTTGTCAAGTCAAACCTAATGATTGCTTTCTTATACCTAACGGGTATAAATAGAAGCTAAGGCTCATGTGGAGGAGCAGCCGAGCAGACAAAGAAAACAGAAAAAGAAAAGCTCGTGTCTGACTGTCGCTGATCGAGAAGCATTACCTCGCGTCTGGCGTAATTGAGGGGCCGCACCTCAATTTTGCCAGACGCGAAGTACTCCCTGCAGGTGTACCCCAAAATTCAAACCCAGTTTCTGTGGGGGTTTTCAAAATGGACCTATTTTGGTCAAAAAAACCTGCAATGAGTCTCTCAGGGTTTGTTTCCTTCGCTAATTTAGCCCCTTTCACCCACAAGAAATTGGGTCTACAGAATCATTATACCCAGCACCAAATTTCATGCGCTGCCAATTAAAATTGGCACACAAGATGCCGGCCCACTTATATGGGTTCACAGTTCCTGTCTTTTGAGGCCTGGAATGGAAAGAAGTGGTAGTTTAATGGGCTTGAGAATGGAAAGAAGTGGTAGTTTAATGAGAATGAAAAACTCCATACTCTTCCCAGAGTTCAGGGGCATTGCAGATCTTGGTTGTCAATTGTCATCAGGACCTAACACTTCAATGCTGATCTCAGAGGCCATTAACAAAGTGTAAAATACATTCAGTGAAATCGGAAAGCCAATGCCTGAGTTAAGGGTTTGTTTGAATGATCTTCCTGGAAATGACTTCAACGGCTTATTCAGGTCATTGCCTGTGTTTCATGGAGAGTTGCAACAAGAGAAAGGAAAGGTGTTTGACAACTGTTGTTTCGTGTCAGGAGTATCGGGTTCATTCTACGGTAAGCTGTTCCCCAGAAAGAGTATGCAGTACTTCGTTCACTCTGCTTCCAGTCTTCATTGTCTCTCGCAGGTACTGTTTCATACAAATGCCGTGAACACTCACGAACGGGGAGAAGTTTTTGCCATCTAGATGGAAAAGCCAAACCAAAATATTACATGTTTGACAAAATCTTCATATTGCAAGAATTGAGCAAAAACAACCTTTCAAGTGTGATCTTACACGTTATGGAAATGGAAGTAATAAAGATGAGTTTGTACACATCTAGTGCTGTCAATATACTCTTACATACTCGTTAACATGGGAAGAAGAGTGAAAGAAAAGCATACTCTTTCTGGGGAACAGCCTTCCATAAAATGAACCTGGTACTCTTGATACGAAACAATAGTTGGGAAACCCCTTACCTTTCTCTTCTTCCAGCTTTCCATGAAGGGTAGGCAATGACATGAATATGTCGTTGAAGTTATTTCCAGGGAGATTATTCAGACAAAACCTTAACTCAGGCATTGGTTTTCCGATTTAACGGCACGCGCGTATTCTATACTTTGTCAATGGCCTCAGAGATCACCATTAAAGTGTTAGCTCCTGATGAGCAACCAAGATCTGCTATGCCCATGCACTCGGGCCGGGGAGAAATGGTTGTTTACTGTCAGCTACAACTTCCCCAATAACTTGATTTCCAAAACTTATTATCTTCCTCTGCAAATAAACAAAGGAAAGAATGGTGCTGTAGGGATCCACATTATTGTTGGAAAAAAAAAAAAAATCCCTCTATTACCTCATACTACCTTCGAATGCACAATAATAATCAAGCAATTACAGAGAAAACTAATAAGATAAGGATTTACGTGAAAAACTTTAAAATTGGAGAAAAACTACGGCCGTTGTTAAAAGATAATCGAAAAAAATATTCATTATGTGAAAAATTATTACAATCACACAATATCAAATATAATATTTTTCTTACACCCCAAACCCAAAAAAAATACCTAAAGAGTATCCAGAGAATTTTCCCAAACTTTCAAATCCTCACAATTTTTTTGAAGCTTTTGCTATCTACACCGAGAGCTTCTCTTTCGTTGGTATATCTTTTTCTTCAAGACATGCCTATTTATAGGCAGACTAGAGACCTCTGTAGCTTTCACAATTGTTCAACCACTCCAAACAATTGTTGTTGGTTGTTGTTTTTTTGATTCTCCATAACAATCTCCACCTGAATTAAACAAACAAAAAAAATTCCACCACACACCTTGCATAATCATCAATTAATGCCTATGTGCCAATATGTGGACATGCTACCAATCATACGTCCTCTTTCATGGTATTTTCAGCGGTAGCAATCATGCCATGAGGACATATATTTGTCTTTAAAACAATTCATCATTTCCCTCTGCTAGAGAAACGATATTGGTAACATTATCTTTGGAGCTATTAGCCGAATCAGCTCTACCCTTCTTGCAAGTTTTCTTGATGTGGCCCATTTGTCTATATCCCCCGCATACAATTTTCTTCATAGAGTTCTTTTTCTTCCCATGCTCACGTACAGTAAACACTGAATTTTTTAAAGGTTTACTTTCTTCTTTTAATATTCTTTCTTCAGAAATTAATTTACTCGCCACCTCTGAGTAAATTACAACTTCCTTCCCATACATTAAAATGGGCTGCATGTGTTTGTAAGTAGATGGAAGAGACAAGATGAGTCGCAAAGCTTTGTCCTCATCATCTATTTTAACCCCGAGAATCTCCAATTCAGAAGTAAGCCCATTTAGGACACTTAGATGATCTGAAATTTTTGTACCTTCCTCCATTTGTAGTGTATAAAATTGCTTCTTCAAATAGAGCCTATTTGAAACACTTTTGGTTTAGTACAATTCTTCAAACTTCTCCCAGATCTCCTTTATTGTAGACAATCCAATCACATTAGCAAGAACATTCTTTGCTAAGTTGAGTCCTATTAGACTGGCAGCTCGCATATCTAATTTTTTCCAGTCCTCACTGCTCGTTGTGGACTTTCTTGAGTCTCCACTGCTACCACTGGATTCTTTTGAATCTTTTCTGCTGGTCAAAGGGATTGGCTTCCCCTTCAAAACGTTGTACAATCCAGACTGAATTAACAAATCCTTGACTTGCACTTGCCATAAGGCAAAATTAATTTTGCCATCAAATTTCTCAACATCAAATTTAATTGCTAACATTTTGTACTTTTAGTGTAAAACACACAAAACTCCACCGCACCAAAGGTACTTGTAGGCTTAATATACAGAGAAAATAATAATCTAACTTATTTTCTGATGTGGAGGGTCCACCTTAGTGGCAACCACATAGTATACGATAAGTAGATATCAATACCCCCAATACGGCTCTGATACCAAATGTTGGGGGGGGGAATCCCTCTATTACCCCACACTCCCTTTGAATACGCAATAATAATCAAGCAATTATAGAGAAAACTAACAAAACAAGAATTTATGTGGAAAACTCCAAAATCGGAGAAAAACCGCTGCCGTTGTCAAAAGACAACCGAGAAAAATATTCACTATGTGAAAAATTATTACAACCATACAATATCAAATACAATATTTTTCTCACACCCCAAACCCAAGAAAAATACCTAGAGAGTACCCAGAGAATTTTCCCAAACCCTCACAATTTTTCTGAAGCTTTTGCTCTCTACACCAAGAGCTTCTCTTTCGTTGGTGTATCTTTGCCTTCAGGACATGCCTATTTATAGACAGACTAGAGACCTCTGTAGCTTTCACAATTGTTCAACCACTCCAAACAATTATTCAACCACTCTAAACAATTGTTGTTGGTTGTTGTTTGTTTGATTCTCCACAACAATTATTTTCACCCAGAAAAAATGAAAAAAAAAGCACTATGCCCATTAAATGGTTGAGACTGTCCAACCTGCACCACTGTATTCTTCGCGTAGCTGGTGTCTCCTTCTCCTCCATTCATGAGAAGAGCTTGAACCACGTCCATTTCGAACGCAATAATTTGTGTTCGTGGGTGTGGTTTTTCTATGGCTGGGTTATGGCTGTATATTACATTTGCAATTTCAGGATCTCAGGG
Organism: Voacanga thouarsii; assembly: GCA_026120185.1. NCBI lineage: Eukaryota > Viridiplantae > Streptophyta > Magnoliopsida > Gentianales > Apocynaceae > Voacanga > Voacanga thouarsii. Next base: position 2,017,480 of record JANUWF010001636.1, on the reverse strand, counting down.
ATCGTGGTGGTACTACAAACTGGAGGTGAGTGACTGAGAAGGGAATGTTGAATTTATAGAGGTAATATCAGAAATGATTTTTTATAAATCATTATAATGTAGATCGAAATAATGTACTATATTACAAATGGGACTATAAGTAGATTGATTTACATTTGACGGAAACATTGGAGTGTTATAAAATTAGGGTAGTGTTAGAATAAAATCTACACACTACACACTAATAAAATTCTAACTATTCTTTGCACAAGAATATCTCTTCAAACTTCTCTCTTTCTTTCTCTCACAATTCTTTCTCTAATCTTTCTTTCACTAAATGATGGTGTATTACAAGCTTAGAGAATAGCTCTATTTATAGAGCTCTAATTAGTGGATTACATCATGGCATATATCATCTTCCACTAATCTTAATTAGTGGTCTCTCCACTAAATGGTGGACATCCATAAAAATCTTCTATAATAATTCACATAAATCCATAATTAGTGGAGCCTCCACTAATTAATAAAGATTCCAATAATTCATAACACTCCCCCTTGGATGTCCATCCATTACATAAAGAATATGCCTCGTTAAAACCTTACTAGATAAAAACCCAGTGGGAAAAAAATCTAGTGAAGGAAAAAGAGTACACTATTCTATATGTCTGTTTATTACTCCCCCTGATGAGATGATTCCTTTAAATCTTTAAACCGACGCATACCGATTTTATATCTCAACTTCTCAAATGTTGCAGTCGGTAAAGTCTTCGTGAAAATATCTGCGAGGTTATCACATGACCAAATTTGTAGCACATCAATTTCACCTTTTTTCTGGAGTTCATGAGTAAAGAAGAATTTTAGTGAAATATGTTTTGTCCGATCTCCTTTAATATATCCTCCTCGTAATTAAGCTATGCAAGCTGCATTGTCTTCATAAAGAGGAGTTGGAATATCTTTGATTGATGATAATCTACAACTTTCTCGGATATAATGAATCATAGATCTTAACCATACACATTCTCGACTTGCTTCATGAATGGCTATAATTTCAGCATGATTTGAAGAAGTAGCTGCTATAAATTGTTTAGTAGAACGCCATGATATAGCAGTATTTCCACATGTAAATAGATAGCCCGTTTGAGAACGTGCTTTATGTGGATCAGATAAATAACCAAAGATCTCGCATAACCTATCAATGTTAGACTGGTTTTATTTGAATAAAATAATCCGAGATCAATTGTACCTTGGAGATATCGAAGGACTTGTTTAATTCCATTCCAATGTCGTCGTGTTGGTGAAGAACTAAATCTTGCTAATAAATTGACAAGCAAAAGCAATATCGAGTCGTGTATTATTAGCAAGATACATCAATGCACCAATTGCACTCGAGATATGGTACTTCAGGACCAAGGAGTTCTTCATCATTTTCTTGAGGTCGGAAAGGATCTTTATCCACATTTAATGATCGGACGATCATTGGAATACTCAATGGATGTGCTTTGTCCATGTAAAATATTTTTAGCACTTTTGCTGTATATGTTGATTGATGAATAAATGTTCCACTCTCCAGATGTTCAATTTGTAAACCAAGGCAAAATTTGGTTTTACCAAAATCCTTGATTTCGAATTCTTTTTTTAAATAATCAATTGTTTCTTGGAGCTCTTCAGGAGTTCCAATAAGATTAATATCATCAACATATATAGCTAATATCACAAATTTAGAACCAGAATTCTTAATAAAAACACATGGACATACCTGGTCATTTTTAAATCCCGCTTTCAATAAATATTCACTAAGACGTGTGAACCACATGCGCCTAGATTGCTTCAGGCCATATAATGATTTCTGCAACTTGATGGAGTAATTTTCACGAGGATAATATTTATATGCTTCAGGCATATAAAATCCTTCGGGGATTTTCATGTAAACATCATTTTCTAAATTTCCATACAAGTAAGCAGTGACAACATCTAATAGGCGCATATCTATCTTTTCATGTACTGCCAAATTGATAAGATATCGGAGTGTAATAGCATCAACAATAGGAGAATAAGTTTCATCATAGTCAATACCTGGTCTTTGTGAAAAACCTTGGGCTACTAATCGCGTTTTATATCGAACGATTTCACTCTTTTCATTGCGCTTTCGCACAAATATCCATTTGTAGCCAACGGGTTTTACACCTTCTGGTGTTCGGACTGCAGGTTCGAAGACTTAACGTTTTGTTAGTGCATTTAACTCCGATTGAATCGCATCTTTCCATTGCAGCCAATCTTTTCTATGCCGACATTCATCAATTGATATTGGTTCAGGATCATCATTATCCTGTATAACATCAAGAGATATTATATGCAAACATATGATCAATAATTGTTTCTATCCTATTCCAACTTCTACCGGAAGTGGTATAATAGATAGAAATTTCAGTGTTACTTTCATTTATGTCTGGTTCTTTGTCATAAGTTTTCTCTTGGTCTTTATCATTCTTTGCTTTAATATGATCATTTGGACCATTAATCCTCTATTCTTTCGAGGATTTTTATCTTTAGAACCAAGAGGTCGGCCATGCTTCTGGCATGCTTTTGGCTCAGCAGCTATATGTAAAATCTTTTGTTCTATTGGAACTTCAATTAGAATATGAGCATTTATAGCTGGCATATGCGAGTTACTCTTCTAGAGTCAACAAAAGCGTCTGACATTTGATTTGTAATGCTTTACAAATGAATTATCTTTTGAACTTCAAGTTCACACGCGCTTATATGCGGATCAAGATAATTTAATGATATTTTCCAATCACGATCTTTCTTGTACTGTTTCTGTTCTCCCCCTAATTTAGGGAATAATGATTCATCAAAATGACAATCAGCAAATCTTGCTGTGAATACATCTCCTGTCAGGGGTTCAACATACCTGATAATAGAGGGAGAATCATATCCAACGTATATCCCCTTTCTTCTTTGAGGACCCATCTTCGTACGTTGGTTTGGTGCAATTGGAATATATACAGCACACCCAAAAATTCTTACATGAGCAATATTTGGTTCTGACCCAAAAGCCAATTGCAAAGGAGAGAATTTATGATAATTAGCTGGTCTTATACGTACAAGTGTTGCAGCATGTAGAATAGCATGTCCCCAGGCAGATGTTGGGAGATTTGTTTTCATTAATAATGGTCTAGCAATTAATTGTATTCGTTTAATCAAAGATTCAGCAAGACCATTTTGTGTGTGAACATGAACTACAGGATGTTCAACATTAATCCCAATTGACATGCAATATGCATCAAAAGCATGTGATGAAAATTCACCAGCATTATCCAAACGGATATTTTTAATGTGATGGTCCGGAAATTGTGCTCGTAATTTAATTATTTGAGCAAGTAATCTCGCAAACGCCAGGTTGCGAGTAAATAATGAACATACATGTGACCATCGGGATGATGCATCAATTAAGACCATAAAATATTTGAACGGTCCACATGGTGGATCAATAGGTCCACAAATATCTCCGTGAATCCGTTCGAGAAATGTAGGACTTTCAGCTCCTATTTTTACTGGTGATGGTTTGACAATTAATTTTCCTAGGGAACATGCAGTACATGCGAATTTTTCTGATGTTAATATCCTTTTATTTTTTAAAGGATGACCATGTGTATTCTCAATGATTCTTCTCATCATGGTAGATCCCGGATGACCCAACCGGTCATGCCAAATGCTAAAAGTAATAAGATCAGTAAACTTCTAGTTTACTAGATGATGAATTTCAATTGTACGTATTTTTACAAAATATAGACCAGTAGAAAAAGACGGCAGTTTTTCTAATACCGATTTCTTACCCAAATGCATTTGAGTAATAAAAAGATGCTCAATCCCATTTTCCTCATTTGTTTCAACATGATACCCATTTCTGCGGATATCTTTAAAACTCAATAAATTTCTTCTGAATTTTGAGGAAAATAGTGTCTTATCAATAATAATTGTTGTTCCTTTAGGCAACAATATACTAGCTCTTCCGGAGCCCTCAATTACATTTGCACTACCGTTTATCGTATAAATATTTATTTCTCCCATTTTGAGATCAGAAAAATATTTCTCATTTTTTAGTATGGTGTGTTTAGTTCCACTATCAATAATGCATACATCATCATTAACAACAGCCATCTGAACACAAAAATATATATGTAAACGTAAATATTATTAGAATAGAATGAAAATAAAAATACAAAAATATCAGGGTGAGGCTTTAGTTCTTCTGGACACTGCCATCACCAATTAAATGGTCTATCCTACCGTCTAGGTGTTCAAAAAAATCCGATATATCCATATGGGTAATATTGATATTAAGATCTTCAGGATCAATATCATCATCCTCAGCATTATTGATTGGATGTTGAGAAAAATTTGCTTCCACATTTTTATTTTTCAATGAAGCTTGATACAATTCAACTAAATGCTTAGCCGTACGACAGTTTCGTGACCAATGACCTTTCATGCCACATCTATAACATATATCCTCATGCTTTTCTTCAATTTCTTTTTCTTTTCCCTTATGATCTTTTCTGTTCCACTTCAGGTGACTAGTATTTCTCACAGTTTGATTATAATTGTGATAAGGAAAATATCGAGCGTGTCTACGACCATAACCACGACCACGGTCACGGTCATGGCCACGACCACGACTATAACGATGGCTTTTGCTGGAGCCAACAGCATTCACTTGAGAGTCGTTGTTGAGCCAGTTGGTCTGGCTTCATGATTTCTCAATAATAACTCATTATTTTTCTCTGCAATGAGGAGGGTAGTAATTAAATCTGTAAATTTTGTATACCCCTTTTCTCGATATTGTTGCTGCAGGACAATATTCGAGGTATGAAAGGTGGAGAATGTCTTCTCTAACATATCTTCATCAGTCACTTTTTCTCCGCATAATTTTAATTGAGATGTAATTTTATACATTGCGGAGCTATATTCATTCACGGTTTTAAAATCTTGCAACCTCAGGTGCAACCATTCATACCGTGCAGTAGGTAGTACGACCATCTTCAGGTGGTCAAATCTTTCTTTTAAATTTACCCACAAACCATATGGATCTTTTTCGGTAAGATATTCCATTTTCAAATTTTTATCGAGATGACGACGAATAAAAATCAAAGCTTTAGCCTTGTGTTGTGCAGATGCACTATTATTTGCTTGAATAGTTTCACTAAGGCCTTCAGCATTTAGATGCATTTCTGCATCGAGAACCCCATGACATATAATTTTTTCCAGAAATATCGAGGGCTACAAATTCGAGTTTAGCAATGTTAGCCATAGAGATCAATAAATGCGTACCTGTCTTCTGGCTTTGGTAACGGCAGAAACTCATGTTTAGTCTTCTGACTTTTGTACCGGTAGAGACTCGTGCTGATAACGTGTTATAAAATTAGGGTAGTGTTAGAATAAAATATACACACTACACACTAATAAAATTCTAACTATTCTTTGCACAAGAATATCTCTTCAAACTTCTCTCTTTCTTTCTCTCACAATTCTTTATCTAATCTTTCTTTCACTAAATGATGGTGTATTACAAGCTTAGAGAATAGCTCTATTTATAGAGCTCTAATTAGTGGATTACATCATGGCATACATCATCTTCCACTAATCTTAATTAGTGGTGTCTCCACTAAATGGTGGACATCCATAAAAATCTTCTATAATAATTCATATAAATCCATAATTAGTGGAGCCTCCACTAATTAATAAAGATTCCAATAATTCATAACATGGAGAAATATCTTTAATTATTAACTTCAATCTCTTGTCGCTATCATGAAAATTTTGAAAGGAGATTTAAACACCTGGTTCGACCCATGACTCTCAACTACAAAGGGAAATATTCTAAGAAGTTTAGGCAGGGAAATTTCTGATGCCATCTGACCATTCCCAGTGCAGAGGGATCTCGCAAACCAAGTTTTACCGAGAAAAGTTCAATGCTTACCTTAACTGTAGAATCCGAAGACAAAAAATCTTCCTTGCCTCTAGATCAAGAAGGAAAAAAAAAAAAAAAATCTCATCAAGTTAATTAATTCTGTTATATAAATATATAAAAATATTAGCAGAAAAAAATAGTTTTGTCACCTTTCTTGTTTTACAGAATAATAGTACTTTTTGGTTTTTGGAGAAGGCGAGAAATATTTATATAACTAGGTATTTGGTTGTGTATTGTTTCACCATTGTCACTGGAAAGCTACTTATGACCTTACAACACTCATAGCGTGCATGATTAATTATTTAGTCATCTTTCTTGAATCAAAATATATATCTTAAATTAATAATAAATATTTAATTCAGTGCAAAATGATTGGGGTCTTATATTCACCTCTTTCTAAACCCAATGCACATTTTGCATCAAGACTCCCACTAAGGAGATTGGGTTCTCATATTCACCTCTCTTTAATTTTGGCATCCTTGTTAAACCTAACTAATAGACAAAGTTAGGACCACTCAAGCAGTGTAGGAGGCAAGAGGGCAAAAAGTCAAAAAGGTTAAGATGTAGCTAATTAGGGGATAAAAGAACAGTATGAGAGATACACAATTGAAGAATCTTAGAATCACTGTGTGGGACACAGGCGAAATTGTCACTTTCCACTTTCTTGGTTGGGGTATGACAATTATTGGACAGCATTGAGTGGTTTTCCTTCTCCATTATTTTGGAACACAAATTTGTGGCAATTAGGTAGACGAGAACAAAAAAGGAAAAAAAAAAAAATCCCAAAACAGATTTTGGAGGTGTGACAAGAAGCCAAAACATGTGAGGGAAAAAGGAAAAAGGAGAGAGAGAAAAAAAAGGGTGTTCCAAGATCTCAAGATTTTCCTGCACAAGATGGATCATTTTCAAGATGAATGAGTCCTGAATTTGCCAAATACGAATGTCTGTTAGCATATCATGCTGGCATTTGATGCCAAATTTAAAAAGTGTGGCCCATAAATTGGGAACTGTTATAAAATTAGAGTAGTGTTAGAATAAAATGTACACACTACATAAGAAAATTCTAACTATTCATTGTACAAAAATTTCTCTTCAAACTTCTCTCTTTCTTTCTCTAATCTTTCTTTCACTAATCTTTCTTTCACAAAATAATGGTGAATTACAAGCTTAGAGAATAGCTCTATTTATAGAGCTCTAATTAGTGGAATACATCATCTTCAACTAATCTCAATTAATGGTGGACATCCATAAAAATCTTCTAATAATTCACATAAATCCATAATTAATGGAGCCTCCACTAATTAATAGAGATTCCAATAATTCATAACAGGAACAACCATAAATGAAACCATGTGTATTGGTACATTTTTGGTCTTATAGCACCCGTGAAGCTTCCCAAAGTTGGGCTGGCTGCCTTTGCCTTCGGCTTTGCTCTGGCTAGGCTATAAACGTGTATTGTCTGATCTTTCCTCCCCCTTCATTTAGACTTCGTTAGAGACCAACCTGGTGAAGTACGTATTGTCTTCTCGATCTCATTCTTAATTAGCATTCACTGAATATTTTGTTTATCCTTCCATTTATATAAAATGTCTATTCCAAAATCAGTCCTTTCCAAGTACTCTCACACATACACATACCAAGTATACTTGTAATCTAGAACATGATAATATCTAGAAATGATAATAACGTAGCAATTGGTTATTTGCTTATTCTTTTTTTTTTTTATGTGTATACCTATAATAATAAGATTTTTATTTTTATTTTTTGTGTGTTTATTTAGGAATTGCATTTGCTTATCATTTGTCATTTAAACAAATTATCTCGTCGACTCAAAGTCTATTATTAGAAGATGAAGGAAGGTATAATTCCTAAAGAAGTAGAGATATAAATAATGACGTGTCTTAATAAAAATGAGAATTAGATGAAGCTGAACCTAAAAAGACAAGAAAATTCATTTGTGACTCTAAGTATTCCAAATTCTATGCACAATTTTTTAGAAGATCTAATAAGCATTCTAAAGTTGCAAAGAACTTTTTGGTATACTATATACATAATGCACTAGGACGAATGGAGGAAAGAAGAATCAAATATAAGGAATAATGAGGTTGGATCTCTCTTAAGGATCAAAACAAAAGCAGCTGTGTCTTCTTGTATTATAGCGCAACTTTCTAAAGTGCCAGTTGTGTCCATGCTGTTGCTTCACACTTTGGTTCCGGGAAATTTATTAAAATAATTTCAACTCAAAAGCAAGAGACAAATTAAATGATGACATGATATAGCCAAGAGATGCACAATACATATATAGACAACAAAGGTACTGAGAGGAACTATGCCGTCGCATCAAGCATTTGAGATTGCGGTTCCAGTTTCTTCATATTTGGCATGTTTATAGACAAGGCAATATTGTGGCCGACGCTTAACAAATTTGGGTTGTGGTCATCACTTTTTTCTTATTAAAACATATAGTGATCTTCCTGCTATAGTAAAAGGACAGTGTTACTTGGACAAGATCGTTGTTCCCTCTGTTGGTATTGTTGATGTTCCGATAGTTAAGAAGTAAGGCCATATCCTCCTCTTTATTTTTCATCCACTTTTATCAATAAACAGGTGGGGTATCTCAGAGCTCCCAAACTTATATAAAAAAGACAACAAAGGCACTGGAATTTGAGGGAGAAAACGAGCTTAGAGACTTGATTCAACTATTCATGTGAAGGGTTTGATTAATATTCCAATTATATTATTCTTCCATGAATTTGTTATTAATACTTGTTAGTTTTAAAGTTTTATATTAAGAAATTTTGTTGAAAGTATTGATATATATTTTCATACAGTTGGATTACAGATTTAAATTATGTTTTTATTGTTTCGTGGATTTTGCAGTTCGAGAAAATTAAGAAAGTCTCCACTTTTGTATACTTGTGTATGTCGTGAACGTAAATCATAATGATTGAATTACGTTAAATTCTCAAATATTATTTATTTTTACACTCTCATACTTTATTATTATACAATTTATTTATTATTATGGAATTATTTGATTGGTAAACAAAAAGTAATGTTAGAAATATAAATTTTAGGTGAGTGAATTAACATAATATAACTTGAAATAGATTACATTCCTCTATTTAAAAATTTTAAAAAATATTAAAGGAAAGTAATATAATGTAAAGCATATACATACAAAAAAATTAAAATTATTTTTACATTATTGAACAATTAAATTATATATATATTTCAAATGGTTATATTAATTGAAAATCACATAAATAGTGTTCTTACATCTTTAAATGAATATTTTGTTTTAATTTATTTTATATTATAATTTTTTAAATATTGAGTTCAAATTTTCATATTAATAAAAATAACATATAATTATTATCCAATTAAAATATTTATAGAAAATTCAATAAATTTTCTCTTCATGTAAGTTATACAATAATGATGTGACTTTTAAATTAAAAGTTTATAATTATTTTACTTAGTGTTTAGCCTTTGAAATTTTCGGGAAAAAAAATTATAGTTGAGAATATAGAAATTTTTAATTCTACTAGGTTAGGAGAGGTGTCAGTAAAGAAAGATAATAATGAGGAATATGTAGATATGATAAATCTTCTATTTATCCTTATTTTTAAAATTATTTGTTATATTTTATTGTTAGAATATTGGAAAATGAATTACAATACTATCTCCCAGAAAGAATTCATTTTTCCAATATTTTCTATTTAATTTTCTAAATATCAAATATTAGATTCCTTTCGTAGAATATAAGTAATGAACCCAATGTCATTACAAGATAAAACCAATTTAGCGACGATCAAATCCGTCGCTAAACTCGATTAGCAATGGATTGCGATCGTCGTTAAAACTAGCGTCGCAATTTGCGATGGAATAAAAATTTGTTGCAAACAATAATAAATTTACGACGATTATTTAATTGATGACATTATAATTAAAATAGCGACGAATTTGCAATGGTAAAAATTTTAATTTTTTAAAAAATAATTAATTTAGCGACAGATTTGCTACAGCCAAATTTTTTTTTAAAAATTAATTAATTAGCTCACGAACTAGGCTAACTAGACTCGACCCGCCCCAATTTACCGGACACGGGGTTCGAATCCGCATCTTTGTTGTTGGGGAGTATATGCTCCACTACTAAACTATTGATATTCTTGTGATTTATTGTGTTATATTTTAATTATATAATATTTTTTTTTATAAATTAGCGACGGATCTGTGATGACTCAATTTTCTGTCACAAATCTATAGTTAATTAGGGAGGAATTTGCGACGGCTCATTTTTCAAATTTTAAAAATAAATTTATTTTTAAATTTTGAAAGACCGTTGCAAATCGCTAATTAGCAACGATTTGTGATGGCCATCTAACATTTAAAAGTTTTTTAAATTTAAAAAAAAAATGAGTCGTCGCAAATCCATTACTAATTAGCAACGAATTTGCGACGACCTTTTTTAATATTTGATTAATACTAAAAAATTAAAGTATCATTGTATATTAGCAACGAATTTGCGACGACTTATTTTTTTCAATTTTTAGAAAATAAATTTAGTTTTATTTTTGGATGGTCGTCGTAAATTAGCAACGGATTTGCGATGGCAGTAACGAATTTGTGACGGTCTTCTAAAATTTGAAAATAAATTTATTTTTTAAAATTTAAAAAAATGGGCCATCGCAAATCCGTTGTTAATTAGTAACGGATTTACTTCGGCTTATTATTTTAAATTTTAAAAAATAAATTTATTTTTCATTTTTGGTTGGCCATTGCTAATTAGTAAAGGATTTATGACGACTAATTATTTTTAAATTGTAAAAAATAAATTGATTTTTGAATTTTGGATGACCATCGCAAAGTCTTCGCTAATAAGCATCAGATTTGCAATGGCTCATTTTTAAAAATAAATTTATTTTTAAATTTTGGTTGTGACGGCTTATTTTTTAAATTTTAAAAATAAATTTAGTTTTGAATTTTGGATAGCCGTCGCTAATTAGCAACGGATTTGCGATGATACTTTAATTTTTAGTGTTAATTAAATATTAAAAAAGTCAGTTGTACATCCGTCGCTAATTGTCAACGGATTTGCGACGACACTTTAATTTTTAGTATTAATTAAATACTAAAAAAGACAGTTGTAAAGCCGTTGTTAATTGGCAACGGATTAACGACGGCTAAAGATTTGTCGCTAATTCATCGCTAATAGCGACAGATTAGCCACAAACTTTAAAAAAAATAAATTTATTTTTGAATTCTTGACTCTCGTTCCGTTACAACTTAGCGATGGCCTAGAAGCCGTTATAAATATTTATCGCTAATTATCAATTTTCTTTTAGTGTGTTATATTTAAAAATAAAGAATATAATTACTTTCCTATTTCACTTTCATTGACAATCAAATGGAGCCTAAAGGTTTTGTTGCTTGCTAACAAGCGATTTTAAAGTGAATATGTACTATTAGAGTTAGATCAATCAAATCTAAATTGTTAAGTCTATCAGAGCTATGCTGGTTAGAAATAAATCAATTAGATTTAGATTTATGATGGTTAGGATTTTCAAATTAATTCTTTAATAATTATGACACCGATAATGTTTGAATATATGAAAAGTTTGTACTAACTCAAATTAGAACTCAAAAATAAGTCGGTTACCATTATAGAGGATGAGTTTGATGACATCTATTGAAAAGCCAGCAATTCATTAACAATATGTTTGGTTGGGATAAAAAGAATGAGAAAAAATGGAGGGAATGTAATTTTAGATGTAAATGGGTGATTTATATCATTTAATTAAAAGGGAAAGATGGAGGGGGAGTTATATCCCTCCCTACGACAACAAAACAGCTCATTCAAATTTAAATAGATTGGAATGTAAAATTAAAATAGTATTTGTTATTTACTTTTTTTATATCCTAACTAAATAAAATAGAAGTAAATTATATTTACACTCCCTAATGGAATTAAATATTCCACTTTTCCCTTTTGTCTAACTCCCATTCTTCCTTTGTGAACTAAACATAGGATAAGAAACGAGATTTTGTGCAAGTAATTGTTTGTCGTGAAAACTCTAGTTGGCCGAGTCGACTAAATGGCAAGTTTTTGGTCAAGTTGATTCCTATAAAGTTCAAATGGGACGACTAACATTGAAAAACTATTTTAGAATTGAATAAAAGAGTGTGTATGAACTAAAACTCTGGAAACATACAGTCATGTTCTAGATCAAAAGATAAACACCAAATATACAATCAATTCTAACCATTCTGAGGGAGTATTTTGAGGATTAAACAACTTGAATTAAATTGGAAATTAGAATTGAACAATATGCAAATGAAGGCGATAAGACTAACACTAGGTTTGGTTCACAAAGAAGGGGGAGGAAAATTTTTTTAATTTACTTCCATCAAGGAGAGTAAATATAATTTACTTTCATTTTATTTTATTGAAATAGAAGGGAATTAAATGATGATCTATGTTACAATCCGTTCAAATTTGGACAGGTTGTTTTGCTAACACAGAGAAGGGTCTCCCTCCTAATTTACTTATGTAAATAAGTCATCAAAATAAATGAGGTAGCATTTGGTAACTCACGACCTCTTTGGTAATTCAATTAAATATTTAAAATTAATTAAATACTTATTTTATTAAGTACGTTTGATAATAGATAATATCATGTTTTAATTTAGTTAATTAAGTGTATGCAATAATAGATTTTGGTCATTGCTTAATTGATTAAGATTTATTGAAATCCTATTATAAATTTTATATGATTTGAATTACTTAAGTACAAAATTTGAATATTTAAAAAACACATTTAATTATTAATATTTCTCTATATTTAACCTTAATTATAATAAAATATAGTGAAAAATAAATTATCATTAATTCAGACTTCAGATTTTATAAGAATTTAGTCTTAAGACTTCAATTTTCAAAATTCAATAATATTCAATTTTCAGTTTTCACATTTTAATTTTATCAAATGAACATCTGGTCTTCAAATTTCAATTTTATCAAACGAATCCTTAATTGTTTACTTGTTTTGTTTTTAGTAATTGATGAATAGCTATTTATCTTCTCATAAGTTACATAAATATCACCATCATAAATCTTCCCAAGTTCATAGACATTGCTAACCAATGGAAAATCTTGAACTCCTGGGAATTGATCGTCTTCCTGTGCTTCTCTCCATTTGATTAATCCAATTATTCCAATTTCCTAATAAGGTTATCATGCATAATACTAAGTCCGTACACGCAATTGGGCCGCTCGTTCCGTGACGCTGTCATCAGCCTTTTGATTGTCAATTATCTATTTCCCAACTACATCGACGGCATCAATTAAGTGTAGGAATGCTGCTTGCAATTTTGCTGATACAGATTTCTGTGATTTTGGAAGGCAAAACGCAACTTGGTGAAAGCTGCAGCTTAGGTTTTTTTTTTTTGAATTAATTATATACTGTTGTGTTATTTAATGTCACCTAATTATACACAGTTGTCCTATATTATGTCACCTAATTATATACTATAAGTTTTTGGTAATCACTTATTTAAATTCACATATTTTTAGGATGATATATCAGTGTCATCTAGTCTAATATTAAGTTATTTACAAATGTCCAACCCTAGATGCGAGAGAGGTATATTGAATTATTCACTACTTAATTGTCCAATCATTTCCTTATAAAGTATGTTTTGAAATAGAATTTAATCTACATATTTTTAACACATACTACAAGAGAGAATGAATAGTTTATTTACTATGTTCTATCAATCCTTTGTTCTTTTAGGTAAGGTAATTTCCAAAAAAAAGGTTCACATGACAGCAATGCGAATCCTACTTTTTGCTTAATTATCTTCTTCTCTTCGGTGTCTTTATTCCAAAACAGAATACTTAATTCATACCACACGACGAGGACTGATCAAGAGACAGCATATGGACACCAAATTTTGCTTTTTTGTGTGTGTGCATAACAGACCTTAATATAACATTATGGTAGGTTATGCACACACATTTTCTTTTTCCCAACTAGGTCGATGGAATCAATTAATTGTAGGAATGCAGCTTGCAATTTGCATGCTAACATTCTTGTGAAAAAGATTTCTAAAAAAAAATGGCTACCTTATTGCTCACCAGAAATAAATGAACTCAATAATTTTGAAAAAGATTTCTAAAAATGGCTCTTGTATGTGGATAAAGAAGCACAATATCTACTGATTTGTACCTCTTTGAAGGAGTTAAAAAAAAAAAAAAAAAGCTCTGTAATGGCTATAAGCTAAACTTGATAAGATTATGACATATTCAGTGTGAAGGTCGAAAATGACAAAGATCATCAAACTAAAAGCATGCTTACAGAACGAAAAATTTACTTCTGTGTTGGATGACTTTATTGGCACTGGAGAAGATGCCTGTGTAAGGATGCTTGAAGCTATTGGATCACGTTTTTATAAACGTCGACTTCGTCTCATTCACACGAAACTTTTGAACTTCCGAAATGATGTCATTTTCTTTGCCGGTGAAGCTCACAGAATCTGGGTTTGCTATGTAAAAAGTTTCTCTTTGTCCTCTCTGTGTAAACATGCTGAGAAAAATGGGTTTCCTCTGTGAATCCAAATTGAAGAGCTTTTTCTCTTCATTTTTTTTCATACCTTTACTGAGAAAAAGTGACCACCAGCATGAAAACAGAAAACACCATACTTTCTGTTATCCTTCACGTAAAATAATACAAAATGCATCCCGTATTATTTTTTTAATTAATTAATTTAATAATTAATAATAATTTTTAAATTTTATTTTACCCTTGATCTTATTTATTGGGTCAAATAAAATTATTTACTCTTGGGTTTGAACACCCATAAATAATAAGACTCAATTATTTATTTTTTGAGCTTCATTAAACAGCCCAATAAATAATTAACAAGCCCAAATAGACCAATATAAAATTTCATATCTTTTATCTAGTTTATATCTAGATTAATTTTTTAATTATTCAATTTGGCCTTGGGCCCTAAACAATTAATTAATTAATTAAACTAGATAAAATATATACTCTCTCGGACCTTTTATTTTATTATAATCCAATAATAAATTAGACTATTTAAATAAAATAAAATAAAACTCATAATTATTAAGATCAATTCTTTAACCCAAATCTGTTAGGATTTAAGGGCTATTTCGGGGACCAAAAGACACATCGTCTTGGTTACTAAAATGATCAAAATACCCCTACTATATAAATAACTATATTTTACATTTTAAATATTTCCTAATATCACTATAAGGAAATATTGACCCCAAAGATAATGATGCATTAGCAAAGTCTTCGACCTAAAGGTGTAATGACTAAAATACCCCTCTATGCATCACCGTACATTTAGAGAGGATGAGTGTACCAACACCTCTCTAATATATATCTACCATCTTTATACCTCTAGTCCAATGATCCACGACTTCTGGAATGTTTTCACTCTCCAAGGGAGTTACCCTAAAGTAAACATTCAAATCATGTTCCCCAAGCATCTGGATAATTAAATCATTTGAAAAGTTACAACGAGCGATATAGCACAGAAGTTATCTTGTACAAGTCTATCTTAACTAATTAGTAATATATACCAAACATACAAGAATATCGTCTGTACGAAAGAACCTCAATTACAGCATATCAAAGTATATGCTTCTAGTTTCGTCAGACCACCAACGCATACTCAATTGGTAGAGTATAAGTCCACACTATAACAGTAATAGTCTGGGTTTCTTCTAAATAGTACTTTTAGAAACTACTATTACAGGTCATGTTCTACGTATTCAAAATATGCTTATGTTATGAAGTAAGTGGACTACTCACAATAACACAATAATTGGAATTTATAACACAATAATCTAAATATGATGAGATTCTCATTCTCATCAATTGGTTAAGAACAAATATTTATGTATTAAGTAACCCGTGATTCATACTTTACTGTGAAAGACCATCATTCACATGGATCACTTAAACACAATGGGTTATTTCCAAACAAAAATCGCGTATAAATAAAATGTAAATTCACAAATAAATTTTGAGAATAAATTCTTTTATTAATAAATTTGATAATTACATCAGATAAAATTAGTCTATATGGCATATATTCCAACAATCTCCCACTTGCACTTTAAGACTAAGAAAACCCGTAAGTGTCCACCCCTATAGTGTCTAAGTGTCTCTTAAAGACTCTCTCAGCCAAAGGTTTGGTGAAGGGATCTGCTAGGTTGTTCTTCGAGACTATTTGTTCCACCACGATTTCCCGTCTTTGAATGAAATTTCGGATCAGGTGGTACTTCTTCTGGATATACTTCTCATTCTTGTGGTTCCTGGGTTCTTTAGATTGCGAGACTGCTCCAAAGTTGTCGCAATACACTATAATCGACCTGTTCATGTGTGGTACAACTCCGAGTTCTGAAAAGAACTTCCAGAACCAGTCTGCTTCCTTGGATGCTTCCGAAGTTGCCATATACTCAACTTCCATAATTGAGTCAGTAACACAAGATTGTTTGATACTCCTCCATAAAACAGTTCCTCCAGATAAGGTGAAGACATATCCACTAGTAGATTTTCTCTTATCCTTATCTGCCTGAAAATTTGAGTCTGTGTATCAAGTAAGAATCAAGTTGTCAGCCCTATAAATCAGCATATAATCTTTTGTACCATTGAGGTACTTGAAAATATGCTTTACAACATACCAATGAACCTCCTCAGGGTTTCACTAATATCTACTAACTAAGCCTACGACAAAGTAGATATCTAGTGCACAACATGGCGTACATGAGACTTCCCACAATCGAAGAGTAGGAAATCCTATTTATCCTGTCGAGACTTAGGACAGTCCTTAGAACAAAAAGACAACCCATATCTGTAAGGGATTAGAGCTTCCTTACATTAGTCCATGCTAAACTTGATCAGCATCTTGTCAATGTATGTCGTTTGGGATAATTCTAACATTTTTTACTTCTTATTTCTAAAAAGCTTAATCCCAAAAATGTAACTGGCATCTCCCAAATCCTTTATACTAAATTGATTAGATAGCCAAACCTTAATAGATGACAATGTTTCTACATCATTCCCAATGAGTAGAATGTCATCCACATATAGGACAAGAAAAATCACATTTATGTCTTCCAATTTTCTGTATACGCATAATTTATCCTCGTTTTGAATGAAATCGTACGACTTTACAGTCTCGTCAAAATGAATGTTTCATGTTCTAGATGGCTGTTTAAGTCCATAAATGGATTTCTTAAGCTTGCAAACCATATATTCCTGGCCTTTAACAATAAAATCTTCTAGTTGGGACATATAGATGCCTTCATTAAGATGGCCATTAAGAAATGCCATCTAGACATCCATTTGTCATGTCTCATAATCGAAATGACATGCAATAGTAAGGAGGATATGGATGGATTTAAGTATGGCTACCGGGGAAAAGGTTTCATTATAATCGATTCCCTTTTTCTGAGTATACCCTTTTGTCACAAGTTTAGATTTGAAGGTTTCCATCTTCCCATCCGCTCCCCTTTTCCTCTTGTATATTCACTTATACCTAATGAGTTTTATCTCTTTAGATGAAGTTACAAGATCCCAAACTTAATTGAAGTACATAGACTCAATCTCGACTTTCATTGCTTCATTCCATAGATTTGCATCAGCATCAGCAATAGCCTCATCGTATCTAGTGAGATCTTATTCCTGATGGTCAGAGACCAACTCAAAAGCCTCTCCTATCCATCTTTTTGGAACTCTAGATACCCTTCTACTACGACGAAACTCCATTTGTACAAGTTCTTGAGACTGTGCCTCTTCTTGTTCCATAATCGGATCTGAAGAAGTTGATTCCGAAAATAACTTCTCTTCCAGTTCCAACCTTGTTGAACCTTTAGTGGAAGTACTTTGATCATCCTTCAAGTATCTAGCATTAGTACTTACCAATACTTTCTGTTCCTTAGAATGATAAAAGTAACATCTTTTTGTCCCTTTTGGTTACCCAACAAAATAACATAATTCTGATCTTAGTTCTAACTCGTCTCCCTTGATCAGTGCATAAATTGGACAATCCTATATCCTGAGATGATTTAGACTTGGCTTACGCCCAATCCACATATCATAGGGTGTCCTAGGTACTGACTTGGAATGCATCAAGTTTAGAATATATACCGCTGTTTCCAAGGCATATCCCCAAAAAGAGACCGGAAGAGTAGTATGAGATATCATGCTTCAGACCATTTCCATTAATGTCCTCTTTCTTTTCTCAACTGCTCCATTCTGCTAGGGTGTACCTAGCACAGAAAGTTGGGATACTATCCCATGATGTACTATGTAATCCTTGAACTCACTGAAGAGGTACTCTCTACCACAATCCGATCGTAAGATTTTGATTAGTTTACTTGTCCGACGCTCCACTTCAGTCTTAAACTCTTTGAACTTGTCAAAATAGTTAGAGTTATGTTTCATCAAGTAGACATAACTAAATTTTGTACAATCATCCGTGAAAGTGATGAAGTACTCAAAACTCCCTCTAACTTGTGTAGAAAAAGGATCACACACATTAGTATAAACAATACCCAATATCTCCTTAGCTTTATCAGCTTTTTGGGTGAACGACTGTTTGGTCATTTTTTTTCGTAAGGCAGGATTCACACTGAGGCCAACTTTTCAATCTTAATGATCCCAATGACCCATCATAGATTAACCTCTGAATCTTAGTTGAATTATTATGACCTAACCCTAAAGGCAAAAAATATGAGTCATTGACATTGATATTTCTTTTCTTACTTAAAGGTTCAAATTGAGCGTTATTTATTTAATTGTTTGTAGGATTTAAAAAGAATAAGTTTCCATGCATGTGCCCTGTACATAAAGCTTCTCTATTTCTACTGATAGTAATAACAGAATGGAAAGAAATAGAATATCCATGATTTATTAGCTTTACAACTGAAATCAAATTCTGTCTAAAATCGGGTACATATAAAATATCCTTTAATATAACTATTTTATTATAATAAGAAAACAAGATCCATCTTTCCCACTGCAAGGGCCTATGCTCGTGCTTCATTTTCTACTTGTAGTTCATGCTCGCCCTTCTGGAGTCTTCTTATCTTCCTAAACCCCTACAAGGAATTACAGATATGATGAATGGCACCAGAATCAACAATCCAAGTGGAAGTTGATTCAACTATTGAAATTGACTCTAGATAGAGAATAATACCTGTAGGGTTTTTCTTGGCCTAAAGTTCTAGACACTCCTTTTTTCAGTGTCCCTTCTACCCGCATTTGAAGCATTTGCCTTTGGGTTTGTTGGGCTGGGCCGGTGCATTTCCCTTCTTCTTCTTGAACTTCTTAGGCTTGGGCCCAATTTTGAAAAAAAAAAAGTCCTAGCAATTATAACTTTAGACTGTGGTTTCATGACATTCTCTGCCACTTAGAGCTCTTTCATTAATTAGATTAAACTCATGTTTAACTTGTTCATATTATAATTTAACTTGAATTGAATAAAAGACTCCAGAAGAGATTCGAGAACCATGTCCACTTAGCTCTCGAGGTCAATTACAACCTCTAAGACTTCTACTTCCTCGAAAGCAGTAATCATTTTGAGCATATACTCCCTGACTGATACTCTGTTAGCTATCTTATTGTTGATAATCATCCTAAGCTCATGTCTTACGGACCGGCTCTTATATGAGAATATCGTGACTAGTGATTAGCTAATGTCATACGTAGTGGCCATGTGGTCATGTTTAGATTGGAGCACATTAGACATGGAGGCCAACATATAGTATCAAACCATCTTGTTGGCATTTTTTCATACTTTCTCAACCTCTCGCTTCTCAGTGGTAAAACCCTCCCCAATAACAGGGTAGGTATCAAAGAGGACATACTTGTACTCCTCAACACACTACAAGAAAATAGAGAATTAGCGAAGGAAATTAGCGAGGGAATTTTCCCTCGCTAAATCTGCGAGGGATTAGAGAGGGATAGACGACAGATTGACTTTCCGTCGCTAATCCCTAGTTGATTAGCAATGGATCAGCGTTAACTATAATCCCTTTCAAATTAGCGATGGACAAAGATATCCCATTCTAATCCGTCGCTAATTTGATAGGGATTAGCGACGGATATTTTATTTTTACTTAATATTCGCGGTAAATTTTTAGCTTTGGATTTTCGATGTTACCGAAGCTATTCCCTTGCTAATTTGCGAGGGAATAGAGGCGGAATTATCCGTCGCAAATCCCAGCAGTGATTTGCGACGGATTGGAGTTTATTTAGCGAGGGATATTAAATATCCCTCGCTAATCCGTCGCTGATTGTTTCCTTCACTAATCCCTCGCTAATTTCCAAGGGATTTGCGATGGATTCTCCATTTTGTGAATACTCAAATTTTTTCCTCACGATACTTTTGTGTGTGGTAAATTTTTTTATGTAATATCCTTATGAATACTTAATTCTTTATTATTTGTTTAATTATAACCAATGTATTGACATTCAATACATATGTAATTACCATCAGCAAGTTAAGAAGTATAGATTATGATTAAATGATATGCATACATTATACCTCTGTACAAGCTCGTCATGTGTAGTATATATATAATTCATTTATCATTTTATATGCATATATATATATATATATATATATATATATATATATATATATATATATGATGCATCGATCATGCATACGGTCGTCGATCGATGTATAATTATGCAAATACGAACACATATTTAATAACTATAAGAGTTTACGTATGCACTCGGAGTTTTATATATTACGTTTTATTACATTTGATTAGCATAATAAATACAATTTTGAGATATGAAAATACATCAATACTAATTAAACTTTTTATATATATATTAGTAGGCGTAACATGATCAATGTTAATTAAATCTAAACAAACACCATGATGATTATTTAGAATTATTCATTGACGAAATATTTCATACTTTTAATCCGTAAGTAAGTCGGAAGTAGCTAAGTGTTGCTAGAAATAAATATTTTTTCTCAGTAGAGTACTGAAAAAAGTGAGGAAAATGTTAATCCGTCGCTAAATAGCGACGGATTAGCGACAGATATACCAGCGAGGGATTAGAGAGGGATCAGCGAGGGACCCAAAAACTTTTACCTTCAAAGCAACGCGGATTTTTTTAGTGGAATATGAAATTCAAAAATCCCTTGCTAATCCCTCGCTAATACGACACAATTAGCGAGGGATCAGAAAGACATTAAAACTCCATTGAGATTTACCCTCGCTAATCCGTTGCTGAATATATCCCTCGCTAATCGCACACTAATTAGCGAGGGATTAGCGATTGATTATATTTATTTTATTTTTATTTTCGTCGCAAATCCCTCTCTAATAGTGAGGGATTAGTGATGGGAAATTCCCTCGCAAATCTCAACGACTATACATCCCTGTCCTGTCTTCCCTTCCGTTGTGTTTTCTCCCATTTTCTCTATCTTCTTCGGCTAACCCCTCTCAAATCCCTTCCAACCCCTCATTGTGCTCTATATATACTCCTTCAGGCACCAGTTCGAGGCTCTTCCAACCGATATACATTGGTCCTAAATAGAAAATTTCAGGTGCCGAGGTGTTTTAATCAGGCGCGGGATTTGTTCTTCTCGGTTCCTCACTTTTGAAACCGTGACCACCAAATTGTTGCTGCGGCCTCCACTGTGCATCATGGCCTAGTGGGTACGAGATCTCTGGTAATCTCTCTTCTCTTGCATCTCGTGGCATAATGGGTAATAGTTGCGCATTCCCAATTTTGTTGCGTGCATACGCATTCTTACAATTCTTTTTGAATTCTCGTATGCACAGTGGAGTAATTGCGTGATTCTTGCTGTGTGAGAGTGAATTCCCTTTTTGTTTCTTTTTAGCTTACCTCCTCATTGGTAGTTTCATAATGCAGCTGTATGAGAGTGGGATTATAGATGTCTGTTGATTCTGTTCATTGTGGTCATTGTAGCTATACTGCTATTTTTGCTCTCTTGTGTAGCGGATAGCATAGAAAAGCATTTAGCAAGGATTTGTTATGCTATAGTGCAGTTTTGATGATGTTTGAAAAGATTTTGATGGCTGAAAGTTGATAAAGTTAATGAAGAAAAGATTAAATAAAGTAAAGGAATAAATTTAATGTTAGTTGAAATCATGTAAGCATGGAAAATGGTTTAATGGCTGCCGGATTTTGCTGTTGTGTGTGTGTCATTTTTTGCAGGAAAATACTGAGGAAACAGTGAGTTTTGAGGAAGAAAACTTGATGGAAAATGGAGGAATTAATTAGAGTTAGGTGCTAGATAAAATAATTAACAAGATGGAATAAGATTTTGGTGAAAAATGAAAGAAAAGGCGGAATTTCTGCCTTGAAAATGCGCAGAAAACCATCTGGAATTCTGTTGTTGCTGTGAAATCAGGCCATAAAATGATAGCTAAGTGAAATAGGAACATTTTGGAGCAAATTTGGAATATGTATTAAAATATATGAATTAATTAGTGAGATGTGGTTTAATGAGAAAAAAGCTGGAAATTTTGAGATAGTATACATTCTTGGGTGAATTTCATTTGATTAATGGAATTAAAGAGCATGGATTGAATGGATTGAAATGTTGGAAATTATGTTTGAGAAAAGAACAAGAAATGGATAATTTGGAATAATAGTATTCCTGGTAGTTTACTTCATTTCAAGAAGTAAAGAATTATTAAAGGAATGATTAAATTCCTTGTTATAGTTTTACATGAATATTGTTGGTTCATGAAATGCATACTTAAGTGCATTAGGATTTATCTTAATTATAGGCATGGAGCAAAAATGATATGCAGTTGCTTGAATAACCACAAAAATTTCTTGAACTGTTTATCCTCCTTATGCAATTGGTGCCAGATTTGGTGACTACACTCTGCCTTATGTTTGTCCGATGTTATCTCCCGGTTTTCTTTTGCAGCTTTTCTTCTATTCTCCTGTGTGACATTATTTGATGCATTTTCGTGGGCTTATTTGATGCATTTTTGAATGTTCACAACTAGGACTTATACCATGGACTTTATGTGAATTTGAGCCTGCATGATATATTAATGTTTGAGGAACTTTTTAGCATGAAAAAATGGGTGATTTAGGGTTAAAACAAAGGTGAAAATTGATGATCAAAATTTGGTAGCAAAATTGTATATGCAAGCTAGAAGAGATGCAAGGAACAATGTAGTGTGTAATTCCTTTGAGGTGCAGGGCAGAAAACAAATGCAAGGAACAATGTTGTATGTTGTTCTTTTGGGGGCCAGACGACGTGTAAAGAGAAAATTTTCGTTGTGCCAGTATATGGAAAGTTTAACATATGGATATGGTTGGTTGGGTAATACTATGAATAGAGAATCCAATTTTTCTTTTCTGAAAAAGGGTTTGTTAAATAGTATGAATTATAGATCAGCAAAATTATGAATAGAAAACACAATTCTTCCTTGCTAGAAAACAATCTCGATTCATTAGATAAGCAATATTGTAATCTTTGAGAATCAAAAGTTCACATCCAAGAATGGAGGCTCGGGAAAGGTATTTTACAAGCGGATTAGATCGATCAAGAACTGCGAGCTTCTTGTACTCCTCCCTAGAAATTGCAGCCTCCATGACAATTACTTGGACCCAATTTTTCAAGTATCCTCCAAGAACAAAGTCATCAAATTTTTTGAGAATCCACTCACCAGTGTGACTCCTTCTTGATTTCCTGGAATAGGGGTTGCCATTGAGTCTCTCAAATTCCAAAAAACAATCTCTGGCACACAATTTCCATAGCCTCTCCCTCCAAACTTCCTCACTATAGCCTGGTAATCAGTTTCTCAAGGATTTGAAAAGGCCCGGTCGGATTCAACAAAAAACACGAAGCACATCCTCCATTAAAAGATAAAAAATCAAAAGCTGTTAACATAATTTGACACCTTGAGCATTGCTAATTCAATATTCTGCTTAATTTTCATACTTTCATTTTCTTGATTATATCTTTGCGTTCCTTTTTTTTTTATAATTCATAATCATGTAAAGTTAAAAAAATTAAGAATCTGATATCTAGAGTAGGATTTGAACTCCTAACTGGTTTTCTAAATGTCACTTTGTTTTGATCCAAGGGTTGCAATGATCTTGTTTGAAATTGCCTTAAATTCAATGGCTAAGATGAAATACAATTTGATGGGTCAACATGATCCATAGATCCTGGCTATGGGTTTTGGGTTAAAAATGAAATTGGGTTAAAATTGTTCTTGACAGAGATTTAACCCTGACTTATTAATTAACAAACAAGGCCAAGCTCCTACATTGATTGGAGGTGAATTGAAGGAGATCAGCTTGTTAATTGATGCCTGAGAGACAAGCTTGTATGTTGTTTATACTGGATTTGTGTAGTTTTGATCTCAGTACCAAAAATATAATTTGGGGATTTTATTATACGCTATTTCTATTTAATTCTATTATATCTTAAGAGTATTTTATTATACTCTATTTCTATTGAATTTTGCTAAAATTTTTAATCTAGCTCTCCTACATATTGTTACGCACAGGTTAGGCATACAGTTCTTCATTGATTGTTTTGGACAGACGAGCTATTCTTAGGTAAGAAAATCCTCCAATATCATCTTTAGAATCCCGTGAGTGATAGGTGATCACTCCCCGTGAGTGATGGGTGATCACCCTCAAATTTGGTATTGTTGATTAAATATTTTGAGCTTATTTGTATTTTGTGAATTTTTTACAATGAATGTTGTGTGAACTGTGGTGACCTTGCGCTTGGAAAACGTTCAAGTTATAAGGGAAACTCTGTCAAATTTTTTTTAAAAATTGCGGTGGCATGCCAACAGATTCTTATTGATTCTTACCTAGTGTATTTCCATATGTTCTTACCGTTATGTTATTTATAGCCCTGCAATCAACACACATTCCCCGTGAGTGATGGGTGATCATTCCCCGTGAGTGATGGGTGATCACTCCCTATGGGTAATGGGTGATTACCCCTAAATTTAGTATTGTATATTAAATGTTTTGAGGTTATTTGTGTTTTGTGAATTGTTTACAATGAAGGGAAACTCTGTCAATTTTTTACAATGAATGTTGTGTGAATTGTGGTCGCCTTGTGCCTGGAAAGCGTTTAATTTATAGGGGAAACTCTGTCAATTTTTTTTTTTAAAATCACAATATTCCTGATGGGCAAAACAGCCATTTTTTCATGCTTAATTTTTCTTAGATTGTTTCCAAGCTTTCTTCAATAAAACCTACCATATCTAAGTCTTCCAAAACCTCTTTCCCCCCCTTGGTTCTTGGTAAACCTAGAATGAATTCCATAGAAATGTTTAACCATAGTACATTAAGGGTAGGCAACGGAATGTATAGACCATGTGGTAATGCTTTGGACTTGGCCTTTCTATAAGTGATGCATGAATTATAATGTTTTTCAACATATCCTTTCATTTTTTGCCAATAAAAATGTTCTTGCAAGATGGCTAAAGTTTTTGAAACTTCAAAATGTCCAATTAATCCTTCACCATGAGCTTCCCTTACTAGCAACTCTCTCAATGATCCCTTAGGTATGCACAATTGACCTTCCCTAAACAAAAACCCATCATGCCTGTTGAACTTATTGAATGCACATTTTTTTACAAGTAAGATAGATTTCACTAAACTCTTCATCCTTAGCATACAAATCTTTAAGTAGCTTAAAACCAAGCAATTATGCATCTAAGGAATTTAAAAGCACATACTTGTCATATAATACAACGGTGACCACATTGTCCTTACCTTTCTTGCATTTCATCACATAAGGAAAATGTCCTATATACTCCATCCACTTTGGCATGTCTTTTGTCAGTTTTTATTGACTTTTGAGATGCTTCAATGTTTTATGACCAGTATCTATTATGAATTCCCTAGGTAAAAAATAATATTGTCAATGGTGCAATGTTCTCACTAAAGCATATAACTCTTTATCATAAGTGGTGTAATTTAAAGCGACTCTCGACAATTTCTCACTACCAAGCATTTTTTATCCTGAGTGAGTACATTACATATTCCCACTCCACTACCATCATTTTTAACTTTAAAGGCTTTATCAAAGTTAGGCAAGGATAGTAACGGGGCTTCACTCAATTTTTGTTTCAATGCATTGAAAGCTTCTTCCTATTCCTCTTCCCATCTAAACCCAACATTTTCTTTACAAATTGTGTCAATGGAGCTGCAATTGTACTAAAATTCCTGATTAATCTCTTATAAAAATTAGCCTTCCTATAAAAACTTCTTACCTCAGTCATAGTTTTAGGTGTTTCCCACTCTTGGATTGTTGTAATCTTTTCTTCATCACTTTCTATCCCTTTAGAACTCACAACAAATCCAAGAAAGGTTTCTTTCCAAATAAAATAAACATTTGTCAAAGTTAGCATACAACCTTGCTCTCCTATGTGTAACAAGAACACATTTAAGATTATGAAAATGATCCTTATATGTCTTGCTATAAATTAAAATGTCATCAACATACACCACAACAAAATTTTCAATGAAATCCCTTAACACATAATGCATTAACCTCATAAATGTATTAGGTGTATTTGATAGTCCAAATGGCATTACGAGCTATTCGTATAAACCCTATTTCATTTTAAATACAGTTTACCCCTAAATTTAGTATTGTATATTAAATGTTTTGAGATTATTTGTATTTTGTGAATTGTTTACAATGAAGGGAAACTCTGTCAATTTTTTACAATGAATGTTGTGTGAATTGTGGTGGCCTTGTGCCTGGAAAACTTTCAACTTATAGGGGAAACTCTGTCAAATTTTTTTATAAAAAATCACAACATTCCTGATGGGCAAAACAACCATTTTTTCATGCTTAATTTTTCTTAGACTGTTTCCATGCTTTTTTTAATAAAACCTACCATATCTAAGTCTTCCAAAACCTCTTTTCCCCCCCTTGGTTCTTGGTAAACCTAGAATGAATTCCATAGAAATGTTTAACCATAGTCCATTAAGGGTAGGCAACGGAGTGTATAGACCATATGGTAATGCTTTGGACTTGGCCTTTCTATAAGTGATGCATGAAATTTTTTTTCGCAAATCATGGCATGAGTTTTTTAAGTAATGGCTCCAAATATTATAATTTTGATGAATTATGAGAATTAAATTATTGCTTCTCGAATAATTGTAGTCTTGTGTAGAATACTTTATTTTCTTTGTGGTCTTGTGTAGAATACTTTATTATTCATTCATTTTTTACAATGAATGTTGTGTGAATTGTGGTGGCCTTGCGCCTGGAAAACGTTCAACTTATAGGGGAAACTCTGTCAATTTTTTTTTAAATCACAAATTGAGGTGGCATGCCAAGATATTCTTATTGATTCTTATCTAATGTAAAACCATATGTTCTTTTCACTGTGAAGTTGGTCTATGAATGATGAGCCACATTTTCTTCTTTCTTTATTTTCTTTTCCTTTCTTTCTTTATCTCCATAATTTGTAGCGAGTAAACTAGGGTCCTCGACCATCACAATCTACCATCGTTCTTCATTCGAATTATACACGTGCTAATAAGGTACATTGTTATGGCCTAAATGTAGATGGATGATCGTGGTTGGATGTATAGAAGACACGTATAGGGGATTAAAGGAATTACATCTGAGTTTGAACAAGGGGTCAAGCGATTCATCGCATATTGTTTGTCAACTGGTCCAGCCTCAGTTATAAGGTGTCCGTGTGGAAAGTGTAAAAACAAGGCGTACCTTTCCCCAGATGAAGTGGAGCTGCACTTGTACAGATTTGGATTTGTTGCTAATTACCGAAGATGGACTAGTCATGGTGAGGGTATTAATCCATCGCCATCTACATCAATAACCGGCACCTGTAAGACTGCAGTCGAATCAAGCTCTAATAATCCGTATCGAAATATAGTGATTGATGCAATTGGACATCAATTTCCAAGTGGACCTTCATCATCGGAGAATATTGAGGAACCACCAAACCCGGATGCACATAAATTTTATGACATGCTGGGAGCTTCAGAAACTCCGCTATGGGATGGATGCAAGAATCACAATACGTTATCAGTTGTTTCTCGGCTTTTGAATATTAAATCGGAGAACAACGTGTCGGAGAAATGCTTTAATCAGATGATGCAATTGATGAAGGAGGTATTACCAAGTAGTAATAAGCTCCCGGATGACTTCTATCAAACAAAGAAGTTGGTATCTGGTCTAGGGCTACCTGTTCAGAGGATAGATGTCTGCCCAAATGGATGCATGCTCTACTGGAAGGACGACAGTGCTAGGAGGGACTGCAAATTCTGTGGCCATGGCAGATATCTGACGAAAAGGAAAGTAGGAAAGGACAAACAACAGAAAGACGTTTCTTTCAAGAAAATGTATTACTTCCCATTAACACCCAGACTGCAGAGACTATTTGCATCCTCCACAATAGCGGAGCACATGAGATGGCATGCAGAGAGTCAACCGGAAGAGGACGTTATGAGCCATCCACGCGATGGTGAAGCTTGGAAACACTTCGACCGTAGTCATCCTGAATTTGCAGCTAAAGTTCGTAATGTGCGTCTTGGGTTATACACAGATGGATTTTCACCATTTGGAATGTCGGGTAAACAATACTCTTGTTGGCCTGTTATTGTTACTCCATATAATTTACCTCCGTCGATGTGCATGAGGGATCCATTTATGTTTTTGACCGTCATTGTCCCGGGCCCTAGGAATCCGAAGCATAAAATTGATGTCTATCTACAACCTTTGGTAGATTAATTAAGGATGATGTGGATTAGTGGAGTCTCTACATATGATATTTCAAAGAAACAGAACTTCTGTCTACAAGCAGCACTTCTTTGGACAATAAACGACTTCCCGGCGTATGGGATGCTAAGTGGTTGGAGCATAACTGGTAGATTAGCATGTCCGTATTGCATGGAGCAGACAAAATCATTTCACTTGCAAAATGGAGGTAAACATTCCTGGTTTGACTGCCACCGGCGCTTCTTACCTTTAGATCATCCATACAGGAGAGATGCTAGGTCTTTCAGGAAGGATAAAGGTCGCGAGATAGCACACCCTCTACAGCGCGCTTCTGGAGATGGTATGTGGGATAGAGTGTTCCATTTACCAAAAATAACCGAGACAGCTGTGGAGCTTGGTAGGGATGATGGCAGAGGCATTTACCATAATTGGGCGAAAAAGAGTATCTTTTGGGATTTGCTGTATTGGAAAACACACTTAATCCGTCATAACATAGATGTGAAGCACAATGAAAAAAATGTGTTCGATAATGTCTTCAACACAGTCATGAATGTAAAGGGGAAAACAAAGGATAATGTGAAGGCGCGACGTGATCTGTTAGTATATTGTGATAGACCTGAATTACACGTGATTGGCTTGGGTGACGGGAGGACATTAATGCCAAAGGCTAAATACTCTGTTACACCCGAACAAAAGAGACTTATACTAGAGTGGGTTAGAGATTTGCGACTTCTGGATGGATATGCTTCGAATTTAAGCAGGTGTGTTGATTTGAATGAGCTGAAAATGTCGGGTATGAAAAGCCATTACTGCCATGTTTTTATGGAAAGATTGCTTCAAACTGCATTTAAAGAATTACCCCCGGTGTCAATTTGGAACGTTTTAGCAGAAGTCAGTCTCTTTTATCGTGACTTATGTTCGCCTAAACTTCCACAACCCATATGAAGCAACTGGAAGATAATATTATCATACTCATGTGTAAGTTGGAGAAGATCTTCCCACCCAACTTCTTTGACGTGATGGAGCACCTTATGGTCCACCTTCCGTATGAGGCCAGGGTTGGTGGCCGTGTTCAATATAGATGGATGTATCCATTCGAGCGGTAAAATATTGTGTATTATTATATCTATATATACATCTACTATGTGAATCAGTTCTAATTGTAAAAAATGCTTTAGGTTC
The DNA here is from genome assembly GCA_026120185.1 of Voacanga thouarsii. NCBI lineage: Eukaryota > Viridiplantae > Streptophyta > Magnoliopsida > Gentianales > Apocynaceae > Voacanga > Voacanga thouarsii. The sequence continues at coordinate 1,987,551 of JANUWF010001636.1, read as the reverse complement.
TTATATCGTTTGAAGACCAAAGTTAAAAATAAGGCGAGAGTGGAGGGATCAATTTGCAATGCTTACTTAGTTGAAGAGGCATCTACATTCTTCTCCTATTATTTTGAGCCGCATGTGCAGACTCGACATACTGCTATGGCTAGGAATGATGAGGGTGTTCATGATACAAACTCAAGTGATACTGTGTGTTCTATATGCGCCGTTCCAGGGAGGGTTTTGGGAAGTATTCAGAATAGGTATCTTACCCCGGATGAATTTAAGGCTGCCACAAATTACATATACCTAAACTGTGAAGAAGTTCAACCATACATTACGTAAGTATACCGCTATTGCCTTACATTGCTAGATTTTATACGACAATTCTTTGAACGAGTATCCTTAATTATGTGTTTGTTTTGGTCGTTTTAGGAAATTCAAAAATGACTTGCAGTTGTATGAGTCGAGTATAACAGATCCTGAAGTGGATAGGAGAATAGAGTCGGAGTTTGCAGGATGGTTTAGGACTTATGTGAGTTGAACACATACAAAATGAGACTTAGGAATAAATTACATTGGTATCGAAGGTGCATTAACGCTTTGTTCTTTGCTAGATTCATGATCCACGTAATCAAGTGATCGAACAACACTTAAAAAGCTTGGCCCGGGGACCTTCGAGACAAGTGAAATTCTTCCATGGCTACTTCGTAAATGGTTTTAGGTTCCATACACATGATCGGTCAGTCGGAAAAAAAAACAATTAACAGCGGAGTTTGTGTTAAAGGCGACGGAGATAGTGCCTTAGATTATTATGGAGTCGTCGAAGGAGATTGTCGAACTTCGGTTCCTCGGAACTCCTTGTTTAAAAGTTGTCCTATTCAAGTGTGATTGGTTTGATCCAACGCTAAATCGGGGGGTTAAAATTCATCCTCACTACAAACTTGTTGATGTCAACTGCAAGAGGAATTACCCAAAATATGACCCCTTTGTGTTAGCTCAACAAGTAACCCAAGTGTATTTCCTATCCTACCCGGGGAGCAAAAGACCAAAATCTGATTGGGTAGCTGTTTGTAAAATGAAAGCTCGACATGTTATTGATGCACCCGTTGTCGAGGCACCATATCAGGAGGAAGTAGATGATGCGCAGGCAATCAATGTACGTGTTGAGGATGACAACTTTGAAAGATTAGCAGATGAGTCTGGTATTGGAGATACAATCGATTTTATAGGTTCGGGTTTAATGATAGAGGAAGCACAACCGAACAAGGATGGGAGACAGGATCCTCTATAGACGACGATGTGGAAGGCTATTCATCCGATGATGACAGAAATCTATAGACTAGGTTCAAGTTTAACTACAGTATAGATACAAATTAGTAGTTCTGCTATCGTTACATTACAAGCATTTTACTTTGCTTTATACTTTTAAATTTGTTATCTTTTTCTTCTCCCAAGATATGAAAATTTTTATGTATTTAAATAATTCCAGATACATATGGCTTCCGATACCTCACCCAACGATCGGTCAGCGACTCGTGAGTCCTCGAGGGCGGATGAGACACTGTCCCCGAGCATCGCCCCACGTATTGTAATACCCTGCCCAAAACCACCTTTGACTATGGGAAAAAGTCATGCATTGCATAGCATCTTGCATTTTATGTGGTAGCTAGAATAATTTTATTTGCATGATGCATGTGAATTTTTCAGTTGCTCTTGCATTTGAATTAATTGATGTGAAATAGTTGTGTTGTTAAAGACTTGTTTAAGGGAGGTTTGGTTGAAGATTTTGAAGGATGAGTATTGGGGTGGTAAGAATTTCTTGTAGCAAAATTAGCATTGGAGTTGTTTTGGAATAGCGGGGAAGTTGGTGATGTCCTTTGGTGACCCGAGTTCGAATCCTACCTTTTGTGAAGTAAGTATCTCTTCTTGAAATTCTTTTCTTTAGACCATTTCTTATCTTGGCCGAAAAATAATCTAGCTATCCTAGAGAAATTTTAGTATTTTTACTCCAAGAAAATAAGTCTCTATATTTATTTCCTAAATTCAAGGACTTTGATGTGAATAAAGTTCACCTTTAATTTTCAGCTTGTGTTCCTTAGGATTTTCGAAAAAACCTAGCTAGGAGCCACTTTGAAGAATTTCAAGTGGTATAAAACTCTTATTGATGAATATTAGAGTTAGGGAATATATTAGGGAAAAATCTTATTTCACTTCTTCAAGAATTCTAGCCATAATCCTTTGATTTATTTAATTGTTTTAGAGAAATATTTTAACTAAAGTCTTAGATATTTTCTTTGGGTTTAAACGCCACTTCCATAGGAGTAAGATTCTATATTCAACTCCTAAGTTCAAGGATTTTAGCTAATGATGAAATTTGTTTTATTTTTAGCTTTTGTTCCCTTGAATATTCGGAAACCATAAGCTGGAAATATTCTGGAAATTTTTCCAGATTTTGTTCGCCACCTTGGAGCACCTTTAGCTCAATCCAAACTCTTCTAGGAATAGAGGAAATCTTATCCAAATCCTTGATAAAACCAGATTTTATTTCAATCCAAATTCAACTAGGATTTCTTCCTTTTCCTAGCTGAATTTCGGCAGCTGAATCTACATAAGCTGTCCGAAATTCCAGCCATCTTTAGCTACAATCCAACTCTGAAAATCCTAGCTCAAACTACCTAGAACACTCCTTAACAATTCCACTACCTTAGCTGCACAAAATCAGAATTTTATTCACACAAAAACACTAAAATTCGTCCAGCATATACACAGAAAAATTAGGACAGCTTTGTGCAGGATTTTCGGCCAGCTTTATGTTCCTACTTCAACCGAAATTCTGCACACATCCTTCACTGAAAAACCCCAGCTGAACAAGCTATTTTCAGCGCCCAAAACCCTCAATTTTCCTCTGGAAATTTCGGTAGAATTATAGCAGCCAAACCAGTCCAAAACTTGCTACACTTGCATAGAATTTTCACAGCACATACACAGGATTTTTCAGTCATCAAAACTCACTCAAACTCTTCCTTGTTTGGCCCAAAATTCTGAACACATTTAGCCCTTCCTTTGAGCAGTGTTTCGGCCAGCTTAAAGGAGCAAATTGCAGAATTTTTTCCTCCATAAAACTCCCCTAAAATCGGCAGCAAGGAGGCGCGCGCAAGCTGGAAATTTCGCATTTGCTGTCCAAGAAACCTAAAGCCATTAGGAGTCTATCTAAACATCACCATCTAACCCTAAACCAATCTTCTCCAACTTTAAATCATAACCACCGTTTACCCTCTCCATTCTACACGAAAATTTCAGCAACTTCTCTCTGCAAAATTTTCGAAACCACAAGAGTTATTCCAAGCAAAAATCGAACATACCTTAAGGTAAGCACAAATCCTTTCTCTTGATGCCGTTTTCTCTAATGATTCTTTTTTCTTTCTTCTACCCTTAAATCACGCCCTATAGAGGCTGATTTCCTATTCTTCCTAAATTTTCGGTCAACTGAAGCAAAGGAGGTAGCTTCTCTCTTCTTCTCAAGCGAACTCGGGACGATCACCATAGGAGCATCGAGACCTCATTACCCGGTAGTTGCAAGGTAAGGGAATACCCTCCCTTGATGTTGAAAGTAAAGTGTAATGGTGTTTATTAGTGAGATAAACATGTGGTCGTAGTATTTGATCTTTGGGGATTGAATAGTTTACTTGGAATTAAATAGGAGATTGCGAATTGTTATGAAAATAAATGGGATTAGAGCATGTTTGAATTAATTGAGACCCTGATCATGATATTATATGGTTTAGATTAGGTGGATAATTGAGGAAAGCCAGCGGTGATTTTTATCGCATTTATCTGAGGCATATCAAGTAAGTCCTTGCATAAACTCTTTTATTAAATGTTGTGATGGTAAATCCGTCTATAAACTGTTTTGTTAAAGGTTGTGATGGCAAGTCTATGTTGTGAAGCTTTGTAAAGCTATTGTTAAACTGTGTTTGCTTGGGTTGTAAACGTGGATATTTATTCTTTAAACGGTTTTGTCAAACTAACGGTTTTTAGCAAGAAAACTATTCTTTTCCTTAAATTTTTAGAAATCTCTTTTAAAGAAAACCACGTTTTACAAAGCCAAGGTTTGAAAATATTTTGAATCAGGAATTGACGGATATGTTCGTTGAGTACTCAATAAGGGTAGGCTAACAATACTAGTCTTGGAGGGCTAGCGTAAGTCTTCTGGCAGGAGGCCACCTCCAGAAGATGAACTTTGCTTGAAAAGGCGACAGTTTTGGTTGGTCAGGCCGGTCCGAGCTAGCATTATACCTGAAAGGTATTATTTATATTCCCGGCATGGACACCCGTATGGTTTTGTTGGGTGCAGAGATGGAGGAGTATCTCACCCGGTGGGCTGTACACTCACCTTGATCAGAACGCCCAACGTGTGGTAATCTGGTCCGGACAAGGTGCACAAAGTGTGGTGCCTTGGCCAACTTGTTCTCATGGAGCCCAACGTGTGGTGACATGACTTTTATCCGAGTGGAGGATTTATTTTGTACAAAGTGTGACAATGAGAAAAACCCACTCCTTGCAAAAAGAGATTGTTTATGACTTGCCAAATTATTTCTACAAATGTTTTACACTTTGCATACATGAACTATTTAAAACACCATGTGCACACACAGGACTTACTGAGATGTATTCTCATACCGTTTTACACCATGTTTTCAGGAGATAGATTGTACTGAGTCAACGGGGCATGTAATAATTGGAGCTTTTGCTATTTTCTCTATCCGTTCTAGAAGACATTTATTGCTTATGCTTCTAAATAATATTTTGTTTTATTCCGTTTGGCTCCAAGTTGAGCCTGATGTAATAAGAATATTTCTTTATTTATCTAAGTTGATCCTTTTGGAGATTGCCTTTATATTTTATACCTTGTTCTAAAGACCCCTTGTCCTACGGGATGGGGCGACATCCCCGCCCTTTTAGGGTACGTAGTCGTGGGGTGTTACACGTATACCTGCTCCACAGCCAATGCCTCCGGAAGAGGCCCGATTAGAGCAGGCCCCTACCCCGATCCTAGGTTCTTCAGGGTCCACAACTGGCGCTCCATCTACTGAGGACACGCGACTGTTGATTGAGCCAGTTGGTGACTCGTAAGTCGGCTACATAATTACTTATTATAAGTTTTTCTAAATTTTCAAAATTATAACTTGTCTAATATTACAAGATCTATTTTCTTGGAACAGGTTCACACATTCGGTTCGATGTGTGAGGGAGATTGTTGAGATTTTTAGGCGACACTACACTGGAGCCTATGCTACCTTCTCACAGGTTCCGATTGAGGTTCGGAACATGTGGTTCGATCTTTGGAGTGTGAGTTCGATTTGTAATTATTACTTGCAGTCTTTTTATTATTTTTAATATGTTTTCTTATTTGTAATTACTTGTAACGGCTACTTTGATTTTGCAGGCTTTCTTCTATTGGCGCTCTGAGCATGCCGCACAAATTCGAGCTAATTGGGAAAAGAAGTGTAAGGCTAGACTTTCGGATGCATTGTCTAAGGCTCGGAAGAAGCATGGGGGTAGCTGCCCCAAGTGGATTTCCCCAGACCATTGGGCTACTCTATCGGAGTATTGGGGGTCCGATAGGTGGCAGCGTATCTCTTCCGCTGCTAAGCGGAACAGATCTACTGGTCAGGCGTCCCACACAGGAGGATCTATTTCTTTTACTGAGCATGAGGAGCGGATGGTAAGTGTAAAATTTTTTACTGTTCGGTATATCCGCTATTTCACATTTAATTCATAAAAGCTAACATCTAGTCATTTTTTGTTACAATGATAGCGGAGACAGTTAGGTCCTGATTTTAGCTACGTCGACCTCTTCAAACGCACCCATACGTTCCAGGACGGGCCGAGGAAGGGCCAATATGTCAGTGATCGATCGCGCCACACGCTGGTAAGAATACACAATCTTACATGTTTTTAAGTTTAATAATATTCATATTTTGATCGCTAATTTTAAATATTTTATGCGTGTTTCCTTTCCCCAAATTCAACAGGATAGTGTCACTACTATTATTGAGCGTCACGTGCAGTCGGGTTGTCGCGACCGATGTTCGTCGAGGTGGATGATAGAGCGTCCAAGAAGGGACGCGTATATGGATTGGGCTCCGAGTCTGCGAGGGTGAGGCAGAGGTTACAGCAGCCAGCTTCATCTGAGACATCGACTTCTTCTACCTCGTTGGATGTGAGCCAGCTACAGAGAGAGTTACATACTGAGAGAAGGAGGCGGGAGAGAGTTGAGCATCAGGTACAGGTATATCGGAGCCACAGTCAGAGCTTGACTGAGTACCTGACGCTTATGTCTCAAAATTTGAATCTTCCTCCGCCACCGCCGATGCCAGCTGTTCAGGAGGACGATGTTGAGGATGAGGAGGACTTCGTCATCAGTCCTCCAGATTCACATCCAAATCATCAGCCAGGCCCTTCCGATCCACCCCCACCCCCTCCGTCGGCTCCAGCATCCACACCGATTCCTGCTTCGTAGTTAGGATATATATACTACATTTTTATGTATTATTCATATGTTTTCATCATTATATTTATTTAAGATTTTTAGACAATATTTTTATGTATTATTCACATTTGTCATTATTATATCTATTAATAATGACTATTTGGTGGTTTTTTTAATTTAATTAAATTTTGCATTAGGTAAAATGAATTTTCTTGAATTACAGGGCATTTTTTAAACATTTTTAAAAAATATTTAAAAATCATAAATTACTAGCGAGGGATTAGAGAGGGGCTAAGGAAATTAAATTGAGGATCCGTCGCTAATCCCTCGCAAATTACCTTGGGATTAGCGACAAATCAATTAAAACATAATAGGAAAGAAATATTCCGTCGCTAATCCCCTCGCAAATTAGCGTGGGATTAGCGACAGACATTTAAATCAAAACATTAGTAAGAAATTTTCCGTCGCTAATCCGTCGCAAATCGGCGGGGGATTAGCGACGGAATACTTAAATCGGAACATTAAATAGAAAATATTCCATCTCTAATCCCTCGCAAATTAGCTTGGGATTAGCGACGGACAATTTATATCAAAACAATAAAAAGAAAATATCCGTCGCTAATCCCTCGCAAATTATCTTGTCATTAGCGACGGAAATTTCCAACTTTTTATTAATTAGTAAAATATTCCGTCGCTAATCCCTTTCTAAATAGAAAAGGATTACCGACGGAAAATAAGAACCCCTCGCAGATCCGTTTCAAAAATCCATTGCTGAAGTCGTTAACTACTTGAAAATTACCTCGCTAATCTGTCGCTATTGGCGACGGATTTTTGAATCCGTCGCAAATTTTTGCCTCTGTGAGGAGGAAATTAGCGAGTGAATTTTCCCTTTCTAATCCGTCGCTAATCAAATTAGCGACGGATTAGCAAGGGAAATGTCCCTCGCTAATTCTCTGTTTTCTTGTAGTGACAGTGAGTATTATGTCCAAATTCATTTTCAGTGCACATAATTTAGACCCGTTAGCTTATTCTCTCGGAGAATAATGGTCAAATGACTAAAAGAATATCTACCAACTATTTCTAAAAAATCAATTTGTGAAAAATAAAATAATTTGTGACTTTATCCTGATATTAAATCCTATAATAGTTAATCATATCACTATTATCTTTAATATGATTAATTTGACTTTTAGAAAAATTGATATAATTTCTTGAGAAGTTTAACATTGTATTAACCACCACAAATTAATTTCCCTTCTAGATAATGATCTAGAAGATAACTTTATCGTGGGATGACCGTTTCTTCTCATTTCTTATGGACATTCCTCACACTATAACCTCCAACGTGGGCTGACTGATCAAAACAAGTGTCTCGGGTTATTAATTACACATATTCATTAGTTCTAGATCATTGTGGTATCCCTATCCTATACAGGTTCGCTCCCAGGGTGATGCGAGGGATCCATGATCTCTAATGAGGATCGTGATGAAAGCCGTGGGACCGTTTGAATCACTCTCCCACTTAGCTTTTTAAAATAAGGATTTTTTTTAGGAAAATATCTTTTGAAAATTTCAATTAAGTTTTCATTTACCTCAAAAATAAAATATCTAAACCCATAAAAATTTCTATGTCAAGGTTTATACCCTTTGAGAAAATTTTTCATGGATTAATTTTATTTAAGTTAATAAACTTAATAATTTCAAAATTTTCCAACAAAACTTTTGAGAGATGTTGATCTCAAATTTAATTTGACAAAAATAATTTTTTTTGTTAAAATTCAATCAAAAAGGTTTTCTATTTTAATTCACAAAAATATCTAAATCTAAAATATTTTCTATGTCAAGGATAAAATCCTTTGAGAAAATAATGAAGAATTAATTTTTGTTTGAATTAAAATTAACCATTTGATTTGAGAAAAATATTTTTCTTTGTCAAAATTTCTCAAAGACTTTGGTCTTTGAAAAAACACACACATAGGGTATAAAAAGGAATAAGCATGTTAGAAAATTGTAAACATTTTCATGCTTTTCTATTCTTTTAACTTAAATGTCCAAATAATAGAATTAAACACAATAATTAATTAATTATCTTATTTAATCTTAAATTTTCTTTACAATTATTTTTCATGCAAAATATTCAAAGAATATTAACTTTTTAATAAAAATAACTTCGCCTGGTATGAGACAAAAAATTAAAAAAATATATTTTTTTAAATTTTATTTCGGGTCTAGTGTACCCGCCACACTGAATCATGGCCCATGGAAAAACCCATGGGCTACGATCTGAGCGGGTGCCTGCGACCCGCCCCACTGCTACAGTCAAAATTGATGACCACAGTAAACTTCAATTTGCAAATTGAAGAATTGCTTCCTCGCAGAAGCTGAAGGCTTCCTCGCGCAGCGTGAGGAAGCAACAAGCTTTCGCGAGGAAGCTTTCCTCCCCATTCTAGAGCGGCTCAGCGGCTCCTCTCACAATCTAAAGCTCGGATCGGTTTCATGGCTCGGCTGCTACAGTGTCCTTCTTCTCCAAGATTTCTCTCTGTGAATTGCAAACGATTCTGGACTTAGTTTTTTTTCCACCGATTTCGATCAAAACTCATTCAAATAACTTCCTATGCCCTTAAAAATACTGGGTTTACACGATATCTATGAAAGCAATTAAAATACAGTATTCCTATACTTCCACTCGCGAAACTTATAATGAAATTACCCATACCAAAAAACACGAAGGATCACATAAAACATCCAAAATAGATATTTTCTTATTTTAGTTAAACCTAACATACTTCTTACATTTGCCAAACCTATCTCTGATACCAATTGAAGGTTGAAAACGGCAAAAATCATCAAATTGAAAGCATGCTTACAGAATGAAAAATGTACCTCTGTGTTTGGATGACCTTATTGGTATTGAAGAAGATGTATGTATAAGGATGCTCGAAACCATTGGATCACGTCCTTGTAAACATTGACTTTGTTTCATTCACGCGAAGCTTTTGAGCTTCCGAAATAGTGCCCTTTCCTCTACCGGTGAAGCTCACAGAATCTGGGTTTGTTATGTAAATAGCTTCTCTTTTGCCTCTATGTAAACGTGCTGAGAAAAATGGGTTTCCGCTATGAATCCAAATTGAAGAGCATTTTTTCTTCATTTCTTTTCATATCTTCACTGAGAGAGAATGACCAATAGCATGAAAACAGAAGTACCATACTTTCTATTATCCTTCACGCAAAATAACACAGGATCCATCCCCTATTGTTTTTTTAATTAATTAATTTAATAATTAATAGTAATTTTCTTTTTTAATTTTATTTTACCATTGGTCTTATTCATTAGGTCAGATAAAATTATTTACTCTTAGGCTTGAACACACATAAATAATAAGATTCAATTATTTATTTTTTGGGCTTCATTAAATAATTAACAAACTCAAATAGACCAATATAAAATTTCATACATTTTATCTAGTTTATATCTAGATTAATTTTCTAATTATTCAATCTGGGTATTGGGTCTTGAATAATAAATTAACTAATTAAACTAGATAAAATATATACTCTCTCGCGCGTCTTTTATTTTATTTTAGTCCAATAATAAATTAGAATACTTAAATAAAATAAAATAAAACCCATAATTATTAAGACCAATTCCTTAACCCAAATATGTTAGGACTTAAGGGCTATTTCGGGTATCAAAAGACACATCGTCTTTGCTACTAAAATGACCAAAATACCACTGCTATATAAATAGCTATATTTTACATTTTAAATATTTTCTAATATCACAATAAGGAAATATTGACCTCAAGAATAAAGTTGCATTAGCAAAATCTTCGATCTACAGGTGTAATGACTAAAATACCCCTTTACGTATCGCTATGCATTTAGAGATGAAGAGTATACTAACACCTCTCTCATATACATCTACTATCCTTAAACCTCTAATCCAATTATCCACGACTCCTGAAATGCTTTCACCTTCCAAGGGAGTTACTCTAAAGTAAACATCCAAGTTATGTTCCCCAAGGGCCTGGATAATTAGATCATTTGAACAGTTACAAGGGGCGATATAGCGCAGAAGTTATCTTGTACAACTTTGTCTTAACTATCTAGTCACATATATCTAACATACAAGTATATCGGCTCTATAAAATAACCTCAATTACAGTATATCAAAGTATATGCTTCTAACTTCATCAGACTACCAACTCATATTCAAGCGGTAGAGTATAAGTCCATGTTGTAGCAGTAATAGTCTAGGTTTTTTTTTTTTTTGTTAAAGGAGGACAGAACCCCCTAAAGATTTTATTAAATAATTAAGGTACAACCAACTTAATACGCAAAGAGGGGATGCTTAACCTATCCATATTACAAATGCCCTTAGCCTGTAAAGGCAAATCCAAAAAAATAGAAAATGCTACAATAGCTTGCAACCAGCAACTCTCGTTAGCTATAAAGTCCGCCAGTTGATTTGCTTCCTTGAATACATGAACCAAAGAGAACAAAGACATTTTAGCATGGAGAAACCTGATTTTCAAAACCAACTCCCTTAGATGCCAAGGGACTCTCGATGCCCCGAAACCATCTGAACCAATGCAAGCGAATCAGATTGGATTGGAACATCCGAAACCTTCAACATCCTACAAGTTCTGAGACCAAGATGAAGGGCTTCCAATTCAGCCTCCATGTTAGTTGCCAACCCAAGGAATGACGCAAATGCCGAATAAAAACCCCCGTTTGGAAACCGGAGTACCCCTCCAGCCCCTGCCAAACCAATCAGCCCCTTAGATGCGCCATCAATATTTAGGATTAAGTGCCTCTGCGTGTCAACCTTATCCTTCCATTTTACAGGCCATATCTGAACACTCCTCTCAGCCGACCAAGTTAGATTCAAATATGCTAGTGCTCCCCGCAACTAGGACAACGCTATGATAGGAAAATTAGCCGAGAAGTCCTTTAAAAATGACTGAACATTCCGCTGAACTCTATTCATTGATGGTCGCTTGTCCTCAAAAACTACACTATTTCGCTCCATCTAGATTTCTTCTAAATGGTACTTTTAGAAACTACTATTACAGGTCATATTCTACGTATTTGAAATACACTCATGCTATGAAGTGAGTGGACTACTCACTGGTTAAAGGTAAGTCATTCCCTATTTGGAATTCATAACACAATAATCTAAACATGATGAAATTCCCATTCTCATCAATTGGTTAAGAACAAACATTTATGTGTTAAGTAACCCGTGATCCATACCTTATTGTGAAAAACCACAATTCACATGGATTACTTATTTAAACATAATGGGTTCTTTCCAAATGAAAATTGTGCACAAATAAAATGTAAATTCACAAACAAATTTTGAGAATAAATTCAATAATTACATCAAATAAAATTAGTTTAGAAGGCATATATTCCGACACAGTGATGTGCTAAACCTTTTTCCCTTGCATTTAAAACTTATAGTTATACCAAGAATGATACAAGTGAGTTTGATCTTCTGTTTAGGACTATTTGGCCTTCACTTTGGCTAATAGAGATTTCTGTGATTTTTGTAGACACAACGCAACTGGTGAAAGCTGTAGCTTAGTTTCTTTTAATCAATTATAACTATTGAGTTATCTTACGTCACCTAATTATATACTATAAATTTTGGTATAGTGTTAAACTTATATATTTTTAAGGGCAAATTATGTCAGTCATCCTTAAACTTTCACAAATTTTAATTTTCACACTCGAATTTTAAAATGTGTGATTTTAACCCTTGAACTTTTAAAACATCTAAAAAATAGCTCTTCCATCAATTAAAACTTTTAAGTGCTCACGGAAGTTCATCACATGACATATTTTATAGGTATTTTCATTCACTCAACTCTCACAATATGGTGTCATTCTTCTAATTTTTACAAACTAACTTCCATATATGATAGGAAACGACTATTACGACTTGTGCGCCTCTCACTTCTCTTTTTAGATTTTTTTTTTTTTTGATAATTCACTTTTACTTTCAAATTTATTCTTTCTTTTTGTAGAGATGTTAAGAAAAATACTATTCACCAAGAATTGAATTGATTTTTTTTCTTCTTTATCTTTATGTCTTAATTTTGTTTATTAAAGAGTAAAATATGTTATTTTTGTTATATGGTTAGATTCGAAAAAGTACGAAAGAGTAATCTCAAGATTATTGAGTTGCATAAAAGGTTTGAAATTAAATCTTAAAATTATTGTTGATAAATGAAGAAATTCGAAGAAAAGAGAGTAAGATTAAAGTTGAAAAATAATATTTTAGAAATAAAATATGGAAAAATGAGAGCTAAAATTTGATGATTTTGTATTGTACTTGAACTTTTATTATTGAAAGGGCTATTTTCTAAGTGTTTCAAAAGTTTGAGGGTTAAAATTACATATTTTAAAATTTGAGTGTAGAAATAAAAATTTATAAAAATTTAAAGATTGTTAGCATATTTTACCCTCTTTTTAATACGGTATCAGCGTCACCTAATCTGATATATATATATGGATGGAGACTATCCTGCCCCCAAAACTTTTAAAAACTTTATTTTTTTATCCTAGTAAATTTTAAATTTTTAAAAAATTCCATTTGAATTTTATTGTTCATCCTCCAAAAATTTTTGAATTATCTTTTTAATATACTCTTTCTTATAATTTTTCCCCAACCATAAGTTTCTAATTCCGTTCACTAGATGTGAGAGAAGTAATTATTACATATTAACTAATTAATGGACCAATCCTATCTTTATAAAGTGTGCTCTGAAATGGAATTTAATCTACATATTTTTAACACACTACAAGAGAATTAATAGTTTATTTACTAATTTTTTTAAAAGAACAAACAATTTCATTTCATCCACAAAGAAATGGCAAAAACATAAAGGTCCAATGTTTATTGGCCCCTGGGCGCATTGAATATTCACATGCATCATTTGTCAACAGTAACATGAACTTCATCGAACAACAAAAAGGGTCCATAGCAAACATTCTTGACCTCAAACCAAATGCACAACAATTACATAATCAAGAACACATTACTCAACCATCAGATAACGTTTTGTCAAACGAAACTAATACTATGAACTCATCCCACAACTTGATCATCGGCTGTATAAGAATCGGCATCTACGTACTGGAGCCGCAGCCGGAGGGCTACCAGTAGAAGGAGCACCCAGTGATGGGAATGGTAATGGTAGCCGTGGAAGGAAAGGAATTGGCGGAATGGGAAATCCGGGGATTTTAGGTATTTCGGGTGGGAGTAGAAATGTTGGGATTCCGGGTGGGAATGGAAATTTAGGCAAAGGAGGCAAAGCAATAGGTGGGAAAAAGGATTCAGGATTTCCATTTTCTTCTTCCAATTCCCCAACTGGACGAGCTTCAATCTTGCACGATAAGTTCGCGAACACGATCAAGCTAATGACGGAAATGAGATTGAAAATCTTTGGTGCAAAAAGTTGAGAAGCCGTTTTGGAAGAACAGCAGAGAAAAGCGTAGATATTTGTCTGTTTTCTAATAGTTTATTTACTATGTTCTATCAATCTTTTGTTCTTTTAGGTAAGGGAATTTCCACAACAGGATCACATGACAGCAACACAAATCCTAGTTTTGCTTATCTTTTTCTCTTCGGTGTCTTTGTTCCAAAACAGAATACTTAAGTCATACCTCACTCATGACGAGGACTCAAGTCTCTTGGATGGGGATTATACTGCAAGTGGACACCAAATGTACGTTGCTTTTTATGCTGGCCAATGCCATTTAAATATTCTACTCATCCAAGCTATCCTAATTGGAGCCTCAAACGTCCAAACGAGAATTGTGAGAGACCATAACCCAGCCACAGCAAATCCACACCCACGAACACAAATTAGTGCGTTGGAGATGGACGTCGTTCAAGCTCTTCACATGAATGCTGGAGAAGGAAAGACCAGTTACGCGAAGAATTCCGTGTTGCAGGTTGGACATTCTCAACCATTTAATGGGCATAGTGCTTAGCTGCTCAATCTTCTACTTCTTCTTATAGCTATGTACCTTCTTTTGTTTACTTGCAGAGGAAGATATTAAGCTTTGGAGATCCAGTTATTGAGGAAGCTGTAGCTGACATAGTAAACAATCATTTCCCAGAGTACATGGGCATCGCAGATCTTGGTTGCTCATCCGGGCCTAACACTTTAATGTTGATATCTGAGGTCATTGACAAAGTATACAATATATGCCGTGAAATCGGAAAACCAGTGCCTGAGTTAAGGGTTTATCTGAATGATCTCCATGGACATGACTTCAACGACTTATTCAGGTCATTGCCTGCGTTTCGTGGAAAGTTGGAAGAAGAGAAAGTGTTTCAAAACAATTGCTTCATATCAGGAGTACCGGGTTCATTCTACGGTAGGCTGTTCCCCAAAAAGAGTATGCACTTCGTTCACTGTTCTTCCAGTCTTCATTGGCTCTCTCAGGTACTGTTTCATCCAAATGCCATGAACACTTCGTTATCGGGAAGAAGTTTTTGCCTTATAAATAGAAAAGCCAAAACAAAATATTACATTTTTGACAAAATTTTCATACTGCAAGAATTGAACGTAAACACTCTTTCAATTGTTATGGAAGTAATAGAGATGAGCTTGAAAACATCTAGTATATACTTCAAAACATGGAAATGGTTTTTTTCCAATATTCATGAGATTGGATATCTTCCAATGTTTTAATAGTATTAAAATACATTATTTGATAGTAATTTAACTGTTTATAATTTAACCACATTGTCTTTTTTTTTTTTTAATAAATCTTCTTAAGAGTCCATCATTGCAACTATTGAAGTGGTAGCACTTTATATGAACAGGTTCCCCCTTCACTGGAAATTAGCAATGCAAGCATACCGCTAAACAAAGGGAAGATCTACATATCGAAACCAGCCCACACAGCGTCAGGGATGCGTACCACTCCCAGTTTCAGAAAGATTTTTCAGAATTTCTCAATTCCCGCTCGGAGGAGATGGTCTCTGGTGGCCGCATGGTCTTGTCACTCTTTGGCAGGGGGTCTGCTGATCCCACCACTGAAGAGAGTTGCTACCAGTGGGAACTATTAGCAGAAGCCCTAACCAGGATGGTTTCCAAGGTACTATTGAAAAACGTTTTCAACTATTTCGTGTATGTGTGTGTGTTTTTTCCTTCGAAATCTTTTTGTCAACCATATCTATATAATTGCAGGGTCATGTTCTAGAGGAGAAAATTGATTCGTTTAGCATCCCGTACTATGCTCCATCGATGGAGGAAGTGAAGAGTGCAGTTGAAGAAGAAGGTTCTTTTGCCATGAACTATTTGAAGGCGTTCGAAGCTGATTGGGATGCGGGTTTCCCAAAGGATTCTACGTCTGAAAATCAGGAAGGCCAACTGGAAAGATCATCAAGGGGACAGAATGTAGCAAAGACCCTTCGGGCCGTGGTTGAATCAATGTTTGAAAGCCATTTTGGGAAAGAGCTTGACATGGATTTAAGAAATATGCAGAATTGGTTGATGACTACTTTTCGAAGGCTAGACCTATCTACATCATCTTGGTCGTGTCAGTCACAAGAAAGGGGCTTCGATTGCTTAATTAGCTGTTTATTTCTTGATTTTCCTTATCATCTCAGGAGGAAATTAACGTTTGATCATATGTAGTGTTTTGTTTACTTCAGCATTGAATAATGGAATTGTATTACACATCATGCTGCTAAAATTAAATCAAATTGCAACAGAGTGGAATTATTGTAAGAGTTGGAAGGCTCATGTAATTCCCATATTAATTTCTCTTCAATCGCTCATAAAATCACTATATTTTGTATCGTTCTTCTATGGAGTAAAAGAAATCTATATTATTAACATGTTTTGGTTTCAAGCACGTAACCGTCAAAGATGGTTCTAATTCTTTAAGAGATGGTTTGGTAGGTGTGAAGTAGGAAGCAAAGGAGTGCTAGGAGAGTTTCTAATATTGAAGAACGGAAACAAATTGGAATGGTGAAGGATCGACCCGGCCCCAGCCTAAAACAGTTTGTTTAATATCATTGTTTGTTAACAAATTAATTTGATAGAGTAATATTATGATGTACTTGGATTGTAATTCTTTTGAGGAAATTTTATTTTAATTAAATAAAATTTTTTAAAACAAACATGCATGGTCAATGTAAAGTTAATGAGTAAGAATATAATGTTTTGGAAATTAATGATAGTTTTTAAAAAATAAAAAAATATTTAAATTGATTTTTTTTATAAATTAAATTGACAGACTTGTAACTGGATGCACAGAAGGTGTCATTATTCTCAATGATTCTCTCAAGGTTAATTTCCATTCGACCCAGTGTTGGATCAATCAATTATTAGATATAATTATTGATTTCAATAATTACGATTAGACTAAGAGTATAATTATATTCTTTTAGAGGAGGGGAATGTAATTAATAAATTATTTTTGTTGACAAAATAATTTATTGAAGCTTAATCTAACGGTATCCGGTGAGGTTCCTTCGGTGCCTCCTAATTATGGGACAATAATAAATTATAATTTATTAATAAAAATTGCAAGAAACTAAATATCGTATTTGAGATAGAATAGGATAAGTGGAAATAGTTGTACTCAACTATAATTTTCTTATTCTATCAGGATTCGTATTTTGAGGTAGGGTCAAGTATACATATTGTGTTATGACTCTATTTTCAACCGAGGTGAGAAACAACGTTTTGTTCGCTTAATTTCTGTGTGAGTCTACCCTTAACAAAGAGAAAGAAAAATACGATTAGCAATTTTTTAGTTTAGGAAGATTACATTAAAGAAGATTTAGGGTCTGGAGCATTATTAGAGGGCTAAAGCCTTCAAAAATCGTATTGGTGAAAATGATATCTACAAATGTATGATTCGTTTTTGCGTATTCTCACAGTTTAATCTGGTTGAAGCATAAGTATATCGATCTTATTTTTTAACAGCCAGCCCCATCACCATGCCACTTATAAGGGTTCAATCATTTTACAATTTCATGGAGAATGAAGTTATAAACGTGTGCTTGGTTCGTGTTTTTTTAAAGCCTGGAAGGGAAATAAGGATGTAACCAGATAAAGATTATTTTAGGATGAATTTTATACAAAATTATTAAATATGTAGAGTTAGAATGGGTTTAAAGAGAGAAAAAAAATATATATTATAAATAGTGATATTTTTTGAAAAATAAGAATTATATAAAATAATAATATATTTGAATTAAAGTAAAATTTTAATTTAAGATGAGAATAGAAAATTACTTTTCAAATTAAGTGTTAATTTTATGGGTTTGAGTTTAGGGGAACGAAAAATTCCAAACTCTTTCATATTAATTCCTAAACAAAAAATCAATATAAATAAAATTTATTATTAAAAAAATTATCATCTACTTATAAAATATCATATTCTTTTTTTTATCCTTATATATTTTTTCCATAATTAAAATTTCTTTTTAATTCAAGCAAAAAAAAATTTCTCACAAAGATTATAATTCAAATACACCCTTAATATTTCAGTCTTATTAGTTAGTATATGATTCTCATTGGTATCTGTTTTCAAAATTGGTACCAAATAAAAAGATTTCCTTCTTCTCCTTCTTAACCTCACATTTGCAGACAGCTGAATTAATCTAAGTAGTGATGATGTGCAAATAGGAGAAGAAAGCATGTGAATTTGGCCTTGAAATGAAATATATCTAATTTGGATGGGATTCTCTATCTTCATTTCTTAGTAGTGCTCTTCAATAGTCACAAATTATCATGCATAATAAGGTTATCATGCATAACACTAAGTCCTTACACGCAAATGGGCAGCTCGTTTCGTGACGCTATCATCAGCTTTTTGATTGTCAAAGACAATGAAAGAGCAATTATCTTTTTCCCAACTACGTCGATGGAATCAATTAATTCCAGGAATGCTGCTTGCAATTTTGCTGATATAGATTTCTGTGATTGTGATAGACAAAACGCAATTGGTGAAAGCTGCAGCTTAGTTTTTTTGAATTAATTATATATTGTTGTGTTATCTTATGTTGTCTAATTATAGATTATAATTTTTTGATAATTACGTATTTTTTTATATAGAGTTAAATTTATATATTTTTAAGATAATATATTAAATTATTTATAAATGTCCAATCTTATTAAACGTGAGAGAAATATATTAAATTATTCCATACTGACTAGTTAATAAGTCAATCATTTTCTTATACCGTATGTTTTGAAATAGAATATAGTCTACATATTTTTAACACATACTACAAACGAGAATGAATAGTTTATTTACTATGTTCTATCAATCTTTTGTTCTTTTAGGTAAGGTGATTTCCACAAAAGGTTCACATGACAGCAGTGCAAATCCTATTTTTGCTTCTCTTCCTCTCTTCGGTGTCTTTATTCCAAAACAGAATACTTAATTCATACCTTACTCATGACGAGGACTCAAGTCTCTTGGATGGGGTTTAGACTGCAAGTGGACACCAAATGTTGCTTTTTATGCTGGCCAATGCCATTTAAATATTCTACTCATCCAAGCTATCCCAGTTGGAGCCTCTAAAGTCCAAACGAGAATTATGAGCGACCATAAACAAAGGGAAAGATAAGGCGTTTCACAACAGTTGTTTCATATCAGGAGTACCGGGCTCATTCTACGGTAGGCTGTTCCCCAAAAAGAGTATGCACTTCGTTCAGTCTTCAATGGCTCTCTCAGGTATACTGTTTTATCCAAATGCCATGAACACTTCATTATCGGCAAGAAGTTTTTGCCATTTAAATGGAAAAACCAAAACAAAATATTAAATGTTTGACAAAATTTTCATATTGCAAGAATTGAACGCAAACACCCTTTCAAGTGTGATCTTACATGTTATGGAAGTAAATACACATCTAGTGTATACTTAATAACATGGGAATTAATGGCTCTTTTCCAATATTCATGAGATTGGATAATCTTCTAAAGGGTCATTGATTGCTTAATTAGTTGTGTATTTCTTGGTTTTCCTTATCATCTCAGGAGGAAATTAATGTTTGATCATAGTGTTTTGTTTACTTTAGCATTGAATAATGGAATTGTATTATACATCGGGCTCGTAAAATTAAATTTAATTGCAACAGAGTGGAATTCTTGTACGAATTGGAAGGCTCATGTAATTCCCATATTAATTTCTTTTCCATCGCTAATAGAATGGTGCTTTCATACATTGAATCACTATATTTTATAGGGAAATACTTGAGTGGACTCAATTTACCGTGAATTATCACTTCAAGTGTTGTACTATGGGTATTGAAAGTTATACATTTCTAGAAAAATATAACACTTTAAAATGGTGATACACAATGGACCAGGTCTATCCAAGTATTTTCCTATTTTATATGTTCTTCTATGGAATAAAAGAAATCTCTATTATTAACCTGTTTTGGTTTCAATCCCGTAACCAGCAAAAATGGTTCTTATCAATGAATAGGGAATATTCTTTAAGAGATGGTTGAGAACTAATGTTACCATCATTTGCTTGGGAAGTTTCTAATCGAAGAACGAAAACAAATTAGAATGGTGAAAGGATCACTCCAAGACCTAAAATTGTTTCTCTTCACGAGAAAAAGATAAATGTATGTTAATGCTTTACTAAATTTTGGATTTTTTTTTTTTAACCTCTTAATTTACATGTTTGGTTCACAAAGGAGAAAGGGGAGGAAAACTTTTACTTTCATTTTGTTTTGTTGAAGTGAAAGGAAGTAAACGACAAGTATTATTTTTAATCTCAATCATAATCTATTTAAATTTAGATGAATTATTTTTTTGACGTGGAGAAAAAATTCTCTCCCTTCTTAATTTACTTCTCCTTTATCTCTCATTTTGAATCAAACATCATAAATCTCCTATTTACATCCAAATTTACATCCATCTTTTTTTTTACCCTATTCAAATATACTGTTAAGATTTTTTTTTTTTTTTCTATTCTTTTCTCCTCTACACCCCCAAACTAGCCCTAAGAAACTATATCAGTCGAGGTATTCGGGCATCAAAGCCTTCTTTGTGCCTCTTACTAACACAGCCCAAATTGCTAAGGAACCATTTGAATCATTGTTCTCAACAAGTTCAATATCATTGCTCGTTAGCCAATTTGATGAACTAATATTAGTGTGTATTTGGATTGTAATTCTTTTAAATGAATTTGTTTAAATAATAATATATAAGGTCAATAAATAATAATATGATATTTTTATAAGTAAACAATAAAATTTAAATTGGGCCTCCAGAACAGTATACCAAGCATGTTAACTGAAGCCCAAACTTCATGCGCCAACCCACTTATATGGGTTCTCAGTCCGTGACTTTTCAGGCCTGGAATGAAAAAATGTTTTAGTTTTATAAACTCTTCCATATGAATTCTAAGCAAACGGATGAGTTCCACTTTTTCTTCCCACCCTAATCGGGTGATATCCATATTCTAATAACAAATATTTAAACCAAGACAACCTTAGAGTGAACTTGGATAACTTTCCAATTCAATTAAAAAAAAAATTCAATTCATATAATTTTTTATATATTATTTACTACTCAATCGGTAACTCTCTCTATTATACTATTAAAAACGCAATACACATATATTAATTTAAGAGATATTTAATCTATTCTTATTTAATATTTTAATTATATACTAAAGAATATTTTAGAGAGTATATTAGAGGGTCTGAAACTTTTTAACCTTATATGTTTTTTCCATAATTAATTTTTTAATTCAAACAATTTTTCTCACAAATATTATAATTCAAATACATCCATAATATTTTAGTCTTACTAGTTAGTATATGATTCTCTTTGCTATTCCGTTTTCAAAACTTCTTCTTAACCTCACATTTACAGACGACAGAATTAATTTATGTAGTGATGACTTGCAAATAGGAGAAAAAGACATGTGAATTTGGTCTTGAAATGAAACATACCTAATTTAGATGGGATTCTGTGTCTTCATTTCGTGTCAGTGCTCTTCAATACTCACAAATTATATCGAATTGCAAAAGTTAAAAATATTTCAAAACTGATGTGGGATTACGATAGCTTTTTTTTTTTTTTTTTGTGGTAAATATAGGATTACGATAGCTACTTACCCTATTTGTATCTAAGTTCTAACTTAGAACCTCAAAGAATGAAATATGAAAGTAAATATGTCACTTATATCATTAGGCCTTAGATAAAGAAGTGGAAATAAAATAAATAAGTACGGGTATCACTTCCCAGCTTTATCATGATTTCTTTCCCTCCCAAGCTCTAGAAATTAGGAATGCCAAAAGGATCAATGATAAAATTAATTTTATTTTTAACTTTATGAATTAAATAGTGAAGAAAATAATTAAAAAATATAAAATAAACTAATAATTCTCTACTATACATCCCCTTCTTTCTTGCTAAATAAAAAGAAAGAAAAAAGAGACACTAGCTCTAGATGAGATATTTATTATTACCTTATCTCTTGCAAACCAACTTAATTATTTATATCTATATTTTTTAAATGACGAACATTCCGGGTATCGCCACTCCGGTTTGGACTACATAATTGGACAGTCTCAATTTGCACCACAAATCAAATATAAAAATTTCAAAGTTAAGCATAAAAACTACAAATTAATTTTATGAGAAACAAATAAATTTTTACATAAACTAAACTGGGTTCTAAGAATAAAAAATTCTACTGTTGAATTTCATCAACTTATAACTTAACCGTACCAAATTATACTGTCACCAAATTATCCTAAAATCTATACTAAAACATATTAAAGTCGGGCCAGAAGCATGTAGATGTGACATTTGTCATTGTTCAACAATGTGATTGGTTGATTACTTGCCTCGTAAATGCCAGCTGTATGGCCATTGAATTGTTGTTGCGGTTGCCATTAGCTGATAGCTTTCAACATAAGGCCATTGCTCATATCCCTTCTCTTGCAACTAACCCACGCTAATCAAGTTAGTCTTTAAATTTGGAACCAAAAGAACATTACAGATAGTGCACTACAAGAAAAACATCAAATTAGCAACGGATTTTTGCGATGGCCTCTAGGTCATCACTAATTTACAACCGAATAGCAACGGAATCAAAAATTTTGAAAATAATTTTTTTTAAATTTTCGTCGCTAATCCGTCAGTAATTGCGACGGATTAGCGACGGACATCTAGCCATCTCAAATTAGAGACGAATTTGCGACGATTTTTTTTTAATTATTCATTAGCACTAATTAAATTGAAAGCCGTTGCCAATCCGTCACTAATTTGCGATGGCTTTGTGACGACATTTTTCATATTTAATTAACACTAAAAAATTAAAGCGCCGTCGCAAATCAGTTGCAATTAGAGAGAGATTTGCGACGACCTTCTGAAATTTAAAAATAAATTTATTTTTTAAAAATTAAAAAAATTAAGCCCTTGCAAATCCGTCGCAAATTTGCGAATGATTTGCGACGACCATTCAAAATTTAAAATAAATTTATTTTTTTAAATTAAAAAAATGCCCTCGTAAATCCATCGCAAATTTACGATGGCCATTTAAATTTAAAAATTAAATTAAATTTTTTAAAAATTAAAAAAATAAGCCCTCACAAATCCATCACAAATTTTCATGGGATTTACGATGACTGTCTAATATTTAAAAATATATTAATATTTTAAAATGGAAAAAATTAAGCTCTCGCAAATCCATCGCAAATTTGCGAGGGATTTGCGATGGCCATTCAAAATTTTAAAAATAAATTAATTTTTTTAAAATTGAAAAAAATAATCCCTCGCAAATCCGTCATAAATTTGAAAGGAATTTGCGACGGCCATCCAAAATTTAAAAATAAATTAATTTTTTTAAATGAAAAAAAATTAAGCCATCACAAATCCGTCGCAAAATTTGCAAGGGAAATATGCCCTCGCAAATCCGTAGCAAATTTGTAAAGGATTTGCGACGGCCATCCAAAATTTAAAAATAAATTAATTTTTTTAAAATTGAAAAAAATAAGCCCTCGCAAATCCATTGTAAATTTGAGAGGGATTTGCAACAGCCATCCAAAATTTAAAAATAAATTAATTTTTTTAAAATGAAAAAAATTAATCCCTCGCATACCCGTCACAAAATTTGCAAGGGAAATATGCCATCGCAAATCCGCCGCAATTTTGCAAGGGATTTGCAACGGCCAACCAAAATTTAAAAATAAATTAATTTTTTTTAAATTGAAAAAAATAAACCCTCGCAAATCCGTTGCAAATTTGAAAGGGATTTGCAACGACCATTCAAATTTTAAAAAATAAATTAATTTTTTTAAATAAAAAAATTATGTCCTCGCAAATCTGTCTCAAATTTGTGACGGCCATCTAAAATTTAAAAATAAATTAATTTTTTTAAATTAAAAAAAATAAGCCCTCTCAAATTTGCGAGAGATTTGCGGCGGCCATCTAAAATTTAAAAATAAATTTATTTCGTAAATCCGTCGAAAATTTGCGAGGAATTTACGACGGTCATCTAAAATTTAAAAATAAATTAAATTTTTGAAAATTGAAAAGATAAGCCCTCGCAAATCCGTCGCAAAATTTGCGAGGAATTTGCAACGGCTATCTAAAAATTCTCATAATATTAATATGTATGTATGTATATATATATATATATATATACACACACACACACAAATATTAATATATACATATATTAATATAGCATTTTTATTTACATATAAATATGTTAATATACTTTTTGAACATAAAAATAAATATATATACATATATACATATTTATTTATATTAATATGTGTGTCATATATATTTACTTATTCATACAAATATATATATATCTAATTGCGACAGATGAGTATATGTCATATTCTTACATATATACATACATATAGATATTTAATAATATCATATGTATATTATGTATATAAATATTTCAACTTAGTAATGTCTTTTCGTGTATTCTACTATTTCAAAACACACACACACACACACATATTTATATAATCGAACTTTAAAATTTTTTTGTGAATTTTTTAGATTAGTGACGGATTTGCGAGGGATCAGGGTTGAAACCTTGATCCCTCGCAAATCCATTGCAATTAGCGAGGAATTTGCGATGGCCATCCAAAATTTTAAAAAAATATTTTTTTAAATTGAAAAAGGAAGCCCTCACAAATCCGTCACAAATTTGCGAGGAATTTGCGATGGCTATCTAAAATTAAAAAACAAATTTATTTTTTTAAAATTAAAAAATAAGCCCTCGCAGCGACGAATTTGCGACGGCCATCCAAAATTTAAAAATAAATTTCTTTTTTAAATCTTGAAAAATTAGCCGTCGCAAATCCGTTGCTAATTAGCAGCGAATTTGCGATGAAAAATTATTTCGTTATAGATCCGTCGCAAAACCCTTACAAATCCGTCGCTAATTCACAAAAAACATATATATAATTAATATATAGTACAATAAATCACAAGAACATCAATAGCTTAGTGGTGGAACACGTGTTCCCCCACAACAAGGATGCGGTTCAAGTCCCGGATTCGACATAATCTCATAATATTCTTGGTGGGTCGGGTCGCGGGTCGAGTCGCGGGTCGATGGGTGGCGGGCCGGGTAGTTAATTAATTAATTTTTTAAATAAAAATTTTTTACTGTCGCAAATTCGTTTCTAAATTAATTAATTTTTTTTACCGTCGCAAAACTGTTGCTAAATTATTTAATTTTTCTAAATAAAAAAATTTTTTGCCATCACAAATCTGTTACTAAATTAATTGATTTTTTCAAAAATTAAAATTTTTTTGCCGTTGCAAATCTATCGCTAAATTAATTAATTTTTTAAATAAAATTTTTTTACCATCGCAAATCCGTTACTAAATTAATTTATTTTTTGTAATTAAAAAATTTTTTGCCGTCACAAATCTGTAGCTAAATTAGTTAATTTTTTTAAAATAAAATTTTTTAACCGTCTCAAATTCGTTGTTAAATTAATTAATTTTTTTAAAAATAAAATTTTTTGTCATCGCAAATCCGTCGCTATGTTGATTATAAATTTAATTATAATGTCATCAATTAAATGACCATCGCAAATCCGTCGCTATTTGCGACGGATTTTCATTCCGTCGCAAATTGCGACGCCCTTTTTAGTGACGGACGTAATCCATCGCTAAACGCTTAGTGAAGGATTATCCATCGCTAATTTGATTTTCTCTTGTAGTGGTGTGAGTGGAGTTTTCCTTGGTTTGAAAAGTGACATTTCATTTTCCCATAACAGATACTGTGGAGTTTCGTTGTCACCAAACTTGACAATGTTGTGAAAAGATTGATCTAGTTCAGAAAATTCCTTCTTACTTCCACACATGTGGTTGCTGCAACCAGTATCCAAATACCACATGTTTTTTTGAGTTTCTTCATTCACATGACACACCATTAAAAGAGACACCTTTTCTTCCTTTTTTGCAAAGTTAATTCTTTCTCCATTTTGCATATTCAAATTAGTTCGACATTCTGACTAATAATGGCCATACCTATGATATCGATAGCATTCAACTTTGGACTTGTCTATTGACTTTGGTTTATAAGTTTGAGTGATGGCCTCCTCGCCCTCCTCCTTCTCTTCTTCTTTTTCCTGGAAATTGATTTTCTTGGTGTTGGTGGTGGTGTTGTTGGTTGCCACGATTATTGCTTCCTCTACCTTTACTTCTATTTCTATGTTGTCCTCTATCTCCTTTCGAGGGATTTTCTGTTGAGGCCTTCAGTGCTTTTTTGTTCATGAACTAGCAAGGAACTTTGTAATTCGTCAATTGAAAGTTCCTCTATGTCATTAGCTTCTTTGATAGAGCAATAATGAAATTGAATTTTGGTGTCATGGATCAAAGAATCTTCTCAACAATTGCTACATCCTCCGTCTTGTCACTGTGGATCCACATCTTGTTAACGATTGTCATTGTTTGTGCAAAATAATCTGTGACTGATTCTCCTGATTTCATCTGGAGTATTTCGAACTTCGTACAAAGTGTTTGAAGTTGCTGCCTTTTTGGTCCTACTTAACCTTGGCATTTCTTCTTTACTGGAGTCCCAAATCTACTTGGAGGTATCTTTTTAAAGAATTGTCTCCAAGGTTGCACGATCAATGGCTTGGAAAAGATAGTTCTTGGCCTTGAGGTCCTCTAGCTTCAATGCTTCCAACTCCACTCCGATTGTTGGTTCTGCTACTCCATATTCAACAACCTGCCAATACTTCTTGAACCTCAAGAAATTCTCCATTAGCATACTCCAATGATTGCTGGTTGCACAAAGTTGTCGATGGCCACCGTGATTCAATCGCTGCTACAAGAAGAGTAGGAAAAAAAAAGGACTGTTGCTTTTCTCTCCTATATATCTCACACACTCTACCTCTCACTCTCTTTTTTTCTTTAGTTGCCAATCTGGCTCTAATACCAAGTGTTTGATATTAAGTAGAAACAGAAATAGAGAGAATAAAGTACTAAACTCTAATTATTTTTAAATTTGGTGTATTACCACAAAAGGATACTGCTCCATTTGTAGAGTGAAACCAACAAAAAAAATGGCATAAATTAAGAAAACTACCCATTAATAGCATTACCCACTAACAACATCCACTAACAGCACTACCACCCAATAACTCCTAACATATTGCTTATGTGCAAATAGACTCCATGTTCTCCTCAAAACTATATAAAAACTAAAACAACTCCTATCGATATAAACAACTAGTGAAATTAAATAAATACTTGTAATAGTTTTTCTATGGCTGGGTTTTGGCTATATAGTACATTTGCAATATCAGTATCTCAGGGATCGTGGTGGTATTACAAACTAGAGGTGAGTGACTATGAAGGTGATGTTGAATTTATAGAGGCAATATCATAAATGATTTTTTATAAATAATTATAATGTAGAATGAAATAATGTACCATATTATAAATGGGACTATAAGTACATTGATTTACATTTGATGGAAACATTGGAGAAATATCTTTAATTATTAACTTCGATCTCTTGTCGTTATCATGAAAATTTTGAAAGGAGATTTAAACACCTGATTCGTACCCATGACTCTCTCAACTACAAGGGAAATATTCTAAGAAGTTTAGGTTGGGAAATTTTTGATGACATCTGACTAGGGATGGCAATTTTCTCGCTTAAATCGGGGGTCCAACCCGGCCCGGCCCGATTAGGCCAGGGATTCCCCGATTTAAGCGGGGACGGGCCGGGGGCGGGCTTCATTCCTTGGCCCACCAACCGGGGACAGGCCGGGGCGGGGATCGCAGGGATGGCAATTTTCTCGCTTAAATCGGGGGTCCGGCCCGGCCCGGTTAGGCCAGGGATTCCCCGATTTAAGCGGGGGCGGGCTTCATTCCTTGGCCCACCAACCGGGGGCAGGCCGGGGCGGGGATCATGCGATCCCCGCCCAGGCCCGCTTTACATATTATATATATATATATATATATATTATATGTATATATAAATAGATTATATAAATAGATATATACACACACATACATATATATGTGAATTATATATATATTGTATATGTATACATATTATATAGATTATATATATATATAATATTATATATATACATACCAATATATATATACATATACACACACTATATAAATTATAAGTAGATTATATATATTATATATGATTATATATGTATGTAAAGGTAGATTATATGTGTATATAAAATAAAATAAAATAGAAAAAAAGAGAAAAAATAAATAATAAAATATAAATTATAAATTATTAACTTTACTCTTACTAATCTAGTGATATGATAAATACGTGAATTATTGAAAACCACCACAGAAGTTTTCTATATAATTAAAAAATTTTGAATAAAAATATATTAGAGGCAAAAATTTTTTTTTAAATCTTTATAATTATTTTCGAGCCCAAACGGGCCCCCACTGGACCGGGATCGGGGATTGTTTTGTCCCTGGCGGGCCGGGAGCGAGGATCCTCGCCGTTCCCCGTGGCAGGAACAGGTCGGAGATGGGGATATGGGGACATATGCGGGAGCGGGGCCGGGATTTCTAGTCCCCGGCCCGGCCCGACCCCATTGCCATCCCTACATCTGACCATTCCCAATGCAGAGGGATCTCACAAACAAAGTTTTACCGAGAAAAGCTCAATGCTTACCTGGAGTGTAGAATCCGAAAACAAGAAATATTCCTTGCCTCTAGATCAAGAAGGAAAAAAAAAAAATCTTATCAAGTAAATTAATTCAGTTGTTATTGTAAATATTTGAATTAGTGGAAGCTCCATTGATGATGGATTTATGTGAATTATGGGAATTAGTGGAAGCTCCACTAATTATGAATTTTTATGGATTGTCCACCATTTAGTGGAGACACCACTAATTAAGATTAGTGGAAGATGATGTATTCCACTAATTAAGAGCTCTATAAATAGAGCTATTCTCTAAGCTTGTAATACACTATCATTTTGTGAGAAAAAGAAAGGGAGAAGTTTGAAGAAATTCTTGTGCAAAAAATAGTTAGAGTTTTCTTAGTGTGTAGTGTATAGATTTTATTCTAACACTACCCAAATTTTATAACACGTTATCAGTACGAGTCTCTGCCATTATCAAAGCCAGAAGACAGGTACGCATTTATTGATCCCTATGGCTAACCTTACTAAACTTGAATTTGTAGCCCTTGATATTTCTGAAAAAAAATTATATATCATGGGTTCTCGATATAGAAATGCATCTAAATATTGAAAAAAAAGATTTGACCACTTGAAAATGGTCGTACTACTAAGTGCACGGTATAAATGATTGCACTCGAAGTTGCAAGATTTTAAAACCTTGAATGAATATAGCTTCACGATGTATAAAATTACATCTCAATTAAAATTATGCGGAGAAAAATATATTGGAGAAGACATTCTCCACCTTTTATGCCTCGAATATTATCCTGCAGCAATAATATAAAAAAAAAGGGTATACACAGATTTAATTACTGTCCTCCTCATTGCAAAGAAAAATAATAAGTTATTATTGAGAAATCATGAAGTCAGACTAATTGGCTCAACAGCACTCCCAGAAATGAATGCTGTTGACTCCAGCAAAGCCATCGTTATAGTCGTAATTGTGGCAGTAGCCATGGTTATGGTCATGGACACACTCGATATTTCCCTTAGCACGGAGTCAAACTGGCCACCTGAAGTGGAACAGAAAAGATAATAAGGGAAAAAGATATTTCCATTAATAGTAAGTATCACATCTTTTAGATGTTACATTCGGATGTCAATAGATACTATGTACTGCTAACAGTTCAGAAAAAAAAATCTATCTCCTCTTGATCATAAGTCTTGTATTCACTTGCATTTCCTTTATTCATCTCACTGGTGTTCACGTGAACTTGAGAATGCATGCTTGTAGTTGCTCTTTTTCAATTGAGCTGACAAATTGAGGATGAATGTTTGTAATTGTTCTTTTTTCATGTTTACATTAGAGGAAAACAAACAGGTAGCAATTATGGATTTCAGTTCCTCTTCTTCGGCATCCTCCTTCTCTTCCTTCTCCCTTGGGCCAGCATCTAGACTAGCAGTAGAATTAGCCGTGAAGTTACTGCGCAATAAGTCTTGGGATTTTCTCATCCCCTTAAATTTTTTTATGATATTTGGCCTTAAAGTATGCTTGCCTCAATTTCTGTGTTTGGTCCTTCAATTGCGTATCAGGACTTTCTTCCACCAACTTCTTCTCACGTTCCAGTATCTCAATGGCTTCTCTAAACTTCTTCTCAGCCATATGTCCTCCTTCATCTTTATCTCGCTCCTGTAAATCGAAGTGATATCATCGGTGGAGATACATTCATTCTAGTCATTATTTACGTATAAATCTTTTATAGTTTCATACTTGCAAATTACAAGTGTGTGTGTGTGAGAGAACCTGAACATTCTTGATTAGGGTCTCCAAACTCATCAACTTCTTGTGAGGCCATCGACGAATTCTCAACTTCCTACATTTGTTCTTGAGAGAGGTTAAGCCAATATTTAGTTCTTTGGCCGCGCTCTTGATTAGCAGGTAAAAGTACTGCGAAATTGTTTCTTTTGATAGTGTCTTTGAGCTATTGCCATTCTCCTCTCTCTGCCTCCTAATCCTCTCATTCTTCATAGGAATTTCGTCTACAATAATATCTTGAACTTCGATATTATGTACTTCATGGGTCCTCACTCCGAATTTGTTACCAAGACCACTCATTATTTCTCATAGAAAAAAAAATAATATCAGTAAAGGTAATACCATGCAAAATCCATGTTTGAATGTATGATAACCTGGAACCAAATTCTGGCTTTCTTCAAAATCCATTAGGGAGTAGAAAGGATCATGCACAAGCATATCCTCATTCAGAGGAATAGCATCAAAAGCAGTCTCTTGAATGGGTAGATCAAATTGAAAATCCAAAGCAGCATGTCCAGAACTATCACTGATTTACATCACAACAAACCAAAAGAGAGTTTAATTTCATTATTAAGCACACTAAAAAAAAGGAAGCTCTCAAAAGTATCTCACCTGAAATTAGGTGGAAGCAATTGGCTTGAAAAATTAGGCGAAAGCAGTTGGCTTGGAAAGGAAAATAGATCAAAATCTTCTGCGTTAGACCTGACATTAGGCGGAAGCATTTGGCTTGAAAAAGAAAACACATCAAAATCTTCTGCATTAGAAACCAAGTCAAAATTTGACCGTATCTCAAATGAATTATCGAGTCTCCATATCTGCTTTGAGACTTTTTATTTTTTTGATATTTTCTAATGGTTGATGACTGAGATATATATCGAGATATATATATATATATATATATATATATATATATATCTGTACGAAGAAAAAGAAGAGATAGATGATAGGTGGAGGGACGAAGGAGAAGAAAAGACAAGGAGGAAGGGGAAAAGATGGTACCGGGAAGAGTGAAAAAAAAAGAGATTTTTTTCTTGACATTTTCTACTTGTCATCATGTTCTTGCATTTCTTTTTCTTTTCCCTTATTTTCTTGTGAAATCATTATTCCCTAAATTAGGGGGAGAACAGAAACAGTATAAACATCATTAAGTTATCTTGATCCGCATACAAGCGCGTGTGAACTTGAAGTTCAAAAGATAATTCATTTGTAAAGCATTGCAAATCAAATGTCAGACGCTTTTGTTGACTCCAGAAGAGTAACAAAATCGCATATTCCAACTATAAATGCTCCTATTCGAATTGAAGTTCCAGCAGAACAAAAGATTATACCTATAGCGGCTGAGCCAAAAGCATGGCCGACCTCTTGGTTCTAAAGATAAAAATCCTCGAAAGAAGAGAGGATGAAATGATCCAGATGATCATATTAGAAAAGAATGATAAAGATCAAGAGAAAACTGATGACAAAAAATCAGAAGTTGATGAAAGTAACACTGAAATTTCTATCAATTATATCACTTCCGCTAGAAGTTGGAATCGGATAGAAACAATTATTGATAATATGTTTGCATACAATATATCTCTTGATGTTATACAGGATAGTGATGATCCTGAACCAATATCAGTTGATGAATGTCGGCATAGAAAAGATTAGCTATAATGGAAAAATGCGATTCAATCGGAGTTAAATGCATTGATAAAACGTGAAGTCTTCGGACCTGCAGTCCAAATACCAGAAGGTGTAAAACCTGTTGGTTACAAATGGATATTTATGCGAAAGCGTAATGAAAATAATGAAATCATACGCTATAAAGCACGGTTAGTAGCGCAAGGTTTTTCACAAAGACTAAGTATTAATTATGATGAAACTTATTTTCCTATTGTTGTTGCTATTACACTTCAATATCTTATCAGTTTGGTAGTACATGAAAAGATAGATATGCGCCTATTAGATGTTGTCACTGCTTACCTATATGGAAATTTAGAAAATGATGTTTACATGAAAATTCTCGAAGGATTTCATATGCCTGAAGCATATAAACATTATCTTCGTGAAAATTACTCCATCAAGTTGCAGAAATCATTATATGGCCTAAAGCAATCTGGGCGCATGTGGTTCACTTGTCTTAGTGAATATTTATTGAAAGTGGGATTTAAAAATGACCAGGTATGTTCATGTGTTTTTATTAAGAAATTTGGTTCTAAATTTGTGATATTAGCTATATATGTTGATGATATTAATCTTATTGGAACTCCTGAAGAGCTCCAAGAAACAATGAATTATTTAAAAAGAGAATTCGAAATCAAGGATTTTGGTAAAACCAAATTTTGCCTTGGTTTACAAATTGAACATCTGAAAAGTGGAACATTTATTAATCAATCAATATATACAACAAAAGTTCTCAAAAGATTTTACATGGACAAAGCACATCCATTGAGTATTCCAATGATCGTCCAGTCATTAGATGTGAAGAAAATTTTGACCTCAAGAAGATGATGAAGAACTCCTTGGTCCTGAAGTACCATATCTCAGTGCAATTGGTGCATTGATGTATCTTGCTAACAATACATGACCTGATATTGTATTTGCTGTCAATTTATTAGCAAGATTTAATTCTTCACCAACACGACGACATTGGAATGAAATTACATGTCCTTCGATATCTCCAAGCAGCTACTTCTTCAAATCATGCTGAAAGTATAGCCATTCATCAAGCAAGTAGAGAATGTGTATGGTTACGATCAATGATTCATGATATCTGAGAAAGTTGTGGATTATCATCTATTAGAGATATTCCAACTTCTCTTTATGAAGATAATGCAGCTTGCATAACTTAATTACGAGGAGGATATATTAAAGGAGATCGGACAAAACATATTTCATCAAAATTCTTCTTTACTCATGAACTCCAGCAGAAAGGTGAAATTGATGTGCTGCAAATTCGGTCATGTGACAACCTCACAGATATTTTCACAAAAACTTTACCAATTACAACATTTGAGAAGTTAAGATATAAAATCGATATACGTCGGTTCAAAGATTTAAAGGAACAATCTCATCAGGGGGAGTAATAAACATACATATAGAATAGTGTACTCTTTTTCCTTCACTAGATTTTTTTTTCCCACTGAATTTTTATCTAGTAAGGTTTTAACGAGGCATATTTTTTATGTAATGGATGGACATCCAAGGGGGAGTTTTGTAAATATTTAAATTAGTGGAAGCTCCACTAATGATGGATTTATGTGAATTATGGGAATTAGTGGAAGCTCCACTAATTATGAATTTTTATGGATGTCCATCATTTAGTGGAGACACCACTAATTAAGATCAGTGAAATATGATATATTCCACTAATTAAGAGCTCTATAAATAGAGCTATTCTCTAAGCTTGTAATACACTATCATTTTGTGAGAAAATTGTGAGAAAAAGAAAGGGAAAAGTTTGAAGAAATTCTTGTGCAAAAAATAGTTAGAGTTTTCTTAGTGTGTAGTGTGTAGATTTTATTCTAACATTACCCAAATTTTATAACAGTTGTATAAATATATAGATATATTAGCAGAAAAAAATGGTTTAGTCACCTTTCTTGTTTTATAATTGAAGAACAGTATGAGAGATATACAATTGAAGAATCTTATTACTGTGGGACACGCGAAATTGTCACTCTCTACTTTCTTGATTCAGGTATGACAATTATTGGACAGCATTGAGTGGTTTTTCTTCTCCATTATTTTGGAACACAAATTTGTGGCAAGCCAGATTCCACCAAGTATACAAATGGAACCTAACCATACATGTCCTCCGATTATATCTTCTAAATCGTCCACACTAACAATCCATCCTTCCCCTCCAAAGGGCGATTTTAGTAAATAACCAAATATGATACTCGGGCTACGAAAGATTCTACTAATTGATATGTTTCCACAAATAATTGAAATTCGATTTCTTGATCTGTATCTTCGATTTTTGGAAACTTAGAAAGTTCTTCCGTCAAACCCTGATCAATGAACCTACAAAATCCTTCAAACTGGATCTGATTAAATCTAGGTATTGTAAACATTCCCCCATTTCCATCCCCGATGCCAAGTACCCAGATCGATCGAAAGTTCTATTCTATCTAAACTACTCCTTTTCAAATGATATCCACATTGTTCACAACTATTCATTTTAGATTTCAAAATTTTCTTATAATTTAATCCATAACAATTTTTCGCATTGAACCCACAAATGTCTATATTTTTGAGTTATGGGGGAAAAAATCCCAAAACAGATTTTGGAGGTGCGACAAGAAGCCAAAACATGTGAGGGAAAAAGGCAACAACAAAAAAAAAAAAAAGGGCGTTCCAAGATCTCAAGATTTTCCTTCACAAGATGGATCATTTTCAAGATAAATGAGTCCTGAATTTGCCAAAGACGAATGTCTGTTCGCATATCATGCTGGCATTTGATGCCAAAATTAAGAAGTGTGGGCCATAAATTGGGAACAAGCAATGTGTATTGGTACATTGCTTGTCTTATAGCACCCGTGAAGCTTCTCAAATTTGGGCTGGCTGCCTTCGGCTTCGGCTTTGCTCTGGCTAGGTTATAAACATGTAATATCTGATCTTTCCTCCCCCTTCATTTAGGCTTCGTTAGAGACCAACCTGATGAAGAGTAGTTGTCCTCTTGACCTCATTCTTAATTAGCATTCAATGAATGTTTTGTTTATCCTTCCATTTATATGAAATGTCTATTCCGGTATCAGTCCTTCCAAGTACTCGCACACTACATACGCACACCAAGCATACTTCTAATTTATAACATAATAATAGCTGAAAATAATAATAATGTACCAATTGTCGTTTTACTTATTCTTTTTTTTTTTTTTTTGTATACCTATAATAATAAAATTTTTATTTTTATTTTATTTTTGTGTGTTTATTTAGAAATTGCATTTGCTTATCATTTGTCATTTAAACAAATTACCTTACCGATTCGAAGTCTATTATTAGAAGGTAAAGGAACCTATAATTCCTAAAGAAGTAGATGTATAAATCATGATGTGGCCTAATAAAGATGAGAATTAGATAAAATTGAACTTAAAAAGACGAGAGAAAGTTCATTAATGACTCAAGTATTCCAAATTCCATATACAATTTTTTGAAGATCTAATTAGCATTCTAAAGTTGCTAAGAACTTTTTGGTATAATATATACATAATGCACTAGGACGAATGGAGGAAAGAAGAATCAAATCTAAGGAATAATGAGGTTGGATCTCTCTTAAGGATCAAAATAAAAGCAGCTGTGTCTTCTTGCATTCTTTCTAAAGTGCCAGTTGTGTCCATGCATGGCCTGTTGCTTCACACTTTGGTTTCGGGAAATTTATTAAAATAATTTCATCTCAAAAGCAAGAGACAAATTAAATGATGATATGAGATAGCCAAGAGATGCACAACAATACATATATAGACAACAAAGGCACTGAGAGGAACTATGCCGTCGCATCAAGCATTTGGGATTGCGGTTCCAGTCTCTTCATATTAGGCATGTTTATAGACAAGGCAATAGTGGCCGACACTTTAATAAATTTGGGTTGTGCTCATCACTTTTTTCTTATTAACACATATAGTGATCTTCTTGCAATTGTAAAGGGATAGTGTTATTGGATAAGAACGTTGTTCCCTCTATTGGTATTGCTGATGTTCCAATAGCTAAGAAGTAAGGCCATATCCTCCTCTTTGTTTTTCTTCCACTTTTATCAATAAACAGGTGAGGTATCTCAGAGCCCCCAAACTTATATAAAAAAGACAACAAAGGCACTGGAATTTCAGGGAGAAAACAAGGAACTTAGCGAACTCCACTCGATTCAACTATTCATGTGAAGGATTTGATTAATATTCCAATTATATTATTCCTGCATGAATTTGTTATTAATAATTGTTAGTTTTAAAGTTTTATACAAAGAAATTTTGTTGAAAGTATTGATATATACTTTCGTAAAGTTGGATTAGAGATTTAAATTATGTTTCTATTGTTTCATGAATTTTTAAGTTTGAGAAAATTAAGAAAGTTTCCACTTTTGTATGCTTGTCTATGTCATGGACGTAAATCATAATGATTCAACTACGTTAAATTCTCAAAGATTATTTATTTTTACACACTCATACTTTATTGCTAGATAATTTATTTATTATTAAGGCATTATTTGATTGGTACATCAAAAAGTAATGTTGCGAAATATAAATTCTAAGTGATTTAACAAAATATAACTCGAAGTAGATTACATTCCTTTATTTAGAAAATTCAAAAAATATTAAAGGAAAGTAATATTATGTAAACCATATACATACAAAAAATTTAAAATTATTTTTAAAATATTTTTATATCATTGTACAATTTAATTATATATATATATATATATATATATATTTATAGATTTCAAATGGTTATATTAATTGAAAATCACATAAATATGTTCTTATACCTTTAAATGAATATTTTATTTTAATTTATTTGATATTATAATTTTTTGAATATTGAGTTCAATTTTTAATATTAATAAAAATAACATTTAATTATTATCAAATTAAAATATTTATAGAAAATTTTCTTTTCATGTAAGTTATACAATAATGATGTGACTTTTAAATTAAAAGTTTATCATTATTTTACGTAGTGTATAGCCCTTGAAATTTTTGGGGAAAAAATTATAATTGAGAATATAGAAATTTTTAATACTACTATGTTAGGAGAGGTGTCAAGAGAGAAAGATAAATAATGAGGAATATGTAGATATGAATAAATCTTCTATTTATCCTTATTTTTAAAAAAATATTATTTACCTTTTATTGTTAGAATCTTTGAAAATGAGTTACAATACCACCTCCCAAAAGGATTTATTTTCCCTATATTCTACATTTATTTTTCCAAATCTCAGAGATTATATTCCTTTCTTAGAACATAAGTGATGAACCAAATGTTATATTTCAAAAATAAGGAATATGATTACTTTCCTATTTCACTTTCATTGACAATCAAATGGAGTTTAAAGATTTTGTTTCTTGCTAACAAGCGATTTTAAAGTGAATATGTAATATTAGAGTTAGATCGATCAAATCTAGATTGTTAAGTCTATCAGAACTATGTTGGTTATAAATAAATCTATTAGATTTAGATTTATAATGGTTAGGATTTTCAGCTTAATTCTTTAATAATTATGACACCAATAATGTTTGAATATATGAAAAGTTTGTGATGACTCAAATTATAGCTAAAAATTAAGTCGGTTACCATTATAGAGGATGAGTTTGATGACATCTATTGAAAACCCAGCAATTCATTAACAATATGTTTGGTTGGGATAGAAAAATGGAGAAAAAGTGAAGAGGATGTAAATCCATACGTAATTAGGTGATTTATATCATTTAATTAAGAAGAAAAGATGGAGGAGAAGTACTTATCTCTCTCTCCACAACAACAAAATAGCTCATTCAAATTTGAATGAATTGGAACGTAAATTAAAATAGTATTTGCTATTTACTTTTCTTGTATCCTAATTAAACAAAATATATAAAAGTAAATTATATCTATTTTCCCTAATAGAAGTAAATATTCCCCTCTTCCTTGTTGTCTGTCTCCCATTTCTCCTTTGTGAACTAAACATAGGATAAGAAATGAGATTTTGTGTAAGTAATTGTTTGTCGTGAAAACTCCAATTGGCCGAGTCGACTAAACGGCAAGTTTTTGGTCAAGTTGATTCCTGTAAAGTTCAAATGGGACGACTAACATTGAAAAACTATTTTGAGAAGAAGATTATTTTAGAGTTGATCGATAAAAGAGCGTGTATAATCAACTAAAACTCTGGAAAAATATACTCATTTTCTAAATCAAAAGATAAACACAGAATATACAAGCAATTCTAACTATTCCAAGGGAGTATTTTGAGGATTGAACAACTTGAATTAAATTGGAAATTAGAACTGAACAATATGCAAATGAAGGTGATAAGACTCACTACCAAAAAAACATGATTTTGCAATCAAAATTTGTGACCGATTTAATTCGGAAGCAAATTAGCCACCGAATCGCGACCCAATTATTTATATCCTCGAATTCTTTGCGAGAATTATTCCCACAAAAAAAAGTGATCGAATTACAACAATTTTGTGACCGAAATTTGTGTCTGGCTCAATTCGATAGTTATTCAGTCGCTAAACCCTATACCCTAAACTATTGTTGTTGAATCCTAAATCATAAAGCCTAGATCCGTCACTAATCGGTCTCAAATTTGCGACTGATTTGCGACTGAATAAATTTGCAACCGATTTGCAACTAAATTAATTAATCAATTAATTAGTTACAATTTAGTCGCTGTTTGGTTGCAATTTGGTAGCTATTTAATTAATAATTTATTTTTAAAAATTTTATTAGATGATTTTTTTAAACCATCAAACAATATATATTAGAGATACGTTTTTAATATATATAATTTTAATAGTGTTTCAAATAATGACTTGTATTATAGTTGAGCATTATATATATTACGATATGCTCGATAAATACATCGAAGGTCATAACAAGAATTAAAAGTAATTCAATTTTTATCTAAATTTGATAGTTTTTCTCCAATCATATTAAGTATTAATAAGTTTTTTTTTTTTTTTTTGCTCTTAGATACCTTTTACAATATTTGATGCTTTAATAAATAAATAACATAAAATATGAAAACATATCTAGATTAATTGCTCGTTAATTAAGTTTTAATTTTTACAAAATAAAAAAAATAGCAACATACATTGAAAAAAATAAACTACTCAAATATATATATATATATATGTATATATATAAGAGAATAAAAATCATTTTTATTTAATTATATATAAGAGAATAAAACATAATTGCCATTTAATTGAAAAGTATTTTTAACCATGGGTATTACAATTTTTTTCTTTAGAATTAACAAACTATTATAATTCTTTATTCATCTCAAATATTATAAATCTGAAAGATAAAAAGTAAATCTTTGTATATGAACATGAACAAATTTTAAGTTAAATTTATCAAGTTACATATATGGCTTATAAATTAGAGTGTAATATAATTGTTAATTATTAGCTACTAATTTTTTTTACTTCATTTTTAACTTATAATGAATAATACTTTTACAATATTTGATGCTCTAAGAAATAAATAATACAACTAAAATATGAAAACATATCTAAATTAGTAATCCTCTATTAAGTTTTACTTTTTATAGAATAAAAGAAAAAAAAAACAACCTAGCCAAAAAAAAAAAGAAAAAAGCAACATTATTTTAAAAAGTATTTAATATATAAATCTAAAAAAGAATAAAAATAATTGTTATTTAATTATATAAAAAAAGAGTAAAAGATAATTGTCATTTAATTAAAAAATATTTTTCAAATTGTATATCACATTTTTTCTTCAGAATTAATAAATTATTATAACTTTTTATTTACTTAAAATACATTCAACTTAATATTAAAAATATTTATAAATAAGTTGATAATTAAAAATGAAATGAAAAAAAAAAGTTGTAAATATATACTCCATTTGTCCACAAATAATTGACCTAATTATAAAAATTACACATATTAAGAAATTGTGGAATTCTATAGTAAAAATGATTAAAATGTCCACTATACCCTTTGAAGTATTTTTATTATCTTTCTCACCTCATTAATTTGAATTCCACCACTTCTTTAATTATATCACTAATTACATGTCTCTTTCTTCTCACCTATGTCATTTGTCTCTATCTTTCTACTCTTTATTTTAGAATCTTCTTTTCACACATATCACCTCATTAACTTACACTTTTGACTATTTTTATAAGATAATGTGATTTTATTGTTGATTAAAATAACTTCAATATGGATAACTGTAATACTAATTAATTGATAGAAATTTGTGCTAAGGGTAAAATTGAAAAAAAAAATAATTAAATATAACCTACATTTAGAAAGTAGACAACTATTTTTGGATAAATTAAAAAAGAAATTAGATCAATTATTTGTGAACGGATGGAGTAATAAATATAATCTATGGTAACACTTGACACAACAACAGGTTTGGTAGGATGGTAGACTTCAGCACATTATGGAAGGTTAGTTGTGTGCTCGAATCCTAGGGATGGCAGACTTCAAGCGCTGTAAGGGCCAATTGGGTTGGATCAAATTCAACAATTTCTTTTTTTTTTCTTTTTTAAAGTCGTCACAATTTAGCTACAGAATTACAACCAAATTAAAAGTTTTCGAAATTTTTTACTTAATTTTATTATAGAAAATGCAGTCGTAAATTTGCAACCAAAAAAATTTTCGGTTGCAAAATTGGATTAGCTACTATTGGTACGCAACTATCAGAGATTGGTTGCAATTCGGTCTCAATTTAGTGAATAGCTGCAGAATTGTGACTGAATTGGTGGTCGCAATTTTGCATTTTTCTTGTAGTGACTATAACACTAGGTTTAGTTCACAAAGAAAGAATGATAGGGAAAAAGGAAGGGAGAATGAAACTTTTACTTCTATCAAGGGGAGTAAATATAATTTACTATTGTTTTGTTTGGTTGGAATGGAAGGGAATTGAATGATGATCTATGTCATGATACATTCAAATCTAGACGGATTGTTTTACTAACGTGAAGAGGGATCTCACTCCTAATTTACTTCTGTAAATAAGTCATCAAAATAAATGAGGTTGCATTTGGTAACTCACAGCTTCTTTAGTAATTCAATTAAATATTTAAAATTAAATAATTAAATATTTATTTTATTAAGTACATTTGATCATGAATGATATCATATTTTTAGTTAATTAAGTATATTTAATAATATATTTTTGTCATCACTTAATTGATTAAGATTTGGTGAAATCATATTATAAATTTATATTTTAAATACTTATTCAATTATTAATATTTTTATATTTAATCTAATTTATAATAAAATATAGTAAAAATTAAATTCAAATTAATTCAAATTTCAGATTTTAAAAGAATTTAGTTTTAAGATTTCAAGTTTTAGAATTCAATATTTAAGTATTCAATTTTTAATTTTCACATTTTAATTTTATCAAATGAACTTCTACTCTCACTACAACAAAAATCTCTTCTAGCTACACTTTTTTTACGTCATTAATTAAAAGTGTTCTTATAATAATGACATTCTCGACATTTAGAATAAAATGTCACCAAATATAAAATATAGCGTCATTTTTAATTAAAGTGTCAGCACTTTATATATTTTCCCAACGTTAATGGAAATGCGTTGTAATATTAAAAAAAAAAACTCTTCTGACTACACTTTTTGTACGTCATTAATTAAAAGCGTCTTTATAATAATAACATTCCCAACGTTTAGAATAAAATGTCACCAAATAAAAAATATAGCATCATTTTTTAATTAAAGTGTCAGTATTTCATATATTTTTTTCGACGTTAATGGAAATGCATCGTAATTTTTTTTTAAAAAAAAAAATCTCTTATGGCTACACTTTTTTTACATTATTAATTAAAAATATCCCTATAATAATGACATTCCTATCATTTAGAATAAAATGCCGAAAAATTAAAAATATAGTGTCATTTTTTAATTAAAATGTCCGCAATTTATATATTTTTCCCGACGTCGTTATAAGAAAAATAGGTTATAGTAACACCTTTCTCATGACACTTTTTAGAAAGTATCATAATAGACTTCTTATGATGACGCGTGATTTTTTGCGTCATTATAGTGAAATGAAAACGACGTAGTTTTGGTTCAATACAAAAAAAAAAAAAAAAAACTTTCTTAACATGTTTTTAGTGACACTTTTATAAAGTATCATAATAGAATACCTATAATGACACTAATTTTATTCACGTCATTATAGTAAAAACAAAACAATAAAATTTTATTATAATAGAATACATACTTTTTTATAAATTAGCATTCCTCAGTAATCCCTTGCAGACCGAAAGGCGTTATCGAGAGCTTTTTTCCCTCTGAAAAATTAAATTAGTCTCCTCCGCTCTCCCATCATATTGCAACATTTCCTCTTCTTCGATCTCCGGCCCAGCTCCTCCTTTCTGGAAATTGTCTTCTTCTTCATCTTTGTTCCTGTCTGTCTCCTCTCTTTCTCTCCATTCTTGTCTGCTAGTATTGCCGCCGCCACTATTGAATGGTTGCTACCACCACTACTCGT
Source organism: Voacanga thouarsii (assembly GCA_026120185.1). Taxonomy (NCBI): domain Eukaryota; kingdom Viridiplantae; phylum Streptophyta; class Magnoliopsida; order Gentianales; family Apocynaceae; genus Voacanga; species Voacanga thouarsii. Next base: position 1,944,972 of record JANUWF010001636.1, on the reverse strand, counting down.
GCCACTGAGAGCATTTCAAATCGCCGCTGCTGCTGCTCATATAAACAACTATTCCATCTGGCTCGGGGTTTCACGAATCACGGTATTCATCTTCCTTATCTGGTGCATTTTCAAAGAATTGAACCCCCGTCCCAAGAAATAATCAGAAAGCTAAAAAAGGTACGCATTTTTTTCCTTTTTAAATATGCTTGTTTTACATTTTATATATCTTCAATTGAAGATTTTTTCTGCTTCTAGTGAAGTTATTTGGTTCGTGCCTAATTGCATCTCCTAAATTAGCCTAATTAAATGGGATTATTAAGATTGATTGAATATTTTTATGTACTTCTTTGAATCCTCTGCTAATTCTGCCTGAATCTCTTCCAACTTAATTTCAATGATTTCGGTGATGCCATAGCAATGACGGGTTACTGAGATGATGACCTTAGTACACGAGTGAATTTCCAAGAAAAATGCTAGTCTCTTTATATGCCAGATTCCAATATTTTTTTAGAATCAGGCACTGGTCCTTCTAAAAGGTAAAATACAACACATAAAAACCCAAATACTTTTTCAAGTTTTCATAGAATTAGGACACCAGAGAAAGAAGAGAGAGTTCTAGCTACAGCTAAGGTCGAACATAGCAGGTTGAGCAGTGAGCTTTTCATTCATTTCGAGAGACCATGAAAACCCTTTTACTTAAAAGGCCAAGTTTTTTTCTCCTTAAAAAAAAATAAAAAAGGCATAAAAGGGATTTTTAAAAGTGATTTTTTGATCTGGAGCCTGGTTCTTGTTTGGGTGTGTTGGTGGGTGAATTTGTTTCATTTGTTTGGGTGTCTTGATGGAATGGGATGCGTCTGTTGGGAATTACATTTACTGCTTTCTAAAGATTATTTTTTAAAGTAAGAGTAACCACTTAAATTGTATGTAATTCGGTATTTTAAAGCTAACAAGATTAAAGCTTCTGATGGTTAGCTGAAAGACCTTTTTTAAAGTTGTTTTCAAGTATTTCTATTTGCAACAACATTTCAAAGAAGCCTTTGGGGTTAATTTCTGGATTTTACTGTCCTCTAGTGTTATGTCTATATAATAAATTATATATGTGCAAGGAAGTATTCCAATGCTCCACGTTTTGAGTTTTTTTCCCCCTTTTTTCTGCATAAATTTCCCCCATTTACAGTTCTGTTAATTTGCATACCTTTGATTATTGATGGCATAAACTTTTGGCCCTCTCTCTGTTGTTTTGCCCATTATACCTGCTTGTGTTTCATAGGAGGATTAGTATTTGTGTCTGAAATCAGTTGTACAAACCGTTAGCCTGCGGTATAAATGACTTTCGCTGTGATGATTGCTGTAATAACAAGGGGTTAGATTTCCACATATGCTAGATAACAAAGTTGAAGTTTTTTTGGGAATTGGGAATGTTATAGATGGTATTTTCATGATTATAGGATTCGAAGATCTGTGAATGTGGAGGTTATTCAAATTCAACCTTATTGCATTGTATAGCATTGGATAATTTTGCATTCTATATTTCTTTGGACACAGCAGTGAATTATGGACTGCGTTAGGTTCTGCTTGGCTTGTTTCTATGCTTTTTCACACTTTATTATTTATTATTTGGACTTCATCAGATTGTTGTTCAATGTCATAGGTGTTTTCTGTCTATTAATTGCCAGATGGGTTCATGCCTCACTTTCAGAGTGGTACTGGTCCATTTGCCTTTTAAAAGGAAAAACTTAAGTATCCTTTTCACAACATCACCGGTAGAATGATATTATTATTATTATAATTCACGTCTTTAAAAAGTTTTATTCGCCTCCTCTATCTTTGGGGGATCCGCAGCTCTATTCAAGTTTGAGGTATTCATTTGATTTCTCTTCCTATTGTAGTGATTTAGGAATAGAACTCTATTTTGGTTGCCTCGTTTAGTTTGCATTTGTTTTTTTGATATTTTAAAATAAAAATATGAACATTGTAGGAAAATTGAAAGGAAAATATTAAATTCAATTGGTTATCTCTGCAAAATGGTATGTGCTTTTGTGTAGTTGATTGTTGAGATAATTAAATGTTCTCTTATGATTGCATACTTACCCAAACCCTCTCTTACACTAATGCTTTTTTGAAACTAAAATGAATCCAAGTGTTTAATGGTTTTTTTTTTCTTCTGGATAATTTTGGTGTTCATTATATATCATTTGTTGATCTTTACAGGCCGATCTTCCTCCTGGAGTTCTTAATGTAGTTTCTGGATATGGTTCAACTGCTGGTGCAGCTCTTACTAGCCATATGCATATGGACAACGTCAGCTAGAAAACTATACCTGTTGAACATGTTTCATTTCCATTTTCTCAGGTTCCTTCGCAAGATTTAGGAGGGAAAATGTAGAGTACAAAAAGGAACTCTTGAAAATAAATAATCGAAGTGTTCAATTTTCTTCAGTTAATATTACTCTATGTTTTGGAGTAAAGATGGATTATGCTTATTCAATTGCTATGGGTTTTTCTGTTTGTTTGGTAGATTGCTTTGTTCAGTTAATATTACTCTATGAGGCAGCTGAGAAAGCACATTTTGCTTTGTACTTCAACCAGGTGTGCAAAAATAACACTCATTACACGAGACTGGAATTCTAGAGCAAGTATTCATGCATGGTTGAATGTGTTTGCTGATACATGTTAGGGCCAAACTTGTTGTGCCGATTCTCGTACATATGTCCATGAAAGCATATATGATGAGTTCATAGAATGTCTCTTTTTGTATGTTCTATAGAAATCAACCTAGTTGTGTGTTTTCATATCTATTTTCCCCTTATTTTTAGCTGAAAACTCTTCTTAGCTTCTCTGTTATTATTATAGTTGTTAGTATCCTGTTTAACATTATCTTATGTCACACCTTTGTAGCAAACTCTTAAAATGGGGGCTGAAGTCAAAGGAATCTATCAAAAGAAACTCTGGCATTATAGTGACACAAACATGTTGCTGAATTGTGAGCTCAATGCGTTGAAGAAGAAGATAGAAGAACTCGATGAACAGTGTTTGAAAACAAATCTGCCGACTTTTTCAGCTTGATGTTTCCTTTGACTGTGGATTGACATTTGTTTATTTAGGATATTTTTCATAGTATAATTGGTCCATTCAGTGTAATGAAGATGCTTGAATTATGACACTATGATTGATTGTGTCATGAAAAAGGGGATGGAATTGTATTTATATGTCGCTATTTGGGGATATTTATGAAATAAAATATCGCCAATTTCGAGACGCAATAAATTTGAAACATAGCCAGAAAAATAGACAAAATAAAAAATTTGTGTCATCAATTGGGGGACACTTTAATAAAAAGTCGTTATATTAACGACATTAGAGAATTTAAGCGTAGTAAATTTAGAGACGCTTTTAAATAAAACGTCGAAAAATTTAGAGACACTTTTAGCAAAACATTGGTAAATTTAGAGACGCTTATATGAAAAACGTCGATTCATATAGAGACGCTTATATAAAAAGCGTCGGTAATTTAATTTACAGACGCAAAGTTTTGTATCGTAACATTTCTTGGCGACACCACTTATAGCAACGCATGTAGCGACACGTTTATAGTGTCGGTAAATAATTTTACGATATAATTTAGCGTCCCAAAATAATTTTATTAGCGTCCCTAAATGCTAAGTTTATTGTGGTGTCTTCAAATTTCAATATTCAAATTTCAATTTTATCAAACAAATCATTACTTGTTCACTAATTTTGTTTTTACTAATTCATGAATAACTATTTATCTTCTCATAAGTTACATAAATATCACCATAAATCTTCCCAAGTTCATAGACATTGCCAACCAATGGAAAATCTTGAACTCCTGGGAATTGATCGTCTTCCTGTGCTTCTCTCCATTCGATTGATCCAATTATTCCAATTTCCTAATAATAAGGTTATCATGCTTAATACAAAGTCCTTACACGCAAATGGGCAGCTCGTTTCGTGACGCCATCATCAGCATTTTGATTGTCAAAGACAATGGAAGAGCAATTATCTTTTTCCCAACTACATCGATGGAATCAATTATTTGTAGGAATGCTGCTTTCAATTTTGCTGATAGAGATTTCTGTGATTTTGGTAGACAAAATGCAACTGGTGAAAGCTGCAGCTTAGTTTTTTTTTTTTTTTAATTATATACTGTTGTATTATTTAATGTCGCCTAATTATATACAGTTATGTTATCTTAAGTTGCCTAATTATATATTATAGATTTTTTATAATTACATATTTAAATTTACATATTTTTAAGATAATATATCAGTGTTACCTAATCTGATATTGGATTATCTACAAATGTCCAACCCTAAATGTGAGAGAGTTATATTGAATTATTACATATTGACTAGTTAATGGACCAATCATTGTTTTGAAATAAAATTTAATCTACATATTTTTATCACATATTACAAGAGAGAATGAATAATTTACTATGTTGTATCAATCTTTTGTTATTTTAGTTAAGGTAATTTCCAAAAAAAAAAGTTCACATGGCAGCAATGCAAACCTACTTTTTGCGTAATTATATTCTTCTCTTCGGTGTCTTTATTCCAAAACAGAATACTTAATTCATACCTCACTCATGACGAGGACTCAAGTCTCGTGGATGGGGAGTAGACTGCAAGTGGACACCAAATGTTGCTTTTTATGCTGGCCAATGCCATTTAAATATTCTACTCATCCAAGCTATCCTAATTGGAGCATCTAAATTCCAAACGAGAATTATAAGCGACCATAACCCAGCCACAGAAAAACCACACCCACGAGCACAAATTAGTGCGTTGGAAATGGACGTCGTTCAAGCTCTTCACATGAATGCTGGAGAAGGAGAGACCCGTTACGCGAAGAATTCCGTGTTGCAGGTTGGACAGTCTCAACCATTTAATGGGCATAGTGCTTAGCTGCTCAATCTTCATCATCTTCTTATTCTTATAGCACTGTACTTTCTTTTGTTTACTTGCAGAGGAAGATATTAAGCTTTGGAAATCCAGTTATTGAGGAAGCTGTAGCTGACAGAGTAAACAATCATTTCCCAGAGTGCATGGGCATCGCAGATCTTGGTTGCTCATCCGGGCCTAACACTTTAATGTTGATATCTGAGGTCGTTGACAAAGTATACAATACGTGCCGTGAAATCGGAAAACCAGTGGCTGAGTTAAGGGTTTGTCTGAATGATCTCCATGGAAATGACTTCAACGGCTTATTGAGGTCATTGCCTGCGTTTCGTGGAAAGTTGGAAGAAGAGAAAGGTAAGGTGTTTCAAAACAATTGTTTCATATCAGGAGTACCGGGTTCATTCTACGGTAGGCTGTTCCCCAAAAAGAGTATGCACTTCGTTCACTGTTCTTCCAGTCTTCATTGGCTCTCTCAGGTACTGTTTCATCCAAATGCCATGAACACTTCATTAACGGGAAGAAGTTTTTGCCTTATAAATAGAAAGACAAAACAAAATATTACATTTTTGGCAAAATTTTCATATTGCAAGAATTGAACGTAAACCCTTTCAAGTGTGATCTTACATGTTATGGAAGTAATAGAGATGAGCTTGTAAACATCTAGTATATACTTCAAAACATGGGAATGGTTTTTCCAATATTCATGAGATTGGATATCTTTTTTATTAGTATCAAAATACATTTTTTTATAATATTTTTAATTTAATCACATTGTCTTTTTTTTTTTAAGTCTTATTAAAGGCCCACCATTGCAACTATATTGAGAGTAATTGATCAAAATAGCCCCTTCTGGGGTTATTGCTCATTAACTGATCCCATTTTTTAAGGTGGTCCTCAAGTAGCCTCATAGTATTTTCATAATGCGTTTTATCTATATAAGAACGTATTCAGTAAATGCGTCTTCGTGTGACCACTTTGATGCAGACACAATGAGAGATGAGGACTCGAAGATGGTAGGAAAAAAAAAATCACAGAGACAGATGAAGATGATGAAGAATTCATACTAAAAGTGATTAGAAAGATAGCTAAAGGGCTTGGAGCAGTAGGGAGAATATCACTGACAAAGGAGACAATGGATGGAAGAAGGAATTTCAGTGACAAAAGAGTCTGCAAGATTAGGGAAGAAATCTTTATACAAAATGTATTTTAGTAATGCTGTCTTTATTTATTTACAATGCATTATAGAACTTCGTCTAGACCATTTGAAGACAATCCTCAATGATTTGGCCAGTTAATACCTTCGGCCCAAAAAAGGGCCCTTCTTATCAAAAACCCACCTATTGAAGTGGTAGCACTTTATATGAACAGGTTCCCCATCATTGGAAAGCAATGCAAGCATACCGCAAAAAAAAGGAAAGATTTACACCTCGAAAACCAGCCCACAGAGCGTCAGGGATGCTTACCACTCCCAGTTTCAGAAAGATTTTTCAGAATTTCTCCAGTCACGTTCGGAGGAGATGATCTTTGGTGGCCGCATGGTCTTGTCACTCTTTGGCAGGAGGTCTGCTGATCCCACCACTGAAGAGAGTTGCTACCAGTGGGAACTATTAGCAGAAGCCTTAACCAGTATGGTTTCCAAGGTAATATTGAAAAACTTTTTCAACTATTTCGTGTATGTGTGTGTTTTTTTTCCTTCGAAATCTTTTTGTCAACCATATCTATATAACTGCAGGGTTATGTTCTAGAGGAGAAAATTGATTCGCTTAGCGTCCCGTACTATGCTCCGTCGATGGAGGAAGTGAAGATTGCAGTTGAAGAAGAAGGTTCTTTTGCATGAACTATTTGAAGGCGTTTGAAACTGAGTGGGATGCGGGTTTCCCAAAGGATTCTACGTCTGAAAATCAGGAAGGCAAACTGGAAAGATCATCAAGGGGACAGAACGTAGCAAAGACCGCTCGGGCCGTGGTTGAATCAATGTTTGAAAGCCATTTCGGGAAAGAGATTGATATGGATGCATTGTTTAAGAAATATGCAGAATTGGTTGATGACTACTTTCCGAAGGCTAGACCTATCTACATCATCTTGGTCGTGTCAGTCACAAGAAAGGGGCTTCGATTGCTCAATTAGCTGTTTATTTCTTGATTTTCCTTATCATCTCAGGAGGAAATTAATGTTTGATCATATGTGTTTTGTTTACTTCAGCATTGAATAACGGAATTGTTTTACACATCATGCTGCTAAAATTAAATCTAATTGCAACAGAGTGGAATTCTTGTACGAGTTGGAAAGCTCACGTACTTCTCATATATATGTAATGGTCCTCATACGTTGAATCACTATATTTTGTGTCGTTCTTCTATGGAATAAAAGAAATCTCTATTATTAACGTGTTCAAATGCTGAGCGTCCTATTAACGTTTGGTTTCAAGCACGTAACCAGCAAAGATGGTTCTAACCTATGAATAGGAATATTCTTTAAGAGACGGTTTGGAAGGTGAGAAGTAAGTTACCATCACTTGCTTGGGAAGTTTCTAATCGAAGAACGAAAACAAATTAGAATGGTGAAAGGATCACTCCAAGACCTAAAATTGTTTCTCTTTACGAGAAAAGGATAAATGTGTGTTAATGCTTTACTAAATTTTGGAAAGTTATTTTTGTAAAATGCCTATTTGTAATAATATTTTTCTCTCATCTTTTCTTTTTTCTTTCTTTTTTCCCTCTTAATTTACCCTATATATGTTTGGTTTACAAAGGAAAAGGAGGAGGAAAACTTTTACTTCTATTAGAAGAAGTATATAATTTACCTCCGTTTTGTGCCTTCACTAATACAGCCCGAATTGCCAAGGAACCATTTCAATCCTTGTTCTCAACAAGTTCAATATCATTGTTCGTTAGCCAATTTGAAGAACTAATATTAGGATATATTTGGATTGTAATTTTTTTTAAAATAAATTTGTTTAAATTAATATAATATATATATATATATATATATGAGGTCAATAAGTAATAATATAATATTTTTATAAGTAAATAATACTCCATCCGTCTCATTAAAATTGTCCTACTTACTATCTTGGGTTGTCTTAAAAAATTTGACACTTTCCTTAAAAAGAAAGTTTTTACTATATAATTTATTATAAAATAATCAATATACCCATATATATTATATTTATATTCTTAAATTTGACATAAAGTATTGTAGGGTCATATATTTTTATTTTTATTATATTATATTATATTATTATTTTATTTTTATTTTTATTTTTACATAAAATATCGTGTCAAGTCAATCACTATCAATTTTAGTGAGAGAGAGAGTAATTTTTAAATTGGACCTCCAGAATAATACACCGAGCACTAGCATGTTAACTGAAGCCCAAACTTCATTCGCTGCCCATTAAAATTGGCACACATGAGGCCAACCCACTTATATGGGTTCTCAGTCCGTGTTTCTTCAGGCCTGGAATGAAAAAAAGTGGTAGTTCTATGGGTTTGAGTTTATGGGAATGCAAACTCCAAACTCTACCTTATGAATTCTAAACAAATGGCTGAGTTCCATATTTTGTTCCCACCCCAGTCAAGCGATATCCATATTCTAATAACAAATATTTAAACCAAGACAATCTTAGAGTGTACTTAGATAACTTTCTCAGCTCAATTAAAAAAACTTCAATTCATATAATTTCTTATATATTATCTATTTATAAAATATTATATTTTCTTTTATTAATGATTTCAGTCCTTTAATATGCTATTTGTAACATACTATAATATACTATTAAAAATATAATACGGTATGTATTAATTTACAAGAAGTTAGGCTGGGAAAATTGCATATATCTACGGTGTCTATGATAAGAAGTTAGGCTGGGAAATTGCCGATGCCATCCGACCATTCCTAATGCAGAGGGATCTGGCAAACCAAGTTTAACTTAGAAACGTTCAATGCCTACCTGAACTATAAAATCTGAAAGCAAGAAATCTTCCTTCTCTAGATCAAGAAGAAGAAGCGAAAAAAAAAAAGTCTCAAGTTAATTAATTCCGCTGCCTAAATTATACATATCTTGGCAGAAAAAATGGCTTTTAGTCATCCCTTTTAATTTTACAGATTCATAGTGGATCTTGGAGGAGGTGAGGAATATTTATATAACTAGGTATTTGGTTTTGTTTTTCTACTATTGTCACTGGAAAGCTATTTAATTATGGCCTGACAATACTCATAGTAGACATAATTAACTATATAATCATTGTTTTTTACTCAAAAAAGATATCTTAAATTGATAATAAATATTTAAATTTATCTTTATATACCATTCATAATTTTTATCAAAAATTTCCTTAGAGATTGGAGTCTTATCGTTCATCTCTTTCCAGGCCAATATACATTTTGCATCAAGACTCCCATTAAGAGGAATGGGGTCTCATATTTACCTCTCTCACTCTCTCTCTCTAGACTCAAGCATCCTCCTTAAGCCTAACTAACAGACAAAGTTAGGACCAATCAAGCAGTGTATCGGAGGCAAGAGGGCGAAAAGGCAAAAAGGCTAAGACGTAGCTAGTTTGGGGGATAAAAGCACAGCATGAGAGATATACAATTGCAGAATCTTTGTAATTATTTTCGGACACAAGCAAAATTGTCACTTTCTACTTTCTTGGTTCGAGTATGACAATTACTGGACGACATTCCAATAATTGAGTCGTTCTCCTTGTCCATTCTTTTGGAAGACAAATTTGCGGCAAGTAGGTAGACAAGATCAGAAAAGAAAAGAAAAATCCCACAACAGATTTTGGACGTGTGAAAAGAAGTAAACACATGTGAGGAGGGAAAAAAAATGGGGCATTCGAAGATCTTAAGATTTTACTTCACAAAAAGGATCATTTTGAACATTAATGAGTCCTGAATTTGCCAAATTCGGGCACCTCTTAGCAAATCATGTTGGCATTTGTACCAAATTTGAAAGTGTGGCCCAAAAATTGGAAGCAAGCATATAATGAAACCATGTGTATTCGTAACTTGTTTGGCTTATTACACACGTGAAGGTGAAGCATTCCACGGTTGGGCTGGTTGCCTTCGGCTTCTACTTTTCTTTGGCTAGGCTTAAACATGTATTATCTGATCTTCCCCCCTTCATAGACTTCGTCTCGTAGACCAATCTGGTGAAGACTAGTTGTCTTCTTGACCTCAATTTTAATAGCATTCAATAAATATTTAGTCCATTCTTCAATTTATATGAAATATCTATTTCAGAACCAGTTTATTTATATAAAATTTCTATTCCAAAACTAATCCCTTTGAAATTATTCTCACACACCCATATACTTCTAATCTATAACATGAATATCTACCGAGCCCATAATAATCTGGCTTTGCTCTCAAAATTATCAGGGCAATTATCTACCGAGCCCCATCGTCCTTGGATAAAGCTAATTCGATCTAAATATCTTCGAGGACGGCGCTTAATAGATTTGGATCGATGCCCTAGTGGTTCTTCCTGGATTTGGAAAGGTATTTGGAAATGTAAAGGGATTGCTAGCAGGATTATGTTATCGAATTGGTCAAGAATCGGTGGTGAATATTTGGGAGGATCTGTGGATACCAGGAATTCCAAATTACCGTCCTCCCTCAGTTCCTATGTCCCAACAACACCTGAATTCGGTTCAAGACCTTATCCTCTCTGACCATCTTTCATGGAATTATGATCTCCTTTCAAATTTGTTCCCACCTAATATCATACGGGAGATCATGAAAATTAATATTCCCCGGAATGGGGAACCCGACGCGTTGGTGTGGGCTCCCTCTAAGTCAGGGAGATTTTCTATTAAGTCAGCTTACAGAATCATTCATCAGCGAAGGCAACATTCTGCCCTTTCCTCTATCTCTCCAGTGACCTCTTTATTACCCACTCTTCCTCTCCCCGACAGTAAGTGGAAATCTCTTTAGTCTTCCAACCTTCATAATGGTCATAAACATTTCTTATGGCGAGTGGTTTCCCACATTTTGCCTTCAAAGGCTAGATTGGCTCATGTGTGGACTTTGAGTGACCAATCATGTTCCATTTGCTAGTCTACTACAGAAAGTTTAGAGCATATCTTCCTTCAATGTCCACTCACTAAATGTTTATGGTGGCATTCTCAATGGCAGTTTAGAGTAGAGAATTACTCCACTTGGAAAATGGAAGACTGGGTAATGGAATTGCTGAATTTGGATAATAATTTCCCTTTCACAATTGAGAAAAAACGAGAGTTTCTCAACTATGCAGTGGTGCTGATGGAGAATGTGTGGACATATAGAAATCAATTGTGTGTAGGGGAGGATTCACAAGATTGGGAGGTGATCTCTATCCATATTGCCAGGAGAGCTAAGGCTTATTGGAATGCTACTCTCACTCAGGGCTTGAAGAAACGTGCCCTATACCTATCCCGGACCTGGCAGGCTCCTCCCTCTCCCTATGTCAAAGTTAACTTTGATTCTACTTTTCAGGATGGGATTGCAATTTTCGCCTGTGTATTCCATGATCACATGAGTAAATTGCTTTGGGCATGGACTGGGAAAGATTTTGCTGGTGAAGCATTTGCTGCTGAAGCTCTTGCGGCCCTTAATGCTGTCCTGATCGCCGATGTGGCTGACATTTCTAAGGCCATCTTTGAATGTGATTGTCTAAATGTTATAAGAGTTATTACAGGAGTTTATCCAGAAGAGGAATGGCTTGGCAAAGGATCCACAGATGCTGTGAAGACACTGCTCAATGGTAGAGAACATTGGAAGTTTGCTTATATCCCCCGGTCTGGGAATGTTATGGCACATGAAATTGCAAAATGGGCAAACTTCATAGTAAATTTGGTTATATACCCCCAGCCCTTCTTCCCTCGCAACTTTATGTAATCATGGGGGTACCTCTTCGGTCCCCCAATCGAGTCCTGTTGTGAGTGAAGAGACGATTACCTCTTTTTCTACTTCTATTGAAATATAAGGCTGAATCATTATCTATCAAAAAAATAATAATAATAATAAGTCCAATTATTCCAACTTTTTCTTTTTTTCTTTTTTTTTCTTCTCTCCATTTGATTAATCCAATTATTCCAACTTCCTAATAGGGTTATTATGTATAATACTAAGGTAGCTCGTTCCGTGACACCATCATCAGCTTAGAAGTATCGGTCCTTGCTTCAATTAATTTGAACGCATAGTGAAGAAAAATATGAATTCAATCTCTATTACTATTTGATTGTCAAAGACAATGGAAGAGCAATTATTATTATTATTTTTTTTCCAAACTAGATCGACGGATCAATTAATTGTAGGAATGCTGCTTGCAATTTGACAATGGAAGAGCAATTATTTTTTTCCTTGCATGCTAACATTCTCGTGAAAAAGATTTCTAAAAATGGCTACCTTAATGCTCACCAGAAATAAATGATGAACTCAATAATTATGTCCACTTGTAAGGGTAGACTGAAAAAGATTTCTAAAAATGGCTCTTATGGATAAAGAAGCACAATATCCACTGATTTGCACCTCTCTATAAGCTCAACTCGATATATTCAATGATGTTATGTACTTTTTTACTTTTCATTTAAAGCTTGTATTTTATACCAAGAATGATGCAAGTGAGTTTGATATTATGGCGATTCCTTTCATGTTGCCGGATAGAGATTTCTATGATTTTGGTATACAAAACGCAACTGGTGAAAGCTGCAGCTTAGTTTCTTTTTATTAATTATATACTATTAAGTTATCTCTGTTGCATAATTATATATTATAAGTTGTTAAAGATTTTATATTTTTTGACATAAAATTAAATTCACATATTTTTAATATAATATTAGTATCACCTACCCTGATATTAGATTATTTATGAATGCCTAACCCTAAACATGAAAGAAATATGTTAAATTATTTCATATCAAGTAGTTAATAAACTAATCCTTTTCTTATAAAGTATGCTTTGAAATAGAATTTAATCTATATATTTTTAACACATACTACAAGAGAGAATTAATATGTTCTATCAATCTTTTGTTCTTTTAGGTAAGGTAATTTCCACAAAAGATTCACATGACCGCAGTGCAAATCCTACTTTTTGCTTATCTTCTTCTCTTGGTGTCTTTATTCCAAAACAAAATAATCATACCTTACGACAAGGACTCAGGTCTCCACTGCAAGAGGACACAAAATGTTGCTTTTTATGCTGGACACAAAATGACGTTCTTCTTCAACTGCACTTTCCACAGGAAGTGTGAGCTATTTTCGATATGTAAATTTTCCCTTTGTTTCGCGTTATGCTTGCATTGCTTTCCAGTGAAAAGTGTAGTTGAAGAATAAGAAGGTTCTTTTGACATGAACTATTTGAAGGCATTTGAAACTGAATGGGATGTCGGTTTCCCAAAGATTCTACATCTGAAAATCAGGAAGGCAAACTGGAAACATCATCAATAGAACGTAACAAAGAGCACTCGGGCCGTGGTTGAATCAATGTTTGAAAGCCATTTTGGGAAACAGATATTGATACGGATGCATTGTTTAGCAAACATGCAGAATTGGCTGATGATTACTTTTCCAGGGTTAGACCTATCTACATCATCTTGGTCATGTCTTTCACTAGAAAGGATCCTTGATTGCTTAATTTGCTGTTTAGTTCTTGATTTTCCTTATCATCTCGGTAGGAAATTAATGTTTGTTTTGTCTACTTCAACGTTGACTAGTACAACTGTATTACACGTCCTGGTGGTAAATTTGAATCCCAATTTTAACAGAATTGAATTCGCATGTTTCACTTTCATCGATCGCTAACGGAATGGTTCTCTCATACATTGAATATTGTTCTTCTATGTGGTTCATGCTTCAATAATTGAATATGAACATTTCTGCTGCTGTTGTTGTTGTTATTATTATTATTATTATTATAACAGGTCCAGTAATTACTCAGAAGACTGATTTGTTTGGGGAGATGCAATTTTGGTTTTAAGCACGGAACCAGCAAAGGCATTTCCAAACAATGAATATGGAAGATTTTGCATAATGGGAAGAAGAAGCATGCGAGAAGAAGTGAGCAACGACAATTTTTTTTGGGCGTTTCTAGTGGAAGAAACGAAAACGAGTTGAAATGATGGAGGATCATTCCAAAGCCTAGAATCGTAATGATGGCTGCCATGACCACCTCCCTTGGGCAGGTGAGTTGATGGCATTGGTGTAGGAAGTTTATTTTTGTAATATTTTGCTCTCTTCTTTTTCTCTCTTTCTTTATTTTTTTCCTTCTCTCTATATTCCTTTCTGACTCCCAAACTAGTTCCAAGAAATTATATCAGGTCAATTGCAGTGGTAGTCGGGCATCAAACCTTCTTGGTGCCTCGTTAGCCAATTTGATGAACAACCATTATTTACCGGAAGCACTGAAGTTGTCATTGTCTTCGGTCTAATTTGGGTCGGTAGGATTTCTATAATATTTGAAAAACAGAATCCCTGTGAAGTTTAAATTGCTTCTGCCTATATTTGCTTATAACTTGTATTGCTTCTGCTCAGAGAAAAATGCATCTTTTACCATGGCTTGTTTCTGTTTCTGCTGAGATAAGAATACTTCTTTTACCATAGTTTGCTTCTAGTTGAATTGTTTCTGCATATTTTGTTTCAGTTTTCTCTCCTTTCCTAAACCAAACGTGAGTTAAAGGAGTGTAAAATTAAATGGGAAAAAAATAAGAAGAAATAAGGAGGATTTAATAAAAATTTAATTCTAATTATTAACTATTGAGATACTAATACGTGTGCGCATTCTAAAACGATGGAAAGATTTATAATTCTTTAAAGACTAATTCACATATAATGTTTTTTGAATTTTACCATCTGCTCTCTCTCAAAAAAAAACTTGTATTAAATCTAGCACTGGGCATCTAGAATTATTGGGACTAAAATGTGAACAACAGCCCAAGCAACATGTTTTACACTCTAAAATTGGAGCCCACAGTGGTCAGTGTTTCGATTGGGCCAAACCACTTATTTGGGTTCACTAGGACATGATTTGTTCTCCACAACTACTGAGAATCTAGGCTCCCTTTGCAATTTCTTTGATAGAATGATGGAATCAACCGAAACATTCGTTTAGAAGTCCGCAGCCACCATCCATTAAGCAGGTTTTTATGGGATTAGGGTTTATTGTCTAACCAACTCGATTATCGATTGAGGTGGTAATCATGTTGTGTTCGAGTTGACAGATTGTGTCAAGGTGAAATAACTACACATGACACATTAATCCGAACACGACGCAATTAATAAAGGTATCTAATTTTATAATACGAATACGATACGAAAATAAATAGGTTAACACGATACGATTAAATACAAAAATTAAATAGATAATTACTAAACTCGTCAACCCGAATATTTATTAAACCCGTCAATCCGAATACCTACTAAGCATGTCCACTCATTACACTAAAATTTTTTAAAAATAAATCAAATCATATAAAATTAAAATAACCAATAAAATAATCCATAAAATCTTAAATAACCAATAAAATAATAAATCATCTAATTAAATATTTAGAAATTTCAATAAATTCATAGGACTTAATCTTAAAAATTTAAACGTCCAATTTACTTAATACATTAAAAATTTAACAAACTTCAAACAATATTGACAATATTCTTCTCAGTAGGTGTTTCCTTACAACAAGTGCTTCTACAATAAATTTAAACAAACAAGTATTATAAACTTTATCTAAAAATATAAATTAAAATAAAAACATAGTCTAAAAATTTTTTTACCTCCATAAATCCAATCCTCAGAACAAATCAAAGATTCAACAAGATCATGGGACAAAGAACTACTAAATTGGTCAAGAATTCTACCACCACTACTGAATGCAGACTCGAAGCAATTGTAGAGGCAGAAACAATAACTACATCTCGAATCATTTGAGTTAGCAAAGAGTATCTATACTGATGAACCTTCCAATAAAATAAAACATCAAACTTAACTGTACTATCAACCATTGACTTATCTAAATACAACTCTAACTTGCATATATTTCATGATATCTTTACTTTCAAAATCATCAAATTCCTATTTTAAAAATTAAAAATAGAATTAGAAAGTATAAATTAAATTATATATTAATATTATAATATAATTATAAAAGATATTAGACTTATTACAGAATTATAAGTAAAAAAAAAAACTATAGAACACTTGAACTTTCTACACTATATTTCTTTTTGGTAAAGTTGATTTTGATTATCGCTGAGATATAGTGTCAGATACTCCCGAAATAAAAAAAAAATTAGTCTGTATGCTTCAAAGATAGAGAAGAGTTTACATTTAAATTCTAAGCACTCCACTTGACCATCAATATCATAAAGTTTCCTATAACTAAATTCAATAAATTGTGTTTTATACTGAGGATCAAATATAACAGCAATGGCCAAAAGTGGACTGAACTCTTTTCAATAGTTTTCAAACTTCGAATACATGCCAATTGCAATTCTCTTCATGTAGGCATCAGAACTTTTAATTTCTTCTGTCAACCTCAACTGAATCATAAACACGTGGGGAAAATAGAGATTGGAAATAGACCTCTTTGCACTAGAAAATGCATTTGTTGCATCATAAAACAATTTTATGAAACCACATATTTTCTCCACTTTACTCCATTCTTCTTCAGAAGGATTATGCTTAAAATTAAAGTCACTCAATTGTAAATGACAGAAAGTAAGCTTATAATAAAGTGCACTAGCAAGCATCTCATATGTGGAATTCCATCTTGTAGGAATATCTTGCTTAAGAGATTTCTTGAATTCAAGAAATGTGTGTGCTACATACTCTAAAAACTTTTACTTTCTTGTTGGTGACCCTTTTACATACTTCAGACGAAAGGATTTCTGACTCACTTTTTCTCCACGAAAAACAGCCCAAATTGCAGATGGAGGTCCTTCGTCCTTGGCCAGAAGTCAATCTTTGCTGGAGAATGCAGAGAACAAAATCTATCAAGAACTCATGGAGTGAGTATGTGCAAATGATTTTTAGGTGGAATAATGGAACAAGGGACAAAAGATTTGAGAGAGAGAAAGAGGTGGTAGCCGACTAGGATTTCTGGGAGGAAGGGTTGTGCAAAAAAAATTAGATGGGTCACGCGGGTTGGAGGTGTTTGTGCAAAAATAAATAAATATTAAATAATAAACGGGTTCGCGGGTTGAAACGGTTTAAAAAGGGTTGGATCCATTTATAACCCAAACATGTTTAATGTTAAAGGGGTCAAACCGTTTCGACTTGAACACGTAAAGCCTCAACTCTAACCCGTTATAACCGTATCATTTTTGTGTCGGGTTGACGTGTCGTATTCAATATTGTCACCCCTAACTAGGGATGGCAATGGGACCGGGGATTAAAAATCCCGGCCCCACTTCCGCATATGCCCCCATTTCCCCATTCCCAACTCGTCTCGATCACGGAGAAAGATGAGGATCCTCGCCCCCGGCCCGTCAAGGACAAAACAATCCTTGGTCCAGGGCCAATGGGGAAGCGGGGGCCCATTTGGACTAGAAAATATTTATAAAGATTCTTTAAAAAAAAAATTACTTCTAATATATTTTTATTCAAAACTTTTTAATCATATAGAAAGCTTTTGTGGTGATTTTCAATAATTTACGTATTTATCATATCACTAAATTAATAAGAGTAAAATTTATAATTTATAATTTATTTATTTTATTTTATTTTATTATATATATATATATAATCTATCTTTATATACATATATAATCATATATAATATACTTATAATATATATAATTTTAACCGTGATTATTGCATGGATATTCTTGGGCTATTATCTTTTGTTCTTTATCCCCTCTGAAGCTGAAGTATTACCGATATAGATGTCCTTGTTTGCAGGACAAGACGCGACAGCAAGTGCAATTTCATGGATGGTCAAATATTTGGAACATAATGCAGAGGTTCTAAGCTTAGCTCAGTGTAATTCCCATTCTTTATTTTCACAAAAAAAAATACAAGCAACAAGTAATCAAGAACATTTATGGAATTTGAGTGATATCAATCGCGGGACCGAAGTTTGGGAGAGGAGGTAAATTTTATAAAAAGATATATTAAAAAAAATTTTGAGGGAAAGCTTTCTAAAATTTTTTAATTTTTTAAGATAAAAACAAATTTAAAAAAAAAAATTTGAGCCCCCTAATCTCCGTTTCTGGTCAATTGGTACTGTCTGGGCAGGAGGTACTGCAGCCGAATGTCGAACTACATCACATCTTAGTCCTGAAGACCTCAGTAATATGCCATATGCTACTAAGGTGGTTAATTTAGCTGATGATCACTTGTGTCCTTTTACAGTGTCACGGAGGAGGAATATATAAAATTTTCTTCTTCTTAATCTCACGTTTTCTGAAGCCTGGATTAATCTGAGCAGTCATGATGTGCAAATAGGTTGTGAAAGAATCAGAGTAATTGATTAGAATGGCCTCTTTTGAAGTCATATGTCTTCAACAGATTCAGCGCTAAAAATTCTTTAAAATAGTTTGAACATTTCATTTTAAGACTTATTTTTAACGTTTAGACCTGTAGAGGAGATATGACCCCAAAAGGGGCCATTCTAATCAATCTCTCAAGAATCATTGAAAATGGCATCAATAGTTCCACGGCTACCCCTTGAGGACTGTGAGCTTCAAGGTTTGAACTTAATAGTAGTAATATGTACACATCTCCAATCTAGATATACATATAAATGTGTAGTACTACTATTCCCATTGTGCGAAATTGAATCATACATATGGCAACATTTTAGTGTAACTATCCAACTCGGGATGGAATGAGTATCATCTTCTTTGTTTTACGTGTTTAATTTTGTTGAAGTTGTGCTTCAATTACTGTAACATTGTCCAAACTGAAATTTTATATATAGATTTTTAGTTGTTTGACTGTTTCAGATGATTTATTAATTTTTAAGGAGTTGTTGATCATGGAAATGTATTCCATGTAGTGCTTTTTTTTTTAGATGTTAATCATAGAAATATGTTCCATGTAATGTCTTATTTTTCTCATTTCTTCCGTTACTATTTTTGTTATATTTAAACACATTTTCAAACAAAATAAAGACATAGACTTTACACAGCAAACTTAGTTGTCCTTTCTTGCTCTTATCATCTTAGTCTCTCCCATTCTTTTTTTTTTTTAAATTGCAACAAATTTCCTTTCTTTAGGGTACAAGATCCAGAAGGGCTAAAATACTAACATTGACGTCCAATCTATACAATTTGATCCAGCACTGTATTTCGAGCCTTACAAATTCAACCCTTCCAGGTTTGATGCAAGTCTTTCATGTCAAACATTAATTTTAGTTATATTTTCAAGATGTTGAAAAAAAAAATGTTTTCTCTATTTCTTTCAACTATATAACCAAAATTCTAGCATGAGCTCAAGACATTCAGCTGGAGAAGATGTCTGCGACTAAATTTGACTAGAGTCATGATGCTGGTGTTTCTCCACCGCCTGGTAACCACATGCAGGTAAATTAGTTTCTTAATCTTGGAAAGGATTAATCTCGAATCAAATGGTTAAAGAGATCTCAACATTTGCCAATCGAACAATACTTTATCACATTAGTATTATCCTAATAAATATCATTACTTATCACAAAAAGAAAAAATAAAATTTTCTTTTATTTATTGATTAATTTTTTACTTAATCAAGTACGAAGTGACAGACAAAGATTCAAAAATTAAAAAGTAGGCACTTTTCTCTAGATTAAGAAGTGGTTATTTGCCCTGCGACACAACTGATAAAGTAGAAAGAAGATTAAATACTATATCATAAGTTCGAACTCAGAGTGACAGATTCATAATCTTGGAAATAGTAATTAGGCGAAGTCAAATACTTAAGTTATTAATTGAAAAAAAAAAGTAGTTGTCCTGTTAGGGTGATGTGTATGGAGGAGTATTTTGCTACGAATACTTGATGACAGCAATTGCTTATCCCCTTGTATTGCCATAAAACTTATAAGGTCTATTTCAGAAGCTGATATTGGGGCTCCTCTGCTTCAATTTGTTTATAAATTATTGGGTTTGTTAGAGTTGGAAGTTAGGCATGGTTTTACCTAATGCTTGGTCATCATGGTGATGTATAATCCAAACAGTATTAGCTTCTACGCTGATAGAGCCATTGATCTAATCTTAGTTGAAATATACAGCTCAACTTGCCATCAACATGCATTTAAACTATTGCAATACCAATTTTTGATGATGTCAAGAAATCATGATGGCAAAAAGTTGTCAAAATGGAAAATATATAGGAGAGAACCAAAAATTGAGACACGGAGGAAACAGCCGCCGTGGCGGTGTGGTGGGTGGGGAGTTTGGTTGGTTAGAGTGGTGGTAAAGAAGGCAGCTTTGTCCATTAAACTACTTTCTTGGCTTGAGAAACCATGAATTCCGTATATTATTGCATTGTTTTTTGAAGGAGGGGAGGTAAGAAGAATCAAGATGCTGCTCATTTAAATAACGTCATCTACATTATTATGAGTGGCCAGACTGGTTTGCTTTGCATTGATTGCTTAGGCCTCTTTGTCCTTGTGAAAGCTATATGGTGAGGTTAATGCAGTGCACCTTGTTGCATTGCCAGCTACAACCAGATGCAATTGTGATGCTTTGATGATCACACTCGGAACTGTCACCAACTAGCTAGCTTTGATCATTTGCAATTTCAAGCTTATGCAGAACAAACCAAGATGATGCATCAAAACCAAGAATTTGTTCTTGCATATTTATATATAGTAAAGATCCAATTTTGCAGCTCAACACCACAAAAACAACCCGAATATGGACACCGAAACCCCCCTAAATCTAAGGGTATAGGACAAAGGACACCATCTTTGACAATTGAAGCATTTGCATTCCATTATTCTGGCTTTGGCCTACTTGAAACGAAACTATCACGTAACCCTTCAAGGCAAAAACCATATTGAATCTTCCCCTCAAGTTGCAGCAACCTGCCTCGCATCATGCTCCAAAACTAGTCGAGAAAGAGACTTGATCTAAAATCACCCGGATCTTTGATCAGGCTCTCAGTCAATCCACTCCGGCCATCAGCCAGGAATGGATGGTGATGATGATTTGTGGCAATAAACAAATACTAAAAGCCTTTCATTAATGTGCAAGACAATGCCATGCAGTGCAGTTGAGCTGTCCAACTCTAGTGCATGGCCACAAAAAAAAAAAAAAAAAAAAGTCCCATTTAGAGGAGGAAACTAGAAAACTAAAACCACCCATTAGTAATAATACCCAAGAACTAATTCCCATTCCCAACTTAATCCCTCCAACAGGGATTGTTAGAAACCCATGTCTCCATATTTACATATATATATATATATATATATATATATATATATATATGCAATAATTCAGTAGGGTCATTTTAGAAAAAAATTGATTGGTTTGTATCTCCTTTAGAGGATATTGTCTTTTTTATTTACTAGATTTCTTATTTTATTGTCTTGGGTTTAGGTTTTACTCTTTGACATTGATTTTTCTTAGTCCCATCTTGGAAAACAATGTGGATGTAGAAGTAGGTGTGTGTGGTACCACTTTTTTTCTTTACGGCTAAGGAAAGCATAGGTACCCTCTTTGATATTTGTGGTGCAATTTTTGAAGCTGACAAGTAGTGTCCAAGGAAGAATAAATTCCATTCAACATATTCTGATAAAGTTTCTTTTTGCATATTTATATTCCTTTTCCTTTATAAACTTTATTTTTTTTCATTCTTAAAAAGTGAAGAAAAAAAAGGGAAAAGAAAGAGAAACTCTACTTGTAGAAATTAGGTATGAATAATATTATAGATTTGATTTGAGAAGTATGAAGAATAATTTTTTTTTTACAAAATTCTAAGATTAATTGGTATAAAATGTTGTTAAGAGTAGATAGTAAATTAGCATATATTTAGTCAAAATGAATAGAAAATCACACGGTATTATTTTTTTCCCCCTACTTTTATACATACAGAGGCAAAAAATATAAATAGAATCCACAACACTTCTGAACAACTAAACTAATCTTATGTAGCAAATTCTTATTATTCTTTATCTAATTTCTGTCGTTCTGCCGTGGACATTTAGCAATTTTTTGCAGTCTGAAAAGAAAAAAATGATGAATTATCAATAGTCATTACTAATGCTTTCTTTGCCTTTCTTTCTTTCTTTTTTTTTTTGTTTTTTAATATTGATTTCCATTTTCATCTTTGCTTGGCTTCTGGTAATGTCATCAAGGTGAAAGGTAATAAACTACAAATTGCCAACCAATGCAAAGACTCCAAAAAGGTTAATGGACCAGGCAGGTGAAGAACTAAAGTATATTATAGTTGTGGGGACAATAATTACTTTTGATTTAAAATTTTGTTCCAATTTAGGTAGCAAACCTGCATTAAATTCCTCTAAACAAGGCCTCCTCTTATTGTTGGTGATGTTGACTTACACCTTTAAGTACTTTTAGGTTATAAAATTATAGTCTTCCTTTATTGACCTCAGCAACTTGGGATCACATATGCTCTCATGGGACTGATCCATTATTAAAGGCAATATCCCATTAAAGTTATAAACGTAGCATTCGAGCATCAATCTTGTGCAGGCGTCATTTCACTATTGACATAGGTTCCTCAACACGTAATAGGATTAATTTTTTATCTTTTTTTTAAGACGAGATTTTATGCAATAAACTACTAATGCATTTGCATCAAGTTGGCACTCAACTTATTGAATTCTTGAAAATCAAATGGGAGGAGGAAAACAATAAGGAAGATAATAAGGAGCCATATAGGATTGATAGGCAATATATGCATAATTTAGAAGAAGATATTTGAAGAGAAATGTGAAACCTAACGACATAGATTTCATTACTTGGTAGAAACATAATACAAAAATATTATCTATTGCTATTAGAGTAATCGGCCAGTGGTCTTTTTCTTCCTTTTGTTCATACAAGTTACTATTACTTAGTGTTGTATTTTATTCAAGTTGAAAATGTCTCACAAAATATATCACATCAACATTCATTTTCTGTGAAGTTTCCGAGAGTTAAAAAACAACATAAGTAAGTAGATCATTTGCAATAGTAAATTGCCACACACACACACATATATATATATATATATTAGTAAAACATCCTTCAAACATGTAGGTATCATTAAATACAAGATAAATATGGATAAATAACAAAACAACCATGGTGAAGCACAAAATGAGACACAAGAAATTTATGAGACGGAGAAGCACAAAATGAAGAAGAAAGAAAAGGATAAAATTAGAAGTGAAGGAGGAATTTTGAAGTGGGGGTGCCATGAGGACAAAAACCTCAGAACAACTGTACGGATAGAAGGGGGCATTATAATCCGAGGCAAAAAAACGATTGATGTGTATTATTGCAGCCTAGGCAACAGCACAGAAAGAGGAGAAACAAAATAGTTGCAATACGAAACAACCTTTGTTTGGTAGCAGAAGAATCAGAAGTAGAATTGTAGTGGTACTCTATTCTATGCGATGGTATGGTACAAAACAAAACCACAATACAACAAAAGCTAAAGTAGAAGGAAGCGTGTGCTGTGTACTTAAAATAAACAAGGTGCTGACTCCCTGGCCCCTGCCCCCTCCTCCCTCCTCCCTCCTCCCTCCTCCTTGGCCTTCCTTCCTCCCTTTCTACTTTACTAGGATTTCTTTTGTTGCAGAACTTCCACACAAGGGGATAAGAGTAAGCCGCTAGGCCCCATCAATCCAAAAATAAATATCCCCACTGAGGCACAGAACGCAATCTAGTCAAGAAATTGATGTGCCATGGCTACAAACACCAAGCAGAAAGAATTATTCAGATTTTACCTGTTCATAGCCATACTGTTCACAACCTCACCTATTCCGCGATTTAATAGTCGAAGTTAGTATAAATATATTGACAATAAAATTTTTCAATGTAGTAATAAAGTTACATGTTCGAATTGATTTAGTTGTTAGGTGACAGAGAAAAATTTGCACCGTTCAAATGTCTTTAAAGTTCGGTCTTGACTGCCAAACCAAATTCCTTCCCTCGTCTTCCCCGAAAATAATATATAGTAACAGGGATAGAATAATGGAGGGTTTTAAAATTTGTTTAGTGCAGGGGCGAAAATGTATTACGTGCATAATGGAAACAAAGGAAAAGCAGCAACTTCTGTGGCCATGCTTTAAAGCTTTTCTCAAATGGCCTTAAGATATGTGGTCTTCTTTTTTTTTTTTTTTTTTGGGGGGGGGGGGGGGGGGTTGGGGTTAGCATAAAGAAATTTCAAGAAAACTAAAGAAGCTGCACTACGAGAAGGAAGTGCCAAAATATTGATTGCATTTTAGGAACAGAAGGAAGGCTAAAGGGTGGGTTATTTTGTTGAATTTGTGGAGTTGTGTGAGTCAAAAGTAGGATGAAAAGTGCCTTTTTTCATCTGTAGATTACAATCAAAGAAGTACTCAAAACTTTAAAGAAAGCCATTGAAACCGGATTGTTGTTGGTGATCAATCATTTGATCATCACATTATCAAGTGCTCATCATTAATGAACATAGATTAGTCTACAGGGATTAGATTTAAATGTACTTTCAAACAAATCAATTAAGCGCCTGATTAAATAAATATTATTCTAATAAATATAAAATGTCCGTTGTACAAATTAAATTTTTTTATATAATAATCAAAAAGAAAAAACATTTGAAAATTCTCTTCATACCCCCTACCCTCGCCACCCCCCCCCCCCCAAGGAAAAAAAAGGTTGAAGCATCTTACTGCTTTGAGTAGTTAAGAGAGTCTAAATTCTAAGAATAAGACATGGAGCAAGAACATCTCATCATGCTCATGGTCAACTCCAAACATTCTTTAATCCATACCTGCCATATGGGATTCGGCTACCCATAATTATAATAAATTAGCGCTCTCATCTAAAATGGAACTTATCTTATCTAGTCATGATTCAAATTCTTTGTATATACTCCGTTTCTTAGAACAAAACAGAATGACTTCGGTCATAATTTATCAAAGCTCTTTGACTACCAAAATGAAAAAGAAAAAAATAATAATAAATTGATTCCTAAGGAGAGAATAGTAATGAAAAATCTTTGGCAGCAAAATACTAGAAGAAGCAAAGAAAGTCTAGTCTAGACTGCAACACAGTTGAAAATTCATGCATAAAATCTTAAAATACACTTTCATTTCATCCTAACAAAGAAAAAGAACCCTCTACCAATAAGAGCAATGACAAACAGGCTCTACAAACAGAACACTCCCCTAATGCTACCAATGACAACAAATGGGACAAAATAATTTAATAAATGATTTATTCGGATAAATCTAAATACTTCTTTTTGACAAAGTTCTGGAGTTCTGTCGATGTAATAATTGAAAGAAATTGCAATGATGTTATGAACTGATGCAAAACAAAATAAACCAAACAAAACAGAGCTCTCTTTGGCACCAAGAAGAAGAAAAATAATTAGAAACAGAGGCATCTCAGCCGACGATATCAAAACCAAAGTGCTGCTGCTTAGCCATGGCGGTCCACCATGCTCACCCACTACTAAATTTTCATAATTATGCATATTCATTATTTAACAGTCCCATTTCATTCAACTACTATAATACTAACAGTAATTGGCTGCTAATTCCAGAGAAATACAAAGAAACTGGACAAGCAAGTCCCGTAGTGTACATAGGTATATATCCGTGGCATGGGAAAATTACCGTCAACAATAACCGTGGCCAGTAATTTTCCATCTGGTAAAAAGCAGACTGCTGAAGACGAGTACGAGTAGAGTTTCTGGTACTGGTAATTTTGGTTAAATCTGTTTAACTCTTCAGTTGCCAGTGAGGAGTTCAGGAGTCTTCATTTTTCGGATGAAGTTGTCGACTGTGAGATTGAACTCCTCCATACTCAGACTGTCCATGGTGTCGGGTGATGTCATCAACTGCTTCTCCACACACTGCCGTTCCGTCACTGTCTCCGATCTCCGCAATTCTCCCTGTGGCCTCAAGGCGATATCTCTCTTCAGCTTCGCTGATTGCGTCCTTTGGAACCTCTCTATCTGCTTTGTCGCGTTCTCGATTGCCGTGGCCACAGCGACGCAGTGCTCCGCCTTCTCCTCTGAGAATGCGCAGACGATCTGCTTCATTTCCTCATCAACATGTTTGTCGACGGAAGCAGCGGCCGTTTCGTTTGTCTCTGCAGGCGGCGGCGGTGTTTCATCCGCGTCGGAGACCGACACTTTTGGGTGTTGAGCCGGGCGGCTGTGACGCACATAATCGTCGTAGATATTTCCAGAGCCGCAGTTCTGGTTTCCGGCGTTGTTCTCTCGGCAAAGTACAAAGAGAGCGACAATAATGGCGTTTCCGATGAGGAAAACGACGTGAGGATTGAAAACATAGCCGGCAAGTTGAAACAAAAAATTGCCGTAGAGTGTCAGAGCGCGAGGAAGCTTTGTCGACGACCAGGAGATCAAAATAAGAGCCACCAACACTTCCAGACACTGCAGAACCTTAACAATCTTCCGATACCGATTAAACCTCGCCATGGCCTTCGCCTTCTCAAATTTCACGTTATCAAACACCAACTCGCCATGAGGATCCATTTCTCCAAGGAAAATGCGGGGGAAAAAGGAAAGGAAATATCCGAGTGCGGATACTGACGAAACCGAAACGTCTCTTCTGATCTCTTCCTAATTAAACAACTCTTTATGCTGCGTTACCGTGTCTCGATCTGCTTCGCTTAATAGTTAGGGTTTTTGCGGCGGGGAGGAGGATTTAAGAATGGAAAGACGGTTTTTGGAGAAGGAAAATAATCACAGGGAGAAGATTTTTGGGGATTGAAGAAAGGAAAGGAGAAAATGATATATGCAGGAATGCATATAATTTTAGATACAGAGACCGTATGCATAGAAACACAGAAACGAAACACGCACAAAACACACACTATGCGGACGGTTTGATCTTGAGGAGGCTGTGGATTTTGAGTGAATGAGAGAAATAACTAGTATGTTTTGGATGAAGGAAAGTTTGTGTAGCAAGGTATGGTTTTATAGGCGTAGGATAGCCTAGCGGTCCACAAAGAAATTTTAGATTTTTTTTTTTAATTTTATTTGTTGCTCTTTAAAAAAAAATTATAAGGGTTAGAAAATACGTGTAAGCAAATAAATGTCAAAATAATGTGAATAAAAATAAGGAACGGATTGGCTCAAAGACAGGGACACGGGCTGTGGTGGTAGGAGGATTTGAGACCGATTAAATTACGTGCATATTATATTAAAGTAATATAAAAAAAAAGAATAACGTAGTATTGTATAATAAAAATAAATTAATAATATAAATTTATTTTCGAGTCCATTTTGTATTGAGAATTGTATGGGGGTTGGTACAATTCTTCTCCCCCATGGGCTTGCCGCTCATTGTCTCTGAAAATGTACGACAAATTGGTTAAGGGCAGTGGGCAGTTGCAGACTGAGCCAACCAGCCAGAGAAGAGGAGAGAGCGGGACGACCAAGCAAGCCCACTCGTGGATTGGTACGTACAATTTTTTAGTTCTTGGGGCAGTCTTTTTTTGGTTCTCAAGGACGGTTTGTCCTTGTCTTTAGAGTAGGTTATAGGGTAGGCGCAGGGGGGTCATGTTTAAACTTCAGATTTTTCATGTTGGTTATTTTCTTCCATTAGATTGGAAGTCTCAGTCTCATCAATTATTTAAACTTTTTGAAATTTATTAAATTTACCTCTCAAATATTGATGACTTTCATTGTCGAGATTATTCTTTATAAAAATTATTAGATTGCTATTATTTTCGTTTCACAATCGTTTTAAATTTATTTAAAGATTCTAAATTTCACATAATTTTAAAATTAAACTTCTAAAAATACCCCTAATTAAGTGTTTATCTACTTTGATAATTAGAGAGAGTTGAGTTATAATTAGTAGAAGGAGATATATTGTAAGGAGGGGTAGAGTTGAAAAAAAAATAATAAATTTTTATAGAACTTTATCAAATAATTTATATTGTGAAAAAAAAAATTAGATCCAAAATGACTTATATTGTGAAATAGATATAGTAATTATTGTTGTAATTGATTTTATTACGTTCTTACTTAATAAATAATATTCTTTCCATTTCATAATACTACTCCTTTCGTCCTCTTTTAAAAGTCCATTTAAAAAAAATAAGATTTTTTTGGTTAATTAATTAATATTTCCTATTTTATCCCAAAAAATTTCTCTCTTTATTAAAGAGTAATTAATTTTCAAAATTTTATGTGTGATAAGCATATTTAATTTACTTTTATTTCTCACTACAAATGCACAATAGTCATTGTATTAAAGGTGGGTGTTTGTAGAAAAATAAGAATTAATATCGTCTTGGTTTGCTAATAAGATAGATAAATTGGGACAAAAATTTTAGTTAAAATAGATAGATAAAAGGGGACGGATAGAATATTATTTTAGCCGTGTACATACACATTAAAAATGCTGAAATCCATGAGTACTTTTTTTATATTTTCAAATTTATTCATAATAAATACAAGGATGAGTAATTATTTACGAGGTTTTTTATCTTTTCATTAAATATAATTTGACCAAATTTAAGAGTAATATTAAAAAATACAAATAATTGATGTATAAAGAACCAAATATTATGAAACAAAATATTTGGTTCATATTACAAGGGTTAAAAAATTAAATAATATAAAATGAATGGAGTACATATTTTAAAAGATCAATTTTTTATTTTTCTGCCAAATCAACAAAAGAAAGAAAAAGAAGTTGAGAAGTTGTGAATTTATGAACTTCTAAAAATTGGGATTGCAAAACTATCTAGTACTAGTAGCATCTTATACTTTAAGGAAGGCATAAAACCCACGGACTCGCAACAATGAAAGGCCAAAAGGAACTTGGGAAGGAGACCTAATAATGATCATCGAGGTGGATGGGATGTACATTAACCTTGGAAGTCCAAATCCTAAAAGGGATAGAACCTTTTGAGTTTGCTTATCCTTACCTGGTATCTTTTGACGATCCGTTTGCTACTAAGAATAGAAATGGGTTCTCTTTATAATTAATGGACCAAATGGGATATGGTACCACATCAAGATAATCTCAAACTTCCCTTATGGTAAAATTAAAGGACAGTCATCTTTCATTGAGAGATGCTAAATATAGAAATGATATACTCCCTCCCTCTCATAATATAAGTCGTTTGAAACTATTTTTATTATCCTAAATTATAAGTCGTTGGGGACTTTTCAATGAGGTTTTGAAACTACTTTTACATTTTTGTCCTTATTTATTATTCTCTTTCTCTCTTTTCCTCTCTCCTCTTGATTCCAAGACATTTAAATAGGGATATTTTAGAAAGAAAAACTATAAAGTCACATTATTTTCAAGAATCTTAATATGTGTGAAATTAAGTCAAACGACTTATATTATGGGACGGAGGGAGTACAAGATAATATCATTAAAGAAATAATAAAACAATTTTAGAAAAATTAGATTAATGCAGATAAAATTGAGGATGAATTAGGTTTGCATTTCATTGTCTAGGACATTGAAGCAAGTATTACATACATGCCAAATAATGGAACTCCATGAATGATTTGACATTTTTGGACCAAAAAAGAGATAGGGATCTGTCTTAATTGTCTATGGTTTTTATAATACTGGTATCCTCCTCTGTCGTCCTAATATTAAATGTTCCCTTGCAAAAGCCTCTCCCATTTCTTTTCACAAATGTTTACCTTGGGCAGATCTTTTCATTTCCAAAATACAAAGAGGCACTCTTATAGGGAGTCAAAATATTATCTTCCGCTACTGAATCCAATAATTGAGTACAAGAAAACATGTAACGAAACAGAATCTTTATGGGGGAAAAAAAAAAAAGTAACTTATTCCCTCTGTTTTGTCCTTTTGGTCGGTCTCCAAGTTTCCACCTTGTTGGTCACTATCAATGTAAACTCACCATGGATTCTGTGTGGCTCATTTTTCCGTCTCTGATTAGTGTGGTTAGCCGCATTGAGAATAGGTATTTTCCTTGATCAAAAGGAATTGAGCTAATCCATCTATTAAGTTTCTATGATGTGAATGTGATGGATGATCAACAAGACTCAAAAAACAAATCTTGATAACGTTCTATTTACTCTTACTTACTTTTGTTACATCTTGACCTAATTTTCTTTTTTTGTAGATAAGATATTATGTATTAACTTAAAATATTTTTTTTTAATATGTAATATGAATTTTTTGGATTGATGCTTGAAATCTCAACAGTTGAATTAGCAAATGCATGGGAAAGTCGTGATTTTTAGTTGAAAGATGAAAAGAAAGGAAAAGATGGCCTAAAGCTAATAAAGTCTAGTAGTATTATTGCAAGACTTTCCAAAGGGACAGGACAAACCATATGAACTCTTGTGGATATGGCTAATTCCCTAGATGATCGACCCATCTTCATCATTCCAAAATTTTTCCCCACACGAGAACACGTGCAAGGTGCAATTTCAAATTTAAGAATGAAAATTTTTAGATGCACAGTAAGACACTTTAAATGATTATATCACATATAACAAAAGTTATATAATAAATATTATGTAATATAATTTTATCTATATATAATATAATTATCTAAAATATTTACGATACACATTCTAAGTGCACCTAAGAACTTCTGCGAATTTAAGCCCCTTCTCTCTCTCTGCTTACTCTTTCTTTACCTTTTGGCAAAATACAAAGTGAATAATGAGAGAGAGAGAGAGGTTCTTTGCTATCACGTGAGACTGGCCTGGTGGTTCTAAACTAATTGTACCAAAAACAAACACGGCTTAAAGAGTCTTGAACACAAGAAAAGTAGCGGAAAGTCCTCAATGTCATGAGCAGTAGTTTTCCCCTTTGAACTCCCCTTTTCAATCATTCACTTGCTTTACTGTGTTTTTATTGGTGACCCGTCAGACGCGCCATTCCCATAGTTTTGGGTTGCTGGCTCTAACATCGGTCAGGCTCGTCTAACACATATGAATTAGTTAAATACGTAGAAAATTTTTGTAACACTAATACCGAATGTTCTTTATATTTCATATAGGTTATATATCAAATTTTTAAGTTCAAATATAAAAAGACCGGAACCAAATTACATAGGTCGTCTTATCAAGAGCAAGTAAGGAAGTAAGTCTCTTTGGAGTATGGATTCTTGGTTTTGAAATTGTCGAAACACAAGTGGGAAAGCAGAGCCCTTTTGGACGAACAAAAGAGTTGGATGGAAAGCAGCATTCTTTCTCTCTACAAAGCTTCCGGTTATTATATTCCGTTAAATAACGTTTTTGAGGAGAAAAATATTCAAGGCTTTCGGCTGCAATCATGAAACAGTGATTGGAAATTAGGTAAAGGTGATCATAAATGGCTGAAACTACGGTTTTTGCTTAGAAAGAATAACCCATTCAAGGAGGTCCCAACAAACAAAAAGTTGATAGTGTGTCTCCAGGGGTTATTTGAAGAACCAAAATCAAAATAAACCCCATCATCCAAATCCAATCATGGACCTTTTCAATCCCTGTATTTCCAATCCCTTTTATCTTAATCATGCTTCTTGAAATCATTTTGCTTCCCACTTTCTTGCATTGGTGGGTACGCCACTGGATCACATGTCCTTTTACTGCTGCTTTAGCTCTAGCATATCTCAACCCCTCTTTCAATATGCACGGAAAAAAACCTATTAAAAATTAAGTTACTATTCACGTTTATTATCGTAATAGAACCTTGGTGTTAGGAGCAAGCAAAGCAAATGGTAATTGGTCTTAAAAGATTATTCATTTCCACAATCAACTACTTTTGAGTTAAAATCCAAAGGTGGAAAACAGAGCATGGTTCACTTCAAGTGGTGATGATATGCAATGGAGATCAGCTGATTGTCAATCTCATGCCGTCACCTGTTTTTCTAACTTGCCACTTGGAAATCTTTTGCATTATCAAACGGTTCAAATTGAATAAGTACTATTCGAGAACAAACTTTAATGATGGTTTGTTTCCTCAGCATTTTGGTTTAAACTTGAAAGTAACAACAGAATAGATTATAATATTTTGCAGAAACAAAGTGGAAAATCACAATCAGTAAAACAGAAGGATAAAGAAGAAGAAGAAGGGACCCTTTTTTGACACCTCAACAGAGAAAGTAACAAGGTCTGGAAAAAGCAGAACCATGGGATGATCAATTCAAGATTTAACTGTCGGATTGTTGCAATTCAATGAACTCTATTTAAGCTAACCTATTCTACTAATGCACCAAGCTTTTGACTTTCTGGTGAAATAGCATGCTTTTGGATTGTGCAAGATATTTTCACACATTAATTTAAACAAAAATTGAAAATGACACCCCATCTTATTGCTTTCTTTTTATCTTATTTACATTATAAACAGTTCTTAAGATAATAGTTTATTAGTTAAGTATTATACTTTGTGTTATTTAAAGTACCAAAGAAGGTGGTTAAAAGTGAAGAAACAGGAATAGCAGATGAGAAGCCAGGGAAAATAACCATTTGCCTCACAATCTGTGGTTCATAGGCGATTCCATTATATTTGTGTATAAGTAACTTTTTCAGCCCACAACTGTTTCTAAAGCTGTGCTGCACTATGTAGGCTGCAAGAAGGGATATTTTATGGCTGTTATTGTGAACCTTTCTTTTCAAATAAGATCTGACTGGCAAAAAGCCATGGATGTTCATGTGTATTTTGAGGAGATAATGATTAATAGTTTTTAGGCAGGTAGAAGAAATTTTGAAGAAATTAAAGTGGGGCAGTTGGTACTTGGCATGGTTCTACCTTCTTGAAAAATATAATATGTTTATCGATAACTAAATTATCTGCACCTGCAAGTAATTTAATACTCAAATGATATGTTTATTTCTAAACTTTTCAAGCAAAACGGCAAGTTAGTATCACAATTCATAGTAAAATGGATCAATACCTTACTGAATTCTTACAGGGTAAGAAATGTATTCGTCAAACGTGACATTCCAAAATTCTCTTCTTTGCTTCCTCCTATTATTAGTTAAGCCAATATTCTGTTCTCTTTTTATAGTGAAAGTCTATCTTTATTGTAATATTCTTCCGCCATATTTTTGTATCTATGAAGGAGAGCCACTCTTCTTTTCCAAGAATTGCCACGCAAGTCTTCAATCTTTTGTTTGCTTTCTGATTTTGATGTTTGTTTCTGGCACAAAAACCCGAGTCTCCATCGGAGGGCCTAAATTATCGTTGTCTGCATTGCTTTTTCACATTTGAGCCTGTGGAGAGATACGTCAAAAGCAAAGGAAGGGGAAACAAGGGTGTTGTATCATCAATTATCATTTCTGGGGGCGCTACTAGTACCGGTCATTCTCCTCTTCCCCATGCTCACCAGCATATAACATAAGATTAAAAATCAATTAAATCTTGTATTTCACCTGCCATTTGGAGTCCTGCAGCCATGGCCCATGGGGAACCCGATGTGTCTAATATACTGATTGGTGAAAAGAGAGCATTTAAAAATTGTAGCCTTACAACTGGCCCTGTTGGAGGACTGGGAAAATTAAAGCAGGCATATTATAACAAAAGGAGGGGGGGGGGAGAGAGAGAGAGGAGCCCGGGGAATTGGGGGGGGGGAATGAAAATGAGCCTTCCAAGACATAGTTCAATCATCAGTCATTTTTGTTTACAATATGTTCACCTGTACATTCCCATCCCACAAGGGTTTACAGTGTTATTATCTTCTTTAAGCTTCATTGCAAAAAATATATTCAAAATACACTCGGGGTATATGCAAAGACTAAATTCGTTATACATAGCAAATTCACTAATCTGATGTTTTCCAGTCACAAAGAATATCAAAGCAAGTCATCATGAATCCCCAAAATTTTAAAAGATTCAAGTAATTCCCTCATCTTCTGTCATCTTGATAAGGCTCTTCGCTCTCTTGATCCTTCAAGAAGCCTAAGAATGCAAGAAAGCCTAAAAAGAAAAAACCCCCAGACCAATAACCTCCACCTCCACCTCCACCGCCACCACCTCCACCATCACCATCATCACCAGGTGGAAATCCTGTCCCACCGTCATCTAGTTCCGGAGATTTTTCCTTTCCTGGAATCCAATTGAACATTTCACCATTTCATGAATTAGTTAAAATTTTTTCATCAGGGAATCCAAAAATCATCAGAAACAGAAATCAGATAGCTAAGCAAGCTGAATTCATTATTTAGCTCATGCCAGGAAAATTACAATTGTCCAGTCTATTAATTCACTCGTGTCCTGGATAACCACAATATTTCTGAGAGAGATTCTAACTTCAAATAATAATATTGGAGCAAGCCAGAAGATTCAACATCCAAGCAGATGAGAAACCATCTAAAGATTATATTGTACTTGGGAAAATAATTGGCAGATTGGTATATTTACTAGCCAAATAAGCATCAAGCTTAAAAGGTTACCTTGAACAGGGGCAACGGTAATTGTTGATGATTGCCGTGTAACTGTTTGGGTTTGCTCCACAGCACACCTTGCATTCTGAGAAGTAAAAGAGAAAAGGCTTAATTAAACCTCTCAAAGTTAATACTGAAAAATAAAGAGGGGCTCCAAAGTTATGTACTGCAATAATAACAAATCCCATTAATACTGTCACAGTTAATACTGAAGAAATAAGCATTCACAGGTTATGTTGCACTTATGATGTAGTGCAATGACTACAAATCCCATTAATAATATCACAGTTAATATTGAAGCAATAAGCATTCATATACATCCCATGACATCACAAGTGCAACATAAGCTGTCCTCCATCTCCAAAAAGTAGAGCTAGGAAGGTTAAAAGTGCAACTAAAATCCCTCATTGTGAGTTAGTTACTGCTGAATTACAGGGCTGACAAAAGTCATGCATGCCGAGACACCATTCCCTCGGCCAGACCAAAGAATGAAGCACGCATTAGAAGTTGTGGAGAAGGGTGAAGGGAGAAGACAATACACATATTTAACTCATAAAACCTGTATTAGAACATATGCTCTCAGAAGATGCTGAATACAATGAGTCAGATGTATCTAAAAGATACAGTATGAAAGCTAAAATTACCAGAGCGACAGCACATATTACGGAAGCATGCTTCTCCCAAACAGTATATGCCATGGGTCTTCCTGTCACTAGATGTCGAAACTGTTTGCTCAGTAACTTGAATCCAACAGGCTCACAAGGAACAAGTTTACTCTGTGTCTGCCTTTGACCTTTGCCTATTGCTGAAACAATGATGACCAATTAAGCAAGAAAAGGTGCAAAAGGAAGCATAATATCCTGACCAAACACCAATGTCTATTTAAGTTCCAAGATGGACATCATATAAATTTTAGGAAGAGTGAGATTAAGGAATATGATAACCCCCATAGATGTGCATCATAGAATATTGAAATGGAATTGCTTTTATTTTTATCTACCCCAGTCAGCCAAAAGAAGAATATAAGCTATCTTTGTTTATTTAAATTTGATTTCACAAACTAATTTTACGAGCTCACATAAAATTAAGTTTGAAAGTATGGCCTAGATCCTCAAAAAGAAACAATATTCAGAACCTAAACTGAAAACCAACAAGGATAACTAATAGTGATATTCATCTAAATCAAACAATCTGAAGTTACATATATCTAACTTATCTGTGTACACGTGTAGTTAATATACTAATAAATATAGGTAAGTTTGGTGCATCACTCGAGAGGCATACAAGATCAAACCAAAGGATGAACAGAATATCAGGCAGGTCACCGTCTCCAGATGCTTAGTTCCTTAAAAGGTCATCAATTTCATTATTGTATGACATTCCCAAATCATCAAGCAGTGATGGTGCTAAAAAAACACTAATAAAGTTGCTACATTTGTAAAAGCTGTCACAGCTAGATAATGGAAGTTTTAACATTTCACATATAGGTGAAGTCCCGATCCATATCCAAAAAGACTGCATCTGTTATTAATTCAGGAGGCTCTCACCTCTTCCTATCTCGCATCCTAATGGAAATATTCAGGTCTATATTATGCATAGGTAGATAAGGAACAAGCAAAAGCTGCATATTTAGGGATAAGTATCTTCATTTTGTATAGTATTCCACTAGATGTAAATTGTTGTCATAGTTGCACTGTCAAAAATTCATATGCCTAGCGGCAGCCTAAAAGTGATTGGGAAAGTAAGCGTGCTCATCAATGCGTAGCATTGTTAAAAATCTGTTTCACATGTATACTCTGAATAATGAAATAGATATTGACATACTAATTGATAATACCGATGGGCTGGCAATTGTACTCGCAGTGAAAGACATCTTTAGGATGGACCATATGTAACCTGAAAATAAAACCATATGCAAAAGAACTAATTAGGCTACGAGAAAGCTAAAGATAAAGGAAGCATAATAACATAAAGTTGTAGGCTTTATTTTTTTCCCTTTATCCTTTCTTAAGGACATCATATGAGAATTCCTTTGCCGTTTCGAACAAACTGACACGAGTCTGCCAGAAAAACTTATAGATGGTACCGCAAACAATCCACATAAGAAAACAAATACCGAGGTTGTCCCTTGGAACTATATACTTGGAGTTTAGAAATCCCACTATCTTACGAAAGAAAAACAAGAAAACACAATCCAACTTCCATGGGTTTTACTAAAGCTGGAATTTTGCTGTTATAACAGCGGCCGTAACAATCAACCCTGAAACTAAACGCTTCAGATAAAATCAATCAATTCCACATGTTATCCATACATATTCAGCTGAAAACCTAAGATATAATTCATGCAGCTCAATTCAAGTCTTCCCAGTTGATTGAAGTCATATACCACTCAAATTACGAATCACAAAACAAAAGAAAAACCAAAAGCCATAAGGAGAGAAAACAGAGCATACCTCCCACGAATCAAGAACTTGAAGGGAAGCAGAAAAAGAATCAAAAACGTTACTGGGTTGGCAAAGAGAAAGGACTTGAACTGGGATCAAATGGAAGTGAAACTATGCACTCTCCGTCCTTTCTCAGGAAGAGGAGATTCTTCTGTCCCTACGTTTTCAAAGGAAAAACGCTTGCTCTTGAAACGTCTTTTTTTCTTTTTTTTTTTCTCTTCGTCCCCTGGCGTTTAACGAAACCCATATATGGTATTTAGCCCATTGGGCTTTCTTTACTGATGGGATAAATGCTAAACTCTGGAGGGTGGATTCTACCCTTTCATTTATAAAATTCTCCATAATTCCGTCGTGCTGGGCTTATCTAATACTCTCTTCGTCCCATTAAAATTGACCTACTTATTATTTTGGGATGTCCCATTAAATTTGACACTTTCTTTAAAAAGAAATTTTTTATTATATAATTTATTATAAAATAATCAATATACCCCACATATATTATATTTATATTCTTAGATTTGACATAAAGTATTATGGGACTCACATATTTTTTATTCTTATTATATTATATTATTATTATATTCTAATTTTTACTTTTACATAAAATATCGTGCCAAGTCAACCATTATCAACTTTAATGAGACGGGGGAGTACTATAGTTTATCTTTTTATTTGTGAGTTATTATATAAAAATAAATTTACTCCGAGCGCACTTTTTAGTCACGCATTTCTTTATCCAATATACACACGCCATTGAGCTTTCTTTACTGATGTGATGAATGCTAAATTCGTGGATTCCAATTTTGCTATGCAGAAGTCCCCTTTAATTTATAAAATCGAGAAATAATTTTATAGCACAAAATTTGTCTAATACAATTTATCTTTTTATTTGCGGGCTTATTGTACAGGAACAAATTTACTCAAAACATACTTTCTAGCCCCCGCGTTCCTTTGAGATATATGCCCCTCTACTAAAAAGGATGCATTTAAACCTGTTTTTACGATTATTCAACAGTTTGATTATTAGAAAGTTAAAGGATGACTTTGAAGAATCATCGTCAATTTCAGTATCACATGATACATATTGAAATATATGTCCTCTAAATTAGTTTTTTATGTAATTATTGAATTTATTAATAAATAATTTATTTTCAAAATTTGTTTGTGAATTTATATTTTATTTGTGTATAATCTACGTTTCGAATTGACACAATGTGTTTAAGTAAGTGACCCATGTAAATGGTGGTCTTTCACAGTAAGGTATGGATCACAGGTTACTTAACACATAAATATTTGTTCATAACCGATTGATTGATGAGAATGTGAATCTTATCATGTTTAGGTTATTGTTTTATAAATTCTAAATGAGAAATGACTTACCTTTAACCAGTGAATAATCCACTCACTTCATGAGCGTATTTCGAATACGGAAAAAAGGATCTGTAATAATAGTTTCTAAAAGTACTATTTAAAAGAAACCCAAACTATTACTGCTACAGAAGTATGTATTTTGATATGCTATAGTTAAGGTTTTTTTGTATAGCCGATATACTTGTATGTTGGGTATATGTGACTAATTAGTTAAGATAAACTTGTACAAGATAATTTTTGCGCTATATCGCCCATTGTGATTGTTCAAATTATCTAAATATCCAGAGCCCTACGAAACATGACTTGAATGTTTATTTTAGGGTAACTCCTCTTAGAAAGTGAAAACATTTCAGGAGTCGTGGATTATTAGGTTAGAGGTTTAAGGATAGTAAATATCTATTAGAGAGGTGTTAATACATTCCTCTTCTCTAAATGTACGGCGATGCGTAGAGGGGTATTTTAGTCATGATACATGTAAGTCGAAAACTTTACTAACGCAGCATTATCCTTGATGTCAATATTTTCTTATAGTGATATTAGAAAATATTTAAAACGTAAAATATAAATGTTTATATAGTAGGGGTATTTTGGTTATTTTAGTAGCTAAAACGATGTATCTTTTAGTCCCCGAAATAGCCCTTAAGTATTGACAGATTTGGGTTAAGGAATTGGTCTTAATAATTATGAGTTTTATTTTATTTTATTTAAGTAACCTAATTTATTATTAGACTAGAATAAAATAAAATATTCGAGAGAGTATATATTTTATCTAATTTAATTAGTTAATTAATTATTTAGGGCCCAAGACCCAAATTGAATAATTAAAAAATTAATCTAGATAGAAATTAAATAAAATGCCTGATATTTTACATTGGTCTATTTGGACTTATTAATTATTTATTGGACTGTTTAATGAAACTTAGAAAATAAATAATTGAGACTTATTATTTATGAGTGTTTAATTCTAAGAGTAAATAATTTTATTTTAATTTTATCCGATCCAATGAATAAAATCAAGGATAAAATAAAATTAAAATAATAATAATAATTTTTTAAAAAAAAAACATAGGATGGATACCATATTATTTGGCATAAACAGATGGCAAAAAGCATGGTACTTTTTGTTTTACGCTCTTGGTTTCTCTTTGCGATGGTATGAATAAAAAAGAAAAACATCCAAGGCCTTTTTTCCTTAGCTTGACTGTGATTTGCTTCACTGTGAAGATCTTTCACCGGCAGTGTAAAGGGTGACATTCCAGAAGTTTAAAAGCTTCGCATAAATGAGATGAAGTTGACATTTATAAGGATGTGATCCAATAGTTTCAAGCATTTTGGTACAGACATCTTCTTCGGTACCAATAAAATCATTCAAACATAGAGATAAATAGTTTCAATAATGCTCTGTAAATTATTTCGCTCTGTAAGTATATTTTCAGTTTCATATGTTTGCCATTTTCAGTGTTAGTTATTAAAATTAAAAAAAATTAATAATCAATAATCAATCATTACTAATGACAGGTCGAAAACTTAAATAGAACTGTAAATATTCATCCGTGTAAACTTTTTTTTTTTTAAGTATTAAATTTGTACAATAAAAATAAAAAATTTGTTCTATTTATATTTCAAAATAACAATATAAGTTTGAAAATACGATAATGATAAATATTCAACTTCTGTCACATGAAAAAATAATTGATTATTATTCTTATTTCATACTTCATAAGATTTGAATAATTGATTATTTTGTTAAAGATAAGACATCACAATATTTTAACAAATGAGTGAATTCGATAATGTTTAAAGATAAAATTAGCTGAGAGAAGGTTAAAAGTGCAACAAACTTTTGACTTTTGAATTATACCCAAACCTTAACACTTCACATTCAAATCATTCCTTATAAAATCTGTGAATTCATGGTAGATTCAAATCAAACTTTTTGAGCTGAGAATATAATGATTTTTTTTTTTTTAATTCTCGATCCTCGTTTTGGTTGGAAAGAGGAGAACAAAAGCAC
Organism: Voacanga thouarsii; assembly: GCA_026120185.1. Lineage (NCBI taxonomy): Eukaryota > Viridiplantae > Streptophyta > Magnoliopsida > Gentianales > Apocynaceae > Voacanga > Voacanga thouarsii. The sequence continues at coordinate 1,904,776 of JANUWF010001636.1, read as the reverse complement.
TAAAGTGAAAATTTTGTACCTGGGAAAGCTGCTCCCCCCCCCCTCCAGCCCCAAAAAAAAAAAATGAAAATTTGATATTTAAATAAACGACATTCATATTTCCAATATTGTATAATCTTTATACATCAAGGATATGTTACGAGTATTTCTTGAATTTTTCTTATTACACCTTTTTTATTATAAAAGAAGAGGAAAGTCCTATAATTTTATAACATCTGTATTGCTAAGATTGTTTTGCTAGCGTAAATTAATTAAATAAGTTATTTCTATCTTAAAAAACAAACTCGTTTTGAATTATTATTTTTTATTTATTTTAATAGTGCTCGATTTCGAATCCTACCCTCGAACTTACTTTGAGATGAGATTATGGGGTGTGTCCTACACCCTTAGTGGTTCACTCAATAATATCTAATGAATTTATATTTTACTCCTTACATATAATATCTCAATTATAATAATAAAAAAAAGTAATTTGATATTTTCACATAATCTTTTAATTATAATTTTAAACACTTTATAAAGTGAACAAAAAATTTGTCTTTCCTCCCTCTTTGTACTATGCCTATCATATTGTATTATCATACTCTTCCTAAAATGAAATAGTCCTCAAGTCACTACCCTCACTAGTCCATGTGCTTGAACGGTAAATTGGGAAAAAATTTTAGAGGCACTCTTGTATACATATTTTTAATATTTTAAATAATTATATTACGTATAAATTACACAATAAATATTATATAATATTATAAATTTATCAAAATATAATATAATCACTTAAAAGTTTAGTATACACTCTGTTCACCTAAAATTTTCCCATGGGAAATAGCAGCAGGACATGGTAAGCCAAATCATAATTAAAGTAATCAACGTTTGACCAAACTCATAGGTCCGGCACGGGAAGCTAGTGGACTTCATAGCTGTAGCTTCGATTGAAGAATTCTGGAGTCTCGTTGCCATTAGCCCAGCACACTCCTGGCCGGTGGTCATTCTTGCAGATCTCTCTCCCTTCACTCACTCTCCAACTCAATATCAGTGCACAGCAGACCATATTTCAGGCTGCTCTTTGCCTCAAGTCCAATATTATCACTGCTCTTCTGTTCTCTTCTCTTCCCGTTTCATTTCACATCTGATATATTTATTGCATCCTAAAAGTTCCTACTTTTTAGCAATCATTAGTATTATCTTTTCATCGCAAGGTGTAGGATCCGTTATTTAATCACTGTCATCTTTCCGATCTAAATACTTATTGGCTTGCTGTTTTATTTAGGATTAGCAATGGTTTGGGTCAGAATCAGAAATAAAGTTTTGACCTTTTCCAGATATTTAGTGGCAATGTACACGTGAATCCTCGATCGTTCGGGAAAGTAATTCCACCTTTCAATATTTGCTTGCTATCAGGCAGATACTCTGCTCTTTCTGCAGTATATTCTTAGTAGTTGCTATATTTTGATTGCGTACAAGAATCTCTGCTGGATTATCTGGGATTTGTTATCTGGGTTGGCGTTTGGACTGTTCTTTGTTTGCCGCATGAAAATGGATTCTTGCTGTGCCACTATGAAAGCCAATGCACATCCTGCGCAAATCAGCAAGGTTTTTGATGTAGAACAAAAGGCTTTTTGGGGCCAGAAGATCAAGGGAAGTTTCAAAAACAAGACATTTGGCACCAAGTTGCGTGAGAGCTTCAGAGGTGTAGGTAGGGTCCAGAAGATCAAGCCCGCTGTTGCTTTCTCTATTTTTACACAAGATATAAACAGAGAGATTTTGGTGAGGATCTTCATCCTGTTCTTGATAATCTTTTTTAACCTTTATTAATGTTATTTTACTGGAACTGCTTGATGAGAATACTCTTCTGTAATCTAATTATTTGTCATATGTTTCTCATGCTTTGTTGCGTTGTTGTTCATATTGGTTTTAGACATGGGAAGAACCATTGTTTGAGGATGATCACCATACGGTAGATCCTAAGAGTGTAGCTTCGATCATCCTGGGTGGAGGTGCAGGAACTCGCCTTTTTCCTCTCACCAGCAAAAGAGCTAAACCGGCAGTAAGTGGGACGATATTCATCATTGTGTACACAAAATGGTCTGTTGCGCAAAAAGTTGACTCTGAGGATTAATCACCAAAAAATAATTAAAGAACTTGTTATTCTAATGAGCCAATACAAAAGAATCAGCACTGGACCACTGAAGTTGAACGTATTTTGCATGGATGAATTTGGGACTTAATTAAAATTGATCAAACTCTTGATCTGAATTTTGTGTCCATTTCGTGTGAAACGCAGGTTCCAATTGGAGGTTGCTATAGGCTAATAGATGTACCAATGAGTAACTGCATCAACAGTGGCATTCGGAAAATTTTCATTTTGACTCAATTCAATTCCTTTTCCCTAAACCGTCACCTTGCTAGAACTTACAATTTTGGGAATGGTGTAAATTTTGGAGATGGATTTGTAGAGGTATGCCTATATCTTTTTCAGTAAACTAGAAGTAATAATACTAGTTTCTGAAACTCATACCTCGTCAGTTTCTAAAATAAAGTAACTTGTAATTTGTGGAGGTGTTTTAGGATAAGAGAAGGAAAAATCTTAATGCCAATGAGATTCCCCTCCGTTTGCCTATCAGAAAACATAATAGAAAAAGAGAAGTACGAGAAATTGATAAATAGTACCATCAAATGATTTAAAGCCAATTCTATCTGGAAACCAGGTTCTTGCTGCAACTCAGACACCAGGGGAAGCAGGCCAAAGGTGGTTCCAGGGTACTGCAGATGCTGTTCGGCAATTTATATGGGTATTTGAGGTGCGTATTGGAATCAGTCACCATCAGACAGTAACTCTTTTCAAACCATTAATATTGGTCTGAAATGGTTTTTGTAGGATGCCAAGACCAAGAATGTTGATCATATAGTGATTTTGTCTGGTGATCATCTTTATAGGATGAACTACATGGACTTTGTTCAGGTATCTGTTAATTTTTTGCTACATGTTGTATCTAATCGATTCTCCCTTGATTATAAAGCTTTACGTTACTAATACAAAATGTGCTTGCAGAGACACATAGATTCAGATGCTGATATTACAGTCTCCTGTGTACCCATGGATGACAGGTCCGTATTTCTTTTTTCTGAAATTAGAGATAGTTAAAGCCCACCATGAAGGACATCTTCTTGTCCTTTTAAGGTGAGAATAAATTGTAAGATGCAAAACTGCCTTCCTTGTCTTTTTCATTGTCTAGAGAACATTCATAGATGAACTGAAGAGAGCATTAAGTTTTCTCATTTGTTAATTTTCTGAAAGTAATCTCCAACTAGGTTCAAGACTTGTATTTTCATTTTCTTATTCTTCCTGACAGTCGGGCTTCAGATTATGGACTGATGAAAATTGATGAGACAGGCCGTATCATCAACTTCTCTGAGAAACCCAAAGGCTCATCTTTGAAAGCGATGGTATTTAAATTTAATCAACCTCTTTCTTGTCCATAGTGGTCCCTATTTGATATTTTGGACTTGAGTGGATCTCTGGTTCACTTTGGTATCCACATTGCTATGCATTTCAAGTTATTTATCTTAGGATGTGGCTTGTGATTTTAATGTTTTATTGCTCTGCAGCAAGTTGACACCTCTCTTCTTGGACTTTCTGAGAAAGAAGCATTGCAATATCCTTACATTGCATCAATGGGTGTTTATGTCTTCAAAACTGATGTTCTATTGAAGCTGCTAACTTGGAAATATCCTTCATGCAATGATTTTGGTTCTGAGATAATTCCTTCAGCTGTGAAGGATCACAATGTTCAGGTAAATGGAACTTGTATCTTTTTAATTTGTACATCTTCTACTTGCATTTGGTCAAATGAGTGGACACTGGTCATAATATTTTACTCTTTTTTTTTTTTTTTTTTTATCTGGTTCTTTCTGTTCTCAGGCATATTTGTTTAGGGATTATTGGGAGGACATTGGAACAATAAAGTCTTTTTTCGATGCCAATTTGGCCCTAGCAGAGCAGGTGATTTCCATCTTTATGAGAATAATTTCCTGCTGTAATTCTCCATTAAATCAAAAAGTGAATGTTGGGGTCCAAATTTTGGTGAATAAAGAAATGCCCTTGATAGTTGGTATACTTTGTTTCTGAAATGACATGCATGGATGGAGAAAGTGCAGATGAGCTCTCATCTGCAGGTTTTAAGAGTATTTCATAATAAACAAAGAGAAGTGGATCAAAATACAAAATCCTTGTGCTTAATTTGATAATTGTTTTTTTTTAGCACTTGAATAATGCCTGACTTGGTACACTGTAATATTTATTATTGGATAGTATTGAACTGTTCGTCCTAAATGTGAAACATTCCTTTTGGCAGCCTCCAAAGTTTGATTTTAATGACCCAAAGAATCCATTTTATACATCTCCAAGATTCTTACCCCCAACAAAAGTTGAAAGATGCAGGGTAAGTGGTTAAGCTTCGATGTTTGCCTAGAGCATCTTATTCTTGTCCAACTAAGAGTTTATTGGTCTTTCTCAGATTGTGGACGCAATAGTTTCACACGGTTGCTTTCTACGGGAATGCAGTGTCCAGCACTCTATAGTGGGGGTGCGGTCACGCTTAGATTATGGTGCAGAGCTGATTGTAAGTCATTTGACTAATCTCTTCTTCTGGCTCTCTTTTAGCAAGACATCAGTAGCCTTTCAATGTGGGATTGCAATGGATCGGAGAAGGCAATCTAGAATTTCAAGATGTATAGAATATATGTTCTACGTAGAATTACTCCTTTAGGTTGCTGAATTTCTAAAGTTAAATGTAGAGGATAAATTCTTAGAGCCACACATGCATTTCCAATAGTTATCTTTGGTTGATATCTAGAATTGGAACAGGGCTATTTACTTTAATTGCACTTTCATGAAGAAACTTCCATATATTTTCTTGGAAGTAAATTCGGGCGCGTTGTTACAATTGTGTATTTACTATCGATTTTCTTTTTCTCCAAATTTCAGGATACCATGATGATGGGTGCTGATTATTATCAAACAGAACCTGAAATTGCTTCATTATTGGCTGATAGGAAAGTTCCCATTGGTGTTGGGCAGAACACGAAAATCAGGTACATAAAAGGAACTAACTAAGCTGTCGTTTGAAATGCAACGCACTGGCAAAAAGGAAAAAAGAAGAAAGAAGAAAAGGGAAAAAGAATTTTCACCATTTGAATGTTCAATCAATCATTAGCCCAGTACAAGTATAATTGACCTGTAAGTTATAGGTGAACAAAATCATAAGCAAATCTGTACTGTTGATGTTCAAGCTACTAATGATTTTCTTTTGTGATTTGTCATGAAGAAACTGTATTATTGACAAGAACGCCAGGATTGGACAAGATGTGGTCATTGCAAATAAGGATGTAAGAATCATATCTTTTATACACAACTAATACTGGCTATTTGAATCTAACATGTGCATATGGAATGATATTACATTTCAATGGATTTTTCAGGGTGTTGAAGAGGCAGATAGGGGTGAAGAAGGATTTTACATCAGAGCTGGAATCACAGTCATACTGAAGAATGCAACAATCAAAGACGGAACCATCATATGAAAATGTTAAGTGCCTTGCATAATCGATTACAAGCATCCAATAAGGTTTATCTTTGTATATATACCACAGTACGTTTTTTCTGGATTTTGAAACTCTTTTACCTCGGTTAGTACAATGTAGTTCCTGAATAAAAGCATCCATTAGTTAAGGCCATGGCTGCCATGCTGCTAATTTAGCTATGATGTTTCTCCTCAACTGTCTTAAGAAATAAGCAAGTCATGTAAATGGCCCAAGTGCAAGCACCTACTCATTTTGTTAAGGATATTTGCTGTTTAGATTCCCAGAATTACCGCCATTCTTGCCCATCTTATTCTTCCATTTCGTAATGTTCTGGAGCCTAGCATACATTTTCCGGATCTTGTTTAGTTTTTGTGATTGTTGGGTGATTATGTTGGCTGTTGAAAGGCTTTCGCTTAAGATAATCTCATAGCCATCTCGAAAAGAGTCCATCCCTTCTTTTAGCAGTTGCCAAAACAAGCCACCTGCTGCTGTACCTCCACCACTAGCTGAAGAATAAATTGCTGAATACACAGTATCAAACAGTAAGTCTCTCTGATGCACGCTAAAACCAGGTTGTTTAGATGATTTTCCGAATTCTGTGAACAGAAGTGGCTTATGAAGAACGTTCTCTGCATCCTCAATGTGACTGTTGAGCCAATTTCTCAAAAAGGATAGTTGGACATCCTCACCTTGGTTAATCAACCTGCGAAGTACATAACCAAAATTAAGAAATTTTTGTATGTAGAGATATTCTTGATCTGGTGTGCAAGGATTTCATTTTCACGTGACATTTACCATTGACCTGGGTACGAGTGAACTGTGGCAAAATCAATGTCCGCAATTTGATTATTTGATATAAAATCTGTTCCTACTTGAAAATTTGGATTGGACTGCTGCCTCTGAGCGCTTGATGGCCCATAAAACCCCTCAAGTCCAGCTTCCAAGAGGTGATTACTGTCTATGGACTTCAAGTGGGAGGCCATTTCCTGGATCCAAGCCTGAGAGACAATTTCAAGGAGTAATCGTAATGCAGGCTTTCTTCTTGGTAAAATTTTATGTTGTAGGAGATTGGTAAAGAAGGTGGCCCCGATTGGAACAAGAATAATTACAGTAGTAATTGGAATGATTGATTCCTCAACGGTTTCTAAAGGCGGGGTCCTTGTTCGTCTTCCTTTTCAGTATTCAAAGTTTTCAATAAAACGTCTAGTTTATGATTTCTAACAGATTCTCTTACCCTATCCTTCTGCCCTAGAATTCTGGTGGGTGGATTTGGAAATGTTTGAAAATGAACGATTTGTTAAGGGCACACTCCTGGCTCCATCTGGTAGATAGGTGACCCTCTAACTAATGACTAGCTCAGCTATGGAGCTACATGCATATGGCCACGACCAGACTCTCATAGAATTCATGCAACATTTCCTACCAGAAATGCACTGTGTGGTCCGTGACTTGTTTTAGGTCCTCTGGCCAATGAAAGCCAAAATGTCTTCATTTTCAGTGACCTCTCTGAAGAAGGCGAGGGATGGTTTTCTTTTTCTGGCAAAAGTAAAGCAACCACAGAAAACACAGCCAGCCACCCCCTTAAATAGTCACATTCCTAAAGTCTTTTGTATGGCAGAGGACAGGCCTATACATATTGCGACTATCAAGATTGACAGGGTATTGTAACTTTAAGAGAAAAGAGAGGTAACGAGTAATCTGTGACCTGTATGGTTTTTCCAGACGGGTCTGTGGCGCATCTTGGCTCATTCATGAGTTCCCAGGCCATTATTGTTGGATCATCCTTGTAAGCTACTCCCGTGATGCTGTTTTGTCTTGTAAGAACTGCCTGTTGGATCATGCTTGTAAGATCTTTATGTCTCTTTAATTTTCAACGCTATAACCAATTACTAATCCAAACTGATTCTTACACAGTTTAACATTGGCAAATGCAAAAGAGATTAGAGACTTTTAATGAGAAATGGATATCAAGGGAATTGCTTAATCCGCATATCATACGAGGGTAAGACAGATGCCATTATTAGCCTGTGATATGTAGCTGACCTTTATATGGTCTTTGTAGTAGTTTTTCACAACATCATTCGTGAAGAAATCATCCTCAGAAGTCAAGTGCTGCCTTTTACTCCTTGCCCAGTCCACATACTGCTTCTTTCCTCCATATTCTTCATAGTTGTTTACCAAGCTCAGAATTAGCTTTATTCCATAGTTCCTCGCTTCAGAGATAACAAAATCCAATCCCTTCAAAGAAAATCAAAAAGAGACCATTTATACCAGATAGTTCAAGCTTAGAAGAATGTAATGACAGAAGTTAAAATATGACACCGACAAGTTCCAGAGAATTAAGGCTGACCCGAAACATCTGTTCATTGTAGGAACCAGGTGAATACTGCAAAGGAGAATATCCACCATCACTGAAAGCCCATGTTCTTGCTACAGCAAGGCCATGGTTTGCTGCTTCTTGAAAGGCAGAAGACACTTTCTCTCTCTGAGATTGGTCAGAGGCAAAATACATCAACCAGTAAGCATTGAACCCATTTGCATAGAATGGACTACCATTCAACAAAAACTGTACTCCCTGAGTTGTGATGAACCCATCACCCACTGAAGCACAAAGAAAGATTCTCAGATCACGGATGAAGAAAAGGAAAAAGAAAACAAGACTACACTGCTTCTTCATCTTCCTCTATCAAACCAATGCGCTCAGGGCAAGAAAAGCAGAGTTATAAAGAGAGCAATTTACACCCGAAACTGTCTTATGAAGTTGATGTTTTATAGAGGGAAGATGGAAGCATTTCCTACTATCTCTATTAGGCCGAAAGTGGTCCTAATTAGCAGCAATTTTCTTTCGTACTTACTTGTACGCATTCATGCAAACGTCGCTTACAATCTTGTTCTATGATTTGTGATATCTTTAGTAAGTGTTAGATAATTCGAGGAATCAATGCTAAGATTGTGCTCTATAATCTGCGTGGATAATCTAAATGATATCGACAAAACATCTGTCATGTACCTATGGAATTAAGATTAGATCGTTGAGTTCATATAGATTGCATCTGCCAATTTTATTTCCAAAGTGACTGCAACCTAACATTCGTGACCCTCCTTGACACACAATTGTTTCACAACATCCTTTTGTGCCTTCGAAAAAATGATAAATGTTATATATTTTTCTTACATAGTAAATGATAAATAATAAATAAAAAAGGACTCTTTTTCATAAATAAATGTTGTAGTATGAATCTCGGTTTCTTGTTTAGTTTTACATTGTTATTCCATAAAAAAAAACACAGATATGTACAACTGTAAATTAAACAAAATTATTACTAAGTGAATTTTAACTGAATATACTCTCAAAAAATCGATTGTGAAACTAATAACATCTAAAAGTCAACTACTTGTAACTGTTCTTATTCAACCAAAATGAATATCTCAAATTAATAATAAATTTTTAAGTCTATTTTTATTTTCTCTTCGTACTTTTTTTTATCAAACATTGGCATGGATTCAAAGCTCAAACAATTGTAGAGGAAATATTAAAAGACGACTATAAATGTTTTTGTTTGATAAGTATAACATATGAGGTTTTCTATTTGAAATAAGGACAATTCTTAAATGGATCGAATTTATGTAAATTGAATACTTTAAAGAGTTGTATCACATAATTTTTATTGTACAAAACATAATTCTTTAATACAGTCGGTCCATATAGACTAAGTTCACACTAGAATTTTTCTTGAAATAGATGGAATCGAGTTTCTTTCACATTTGAAGTTGAAGGTTGACAATGGCAGCACAATTTGAATATTAGGCCCTGTGTGAGTGCGCGTGTTTTTTTTTTTTTTTTTTTGAACTTTACCCATTTAAGATTTGAAGGGTATGATAGTTTCTCTATTTACCTTACACTTTTGCCTATTGTGTAATTAGTTTGGTTTTATTAATGAAATAATTTACTTAACAAAAAAACAATAAAGATTAATTTCTGCCATTAAATTTAAAGATGAAAACGGCTAGTAAAATATGTGCAAATTTTGAGATTCTCCTTTTACAATTTATTGATATGTCCTCGCCAATTTCATTAATCAAAATGTACCAAGTGATTAGAGTTGTTAAAAAAGAAAAAAAAAAAAAAACCCCAACATTCACAAACAAAATCTAAGCTTGTCAATCAATCAAATTTATTCATAAATATTCAAATTCATTTGATTATTACACAAAAATTATTAATAATTATATGTAATTTATTTAATTTTTCTTTAATGTTTATATTATTACTATTATTTATACATAAACAATATTTTAAAACTAAATTTTAATATTAATAGTGTTTTTATTTTTTTAAATAAAATATGAAAATAAACGAACTCAATTTTGAATAATTTGAACTTAAATATTGATCAAATAGATGTAATACTCAATTAATTCGTATTCAATTATAACTTTACACATGATTAAATAACAATATCTCAACCTTTTGCAATTTGCTTATGGTGGTTTTTATCAAATTACATAATACCTTGAATTAGAAGAGTGTTGTAAATACATTAGTGAAAGTTGTGAATCCACTAATTTCATTAGTGAAAAAATGTATATGGATATCTACCATTAACACCACTAATATATATTAGTGGAATTAGTAGAAATAGATGATTAACTCCACTAACTTTGCTAATAGAGCTCTATTTAGAACCCTTCCCCAAACTTGAGACATATACCAATTGTGAGAGAATTATTGGAGAAAATTGTAAGAAAAAAGAAAAAGAGAAGTTTGAAAAAATTATTGTACAAATAATAGTTAAAGATTTATTGTGTGTAAATTTTATTTTGACACTATCAAAATTTTATAACACGTTATCAGTACGAGTCTCTGTTATTTCCAAATTTAGAAAATTAAAGTACGAGTTTTTGCCGTTACAAAAGTTAGAAGACTAAAAGTACGCATTTATTGATCCCTATGACTAACCTTACTAAACTCGAATTTGTAATCATTGATATTTCTGGAAAAAAATTATATGTCATGAGTTCTCGATGCAGAAATGCATCTAAATACCGAAGGCTTTAGTGAAACTATTAAAGGGAAAAAAAATAGTGCATCTACCCAACAAAAGGCCAAAATTTTAATTTTTATCCCCCGTCATCTCGACAAAAATTTAAAAATGGAATATCTTATCGAAAAAGATTCAAATGTTTTGTGGATAAATTTGAAAGAAATATTTGACCACTTGAAGATGGTCGTACTACCAACTACACAGTATGAATGGTTACACCTGAGGTTGCAAGATTTTAAAATTGTGAATGAATATAGCTCCATCATGTATAAAATTACATCTCAATTAAAATTATGCGAAAAAAAAGTTACTGATAAAGATATGTTGGAAAAAAATATTTTTCACCTTTCATACTTCAAATATTGTCCTGCAACAACAATATCGAGAAAAATAATATACAAAATTTATTGATTTAATTACTGCCCTTCTCATTGTAGAGAAAAATAATGAGTTATTATTGAAAAATTACAAATCCAGACCAACTGGCTCAACAGCATTCCCAAAGTAAATATTGTTGGCTCCAACAGAATGCATAGTCATAGTCGTGGCCGTGGTCGTAGTTATAATCGTGAACACGCTCGATATTTTTCTTATCACAGTAATAACCAAATTGTGAGAAATACTGGTCACCTGAAATGGGAAAGAAAAGATAATAAGGGAAAAGAAAAAAATGTAAGAAAAATATGAGGATAAATGTTATAGATGTAGCATGAAAAGTCATTGGTCACGTAATTGTCGTACGACCAAACATATAATAGAATTATATCAAGTTTCATTGGAAAAGAAAAATAAAAATATTGAAGCAAATTTTTCTCAACATCCAATTAATGATGCTGACGACGATGCTATTGATCTAGAAGATCTTTATATCAATATTATCCATATGAATGTATCTGATTTTTTCAAACACCCAGACGATAAGATAGACCATTTAATTGGTGATGGTAGTGTCCAAAAGAATTAATGCATCACCCTGATATTTTTTTGTAAATTTTTATTATATTCTAATAATATTTACGTTTACACATACATATTTTTGTTCAGATGGCTATTTTTAATAATGATGTATGAATTATTGATAGTGGAACTACACACACCATACTCAAAAATAAAAAATATTTTTCTTATCTCAAAATGGGAGAAATAAATATTTATACTATAAACAGTACTACAAATTTGATTGAAGGCTCCGAAATAACTAGTATATTGTTGCCTAAAGGAATAATAATTAATATTGATAAGATATTATTTTCCTCAAAATCTAGAAGAAATTTATCGAGTTTTAAATATATTCGTATAAATGGGTATCATGTTGAAACAAATGAGGAAAATGGTATTGAGTATCTTTATATTACTCAAATTTATTTGAGTAAGAAATCTGTATTAAAAAAATTACCATATTTTTTTACTAGCCTATAATTTTACAAAAATATATACAATTGAAATTCGTCATCTAGTAAATCAAAAGTTTATTGATCTTACTACTTTTAGCATTTGATATAACCGGTTAAGTTATTCGGGATTTACATAATGAGAAAAATAATTTAAAATACACATAGTCATCAATTAAAAAACAAAAAATATTGACATTAGAAAAATTTTCATGTGTTGCATGTTCCCTGGAATTATTAAACCATCACCAGTAAAAATAAGAGTTGAAAGTCCTATATTTCTTGAATGGATTTAGGGAGATATTTGTACACCTATTCATCCACCATGTAAACCGTTCAAATATTTTATGGTCTTAATTGATGCATCATTCCGATGGTCAAATGTGTGTTTATTATCTACTCGTAACCTGGTGTTTGCGAGATTATTTACTTAAATAATTAAATTACGAGTATAATTTCTTGATCATCAAATTAAAAATATTTGTTTGAATAATGCTGGTGAATTTTCATCACATACTTTTGATGCATATTGCATGTCAATTGAGATTAATGTTGAACATCATGTAACTCATGTTCATACACAAAATGATCTTACTGAATCTTTTATTAAAATATTATAATTAATTACTAGACCATTATTAATGAAAACAAATTTCTCAACACCTGCCTGGGGACGTGCTATTTTATATGCTGCAACACTTGTACGTATAAGATTAATTAGTTATCATAAATTCTTTCATTTGTAATTAGTTTTTTATTTAGAATCAAATATTACTCATTTAAATTTTTTTTGATGTGTTATATATGTTCCAATTACACCAAACCAGCATACAAAGATGGGTCCTCAAAGAAAAAAATGGGATATACGTTAGATATGATTTTTCCTCTATTATCATGTATATTAAACCTTTGACAGAAGATGTATTCACAGCAAGATTTGTTGATTGTCATTTTGATGAATCATTATTCCTTAAATTAAAGGGAGAACATAAATAGTATAAGAAAGATCTTGCTTGGATAATATCATTAAATTATCTTGATTTGTGCATAAGCGCGTGTGAACTTTAAGTTTAAAAGATAATTTATTTGCAAAGCATTGTAAATCAAATGTCATATACTTTTGTTGACTTCAGAAGAGTAACAAAATTACATATTCTAACTATAAATACTTCTATTCAAATTGAAGTCCCAACAGAATAAAAGATTATACCTATAACTATTGAGTCAAAAGCATGCCAGAAGTGTGGCCGACCTCTTAGTTCTAAAAATAAAAATCTTCGAAAGAAAAGGGGATTAAATGATCCAAATGATCATATTGAAGAAAAGAATGATAAAAATCAAGAGAGAACTGATAATAAAGTAAAAAAATCATAAGTTGATGAAAGTAACACTGAAATACCTATCAATTATACCACTTTCGGTAGAAGTTAGAATCGAATAGAAACAGTTATTGACAATATGTTTGCATACAATATATTTTTTTATATTACACAAGATAATGATGATCCTGAACTAATATCAATTGATGATGTCGGTATAGAAAAGATTGGCTACAATGGAAAGATGCAATTCAATCGGAGTTAAATGTACTTACAAAACGTGAAGTTTTCGGACCTGTTATCCAAATACCAGAAGGTGTAAAATCTGTTGGTTACAAATGAATATTTGTGTGAAAATGCAATGAAAATAAAGAAATTGTGCAATATAAAGTACAGTTAGTAGCCCAAGATTTTTCACAAAGATCAGGTATTGATTATGATGAAACTTATTCTCCTATTATTGATACTACTACACTTCGATATCTTATCAATTTGGTAGTATATGAAAAGATAGATATGCACATATTAGATGTTATCACTGCTTACTTGTATAGAAATTTAGAAAATGATATTTACATGAAAATCTCTTTAGGATTGCACATGCCCGAAATATATAAATATTATCATTGTGAAAATTATTCCATCAAATTACATAAATCATTAAATGGCCTGAAGCAATCTGAGTGTATGTGATTCAATCATCTTAGTGAATATTGATTGAAGGCAAGATTTAAAAATGACTAAGTATGTCCATGTGTTTTTATTAAGAAATATAATTCTAAATTTGTGATATTAACTATATATATTGATAATATTAATCTTATTGGAACTTTAGAAGAGCTCAAATAAACAATTGATTATTTAAAATGAAAATTCAAAATCAATAATTTTGGTAAAACTAAATTTTGCCTTGATTTACAAATTGAATATCTGAAAAGTGGAACATTTATTCATCAATCAACATATACAACAAAAGTTCTAAAAAGATTTTACATGGACAAAGCATATCCATTGAATATTTCAATGATCGTCCAGTCATTAAATGTGAATAAAAATCCTTTCTGACCTCAAGAAGATGATGAAGAATTCATTGGTCCTGAAGTACCATATCTTAGTGTAATTGGTGCATTTATGTATCTTGCTAATAACACACGACCTGATATTGCATTTGCTGTCGATTTATTACTAATATTTAGTTCTTCACCAACACGACGACATTAGAATGGAATTAAACAAGTCATACGATATTTCTAAGGTACAATTGATCTCGAATTATTTTATTCAAATAAAGTCAGTCCAACATTGATAGATTATGCAGATGTTGATTATTTATCTGATTTACATAAAGTACGTTCTCAAACGAGTTATCTATTCACGTGTGGAAATACTGATATATCATGGCATTTTACAAAACAATCTATAACAGCTACTTCTTCAAATCATGCTAAAAATTATAGCCATTCATGAAGTAAGTCGAGAATGTGTATGGTTAAGATCAGTGATTCATTATATCCCAAAAAATTATAGATTATCATCTAGAAGAGATATTCCAACTCCTCTTTATGAAGATAATGTAGCTTGCATAACTCAATTACGAGAAGGATATATTAAAGGAGATCGGACAAAACATATTTTATCAAAATTCTTCTTTACTCATGAACTCCAAAATAAATGTGAAATTGATGTGCTACAAATTTGGTCATGTGACAACCTGACAAATATTTTTACGAAGAT
Organism: Voacanga thouarsii; assembly: GCA_026120185.1. Lineage (NCBI taxonomy): Eukaryota > Viridiplantae > Streptophyta > Magnoliopsida > Gentianales > Apocynaceae > Voacanga > Voacanga thouarsii. The sequence goes on along the minus strand of JANUWF010001636.1, from coordinate 1,889,707 downwards.
TTTACCGACTGTAAAATTTGAGAAGTTAAGATATAAAATCGGTATGCGTCGATTCAAAAATTTAAAAGGATCATCTCATCAGGGGGAGTAATAAGCATATATATAAAATAATGTACTATTTTTCCTTCATTGCCTTTTTTTTACTGAATTTTTATCTAATAAGGTTTTAACGAGATATATTTTTTATATGATGAATATCTAAGGGGGAGTGTTGTGAATATATTAGTGGAAGTTGTGAATCCACTAATTTCATTAGTGAAAAAATATATATGAATATCCACCATTAACATCACTAATACATATTAGTGAAATTAGTGAAAATAGATTATTAACTCTATTAACTCCACAAAAAGAACTCTATAAATAGAGCTCTTCCCTAGGTTTGAGACATATACCAATTGTAAGAGAATTGTTAGAGAAAATTGTGAGAGAGAAGTTTGAAAAAATTATTGTACAAATAATAGTCATAGATTTATTGTGTGTAAATTTTATTCTAATATTGTCAAAATTTTATAATAAATAGTTTATTTTTTCTTGATAAAAGAATTTGTAATTACTATCAAAAGGTGCACATTAGGTAAATTTTAGTGCATTTGTTGCAGCATAGAGTTAATTGATATAAGAACACCATTAATTTTCATGAGTTGCATTTTTGTTTTTAGGGATTGTATATATTGATTAAGCATTCAAAAGTAATACTGAAAGTCTTGTTTACTTTTGATTACATTACTTAATTTTGAGCCTTTTCACAAAAAAAAAAAAAAAAAAAAGAAGATCATCTGACCCTATTTCATAAAGGGGAAATAAATATGCATTTCATAGAGATCACCTCTACTTCCAACCTTTATAGAGAAAAATAAGTTCGTATTTCATCTTATTCCATCTACCTCTTCATTTAACCAACACATTTAATTCAAAATTTATATCCCTTATTATTTTCCTATCTGCCTTTTAACCGCGTAGACTAAATCCATACTCCCACTATTTCAAAATAAATATTAATTTTGTAAACTTCTCGTGTGTTTAAATTATTTATTATTTTATAAAATAAAAATATATTTATCATCTTTTTTAAAATGTATTTTGTCATTTATTATTCTATTAAATTATAATATTAATTATTTTTAAAATTTTAAAATAACTTTATACTCTCTCTGTTTCAAAATATTTGTTCACGATTTTTTTTTTTACTTCAAAATACTTGTTCATGTATATATTTCTAAAATTAATGATTAGTTTCTTCTCATTTTACCTTTATTTATTCTAAATTAACTACACAATTTTCTAAAACTATTTTTTCTTCTTACTTCTTAGATATTTTCACTAACCAATAGCTATTATGTTTTTAATATAAATAGAATAGAAATTTTATCTAAATTGTAGTATTATTTTCAATACATTTAATCTGTGTATAAATGGTTTCATGAATAAGTATTTTAAAACGAATGAAATAATTTATAACAAAAGTAATTTAGTTCTTTTGTGAGTCGGAGAAAGTTTGCAGTTACTACTAAAATTTTTTGCAAACCTCTCTGAGATAAATAGTCTTTTTTGTGCACTTCTAAATGTGAAGTAAGTCTCCGTATCTTATTAGTAAAGCGGAATACTTGAAATTCAACCACCCCTCTCTTTCCTTCTTTAGAAATAGCCGAAATGAATGCATTTTTTACCATAAAAGATTTTCCCTCTTCCACTTTTATAGATATGGAGTTTACCAATGAGTAATAATAATGTAAATACCCAACCCAATTGATTTTGGGTCTGGTATTTTAACCGACCCATAGAGTGATTTTTTTTTTTTTATTATTATGGCCCATGAGATAGCTCAAGGTTTTAGGGGTCACGAGGGATTTAATTAAATTGAGTGATGTGTTTGTTATTTAGTATTTTTAAAAGTTAAATATACGTTTTAACCTAAACGACGTTATTTGGTTTTATCATCAGTTGGCCAAAACGATCATTCAAGGGTTCCAGACTCTGGGGAAGAAAACTCGGATTTGCTTCAATCGTGAAGGTGAGTATTATTGGCTTCGACTATTAATTTTGTTAGAGGTTGAGGAGTAAATATTAGGAGGTTCTCTTCGTCTTTATTTTGGAATTTCAGATAATAGGGTTAATTGATTCATGGGGTTTTAGTTCCGTAAATTGATATTGGTATTGCGTAGTTTGATATTAGAGAACGATTGTGTGGAGCGATTAGTTTGGATTGCAGATACTAGTCTGACTTTTGAGGTAAGTGGTTCAGGCATCCTCTGTTTTTCGAAATATTCTACAATTTGTATTTTCCGTATAAAATTTGAGAAGTGAGTTTGGTTATTTTATTTTGATTTTGAATTATAGTATTATGTGTTTTATGTGTGATATGTGTTTAATGGCTCATGAGTTAGAAGGAGGGGAGGAAGAACATGTTCTAAAATTCGTTTGTTTGACTGAAATCCCTCTCAGTCAATAAGAAATATAAGTTTGGCCTCCTGACGGGATAAACCGTCAGGACTGATATCAGTGATCATTTTCCTAATTTGAGATTCATGAGCCTTTGTTTGTTGTGTCTTCAGTTTTGATCATGATGTTGGGGAAAAAAAAATCGAAACAAGATGGAGTCGCCGTTCACTGTTCACGGTTGTACTATTCATGCACTGTTCACACTGTCACTGTTTACGCACTGTTCACCACTGATTTCATGTGATGGGTTAAAAAAAAAAAGAAAATCAAATTATTTTTTTTATATTATTTCCTTTGTATGGTTGTGGGTCTAACTCATTTTGATCTAAAAATTTAAATTAAGCTAATTAATTTTATTTTATAATGAAATCATATTTTATTTCGACTTTATTATTGTTATTGAAATGGTAGTTCATGTTATTTAATATTAGACTAAATATTATACCATTTGTATATATATATATATATATATATATATATATATATATATATTAAAAAATATTCAGTTCATCTAATTGTTAGGTACTATTCGATATGTTTTATTGAAGATATTATATGTAACATCTTCTTTCCTAAGAAGATATTTGGATTACTTATTGGGTTAGTGTAACCCACCATATTTAACGTTTCGCAGATTTTGATCAGGAATATGAAAAGAATTGTGAAGACGGATGAGATTAGACTACGTTTTAGATTGATTGGTTTTTTTTTTAGAGTTGTACTTATTATGACTTTTATTTTGGTTTAGACAATATTGTTCGCATAAATCCTTAGTTAAGATTGAGTAAGACATTGATTGTATTAAAGGTTTTATATTTTGTTCATGGAATTATGTTTCGAGATGTATGTTTTTCATTTTCCTTTGGAGGTGATTAGTTCAAATTAAAGTGATTTTTTAGTTAGAGGTTTAGTATCTTCTTGGAAATGCTGCCGTATAGTGTTTCGGGTACGGACTCGGGTTCTGGATTCGGGACGCTACAAATAATGCTAGTAATTTTAATGGGTTATATACAATAATCTGAATTTCTTTATGGACTCCTAATTTTATCAACTCATATTAATTCATCCAAATTTAAATTCAATTTTATTCAGAAAAAGAAAAAGAAAATTTGTTTTTGTATGACATAATTTAGATTTAAAATGATATGCACTGAGCAAAATCCGCTCCGTAACTTTAATCGACAAATAATCACGTGAATATAACCTTAACTTAAGTAAGTCATCACTGAGCGATAAATACGGCAGGCGAATAAATGTTTTGTAATTTAGTCTTTTTAGGTAAGAACTTCCTAAATATTAAGTAAAATTAATATTATTTTGAAATCTATAAAGTAGAAATCCACCCAACTTATAATTGTGCAGGTTAAGTGAATAAAACAAAACAAAACCAAAGCAAAGCTTCAACCCGCCGCAAAAACACTGCAGCAACCCGCCGACTGCTCTCTGGAACACTGATCTGTATAGCGAAAGAGCACTGCGATGGCTGCCGGTTCCATTTTCACTCAGGTGCCAGCTATTGCTTCAACAAAAGATGCAGCTTCTCTATCATCGGCCTCGTCTCTCTCTTTGTCTGCCAAGTCTCTCCGACTTTCCGGTATTTATCCGGGTAGTTACTCAATTCGCCGACGATTCTCCTGTCAAGCAAACTCCTCTCCTGTCTCATCTATTTCGACATCCGCCAATGAAAAAGGTGGTCAATCCAAGTTGTCGATCTGTATCAAAGTTGAATACCCTTGGGGAAGAGTTAGGTGATATGTGAAGTTGAGCAATGGGATTTAAGGGTTTTTATTTGGTTTTAAGAATTGCTTACTGTTAGATTCTTGAACATGTCAAGCATTCTTTCGTGTATGAGTTTTAAATGTCGGCATTTTTTATTGTTACCCTTTGTTTTCTTTCTTCAATTGTTGCTTGGCATATTTTTCACTTTTTGCCCTGCCATCCCCCTCACTCCCTTAGCAGGCATCTAAATGTTGCTTTCTTACAAGATGAATTTATGCTAACAATTTAAGGTTACCTGAGAAACTTTTTCTGTGTTATATTGTGAACCTTGCGCGGCTTCGCTTTAGCAATGTAGTTTCTGAACGTGGTAGATATTTTATGCATGATGGAATAACATTCTTCATTTATCTGAAATGACTACGACATTAAGTTTTTGGGCTAGTTTTCTGGTTTCTTGAGGTCCTATAACTTTGTTTTGACTTGTTTACGTTTGGCTTTAGATGCATGCTTTGGTTATAATCTATGTTATTCAAAGTTGAGAAATATGTAAGAATTGTTGAAAAGCATGTCAATTCCATTTGTTTTGATATATCAAAATTAATCAATATCTCTGCAGCCCATTGCAAAAGCTTTCTTCCTTCTGTGTTCAGCAGCATATTTGTTCATCTTTGTAGATATTTTAGCAATGTTGAAATGACAATTGAAGTTGTGTCAAAGACATTGATGTTAAGGATTTCCACCCTGATCATCCCTTGATGCAGATCTTTGTTAGGGGAAAGATTTCTGTGATGACTGTTTGGGTTTATCTGACTTTGATCCTTTATTGTTTACCCAACAGCTTGTAAAGGTCTGAAGGATTTTTTGCACATTAATGATTTTGATAAAGAGACTATTCTGAAGATTTTGTACCGAGCCAAAGAGGTGAAGGAACTGATAAAATCTGGAGAGAATACATATCTCCCATTTCAGGGTAAAACAATGGCAATGATTTTTGCCAAGCCATCTATGAGGACAAGAGTTTCATTTGAAACAGGATTTCACCTGCTTGGAGGACATGCTCTTTACCTTGGACCAAATGATATTCAGATGGGTAAGCGGGAGGAAACCCGGGATGTTGCTCGCGTTTTATCTCGTTATAATGACATCATTATGGCTCGCGTCTTTGCTCATCAGGTATGCTGGTGAGTTTGAAATACTTCTTGCTTTAAAAATAAACATACATCAAAATTAAGTCTATCTAGTAGCATCTTGTCAACTAATACATCCAACTGTCTAAGGAAAAATCATGAGAAAAACCTCCTCTCCGATTTTCTAAGATTGCTTGCGTATGCTTCTTCAATTCCTCAGTAGTATGGGTTTCAATGAACTAGAGTAATTGACCCCTTCTATACGCATTTGGAGTAACCCTTTTATCATCATATTTGGATTTTTTTTTCCCCCCTACACACTTGATCCTGCGATATTTTTCCACTCCTGTGTTAATTCAGAAGTTCCCATCAGTGATGTTGACAGAGTATTAGAAACTAGAAAGAAGATTTTATTCCTGCAACATAGCTACAAGTTTCTAGAGCATATCGCTTCTTTTAGTGCAGAAATCTTCTGTTTGTGTGTGTTGCTTTGGGGGGGGGGGTGTTAGTCTGTAATGGGAAAGAACAATTGCTTGTTAAATTCACTGGAAGAATGAGCTCAATAGGTTTTGGAACATTTGGTCAAGGTTATACCCCCACCCCATCACCCTCCCCCAAAAAAAGAAAAGAAAAAATGGATTTATTGGAAGAGGAGCAAAATCTGGACCATGACTACCTAATCCATAACTGCTGATTCTAAAAATTTCACTATGCTAGTGCAACATGCTCAGAGTTGTTTACACTAGTTCTCAGTGATTGATAATACAAGTAAAGCAAACTTGTAAAGCTTGTTCTTTTAAATGGTTTTTTATTTGTCGATCACCGATGCATAAAGTATGTAACTCCTGTTGTTCTACTAAGGATTTTGTGCATTTTCTTGTGTTTTTTGTATGACTGTTCATTTGCTATTCAATTCGGTTTCAGGACATCCTTGATTTGGCTAAATATGCAACTGTTCCTGTGATCAATGGCTTGACTGACTACAACCATCCTTGTCAAATAATGGCTGATGCGCTCACAATTATTGAACACATTGGTCAGCTAGAGGGCACTAAGGTGAACCCCCAATTTTGTGCAGCTATCTGTTTTAGTCAAGGACATCTTCCTGCAGTTTTTGGATATAACTGTATAAAGATCATCAATTTGATTAAATAACTGAAATTCTTAGGTTGTCTATGTTGGAGATGGAAACAATATTGTGCATTCTTGGCTGTTGATGGCAGCAATAGTTCCTTTCCATTTTGTCTGTGCCTGTCCCAAAGGCTTTGAGCCTAATGAGCAGACAGTTCAGAAGGCACGAGAAGCTGGAGTTAGCAAAATTGAGATAACTAATGATCCCAAATCCGCTGTTATAGGAGCTGATGTGGTGTATACAGATGTTTGGGCCAGCATGGGGCAAAAGGATGAAGCTGCATATCGGCGTCAAGTGTTTCAAGGATTCAAGGTAATGAAGTCATTGGTCATTATAGCCATGAGTCTACATATTCTTTGTTCAACTCACTCTTTGCCTGCTAGTAATCATATCCTTTCTCATGAAACTGTCCTAGCATAACTGCAAATGTTTTTGACCTGAGTCCCTTGATGACGCCTCACAACCCAATAGCATCAGGACCGACAACACCACACCCCCCTCTGTTTTCCTTTCTTCCCAGGGAACCTAAATCAAATTATTGGTGACTGTTTAGAACATTAAGGAAAATACCCAGGTCGAACAAGATCAGTATAATCCTGCTTGTTTGTTTGACATTGGAACCCTTCTTCTAAGATGGTTAGCTATTCTAGTTTTGAGGCATGCATCTTTCCACATGCTGACTTCATGGAGACATAAATGTGCCACTTCTTGAGAAAATGTGTTTGTGTATTGAAGTCCACGTGCTTCTTACAATGAGTAGCCAGTTTTTCACTTTGGTAATCATGTTGAAGATTAACTGGAGAAGAGCTGAACCTTGCTGGTGTTATGCAGCAAAAATTATTGGAAATTGAAGGAAAGATGGTTTCAGTTGTTTTCTTTTCTCAATCAAAATTTACTTCAAAGATCTTTCAACTGAAAAGGGCAGGATCTTGGGATGATATGAACCTGGCGGGATAAAGAAAATAGGAGTTGTGTTGCACATATGTTCCTAATTTAGTGCAGTAAGTGCTAGTGGCCCAAGATAAATCCTTCCTGATAAGTTTATGTAGTGAGCCAGAAAAATAAACTAAGGATTTTCAGCCTGCATTATTGTACGTTATTGTTCCTATTCTTTTAGGAATATTTTTAGGTTATGTTACTCAGCAATGTTTTTTGTAGATCTAGAAGTTCAAAATAATTGGTAGCATTTGTTTCTCCCTGCTCGTTGTTTTTGACATATTACTACTTGAAGGTGGATGAAGAACTCATGAAAATAGCAGGGCCAAAAGCCTATTTTATGCACTGTCTACCAGCAGAAAGAGGCGTGGAGGTTACTGATGGCGTCATCGAAGCTCGTAACTCTATAGTCTTTCCCCAGGCTGAGAACCGTATGCATGCACAAAATGCAATCATGCTTCATGCACTCGGCCTTTGATTGGCTACCATTTTGCTTAGAGGCTTCTATTTGAACCATTTCGGTTAATTTTCACTCGCCTCCGCTTTGTTGTCATTACTTTAGGGCCTAGCAAGCTATGATGGTGTATCCTGTATTCTAAATTTTAATTAACTATAATGGAAAACTTGGAAGTGTGGACCAAACTGCAACCTTGTTATCCTCTTTGCGGTTTGAGTTAAAGTGCAATCGCTGGCACAATGAACAAGGCTCGCTCGAATTTTTAGGGAGAGGGAAAAAAAAAAAAAGGGAAGAAAAGACATTGCTCTTCCTACTCAGGAACAGAAGATGGTAGGCTCAAGAACTGGAAAAGCTCCATCAGCCATGGCCTACCAAATGCCCAATTGTCACAAAAGAATGCAAAGTTTTGCATGTGGCAGTGATGATTCAGTAAGCTCAGAGAGCAAGCGATTCTTTCTGGCTCTTAAATGAACAAGTGAATGGCTGCGGGTTATCATTTCTATTTTGAATTCAATCATTGGCTACTTTCCAAAGTCATTTCAATGTATTTACAGAACATAATGATGCCGGGCAAATACAGTTAGGCTAATTGCACAATTTCCTACTGCCACTGTATCACTAATTACCTTTCTTCTGAGTTGAACTTGTTCCATGCTGCCTGTGGTTGGCAATGTGCGAGAAGACAAAGAATGAGAATCAAGTTAGGTAAACAAAAATGATCGAGACTATAATGCCGTTCAACAAACTATTTAAACAGCCAGAGAGGAAGGGGGAAAAAAATCTTTTTCCTGATTTTAGATTAAACAACCATATTCAAAAGGGAAAAGGATATTTCCTGCAGCAGCGGAAAAAGATTCAATGCGGTAATTTTTTTTATTAGGAAACCATAAACGCAGGCAAAGTACCAATTTTCTTTTCCCTCAGGATATTCACGTTGCTGCAAGGTCTGGACACAGCAAAACTATGCTTTTTCTGATTTTTACAAACTAGTGGACATGAAAGTAAGTATTCAGTATTAGCTCAAGGAAACCACGCACCTTGAGGAGATCAAAGACTTTTTCACATGTGTACTTCTGCTGAATGCTTGCCCCCCTTTGTTGCAACTTGTCAGGATGAACATAAAGAGTTGCCTTTCTGTAAGCTTTCTTTACCGCATTAGTTGTTATAATCTCGGTCAGGGAAATTGGTTGCCAACCGCTATCAGGTCCAAGGATCTGGAAATGGGGATAATAAGACATCAACCAGTGCCAAATATATCCAGGAATCCAAAATAATGCTGAACCAATAATGTAACTGTAATGCTCGTGCATACATATTGCAGAGTAGAAAGCAGTGCACGCAAGTTCCCCTCCTTCGCACTTGCCCATCTCTTAATATCTGCATCAAGAGATTCTGCTAGTCTCTGTAATTCAACAAGAATAGAGCATGTGAGACAAAATGCTGAATCATAGTACAAGAGCTTCAAATTTTACAAGGAAGAACTATTACATTTCTCTCAGCTTGCTCCCTCTGAGCAAGAATATCACGCATATTCTTCTCTGCAAGGGCTTTTGCCTGAAAAACACACGGCATATAATGGAAACATGAGTACTCTGATTCAGAAAAAAATGAATAGCGTCTAAACAAGAACAAATGTGAGAAATGCATACCGCCCGTTCCATTATCCTCTGATGCCTCTCTAATCTTGCTTTACGTCTCTGAGCAGATTCATTTTGGGTTCCTTCCAAATCCTGCAGGAAAGTAGATCAATCTTTGAATGCAACTAAATTTCATGTTTTGTGTATGGTAATGGATGCTAAAACTAAGGTACTCACAGAAGAAGAAAAGCTGTGCTTAAGTCCAGTATCCCTGGAAGCAGCAGAAGATTTTCCGGCAGCAACTTTTTCTACCTGTGCTCTTGTCTCACTGGTACATTTCTGTGATAATGCCTTTTCAAGAGCACGTCCACGAGCCTCCGCAGTAGCTCTCTCTACTGCAGCACGTTCTGCCCTAAGTTTGGCTTCTGTGGTAGCTTTATCGCTTGATACTTTAGTCCCAGCAGAAACTTTCTCAAGCTTTTCACGTGCTCCAGCCATTGCTCTTTGTCGAACTTCTGCAGTGGCCCTATCTACAGCAGCCCTTTCGGCCCGTTCTCGGGCTTCAGCAAATGCCCTCTCACGTGCTTCACGAATTGCTCTTTCAACTGCAATTCTATCTTTCTCTCGTTCTCTTTCCCTTTGGTCAACTTCAATTTTTTTAATCAAATCTTTTTCCCTTGCTTCTTTTTGCACACTCTCTCTGTTTTCCTGTTCTTCCTTTACGGATGTCTTGCAAATGTTGTCCTCATAGTTTTCCATATTTTGGCCAGCTTTCATCACTGAATCAGTTTCCAAATGTTCTTCACTCTCTTTGGTCTCACCAGGTAATTGAGAACACTCCAGTTCCAACTGTTTCTTAACCCAGTCATTCTCCTTATTATCTAGTTCAAAGTCATGTTTTTCAACTTCTCTGTAACAGGCAATGCCATTCTCATTATTCTCTGCATTACCTCCAGATTCATGAACCAACCCATCCACATTTTCAGGACTAAAGGAAAATTCAGATTCTTCCTCACTTTCTTCAATTTCTTTTTGCCCGTCCATGCCTGAAAATTTATAAGTGGATGTTTTATCTCCCACAGGTGGAGCCTCGGATGCATTCTCACTCTCAAAAGCAGGCTCTTCAGGGGTCAAGCCAGTTGTTTTAAGCAAACTACTGTCCGTTGATGGCTTCTCTTCATGGATGGTCGTGTCAAAACCAAAATTCATAGCAGCGTCATCATCAGACGCAAAAGCCTCAGAGGCATCCTGAGTTATACCATGTAGAAGAACATGTTCTTGAGTAAAACATTGATCGAAACAAGCTGCTTCAAATATCTTATTTTCCTTCAACCCTGATGCCTCTTCAACTGCTTCCTTCCTGTCTTCTTCAGACTCAATATGATCATTCTCTTCTGTGCTTTCTTGTCCTGTAACCCCTGTTTGGTTATCATCCCCTTCTAAATCTGTAAATTCCAATTGCCTTGTTAGCTTACTGGAATTGTACACTTCAGCAGCCTTTGGAGTTCCCCCTGAGATGGTACTTTCATCAGCATTACACGCATTAAGATTCTCCTCATTCCCAGCCTCTGAAAGTAAATCAGCACTGGGATTTGCTGTACTTTCATCTGTTTCTCCTTCTGTATTGCCACTTTCTTGGACCTCCAGATTCACTTCTATCTGCTCTCTATCTGTCCTGTTATCAGCACCTGCATCTATACTATCGGTATCTTCATGCTGGTAGGTCCTCGTAGGTTCTTGATCAATATCTTCACAGGGTTTTTCTTCCTCTGATATATTCTGATTTTCTACTGCATCAAGAGAACATGTTGACCTCTGCTCATCAATGTCTTCCTGATGATAATCTTCCAACCTACTTCCAGAGAAGCCTTTGTCTTTGTAGCTTTCCTGTTTCTTCTCACTACTTTCACTTGCAGTGTCTTCCTTTGGCTTGTGTTCGTCACCTTTCTGCAGAGATGAACCTTCCTGTGCTCTCCAATTCTCTTTTTCATCTAGTCTGCTCTCATTTTCTTGCCACATAAAAGCATCATCGGGTTTTTTCCCCATTTCCACTTCAAGGGATTCTTCTTCCTCCTCCATCTCTACCATGCTCCTCAATTCATTTTCTGAACAACTATTTTCCAGTATTTCAGGCTCAAAGGGTTTGTCATATGTAGTTTGTTCACAATCCTGCAGTTTTTTTTCGCACATTTCCTTTGGGTCAAAGCCAAGTTCTGCCTCAGTTGCTTCATCCTCTTGGGCACTCATCAAGGTTACACTTCCTGAACCTCCCTGGACAAACTGATTTGAAACAGATTTATCAAGATTCTTCTCCAAATCCAGCACCTTTCCAACAACATCAAGTTTTGCATCAATATCAACTGGGACAGTAGTACCCCTCCCCAAAGTATCTTTAGCCGGTGTTGTCCCTTCAGTATCACGCATTTGTTTATCCGCGGGTTGAAATATGGTATTTCTGTTATCTACCAGCTGAGATGCCAAAGCTGCCATTTTGTTTTTTCCATTGTTTATCAGTTGAGTGAACCACATTCCCATCGGTTGTTCTTCAGTTACTTCAGCACTTTCCTTGTGCTTTTCCACATCTACCTTCCTATCAACAGAAAGGTTCTGTTGGCATGTGAAGCTTGAAGCAACTTTATCTTTTCCTATAGCATTTTTCTGGTCAACTCCACCAAAAGCTTGCACCTCAGTGTTTATGATTTGACATGCTTCCTTTGTACTATTATTCCTAACACCACTCACGTCCTGATCATACTTGATTTCCTTTCTATCCTTCGCTTTCAAGCTTCCGTTCGCCTGTGATTTATAATTCTGGGCATCTTTCTGCCTTTCCATTAACTCCTTAGCAATTCTTATGCTTTCTTGGGCCTGTTGTATGGCCTTCTTCAAAGCAGCTGCAGGAGCAGCAGCCGCTGAATTTAGGTCAAGTTCCTCATCAGAAGAAGGGCTTAAATAACCACTGGAATACTTCTCTGAAGCCTCAGCTTTGGGACCAAAACTTGAACACGTTGCTCTCTTGGGATGTCCCAGATTATCATTTAAATTGTCTGAAGAACTTGGAGGCATTGGTGCTCTAAAGGGATGTGGTTTGACATCAAATTTATCCTGACTACTGTCATCTTCGCTGTTGGCCACACCTTTGGAAGCCTGTCTGTCAGGGAGTCTCCATTTGGCCCTCCTGCTAGATTTTCCTTCAGATAGGTCACCACTTGAACTCCTGCTATGATTAGCATCAGCTTTTACTTGAGGGAATGGCTTATCATGTTCGTTCTTTTGCGGACGAGCAGCTTCATCCATAAAATAAGTAAATCCAGGAACTGCATGGAGTTGAGCTATGTGTGTTGTTCCCTTTAAACCATCTTTGCTCGGTTGGCCAGTTTTATGAAAAGACATATTCAATTGTTTCCCACCATCAAGAAATTGATCAGAATCTTCAGAAGAAAACCCCCTATTGTTTTCCGAGGAGTTTATACCCTCTGATCCTTTCAAAGGGGATCCTAAGTCAGCTGGGGTCCTAAAAAAGAAACAAAATTATGAAAATCGAGGAAACAGCTCAGAATCAACTTCTCATCTAGCTATTAGTTTTTGACGCACGACGAAGAATAACAACCTTTAGTGATTTCTTCTATCTGCATACAGCACACATCCGTACAAATCTTTGTTTTTTCTTTATCTCATATTCATTGACAATTTTTTGACGAGAAAACAAATAAATAAGTGGTGGACTGTTTAAACTTTGAAAGAAAAAAGAAGAATAATTATTCAACAGAAAAAGAGAGCTAACCGTGTGTACAAATTCCCTGCCAATACCCTTTAAGTTTTGGAGCAATGCACAGCGGGATTGCATTACTTACATGTAGTTCAAGTAAAGATTTGAAATAAATGCACTCAAAATGTTTAACTAATCATCATACAAAAATTTATTTGAAGAATAACTCCTATTTGTTTGAGAAAAAATCCCATGTGCTAGAAAGGAATTCCAATGCAGAAGCCATGAGCACCACGAGCTTTTTAAGAGTAAAGCACATCTCATATGCGGCGAGATGTAACAAGACACACAATAACTACTTAAGCTGCTCAGAAATAGTCACCACAAAGTCAAACCAACAAGATCAGAGTGACCAAGTTGGACATTCTCTACTGCTACAAACTCAAAAGTCTCTAGCAGATTTCACTGCAAAAACGTATTAAACCACTCTATGCTCGGAAGATATCACTGAACACATTTTCTAATATACTTTAGTTGAACATTAGTCGCAATCTGCACTATATTTCAAAGAACCAAACTTTAACCTACTTCCAAGTCCCTGATAACTGCCGCGATAGTCCCCAATCTGCACTATTTGGTATTTAAAACCAAGGCATAGTTGAAGACATAGGATCAAATAACTTTTCTTCTACAAAACTGCAGAGATTACGTACAAGGAGGAAGAAGAAAAAGAAGCAAATGAAAATGAAGAGGCTTCAATATTCAGTATTTAGCAACACTTGGCCGGAGCTTGAGAATAGTCTTCCAGATTAAGCTTTCTTAATTTCCTACAATTTCTCACATAGGGGAAGTGCAGTCTGGAGACCATTTTTTAGAAATAAAACAAAATTGGTGTTAGCACAACAAAGTCGACAACAGAGATAAAGATCGTTACTTTCCTTGAAATAAAGAGAAGCGGATGACCAAGCAGCTGATTAAGCAGAAGATAAACACAAGGAAACAATTCATCAAACTTCCAAAGGAATAAAAAGGAAAAATAACACCCCACCTTGCTTTAGCTTTGTCGCATTTAGCCTTTTTAACTCCTCCAAACAACTCTTCATATGGCGGCACAACCATGGCTGCACAATCATCCTCGGCAGCAAAGCTTCCAAAAATCTTCGCATAATCCAGCTTTCCGTTGGAACGTCCAGAATCGTAAGAGCCATTACCTTTGTCAAGGTCCGAAAGATCAAGAACCGGAATCGAAGAGCCACGCTTGACCGTTCCACCACCAAAAATCTCACCATAATCCTCTCTGGAAGCAGCAAAACCAGAAGCTCCACCAGCTGCAAGCTTCGATTTTGGAGCCCCCAACAAAACGTCGTCGTAGGCATCTTTAGCTGAAAATGACAAGCCATTACTACTACTAACACTGGAAAGCTTTCTTCTGTGATGAAAGAAAGGCCTCGTCAAAGACTCCATAGAAGAGAAAACGAGAGGGAAAAAAGGCTTCGACCCTTTTCAAAGCGTCTTTCCGGATATGGGAAAATGCCTGTTTATTCCCCTCTTCTCTTTCCTCTCTTCTTCGGCAAGCGTTTGTCTGCAGAGAAAGTGTCTTCTGCAGAGTTCGGACAACGAAGAAGAGACTGAGAGAGAGAGAGAGAGAGGAGAGAGAGAGGGGCAAATATTTGAGAAATGATATAAACACGCAAGGGTTGAAATTACACTGTTGCTGTGTTGGCAACAGAGGAATGACCGGTTTAACCGGTGGCGCAGTGTGCATTCGGTCTCACACATTGGGGATCTTGAGCGGCAATAAATTAACTTGATTAAAGATGCTTTTAAAATGTATTTTTTTAAATATTATTTAAATTGAAAAAATAAAAAATTGTGTGAGCAATATAGAATCATAAGGGTGAATATAATATTTTATAAATAAATAAAAATTTTAAATTAAAATAAAAAATCATTTACGTAAATCATATTTTAACAAAATATATATTAATTAGTTTTTACACATGAAGATAAAGAGTCACGAATTTATTAATTAAGTAATACCACTAATTACTTTATCTATTTTAAAATAACTATTACATTTTAAATTTTTTTATATTTTAATTTATCTATTATTATATAAAATTAATAATGTATTTATTTTTATTTTGAAATAAAAATATGTGAAGTATGTGGCTAACTAATAGCCAGTCTTGTAAGAGGACCATATCGCAAGACAAGGAGTTCAACATTTAATACAATATTTATTTATTTTTACTTTATTAGTGTCAATAAATAATTCAAAATTATTCGACCTTTTAAAACATACTTAAGTTAAATAGTAATTACTCCAAATGTTCTTTTTTATATTATTTTGAAATTTTAACGACTCATTTATACGTGGTAGTAAAACCAAATATTACCATGACAAATTATTTTCCTTTTTATACATATTAAATTTTATTGTACATTATAATTAGTTTTGGCGTGGGAAAGAACCTTCCCCGCCGGTGACTGGAGTGGTTGGTACTGGCTGGAGAGGTTGTCTGATGGGTAGAGTGGGAAATTCACAAGAAGACTTAAGGCACCTTGCTGTCTTTTACTGGATATTTATTGGTCACGGAGGGTGGGTCCTCTCTAATGGGGGGCTTTGAACTTGTGGGACCTGTCGTCTTGCCCTCAGTCTTGATGGGGATTTTTCAAGTCCCACTTGTTCCACCTGGTAAGGTGCGTTGTTCTTTCCTTTTTTTAAAGATGGGAATGAGACTTAATATGTTTTTGGATCCCATTGCTCTAATTCAAAATTTCTGTTTAATTTAAAATAATTATAATTTAAATAAATTTTGTATTTTAAATTTATTATGTATTTATAAAATATTATATTTTTTATTCCATTCGAATCTTATTTTCATTTTATATGTTTTATAATTTTTTATTATATTTAAATAAATTTATCTTAAAATAATTATTATCTAAATACATTTTTAAAATACTTTATTAAAAATATTTTTTTAATTTTTAATTAAATATTAATTTACAAAATATACTTAATAACATATATTAATAAATATTAAATTATTTTAGTATCACTTAATATATAATAAAATTTTATTATAAATTTTATACGAAATATACAATTATTAAGTATGAATAGATATGTTAGATATATATATTTATTACTATTAATTTTTTTACTTAATTTAGATTATAATATAAAAATAATTTATATAATTCATTCACATTATAAAATTTTAAATTTCAATATTTTAAAAAATTATTCCTTCCCTTTCAAAATACTTGTTCATGAAATTTTTTTGTTTTGTTTTAAAATACTTGTTCATGTACATATTTCTAGAACTAATGATTAGTTTTTTCCTATTTTACCCTCATTTATTCTAGTACAACTTTTTAAAATTATTCTTTCTTCTTACTTTTTGAGAATTTTCACCAACCAATAACTATCATATTTTTAATATGGGTAGAATATGAACTTTATCTAAATTATTGTATTATTTTCAACACCCTTAATTTGTGTGTAAAAGGCTTCATGAACAAATATTTTGAAACGAAAGGAGTATCTTATAAAAGAATTAGTGGATAGAATTTTTTTTTAATATTGTAATAGTCATTTGTATAGTGAAGAGTACAATATCAAATTCTATATTTATTTCTACTATTATCTTTTTATGAATATGTTATTATTCGTTCAAATAAATTTTGTTTTTTTCTTTAAAGTAGAAAAAAAAAATGTAACTTCATTGACTTTAAAGTTTTGGCACTGTGGCCCGTGCATGAAAGTATTGACAAGAAATTATTGGAGGAGACAAAAACATTGTGTTTTACAACTCAAAATAACGTTAAAAATCAGGCAAAATCATGCATGACAAAAACCAAAAAGCTTGGACCAATCAATTACGTAGTAATTGCCACCGCCTCCCCCACCCCACACCAATGCCATCAAAAATAAATAAATAAATAAAAGGTAGTCATAAAGACCACATTTTTGGTTGGTCCGATTTCATGTACAAACTCGTGAATCAAACGACCCTTGGAACATAACAAAAGGAACATTGTCATTGGATGTCATTCTTTCCTAGACTTGATTTCATAATTGGATGTAAAGTCCAAGAATCTTTAAAGAAAGTTGACAATAATTCAATTTTTTTCCCCCAAGAGATCAGAGACAGAATAAAAAAGTTGGAATTGAGGACGTATTATATAAAAAAATATTACTTCGTTTAATAATATAAATTATTTTAAATTTATATACAAGAATTAAGAATTTATAAATTTTAAATAATTTTAAAACTAAATATTTAAAAATATTCATAATTAAATCTTTGTCTATTTTGATAATTAGAGAGAGTTAGTTATAATTAGCAGAAATAGATAGGTTGTAAGGAGGGGGATAGAAATAAAAAAAAATACTCATTCCGTCTTAAAAAGGATATTAAAAAATTTTATTTTTGTTATACCGAAAGAACTTGTCAATTATACAAATCAAGAATGCATTTATTACATATATTATTAATTTACCCTTCATTCAACTACTCAATAAATATTTGACTCATTAAATATGTGTGCATTCTCAATCTAATTAATAAAAGTTTACCTTTCTTCAGGGATGCAATAGTCTTTTTCTATTATAATTATATTAGTTTTAGAAATTTCTTAATATGTGTGTCATTTGTTAAATTGACATCTTTTTTAGGATGGAAGGAATAAGAAATTTTTATAGAACTATGTAAAATAACCTATATTGTGAAAAAAAAATTCAAATATAAAATGACTTATATTATGAAATAGAGATAGTATACATTATAATACATCTGTTTCAAGATATTTGTTTATGAAACTTTTTGTACACACAAATTTATTTTGAAACAAAATAAAAAGATTTTTTAAACAGATATTTTGAAACGGAGGGAGTAAGATAACATTATACAATTTTAAAAATTTTTGGGGATTAAAAGTAAATTTTTAATGATTTAAAAAATATAAAAATATTTAAAAACTTTGAATTCAATTTAAACCACCTTATATCACTTAACCAATGACGGAACCATATATTTTCTTAAAATTATTTTAAATTTTGTTGTTAATTCCTAATTTTTTTTAGATGAAAAGAAATAATAATTTATTTCAACTAACAATTCTATATAATCAATAGATAAATATATATGATATAAAATTTTTAAAATATCGACTCATAAAAACAAGCTCAACTATGAGAGTTAAAAAACTCATTTGACGATTAATTTTGACTTAATTGAATCATCAATTCATAGTCGAATAAAAATATTGAGGTACATCAATTATTACTCCATCTTAAGAATCTACAATCTACCATATGAAAATTTAAATAGAGATGAATAATTATGAAGATGCTCTTAGCTTATAAATGAGGAATTAATTCAATAAATAGGTGAGAATGGCATGTTACCGTTCACATGAATTTGGAGATTCCCATGACATCATCTTTTCATGTCATAAGAGTAAAACATTTAATCCGACCCAATTTGGAAACCCCCCCCCCCCCTCCCCCCGACGCCCCCAGCAATCACATGGAATATAGGATTTCTTTGAAATGGACTCTTCCAAGAAGTAGCCAGTGGGACCGGCATAGACAGAAAAGTATTTCTAGACAATCCATTTTTATACTATCATTTATATTAATTTTGTTTTGAAAATACAATATGTAATGTAAACTGTACAAAATTTTAATGAACTAATCAATAAAAAACAGGTTTATCCAAGTATTTTTAAATTAAAAAAATGTTTATTTGCTTATTAAACTATTGAAAAATTACTATATAAACATCGTCTTTGATAATAATATATTATGTGTATGATATAAATTTTTAATATACTAATAATTTATAAAAATTAAAATTTTTAGTCAAAGTAGTATACTATTTTAATATAATTTTGTTTATTAGCCTATAATATATGCCTATGTATATAATTTAATTTATTATTTTTTTAAAATTACGGACCCATCAAAATCTTACCAAGCACAACCAATGAGGCGAAGGCAAGATCTTAAACATTTTCCAAGAGTTTGGTGGGGCCATCATGGGAAACTGATGATGCAGGTTCATGTACAGAATCAAAGCTCTTACAGCGACAGTGCTGTCCTTGGGAGTTGGGACCACATTTTTTTTAATTAGGGCTGGGATTGTGGCATTATGGTCTTTTTAGGTGGGCACCGGCGATCCAAATTCCAAATTCCCTGTCATTTTTTTATTTTTATTTTTTAAAATTTCAAACAAAGAGCATAACTAAAGAAATTGGTTCCAATCTGTGGGCCCAGGGCGTAGGTCCCCCTTGCATGCTTCAAAGCCACTTCTTTATCAAAAAAGAATGTCTTTTTCCAGTTGCATTATTGGGTTATTAATACAGAGGTCATTATCACTACCATGGATTATTATTTATTTATTTTTGTTGACCCTCTCATCATATCATTCTAATTTTGTTTGTTAAAATATTGAGTTAATATAATTACCGATTATTTAACTTATATTTTAAGAATTTATAATTTTTTTTTTCAAAGTAGAAAAAAAGATGAGCAAAAAATTGCCAACCATGAACCCAAGATTCCATTTGAATTTGCCAAATTGTGGGTGGGTATGTATTGAGACTTGGACTGTCTAGTCACCTTTAGAAATTGGATGTTCTGAGAAGAAGATTTTCCCATTTTTGCCCTTGCAAGCAGCCAACCAAAAAAAATTTCAGCATTTTGAAGAATTTTTCAATAGAAATGGAAAGGCTTTATGGGGTTAAATAAACTGAAATAGGAGGAGACAAACATTGGTGGCACCCAAATATGAGAGACTGAATATCACATGCGAAAAAGAAAAAGATAAATTTGAGTAAGATATGATTGCAGAACAGACTTTTTTGGAGAATCATGTAAAGAGAATGGGTCAATTATGTCATTTGAGACCATTAACAAAATCTAAAGCATAAAGGAGCCGATCATACTCTGTCATAAGTACTTTTGCTTTTTTACTTTGTTTTGTTCCGAGATCAACACATAAATTACGATAGCAAGGTTATATTGCACTTATTTATTTATTTTAATCGATTTATAAATTTTTTAAAATATAATTTTTTATTAATTAATTAATATTTTTATTTTACTCTCAAAAAATTTTTTCTTTATTAATGAGTAATTAAATTTTAAAAACTTTATATATTGTAAGTATATTTAGTTTATTTTTACTTTTCACTATAAGTGTACGATACTCATTATATTAAAGAGAGATATTTGTAGAAAAATAACAATTAATATCGTTTTAATTTACTAATGAAATAGAAAAATTAAAACAAAAATTTTAATTAAAATGAATAGATAAAAGGAGATGGAGGAAATATTTTTTGTTTTGATAATAATGCGACGACACTAGAAATCAGACACTAGAAAAGTAAACTATATAGAAATATATAAAACTTTTTTTTATTTTAAAATATTTATTTATAAAACCCTTTATATACAAATTAAGGGGTGTACAAAATAATATTACAATTTAAATAAAATTTTTATTCTACTCATATTAAAAAAATAACAGTTATTGGTTGGTAAAAATTATCAAGAAGTAAGAAGAAAAAAGAGTTTTGAAAAGTTATATAGTTGATTTAGAATAAATATGATTAAAATAGAAAGAAACTAATAATTAGTTCTACAAATATGTATATGAATATTTATTTTAAAATAAAATAAAAAAAAATATTTTATGAAAAATTATTTTGAAATAGAGTAAGTAAACAATAATATTCCTACTATCATTTTTATCTGTCTTATTTAACTGTTTACACAAATTTTAAGAAAAAAAAATTTAATTAATTAATCAATATTTTATATCTTACATTCAAAGGGTCTTTCTATTAATAAGTAATTAAATTTCAAAACTTTTTATATTGTAAGTATAATTAATTTAATCAAAATTTAAAGTATTAAAAATAAGTATTTGTGAAAAATAATAATTAATATATTTTTAATCGGTTAATGTGATAGATAATTTAAAATAAAATAAATAAAAATATACGAAGAAATAGTATAACTTTTTCAAAAATTTTACAGTGAAATATCTTTTTAAATTAACAAAATAATTTTTAAAAAATTATAAAATTAAAAATTTATAGACGGCGGACGCCGCCCCTGCCCCCTTAGTTCCGTCGTTGGACAGCGGATCTGTGACTTTGATTGAAAGAGAGATTTCTTCTTTGGGGGCATTCTCGAATATTTCTTTGTCGATGGTCAATGAACCATTTTGTTTGTACATCCACCGAGATTTGGTCGCGTCCCGGGAGTCGGTGATCGCACATATTAATAAAATATATAAAGTTTTAAATATCTTTATTAAAAATAATAAAATTAATTTTAAAATTTAAAATTTTATCATTATTATATAATTTAATAAAATAATAGATAATTATACATAAATAAATAAAAAAAAATCTTTAAAAATGAGTAATATATTTGACGGAACTAGATTTAACTATTTGCCCTTCATGGTATCTTCAATTTCTAAAGTTTCAATAAGTGCTATCCATATTTATGTCTCTTCAAGAAAGCATCACCCAACATAATTATATTACTGGGTTGATGTCATGTGTTGTTATATTATTAAATTTTAATATATTAATATTAAATATATATATATATATATATAATATTTAAAGAATTACATATTTTAATGTATTAATTTAGATAATATTCAAAGAATTATATATTTTAATATATTAATATTAAATATATATTTTTATTAATTAATTTAATTAATTAAGATTTTAAATATAATTTTTATTTTTCTTTTAAAAAAAATATCATTTAGCCATGTGTTACTTTATAATACTTCCACGTATAATAATAGTATGCTTCATCTTCAACTTTTATATATATATAGAGAGAGAGAGATTTATTAGGTAGAGAGTTAATTGCTAATTATGTGAAGTATTATTAAATTTAAATTATTATGTATTCATTTAGTATTGCATTAAAATTATACGTCATATGTTAACGGTATGGATGGATCTAAAAACTTAAGATTGAAAAACAAATTATACTAAGAGAATAATGTTATAGTTTCTAAAAATACTTGAAAGGTTGAAATGTAAAATTTTAAAAATAATAAAATTGATGTTATAATTAAATTAAATAATAAATATATAAATTTAAAAATAAATATAATATTAACTTTATAAAAATAACAGATAATTACATAGAAATAAAAAAGTCTCTAAAAATAAGTTTTATATTTGACAGAACAAGCTTTAACCTATTAATATATGCCCTTCATGATATCTTCATTTTCTAAAATTTTAATAAGTGCTATTCATATTTCTGTCTCTTGACGAATGCATCTCCCAATATAATTATCATTTATTATTAGGTAAAGGGTTATCTTTCGAGTTAAATTTAAATTATTATGTTTTCAGTATTGCGGTAAAATTAAACGTCAAACGTTAACAGTATATATAGAACTAGAAATTTGAAATTGGGAGGATAAGTTATACTAATAAGATAATATTATAATTTTTAAAAAAATTTTAAAAGGTAAAATATAAAATTTTTAAAAAAAGTTAATATTAAAAGATACATTACAAAATTTCTAAAAAATTTGCCCCACCCATTACATCCATCTTAGTGCTTTTTTCAACCCTTTTAGCTGATAAAATATAATAAGCTTATTTAAAAAAAAAAACAAAGTCTTAAAAATTTTATTAATAAGACACTTATTTCGAACTAGAGGAAAACCAACAATTTTCGAGGAAGTATTAGTAACATCTAAACTTTCTAGAAGTTAGCTTATGGTATTGGGCTTGGCCGGAGAAATTTATCCCGCCCAATCCGAGGATCCAGAAAATAATTCATGGAGAACGTAAGCCCAAAACTTATGGGCCATTACCAAGCTTACTACAAAACTTGAAGTCCGCAACCTTATACTGTTCTCGCGCGTACCGAATCATTTCCCTCCCATTAAAACCCTCACCAAAACAAGAAAATAATTATAAAAAAAAAAACCTCAAAAACCCTTTTGCTTTTTCTTCTCCTTGTCTTGAAGAAAAAGAAAAGAAAGAAAAAAAAAAAAATCAGAATTCTCAGCCCTTCGCTAAACTAAACGAGAGCTCAAAAACCAGTGTGTGCTTACTGTGTGAAATTAGAAAACCAAATCGGCAACGCCATAGTCATCAATCCGATTGTTGAAGATGTTTCGCAATCAATACGATACAGATGTGACGACATGGTCGCCGGCGGGGAGGCTATTTCAGGTGGAGTACGCTATGGAGGCCGTGAAGCAGGGTTCTGCGGCAATAGGGCTGAGATCGAAGACTCATGTGGTTTTGGCTTCCGTTAATAAGGCGAATTCCGAGCTTTCCTCTCACCAGAAAAAGATCTTTAAGGTTGATGACCACATCGGAGTTGCCATTGCTGGGCTCACCGCTGATGGTCGTGTTCTCTCCCGCTATATGCGCTCGGAGTGCATCAACTATAGTTATTCGTACGAGTCTCCATTACCCATCGGACGACTTGTCGTTCAGCTTGCGGACAAAGCTCAGGTCTTATTATTAACTCTCCTTTAGAGTGGGGGGGGAAAAAAAAACAATTTGTGTTTCCCAGAGTATTGTTTAGAAAGTGTAATTTTAATGTATGAATTTGGAAGATTTGGAGAATTTGGGGATAGGTTTTCTTTTGCTGATATTTGTCACAGTATATACGAAATGGGCATTAGCATTGGCATTGAAATGATTACCTTTTCTAAGTGCTGAATCACAAGTATGGTAGGCTTTAATGTTTTTAAATTCAGTTAGCTTTCTAGTGCAATAAGTCCAGGGGAAAATGTTCGGGGGTGGGGGTGGGGTTTTAAGTTGAGTAAATTGCTGATGGTTTGTTCTGTGGAAGTGCACATCCTGAATATGCAATGGCTGTCTAATGTCTCCTTCAAATGTCTTTGTCAGAGTGTGTCATATCATGCTTGGAACCCGGTGATGTTTCATGTTAGCAGTAATATTGGTGAATTTGTAGTCTTTTGATTGGTTATGCTTTCGGATTCGAATTGTAGGCGATTGCAAGATACAAGTCCTACAACTATATCAGATTTAATTAAAGTAAATTGAGTTCGGCATGGTTTGATGTGTTCTACAGGGGCTTAGGGGGAAAGTTACATTAGGGACACCATTGCAGTTCCACTAACACCTATCAATAGTAACAATCATAGAAATTTTAATCAAAACCACCGTCCAGGTTGTACAACTTTTTCTTTGATTTAGTGTTTGGATACCAACTGACAGGGTTGGAGGAAAGGGGGAAGCGGAGGATAATTGGAGCCTGCAGAAAGGATGGTGCTGCATGAGAACATTGAAACGGACAGGGAGGGTATCAGGCAGTGGGGAGGAGAATAGAAAGGCAGAGGGGAGGGGAAGAAAAGGGAGAGGCTTTGGAAGGGGACCAAGCAGAGAGAGGAGAGGCAAGAAAGGGAGGAAAGGTTGCAGAGGCAGGGGATTGGGGAAGGCAAGCAGAGAGGGTGGGGGAAAGAGTTGGGGCCCTGGGGGTGGGAAGGAGGCGAGTAGCAACAGAGTGCATCTGACCTTCTGGGGAGGGTAGAACAAGTGAAAGAGGGAGGAAGGATTGGTGAGAAGGGTTAAGATAGATTAAGTAAGCTTTTAATAAGATTTTATACAATATGCTGTTCCTAGGATCTGATTCCCACATGTCATCTAAGTTAACAGTGCAGCCTTATGGTAATTGTAGCAAAGATTTCTGCCAAGAAATTCGAGAATTGCACAAACCCGATTTTGATTTTGTTGTACTTGATTCTCAAAATTTCAGGATTGGAATTATGAGAACTTGTGGACTGTGTTTTAACTCAGATTTTTGCTTTTAAGAACAAAACAATTTTTGAAAACTAGTCCGAATGTTCCCATATGGATAATCAGTACTGGCATAAATGTGCAATTTTGATGAGTCTGTTGTGTTATATTTAATTATTTGTGACTGATTTTGGCAATTTGCATTCTACTGACCTTGAGAGGCTAAAGGATATGGCTCACAAGGATGCCTAAGTTGTGTAATGGATAAGTTTTACTGATGGAAATTAATTGTGCTTGCATACGTTTTTAATTTTGACTTCCTATAACTGGATATTGCATCCAGTACAGCTATCAGAGAACTCCGTGGTGGGTTTTACCCATGATCTCAAAGTTCATGTGGCTCTATCACCAGCATATTTTTCTGTTTGAGGACTATTTTGTCAAGAATAAGAGTTTTTGTGTTTGTTTGCAAGTATAGACAAATCAAGTTGAAATTCAATTTTTTAATTAAATGACCCCTTTGTGTTCTTTTATGGAGGTTATAGAACTTAGTTGAATTATTTTTTCAGTGTTATGCTGGAAATCTTCTTTTAGTCCTGAGTCTAATTGATTTTGTAATTTTGTATTTACTTATCTATTACAGCTACAATGCCCATTCTTGGTGTTCACTGGGCCTTTATTTGTCAGTAATTTTAGTGGTCGCTGATTGTATGATGCGTCATGTATAACTGCTGATTTCTATGGTTTAGAAATTTCCAACTAGCAATATTGGGTCTATTACTAAATGATTACTACTTGTGATTCGATGCATGGGCCTTAGGTTGATTCGGATGTTGGTTTTGCCCCTTAAAGTCCGACAGTTTGTGCAAGTCTCATGTAAGGAAGACTCCTTTCCTATTTAGTGACACATGGATCAAATTCCTACTCCATGCAATCATCTTCTGTTTTCCGCTGCTTTTTTGTATATCTTTTTCCGTTGATTCTTCTCAGAGAAGGTGGTCAGGAAAGCTTGCACTTTTACTGTTTTGAGTTTTGGAATTGGAATGTTATTGTGATTCTAGCATGAAACTAGGTTGCCGTAAGCTGCTGGCAGCTAAATGGAAATGTTTTGCAGCAAACCGTTGTATATTCATTTTTGTCATCCATAATAAATTAAAGCCATGCATCTTCCTTTATCAGACTTAGAGGCAGTGCTTTCCTTTAGGGGTTGCCATTTTTCTTGTCTGTCCTTTGATGGCTTTTTCTGATTCTTTTGCGCATGCAAATCCTTATGTGTGCGCATTTTGATGCCTATTTGCATTTTTTCCCCTCCTTTCTAAAGATTTTGATAATTCTTTACTGCACTTGGAGCATCTAAGAAATATTTTCAGAACATCAAAAGGTTCTCGTTGAAAATTGAACTTCTTGATATGCTATTTGTTTAAGATTCTCTTATATTAAATTTGGATGCAGAAATTGTTATTTCAAGATTTGATTCCTTGCATGGTGTATGCTTTTCATCCTTTTCAAGTTTTTCCTGTTAATTGCTTCAAGGAGCTCAACTCTAGAACCCTTGCTTTCAGAATATGCCACTTAGCACTTATGGACCTTTCTTTTTAGTGTCAATTTTTTTCCCTCTATTTTTTATATTTGATTTTTGTTGCAGGTTTGTACGCAGCGGTCCTGGAAACGGCCTTATGGTGTTGGCCTGCTAGTAGGTGGCTTGGATGAATCAGGAGCTCACCTGTATTACAACTGTCCAAGCGGTAATTACTTTGAGTATCAAGCATTTGCCATTGGGTCACGATCGCAAGCTGCAAAGACATACTTGGAGAGGAGGTTTGAGAATTTCATGGAATCTTCACGTGAAAATCTTCTCAAAGATGCACTTTTTGCATTGAGGGAGACCTTACAAGGAGAAAAGCTAACAAGCTCCATATGCACAGTTTCTGTGGTAGGAGTAGGTGAGGCATTCCATATACTGGATAAGGAAGCTGTACAAGTGCTGATCAACGAATTCGAGATAGCAGGAGAGGAGGCTCCTGCTAGTGAGGATGCTGCCCCGGAACAAGGTAGTGGCACGGAACCGGGCGGTTCTGGACAGGAGGGGCCTTCTAACGAGGGTGTAGCCCCTATGGATATATAATTTGTATTTGCTGCTTGGTTTGATGTTTTATGAGTTGGGAAAAATTGGAGTAGAGGATCAGATATCTTTGCTCCAACGCTTATCATTCTGTGGTTGGATGTTTTCTTTTCTGTTATGCAACCATCATCTTGTGCTCCATCACTGCAAACATCTTTAACAATTTCCTTTGTTAACCTCGTATTAAATTATACTCGCCCCCTGATGGTTTGCTTTTATTTCCTTATCTGTTTTTTTTTTTTTTTAAATTCTTATTGTCATGTGGTTCTACTATCAAATGTTTAACAACGGTTACAGCGATGCCGAGGATATATTGTGGTAAATTGTGGAACAAAATTGGCAAAATTAACATTTAGATGACAATGGAACTTATCTGTAAGACGAACATGCCCGTAGATTGTAGAAAAATGGCAAAATACAATGGCAATACCGGATGTTGCTGACGATTTGAAGTCTTGGAGGGTTAGACGAGGAGAGATTAATTATTTTCAGTGATTATTCAATTTTGGCAGTAAAGCTTTGTTTTGTGTGTGTATGTTTTTTGGGACTCCTTTCTATGCATAGCCTCCCATCTTTTTCAAATTCTTTTCTAAGACAATGAACAATGTCACTTCTTGTGTTTGGATTGAGGAGAGAGGGAGGAGATGGAAGGGGAGTGGTTAGAGGAAGAGAAGAACGAGATGATTGAGTGCTAATCATTTGGACAGTAGATAAAATGAAAGGGAGGAATAAATTATTGATTTACACGTTTACTTTTGGTTTAAACAAATATAAGCATCTCATGATAAGCACATTTTAGTCTTCATAAAATAGATTCTTTTCTCTGTTCCGTCCATTCTTGAATAAAAACTAAATTTTATTTTTCTAACTAAACTCATTTCCTTCATTCACCTACACAAAAATTAATTCAAATGCGTAACTTCATATTCTTTGCACTCCCTTCAGTCCGAACACACAGTCCTCCAGCAGAACTTTATAATCTTGGACTATTTGAAGCCTTCTGGACTACTTGATTCCCAATTAGGCTTGTTCTTGCTTGTAGATCTGCAGTTTCCAATTCTCTCGAGTCACAAGTGAATAAAAGGCATTTCTCAAAGATGGACAATAAGAGTTTCAGCATCAGCATTACACTGTAGAACTGAAGTTTCAATACATGTTTTGGGGTTAAGATAGTTGTTCAGCATCTGATTTATATTCAGTGCTCCAGAATGCAACAATGGCTTAGTTGCTTGCTTTCCTTAGACATAAAAACAAGGAAAATGGAAAACTGAAGAATCACCTAAAACTAACACCAATAATCCTCTGCGCCTTTATGAGATCAGCAATTTGCCATGCTCTGGGACAGTAAGTCCTTTGGTCTTCAATTGTTTGAACATCCATTCCCAATTTTCTGGTGTTACCTCACCCCCGAGAGAGCGAATGACAGACCCCCCACTGCAAGAGCCAATCATGCAACATTCCTCCAGGGATAGCCCCTTTATCAGTCCGTACAAAAATCCACTGGCAAAGAGGTCTCCCGCCCCTGTTGCATCTGTTGCCTTCACCTCCCCTACAGCTTGTACTTGAACAACCTAAGGGATATAAATGACATAAGGAGAATAAATAAATAAAAAATAAGCAGGTTTCATTCTGACCAAAATTATAAATTAGAAGCTTTCTAAGAGAGAGAGAAGAGGGGAGGTCACTATATTGGAGGAAGTTGCTAGGAAATGCAAATACAAGATTGAGATTCTTGCAATGTAAGTTCTTCTCCTCTTGTAACCTGCTCTGCAACCACTTCCGTTGACTGTTTGTTGGACTTAATTGAACAGGTGGACGAGGGATATTACAGGATACAGGATAGCCTTTGGGACCTGTTGTGCTAAATCGCCAAAACCATGTTTATAACTAATTTGGATTTTGCTGTAGAATAAGAATCCAAAGATGCGGCACATAACAAGAGTTTCAGAAAAAGACAAACGAGGAAATAAGTATATCATAGCAAAGAAATGAAAATCCCATTCATTTTCTGTTAGTTGTAATTGTCATCAACTAGGAGAAAAAGAAGAGGGGTTATACAGAAGGCAGTGCCTGCCTGGACCAATGATTTGGAAACAGCATTTAAGCCACAAACCTCTTTTCCACTTTTCGCAATGCATCCATTTGCACCCAGTGTCACCACAGACCACTGGCAGTGTTCGGACAAAAATTCAAGTGCTGCGTTTGCATCTTTTTCACCCCTACAAGCATATTAGAGGGGAAAAAATTAGCAAAAAGAGAAAATCGCCATCTACATGAAAGACTACGAAATCTTATTAGTTAATTTATAGTCTTATCATGAATGAAAAGATGATAGTTTTAGCCCATGTTCCAGAATATCTATGAACAATCTGATTAACAATAACCTTAGCAGTTCAATTGCTTCATCCTCATTGGCAAAGCATAGGTCTATCTTGCCTGACTTTAACAACTGTAGAAGTTGGGGCCTAAACTTCCGAACCATCTGGAGAAAAGTAAGGTTAGCAGGAAATCTTGCCAATGATACTCAAAACATAGGAACTTGAAAGATACTGCAGCGCTATAGATGCATTATCATAAACTAAAATTGATGGAAAGTTAGCAAAGAAGTTTTTCATGAGCGGAATATTCTTATATTTCCAATTTTTAGGTATTTATCCAATGTATCTAAATGATACCAACTTCTGCAACCAGATTCTAAGCAGCCGAGAAGAAACTACTCAAAACATTATATCTACTCAAATAGCACCAAAATATTACCTCAAAACTGGCAAGATCGAGAGATACAAAAAGACCTTCTTCTTTGGCAATCCAGACAGCCTCACGTATAATGTCTATATTGAGGATAGCATATCTCACAACCAACCACTAAAAGAAAATGAGAAAATATTTCTGAGAAATCTAAGATGCTTTGGCCAAAGATTGAAAAAAAAAAAAAAAAAAAAAAAGAATAGTTGGAAGACAAATAGTTTACATTTTAATTGTGCCATTTATTGAAAAATAGCTTTCGAGGTATAAATTTTCATAGCAGTGAACATTATTTTAAGTACAGGAAAAATTTTCCAGTTTTTGTTGAACAGATTTTATGTTAACAAGAAAAAACTCAATATCATTTATAGTAAAGAAATGTTACCTTGGAACCTTTAAAATCTTTCCTGCTAAGTTCATCCGCCTGTCAAAGACTAATACCTCTGAGAAAACAAGTAAAGACCCTCCTAACTAGTTACAAGCAAAACTACTCATAAATCCCCAATACTTCTACAATCAACTACAACAAAGTTGCAGCACCTGAACTTTGACAGCACCAGTAAGACAGGGTCTCATGGTTCGATTGCCCAAATCGTCAACCAAGCAAATGCACTGTACCGTTAGATTACAGGGTTTCAGCATACATTTGTTAAATTATCAATTCAGGAATGACTTTGCAGTGGTGGCAATGCACTGACCTGAGCAGTTGGTCCACTTTTCAACCTCAACCGTGAAAGATCAACTTTGTGAAATCTCATATTACTCATAAACAAGCTGCCTTGTTCATCATCTCCACATGCTCCAATTATCCCACAATTGACCCCAAATCCAGCAGCTAAACCTCTAATAGTATTTGCAACACTTCCACCAGCCATGGTTTTTGAAACATTTGAATTGTCAGGTGAAGAAAGCATATGCATATTTACCTCACTCAAGATATGATTTAGCTCTTCAGTGGCAACCTTATGATAGCCAAAAGACAGAACAGTACTTTAAACAACAGAACAAGAATGTTGAACATTTCTTTGTGCTTGTCAATATACAAAAGTAATCATCACAATTTTAAAAAATCATATTTCCCTTCACTGTGAAAAGTAATGTAGAAACAATTTATAGATCAGGGAAAGGCAATCCAGGATATTAGGAACAGCCAGTCCCTTTTTGACATTCCAACGTGATACCATACCGCATTATTCTTAATGTTTGTGCTATAGTAAAAAGGACATATAAGGAGTAATGCAGATAGAAAGATAAGAAAGGTGATGTGAACTATGAGTCTGAAATTACGTATCATGCCAAAACTAATGGTCGACATTTTGTTAGGCAACAATGCTGATATATCCTGAGTAGCCCTTATTTTAGGCATACTATGTGGACACATTTTTCAGAGAAAAGACAGAAGATCTGCAGAGAAATACCAAGGAAGATGCAACAATATAGGATGAAGAACACGTGAACAATCACCTAAATGCAAAACCACTAGGCAACTAGACAATTTAATGCACACATTTAATCCAACATTCAAAATCTTCCCGGAAAGAACAACAAGAGCAATAAGGTAATAAAAAGTTGCAACGAGTACATTGTTTAAGATAGAGTGCATAGTTCCATCGTTCATGAAGCTAAAGAACCTGACAGACCTCCCATACTGAAAATATAGCACCTAGTAATCAAATGTGCGTTTAGGCAGAAGACCAAGCGCATAATCTACCGTTTCCAGTTCTAACATGGTCATAGGAAAAAAGACGCTTGAATCCCAATGACGCATTTCAGCAATTCAATGAATTGCGCAGATCATATGCTTATATGCAATTCTAAGGAAGCAAAAATATTAATTCTTGCAAACTTCTAAATAACCTGCAGCCCGGTATTAGCATCAAAGATACCAAATGAACAAGCATGGCACAAATACAAAACTTCATTGATCTCAATACAAAAAAGTAATATTGCACAATATCACAGACATGAAAATTAGAAGCAATACAAAAACGTAATCTTCACAATATCACGGACAGGAAAATTACGAAAAGCGTTTAATCTGAATAGAGAGTTTAAGAGGCACTCTTTACCGGGAACGATCCTCCGCGCTCGCCAGGGATTTGGGAGAGCAGGGACCAATCAACCTTGGCGACATGGTCCACTAATGCCGCGGGTTGCAGACCCAGTACCACTGGAGTAGCAATGCTCTCATTCTGCTGCCCCTGTGACTGGTTGTTTTCGGGCTGAAATTCAACACCCATCCTTATATTGGGGGAATGGGAATGGTTAAGAATTTGGAATTATAGAAGTAGGAGAAGCAGAAGCTTCCCTTTGTTTCTTCTTCCCAACTTCTTCCCCATCCTTCTGTTATGGTCCCAGTATTTATAGACTAACCCCAAATATGCACCATGTGCATCGGAGTTACCATGATGCCGACTTTTACCTTAAACGGGCAGTTAATTATCCTTTTCCTTTCCTCTAGCAGACTTTAATTTTGGGAAGGGGCAATTCAATTCAAAAGTCTTTTAACAGAATTTTATTGTCTAAATGAATTGATAATGTCATTACTCGTATATTAAATATATATTTAATAGGTTATTTAATATGCATTAAAAAAATTATAAATTAAGATATTTGTATTTTAAATCGTGTAAAATATATTTAGTTAAGATATTCAAGAATTGAATGGAAAGGTTTGAAAAAGCACAACTTGGACTTGTATACTGCAATTTGTGGTTTATATGTGGAAGGCGAAACTTTGGCTGGGTCAAATTCTAAGATGAGAGCAATGACTTGTCTAGGCATTTTGGCAAACTTTGTATTATTATACTGGAGAAGAGACTATATAACAACAGATACTTGTCTCACTGCCACACATGTGGGGATCATAGCATGCAGTCTAGTAAAGATTTTCTGAGGAAAGAGCCAAGCTTTGAAACACTAGTGCTTTGTCTCTTGCCATTATTTGCGTTTCCATTTGGCCAAGAAAAAGTTGATAAATTAAGCATGCCGAATCTAGACCCGTGATCTCATAAGGAGATATGGTTCGATTTCAGTAACTCAACAATTGAGTAGTTAAATTGTGATTTCCTGAAAAGATCGAGTAGTTTTTGGTGATGAGTTCATTTTGATGTTGAATTTTGTACCCTTTTTGCTTGGACAGTATCTCAAAGTTGGATTCAGTAGTAGGTCATGACTCACTGCAGATCAAGATGCAGTGCAACTTGTTGTTCATCAAATCTTGAAGTTCCTGTAACACACTTTTATTTGGCAGAAAAGAAAAAAGGCAATAATCAGATTCTAAAGTGAAATTGAACGATGGGTTGATGGGAAGGGGGCGCCTCTGCCGTATGCTTCCATCAACTCCGCCAAATTCCTGTCCCGCTATGGACCCAAGAAACAAAACTTTTTTTTGTTAGATAAAGATTCAATCCTATATTTTAAAAAAAAATGAGAGAGGAAATGATTCCCTCCTCACTCAATACAGGACTTGATTGACTCATGATCATATAAAATAGTCGGGGAAAGAAAGAATGAGGTAAATAACCAAAATAATTGTGAAGTTTAGCCCATTTGGTAATTTCGTGCACATATACATTCCCCGAGGAATATAAACATACTTCCAATTATCTCTTTCTCTGAGTATAGATTTCACGGCATTTGTGGACCCTTTCCCAAACTATTCCTCAATCGAATGAATATCAGTAATTACACTTATAACATTTAGAGAGTCGCATTCCAAGATAACTTTAGATATATCAATCACATCGACAATTAACGCAACATTAAGAGCAACAAGAGCTTCAGTAGCAAAAGCATCTCCACCAAACGTTATAATCTTGGCTTCTCAGAGTAAGTCTCCGGCCCCAACTCAAACAATAAGAAATTACGTATATTTAACCATCTACTCCTCATGGTAAGGAACAAAAACACCGTGAATAGAGGTCTCATTCCAACCCCACCCTCAGTCTTCTCCATATTGTAAGATACATAAGTACGATGAATAAAAGTCTCCGGCGAACCCCACTAATTGCCAACTACACCACGGGAGGACTTAAGCTTATCTTTCTTTAGGTCTGCTTTAGCTCAAGTGGTGAGGTGGACATTGTAGTTCCATTAATTAAACGAGTATAAAAGTCAACATATTGGGAAAAAAAGGCATACCAATCGTCATCCACGAAATTTCCCTAGAAGCAAGCTCATTGGCAAAGAATACAAAGAGCATCAAACAAAAATGAAATTCAAAAAAGATCCCAGTCATTTGTAGTTTAGAATGATTGATGGGAGGAGAACCTTTTTGCCGAATTTACGGGATGGTTTATCTTTGTCTCTTTATTTCCCAGTCCACCAATCGTGGTTAGCTTTTCAAGATTCCAATTATATACTAGTAGTTTATTCAATGGACAAGCAAAGATTACAGGATATTGTCATTTAGTTGCTCCAAAATGATTTGAAACTGATTCAATTCTAAGAAGAGATATAAATTGTACACTTAAAATATAAATGAATCTAAAAATTATTATCACATAGGTTTAGGCTAATGATTATCCACATGGAGTAGGCCTATTAGGCTGGAGTGACTTTTGCTACAGAGAAAGCTAGTGGATGTTACATGCAGCGCCTTAATTTACTTTCTACATGGAAATTGCTCAACACAATAATAGAGCTGTAAGTAAAGAGGTCAATATTGGGGTGGTTAAGGCCTACTAGGAGATCACTGGATAGACCAGCGGAGAAGGCTGCGACGAAACCACTCAGGACACCAGCAAATAATGCATGTTGCAATACAGCATTAGCTTCCTTCTAACCAAAAAGAAGCAGGTTGAAAAAAAAGGAAAATGGACACAAGTCCAAATGCAAGCACTGCACTGCATAGTTTTGTCTTAAAATAAATGTCTTATTACTTTCAGATAAGGGGCATGGATCTGGATAAGCATGCACGGTAGAGATTTTACTGGGCAGGAAGCCTCAAGAAATAAAAAGTGAAAGGTAGAAACCAACTCGCCAAGGTCTCATTGGGGACTCTTTTGTGCTTTATCTGGCAATATGTTTTCTGGAAGAACAAGTTCTGGAGGAGTTTCACGAATAACTCCGAGCATTGAATCATATTCTTCATCACGGCGAGCATACTTCTTGCGAAGAACCTTTTCAAACTCGATCTCATCAAAGGACTTTGCATTTTCAGCAGCGTGGACCTCTGCTAGGTTAGAGTAATTGGTGGCTGATTGGGATATGAAGGCTCTCTCTTCGTCCGTGAGCTTCCTAAGGAACTTGGCTGGATTACCTCCCCACACCTATGACAAATAATTTCTAAAATATCTGAGAAAAAGATTGTTAAGAACAAGAGTAAGAGTTTTTTTCACTCATTTAACTACTACCAGGAAATAAACTAACTGAAAAATAGTTGCAGAATATTGGTCAGCACAGCTATTCAACCACACACGAAAGTTCAGAAAATACCAAGTAATGTAAGCTACTTGGATAGCAATTGAAATGATATGAGTTCGTTTGAATATAATAAAAAATTATTAAATATGTCAGGTTAAAGTATAGCCTAAGTGGGGCAAAAAAGAGAGAACATGATAAGTTGTGAGTATATGATAGTTCTCGAAAAATGAAAATTATTTAAATTATACTCTTTTTAAAAAAAAAAAAAAATTAAAGTGATTTTGGATTGAGAGGAGAATGGATATCCACTTACACCCAACAAGGAAGCCTCATATTTTTCACCAAAATGGGAAGAGCTATATAACCCTGGAATCCGCACATGTAAGCCAGGTGTAATAGGAAATAATACTTCACGTTATAAAATTTACATTGATGGAAGAAGCAACAGAAAAAAGTGCCTGGACTAAAATACACATTGCAATAGTATTTTAGTTTCTGAATTTCACAGGCAGCAAAGGGCTTCCTTGAGGCAAATGGAAAACCACTCTCACAATGTAAAAGGATTAAGACTTCGGTGTTGATTACAGAGAATCAAAGTGCGTTGACATTTAAATTGCTTCCTTTTTGCTATTGTCCTAAAAGAAGTGCATACATCCTTACACTGCAAGACCATTCTATGCCAGCTACCCCTCCCTCCTAACCAAAAGAGAGAAAACCCTGTGGCAGGCAGCAGAGGAAACTTTTCTAAAGAAAAGGAGGAAGAAAGAGAACAGAAAATGAAGGTAAAATACCAGATGATCATTGAGAAAGAGAGAACTGGTACGTTCACACTGCACTCTATGGGATTCAAAAGAATAACAATATTAAAGCATTTTTTCTTCTTTCAATTGCAAACTATAAAAACTAATTTGTTTCTCATTTTTTGATGAAAAGGAGAGGATACACCATACCTCTCCAGATGGGATCCTTGTGTTTTGTCTTACAAGGGCACCTGCAGCAACCATAGCATGTTTCTCTACAACCACCCCATCAAGAAGTGTGGCTCCCATACCAATAAACGCATCATCCTCAATGGTGCAACCATGTATAACAGCACTATGACCTGTGTGTTCATTTGTAGACATTGTATTAGAAATAGGAATAGACATTTCTTTTTGAAAAGAAAAACATCCAATACTAATAATAGAAGAATTAATCATATCAATTATACAATAATAGTGGAAGGAACACATACCAATGGTTACATTGTCTCCAATAATAGTAGGTAGCACTTTCCCACTTAGATTAGATTTTGCAACATGAACAAGGGAGTTGTCTTGTATATTTGTTCCAGATCCAACACTAATGGCATTTACATCTCCTGTGCGCAGATAAATAATAAACAATGAGATGAAAGGACCAGCAGATAGAATATTCTCTCTTTCTTTCTCGTTTCCTCCTCCTCCTCCATGTTTTTCTTTTAACTTACTACCTCCCTCCCCCAACCATTTTCCTGCTGAAGGTACAGTCCTTTTTCTTGTCAAATTCAAACTTGAATCATCATCAGACAGTAAGTAAAAATTTCAGATGTAAAGATTAGGGAACAGATGTAGATGGAAGAGCAAAAATCAAGGATAAAGAATAAAATCATAGCTTCATATGCAACTAAAGAAAATGGAATGACATAATTTTACCCTCTCAGTAGAAGATGCAGAATCTCAAAGGCAAATGAAAAACTAGAAAAAACAATACAGAAATGTCTTCAGAATTTCTAGAAGTAGTCTTTTTATCCTTTTCACCTTATACACCCCCACCCTCCCAAACCACCAACCCCCCCCCCAAAAAAAGAAAAAAGGGGGGGGGGAGAAAGTTCTAGGACCATTAAGTTTAAGGGAGGACTTGAAGAAAACTCAATAATAACTGCCCGTCACAGATATAAATTTCTCGAACAAGAATACAAGCAGTTATAACCAGAAATTCATTACAACCACATCTAGTTTCTCACATCCAAAATACAAGTGTAATAAAATGATAGCTATTAAGACTCAGAATATATCTAAAAACTGTCTTATTGTGTACCAGGGGCAAGTCAAACTTTATTTATCAATCTTATTACTTTCTGAACAATATAACAGGTAATAAAACACTGGAAAAACTGTTGAATCTCAAATTTTTAATCAGAAACTTGAGCAGTATTATCCAAGCGATTGGTCATCCTCAAATTTGATGTAATTCTGGAAATCTTTGTTCTAAAACAATCCAACATCAGTAGCACAGTTGCAGGAGGCACTCCACCAAAGAGAGAGAGAGAGATCAACAAGAAGAAAAGAGATGCAGAGGAAGCTTATGCATCAAAAGACTGAATTCAACTTACAAAGGATGCAATATTGAAAATTTTAACTTCAAAGATTTAATCCACAAGAGGAAAAAAGTATGCAAAACACCAGAAGCTTGATGCTGAAGATTTTCTGAAAAGATCATATTTTGGAGCACTAACCTCTAAGAACACATCCATACCAAACAGATGATCCTTGCCCGACTTGAACATCCCCAATGATAGAAGCACTTGGGGCCACAAACACACTTTTATCGACCATGGGAGCTTTATCAAATATGTTCATCAGTGTTCGGTGCCTAGAAACTGATGCATAAACAAGTAAGAACAAATATAGGAAGAAGCAAAATGGTTGCTAATTAAAATTACCACGGAAGTTAAAAGGATGGTAATGATGCAAAATGGGACAAAATGCTTTGCTTCCCCTAAACCTTTGGCCTGATTTTTACTGACAGCATTGAATCCATATTAAGAGTGTTACCCAAGTAATATTACATCTCAGTACATTCTGGAAAAAAAAAAAAATCAACCAGCAACTTCTATTTGAAGAACTCATTTACTGAGGCAACTTCAAAATCCTTTAGATGTCTGAAATTGTCACTCGTTTTATCGCCCCTACATAGCCACATTTTAGTGCTTTGTTAAACAAGGTCCCTCTATAGGCCCCAGAAGAGGATGCAAGTAATTTGCAATGTTCCGGCACCATAATTCTACCTTCTGTGCTCTTCCATGTTACTCTTGAACCTGTTTGCAACAACCAAACTTGAATTTATCTCATTATACCCCCTCCACCCAAAGCTAGACTAAAACTTTTATTCAAAAAGATTAAAACTTGCCAATTTGGCATGAAAGTCCCCCTTTTCTTCATTTCGTCCCTCTTGTAAATTCCAAGCTCCCAAACAACTTCTAGTATATGAACAGTGGTCAGATTACAGGTCTTGAATCAAACCAACTAAACAATGCACTCCACAGTAATTCGAACAAAAAAAAAAAAAAAAAACTATTGGAACTAATTAATACTCAAAGTAATCATTAATCTTCAAATAAATGAATCATAAAATCATACAAATTCAAGAAATTCATACAATGAGCAGCACATTTCAAGAGCTTCACACATGGTAAATAAAAGAAAATGGACAATAAACGAGGGAATGAAGAAAGCCCACTTACGTTGTTCTTGGAAATAGTAGTTTCCTTGGAGGCGGCAGCCAAGGCGATCAAGGGCTTGACCCGTCTCTCGAATCCAAAACCCCAGTGTGTATACTGCTCTGCCAAGGCTTCCCATGGCAATTGACAGTGAGAGAGCTTCACCTCTTTCCTCCCTTCCACAGACCTGAGCCCACAGTTTGGGGATCGATGACAGAGTATTTCTCCTCTCTGGTTTCAAAAGCTGCAGACTGGAGTTTTCAGCGGAGTATTTCGAGTCTGTTTTCTTCGCTTTGATCCCCGCGTGTCGGGCAAGGGTATTATCGGCACATAGGTGCCTCCACGTTTTTTGCTTCCCATTTTAACCCCCAGTTTTTTTCCTTTTAAATTAAAGTAATTTTTTAATAAATAAAATTAATTAATTCTCTTTAATACATCTTTTGATTTGATTATAATGTTTATAAAATTCGAATCAAGTAATATTATTCCAACAATCTAAAATTTATTTTTGCACTAAAAAGATGATAATTTATTATTTAAAAATAAAGTTAATAAACTATGAATAAAGAAGCCGTAATTTGTTTTTCTTTTTTCTAATTGGTGACCAAAATGCTTTGAGTATTTTTTTTCTTGAAAAGGAAAGTTCTAAATAATCGGATCAGTATATAAGCTTTAAAATATAGTTATTTATCAAAATATAAAAAATGAAAGATTATGTCAAAAAACTAATTAATATCAATTAACTGTTTTATATTATTATATTAAAATTAATTAAAAATGTTGTATTAAACTATAGTTTAAGACTTTTTTTAAGTCAAATAAATGGAAACTTGTTATGATCAACTCTTTGTCAATTTAATAATAAAAATAAAAAATTTAGTTTTTTTTCTGAGTTGGATTAATTATTAACAAAAAGAACAGGTTACACAATTGGACCAAATGGTCCATAATAACAAAAAAGAACCACTTCTCTAATCCTAAGTGGGTAAAAGATAACATACAAAGAAATAAACACAAACATACACCAAACGTTCCAAGCCACAACCAACCTTGACAAAAAGGAACAAACAAAGATTCCAACTTTTCACTGGATACTTTGAGCAGCAAAGCCAAAAACCTTAGGTGAATCAACAATTTTGAGATCAGATTGAGAACCGGAGGAAGGCTAGGAGAAGGGTCCAAACAAATGTTGGGTTTGAAGAAGGAGAGCTGCGCAAATACCATGGCAAGGAAAGTTAGAGCAGTGAGAGAAGTCAACGGAGGTGACAGTGAGATTTGGGAATAAAAGAAAGGGTGGAAACCCAACGAGAAAACAATGAAAGAATAAAGTTCAGGCAAGATTCAAGCGCCAGCAAAAGCTGGGCTTGGATCTGGCCAAACAGTGAAAAACGCAGCGAAGAAGGGGATGAACAGTGGAGAGAAAAGAGTAAAGTTAAATTTAGAAAAGGACAATCCCAAAAAAATAATTTATTTGACCTTTAAAGTTTTAATATTTTAATATTTAATATTTTTTTATCGTTGTTATTCTTAATAAAATTATAACTTAGTTAAAAAATTTCTAATTCTCTTCTCATGCCAGAAAAAGTCACTTTCATTACACATGATTTTTTAAAGGAAAAATATACATATAAATTGATCACGTATAATTATAATGACTTTTTCTCGTTAAGATTTACACTAGAAAAGAAGATTATAAATTAATTGATAGATTATAATTTTATCATAAACAATAGAAAAAATTACTAATGATAAAAATATTATAAGCTTCAAATTTTAAAAATCAAGTTAATTTAAAAAAAAAAACTTCATAGATAATTTATATATTCTGAAAATTTTTTGAAACACAAGAAGAAAAAAAGAAAGTAATTTGAAATTATAAATACTTCAAAGTCCAATATGGGAAACCTATTGGCTTGAAAGTACAAATTTTCTTCCAGAAAAAGGAAAAAGAACCAAAAAAAAAAATAATAATAATAATAAAGAAAGAGAAGGAAAAGGCCCAAAATGAAAACCCCCTGATGCAATCAGTACCTAACTTCATGCAATTCCATTTCAACCGCATTCGCCACTCTTGCGCCACAATCCAGTCCCCAGTTCTTTTTCCCTACTCCGCATCAGGTGAACTGCTCAATTTCTTCAGTTTTTTTCCCTTTTAATTACGCGATTTCTTGAAATGCCTTTTCAAGTTTAATGCATATGCTGTTAATTATATGTTGAAGTTTATGTTCAATCTATTTTCAAGGGAATGTGAAAATTTTATTCTTTGCTGCTATTGGAAGCGAGATCACTTGAGGGTTTTGTGTTTTGGGATATATTGTGAGGAGTTTGCATTTGAGGTAGGTCGCTGTAGTGAGTTATGGTTTACAATCAAGATATTGTAATGATGAATGAGAAAAAGGAAAAAGGTATCTACTTCCCGGTTCCCAAAGATGTATTGGGCTTAGATATTCAGCAAAGAGACTTCTGATTGCTGAATTACAGAACAAAGTTGAAGAGATAATTTCTTTTCCCTATCGGGAGGCAACTTATTCTTGGTGGAAAATGAAAGATTCTTGTGGGCTTCGTCATCTTCCTCCTGAAATTCGTGATTCCAAATGCGTTTCTGTAGTCTGATAGTTGATTGTGTGTTATGTTCGTGTCTTATGATGTATTCAAGTTATGCCTTGGACATAAATGAGTATGCGCATGGCAGTTTGCTTGTTGGGGGGGTGGGGGTTGGGTTGTGAAGAAGTCATATTGACAGTCATTTCTAGGTGTGGTTATATGTCCGTGTTATTTGCAACGAATATTTACCTTGCAGCAACATAAGCTTGCTTATTTATCTTTCTAGTTTGTCAGAGGATGTATCTTTTTACACAAACTAAATATATTGTGGGTGCCCCGTGCCTGCTTCGGTTTATTTTCGAATAAAAGATTTTGAATTCAAAATCTTTTACTATGAGGCTATGAATTGTTGATAGCATGTCTTATTTTACCTACCCCCTCATTATGAAGCAGCAATCTGCTAATTGAATTTCACTTAGTTGTCAGAGGTGCTGTAGCTTAAAAATTAATGGAAGGTGCTAGTGATGATGTTGCGTCCGCAGTCACACCATTGGCAAAGTGGAGAAGTGACTTTTCAAGGGCATTCCAGTATTATTTGGATAGGTCTGCACCTTATCCTCTTCATCGCTGGCTGGGAACCCTTGCTGCTGCAGCAATATATGTCTTGCGGGTTTATTATGTTCAAGGATTTTATGTGGTCTCATATGGCCTGGGAATATACATCTTGAATTTGTTGATTGGATTTCTGTCCCCTAAAGCTGATCCTGAGCTCGAAGCTTTAGATGGCGTTTCATTGCCAACTAAGGAATCAGATGAATTTAGGCCTTTTGTTCGCCGCCTGCCTGAATTCAGGTTCTGGTAAGATAATTGAGAACATCAAAACTTTGTCTAGTGCTTAAAGTTACTTTTTACTTATGATTGTCAAACACGATGCACTAGCATTAGTACTAAAATGGATTCAGCATGCATACCAAATAGTCTACTGCATTCTTTCTCAATCTTATTTGTTCTCTTAACCTTATATTCTGAACTGCTATATTTTACTGTCATTTTGTCTAGAAATAAGACCAGAGATTTTCCTAATAATAGCGTTTCCAGTTTCCTAATAATAGCTTTTCCAGTTGAAGGAAACATAAATATTTTAGTGATTTTGGATCTTAAAATGGTTAAAGAGGTTTTAAAGTATCATGCCCAAGTGAAAGATGATCTTGTTATATTTATGTACCTTTGTGCATGTTTCAGTTTATTGGGATGCATCTTTCTTTGCATTCAGACACATGCATTGACTAGAATCAGACTTATGTAACTATGTGGGAATTGAGATCCTTTCCCCTCCCACCAAGCACCCAAAAAAAAAAAAAGAGAGAAAAGTAGGGAGAGAGAGAGTAAACATTAACTAAGGCAATTATGACCATATAAACCTTTGAGATTTTATATGAGAAGAAAGATTGTGCCGTTCTCGGAAAATGGTTGATGCATTAATTTCTCCTATGTGGAACTTATACCTGGAGTTATAAAGGCAAGGCATTTGATTCGATGGGTGATCTATATGCGTAACGCAAAAAATTGCTGCTGTTGAACCATGTTTGGATAGGTTTTATTTCTTATTTTGTTGTTGAATTACATACTCTTGTATCTTTTATTTGATACAGGGACCCAAAATTGGTGATTTCTAATTGCATTCTTATCCTTGGTCGAATTCATTACAAGAAATTGTCTACCACATTCCTTAATCTGTTAAGTGTTAGCATTAAATAGTTTCGGGGTAGTTCAGATGTGTAACTCCAGTCTGTATGTTTACTTAGCTCTGTTGCGTTATGTTATTTTCTTCCCATTGTCACTTTTTATTAACAAGTCTTTCATTTAGTTGACTTTTTCACTTTTAGATATTTTACCATGGTACCGTCTTATGGTTTCCCTGTGTGTGGCTTAGCTGTCTAGATTCGCTGTTCGTTACTGACCATTTATGGCAAAACAATAGAAAATTCCTCAAGAAAGGGGAAAGAGTATTTTAACTAGCAATGTACACTTTTCAGCCCTGTGGTAGTAGTATTGTTGGAGGATCTCCACCATAGGTTCCCA
This sequence comes from Voacanga thouarsii, assembly GCA_026120185.1. Lineage (NCBI taxonomy): Eukaryota > Viridiplantae > Streptophyta > Magnoliopsida > Gentianales > Apocynaceae > Voacanga > Voacanga thouarsii. The sequence goes on along the minus strand of JANUWF010001636.1, from coordinate 1,846,498 downwards.
GTTGTTGAATGGATAAAATTGTTCAAGGGTCATGGATCAGCTTGACAGCCATGAGACATGCTACTAGCCTTGAGCCAACGAACACAATCCTCTGACCTTCTGAAATAATAACTCCTCGGCCCCACCCAGTTCTCGGAGTGAAAAAAAGGAAAGAAAGAAAACAGTCTTCCATCTGTGGAGGGCTCAGCCTGAGGAAAATTGCAGCTGCAAAGGACAAGGCAATTTGTTCCAATTTCTGTCTGCCTGTTCATTAGAATAAGGATATCAAGAAAACCATTTTGAATCAAGGCTATAGATTGCTTGTTGAATCTTTGTAGTTTTTGTAAATTGCCTGGAAAGCATGATGACAGACAAAGATTCGTGCTAATAACCGAGTTGTTGTGATAACATGCGTTATTTTTACCTTTGCTATGTTTGCTCCGTGATTTTCTCTTGCTAAAGCAAAATTTCAACTTATTCATCATTTCAGGTATGCTATCACTAAGGCTTTCTGTGTTGCCTTTACAATGACCTTCTTTTCTGTGTTTGATGTGCCAGTTTTCTGGCCTATATTACTCTCTTACTGGATCGTGTTATTTGTCCTTACCATGAAGCGCCAAATCACACACATGATTAAATATCGATATATCCCATTCGACTTTGGAAAGAAGGTTAGAATTTTTTCGTTAGTAACAGGAAGTTGAGGGAATATGATGCCTTGCGTATCATTTCTCATCTATAAAACATTCTGCTTTCTAGTGTCTATGTGCTGACTACTTGGACATTTACAGAGGTATGCTGGAAAGAAGTTCGCTGCAAGTAGCAGTGGTTCCTCGAAGGATTGAAATATGAAGCAACGTTCATAATACACTGAAGATCAATAGCACAGGCCTTTAGACTTCTAGGTTTTCATTTTCTTTGTAAATATCCAATCTCAAATAGGTATGGACTAGAGGTGCTGTGGATAGTGCAAGTCTGGTTTTGTTTGGATTTGGCAAACCCATGTTGATATTCTGAACTGCTTAGATGATTCTCCCTTTTTCCTAGTGTGCTATTGCATTTCATAATCCATGGTAGTTTGGTACAGAGTAGTGAGTGTGTGTGTGTGTGTGTGTGTAGAGAGAGAGAGAGAGAGAGAGAGAGAGAGAGAGAGAGAGAGAGAGAGTGTGTGTGTGTGTTTGTTTTCAGGGTATTAGGAATACTAGCATATCCGTTCTCAATACCCAACTATATCAAGGCAGAAGCAGGTGGCTGTCTTTTACTGTGGAAGAGTAGGTAAACAGAATGGATAAAGTCACTCATACTCATGATTGCGGGTTAAACTTTGAAAAGCAGCACCCTATAATTTCAAAATGTTTGTTTTGGAGATTGTCTTGTCTCAATCTTCATCTTGGTGGTGAATTTTAGAAATTTGTACCCTTGCCTCGGCTCAATGTAGCAAAACAGAAGGAAGAAACAATGAAACAAACTCGTTACAATTGATTCAAGAGAAAATTTGTTGCTTGAATGGTTTTGTTATAACAAGTATTGGCTTTTATCTCATGTTGTGCTCGGAGGAGATGTAGATATCTCAGTCATGGCTATAACACTTTGGAATCTCCCCTATAGTTGTTGTTGGCCAAGGGGATGTTTCATTTTCTGAGTGTCACCATTCAACAGACCTTGACTTGGCTGCGGTACGCCAGATGGATTCTTAATCACAAACGCTAGAATTGGTGCAACAACTACCAACAAACGTGCACGGCAAAAATCACAAGATCATTTTTAAACATCCCTAACTCAAGTATCTGTCTTTAATTACATTGTATATTGTGAATAACCAAAATATACTATTATCAAATTGTGTAGTGGTTTAGAATCTTTTTAATGTCATCACAACCATTCTGAAACATGGCCAGCTCAATGATTAAAAGTCTTCTCCTACCATCACAACTGCTGAATAAAAGCTTTCCAATGATTTTCAGTATGTGCTTCCTCTCATATTCTTCGACCAATGAGTGGGAGAACCATTGTTGTGATCTTATTCTTCTGGGCTGCACTCACCTTTGTAACCCCTACACTTGTTCGCTTGTCTGCTACGGCTAAACCCTACCTGGAATCTCATGGTACGCAAAGCAAAAACAGCAAGCATTCTTCTCATTTTGTGTTCTATAGGCACTCCCCTTGTTAATATTAGTGACGCCTTACATTTGCTTTCGTTTCATGCAGGTGAGAGAAGGGCAGGGATGAACACAACTCAAAGAGTACTGGAGCTGTTGCCCAGAAGAGCACTTATACCTACAAGACTGCTTCATGCACCACTTTCTTCAATGGCACCAGGACCGGGGCCGGAACCGACCGCACCGGCACCCGCAGCAGAGCCGTTGTTAGAATTTAGAAGCCTTCAAATTTTGTAACCATGTACTGATTAGCCGGAAAAAGGTGCTCCCAATATAAGTATGATACTAATTATCCAGCATGCCCCTGTGGTTCCGTGGTTTCAGGCGGTCGGCCATGATTGTATATATGTCACGCTAATACGTGGAAAAAGATTCTGATATGTTCCAGTAGATAGAGAACAAATAATACTTCCTCTGTAATATCTCTGATCTGTGTTGTCTGTACAATGAAATCAAGATTATTACAGCCACCATTTACCAGCCATAATAAAATTTCTGCTCAGCACTCTGGAGTAATTGTGAAACCACTTATTGATCTCAATTTCATGGTATATGGAACAGGTGTTCCAAAGGGATCAAAGACAACATTTGAGTAGTAGATGAAATTCATGCAGTACCCGTGTCCCTTTCTTTCAAAGCAACAACCACTGGTCATTATATTTCTTTGAAAAGCAAAAATAAGACAGAATAATCTCACTTACCAACCCAAGAATATGAATAAATTCTGTTAAGATATTCTCATGCAAATTCTATATGAAACAATGATTGCTGTCTGGGGCCTTTGGGCATCGTCTCGAACCATAATGGTGTAAGAGACTTTTTGAAACCTTAGAGTTGAAGCATCACTAGCTTGGGGGTTGGGACTACAGCTTACTAACAAACACAATGATCCCCAAAAGAGTAAGATCGCTGCTATCCTCCTGCAAAATTTGCTCAATAACGAGTATTGAATCATAGCCTAATACAGTCACCGGCCTCCTCCAAGCTCCACCAACATCACCCAATACTACATTGATGACATTGCTAGTTGAACTGCAACGTGGACCAGAAAATTGCTCATGCTGAGAAGCAATCTACGTTGTGTGTTTTTTAAGTCAGAAGTTGTGTAATAATATTACAGTTTGGCCATAGGAGCTTTGTGGCCTGCAAGTGCCTTTTTCCTCTCATTTTATCCTACTTTCTTGTTTGCTCTTCTGCTGTTACTTGACAGTTTCCATGTTTCTAGAAAGAACTCTAAAGTTTGGGTTTTTCATTTTTAATGAGAAAAATATTCTTCCAAGTTTGGTGTTTCTCAGGAACAATAGCACAGGTAGAGCTAAATAAAGAGAAGATAAGGATAACCTCATTAGTTGTGGTAGCAGAGTATATTCCATTAATACACATAATTTCACTAGCAGGGAGATAACATTAGATGAGTCAAAACAGGTTTTGTTTTGTAGGTAATAACATAATAATAGTAAACCTTAGACAAATTGCTCCAGGTACTCATCCACAGTGGTGTATTTAACATCAGGATACAGCTCTCCAGCCGCTACTCCAAACGAGGGCTTAATCACAAAAATTGGCCATATCGCCTTTTACAAAAACTCAATAGTTGATTGGTAACATGACTTTGATAGGAATTGTAGGCTCTGTGAAAGGGTGAAACAGAAAAGATTAGCCACCATGAACCACTTTCTCATTTTGAATATGAAATCTGCTTATCAGAATTCTCCATTTTGATAATTTCCTTTTTTCTGCAAAAAGAAAGTACTGTATTCCTTCTCTAGAGTTTTACCAATCTTCTTCTCCCATAAAGCAACCAGTTCATTAAAGGAATAAATGGTTTTGGGAGGCACCACCTTGATGTTTCCAGATTCTTTAATTGCTGCAATCATCTTAGTTTGATCAACCAATTGCAAATTTCCAATGGTTCATATCACCACATCCACCTGCTTTATGACCTTCACTGAGCTCGCTTGATCATTAAGGTAGCACTGATCTGACATATGTTCTCCTCAAGAATACAAAAAAAAACCCATTTGCAAATGATACAATACAAATGAAAACCCATTTGCAAATGATACACACGCATATACTGAAAAAAGGTTGATCGTATGGAGGAGACATACACAAAACCAAAGTGACACCAGAATTCTTCAAGCATTCAATGAGCATCCCCGTTAGAGGATCAGAAAATGTAATCTCGCTAACCAAAGCAAAGGTGGGATAACCAGTCTTCATGCTCCAATACAGCTTGTTACTCCAAGATCAAAATCTTCATTTTTTCAGCCATGACAAAACTGTTCCGTGGAGTGCAAAGAGAGTGGATTTGAACTAAAGTTCCAAATTGGGACCTCTCGTTGCAAAATGGAGATAGTGTGACCATTATTAAGCAAACCATGTTGGAAATAGTCTAAGTCCTTATTTGGCACATAATAGGTGTCATAGACCAGATGAGATTCATTCATTCTATTGCCCAAATGTGTTGTTCGTGGTGTTCAAATAATGGTTTGTTCAACCGATTGAAAGGAAAAAAAAAAAAAGAACCTGCTGTATTATAGAGATGGCATTTAATTGGAATGTATTTATGTCTCCCACGAAGTGAGACTTCAAATCGTTGGATGAGATCTCCATACCCTCTTGCTAGGTAGAGCTAAATACAGATATGACAAGGATAAAACTCATTACTCGTTATATCTGGTGGCAAAATAAACTTCATTAGTAATAGATTTCATCACTGGCACCAACACAACATTACACAAGTGAAAACAGGTTTTTTGAGGACAAACATTCCACACAAATATTCCAACAATGTTCATTTATTCCAGGTGAATAAAATGAGAAGAGTGAATCTCAGACAAATTGTTCAAGGTACGCTTCCACAGTGGTGTATTTCACATCAGGATAAAGTTCTGAAGCCTCTGCTCCAGAGGAAGGCTCAATCTCAAAATAGGTGGTATCACCCTTAACAAAAACTGCATGATTGATTGCTAACATGATATTGATTGGAATTGGAGACTCTGCAAAAGGGAGATATACAAAAGATAAGCCACCATAAGCCACTTTCTCACTTTGCATATGAAAATCTGGGTATCAGATAAAGACTTTTCTCCAAAAAGAGAGTACTGTGTGATCTAACTGACCTTGAATGTTTTTCAGAATTTGTTCTTCTGAGAGATATTCCTTCGCCAGAGTTTTACCAATCTTCTTCTCCCACAAAGCAACTAGCTCATTGAGCGAATAAATGTTTTTGGGAGGCCTAATGTAGACAATTTTATTTAATGTCCTTGGATCATCCACAGATTTAATGGTGAAGGTGCCAATATCATGCTCTTCATTGAAGACAGCTGCAATCCGAAAAATAGATTGCAAAGGTTAAAAAAATTGTAATGCATCAACCATTCTTGACAATCTTATAGACAAGAAACATAAGGTACAATATGGCAATTGACAAATATTTAATTCTACTATTGCATGCTGTTATAATCACCATGCTATCGGATGCTGTTATAATTACTACCTAAATGGAGGAGGAGGAAGCAAATTGGACTTGGCAAATTGGCTTCCTTCCTCAGGATAAAATCACCAGAATCATTTTCACATATGCAGGAAAAGAAACTGCTAAGGGAAGAAATACCAAAATTCCTTCATGAAGGAATAGTGTAACCGAAAGATTTTCAAGTAAGCATAGAAATTGTGATTTCTTTTTATCAGAGTTCATACTGCATGCATTTCCTTCCCAACAATTGGTAGAAGAAAGGTGCTTCTTCCTGTGATCTTGAGGGGGATTTCGAAGATTCACAGTCGTGTCATCCATTTAATTACTCACAAAATATTTGTACGTTTCCAGAGATTATGAATGGCACAAGTAAATAATTCGAACAGATAAGCCACTGATATTGGGAAAAATACCTTTGGCATTTCCATCTCCCAAGATAATAACTTTGTCTCGGGGTGGAGGTGGCGCAAACACTCCTGGCTGCACAAGCGTTGGAAGAAAATAGCCAGCAAAGCAGTTGGATGAGACAATAGTTCGGGGGATTCCCTCTGCTTCTAGAGCTCTACGAATTTGGGATTTTATTGTAAATGCTGATTTTGCTGGTTCAACAGCTCGAGTGCGATCAACATCAATCCCAAATTCTGAAGGATAAAATTTCTGAACAGTCAAGAAAACACGAATTAAACGTATATGCATTGTCAAGACAACTTGAAACAGACACGCATGTTCAAGTAAATGAGCAGGTAGAATTTCGACATGGTAAACTCAAAAAGTTGCAGTGACATAGGCACCAACCTTAACATTTCCAGCTTCCTTGATTGCTGCAATGATCTTGGTTTGATCGGCTAATTGCATTTGTCCAACAGTTGAGATCACCACATCCACCTGCTTTATGGCCTTCACTAAGCTCTCATGGTCGTACAGGTCACCCTGATACAAAAGGTCCTCGTCAAGACTACAATAAAACCCCATTTGCAAATGTGAAAAAACTAGAACTTCTGCACATATATACTGGGAAAAGATTGATCAAATGGAAGAGACATACATGTACCAAAGTGACACCAGAATTCTTGAGGCTTTCAACGAGCTTCCCCTTAACAGGATCAGAAACTGTGCTTTCTCTAACCAAAGCAAAGGTAGGATGACCAGCCTTGGCGCTCGCCTCAACCACGAACTTTCCGATGTAGCCCGTTGCTCCAATGATCAGAATCTTGCTCTTCTCGGCCATTCTTGAATCTGGGAAAGCTGTCTTAGCTGAGGGCAAACGGAGTATGGGTGAACAGATGTCGCTAACAAAATTGCAACTTACTTCGAGGATAGTGTCGCCCTGATTTAAGCAAAGTATGAACGGAATTCTAAATTACCAAAAAGACCTCTTTGTCGAATTTCTGTGGTGGAAATTTTGTCTTTTCACATTTCATGTTTTTCTATTTTCATCCTTCGTTTGTTAAGATATCTTTCTTAAGTTAATAATTGGTACCTAGTCGGAATCTCAGGCCAGATTCATTCATCCCTTCTTACCTAATCAAAATCATTAACCTAATTACCTAAGCAGTTGCATTTTGAAAATAATTGGTACTTAGGAGTAATTGCCAGTTTGTCGTGTAATTAAGTATTCATTCCGTCTCATAATATAAGTCGTTTGGAGTTACTTTTACTGTCCCAAATTATAAGTGGTTGAGACTTTTAAGAAAGTTTTGAAATTATTTTTACATTTTTGTCTTTATTTATTATTCTTTTTTCCTTTGTTTCTCTCTTCTCTCTTCCTTGTTCCAAGACATTTAAATAGAGGTATTTTAAAAAGAAAAAATATAAAGTCATTTTATTTTTAAAAATTTTATTATGTGTGAAATTAAATCAAATGATTTATATTATAGGACGGTAACGACAAGCTATATGAGGAAAGGAATTGGGGTAGCTAAAAGGTCACAGATGGAAAATGGCAAATGGCAAAGGTTGCTTATGAATCACGAATGGAGCCAATTTTAGTAACCACATGCCCTCTTTGCCGTCCCTTGTAGCGGGAGTTACACCATACATACTCCGATCATGATTGACTTTGACATCCACCAAATAAAAAGATATACAGTTATATTTAATAGTTTAAATTTTGACTTATAATTTAATTTAAAAGATAAAAATTAAATTAAAAATATAGAATTTCAAATTCTTGACAAATATATTTTTAACACGAGTCACATATATTTATATTCAATCTTAATTGATATCTATTGCCCTCATTTAACAGTAGTTGCCATTAAGGGATTGAGGACCATGTAATTTGGGCTTACAAATTGCGCGACTAGGATGCGTTCCTGTTTGAATCGTGTGATACGGGAGAAACCACGTCATGCATCTAAAGAAAGGCCAAAAAGATATCGTTTTGGCCCAAGCTAGCCAAGCAAATGGCTTCACTTCAGCTAACTCTGACACGCCTCCCAATAACTTGTACTTTTGCTTCACTTTCTCAAAATTTTAGATCCAGTCCAAAATTTCCCTCTAAGACTAATTTTAGTAGGGCAAACAAAAATAAAAACTTTCCTGATATGCGTATGGTTCCACCCTATTTCTCTCTCGTTGCTTCAAACAAGAGATCTTTTTCTCACGGTTCCAGAAATGAATGAAATCCCTTAAATCTGAAGAACATCATTCGATTGTTGCTACAAAATGAGTCAACAAATCTAAGAAAGGGAAAGGAGGATGAAGCATCATAAGCACTGAAAAACATTTTTCTCCTTGAAGAGTTGTAGTTAAAATTTTTTTCTTTAAAATTTTTCTATCGCTTTCTTCTAGTAGCAATTAAGTATGTTCATCTGAAGATTCTTCTAATGTAATTTGAGTTTTCAAGTTAATATTAGTGTTCATGTTTTGTGAGAACAAGTTACGGAATGTATAGGCTAGGATTGCTTTCCATGTCAATACATGTCAAATGCTTCTAGTAATTTGGTGTTTTAAGTTAATATTCATGTTCATGTTTTGTGAGAACGAGTTACGCAATGTACAAGCTATGTTGATGAGATTGCTTTCCATGTTGGATGTTAGTGTTGTGCAGCGGTTATGGTGATAGTATGATTATGGTATGACTAGCTATATTTATGTCTTTGTGTGGGTTGTTCATGTATTTGTATTGCTAGTTCATATGCATGTATTCTCTATTCATTTGTTAACCACTCATTTGATTGTATTTATGTCCTTGTGTGAATTGTTCATGTATTTGTGTCACTAGTTCATGTGTATGTGTATTGAGTTCATATGTTCTTTATTCATTTGTTAACCATCCATTTGATTGTGTTCACGCCTTTGTATGGAACTTTCATGTGTTTGTGCCGCTAGTTCATGTGGATGTGTATTGAATTCATATGTTCTTTATTCATTTATTAACCACTCGTTCTCTGTGTTGAGTTCAAGTGTCTTGAATTGTTCTATTTTTTATAATAAACACTCAACTTCTTAGTAGCTGAAATAGTTAATGGAATTTTTGGGTAATGGAGTATAAAGCCACCAAATTTTCCTTTATTAGTAAACATATTCTCAACGTGACTCTTTCTTTCATTCTTGTATGGTAAAGTAGTTTAAAAATCCCGTACCTAATGTTGTGGCTAAATATCTTTAATAGATAACAAAAGCTTGTTGTGTCAGCTAATGGTTCCCAGCTAGGGACATCAGTTGAACTTTGACACTAGGGATGAAGAGGATTGAAGAGATTTTGCTAAAGTTTAAAAGTGGAGAATTTTCACATTTCTAGGTTGAACAAAATTAGGTTTCAATTTAGTATTCTTTGACTTATTTTGAGAATGTGATATTACTTGGAAAGAAGGAATGCACAGAATGGGCAATCAATAGTTGCTAGAATTTAAACTTGAAAATAAAAATATTTTTAGTCACCTGTGAGTTGACCGAAAAGAATTATAAGTATTTTGTAAAACCCGCATTTTTTGGAAGTCTTTATTTATGGAGATATTTTAGAATTTGTTAAGGGCTGAATCCTAACACAATAAGAATTAGAATCTCATTTGGTTAATATTTTAAGTAAGTAAGAACTTGAGTGAAATTATTTAAGAGTTAGGGAAACCCTATGATTTCTTAAATAGGAGAAACATCGTTATTTTCTAATAGCCGTCAACAGACATAGAAAGAGTGAGAGAGTTCAACTAAGGGTTGAAGGAAAGAACACAGTAGGATGTTATAGTTTTCAAACATCGATATTAAGAGGTAAGTAGAAATGAATCTCTTCGATTTTCTTGTATGAATAATATAATAAAAGCACTATTTTGGGTTAAAATTCTCGAATAAATTGTGGTATTGTCTCAAAGTATATGATTTAATGATTGGTTAATATGTGGGGTATATTTTGATGTTTGAATTCTATATTTTATACATGAATGCGTTTGAGAGATTTTGTACATGACAAAATTGTGTTTATATATGCATTCGATGGATTTTTGTATATGATGAAGTTGTGTTTATGAATCTTTGAATATGATGCCTCTAAGGTGGGTTAAACCTTTTTGAAATAACATGTTAAAATTGAATTCGTATTTTTTAAAGTTATGCAAGGCGAAGTTTCAATCTTTTGGACCGCTAAGGTCGAGTGAAGCCTTTTTGGATTATCATAACTGAATTAATTATTCAATTAGAATGAGGTAATGGTTATATGAATTGTGTGAACGAATATTCTTTTTTTATATGTTTATATTCCTGGACATTTGTTGTGTGGTATTGTATGAATGTATTGTGTAAGTTTGGTTTCTATTATTCTAATTAGAAAAGATGTTCTATAAAAATAAAAAAAAAGTCTTGGTTTAAAAAAAAAAAAGCATAGAAAAGCTTTGTAAATTCCATGCATTGAATGGTAGTCGTTGCCTGATGTTCAGGAAAACTTCGTGTTCCCAGCGCCTAGGAGTTTTTTAAAAAAAAAACAGGGTAAAAAAAAGAAGTTTTCTAGTTGTGGGGCACGTCACTTCACGCACCTGTTGGTGATGAAGGTGCCATGAAATTAAGGGGAAAAATATGTTTGTTTTGTGTTGTTTTTTTTTAGTGTCAGAAGACATGTGAATGTGGGTTGACCTTGTGGCCAGGACATGATGAAGCCATTCCAAGCTTTTGAAAAAAAAAGAATTTTGACTATTGTTGGGTCACAAAGTGGAAACGAGAGTTTTTTTTTATGAAATTTATTTTAACTAGAAAATGTTAATTTCTTATACAAATTAAATAATATATATATATATATATATATATATATATATTATAGTTATGTTTTATTAGTTGTTTTTGAACTTTGAATTAAAAGAAATTAGTTGGTATATTTTAAATGTTTAAAATTTATGTCTACTGAAAATAATTTGAGATTCATTGAGTTTTTTTTTTATATATAAACAAAAGCTTATGTTCTTCTTAGTATGTTATAAGAATAATTTAAAACTAATCATTTGATAATAGTTGTTGTTGTTGTTGTTGTTATTATTGTTGTTGTTGTTGTTGTTGTTGTTATTATTATTATTATTATTATTATTATTATTATTATTATTTGCCAATGTGATTATTAATATAGTGTACATGTATGTATATGATGTAAAGGTGTGTAATAAACTTTATTTGGAAGAAGTGATTCATTACTATTTATTGAGCATGTGATTGGCTCACCCTTCAATATTTTCTCGTTTAAGATTTTAATGATGATCAGTGGTGTGAAAGTCTATTATACTAAGAATGTGTTTGACGTATAGTATGAAGTCAAAATTCAGGATTATGTTCAATGACTTATGTTATCGTATTTGTTTTACATTCCACCTATATTTTTTTAGTACTCGATGAGATAAGTTTAAGAATTAGTTTTTATCTTCTTATGTACTAAGTCAAATAGATTGTATGTGGGTTTGATATAATTTTCTTGGGGAGATTTAATTGTGAAATTATTTAGTTATTATTTTTTAGAAAAAATATATTTGTTTGTTTAAATTTTGATGTAAGGCTTCGTAATATTGAGGTACGACTCACGTGGTATAGCCGTGCCACGTTTATGCGAGCGCGAGACGTGATATTTAATGATATCAGAGCAATATGTTTTGATCTTACTAAGATGTTGGAATAGTTAGATATGGAGCCACCTTATATTATTTAAATTATAAGTATTTGTTACAATAAGTTATAATATTAATTTATGAGTTTGAGACATAAGTATGAATTAGGTTTTGATTTGGGCCTGAGTTAAAAGGAATAATTTTGCCACGTGGGTAAACAATGACGAAGAAGGAAGAAGCTAGTAGAAGACATGATGAGACGTCCGATATAGATTTTCACTGGACAAACGATTTGAACGTACCTTTAGCCACATGGGGACGAAGAGCACCGGCAAGAGGATGAAATGAAGGCGGATCGTCAATCGCACCTCCACCACAAGGGATGGCTCCTCCTGTAGTGAATCCAAACATTACTATGGCATTAATGAAGATTGCTCAAGTGATGCAAGGACAACAACAAATTTAGTAAGAGCAACAACGTATGTTTCAAGCCCAAGAAGAATGGCTCCGGAGGAATTCAACTAGAACGAGATCTCATTACGAGCACTTAAAGAAAGCCAATATGCCAACGTTTGACGAAGGCGCAGATCCGGAGAAGGCCGAAAAATGGTTAGAAGAAATAGAGCGAAACATCGAGATTCTGGAAGTACCGAATGAAGCAAAGTCAAAGGTCATTTTTCCTTTTCTCGTGGGAAATGCACAAAAATGGTGGAAAGAAGCACAACCTACCTACTCAATGTTAGAATGTATGCCTTATTAGACTAAGTTTTTTATGTAATTTTGACTTGTATTAATAAAATTATTTTTTCCAGAATTTATTTGTGAATTTTTTTTTATATTTGTACATGATTTTATTAGAAAATATCCATTGTATTTAAGTAAATGATTAATGTGAATTGAAGTCTTTCATAATAAGGTATGAACTATGAAATACTTAGCATATAAACTATTATTCTTAACCAGATAATGATAATGAGAATCTCATCATGGTAAAGTTATTATGTTGTAAATTCTAAATAGGAAGTGAATTGCATTAAGCCAATAAGTAGTCTACTTATTTCATAACACAAGCGTATTTCGAATACGTGAAACATGACATGTAGTAGTGGTTTCTAAAAGTACTATGTAATAGAAACCTAAACTACTACTATTATAACGTGGACTTGTACTCTACAGTTTGAGTATAAGTTGGTGATTTGATGAAGTTGAAAGCGTATGCTTTGATATACTATAGTTGAGATTCTTGAGAAGGACCAATATACTTGTATGTTGGGTATATGTGACTAGTTAATCAAGACAGACTTATACAAAATAGTGTCTACACTATATCGCCCATTGTGGTTGTCCGAATGATCTAATTATTCAGGGTTCTAGGGAATATGACTTGGATATTGGCTTTAGAGTAGTTCTCTTGGAAAGCGAAAATATTCAAAGAAATCGTGGATCATTGGATTAGAAGGCTAAGGATGGTAGATATTTTTTAGAGAGGCGTTAGTACACTCTTTTCTCTCTAAATGTACGGTGATGTGTAGAAGAGATATTTTGGTCATTTCACTTGTAGGTCGAAGTCATAGCTAATGCAGCATTATCCTTGGCGTCAATATTTCTTTATGGTGATATTAGAAAATATTTAAAATACAAAATACAGTTATTTATATAGTAAGGGTATTTTGATTATTTTAGTAGTTAAGGCGATGTGTCTTTTTGGTAATCGAAATAGTCAATAAATCCTAATTATTTTAGGTTGAGAAAATTGTCACAATAAAAAGGATTTTATTTTATTCAGAAAGTCTAAATTATTTTTGGATTAGAATAAAATAAAGGAACGAGAGAAAATAATTTTATTATCTAGTTTGATTGATTAATTAATTATTCAAAGCCTAAATCCAGATTGAATAATTAAAAAATTAATCTGGGCTCAAACTAATAAATAAAAGGCTTAACAATTATTTTGATTTATTTGGACTCATTAATTATTTATTAGGTTATTTTAATAGGCACAGGAAATAAATAATTAATTGTTATTATTTTTGGACTCATTGGATCTAAGAAAAATAATAAATTATTTTGGCCTAATAGCTTGAAAATATATTTTAATTCACTGTACACAAGAGTTAAGGATTACTCAAACATTTTATGTTGATAATCTCTTGATGTTTTGAAATATTAAACACCAATGCTTTAATTATCTCGGTAATGTGAATAGGAGTTGGGTGTTCTTCTACTTCATAGTAGACTCACAACACAAAAAAAAAGTTGAGCCTTCTCATTTTCTTCTCTCTCGTTCATATTTTCCTTCCTGTTGTTTCTCTTGATTTTGTTAATCAATAGCAAAGATTCAAAAAGTGTCATTCCTCGCCTAGGTTGTTTCACCAATGCATAGAGTTGTATTTGAATACAAATGAATTGAGTATCACATTTTCGAATTCGAGTTCGAATATAATCGAATATTGTTCAAATTCGTTCATTTATTATTCGAGTTCGAGTTTAAGTTCATTCAATTATTGTTTAATAATGTTAAGTTCGTTTAAGTTCGAGTTCGAAAAATTCGATTAACGTTCGAATTCGTTTATTTTATTTTTTATTTTAAAATTTATAAAAATAATAATTCAAATTTTAATTAAAATAATTGAATATTATAATATTAAATAAATATATAATAATATAATTAATATTATAATTTTAATATAAGATTTATTAAGAATAAAACTTAATATTATAAAATATAAATAAAATAATTAATACAATATAATTAATTTTTAAAAATATATAATATATTTGCGAACGTTCGAATATGTTCGTGAACATGTTCAAATTCATTTGTTTATTATTTGAACTCGAGTTCGTGTTCGAGTTCGATTGTTTATTAAACGAACGAGCTTTATTCGAATACGAACGAGTTCGAACAAACTTTTATTCTCGAACGTTCAATTCGTTTATAACTCTACTAACGTAGATTAGGTGGAGGAATATTCTAACAAGCGAAAAGCTTCGCGTACATGCCACGGAGGAGTAGAAGATTGGCGGGTCATCAACCGGAGACGTTGTCTAGAGTCGAAGCCATTTGGGTGGTTTGCACGACATCTATTTCACAGCCAAATAAACCAAGGACACGAAAATGTATTGTTTTTTACCTTCCGCTGCACTGTGTCTTTGATTTTCTAAGTTTATTTTCACTGCATGCATAGCTTCCCCTATTGCATTGCCTTCACTTAAGCGATGGACAACCAATTTCGTGAGACGTATTTAGAAAGGTATTCTTGAATTCATTACTTTCCTGACACTTTGTGATTAGGGGAGACAAAATCAAATTTTTGACTTGGTACAAAAAGATAGTATGACGGTAGTTGAGTATGCAAGTCGATTTAATGCCTTAGGATAGTACGTGCTTTCAGTAATGGTAGATTCTAGACTCAAGACATTACAATTTGTGAATGGGTTACAAGTACGAATCCGAGATAGGATGTTTGTAGTACAGATCTACTAAATACGAGGATGCTTACCAACGAAGCCTTAATATCGAGATAGAAATTAGAAGAGGAGATGCAGAGTGAGGTGTTAAAAGACAAAATATAGATTACTTTTCGCAAACTCAACTTGTGGCTCCTCGGGAGGAAGGACAACGAGTAAAGAGACAAGCACCATTGAACTTCAACACTAATACCACTATAGGGATGCAACGTAAATTATGTGACAATTACAAGCATTACCATGATGGAGAATGCCAATGGAAATTAACAGGTGTATGTTTCGGTTGTGGGAAGTCCAGTCACAAAGTGTGCAATTGTCCAGAAAGCAAGCAACAAATTTAGCCAAAGCCGACTAAAGAAAAAGGAGTTGACACTCAAAAGAAGACCAATGCACGTGTCTTTGCTTTACATAAAAAAGAAGTAGAGACCCAAAAAGATGAGATGCATTACGTTTTAGAATTTTAAATTATATACGTGTGTTTTTGTTTTGTTGATAGGAACGATTGATAAATAAAGTTAAATGTTAAGTTTCGAGGTCGAAACTTTTTGTAAGAGGGGTATAATGTAAAACCCGCATTTTTTGAAAATCTTTTATTTATGGAGATATTTTAGAGTTTGTTAAGGGCTGAATCCTAACACAATAAGAATTAGAATCCTATTTGGTTAATATTTTAACTAAGTAGGGACTTGATTGAAATTATTTAAGAGTTAGAGAAACCTTACGATTTATTAAATAGAAAAATTTATAGAAAATATCGTTGTTTTTCAATAGGCGTCAACAGACACAGAAAGAGTGAGAGAGTTCAACTAGGGTTTGAAGGAAAGAACACCGTAGGCTGTTACAGTTTTCAAACGTTGATATTAAGAGGTAAGTAGGAATGAATCTCTTCGATTTTCTTGTATGAATAATATAATAAAAACGCTATTTTTGGTTAAAATTTCTAAATATATTGTGGTATTTTCTCAAAGTATATGATTTAATGATTGGTTAATGTGTGAGGTATATTTTGATGTTCGAATTCTATACTTTATGCATGAGTGCGTTTGACAAATTTTGTACATGATGAAATTGTGTTTATGTATGCATTCAATAGATTTTTGTATATGATGAAGTTGTGTTTATTAATCTTTGAATATGATGCCTCTAAGGTGGGTTAAACCTTTTTGAAATAACGTTAAGATTAAATTCGTCTTTTTAGAATTTATGCAAGGCGAAGTTTTAATCTTTTTGGACCGTTAAGACCGAGTTAAACCTTTTTGGATTATCCTATTCAATTAGAATGAGATAATGGTTATATGAATTGCGTGAATGAATATTTTTTTTTTATATGTTTATATTCCTGAACATTTGTTGCATGGTATTGTATGAATGCATTGTGTCAGTTTGGTTTCTATTATTCTGATTCAAAAAGATGTTCTAAAAAAATTGTCTTGGTTTTAAAAAAAAACACAAAAAAGTTTTGCAAATTCCATGCGTTGAATGGTAGTCGTTGCGTGATGTGCCTGGGAGATTTTTTTTTTTTTAAAAGGAAAAAAAAGAAGTTTTTTTGTTGTGAGGCACGTCACTTCACGAACTTGTCGGTAATGAAGGTGCCATGAAATTAAGGGGGATAAAATGTTTGTTCTGTGTTGCTTTTTTTAGTGTAGAAGACATGTGAATGTGGATTGACCTCGTGGCCGGGACATGATGAAGCCATTCCAAGCTTTTGAAAAAAAAAAGAATTTTGCCTAGATGGTTGGGTCACGAAGTGGATACTGTGACTAATGGCAATATCGTGCTCTTCGTTGAAGATAGCTGTAAATGGACGAATAAACAAGATTGGGGAAAAAAGATTGTTATTGATCAACAGATTCTTGACAATCTCATATAGAACTAACAAAAGAATAATATGGCAATTATTTGATTTTACCGTTTAACATCTTTATAATCAATACCTAAGACTACTGGACTGCTAAATAATCATGCTGCCACTCATTCGTTAGTATAATACTGTTGCAACTCATGATTTTGCAAAAAGAAAGGAAAAGTTATTGCAATTGCTGAAATCAAGTAAGCCGTGTTTTAGTATTAGTTTATTTCCTTCTTTTTTGCGGGGATTGGGGGGTGGGGGCGGTGTCAGAGTTCATACTGCCTGCATTTCCTTCCTAGTCATTAGCTGAAGAAGCATACTTCTTCCTGTGATCCTAAAGCTTAATCATAAGTATCATGCATAACTATGTATACACAGCACTTCAACTACTTCAGTGGAAAGAAAGCAAGAGCTTAAACAGTGACTTCAGGCTAAATGTTTCAATGCAAAAGTGCCAATGGTGAACAACTGCAGGGTGATACTCATTTTCCCCGTTTTGCAATTCGTTTAATACTCACTCCAAAATATTTTTTTGTATCTAAAGAATATGGAAAAGAAGTAAATAATTCAAATAAAATACAGGCTGACAGTGTTCAAGATATACCTTTCACATTTCCATCTCCTAAAACGATAACTTTGTCTCGGGGTGGGGATGTAGCAAACACTCCTGGCTGCACCCGTGCCAGAGAATAGCAAGCAAAACAGTTGGTTGAGACAAAAATATGCGGGATTTCTTCTGCCCCTCTGCGAATTCGTGACTTTGCTGCAACTACTGATTTTGCTGGTTCAGCAGCTCGAGCACGATCAACATCGACCCCAACCTCTGAAAGGTAGAATTTCTTACAGTCAAAGTAAACATGTATCATAATGTATGCATTGTCAATATAATTTAAAGCAGACATCCGTTCTGAGCTAAAAGAGCAGGTAGCTGCATCTTACATTGGGCATAAAACTGGAAAAATGGTTTTAGAGTATTATTATCACTACCTAGACGATTGCATCTTTAAAGATCTTTTGATAACTTATGCTGTGCCTTTCAATTACAGCTACCATTAGCCCAGAAACATACCTATGGTTTACTCCTACAACACAAAAATCAGGCGATGAACGTCCAATATTTCCAATTGTGAAGAAGTATAAAAATTTTCGAATGTGGAATAATATGCTGGCCTTTAGGGATCAATGCATAAATTATTCATGAATAATCTACCTAGACTCGCAAAATTTCAAAAAAAAAACTCAAAATATTGCGGTGACCAGAGGGCACCCACCTTAACATAATTTCCAGCTTCTTTAATTGCTGCAATGATCCTGGTTTGATCAGCTAATTGGCCATGTCCAACAGTTGATATCACCACATCCGCCTGCTTTATGGCCTTAACTAAGCCCCAGGATCGTGCAGGTCATCCTGTTCCCAATTAGTTTTGCTCATCAAGAGCACAATAAAAACCCAGTTGCAGATGTTAAACACTAGAATTTTACACATATAAAAACCCAGTTGCAGATGACCAGCCTTTACGCTTGCCTCAACTATGAACTTTCCGATGTAGCCCGTACCTCCAATGAACAAAATCTTGCTTTTCTCCGCCATTCTTGAGTAGGAGGAAACTGTTTTAAGTGGTTATTTGATAATTCAATTAATTATTTAAATATTTATTTTATTAAATATATTTAATAACAAATAACATTCAGTATTTAATTAATTAAGTATATTTGATTATATATTTTTATTATTACTTAATTAATTAAGACGTACTGAAATCTTATTATAAAATTTAAAATGATTGAAATTTATTTAAGTTTAAAGTCTAAATACATTAAATATTTATTTAATTATTAATATTTTATATTTAATTTAAATTAAATTATAATAAAATATATTATAAAAATAAATTATAATTAATTCAGATTTTAAAATTTAAATTTTTAGTTTTTAAAATTCAATACTAAATATTAAAATCCACAACAAAAATTTGAAACATGAATATTTAAGTATTGAATTTTGAAACTGAAGTCTAAATTCTAAAATTTAAAGTTTGAATCTAAAGTCTAAATTAATTATAATTTATTTTTACACTATATTTTATTATAATTTAAATTAATTATAAAAAGAATATTAATAATTATATTAGCATTTAATATATTCAAATTTCAAATTTAAGTAACTTTCAAACCATTTAATATTTATAATAGAAGTTCAATACATTTTAATCAATTAAATAATAACAAAATTTTATTTTTAAACGTACTTAATTAATTAAATATTTAATATATTTAATATAATAAATATTTAATTACTTAATTGTATTGTCAAATGGGCGGCCCTTGGTGAGTGATGTTGAATAGAAGTCACAAGAGTTGGGATGGAACCTAGTATGGCAAAAGGGAGAATTGGTGGTTGTTAAGCTAAAATCTTTTAATATTTTAATTATATTAAGACATATTATATAGTAATAATTTATATAGTCATAATTATTTATAATATTTTATTTTTAAAATAAAAAGTATATTTTAATAATTATTTTCTCTATTTAAAGTTTTATTTAAATCTTAACTGTCAAATACAATTATTATTGATATAATATATTTTTTATATATAACACTCCAGGATTTTTGGATTATATAAACACCTCAAAAGAGAGATGGACAATGGCGATAGACAACTATTTAACTAATAAAATTAAAACATTACACAATTGAATAGTTTAAAAAGCACTAAATTTCTTAATAGAAAAATATATATCTTTTTATATATAATTTTTGTGACGGTTAATTATACATGTTGAACACAGTCCCGAATGTAAGGTGATGGCATGGTGGGTCCACTACTTTGCAAACAATATAAAAAATATGAGCGTTTTTTGTTTTAAGTGCCATCCAATATTGCTAAATTATCAATTCTAACCTTTACTATTTTGTTTTTTTTTTTTGTGTTAATCTTCTCGACTTTGAACTAAATGGTAAAATAATAGAAATATTAGATCCAGGGGGAACACACAGCTAAGGGAGAGGGGCCTTGGCCCCTCCCCTTTTTATAAAAGTCCTATTAAAAACATAATTATTTATAACTAAATTATAATTGATATATTTAAAATAATTATTTTGATTCTTAAATGTTTAAAATAATTATTTCGATTCTTAAATTTTTAATCTTACGTCCGTCTGATTAGATCTAACCTTTTGACAGCTCCTGCTGCTGCCATTCCTCTTGTCTCACCTCCTCTCATTTCTCCTACACCATGTTTAGTAACTTTAGTTGCTTGCCCCGCCCTACCTCCACTGTTGCTACCCCCTCCCCTCTTCCGCTTCTTTAAAGTGTAATGTTTGTCCATCTCCAGATTCTACACGGTTGGTTGGGAGACAGGGTTAGGCTTTGAAATTGGCAGGATTGGTTTTGCACTGGATTGGGGTCTTTGGCTCAGAGTGTTGGCCAACCCTTGAAGAGTTGTACTGTAATGCACGTACCAACAGACGGGCTAAAAGCCCTCAATTGAATGAAATGTAAAAATATCTACACAATTGTTCAATTATTTTTGTGTGTCAATGTGATGGACCATACCCCTTGAAAAGTACTAGACCATCCAGAACGGCAGTGGATTGATCCCTTGATAGGATAATCCTGTAAATATTACACATCTAACAAATCTCATCCTCTAGATGGGTTCATTTCATTTCCCCAACTTTAATTGTGATCTTGCTAGGATTGATGGTCAGAATGCAGAAGGGTTTCTGCTAGAAAAAAATAAATGCAGGCCAACATAAATTAAACACAGTTAAAACCTAACAAACCATGCCATACAGAATAGAATCCATCATCGATCTGTACATGCTGTGTAGCGGCAGAAGAGCAGAAAACACACACTAATTAACTTAGAACTTTCTTTTTTGTCACACCTCCCTCCCTCAATACAAAAGCTTCGATTATAGATATACTTAGTACATGCATGTATGCTATGCACCAACTCCAGTATGGGCGTTGGTCTTTGATGTAACCATGTCGGCTACATGGAACTGGGAAGCATACTTGTTCTTGGGGGCTTCCCCTGCGATCACAGGAGGTTCATTTAGAAATGCCCAGTTGCTGCTAATCCACCTGCAACCAAGATCAAAACCATTAACACAAACAGTTGATCAAAAAAATTCTTCCGTTCATAACAGCTGGCACTACGAATTCGACTTACCAGCCGTTTTTTTGTATGAAACTTTCTGCACTCTCCATGTCCAACGCCTCCTCCTCCTCCTCCTTGGTCGCTGCTGGCAAGGAGCTTGATTTTTGATATCTTCTTTTAGCCTCTTCAAATACATTTTTCTGGAAAGAATGAAAGATAACACATATTGGTTTCAATTCAACACACAAATAATAGGTACTGTGGAGATCAAAGAAATTAAAGAGTGCAGTAAGGGGTTTTTCCTAGGTCCCGCAACAAGACTTCTCAGAGACTCAAGTCCTCAATGATCTCTGGTTGTGGAATGTAAAACACCTTATATCGCACCTGACTGCGAGGGGATAAAGCCGAGATATATCTGAGATGTTCTTCCTCCTTCTCCTTTTTTGATCTCCAGAAAGCGTCAATTTCTTCCTTGGTTAGTGAACTGTTTCTCTGCAATTTCACTGAGTTCATAACAAAGAAAGGACCACTTAGAACAACCAAGTCAAGAAACAAGAACTAGGAATATAGCAAGATTCTTGATATCCTATGAAATCAACAGGGACAAATCAATAGGGACACATACCAACTTTAGGATCTTGAACACGAGAATCCCAACCTGCCATGAGAGAACCCATGATCTTCTATGCCAAGTGATCACTCCCAACCTTCCAAACTGCTGAACCAAGACGGCAAAGACTATGCAGTAAGAGCTTTGTGTTAACACTGAAGGTTTGTTTATGGTAAAATAAACTTATTAAATTACAATCTAAAGTTGCTGGGGGTGGTGGGCTCATCCATTTCTTGATCTTATCTCTATATATATTATAAAAATCGGATAAGTTTCACAGTGTGGCCGCTTGTTTTGTGAGATGCAACCAGCTTCCACTGTCTTTAGTACTTGAATTTTCTAGGTGCCGGAGATTTTCATGCTAGATTGACCCCATCCCCCGTGACGAAGAATAATAGAACTAAGGAAATGAATCCTTACGCGTTATATATCTATTACTCCCTGCCCTTCTTAATACTTACTTAATTTAAAATGTCTAAACTAATTGATTAATATATCAATTATTTATCTGATTCATAAAAATAGTTTTATTTCTATTGTCACATAAATTTAAAAATATAATTAATATAATAATTTTTTCTACATATTTTTATTAAATAATTCGTACTATTAAATTATTTTTAAAATTATATGTTTTTAACTATTTCTACTCATAATTTAATTTTTACAGCTAAAACAGTTAATGATTCGTTGATAATTAGGGAGTATTTATTAATAACATATATAGTAACTAAGGGCAAATTAAAAAATTAATTTTTTTAAAAGAAACAACTATATGATTTAAGATAAATAGAAACAAAAAGTAAACAAAATATTTGTAAGGTTGAGGAAGCAGAGTATTATAAAAAAACAAATATTTTTTTTACAAATAATTTGCAATCATTCTTTTTGTCAAGAATGATTTAACTAAAATTACTAACTATTTCTTATATTTTGTTATATTATAATTTTTTATTTTGATATACAATATCATACTATAAAATTAAATGTTATCAAATTTGATAAACAGATTAGATTGGTGTGTCATATCAATCATTCTTTGATAAAAGTGTGACTTACCAAATAAATCACTTCCACTACGGTTTTGGTAATTTTATTTTTGTGGGTAAAGAAAATTTTTGAAAAAGTCAAAAGTAATCTTAAAATCATTGTGTTTGCCACGTTTCATTCTCATCAACTTTGGAACTAAAAATATTTTCAATTTATTAAAAAACTCAAAATATATTTTATATTTTTTATATTATAATTTCTTATTTTTTATATACAAATTTATACTGCTAAGTTAAATGTTATCAATTTTGATCAATCATTCTCGACAATCAAGAGTGACTTATCAAATAAGGTTGCAACTAGAAATAAACTCTTCTTAATTTAAATTTAAATTTAAATTTAAATTATTTTTATTTTTGAATAATTATATATATATTTTTTCTTTCATATTTAATAATATTTTTTAAATTATAATAAATTTATTTTAATTTAACTTTTGTCTAAATACAGTCAAAATCACTTCTATTAAACTAAAAAGAGAGCTGTTTTAGTAATTTTTTCCCTATTAAAAAAAGTTTTATAAAGTCAAAAGTAATCTTTTCTCTCGAGAAAATCATTATGATTGCCAAGTTTCATTCTCATTAATTTTAGAGCTAAAATATTTTGAATTTATTAAAAAACTTATATAAATATAATATTTAGTTTTTGTAAATTATCATATTAAAAATTTATTCCACTCAATATTTTTGTTATTATAAAAAATATATATAAAAATTATTAATACACATATTCCGCAGGGACCTTATTTTCGGATTATGTACTTTACTTTCATTTCATAGTACTATAATTAAGATAGGACAGCGTGGACCCCATGGTTGTTGCTATCAAAAATTAAAGTTACGGTGACCACTGGCTGTTATCCACCTAATAAGAAAATATCTATGGCCCTTGTCTCCAGTAGGACATCATCATCGCTACTGTGCGTGACAATGACTCTATGGCACATTAATTCCACACTGCACTATTGTGATATGTCATCCGCATGCATAATTTAAACCAAAATGTGGGACCAATGACCACTAAGAGACGCACCAAGACTCCTTGAATGCTTAAGAAAAGTCATAAATTTAGTTAATAATTAAATAATTAATTATAGTCGGCGTAATGATAAAAGCACAATAAGGATTAGATTAGGTTAATCTTAGAAGAATCTACTAAGTTCATTGAATTGTTACTTTTTAAGGGAAAATTCTAGCATGGTCTATGGACCAACTGTATTGATGAGTTGTACTGTGTGCAACATAAGTTGTATAGTATAACTCATCAATGTATTTGGTCCACGGTCCAGATAAGAATTCTTCCTTTTTAAGTTTTGGAGATTAGATCCTTTATATATTTTTTTTTTTACTTTTTAAATTTCTTAATTATTATTTTTGTGCGAGTTTAATCCTTTTTTAAGATTTTATTAGTCAAATTGTTATTTGACTAACGGATCAAAATGATACAAAAATAATAGTTAGAGGACCTAATAAGTTAAAAAAATAGATCAAAAATAAAAGTTAAAAGGATTGAATCAGCTAATTTTCTAAGCATTCTTGTAAAGTATATATAAGTTTCACAAATTAATAATCTAATTGTTAGATTTTTTCTAAAATTTTAAAAAAATAAATATATTAAATTTTAATCATATTGGATATAATTTGTCATTTTAGCAAGTGTTTAAATAATATTACATTGTAACGTTTATTTAATTTCAAATATGTAACTATCAAATTAATGATATATCTATTTATTTAACTTATACCATATCAAAAACTTTAAAAAAATTGTTAATAAAATGATTGTACTAATCATTATATTGGATTAATTAAAAGCAAAATTAGAACATCAACGATGCAAATTAATTAAATTTTGAAAGTATTCCTTGATTAAATTATTAATTTTTTATTTTTGTTAAATAATAAATTTTTTCTTAAGATTCTGTTCCAAAATTTCTCCTAAATTTGAAATATATTTGTGTTGGATTCTTTTATTAATTTTTCATTAAATAATAAGTTTTTCTAAAAAATCTATCCCCAATTCCACCCAAAGTTGAGAATAATTCCTTTATTAATTTCTTTTGAATTTTTTTATCAACTAACTGTCTTTAATTTGGAATGAATTTCTCTATAAGAATTTTGCATGTCAAATCCATCTCAAATTTGGGATGGAGTTGGAGCGAAATTTTTATTAATTTATTTTTAATTTTTATTAAACAATATATTTTAAAGAATTTATTTCGAATTTGTTTTAACTTTTAATTAAATTCAGGGTAGATTTGCAACGAATACTTTTATTACTTTATTATTTTTAAAAATAAAATTTCAAGAATTCATCTTAAATCCATCCGAAATCCTTCTAAATTTGGAGGAAGATTTTTAATTACTTTATTATTTAAAGAAAAATTAGCTGATCTAGTTCTTTAACTTTTTATGATTTGGAGGTTTAAGTCTATCTTTTTTTATTTTTAACTTGTTAGGCCCCTTAACTATTATTTGTGAGTTATTTTGGTCATTTTATTAAGATTTCGTCTTATTAACAAAATCATAATAAAAGGACCAAAACTGTACAAAAATAATAGTTAGGGGATCTAAAAAGTAAAAAAAAAAAAAAAAACCAAGCTTCCAAAATATAAAAGTTAAATGATTGAATTGACTAATTTTTCGATTAGCCTATTTAGTCTTTAAAGTTTAAAATTTATAATATTTTCATCTTTAATATTTTTTTCTATCGTTATGGTCCTTAATGATTTTTTCTACGATTATAATTCTTAATATTTTATTTTTCTACTTAAAAAATCAATTATTATAGTCCCTAAAAATAAAAAATTATGGACCAATAGTAGAAAAATCATTATGGACCATAACAGTAAAAAAAAAATTAAAATACGAAAACATTACAAATCCCAAATTTTAAGGGCTAAATAGGTTAATTTCTTGAATCGTGCAATAAATCAAAATGACCATTTATTAATATGGGTTTTATGCGATATATCCATCCATTTTTATTTGTCTATTTTAACTAAGATATTTGTCTCAATTTATCTGTCATATTAGTAAATCAAAACGATATTAATTACTATTTTTTCACAAATACCCCCTCTTTAATATAATAAGTATTGTGCACTTGTAGTGGGAAATAGAAACAAATTAAATATGCTTACCACACATAAAACTTTGAAATTTGATTACTCCTTACTAAAGAGGGAGATTCTTTGAGGGTAAAATAGAAAATGTTAATTAATGAACCAAAAAACCTTATTTTTCTTAAAATTTGTGAATCGATTAAAATAAACAGATAAAAAGAAACGGAGGAAGTATTTGATTTGATATTGTGCTCCCAAACCTTTATCAAAATATTACAACTTTACTAGAAGGTCACAAAGTTCGAATTGTATGAGGATATACCTATTGAAATTCTCATTGAGTCAATCAATTAGGATTAACAGGACTAGTTTCACCTAACGTGCATTTAATAGTAATAGCTGCAGATTTCTACCCGTCATAAGAAAAGAGCACAATTTTTTTTTAAAAAATATTACGGTAAGTCTTTTTTAATAAACAAATAAATTTTATTTGTCAAATATTAATAATTTTATTATTCACTCAAAATAGATCACAATATCAATTTTTAAATTTATAAATTCTTTATAAAATTCAAAATTATTCTTGTTTTTTTTAAAAAAAAATTGAATATAATCCTAATCAAAATACATTTTAATTAAACCCAGTGTTGCCAAGAATCCCTTTAATTCGTGGAGTAAATATTTTGACCCTTTCATCAAGATGCTCGTTTAAAGAAAATGGGGTGAAAGAGTGGAGGAGTAAGAGAAGAATTTCATTGCTTAATACATTTGTCAACCCAATACTATAGCAAGCAGAATTAGGGATCTTTAGAAGGCCTATTTTATTTATGTGAATGTATAAGTGGACGTTTGCTTCCTTTCATATGCATTGTACTAAAATCTCTATTGACCAAACAAATCATAACATTTGCAAGTCCGCAACTGGTAAAGTAAAAAAAATTGATCAAATTTTGATATGAACACTAAGTACCTTCTTTGTTTAATTACGACTAGATTTGAATTTACATGATTAAGAATTTGAGTGATTAATTACTATTCCAATGACTGATACGAAAGCCGTGCTCCTGATTAACCTTTATATCATTCTCAGGTATTTGGGGCATCGACATGGTTAGAAATAGTTACAGAGATTTTCTTGTATAGAGCAATTGCAGATCTAATCCAGCTTCGCCCACCGATGATGTTCAGAGTCAGATAAGGTGCTGCTTCTTGTGCTGTTAGATTATGAGACCATTGAACTCTCCCGGATGACCTTGCACCAGCTCCATAGTTCCTGTATTCCCCGTAATACACAGTTCTGCAGACCCATGAAAATTTACTGATTTCAGTATCCCAGTGGCCATGACTCAATTTTTTTTTTTTTTTTTTTCAAGAAAGGTATGAAGTTTATTAGCAAAAAGTAATCATTCTTGAAGTGAAGTATGAAAGGAAAAAACGCGAATTTTGGATGACCTTTGCTTGGAAGAATCACCCCAATCATCCCATCCCTGAGGCAGTATCACATTGGACATGTAAGTTTGGGCGAATACTACACGAGAGTAGGCACCCCATGGTCGCCCAAGCAGAGCACTTTTGTTGCCACTAACGTTGCACCCCACAAAGACAAAGCCTGTATCTTGCTCATCCGCTACCCTATGTTGGGCGGTTATAGCCCCAGCTGCTTCTGAAACTGAATGCAAATGGCACCTCTGCATGATAATCAGAAGTATATTCTTTTCAGTTCCATCATCAAAGATCAAATCTTTGATGGATAACATTGCCCATTAATTAATCAAACTCATGGTACCTTAAAAACTGAAGCAGCATTTCCACATATGAAATCAGTATCTCCTTCGATGTAACAATTGCTGTAGTAATGCCTTCCGCTGTCATCTAGCAGTGTGTCCTGATGAGCTAGAATTCTACATCCGAAAAATGCGACCCTATCAGCCGAAACCCTCAATGCAACTGCTTTGGCTCCCGGACCATGAGTGTTCTATACCAAAGGAATTAATTTATCCATCACAAAGGAAAAAAAAATGATGAAATCAGGTTGGAAGAATGACAATCTCCTGAACTAACTACGAACTTTTGTTCGCATTGCAGGTTATTCTGGATAAAGCCCAGAAAATTTATTCACGAGGGTCGTATGAACTACGTACCTGAATTGTGAGGAACCGGCCAATAAAGTCAGAAGCCAGAACAGTTAACGTGGGAGACTGAAATATATCTCTGTGATCGTTCCACGATATAATGGTTGTACCTGGTTTGGTGCCACTGAGTATTATGAAGGGCTTGTTTGAGGGCACGACAATCTTTTCTCGGTACACTCCTTGCTTAACCAATATAAGCACATGCTCAAGATTACCAAAGGGCACAGCATCAATGGCGTCTTGTATCCTCCGGTGATCTCCTTTTCCAGATTGGTCGACAACTTTTATCTCAAAATTAGGTGTCGAAATCCCAGAACAAGTAAAAGGATAGAGCATGCAGAGAACGATGAAGAACATTGTGTAACTGCCAATGACCATTTCAAATTTGTAACCCCAAACAAGGAGAACGTCGATGAAGGTAACTGGCCTTGTTACAGAAGATATCGGAGTTCTCCAATACAAGAAATTTCTAAGGACGTGGTAGAAGGGAAGTGTGATTAAAGCTTGATGCTTATCCCCATAGCCATTCCGTGGTGATGTATGGAAAATGCTTCCTTTCTTCAAAACCTTGAAAGATGAGGAGATGCAACATGCATAAGCATGTACATTTTTGAAATATTGCAGCTAAAATGGTGAATGTGTGCGCGAGAGGGGAAAGGTGGTTACCGGGCAACAAGTTATGGAGGTGATGGAGAAATTTGAAATAAGGTGGTCCTCGCCTCTGAATTTTGATACTATCATTTTAATTTAATCTCTACTTTTTTGAATTAACTACTCCTTTCATCTCAAATTATTTCTCATATTTTTAATTTAATTTTTATTCCAAATTATCTGTCTTTTTAGAAAAATAAGATTTAACATTCCAAAGTTGCTCCCATTTTAATAGTCCTCTATTTCCCAAACATATTAAATAATTTCTTTCCTAACAAACTTATTTCATTTAAATAACAAAAGAGAGAAACAATTTGGAATACTTCTTGAAAAAGAGAGAAAATAAATTCGAGAACTTCTTAAAAAAGAGAAAGAAAATAAATTAAATTTTAAGAGTAAAAATAGAATAAAATGTTTACTTAACTAAAAAATTTACTCATCTTAATATTCATGTAATCCATTAAATGAGATAGATAATTTGGAACGAATGGAGTATTATTTATGGAATCAACTACTCACTTCATCCCATTTTCTCTGTCCATTAAAACTAGGATGTTTTTTTCAATTTATCTGTCTTATTAGCAAATCAATACCATAATAATTGTTATTTTTTCACAAATACTCCTCTTTAATACAGTGAGTACTTTTGCACTTGTAGTGAAAAGTAAAAACAAATTAAATATACTTACAACACATAAAACTTTTGAATTTGATTACTCTTTGATAAAGAGAGAAATTCTTTAATGGTAAAATAAGAAATGTTGATTAATTAATTAAAAATTCTTATTTTTCTTAAAATTTATAAATCGGTTAAAATAAACAGATAAAATAGGACAATGGGTGTATAATTGTTAGTCCATTCTTGATTTGAGTTGTCATTATTTAATTGCTTAATAAATTTTTCTTTGAATGTTTTATAGGACATATACATTAGGTTTTCCATTACAATTGTGTTAGGATGCTATCTAAGTTGAGTGGAAAATGTACATTAAAAAAGGGGCAATTTCAATTTGACTCGTCAAAACTAGGTAATTTTGTAATTAAACTCTTTCAAACTAATATAAGCTATTTTTGTCCTTTAAAAAATTTGAAATTTTCAATTGAGTCTGTATGCTCCTTTTTAACGAAGTCCATCAAATATGACCAATTGAGTGGACTGTGAAAAAAAAAATTATAGGACAAAGCTACTATCTCCATGAACCTAGAATACATTTTAAAAAAATTAATTTGTCATAATTATTAATCCAATCAAACAATTAAATTTGGATTCATCCCTTAGAAAAGGGATAGAAGGATTTAATTGAGAATTTCAAAAATTTCTAGACACGCATTCATTGTTCTAGATCCAGAAGGACTTAATTACTAATATTGCTACTTTTAAAGGGCCAAATTAAAATTAATCTTTAAAACTACATGCATCCTTCCCCATCGTGACAACAGGAGTTCTAGTTTGGGACTTCAATTTTTGGACTAAATATTGATGGTGGGCTACATGTACGAGCCCATCTTAATAAATATATTTGAACCGATCACTATTAGGATTTAATTTGGACAAAAGTCATAAACGATTCGGGGCGGGAGTAGAAAAATCTTTTAAACTCGGTTTTTATGGTTTACTAATTTGATATTTCGTGCATTGCATGGGTTGTTAAGTACTTTATCTGTTTCTATTTATTTATCACATTTAATTACTTCACACAATTTAAGGAAAATTAGTTAATCTCCTAAATTCATACAACTTTATTTATGCATTCTAAAAGTACCTTTGAATTTAATATTCTCCACAACTATTTTTTTACTTTGTTTGCTCAACCCCCTCTCTCTAAAGTTATTACACTCTCATTTTCTAAAACTATTTAATATAAGGGTATAGTAATAAAATTAACATTAATAACACTTAAATTTTTTTAATGTGACAAATAAAAAGAGACACAAAAACTTTTCATTTGTGACAGATAAAATAGTTAAAATTCAATGTATCAATACTAAATACATATATATCTTATTAATTAATTTAGTTAATTACTTAATATTTTAAATGAATTCAAATAATAATCATTTTAAAAAAATTAACTATTTAATGTATTAATATTAAATATATATCTTATTAGCTAATTTAATTAATTAATTAAAATTATAAATAAATTCAAATAAATATTTATTTTTTTAAAAAAAAAAACCCTTCATCTGAAATCTACATTGTCACGTGTCATTTTAAGAATATTATATTTTATCACATGTCACTACAAGAGCAAATAAAAAATATAAATATGATTTTAAATTTTATATAAAATTGAACTCAAATTTTAATATTTCAATTTATTTAAAATGAATAACAAATTTATCATAAAGGTTAAGTTCAAATTTGAACTAAGAATAAAGATTACAAGCGTATGCAATACAATGGTTAATTCTTAACCAGTTAAATACCTAGAGCTGGACTAGTCAAGCACCAATAACTTGACCTATGAAGCACTCACAACCTAATCTAGATTTTGTAGCTTGATTTATCAAATACCCACAGCCTAATCTAGACTTACATAAAGCCTAATATGTGGAAAATTCTTAAGTATATCCGGTGTACGAATACTAAATACGTTAGATGATTTTATCAATACTTTAAAAAATTACAATGTTCTAAAAATATATAACTTTATCTATATGTGATACAATTACATAAAGAACTTGAGGCATATGCACCTAAGAATTCCCGCTAATTTGTATTCTTGTTATCTCTCCCACTTTGCAAGTGGTTCTTACCTTTTTTTATGAATACAATAATCACTTTCCAGTGATCTTTCTTCTTTTCTAGACAATGTAGAGTGTGTCTAAGTTGTGATTCCAAATGAAATAATCTATGTTACTTATAGAGCTCCATTTGAAAAGTCTCATAATTATTAGGAAAATTATTTCCGCTCGAACTTAATTACCTCAAGTTTATCCCATAAGTCTTGGAAATGTCCCACATCCTTCTAAAACTTTTTCTCTTTATCTTCTCAAGATAAGGCCTCAAACTTAGTCACATGGTATGCTTCTCTAGAAATAGAACACCTTTATCATGTCATGGGCCAAACCTTTTTTTTTTTTTTTTCTAAATAAAGATTCAATCCTATATTTCATCAAAAATAAAAGAGGAAGAGATCCCTTCCTCATTCAGTACAGGATTGGAATGGTAGACCGAAGTAATTCTCCCGTGATTACATAAAATAGTCGGTGGAATGAGGAATGGGTATAAATAACCAAAATAATTATGAAGTTTTACCCATTTAGCAATTTCATGCGCATATACATTCCTCGATTTGGGGATATAAATAAAACTCCAATTATCTCTTTTCGTAAGCATTGTCGCGGGCCAAACCTATATATACACCAACTAATCATTTAATCCACCTAGTGCAGTTAGCTCATACATGCCTCATGTTTGATCTGTGCTTGTTTGGCTAAATTCATCCATCTCGTATAACCCTCGGTCATCTTTCACGCTGGTCCGAAACTTGATATTAAGCCACTATTTTTAACTAGAAGTGTTCATTATTCGGTTTAAATTGAAAAATCAAATCGAACTGATATTAATTTCGATTTTCGATTCGATTTTAAAATTTATATAAAAATTTAGTTCGATTTTCAATTTTTTAAAATAAAAAATTGAAAAACTGAATTATATTTTAAAATTTAAAATATATAATTAATATTAAAATATTGTTCATTAATTAATTATTTATTTTTATAAATTATGATTTTAAAAAAAAAATTCTATTCGATTTCGATTATTTTGATTCAATTCGATTTGGTTTTGTCCAAAATAAAGTCATTAGTAATTGGGTTTAAGATCTTCATCTTTGCAATTTGCATATGTAATCATAACTTTTTACTAAAATGTTTAGCCCAAATCTTTAAAATATTTGGACTTTAATTTATTTTAGATTTGAATTGTAATTTATATTAAACTTTATTTGTTTGAGTTTAAATTTATATTAAGTTAATGGATTTACTAAAGAGACATTCAAATTCAGTTTTAAATCGAATCGAAATAAATTGAACCGAAATTATTTCGGTTCAATTTTATCAATTTTTTTTAAATTTTAATTTGATTTTATTTAAAAAAATAAATTTTAAAATAAAAAATCGAATGAACACCGGTACCCTTAACTCTTTGCCCACATTGCCAATTTGAGCATTCCAATGCACACGTGCACTTCGAAGTCATCCATCCAGCATCTTGAAGCTAACCAATCTATTTTTTACTACATCTGTCTAGCAATGGTTAGTGGGTCGGTTCGGCCCGTCGGGTCCAAACCGCCCACTATGCACCAATTCGGGTCAGGGAGTAAAACCCCTGGCCCGCCACAGGCCGATCTGCCTGAGCCCGTGGCCTGCCTAGAGAGAGCCGTTGCCCAACGGCTCCCTCGCTTTTGTTTATTGCATTTCAACCCCTCTAACGGTTAAAATATTTTTTTTTTGTATTTTGGTCTCTAATGGTTATATTCTTTATTTTAACCCTCAAAACTCTATAAATACCCCCCAATTCAACTCAAAACTTATCAAACACTCTCTAATTCTCTCAAACTCTCTCAAATTCTCCATTTTCTCTACAAAAAGTATTAGAATATAATTTATTTTTGTATTATACTTTTTCAATTCTTCAAAAAAGTTTTCATATTTTGGAAGATTGTTGAGTAACGGAATAGTGGATACAAGAAATAAAAAGCTCCACAAAGTATTGTTATTCTTAAATCTTGGTCATAAATGAGTTAGTATTTCTTAATCTTGCATCCTTATATTTTAACTTTATTAATTGTTTATTTGTTTTAGTTATTTGTTTAATTTTTAAGTTAATTTATTTTTTATATTTTTCAATTCTTTTATTTCATTATTTGTTAACATTTTATTTTTTTTGAACTTTTATTTGAATTTTGATTGCTTGTTTTTTTTTTTAAGAAATAATGGATCCAAATCAGTATCACCATTTTTTTTCATCCCAATCATCTGCACATTTTGACTTTAATATATATTCAACTTTGAATTTAATAAATAATGAAATAGGTAATGAAGATGAAGGTCCTAGTAGTGAAGGAATTGAAAACTTATAGAGCATGTGCAGTAGACGAAAATGGAGAACAAGAACGTAATATCATAGTATGAGAGTATCATGGTGGGCATGAAACATACTTGTTGGAGCCTTTAAAACTTGAAGAATATTGAAGAAAGCTTTGACCCTTGAAAAATAGCTTCTTCATCATCCGTGGATGAACTCCATTGAAGCTTCCACTATCCAATGCACTGCATTTCTACCTTCTCTTCCGGTGAAATGCCAAGCTTTTCAGTTCACGGAATATTCCTCTACTTAATTTACCGTTAGTGAGCACACATTCGAGTGAGAAGAAATGAACTCTCTCAATTTTCTTTTCCTTCACCAACCATCCGTTTCCCGACATGGTTTCTTCAGTTATAGCCAAAAACAATGAAGAAAACCAAAAGCCAGGAAAACAAACAGGCACGAGAGAGAAAAAGCCAAGAGACATTTTTTTTTAATTTTTTTCTTTTATTTTATTTTTCCACACAGAAAGCCAAGAGTCATGAAACCAAAAATAATTATTTTGATAAAAATAATATTTTCGGGATTTTATATCTGAATATTATTTACAAAATAAATTTTGACTTCACCTTAAACTATACTAAACTGTGTCCAGAAAAATTCTATGGTCCAGGCTATTGAGCCAAAATAATATTTATTATTATTTTTGGACCTGAAAAATCTAAAATAATAAACATTAATTATTTTTTTTGGAATTAAATAAATAACCCAATAAATAATTAATGAACCCAAATGAACCAAAAAATAATTAAACATTAATTATTTATTTCTTGAGATTTAATTAAATAAATAACCCAATAAATAATTAAGTAATAATTATTTTCCTTTAGTTTAAGTCCTGATTAATTTTTTATTATCTAAACTGGACCCAGGTCCTGAATAATTAATTAACCCATTAAATCAGATAATAAATTTCTCTCCATTTATTTTATTCCAATCTAATAATAAATTAGACTTCCCGAATAAAATAAAACTCTCTCAATTGAGATCATTTTCTCAACCCAAAAATTAATTAGGACTTACGGGCTATTCCGAGAACCAAAAAGACACATCGCATTGGCTACTAAAATGACCAAAATACCCCTACTATATAAATAAATATATTTTACATTTTAAATATTTCCTAATATCACCATAAGGAAATATTGACCCCAAGGACAATGCTGCATTAATAGAGTCTTCAACTTACAAGTGAAATGACTAAAATACCCCTCTACACATTGCCGTACATTTAGAGAGAAAGAAGTGTATTAACACCTTTCTAAAAGACATCTATCATCCTTAGGCCTCTAGTCCAATGATCCACGACTTCCTGAAGTATTTCCGCTTTCCAATGGAGCAACCCTAAAGCAAACATCCAAGTCACGTTTCCCAGGGCCCTAGATATTTAGATCATCCGAACAACCACAATGGGCGATATAGTGTAGAAACTATCTTGTACAAATCTATATTAACTAACTAGTCATACATACCCAACATACAAGTATATTGGCCCTCCGATAGAACCTCAACTATAGTATATCAAAGCATATACTACCAATTTCGCCAGACCACCAACTCATAGTCAAGTCATAGAATACTAGTCCATACTGTAGCAGTAATAGTCTAGATTTCTACCATATAATACTTTTTAGAAACCACTACTACATGTCCTATTCTACGTATTCGAAATACGCTTATGTCATGAAGTGAGTGGCCTACTCACTAGCTAAAGGTAAGCTATTCCCCATTTGGAATTCGTAACATAATAACCTAAACATAATGAGATTTCCATTCTCATCAATCGATTAAGAACAACTGTTTATGTGTTTAAATAACCCATGATCCATACCTTACTGTGAAAGACCTCTATTTACATGGATTACTTATTCAAACACAATGGGTCTGTTCCAAATGAAAATGTACACAAATAAAGAAAATTATTTCACAAATGATTTTCGACAAATAAATTCTTTTATTAACATATTCAATATTTTCATCAGAAAACTAGTCTAAGAGGGCATATTTCCAACAAGTAGGCGTAGTGTTAGTGTTTCATAATCACAACTAACTCCAATAATTAATCCTAACAAATATAAGTGAGGATGATGTTGAAATAACGGATGTTATAACTAAAATAAAAACATCTATGGTTTAGAATCTTTTAGAAAAAGATAAAGATAATGATAATGATAGGGTAATATGTAAAATTTGTAGGATGGTATATGCACATAAGAAGGGAGAAGGGACGGGAACATTAGTCAGACATATGAAAAGGTCACATAATGATTGGTTATAAAACCTACTTAAACAACAACAAATACGTATTACAGGAGGTGAATTTGTTGGTAATTTTCAATATGATCATAGAAAAAATAGAAGTGCATTTGCTAAAATGATTGTTCAAATTAAATTATCTTTTAATTTTGTAGAAAATCTACATTATGAACAATATATGTAAAATAATTGTCAACCAGTATAGAAAAGAATTCTTAAAACAACATTAAAAAAATGATATAATAAAGATATATAAAGAAATGAAAGAGTATTTAATTGCTATATTTGATTCTTGTAATTGGAAATTTGCTCTTACTTGTGATGATTGGACTGTAATTACTAATGAATCTTATTTGTGCATTACATGTCATTGGATAGATTATGATTGGTTAGTACAAAAAAGAACTATTTGTTTTAAATTATTTAAATATTCTCATGTAAGTAGTAGTATAGTTAGAATGATTACTCAAACATGACGTGAATATAAGATTTTAAATAAAATTATTTCTATTTCTTTAGATAATACTTCAAATAATGATTCCTCCATAGCAATTTTAAAAAATATTATGAATCATATGTTAGATGGTATTTTATTTCATACTAGGTGTGCTTGTCATATACTTAATTTGTATGTTAAAGAATGATATAAATATATTGATGATATTGTTAATATAATTAGAAATGTTGTTTTATTTATTAAAACCTCCCCAACTAGGCAACAAAATTTTAAGGCATTATGCCGAGAATAAGGTGTATCTTTTAAAAAATTTAGATTAAATCATAAAATTAGATGGAACTCAACTTTAGATATGTTTGAAAGTGTTATACCTTTTCAAAATCAACTTATTGAATTTTGTAATAGTAATAATTTTCAACCTCTACTAACTGAAACTTATTTTGAAAATTGTACTGCACTTTCAATATTTTTATTTACTTTCAAAGAAGCTACTAGACTTTTATCGGGATCCTATTATCCCACTACTCATCATATTCTTCCAACACTTGCTAAGGTAGCACATATTTTTTGTGAATATATGTATCATCCCCAATATGGTTATTTTATGAGAAGTATGTTTGAAAAATATAAAAAATATTATGGAGATATTTCTATTTCATATTGTATGGCATTGTGTATGGATCCTAGAGTAAAGATGACTGGTTTTCATAGTATTATTGAATATTTATATGAAACGTTAGATTTTGATAAATCACAAACACTTAAACAATGTATAATAAAAGATATAAAAGATAAAATAGTTAAAACTTTACCTGACATGTATAATTTGTATGAGTTTGAGTCTTCTTGTTCTAGTTCTCCTAGTTTAAATAGGTAAGCTCCATCATCTAGTAGTCACTTTCAACCTCCATGGACATCTACTTCTTTAATTTCATCGGTATTTTATCCATGGGGTATTATGAAACATAAAAAAAGATCGACTATCACCTACAACGAGATGACAATTTATGAGATGCGGCCCTTGATAGAAAATGAAGATCAACATTTTGATATTTGTGGTTAGTGGAAGGCTCATGTAAGTCAATACCCCATTTTATCTAAAATGGCATGTGATCTTTTGACACCACCAGTCTCTACAGTGCCATCAGAAAACGTCTTTAGTGAGAGTGTTCGAACAATCGATGAAAGAAGATCTCGATTGGCTCCTCAAACTTTGGAGATGTTAATGTATTGTAGTAGTTGGTTTGCAATTGAAGATAGGACGGCTAATTCGTGGATTATTGATGATGACTCAAATGATGAATTGGGTGAACCAAATAGTTAGTTTAGTATTTTTGTTATTATGAATTTATGATAAGTAATATTATGTATTTAATTTTATTTTTAGGATAGTTATTATATTTTTAAATTTTAATCATTGTAATATTTTTAAAAGATTTAGGCATCAAATCCCCCTCTTATGTAATCTTTATTTTATTAATTAATAAAACAGGTAGGAATCCAAGTCAAATCTCCCATCACTTCAAGGTGGCTTTTTTATCATTTTAAAAAATTATGTTAAGTAAGAGGGGAAAAAAAAAAGAAGAATAAGTCCATGAGTCGACTCGCACTCCACGCGGGCCGGTTCTCGAGTACAACCCAAAACCGTGTGCCCATTAGCCATTGCTACATCTGTCCGTTGGTCTCGATTCCTGGTATGCAAATGATCCAGACAACATCCTGCGCACCTGTTAGCGACCGAATCTAAGGGCTTAATATACCTCCCCAATTTGAAGAGGTCAATGTCTCCATCGACTCTATAGCTCCCTGTGTACCCTAGTAGCTAGTACTTTGAGTACCTTCCTTGCCTATTCTTCCCACGCTTGAACGGGCCACTATATTTAGAATCTGGTTCTCGAGGAATAGTTTTGCCTCTAGTCTTCTTCTGACTTTGGGACAACATTGCATGCATCGGCTTCCCACTTGAGTAATTAGCCCAATCCAGATCATGGTTTTCCCTCCTTGAGAGTTATTGTCAATTTGAGCCAACCGCAAGCACATTAAAAAGGCTATGCCTTGATTATCATGGTGTAAGCCGTTCCCCTGCCTAACAACGCTTTTCTAGACCTTGTTCTTGGTCCAGTCATTTTCCTTGGACAATGCTTTCACGACTTTGCCTTTTGTAGACTTTTGTCTCCAGGACTCAATCTCTCATCAATCTCGACCAAAGTAAGGACTATAATATTGTCCTTCACTTGTTCTCCGCTCAGTGCCTCTCTTGTTGATTCGCCATCTTTTGATCAATGTGTTCTCTGTACCTGCAACACATTCATTGATTAGCCATTACGTTCATTTGCCAAACTATCCGGCAACACCTATACTGGCTGTGGTATCATAATTGGCACCAAGCAGCCCATTGGCACCAACCCGGTTCCTCCGAACCTTTGTGCTGATTCCACGATTGGGGGACTTGCACCAACCTTTACTCTCATACCAAAAAGTGGTCACAATCAATTGTGAACGCCCGACATCGACCGAGCACTTATTGGACATAGACTTGAGATTTCTGCCTTCTATGAAATCTTTATATTGACAATATGAAATAAAATCCTTGAAAAGAAAACAAATCACGTTACAAATTTTCAAGAGGAAGGCTGAGTTGTTAATCAATTGTTATTACCTTCTTATCTAAGGAGCTCATTAAATAGGAATATCTTAACCAAGTCAAATATATCACAGTTATTTTTACAAATAGTATAAAAGATTTTAGATTCATTAATTAGAAATGTGCATATATTGAAGTCATTTTCTCTCGCAATTAGCCTTCGTAGGTAATGTACTTCCAAGAAAGATTCCCAAATGGATGCTATAGGATATTCCCCAAGTAATCTCGCAAGCCAAAATCACTGCACCAATGCTTCCAACAGTTGCAGATGGCAATAGTTCCACTGCCGAGGCTGAATATATCTCTGTGTTTTTGCCCCATCAATCCACCCTCCATGCATCAAAATTATGAAAAGATGGGCAAAATATCTATCAATATAATACTGGAGCAGTCAATACATAACTGCAAGTGTCGGGCTGGGTCTCAGGCTGTAGGACTATAAGCCATTAGTAATGATGCAGAATTGGGTAAGTAGGGACCCGATTTGGTGCGTGTCGTGCCTCACCCTTTAGGTGATTAGCTCTATAATGTGGTCTAAATTCTTTTGTCCTGAAAACCCTTCTGGAAACTGGGGCATAGGTTGCCATTGCCAATCTCATACAAGTCTGATATGCCCATCAAAATTTCATGTCACTGCCTTAAACAACTCGTCTTTACATCCTTGTCCTCACATTCTAGGGTGACACCTATTTTCCAACTAAGTTTGCTTCAATGTGTTCGGGTTTTCATCTAAAACTTTGGATGGTTTAAATCTTTTCACTTCAAGTCAATGGCCAAAATAATGTATAAGTAGACGATTCATATATATTGAGTTCAAATATGATTCTATGTAAAGTAGGATGCTAAAGAAAAGATCCATGAATTTCAGTCCGGTTCCACACATCATAACAACGGACTTCTTATAATTGATATTATGGACATTCTAAAGAAGCCATGGCGAATCTTGTTAATATCTACCTAACTTTCCAGTCACTCATCACTTCTGACTTCCACCCTTTCTCTTTTTCATTTCCTTCCTTGGAATCATCTGCTTCACATCCCTTATGTTTGGACTTTCTAAAATTCTTGAAGCTCCCACAAAAGCCCACTAATTATTGTGCCGGTCTTCATTCTATTTTCAAATAATTAATACTTTTACAGCCCCCCCTCCCCCCCGCCTCCCCGCCTTTAGTAAGTATTTGTCATTTTTAAAAAGAAAAATATACTTATTATTTTTTTCTTAATTATACTATTAGCATGTATTACTCTATTCAATCATAGTATTAATCAGCCTTTTAATTTTTAAACTAATAATATAATTTTTAATAAGGTTAATTCAGTCTTTTTATTTCAAAATACTATAAATATTAAAGAGAAGATTCATGGCATGTAGACTAATAATTTATGTACAATATATAAATTATTTATTAGCTAATAGAAATAAAATATATAGAAAGTGAATACCAACTCAACCTTAAAAGTAGTAGATGTCACTTTAACTCACTTATCCTAAATTGAGTTAACATTGAGTCGGGTTGACACTCACCTTTTAAGATTGAATTAACATTCATTTCTTACATATTTTATTTTTATTACTTAAAAAAAATTACTCAATTCGTTCCTAATTATCTATTCATTTTAATCGATTACTCGAGAATTAAGAAAAATAATTTTTTTTAGATAATTAAATATTCTCTTCCATTTTTACCCTTAAAATTCAATGATAAATATATCTCTTTATATTAATAGATACATAAATTTCAAAATTTTGATATCACTCTAAATTATTTCTCTCATAAGTATTTAATTCTTACTAAAAAATGGATCAAA
The DNA here is from genome assembly GCA_026120185.1 of Voacanga thouarsii. Taxonomy (NCBI): domain Eukaryota; kingdom Viridiplantae; phylum Streptophyta; class Magnoliopsida; order Gentianales; family Apocynaceae; genus Voacanga; species Voacanga thouarsii. The sequence goes on along the minus strand of JANUWF010001636.1, from coordinate 1,805,662 downwards.
TATTACTAAGTATTTAATTCTCTTCAAGCTGCTATTGATATTTCTTGAGAATTAACGAGTTGAGTATAAATAATAGAGTTTGTAAAATGAATTTTTGACTATATTTTAATATATTTGAAAAATAAAATATTATTAAATAAAAATAAATTTAAAATATTAAAATTTAATTTTTTAAAATAACAAATAATTTGAAATAAAAATTTAATTAATAATTTAATACGAAAATAATATATATTATACATATAAATGATTAGCGTAACACCGTATACTACCTTAAAAGTTGAAAATCTTGAATTTGATATTTCAAGGAGGAAGCAAGATGCATAATTGTCCCACTTGTAGTGATCTAAGTTCATTGTAACTGGGGGATATTCCGAGAAGGAAACGAGGATGTGTTTGGATGTAAACCTGCAACAAGAAACTAAAGTCACACACACGTGCAGCTGCGACTCAAATTGGCTGCACATCTAAATCAAAAATTGTCGGTTATATCGAGGGAAAGTGACGACGCAGAGAACTTCATCACTTTAAACAAACAAACCATAACAAGGTTTCGGAGAAAAAAACAAGGGTTAATTTCATTAAAACCCCCTAATCTTCTCTACAAAACATATTGTGGCCCCTTCATTATTTAATTAAAGCAATATGTCCCCCGATTTATTCAATTTTATTAAATTAGTATAATTTTTACAATACTCATGTTATGTAAATCAAGAATATGGTTATTTCGATTCAAAATTGATTAATTTTTGCTTTGATTGTGCTTGAATATTAATTTTCTATATATTGTAATTGAATATTAATTTTTAAAATCTTTATCATTTATAAAATCAAATAAAACAAAGTAACTATATCGAGCATATATCTTTATATATAATCTTAAATTTTTTGTTCTATAGATATTCATATCAAAGTGGTAAAAATATTATAATTATATTTGAATTTGATTTGAAAAAATTATATTTTATTTATTCGGGAATAAAATTTTTATATCTCTATTTTATTTGTTTAGGAATAAATTTATACTTTAATTTTATTATCATTGAATATATGGTTATCAAATTTATACGGTTATTAAATTCAAACATAGATATAGTTTTTTTTTTAAATGTAAAATTTATAGAATAAAAAATCTAAAATTATATACAAAGGTATATGTTAGACGTTGTAATTTTGTTTTATATGATTTTATAAATGATAAATGTTTTAAATATTAATATTCAATTACAATATATAGAAATTTAATATTCAAGTACAATTAAAGCAAAAATTAACTATTTTTAACCTGAATAATCATATTGAGTTGACCCTCATAACATAGATATTATAAAATTTATATATTAATTTGATAAAATTAGATAAATTAGGGAATGTTATGAATTATTGGAATCTACATTAATTAGTGGAGGCTCCACTAATTATGGATTTATGTGAATTATTAGAAGATTTTTATGGATGTCCACCATTTAGTGGAGACACCATTAATTGAGATTAGTTGAAGATGATGTATACCATGATGTATTCCACTAATTAGAGCTCTATAAATAGAGTTATTCTCTAAGCTTGTAATACACCATCATTTTGTGAAAGAAAGATTAGTGAAAGAAAGATTAGAGAAAGAATTGTGAGAGAAAGAAATAGAGAAATTTGAAGAGAAATTTTTGTGCAAAGAATAGTTAGAATTTTCTTAGTGTGTAGTGTGTAGATTTTATTCTAACACTACCCTAATTTTATAACACGTTATCAGCACGAGTCTCTACCGGTACAAAAGCCAGAAGACTAAGCACGAGTTTCTACCGTTACCAAAGCCAGAAGACAGGTACGCATTTATTGATCTCTATGGCTAACATCGCTAAACTCGAATTTGTAGCCCTTGATATTTCTGGAAAAAATTATATGTCATGGGTTCTCGATGCAGAAATGCATCTAAATACTGAAGGCCTTAGTGAAACTATTCAAGCAAATAATAGTGCATCTGCACAACACAAGGCTAAAGCTTTGATTTTTATTCGTCGTCGTTTCGATGAAAATTTGAAAATGGAATATCTTACCGAAAAAGATCTATATGGCCTGTGAGTAAATTTAAAAGAAAGATTTGACTACCTGAAGATGGTCGTATTACCCACTGCACGGTATGAATGGTTGCACCTGAGGTTGCAAGATTTTAAAACCGTGAATGAATATAGCTCCGCAATGTATAAAATTACATATCAATTAAAATTATGCGAAGAAAAAGTGACTGATGAAGATATGTTGGAGAAGACATTCTCCACCTTTCATGCCTCGAATATTGTCCTCGAAAGAAAAGAGGATTAACTGATCCAGAAGATCATATTGAAGAAAAGAATGATAAAGACCAAGAGATAACTGATGACAAATAACCAGAAGTTGATGAAAGTAACACTAAAATTTCTATCAATTATACCACTTCCGGTAGAAGTTGGAATCGGATAGAAACTGTTATTGATAATATATTTGCATACAATATATCTCTTGATGTTACACAGGATAATGATGATTCTGAACCAATATCAGTTGATAAATGTCGATATAGAAAAGATTGACTGCAATGGAAAGATGCGATTCAATCGGAGTTAAATGCACTAACAAAACGTGAAGTCTTCGGACCTGCAGTCCGAACACCAGAAGGTGTAAAACCTGTTGGCTACAAATGGATATTTGTGCGAAAGCGCAATGAAAAGAGTGAAATCGTTCGATATAAAGCGCGATTAGTAGCCCAAGGTTTTTTTTCACAAAGACCAGGTATTGATTATGATGAAACTTATTCTCCTATTGTTTATGCTATTACACTCCGATATCTTATCAGTTTGGCAGTACATGAAAAGATAGATATGCGCCTATTAGATGTTGTCACTGCTTACTTGTATGGAAATTTAGAAAATGATGTTTACATGAAAATCCCTGAAATATTTCATATGACTGAAGCATATAAACATTATCATCGTGAAAATTACTCCATCAAGTTGCAGAAATCATTATATGGCCTGAAGCAATCTGGGCGCATGTGGTTCACACGTCTTAGTGAATATTTATTGAAAGCGGGATTTAAAAATGACTAGGTATGTCCATGTGTTTTTATTAAGAAATCTGGTTCTACATTTGTGATATTAGCTATATATGTTGATGATATTAATCTTATTGGAACTCCTGAAGAGCTCCAAGAAACAATTGATTATTTAAAAAGAGAATTCGAAATCAAGAATTTTGGTAAAACCAAATTTTGCCTTGGTTTACAAATTGAACATTTGGAGAGTGGAACATTTATTCATTAATCAACATATACAGCAAAAGTGCTAAAAAGATTTTGCATGGACAAAGCACATCCATTGAGTATTCCAATGATCGTCCGATCATTAAATGTGGATAAAAATCCTTTCCGACCTCAAGAAAATGATGAAGAACTCCTTGGTCCTGAAGTACCATATCTCAGTGCAATTGGTGCATTGATGTATCTTGCTAATAATACACGACTCGATATTACTTTTCTGTCGTTAATTTATTAGCAAGATTTAGTTCTTCACCAACACGACGACATTGAAATGGAATTAAACAAGTCCTTCGATATCTCCAAGGTACAATTGATCTCGGATTATTTTATTCAAATAAAACCAGTCCAACATTGATAGGTTATGCAGATGCTGGTTATTTATTTGATCCACATAAAGCACGTTCTCAAACGGGCTATCTATTTACATGTGGAAATACTGCTATATCATGGCGTTCTACGAAACAATCTATAGCAGCTACTTCTTCAAATCATGCTTAAATTATAGCCATTCATGAAGCAAGTCGAGAATGTGTATGACTAAGATCCATGATTCATTATATCCGAGAAAGTTGTGGATTATCATCAATCAAAGATATTCCAACTTCTCTTTATGAAGACAATGCAGCTTGCATAGCTCAATTACGAGGAGGATATATTAAAGGAGATCGGACAAAACATATTTCACCAAAATTCTTCTTTACTCATGAACTCCAGAAGAAATGTGAAATTGATGTGCTACAAATTCGGTCATGTGACAACCTCGCAGATATTTTCACGAAGACTTTACCGACTGCAACATTTGAAAAGTTGAGATATAAAATCGGTATGCGTCGGTTTAAAGATTTAAAGGAATCATCTCATCAGGGGGAGTAATAAACAGACATATAGAATAGTGTACTCTTTTTCCTTCACTAGATTTTTTTCCCACGGATTTTTATCTAGTAAGGTTTTAATGAGGCATATTCTTTATGTAATAGATGGGCATCCAAGGGGGAGTGTTATGAATTATTGGAATCTCTATTAATTAGTGGAGGCTCCACTAATTATGGATTTATGTGAATTATTAGAAGATTTTTATGGATGTCCACCATTTAGTGGAGACATCATTAATTGAGATTAGTTGAAGATGATGTATGTCATGATGTATTCCACTAATTAGAGCTCTATAAATAGAGTTATTCTCTAAGCTTGTAATACACCATCATTTTGTGAAAGAAAGATTAGTGAAAGAAAGATTAGAGAAAGAATTGTGAGAGAAAGAAAGAGAGAAATTTGAAGAGAAATTTTTATGCAAAGAATAGTTAGAATTTTCTTAGTGTGTAGTGTGTAGATTTTATTCTAACACTCCCCTAATTTTATAACAGGGAACACATTACTTTCATTAAATGATGGAGGGGTCACACTGTTTTTGGAGAGAAGATTAGAGGATTTAATGAAATTAACCCAAAAAACAATTCAAAAGCTCAAACCTCTAGTGATTGTGCCCCCACGACCCCCCTTACCCCGGGGCCCCCAGCCCCAGTGTAGTTTATATCTCAATTTGGATGATATGATCCGGGAACTTTTAAACCGATTAAATAAGGTAAGGCTCTTCTCTAATACTAATAAAATATTAAAGATTTTTTGTTAATAATAATAATAATAATAATAATAATAATAATAATAATAATAATAATATAAATGATTGATATTAAACTATGATTCATACTATATAAGTTAGTTATTAGAATTAACTTTTCAAGAGGAGAAAAAAAAATAATATAATAGTTGAATTATAATAGTTGATATAGGTATTAAATAACGTATTTTAATATTATTAAGAAATTAAAAAAATTCTAATGTGATTAGTTTTGGAGAGGAGTCATCCCTAGTTAAATAGATGTTTAAATTTTAAATATTATTTTTTTCATTAGTTTGACAATCAAAACAGTTTTAGTATTTATCGTTTCAAAATATGAATATTTTTGTTATTGGAAACAACTTGTTACGATACAATTATAATTTATAATTGTTTGTAAGTTATGGAAGTATTTGTCTCACAATTATTATTATTATTATTATTATTTATTGTACCTATTTTTTTTTTTTATGTAATTGTATCTTTCTATGGATTAATCAATGATCAATTCAATTTTAACTGTTTCAATAGATCCAATTAGGCAATTACAATTATGAAATGTTTTGAAAAGTTTACATTCGTAATTTCAATTCATTTTTGGATAGATTAAAAGTTTATGCATATTACAAATTAATTGAATTACAAATGTTATAATATTAATATTACAATCTATATTTAGATAAAGATTAGATTGAAATGAATAAGTTAAAATTTAATAAAATATTATTAAATATGGACTTAATCATTAATAAAAGAGAGAAAATATAATATGTTGTGAGTATATGATGACTTTTAAGAAATTAATATTATTTTAAATTACAATTTCAACTTAAATTGAGAAGGATTTCTTTCTAAATACAGCCTTATTATTTTTCAAAGTTTTTAGTATTATAATTAAATATACTTAAAGGGTCAAAAGTTAAGCTGATCTTGAGTCAATTTGTAATATTAGTCGATAATAAGGGATACAACTATAAAAAACCTAAATTATTTATTTCAATATGTGTCAAAATAAATAAATAAAAGGAAAAGGGATTGGGCCAAAAACAAACCAATTGCCAATTGGATTTGGATTCAAGGATTTTTTGTATAAACAAAACAAACAAGTCATAACGAAAAGTCCAAAGCCCGTGAGGCCCGGCCACGGCCACCGGAGGTCCACCACCCAATGGTGGATTAAACTGACGAAACTTTGGCGAAAAAGGAAGGAAAATAGTCGTTAAATTACACATTCCTCACGCGAGATTGCGAGTCCTGCACGGTACACACTTGCGGTGGTTCTTTTTGGTGGTAGCTACCCGTGACGGTGGTTGCCGCGGCGGTTTCTTCTCTAAGTTTTGCATTCTGCACTAGCTTCGACTGCTACAAACAACCCACGAAAGAAAAGAACTTCCTTTGCGGAGGGCACGTTTGCCATTTCCCATCAATTACTTGTTGTTTTCTCCAAGGCATTGCAAATGCTGCACATACAGATACAATAATATAATACTACTAAGCTTTGTTTTTTAGTAGTATTTTTCAATTTTTAAAGGCATATTCTTCGTAAACTTCGGGGACGATGGGGTATTTAGAAATCAGATGTGGGTTGTGCTTTGTGTATGGGAAACATCGAAACATGAATGGCTTTTGGCGTAAGGCTTTGGCCTCTGTGTGTTTAATTTCTTACGCTGCTTTGTAAGTATATCAGCATGAATAATTTCAATCTCTTTCTCACTCTGCTTTTCCTGAGGAATTTTATCGTGTTAATGGGTTTGTTTGGTTGTTGCGAGAACACTGGGCACTTGAGTATTTACAATTTTTTCTGATCTTTACCATTTGACCGGGAAGCATTGTCGAGTTTGAGAAACTGGGATGCGGAAATTTTGTGATTTTTCTTGTTATTTGTGCGACATTTTCTCAACAACTCTTTGGTATTTTTTTAATGATAAAATGGACTATTTCTTCTGTTTTTTATGCTTCTTTTTGTGGGAATACTTTCTCTGCTTTCCTTTGAAGCATGTTTGTAAAAGTTGTAAGTTATCTACATTTCACGAGTGCTTTCAACTGTTTATTCCGGAAAAGTTACAAACTTGACTTCCCTGCTTTGATCTTTTGACAGGTAGATTTGAGGAGCGTGTTGGCTTATGCAGGTATAGAAGTTTCCTGTGAAAAGAAGGTTATGTACTAATCTTTACGTAACATTGGCAGAAAAATTACCATTAGAAGCATTCTTTGAAGTGATTTTTGGAGAGTCTGTGCCTTTGTTACTAATTACCCCATTTTAGCGACCTTTTATACATTTTCGAATTGGGTTTCTGAAATTTTCGTGGAAAGAAAGATCAGGCAAAGAGAATGTCGTTTAAGTACATGCTCAGAGGGATAAGCTGTGGTTCGGAGAACAATTTGAGAAAGAAAAGCGAGAGGAAGTGTGTATTAGGTCGTGGGAAGTCGCATATAGCTCCTGAAAGTTCACCATCATCTCCATGTCAATATTTGCAACAAAGCAAGTGGGCGAATTTGCCCCCTGAATTACTTCTTGACGTTATCCGAAGGGTAGAGGCCAGCGAGACCTCGTGGCCTGCTAGAAGAGATGTGGTGGCTTGTGCTGCTGTTTGCCGGTCCTGGAGAGAAGTAACCAAGGAAGTAATCCGGACTCCTGAACAATGTGGCTTGCTTACGTTCCCCATGTCACTGAAACAGGTAAATTTGTTTTTCAAAAAATTATATTTATCAGTCCAATGCAAGTTGAATCCTTTTTTGAGAAATTTGAATTGCTCTGAAATAATGTTCAACTACGAACTTCATCTGCAAGTTGTGTATTGAAGTTAGTTCAATTCTAAACTGCAAATGACAAATTTTCTCTTCCTTTATTTTTTATTTTTTATTTTTTTTTCTTTCTCCTGCATCTTTGGCTAATCTTTGCACCTCTATCAGCCTGGACCAAGAGATTCTCCCATCCAATGCTTTATCCGAAGAGAAAGGGCTACTTCAACTTTTCGTTTGTATCTTGGGCTGAGTCCTGGTAAATGATGATGTCCTTGTTTCCTTCTTTTGTGTTGTTTTTAGATTGTTATGACTTTGGAAGAATACTTCCACCAGTTAATTTTCTTCTAAATAGCTATGAGCATTATATTTTCTTTAATGCATTATTTCCTTTTCATCTCTCACATGTGAAATTTACTCATTTATTGGGCTTCTTCCTAGTGTTTATCTTTTCGCTTGAAAAGCCTATTACGATGCATTCATATCTTGGATTTTGGTAACTGAAGTTTCGGTTAACCGCTACTATGGTTTAAACGTGTTTTCTGCTATATGGTTTTGCTGGAATTAACTTCTTTCTCACCAATTTGAATACCTGCCGCTGAGTTAGATATGATTCTGATTAGTTCAACATAATTGCAGCACTTTCAGGGAATGCTAGTAAACTGTTGTTGGCGGCTAAAAAGGTTAGAAGAGCCACAAAAACAGAGTTTTTAATTTCCTTCACTGCTGATGATTTTTCTCGAGCTAATGATAATTGTGCTGGAAAACTAAGGTTGGCCATTAAGTTGCTTCTCTCTCTCTCTCTCTCTCTATGCCTTTGCATTTTCTCATGCATATAACTTGCTTCTCATGGTTTAGGTCCAATTTTCTTGGCACCAAGTTTGTAATATACGACTCCCAGCCTCTGTGCAACACACTAGTTCATTCCAGTGGCCAATCACATAAAAATTTCTCTTCAAAGAAGGTAATGCCAAGTTTTCCAGTTGGCAAGTACAATGTTGCTTCTATATCTTATGAGCTCAATGTTCTTCGTACAAGAGGGCCAAGAAGAATGCAATGCACTATGCATAAGATTCCCTTCTCTGCAATTGAAGAAGGGGGGACTGCCCCTACTCCAGAAACATTTGTGTATTGGCCTGCTCATAAATTCTCTTCCTCTTCAGCTTTTGAAGTTAATAACCAAGAACCTACTTCCACCAATTTTGTTGAGCCACCAGAATCAATTCAAGATGACAAGGATCCACTTCTTTTGAGAAATAAAGCTCCTAGATGGCATGAGCAGCTGCAGTGCTGGTGCCTGAACTTCAAAGGACGTGTTACGGTGGCTTCTGTCAAGAACTTTCAGCTGGTCGCTGCTGTTGATCCATCACAGAATATTCCAATTGAAGAACAAGAGAAAGTGATCCTACAATTTGGAAAGATTGGAAAAGACATTTTTACCATGGATTATCGTTACCCCCTTTCTGCTTTCCAGGCTTTTGCAATCTGTTTAAGCAGCTTTGACACTAAACCAGCATGTGAATAGTGATTCCATGTTGCTTTGGTTAGGCTTGGTTGTTTATGTATATAACTTAAAAGAAGCTGTTAGATTTTATCCTTTGTTAGAAATCAATTGCATGTGCAAGCTTAGTTTATTGCCGAAACATGTAAATTCAGTTTTCAATCATGTTCAATCTCCAAATATGCTAGCTTTATAGGTAATATTCTACAAAGAGTGTGACAACTTTATAAGTATTTTCTATTGGCTTGCTGTGTTTGTAGACCTGGATGAAACTATAATGCAAATCATGTTGCCTTGACAACAATATCTAATAGTATGCAATGAAAAGGATGCCCTTTTGGATCTTGGGCGTCCTCGTTTATGTTTTCTTTCATTTTATAAAAAGCATTGCCTTTGTGGATCCTATAGGATTGTTATCCTTTTATTGTGTACATTGACTACAATATGAACAATTATTTGTTATATATCAGCTGCTACTATGGTATGTAGTAGCTTGCTTGTCAGAAAACGTCAATCTTTTTCTCTTTGCCTTTCTCCTTGCAGCCAACACGGCAACCATGATGCCGAGGCTTTGTAGTATTTTCTGGGTCAGTGTCACTTGATTCCAAGAAAAGGCCTTCTAGGCATCTTCTTCTGACCATTGGTTCATAAGTAAGCTTCTGGGCATGGGCTGTGCTGAATTCTTTCTTCTCTGACTCAGGGAGCTCTGTTTCTGCAGTTGACATCCTCAGTTTTGTTGGAAAACGGGAGTGAATCAGATGGACACCTGGGTTTGTTTCTGTTATGGAACCATTGAACATAATTGAGTTGTTGATTCCCTGGACATTGTTGTTTACAAATGCAACTGCTGCCTGATCTTCTACATCCTTTGCATCCCCTGATTTTACCTGGAAGCTTCCCTCTCCGTCAGTGGTAGTTTCAGCACTTTCATCAGGGTTGACCTTATATCCTCTGTGGATAGGGACTGTCTCTCCTTTCTTCACTGAGTCAGTGCCTAGGTGCATTGTTGCTCCCCTGTTTTCACCAGCAAGGGTGATTACACTGATGGGTCTGTCATCTATTGGATGCTTTGGGTCTCGAGCCATCTTTTGAACAAGCTTTGAAATATCATCCCTGATTTCTTTGTGCACTGGAATATGTTCCCCATTGGACATGGCCAGTTTTTGACGTGACTCCACTGATGTGGTTTTGTTTATTGTCTGGGTTGTTGTTTTGATCTCTTTTCCATTTGAAGCAGGTGTTGCCATTATCTCCTTTCTGTCTACAGTCTGCTGTTCTTGGTCTGATTGAAATGTAAAACTTGGCTGCTCTTTGGTCTGCTTAGCAGAACCTGAAACCCTTGTGAGAAGGTAATCATCTTTATCCCTAGCTTCTTCATGTGTCTTCTCCTTAGTTTCTTGCATGATCTCCTTCACTTCCTTAGTTTCCTCTGGTTTTGAGCCCTCTGGAAAAGACTCAGGTCCACTACTTCTGGTCAAATCTGATTTCCATGTGGGCAAAGATGTCTGGGTTCCTCCACTGGGAGTGAGTGTGGTAGTTGTTCTGATCCCTGGCTCTTTCAAAGGCTGCAGCGCCATCACATTGGGTTCAGTGCTTGTCCCAACTGGAGTTTGTTTCTGGGAGTCATAAATCATACCTGATTTGGCCTCCTCCTTTGGCTGTAGTTGTTCTAGGGATTGTTGTTCAGATACAGCAGATTTTGGTTCTTTCTCCAACAGAGAGGAGGGGTTTTCAGTGGAACTGGAAGAAGGCCAAGCACTTTGCCGGTTTAGTCTTGGCTCTCTTTTTGATGCAGATGTGGACTCAGTGAGAATGGTTGTTGTTGGCTGTCCTTGAGCAGCTTTGCTAGATGGAGAAGCAGAGGTTGTCTGATCTGCTGGGCGAGAGGGCATATGGGATTGGGACCTAGGCTGTGATTTTGTTCGGGGTGTTGAGGAGTTTCACGGCGCTGTGCGAGATGGGGATGAGATCTGTGATGTGGCTCGTGACTGAGAGGCTACACGAGATGGAGTTGATGGTTGAGAAGATTGGGATTGAGTTGTTGCACGAGATGGTGATGCTGGCCGAGAAGAAACTTGGGACTGTGAAGTCACATTAGATGGCGATAAGGGCTGAGATTCAGTTCTTGATGCCTGAGGTTGAGAAAGGGGAGCCTGTGGTGATGTTACATCTGGAGGCCTAAATGGTGGCCTTTCAGTAGTTGCTGGAGTTGCAGTTGCAGCTGCAGTGGTTTGGCTGGGTGGTTGGGTTTGAGCTGTTTGTTTATTTATTGGGGTAGGGGTCATAGTGGCAATGGATGGGCTAGGAGCTTCAATATCGGTTTTTTGTGGAGTTATTGAGGAGGGGACTGTGGTGGTGGTGGCGGTGGTGGACTGAACTGGGGCTTGGGCTTCATCTGCTTGTTGAGTTATTGTGGAAGTGGGCGTAGTGCTGCTGGGTTGTGTAGGAATTTCAGTATCAATCGTTTGAGGAGTTGGAGTGTGGTTGGCGGTGGATGTTGGTTGGGAAGGGATTTGGGTTTCAGCTGTTCCCTGAGGTGCTGGGGCAGTTGTATTGGCAGTGGATCGTGCAGGTGATCTGGGTGCAGTTGTTGGGCGGGAAGCTGGTGACCAAGGAAGACGAAAGTGGAATGCTGACCTTTGGCGTGCCATTGAGATTCAAGAAGAACAAGTTTTTCAGGGTAAATGGATAATTCTTGGTTAGCCTTTCAGGATTGCTGGTATGGGAAGTTGCCTGAGGTGTAGCATATGTATAAGTTTTCCATTTGATACCTTAGAAAGTTGCTAGAGAAGTAGATGCTACCCGGGACATATGTAGTTTCTTGCTTGCCATGTCTTGCTACTTTTCCTGCCTTGTATGATAATCTGAAAGGATTTTTCCTTCACTGAGAGGTCTAGCATCTTATTTTGATCTCTCTTTTATGGATCATCAAGCTTCACACCAGATGTTTAGTGCATTGTTGTGGCATATTCCTTCTGCATTGGAACTGAATTGAATTGCTGTGCAGATCCTTGTGATTCATATGTCTGTCTCTTCTAGAGAACGTTGCCGATCATTTTCAGTACATTTTCATAAGGGAATTAAAATAGTCCAGGGAAACTCTTAAAAGGAAAATAAAGGCCAACCACAAAACTATGTCAAGACAGGGCTTTTCCTTTTAGAATTCCCTTGTTACATAAAACCATGGACTAGAATTGTTAAATACTAAATAGAATGCGTTTTGCTAAGGTTAACTCGCTACTGCATCATGACTGCTCTCTGCCCTTGATTGAAGAAAAGGGATTTCACCTGTCTCTACTTTGTTGATTGCTATTGGAAACGTGCTCAACCATTAGATTATTATTCCACTAACTGTTGTAGATCGCAGTTAATTCTCATTTTACACCTTAACCACTTTATTTCATGATTGAGAGAAATCTGCTATCTTATGACTTAGCTAAGTCAGCTACTTTGTGAGCATGCTGAAACATGAAATTCTCCAGACACAAGAAATCTAGTGCACTTTTGCGGAATTTCTGACTGAGGAGCTTCAAGCTTCAAGTCACTGAATTAGTCTAAGCCTGGATTTCACTGTTCTGGGAATGGGGTGTATGTATTTGGTCCGAGTCACCCGGGTGAAAACATTTATCCACTTTCATATGTTGAGAGAGGTCGAACCAGGTCTTGTCCTCCAATTGCACTGATCATATGATAGGTGGGACTACAAATGGTGGAGGACGGTATCAACCATGTGATTTGATATTTTATTATAGTACCTCAGCAGCCATGAAGAACATGGTGTACGTGAGATGATGGAGGGGTGAAGTGAAGAATGCAATATTATTTATACTGAGATAATCTAACATGAAGGCGCAAAGAAAGTAAAATAGAGAATACGTTAATTTGCTTCTCACTTGTACAGTAATCTTCGCATTCAAAATTAGAGTTGAAGCATCCCACTGTCTTTAACAGTGAAGGACTTACATGGATAGACTTCAGATGTTTACTAGCAAAAAAGTACTTAGACTTCAAAGGAACTTGTCCCAAATTTCAAATCCATATTGAGATTCGGATATCCACCGTAGGGCGTTTCCAGAGGAACTGGAAGAAGTCTGAGAGTGTCCTCTGCGTTTAATCTTGAATGTCTTCCTACTGGGCAAACGGAGCTTCCATTCCGGCTGAGGAACTGGGCAGTGATTCTGTTCGGGGGTGTTGGGGAGACTGAGAGTCTCCATGAGAGCAACTATTTTAAGTTTCTACTGTGCCTGAGGCAAATGTTGTGATGGATATTGGCTTGGACCGGGGTTGGCCTACTTACGTTGTCATTATGAAGCATTAATTAACGACGGGTTTGATCGGTAGCTTGTTAGAGCTTGGAGGTTATTTCAGTGTTTTCTGTAATGGAGAACTCTCTTGGAAATATTTCAAGAGGCTACATTTATTTGTACTTTGAGCACATTGGTACATCATAATCAAAATTAGAGCAGAGGCATGTAACGATCTCGAAAAGGGGAACGATTTACATGCATATGGACTAACAAAATGCGCAAGAGTTCAGAGGAACTTGTCCCAAATTTCAGACCTACTCTATTGGGATATCCAGCCAATGGGCATTTGCTGAAGTGGAAGAATGCTGAGGGTCCTTTGAGTTTAATGTCCACTGCACGTTTGATGGAGAAGTGGGTTGAGTAGGACCTACTGTTACTGTCTCGCTTTGAGCAGCCTGGGCTTCAGTGGTTAGGGCATCTGGTCGGGGTGAAACTGCTGAGCTAGCTTTCAGTGCAGGTGCCGGGTTTGCAAGTGGCTGTGGTTCTGCCATTGAATTTGAGGTTCAAAAGAAGGATGAGAAGAGGGAAATAGATAACTTCTAGGAGTGCTTTTGGCTTTGCTGGTGAGGAAAGTCACTTGAGGTGTGGCATAAATAGTCTGCAATTTGATACCTTGGAAAGTTTCCTCAGAAGAGTAAAGAGGTGACCTGACCTCGGACACGTACAGTCGTGATTCATGATTCCTTACTTCTTTGCCCGATAACTTGTCTGTGTCATTCTCTAAAAGCATGTTTTCCTTCATGGAGAGGTCTAGCATCTTTGATCTTTGTCTACACATCGACTTCTCCCGGGATACTCAAAAGATTATCCTATAAGGGAAAGGCAAAAGGAAGCAACTTTCTTCGCTTGGCAACAACATCAAGAAGCAAAGTACAGGAAGGAGCACCGAAAGTGGAGATGCAATCTTCCTTGACAAGGTTATTATTCAAGTAAAAGAACACAAAATAAAAGACCCCAAGAAGCAACAATGACAATATACGTTTCTCTTTATCAGCTATAAGTCATCTACAGTCACGAAACCTGCATCACCATCAAGCTTTCTGTTCCAAGCTCAAGCTACCAATAGAACAAGGTAAGAATCGTCTCTTATTGTCATTGCACCTTCAGGGTATTGGCACAATGCCTCACCATCTAAAAATAACATGCTACAGTATTGCAGATTTGCACCCCATTAAAACATCCAATTTTCTGTTCAGAAAGCTTTCGTTTCAGCAAAAGTTATATAAAATTCTAGCACAATATTGAAAGGCAAATACAACCTTCCTTTTCACTCCCCTCGATCCTTTAATGGTTTGTGCACATCAACAATTATCCCACATTGTTCTCCCCCAAGAATATTATGGTATCTCATATGGCAGTATTTGGTGTAAATTTTGATTGACAGGGTCAATATGCAAGGCATTGTCCAAGCAATCAGAACTTACCAAGAAAAGCTTTTAAGGAATTCGCCTTTGAGGACAAAAGCAATGAAAAGCATGCTCTTAGGACATGTATGTGCCACTTCCTACCCTGGAGCTCAAGAAAAGGGCTCCAATGACATAATGGCAGCAGAATCTTCTAAGATGCAGCACAAAGGATTGGAGAATATGACAGTGGCGGAGGTTTTAATGACAAAGGACGGTGAACGGGTTGGATCGTGGCTCTGGTGCCGCATGGATGACAGCGTCTATGATGCAGTGAAGCATGTGTGTTTGCTCCAGGCTGAAGAATCACTACAAACAAAAAAATTATTTCTACAGTGTTAATGCTACAAAAGAAAACTTTTAACACGGGAAAATCAATGAATTTGCAGATGGCGAAAAACAACATTGGATCATTGGTGGTTGTGAAACCAGGAGAGCAGCAGCTAATCGCCGGCATTGTTACAGAGAGAGGTAACTGCACCTCCCACATTATTTCCTATAGTTCAACATGAAGTGAAGGGGATAAAATACCATCTGCGGAAAGCAATTGTGTAAACACTATTGATGGAGGGGCAAAATGTCAAACAGATTATCTGCGGAAGATAATTGTGCAAGACAGGTCATCTAAATACACAAGAGTAGGGGAAATAATGACTGATCAGGTGACTGCTTGTTTTCACAGTATTTTCTTGAGTAGCATTTCCTATTCCCTGGCCTAACATTTACATTTTGCTACAGAATAAGTTAATAACTGTGACATCAGACACAAACATCCTTCGAGCAATGCAGCTCATGACAGGTAACCATTGTCAAGCATCAAAGAACTTGAGATACATAATTGTTCAAAATCATGTTTACTGTGGTGCCAGTGATAAAATGGGTCTTTAGAAGGACATGCAAGAATAATAATAGCAAATCTGATTTGATTGCATGCATGACTTGACATTTCATTATCCAAGTAATCCATTCTAATGTTTGTAGAGAACCACATACGGCATGTCCCCGTGATAGATGGAAAGATAGTAGGCATGATTTCCATTGTAGATGTTGTTCGAGCAGTGGTGGAGCAGCAAAGTGGAGACATGAAGCGACTCAATGAATTCATTAGGGGTGACTACTACTAGTAAGTATAAATGGGAAGCATTCTTTTCATGCCCTGAGCAAATATGGGAAATGGTAGAGAGAGTAAGACTTCAATCATATTCAAATGTGTAAGTAAAGGAATTCACTATAGCTCCTAAATGATTATAACTTCCAGAGTTGGATCAAAACATAATTCAGGCTTCACTACGTCCACAAGCTATTCTAACCAACAACATTCGATGTTAAAAAGTCTAAGAAGCATGAGATAACACCTAATTAAACAAATGATATAATCTCTAGAAAAAAAATGTATTTTAACTCAGTCTAGTTGCACCACTATGGACTGCAGATCTTCTTAAAGAGATATCAGAATAGGACAAGATTGATTCCTCATGCACATAAAACCAAATTGCAAGAGGTAACCAGACATTGAAACTTGAGACAATTAACCTAAGAGGTTACATAATTGAGTGGTTAAACAAAGAAAAACTGAAAAGGCAAATAACTGGCGATGGCCTCTTCATATTTTTACATGAAACTACATCTGTTCAATTGGCCATTATTCTCTGTAGCATCAAACTAAGTAATTCGCTGAAGCTTTTTGTTAGCTGTTTATTCTAAATGACAAGAAGATTGTGTACTGAAACTATAGTAAAACACCTACAACACTCCATTTTGGAAAGAACCATACTGAAACTGGTAGGATTGTTGAAGAAGGTTTGTCAACCTTCTACAATATTAAAGGGCAGATCATTTCCAAGGAACCCATTTTATGACAACATAGCAGCAACTTGCCGATCCAAAATCATCTGGAGCATCATTTCTTGACGTATGTCAGAATAGCAGATGTACCATACAAGTTGCAGGCATACGGATCACCATAAGACACACTAAATAACTAGCTCCAAGAATAAATCTGCAACAAAATTGCTTGCTCAGTGCATACCCTCATTAATCTTGTGAAACCATGTGCTAGTCCAGGAATAATTAGAAACCTATCTCGGACGCCTCACCGGGCCAAAGGCTTGTGATGCCAATAGAGCCATCTCAAGCTTTTCAGAAGTTGCAAATCCCCGAGCTTCCATGAAGCCATGTATTCTTCGAGCATCTTGCTTAAATCCCCCAGCTAGAAGTGCATTAATAATCCTCTCATATCCATCTATCCCCACCTCATCCTTCTTAGCCTCTACAACTCCCAGAGCTTGAAAAGCCTTTTTCTCATTTTTAGCCCGTGAGTACATGTCACAAAGTATGATGTGAAGATCCAAAGGAGGAGCCTCACCCTGCTCAGCTATCTTATTTAATATTTGCTCAGCTTCATCAATCAGCTGCAATTTACTGAACCAATCCACCAGAACTGTATAAGTAGCAACACCAGGCTCAAAACCATCCTTTTCCAGCTGCAGGAGGAGATCCAAGGCTTTATCCAACAAATTTTTCTTCTCATAGGCTGAAATCATGCTAGCAGCGCTCCTATCATCTGGCCTGTGTCCAAGTTTTATCATGTAATCAAAATTACGCCGGGCTTGTTCCGGGTCACCTACTCTGCCAAATGCCTCAACAAGTAAAGAGCAGGATTCCATACTTGGTTCATAATGGGCAAAATACATAGTCGTGGCAATTCGTTGGGCTCCATTTGCATCACAACACTTTGCAAATGACCTAAGCAAGGCCATATAAATCTCTAATGTTGGTTTAATATCATTTGTCTCCATTTCTCTCATTAATGATTCACCCAACTTTGGTTGGCCAGCACTTACATATGCCATGATCATAGTGCTATACATGTTTATGTCTGGCTGAAATCCATGTTTCTTCATGCTTCCATATATATCCGTTACTAGATCAAGTTTGCCTGCCTTGCAATACATGCGAATCAAAACACTTGACATTAGGATATCAGGCAGAATTCCATTTTCCTGCATCTTCTGAAGAATTCTTTCAGCATCTTTTAAGCGGTTTTCTTTAACGTGGGCATCAATTAGTTTTGAGTAGTCAAGTGTGTTTGGTTGGTAGGACTGCTCATCAAATACAAGTTCTGCAATCTGAAGCAGATGATATCAATAATTATGAACTTGCCAATAATCAGAGCAAAACAAAAGAGCAGTGTTTCCCAACCCTCACAGCTGGAGACGAGTTTCCAAGTTCCAACGTATTTCACGAAGCAAGCAGAAAACAGAATACAATGTCAAACTAAAGAAAATTTTTTACACAAATGTTCGCTAAATTCAATTTTCTTTTACTCTACAAACTTCCACAATCTCCTAACTATAAGAAATGTATTGCTGACAATAAAAAAGAATTGAAGAAGCAACAGAACAAAATGTCTACGAATGTCAGACAGTCATGGTATGACATGAAAGCCTACACGGTTCTTCAACAAAGGACTATCCATAAGATATTTATGCTAATAAGATAGTTGCTAATGCAAATATTAACAAATGAAATAAATTATAAATTAACGGAAAAAAAAAAAGCCTCTTGCGAACTTCTTTTATTGGTGGGAAGCAGAAGGAAAGGGGAGTGGCAAACCTTGAGGTATGAACCAGAGTTTTTTTCTCTCAGTTTATCAAGCAAAGCAATCCAGTCAATTCTGCTAGGTTGGTGAAGCTCCACCCATTCAACTAGAAGGGGAGAAGGGTCATCCTCCTCTTGCAACGAAAGGATTTTCTCAGTAACAATTTCGCACTTCCCAGATATTGGCTTGGGTTCCTGAGGCCACACCATTTCCCCAGACTCATGAATTTTATCAGCTACTTCAGCCCATTTTGGATCAGATAAGTCAAGACCATAAATCTTGTACTTTATCCTCCCGTGTCTCTTGGGAAGAGACACAACTTTAGGCTTCTCCTCAGTTATATTACCGTCATCGTCAGCTCCAACAAGTGTTCCTTCTCCACCTTTGGATTGTTCTTGGACCAAGGCTTGAGCTTCCTCCTCCCGTAAACGTTCCAAACTCTGATAAAACTCAGTCTCCTCCATCTTCTCACGAGCCCATTTGAACCTAAGCTCTCTCAACATATCCCCACGAATACCTATTTCACCAGCAAAGCTACACATCTCTTTCACTTCCTCAGACTCCAAAAAGCCTTTCATTTTCTCTTTCTCTTGGGCTTTCTGCATATCGTCCAGCACCACATTGCTAACCTCCCAAACTGTTTTCCATAAATCCTCGCTTAAATCTTGTGAACCGGCAGCTGCAGTCACCCCAAGCATCCGGTCAAGACCACCCTGTTCCATTTCTAATATAACCTTTTCAACAATAATCAAAAGCATCCCATTAATTGTTTCCTTATCACAGTCCGGATAAACTTCGGTGAGCTTTCTCCGCATTATCCAAACAAATCTTGACAAGAACTCAGTCATGGCTGAGTCCTCCTCTGAACCACTCTCTGAATCATTATCATAAGATTCACTCAAAATGGTTGCTTGAGAAAAAAATCTTTTCAAATGCGAGCTATGATGAAGAAAAGCATATTCTCGACACTTATTTGCTGGCGTATAAATTCGTGAACGCAGAAGGGAAGAGTTGGCAATGGTGGCATTCCTGCAATAGGAATAAGGCCGCTGCAAAGACGAAATTCCACGATCGAATTTTGATATATTACTGAGCGTCCGCCTGCAAAACAAGATCTTCAGCTTCATCTCTTTCCTCAATCTTGCAATGTTTGTTTCACCATGGAAGAGATGAATTAGCTGGGGATGAAGAAGGCTTTATCCCTCCAAATGTGCTCAAACCCTATATTCAATAAATTTTGCAGGCCCTTCCCTTATTGGGCTATTTTCTTTTATTTCATATGGGCCAAATTGTTTGCAAATTGGGTAGCCATAGGCCAATGTTAAGACATGGGCCAAATTGGGTAACCCAAAAGGATTGCCACTCACATTAACCCCAGGGCAGTCCAGTTAAAAAAATTGTCCCAAAGCCTTGAGAGAAATTTTTGAATATTTGCGTTATAATTATAGAGCTGTTATAAAATTAGGGTAGTGTTAGAATAAAATCTACACACTACACACTAAGAAAATTCTAACTATTCTTTGCACAAGAATTTCTCTTCAAACTTCTCTCTTTCTTTCTCTCACAATTCTTTCTCCAATCTTTCTTTCTCCAATCTTTCTTTCACTAATCTTTCTTTCACAAAATGATGGTG
The DNA here is from genome assembly GCA_026120185.1 of Voacanga thouarsii. NCBI lineage: Eukaryota > Viridiplantae > Streptophyta > Magnoliopsida > Gentianales > Apocynaceae > Voacanga > Voacanga thouarsii. The sequence continues at coordinate 1,785,568 of JANUWF010001636.1, read as the reverse complement.
TATTACAAGCTTAGAGAATAGCTCTATTTATAGAGCTCTAATTAGTGAAATACATCATGGCATACATCATCTTCAATTAATGGTGTCTCCACTAAATGGTGGACATCCATAAAAATCTTCTAATAATTTACATAAATCCATAATTAGTGGAGCCTCCACTAATTAATGGAGATTCCAATAATTCATAACAAGAGCTATCTATTTAACTAAAATTTAAAAAAAAAAAAGCCATAAACCACAGGATATGGGGCTTAATAAGGTTAGTCTCATCAATAATGTTTTTGTAACTATAATATTTAATTGTGATTGTCTTATATATTTTCTTCTCATATAATCCAGCACATGGTCCTTGACATTAACCTCACAATGATTTTCTCCCTTTATTATTGTCACGAGCGCGACTATGAGCCTGACAGCAGGCACGGTCAATTACTTAGCCACCGTTCTTGTTGGGCTAAAATAGATATTTTCAAGTTGACAATGAATATTTAGGCTCATTCTTATATATCCTACCCACTTCTCATCCCAATCTCATATGAGATTAGGGCATCACATTCACCCCTCTTTTAAACCCAAGCATCCTCGATGGGCCCATACTTTAGGGGCCAAACCCAAGACAAACTAGACGGCATAGGATTCTAGAGGTGGCTCCCATCACACACGATGTAGCGCTTAATTCCCATACCGGTGGCTAGTTACCTATACCAAATGTCAAATGTCGTGCCCGCAAACCCAGGAGCGCGACTATGGGTTTGGCAGCACCCACGGTTAACTACTTGACCACCGTACTCGCTGGACTAAAATAAATATCCTAAGTTGACAATGGATACTTAGACACACAAAAATTTCATATAAGATCGGGGTATCACAATAATTATTTTTTTTTTTTGTGAAAAAGGCACACGAAAATTCTTAAAAGATAAAGCCAACTATGTAGTTTAGTTTCTTTTAATTTCTTGTCTACACAAGGATATGCAGTGGTCATTTAACTTTTGCTAAACAATTATCTTGCTATTATTGGTCGTCCTCTTCAGTCCTTGATTTTAAAGAGGAAATCGACCACACCATATCTTCCACTTCAACTTCTGCTACTTTTGAATGTTATTCAACATTTCATCCACATGATTTATGCACTTGTACTAATATTTTATAAATGGAATTATACAACGTTTATATTACTTCTTCTATTCAAATTTAAATATTCGTATTTCTATTTAAAATGATAAATTTAAATTAAAACAAAAAAAATTCTGTCTATATTTGACAACTTCAGTACATGGCTCTTGCTAAATATACTTCATTCAACTGCAGTCAACCCAAACCCTCTCCAGCTCCATGCATTCTTTCTCCTCTTTCTGCTCATGTGTTGTCAATCATGTTCAAGACTCAATAGATTCCTCAAATTAGGAGGGGAAATGAACAGAGGGCTGTGAGGTGAACCACCATTTGTATACTCTATGTTAAAGAAGAATATTAGTTTCCAGATGTTATGCTATATCTACTAGCAGAAAGAAGAATCCTCCTACTATTCCAGATACTGATAGCACACAATTGACTCACATTGAGTGGAGACCTTTCTGAGGGATTCCAACTCATGTGATCACCAATGGTTCGTTAATAATTAAGGTTATTATAGCTAATGTTGGATACCAAATCTATGTCCCATCTGCTGAGGATATATGTCTACCACCCTCATGGCTGGTGCACACACATCAGTGTTTAAATTTTATCTCCTTATCTTTTGGAACATTTCATCACCAAAAGATCCTCCTGCTTTTCTAATGTTGATTCAGCCACTACAGATCTTTGTTCCAAATTAAAATTCCCCTTTTGTTCAAAGATTCTCTGCTCTTGCAAGTGTGCTTTTCAAGCTTTTGCTAGCATATCTCCATAGCACTTGTCCGTGATTTGGGCAGGGTTGGACTTCTCCGACATGTGAGAAGTCGCCCTTGTTTTATATATATATATATATATATATATATATATATATATATATATATATATGTATGTATATATACATGGTGGCATAATACTAATAGTACAAGAGCCTCAATCCCCCTAAAAGTTGTTGATGAGCATAGCTGAAATTCTTTTGACTACGCATAAATATCGTGCAATTTTTTATAGCCAAAGCTTCCAATCATATAGGGAAGGATCAGGGAGACAAATATCATAGAGTTCCTAGGGGGGGAAAGCAAGAAATCTATTTATGTAGCTTTCCTTTCCGATGGATTTTAGGCGATAAGGATTCCTGATATCAGAGGGGAATGAAGATTCCTACCGCAACTTTGTCTGAATATTACCTCAGATAAGGGCCCTCCACCTTCATGTGGGCGGGAACACGAGCAACTTGTCTGAAAAGGAATTCTCCCCACACTACCATATTAGTGATTTTTGAAGTTCTAATACACAGTAAACCGAAAAACTCCAGAGCCTAGAATGTTTCAAGAATACTTTTGTTTTCAGGAGTTTCTGATAATGGTCCTTGCTGGATGTTATTCTACTAAGAACAGGCTAAAGTTGGACCTGTCTCATCATGAAAATTCATGCTACAATATTTGAGGCCACAAATGATTACTATTGCCCTTCGGAGCTCTTAAATTCTTCCACAATTTCTTGTATAATTGGGATGTTGATGATCAAATGGTTGGGAGGAAATGTAAAAGAATTTCCCTGTTGAAACAAATTTCACTACGATTTCTGCCTGACTTTGAGAAGTAAATATTGCAAGAGTTTCACAGGCAATGAAATAAGGAGACACATCCCTTGTGAGGAAACATAGCCTGGAAAATGGACAGCAAAAAATTTCAAGAAAATCAAGAAACAATATCCAGTCTAGTTTATGATGCTTTTGTATCTTTTTCCCTTAAAATGAAAAGAATCTTCCGAGCCTGAAAGTTCATACAAGGCTCCTAAGCAGTCACTGCTACAGCATTGCCACGTTTCTCCTAGCGGCTGGCCAGAATATCTGCAGAAAACTGTCTGCTATGCACAGGCTGATTCTGATCAATAACGTATCTATGGATTCTTATTCCATCAACTGCCAAATGCTAACACCTATAGGTCAATGTGACAAACTTTAGCCAAGGAATTTCTTTTACTTACCTCTTTACTACCGCTGCTGATGTCTTCATAGTCCATACCTTTGCATTTTTACCTGCAAAGTGTTTCATTACATCCGTGTATTCAGTTCAAGGCAAATCTAAGCATGCTGAACAAATGATCAATTGCATTTGGAAAAATCAATTTCGATGCAGTACGGCAGCGGATCAAAACGTCCAGCACAGGTACAACAATTAAAAGAGCATTTCAGGATCTTCATATCTTATGTTCTCCAGAAAGGAACTTTAAGCTCATATTAATTTATTTTCGAACACCATTAAACAAAACAATGGTTAAACATTCGAGTTGCTTATAATTTTTGGCCTTTGTGAATACAAATGACTTCCCTAGGGACATTGATGCAAAGGCTCCTTCTTAAGGCAACATGGCTTAGTTGCTGATATTTCAAGATTCAGTTGAAAAAAATTGGGTTTCTCGGTTAGAAATTTAAATTTTTTCTGTTAACTGAAAGAGCCTTTGCAGGGTCAAATCTCCATTTCTATTTTAGGAAGTGGAATAAATTAGGCACAGGTACCGTGTCAATTCAATCAGTATGAAGGTCCTCCCCATTTGCACCCGATTACATGATAAGGAATCATATTCCAGTTTAAGCAAAACACAGCCAAGGCCTAAGGATTGTGGTAAAAGAATCTGCAGCAGATTCCAATTGGTTGAATAACCCCATCAACCAAAATCCATGTAGAAGCACCAGCATTCTGGAAAACCTTTTGTCATTTTTCTCTGTGACTGTTGAAGTTCTCAACGAACACTCTTTTTTTTTATAGGTCAAACAGGATAAGTCATTATCAGAAAATTTCACTTGGAAACTGCATTTCTTCTCTGAAACTTTAGCAGCTTCTTCTAAATTAAATTATTGGCAAGAATGTGAGAAGTCACTCTCATGTCAGTACTTTTTGAAGATGATCCAAAGCACCCCGTCTTGGCAGGCGACGGATGATATCAACCTATGGCCAGCAGCCCCATTTGATCTTTCTCTCAACCAAGAACTGTCAAATGGTATTTCTAACCGGCAGAGTGCAGACTTATTCCACTAACAGATTTCAAGACAAAAACAAAGGAGCCCATCAATCAATGTAGAGCCATCCATAAGGAAAGAAAACTTTGGAATGTTTCTCAAAAGCTGATAAAACACCATTTCCAAGTCGATCAATCAATGACAAGCAGAATTCACGGATACACTAAACATGGAGTCAGTAAGATAAAGGAACAGAGAAAGAAAAGGAGGGTTGAGATTTTTTTTGCAGTTATCTCAAATGTGCTTACCCCCACTGGCAACTATGAAGCAGTTGCAGAGCTTCACAATCATTGCTCATATTGGATAGGAACCATACGTCAAGAATTTTAATTTAAGAGAAGATAACATGATAATACAAGATAAGATAAAGTCACATCCATCTGTTCCTCTATGGGCATGTATATGAACACTATTTATGCTACTTTGAGTAGTGTATACCTATAAGATATAATTGGAAAAGAAGAGAGAAAAACAAGAAAATTTACTAGCAAACGTGAAGCATACCTAGTACAAATAAGCGATAGTCAAATCATACAAAGGTTTATAAATGATTTGCAAATTCAAACTTCCTTATTGTACTAATGCTTGAACCAAAGCACATGCATATGCTTCTTGAACCCCTAACACCTTGATGTAAAATAAACTGACCTTTTTGGACAATCTTTAAAATTGGGGGCAGTTCACAAAAGATAGGGGGAAATAAAATCCTATAACTGGCCCAAAGGGGAGTCTCCATGCTGGTAGTCCATTTTCGAAATGGAAGAGGGAAGATGGGGGACCAGGTGGGATTATGATTCCTTACTGTTTCGATACATCAATCTTAATTAGTAGGGCTGGAATTTGGGGATCTAATCCCCACAGCTGGGGTGAACTCCCCAGGTAATCCACTTGCTGCTGATGATATTATAAAAGGACAAGAAAATGACTTTTCAAGATTTGGAAAAAAGCTTGTCTTGTGATACTCTTCACGCATTCTCCTCCGCACCTCTACCTCTTTCCCTCCTTTGGTCCTGCGTCATGTTGTGGCTCTTAGCACACGAATCACATCTTCGTGTACCTCACCATTAGATTTAAAAAAAGAAAAAGGAAAAAAAAATTATTCTGACAACTTGCTCTACCCCAGCACCTTCTCCTCCAGTTTATAAGGAGCTAGATTGCCCAACACTTCCCCATACCATCTTCTTGACTTCAGTCCTTTTCCCTTGACTAAGGCAGCTCCATCTCCTTCTCTTTTTTCCTGCTTTTGCCTTTGGAATCGATCAAATTCTCCTACACTTCCCTCTACAAACCTCATCATCTGCCATAGCCTAATTCCTTATTGCAAATGGCATCCAGCTCTATCACATCCTCACGTAGCTCGGGCCCATCCTGGACTGCAAAGCAGAACAAGCAATTCGAGGAAGCTTTGGCTTTGTATGACAAGGACACTCCTGATCGCTGGCATAACATAGCAAGGGCTGTAGGGGGGAAATCAGCAGAGGAAGTGAGAAGGCATTATGAAATCCTTGTAAAGGATATCATGCAAATAGAAGCGGACCAAATTCCATTGCCCAATTACAGGTCTATGGGTAACAATTTCAGAGGCTATGCTAATGAGCAGAGGTAATATAACTCTGCATCCCTTCTACACGCTACACCAGTAGTACGATTCTCCCTGCAATCTGCATTGCACATTGGTAGAAATCTCAGAGTTTTTTTATCATGGGTATTCACTGTGTCGAAGAACATGATGATCCGCCCCCAGAGCAGCCAAAATTGAAATCTTTCCAAATGATAAGTATCATTTTTTACTGCCCAAATAGAAAAAATGCGCGGAAATTTGGATTCAAGAAATGCCTTTAATACTCCCACCGTCCAGACAAAGTAAAACTAGGTCCAAAAAGGATCAGGAAAGCAGCTAAATAAATGCACCAAAGCTGCATATTGTCCGGACATAAAATATGCAACATAGAAAAGTTCATGCATTTTCCATTTCTGGCACTTATGTCGCTGAGTGTTCGGATTCTTGATTAGCTAAAGTCAAGAAGAAAAGGCAAAGATATCTCTAGACATTGTTTGCATCAGTAATTTGCACGTATGTACAGAGTTGCCTCATATTTTATTAACATTTATGTAATCGTTTCAAGTTTTGTACAAAGAAACCACATGAAATTTAATCCTACTTATTTGAGGTCACATGCACATGGTCCTAGGCCTTAGACTTCGGCCACCTCACTTCACTATTCATCAAACAATAATTTAACCATCCTCACATGATTCCAACAAAATTTGCGTTAGTCCTCACTTTCCTAGAGTAACCCTTTAATAATCACATCACTCTTTGGATTGCTAAGAAGATAAAGCATTCTTTTTCGTTCTGCCAAGGTTAAGGTTGGCCAACCGCCGACGCAATCTCTAAGTCAATTCAGAAAGATAATGATTTCTTTGGAAAGCTTGAAGGGATTTGCATGGTGAACACCTATCATATTCACGCTTGCATCTTAGTCAAATTTCTAGCTAGACACCACATTCTTGAACGAGCAAAAGATAGTGACCCCTCTTTTGGAGAACAAGATTAGTGGAAAATTGAACTTTCAGAATAATATTTTCACAGAAGATAGTAAGTAATCTGGTGAATATGCTGTGTCTCCTCTCTTTCATTGGTTGTTTGACGGGGGAATAAGATATGATAGCATAAAGAGAGGAATAAGGTCAAATCCTAATCTTGTGAGCCGAAAGTGTCTATGCAAATAAACTGTACATATCCTACATAAGTCTTGAAAATACAGATGTGACTATAGGCTGTTAGCTGTAGCTTCCTTGGAAATATGCCTAATCCTTGTTGCTTTTCTTATTCCTCTTCATCTCACTCATGGAATTTGTCTTTGCAAACAGGCTTCTAAAGAATCTAAAGCTACAATGAAGAGATCACTTCCGGGCAAATTAAGCGTAGAGGCACAACACAAGTGGAAAAGTTCTCTGTCAAAAGCAGAGTAGTATAAAATTCTGTACTCGTGGTTAAGATGTTTCTCTCTTCTTTTTTTTTCCCTCTTTTATGCCCTGTCCGTCTGTTTAGCTGTTCAAGTGTTACTATACATAATTTGTCCTTGCAAATGCTGCAAGCAGAAATGACTTGCTAACATGTGTTCCAAAGTTTGGAACCAAATGTGTAGTAAGATAAGCATTCTGCTGTTTCTAATAGTATAATCTAATCTTCTGTGTTGTGTAACAGATAGTATGGCATCTTGATCTCTCCATTCTCCCCCTGAATCTCATAATAATCCTTAGTAGAACCAAAGAGTATGCTGCAAAAATTGAGTAAAAAAGCAAAGTTCTTGAATAAATCTGCATAAAATATAGTACCAGTTTAGTTACTAATTTGGTGCAATCCATTTGAAAGTACGTGCCACAAAGCTGCCAGCAAAAGAAACTGCATCCGGTAGGATAAAAAGAAGGTAAGATGACATGGATTGATCTCTAAAGTCAAGCTTTACAGAGTGTTACAGACAGAGAAAAGGGCATGCGCTAATGACCAAACCGGCTGTGGATAAGAAATACAGTAAGAAAATTTTGGACAAAGAAAACAGAAAGAAAATTCGTAACTTTGCCATTCAAGAAAGACAAATCCAGACATTAGCAGCGAAAACAAAGCTGAAGGAGCCCAAAAAGCTTGGAGATGCGGGGTATCGATCCCCGTACCTCTCGCATGCTAAGCGAGCGCTCTACCATCTGAGCTACATCCCCACACGTGTTCATTAGAATCTAATCTAATTAGAATGTTAAATTCAAATATAAATTTTTAACAACAAATATTAATTCAAGAATAAATTGAATGAATATTTAGAAAATGAAGTGATTACATATTACTTACATAAATTTAATATTTATAAGTTACTACGTTTAGAATTTATATTGCATGCATTGTATATTGTATTAGTTTTAAAATATTTTGAATTTTTATTCTCTCATATTTCAAAATAATTATTATTTAAAAAAAATTACACATATTAAAAAAATTCTAATATTTATAGAATTTTAAAAAAATTAAATTATTCTTATTGAAAATTATGAAATTTGGTTAAATGTTAAAAATTAAATTTATAATTTAGTAGAGTAATAAATAATAAGAATACAATTATAAAAAATGTAATAAGTATATTATTAATTTTAAAAATTAATACATAATCTTTTTGTTTTAAAATATATGTCACTTTAAAAAAATAGATTATTTTTATTTTATAAAATCAAATTTATATTTATTATTTTATTTTTAATTATACTATTATCATTTATTACTTCATTAAATATAATAATATTAATTAATTTTTAAATTATAAACCAACTTTGTCATTTTTAATGAGGATTTTTTTTTTCTTAAAACTTCATAAATATTAAAATTTATTTAATTTATATATAATGTCAGATATTTTGAAACGAAAAACATATAATAAAAATAAAAATAATCAGTATTTAAAAATAAAAGAAATACTACATATGATTTATGAAAATTAAACATATGTATGTGGTTTCCACCATAATATGGTCTTGTCCGGATTTGTAATACTAAATTCCTTTTTAATTAAAGTCACTAAAGCAAAACTTAGATAAAGATCGTGAATTTGTTAAATTTTAATAAAATATTATTAAATATAAATATTAATTATTTATATTTTAACTATAAACATTAATAAAAAAGATATGATATGTTTATAAGTATATGATAATTTTTTAAAAATAAAAATTATTTAAATTAATATTTTAAATTAAAATTTAAAAGAATTTCTTCTTAAATACATAACTTAAAAATAAATTACAGACCTTTTGGGGGGAAAAGATTACATATAGAGAGAGGGTCCAAAAAATGATTAGGAGAGTCGCAATCATTATCGTGAAAATCGAGATTCGTAATCGTACCATTAAATGCGAAACCAACTACTCCTGCTCCTCTATCCGCCGTACAACGCACGCATCAATGGCTTTCACGTCCGTCAGATCACAATTGCCGCGGACGGACGAGACAGATTCACCGCTTTCTTTCACCTATATTTATAATATAAATTATTTTAAATTTTTAAAAAAATTTCACAATATAAATTATTTTATAAATATTTATTACTTTTATTTAATTTTAACCTTTTTTATAAATTCTTTTTTTTATTAATTATATTTTAACTCTCTCTAATTATTAAAATAAATACAAACTTAGTTAATAATATTTTTAAAATTTAAAAATTTTAATTTTTATATATAAATTTAAAATAATTTATATTATAAAACAAAAATAATATTATCGCCCGCACCGCTTACGGTAATTTCCGTACTCTTTGTCTGTCTTTCACGCCTTCAAAGCACTCTCGGCTTCCCGTACTACCCTGCAAGTTTGCAAATTGCAACTCAGTGCCATAGCAGTAAAATCACGCATAATTTCAGAATATCACTACTTTACAAGTTATGTAAATATAAAAAAAAAAATCATAAAAGGAGAAAATAAACAAAAAATTGCATAAATTTTAAAATGCATCTCTCCATAGTTCAAAATTTACCATCGTTACATCTTTTTCAACTTGGCAGACCCCAAATTCATGAGACCACTTGCACCTAGTTTGGTTGGGATGGAAAATAAGAGATAAATGATTAGAGGGGAGAGTAACTTTTCTTCTACATCAATATAACATTTTCTCCAAACTTAGAGAGGTTGAAAAATATTAGTCATTTATTCTCTTTCATTTTAATCAAATGAAATCGAATCTTTCGAGTAAAATTAATATTATCTTTAGTTAGGTTGAATTTAGTTGCAGTGAAAACAAGAGAGAATTAAATTTGAAAATAAATTGATAATATATAGTTTAGGTATGAAAGAAAGGCATAAGGGTGTAAATTATGAGTTCTTATTTGTTAAAAACCTAGTATATTCAGATTTAGATGGATTAAGAAATAAATTAAAATAATTTTTACTATTTACTTTCTTTTCACCTCAATTAATAAAATAAAAATAAATTATATTTACTCCAGTAAAAATTTCACTTCTCTTCTCTCCTCTTCTCTTCTCTTCTCTCCTCCTTAAACCAAACATAGCGTAAATGTGCCCCTTCCCAGAAATAGAAATCGGGGATGACAGTCGCATCCCCACTCCACCCCCCCCCAAAAAAAAACTTTAAAATGTTTTAGTTTTATAGTAACAAATTTAAACTTTTTTAAAAAAAATCCATTTGAATTTTACATGTCACCTTTCAAAATCTTTTAAAAATTTACTATAAAATTATCTTTTAACATTTTTCTCATACAATTAACGTTTTAACTCTAAATTTCTAATTACGTCCCTTCCTTTCTTATTCTCTCTCCCCCTCCTCCGTTACAAACCAAACAAACGAACAAACTCAATTTTCATAAACACATATACGGAAGCTTCTCGGTGCGGTCAAAGATAATGAAATTTATGTGGTGGGCCGAGTATGAAAAATTGCTTCTCATAAAAAAAATTTTATATAGATCGAATTCACATAAATCAATAATTTTAAAAAATTATACCGTAAAATATGTACTGTACATAATACAATCTTCTAAAACAGTTAATCTAGTTGGACGACCAGGTACATGTTAGAGTTTCCTCTCCTCATGTGGCAATCTTTTGTGGGGGACACAATCCAGCATTCTAGATAATATGGTCCAAACAAAAATTTGGTCAAAGAAAAAGCTTGTAGGATAAAGGTGGCTAAAAACCTAGGCATGTCAAAGAAAATTTGAAGTGGATAACTATTAGTGCTATTTATCTAGAGATGGAGATAAGAGATTTGATGGGTAGGTGGTTCTTGGAAACAAACAAGAAACGGGAAATTCTCAACTGGTTCTATATTTGGGCCCTATGCCATATTTATATTTCCCTAAAGCCCAATCATTAATTAATTAGCCCATTTTTTAGCATCATCAAAACGGGCCCATTTCAATCGCAACCGTACAGCTTATAGTTTTTTTTTTTAAATTGTTTACTCAATACATATTGAAAAAAGAGACTGTAAATAAAATTTAAATAACTTTTGTTTAATAAAGAATGTTCCAATCAAGTAAGTTGTTATGTTTTGTATATTTCCAAAATCTTTTTAAAGTAAGATTAAGGTAGCTATATATTAAGCGAGAAGTAATACGGTAATTTACTTTTTTTTTTTAATTTGATAGGATGAAAAATGATGACATCAATTGTCATGGATTCTCGCCAACTCCCCCCCCCCCCCTCTCTCTTTTTTTTAACCGTATCATCATTTAACCCCCAAAAAACAAAAAAAAAAAAAAAATCCCTTCCAAAAGAAAATGAAAATATTTGGCCTAATATTCTAGTATTACTTTAGTTACTTTTTGATAAGATTTACTCTTCTGATCTATTTATCTTATCTTCTATATTGTCGCTAGCTCATGCAAATAATTTTGCATGCACTAATTTCCCTATGATATCATAGCGTTACTTTTCAAAACCTTGGAATATGTTATAGGTTTTTTTTTCTCCCCCCTCTCAAGTATCATATTCCTAAGTTCCAAAGTCGATTTTTTTTTTTTTTTTGGGATCAGTTTACTAATCTAGAATCCACAGCTGAACGAGTAGTATTTCATTTTCCCCCTTGTTTTATTAGCATTCCTATGCATATACTAGTCAATTTTTCTGATCACAAAAAAAAAAAAAAGAGAGAAGAAAGAAAAAAAAGGAAAGGTGATCATTGCTTTGCAAGAGAATAAGTTTCTTTTGCCATCTTTTGATGCTTTTGGAATCAAAAGGAATAATGCTAGAAAAAGAATTCACAAGGTTTTGCAGTTTGCACATTGCAGGCATTTACATCAATATCAAAGGCCAAAGAGTGAGAAGAAAAAGAAAACAAGAGAAAGAATCCCACCTCCAATTTGAAGTGAGAAAAATTAATACAAGATATTTTTCTTTTTTTTAAAGAGAGGAAGTCATGAATAAAATCCAAGAACTACTCGAGTCACATGGCAAATTATTAAAAGCCAAGAAGAAGGAAGTTAATAATAAGAGATCACCAAAGAAACAAAAAAATTTACTGCATGCCAAGTGCCAAAGAAATTGAATATGCAACCAAATTCGAGTAGAAAATTTAAGAAGATGAAGAAAAGAATTAAAAGTACAATTAAAGCCATCCATCCGATCCTCCCCAGAAAACATACACGAATCTTTGCTCTTGATCAGTAAAAACTCACATTTGAAGCTCGATATCGATCGATTTCTACTCTCCCTATACAAATGCAATTAATTACTTCTACTGCACTAGCATACCAAAGCTTTGGCTAATGAGTTTATCATCCCTCTAACCCTCTCTATCAAATCCTGCCTTCCAAGTACTGATGAATCATCTTATGATTCTTGTGGGTTCTTTTTGGCAGAATTCTTGTTGTTGTGCATCCAAACCTTGAAAACTTGCCTTTTAACTCCAACTTCAGCACAAAACCTTTGCACTTCTGTGTCATCTTCCCTTGGAATCCTCCACCCCAGCTTATCTGCGAAGGCCAGCATCTTATCCTTCTGCTCCTGTGTGAACTTGGTGCGGAACCGCTTCTTTGCCAAGACAAATTGTGGGGGAGGAGGAACTGAGGTGGACTGGTAGGTGTTGAAGTTCAGTTCCTCACTCGAGGAGTCGGTGGCTACACTTGCACTGCCACCGAATGCCATTTTCACAGGCTGAACCATGGCAGTCCAGTGGTTACCGTGAACTGCAGCCATGGATTCTGCTCGATGTTGATTCATTGATGGAGATGGCAGCGGGGGTGGGAGTTGAAGAGGGTGCACCATGATCGCGCCTTCACCATTCGGTTCTTTGCGGTGGAAGTTGCGGTGGCAGTGACAAGCAGCGCACTTGAAGGCTTCGAGGGTTCCTTCTTCACCGCTGGGCATGAACTCTCCGCAGCCATCTGTGACATTTCCTCCAATGCTGGCAGCGTGGTTCTTGAGACATTCACGGTACCTAGTAGTACTACTTCTTGCTGCAGCTGCTGGCGTTTTGGATTTAGATCCGCCTGAATTTAGTGCACTTGTTGTTCCACCGGCTCGTGATTTTTCTTGTTGAATCAGTTGGTCTTGCTGCTGACCCTGAATATGATGGCTATGGTCTAGGTTTTCGAGCGAGTCATAGCCTAAAGAACCTGGCATTCTCATATCCTTGTCTTCACCAGTCAGTGCCATTAATTTACTTCTGCAAATAATAAACCCTAATTCCTTCCTCAGCTAATTAAACCCCTCGAGGAATCTATAGCTAGCTAGCGGTATTTTTTGTAAAGACTTGCAATTAATCTGAATGCACTCTAGAAATCTCCAAGAATCTATACAGAGAGTACTTACTTAGTGGTACTAAGTCTAATTACATAAGATACCTAGCAGGCCCAAAGGATAAGGATTTTCAAAGGGGCAACCAGAGTTAGCTTAACTAATTATTCTTCATCATATATTCAGCTTTGGCTGCTAATCTCAACAACCCATGTCCCTAAAATTCAACAGTTTCTCCGATCAGAACCAAGATCTAAAGTTAGGGAAGTGAGTCAGTGAGAGAGAAGAGGGGTCATGTAGACAAAATACGAAACTCGAAAAGAAACAGTACAAAGACAACAATACTCAGCATATGTAAAAAGGAGATTATACAAACGTTGATGGGGGGCCCTGACTCTACCTTAAGAGAAGCAGCAGACGCAGAGTAGTTCCCAGCTTAAGCATCAGAGAGAAGTTTAGAATAGAGAAACGCTCTCTAATGGTGGTACTTTTGAGTAGTTTCTGTAGAGAGGTGAGGGAAAGAGATAAAAGAAAAAATGAAAAACGGAGAGGAACCCAAAACCAAACCGAAGGAGGAGAGAGAGGTGTGAGTGCTTTGTGTTTCAGTGGTTCCAGCAGCCAACTATGTATCCAACAAGAGACAGCTTGGTTGCTTGTGATGAAGCTAAGGAAGGAGATAAGTGGAAAACAACTGATGAGATTAACAAGTCGTGAGCATAAAAACAACCGACAGCGTCATGTTCGTCCTCTCCCACGCCCTGCCACTTGGTCCCATCCCTCCCGTCATTATTGCCCCTTTCTATTTCTTATCTTTGCCAGTTCTAACGTACTCTTCTTTATTTTGACACTCCCAAATGACGCAAAACTGAGACCTTAGATTTGATGCTGCCCAGCCTCACCATCTCTCTTTTATATATTTCTATAAGATATCCCTCTTTTAGTGAAGCAAATCTGCAGTTATGGAGTCCATTAGAAGACTAAAATGGTGGCTTATCCAAGTAAGCCATAAAGTAAGTAAAAGGGAAAGGGCTGAAGGAAAATTGGTCCACACAGTAGAGCACTTGTCCTGTTGCAGGCACTCTAATCTTCCAAAGGCTATTGAATCCGTGTGACTTCTGCGCCCTCTCTGCCAACTCCATGCTTTCCCCAAGCAATGTCTTTACCTTTCCGTGATACAATCGATGCTCTCTGCTTCATTTCTCAGTTCTCTCTCTATCTCTCTCTTTCCATTCCATGCTCTGCTGCTACTGTTAACTGTGATGCGCTTTGGTACTTGGTTACGTTTACTGCTTAGCTTGGTGATGCAGCAGCACATCTTCTTCTGACCAATAGAAAGCAGCAATCAAGAATGCCGTGGAATCTGATAATAGCTCTTTCATCTTCTTGTTTTCTTCCATCGATCACTCATCCCTCCTCACTGGCTGGTATTATTATGGCGTTAGTTAATAAAAGGAGGTTAAGAATTGAGTCTCGGGCAAAAGTCTTTAGCATGATAAGGAAGCTCTTTAATATTTGATTCGAGACAAATCTTAAGCTGTTTTTTTTTTTAATTTAATAGTGAGTGAAGATTACTTTCATTATATATTGGTTGTTGATAGTAATAGTACTATGATAGGCGTTTTCTCTTTTCTATTTATTTTTTTTCCCACAATGTTACACTGCCTTGAATTCCATCTTTTGTTTTGGATTTTTTTTGAAATTTTACTTTTAAAATATTATTATTTTTATCAAATTAATTCATCTTATTTTTTAAAATTTTGAAATTGTATTCTTTTTTTGTTTGAAACCAATGTTCTTAGAATTGGATCGGACATCAAGTCGAAAATTTTACTAATTTATGATTCAATGGTCTAACTGTAATTGGACCACATTTGAATCGATAATATTTTAATTAATAAAATATAACATAATTCAAATCTATAAAGGCATAAATAATGAAATTGGCAAAAAATTATAATATTTTCTCTATTACTATAAACTATTTATTTCTTTTGTGTAACTAAATTTTTTCATATGAATATATTATTTTATCTAAGAAAAAAATAGAAAACAACTCAATTCGATTAGACTGATGGGTTCAATATAATTCACACTATTAACATAGTTTTTGAAAAAAAAAATTCAAAATAAAGGATCATAACAATTAGTTCACTGGTTCATTGTCTAACCGGTCAAACCGACCAATCCAATCCGATTTAAAAAATAGTGTTTGTAACTGCCAACTCAATTTTTGACCATTTAATTATAATGATTGAAAACTTGAAATAAACAAATTCAAATTTAACATCACGTCATCTGCAAATGAGTCAATCTCAATATGTGAACAAGCCTCTAAGCGGTTAAGAAATGAGTTGAAAATACGAATTTAGGATTTTTTTTTAATTTTTAATAATTATAATTGAGTCCATTTAAAAGATTTTAAAAAAAAAAACAGAGAGAGAGAACAAATTGTAGCTCAACTGGTGAAAATATATGATTGCAAATTTCAAAATTTTAAAAGTGTGACAATAATGAATTTGACCCCCCAAAAAAGATAGTATAATTAGAAAAATAATAATAATGAGGGATAAATATTTTAATAAACATTTTATTTTCTTTAGGGGAATATTTGGGGATCACTACAATTGCATAATTATTATGTCGTGCAAATTAATCAAAATCTGTATCACATTACTATATAGTCTTTTTTTTTTTATTTTTGTGCTATCTCAATCGCAATTAATGTACTTTTAACTATTTTAATACCACATATCTTATATTATATTTCAATTTAGCAATATTAAGAACATTAAAATCAAGCTCATGGTAGAATTTTGAATTCGATTAAAAACATTTATTTTTTTCATTTTTAAATAATTTTGAGTTCAACGCAACAAAATAAATAAGCTAAATTGCTCTCAATATAACATCCTGCAAACAAGTACCATTTCAAACTCAATTTGCGGTATCGTAAATAATGAAAATGGACTCAAAAACAAAAATCATTTGATAAATTTTCTTTTAATATTTTAGGATTTTTTTAAAAAAAATAATAAATTATTATTCAATTATTATACTATTTTTAAATGAAAATATCCATGTCAACATTGCAATAGCACGAACTTATTGTCATAAACATCAATTATCTCAGTGAAAAATCAGAATAAAAAAGAAAAAGATAAATACTTAAAAAGAAAAAATTTTAAAAGAAATTGCACGCAGAATTAAAAAATAATAAAATTAATATTACATTACTGTAGATATATTCGAGTTGCATGATAGGGGATAAGGCGGAAAATTAATACTGTATTAACTTTTATAATATAAATATATAAATAAAGGATATGCGTGGGCGTTAATTTAGATATGCGTGGGCCGTAAGTTCACAACTTTGCCTAAAGTAAAAACCACCTCAAAATTGGACCAAACCGCCAATGAACGGCCCGTGCGTAGGCCCAATTTTCGGCTTTGGAAAGCCTTCCGCCTTCAGAGCGCCGGCCGCCGCGGTCGAAGTGGAGACGGAGAGGATGGAATCAGAAACGATAGAAATCGGTAATCTATGTCCGCAAGTAATAGAGTCCATCTTCTCTCGAATCCCCTTGAAACCTCTCGTAAGGTTGAAATGCGTTTCCAAGACGTGGTGCAATTTCATCAACCTTTTCCGCCTCTGCAATCCGCCGACCACCTCCTCCGGACTAATTGTCCTCCGCTGGGCCACGGGGAATCAAGAAATTCAAGAGTTCATAAAGTTGCAGAACAAAATCCAAAGGCCAGTGGCTTTTTGTGCTACTCATCAGCCGTGTGTGATGATGATCAGACAAAACCTTAAGCTCCACTTGATTGATTCTTGCAATGGCTTGCTTCTTTACGACAAACATGATGATGATTTTTGGACTTACTACGTTTCCAGTCCTTTTCTTGATAATATCGTGGCACTTCCTACTGGGCATGAAGTTGCAAGACTGGCCTGCGCAAGCCTTGCTTTTGATGGGCCGAGCGATCGCACCTTCAGAGTAATTACGTTCTTCTTGAGAGAATTCAATGCCTTTGCCGGTACCATGCAATGCAAGATTTTCTCGTCGGAAACATGGCAGTGGAGAGAACACGAAGCGGCGCTTTCCAACTCCAATCTTCTACTTGAAGATGCTTTTGACCCTGAACAATGTTTCTGTCCTAGTGTCTCCTGGCGGAGTAGATTGTATCGGATATGGAGCTTATGTATGCTGATGTATGATATTAAAAAAGAGTTCTTCAAGCTCATCCAGTTGCCATTAACAGGTCGGGGCAGAAACGCTGCTTCCAACCTGCTTTCCCAACTCCTGTGGGAATCAGATGGGCGCTTATATTTTTGTCATGCTCTCCCCGAAGAGATCCGCGTTTTTACATACACTGGTGATCAAGAACACGAAGTTTGTTGCCATTGGCAGTTCAATCAGCTTGTGAAGTTGGACTTGCCTTCAGATAAATTAGATTGTATAATCAATGGCACATTACGGAGATTCAACGTTCGATACAGAATTAGGCCATGCGCGTTCAACCAAGATTTGCAGTTGCTCTATCTGTTTCTGCCGCCGGGACGCATTTTCTCTTACAGTTTTGAAACTCAAGAACTGGTACAGGTGTGGCCTTGTTTTGAAATGGGAGTGAATTCCTCTATTATTAGGAAAAATTAGTCCCTTTCTGTTCAAATCCGTGAATCTTTTCTCCTTTCAAGAAATACAAAGCTCTATGAAAACATTCTTAGATTAATCATAAATTCATAGTTTTTACAAGGTGACCATCTAATTGCGATTCGTTTGTACTATATCAGAACAAGTTATTAGTCATCAATTTTGTAATTTTGAAGGCATTGATTGCATGCAAGGACGATCTTTCCAATGAGGCCCTCCCAGCAAGGTGTCACCATTGTCGTGTTTTGATTTCCTTTTTTTTTTCCCCTAGATGTTGAAAATCTAATTAATTCAGATCAAAGTTGTTCTGTTTGTCTCTATGCAAAGGATGTTGACATATGATTGTTGCTAATTCAGATGAAACAAACACTGGATGCAGTTTTATACATGGTATTACAAGATTCAACTTGGGAATGCAAAAACACAATACCCTAAATTGCTATCTTGATGTATAATTGGATCTCTGATCAAGGTTGAGTGCGTTCCTAGAGGGAAGAGAGCAAGGATAGATGAGTCGGGGCATTTGAGATCGATAGAAGGAGATCCTCTGTGTCTTCGGCCACCACATTAGTCCTCCTTTTGCCATTGTTTATTCCTTCTTCCCGTTTATTTGCATGGTTTATCGTATTCGGTATTCCTAGATCATGATCTTGATCTTGAAATTTCATTTGCATTACGATGTTCACGTTTCCTCTTATCAGTTTATCCTTAGCCAACCATCTCTGTATCTTGCCGGAAGTTGTCTTTGGAACACTTCCACTTTTAGCAAGAACCACTAGTCCAATTCTGACGCCCTCTTCTTCCATGACAGTCTTCCTTATTGCTTCACAAATGTTCTGCAGTACCCTTACTTCTATCTCACTTTTTTGCATCTCTGCTACAATGGCTATGGTTCGTGAAACTGCGAATGCTGCAAGACAGCCTCCTCGTAGTTTCTGAGGGCAACTGTTATAAGCTGCAGTTTCTATGAAATGAGGTTGCAACTCCCGGTCATTTTGGAGTTTGAGAATATCTGAAGTTCGACCTGTCACATATAAATATCTTTCTTCTCCAATGACAATCCCCCTATCTCCAGTTCGGATAAAGCGGGGGCTCACCCTGTTGCGGAGCATCCTTTCAAACGCATCTCTGGTCAGAGAAGGATGTCCGAGGTAGCCGGAGGCATTGCTTGGAGATGATATCCATATCTCTCCTTCAGTTCCATCCTCAACAGGCTCATGTGTTTCTTCGTTGACAACCAGAATTCTTATGTCCTCTTCATCACCTTCATCAAGAGAATCAAGCCTTGCACTAGGTAGTAGCTTTCCAAACGGTGGCAAACTAGTACTTCTGCCGCTTCTCCATGCTGTTGAAACAAAGGTGCAGTTCTCTGCTAAGCCATAAGATGGAGAGATGGCCAAAGGGTTTAACCCAAAGGGACTAAACACTCGAACAAATTCATCAATAGAACTCTTGTAAATTGGCTCGTTGATTATAATTAGGTTTTTCATGCTGCTCAAGTTTATAGGAACCGTTCCTTGAGCAATGTTCCCTCGCCTCACTGCAAGTGGTAGTGTGAAAGATGGAACTGGAGTGCAAGTTGCCCTGTACTCTGTAATCAACTCGAGCCATATCCGAGGCCTCGTTATGAATGTTGTCGGAGATGTCAATACACAAGTAGCACCTGATACAATTGTAAGCAACAGAAACATAAGGCCACAGTCATGGTACTGAGGCAACCAAGAGACAATAACACTGTTGGGATGAAGATCATAGGCTTTCCTCGCTGTTCTAACATTGTGAGCTGCTGCACCAGCAGTTACAAGAACCGGCTTGGGAATGCCAGTTGCACCAGAAGTGTACTGAATCAGGTACATGTCTTCTGCTCTGCAACCATTATATTTGCACGATGAACTCCTTGACAAGTCTGCTTTCTTGTCTCTAATATCCTCAGTGGAAACCCATTCAGGCTTCTGCAACCACTGAGAGAGCTGCTTACTAGAAGACGATGATGAAATGTACCTTTTAACCCTTTCGACAAAACCACGAGCTGCTATGGCAGCTTTGGGCTTTGTTTGGGAGATAGCTCTGATGAGGTGATGGTAATTATCGTTAGCAAAAGAAGGGTCTGGAGGGATGATCGGAACAGCCAAAAGGCCAGCTCTTTGACACCCGAAAACAATCTCCACGAGCTCAAGGCCAGGCGCACAGAGAATGAGAACGGTGTCACCTCTTTGCAACGGCAGTAGCAGCTGTGAAGAAATGGACTGAACCGATTCGTTGAGCTGCTCATAGGTCAGACAAGAGCGGCCACCAGCACCTCCTTTACCACCATCTTCAGCCCAAATGAATGCCGGTTTCGACCTAAAAGATGGCAGTTTAGCCCATATGGGGAGGTAGAGGTCTACCACTGGCTGGTCTGGAAAACAAGGATCATAATTTTCAAAATTCATGGTGTATATTACTACGCGTTGATGAGAAGAAATAATCTCCATAGCCTAGCATTTTATAGTAAACCAGAGAGAGGAATTTGATGCAAATCCAGAGAGCATAATACAAATTGTATAGTTGGATTGATAGATATTCTGCAGAATATCCACTCTGTTGAATCAGCAGCATTTTCTGATTACCTGGGGTAATATTCTCCTTTCGATACACACAACGCCGATGGTAGCACGAATCACTGTCAAACAATCAGAGAAATGAGCTTTCGGAATTAGAGATTACACGTCAATTTCCAGCATACGTTGAACATCCAGCATGAAGGGATAATCTTCCCGCGAAACCCAGAATTATGTGAAGACAGTTAAGCAATGACACCAGAAGGTATGGAGGAGTTTTGGGTTTGTGTTTTTTACTTTTATGAGTTGTGATCCCCCAATAGAACTTGAGGAGCCCACTTGATTGCCGAATCAAGAATCATGGTTACCTCTGTTCATCTGAAACAGCTAATTCGATGACCAGTTCGCAGTAGAATCTATCACATGATTGTTCCTTGCAGTATAGTCCTCAGACAATGAGAAGACCGTTGCGATTTTGCAGTGTCCAAATTGTCTGCTTTTAGAGCAAATTCATGAAGCCAATAAGCAGGAGAACTAGAAAAGTCATTGTTTTTGCATTCCTTTATAGTAATTGGATCAAACATGGACTTTTTTTCCCTCTAAATGATAAATCTAATAATTAGCAATTCAGTAGTATTATTTTAACACAAGATGTCATCATTGAATACCCTTGTACTTTCAAAAATTGCAGCCCTTAGACATTCCCTCCCAATCAAAAATATGAATCTAGATAATCTTTGCCATTCCACTTGAGTCGATCACCATTGGGATCATAGGCCTCGAACCATGTTTGACAAGTTACACAAAATCATGGAAACAGATCCAAGAGAGATGGAGATTCTCTCTTCATTCAACTACATACATGGCATTGCATCATGGCATGGTAGTCTTACAATCTCTGATCACTAAGGTTGGCAAAGGCATAACAAACTGACTTCCAACAACTTGAAGCTATTTAGCAATAGCAGTTTAGGAGATTCAAAACCTAGAAAAAACTTCTATGCACAAAATGGAATGGTATGCAATATAGTAACATTTTAAAGAAAAAACCATCTCACTACATGATGCTACCTTTACTGTGGCAATGTAGTTCTCATCCAAACGAAAGAAAGACAGTGTCTTGTATGTCTCATTCCGTGTCTCTAAGAAGCCCCCTACTCATTGGAAACACACGTGTAGAATCCTCTTTTAATACTGTCTCACTCGTTAACCAGTATAATTTACACAAGTTCTTCAGTCTGAGAGACAAACACCATGAGGGCATTCAGCACAAGCTAAATGTCAAATAGTAGAACTGAAGTGACGTAATGCAGCCGAATTCAGACAAGAGGGGGAATTAACAAAGCTTTTTGTATATGTGAAATCAGCGGATTTTTCTTTGTTTGCTTCACAGAGGACGGGGCTGAGGTTGGTTTCAATTCTAAAAGGGTCCCAAAATAGGCCCCGATCATCTCAGACCAGAGCATACTATTTACTTCAATCCACTCAACATCTGCAAAGTAAACTGGACCATTCTCTCAAAATTCGGGCAGACTTTCCTCATCGACTGCAGCACAAAGTCCATCATACAGACGGTCAAAAAGGCATGACTCCTGACAAAATTTCAACTTCTCTTTTCCAATCACTGCCCCCAGGCACAAGCCCTGGATCACAAACATGGAAAGCAAATATGTAAAGTAGATCAGTAACACGTGCAAGGTAGAAAATAAAGCTCCTTTAATGACTTGCTTCTAATTAGCAGATGGGGGATTACGTGTTGATGAAGGGAGCTGAACAATGTTGTTTCAATGCATAAATTTATGCATTTGGGATATTCATATTTGGAAACATTTATTGGCAGATTTAATGACACAGATTCAGCTGGTCATTCTCCTTTAAACATCTCTTCATGAGGGGACAGCAGATATTCATCAAGAACTTGTTCAAAAACCTCAATAGGATAAATTAAAATGACAGTGAATGCTCTTAGTTAGTAGTAACTTCTTTTGAATAAAGACAAATTTTTATGCAATATGCTACTTCACAGCAGATCAATAATTTACCCCAGCCCTTCTTAAACTGCAAAAGTTGAGTACAAAGATTTCGCTTTATCTACAATAAAGCCTAAGAGTCTAACCACCTGCTTAATACCTCAAGGCAGATTTCTCAAGTCTTTTCCAGAAGTCAACTACCTCTTCATCATCCTAAAAGTCGCATTTCATTTATATTTTATCTCTATCTTGAGGAACCCTTGGTCCCCTATCAAACTGGATAAAGAAGATTCTAGAAACCAATGCACATCTGAGGAGATAAATCAAACTGTATGAACCATCCAGTTAATGATAGATAGGCTTAGAAATAAAGTGAGTTAAAGCTTCATCATAAAGAAAACATTATCCTTCTAGTCTCAAGGACATAAGGTCTGTCTGCATGTCCTTACAGAAAGCTTTACTTCCTACTGTATGAATGTGGATAAATTAAATTGCCCAATAAAATAAAAATACCAAATTAATCACAATTTCAGAAAAAGCTCCAATTTGAGGATAGGTAAATGACTCTTTCAGCTGAATACTATGTGGTTAAGCTTGATTTGATTTCTTAGTAAGTTTTAAAATGTGTTATTCATCATTCGAGTCAACCTTAAAAACGTTGTAATGAAGTCCCAAGTTTTATGTAGCTAACTATTAAGATGCATTTATCATGTTTTATTGATTACCGAGCAGAGAAGAAGAGGTGAATATACTAAAATTTGTTTTAACAAACATAGTGTGTATGTGTGTGTGTGTGTGTCTATGTCTGTGTGTGTGTGTGTGTGAGAGAGAGAGAGAGAGAGAGAGAGAGAGAGCTTTGTCTATAAAAATGAATTTGCTAAACAGATATTTCTGCAATTCCATTCAATTGAATATCTACTGCCATAAATTTTGAATATGAACCACATGACAAATGCCTTGGCAATACCGTCCAACTGAAATCATCATTCATTCATCTAATAGCCCTCCAATACACTTATACAGAGGCACATTTTTGCTTACTGATAAGAGGCTAAAGAAACAGGAAATCTAAAGAATGACACTCATCTTGTTTCAAGGGCAAAATAGGCTATGAGACTAGGATGTGTTTTAAAGAGGCCTGTAGTAGTAACTAATATTATCTTAGGCTAGATTGAAGTTAATTAACTTAAACTTGATATCCTATATTGTGAACAATATAGCTTTGCAAAACTGCACATATAAGTAATTGTTGGAGTACACAAGCCTTATATTCTGATTGTGGGTCAAGGCAGAGTTTAATTAGCTTGGGAACTTTATAGTGCTTGTAGCGATTTATGAGTTCCTAATTAAGAAGTGACTAGCATCTGCCAATCATAGAATCTAGCTTTCCACACTGATTTTCTACAAACTCTGATCCTTTTATTGATATAATTAATCACTGAGTTTCCTAATGGAAAGTGTTACCACAAGTTTCTAAAAGCTGTGAAACATAACCTGTGCTACATCATCCATAGTTTTAAGCCTTTATAACTTATTAATACAAAGCAAATTAAATCATTTAACTTCAATGGTCAATGCCTCCCTGGTCTAACATGAATAAGAAAATAGAAACATATCCTGACAACTCCAATTCTAAAAACAAGATTACAGTTGTATTTCTACACTAGATTTAATTCCATATTTCACCAAGACAAGCGGAATAATACCAAAAGGATTGAAGAAAAATTTTGCTCTCTTTTGATAAGAATCAGACGGTATAGCAATGTTATCAGGAGTTTGAAATTCAGGTTTCCAAATTCTTCCACACAAAATGCTAATAAAACGAAAAAAGAACATTTAGACTGAGAGACCTATCTTAAGCAAAAGAGACGTGCACCTAAAAAGGGGAATCACATTTGCAGAAGAATCAGATCCACATACACGTACTTATGAAAAATAACAACTTGCCAAGTTGAACAAATTGTCACTTGTATTTTATTCATTGCATGTAATACACCACTTTCAACATCAAGGAAGAATTAGTAACAAGGAAAACAGAATAAGGTTCCCAAGGGTTCAAATATTTTTGTGTTGTGACTGAACTAGTACTGAATGCCATATAAAACTTACCCAGAGACACCAGAGGTAATATATTTCTTTACACACAGAAATTATTATGGAAATATAAATACTTTGGAGATCAATGCTCAGAAAATACACAAGATGACAAAAATAGAAATCCGCAACATTAAGTAAATATAACCTAAAACCGGAACATAAGATATTGATCAATCATGTTGGTGTCTAATCAAAACTAAGAAATAGACAAGGAAGTAGATACCCCAAGTTGAGAGACCCGGTAACAGGATCCAGAAAATGCTGATGCTGTTGATGTTGCTGCTGCTGCACCACCAGCTGTTGTTGCAAGTTCAGACCAGCATCTGCAGCTGCTGGTGAAGCACTCATATTAGGCCCCTTGGCATCTACAAGCCTCCATATATACCATGATGCAACAGAACGGTATGGCCTCCACTTCTCGCATAATTGATCCATCTGCGACGGTCTAGGCAACTCATCAAGTCCATAAAGCATTTGCACACCTTTTCGCATCCCTAAGTCATGTATTGGCAGAACGTCTGGCCTGTGCAGTGAAAAGATCATAAATGTGTGAACCGACCAGGACCCTATTCCATTTACCATGGTAAGCATAGTAAATAATGATTTATCATCCATTTCGAGAATTAATTTATCAGACAGAATCCCATTTTGATATTTTTTGGCCAAATCGTGCAAGAAGCTGGCTTTTCGAGCCGAGACCCCAATTTGCCGGAGCTGTTGCAGTGTCAGAGCCAAAACGATGTCAGGGATGACGTTGGACTCACCGCCGCAGAGGGAGATAAAGCGAGTATAAATTGAACTACCGGCTTTTTGAGCAAGTTGCTGGTAGAGAATGCTTCTAGAGAGGGCCAAAAATGGGGTCCTGAAGTCGTCAAAGATAGGAGGAGGGTGTAGGTCAATCAGAGGAGCAAGTAAAGGATCGGACGAACGAAGGTAGCGCAGGGCAGTGTCAACTTCGCCCTCGGAAGAGAGAGAACGAACGATAATTCTTGGGATGAGAATTTGACCATTTGGCGTGGGGTTTTGATGGTTTTCCGCAACCGTGGGAGAAACTTTGCGAATTTTTCTGGGCCGATAAGGGAGTTTATTTGGAGTTGCTGAAGGGTTGGGCGGCGGTGCACCGCCTCCGTCAGTGACGGTAGGAGGTTCGTGGTGGAGCTGGGATTCAGTTTGGGACTGAATTTGAGCTTCCATTTGGACAACCATGCTTGGTGATGGGGATAGTCGGTGATTTGGTGGGCTAAATGATAGGTATGGTTTTTTCAAGAAAAATTCGAGGTTGAACTTGAAGCCACACTGATTAACCCCGGTGATTAAGAAGACCTTGAATGCGGTGACGGTGACGGTGGCGGTGGGCGATGATGCCGGCGACTACAAACACCCAATCTTAACTGACACAATGATCAAAATTTTTTTATTTTTTTTAGTAAATTAGTCTATTTGATCTCAAATTTGGTGTTTGGAATATTTTCACCCTCAATTTTTTTTTTTTTTTTACCTTATTCCTAGCAATTTTTTTACCATTTTCCTAATTTTTATATTTAATGACCATAATTACTTGTTTTTAAAGAAAAAAATAAAATATTAAAAATTATAACGATAAAAAAAATTATTAAAAATTATAATGATAAAAAAATATTATAGACAAAATAATTGTTTTTTTCTTTTCTTTCCTTCTCCTCTCCCTTGTCCTTTTTTTTTTTTTTTACACAAATTTTTCTCTTCTCTTTTTGGGATTTACTTTTGTTTTTTGGGAATTTGGACTTGATTTTTAAGGATAAAACATCTTTTTTTATTTTCAAAATTTTCTTTGATCTATTTTTTATTTATTAACCTTTTTTAAAAGTCTCATAATAGACCTATAAACTAATTTTGCCTCAATTCCGAAGTTAAATTGTCTTCACATCGAATTCCTCTACTTTTATCACATATGCCTTTTTAGTTTTGGAAAAATGATTGTAAACATCATTTTACTTTTAAAAATTACAATCACTTTTAAGATTAAAAAAATGAGGACTAAAAATATACTTAAAAATTAGGGGCAAAAATGCTATATTTTACTAAAAATTCAAGACCAAAATACCTACTTATTTAATAAAAAACTTTTTACCAATCTAAAATATCTTAAATTCGATATTCATGGTCAATCTTTTTCTCAATATTAATGGTATGGAATTCCCTCATAAATATAAAATTTTATAATTTTACACTAAAAATAAAAAGTTGAGCAATAAAAATACTGATTTCCAATTTCCAAATTTTGACATTTATTTTTTTCATTAAAAATGACAATTCAGCAAAAAGGATTTTAATAATTAAAGTTTTTCATTTTTGAATCTGGGCTTGGGTACCACAGGGGAGCAGCACCCGATTGCTCAAATTCTTAGAGTAGGCGTAGAGCACAGAGGATAGTTTAAAACTACTGAATATCTCCTCTCTTTTAATGGGCCTTTCAAGCCCCTCCTAAAAGGGCCAATAGAGATCTGTGGAAAATGGGCCAACGAAGGAATGTTGCATTAACTCAAAAAAAAAAAAAACAAAGAAAATGTTTAGATAAGTCCAATAGGGCCCAATAAAGAACATATTGAATTTGTCCAAATTGCTTTGGCATTCTCTCCCTCTTTTGTTCTAGAAATTACTCTTTAATAATGTCCAGTTTTTCTGCTTAAAAATTATAATTTTTATAATGTGCATGATAAACTAGATAGCTAGAATTTTGTTATTCTAATTATCAACAATTTAATTTAATAGAAAAGTAATAATACCCGCTCAATCTAACTTCTTTCCACCCCCCACCCAAAAAAAAAAAAAAAGTCATGAACCAATTTAGAAAAATAAATCAATTACCAGTCACTTATGACTAGTTTTGATAAAGAAAAAAATAATAATTAATATGCGTCTCAACATTTGATCATGTTAAATGATTTATCAAATTAATAAGAAATGTTAAAAAAAAAGAAATTTTGTTGATTTAATTCTTAAATTATTTTTTGTCTTGATTATGTATCCTTAAGCTTTTTTTTTTAAATTTTTTTAACCTCTGAACTATATTTATCCTGCGAATATAATCCTTACTACTAATGTAATGATATATCTCAATTAATATTTATATGTCACGTTCAAATATTAATATTTAAAAAAATATACTCTCATCTAAATATATATATATATATATATATATATATATATATTCCCATCAATTTTATTCATGTAACTCCCTTTCTTTAACAAATATGGCAAAACCTACACACTCACTCAATTTTAAACCTTCAACCTAGAATTATGATTTGTAGTACCAACTGGGAATCTAGGGATGCAAGTGGAATGTTATTATATGATAAATACAATCATCGGATTCCGGCCCACCAAATAAAAAAAAAGAGGCCCGGATTACTATTTTGATGAAATATTCAACGTGCTATCTTTTCGTTTCAACTGAATTAATAATAATTAACTTGACACGATATTTTATATAAAAATAAAAATTAAAATATAATAATAAAATATAATATAATATAATAAAAATATAAATATGTGAATTCCATAATGTTTTATATCAAATTTAAATATATAAAATAATATATATGACATATTGATTATTTTATAATATATAATATATTAAAAAATTTAATAAAAGTATTAAAAAATTTAAATAATTTAAAATAATAAATTAATTAATTTAATTAGAATGGATAGAGTATTTTATATTATAGGGAACCCTTTGGCATTTTTCAATTTCCATTATTCCACAGAACAGAAAAGTACACATCATGAGCTGGTCGAAGTTGATACTAGGAGACACCCAGACAGCTGTCGTTTTTCAACTGTCCTCTCGGAACTGAAATGCCGCGTATAAAAATTGTGTAATTAATTATAAATAATATCATTACATGAATAATAATTACGGTTTAATAAATAAATTTTATTGTAATAAAAATAATATTACTCTGTTAAAAATATTTTTGGCATACAATTATTTTCATTATTATTAAATTATTATTTCTTTAATTTAAATCGTAAAATAACTTTACAAAATCCATATTAAAATTGCACAGCCCTCAATTTGTACCCATGGGCATCTCAAGGTCCATGCCCCTTCATTTTTTATTTTGGCCGTAATATTTTTCCAAAAATACAAAAAAAAAAGACATAAATAATTTAAAGATATTGAGAAGACAAAAAAGGAAAATATGTCTAAGGAAGTGATTTTTGTGAACCCCTGAGTTTCATTTGAACACATTTATATAATTATATGAACATTTCACATAATTATATAAATATTAAAATGACGTCGTTCTAAATTATCAAAACGATGTCATTCTATTAAAAAAAAATACACGTAATTATTTTTTTGGACATTAAATTTTCACTATTTTTAATTTGGGTCGTAAAATTACTGCACAAATTACTGTACGCAACTTGCGCGGCCCCATATGCCTCCAACCCATCCACAGTATACAAAAATTAAAAAAGAAGCCCCTTTTTTTTTTTTTTATGTTTTGGGGGTTTTTCCCCCTATGTGTAATGTGTTAAATTTCTTAATGCACTTTTTTATTCCAATAAAAACCATAGATTTTTATTTTATTTTTTATTTTTTGGAGGACATCAATTAGGTGGGCCACAGGATCAATGCCAGATAAGATAACAATATTTGATTTTCCGACAAAACTTAATAAGTCCAAACAACTGTCTGGAAGTAATTAATATTTGACACTTCCTCCATCCGAGAAATGATAAGATCAATTTTCCTTTTTTGTTTGTTCCAAATGATAAGTCTATTTTATTTTTTAAATGATAATTAATTTATTATTTTTTCTAATATTCCTCTAACTAATGTATATCTTTAAGACTTTATAAAAAATAATAATAGTAATGTCTTCGTTTCTATGAGTAATAAATAATATCTTTATTATCTTAATTGAAAAAACGAATCATACATAAAATAAATTAATCGTACTATATAGTTTGAATGTATTCTATATTTATCCGAAACCTTGCATTAAAATAAAAATAAAAAATAATTAGTTTCAAAAATAATTTAGTGACACAAACTTTCTATTTTAAGTGAACTAATAGAGTAATTAGTACTAAGGAAGGCGTATATAAGGAAATGCTCCGTTTGGCTTTTTTTTTTTTTTTGTTTTTTCCTTTTTTTAGTCATTCTAGGTTGTTGCATACTTATTAGGAAAGTTGTAAAAGTTATCCAATCACTTGAAGAAGAGGATTTGACATCTATTTTGTAAGCAAAAAGAGTGAAATGGGCAACTTTGTAAGAAACAAGACAACTAAAAAATCACTTTTTGATAAGAAAAAACTGATTTTGATTATCTAAAGTAATACATTAAGAGATAAATTGAATGATAATTGATGATTTTATTTATCTTATGTTTGACTCGGGTGAAAAAATGAAAATATTTGAGGAAAATAAGTAACGTTAAAGTAAAAAAAAAAGGTAAATTTCGTGTTTGGTTGGAGTTAAATATGGAAAGAAAATAAATTAATAGAAGGAGTACTTTGTCACATCAACAAAATTTATCCTCCTCCGAGTTTAGAATAGTTGAAAAATAAATAATATTAAAAGATAATTATATTATTATTTTATAATAACTAATGTAATTGATATAATAATAAATTTAACACAATAAAAAATATTTCATTTACTTTTTGGCACTCTGTGACAAAACAATTGCCCTAATGGTGTAATTGCATTGCTTTTGCAATTCTCTTTAAACATATATTGTTTTAAACATTTTTTCTGTAAAAAAATAATCTAATATAAATGAATTTTATTTATAAAATATTAACGATTCTATTATTTGCTCCAATTATATTACAATATTGATATTTGAATACATAAATATTTTATAAAATTTAAAATCATATTTATATTTTAAAAAATCAATATAACCCCAATTTAAGTACGCTCTTATACAATACTTATTATTTGTTTAAAATTATAAAACATTGATTTATAATCCAAAGATAAATGTTATGCCAAGTGATTATTAGGGAGTTGAAAGTAATAAATTTTAAAATTAATTCATATATTTTTTTATTTATATATTAAAAAACGTACAGATTAATAAATGTTACGTTAATTTTTTTCTTGTTTTCTTTCCCTTGGTTATAACTAAAAAGGAGGAAAGATGGTAAGAATTAAGAAAAATGTTTCACAAAATAGCAAGTTATAAAATTTCAAAGAGCCCATCTATGGTTTGCCTTGCCCCTCTGGCCTTGGCATTTTCCTTAAAAAAAAAAAAAAAAAAAGCCAAGGCCTTACCCATGTTTAAAGATAAATAAATAAATAAAAACCAAATCAGACAGTCCAGATCCCCACCCGCCCACGCCACAAGAATACCAAAGTATCAGCTGAGTCTCTCACTACTACGATTATAACTACGACCTTCCATCTTTATCATTTCAAGAGAAAGTCTTTCTTTCTTACCTGCAATTCAACTGCAGCCTACGGCAAATATTTTTTCTGCTTTCCAGAATATATATAATCAGAAATTCTGTCGTATTTGGAAGAGAAGAGCTTATTTATCTTCTTGATTCTTCTACTGGGTTTTCTTGGGTTGAATCTTGCAATTGGAAAGTAAGAAACAATGAGTTTCAGAGAAGAGAGTGATGATGGGAGGGCGGATCTACGGAAGCCGTTCTTGCATACTGGGAGTTGGTATAGAATGGGCTCTCGTCAGTCTAGCATGATGGGGTCTTCTCAGGCCATTAGGGACAGCTCTATTTCTGTCGTGGCTTGTGTTTTGATCGTTGCTTTGGGTCCTATCCAGTTCGGTTTCACCGTATTATTACTTAACTGACTTCTCATTTTCTTTTCTCCTTTATTACTTTTGTTTTTGTTTAGCTGCCAAGAATTTCAAATGTGCAAAAGATGAATCTTTTTTAATTTTGAAGTTGAATCAATGTTGTGTAGGGTGCACATGTGAGCTGCTCGATCTTCTAAAGTTTCTAAATCTTGAATGTGCCTAAAGTTCGCATTTTCTTTTGTTTGTTTCAACTTAAGCATTGTATAGTTGAGGACTTCTTATGGTCTTATTATCTATGAAAATATGCACGTTTCTTGTGTTTGATTTTGGATTTTTGCTACTCTTGAAGGCTGGTTATTCTTCGCCTACACAATCTGCTATTATTCAGGATCTCCATCTTTCTGTGTCTGAGGTGAGTGATAATGTGATATGTTTTGTCGTGAGTTTTATTTGAATTTGTTATATAAGTGATACTAATTACAAGAATTTTTGAGGTAGTTCTCTCTGTTTGGTTCCTTGTGCAATGTGGGTGCCATGGTTGGGGCTATATGCAGTGGTCAGATAGCTGAGTACATCGGGCGAAAAGGGGTATGATTATTGTTCTTGTTTGAATTGCTTACCTTTTTGCTCTTTGCACATGGCGTTTAAATTGCATAGTTTTTCCATAAGCGAACCTTTTTTTTTTGGTGGTGAATTTGCAGTCTCTGATGATTGCTGCTATACCTAATATCATTGGGTGGCTTGTGATTTCTTTTGCCAAGGTGAGTCTTCCTTGTTTTCTGTGCCTGCAACATCATTGACATTTGATTTCTTGTTGTACTTGCAACTTCATCCAGGGCTTCTGAGTTTGGTTATTTTTCTCAGGATGTGTCATTTTTATACATGGGAAGGTTGTTAGAAGGATTTGGTGTTGGAATAATCTCTTATACGGTAATGAGTAAACTTTCTTATGGTTATTTCTGATTGGAGCTGTCAGAAGATGTTAAGACTATCTTGGCAAGCTTGTTATATTTCTTTCTTTTTTGCATGTCACTAGGTGCCTGTATATATAGCAGAGATAGCACCACAGAACCTGAGAGGGGCCTTGGGTTCAGTGAACCAGGTTGGCTGAGTTACTTGCTTTGTTGTCTTGAGTTCCCTTTTTACTATGTACTTGCTTATTGAGCAAAAGCTTTTCTTTTCTAATGTAGCTTTCTATAACAATTGGGATTATGCTGGCTTACTTGCTAGGACTTTTTGTCAATTGGAGATTGCTTGCTGTTCTAGGTAATTCTGTAGAAATCTTGATAATGGTTTTATTCTGGTATTCTTTCATCCATTTTCTTCTATGGAATGCAGTCTTAAAATGTCATTTTTGTTCACTAGGATTAATGAAAATTTGAAGGTTTGCGTATTCTTAGACAATTGTCATCAGAATATGTTTGTTCTTTGACACAGAGAGGGACAAGAAGAAGAAACTGTATAGTGCAAGAGATTAAAATCTGTTAGAGCCTGGATTAACAACATGCCCAATAAAAAAAATCAAGGAAAAGACAATATGTTAATGTATATGCATTTTATGTCTCAATTATTAGGCGAATCAAATGGGTCATAATATATACAGCTTCCTTTGGAATTCAGATGACTTCAGTACAATTGAATATGAATGGAGAAGAGAAAAATGAACTGCATTTGCTGTGAGAAACCCTTTAGCTTCTTCACATGCTAGGTAACTGTACTGGTTGTTTTAGGGTAATTGATTTGCATTTTGAGGACAGGATTGGCTTCCATAATGATAACTTTCCATGCAGGTAAATTATATAATGCAAATGTTCTTTTCTTATTGAAGAAACAAGCTAATATTGTCAGAAATCAATCAATGATAACTGATTTGATGGATCAAGTATTGACTACAAGAATTGTCCCAGAAATTAGTATTGGCTCCCTTGTGGTATACTTATTAGATGATATGCAGTAATGAATAAATAGTTAAGGCTACAAATGGAATCTTTGTGCGTGTGGTTCTGAGCTTTGTGTCTTCATCTTCTAATGGCTGAGGTGGTTTTCAAGTAACTAGGGAGTAAAAATAAAATGCAGGTTGTGATTTTATAGCATTGACAAAACATATTAGGAACCTGGATTCATGGTGCGTTGAGCATGCAAATTTGCTACATTATTTACTCTTGCATACCTAGCTTTAGCATTGTTTATGTTATACAAATGTTCTGAGCAACAAGTGACTTCGTCTTATCATCTGCAACAGGAATATTGCCTTGTCTAGCTTTGATACCTGGCCTATTTTTCATCCCAGAGTCTCCTCGGTGGTTGGTAAGCTTTATGAAGTAAATTTTCTTCTGCTTTCTTTTTGAAAGTGTAAAAGAATGAAGTAATTGAATACTCTGCCAAAAAACTTAGGCAAAGATGGGGATGACAGATGATTTTGAAGCTTCATTGCAAGTTCTTCGTGGTTTTGATACGGACATTTCACTTGAAGTAAATGAAATCAAGGTAAATTCTCTTAACCACCATTCAAAGGATAATAAGTACTTAAACTAGCTCTCTTATGCAGATATTTCTGAGAATAACTTTTTCAATTTTGCAGAGGTCTGTTGCATCAACAAGCAGAAGAACAACTATTCGTTTTGCTGAGTTCAAACAGAAGAGATATTGGTTGCCTATGATGGTATTGGATTGACAATTTCTGAAAATTTTTGAACTTTTTGAAGTTGGGTATGATGAATGAAAATGAATTGGTTTTCTAAAATTTCTGCATATCTTTATATGGCAGGTAGGAATTGGGGTGCTTATGCTGCAACAGCTTTCTGGGACAAATGGTGTTCTGTTTTATTCCAGTGAAATTTTTAGATCTGCTGGTATGTAGATACTTCTTTTTTCCCGGCAACGTTTGCATATTTGGCTGAAAACATTCTTAAGGGTAAAGATAATGAAATTTTCTTAGTCAATGCCTTCTTGAACGCCATATTTTGATTCAATTTTGCAATCATTTACTTCCTTTTTTCCTTCCCCAATCAGTCCCCCTTGCAATATGACTTCAAAACAGTTCTTTCTTTCCCACTTGGGTTGGATTCACTGGGCAGAGATCGGATAGCAACTGTGAAGACATTATATAGTTGAGATATGCATACCAATAATGCCTGCTTCCTTTTATTTCTCTAGATCACTTGACTGTCCACTGGTGGATAACTTTGAAATTCTGGCAGACATCCGAAACAGCTTTAACTAACTCTAATGATTGTATTTGCAAAAATGTGTGAAATCTCCAATAACTTTATATGAATGTGCAGAAAGGGCAGCAGTGTGTAGAATTCAGTTTGTTTCATTCTTCTTATTTTTTTGGTAATAACTTGCTGTATTGTCAGTAGAATGAACTTTACTCATTCAACGATAAATGAACAGGAATTTCATCTAGCAATATTGCAACATTTGCAGTGGGTGCTATCCAGGTAAACTTCGAAGGATTTACTTCCAAAACTGTTTTCTTCCCAGAAACTCCATGTATGTTGTAGTTTCCCTCTTTCCATTCCCCTTTCTCCTTTGAGGCCACTAATGAAAATTGTTCGCTGTATCCTGGCGGATATAAGGGTACAAAATTATGCTACTTTATGTAAAATCCAACATTTGATTTTGCCCCATTTCATATTACTCTAACGATGTGCATTTATTGCATTTGGTCAGGTTGTTGCCACTGGAGTTGCTACATGGTTGGTGGACAAAACTGGGCGTAGGATTCTACTCATTGTGAGTATGAGCAATAATAATTGTTTATATCACTAACTGATAACACTTTTGGTAATCTGATGAAAAGGGAAATAATTCCAGATCTCCTCTGCTGGAATGGCTCTTAGTCTCCTGCTTGTTGCGGTTGCTTTCTTTATTAAGGTAGTTTTGCAATAAAGTTGACCTTTTATACTCGGCAAAACATAAATATAGAGAGACAAACACACAGAACTCATGTATTGTGTCATCCCCTCTCCTTTTGCTATTTATCTGATCCTCTAGCAAGTGAATCCTTTCAGGGTTTTGTATCTGAGAACTCTTCTCTCTACAGCATAATGGGTATTCTGTCAGTGGTTGGAGTTGTGGTATGCCTTCTTATCAATACAGAGCTTAATGATAATCCTTGATTGCTTTGCTCAAGATTTTTTCTTCCTTATCTAATCAACAATTTTTGTTCAGTTGATGATCATCTTTTTTTCGCTTGGAATGGGGCCCATCCCATGGCTAATAATGTCCGAGGTACTCGCTTTATCTTTCATTAGACATTGGTAGCAGGCATTCAACTTTGTTTTCTTATTCTTAAATTAAGATTTTTTGGAGTGAAAGCCACAATCCTTCAGGCATTAAAACTTTTGTTTGGAATCTTACTTCAGATATATCTCCTTTGTGCCCAAACAGTATAGATTTTCTCCTGAGAGTGTTCCTACGTGGAGCTTAAGATAATTCAGAACATTAACAACCATATTTACACATGTTTGGGTTTCATTTACCCCTTGTAGATTGAACTACAATATTCAGTTCCACAAATTAACTGATCGAGTTCATTTATCAGAGGTGATGGGCCCAATGTTTAAAAAGTTATATTGTAGGATGGTGCCATTCACACCATGCCACCACAAGAAAAGGGAAGAGGACTAGTTCTAAGATCACTCCAACTTTTCAACACTTTCCAAGCATATAGTGACTATTTGAGAAATATAATCAAAATATTCTGGTGTATGGTTTTGCCACAATCCGTGACTTATTTCTTTGTCTACTGCAGATTCTTCCAGTTAAGATCAAAAGCCTTAGTGGAAGTGTGGCAACTTTATTGAACTGGTTCTGTTCTTGGATTGTTACATTGACTGCGCCCCTGCTATTGTCCTGGAGTAGCGGAGGCAAGTTTGCTCTCTCTCTCTCTCTCTCTCTCTCTCTCCTGAATATTGAATGAAACATACTCCATCTATTCCAAACACAATGACATGCAATCTGGGACGGAGGCATTATTAAGAATAAAATGTGTACCGTGCACTGAAATTACTGTGGATACACTATATATATGTTGCATTCTATGCATCTATGTGAGAAGATTATTGTTTATTTGCATAGATCCAGGGTACTTTATTAGCATAGAACTGAACACCGAATTGTTAGATGGTTATACCATAATCGGCCAAGTTGCTAGAGTCGCCATCAGAGTAATAGATTTGAACTAATTGAGTAATTCTGTGCCATTAACAGGAACCTTCATCATCTACGCGGCTGTATCCGCTTTTACTGTGGCATTTGTGAAACTTTGGGTGCCAGAGACAAAAGGAAAAACCCTGGAAGAAATCCAGTTCTCCTTCAGATGAGCTTCATCTTTCCACAAGAATTTTCGTTTTCCTCATTTCTTTTTCTTCTTTCCTCTGTCGTTGTAATTGCTCTTGTTGTCTTAATATTCATTTTGCAAGTCTTCAAATTTTGTTTGGTATAAGAAATATGTAAATTTCCCTACTCTTTTGCCCCTATCACATGTACAATTTTTCATGAATAACCATAAATAAAGCATTACAGTTGCTTCTTCGAGTTCACTTCACTTCCTGCTTCAGCATCGATGTAATTCCATGGAATTGTATTCACACTTTCATCTTCTCTTATCTATTTGCATTGTTGGTAATTTTGTTCCTCTTTAAACACCCTTCTTCTTTTCTCAAGATTGATAATATGCTTCTCCATTATTACCCTTGTGTAACTGTTATCAATATAAAAAAGGAGAAAATAGGTAAAAAAGGAGGGTAACATGCTATTTTCATATATGAAACATTTCTTGCTTCAAGGGCTAAATCCTTTATTCAGAGAGCATTGTTGGTCTTATCACGCCCATAAGGTCATTAGACATTTAAGTTTCAAAGCTGGCGGGGCTGGTCTATCGCAGTTAGCCCTTTTAGAATAGCTGAAACTAGACTCAGCTGATCTAACCAGTTCCCTTCTGCATGAGTATCAAGGGAGCTTGCTTCCTGTCCTGATGGACAATACCTGGATCTCCATGACTGACTAGTTGGTAGTGGGGATTATCTTCATCTACTTTATGCACTAACTGCAGTCCCAACCAGACTCGTAGTAAGATCAGTTGTGCCCATATGATCCCGTGCCAAAGTTCTGCAGTAGTCTTCTAAGATCCTCCAAGATTCACTGTGAAACTGCCACGCCGTAAACCTTCCAACACCAGCATCACCAAGGTTGTCCACGGCCGCCGCATTGATATTACAACAAATCAACCTCTGGTTTCTTTCAACCATTTAAATGTAGTGCACATTCTTCCAGTTTCCATTCCTCGTGCTTGACAATATAACCATGGTAGAAAAACTTATAAGAATGAAAGTGAAGAAGAATCTTTATGCAAGCAATGTGCCTGTCAGCATGGTAGACCTTTAGCTGAAAAATTATTGGCCAAGAAACTGCATGATGAGCATATCAAATAGTCAAAGCAACGTGATAGCTCTAGAAGGTTAACATGCGGAGGTGCTTGGATAAGTCGTTTGCTGAGCATTCAAAATCAACAATCAAAGCCACCTAACAAAAACTACTAGTAGTCAAAACTTCCTCTACGCTTCGGATAGAACAGTTCTGTTGACCTTCAGATAAACCTCACAGACAATTCGTGCAAGTAACGCAATTCCATTATAGAACTCTAAAACCACTTTTCAAGCCCACGTCAAGCATTAGTTAAAGTAAAGATAATGAGATCATAAATGGAAATGAATGGACATTTCATTAACCAAATCGGCAAAAAGTCAAGGTTCTAAAGGGACCAAAGTATAACAGAAAACCATTTGGCAACAATAGTAAAGAAGTAAATATCCGTCCTCATAGAGCAATCAAAGAGATAAGATAGAGATATCTACAAGTTGAAGTACATTGGCTTTCTTTCAATTATCTGGAGACAGCCAAATATAGATGGCCACGGTCCACATGAAAGAGGTTTTCTCTGTAATTCTAATAGAAACAAATTCACATGCCACCAATTAATATCTTAAAGCTGAAAAGGGGATCACTCAACTACCACACATTTTGATTGATGTCCATACACAACAAAATCTTGCCCAATAAATTGATCATAACAATGTTCCTAGTTCACAAATTTCACAAGCTGTTTGTGAAAGTAACTCTTAACCATTTGCTGTAAACAACAGAAGTGAAACTAGAGTCACAGATTCCACAATTTCCTACTTTTTGATATTTAAAATGGAACAACATTTGATGATTCAAAGAATGAAGTCATCCAGGTTGCTTTAGTCAACAATTCCATAGAATAAAGAACAGTAATATATCACGTCTTGTACCAGCTTAGTCACCTTTTGTTGAATACTGCTTCGGCAACTCATCAATACATAGAC
This sequence comes from Voacanga thouarsii, assembly GCA_026120185.1. NCBI lineage: Eukaryota > Viridiplantae > Streptophyta > Magnoliopsida > Gentianales > Apocynaceae > Voacanga > Voacanga thouarsii. Next base: position 1,746,814 of record JANUWF010001636.1, on the reverse strand, counting down.
AATTCCAATTGATTTCTCTTCCGATGAACATTTGTTGCCATTAACAAACACAGGTCACACCAGCCACAATAATAACCAAGTTTGCTGCTTTCTAGCAACTTCAATCTCTCGGGACTTGGTAATATGCTGATTAACAAAGTGATTGCATGAAGGTGATGAAGCTGTTAAAATAAATTAAATGAATCAACATGCTAATAGTTCAACTACAAACTTGGAAAGCTGCAGAGAAAAATAGTAACAATAGGTTCCTGGGATGATTTATAGTACAAAACAAGATTAGCAATTCACCTGAATGAAGAAAGGATTTGAGGAAAGAAACTAAATATCACATTAAATATCACATTCAACCATCAAACCACAAGATCAAACAGGAGGAGAGAACTAAAGAAGAGCATACACTCTACTGATAATGATTTTAATGATAAGTCTAACAATTTTTCCTCTTCTATGAGACAATTTTAACAGGATACTTGTCAATGCAGTCTTCCCAAGGACCATTTTGAGAGGGCTTGACATTACGGAGTGCCTGCCACACTGCACTGTTACACTTGAAACCACTCCCAAATGCAATCTGCCAAACACGTTGGCCCTTGCGTACTCTTCTTTTGGCCTCAATATATGCCAATTCATACCAAATGGAGCTCGAAGAAGTATTTCCAAACCGATGGAGAGTCATTCTGGAGGCCTCCACATGTTCCGGTAATAGTTGTAAATTCTTCTCCAACTCATCAATCACAGCCCTTCCACCAGCATGTATGCAGAAATGATCGAATGCCAACTTGAAATCTGGAATATAAGGTTTCACATCCTTCTTAAACAACTTTTTAAGAACCAAGGTAGCGAAAAACAGAAGTTGTTCACTGATCGGCAGCACCAGGGGACCCAGGGTGGTTATATTGGTCTTGAGAGCTCCACCAGCAATAGCCATGAGATCCTTTGACAAAGAAACCCCAGTTTTCCTGGCATCATCCTGTTCCTGATAAACACAACGGAATGCTTTATCATCCGCACCACGATGTGTCCTAACGACATGAACCAGTCTATACTTTGCCCTCCTCCTATCCGCTGACTTATTAGACAACAAAACTGCGGCACCACCAACTCTAAACAAACAATTGGGTATTAACATAGATTTCTTATTCCCAAAATACCAATTCTGTGTAATGTTCTCCGTACTCACAACAACCGCATAAGTATTTCTATGAACTTGCAACAAATCCTTCGCAAGATCAACAGCAATTACTCCAGCACTACATCCCATCCCACCTAAATTAAAACTCCTAATATTACCTCTCAACTTATACTTATTCACAATCATAGCCGATAGCGACGGTGTGGGATTAAATAAGCTACAATTCACAACAAGAATCCCTATATGTTTAGGCTTAATATTGGTATTCGCAAACAAATTATCCAATGCCCCGAACATGACTTGCTCAGCCTCCTCCCTAGCGGCCTGCATAGACGGCTGGGGAGGGAGATAATGCATGGCTTCCGGGACATAAGTGTCATCCCCAAGACCAGAACGCTCCAAGATCTTACGCTGAAACTCAAGAGATGACTCGTCAAAATCACCAGTAAGCCTGGAATGTTCCATAAAGCGATGATGCGGCGCTTTCAGGCGATCCGGAGCTCGATAACAAGAGTAGTCAACTAAATAAACCGGCCTGGGACGAGTCATAATATAAACAGTCGATCCAAACACCAAGAAGGCAGAACAAATAATTACGGAAACAAGATTGTATTGCAAATGAAGCCACAATTGACGAATATCATCCGGGTTCATTTGAGAAGCTTGAATCAATATGACACTCATTAAAGGCACGAGACATAGAGTCAACAAGTGAGAGATCAAATAATGGTAACCCAGTTTAACATACTTTAAATTGACGCTCTGGAGGAAATCTGGTAGCCTCCGGCTTTGCTGGATCTGAACTCCCACCGTAGCACCGCCGTTGGAACCGCTAGTGGTGACCTGAGCATCACGGCCTCCCTCCATGGCTTTTGACACTCAGTTCCAACCTCAAACCAGAAAACTTTAGCAGTGTACTAAAATACGAGTACAACAAACAATAACACTTCTTCTTAAAGATCACAAATACACCACTAGATGAGGCAGACAAAAACCAACGTGTTCTTGGATAAATCAATGTTTTCTTTGACACTACCAAGATTCTAGAGATGCTGAGATTGTGGCAAGAATGGTGGGGGCAGGGTGAGAGAGACGGGGATGGGTGGCTCAGTCCGTCCGCAGGAATATTGCTGGAAGGTTTTGGAGTATTTGTACAAGTAGAAAATGAAGGATTCGATGTGAATGGCAATTTCCCTTCGCCAGCGGTTGCTTAACTGATAAAAATTCGAAGGAAATTTCCATTAATGTTTGGGAGCGTATCAGAATTAAATGGCAGAGAGTCATTCAGCACGTGAGAAGGTGATGGACTTGTGTACATTTTGACTTTGTAATCACTTGGGACAAGAGGATGTTTCCGATTTGTTTTTATTTTTTTTAAACTAAATTAGATTATTTCAAACTTAAATTCGATTCCATTTTGATAGTTTGTTAGTAATTTACATATTTATGTACACACATATAATGTTTGGTATTGATTTGATTTTACGGAGAATGGCTCTTCTTTCAACAATTGAATTATATTAAAACAGTACTTTATTTTTTGTTTCGAAATAGTTATAGTATTTTTAATATGGGTAGAATAGGAATTTTATCTAAATTGTTATATTTTTTTCAACCATCTTAATACGTGTGCAAAAAGTTTAATAAATAAATATTTTGAAACGGAAAGAGGAATAATTATAGAATTCTAATTTATATATAACATCTAACGTTTTTTTATATCACGAAGAAAAGAGTCTATGTTGATAACTACCTCGTCTAGTTGAGATATTGTTTTAATTATTACAGCCAAATACAATTAGTGTTAATGTAATACAATTTTATATAAATACTAAAAGATTTCAAGGGAAATGACTCCTTTTCAATTTTATAAACACTAAAGACCTTCCGGTGTTTGAATTATATCAAAATACATTTATATGGCTGTAATTTATTCATAATATTTTATTTTTTTATTTATAAAAAGTTTAAAATTTTTAATATAAATTTAATTTACGTGAATAATATATATGTTGTTCATAAATTTACGGTCCATATAAAAATTTATTTGAAAAGTCTACCTCAATAAAATAGCCTTATCCCGATTTCAAGTGTTGTTAAAATTGAAGATAAGTCAGGTTCAATTTTTTTGAAGTAACACACTAATTTTATGGTATTTTTAACACCGTTTGTGGGGCTGAGCTCTTCCTTAAAATAGCTGGCAAAAGGAAATCATGGCCCAACCGCACGGAGGCCGGAGAGCCTAATAATTACAAGTACCTTAACCCTTTTCTTTTTTTTTTCTTTTTCTGATTAAGCAAAAATATGAATATTAAAAAATATATGCTAATCAAATTATTACCGAATTATTAAGTCAAAGGGTTAGGTTTGAGTTCAAAATATCGATCATTTTAGGGTGGGCGCTTTTTAAAGTCTCCCGTGCTAGTCTACTCAAGTGATGGTGCGCCGATTCAATCGAGTGAGATAATAATTTTATGAAAAATTCTATTTAGACATTTATAAAATTAAAAAAAAAAATTTGTGGTCACGGAGGGTATAGTAGTCTAAGTCAATGGATTTTTTATTTTATATATTGGTATGAGTTTTTTTTTTATTTTTTTAACTTATGTACATTTTGAGTTATATATTTTTAAAATATCGAGATTTAAAAAAAAAATCTAAGCTTCATAAATTAAAATACAATGTTAGAAAAAAAATTTAGATGAACATTTTTTTTGTAAATGTCCACAAATACTACATCCATCTAAAAACTTTAGTTATCACATGCACAAAAAGATTTTAGGCTAATATAATAATTAGAGAAATATGAAAGTATAAATGATTTTAAACTCGTTTTTGAGTTGATCAAGATGGTTAGTATTATAAGTTACACGCTTACGTTTCGATTCGAATTTTTTTGAAATATGAGTTATATCCGTGTCCGCATATTTAAGTAGTAATTGTGGATTCTCTTTATCAATAAAAAAAAAAGGGTAAAATATGTCAGCCACTCTTGAATTTTCACACATTTTGATTTTCACCCTCGAATTTTAAAATGTGTGATTTTAGCTTTCGAACTTTTAAAACACCTAAAAAATAGTTATTTCAACAATAAAAGCTCAAGTATAATACAAAATTACCAAATTTTAGCTTTCATTTCCCTATTTTTAATTTATAAAATATTATTCTTCAACTTTAATCTCACTTTCTTCTCTTCGAATTTCTTCATTTATTAACAACAATTTTAAGATCTAACTTCAAACCTTTTATGAGACTCAATAATTTTGAGATTACTCTTTCACGCTTTTTTGAATCTAACCATATAATAAAAATAACATATTTTACCCTTCAATAAATAAAATTAGGACATAAAGATGAAGAAAAAAAAACTGATTCAGTTCTTGAGGAATAGTAATTTTCTTGGCATCTCTACAGGAAGGAAGAATAAATTTGAAAGTAGAAGTGAATTAAAAAAAATATCTAAAAAGAGAAGTGAAAAACACGCAAGTCGTAGTAGTCCTTTCCTGTCATATATAGAAGTTACTTTATAAGAATTAGAAGGATGACACCACATTGTGAGAGTTGAGTAAATGAAAATAACTATAAAATAGATCATGTGGAAATCATATGATGAACTTCTTCGAGCACTAAATAGTTTTAATTGACGGAAGAGATAATTCGAAGAGAAGAGAGCATGATTAAATGTAAAGAATAATATTTTAGAGATAAAAAATAGGAGAATGAGAGCTAAAATCTAGTAATTTTGTATTGTACTTGAGCTTTTATTGTTGAAGGGGCTGTTTTTTATGTGTTTTAAAAGTTCGAGGGCTAAAATCAATTATTTTAAAGTTCGAGGATGAAAATCAAAATTTATAAAAGTTCAAAGGTAACTGAGATATTTTGCCCTTAAAAAATAGATGATTTCAAATTCAAGATCATAAGCAAATAAAATATATCAAATATTTAAGTTAAACTATGACATATTATAATAACTTTTAAATTTGCTTGGGCAGTAAATTAATCGTTAATTAAAAATGTAGGTCAAATTCAAGTTTGTCTAAAAATGTTTAAATTGAATTTAAATATATTAAAATTCAATTCAATTCAATATATCTAATACGCGACTTTATTATCAAAAGAAAATAAAAAATAACTCAATTGATAAAATTTACTTTATTCGTAATTAAGAGTCTGTATTTATTTCCTGTAGTGTATAATTTTGACTAAAAAACAAGAATAAGTTATTGGTATAGCAGGCCAATTGTATCATATTGGAGGAGAGGGGGCGGGGGGGGGGGGTATGCATTATTAAGGGTTGCTATCCAATGGGTGATAACATTGTATTTTACTGATGAGATAAACGTTGAAAGTCCTCCTTTCGAACTACCACTCAAACTCTTATAAAAACAGGATGGTGCTTACCTTTGCAGATCGGATTCTTGAAAATGATCTTTAGCCAGTCAAAAAGGCAGTAGGGTATTTTGCCCTTTCTTGACAGTAATCTATAGTGGAAGGGTAAAAAATCTGGCCCCAATGTACTTGGCTTCTGGCTATTCTTATTTTTCTGTTGTTCAAGAAAATTCGTAATCGTTATTTTAGATGTGCATTAAGGTAAATTTGTTTCGTAATTTTAATCGATAAAAAATTATAAATTAATTTAAGTAAAATATAATGACAAATTTAGAAAGCTAATAAATGTTCCAAAAAAGATTCAAACTTGAGACTTAAAAAAGGTCAGCGCAACTTCACCTGACTAACTGGACCCGGATCGAAACCCCTCTTTGCTGCTTCTGTCTATTCCATTCTTAACTAGAATCACAATTATTCGTATTAGTTTGATGCTGCAAAACTTTAAAGGACATTCCAATATAGAAGAATGCTTTTATTTTTGTTTGGGGAGCACTTCCAAATCAATAACCAACTCTTATATATATATATATATATATATATATATATATATATATATATATATATATATATATATATTTATATGTCTCTGACTATTTTTTTTAAATAAATATTAAGTTGATATCTTGTAAGTGGTACGGATTGTTATGTTATTAAGATTTAATATATTAATATTAAATATATATTATTAATTAACTTAATTAATAATTTAATTAGTTAAAAATTTAAAATAAATTTAAATAGTATTTAAAAAATCACACATTTCAATATATTAATTTAGATAGTATTTAAAGAATTATACATTTTAATATATTAATATTAAATATATATTTTTTATTAATTAATTATGAATTTTTATATAATTTTTATTTTTCTTTTAAAAAAATTATTTAGTCACGTGTCACCTTATAATGATTCTACGTGTCGTAATAGAATGTTTCATCTTCGGTTTATATATATATATATATATATATATATATATATATATATATAATTTTTAATTTAGCAAAAAAAAGTAAAAAAAATGGTCATGATAAAGCAATGTTTATGCCAACAAATTATTAGATTATAAGTAATTTTACGTTTCTTTCCAAGGCTATTTATTTTTTGGATACTCAACCGAGAAAGAAATAATGTACCGAATCTAAAGCCGTTACCGCAGTGAGTATATCAAAACGTATCCATGCCGGAAAAGATAATAAATTCCGAATAAAATGATTGCCTCCAATTCTCTAAATGGACTTCCAAAACAACTTCTTCTAATAACCCCCAAAATGGAAGTTCTGCAAATGGTTATGTGACAAATTATCCAATCTCTTACATGTGTGCTTAGTTTCATAATAATTTTGATATTTTCTTTTAAAATTTGTAAATGGCCAAAAAACATTTTATAAACTACTGCAATTTATATTTTCTATATGTTCTACAAGTTATTGTACGGAAATATAATTTATTTAAAATATACATTCAAATAGTAATTAGAACAAAATATGTCAAATCATTCTTAAACTTTTATAAAATTTAATTTTTATCTTCAAATTTTAAAATATACAATTTTAGTCCTCGAACTTTTAAAATATTTTTTTAAAAAAATTATCAATTAAAACTATTAAATACTCACGGAAGTTCATTATATGACTTATTTTATAAGTATTTTTATTCAATCGACTCTCACAATATGGTGTCATCCTTCTAATTCTTATAAAGTAACTTCTATATATGACAGGAAAAAACTACTGCGACTTGCGAGTCTCTCACTTTTCTTTTTAGATTTTTTTTTTATAATTTACTTCTACTTTCAAATTTATTCTTTATTTTTATAGAAATATTAAAAAAATTACTATTCATCAAGAAGCGAGTTAGTTTTTTTTTTCTTCTTCATCTTTATGTCTTAGTTTTGTTTATTAAATGGTAAAATATATTATTTGTATTGTATAGTTAGATTCGAAAAAGTACGAAAGAGTAATTTCAAAATTATTGAGTCACATAAAATGTTTGAAATTATATCTTAAAATTATTATTGATAAATGAAGAAATTCGAAAAGAAGAGAGTGATATTAAAATTGAATAATAATATTTTTAAAATAAAAAAAAAGGGAATGAGAGTTAAAATCTGATGATTTTGTCTTATATTTGAGCTTTTATTATTGAAAGGACTATTTTTTAAATATTTCAAAAGTTTGAAGATTAAAATTACATATTTTAAAGTTCGAATGTAAAAATAAAAATTCGTTAAAGTTTAAAGGTGGTAGGTATATTTTATCCTATTAATTATAAATTCTTTTTTTTATATAATATACCTGAATTCAGATGATATATATTTCGTAATTTATTTTTTCAAAGACTTTGAGAACCGTGTCTTAAAATAGTAAAAAATGGCAAAGTTCGAAAATCTGATTTATTAAAAAAAAAAACACTTTGTAGACTAGAAAGAAAGATGCTCCCGACACTTTTCACGTGCACACGGGAATAAAGCCCAAAAAGGTGGAGGATAAGGAGTCCGTAGCTTTTCTCCACTGAATTTTACTTACGAATTTACAGCTACATTCCATTTGCCATTCCATTATCCCACCTTTTTCATGTTGCGACTCTCGTGAGCTTAATTTCGTATTTAGTTCCCGAATTATATATTTTTTGACTTGGTTAATTTTTAAATTTTTTAAGTTTTTTATGTAACCGATCCTAAATTATTTGGGATTAAAACTTAGTTTCTTGTTGTATAGTTAGTCCTTAAATTTTATATTTAATTTTTTAAGTCCTTTAATATTTTTATTTCGACATAGTTAATTCTTTAAAAATATTATTATTATTTACATTATTGTAGAATTTCATTATAAAACTATTATTATTGTAATAATTAAAAATCAATCTTTTATATGGTATTTATTCTGCCATTCGACCGCTCGAAGACAGATCACAACCGATACCCGCTGTGGTGTCCAAACTGGTGTCAGCTCCATCCTGGTCGACTGCCCTACGTTTTTTATGTTTTTTTCGATTTTCTCCAATTTTAATTGCTTGTAAAGAGTTATTATGACCCTAAATTGTAATAGAACCTCAGGGGTTACTTAGTTAGGGTTAAGGTAGTATAAACAACACCTTTAGTGATTTAACAACACAATTCACACCCTTTAATTCAAATTTAAGAGAGAATCTTGAGAGGCCCTAGCCTCCTTATTCATCTTGTTCAAAACCATGCTTAAGGGTTAGTTCTCCTTATGAATGAGTCTATAAATCTTTTGGATCATCCAATGTGGTTTTTTTGAATGGGTTTTAGTTGCTTTATTTTTCTAATGTTTGTTTGAATTCCATTACTTTGGTGCCTATTTTTTCTATTCTATTTGTTTTTGTTTGCCTTTGTTGCTTCAAGGATAGTGGGGTGAGATTATAGTAGAACTTTGTACTTTTCTTGAGAGTCTTTGAAGCTTAGTTCTTCGAAGGTTTGATAGAGGGTAGGTTGTTGTTTCATTTTCTCCTTTTTGTCATAAGAGAATCTTTGTTTTTTGGTCCCTTGAGTTGAGCTGAACACATAGCCAATTAAAACACCCACAACATCAAGAAAAAGCCCACACAAGATTCGTATCAAAGAGTTTGGTATCACAGCAAGGAAAGCTTTGATTCCCATCAAAGTTAGAAATCAAGAAAATAAGCTCTACAAAGTTGAAGAAAAAGAAAACAGAGAAAATCCCGTAACTCAAAAATATGCTCCAAAAAGGTTATGAAAATTTTGCTATATCTTGAATTTTCTTTTGAAAAATTGCTCCTTGACGTTAATATAATCCTTGGGAACAAAACTTTCTTGTGTTTGTGGTGAAAATTGGCTTGAATATGGGTGAAAATATTGGTTGTTCTTAAGAAATGGGATTGCATTCAAGGTGTTTGATAAATGTTCCATGAGAATATTTTTTGCTATAGTTGGGAACTTTGATTCTTAATTTTCATTTCTTTGGATATTGGGATTTAGTATATCACTTTATTGTTGAATTCCATATTCATTGAACTCAATTTTACTAGTGCACACTTGTGATCATCTTGTTCTTCATCATCCTAGTTCTAGTTGTTCTTATTTCATTGTTCTTAATAATTCTTGTTTGTTTCTTGCTTGGAAGGGTTTCTTTGTGCATCTAGTGTTTGTTCTTGTGTTGATTGATTGTTGGATTGTATGCCCTCTTAGACTAGGTTTCTGATGTAAAATCGAATTATTTAATAAAAGAATTTATTTTCAGAAATTGTTTGTGAATTTACTTTTTGTTTGTGCACGATTCTCGTTTGGAACAGACCCATTGTGTTTAAATAAGTGATCCATGTGAATGGTGGTCTTTCACAGTAATGTATGGATCACGGGTTATTTAACACATAAACATTTGTTCTTAACCTATTGATGAGACTGGGAACCTCATCATGTTTAGGTTATTATGTTATGAATTCCAAATGGGGAATGGCTTACCTTTAGCCAGTGGATAGTCCACTCACTTCATGACATAAGCGTATTTCGAATACGTAGAATAGGATCTGTAGTAGTGGTTTCTCAAAGTACTATATGGTAGAAACCTAGACTACTACCGCTACAGCGTGGACTAGTACTCTACGACTTGAGTATGAGTTGGTGGTCTAGCGAAGCTGGAAGCATATACTTTGATTTGTTGTAGTTGAGGTTCTATCATAGGGCCAATATACTTGCATGTTAGGTATGTGTGACTAGTTAGTTAAGACAGACTTATACAAGATAGTTTCTGCACTATATCGCCCCTTGTGGTTGTCCGAATGGTCTAAATTATCCAGGGCCCTGAGAAACATGACTTGGATGTTTGCTTTAGGGTAGTTTCCTTGGAAAGCGAAAATACTCCAGGAAGTCGTGGATCATTGGACTAGAAGCCTAAGGATGGTAGATGTCATTTAGGGGGGTATTAGTACACTTCTTCCTCTCTAAATGTACGGCGATGTGTAGAGGGGTATTTTAGTCATTTCACCTGTAGGTCGGAGACTTTGCGAATGCAGCATTGTCCTTGGGGTCAATATTTCCTTATGGTGATATTAAGAAATATTTAAAATGTAAAATACAGCTATTTATATAGTAGGGGTATTTTGGTCTTTTTAGCAGCCAAGGCGATGTGTCTTTTTGGTCCTCGAGACAGCCCGTAAGTCCTAATTATTTTGGGTTGAGGAATTAGTCTCAGTTGAAGAGGATTTTATTTTATTTTGTTTTATTTTATTTTATTCAGGAAGTCTAATTTATTATTGGACTGGAATAAAATAAATAAATAAATAAAATAAGAGTTGAGAGAAATTAATTATCTAGTTTATTTGGTTAATTAATTATTCAGGGCCTATGTCCAATATGAATAATTAAGAAATTAACCTGGGCTTATACTAGGGAAAATAATTAATGTTTAATTATTTATTGGGTTATTTATATAGGCCCAAGAAATAAATAATTAAAGATTAATTATTATGGTTCATTTGGGTTCATTAATTATTTATTGAGTTACTTATGTAAGCCCAGAAAATAAATAATTAATATTTATTATTTTGGGCCTTTTGGGTCCAAGAAAAATAATAAAAATTTATCTGGCCCAATAGCTTGGACTTTAGGGTTTTTTCCAGATACGGTTAAGAGGAGTTTAAGGTTAGGCCAAACTGTTTCTCAGGATAACATCCGGGTGTTTTGAAATCTCGGGGATATGTTTATCAGAGATTGAGAGACCTAGTTTAGGCTAAAATATAAACAACTCTTTGAAAAGGTAAAACCCTATTTTTTCCTTTTCCCTAGCCACTCTGAGACTCACGCCTCTCTGTAAGCTTCACGTGAGTCTCTCTCTCAACGTCTCTCTCCTCCTTCTTGTTTTTCTCCTTATTCTTTGCTAACCAATAGCGAGCGAACCAAGGAGAATTGCGACCGTTTATCTTTCCCATTGTGTTCACCAACTAGAGGTTAGGCTGAGGAATATCCCGAGAGTTGGAGAGCTAAGCGTTAATGCAAACAAGGCGAAGTCGAAGGCTAGCGGGTGTTCAACCGGAAGCTCCTTCAAGTGTGCAAAGCGAGACGATTCCAGCCGTTCAATCTATTCCTACGCAACCTAGGAGTGTTAAGGAACGCAAATGTATGATCTTCACGCTTCCGCATGGCCTTTATGGCTCGCGTTTTATTTTTCTCCAATTTTTTTTTAACTTACGGTGCATACCCCTGTTTCTGCGTTTTCCATCAGATTGAGTTTACATTTCTTGAAATTCTTGATTAAAACTTGTTTGCTTGAGATGCCCAACAAGTGTTGGTTGAAATTTTCCTAAGACCCCCTAATTGGAAAAATTCATTAATTTGTGTGATTCACTTAATTGGACTAAATTTTTAGCTATTGGGGAGAATTGGAATTGAACAAGGAGGCTTGAGTGTTGAGAAAAAAGGTAAGAGGGTGAGCCTATTATTAAAAAAGCCTAAGAGAGTAAATACGTAAAGTGAACAACCTTGAGAACTAACACGCAAAGAAGTGAAGTGAAGATCTATTTTTTTCTTTATAATCTCTTTTGTGTTGCAGGTATAAGTAAATATTCCATCACCATGGTCCATGAACAAAAGATCTCTAGGCCTAACCCAAGTGGACCTAGTAGACCTCAAGAAGAACAAATTGATGCTAGGGGATTGTGTGAAGAATTGTAAGTTATGATGAAGACTATACAAAGTGAATTTCAAAACATGACAACGGAATTGATAAATCATTTTGGACAATCTTCTACCGTTACACAAATGAGAGGTCAAGAGCGATTTGAAGTACCTAACCCTAGGATGAGGGATGGTGATACCCATACTCCTCCGTTAAATGCCCAACAAGGGGAAGAGTGGGATGAACACTCAATTGGGGGATTCCAACAAGCTCCTATAAGAGGGGGAAGACATGGCATGAGAGGAGGACGAGGTAGGGGCTAAGGAAGGAATGGTGAGATCAACATAAGGGGGCTAAAAAGAGAGTTTGAGGGAGTTGATGAATGGTATGAGGGGAAACAAGTTGAAGCCTTTGGGGAGCATCATAGAGGATGGGGCAATAGAGGAGGTAGAAGAGAAGGAAATGACGAGGAGAGGGAATTGAACCATATTAAATTGAAGGGGCCCACATTCTATGGCAAGAGTGACCCCGAAGCATATTTTGAGTGGGAGAGTAAGATGGATATATTCCTAAAAAGTTATACATATAGTGAGAGGTCAAAAGTGAGGTTGGCTATTTTGGGATTTTCGGAGTATGCTTTGGTTTGGTAGAAGCAAGTTAGTACAAATGAGACAAATGGGAATGGAAACCATGGCTAGTTAGAACTTGTTGAAAGATATGATGAGGGTAAGGTTTAAACTACACCATTACTACAGTAACCTTTACCAAATGCTCCAATTACTTAAATACGGGAACAAGAGTGTGGAAGATTATTATAAAGAAATGGAAGTAATGTTGATGCGAGTTCAAATTCATAGGATCCTACAGCAACAAGAGTAAGGTTTTTGGGAGGATTAAATAGGGAAATTGCTAATTTGTTAGAATTGCATCCCTATGATCGATTGGAGGATATGGTACATACCGCTATGAAGATTGAAAGGCAATTAAAGAGGAGGGCATTTACTAGACCACTACTTTCAAACCCCAATATTACCAGTCAGGTGCCCATTAAGAAGGATAAAGCCCCTAAGCCATTCTAAAGGGACTTCTACAAACCTATGGAAGGTTGGAACAAGGATGAGGGCAAAGCCATGGAGAGGCCACAAATGAATAGGGATATCAAGTGTTTTAAGTGCCTTGGATATGGACATACTTCCCATGAGTGTCCAAGTAAGAGAACAATGTATACTAATCCCTATGGTAAGGTTTCTATCGACGAGAAAGAAGAGGGAGAAAGGTACCAAGGAGACTAAAAGGGAAATGGAGATGAAGAAAGTGATGAAGAAGAAGTTGTTGGTCAATAATACTCTTTGGTGGGAGTCACAAGAAGGTCATTGAATTCACGAGCCATTGAGGATCAAGATTACCAACAAAGAGAAAACATTTTCTATACTAGATGCCTAATTAACAAGACCCCTTGTAGTGTCATTGTGGATAGTGGGAGTTGTACTAACGTGATTAGTGCAAACTTAGTTGAAGAATTGGACATGAGTTGGATTAAACACCCCAAGCCCTACAAATTACAATGCTTGAATGATAGTGGGGAATTAAGAGTAAACAAACAAGTTTTGGTGTCTTTTGAGATGGGAAGATACAAGGATAATGTGCTATGTGATGTGGTACCCATGCAAGCGGGTCACTTGCTCCTAGGGAGACCTTGGCAATACGATAGACATATAAAGCATGATGGGAGGAAGAATACTTATTCCCTACTCAATGAGGGAACTAAGTTTATCCTTACCCCCATGGCCCCTGCTAAGGTAAACAAAGATCAAAGAATCATGAAGGAGGGAGAAAAGAAGAAGAGAGCACAAGATGTCAAACAAAAATAGAAGTTAAGAGGAAAGAAAAAGAGTTTAGAGAAAGGATGGGCAAACAAACACCTTTGACAATCAAGGATAGGAGTGAGTAAGGACAAGAGAGGGGAGGTAAAAGAAGAGTATTTTTATTTGCAAAAGAAAGTGAGGTCATAGAGACTATAGAAGCTAAGGAACCGGTTGTTCTTCTTTTATGCAAAGGTTCTTATGATTCTACTAATGATTTTTCATTGTCTTTGCCTAATAAAATTACAGCTATTCCTCACGAATTTGAAGTTATTTTTCCAAAAGAGGTGGTCAACCGAACATTAACCCAATTCTTACGGGCCATAATCAATAAGAACTTGAACAATTAGGGGGGGGGGGGGATGCTTGCCACACCTTAAGTTTATTTACAAAAAGGGCTTTTCACCCTACCACTTATTATTCTCTTTTTGAAATTGAATATGGTTTTAATTCTCTAACTCCTTTAGAATTGTTTCCCTTGCCTATAGGTGAACGAGAGAATCTTGATGGAGCTAAGAAGACGGCAATGGTGAAAGCATTCCATGTAGATGATGGCAATGATTCGGAGACGAATCCTTTTCAAGGAAGGGGAGATGATGAGACTCCGCTTCATCATGGAGGTCAAGATCAAGAACCATGCAAGAACTCAAACCGGCAACAAAGACCGACGAAATTTGACAAAAAAGGAGGCCTCCAGAGGACGGCCGGCGCCGCCCCAAGTAGCAGAACCAGCGCCGGCTTCATTCTGCCCAACAACGGCTTTATTCTGCCATTCGACCGCTCGAAGACAGATCACAACCGATGCCCGCTGTGGTGTCCAAACTGGTGTCAGCTCCATCCTGGTCGGCTGCCTTGCGTTTTTTATGTTTTTTCCGATTTTCTCCAATTTTAATTACTTGTAAAGAGTTATTATGACCCTAAACTGTAAAAGAACCTCAGGGGTTACTTAGCTAGGGTTAGGGTAGTATAAATAACACCTTTAGTGATTTGACAACACAATTCACACACTTTAATCCAAATTTAAGAGAGAATCTTGAGAGACCCTAACTTCTTTATTTATCTTATTCAAGATCATGCTTAAGGGTTAGTCCTCCTTATGAATGAGTCTATAAATCTTTTAGATCATTCAATGTGGTTTCTTTGAATGGGTCTTAGTTGCTTTATTTTTCTAAGGTTTGTTTGAATTCCATTACTTGGGTGCCTATTTTCTCTATTCTATTTGTTTTTGTTTGCCTTTGTTGCTTCAAGGATAGTGGGGTGAGATTATAGTAGGACTTTATACTTTTCTTGAGAGTCTTTGAAACTTAGTTTTTCAAGGGTTTGATAGATGGTAGATTGTTATTTCATTTTCTCCTTTTTGTCATAAGAGAATCTCTGTTTTTGGTCCCTTGAGTTGAGTTGAATACATAGCCAACTAAAATACCCACAACACTAAGAAAAAAGCCCACACAAGACAAGGGAACGAAACTAACAACGTGTTTGGTTCAACTTTAACAATCGACATGGTATTGATAGGAAAGGAAATCGAAATTGATTATAATATACTTTTAAATATGTTTGGTTAATTTTATAAAGTTTGGTTTTAAGAGAATTTTCCTTTTCCTTTTTTTTTCCCCTTCACTTTCCTTAAAAGACAAAGATCCTAATACGTAGCAATCATCTCCACCTTTGCTAAAAAATTATTATTTTATTCTTATTAATTAATGTGTGATTAATAGATTAATAGAATTGTATGGGATGTTAGTCGTAAATTTTAAAATATATGTATATATATATATATTAATATTTCCAAATAAAAATCTTTGGTGCATAATAATTTGTGTGTTTTGTGGTAATCAATGTCGATAAAGGAAAAAAAAAAAGAAAAGAAAGGCCAATGGATGTTTGGGCATTTGGATCAGATGGAAAAATCGGGTTCAAAAAGTACAATGTTCGTGGGCCAAAAGGCCCATCGTTGGTGACACGGGCATTTTTCAAGGCGACATAAAGAAAAAAGAAGCCCATTCGAAAACCTCCTCGTCGTACTCCCGGATTCGCACTTGCGGGTTTCCGGGTTCGTGAGGTAGAGGATCCGTCTCACAAAGTAATGTACCCGTTTATGTGATCGGAGACGGATCTCGGGCGGGCCCGCTCACATTTTTTAAAACCTCTAGTAGTACTTCTTTTTAAAAATTATAGTAATAAAAACTTTTTAGAAAAAAAATATTTATAAATTTTATTTTTTGTGTTAACAAAATTTAAAAAAAATGTATATAATATTATATCTTTTATTAAATTATTTTTTTCTCCCTCTTTTTCAAGAACAGGGAACAGTACTCATCTTCTTGCTCTCTCCCAGAAAGATGGATGCGAACCCTAATCCTCAATTCAAGGTAATGCATCTTTCTTGAGGAATTGCGACTGTTGAACTTAAGTACGCATGGTCTTTCTTTTCTCCTATCACGAAGTTTATAAATCGGTTTTGTTGACAGTACTTTTGTTTAATGGAACTTCTTTGGTTCTAATGAAGAAAGTTTTGAACTTTCTGTTAAAACTCTGTTAATTTTCCTAGTGTTTTCTGCTAAGTTAGTTGTCTGAACTTGAATGTATAGAGATTTAAGTTGATTTTTCTATTGAACTAGACAGTTTGAGACTGTAATCTTATGTGATGGTGCAGCTGATCTTGGGATCATCTTCTGTAGCTCGACGAAAAATTCTTGCCGACATGGGTTACGATTTCACTCTCATGGTATGTTGATTAGGAATTCATTTTGAACTGGATTTATTGTTAGAATTTTCTTTTCCATTGAGAATTAAGGCGTTCTTAATGTTTAGTCAGCAGATATAGACGAGAAAGCCATTAGGAAAGAGAAGCCGGAGGAGTTGGTAATGGCTCTTGCAGAGGCCAAGGTACATTGTCCTGTCTGATGCCTGAAGTTGGATAATTTGAAATACTACTTATCATTGATGAATGCGGCTACTTTTCAATCTTTGCTTGTTGGCCTAATCTTCGATATGCAATAATTTTCTGGTTGAAAAAGCATGGCAAGATTATAAGATATTTGAAAGCACTCACTTGTAAGATATTTGATCTGGTGCTGTAGAACTATGGAGTTTTAAGTCTCATATGTGTTTCTCGTTATTGCTTGCAGAGAGGATGTAAAATCCATCCAATGGGCAATTTAGTGTAATGCAGTTCTCTTTTCTTCATTTTTTTGGAGGGATCAAAGACACATCTTTTATTGTTTTATCAGTCTACTTGGGTGGAATTTGGTTAAACTGTTTTCGTTGACTTGTTCTAAATTTGCTGCATTTCAGGCAGATGCTATCATTTCAAAACTTCAGACTGTTGAAAACCAAGAGAAGGATGTCAAATCAACAATTGTAGTCACTGCAGACACAGTATGTGCTTATTGTTTCTCCAAACAATTCTTTTATTATCCTATATTTTGGATATTCTCAATGCTATCTACATTCTAGTACGTGTTGGATGCTGCTTAAATTGCGCTATGATTCTCATGATACTCCAAGGCTAGTTTTTCAAAAAATGTAAATGCATCTCAGGATAGCTTACTGGGCCAGGACAACTACTCTTAAAATGAACTGCAGCAGAAGAGTGGTCTAATAATTAGAAAGTAATTTAGGCTTACCTTTGCATTCTTTTAGCCAACCAAATACTAATTCATAGGAGTAGGAAATCTTCAAGCAATGAGAAACTCTCCACATTTTTGTTTTTCTTATGTCAACGTAAAAACCTCTAAAATTAAAAATTCCTAATTGACATAGTAAGTCAGCAATAAGACCTATGGTAACCATTACTTTTCAAATACTTGAAGAAATTGCTTGTGAAAGCATAGTTATCGAAGAAAATGGAGACAAAAAAGTAAAGTCTCATTGAAAAAGCTTCAAATGAGAAACAATATCATGGTCTATACTGTTTTGTATTTTCATTTGTTCTTTCTTCGGTGCACACTGTTGGCAATTGCTTTAATTATGGACATTTTATGATATATCTTATAATTTATAAGCAAAGGCACATCTGGTTTTGCCTGTTTTTCTCTTTCATTGCTGTTCAAGTGCATTGCATTGGTTCTATGATGCCTGTTTGAGGCCTGAATCTGATCCTTAATCTGGTTGTGCTTGTATTTCCCTGCGCTTCCCAAACTGCATTTCTACAAACCTGTGGTTGTTCTTGTTCGGGACTCACCCTAGTCTAATGGAACTTTTCATTAGGCAGAAGCCATCACAGCAAAGCTACCTGTTGGTGAATACAAGGCAGATGCTGAGCCAACACTTCTAATTACGTGTGACCAAGTATAATACATTTCCACTAAAATAAGTTATCCTAGCGCAGTTGTTATATTTCAACAATATTGTGCCTTCTTGCTATGCATTTTGAAGTAAGCTTTGCCTTTTCATTTCTTTCAAGCATCAGTTCCCAATGAAATTTCTGATAGAATAATATATTAACTTGACAACTTGCACATGCTTATGCTTTCTACCTGTACTGTAATGTCAAAATAATATGTCAACTTTACTGCTTACGCATATTTGTGTTTTCTGCTCTAACTGTAATGCGGTTGATTGTGCACAGTGCATTCAAAAGTAAGGAATTTATATCATCCTAAGGTGCTTAAATCTGTCCTGTCAAAAAGGGAATATAAAAGGAGAAGGAATATTCTTGCCTTTCAACAAAATTTTGCCCTTTCTGTCCTTTGCATCTAATAAATCATGCATTTGACAAATGACTAAGATCCATGCCCATACAATTTTTGAAATGACTTTATACACTTGTTTGGTATAAGAAAGTGGAAGATTTGTGAAGAAATCTCTGAATTTCATTCATCTTTGAATTATCGCCTAATATCAAACTCAGAGGCGCTTCTCAAATCTATGGCCTGTAGGGTTTCTTTTCTTTTTGACTTAAAGGTCATTTTTGGGGATTAGTAACTATCAGGCAAAGTTTTGGTATAGGGATCTCTTTGGCAACTAGATGTTTATAGTGCTAATGGCCTTTGGATACTAATACATTTGTGGTTTCCAATGGTTGTGCATGCCTTATTCGAATTTTGGGATGCTATCCTTTCTCTATGATATTAACTTTTTCAAAGCAGAATTTGCATTAATCTTACCACTACATTGAAATGATTGCGAGGTGGTGGTCTATGAAGGTACAATCAGGGAGAAACCATCCAGCAAAGAAGAAGCACGTGAGTTCTTAAAAGGTCTGCTTATATTTCTGCACCAATTTCTTCTCTAGTACTTTAATTAGTTCTGGCAGTCTTATCTTCGTAATATTTTAGGTTACTCTGGTGGAAATGCAGCAACTGTTAGTTCTGTTGTTGTTACTAACCTCAAATCAGGATTCAGAAGAGGAGAATGGGACAAAGTGGAGGTACTTTCTACTTCCATTTTGTTGTTAGTTGTTTTGAAGAGCAATTGCTATTAAGTTGTTTGTAAACCTTGTTCTTCTTGTGATATTGATTTAGATGTGATTAGTCAGAGGCAGACAGGGATATTTTAGATGTGTTTGGTAAACAGTAGACAAACAATTTTAACCTTTTTCGTTCTGTTTAGCAGTGTTTCTAAGAAAGGGTTTTCCTGATTAAAAAGAATAAATCGCAATACAGGTGAAAATGATGCAACAGAACGTGATACGACAATCTTTTTTAAGCAATATACTCCAATGGGTTTCTGCTGGAAGACACTATCAGCCTGATCAAGTCACTATGCTTAATAGCTTCTTTCTTTGCTTTGTAATCTTGCAAAACTATGATTTCATCATCCAGATCTTTACTTCTAGGGGCATAAACTGCCAAGGTTTCTGGCTCAGTACACTTGTCCAAGTTTTAGGTATTAGAAGAATGCCAAGAAAATCAATGGTCAAGTTGTAGTTATTTTCAAAATCATCATGGGAATCATCATGGGAATCATCGACATATTATTTGATTTCAAGCATTTTTACAAAATAAAGAAAAAAAATGATAAAGGAATATGGCATTTGATCTTGAGATGCCTGTAAAATTCTTCCCTTTTCTTTGAGATCTACTTCTATAAGATAAGAGCAGTGACTAGTGATTCTTGCCAGATACATTTCCAAGAGATACCTGAGCAAGTTATTGACAGCCTGGTAAGTGATTTGATTATGATTGCTATGTTTATTCTCTTTTCAGGCAGTATCTAGTAATGTGGTTTTTCTCCTTTTTCAGATTGAGAAGGGGATTGTGCTAAATGTAGCAGGAGGCCTAATTATTGAACATCCCTTGATCTTGCCACATGTCAAAGAAGTGGTTGGTTCCCTGCAATCTCTAAATGATGGATGTATATTGTCCTACTTCACTAATTTGACTTTGGGTTTATTGCAATTTACTCCCCGTTAAGTTAGGGAGTAGTGGCACTTTAGTACAAGTTGTAAAAAAGGCATTAGAGGTTCATTGATCGTTAGTTAGTGATGGTATTAACTAACGGGATTTGCTTTTTTAATAAAATATTTATTTTGCCCATGTTAATATAAGATGCTCAAAATAACCTTTTAGAGGAGGAGATTTGTCATATGAAGTTTTTGTGGACCTAGAGTATTTTTTTATAACTTTAGGTATTGTTATCCTAATTTAATAGGATAAAATGCAACAAACACATAAACTAAAGTTTTAATCAACCTTTTGAAATTAGACATATTATATACAGTTTTGCCAAATTCAAGTATAACAGGTCCAAAATGAAATCACAAAATTGTACCAACATTTTCCTCGCAAAAAGAGAAAAGCAAAGTCACAAAAAAAATTATCATCTATTCCTAAAATAATAGATTGTTTTGCTGTTGACTATATTAAGGAAAGATGATAATGTTTTTTGTGTCTTTGCTTTTTTTTTTTTAGGAAAAATATTGGTATAATTTCATAATTTATTTTGGGATTGTTATGTTTGAATTTATATCGTATTTAAATTTTGACAAAATTGTATATAATATGTCTAATTTTAGAAAGTTGATTGAAACTTTAATTTATGTGTTTATTGCATTTTATCCTATTAAATTAGGATAATAACACTTTAATACCAAAAGTTATAAAAAACACTATAGGTCCACAATACTTCATGTGCCAAGTTCCTTCTACTAAAGGGTAATTTTAAGTATCTTATAATTACTATGAGCAAAATAGACATTTTATTGTAAAAGTAACTTCCGTTAGTCAATATTGTTACTGACTAACCGTTAATAAAGCTCTAATGCTTTTTTACAACTTGTAGAATTAAAGTGTTACTACCCTAAAACTTAATGGGGATAAATTGCAATAAACTCTTTAACTTTCTCTTGCCATCAGAGTTGTCCATGTTTGTCTTTCTGAGCCAAAACCTGGACCAATCCATTGACAGAACGTCCAAGGACAATAGTTTCTGTTGGGGGAATTGCTCATTTCATTAAACATAGCTGGAATCTTGGAACATTTAAAACGTGCTAATCCCATCCACCTTCTCCTCCTCCTCATCCTGCATGCTGGGTAAAAGTTGCTCTTATGGCTGCATAGCACTTGCCATCATGGATTCATTCCAATGTTCTTTCTCCATTAAAGTTTGCTGGATTTGCCTCGATAGCTGTTACACTTTCTATAAGTTTTGATCTTGTATTCCCCTAGATATTGCCTGAAAATTTTTACGCCCCGTCTATAATATGTGTCCTTGTTCAGAAAGTGGTCATGTATTCTTAAATTAAGATGTAGCTTAAGTTGGAGTGAAACTGGTATTTCTAGGATGTAAATAGCCTGCATCAAAATCACTATTTATCTTAAGTTGCTATTCCTTTCTCCTATCACGAATATCATATTTGCTAAACATGGTGAATCATTTTGGCCTTTTGACAGGTTGGGGCAACTGATAGCGTGATGGGACTCCCCAAAGCTCTTACAGAAAGACTCATAAAGGAGGTTCTTCAGAATGCTTGATGTGCTGAAACTCTCGCCATAAGTCTTTCATTAGCAATGTTTTCATGGTTTCTGAGCTGCATTGTTCTGTCACTGTATATGATTCCTATACGCTTTAGAACTCTGCATATTTAGTCCTTGGTCGCTAAACTTATGATATAGATGGGAAAGATTTTAGTACAATCTTGTTGGAAAATACCTACACAGCCCACTATGGTCTACAAAGACATATATGCAAGTATTTTCCATTTTGTTGCATGTGCGCTGCTGTCTTTCCACATATATGGTTTAAAATGTCAACTTTTTAGAATATACAATTTGTGATATATTATAAGACTGTTTAAAATTTATGGTTTATAAATACTACTATTAGATATATGTAGGAAATATTTTTTAAGTGAAATTCCATTTCCCTCTTCTTTATCATGAGAATACCAAGGCAAGCCTCGTGGGGCAATGTCCAAACGATTAAATGATTTCTGAATTAGCTTTGATGAATTGGTCCAAGAAAATGTACAATTTTGATGAAAATTAAGTGCGCAAATAGAAAGGGATTTCTTTCATTTTGTCAATGAAACGATTTTATTAACTCCATTCCTTAATTAGTATGGCTTTAGAGAGAAATTTTTTTAATCTGTCATTTAAGAATGTATTTACTATTTTTTAAATTATATCGTTATTTTATTTATTATTTTATCAAACTATCACATTAATTTTTTAATTAAAAAATCACTCCATTTTCTAAATTTCAATATTATTTTTCATGTAAGAATTTTTTTAACGTCGAACTACGAAACATAATAATATATTGAAACGTTTATGATAAATATTTTATAAATTTTTATAAAATTTAATTTAGATTAGATAATTATTGTACATCTTTATTTAGTTTCATTTGAGATAGCTACATAAATTATAAAATCAATCATGAGTTATGAAATAAATCCAAATTAAAGCAAATACAGTAATGTGTTTAAAAATTAATTATAAAAATATGATTGGTGATTGGATTTCGCCAACTAAAGGTTAGGAACTACTATCATCGACGAAGACAAATAATTACATACGATTAGGATATTTATTTTTACTTTTGTTAATCCATATTTTTAGGATTAAAAGAATTTAGATGTATTATATAAAAAAAATAGAATTTAAATATTCAGAATATTTCAATTTTACTTTTTTTCAAAAAGCCCATTGGTCGACGCCGTAGCTGCGTATGAATCAGGAGGACTCCCTCCTTTCGATCCCCACAGAAGGGACCTAAAAGATCCCATTTCAATTTTCAATTGTAGGCCCCTTTCCTATCAGCCATCAATCTGTTGGTGTTGCATGGCGGCGTTACAGAGTTCAGTCATTTTTTCTTTTTCTTGTTTTATATTCCTGTTGCACCCATTCTTGATGTCTTTCTGGATCCTTGCTTACACCCCGGAATGGTCAGTTCTTGTTGCTGAACTGAACTAGTACAGTATGATGCAGCAGCAAAAGATTTTTGATGATTTTTTTTTGACGACTTGCAAACTCTGTGACAGGGGAAAGGAGTAAAGATTAACTATCTATATGTTGAAGATTTTGCTTTGCGTTTTGCAGTTAGAGACTGTGATCATGGTCATTTTACCACACAAGAATTTGATGTTCTATCTCTGTTTCTGGAAAACATCAATTTTTTTTGGTAAGAAGTCCTTATACCGTGCTGTGCTGGAAGGAATCAAGAGACATTTATCGAGAAAGTTTGAAATTTGCAAGATGGGCACAGGAGAAAAAGTCACTTTCGGCTCTTAATTAGTCTTTCATAGAAACATGAATGAAACACATAATTCTTGATGGAAGACAGGAGGTAACAAGACATAATTATAAGCTACCCATATGTCTAGTCTAGTTTTTTGTTCCATTATTACATTGCTTTTGTTGTTGGAAACCAATGGAGTTCTTTTTTGAGCCTTTCTACTTCCCTTCACTGGAGCTTCAGACACTTCAGCCTGCAAAAATTTAAAGAATCAGTTGCCAGTCGCAACCACAAATCGGAGGCAATGTACGTACGTATCCAAGAAAATTTTGTAAGGAAAAGGCATGATGGCCGGATCTTTAACAGTTTTAGAGTTGTAAATTGACTTTGCATGCGTCTGTGTTGGGAATTTCTTTCATCTCGATATAAAACGGCCCTTTGTACATGAAAATCAACGGGATGGAAGAAATTCTCAAGTGGAAGAGACCATTTACACACAGTTAGGGGATTGACAGAATTAGCATCAGATGTTGTTACCTCTGTTCGTTGTCCACAAGTTGGTAACCTTTGCTATTGGGAAGACTGGTTTTGTAGTTGGGCAAGGGGATTTGGCCTGATTCAATGTGCTTGATATCTTCCACAAGCATCTCATAGTGCCTCTTCACCTCTTCCACAGTCTTGGTTCCACCCACTGCTTTAGCCAGATTTTGCCACCGGTCTGGCGTATCCTTGTCATAGACGGCCAATGCATTCTCAAACAACTTGTTTTGCTTAGCCGTCCATGTTGAGTTGGAGGCCATTTCACCAAGAATTGATGTGAAAAACTACAACTTCGAACAGGGAACCCTGGGGAAAGGTGTTTGTTATAAGTTGTGTGGAGTAAGCCTTGCTTGGGTGCTCTATATATACAGCATAGGAGGCCAGAAAGAGACAGCGCTTGGTGGGCCGGTGAGGAGGCGCTTTTCTTGCAGCCAGATATTGTCTTTCTTGCAAATCAGGGGAATTTTGTTAAACCTACTCGAATTGCCTTCACTTGCCTAATTAAAATCGTGGTTCTTGGCGTGAGATTAAACCAATCAGACAAGGTTGCCTTTAACCAAGAAAAGTTGTCCCCCTCTCCTCCCAAGTTTCACCTTGTATTTCTGTTTACAAGAGTAAAATGCATTCCATCACAGTGGGTCCAAAGTAATAATAGGAAATCCAGCAGGTTGCACTCGAAAGTTCATGGGCACAATGTGGCCCAGCGGTTCATTTTTCATGTTTTTTTACAGAGTGATATCAAGCTGTGCATGGCAACTAAAGCAACTTTCTATGCTGTTCGTTTTCCATTTTAAGGCCATTGTTCAACGTGATAAGGTCTGTACTTTCTTCATTATATACTGAATCCTGAACAAGGATCCAAAACACAAACGATTTTTAGCTGGCCTCAGGATAAAATCGTACCATAGATGCAGCTGGACATACATTCAGAGAACTTGATGTGTATCTGTGTCTATATTCTCATTTTCATCTATGCTACTATTGTACGTGAATTTGTCGTTTGATAGTTTCTGGTAAATATCTTTTACCACAAATTGGTTTGGACAAATCTTGATTTGAAACTTTGGCAAGTCCTATGCAATTTAACGTTTGCAAAAACTTGAAAAGCTATGATGGTGATGCCTCCAACACACTAGGCTCTTATTAAATGTGAACTTTTGGTTGCAAAGAAATTGCTTACCAAATTTATCATTACCTATTATGTGAATGCTCTAATAATGGTTTCCAGCAAGTTGAGGCTTTGTTGTCATTCCTTCTTCTTGTTACCAGGCAGGTAGGTATCGATGACATTGATGATTTTCTCGCAAACTAGGTAACAGTTTAATGTGATTTACTCGAAAACTAGGAAACAGTTTAATGTCCCAAAAACCTGCATATTAGGAAAATTTGCAGGGATTTAACATCGTCGAACTTCACATTACAAAATTTATAGTTTGCCCCGTTTCCCATTAGTCAATTGATTTTGACGGTAACCAGAAAAAAAAATGGTTCGCTTTATTGCAATGTCTAAGTAAATTGCAGAATAAATGAAAGATAATGTTGGTTTGGCATCAAATGAAATTCGAAGTTGTATCCTCGTTCTGAATTTCCATCATGGCATCAAAGTTAGTCATTATATTGGAATTTCAATAATAGTAAATTAAGTCTTAGTCTCAAAAAATTTGGGATCGACTACATAAATCAATACCAATCATCCACATAACTCTTCTCTCCACTTCTTTCTATCGACGGTCATACTTTTATCCAAATCTAACAAAGATATATCTCTCATAATCACTCTATGTATGTCGTTTTAGTCATGCCTCTACCTCTGGCTAACTTATCTTGCTTCTCTTCCTCAATCTTCCTAGCAAGAGTATCCCTCGATCTTCTCTATACATGTCCAAACCAACCAAAGTGACTTTCTCTCATCTTTTCCTTAATAGATGACACTTCCACTTTTTTCCTAATGGTCTCGTTTCTGACTCTATCCTTTCTAATATATTCACACATTTACCGTAACATATGCATCTCAATTACTTTCATTTTTTGAATATAATACATTTTAACTGCCTAATATTTCGTGTCATATAACAAAGCAGGTCTTACGGGTATTCTATAAAACTTTCCTTGTAGGCTCAATGATATATTACGATCACATAAAATATTAGTTGCACTCCTCCATTTCAACCAATTTGTTGTAGCTCGGCGTGCAACGTCGCCATTGAGCTCTTTTTGAATAATAGATCTTAGATATCGGAAACAATCACCTACCGATATATTTCTACCATCAAAAGTTACACTTTGAGCTATATTTTTGCTAATACTGAATTTGCATTCCATATACTCTGTTTTACTGTTACTAATTCTGAAACTTTTGGATTCCAATATCGGTCGCCACAAGTCTAACTTAACATTTACACCGACTTTAGTCTCATCAATCAACACAATATTATCCGCAAACAACATACACCATGACACAGTCTCCTCAAATCAACTCATCCATAATGGCCGCAAAGAAGAAAGGGTTAAGTATTGATCTTTGATGCATCCCGATAGTAATAGAAACAATCACTCCGACGTAATTCCTTATACTTATACTTATACGTGCTCTCTGGTACATATTGGAATTAACAAGAACATTCAGTTTTTCTCTGGGCACTTTCTGGTTGCTTCTTTCTTGATTCTAGGTGACCATATGGAGTTCAATCCAACAAAGTTTGTCCTTTGCTCTCGCTGAAGTGCAGCCACTAAGAATATGTGTTGAAGAGAACAGGAATGTTGGTTTGTGTCAACCTGTGACAAAAACCTAATTATGCCTGGTTATATTGTGCTGACTGCTGAAGTAACTCAGCAAATGCTAAAGGAAGTTTACGGTGGGAACTGATCCTTTGAGGGCCATCAAGATCCAGATTATATTTAGGATCCTTACCATCCACGTCGATGTCCTGTAAAATTCATTTGTGTGGATAGTTTTCCTATCTCTCTTGATAGCTTTATGACCATTTTCTGTTCCCCTGGCCCTGGACTGCAACTTGGTTTTGGCCTTCTATTCCAACGGATTCTTCTCTGACTAAGACTCCATGGGTTCAGTAGATTCACTCAATGAGAATTCTTAGGCTTTCTAAAAGGAAAAGGAACCCAAAAAAAAGACATGGCTTACACAATTGAGAATGATAAGATTCTCCAGCAGGAGATAACTAAATGTAAAAAGCAGCTACAATGAGACTTTCTATCGAAGTAACTTACTTAGATATGGACAATTCATCCTCTAGTGATGAAGGAGATGAATAACAAGGCAAAGAAGATTTGCATATTTTCCCTGTTCGGGAAAATTTAGTCTACGTTCAGCAGTTCGGAATCAAAAGCAAAACAAATTTAGCAATCGAGCCGGAATGGGTGCTAGTTTGCACAAAAATGACCCAAGAAATGCCCTCTCTAATTGCTGCAATTGTTCAACCCTACAGGAAATTATACATTTTCAAGCCAGAAATAGCATAGACTGTCAGCATTAGAAGAAGCAAAGAGTTTTCAAGTTCAGAAAACATTTCTTGAAGGTGATAACTCATGTGATACATCGAGCTACTGATATTTGATTCCTTGTCATCCTTCATCATTTCCAGCAATGAAGTCCTTTTGCAGATGCCTCCAATTTCTATTTCAAACTCTTCTCAAACTCTTTCCCCCCTTTTTTTTTTCTGCGGTCCCTCATTCCCTTCTAACAAGGTGAAGGTTGCTATCATCGTTCTCCATGGTCCAAGGAGTAAATTCATGGTTTATCTTGGGAGATTCTTCAGGCCGATTGAAAGATTCAGTGTGCCGACTTCAGAAAGGAACCAAAGATTTGATTTGCAATTCATCACTGCATCAATGTTTTACACAAACTCTGCTCAAAAAATAATTCTTGTGGTACTATTACTCAGTGATTAACAAGAAATGAAAAGTAGTTTACAAGGCAAATCAAAGGATAAGGAACATTCATTCATCTAGAATATATCCAGTAATCATTTCTCACTAAGGTCTAGCTAAGGATATAATATAAGGAGACAGCGATGTATATTGGAAAGGGGTGTTCCCTGATGATATCTGATCTTCCATAGCCCTGCGACCTGCAAGCAAAAACTAACTTGTCCACAATACCAGGACTGCCCAGGTCTTTTTCTTCAAATCTGCTTCAGTTTTGAGATTATTAATGTACGGCTCTATAAGGACAAGTTTTTATAGAGAATCATAATTCTCTATATCTGAAAATGTTCAAGAAGAAGTCATGAAAATGCATCCTTCGGACATCTTATTTTGATTTATTGATCGGTCTCCTGGAGATCACATCAAGAGATTGTCTGACAACATTCAACCAGCCAGATGATAAAAAGTTCAGGATTTTCCAGGCTGGAATGAACGACTAGAACATAAAATCCCAAGCTTCGGGGATAGATTCAAGAGCTTTCGCGTAAGGGAATAAAGTAACAATGAGGAATGATTGGCCAAGCAGGTACTGTAGGAAGATTCAGCAGCGTCTTCTTCGAGGGTAAGATAATGGATTCCCGTATCTTTATGCCATTTAATGTAATGTCATTATCAATCAAACTTGGGGATAAAAAGATCGTTTCTCCCCACATCTGTTACATCTATGCCAAAATGCATCTACTGGATCAAGACTTTTTAAGTTCGCTGCTACATTATGCGATGTTAGTACTTGTGATAAATGTGTGCCTAAGGGAGAATGTTCCAGGAATCAGGTCAAGTAAGGAGAATTTATGCTTCCTTGATCCAGATTTCATGGAGGGTCTTTCTTGGCTTACCTTGATTTCTCTGTTCCAAGTGCTGAAAGTGATACATTTTCTGTAACAGAATATATAATGATTTCTTCAGGTTTATTTGGGGGAAGCAGAAAGGTTCTGTCTCAGTAGCAGCATCCCGAATACGGAATGCAACACTTCTACAGATTTTTTATTAGATCCTGATTCATCATCCATCAACTGACAATGGAATGTGTAAACCAGTATTACTATGCCATGAGTAAGAGAAGCAATTAAGGACAGAAAGAAGAAAACCTCATTAATCAACAAATGCAGAACTCATAAACCAGCAGCAGAAACATCAATTCATCTGGCATTCCTCTTCTATAACGCTTCAAGAATTGCAAGTCCAAACGCAGTGCTTTATACATGTAACAAGGAGAATATATGTTCACCCCCTACCATTTCAAGAACAATGATAACAGAGATCACAAAATGCAATTTTAGTTTCAGTCCATCAGTCAAAAATTACATTTGGCTCCTCTTTGTTAATGCTCTAGGACGGTCCTGGGAGCAAAGATTAGTTTTTTTCCAGTCTACAACAAGGATTCTAACGATGGTATGGTAATTCTTCTTGACAGTAGCATATAGACTGTAAGTTTTTCTTCCTTTCTGCAGCTCCACCTGAACTTTCTAAATTATGGTAGATTCCAGTAGTAAGTGGCACTAGGACATATCTGTTTCAGAGTTCCAGAAAAGCAAAGAGAAATGAAGAACACAGCAATCATTATCTAATTCAAGAAACGATGGCCGTGTAAACAACCTCTGCCCAAAGCTATATTTTTATGATCAATAACACTATGTTCCCAGGAATCAAACAATATTTCTAAATCTAGGAATCAAACACTATCTAATTCAAAGAAATTATGTTGTCGGCAAGTAAGTTCCGCGATAACAAGTTAACCAATAACTGCCCTCTGTCACAAAACTGCAAAACATGATATCATATCAAAGACTTCCCCTTATCTTTTTCTCAAGACCTGCTTTTAGTCCCTAAGAACAAATGAGATGTGTTCTGGATTTCGTATTTTCTGGAATTGATCTTCTTTTTTTGTGGCAAAGAAACCATAGTTGACCAATTTGCATGCAAGTAGAGTCCAACATGGACCTGGAAATTGTTATTTTGAAGTGAAGTTGGTTTCGGATTAGAAAAAATAATGTGTTTCCATTTTCAGTGTCAAAGAGAAAATCAGTTTGTGAAAATGACGAGTCAAATAATTATGAACATTCAATAATTCAAAAGGAAGATTTTTCCAAAGACTGAGTCAACCGAGAGGCACCTCCACCTTGTCGCCATCCTGAAAGCCCAGGGCATATGTGTTTTGCGCGTTGGCCGCCTCCTTCTCCTTTTACTAGAAGCTGCAGATATCAAATCACATAAGCATTCTGTGGGTTCATTGCATGTCCGAAGATCCGATTAATAATCGGTACAGTCAATTATTTGATCTTTGTTTTTGTTGTCAACGGTTTGAAGATGTGATTATCCATATAATATCATCCACACTTAATTATTTAATTATTCTTTCCATCTTATTTAATTTATTTATTTTAATTAAAATTTTTATTCTAATTTATAGGTATCATTAACAAATCAAGACTATATTAATTGTTAGTATTTCTTTACAAATATCCTTATTTAATATAATGAGTATTGTACACTTGTAATCGAAAATAGAAGTAAATTAAATATGCTTACAACACATAAAACTTTAAAATTTAATTACTCCTTAATAAAAAGAGAATTTCTTTAAGAGTAAAATAGAAAATGTTAATTAATTAACCAAAAAATCTTATTTTTCTTAACAACTTATGAATCAGTAAAAAAGGAATAGAGAAAATATTATTTTTGTTTAACTAAAATAGATATTTTAAATTAATAATAAATATTTAAACTTATTATTATATGCTACTTACACTTATAAATCTTAGGTAAGACATTCACTTTGCATTTTTAACAATATTATTTTCTTTTTCCATTTTTCTATCAAGAAATTCGCTCCTCGAAATTCTATTATTACTTTAGAAATTAAAAGTAAGAATATTCCCAAAGGACTAAGTATAGTAGGTCGACTACTTTCTCATATGAAGTTTCAACTTCAATGTCATGCATGAAAGCTACTCAATCTTCGATAATTGCTGTGGGGACCAATGTGCAAAAGAAAGAAGACACATTAAGAAAATTCAGCCATAATAGACAAAGGAAAAAAGAGAACACGTTTTCATCCTCTTTCTTTGTCGTCTATCTCAATTTGGTCCTACCACACTTTTACTTGTAAACGCATTTGGTTCCAAGTCCATACATTTTCATTATATCCCAAATTTGACTCGCATAAGAAAAATCAAGAAAGCATTTAATGTCATTCTAAACTTTTAA
The DNA here is from genome assembly GCA_026120185.1 of Voacanga thouarsii. NCBI lineage: Eukaryota > Viridiplantae > Streptophyta > Magnoliopsida > Gentianales > Apocynaceae > Voacanga > Voacanga thouarsii. The sequence goes on along the minus strand of JANUWF010001636.1, from coordinate 1,715,519 downwards.
AATTATACATAAATATTTTAATACACTTATTTGATATTTATTATCAGTGTTCTTGGGATTGGATCAGACCGACCGATCTGATCGTGGACTAATCTTGCTATCGATCCAATCCAATACTTTAGACCGATTCTCTCTGGTTTTTGAGAAAATCCTGTTGGACCAGTCAGTTCAATCGGTGGACTGATCGGTTCAATATTAAACTGGTTTCGTGTTAAAAAAAATTAGGGGCAAACTTTATAATTTTTGAAGAATAAATTAAATTATATAATTTAATAAACTACTTTAATGTGTTAAATTGTTAGTTATAAACTAAAAATGACTACTTTCAATCATGAATTTGAATATTTATATCTTTATAAACTTAAATTATACTATATTATTGATCAATTTTTTTAAAAAATAATTATATTTTTAAATTTTAAATTATAATATTACCAATTCAATTACGGCTCAATAACAATTTAATTACAGTTAGACCATTAAATCGTGAACCAATTACTTTTTCGGTTCGATGACCGGTCCAATTCTGAAAACATTGTTTATTGCTCACTCTTAAGTAAATCATAATATTACTATTTTTATTTCACAACATAAGTCGTTTTAGACTTATGCACAAAAATTAAAAGTCTTAAATTTTAAAATTAAACTTTCAAAAATACCTTTAATTAAGTCTTTATCTACTTTGATAGTGGGAGAGAGTTGTGTCATAATTAGTAGAAAGAAAGAGATTACAGGGAAGGATAAAGTTGAAAAAAATAATATTTTTATAAAATTTTGTAAGATGACATATATTGTGAAAAAAATTTAAATCTAAAACGATTTATAATATAAAATAGATTTAATAATATTTAACTTAAAATTTTTTATAAAATTTAAAATTATATTTGTATTTTTCAAAAATACCAATCCAGGTAAACCAAGAGTCCCGTCAATTTTTGTGCATTATTATTTGGATTAAATTTTGAGTAAATTAAAAAAATGATTAAACTAAATATGTCAATAGTTTTAAAAAATTGGGACTAAAATTGAGACACACGTGAAACATTGAGAGCTAAAATTGCAATTATCCTTTAAAGAAGAGAACAAACCGCCCAAGGCTGAGAAGTACACGTGTCTTCTACTCTTTTTGGAGGAATCCTAGGGCGGAGTTGACGAGTTGACTCACCTTGTCCGAACGGGCTAAAAATAACAGATGAGGACCAAGAAGACACACCAGAGGACATTTTCGCTTCACTTCAAATGCCGTAGGATGCAGTACAGTTAAGCACTGCCTCCTTCCTTCCCTCTTCTCAAGGCAACGCAAGTTCCTAGAGGGACTCCGACTCTTTAGTTGAACTGTGTCCACTCATCAATCATATCCAGGTTCATTAATGGCGCTCCTGAATGGAGAAAGAGACGTGTGTTAAAATGAACGGTTGTGGCCGTTGAAGGACACCCTTTTTCCATTAATTTCTCACTCCCCCGTTGAAATATAGCAGTAATAAATACTACTAGTAGTACCTTCTTGAATCTGCAAAAAAAATTTCAAATGTGGGCAGCAAGTTCAATGGAAGAAGGACCCTTTTATCGTTCTCACGTATAGGACAATTTGAGCCTCCCCTTTTCTACCCAATCCCATTCCTTTTCTTGAATTGCATTAAATGGTAAATCGAGCTCGTGATCATTCATCAACCATCAACTCCATTAAGATTTTTTGCAACTGGTAGCTTTTTGTTCATTTACTCCATTGCGTTGTCGAGACTAAAATTATGCGTATTTTAGTACTCATCATAATGTCCTTGCGTTAACAGGTAGAAGCAGAATGGTCGAGTACGGCATTATGCACAGGGCCAACTGTGGTTGCAGTTGAAGGAAATAAAGACAAAGCTCTATCTACTATTGTTGAACACTTGAACTGAGCATTACATTTCATTTCTGTCGCATGGAAGCTCAGCTCAAGATCGCATTGTCCTTTGCGTGGTAGTATTGCAGCAATAGATGAAGGGAGTCATGGACGTTAAGCTCAAGATTGCACTTGTATACTTGTTCTTTGGTTCTGTGCTGTCTCAGCAGGCCCGACTGAATTCCTACTCGGAAAGGTTGGCTTTGCTGGACCTCAGGTCATCTCTGGGCATCAGAGCTCATGATTGGCCTAAAAAGGCTGAACCTTGCTTCAACTGGAGAGGAATTCAATGCAAAGATGGCAGAGTTACACGAATAAACTTATCCGGATTAAGGAGAACCCATACTGGGCGGCTCAATCCACGGTTTGCTGTTGATTCCTTAAGCAATTTAACTTTGTTATCTTCCTTTAATGCTTCAGGCTTTTCACTTCCAGGGCCAATTCCAGAATGGTTGGGCCAGAGACTAGTTACATTGCAAGTGCTTGATCTTAGTTCTTGTTCAATTTTCGGTACAGTTCCAGTTTCTCTAGGTTCATTGGGTGGGCTCAAGTCGCTAAATTTATCCGGCAATTCGATTACCGGGGTAATTCCACCTGCATTGGGGGAGCTATATTCCTTGTCCATTCTTGACGTTTCTCGAAATTTAATAACGGGGTCGATTCCAGATGCTATTTCAGCTCTTGGCAATCTGACCAGTCTTGATTTGTCTTCAAATTCACTGGAAGGGGCAATTCCTTCTGGGTTGGGTTCACTTTCTGGTCTTAGAGTCTTGAGGCTGCAGAACAATAGTCTAAGTAATTCTATTCCTCCTCAGCTGGGTAATCTTTCTCGGTTGGTGGAGCTAGATGTTGGATATAATTTCTTGTCAGGGCTATTGCCTGAGAATTTAGGAGGGCTGAAGAGTTTGCAGAAAATTTTGATTGGAAATAATGAGCTACAGGGTGCATTGCCAGCTAGGTTATTCCATGATCTCAATCAAGTGGCATATGCAGTGCTGAGTAAAAATCAATTTGATGGACACTTTCCTGATATGTTATTTTCGGTGCCTCGCCTTCAGTTTCTTGATGTTTCGGGGAATAAATTTACAGGGGCTTTGCCAAACCTTACTGCTTTCTTGAAAGGTGCTAGTGTGTTGTTCAACTTCTCAAACAATTTGTTTTATGGAAATTTGAGCTCTGGCGTTGAGGGAATTAATTCGATTGATCTGTCTGGTAACTACTTTGGAGGATTGGCTCCTATAAGCAACAAAAACAGCACAAACTTAGCCAATAATTGCTTTCTGGATATACCAGATCAAAGAAGTGTTGAAGACTGCCGGACTTTTTATGCCAAGAAAGGCATTGTTTACCGTAGACATAATGCCCCTGACTCCACGGTGCCTCGCATATCTGCACCATTGAAAAACAAAAGGAAGTTGATGTACATAATGGTGGGAACTTTTGGTGGTTTTGGCTTGATTCTGATTTTAGGGACAGGATTATTGCTGATGAGAAAATTATGTGCAAAACAAACTGCAAACAGAAGAGGAATGCCGGATGTGAGGCCTGTCTCTCTAGAGCATAGCACACCTCCTCCTATAATTTCTCCAAAATCATCAGCCCTTGGAGAAGCATTTGCCTATGAGCAAATCCTCCAAGCTACCAGTAATTTCAATGAATCAAACCTCATCAAGCATGGTCACTCTGGAGACATCTTCTATGGCACATTAGAGGATGGAAAGCTTGTAGTTATCAAGAGAGTAAATTTACAATCCACTAAGAAAGAAATGTGTAACTCAGAATTAGATCTTTTCCGTAAGGTAACACACCCGAGGTTGGTCCCCCTCCTTGGCCACTGCTTAGAGCATGAAAACGAGGAGCTATTAGTTTACAAGTATATGTCGAATGGAGATTTATCCCATTCTTTATACAAGGTTAATGATTTGGAAAGTGAGAGTTTACAATCTTTGGATTGGATTACAAGATTAAAAATTGCAATTGGAGCTGCAGAGGGTTTGTCTTATTTGCACCATGAGTGTGATCCTCCAATCGTCCACAGGTACTACTACTACAGTTGCTTCTCTCTTGGTATGTTTTGTCATTTATATTTCATTCAATTGGGAATATCCGTTATTGTTGCATTTCTTTTTATTGTCACAGATCTTAGTCAAAGGTGCATCTAGAATGAGTAGAATCCGTGTTTTTGTTACCCTTTTTTGGTCACCTATTGTTGTAGTGGGTAGGACCACTGACTGACCTTTGCAATGGGTATGCTCACCCATTGCTGCAAGCTTCATGTCTTGCCATTTCGTTGATTCACGAGAACATTTTGCATCCTTTCTTTGTTAGCATCTGGCACTAATTGACATTGCTTTCTTTCTTTTGTGTCTGGAGTTTTTATAGTGCTTGACATGTTTCCTGTGCAATGTAACTTCCGGATTAACTTTTAAATGCCATGTAGTGCTTAGTGAAGGGTTCAAGATTAGCTTCTAGAGTGGTGAGGTACATGAAATATTACTGAAGTCCTCAATGCAGCCCTTTGGTGCTTGCAGTTTTTTGGATTTCATAAACTTCTTGATCTGAACTGTTAAGGAAGCAGATTGTGCTTGGCAGCATCTTTTTGGGACCCTGCAAGTAGCCTCTCTCCTTGTATTTCCACTGTGCCTCTTTACGATCATTTTTTTTTTCGGGCATGAATTTATTCACTGTTTGCTTCCAGAGATTTTTTAATTTTATGATTGCCCTTCCATTCAACCATTCATCTAATTTTTATTTCATTTTTGGTGTTTGAAGAGATGTTCAAGCTAGCAGTATCCTTCTTGATGATAAATACGAAGTACGGCTTGGAAGTTTAAGTGAGGTTTGTCTTCAAGGAGCAGACAATAATCAGCATGTGATAACAAGACTACTAAGGATGCCACAGTAAGTAAATATCCAAGAAAGAAACTAGTACTACATATGAACATCTATCTTGCTGGCTCTCAATAGTGCTTTTGGCAAAGTTTTTGTCATACTACATGTCTTCTAACTTACCTCAGGCATGGTTGAACTTGGTGTTTATCTTTGTTTCTTTGATAATTTTTGTTTCAAATTTTAATGCACTATATCTTGATGATATGCAGGACCTCTGACAAGTGCTCTTCAGGTACGTGGAATCCTTCTTCCTCTAATTCTTTCTGTAGAAGAATTTTTGACATTTAATTCTCAAATGACTTCAATATTCAGCACTTTAGTACCTGCAATGATATGGTCTGGATTGTCCCTGATCCATATTGTTGAATTAGCTAAGCTCTTTCAACTCTTAGTTCAATTGTTATTGCTGCGTTTAGTTAGGTCGTTAGATATCCCAGAGGATACTAAGTAAATAGCTGAAATACAAGGTTTTCATTTCTTTCATTAAAGTGAAATCAAGAAATTTGAGATTTCTGAGATGGATTACTTACATGTCTGCAATTGTACAGGATCATATTCTGTAACTTGTGCCTACGATGTATATTGCTTCGGAAAGGTCTTACTTGAGCTTGTTACTGGCGAGTTTGGCATCAGCAACTCAGACGAGGCCTCGACTAATGAGTGGTTGGAGAAGAACCTGCCTTATATAAGTATATCCGACAAGGAAATGATTATAAAAATTGTCGACCAGTCTCTTGTGGTGGATGAAGATCTACTTGAAGAGGTGTGGGCAGTGGCAATTGTGGCCAAGTCATGTTTAAACCCCAAGCCTTCAAGGCGTCCACCAATGAATCACATCCTTACTGCACTTGAAAACCCATTCAAGGTTGTGAGGGATGAAACTTTCAGCTCAGCCAGGTTGAGAACAACTTCATCAAGAAGGTCTTGGACTGCTACTTTGTTCAATAGTTGGCGTCTCAGCAGCTCATCAGAGAGCAATAATATTTTAGGCCAAACAAGAGATGGTATCAACAGTCTAAAATACACGGCAAGAACAGGCTCTCATGGAAGTGGTGCAAATGAATATTCGTCTTCACACAAAAGATCGTCCAGTGAGATTTTCCCTGAACCAGTAGACATGCGCGACTCTGAAAGACAGGACGAGAATTAGCCAGGATTCTCGAAGACATTTGGCTGTTGCCTCTGCTAGTCCTAGCATACCCCAACACCCTGTTATATGTGAGATATTTTAAGTTTGACAAACTCCTCGGCGGAAGGTCCAGAGGACTACAATTCTTTTAGTAAAAATAATTTCTAGCGAAGTAAAGGTTCCTAAAGAGAGGGGAGTAATGATTTCAGTTCAGAGGGCTTGTTTATTTTTCAAAACAAGCAGGAAATTCTTGTAGAATCAGACTATCCTGCAAAGATTTAATGTACATACAAATATTCGGGTGTTATTCTGCCTTTAAGTGTTCTATTACTTCTCAATAAACCAGAAGCAAACTAACATGCATGAAAGCCACAATGTAAAAGCAGTGAAATTTTTTTCCAGGAAAATAAAAATGAGTGCCAAATAGATGGACAAACGCCCCTATGGCTATCTGTCGTGCTGCAGCTTTTCCGCAGTCCAAAGGTAGAATCTAGCCCAATACATTTAGCATACCGCCCCATTAGCGAAGCCTGGACTGCTCAGTCAATGGTAGATGTTGGAAGACTGAAGCACAAGCAGCTTTATAGCAGATTCACAAATGATCACACTTACACTAGGAATGGCGAGCATCTTTACATACATGGGGTGAAAATGCCTTTACAGTTTGCTATGAAAAGTCTAAGACAAGTAAAATTATTTGATTTCATAGTAAGCTACAAGAAGTTTGTTCCTTCTACAAAAGCCGAGCCACTTTTAACTCCACATGGAAGGATCTTTTTACAAAGAAAGGATATCAAACTCATGGGGCATGAAATCTTCGCTTGGCCTGTAGTATTTGTCTGGTGAGTATAGGCTCAGATTTGTCACCTGGCTTGAATAGAGGCAAGCAAATCTCTCCACCTAACAGACGACTCAGTTTAGATCAAAGAAATCGTAATTCATTTGCACATAAACAAATGTCATGAAGACTTTAGCTAACCTGATGGGCAAAGCGAGAATTCTGATAGCCAGTTTTCATAAGTTGTCCCCAGACTTGGTGGAACTGAAAGTATTTTGAGAACATATGTATCAGATGCCACATACATTTTTCAAATATACTCATGAATGTGGAACTTCAGCATAAATTGATTAAGAATTTTCTGGATCGGGAAAACCATTTAAATAAATTCAAAAGCAGTAAAAGGTCTTTGGGAGAGCCTATGTAAATACGAAATTTTCTTACCTTTTGGTGGCATTCTCGTTGGGCCTGTTGATGGCTTAGCCTAACTTGCTCCCTTTCCATCTACAAAATGAAATCATCCCATAAGGAATTCAATTAGACCTTTAAGAGTACTTGAATGCTAAAATAGTCCTGTGTAATTCTAGTGTGTCCTACAAGAATTTAAAATAGATCTAAAAAAAGTCTGGGACTGACAAAAATATTAATATATATGTATGAAAGGTTGACGTCAGAAAAGACGTGGAAAACAACAATACTGGAGTATACAGGCCATCAAGGTGTTGAAATCAAAGAAGAGATGCTCTTTCACCTCCCAAGAAGACCAGCTCCATGTTTCTGAATAACAACTATATACTGCTTTTGGTCACGGATCATAGTACGTCAAACATATTTTAGCCTACTGTACACAGCCATTGTTGGAAAGTTCCATCCTTAAGTGAACGCACTCCAAAGCTAAATAAACAAACCTGTAATTTTTCGATCTCAGAGGAGACGTCTTCCTTGTCAATATTTGTACCATCAAACCTAAACAAGGTAAGAGAGAGTCAAGGATTCAAATAAAAATCGAATAAGAATTTAAAAAGTCCATCAAGCAAATTACAACATCTTTTGCATGATAAATTACAAAAAGTCTCTCAAAGTCTTTAGAGATACAATCATGTATCATGCATGCCCCAATAAAACTTCCTAGAGCTGAAATCTAAACATATTTCACGATGTAAGCAAAAATCAAACTGGTTGACTTTTAAGTCTTGAAAAGTTGCGCTTCTTTCTATAATTTTTTGTAGTCTTTTTTTTTGGTGGGTGTTGGGGGGGGGAGGGGGGTGCAGGAGGAGGGGGTAGATATGGGGTTGTTTTGGGGAAGTGGAAGGAGGGTGGAAAAACAACTGATGGGGAAAACAGGCAGTAATTTGAAAAAAGGGACAGGAAAATTTCAACCTGCCAACCAATCTGTCCAAAAAGTATGACAATTTTCAAATACGAGACTACTTACTTAAGAGACCACATTAGATGATGAATTTTGTCTTCAACGTGATCACGCTCACTCCTCAATAATCGAAGTTGCTGCACAGCATGATTAGTCACTAAAGCTTGAAAGAAAAACTAAAACAATCTGATAATTTTTCAATACTAAAGTTTAGCAAGGAGAATAAACCAAAAAATAAGTTGTAAACAATGATAGTTTTCTCATAGCAATATAACCCCACATCACAGAGGTTCTCAAAATTTGCTCTAACCATGGTAATGCAAACCACGCATTTAGTTAAGCCTATCACAAAATTAGATGCCACAATTTCTATGCAATTTCTGTATAACATATGAATTCAATGCGGAAACAAGCAAGTTTTTCCTTGCATGATCCAGTGAAAAGATCTTTTAGCATATCTCAGCAAATAGAAAGAAATAAAAGATAGCAAGGGAAAAATATGGGTGACCTAAATGTGTTGTAAATAGATAAGAAGTGACACCTAGTTCATGGTTTCTGGGCAGATACTATTGTCCAAAAGATGGTTATAAATGATAGCAGCTAAACTACAAATACATTGTATACTTAAGGTTTGATTTATCCAAATTTCATGAACAAAGTGATGTAGAAATAAATAATTAGAAAACCCCTCAACAAGACACATTTGACAGTGGTAAATTTATTCTGTTTATTTCAGAACAGTGATTCCGGATAACAAGTCATGAGAGTAAACTAGCAGCAAACTGGATGCTTGACGTAGGTTTGAGAGGATTGCACAAATTCAATATCTCTTTTATGCTTCTTTTTCCATTTTTTTTTTATATTAAGACAAATTCAATATCTTTTGTTCATTAACAGATATTCTAAAACTCAAAATAGCTGCCAGGAATGGAGATTCTTATTTTTTCCATAGGGATAATGAAATAGTAGTTTTCTCACCAGTCTGATACAGCAAACCATGATACTTAAATAGAGTTGGTTGTATGCATACCTTACGCATATCCCTTATTTCCCATAGAAGTTCAACCTCCTTCTCAAGCTCAGGAACAACAAGCATTGTTCTCCAGCCTGTTGAAAGGACAAAAATTGTCAACCCCAATCAACCTCTAGAAGCAGAACAGATTATTACAGATATGGGACACACTCAGTTGATCACAGATTCACAGCTATAATGTTGGAATCATTGACTTCATCATTTGTAGTCTAAGGACTTGGTGTTTGAACAACATTTCATAATGAAAAAGATGTAATGTCTTTACTGTCATAATGTGGGGTGTCTCAACTGGAAGGATTAGTCAATTTGGCTGAGTTTCAACCCTTGTCTTATAAAGCCCAAGATCCATCAGACCCTTTTTTATCTGGGTCCATGACACTACTAACGTCTCAGGAATAGGTAAACATAATCATTTTACGTAAGTTGAGATAATTCCAGACACAATTTGGCAACGAAAAAGATTAGAAAATGATTATAAAAGAGAGTGTTCAGACACTATTGAATACTAAATACTCAACATTCAAAAACAGCTCGAAGTTAGGATTTGCATCTTCCTTCTACCAGCTTCCAGAAAAACAGGAGGGAAAAAAATGGAAAAAAAGGGGGTAAAAGTAACTTGTCTAAAAAGCTAAAAACATTAGAAGTAGAACTGCTATTCTACATGGAAAAGGAACATGGACCAGTCAGAAGTTCTATGCAGCATGTTCTTTGCAGATGAACAAATTCAGAAGGCTAACACATTATTTATATAAACTTTGTAATGCCAGAGATGCCAACAATGTTTAATGTAGTCCATTTTCATGCACCTAGCAGGAACATTTCTTTAGAACAATTAAAGTTCTTAAATTTTTGTCCAAAATTTATAAACCACTACAAAATATACAAAGCCAATTGAGATGTAGAACATATACCCAAAACTTTTTTACTGCGCAGGATGTCTCCATAGATGTGATCCCCCACATAAAGTACCTAAAAGATAGAACGTCGCCAACAAAGAAGATTGAGGAAAACCAAAAGTAGCTATCAAGACAACAATGAAATAACTATAAACTTTAATTCCATTGTAACTAGAACATCCAGTACAACAACAACAACAACAACAAAACTAAGCCTTAGTCCCAAGAAACTTGGATCGGCTACATGAACCAATACAAGACATCGTGTGGTCATTTAGTAACCCAGATAAATTATACAATCTGACCAAACCTTAGACCAGAAAATATATATACAACAACAACAAACAACAAACTAAGCCTTAATCCCCAGAAAATATATATAATCTGACAAAACCAACTAAGAACATTTCATATACAATAATCTGCAACAAATCTAGAAGAAAGCATTTCTAGCCCATAAACATCCATTCGCACTAATAAAAGATGATCTCTTGATAAAATATAAAAATGTAGAAGTAGAAGAAACTCCCACCCATAGGCTGCTCGAGTACCTGGGAGCTTGCCTCAATAGAAAGTAATTTATGCAGATGGCCAACATTCCCTCCCTGAGAAAGAGGTTCAGAAACTAAACCATTAGAACCAGGAGATTGACAATTTAGAAGGAATTCTTCTTCTTTTACTTGAAAGAAGAAGTTCATTAAAGAAAAGAAAACAATATGAAAGTAGCAAGTAACAGGATGAGAAATATAAACCACTTCGATATTCTTTTCACCAATCCAACATAAAATTTTGTAGTACATAGATGCAGCTTTATATTCACCTGAAACACTCTGCAACTCTTATTCAGGCTCTTTACTGGCAATTGCAAAGGAGTACTTCCCACCTAATAAGAGTAAACCAATGAATACATTAATGTTGGATGAAAACCATCAGGAGAGAGGATACATCTTAGTGATGGAAAAATCCCATCTACCCAATGCAGTTAATACCATACACAAAAACGAGAACAGGAATAGCTATGCTAGAAAGATCCCAAACAAATTGATCCACACTACCTGAGCCATAGGTGTGCCATTGTCGGTGTTACGGAGCATTCCTGAATCAGGATCAACCTCAAAAAGATTTGCGCGAATCTCATCATGAAAAAAACCAGGTTTGGCACTGGATAAAATATATTAATGTCCTTGTCATTTTCAATAAGAAAGAATCAGATAAACCAAGAAAAAAAAGACAACATTACCAGTAAAGATGTTTTCATTCTTCTATATCTAGGGCTACATCTAGTACTAGCAAAATGCCAGAAATATACAACATTTGGATATCTAAATCAACTTGAGCAAATAGCACTTAAGAAGAGAAAACAAAATAACACCAAATCCAAAAGGCTAAAAAACCAACACTGTCCCAAGTCCAAAATAAAAAAAAAAAATTATATGTCATATTTTCAAAGAAAGTCAAGCACTTCTTGCAAGTACGTACCTTTTTTGGATAAATAGAAGAAACACCACAATGATGGCATTTCTTCTTCCCCTTTTTCCTTTTGTTTTGTGTTGAATGACTAGAGTTATCAGGCTCACAATGACAAACATGCCATTTCAGAAAGTAGGAAGTTGTGACTGGTAATTACTACATCCAAATCCAGATAATTAATTAAGTACAAACCCTATTCCCAGGTGGAGCAACAGTAACAGAGTGGCATTAGATTGATGTGACAAGTAAAACATCCGCAATGTATAACCTTATTTGTTTCATTATTTTTAAGGGGTTAAATTGTACAACACCATTTTGGGAAAATGCAGTTAAATTTGCCCTGGAAAACATCAGTTCTTTCACTGAAGTTAAATCTCACCTTCCATGTTTCTTACTTGCTTAGAAGGTATGTTATCTAAAGGATATTATAAAATTCTTATTTAGAGGGTAAATTATATGTAAAAGAGATCATAATGTTTGAAGGAAAGAACCTGACCTGCCAGTGATGACCACATCAAAGTACCCGAGCCAGTCAAAATTTAAAGCACAACAGCCATCCAGTGTTCCGGGTCCACAAAGGAAGTTCATGACAATATTTGTATAATCCCAAAGGCTGCACCAAATAAAATTATATTATCTTCCCAGTTCTGGGATTCCTGTATGCCCATCAAATTCATTGTAATTGTAGCCACTAATGAATTACTTCGTTCTAGGAATTTGATGCTCACTGTAGTGATAGACAACAGAACTATATGTAGGATTGCAATTAACTATTTGCAGAAAAGAAACACCCATCAGAAGTAGCAATTCATTGCATAAAGTAAAATTGTTCATTTAAGGAAGTAATCAAAAGAAGAATTTGCCGAAGCCCAAGAAAGATATTTTGGAGGTGCTACAAGAGTTAAAGTCATGCATATGAGGCTAAAATCTTCCATCAAGCATTAATTGGTCTTAATATCATCTTAGCATGAGCTGTAACTTCATGAAAAATGGAAAAACAACATGTTTGAAAGATTGATATAAAATTAGTTTCATAGTGAAGTAGACCGGATACCAAATATTAGGCACATTCAGGCAGAGCACAAGGTAAAAAGCAGCAATTATCTACTCACAACAACATTTGACAGGGCAACAAGCATCTACATTAGATTAAGGAATTATCTGTTCACTCCTGGACACCACTTATGAAAACAGGTAATAAGCCTTATTACCTGTTTGTTACCAAAAATGTTGCACGGCCAGACTCTCGAAGCATTTTCAGCATTGGAACAATCGCACAGTCCTCATTGATATATCTAAGATGTAAATAGCACAAAGGGCAGATACCTATGAGTTCAAATTGATTGACATTATATTAACCCTGCAGGTCATGAAGCTCAGAGAGTAACAAAGTTAAGAACAACAAAAACAAATGACGAAGAATTAGCAACAAATGTATAAAAAAAATAAGCGTGAAAAACATCTAAGGGTATTAACTATTTTTCATTTTAACCCCTTCAGAAAGGGCTCCAAATATAATAAATGATTATTTCCCTCAACTTTTAACATATATGTGGGAAAGATTTGCATGCGGAAATGACGACACGAAAATGCTGAGCAATCTCAAGTTCGCAACTAGATTCATACAATTTTGCTAGACATATAGGAACTTAGACAAAGTAAATAAAGTAGCCATGACGTATGTGATGATCATGTGGAGGTGTGCTAGTGAAGATGGGATTATAATAGTAGCAACAAAATTTTGGCACAGACTATAATTTGTTATGGAATTAATTTTACATCTGGCAGTAGATGTGGCATAGAGGCTGCAGCTGCAACAAAAACAACCGTATAATTTGATTGAGGAAATAATCATTTCCAAACCAAACAAACAGCACCGATGATTTTTAGGTAGCCACAATTGTTTCTATAGAAGCTTTAAAATACTTGGCGACCTATGTATAAATCCACAGGAGAATACACATCGCATATCCTTTACAACTTGTGGGATATAAAGAAAATTTTGAGAAAGCTCAGATCATTGCAAGTCACAAGATTAGACATCACATTTTGTAATAGAAAATCATAGGGGATCATTGTGACAATGATTCCACCACAGTAATCAGTTTGATTGGAAAAGTCAGTAAATACGAACAATCAAATTGATAATGGCTAACATTGTATTAATGCATTTTGCATGTACAGACAAAATGGCTTACATGGTAGACAAAATCAGGAATATCAGAAATAATACAACTTTGGCTTTTGACTAGGTAAAAAGGATTAATTTTCAATCGCTAGGAAAAAGAAAAACCCAAGCAATTACTACTGTACATGGATATTCAATTCCTCTGTGGTCCCAAGAAAAATGCTATTTTCACATTTTACTTTCGTGAGATAATGTGTTCCCCGTAAGAGTATGATGAGAAACTCTTCCAAATACCTTTTAGGATCTTTGGCAACCATCTGTTTCAGAGTTCCATCGCGATGGCACAAGTCCACTGCAGCTCTAACATCCTTGTACATTCGAGAATAGCTGGCATTAAGTGGGAGGTTTATAGTAAGAAAGGGATGGGAGTCGTAATCCGAGGTAGAAATAAATTTGTGGTATATTTAATAAACGGCATATAAAAGAAAGTGATAAGTCTCTAGGATATACTCTTTCTACAATTGTTTCCTTCTTGATTCAGTGAATCCTCTTTTCAATTGAGTTCATGGATTAAGGTTCCACAAAGCTCGATCAGAATTCAAAAATGAAGAAAGTGAAACCGAGCACTAGGACAGGCCCTCAGGCGGCAACTATGCTAGTATATTGCCTTATTAAATGCAGGATGGGCCCTATTCACTCACATAGATGTCTCACCCACACGTTGGGCACGCCGATAGAGTAAATAACAGCATAGGTAAGAAATTTTCATTATTTTAAGAATCCAAGCAACTCATAGTTGGACATAATGATAATTGGACCCAGAATTGGCCAATTAACTTATAGGCAAGAAGACAGTGCAACACCAATAGCACATTAAACAGTCCAACCATGCAGATGAGCAAGAAGAATACGTAATACAAAAACAATGAAGAGAATTAATATGAAAAAGAATGAAGTGAAAAATAGCATCTAAATTTATGGAAATACCACTAAACTGAATATGACAGTTATGGTTTGCAGAATTATAGTAAAAATCTGCTTATAAACTATTTTACAAGTAATATCGCAAAACTCCTTTCTCTAAAACTTCTTGATATTGACACCTCCAAACAAACAAAGAAAGGAAAATAACACATCGTACAGCATGAGATAACTTACTAACAATGAAAAAATCTCGAGTACGACACAAGGTATTCAATAAATGAAAAACAGACGCAATGATTCAATTTCGTTTTACATGCGAAAAGGTCAGAAAATTGTAAAAACTCTCTTACTCAATTCCTTCTGGAATTTTTCCAGGATTATTATCCTTGAAGTCTACAAGTTGAGCAAATAGATAGGCTTCAGCCAGTGAAAAAAGAGTATCAATCAAAGCATAGTCTGGTTCATCAAATGAATCCCGTATCAAAGTATTCCCGTATGTAGCAACTTTATCTTCTTTTGACATCTCTTTGAATCCATGGTAAGCTACTTTTACATATTTATGCCTGTCCATCTGAAAAATGAACGATGAAGACAAGGAAGAAAAGTTAAATCAATTGTTAAAGAAAAAGAGACTCTCAATGTAGCAGAATGACATAATTGTGATAAACTGTTCTTTTTGAATGGTTGATCAACACAAACCTTCAGTATGTTGCCCCTCTTTTTGTCAAGAACTAAACCCCTGACCATGTACTTCCAGTCAAATGTCCATTCCAACAGCTAAAAAGTAACCAAACTAGTTAAGAGCTTCAGATTTGAAGAATTAAACCTGGAATATATTAGGAAAACCTTTTTGGAATACATAAAGTGAAAAATCTTTTCCTCACTAATTTTTTTAAAGGTAATAACAAGTCTATAAAGATGCCCAAAGCATATGGAGCCTCAACTACTGATTTCAAAAACATGTATTATTGGCTCAAAAACATGTGACGTCTGTCTGTCAGTATGTACTAATACAAATTAATCTGACCAATTAAATTTGTGAATTTGTGAACGTACAAGTGTGAAAAAAACACATGGATTTAAGTACAGAGCAAGCTCAAAGACAAACCTCTGGAGGATAGCCCAAATCATAGACTAGCTTTCTGACCGTGCCTCCATAGGCAAGAGATTCAAAGGTCTCAGGTTTGTATTGTGCTAGAGTGTAATCCATGTCAAACCCAACAGCGACAATGTTTTTCATGTTCAAAGATCTATTGCAGAAGATCCTTTTCCCTATGTCAATTTCACGGCCTCCTTTCTGAGATGACCATATACAGAGATCCCGGTCACCATCTCTGCCATTAGTCCCCTCAAAGAATGAAGGTCTTCCATCTGTACCAATCCCATCCATCGTGTTGCTAGTGTAGACCTGACTATGTCCTGCTAGTTTTGAACCCAAAAAAAAAAAAAAAGAATTTATTAACGATGATGCTACACAGTTTTTTTACACTAAATGCACAGAAAAATGCAACCATACATGACTTTTTTCTGACTAGTCACTAATTCAAATAGATTGAAAGCAATGTAAGAAAAAGAAACTGCTGTGACAAAAAATTCCTTCATCCAAGTACAAAGGTTAGGAAAAAGAGAATTAACGAATATCATTAGTAAATAACAACCTTCATAACAGCTAAAAGGTCCGTAACACAATTCTGAAATTTATGTTACGTATACTACTGCATGTTACTGGACCTGTATCTTTTCTGCATCAATTACATGTTCCCAGAAATATGATGGAAATAAATTTCAACTTGCAGGTTTAATTCTTACTAAATAACAAATACTTGCATCAACTACAGTTTCCAAATGACAAACTTATTCCCTGGAAATCAGTACTGCAAATTTTAAATCAATGAACATCACAGCTAAAGCAGAACTTGAACTGCTTAACTTTAATTGGGGTTGGGGGGGGGGGGGGGGGGAGGAGACACTATGATATCAAACACCAATACCAGTGTTTCATCTTAAAATAGGTAACTTCAGGTGATAAGCTAGATGCAGCAAGGAATTCCCTGAAACTCAAAACCCTAATGCCCGATAACAACTGATGAAGTGGCATTGATACCCATATCTAAGATTCATTTATCATGGAACATTATAACCTTAAATTTAAACTCAAAATTGAGGACTGGAAAAGGAAATAGAGGAATGTTTCCTACAGGCATAATCTTAGCAGCTTACCTTCACTCAACATTGTCTACGAACAATGTGGCTGATTTATGTCCCAACTTGTAAGTCTATACTCCGAGATATGCTCCAAGGAACACCTATATTTCACCAAAGTCAATTTCCACTCTTAACAATCAAAGTAAATTTCCAATCTTGACAATCAATCCCTCACATTAACAAGTTTTCTGCTCTTAAACAATCCACTAACTGAATCTTAATCATTAAAAACAAGCCAGAATGTATCCTCATAACGAAAATTGTCAGCATCAACAGACCTAATTCCAGGTGACCAAATCAAAAGAGGATAAATTGTAACAAAAACTCCTCACTTCTATAGAATTTGCAAATCAAAATGCTCATAGTAAGAAGGAAGATGGCTACTTGTATATGGGTAGAATATCGGTAGCAAGAGGACTATTATGCCCCAAAAGTAGGGCC
Organism: Voacanga thouarsii; assembly: GCA_026120185.1. Lineage (NCBI taxonomy): Eukaryota > Viridiplantae > Streptophyta > Magnoliopsida > Gentianales > Apocynaceae > Voacanga > Voacanga thouarsii. Next base: position 1,698,372 of record JANUWF010001636.1, on the reverse strand, counting down.
TTATGGGAAGAAACAAGTCTATCGAGAAACACATCAATTACAGACTAAATCAATTCCACTTGCACTTTAATCTATTCACATGAACTACATGTTCGCTCCTAGACTGGTTTTAATAGAGCCCATTGTGATAAAATCCACAGAACCTTCAGCAAAATGAGGAAAGTTTTCAGAAAATTAAAATTTTGTTGAAACAAAAAGTCCACAGGAGAAGGACCATGTCTGTTCACATTAAGCAAAATGACGAATCAAGCACTACATGCATGGTATACCATCTTAAAGGAAAAGAAATCTGTTCACCACCTATCAAGAAACTGAAATTAAAGCATTCCCCTGTTTGAAGACAAATAATTTCCAATTTCCAGCATGATTTAACCCCAGAAGTAGAAAAAATGTGCTCGTTTAAGTGCACCATGCACGGTGACGAAAGAAACCCCAGGAAAAAGAGAAATAAAAAAGGTTGAATGGCACAAAAACGAATGAAAAAGGCACAAACCTTCAGGATAAACAAATTTTCTTCCGTTTTGAGAATGATCAGAGATTTTTGAAGTGACAATTCCAGAATGGAAATGGATAATTCTAGAAAAAGAAGACGATAAGAAAGAATACTCAGGAGGCGGTGAGAAAAGAGATAGGCAAAGAGAAACGGAAACGGGACGCTTGGGAATTCGCATCTTTGGCTTAAATAAGCATTTTGAGGACTCTGGAACCCGAAGGGATTGACAGAAGGAATCGGATACCCCAACTAGAGTAGTAATTGCACAAGCTCCAATACCCTCAAGCCAAATCCCGTTAACACCTCCTCTTCTTGCTGAACCCAAGTGACTAGTAGAACAACTAATCCTCGCTAAAGTTATCGTCGTGCTTCTTGCGGTATCACTAACTGGATTTGCTGGCCGAGACATTAACGTCAATAAAGCAGCTTTGTGATCTTAAAATTGCATCTATATGGTTGCATCATTTTGGACTTTAGCTTCGGAATTTGGAAAGAAATGCGAATGGGATTAGATTTTCCATATTAAGACGGAATCGAATTCCCATCCCAAATCAGTAGAACGTGAGTGGACAAAGGAATTAAATGGAGGGGATCGCTGACACGTGTTGAGATGGGGGGAGAGGGTGGATGACGAAGGTGGCGCTACGGTGGCGTAGATTTTTGCCGGCGGCAAGTAACTATTGCTTTGCTGCTACGGCACTGTGGGTGTTTCGAGTGGCTTTTACTGTGTGCTCCCTAGCTTGTAACAGAAAAACTGGCACGTTGGGGGTAGGGAACAGAGGAGTCCGAAGACTGTAACTTTTAGCGGGAGTCTGGGCATACCGTGGCCCATGGTATCCAACAGGGGAGGCTTCAGTGCCTTGAAAATTCTATATTTTCTTTTTTTTTTTCCTTACATTTTCTTTCTGGTGGTTAAAAGAAATTTGGAATTTACCCAAAGGACAATAGCTCTATTTTGGACAATTTTGAGGTCATGGGGTTCTTGCTCTCCCAAGGAACAGACCAAAAAAAAAAAAAATCTTAATTTTGATAACATATTTTAAACCAGCTCTTTACAAATTTATTATTCTAATTCTTTACTCGATAATAGATATTTTTAATTAATTAAATTATTATTTTATTTTAAATTAAAATATATTTGTAATGAAAAGAAAAAAATTTAAGAAACAATAATTTAAAATATATTATTACTAGCCCATTGATGAATAATATGTACCTTTCTTCTTAGCCCTGCAAATCAAGGGAAAGGTTGCTTGATAAGAAATTTGAAATGATCTAGAAAAAAAAACAAAAAAAAATGATAGTTTGTAAGTAAATAATTTTTTTTAATAATGATAGATTATTTGAATTAATTGTTTTTCTTGTGAACGATGAAAATTTTTTGTCTGAATATCGATGTGATCCCTTTAACGTAGGAAATAAAATATGCATGCGGTAACAATTGACCACTTATTATTATTATTATTATTATTATTATTATTATTATTATTATTATTATTATTATTATTATTATTATTATTATTATTATAACGGATAAATTACACGTATTAAATAATAATTCAATTGAATAGAAACATTTGTCATCAAATAATTTATTATGAATTTATTTCATATCTCGTCCTCTTAATCTATAGAAATAGCAATGAGAATAGTGAGTTCATATCCAGCATACTCCATTGACTCAATAGCTAATACTTGAACTTATTATAGTTGGCTCTCATTGTAAAATAAGAATTGTAATTTTTTTTTTTTGTTATATTCTCCCTTCCCTTATTTCTCCTACTATACTCTGTAATCGAAGAGGAATAACCTCTAATCCTACCTCAAATTATGTTCTTGGAGATGGAAGATTGATAATTTATATAGTAAAAAAATAATAATTTATCAAAATTAAGTAGATATAAATATTATTTTTTTAATCTTTGTTTGTTTGTTGGTTCCTTTTTAAATTTTTTTTAACAACAGAGTTGTGCAAGAAATATTATTATACTCGTTACTCCCTCCGTCCTAACAAAATTGACATACTTACTATTTTGGACTGTTTTAAAAAATTTGACACTTTCCTTAAAAGGAAAGTTTTTACTATATAATTTATTATAAAATAATTAATATACCTCATATATATTATTTTTATATATTTAGATTTGACATAATGTGAGACTTATATATTTATTATATTATATTATATTATATTATTATTATATTCTAATTTTTATTTTTATATAAAATATCGTGATAAGTCAATCAACGTTAATTTTAATTTTAGTGGGACGGGAGGAGTAATTGTTTGTTGGAATATGGGAATCTGGCTTGCCAAATTACTTTTCATTTTTATATTAAAAAAAAGAAAAAAGTGTGTCAGATGCGCAGTTGGATTCCTGCACAAGTGAGGCAGTGGTACAGGGTGAAGTAAGCCTGTGCATCCGATGCAGTCCCTGAATTATTCTCTGCCGTTCGATAAAAATCCTCTGACATATCCATTAGATCCGATCCGACTGTGGGATACAGAAATTTTGACGGTTAAACAATGGGTCAATATTTTCAAAATGTATTGGGTTGAAAATTTTATTAATTTATGATTTAATGGTTAAATTATAATTAAATTGTAATTAAATTAATAATATTATAATTTAAAATTTTAAAATAAAATTATTTTTAAAAATAAAATTAATTAATAATATAATGTAATTTAAATTTATAAATATATAAATAACGAAATTAAAAATATATATAATATTCTCACTATTATTATAGACTATTTAATATATTTATATAATTTATTTTTTTATGAATATATTATTTTATTTAACATAAAAAATGAATGATTCAATTCAATTATACAATCGATCTAAATCGATTCACACAAAATAAAACGATATTTTAGAATTTCGAAAAAGAAAATTGAACCAATTGGAGGACTGATTCGTCCAACCAATCCGATTCAAAAAACAATGCAATGGGCCCAACATTGCAGGCCGATTTTTGTTTTAAAACGCTGCAACTGTATTTTAAAATTTATATTTTTGGATTTGAAATTGAAGAATGTAAAATTTTCTATTTTTAAAAATATATTTTTTTATAATAAATATTTTAAAACTTTTTTATATATATTCTTCACTATTTAAAAACACAAATTTTTCTAACTCAGTGAATTTTGTCACTAATCTTTAATTAATAAAAGTAATCAGTAAATTATATATAATTAAATATTTTCTCAAATCATTGTATTAGATAAAGACCTTTTATTTTTTTAGTATCTTTAAATTAAGAATGAATAACTATGCTATTATCGGACTGACAATTGTACAAGATAGTTACTCAATTTTTAGGAAAATGAGTAATACTAATATATATATATATATATATATATATATATATATATAAAAGCAAATTAGTGGTTTGGATATTTTTATAAATTTTATTTATTTGTTTATTTATTATATTTAATGTCATGATAATATAATATAAGAAAATTATAAAATTTTAACAAAAAATATATTTATTTTAATAAATATAGACATTTAAATATCGGATGGAAGCGGTACTACATTATTACTTAAGCGAATTAAAAACTGAAAAAAAAACCATATTAGCTCACGATAAATTTTATACTGAAAGTAATATTTTCTGAAATTTGATTTGAATGTTGAAATTTTTATGTAAATCAAGATATTAACATTTTATTTGATGAGATAGGGTTGAGGGCTATTATTTATTAATATTAAATGATGACCAAATAATCAACAAATCAGAGTGGCGCAGCGGAAGCGTGGTGGGCCCATAACCCACAGGCCACAGGATCGAAACCTGTCTCTGATAATGAAAAGTTTTGAGCTTTAAATTTATTTACATTTGCATTTTCCTCTTCCATACTTTTATATTTTCTGCTTCTTTCCTTTATATACATTATTATTTTTCTCTTCCCTTTTTTTCTTTCTTTTCTTCTTTCCTTTTTATATTTTCTTTTACTTTCATTCTTCTGTCCTTTCTACATTTTATTTTTCCTCTCTTTTAAATAAAAATTAATCTTCTTTATCCCTTCTTGTCTTCTTTTATTTCCTTGCAAAAATTTATGCTTTTTTATTTTTCTTTTTATAATTTTTTCCCCCTTTACATTTCTTTTTTCCCCTTTCTTCTTTCCTTTTTACATCTTTTTCTCTTCTTTTTGCTTCTTTCCTTTTTACATTTTCTTTTCCTCCCTTTTCTTCCACCGTTTTCTTCTTTTCCTTTTATATTTTCTTTTCCTTTCTTTTTTGCATTTTATTTTTCATCTCTTTCCTTCTTTGATTGCCAAGAGAAATACAAGAAACAAAAATATTTTTCGTAATCCTTTCTTGTTTTTTATTTCCTTGCAAGGATTTACCATTTTCATCTCTTCTTTTTATATTTTCTTTTTCCTTTCCTTCCTTCTTTTCCTTTTCACATTTTATTTTTCCTACCTTTTCTTCTTTTCTTTCCAAGAGAAATAAAGTTGACAAATTTTTTTTCATATTATTTTCTTTTTCCTCTCATTTCTTCTTTAATTTCCAAGACAAATAAATTTATTTTTCTTTATCCATTCTTTTCTTCTTTTATTTCTTTCCAAATATTTATCTCTTTCCTCTTGGATTTCTTGTTCTTTTCTTTTCTTCTTTTCCTTCCAAGACAAATAAAAATTATTTTTCTTTATCCTTTCTTTTCTTCTTTTATTTCCTTGCACGGATTTATGTCTTTTCTTATGAACATTTCTTTATCCTTTCTTCTTTTGTTTTGGAAAGAAATAAAATTATTTGCAATGATTTATCTCTTTTCTTTTATTTCGAAAAAAAACAAATAAAAATTATTTACTTAAAATGATATTCGAAGTTTTGAAAGAAACCCACTTAAAGAAATAAAATTCCTTGTAAAGATTTACCTCTTTTCTCTTATTTCCAAAATGCCGAAAGAAATAAATTATTTGGTTAAATTGCATATTCAATTTTTGGTAAAGAATACCACTTGTTTTTCTTTTTCTTTTCCACAAATAAAATTAATTTATCTGTTTAAAATATATATTCAGCTTGTCCCACAAGAAAACCACTTGTCTTGTGGAATAAAGTATGTTTTTAATTTCCTTTCAAAAGAAAATCATTTATACATAAAAAAATATGCTTTTACTTAATTATATTTATTTCTAGAGCACAAATACATCATCAAGCGCGGGGATGTAGCTCAAATGGTAGAGCGCTCGCTTTGCATGCGAGAGGCACGGGGTTCGATCCCCCGCATCTCCAAACTAAGTTTCAACTTTTTATTTTTTATTTTTAACCAAAAGTTTCTTTCCATCATTTACTAAAATTTCTTTTTTTTTCAGCAAAAAAAAAAAATCTTTCAATCATTTTTTAAATTTTTAAATTTTTTTGGCAATCAAAAATTTTCTTTTAATCATTTTCTGAATTTCTTATTTTTTCAGAAAAATTTCTTTCAAGCATTTTCTAAATTTATTATTTTTAATTATTTTTTGCAAATCAAAATCAAAAGTTGCTTTTAATCATTTCCTGAATTTCTTTCAACCATTTTCTAAATTTCTAAATTTTCTTTTAATCGTTTTCTAAATTTCTTATTTTTCCTTCTTTATGCCAAGCGACAAGGTTGAAGTGAAGAAGACAGTAGGGGTATAACTAACTACCATCTGTTTACAATCGTCGACTCTCAGCACATAACGGAAATAACATTAGAAGAAAGAATTTCTCACTGTCAAATCTCTTTTTCAGAAGTATAAGCAGGGATGCCAAAATTTTTTAAAATTTTAAAATTAACCTTAACAAATTAATTTTTTAATAATTTTGTCCTCCTAAAATTTTTTAAATATTATAATTTTTTAATAATAATTCTTCTAAAAAATTTTTAAATATTATAATATTATATTTCTTTAATAATAATTCTTCGTCTTCTTCCTCTTATTCTACGGACATAAATGAATAGGAGTGTGAAATTTAGCCCTTCCCTTTCCGAATTTCTTACTTTTTGTTCTTCCTTTTTCTTTTGCAAACCAAAAATCTCAAGAGCAAAAAATCTTTCCATCATTTTCTAAATTTCTTTTTTCTAAAATTTATTTGTTTTGGCCAATCAGGACTCAAAAAGAAAACTTTTCCATATTCTAAATTTCTTATTTAAAAAAAAAAATCTGTTTGCAAATCAGGACTCAAAAGCAAAAATTTGTGTCCTCATCATTTTCCCCCCAAATTTCTTTTTGTCAATTAAAATTATTAGATACTGACAAAAGTTCATCACATGATTTGTTTTATGTGTATTTTTCTCTATTCATAATCCTCATAATATTACGTTAAAATTTTCTCTAATTCTTACAATATATATATATATAATAATATTACAATTTTCGTGCCTCTCACTTTTTCTTTCAGCTTTTTTTTTTTTAATAATTCAATTCTTCTTTCAAATCTATTATTCATTTCTGAGAGATATAAAGAAAAATGGTATTCATAGAGAACTAAATCTTAATTTTTTTGCTATTCATAAAAAAAATTGAATCAAATTTATTTATTTTATTTATTAAAATGTTTCATATATGATTTTTGTTGTATAGTAGGATTTGAAAATGTGTGAAAGAGAAATACCAAGATTAAAAAATTATATATAATTAAATATTTTTCTCAAATCTTTGTATTAGATAAACAACATTTATCTTTGTATTATTTTTTTTGAAGAAGAATATAGTATCTTTAAATTAAGTACGAATAACTACACCATTATCGGACCGACAATTGTACAAGATAGTTACTCAATTTTAGGAAACTGAGTAATTATCCCCCCCCCCCCAAAAAAAAGTATAAGAAAATTAGTGGTTTGGATATTTTTATAAATTTTATTTATTTATTTATTATATTTAATGTCATGGTAATATAATATAAGATAATTATAAAATTTTAACGAAAAATATATTTATTTTAATAAATATAAACATTTAAATAGCGGATGGAAGCAGTACTACATTATTACTTAAGCGAATTAAAAACTGAAAAAAAAAACCATATTAACTCACGATAAATTTTATACTGAAAGTAATATTTTCTCAAATTTGATTTGAATGTTGAAATTTTTATGTAAATCAAGATATTAACATCTTATTTGAAGAGACAGAGGGGGAGGCCTATTATTTATTAATATTAAATGATGACAAAATAACCAACAAATCAGAGTGGCGCAGCGGAAGCGTGGTGGGCCCATAACCCACAGGCCACAGGATCGAAACCTGTCTCTGATAATGAAAAGTTTGGAGCTTTAAATTTATTTACATTTGCATTTTCCTCTTCCATACTTTTATATTTTCTGCTTCTTTCCTTTATATACATTATTATTTTTCTCTTCCCTTTTTTTCTTTCTTTTCTTCTTTCCTTTTTATATTTTCTTTTCCTTTCATTCTTCTGTCCTTTCTACATTTTATTTTTCCTCTCTTTTAAATAAAAAATAATTTTCTTTATCCCTTCTTGCCTTCTTTTATTTCCTTGCAAAAATTTATGCTTTTTTATTTTTCTTTTTATAATTTTTCCCCCTTTCTTCTTTCCTTTTTGCATTTTCTTTTCCTCCCTTTTCTTCTTTTCTTTTTATATTTTCTTTTCCTTTCTTTCTTCTTTCTTTTTTGCATTTTCTTTTTCCTCTCTTTCCTTCTTTGATTGCCAAGAGACACACAAGAAGCAAAATTATTTTTCGTAATCCTTTCTTGTCTTTTTATTTCCTTATCATTTTCTTCTTTTCTTTTTCCTTTCCTTTATTCTTTTCCTTTTCACATTTTATTTTTCCTACCTTTTCTTCTTTTCTTTCCAAGAGAATAAAGTTGTCATTTTTTTTTTATTTTTACATTTTCTTTTTCGTCTCATTTCTTCTTTAATTTCCAAGAGAAATAAATATATTTTTCTCTATCCATTCTTTTGTTCTTTAATTTTCTTCCAAAGATTTATCTATTTCCTCTTGGATTTCTTGTTTTTTCTTTTCTTCTTTTCCTTCCAAGAGAAATAAAAATTATTTTTCTTTATCCTTTCTTTTCTTCTTTTATTTCCTTGCACGGATTTATGTCTTTTCTTATGTACATTTCTTTATCCTTTCTTCTTTTATTTTGGAAATAAATAAAATTATTTGCAATGATTTGTCTCTTTTCTTATACTTCCCCAAAAAACAAATAAAAATTATTCGCTTAAAATGATATTCAAAAATTTGAAATAAAAATCGCTTAAAGAAATAAAATTACTTGTAATGATTTACCTCTTTTCTCTTATTTCCAAAATGCCAAAAGAAATAAATTATTTGCTTAAATTGCATATTCAAATTTTGGTAAAGAATACCACTTAGTTTTTCTTTTTCTTTTCCGCAAATCAAATAATGTTATTTGCTTAAAATATACGTTCAGCTTGTCCCCCAAGAAAACCCACTTGTCTTGTGGGATAAAGTATGCATTTAATTTCCTTTCAAAAGAAAATATTTTTTATCATAAATAAGGTTTTCCGATGGACGTTGCAGGCGTGGGGATGTAGCTCAAATGGTAGAGCGCTCGCTTTGCATGCGAGAGGCACGGGGTTCGATCCCCCGCATCTCCATACTGAATTTCTTGTTTTTCCAGGAAACATTACTTTCAGTCGTTTTCTGAATTTCTTATTTTTCCGAAAATTAAAATTCCCTTTTAATCATTTTCTGAATTTATTTCAACAATTTTCTAATTTTAATTTAATAATCTTCTAAATTTCTTATTTTTCCAACCAAAAAAAAAAAAAATCCTTCAATCATTTCTAAATTTCTTATTTCCCCCTTTTTTGGCCAAGTAGCAGGGTTGAAGTGGAGACAGTAGGTTTGCGGTTTAACTAATTAACTATTATATGTATACATCGACTCTGAGCACATAATAGAGGATGGATTACCAAGTAAATAAAATTAGAAGGAGTTCGCACTGTCAAATCTCTTTTTTTAGAATTATAAGCAGTGATGCCGCCCTTCCTCCCAAAATTTTTTAAATTAACCTTAACAAATTAAAAAAATTATAAAATTTTAATATTTATAATTTTGTCCGCCTAAAACTTTTTTAAATATTACTCCCTTTGTCTCTTTTTATTTGTTCATTTTAACTACTCCCCCATTCCCTATTTATCTGTTACAATTAAAAAAATTTGATATCTCTTTTTATCGGTCACATTAAAAAAATTTAGGTGCTATTAATATTAATTTTACTGCTATACTCTTGTATTAAATAATTTTAAAAAATAAAAGTGTAATAACTTTAGAAAGAGAGTTGAGCAAAAAAAGTAAGAAAATAGTTATAGAGAACATTAAATTTAAGGGTACTTTCAGAATGTATAAACAAAGTTGTATGAATTTAAGAGATTAATTAATTTTCTTAAACTGTGTGAAATAGCTAAGTATGACAGATAAATATGGACGGATGGAGTAAGATTTTTGTCTCAATTTATCTGTCTTATTAGTAAATCAAGACGATATTAATTATTATTTTTTCACAAATACCCTTCTTTATTACAATGAGTATTATGCACTTGTAGTGGGAAATGAAAGTAAATTAAATATGTTTATAACATATAAAGTTTTGAAATTTGATTATTCCTTAATAAAGAGAGATTTTTTTAGGGTATAATAGAAAATGTTAATTAATTAATCGAAAAATTTTATTTTTCTTAAAACTTGTGAATCGGTTAAAATGAGACAAAGAGAATATAATATTATCCCTTTAGTATAACTTGCTCCCAATCTTAGATTGCTGTTTTGGTCTCTAATTATTAGTTTAAAGTATAAAAGCAATTCCTTATTATTAATAGCGATGGACAAACCCTAATGGAGTGGCCTAGCTTTCTGCTTGTTCTTTCCTTCATTTTTTCCCCCTTCTTCTCCTTCTAATCAAATAAAAACTCAAAGCAAATATTTCTTTCCATCATTTTCCAAATTCACACCTCTATTCATTTATGTCTATTAGTTAGACAAAAATGTCCTTCTACTCCTTTAATTTTAATATCTTATTTAATTTTTCTTTATTTTTAACTGTTAAACAAAAATTATATCTGAGTAAGTATCATATTAATCTAGAAAAATTTAACTAAATACAAAAAAAATAGTATATAAAATTATACATGAATTAAATTATTAATAAACAATAACTTATACAAAAATTAAATTTTATATATTTAACATATATTGAAAACTTTTTTTCTCCCATTGTAAAATTTGCAAAAGTGTATGGTAATAATAATTTAGAGTTTTATTTGATTAAAAAATAATTGCTTTATTTTTAAAAAATTATGTATTTTACATAATAGATTAAAACATTAAAAAATATAAAGAATTTCAAAGACAAAAAAAAAAAAGACTATTGGAATATGCATCAAAAGAAAAAATATATAATTAATAATGATTAAATGTCTCTAAGCTATTTGTTATTAAAGTAATTAATCTATAAATAAAAAATTCATGTTATAATTGATTGGAAATAAGAATATGAAAGGGTACTTTTGTCTAAAAAAATAGACATAAATAAATAGGGGTGTGAATTTAGTCCTTCCCTTTCCAAATTTCTTATTTTCTCTTCTTCCTTTTTCTTTTGCCAACCAAAAAACTCAAGAGCAAAAATTTGTTTCCATCATTTTCTAAATTTATTATTTTTCTCATAAATTTATTTTTTTTCTAAAATTTATTTGTTTGGCCAATCAGGACTCAAAAAATAAAACTTTTCCATATTCAAAAGCAAAAAATTGTATCCTCATCATTTTTCTCCCAAATTTCCTTTTTTTAAATATAAAACAATTTCTTTTTCCTCTAATTTTCTTTTCTAAAGTTTAGAAAATTTCTTTTTGCAAATCTCTACTCAAAAGCAAAAAATTGCATCTCCATCATTTTTCTCATTTTTTTTATTTCATTTAGAAAATTTCTTTTTGCAAATGATGACTTAAAAGTGAAATTTTGCATCTCCATCAGTTTTTCTCCTAAATTTCCTTTTTTGGTAAAATTTGCAAATCAGGACTCAAGACCAAAAATTTATTTCCATCATTTCTTTTGCCAAATCAAGACTCCTAAATTTCTTTCTGATCCTAAATCTCTTTTTTGCAAATCAGGAATCAAAAGCAAAAATTCTTTTTGCAAGTCAGGACTCAAAATTGAGTTATATTAATAAAGACCGGGCAATGAGGACTCAAAAGCAAAAATTTCTTTTTGCCCAAATTGAATTTTTTTTATTAAAAGGTGAAATCTATAATTTTTGTTGCATAGTTGGGTTTGAAAATGTATGAAAGCTAATACCATAGCAGTATTAGTCAGATAAATTGTTGTTGATAATATAACAAAATTCAAAAAAAAAAATAGCGAGATTAAAGTTAAATAATAATTTTTTAAAAGAAAAAAATTAAGAACTTTTATTACTACAGAGTTATAGATATTTTAAATGTTTAAGAATTAAAATTATATATTTTAAAATTTAAAAATAAAAATAAAAATATTTAAAAATGACTAACATATTTTAATTAAAATATTTTTTCTCTAAAAATTCATTTTTGCAGATGAGGACTCAAAATTGAGTTATATTAATTGACAATGCAATTATCTGAGCATCCAGCAATATCACATCCCAATATGTTATCTCCAGCAACAGTTTTCTCTAAAAGCATCTCCGCCGCAACGGCGGCCCAATTCCCGCCAAAACATCCTAAATCACCACCGCTCCCAAACCGTAAACAGCAATGTTCAGTGTACAAAATCAGCACAATCTCTCGTAGAAATGCCGGCGTTTTACTCTCAATTCTAATTGCAGCTCTCACTCCTTCACTCCACCGTCCGCTTCCGACCTTCGCCCTCTCCTTTGGCATCTGTACTCATTATCTTCTCCTCCTCTTCTTTCTTCAACTCAATACATTCTTTCTTTTGCATTAAACTTAGTGTTTTGGTCTTTAACAATTTTTTTTATTGTCCTTCAATCAACCCAGCGGGACCAAAGGAGTGGCTCAAGGAGCAAAAGAAGAAATCCTCCAAATACCTTTTAGCTCCCATTGATGCTTCCCGGAACATCCTCAACTCTGCCTATCTTCTACTCAGTAACTCTCTACCTATCGCATAAGTTATTCTTGTTTCACTTTTCAGTTTTTATTTTGATTGATTGGGATTTTTGTTTTGGTGAGTTAGCGAAAGGTGAATTGGAATATGATGAAAAGGACTTAGAAGAAGTTAAGAGATTGGTGAAGTCTGCTGGCAGAGATTGTGTGGCTGAAGAGAGGAACTCTTTTGTTGCATTTCAGGCTAAGACTGGAGTAGAGGTTTTCTTTATTTTTAAGTTGTTACACATTTAAGATTGTCAAAATAAAATGTGTGGCAAAATCTCCTATTGCTTGAGGTGGCATTCACTATACCTCTAGCCATTTGGTTTTTGCCACTGATACTTAATGATCTATGATCACGATTTCTAGTGAAGTAATAAGTAGATAATAATTTTCCAGGTTTTTCACCTGGAAGGAAGTCAGCAAATGTGAAAATGGAAAATGATATCGCTAAAATTTGTATTGTCAATAATCATGCTAAAAGCATGCAACTTTCAGGTCTGCACCTTCCGGTTGGTCATGAAAAATGCAGCTTCTTTACTGGATGATAAAGATCCCATAAAGGTAGAAGCTGAAGTGAAGCTTACTGATCTCATAAGGTACATGAAATCATACCTTTTATAAGGGAATATTGGCATTTGACTTGTTATATGGATCCCCAATATTTTTCGTAGTAGGCAATTGTTGGTTTTTTTTTTTTTCACTTATAGTTGGATGTTATATTACTGTGCAAGTTTCAGATTGTATAGTTGCTTACTTGGCGGTGTGTGACTTCTTGATGATTATTTAAACTCCATGTGAATGAGAAGAGATTGAAGAGTCGTTCATCTTTCAGCTAAGAAGAGTTAAACTATTCTAAAAAGTTTGATAAAGATTAAAACCAATTGAATTATAGCGGGTCCCCACCCCACAGTACCTCGCTGAACGAGGTTTGTTTTTTGTACTAATTGCAGATCTTTTGCTTCTCTAAGTGACATGGCAAGTGGGATAAACATTCAGGTTGCTTCCAATAGGTATGCTAATGAATTTTTGTAGCTGCAAGCTTATGACTTGCCAAATGCATGATGTTCTCTTTAATCTTGATTCATGGATTGAATTTTTTGGTGCTGCAGACAAAGAGTTGCTAGTGCTATTGTGGACACACTATTCTCGCTTAACAACTTTGAGAGGGGGATCAAGGATTGTCTTGAAATTTGATTTCTAGATTTCACACAGCTAAAGATAAATTAGCATGGAAGTTTTCACCAGATGCTTCAGTAATTGGCAATGGAAAAGAGGGGACACTGAAGTGGGTCTGATGTTTATAAATTGCACCAGTTAGTTATTGTTGTATTCCATCTTTCCTCTTTCATTTGTTATTTCTTTTTTGGTTATCCTATTAAGTTCTGGAAAGATGGTACTAGAGTAATTGTCAATTGTTCTTAACAAGAGTTTGAGTTCTATGAGCACATCAAAGGCTTTTTGCTTTTGAGTTGATGATTTGTGCCAATACCACCGATCAGCTTATTTGTTGGAAGTCCTAAAAGTGTTATTATCTGTTAAAAAATGTATGGGAAGCTAGATTTCATTCTTCTGATCCCATCACAGGGTAAAACAGTTTCTCTATGGATGATAAAGCTGGTACTAGGTAAGTAATCCGTTAATTCTGAGCAGATAAAGAAAATATAGCCTTACTAACTTTCATTGTTCCTTTTCTCCTTTGGGCTCTGAAGTATATGCATATGTGTATGACTGCTGATGGAGGTGCACTTGATTGAGCTGGTGCAATTATTGGTGGTTAACTAATTGCTGTTGTTGTTGAGAAGATGCTTGTTGTGTTACCAGAAATTTGTGTAACTTGAAAGATCCCTACAGAAATCTCTTGCTTCCAAGAATGAATCCAGCGATTGTTTTATGCAAAAGACGGTTTCTAGTATTCAATCAGGCATATCAATTATCACATAAGCAATAGCTGCTATACCCCCTCCGTACCAGTCCACTAGGCAAAACTGAATAGACTATAAGTTTCGAATTGGATTAAAGAGTTTCGACAAACTTGAACCCTATACCATTACATTGTCGCTAAACTACAACTATATTGCAAAACCCAAAATGATAGTGGCAAACAGTGACTCCTAAATTCACTGCTATGACCTGAACTTAGGCGTGTATTCTCTCTTAAACTACAGCAACTTGGTCTGTATTTATAGTTTGATTGGGTGAACCAGAAGCTTGTAGAAAGTATAAGCGACAGCATGGTGTTCCATCATCCGGGTGAGTTTGAAGAGATCGGGGCAAGCTGCGCAACTTGTTGAACAAGCTTAGTGGATCATTCAACAGGCCAAAGTGAGCATCTGGATCACCAATTTGAGACAGCTTCACATCAGAAAAGCCGAGAGATGGCAGTAACTGGTCAGGCCAGTCACTGTAGAAATGGTAAAGCGAACTGCACAATGTGGTGGATTGCTTGTTCATGAAGTCAGCTAGAAGGACAGTCTGTGTTATGTTGCAACTATCTGCAATAATCTTCAGGACTTCCACGGCATTAGACTGCGGGAGATAATAGATGATGCCCTCTAAAACCCACACTGTATTCGTCTTTGGTTCAAATCCGGAATTTTGAAGCTTTTCTAGCCAGTCATTTTCTCTTATATCAGCTGCTACTCTGCTTAATGATTTTGCTGTCACCACTGGATGCTGATTTTCAGTTGTTGAACCTGCTGCTGCTTGCAAAAGAGTGGATTTTGTTTGCAGAACCTCTGGAAAATCAACCTCAAAAACGTGGCTTTCTTTCAAGCAACTCAGGCGATACGCTCGTGCATCCATTCCTGCAGGTAAGAAGATAAATTTTGCCAAAGTTTGTTCTGAGTGTAGATGTATCATTTGAATAGCTTAACATGGGACTGTAGGCAATAAACCTTCTAACTTCAAATGGAATATAAATCTTTTAAATGTGAAGTTAGGGACATCTCACGGAAAAGAAAATTAGGGGAACTTATGTAACACACTAGACAGTTAAGTGCTGATTGTACCAAAATCTTAATACTTCATTCGAAGCAGTAAAACACATTACTGCAATTTGATAGTTCCAATAACAGCTGAAGTGAATGAATTATTATTAGTTTTGCATTTAAGCATCCATATGTAGAGTATAATTTTACCTTTTTTTTTTTGGACTTGATTCTATTGCGAAGGATGCTGATGCCCGAGGAAAATATTACTATATACAGTTGTAATACTTCATCAACACTGTTAAAAAGTTATGTATATATTTTTTTTGAAGGTTCAAGGAAATATATTTTAGTTTGCAGTTATTTTTTATAACTGTAAACCAATAGGCAGCATAAGACAATCACTTCCCCCATTTCTACGAAGTGGAATGCAGTAAAGGAATGGTCAGCATAGGATCACCTGCTCCAAGAAGAACAACCTGTGCTGCTTCACTATTGAAAGAATTGAGAGCCGCTTCAATTTTTGAATCAAACCAGAGGGTTCGAACAGCCAAAATGACTCCAGAGATTTCTTTGGCATTGCTCATTTGGTCTTTCTTGATCTTCTCATGGAGGCTTCTGAGGCATGTCTCTCCCGCTAGCAACTCTGCCAGTGGATCATGAATCAAATGCTTCCACAATGCTCTACCAGCTGCTGTCTGGCATGCTGAACGACGCACGGGATCCCAGTCATTTTCTATTGAGGAATGGAGTTCTCGAACAGTTCCAGTAAATAACAATCCAGGCACTTCTTCTTCTGGCCATGAATGCATACCAGATAGGTCATTCTCTTGATTGGACATATTCTCTCGACAATGCTGGTTCTTTTAGTAGCTAATAGAAGGGGATAAGTGTAGAGATAAGCCATGCTCTATATGGCTCTAGGAATAATTAGAAGGAACTTGGTTGTGGAGATAAGAAAAGAGAGCCACACACAACCAACGTCTGGGAAACAGCAGAATCGTATCCAGCTTCTTTGCCTAGGGGAAAATGAAGGTAATGAAAGAGTCCACGACTACCACCAATTCCTAAGCTTCGTCAAAATCTTGGGACCTCTCACACTCTAAACCCCTCCTCATCAAGTTGCAAAAGGTAGCAGAAAGTGGTTCCCACCAGCTACGACTTGTTAACAAAAGTTGGGTAGTTCCCACACTTTCTTGTATGATCAACATCCGTCCCTTTCTCTCTACAATGCTAATGCTAGTTTGTTTCTAAGTCTAGACTGACTGCACAACGCAACCCTTGCTGAATTTGGCATTCTGCACTTTATGGTGTGGTGGTGCATTGAGACCCTTTTTAGCGGCCGATATTTTTCTGTGAACCATCCACTTTCAGGTGTGGAAAATGTGGACAAATATGAATCCTTACGGTGTTAAATGGGCAGTCTACTTATTAAACTGACCTCAGGGTCCAGTTGCGTTGGATTCCACTTGTTCTGGGATGGCTTAGTTCGTTCACTTCTATTCTAGGCCAGTTCTCTTCGCTTTATCTGTATTCTGTAGGGATATTTGGGTAGAGAATGAGAGTCGCTCATTATTCAGAGCTCTTTTTTTATTTACTGAATGAAAGAAAGATGCAAGTATCGGTGACCAAGAGTGATGGCAATTTTCCCCATAAATCGGGAATCCGGCCTGGTCCTACTGGGTTAGAAATTTTATATATACAATAGATTATATTTATATTTATATATAAAAAATTATAATTATAATTATATATATAATATTGTTATGAATTATAGAAATCTTTTTTAATTAGTAGTGGCTCCACTAATTATGGATTTACGTGAATTATTATAGAAGATTTTTATGGATGTCCACCATTTAGTGGAGACACCACTAATTGAGATTAGTGGAAGATGATGTATGCCATGATGTATTCCACTAATTAGAGCTCTATAAATAGAGCTATTCTCTAAGCTTGTAATACACCATTATTTTGTGAAAGAAAGATTAGTGAAAGAAAGATTAGAGAAAATTGTGAGAGAAGAGAAAGAGAGAAATTCTTGTGTAAAATAGTTAGAGTTTTATTAGTGTGTAGTGTGAAGATTTTATTCTAACACTACCCTAATTTTATAACACGTTATCAGCACGAGTCTCTACCGTTATTAAAGCCGTAAGACAGTGTACGCATTTATTGATCTCGGTAAATTCGAATTTGTAACCCTTGATATTTCTGAAAAAAAATTTATATGTCATACAGAAATGCATCTAAATGCTAAAAAATGATATCCATATATCATGTGGATAAAAAGAAAGATTTGACCACCTGAAGATGGTCGTACTACCCACCGCACGGTATGAATGGTTGCACCCGAAGTTGCAAGATTGTAAAACCGTGAACTCCGTGATGTATAAAACTACATCTTAGTTAAAAATTTTACGGAGAAAAAGTTATCGATGAAGTTATATTGGAGAAGACATTCTCCACTTTTCATGTCCTACAAGAATAATATCGAGAAAAAGGGTATCCAAAATTGACAGACTTTAACATGAGTTATTATTGAGAAATCATGAAGCCGTATGAATCGGCTCAACAAAGACTCCTGTAAGTGAATGTCGTTGGCTCCAAGCAGAGCCATCGTTATAGTCGTAGTTGTGGCAAGTGGCCGTGGTTATGGTCATGGACACACTCGATATTTCTCTTATCACGTAGAAATATCGACCACCGAAGTGGAACAGAAAAGATAATAAGGGAAAAAGATATTTCCATTAATAATAAGCATCACATCTTTTATTCATATCACTAGTGTTCATATGAACTTGAGGATACATGCTTATAGTTGCTCTTTTGTAATTGAGCCGACAAATGTAAGATGAAGGTTTGTAATTGTTCTTTTTCAATATTTACATTAGAGGAAGACAAACAATTAGTAATTATGGACTTCAACTCCTCTTTTTCGACATCCTCCTCCTTTTCTTTCCCCTTTGAGCCAAGCATCGAGACTAGCAGCAGAATTAGCCGTAAAATTATCGCGAAATGAGTCTTGAGATTTTATGATCTCCTTAAGTTTATTATAATTAAATTTCTTATTATATTTGGCCTTGAAGCATGCTTGTCTCAATTTCTCGTGTTTGGTCCTCTAACCGCGTATTAGGACTTTCTTCCACCAACCGTTTTTCACATTCCAGACATCGCAATGGCTTCTTTCAACTTCTTCTCACCCATATGTCCTCCTTCTTCTTTATTTTGCATCTCCCGTAAATCGAAGTGATATCATCGGTTATTTACTTATAAATCTTTCATAGTTTCATACTTGCAAATTATAAGTATGTATGAGAGAGAACCCGAACATTCTTGATTATGGTCTCCAAGCTCACCAATTTCCCGTGAGGCCATCGACGAATTCCTAACTCCCTACATCTTTTCTTGAGACGAGTTATGCCAATATTCAGCTTCTTTGGCCGCGCTCTTGATTGGTAGGTAAAAGTACTGCGAAATTGTTTCTCTTGATAGTGTCTCGGGAGTTATTGCCCTTCTTCTCTCTCTCGCCTCTTAATCATCTTCTTCTCCCCAGGAATTTTGTCCGCAATAATATCTTGAACTTCGATATTATGCATTTCATGAGTACTTACTCCGACTTCGTTGCCAAGACCACTCATTATTTCTCCTAGAAAAAGAAAATAATATCAGCAAAGGTAATACCATTCAAAATCCATGTTTAAATGTATAATAACCTCGAAACATATTCTCGCTTTGTTCAAAATCCATTAGAGAGTAGAAAGGATCATGCACAAGCATATCCTCATTCAAAGGAATAGCATCAAGAGGAACAAGATCAAAAGCAGCCTCTTGTAGGGGCAGATCAACTTGGTCCAAAGCAAGATGTTCAAAACTTCCACCGATTTACATAAAAAACAAACCAAAAGAGAGTTTAATTTCATTATCAAGCATACTAAAAACAAATGGAAGCCCTCAAAGGTATCTCACCTGAAATTAGGAGGAAGCGGTTGGTTTGGAAAGGAAAACATATCAAAATCTTCTGCGTTCGAATTAGGCAGAAGCGGTTGGTTTGGAAAGGAAAACATATCAAAATCTTCTGTGTTCGAATTAGGCGTAAGCGGTTGGTTTGGAAAGGAAAATACATCAACATCTCGCTGCAGAAACCGAGTCAAAATTTGACCATGTCTCAAATGAATTACGAGTCTCCATATCTGCTTTGTGATTTTTGTTTTTGATGTTTACTAATGACTGATAACTGAGATATATATCGATACATATATATATATATATATATATATCTGTATGAGGAAGAAGAAGAGGTAGATGGTAGGTAGAGGGTCGGAGGAGAAGAAAAGACAAGAGAGGAAGAGGAAAAGTCGGTACCGGGAAGAGTGAAAAAAAAAGGAGATATTTTTCTTGGCATTTCCTGCTTGTCATCATTTTCTTATATTTCTTTTCTTATTCTCTTGTGAAATCATTATTCCCTAAATTAGGGGGAGAATAGAAACAGTACAAGAAAGATCGTGATTGGACAACATCATTAAATTATCTTGATCCGCATACAAGCGCATGTGAACTTGAAGTTCAAAAGATAATTCATTTGTAAAGCATTGCAAATCAAATGCCAGACGCTTTTGTTGACTCTAGAAGAGTAACAAAATCGCATATGCCAACTATAAATGCTCGTATTCTAATTGAAGTTCCAACAGAACAAAAGATTTTACATATAGTCAGCGAGCCAAAAGCATGCCGTAAGCATGGCCGACCTCTTGATTCTAAAGATAAAAATCCTCGAAAGAAAAGAGGATTAATGATCCGAATGATCATATTAAAGAAAAGAATGATAAAGACCAAGAGAGAACCGATGACAAAGAACCGAAGTTAATGAAAGTAACACCGAAATTTCTATCAATTATACCACTTCCGGTAGAAGTTGGAATCGGATAGAAACCGTTATTGATAATATATTTGCATACAATATATCTCTTGATGTTACACAGATAATGATGATCCCGAACCAATATCGCTTGATGAATGCTCAGCATAGAAAAGATTGGCCGCAATGGAAAGATGCGATTCAATCTGAGTTAAATGCACCGACAAAACGTGAAGTCTTCGGACTCGCAGTCCGAACACCGTAAGGTGTAAAACCCGTTGGCTACAAATGGATATTTGTGCGAAAGCGCAATGAAAAGAGTGAAATCGTTCGATATAAAGCGCGATTAGTAGCCCAAGGTTTTTCACAAAGACCAGGTATTGATTATGATGAAACTTATTCTCCCGTTGTTGATGCTATTACACTCCGATATCTTATCAGCTTAGCAAGACATGAAAAGATAGATATGCGCCTATTAGATGTTGTCATCGCTTACTTGTATGGAAATTTAGAAAATGATGTTTACATGAAAATCCCCGAAGGATTTCATATGCCCGAAGCATATAAACATTATCCTCGTGAAAATTACTCCATCAAGTTGCGTAAATCATTATATGGCCTGAAGCAACTGGGCGCATGTGGTTCACACGTCTTAGTGAATATTTATTGAAAGCGGGATTTAAAAATGACCAGGTATGTCCATGTGTTTTTATTAAGAAATCTGGTTCTAAATTTGTGATATTAGCTATATATGTTGATGATATTAATCTTATTGGAACTCCCGAAGAGCTCCAAGAAACAATTGATTATTTAAAAAGAGAATTCGAAATCAAGGATTTTGGTAAAACCAAATTTTGCCTTGGTTTACAAATTGAACATCCTGGAGAGTGGAACATTTATTCATCAATCAACATATACAAAGAAAAGTGCTAAAAAGATTTTACATGGACAAAGCACATCCATTGAGTATTCCAATGATCGTCCGATCATTAAATGTGGATAAAGATCCTTTCCGACCTCAAGAAAATGATGAAGAACTCCTTGGTCCTCGAAGTACCATATCTCAAAGGCAATTGGTGCATTGATGTATCTTGCTAATAATACACGACCTCGATATTGCTTTTGCTGTCAATTTATTAGCAAGATTTAGTTCTTCACCAACACGACGACATTGGAATGGAATTAAACAAGTCCTTCGATATCTCCAAGGTACAATTGATCTCGGATTATTTTATTCAAATAAAACCAGTCCAACATTGATAGGTTATGCAGATGCTGGTTATTTATCTGATCCACATAAAGCACGTTCTCAAACGGGCTATCTATTTACATGTGGAAATACCGCTATATCATGGCGTTCTACGAAACAATCTATAGCAGCTACTTCTTCAAATCATGCCGAAATTATAGCCATTCATGAAGCAAGTCGAGAATGTGTATGGCTAAGATCCATGATTCATTATATCCGAGAAAGTTGTGGATTATCATCAATCAAAGATATTCCAACTCCTCTTTATGAAGACAATGCAGCTTGCATAGCTCAATTACGAGGAGGATATATTAAAGGAGATCGGACAAAACATATTTCACCAAAATTCTTCTTTACTCATGAACTCCGTAAGAAATGTGAAATTGATGTGCTACAAATTCGGTCATGTGATAACCTCGCAGATATTTTCACGAAGACTTTACCGATCGCAACATTTGAGAAGTTGAGATATAAAATCGGTATGCGTCGGTTTAAAGATTTAAAGGAATCATCTCATCAGTGGGGAGTAATAAATGGACATATAGAATAGTGTACTCTTTTTCCTTCACTAGATTTTTTTCCCACCGGTTTTTATCTAGTAAGGTTTTAACGAGGCATATTCTTTATGTAATGGATGGACATCCAAGGGGAGTGTTATGAATTATTGGAATCTTTCTTAATTAGTGGAGGCTCCACTAATTATGGATTTACGTAAATTATTATAGAAGATTTTTATGGATGTCCACCATTTAGTGGAGACACCATTAATTGAGATTAGTGGAAGATGATATATGCCATGATATATTCCACTAATTAGAGCTCTATAAATAGAGCTATTCTCTAAGTTTGTAATACACCATTATTTTGTGAAAGAAAGATTAGTGAAAGAAAGATTAGAGTGTTATAAAATTAGGGTAGTGTTAGAATAAAATCTACACACTACACACTAAGAAAATTCTAACTATTCTTTGCACAAGAATTTCTCTTCAAACTTCTCTCTTTCTTTCTCTCACAATTCTTTCTCTAATCTTTCTTTCACTAATCTTTCTTTCACAAAATGATGGTGTATTACAAGCTTAGAGAATAGCTCTATTTATAGAGCTCTAATTAGTGAAATACATCATGGCATACATCATCTTCAACTAATCTCAATTAATGGTGTCTCCACTAAATGGTGGACATCCATAAAAATCTTCTAATAATTCACATAAATCCATAATTAGTGGAGCCTCCACTAATTAATGGAAATTCCAATAATTCATAACACTCCCCTTGGATGTCCATCCATTACATAAAGAATATGCCTCGTTAAAACCTTACTAGATAAAAACCCAGTGGGAAAAAAAATCTAGTGAAGGAAAAAGAGTACACTATTCTATATGTCTGTTTATTACTCCCCCTGATAAGATGATTCTTTTAAATCTTTAAACCGACGCATACCGATTTTATATCTCAACTTCTCAAATGTTGCAGTCGGTAAAGTCTTCGTGAAAATATCTGCGAGGTTGTCACATGACCGAATTTGTAGCACATCAATTTCACCTTTCTTCTGGAGTTCATGAGTAAAGAAGAATTTTGGTGAAATATGTTTTGTCCGATCTCCTTTAATATATCCTCCTCGTAATTGAGCTATGCAAGCTGCATTGTCTTCATAAAGAGGAGTTGGAATACCTTTGATTGATGATAATCCACAACTTTCTCGGATATAATGAATCATGGATCTTAGCCATACACATTCTCGACTTGCTTCATGAATGGCTATAATTTCAGCATGATTTAAAGAAGTGGCTTGGAGATATCGAAGGACTTGTTTAATTCCATTCCAATGTCGTCGTGTTGGTGAAGAACTAAATCTTGCTAATAAATTGACAGCAAAAGCAATATCAGGTCGTGTATTATTAGCAAGATACATCAATGCACCAATTGCACTGAGATATGGTACTTCAGGACCAAGGAGTTCTTCATCATTTTCTTGAGGTCGGAAAGGATCTTTATCCACATTTAATGATCGCACGATCATTGGAATACTCAATGGATGTGCTTTGTCCATGTAAAATCTTTTTAGCACTTTTGATGTATATGTTGATTGATGAATAAATGTTCCACTCTCCAAATGTTCAATTTGTAAACCAAGGCAAAATTTGGTTTTACCAAAATCCTTGATTTCGAATTCTCTTTTTAAATAATCAATTGTTTCTTGGAGCTCTTCAGGAGTTCCAATAAGATTAATATCATCAACATATATAGCTAATATCACAAATTTAGAACCATATTTCTTAATAAAAACGCATGGACATACCTGGTCATATTTAAATCCCGCTTTCAATAAATATTCACTAAGACGTGTAAACCACATGCGCCAGATTGCTTCGAGGCCATATAATGATTTACGCAACTTGATGGAGTAATTTTCACGAGGATAATGTTTATATGCTTCGAGCATATGAAATCCTTCGAGGATTTTCATGTAAACATCATTTTCTAAATTTCCATACAAGTAAGCGATGACAACATCTAATAGGCGCATATCTATCTTTTCATGTACTTGCTAAGCCGATAAGATATCGGAGTGTAATAGCATCAACAACAGGAGAATAAGTTTCATCATAGTCAATACCTGGTCTTTGTGAAAAACCTTGGGCTACTAATCGCGCTTTATATCGAACGATTTCACTCTTTTCATTGCGCTTTCGCACAAATATCCATTTGTAGCCAACGGGTTTTACACCTTACGGTATTCGGACTGCAGGTCCGAAGACTTCACGTTTTGTCGATGCATTTAACTCCGATTGAATCGCATCTTTCCATTGCGACCAATCTTTTCTATGCCGACATTCATCAATCGATATTGGTTCGGGATCATCATTATCCTGTGTAACATCAAGAGATATATTGTATGCAAATATATCATCAATAACGGTTTCTATCCGATTCCAACTTCTACCGGAAGTGGTATAATTGATAGAAATTTCGGTGTTACTTTCATCAACTTACGGTTCTTTGTCATCGATTCTCTCTTGGTCTTTATCATTCTTTTCTTCAATATGATCTTACGGATCATTTAATCCTCTTTTCTTTCGAGGATTTTTATCTTTAGAACCAAGAGGTCGGCCATGCTTCGGCATGCTTTTGGCTCAATGACTATAGGTATAATATTTTGTTCTGCTTGGAACTTCAATTCGAATAGGAGCATTTATAGGCTGGCATATGCGATTTTGTTACTCTTCTAGAGTCAACAAAAGCGTCCGGCATTTGATTTGCAATGCTTTACAAATGAATTATCTTTTGAACTTCAAGTTCACATGCGCTTGTATGCGGATCAAGATAATTTAATGATGTTGTCCAATCACGATCTTTCTTGTCTTGTTTCTGTTCTCCCCTTAATTTAGGGAATAATGATTTCATAAGAGAATAAGAAAATAAATATAAGAAAATGATGACAAGCGAGGAAATGCCAAGAAAAATATCTATATTTTTTTTCACTCTTCCCGTACCGACTTTTCATCTTCCTCTCTTGTCTTTTCTTCTCCTCCGACCCTCTACCTACCATCTACCTCTTCTTCTTCTTCATACGAGATATATATATATATATATATATATATATATATCGATATATATCTCGATTATCGATCATTAGTAAACATCAAAAACAAAAATCACAAAGCGAGATATGGAGACTCGTAATTCATTTGAGACATGGTCAAATTTTGACTTAGTTTACGCAGCGAGATGTTGATGTATTTTCATTTCCAAACCAACCGCTTTTGCCTAATTCGAACACGGAAGATTTTGATATGTTTTCCTTTCCAAACCAACCGCTTCGCCTAATTCGAACGCAGAAGATTTTGATATGTTTTCCTTTTCAAACCAACCGCTTCGTCTAATTCGAACGCGAGAAGATTTTGATATATTTTCCTTTCCAAACCAACCACTTCCTCCTAATTTCGGGTGAGATACCTTTGATGGCTTCCATTTGTTTTTAGTGTGCTTGATAATGAAATTAAACTCTCTTTTGGTTTGTTTTTTATGTAAATCGAGTGGAAGTTTTGAACATACCGCTTTGGACCAAGTTGATCTGCTCCTACAAGAGATCGCTTTTGATACTTGTTCTTCTTGATGCTATTCCTTTGAATGAGGATATGCTTGTGCATGATCCTTTCTACTCTCTAATGAATTTTGAACAAAGCCAAAATATGATTCCAGGTTATTATACATTTAAACATGGATTTTGAATGGTATTACCTTTACTGATATTATTTTCTTTTTCTAGGAGAAATAATGAGTGGTCTTGGCAACGAAGTCGGAGTAAGTACTCATGAAATGCATAATATCGAAGTTCAAGATATTATTGCAGACAAAATTCCTGGGGAGAAGAAGATGATTAAGAGGCAGAGAGAGAAGAAGGGCAATAACTCCCAGACACTATCAAGAGAAACAATTTCGCAGTACTTTTACCTACCAATCAAAAGCGCAGCCAAAGAAGCTGAATATTGGCATAACCCGTCTCAAGAAAAGATGTAGGGAGTTAGGAATTCGTCGATGGCCTCACGGAAATTGGTGAGCTTGGAGACCATAATCAAGAATGTTCAAGTTCTCTCTCATACATACTTATAATTTGTAAGTATGAAACTATGAAAGATTTATAAGTAAATAACCGATGATATCACTTCGATTTACAGGATATGCAAAATAAAGAAGAAGGAGGACATATGGTGAGAAGAAATTACAAGAAGCCATTGCGATACTTGGAATGTGAAAAACGAGTTGGTGGAAGAAAGTCCTAATACGCAGTTAGAGGACCAAACACGAAATTGAGACAAGCATGTTTCAAGGCCAAATATAATAAGAAATATAATAAACTTAAGGAGATCATAAAATCTCAAGACTCATTTCGCGAGTAATTTTACGGCTACTTCTGCTGCTAGTCTCGATCTTTGGCTCAAAAGGGAAAGAAAATGAGGAGGATGTCGAAAAAGAGGAGTTGAAGTCCATAATTACTAATTGTTTGTCGTCCTCTAATGTAAATATTGAAAAAGAACAATTACAAACCTTCATCTTACATTTGTCGACTCAATTACAAAAGAGCAACTATAAGCATGTATCATTAAGTTCATATGAACACTAGTGCTATGAATAAAAGATGTGATGCTTATTATTAATGGAAATATCTTTTTCCCTTATTATCTTTTCTGTTCCACTTCGGTGGCCGGTATTTCTCCGTGATAAGGGAAATATCGAGTGTGTCCATGACCATAACCACGACCATTGCCACAACTACGACTATAACGATGACTTCTGCTGGAGCCAACGACATTCACTTAGGAGTCTTTGTTGAGCCAATTCATCTGGCTTCATGATTTCTCAATAATAACTCATGTTAAAGCTGTCAATTTTGGATACCATTTTTCTCGATATTGTTACTGCAAGACAATATTCGAGGTATGAAAAGTGGAGAATGTCTTCTCCAATATAACTTCATCAGTAACTTTTTCTCCGCAAATTTTTTAACTAAGATGTAGTTTTATACATCACGGAGTTCACGGTTTTACAATCTTGCAACTTCAGGTGCAACCATTCATACCGTGCGGTGGGTAGTACGACCATCTTCGGGTGGTCAAATCTTTCTTTTTATTCACATGACATATGGATCTCCTTTTTTTAGCATTTAGATGCATTTACGTATGACATATAATTTTTTTTTCGAAATATCAATGGCTACAAATTCGAATTTAGCGAGATCAATAAATGCGTACCTGTCTTACGGCTTTAATAACGGCAGAGACTCGTGCTGATAACGTGTTATAAAATTAGGGTAGTGTTAGAATAAAATCTACACACTACACACTAAGAAAATTCTAACTATTCTTTGCACAAGAATTTCTCTTCAAACTTCTCTCTTTCTTTCTCTCACAATTCTTTCTCTAATCTTTCTTTCACTAATCTTTCTTTCACAAAATGATGGTGTATTACAAGCTTAGAGAATAGCTCTATTTATAGAGCTCTAATTAGTGAAATACATCATGGCATACATCATCTTCAACTAATCTCAATTAATGGTGTCTCCACTAAATGGTAGACATCCATAAAAATCTTCTAATAATTCACATAAATCCATAATTAGTGGAGCCTCCACTAATTAATGGAAATTCCAATAATTCATAACATAGAGAAAATTGTGAGAGAAGAGAAAGAGAAAAATTCTTGTGTAAAATAGTTAGAGTTTTATTAGTGTGTAGTGTAAAGATTTTATTCTAACACTACCCTAATTTTATAACAAATACTATATTATATAGTAGATTCCCTCGAGAAGGGTGACATTCGCAAATAGTCGTTTAGGTCTCTCTCTATATATAGTAGATTACATTTATACTATATATTAAAAAGTTTAATTATATAAATATATATAATATAATTAAATATAAAATATTTATATGTTTATATATATTTTACATATAAAATATTCTGCAATATGTTATACATATATAAAAAATATATATAGAATATAGTACGACCAAACTAAAATAAATATATCAAAATATAATATATATATATATATATATATATTATAGGCATAAAATATTTTTATTATTTTGTGTGATTCATTTTATTGTGATTGTATTAAAATTTTAATAGTGAATGTATTTTGTTCATTTGTTTACAAATTTTTATTTTATTTTTAATTTTAAATCTAATTAAAAATTTTTAAACCCAATTTCTGGTTAAGCCTAGTTGGGTCCCAACTTCCCAATTGGGTAGGGATAGGGGATTATTTTATCCCCGAAAGGCCAAGGACAGGGATCCCTACTTGTTCTCGTGTAAGGGACGGGCTATGGATGGAGAGCAATGGGGGATATGGGGTGGAGGCCTAGATTTCTATTTCCTAGTCTGGCCTGTTGCCATCCCTAACTAATACACTCTCACTATCCTATGTTCAGATTTTCATATATCTATGCGAACATATTAAATCAATTGAATAACTACCAATAATATGTGGGCCAGTCTGCACAGTTTCGAATCGTGTCGAGCCGATCCCGCCTTTGAACGGGTTGTACAAGTCTAAGCCCAAGGCTAGAAACTCTAGGCCCAACATGGCCCACCTTTTAGAACCGTGGGTCGGACGGTCCAGTCTGTGGGCCTCTCTCTTCTTTTTTTTTTTTCTCTTTCTCTTAATGTGCTTTTGCTTTTTTAATAAAAACTTAAATAATACGATTATTTAAAATTATAAAAAAATCACCTTAAAATAGTGGGGGATTTGTCTTAGATCCATAACGATTTTATTAATTAATAAAATAAAAATTATATAAGATGAGACTTTATGCTTAAACCTCTTAAACTATTATAATGATTAAAATTTAAATATAGATTAAATATATTGAAAATAAAATTAAACAATTACGTAATATTACGTATCTTAATTATTTGAAATACAAATTACTTGGCTCACTCCATTTTTCATCTGAGTCATTATCAAAATCCACAAATTGGCTGTCTTATCATTAGTTGCGAACCAACTGTTACAATATATTAACATCTCTCAAGTATGAGGAGTCAATCGATATCTTCTTTCATCAATTACTCAAACGCTCTTACTAAAGACACTTTCCGATAATGTGGAGACATGTGGTATCAAAATATCATATGTCATTTTAGATAAAATTAGATATTTCTTTACATGATCCTTCTACTAATCATAAATGTCAAAATATTGATCCTCATTTTCTACTAAACGTTGCATCTCATAGATTGTCATTTCATTATAACTAATAAATGATTCTATGACACTTCATGATACCTTATAAATTAAATTTTGATGAAATTAAAAAGGTATATCTTCGTTGTGGTTGAAATTAACTGCTAGATGATGATGATGAGCCTTTCTTTCTTACTTATAGTAGTAGAACTAAAACCAGAAGATTTAAACTCATACAGGTTATACATATCAGATAGAGAGTTAGTCGTTAATTTTATCATTTAGCTTTTATCATAAGTTGCTTAAATATTGGAGATTCATCAAAATCTAATATTTCGTAAAAATATTCAATAATACTATAAAATCTAGGAGTTTTTACTTGATGATCCAAACATAATGTCAGACAATATAAAAATATTAATATTTTCATAATATTTTTTATATTTTTCATAAAATAATTATATTTAGGATACTCTATGTATTCACTAAAAATATTAGTTATCTTAGCAAGTGTAGGAAAAATATGATGTATAATGGGATAATAAGATCCTAATAAAAATTTGGTTGCTTCTTTAAAAATAATTAAAAGTATTGAAAGCTCAATACAATTTTCAAAATGTACATAAGTGAGTTGAGTTTGAAAATTATTATTGCTACAAGATTCAATAAATTGATTTTGATAAGGTATAACACTTTCAAACATATCAAAAGTTGCATTCTATCTAATTTTACAATCTAATCTAAATCTTTAAAAAGAAATACCTTATTTTCAGCACAAAACTTTAAAATTTTAAAATCTAGTTGGAGAAGTTTTTAATAAATGAAATAATATTTTTAATTATATTAACAATATTATCAATATATTTATATCATTCCTTAATATACAAATTAATTATATAGAAAGCACACCTAATATAAAATAAGATACTATCTAATATAAGATTCATATTATTTTTCAAAATTAATATGACAGAATCATTATTTGAAGTATTATATAAAGAAATAGAAATAATTTTATTTAATATCTTATATTCACGACAAACTTGAGTAATCATTCTAGCAACACTACTACCTACATGAGGATACTCGAATAATTTAAAGCAAATAATTCTTTTTTGTACTAACCAATCGTGATCGATCCAATAACATATAATGCACAAATAAGCCTCATTAATAACTGCACTTCAACTATCACAAGTAAGAATAAATTTCTAATTACAAGAATCAAATGTGGTAATAAAACACTCATATTCATCTCTTTGTATAACTTTATTATTTCATTTTTTAATATTATTTTAAAAATCATTTTAAATGTAGATTGACAATGGTATTGCATGAATTGTTCATAGTGTGAATTTTTTGAAAATTTAAATGGTAATTTAATTTTAACAAGTATTTTAACAAATTCAATTTTAGTTTTTTTATGATCATATTGAAAATTACTTATAATTTGACATATTGTAATATGTATTTGTTATTATTTAAGTATGTTTTCTAACTAATTATTGTAGACGACAAATTTCAAGTTTGCAAATAAGACAAGAAAGATATCTAAATTTACAAAATATTTAGTAAATATGAAAAGTAGTTATAAATCTCCGAAAAAGTTATAAATTGCAGGATAAGTTCTCCGATTATTCTCTTTTTTAAAAACGTTGATTCGAGGGTTGAAGAGTTTGATCTCGAATCCAACGGAATTTGATGACGAAAACTTGATTACCAAGCATTCGAGACTTATTTGATGCAAAGTAAGATGAACGCCTTGAAATTTGATAAAGATTCTGAACCTTGAAATTTGATAATGCTTGAATGTTTGAGCTTGTTGAAACGTGAAATGCCTCTTATTTGTTGAAACTTGAGGATTTGGGGTGTCTTGAACCGTTGAGGGAATACCTTATTTATAGGTCAAAAATTCCTTGACTTCCGTATAAATAGTCGATGTGGAATTTTGAAGGAGTCTCCCAACAAACTCTAATGGATTTGGGTTTAAGATGACATTGGCTTAATTTATGTTTTAGCCCAATCTCTTTTAACCCACAATATATTTGGGTTATGCGCTTTTTAAAAAAGTCTAACTTTAGAGGCTAATCCAATTCTATTTAATTCATAATATATTGGTTTTAATATAAAATGGATCATTAACAATAGCCCAATTTTAATTGTCCAATTTCATAATCCGTTGGATTTAATGAGCTTTTAATGATTGCCCAATGATACTAATTCAAGAATAATTATATTTATTTATGAATTAATTTTGATTAATCAAGATTAAAATATATAATTTTCTTTCAATTTTGAAAATATATTTTATCCCAAAATTCTTTGTCTACAATGTGATATTTTTATATATCTAACTAATGTTCTCGTTCATCCTCATTTCTTATATGCATATACCACCTTATAAATTTTAAATATTACCCTATCATTATCATTATTCTTTTTAAAAGATTTCAAACCATATATATTTTTACTTTAGTTATAGATTCTGAACATTTAGTATCAACTTAGTCCTGAGGCACACTTATATTAGATTCATCAAAATTAATAGTTAGAGTTGATTATTGTACACTAATACTAAGGCCTTTATTTTCATTATTTATTTTATTATTTATTAAATTCAATATTAGATTTATATTAATCTCAAAATGTGCAGATGATTGTGAAGAAAAATGATGATATTGATGTGGATATATTTTTTAAATATTTATTATGTAAATTAAACAAGAACAATAAATTAAAATTCAAATAAAAGTTTGAATAAATAAATAATAATTTAAATAAAATGAAATAAAGTATTCACAAATAATGAAATAATAGAATTGAAAAATATAAATAACTTGTAAATTAATTAAAAAACAAATAAATAAAATAATTAATTAATTAATGAAGCTAAAAAATAAGAATATATGATTAAAAAACACTAATTAGCTGATGACCAAGAAACAATAACATTTTGTTAAACTTATTGTCTTCTTTAAGACTTGAACTATCTATTATTTCGCCACTTAATAATCTTCCAAAATATGAAGGTTTTGCTTGAAGAATTACACACACACACACACACGCGTATAAATAAAATATATTCTAAAACTTTTTTTGTATAGGAAATGGAGAGAAATGGGGATTATGAGAGAAAGAATAATGAAAATAGAGAGTTGGAGAAAATTGAAGAGAGTTAGAGAGTATTTGGTGAATTTTGTGAGTTGGGGAGCAAAAAAAAAAAAAAAAAAAAGTAGAACACGACTAGGCTACTAGTCTGCACTCCTAGGCAAGCCAGCCTGCCAGAGCGGAGCAAGTTCGACTCTCAATCCTGAATCGGAGGGGGCTGAACCGATCCACATGTCATTGCTATGAACAATTAGCGAAAACATTAGTCATATCAGAGTAGAATAGAACTTAGTCCCCCCTGTTACTATCCCCAACCAAGGCACTCTTGCTATCCTATGTTCAAACTTTTATGTTCATCTGTGAACGTATCAAATCAATGAATAATTGGCACAATCATTAATTCTGTTAGATTAGAGTATTTTTTTTTAATATCAAATTAACTAAATAACTAGTATAATCAGTAATTCTATTAGAGTAGAACTAAACACTAATTCAGTCAGAATAACACTACTAAAGGATAAATATAGTTTTTAGAATATTCGAATTCATAACTTAGGTATGTCAAATTATATAAGATTAAGTTCAGAACCACTTGACCACTACCAGTGGTCACTCAATATGAGCTGGAGATCATGACAGGACATGGGATTCGAACCCGATAAGCAATTTAGTTGTCGTTTCTTGGCCCCATCAGAAAATTAAAATTGAAAAAAAAAAAAAAAACACGTGTGGGCGATTTCGAACCTCAAATCGTTCTCCCTCACCTAGAGACTGACAGTTGTGGGTTGAGCTCGTGAACTGATTTGTCAAGCCCTGGGTGTGTATGGACTTTCTATTTTCGTACGATAGATTGAAGAAAAACCTCATCTTCCTGAGTTGAATTCTCCAGACACTAAGGTTATATATGCAATATAATTGTATAGAAATTTAAATGGTACATTGAAATTTGGATAAATAATTTTGATAATTATTAAATTTAATTTTTACTCTCAAGATAAAAATAATTTTTATATGTCTTCCAATTATTATGTCGTTCAAATTTAATTAATTAATTATTCATATTTCTAATAATTACATGATAAGCATATGATATTTTAAAATTATTTTATGTTAATTTAAATCATTGTAATAGAATAGTTATTACTTTGAGTATCTTAAGTAATACTGAAATTATAATTATTGAGCGTAATAAATAAAAATGTGTATTGAAAGTTAGTTTTCAACGTAAGTAATTAATGAAAATATTAACTTTAAGTATCGTTATGTAAAATTGAACAAGCGTCTTTCATATATAATTATGATTCATTAATAGAAAAATAAAATTTAAATAATGTCCCCTCCGTCTCATACTATAAATAGTTAAAGATTATTTTTATTGTCTCAAATTATAAGTCGTTGAAAACTTTTTAATAAGGTTTTAAAATTATTTTTATATTTTTATTCTTTATTTATTATTCTCTTTTCATCTCTTTCTCTTTCATTTCTTCTTTTGTTTTTAAGACGGGTGTTTTAGAAAGAAAAAACATATAAAGTCATATTATTTTTAGAAATTTTCGTATGTGTAAAATTAAGTCAAACGACTTATATTATGAGACGGAGAGAGTATAATAATTTGAACGTAAGTAATTTTTTTTAATTAATACTAAAAATTGGATGTTGAAAACGCCTAAGGGTCAGCGTATTATTTCCCCCCGAAATTATTATCGGACAGAAATTTTGGAAGACTAGACGAGTTATCTATTTAGGTAATGTCCCATCATAACTGCTTCCACCACCTCTACTCTATCGCTGTGTGAATGGCTTCTCTACTGAATGAATAGTAGGACGAAGGAAAATTCTTCTTCTATATTATTATTTTTCTGAAATTGAGTAAATGCTTGAAGACTTTTGATCTGATAATAATTTTTTTTTTTATTAATTGAACTAGTTTTGGCTAATTTTTTTTTTATTTTTCAAAAAAATATCTTCTACTACAAGGAGTGGGCCATGTTAGTTTATCTCATCCAATAGTTAGAAATATGGGGATGTACTTAGATTGACACTTAATTCAATTATTATAAATCATTTTGTTTTTAAAGTATTATTTATTCATAAAATATATATTTTTTAGCTCTATTGATCTTACATAATTTTTATTTGGTTTAAATAAAATTTTCAAAAGCAAGTTACAATTAAGTATAGTCATCAACTTTGGACAATGAACGAATTTGCCGGCCCACGGTACGCTCGTAGATATTTTGAAGAAATAGGCCATGGTCCAGTTATCTTCTTGGGCTGGGTCTGTGGGTTAACTAAGAACCATAACCCTCTCATACCAATGGGATCTTGGGCTACAAATTCTCCTATATTATTTTTGCCCGAGTGAAAAGAATAGATTTTCGGGCCTCATTATTACATAACTTATTTCTATAAATATTCTGCTCTATAAAATTAAATATTTAAGATTTTATTTTAGATTGTTGCAAAATGAATATTTAATTTTTTAAATAAATATATTTATCTAAACTTTGATTACTATTTCCTTTAAGAGTCTGTTTGGATTGAGGAAAACATAGGGAGAGGAGAGAAAAACAGATAGGGAATTTGAATTTTAAGTGTTTGGATTAGTTTTTTATAAAGGAGAAGGAAGAAAGTGGCGAGTTTGAATTTTAAGCGTTTGGAGAAGAATAAAAGGATTGAATTCAATATAAAAGTTTCAACCTTCTTTCCGTCCAAAAGTAGATGGAAACGGAGAGAAATAGAAATCTCATTTAATGAATTTTTAGTAAATTGATTAAAGTATCATCAATAAAAATAGTTAATATTATTACATCAAATTAATATATAAAAATATAAACATAAATAATATTATTTATATTTTTTTCTTTTTTCCTTTATCAAAGCTTAAGAACAAAGTATTTTTATATGAGCACTTAGGTAATTAATTGATTAAAAAAAAGATACTAGAAAATTCCAAGTGGGGATAATGTGTACCCCATTTATAGTCATTGATTCCAAATGCAATGCACAGTGGGAATCCAGCCACTCCCCTTCCAGGCACATATGCCCATTTATAGTTGGCAAAATCAGCACGCTTATTATTTTAGGAAACTCACACGTGGCCTCCAACTCTGCTAACTTACGCAGTAAATTTCACATGCTACAAGAATTGAAGGAAGGTCAAAGGTTTAGGACACGGTCGTATAGTATTACGTGGAATATCATTATGGAAGCTTTTTCAAAAGTTGCTTTGCAAAAGTTTCTACTTTGTATTTTAGCTTTTTCGAAGTCTTAAATTAATAAAAAAAATTTCTAAAATAATTTTAAAACTTCTCTCCTAAAGACTTAAAAAATTACGAATTTGCGATTGAATAAATAGTTTTAGAAGTAAAGATATAATATTAGTTAATTAAATAAATAATTAAGTATATTTTGTAATAAATGTTGGTAAATATTTAGTTGTTCTATTGTATGTGATAATAAAATTTTGTAATTATTTATTTAATTAAGATATATTAAAATACTATTATAAAATTTTAGTAAGATGAAAGTTGTTTGAATTTAAAATTTAAATATGATAGATGCTTGTCTAAATATAATTATTATTTTTTTACTTAGTTCAAATTGTAATTAAATATAATTGATTTGATATTTTGATTTCAAAGTTTAGTAATTAAATATTTCAAATTTAATTTATCAAATCAATATTAAGTATTTAATTTCTAATTAAAATGTGATACTTCTATTAAGTTAATTTTCTTACCCATTCTTGTATTTTTTTTGCCGTCAAGATAATTAATAAAATTATTTGGATATATTAAGAGGACAAGAGTTGATATATTCTAAATTACTTTTCTCTCTTGTTATTAAAATGAGATTAGTTTGTTTGGATGTTTGGAAAATAGAGATAAATTTGAAATGTTAAATCTTAATTTTTTAAGAAGATAGATAATTTGGGATAAAAATTAAATTTGGATTAAGACAAATAATTTTGTAGGGATTAATAAAATTGAAAAAAAAGAGAAATAAATTAACTTTTGACCACGTGACGACATGCAGACGCTATTTCTAATAGACGGCATAAAATCCTCCGAAGACAAACATCTCAGGCTTGACAATAAATCTATTTAAGACGCTAGCTGCCGATTTGACTGCCAGTTCTGAGCAAATCGAGGAGGCAACTTGAACAACTTCGTCAGAAACGGAAGATTAAAGAAAGCTCAGGATACTGTCCAGAATCAGATTTTTCATTTTCTTCAGGTAAGAATAACCGTAGTAGCAGTATTGAAGGGAGCGGGAAGTGGGTGCAGATTACAGAGGAAAGCCGAGAGGGAGCTGGGGTGATGGCACAACACGATGTGAAGTGCTGCGGGTCGACGTTTTTCTTGTTTCTCGCAGCAATTGTGGGGTTGGTGTTGTTTGCAGGGCTTATGGCTGGGCTCACACTTGGACTTATGTCGCTGGGTCTTGTCGACCTTGAAGTTCTTAGCAAATCTGGACAACCTCAAGATCGCAAACACGCTTGTGTGTATACTCTCTTACTCTCACTAGCTTGTACTCGCGTTGGATGTCTGTGATTTAGTGGTTTTTTGGGTTATGTAGTTTCCTGTTGGATGAGCTTGGAGTTATTGGCTTTGATTTTGTTTGCAAATTGTTGGCTTGCTTGTTTGCACGAGCTAATTAATTGCGTGCATTTGGTTGCTGTCTTACTGTTGAAAGAGATCATCTGTTTCCAAGTCTGGACTATCAACAATTCAAGATAAACCTTTTGGAAGACCCAATGCCAAAAAATTATCTAAATTGAAGGGTATAAGATTATTCAAAGAGATTGAAGATGAGCAGGCAGAGAATCTGAGGTTTTGGTTCACTATATCTGTATATCTACCCTTTCGGGGACTCCAAAATGTTGAACCTATTACAGTTTTTAGTGGTATAATTGCAGGGTCTCTGCGTGCATGTAAGAACAATATAGGAGCATATGATTACTAGTTCTTCAAAAGTTTGTCTTTTTCTTTTTGGGGTGGCCTTGAAGGAATTTTAATGGTGTTTTCCCCCTTCCTCTTTGTTTCGCGGTGGCCCCTTTATGAATAAGGTTAAGCTGAAAACTAATTGGGAAGTAAAATATGTATATGCGTGGCTAATGTTAGCAACTTAAACTTATTTGTTTTGGCAGCTAAAATACTTCCAGTGGTAAAAAATCAACACCTTTTGCTTTGTACACTGTTGATCGGCAACTCTTTAGCAATGGAGGTTTGTGAAACGTTGTTTATTTTAGGAAGCAAATTCTAATTCCTATACCTGGAGCTAACTATTTATACTCTTCTGCTTTTGTATCACAGTCTCTTCCCATATTCGTGGACAAGCTGGTGCCTCCTTGGGCTGCAATTCTTATATCTGTTACTCTCATCCTCATGTTTGGAGAGGTTTCCTCTAATCAGCAAAACTACTAATACTTTTAACTTTTTTCTTGGGCTTAGTTCTTATCTTTTTCCATGATTCTCTTATTCTTACTGCAGATACTACCTCAAGCAATCTGTACGCGCTACGGATTGACTGTTGGGGCGGTAGCGGCTCCACTAGTCCGGCTTCTTCTCTGGATATTCTTCCCCATTTCTTATCCAATCAGTAAGGTAGCCTGAATTAGTTACAGTTATCCCTGGCTGCTTATTGTCTTTATGGATTAATCAAAATAACATAAATCCTAAGCTGATTAATCTTCCTTTTTAATCACCATTTTCGATAGCAAATGGAGGAAAAAATGTAAGAAAATTTTCTACTTATATCCTTGTTTATATCTAAATATCTTCTTTAAAGTACTGTTACTAGGTGCTTGACTGGATGTTGGGGAAGGGACATGCTGCCCTTTTACGTAGAGCAGAGTTAAAAACTTTCGTGGATTTTCATGGGAATGAGGTAACCCTCAAGTTTTTGTGTTTTGCATGCCCATTTTGTTCATATTTAGACATGCAGGGATGCTTCTGTTTTGCCACCGTATGTCTTTACTGTAGGGCAGTGAATTAATTCTTATTACTCTAGTGTGAAGAGCCTCACTTGTCTGGAAGAATAGACATCATCTTCCTCTTAATCTCACAACTCTTAATTTTGTAACTAGGCTGGAAAAGGAGGAGATTTGACACATGATGAGACAACTATAATTGCTGGGGCACTTGAGTTGACAGAGAAGAGAGCAAAAGATGCCATGACTCCCATATCGAAGGCATTTTCTCTTGATCTGGATGGAGCTCTCACTTTGTGGGTTTTATGTCTTGTTTGCTTAATTTAAGTATTTTTACTACTGATTTTTGTGGTCTAACCTAGTCATGCTCTCTCTCAGGGAGACATTGAATGCTATAATGACAATGGGTCATAGTAGAGTTCCTGTTTATTATAAGGATCCTACAAATATAATTGGCCTCATCTTGGTAATCATTTCTTCTTCTTCTCCTCCTCCTCCTCCCCTTCCTCCACTTTATTTAATATATGTGTAGTAGTTTCAGGGCAGAGTTTGTTGGTGATACATATTTTAGGTTTTTCCATTGAAGTGCATTCTTCTCTTTCCTCATTTAGGCACTTGATTTAAGGCAACCTCGTCTATAGTGCTCTTTTCCATTTTAAAATTATCTTCCTTTTCTCCATAATATGCAGGTTAAAAATCTGTTAGCTGTTGACCCAGAAGTTTCAGTTCCTTTGAGGAAAATGATGATCAGAAAAATCCCTCGGTGAGGATAAAGTCTATTCTCCGTAACAACTCCTAATCCCCTTCATCTGCACCTTTCCAGTACGAGCTCTTTTAAGAGTCAGGAAGGCTAATTCTAGTTAGTATTATGAAGTGGTTTTCAGCAAGTTGCCATATGATTAAATAAACTATGTGAAAAATGTCTCTATTGCTTCTTTGCTAGCAGACTTATGGCTTAAGCAATTTATCTTCTCTTAACAACTAATGGACCATTATGACAAGCCAGTATGAAATGGACGGAGATCCTTAGTCCAAAATGTCCGTGTGTCTCTGGTAATCAGTTTTGCATCTAGGTTAATGTGAAGGGATCAATTGACCCCTTAAATGTTGCAAACTCCCTTTACTACCCTAGTGATCCACTGTATTTCCTAATAAAATGTGATTACCCCCCCCCCCCCCCCCCCCCCCGCCCACACACACACCCACCTTCTCTTCAAATAAAAACTTATAAGGTTGATTTGTAATTCGATTCCTATTGAAAAGTGAAGTAATTGCATGTACAGATATTTTAGGAGAAAAAGAGGAGAAATCATGGGAACTGTGTAAGGTAGGGAAAAGTTATGTATGATAGATTATAGGAGAAAAATTAGGATATATGGAAATAACAAGGGAAAAAAAAATATGGCGTCTGGTGAAGGATTGCGAAATACTATTACAAGGAAAAAATATTTTACGATTAAAACAAGCTTTATGTTCATTCCAGGACAAACTCTAATTTTTCAAGAAAAAAAAAAAAAAAAAGGAGAGGGTTGGGGGGAATTCCACCCCCGCCCCCCTTTTTTTTTGAGATGAAATAGAGAAATTATAAAGGGACAAAAAATCTTGCTGTTTTGTATTTTTCTTATCCATTTGAGAGTTTATTTACCTTCTACCTTTTTTTGTTAATCTTGTATTCTATCTTTATATTTTGTGGGATTAAAAAGCAATTTGAAGATTTATTAGCTCTTGCTTCCACCACTGTTGTAACCAAAGGTCATCCTAGATTTTTAGGAGCAATATAAGCCCCTTGGCCTTGGGTTGCTGGATCTGCTAGAGCTGGTGATGTTGTGATCCTATTACATCAGTGTTCTAGAGTTCATATTTTAAAGGAAAGAAAGGTTTTCAAAGGCATCTGAATCATAGTTATTATCTAATTGATGCTGCATAATAACAGCACTGTATCTTCAGATTGTGCAATCTATAGCAGGATGGCTTTTCAACATTACTAAAAAAATAGAAAAATTATTTGTATTCTGCTTCTAGCATATGGTGTCATAATTAACACCATTTTTGGTAACACCTGCTGTTCCATTGATTCCCAGGGTCTCAGAAAACATGCCTCTTTATGATATACTGAATGAATTTCAGAAGGGTCACAGTCACATTGCTGTCGTATATAGAGGTCTGAAAGAGACGGAAAGGATACCAAAGAAACCTAAAGGTGGAAATTTTGTTTGTAGATAGAGCTTGCTATAAATTGTATTAATGATCTTGGCTTATTTTGACACCATTCAGGTTGAGATTCAGTTAGTCATTTTGTCTCTAGTTCCTAGGTGATTTGCATAGTTAAACCAATTTGTATTGCATCTGGAACTTCATCCAGTCTCAAGTTTTTAATTCATGATGGATGTTTTATTGGAAGAAAATAAGCCTCATCTATTCTTTCTCCTTGAGTCTTATCTATAGCAATAATTTAGTTGTTTGGATTGTTTGTAATATTCCATCCGTTTCATATTATTTAGCCTTTTAGCCTCTGTATTTTGTTTCATAATATTTGGCTCTTTACACATTCCCATACATCAATGATTACTGTTTTCTAATATTACCCTTAAGTTTAGTCAAGCTATATTTAATGAAAAGATAAAAAAAATCTCGTAAATGATTACTTATCCTTGTATTTATTATGGATAAATTTGGAAACATTAAAAAAAAAAATTAATGATTTCAGCATTCTTAATCTGTGTGTAGATGGCTAAAAGGTCAAATAATATAAAACGGATGGAGTATTAGGTGGGGTAAGATGTTTATGGTGTCATTTTATCATCAATTTATGTGGTCATTAACTACTTGGTGATTGTTGACATGCGATGTGGGTATATGATTGCAGATA
Source organism: Voacanga thouarsii (assembly GCA_026120185.1). Lineage (NCBI taxonomy): Eukaryota > Viridiplantae > Streptophyta > Magnoliopsida > Gentianales > Apocynaceae > Voacanga > Voacanga thouarsii. The sequence goes on along the minus strand of JANUWF010001636.1, from coordinate 1,657,190 downwards.
ACACTGTGAATGAATCTGATATCAACACAAGCAAGGGAGACAGAGACAAAGTGGTTAAGAAAAGTCCGCCCACTACTCCTGCTTTCAAGAAGAGACATAGAGGTTGTTCATTTTGCATTTTGGATTTGGAGAATACTCCAATCCCTGAGTTCCCACCTAATCAAGTCGTGCTTGGTGTGATTACCATGGAAGATGTCATTGAGGAGCTTCTCCAGGTACCCTTATTGAAGCTGTACTAGATTGTCTATTTCTATTTTCATATTAGATTGTCTATTTCTGTTTTCATACTAGATTGTCTATTTCCATTTTCAGATAATCTTTCAGTTTCATTTTTTGATAGTCAAAAGCAGAACTGACATTTCAGTTCTTGTCACAATGAACCTTGGAGTGCTTAAAAACCTGCTGTTTGGTTTCTTAGTACTATGCTTATCAGTCTGTTGATTAACTAGTGCAGTTCTTGACATCTTGCTTAATATGTATGCCATCACTTTTTCGCTTGTTTTTCAGGAGGAGATACTGGATGAAACTGATGAGTATGTGAACATCCACAACAAGTAAGCTCATCGCTTCTTTAATTTGTTTATTATTTTCTTCAAAAGGTAAGTCTTCAGAAAATTTAGCAAAGTCTCAATGACTTTGTCAAAAATTAGGGCTTTTTTTTTTTGGGCCCATGCAAAAGCCTTTACACTGATGCTTCTGGCCTCTCTAACACACCAGGATTTGGGGTGCATTGCTGTTGCACATGATTAGCAGTATATTCATACCTCAGAAAAACTCTGAACTTGAAGCAAAATCTAATAGAATTGCCCTTTGGGCTGCCGTCAGATGCTTCCTTTTAATTAAATGATGATTTGATGGACCATCACAAGGACTCTTCTTTTTTATGTACATGTAAGAACTCAAAAATGTTAACAAATAGGCAGCGACTATAACTGGGGATATTTTCTTCATCTTCATGCAGGATAAAGATTAACATGAATGCTTCACATGAAAAACTTCCTATTCCAAGTCCTGCAGAGTCTTCCCGTGCACTTTCTGCCTCCTGAAGTTACAGGAACTCAGCACGTTCAGTCGGTCTCTACATTAGCAGCTCTGCAAACCATATGAAGTTCTCTAATGCGAAGAATTAGAGAACTTGATCTGGCAGCTCTGCAAACCAGTACTCATACAGGGAATTGGATCAAGCCGCACCTTACTGTTTTTTCTTCAATCTTGTTGGTTGCACTTCTGTTTATATGGGAAAACAACATACTATTTGCCAAGTTTCAGAGCGATAACAGGTGTATCATACCGTAGTAAAATGTAGCAAAAACTTTCTTGATTAGAGGACATTGCAATATGATCATCATATTTAGGGGGGAAAAAAACAAATCAAGATGTCTACAATAATTGTGAATGCTTAATAGTCTAAAATTCCATAATTCCCAGCAGACATCAACAGTTAGATTTCTCCTCTTGTATTGAATGTTACTAGATTTTTGAAATGAAATACTCTATGTTGGACATGATTGACATTGCCGGTTTATCTGGGGGAGTCGCTGTTCCACAAGTAGCTGGTACTGAACTCTAAGAAAAAGACGGTAGTAAATACTTATTGTAATACTGTATTTAACTGCTCTAGCTTTAAGCAGACCAGTTATCCGTTTTGTAGTATCACAGCTCTCTACCAGATGTTACAACTGTGAAATGTAGAATCTAGATAGCAATGGGATAAATTGGAGTGCGTGAATGGGTGGTTGGTCTATGGAATCCGGCCATTTAAAGTATATGAACGATTTTGATATATTTAAGAAGGATTCGTTTTGCAGTGTATAAATAATGATAAAAAAATAAGTTTATAGATAATAATATTTTTGTGAAGTCACATTTGTATTGCATACATTTCTTTATGTTATTCAAAAAGATGGTTTATATATTTTTTATTAATTTATTTTATGTATAATATTATATAATGAACTAATTTGATATATGTTACACAAAATTATTAAATATAGATAAAAAGTTAAAATACATATAGCGGGTGGACTTGATAAGAGAGCATTCCTGGGGGGCCAAAAACATTTGATTGAACAAACGATTGTGTACTCACATGGTCAATGTCCATACGCCGTCCCTCAGATACCTCGGCTGACGGGTGTAATCTCAACAGATCATAAAATGTAAGAAAGTAGACCCTTTTTATGGCTTGGCTTGCTTTGTAATTGTACTGGTTGATCTTACACTTCACTGCTCCAGGAGCAGGACCAGCTCAGCCTCCTTTCATTTCTTTGAGTCTACTTATAAATCATCCTTTCCTAATTGACCTTTTTACAGTTGAAATTTCACTGTCTTCCCGGTACTCCACTACCAAGAAATATTCAACTCGCAAACTAGCCCTTAGTGCTTTTTTGGTTTCTTCCTGGCTTGTATATTTTCTTTCTTTTTAATTTCATGCTGCTTTTATGATTTTTGTGGGATGCAATTCTTGGTTTTAAAGAGACAAGGATAGATGGCAATTGCAAGATTTGGTCGCATAGCAAAACGCTCGTATAAGTCATATGGGTTCTGTGTGAAGTTGACTGCGGTGGTGATCTTGGGTCTCTGTTTTGTTTTAGTTTGGTCTGTATTTTCGTCTTCTTCATTTTCGGTGACCACTCAAAGGGAAACTTTTGATGATATTGCAGAACCCGTATCGACAAATGGAAAGACTATTAATTTCGGGGCTCATTCCAATAAGAAAGGGCTCAAGAACAGTCAAGAAAGTAAAGAGGAAAAGAGAACGCATAGTCTGGAAGGAAAAGAGAAGAGCAGAATTAGTGGGTCTGTACCTTTGAAATCTGGGAATGGGCACAAAATTCATAAAGAAGCTACAAAAGTGAAGAAACGAGGAGGTAATTCGAAGCCTCCCAGAGAGGTTGATGGAGACAAAATTCAAGAAACCGAGAGATCTGAGGATGAAGATTTGCAGGAAGAAAATCAAGAAGAGGATGTGAATAGCAAAGAAGAGGAGACTGTGGACGGTGAGGCCAATTCGAATGAGGAGGCAGAGGGGGGTTCTGATTTGGGTAATGCGGTTGACTTGGATCAGGTTGCAGTAGAGAAGCTAGAAGATGACAATGGGAAGTCTGGAACTTCTAAGAAGAACAAAAAGAAATTGGGTCCATTATTCGATCCCAAAGCACATTATACTTGGAAATTGTGCAGCTCAAGGAGCAAGCATAATTACATGCCCTGTGTAGACATTGAAACCGCCTCTGGAAGACTGCGCACTTATCGGCATCACGAGAGAAGTTGTCCTAAAACCCCTCTTATGTGTCTCGTTCCACTTCCTCATGATGGTTATGAGACTCCAGTAAGGTGGCCAGAGAGCAAAGAGAAGGTACGTTACTCCAGTTTTTTGTGGCTAAGAGTGGATTGATTCTTTCTTATTGTAATTATATACTGCTTGCAGATATTTTATAAGAATGTAGCACATCCAAAGCTGGCTGCATTCATCAAGACACAAAAATGGGTGGTGGACGCTGGAGAATATCTTACTTTCCCACAAAACGAAACAGTATCGAAGGGTGGAATTCAACACTACTTGGAATCCGTTGAAGAGGTGAGTCACTGAAACTGGCTCTTGTAAGTAAGCTATTCTTCTATTCTGTAGGTCTCTTGGTTGTAGATGTAATGAGCTTTTCTGGGAGGCGTGCCTCATTTTAAAAGGAAACCTGTGGATGCTTTATGTATCTTGATCTTTTGTCTGTTGCTATGCAATTTGAGAAGACAATTTCATCCAAATGCAAGACCCCATAACTTCATCACGAACTCTAGCAATCTGTTAAACTAACCAAATGCTCTTGAAAAGCTGTTCATTTTGAATATACCACAAATTTCTGTCTTGCATCATCAAAATATCTGACAGTCAGAATTATCAATTCCTGCTGCTTTTTCCAAGTCAATATTGGTATTATGTGATTACAAGAGCTACTATTAGTATGCAAATTCATTTTTATCCTCTTGCGAAATGTACTAATATAAGGAAATTCACGTGAAACTGAATTTGGTGGATTATCTAGATGGTTCCAGATATTGAATGGGGAACGAATGTTCGTGTGGTACTAGACATTGGATGCACAGATTCAAGTCTTGTGGCTGCTCTTCTTGAGAAAAATGTTTTGGCACTTACCCTTGGTCTGAAAGATGACTCAGTGGACCTAGCACAGCTTGCCCTTGAACGTGGTTTCCCTGCAGTAATTAGTCCATTTGCCTTGCGGCGGCTTCCTTTTCCTAGTGGTGTTTTTGATGCAATTCATTGTGGGGAATGCAGCATATCTTGGCATTCTAATGGTTTGTTCTCTCTTATCATTCTTCTGCTTCTTGATTTACTACATTTTGTTTCCCACTAGCAGTTATTTCCAGGGCTTTAATTTCTTGCATTTTCAGGAGGTAGGCTTCTTCTAGAGATGAACAGAATTTTGAGGCCTGGAGGATATTTCATATTGTCTAGTAAACATGTCAGTATTGAAAGTGAAGAAGGTTTGTTCTTATTTCCTTTTAGGAACTTTACTTTCCATGGCTGTTTATACAAATGTCATTGGTCTCTGTTAAGTGGGGCAATTCTTCTCAAGATTTCCCACTTTGCTTATATTTGTTCATACACCACTGTACATTGGGAGGATAGGCAGGATCCTCTTAATAGCTTTACTTTAATGGACTTCCCTTGTTATGGAGTTTTCCCCTGTCTTCTGTACCTTTCTGGTGTGTAGACAAAATCTGGAACTAGTTATTTCTGGGAGCAAGGTTGTTTGACACAGTCAAGTAAATTTCTCCTCCATCCTTAGCTGCTAGACTCACAATCTCGCAAACTTTTTTCTTAGCCTCTTAGGAATGAGGATGCAGAAACAGCCTCCCTGTGTGGGTTTAACATCTGCTCACATTTGGTGTTTGCTAGATGCAGACGATAGATTAATATATCTTCCACTTATCAGCATGATCCTAGATTGAGGTTACACATCTAGATTTTGGTAAGCAAGCAGATTTATTACCTTGGCTTGTGCCAGAAATTTTCCCTTATCTACCACTATGCTTGGATGTGTAATCCCTCTTCCTGTCATGAAGTTACTTTGGCATGTCATGTCTTGAAGAAATTCTTCTTGTGAAATAATATCTTATTGATTCCATTATGTCCGATTTCCAGCTATGTCCAAACTGACAGCATCTATTTGTTGGAATATCCTGGCTGATAAAAGCGATGAAGTCAGCGATATAGGTGTCAAGGTATATCAAAAGCCAGAATCAAATGAAATATATAAATTGAGAAGAAAAAAGGTTCCTCCTTTATGCAAGCAAAATGATAATCCAGATGCTGCATGGTAAGAAGTGAGAAGTTCGTTTTAGAGTCTCTTTCTTATTTTTATGTTCTTTTTAGAAGATATCTTTCCCTGCTATGGAACCTTTGGTTACATTTTGATTATTTGTTCTTGCACACACTTGTACATGCCATCATTCAGTGTGTTAGCAAGAGTTATTCTTGTTTCAGAAAGTACTCTACTCCCTAGGTGTTTAACTTCAGAACTCATATCACTTTCATCTCTTGAATTTGTATGTTTCAGGTGTCATTTCTGACCCTTGTGTCCTCATGTTCCTAATTAGCTAGTTACTATGCTGGTAAAACAAAGCTGTGTTGAGCATTACTTGTCTTTCTGGCTTTTAAAGTGCCTGTGAAAATATTAGTTTGTTGTTTTGGATTTGAATAAGCTGGAAGCCATTATAAGAGTCATCAATTCAAGTGCATCAATTGCATAATAACAGCAAGAAAATTACTTGGAGCTCTCACAATGTGCATTGGGCTCTAATCAACAGTCTCTTATCCTGTCCTGAATGGATTAGCTTTATTTCTTGATAAATAAATGCCTCACACTCCTTAAAAAAAATTGGATTCAGTGTCATATTACTGATTGATCAAAGTGACATTTGGTGAGAACAGCATTGCAGGCACAAAATAAGAAGCTTTCAATATCCATGCTAAAAAGGATATGTCTGATATTGGAGTCTTGAAACAATCCTGTTAATATGAATATTGGGAAAAAATGACCGTTTCTTGTTTTTATCCATCTCATTCCTGCACATGTTGATAGGTATGTTCCATTGAAGACTTGCTTGCATGCCATTCCTTCTGACATTGAACAACGTGGGACTGAGTGGCCAGAGGAATGGCCAAAGAGGCTTGAAACATTTCCTGACTGGATGAATAATAGAGAGAAATTGATTGCTGAGAGTGAGCACTGGAAATCTGTTGTAAACAATTCCTATTTAACTGGCCTGGGCATTGACTGGTCAAATATTCGCAATGCAATGGACATGAAAGCCATCCATGGGGGGTATGCAGATTATGTCTCTAATTAAGATTTTTCCTCTTTATAGTTGAACTTCCCAACCATTTTGTCTGAGTGATAATGTTCTGGATACTTCAGCCTTCATTTAGACCAAAATTATTCTGATATCTATTCTTTTTCCCCCTGGGCAACCTCTGATATTAATTTATCATATTTGCAGGTTCGCAGCTGCCCTTTCACATCAAAAGGTCTGGGTTATGAACGTAGTCCCTGTTCATGCACCTGATACACTTCCCATAATCTTTGAACGTGGGCTTTTTGGCATGTATCATGACTGGTGTGAATCTTTTGGAACTTATCCAAGATCATATGACCTCCTGCATGCTGATCATCTCTTCTCAAGACTAAAAAACAGGTTGAAGTGATTGTTTTTCTGCTATTCCTGCCTTATTATCCATAATTGATCCCCCCCCCCCCCCTGCTCTCTCTTCTCTTCTTTCTTTTCCCTTCTTTTTTGCAAGTCATTTTTTTTTCTCATGCCGTTTATTCCTTAGATACAATAACCTAGAGACTAAGTTGTTGGCCTAGTCCCACTCACCCATATAGAGCATCTCCTCGTTTATGTCATAGATGTTCGATAGCTGTATAATCTCTATATAGCTTGGCAATGTATATCTGGCGTGTTTAGATATCTAACTAAATTGCTTGGATCTCATTTTCCATTTATTGTATGTTCCGGCAGTGAATGCATTTAAGTGCTTAATTGAAAATTTCCATTTAATATTTGATTCTTTTTAAAGTTCATTCCCTTTTAGGAAAGTCTCTAATTAGTGTATGATAAAATCCTCCTCTTTGTACAGATGCAGCTTCTAAGTTCATGGATTGGTTTTATTAGAAATCTTTGCCATTACATCCAAGTGAATTTAGTGGCCACTTTGAGCAACAGACTTCAGAAGAACTAACCAAAATGTGTGCCAGGAATTATTTAATGACATTGGATGGCAGTTTTTTTCAAAAAAAATTCTCAATCCAATTGGACAAAATTTCTATCCAAGTGATCCTTGAGAATTGTCATCTATTTACAAAACATTACATTCTCTCTTTTTGGCCTCACGTATATATATATATATTTTTTAAATTCAAATTCCTTCTCAACACAAACAAACTTTCGCATAAAAGTTGCAATCCAAGTACACCCATGACAAAGCATTTAGTATCTCTTTGTACGTTTTTGTGGATGCATAATCTTCCATTAAAACCTTTAATATTAAAGGCCTGTGGCACTTCACAGTTACTTCTTATGCTTTATAGATGCTTTTCAACAGCTGCCTGTTTCTCCCCTTTGATCCAAGGAAGTTTTCTAAAGTATACCATAGAAGCTGCAATCTTCTTTTGCATTGTTATCATGTCTTCTCACAACTGTTGGCTATGCTTTGCTGCTTTCTACTAATTTAACAGGGGAAAAAGAAGAAAGACATGTACATTGTCTGTATAGTGCATAACGTGCCTAGAAAATTAACTCATGATTTCTGTTCTTTCTCCCCCAAATTTAGAAGCATCAACTTCTCTCCCAGTCGATGCTCCTGATTTCCAAAAAACTTTGTGTTATGCAGTTGTAAGCAACCGATCGTTATTGTTGTTGAGATGGACCGAATTTTAAGACCTGGTGGTTGGGCAATCATCCGCGATAAGGTAGAGATTCTTGACCCCCTTGAAGGAATATTAAGAAGCTTGCACTGGGAGATTCATCTCACTTTTGCTCGGGAGAGGGAGGGTATTCTTTGTGCACAAAAGACCAAATGGAGACCCTAAGGATGAGCATCACATATACCATTTCACAAGCCAAAAGGATGAGTAGATGTTGTTGAAACACTTGTATAACAGGGAAGCTTTGATGCTTTCAATCAATTTTTGGATACACATACATCATGTAACAAAATCAACTCTCCTTTTTCTTCCCTTTTCCTTTGGGAGGGACATACTTCAAGGTAGCAGTTTCTCCTCCTTGTACCATTGAATACATTGTAGGACAAACACTGTGAAGTAATGTCACTAGTTTGTACTCCTTTTAGGTCATTTTTCCATTTTTTTTCCTTTTTATGAAATCATCTGTGTGGATTCAGAATTTGTCTATATTTTTGCATGGAGATGTAGTGAGATTGTCGGATCTCACCAAAACATCCGTCCACAAATATATCTAATATACCAGCTATCATTAGTTTTATATATTAATACGATGCGATGAACATATAAATTAAATATAAAATTTTGTTCTTGTTATAAAATTAGGGTAGTGTTAGAATAAAATTTACACACTACACACTAAGAAAATTCTAACTATTCTTTGCACAAGAATTTCTCTTCAAACTTCTCTCTTTCTTTCTCTCACAATTCTTTCTCTAATCTTTCTTTCACAAAATAATGGTGTATTACAAGCTTAGAGAATAGCTCTATTTATAGAGCTCTAATTAGTGGATTACATCATGGTATACATCATCTTCCACTAATCTTAATTAGTGGTGTCTCCACTAAATGGTGGACATCCATAAAAATCTTCTATAATAATTCACATAAATCCATAATTAGTGGAGCCTCCACTAATTAATAAAGATTCCAATAATTCATAACACTCCTTGGATGTCAATCCATTACATAAAGAATAACATCATTTTTATGTTGTTTTGGTTCTCCCCCTAATTTAGGGAATAATGATTCATCAAAATGACAATCAGCAAATCTTGCTGTGAATACATCTCCTGTCAGGGGTTCAACATACCTGATAATAGAGGGAGAATCATATCCAACGTATATCCCCTTTCTTTTTTGAGGACCCATTTTTGTACGTTGGTTTGGTGCAATTGGAATATATACAGCACACCCAAAAATTCTTAAATGAGCAATATTTGGTTCTGACCCAAAAGCCAATTGCAAATGAGAGAATTTATGATAACTAGTTGGTTTTATACGTACAAGTATTGCAGCATGTAGAATAGCATGTCCCCAGGCAGATGTTGGGAGATTTGTTTTCATTAATAATGGTCTAGCAATTAATTGTAATTGTTTAATCAAAGATTCAGCAAGACCATTTTGTGTGTGAACATGAGCTACAGGATGTTCAACATTAATCCCAATTGACGTGCAATATGCATCAAAAGCATGTGATGAAAATTCACCAGCATTATCCAAACGGATATTTTTAATGTGATGGTCCGGAAATTGTGCTCGTAATTTAATTATTTGAGCAAGTAATCTCGCAAACGCCAAGTTGCGAGTAGATAATAAACATACATGTGACCATCGGGATGATGCATCAATTAAGACCATAAAATATTTGAACGGTTCACATGGTGGATCAATAGGTCCACAAATATCTCCGTGAATCCGTTTGAGAAATTTAGGACTTTCAGCTCCTACTTTTACTGGTGATGGTTTAACAATTAATTTTCCTAGGGAACATGCAGTATATGCGAATTTTTCTGATGTTAATATCCTTTTATTTTTTAAAGGATGACCATATGTATTCTCAATGATTCTTTTCATTATGGTAGATCCCGAATGACCCAACCGGTCATGCCAAATGCTAAAAGTAATAGGATCAGTAAACTTCTGGTTTACTAGATGATGAATTTCAATTGTACGTATTTTTACAAAATATAGACCAATAGAAAAAGACGGTAATTTTTCTAATACCGATTTCTTACCCAAATGCATTTGAGTAATAAAAAGATGCTCAATCCCATTTTCCTCATTTGTTTCAACATGATACCCATTTCTGCGGATATCTTTAAAACTCAATAAATTTCTTTTGGATTTTGAGGAAAATAGTGCCTTATCAATAATAATTGTTGTTCCTTTAGGCAATAATATACTAGCTCTTCCGGAGCCCTTAATTACATTTGCACTACCGTTTATCGTATAAATATTTATTTCTCCCATTTTGAGATCAGAAAAATATTTCTCATTTTTTAGTATGGTGTGCGTAGTTCCACTATCAATAATACATACATCATCATTAACAACAGCCATCTGAACACAAATATATATATGTAAACGTAAATATTATTAGAATAAAATGAAAATAAAAATACAAAAATATCAGGGTGAGGCTTTAGTTCTTCTGGACACTGCCATCACCAATTAAATGGTCTATCCTACCGTTTGAGTGTTCAAAAAAATCCGATACATCCATATGGGTAATATTGATATTAAAATCTTCAGGATCAATATCATCATCCTCAGCATTATTTATTGGATGTTGAGAAAAATTTGCTTCCACATTTTTATTTTTCAATGAAGCTTGATACAATTCAATTAAATGCTTAACCGTACGACAGTTTCGTGACTAATGACATTTCATGCCACATCTATAACATATATCCTCATGCTTTTCTTCAATTTCTTTTTCTTTTCCCTTATGATCTTTTCTGTTCCACTTCAGGTGGTCAGTGTTTCTCACAATTTGATTATAATTGTGATAAGGGAAATATCGAGTGTGTCTACGACCATAACCACGACCACGGTCACGGCCATGGCCACGACCACGACTATAACGATGGCTTCACTGGAGCCAACGACGATTCACTTCGGGAGTCGTTGTTGAGCCGATTGATCCGGTTTCATGATTTCTCAATAATAACTCATTATTTTTCTCTATAATGAGGAGGACAGTAATTAAATCTGTAAATTTTGTATACCCCTTTTCTCGATATTGTTGCTGCAGGATAATATTCGAGGCATGAAAGGTGGAGAATGTCTTCTCCAACATATCTTCATCAGTCATTTTTTCTTCGCATAATTTTAATTGGGATGTGATTTTATACATTGCGGAGCTATATTCATTCACGGTTTTAAAATCTTGCAACCTCAGGTGCAACCATTCATACCGTGCGATGAGGTAGTACGACCATCTTCGAGTGGTCAAATCTTTCTTTTAAATTTACCCACGAGCCATATAGATCTTTTTCGGTAAGATATTCCATTTTCAAATTTTCATCGAGATGACGACGAATAAAAATCAAAGCTTTAGCCTTGTGTTGTGCGAGATGCACTATTATTTGCTTGAATAGTTTCACTAAGGCCTTCGACATTTAGATGCATTTCGCATCGAGAATCCATGACATATAATTTTTTCCGAAATATCAAGGACTACAAATTCGAGTTTAGCGACGTTAGCCATAGATATCAATAAATGCGTACTGCTTCTTCGGCTTTGGTAACGGCAGAAACTCGTGCTTAGTCTTCTGGCTTTTGTACCGGTAGAGACTCGTGCTGATAACGTGTTATAAAATTAGGGTAGTGTTAGAATAAAATCTACACACTACACACTAAGAAAATTCTAACTATTCTTTGCACAAGAATTTCTCTTCAAACTTCTCTATTTCTTTCTCTCACAATTCTTTCTCTAATCTTTCTTTCACAAAATAATGATGTATTACAAGTTTAGAGAATAGCTCTATTTATAAAGCTCTAATTAGTGGATTACATCATGGCATACATCATCTTCCACTAATCTTAATTAGTGGTGTCTCCACTAAATGGTGGATATCCATAAAAATCTTCTATAATAATTCACATAAATCCATAATTAGTGGAGCCTCCATTAATTAATAAAGATTCCAATAATTCATAACAGTTCTAGTAATAATAAGTATTAATATGATAAGTTAAGTTAAAATTTAATTAATAAATTTTTTTAATAAAATAATTATTATTCATCACAATTGTCTTGTTGCACTATTGGAGGACAGCAGAATATATATATATATTGCAAACCAAACTCTGCATTTGGCTGCCATCCTAGTTTGAGTTTGAACAGCAGACAGGAATCCAGTTCATTTCAACCATGTAAAAAGCAATCAGCTCTCCTTCTTCTTCCTTTTCTCAAGTCTAGGATCTTCTTAGTTTACACCATGTTCTCGTCTCTCTCTGCAACTCGCCTCACCCTCCTTACTCTCCTTTCCGCCACCACCCTCTATCTAGTTTGTAAATCCCACCGCCGCCTCCTACGACCTTTCAGAGCCCTGCAATTTCTTAAAAAACTAAACTCTAATACTAAAGGTAAAGTTTTTTTCATCTCCGAAAGTGGCACTTCCAAAACCCTAGCTCAGCGCCTCCACGTTCTGTTAACCGTCAATGATCTTTCGTTTGACCTTGTTGACCCGAAAGATTATGAACCCGAGGACCTCTGTAAAGAGACTTTAGTTTTAGTGATAGCTTCGACTTGGGAAAACGGGGAGCCTCCGAAAAATGGAAGCTTTTTGGTAAATTGGGTGAATGAAAGTGCTGAAGATTTCCGGGTCGGTGCGGCATTGTTGAGTAAGTGTAAATTTGCAGTTTTTGGAGTTGGGAGTAGGGTTTACGGGGACACCTTTAACGCCGTGGCAAAGTGCTTCTCAAAGAAGTTGAGGAAGCTTGGGGCGAAGGAAATTTTGGATGTGTACGAGGGGGATGTGGATGAAGGGAATTTAGATGAGGTCTTTGATAAATGGAGTCAAGAGGTGGTTGGTGTCTTGAAGGCCGATTTGGGGGAAAATGGTAGGAATTTTGAGGATTTGGGTGCCGCTGTTGGTGAGTTGAGTGACTGGGAAGAATATGATGAGGAGGAAGAGGCGGGCAATGGTGGTGAGTCGGAGATTGTTGATCTTGAGGATATTGCTGGAAAAGCACCCTCAAGGAGCAAACTAATGACAGGGGCCAAAAGTAATGGACAATTGAATGGCGAGATGGCGAATGGAGAGAAAGATATGGTTACTCCTGTGATCAGGGCGAATTTGGAGAAGCAGGTAATTAATGTTGTTACTATGATGATACTATATGTATGCAAATTATGCAATGTCTTGGAATTTAAGATGGAAATTTGCAATACATATAGTTTAGAAAAGTTTGGCATATGGGCATAGAAAATTTTTAAAATTTTCTATATTTTACATTCGCTGGGGACAGTCAATTGTTAAAATTTTGTAGAATAACCATGTGTTTCGGGATGTTCTTCGTCTCCTGATAGTTGATTGATTCCACCCCCCCCCCTTCTCCTGAGAACATGATGATCCTGCTTGTTACCTTTCCTTTTCCATTACAATGGTTTGCACATGAAACCTCTTCTAATACTGTTGAAAATGATTTTCATTCTCTGTTGTATTCTATGTTTCATAGTGTTTGTTTCTCATACCGATAAAACTAGAAACTTTGCAGGGCTATAAAATTATTGGTTCGCACAGTGGAGTTAAACTTTGTAGATGGACGAAGTCGCAACTCAGAGGGCGTGGAGGATGTTATAAGCACTCATTTTATGGAATCGAGAGTCACAGGTTTTCTTTCTAACTTGTCATGCTATATTTTACTTCTGCAATTGATTTGAGAGTTGCAGATAATGTAAAATGATATTTTTCTCTTTGAGGTAGACCTTAGTTTGCACAGTTATTTGATGAATATTTGTGTTACCATCTATTTGTCTCATTCCTTGTGTATATATACATGCACATAAAGCTGGTCAGGTGCATGTTTCTTTGGTTCAAGAGGTTAGCCTAAGATGGATTTACAAGTACCCCCACCCCCCCGCACACCCAAAAAAAAAAATAATAATAATAATAATAATATGTTTGAACAATTCTTTTAACTCTTCATTGTTGTTGGGATGTAAGTGAGATAAGAAATGCATGGAGCTCTAAGTTTCCTTTCCCATGCTGCCCCCAACATAATAATTTCTAACTAAAGATAACTTTGAAACCAATCTCTTTAGAGAATTCATTAGTTCAGGAACAGACAGTCTGTAGATAACATGTATCTTTAGGTGTTTGCAAGTCCAAGATTTTTGAATTAGTTTGCCATTCATGCAAACTAATGTAGATTTTCTTTTCAATGTTTAGATGCATGGAGGCAACTCCAAGCTTGGCATGTGCAAATAAATGCGTCTTCTGTTGGAGGCATCACACTAATCCGGTGGGTAAAAACTGGCGGTGGAAGATGGATGATCCTATAGAGATAGTGGATACAGCTATTGACTTGCATACAAAAATGATTAGGCAGATGAAAGGAGTTCCTGGTAAGTTTTTGGGGTTCTCTCTGCTGTTGTTCCTTCTGAACTTTGCCTAATTCTTTTGCATGAAAATCAACAGTTAAACACCTGAATGTTAGGTTTTATGTGTCAAATGATATTTTGTGGAGCAAAGAGTCTGATGAGTCATCAAAATCTTGTCTAGAAAATTTACAGTTTATGTACCATTATCCGGGCATATATACTTGGGACTAGCAATTCAATTAATATGCTGTCTACACTCATGTAGGTGTTAAAATGGAGCGCCTATCCGAGGGTCTTGCTCCCAGGCATTGTGCGTTGTCACTTGTTGGTGAACCCATCATGTATCCAGAGATCAACTCACTGATAGATGAGCTCCACCGAAGGAGGATTTCCACTTTTCTTGTAACAAATGCACAGTTTCCTGAGAAGATCATGCTGCTGAAGCCTCTTACACAGGTACGTCTGTTTATTTCTCTCCAGGGTTGATACTAGGATCTTCTCGGACCTCTTCTAAAGTTTCTTATATAGGATCTAACTCACTTTAGCTAATGGTTGTGCAGTTGTATGTTAGTGTTGATGCTGCTACCAAGGACAGCTTGAAAGCAATTGATAGGCCACTATTTGGAGACTTTTGGGAACGGTTTGTTGTAAGAGTTTATCCTACTACAGAAATCTTTATTTAAATTGTCTGTGCAGTGTTCACCTTGCTTCAACCTTGAAATACGTTGAGGATGAGAGTTCCTCAATACCTTGCATCAGTTAGACGACATTTTGTCAGTTCTGGAAACTGGAAAGCATAACCTCCTCAGTCATCCAATAATCTTTTGAGATGATTTTTCCATTTCTGGGCATTTTTGTGTTGTGTGGCATGGATAGGAGTTGTGTTATGACCTTCATGATACTGTTAAATCAGTCTTTTTCTCCCCCATTTGTAGTCATCGCATATTTTGATGTACTTCTTGCCTTTGCATGTCTAGTTTTATAGTAATTTCTGAGTGCTAATTGTTTATCTTTCTCATTTGCTGACTGCTTCTTCAGAATGCAAAAACTCCTGATTTAAATTTGCAACAATTTCACTTAATTGTAAATTGTGAGAAATTTGGGAAGATTATAGTGTTTCTTCTCCTATGTCCTTGCAGTTGTGTTTTGGGATGCGTAGCTTTATTTTATGTTGTCATGGGCATCTCTACTAACAGTTATCCCTGCGGGTCCCTCTCCCTCTCCTTCTCTCCTCTTTTCAGGATTCTTTGAAAGCTCTCAAAGATAAGCAGCAACGGACTGTCTATCGGTTAACACTTGTCAAAGGGTGGAATATAGAGGATTTAGATGCCTACTCTAGCCTCTTTGCCATCGGCAATCCTGACTTTATTGAAATTAAAGGCGTTACATATTGTGGATCGTGAGTTCCCTATCTGGTTTTTCTTTTCTTTCCCTCCCTCTCAGAGCCAAACTCTCTTTCTGGACACTTTCTTTGTTTTGGTCATTTCATACTGTAGTATTGAGATGACAAACGGGAGGGAACGTTTTTAACAGGTCTGCTACATCAAAGTTGACAATGGAGAATGTGCCCTGGCATTCAGATGTGAAATCGTTTTCCGAGGCCTTGGCTCAAAGAAGCAATGGACAGTATGAGGTTGCCTGTGAGCATGTGCATTCATGCTGTGTGCTATTGGCCAAAGTTGAGAAATTTAAGGTTAATGGTCAATGGTTCACATGGATAGACTATGAGAAGTTCCATGACTTGGTGTGTATCCTTCCCATTCTATAGTTCTTCTTGTTATAGCTTTCAGATATCTTTAGATGAATGATATTGTGTTCGTTCTTGAACAATTCAGGTGGCTTCTGGAAAACCGTTCACTAGCAAGGATTACATGGCCCCTACACCATCTTGGGCAGTATATGGCGCAGAGGAGGGTGGCTTTGATCCTGGGCAAACTCGTTATAAAAAAGAACGGCATCACAAATCAAGCCGCTAAGCAGGCATGTATTGTGTTGGTTTTGGTTAGTAGTAGTTGTTATTAAGATGACTATAGTGGCCCACGTTTTTTGTCTGTTAAATGAGAGGTGATGTAGTATTTTGGTTGAATAGTTCTGCAATAGGCAATAGCGACAAACACAAAGAAAGGTCGGAGCAAAATTTTTACTTCACAAGCCCATTTATTAAATACAAAATGGTTGATCCAAGTGCTTGCTCACCGAGGTCCCGTTGACTTGTGATGGGATTCTTTTGTCCCTTCCATTTTTTTTTTCCATTTTCCTCCTGCCTCTATTGGTATTGTGTTCTTTTCATTTTCTTCTGTCCCTTATCTCTTTTCAAGATTCACTCTCAAACAGCAAAACTCCATAACCGGGCCAACCTCCTCCCACCCCCCCAACCCAAAAAAAAAAAAGGAAAAAGAGGTTTGTCCTGAGTAGGGTTTCACTATTGAGATGTAAAGGCCAAAACAATGCAGTGTCTGCTGCACAGAATACTCTTTGATCGCCGCAGTAGCCTCCCTAGGGCCCCAGAGGGATCCTGATTCTGGATTTGAAAGAAAGGGATGTATCGGCTATCTTAGAAGACAGTCGGCGGAGTGCTGCCCCCACGCGCACCTTTGAATTGGATTATTTGGAGGGTCGCACACCATTAGGCCCCTAATCCTCACTTTTCCTCCCTATTTTGCCACTGTTCTCTCCAGTTTCTTCGTCCCATTCGTTGCTTTGGGCAAAAGAGATATGGTACTTCATGTTGCCTTCGATAATAAATTTTTTTTATTGGGGCTTTCACCCAAAAAAGGAGAGAAAGATAGCGATAATGGCCATTGTTTGAAAATTCGAATTGAAGAAACCAATGAAATGAAGATCAGGTGAACATTAATTGGTAACAAAGAAGACTACACCCAGTACTATATTCTTACGTAGTATGATCATTTTTGTTCTCAAATCTTAGTTGCCTGTCTCGGAATGCTTTTGAATAAGCACGTACTTCTTGATCACCAAGCATAAAACATCGGAAAAACCTGGCTCGTATCAGCGTTTTTGTAATCATTCGTTGTAGACTTCACAAACGTGAAATTGAAGTCCTTTCATGCCCATGATTTTGAAGAACTTGCCCAAGCCCCTTAAAGATAGTAGTCATCGCTAGCTGCTACACTGATTGGCATATTGAATAGTGTTACTAAAAAGTGTCCTTCTAATGTGAAATTTTTGCTCAAATTACTTTGGGATAGCTAAAGATTGTCTACTTTTTGTTCCCGACCATGGCGAGGGGATAAAACCAGAACCAGTAAAACTTAGACGAGGGAAAAAGAAAACAAGTGAAAAGGAATAAAACGGACTATTGTGTACACTCCCCCAGCCCCCGCCTCCCCCCCCGCCACCCCCTTAATTGGATGCATTTAGCACGCTCACCCCCACAAAAAAAACACAGAAGAGGTTATCATTCGTCTTGCAATCTTTTTCTAAACTCTGAATTTCACTCAAAAACAAAATAGCAAAGAGGGTTGCAACTTTCTAACTTTTTTATCCATTTCCAGACCCTGGATTATGATCAGCTGCTCTTTCTTGGCTTGCTTTTTCGCCTGGCTCTGCTTCTCGGAGGCTGCTTCCTTGTTTCCTTCGTTTCAGATGATGCACCAGCACCAGCACCAGCACCAGCAGCCTCTTCTTTCAACTTCGGTGGCTGCTCTTTTTCTTTTTCTTCTTCACTTATTTTAGCTTTCTTTGATTCACTTTCTTCTTCGCCGTCACGACTCCCCTGTGCTGCCTCTTGTTCCTTAACCACTTCTTCTTCTGGCTCAGTCTTCTCAACAATTTTCCGTGGCCTACCTCTTTTCCTAGGAGTCTGTTGTTGTTGCCCTTCTGCTTCCCTTGATGATGATTCTGCTATTGCTACAGACAACTCCTTTGTCTTTTTACCTGTTTTTTTTTTACCCATCAAAATACTAATATATTCAATAGATTCGCCAACACTTTGAGCACTCAAACAAGCAAAGCCCGAACTGGGATTCTATTTGACGTTCCAATCTATGCAACTCTATCTGAATCAAGAATTTACACCACCCATATATTTCTCTAATTGTGTCCTCTCAAATCCTACAGCCACAATTGTCTACTGAACAAAAAAGCACAGAATAATCTTTCGGCTAATATTATCCACCCATGAACACATAGAAAAGACCAAACTTTATCTCTCTTTATAAGCTTAAAATAAATAAGCCGCCCCTTCAGCAGAATCAAATACTAACCAGTCTACCATATACATACATACTTGAAGGAAACAAAAATGAAAAATCCACTAAACAAACCTTTCTTTATCCTTGTCTACTCAATCACCACCTCCTTTTCCCTCTCTTATCATGCAGAATACATAAAACCTTTCTAATTTCTACTTATATATCTGTTTATCCTTCTTCAGCAGCACTGAGCTCCAGAGCTCCTCCTTTTTTTTCCGCAGAAGAAAAGACAGGCAAGTGGTGAAGGGAAAATGAGGTCGAAAGATGAGAAAGAGAGCGGAAGGACACGCCTATTGGCTAAGGGGCTACGGCAAAGCTATGTCTATCTGTCTTTCTGCTAACCATGGTTAACGAAAAGAGTGTCCAGTTTGGTCAAAGGGGAAGGGAAGATATGCCTGCCTCTCCCCAACCCACATTTTTATTTTTAATAAGAAAATTTATTAATAAAAAACATATTACATAAATAACTTATTTGAGTAGATAGCATATCATATCTTATAAATTTTAGGTATAAATTATAATGTACAAAAAATAAAACAAATATATAATTATCGTCATTTTAACTTTTTCAATGCCATCTTTAATTAAATTTAATATGAAAAATTTTAATCCATCTTAATTTTTAAATAACAACTTAAGAAACTTTATCTATTTTAAAAATAATATACATTCCCAAAGAAGAATGTAAGTTCAAAAAGAGGAATAGAATATGCACACATGGTTTTGAGTCTGTCCCTTAGTATGTTTTGATTTAACGATTTGGAAATGAATTACAGATTTTGGATTAATTTTTTGAATGAAAATAGAAGAAAGAAATTGAGAAATTATGTACAATTAGTTGATATCCAACTTGATTTTTGTCTAAAAATAAAAGAAAATAGAGGGGAATAAAATCTAATTTGGTGTTAATTTGTATAGTAATTTATTTGACAACAAATAATTTGAGTTAATAAAAAATTTTAAAAATTATTTTGAGTTGAATTGCTACCTATGTCCAACCTTAATGAATATTTTTGTATGAATTAAAATATGTACACTTATATCAAATATAAATAAATATGTAAAATAATATTTTATCTCTTCATTTTTTTCTATCAATTATTTAGACATAATAAATATCCGATCCTACTCTATTATCTCCTTTCATTGCCTTTTCTTTTCCTCAATCGAAATATACTACTACTAAAATTTATTATCATCGCAAGTCTCTTAAGAACTAATATTATGCATTCATAAAAGATTTTACCTTTAATATATATATATATATATATATATATATATATATATACATGAGTAACAAAAAATATAAATTAAATTTATAATGTATTTATAATAATAAATATTTTTAATTATTTTATTTATTGCCTTTTTTTTTACTAAAGATTTGTTTGATAATCTAATTAAGTACTTAAAATTAAATGAATTAAGTATTTATTTTATTAAGTGCATAACAACTAATCTTAAATATTTAATTAAGTAAATACGTTTGATAATATTTTTGTTATCATTTAATTGATTAAAATATATTGAAAACCTATTATAAATTTTAAGTGAATTAAAAATTATTTAAATTTAAAGTTTGAATATATTGAATACTCATTTAATTATTAATATTTATTATATTCAATTTAAATTGTAATAACTTATAGTGTAAAAATCATATTGAAATTTTTAATTTTCAAATTTTGTCTTGAAAGTTTTTAAAATTCAATATTTAAATATTCCGACTTCAATATTTGAATTTCAATTTTATCAAACGAGCCTTAAATAAAAAGCTAGGTGAATTAAATCGTCCATATACTTATTGAAATTTAGTCCAATTAAATCGCTAGTACTCCTATTAACACACGAAATAAGTTATATTTTAAATCTCAATTAAATTATCATAATTCCTATCAACACACCGAATAGATAATTTTTTTATGAAAGTAATATTCTTACTGTCCTCTTTTATCTATCCATTTTAACTAAAATTTTTGTCTTAATTTATCTGTCTCATTAACAAAATAAGATTATATTAATTGTTATTTTTTATAAATAACTCTCTTTAATATAATGAATACTTGTGTACTTATAGTGAGAAATGAAAGTAAATTAAATATACTTACAACATATAAAATTTTAAAATTTGATTACTTAGGGAGAGATTCTTTGAAGGTAAAATAAGAAATGTTAATTAGTTAATCGAAAATTTTTATTTTTCTTAAAACTTGTGAATTGATTGAAATTGACAGATAAAATAGAACGGGAAGAATATTTCAAACCCTACCAATATTTAGTACTATAAATCGACCACCGCTAACTTATCGTATATTCAATTAATTAGTCAAATTTATATCTTTAATGATTTTCGAAACTAGACACTCAAGCGGAGAAATAAAAGAATTACCGCGGACTATCCTGTCCTGTGGGTAGTAATTAAGTTATTGCATGTTGTTTTGTGAAAATAAATTACCCCTTTCTTGGAGGGAAGGAAAAAGAAAAAAGAAAAATGGAAAAGAAATAGGCCCACTTAACGGCTTCAAAGCCGTTCTGGGTGGGGGCAGGCACTGAAACTCTTATCACTGTCTCAGTCTGAGTGTGTAACCAGTTCTGTCCGCTTGGCCGGTTTTGGCGTCCCGGGTTCAGTGTGGTCCTTTCATATAATGAGTGGGTGGGTGGTCCGTGAATATTGGCCCTCCGATCAAATCCAGATTACTACGATTGTCTGCTCTCTCTTCAATAGTGGGCCCAGGGCAATTGATCAGAAGATCCAGAGTAATAGAGTGCGTACATGCACGTTCCACTTAATCACACGGCTGCAGATGAAATCTCGCCAACTTTTATTGATAACTCGGGTTAAGTGATTGACTCCTTTGACCGATTCCTCTGTGCATAGTTCATGAACACTATTTACGTTACACAAAGGTTTGGACCGTTTGGTTCAGGAGGGAATCAAAAATTTGTGATGAGGGATTATATTAGAAAAAAAATTTGAGAATAATATTATAATAGTTAAATTTTTTGAGGTATTAAAGGTAAAATTAAAAAATAAACATAAAATTTTTGAAGAGGAGCCGCCACTGTCCACTCCTCTACTTCCATCATTGAACTAGAATCTTTGGGACATTACTAGGATTGCAAATCAATCGAATCAAGTCAAAATATTCTATTTTGAATTTAATCTGATTAATAATATTATATATCCGATCTGAGATTCGAATATTTATTTGAATATAATACAATAATATTCATTTTTGAATATATAAATATTAGATTTGAGTTGAATATTTAGGTCGGATATATTTAATTCAAAAAATACTTTGAAAACTTAGAATATATCTGAACTGAAAATATTATGTAAATCTAAGTATTTTCATGGAAGAAGAGGACGAGAGACGAGATACAAAGCAAATGAAGAACTCACTCCTACTTGTGCTAAAGTTTGTTCGAAGATGGGTCTAACTCCATTTTTAGTTCACATCTCTCTGTAAAAATCTTGTTTTTTTCACTATTTTACTGCTCCAATTCAGTCATGGCAAGTGATTGGAAGTAAAATATCTCTCCATATTATGATCTGACTTAAAAAAAAAAATTATGGTTTTTTTTGGTGTATTTTTTGCAGGGCAGAAGTAAACAAAGACCAGAGTGTATGCGTGTGTGTGTGGACTGATTAGTGTAAATAGTGAAGTGAAAACATAGGGATCAAATGATGAATGTGAGAGTAGCTGAAGATGACGACATGTTAGTTTGTCTTTAGCTAAAAGGCCACCATTAATGATATGGTGCCCTTTGCCCTATAAATTAGCTTTACCAGTTTCTTTATGACCATGGTGCCCTTCAACATTTGCCAAATCAAATAAAGAGTTTTGTGTTAATTTTATAGAATTACACTAATAGTTTGTGAATAGAAAGTTGGATCTGAAAAGCCTCGTCGTCTTCTTCATCTTCGCAGTGTGAGGCGCGTGGTGTCTGGGGATAGGGCTAGGTTTAGTAAAACATAGATAACAAAATATATATTTTATAAAATATTTAAATTAATTGAATAAATAGATACGAAATTATAATATTTATACTTAGATCCAATTATATTAATTAAATGATAAATTGTTTCGGATCGAGTCGAATGATAAAATAGTTGTACCAACCCCGTTAATAAACGAGATTACTTAACTCATTGAAAGTCTTGACATTATCTATGACATTTTATGTAATATTCTTATTATACAACATCTTTTTTTAATTATTTTTGTATTTGATAGTTATTAAATTTATTAAATTATTTTCCTTTTTAATATTTATTTTTAAAACTTAATTACCCTATTATTGGTTTTAATTTTCTTTCTCTTCATTCTTTCCTCTTGTTCTTTTCTAAAATGGAAACCAATCCTTATCGTTGCTTATAAACTTGAAGATGAAAATGTAAAAATTATATGAGAGAGAAAAGAATGTGGAAGAACACAAAGAGCAAAGAAATTATGAAATCAACCCATTTAACATGAAATTTCTCTATAAAATCATCCTACATAGTCACCAACACTCCTTTAAGAATCTGAAATCATGAACAATTACTCATTCCGTTCCTTAATATAACTCGTTAAAAATTACTTTTGTTGTTTCAAATTATAAGTTGTTGAAAACTTTTTAAGAAGATTTTGAAGTTATTTTTACCTTTTTATTCTCTTTTACTCTCTTTCTCCCTCATCTCTTCTTTTGTTTCCAAAACGTTTAAATGGGGTGTTTTAAAAAGAAAAAATATATAAAATCATCTTATTTTTATGAATCTTAATATGTGTGAAATTAAATCTAACGACTTATATTAAAGGACATAAAGACTATTATTTTTTAAGATATCAAAATATTCTTATTATTATTTTTTCATTTTTTCAGCTTCACCGTTTATTTTTACACATACTAAAAAATTTTATTCTCGATATTTTTTTCTTGACGCATATATAGTACGATTCTACATAACTCATATTACTATTCAAGTCATGTTTTGCCCAATTGTCCTTGCCTATACCAATGGAATTAACATCTGAATTAATTCTCCTCTATCTAAATAAGGTGAAACTTCAATGAGGTGGCATGCAAGAGAGGGTATGAGCTTTTTGTGCATAGTTTTATTGGGGTTTTTTTTCTAGAAAATTTTTACCATTTCTACAACTATAGTGGGAATTGGGTTTAATGAGTTTTGGAGTTACTAATTAGAAGATAGTGGGAATTGAGTGTGAAAAAACTGGAAAGAAAGAAAGGCGAGAGTGGAGAAGAGCAGAAGAAGCAGTGAGATTTCTTTAAAATAATACTAGTTGTGAAAGTTAAAAACAGCAAGAACAAAGAACGAGAATAAATACTTAATATTAGGTTAACAATGTTAGTATAATAATTACCTTTTTAATAATTAAGTATTTAAAAATTAGTGTAGTTACCATTTTAGTAATTAAGTATTAAAAAGAAATATATTTAAAAAATATTGTATACCAAGAATGTCTCAAAAGATGTTATATTGAATGTCACGAATAAGTGAGAAAGAATGGGGAATAAGAACAAATATTTCACTTAAGATATATATATATATATATATATATATATATATATATATATATAAACTAAAGTATTAATTAACTTTCTAAAATTAGATGTATCATAGTATAATTTTATCAAGACCTAAATACGATGTAAATTCAAACGTAACAGATCTAAAATAAAATTAAAAAATTATACCAATTTTTTTCTTACAAAAAAAAAAAACCATATTTCCCTAGTCTAATAAGCAACAAACCAATTTATGTATTTGTTGTATTTTATCATTTTAAATTAAGATAATAAAATTTTAATACAAAAAAATTATAAAAAGTATTATAAATCCACAAATACTTCGCGTGCCAATTCCCTCTACTAAATGATTTTTTTGGACATCTTGTAATTGTATGGGATAAAATAGATATTTTATGATAAAAGTAACTTTTATTAATTAATAACTTAACTGATTAACGGTCAATGGTCCTCTAACGCATTTTTTACAACTTGTAGTGTTAAAATATTACAATCTACAACTTAATAGGGATAAATTGCAATAAACTAAAAGAGTTATTTTGGATATCTTATAATTAATATGAATAAAATAAATATTTTATTATAAAAGTAACTAACGTTAATCAATACCGTCATTAACTAACGGTCAATAGACTTTTAATATATTTTTTATAATTTGTGGTACTAAAATACTATTACTCCCAATTTAATGGGATAAATTATAATAAACGCTTTCTTTTATTTTTCTTATATAATTTTTTAAAACATTAAATTTATTAGTATCTAGATCCATAATTAAAACTATTCAAATTGCTTAATCAATTGGAAGTGTACTTTACGAGTAAATGCAAATTTTTCTATCATTCCAAAGATGGGAAATATATATATATATGTGTGTGTGTGTAAAATTAATATTTCTAGTATTATTTAGATAAGATGATAAACATCTCAAAATATTAATTTTAAGAGTCTAGACCAAGTAAATTGATAGTGTGGGTTCTTAATAAATGTAATGATAACGCTTTTTTTAGCATTGCTATCTACTTTTTTGTCAACTTAGGTATTAGGAACAAATGTTTGTTTGTGCATTCTATTAAGAATGTTGCCTCTGTTGATTCATTATTTATTTATTTATTTATTTTGACAAGGGAATCATAGTTGCTACTTAAATGTACAAACTTCACTTTCATATAATAGCCTCTGTTGATTCATCATGCATACTAATGCCCAATGAAGCTATGGGATTTTGGAGGAAGATCCTAATATTTACAATGATTTGCTGCTTGGCCATAGCATAGGCATTGATCATTGTATATTCACATCTTAGAGGAGGGGAGTATTTTATTATTATTATTTTTTTGTAGTAAGGCCTTCACTTGTTTGATGTATAGATGGTCTAATTTTATGGGATTTTTTTTTTCCTTTTGAAAAGTTGTTGGATTTTTTAGGTTCTAAAATTTTCACTTTTTATTATGGACAAATTGGCGGATTTAGTCTCTAATTTTTTTTGTTTGGCAAGTTTGGTCATTAATCTTTATTTTTAAATTTTTTTATCCTTCTTTTTTGCTTGAGTAAAATATTTGGTCCTTCCATCCACTCTGTAACGGTCGACGTCTATTTTTAAGGACCAAACTTGTTAATCGAACAAAATTATGGACTAAATCTGCCAATTTCTCTCTCTCTCTATATATGTATATATGTTAATGGATTATGAATTAAACATTATATCTATTACTTAATAAACAATATTTTTAAGTAACTAAATATTATATTTGTATGAACTTATATATCTGACTATTAGTATATTAATATAAGTAATGATAGCAATTTAAAGAAAAATATATTTATTTTAAAAAATAAATGTTCTTTTTAACACAGTTAAATTTTAAAAAAAGAGATATAACTGTTTAATTTTGGATTGAGAGTATACACTTTCAATTTTTTTTATTTGTCATAATTTATAGTTAAATTTTAATTTATGTAGTTATCTTAAATAAATATTAATAAGAATATATATTAATTATATCTTTTAAAGATTTAACAAGTTTGATATTTAAATATTTTTATTTATCTAAATTAATATATGCATAGTAAAACCATTGTTGTCACAAATATTTGTCATTATAAATAATAAAAAAAAATCTTTCGATTTTAATAATATTATTATTCTAGTAAACCACGACATTAATTGGTTACTAACTTTTCAAATTAATTTTAATACAAGATTACATAATATTAACACTTAACTTTGTATTTTTACTTTTATTTTTTAGATAATAAGGAAATATTATTAACAAAAAAAAATTTAAACTTATATAGTAATAATTCATTTAGTTTCTAAAGTTAAAAGGGAAATATAAAGAGTATTAATTAAATAACTTAACTTAAGTAAATTGAAATTTTTTCAAAAATAAGTTTATAAATTCAATAATTTTCTTAATTTAAAATTTTTATTCTAACATATAAAAAATCGATTGAAGTACTACCTATTCTTTCCTCCTCTTGATCGACCAAATAATACATTGAATTTATCATCTATAAACATATTAGAATCGCAAAAGAAATATTCATTTAAACCCTTTCAATACTTGATAAATTGACTACTTTAATTCTAAATTCGTTAATTTATTTTTTTATATTATAATTTTAATATATATATATATATATATATATAATATTAATACCATGATTTCAGAAAAGCAATTTTGATGCAAAACTTTAATTTTACAAGAATGCCCTCACAAGTGTCTCACCCTACACCACTGCCCAACTATTAACTACTCATTATCTGTATCCCTTCTTTATGTTTTTAGTCTGTTTATGTGTCTGCGTACACACCCAGTTATATTAGGAAGGAAAAAAAAGAAAAAAAGAAAAGAAAGAAATGAAGCATGTTTGAGTACATGGTCCGGAAATAAATGGGCTTTCTTTTTTAAGTAGCTTTCAACTCTGCAAGTGTACTGAAGCCCATGTTTATCGATAATAATCCTACTTATGCGCTTATATTACTGTTGATTATAGTCCAAATATCATGTTTATTTTTTTAAAATTTATAAAAAAATATAAATTTTACTATTTATTTCTTTTGTTCTAACTAAATTAATAAAAATTTTAACAAAATTTTATGTAAAAAATTATAATATAATAAAAATAAAGATATATCTAATTTAAAAATATTTTAATTAATTTTAAATATATAAAAATAATATGTATAAAAATCTGTTAATAATTTATAATATATAATATATTTTAAAAATAATAATTTTATGATAGTTTAAAATAGTAATTTATTTGAGATGGAAAATTAATCAATTCTTCAATTAAAATTTTTTATTAATAAAATATTATTCTAAAAATTCATATTAAGTTAAAATATGATGTCAAATCCAATTTTCATTCCGTCAGAGAAAACCGACGTGGCAGATTCAAAGTTTTTGGATAAGACAGAAAATATAATTATCCACATTTCTCTCCCCATCGCCATCAACGGTTTCTTCTTCACCTTAAATACCGTTTAATTTATGCCTCAGACTTCATGAATGGTTCGTGGCCTTTAGATTTTAAGATTATACTTGGAAGAAATTCTTTTTCATTTAAATTTAAAATAATTTTTATTTTTTAAGAATTCATTATATATCTATAATACATTATCTTTTATTTTTTATTAATAATTAAGTTTATATTTAATAATATTTTATTAAATTTTAACAAATTAATCTTAATCTAATCTTTACCATCCACTGTTAGATTTTCAGATTTTTTCCGTCTCATATTTCTATAATACTCCTAACTAACTCGTGTAATAATATTTGGCTGTAATAATCTGTATTTATCATCATGGTATTGCAGTCACAGTGCTGGAAGATTGTGGAAAGAGAGGCGTCCAATTTGGATTGAAAAGAGAGCTGTCTGAAAAGGATTTCTGTCATTGTAGTTAATTTGGGCCACAAGAAGGGTAAAGAGGAGATCAAAACCTTCTCACTTGTAGCATGAGAGTGATTTGAGAGACCACACCAGGCTTGAGTATTTGGGTACCCCATAATTCGGAGCTTTCTTTTTTTAGATTCACAAAGAAATATAAGAGGAAAAGAGAGCTTGTGGACGCAATATTTTTGAGGTAATTGTGTAATTTTTGCATGCAATTTTATTAGCTTTTGGTCTGTCTGTAGTCTATTGTATATTTTTTTTCTTTTATGGGTGTTTTGCATATATGGGGTGGTGGGTTTTGGTTGCTTGGTCCTCTGTCGTCCGTGTTCTTTGTATTGCCGGCTAAGTTCTTCTGCTGGCATCTTTTGGATATCGTTTTTTATCTCTCTCCATTTCAATATTGCTGCCCCTCTTCTCTCTAGCTGGGAATCGGGGGCCTCAATTACGTTTCTGATTGGAATTGAAAGAACACGGAATGATATGCAAAGATTCAGCTTTCAGCCAGTTGTAATCTACGGAAGTAATGGTGTGTTTACGATTTATGCGCCTCTATTTTGTGTGGGATTTTGCTATTCTACCTAAATTGTAAATATAGTGAATGATTCTTTGATTTCTCTAAATTTGTGATAAAGACCCTTTCTTCTTTCCCCCTCTAGGTTCTTGACTGTAATTGTCTTCTTCTTTTGATTTGTTATAAGGATTGATCTTTCTTGATTGAATATATTGACTGGGAAGGAGAGGTACAGGTAGACAATTACTTTTTAAACCCTGTTGAGAGTACTATTGTAGTTAGAGGTACATACCTTTACTTATGATTACGTCTACTGTCTTCCTCATATCAAGGAATTCTGTTCCTAAAATTAGGTTCTTTACCGTTATACAATCTTAAGTTCTTTTCATTTCTCTATTTTAGATGCATAAAGGTTTGTGATTTCTATCTATTGAATTGCTTAGTTTTGAGGAGCATCAGATTCTGATAGTAGTAGTCTCTTTAGAGAGTTTCTTACCCCTCAAACAATTACTCTTCTGAATAATTTCGTGTAGGATTTCTAAATTGGCAAAGTACTTTTGTTGTTCTGAAATGGGGTTTTCTGGCCTATGTGTTGACTTTCTTCAGATTCTATGAATCTCCTTGGATGAGTGCGGTTCAAAAGATTTTGGTGAGGATTGAGCTTGCGCCTGAAGATGGAGAACTCTTATACATCACTGAGCAATGGTATACCAGCTGACCAAGGGCTTCAGATTATTCGGCATCCATCTTACCATAGCTGCGGAAAATTGGCCTGGTTTGATATAAGAGTGTTTTATGTCAGAATCAGCAATTTTGTGGTTGATGATTCCACTCCAGAGTGTCTCACCCTCAACCATATACCTCTGAGCCCCGACACACTTCTTGAAGTTAATGGTGCAAGATGTTCTATTTATTCAGAAGGAGAGTCGTGCCTTCTTCGAAGGGATCGGGCAGACAAGAAAACTGAGGAAGCTACATTTGTTAGCACTGATAGTATAAGGTTAACAGGGAGTGCGAAATTTGAGGTGTTCCAAAAAGAAGATCTCGTCATTTCTGGGGTTTTAGAGATGTGCTGTAGCAATGGTTTTACTGGGGAGTCCAAGAGCAATGTTAGAAGATGGTGCATGAATTGTGATGCAGTGACGAGCCCAAGCTCAGGATTCTTTAAGGGCAAGCAAATTATGGGTTCTGAGGCTCTGTTGCCGACAATCGAAGTTTATGTTGCAGGATGCTTTTTGGGTTCTCCAATTATCTTAACCAAGACTCTGCAGCTGAATCACCGAAAGAAGAACAACAGAAAGGGCATTTTAGATTCAATTCCAGAATATGAAACTGCAGAATCCCAGAAAGATTTTGGATCTGGACTTGAACTGCAGGTATTTTCATTTTTCTTTTCCAAATTGGATATTCATGAGATCTGGTATATATATGTACACTTATTCTTGTCTTGGTGCCAAATGTTATAGCTGCTGAGTTTCTTCAGCCATTTCAACATCATTGCATTGCATCATTTTTAATATGCTGTAGTTTGTTAGCTTGATATTAACAGCCCCTTGCAAGTTCCAAGTGATTCACGATTGGGATTCAGGGACCAGTTAGTTTCACTATATTTTATGCTGTGACATTTCATTCCTATGTGCAACACTAGGTTAAGATGCATTGCAAAGATTCATCCAAATATACATGTCTTGTTATAATTGAAGAATAAACAATGAACTATCTGTTTTACATTTTGGGTTGCTATTGATTGGGGTGAATTTGATATTTCCCCTCCTTGACTTTTGAGAAAATATAACCTGTAATGTTTCTGTCAATGTTGAAATTTATGTACTTGATATTATTAGGGCAGCAGTCTATCTAGATTTCCTGATTGTGCAATACCTTGTATTTTCCAAAGAGATTTGATAATGCACGAGACATATAAGGGCCACCAGGATGCCATTTTAGTAATCTTATCCGTTTGTTGGACTTTCTCCGTGCTTCCTCTCATGGAACATGTTTCTTTGTTTTGAAAGAGCCCATTTATGTTAGAAATTGGATCTTGGACTGACCAGAAGAATCCTTATCCTAGACGTGTCATAAGGATATGGGCAGGCACTGTTTTCCAAATTTGGCTGAATTTATCTTTTGTTTTCTGTTCTGTTATCCATACTCTGCAAGAATCTGACATACAAGGCCTCACCACCTAGTATCTAGCAAGTAGGTTGGTGATCTTCATTAGCGGGCCCCAGGTCTTTTACAAACAGCTTCTGAGGACCATTCCCCACTCCATGTGCTGACCTTATTTGATCCAGATTGAAGAATTTGTGTGCATTTCAACTTCCTATCAATCTTTGCTGGAAGGATGAAACAGTTCTGAAGAGAATTTTGATATTTTTGGCACTTGTTTAATTTAGAGGCATCTTAAAGTTGTTTAATCATTCTACCTCAGCTTCAGCAAGCACTAGTTCTTGACGTCTTCATTTATTGTTTTGTTTGATGGAGAATCGATATTTTGAACTTGGTTTTCTTTAACTTTTTTTTTTAAATGATCTTTTTTTGGTTGATCTATAATATTCATGTCCTTGGTCAATGCATTAACCGCTAACTGTGAAAGACGATGATTGATGTGAACCTCATTTTTCTGAACAAGTTATGGGCATAAGCAAGTTCGAACTAATTTATGTATAATGCGGAGTTTCCTGTTTTTTGTTTTCCTTTTCAGGTTCTGCCAATTGTATTTTTGAGATTTCCAAGTTCAAAGCTTGGTCTTTATAGAATTAAACCATTATGCACCTTTTATCCATTTGCATCTCATATGCACAGTTTTATGCTAGGAAAATCCACTGTTTCTTCCGTATTTGGTACCATGAAAAAATCACATTGCATAGTTGTCATTTCCTTTGATCCCAGCATTTGATAGTCACTTCACAAAGTGACCATGTTGCTAATAATAAGTGCTTTTGCAGTTTGAATTAAATGACTCAGTTGCCTGATTAAAAGATTCATCCTATCTTTTTGCTGAGACTGGCTTGATACATCAATGCAGGTAGCAGAATACAGAAACTATAAGCCAGAAGGCGAGGACTACTACAATGATATGTACTGGAGACGGACAGAATACATGGAAGGTGAAGATGGAGAATTATCCTGGTTCAATGCTGGGGTAAGGGTGGGTGTTGGAATTGGCCTTGGCATTTGCTTAGGTGTTGGAATAGGAGTTGGTTTGCTTGTTCGGACATACCAGGCCACAACCAAGAACTTTAGAAGGCGGCTTCTGTGATTTGTTATTCAATTCTCCTTTTCATTATTTAATCCAAAGGCTAACACAGTTGGGGTGTTTTTCTTGCACATTCTGCCGATGGAGTCTCTTTTTCTTCCAAGGATGGTCAGTTTTTTCTGCTTAGTTCTTTTCTTTTCGTCATCTCTTTGACAGAGTTCATTGTTGGTAAAGAGTGTAATAGGTAGGTAAAACTGCATGGAGTGAGACTTTGTGCCAACCACATGAACTGTGGTATTTTTGTAAATAATTTCTCTTCGCCAGTAACTTCATTCCCAGTCTCAATACTAGCTTTGCCTGATAAGCTGGCTGTCTAGTCAGTAAGGTGAAGACAAGCATATCAATAAGAGATTCCCACAAGCCACAAGGTTCTTTACGTTTCCTCAGAAATCTTATTCTTGTTTCTAGGGCGAGTATTCAATTCACAGAATAAACCAATCCACCTTTTCTCTCTATGAAGGAAATATTCCCATAACTTCAATCCCACTTGCACTGAAAGGAAGGAAATACTACCATTAGCCATCACCTGTTTAATAAGCATATAATCGTTCCAGAGGGGTAAAACTCAGATGAATCTAAAAAGACATTAACTTTAGCCTTCTGAATTTGGCTGTTTTCCTTGTCTGGTTAAAACTATTATTGATATCCGGTGCAAGTTGCAGCCTATTATCAAAACACGAGCAGACATGCTCAATTTGTGATATTAATGTTTCAGATCAAGTTTTAAGACAGCATGTTCAGCTGGCTACCGGAGCTAGACGTTCTGGCTCGGGTGCAATCTCGGCTCCAGAAAAAGCATTGGTACCATTCGGATGCTTGTCAAAACCCCAATACTTAGCAGCCTTTACATCATCTTGAGCCATCTGCCGTGAGAACTCCTCATGATCGTACTGCAATGTGGCTCTTCCTCCAAACTCTGTTGGAAGATTATCCACATCGAAAAATGACCTCATGAGTTCTACACTATCTTTATTCTTTGGGTACACAAATTTCACCTTCTGAAATGTCTTGGGATCCAAAAAATATTTAACCACCTGGAAATGAAACACACCTGTTAAGACATCCAGAATTTAGACCAAAAAATAAATTTCAGGAGCAAATAAAATATATGCTGCCCAAAATCCCATGCACCATTATCTATTTGTCCACCTGCAGAGTCTCCTATTACTTTTAGAATTATACTTCTTTTAAAAAAAAGGAAAAACTTGCAGACAATTCTACTACTATGATGATTCCTGTCATTCAGTCAGAAAATCTAGTAAACATTTATTCATTGTCACTGAAACTATGATGATAAATGGTCATAAATAGCGAGAAGAATGAAGTTCTCAGTGAGTAAAAAAGCAGACCTTCCAAAATGCTTCAAAAATACGAGGGGGACTATACAAAAATGCCACAGCTAGCCTCTCAGGATAATGGTTTTGTAAAACATTGACGGTGTCTCGGGCAGATTTTATTGGCACGTTGTTGCTTATAGACCAGCCAGTGAAGTCTATTAACCAAGCCATCTGTTCCTGACCTTCGGGAAGATTAAGGATAGCATTTTCAAAGAGATAAACCAAGTGTTTCATCTGATTGTCTATTGATGTTGTATTCTGCAAAATTAATAATAGTATTTCAGAACTCATCTTGGACCAAAAATATTCAGAATCAAACAAAGTTTTCAAAATTTCTTACTATTGAACATGTGAGACATTACCTGCTTTCCAGGTCGGAGGATAAGAACTGTCCTACCATAGCGGTCATGAAAATTTGCTCTGAACACCTTTCCTGTCTCACCTTCAGTTGCAACCTCGTGCTAACAAGTTCAATAATTATTAAAAAGGATCAGTTTCAAGCATTGGGTAGTTAAAGATCGTTTAAAGACAAGTTAAAGCCATATGAAGACTTATCAGCATTAGTGGTAGCTAAAGATTGATGCTGACTTGTATGCATGATGGAGTACTAGAAAGGATAACTAAGATGGCTATCCCAACAACTATCTACTTATGACCATCATAAAACTTCCCTCTTCATTTTCACATATAATAACCAATCTAGTGGATATGTGGTTCCCCATATATTTTTGGAGCAAGATTTTGAGTACTTTTTTTTTCCTCAAGAATTTGAAAAGAAAGAGAAAAAAGGAAATTATTGTGCATGGAGTAGAGGCAAGATGGTATCTCAGTGTTTAAAAGCACCTTCACATGGTAAAAGACTTGGGTTTGATGCTCATCCCCATCCTCTACTATAAATAATTGCACAAAATTGGAAAACATAGAATATAAGCATTACCCAGCGAATTTCTTCAGGCTTAAAGGTTGACCTCCACCTCAGTGATTCCTCCAACATCTTTTTTGCTTTATCTACGTTCCAACTCCGGGCTTCTAAGTATCTCCTGAGGCAAGCATCAGTGCAATATTGCAAGCCACGTCCTGATAAAGGACCTAAAGCAGCCTCAAGTTCTTTGACCTGCAAGCAGCAAAAAAACCTTTGTGAGAGTTCATAACAACTTACTGCCAGGGTTATTTATGAATTTAATTTTATGGTGAGATTTCTCCTCCCTGGAGTTGACAACTATACTTCTGATTCAAATTAATGTCTGCTTTTCTTTTTTGGAAATTCAATTTCCTAGGATGAAAACGTCCACTGTTCATTTGATACTATATAATTTCAAAAGCAGTTCATTAATCCAAACATTCCCCAATAGTATGCTAACAGTGTACATGTTCAACTCTCATGTATGATATAACATATTGAGCCAAGTCATAAAAGAATGTGTATCTAGAAGCTATGGAAGTAAAAGACAGTTTTCACAGATTCATCAGGCAGGACTGCAAACTATATTGGTTCAACAAGTTCACATATCCAAACCCCATCAAAACCATTACAAATCTAAGTCAACCTCAAAAAACAGCTAAATGAATGCACTATTAATTTAATTAAGAAGAAGAAATTAAATTTTCATTTAGTGCTGAACATCACCTTTTGCTGCTGCTCCTCAGCATCCTGATCATGATGCGAATTGTTCCTCCAACGAAACATTGCTATCTGTACAGTGTCAATCATATGATTCTCATTCAAAATGAAATATTAATTTTCTACAGGCCAACAGAAACATAATGTGACATGAAAAAAGCTGATATTAACAGAAGACAGAGATATACTGAAATAGCCTATCAATGCTACACACAAACATAAAAACCTATAAAGTATTTTAATTATCTGGCAAATGCAAATGAGGCACAGACAATTTACATACGCAATATTTCTCTAGGATGGTAAGAAAGTAGACAAGTCTTTGCAGCAGGAAATACAGACACCTTAAAAATCAACTTCTAAAGAATTAAAATTTCTATGATGATGTCTCTCCGCCTACTTTCATCAACTGTCTGACCTGATTGTTTATTTTAATTATAAGCTCATGCATAACAGATAATATTTTCCAATATTTGAGCATGGTGTATAGAAACAAATTAGGAAGATAGAGCCAACTAAACTTTGGTATGCCACAGGATAATATTCAGCAGTTAGCTATCATACTCTCTTCCCTAATTGTGATATAATTCATGACAAAAGAGTAGAAGACAAGCATAATTCTAGCTCAATTCCAGAGTGTGCATGTACTAACCCTAATTGGGACAAGAATTCAGGATCTCCTATCTTACAATGAAATTTTTCCACAGGAAAAACTTCCCCAATATTTCTTCACAATTCGAAATTCAGAGTTCATTCAAACTTGCAAATACACAAGGCATATGTTGCTTCCTTCTAGGTTTAGATTAGAACCACGGCTGAAATTACTTGGAAAAACCAGAGCAGAGGAAAAATCAAAGCCCATACAAAGTCAAGTGAGGGATGAACAGCCAACATACCATGAGTTTACCCCATAACGAATTGCTTTCAATGTAGTTTCAGAATACAAACCTAGCATCTAGTGGCCTTAACTTTATCTAAGCATTAACTGTATATCATACTTGGGAATCCACATCAATCTGTGTACGGAAACACATATCTACACATTCATGTGAACAATTTTTTCCCCCCTCTAATGAATTGCATTCATGTGAACATGATGCATACAAAAGCTAATCAATTTACCCCAATTATAAAACCATGAACTATAAATGACTAAAAGACAGCAAAAAAAAAAAAAAAAATCAACGTAATAAAAATTAGTTCTGATTAGTAGGGAAGGGAGAGAGAATAAAAAAAAAAGCTCCAAGGCATGTATGTCATTTGATTCCCCAAGATGAAAGCTTTTCCACCATTTTCATATCTTTTTTTCACAATTGAATCCCATCTCCAAAAATCAAAACGTTCCTAAACCAAACAGCATAAATCACCAAATTTGGCAAAACCATTCTCATCCCATCTCAAAAAAATGCAAAATCAAATTCATCTCTCATTCTTCAACGTTTTGAAGAGAAATTACACCTACCACTAAAATATATACAAACCCAATATCACGATGCGACCTCCCACAAAATCAAACAGATGACGCAAACAAAAAGCTCAACCCAAGTAAACTCCAAATTGCCGAATCCCTCAAGCAACCCAATAAAAAAGCAATACTACTAAATAATCAGTGATCATACCTGGTTCCACTGGCGATCAGAAAGATGGGTGTTCCCGTTTTCTTCCTGCTGCCAAATATAACTCAAATTCTTCCCCAACGAATCAGTTACCTCATGCCAATAGTAATTCCTCACAGACAAGCAATGACTCAGAGTGTGAAGTGCAGTTAAGGATTATATAGGCTGCAGAAGTATACAACCCGACATCTGGGAAGGGCTTTGCGCTCTCTTATTGCATTGATGTTGTTGTGTACGGCGCCTGTGTACCCCCAAACGAAAGCTTTGCTACAGTGACAGGGTGAGTTTGGTTGGAGGGAAAGTGGGAAGGAAAAGAGAAGGGGAAGTAAATGTGTGATTTACTTAATAGGTGATTAAGGGGGAGGAAATATAGGTGGAATCTCATATTTTTCTTCCTCTCTATTTTGGAGGGCTTGGGAAGTAAATAAGGGTAAAAAGACCATTTTATCTTAAGGTATTTATTTTATTACAATTTTATCATATTTTACAATTTTTTATGAATTAACGTTATAATAGTAATTCAATAATTATTTCCTTCTTATATACCTTTACAACTAAATAATGAAAAGTAAATCATATTTACTTCACTTCCACTTTAATCAAATAAAATAAAAATAATTATATTTATTTCTTTTGATAAAAATAAAATGTTCTATTCCCCCTCCCTCCCATTCGCGAACCAAACTCACCCTTACGTAGCTGCGGGACAAATCCTCCATCCGAGGGCAGATATTAAGTCAACATTCACTTTTGTCCTTTTCTGGAGCGTAAATAACGGGATCTCTATTGTATTTCAATGGAGATGAATACAGCTCATACCTGCTGCTCAGAGTGGCGTGGGTTCGATCTGACGTGGCAAGTTGATAGAAAATATGGAGTTTTAATTATTAAATTCGTAATTTATTTATTTTACAAGTTGCATTTTAAGAAGAAAAAAAAAAAAAAGGTGAAGGAAGTCAATTATCTTACTATCATCATTTGCTTCTTTATTCGGAAAGGTGGGATCGTGATTAGAACATGAGAATTGATAATCATATGTGAATTATTTATTATTTATTAATAAAATAAAAATATATATTTTTTCACATAATAAAATTAATTTACTTATTATTTTGAATTATTTTTAAAAATTTAATATTTTTCTTTTAAAAAAAATTATTATATAATTTATTACAAAATAATCAATATATCCAACATATATTATTTTTATATACTTAAATTAGACATAAAGTATAGTGAAACTTACATATTTCTTATTTTTATTATATTATTATTATGTTCTAACTTTTATTTTTGTATAAAATATCATACTAATTAATTATTATCAATTTTAATAGGATGGAGAGAGTACATTTTAATTATCAAATTATATTATAAGTATATATTTAGAAGGGGGAGGAAAATAAGACAAAGAAAAAGTGTGAAGGAGAATAAAAAATAATAATATGTTACGAGTAATAAATTTTTTATTATAATATATATATAAAAGAAAAAGAAAAAGAAGTACGCAAAGAACTTTGCTAAAGTAATGCTGTGAAGTCAATTGACAAAGATATCATACACCATGCGTTTCCTCAACCCATTTTTGTTCCAACTCACTCTATACTTTTTCTGCATTCTAGAATGAGCACCTCTATAAATTATGAGAAAATGACATCAAATTGTGGGTCGGTCCACTCCTCAAAAAAAAAAAAAAAAAAAGGAATTGCTTGGAAAAATTAGGCAACAAATTGACTAATGTCCACTAACAATTCCGTCCAAAGTGATAAGAGTGATAATTCATTTCTCTGTATTGAGAAAATAAATTTTAATTATTCAAAAAATTTATAGGTAAGATTCTAAATAAAATTCGAAATAATTCTATAGTGGAATTGAGTGAAATAAAAGAAATTGCTTTATTGCTACTTTAAAACAGGTAATGTTATCCCAAAAGGCATCCTTTTAAAGCCTTTCTAGATTTTGATTACAGCAGGAATATATCAAAAAATGAACATTTCACGATAGAGAATCCAATTTCAAGTGTGAAATGAACACCATAACTTGGTTCATTTTCAATAAAATTATTACCTCGCCTATTATTAAATTACTTTAAGCATGAGTAAAATAAGTGACTTTATTTCAAAAAAAAAAAAAAAAAGCTGCATTGTGACCAAATTGATCAAACAAAGAATAAGTGGGTTGGTATGTCTGCCTGCCATGGAATATCTTAATGAGTCTTCATTTGGAATCACGCTCATTCTGGAAGAAAGTTTTATGAAGATAAAATATTTATATAAATTCAAAGTTTTATAAATTATAGATATTAAAAATTTATAGTATTTTAAAAAATATAATATATAATGATAAATAAAAATGGAGTTACATAAATATTTCTCTATCAAATAACAAAAAAAAATATTTTTTTAAACACATATCTACACATAAGAATCGAGAAAAAGTATGAAGTAGGAAATGAAAAGTGGGGTTGGGGGAGAGGGGGGGGGGGTGGGGAACGGGTGCGTAGAGGTCCATTTCCAGGACCAATGAGAAAAAGAGGACCATCCATATAATCCTATAAAGTTTGGCTATCCTACCACTATTCTCCTACCACAAGTTGAAATATCGGCAATAAAAGTTGGAAAAAAGGAAAGCCAAACGTTCCCCATGTTTAACTTCTTATTTTATCATTTTTTTTCTTGATTAGATTATTATTGGCAGCCCATTTTGTGGGGTGCTATAAGCATCATATTCTCTTGAAAAAAAAACAAAAAAAAAAAAATCTACCGGCATATTTTCCAAATGCTAGAATAATCTTGTCATTAGCAGAGCTCGGGCCATTTTAGAAAATAAAATTTTATTTTAGTATATTAAAAAGTTTTTTTAATTAATTAAACAAATATCATTTTATTAAAAATTATCAAATATTTGCAGTTATAAAACAGCACATTGAAAACAACCAAGTTAACTTCAAAATAAAGCTTATTTTTCTACCCTGAAAATCAAGACCAAAAGTTGGTATTTTTAGTGCACCGAACTCATGAGTTGAGTACGATATAGTATATTTAATTTATGTTCTGGGCATTGGACCGTCGTAAGATCTGAAGTGATATGCTTGTAATAAATTAGTCCGACGCGAGTTCAAATTCTTTTAGAATTGAATTCGTAAGTTCTCTTTTTCGAGTACTTACTATTGATGTACATCCCAATTTACATTCCTCTCGAGCGTAGGATCTCGACGTTCAGATGAGAGAGGTTCGCCTTCGAGACTCCCCTTAATCTAAAGTATATTTAACTTATCGATTTAAAAGATTTTAAAATTTAATATAAGATGACAATAATCTTCTTGAAATTATAATATTAATAAGGAAAGGAATGTAAACAAAAAAATCGGATTTCAGGCTGGCCAGAGAGCGCCTCTAAGCCACTTCTTTGTCAAACTATTCCAGGCTTCTATAATGGAGTCCAACTAAACATGTTGAATATCTTGTTCTAGATGACTTTCTATTACTGAAGGCTTCCAGGTAAGGTAGGGTAAGATTCCATCCAGTTATGTACTTTTGAGCAATATTGAATGGGTTATCGAAATATACTTATTTCTTCTTCTGTTTAAAATTAAATATTCATATTTTTATTTTGAAATTTTATAAATAATATTTATTTTTTTACAATAAATATATAGTTAAAATTGAATATTCACATTTATATTTTGAAATGTCTACTTTCTTACAATAAATATATAGTTGACCAAATTACGAAAACAATTCTCCTCCACCCAAAGCAATTTTTGGCCAAATGAAAATTTTATACTTTCAATTAAAAGAGAAGATTTATCTAATCTCATCTTTTGCGTCCTTAGTCATAAAACACGTCCCTTTCTAGTTGACATGTTTTTTCCTTTCTTGCATTAAACTGCAATAATAAATTTAGAACGATGATCAAAGAGTCAGATAAAGTATCGTTTTCAGTTACACAAGAAGAAGTTGAAATTCTTAATTTGTCAATTAACAGATTTCAAGAAACTTAAGGCTGCTTATCTTTCCTTTTTTTTTTTTTTTTTGGTTGGGGGCCGGGGGAGGGAGGGGGTGTGGTTGTTTATCATTTCTTGGATCTTCTTTCTATAATTCTAAATATTAATGAGAAGGAGAAGAAAGAGTAAGGGTGAGAGAGGGATAAATTTGGGAGTGGAAGATAAAAGTGATTAAATGGGATAAAAATCAAAACTCTTTTGTTGTGTAGGTGTATTATTTTTTTCTTGAATAGTTTCACTAATACCTTCAACATTTAGATGCATTTCTATATTGAGAACCCATAACATATAATTTTTTTCAAAAATATCAAAAATTGCAAGTTCAAATTTAATAAGATTAGCCATATGGATCAATAAATGGGTACCTAACTTTTGACTTTTGTAATGACAAAGATTCGCACTTTAGTCTTCTGGCTTTTGTAACGTCGGAGACTCGTGTTATGAAATTTTGGCATTATTAGAATAAAATCTACACAATAAATCACTAACTATTATTTACACAAGAATTTCTTCAAACTTCTCTATTTCTTTTCTTTTACAATTTTCTCTAACAATTCTCTCACAAAATGATATATTTTTCAAATTTGGCAAGAACTCTATTTATAGAACTTTCATATTAGTGGAATTAATCATCTTCTACTAAAATGTATTAGTGGTGTCTCCATTAACTCTTAATGGCTCCACTAATTCATAACATTTTCTTCTTTATTTTTTCCCCCTCTCATGCATCCCACTTCTAAACTTAACATCTCTAATTAATAAAGATGTTGTAACCTCCTTCCTTTACTAGATATAAAAACCTCCATAAACCAAACTTCCACGATCACAAATCAATAACTCCTACTAATAACCTTGTTGATTAACATAACGATAAATAGATAAATTTAGTTTCTAAATTTTTTGTACTCGACAAGTTTAGTCGTTAAAAATAAATACGGAATTTATATTGATTGTCACATGATACAAAATAAGTACCAAATATTTTACAAAAAAATTAAAATTTAAAAATTAAAAACTAAACTTGCCAATCAAAAACTAAATCTGTCAATTTATCAAAATATATATAATATAGTGAATATAAATTTTTTTTCCCGATTCTATCATATTTATCGGGATAAAGAGGAAAATAGGGAGAGGAGGAATATACTTGGGACAGCTTTAGAAGAAGGTAAACAGGTTATTTAGCGGTGGCAGACGGGCTGTAGATAGCAGTAGCGTGTGCAGCCGTGGAAGAATAGTAGTGCAGCCGAACTAGGAAGAACCGAGCATATATAAAATAGAGTGGCTCTTTAGCCTAAAATTTTGTTTCGATTTATGTAATAAAAATTAGTTTTTCTTCGGACAGCATTCTTAAAAAAATATCAATAACCCACAACACACACATACTTTTTATTTTTTATTTATTTTAGAAAGTCACATCCTCTCATTATCCCAACACACACATACCAAAAGGAAGGTAACCCAGAATTTATTTTCGCTTAAAAAAAAAAGGAAGGTAACACTTCAGATCACATACCAAAAGAGATTTTTTTTTTTATAAAAATGATATTCATTTCCTAATCTTCAAAAGGAAATTAAGTTAAAAAGGATCTTAAGATATTTTTTTCCTTTTTAATGACAAAGTTAAAATACTATTACGGTGCAAAACAAAATTAACTTCTACAACCGAAAAAGTAACTAGGCTAAATTAAATTTCTAAACAAAAATAAAAAAAATCAATATCAACTGGGCTAAGATAACAGGAAGCATACATTCCAAATGGACCCGTTTTTTGGGCCAAAGCACAATAGCAGAAAAAAGGACGTCGAATCCAGGTGGACTCGAACCACCAACCTCTCAAATGAAATTACATTTGAGCGCTCTCCCGTTTTTGAGCTTATGGATCCATTCATAGAATTCTGCAATTCAAAGCAAAGAAGAACCCCCCAAAATATTGACTACAATAGATAAAATGAGTTTTAGATCTGTTTAAAAGAAATAATATACCCAAGTGTTTTAGTTTTGCCCAGCTGCAAATGCTTAATTTAAATTGAAAAAGAACCTCAATTTAAAATTATACTTTAATTTAAATAATTATAATTTAAAATCTCACAACATATCACTCACTCTCACTCCTTCATCCCACAACACAGAATTTTTTTTTTTATAATCCAACAAATTCTTTTCATATCCATAAACCCTCTAATCTATAACCACTTTTACAATCCAATTCTAAATATACCAGAAATTCAGCTCCTTCATCTCATCAAACCCGGAAATTACAAGCTTGACCAGTTTTTAAGTGATTACTACAAAATAATGGGTCAAAGCAACTTTCCAATCATCAAAATCTCTAATAATTATTAGTTCTTATTTTATAAAAAAAATAGAGATATTATCAACCTTTAGCTAGTAGTAGAGTGGGGTAAGTTTAAAAATATATATATACACACAAATATACATATATATATATACACACATATACAGGGTTACGGGGAAATTAACCATCTGCCAAATATAAGACGAATATTCCCAAGAGGATTAAACTGACCAGAACAAAAAGAATATTATATATAAAACGCCCCCATAGCCCCAAAAAATAAAAAAAAAGGAACACAAACCACCCCCCCCCCCCCCCCTCAAGAAGGGCATAATCAAACGAAGGGAAGACAATTCAACCGATAAACATCTATCAACTCGCAAGTTAACAACAGCCAAATTTCAACCGATAACAGTGCAAGCTCAGCAAAAACCATTATAAACGGGCGAAGAAACACACAAACCATCAGCTACATCGAATCCAATGATCAAAACTAGCACTCGCACATCGAAAGTACTCGATATAACAGTGCAAGCTCAGCAAAACAATTTAATAAAACCCAATTATAGAAGGAGAAACAGACTACCATCGGCTACATCGAATGATCTGCTGGCACTCAAGGAACTCGAGTCAACGTCTTGGATTGCTTCCAAACCGCGGAATGAGCATAAGTATTAGATCAAACTCAAAACAATGCAACGGACGTCTCAGATAACAGATTCCATAATAGGAAACCAAAATCCGCCGGGAATTCCGTATCGAATAAGAGGCAGATCGAAATATGGTGCGGAAAAACTCAAATCGGTATGAATGGACGATGGGGCAGAAGTCGAAGATAGGGTCTGTGGAAGACTTCCATGTGCTTGGTTTTGAATCCACCGACGAACATGAAACATCGAAGTTTGACGCCACCGGCGACTCAGCCATCAGCAGCCGCCAAAAGCACAAAGTCCTTCAAAGTCTCGATAAAAAAAATAGTACAAGAAACCGCAGCACCAATTCCAGAAATCAGCGCTTGCAGCAGCCTACAAAACTGACCCGAAGAACAGAAAACAGCAAATCATGCTCAATATCGAGTGCTGCCACCATAATAATT
Source organism: Voacanga thouarsii (assembly GCA_026120185.1). Taxonomy (NCBI): domain Eukaryota; kingdom Viridiplantae; phylum Streptophyta; class Magnoliopsida; order Gentianales; family Apocynaceae; genus Voacanga; species Voacanga thouarsii. The sequence continues at coordinate 1,613,474 of JANUWF010001636.1, read as the reverse complement.
AAAAAGCTGCGGCAGCCGCTGCCGGGAAGCAAAAACTACTAAAAATAATCTATTTACCATGAATTCAACCAGCGCATGCAGCGCCGACTTGAACAGCAGACACCATCCTTCCAATTGATTGTACCTATAAATACAATATCTTCAAAATCTCTAAAGGAACTCGTAAAACAGCAAACCAGCGTGACCAAACCTCTTCCGTCGGCTTCCTTTCACGAGCATCATAAACCGAGGTAAAAACATCCAACTATGGTTACTGATGTACAAAAAATTGTGTTGGGAAGCAGTAGCAGCATCTGAAAAGCAGTTCTTTAAATAGTATAGTATCTTCTCAGCAACTTGGAACATCTGCAGCCGAAGGTGATCCAGGGCTGGTGGAGAATCCCTTAAAAATAATTGCTCAGATACTGTGATTTCCCCACGTACACGGAAACACTTCCAAACCATTACAACAATACAGGCTGACACGAGGCTACAGCTACACTCACAAAATTACAGAATAAATTGCTGAACGTATATCCCCTCACAAAATATATACACTAACCCAGGCCTGACTACAAATATATTTTGGCACAGCCAAAAGAATATTGAACTAATTGCAATAATTACGACTATCGAGCAAAAATTGCTAATAATTAGGAAAACATAAATTTGTAATCATGTACTGTGAGAAATGGAAATCTGACAATTGTTGACAGATTCTTCAGTGAGCAAGACACGTGGAGCTTTTAGCTTTGTTAATTATCGCAGCTAAACTTCCGATATGTAATATCCGCAAATGAATGCACATCTAGACGGGTAAGTCAACTAATAGGTTTACTAATTAGAATTAGCTAAATATTATCAGTTTCAAAAAACATTCCCTCACTTAAACGGCAATAAATAAATATTTGCAGCAGGAAGTGAGTAAGCTAGTAATTAATAGCCTAAATTGACCGATTCTGGGTGCTTCGTAAAGAAAAGCTTGTCTTCAGTATAATAATTGAATTGGAAGATTCCCCTGGCAAATAATAAATTGTGTGCTGCTTTCATCATGTTAAAGCATTATAGTGAACCAAGAAATGATACCGAGTTTTAAATATCCTACTTAAAAACTAATCTGAACTAAATGGCATAGCATCAAATTAACATACTAAGCTTTGTTACTTTGCGTTCATTTAACTTCTAAAACTCAATTAAATACTCGAATATTTGTAGATAGATTTCAAATAAGGCGTAAGAAAAAGTCTGCCCCAAAATAACTCAGAATCTCGATATGAGAGCTGTCTCTAATTTAGTAAATATTAAGGTTTTTTTATTATTTCAACTGCATGTGAGAGAGCAAGATTGAAATAAGAGAAATTTAAGTACCTTTTTTCAGGGTAAATGGTGATGAAGAACCGTGGTATCCTTGCACATCATGATGGAAGCTTAAGCTCAGGCGCGTTGTTAGGTCTTGCTTATCCCTGAATGGGTTTGATTCAAGAAGCTAACCCATTCAAAGGACAACGCAAGAGATCTTTTAGAATACTATGATTGCGTGGTTGAGGGATCATAAACAGTAAAAGACGGGAAAGGGAAAAAGAGGCGCAGACACGGGAAGGGAGAGCCGGGCAAAACCCCGTACCATCTCCCCTCCAAAACCAAAGAGAATTTTTTTTATTAGTCATTTTGACCTGCCAAGCGAGCGCACCCGACATGGCAAAGGTCAGGGAGACTTGGGACACCACAAACCTCTCCTCTCTCAATCGCAGACTTCCTACCTTTCACTTCGATATCACGTACAAATAACAACCATCAAAACATTACCTATGATTTCCAAAAGCGTCAGATTACTCATCGCGAATTAAAGCATCAGAAATCTTTGCCATGCCTTCTATAAAAGCATCAACCGCGGAGTACAGACAACACGAACAATCTGCTGTCGAACCGTGCCCGAAAACTGTAACAAGTCTGTACAGATCTGACTAATTCAATCACAGACGCTGCAAAAAGGAAATTAATAGACTTAAGTACATTCAATTTCAACCTATATCTGACATGGTAACTAACACACAAAGCAAATAAATCTACAAACGAGACATTAGGATGAAATATCCTGTCAGACAATAAACTCACCTTGATGGCTATTCGACGTTCACAGATCAAAAGCCAAAAAAATCAGATATACATCAGAATAACACCTCTCGGCTGCAAACAACCAGAAAACCAAATCAAATTAACATGGCAAATTGTTCAAAATGACAAAAAGAATTATAGCTAATCATTCATATAACATACTCCATACGTACCTCCATACGCAACTCAAGGAGGAAGTAAATCTCGCAAATCCTCGACGAGCCAATAAACCATATCAAAGAACAGATCAGGAAGAACCAAATCAACAAAGCCTATCGGAACCATAATCAAATTGTAGATCGTCGAACGATCTACTCAGATCTGTAAAAATAATCTTAAGAACAACAAGGAGGAAGAGTAGATCTAGAAAAGGCCGGGAAACGGAGAGCGGATGGAAAAGCCAAGAAGATGATCAGAGAAATGAAAATGATACACAGAGAGGAAGGAGAATGACGATTATTTATTGACAGAGAAGGCTGATCGAACGGCTAGAAATGAACGTTTGATAGATATTTTAACGGCTATCGTGTGCATAAACGTGTATTTCGGTGGGAGTTGACTAGCAATAGGGCGATATGCAACGCTGGCCTTTGAAAGCAACGGCTGTGATTCGATTTAGTGGTGGGAAGCTTCTGGATGCCGTTTGTCGTCTGCAATGGGATAACGTAAAACGTGGCTCAACGTGTTCCTCACGCCCGCAGACAATTTTGAATTTTATTTTCGAGGACTCCATGTTAAGCACAATTATAAATCAATCCTAAACAGCTCAGCAATAAAATGTTTCTTCCTTGTACCTGCCAAATTATTTTGCACTTTGCGATAATATCCTACGGCACTAACACATGGGACTCTGGACTGTTTTATAAAGAATTTAATTAGTGTAATTTTTTTTACATCTTACTAAATTATTCTATTTATTATTTTAAATTATCTCAGGCAAATAACTTTTTAACAAACTTTTTCTTGTCATAATAGTTCAATTCATATTAATATCCATGACAAGTTGAATCCTAATATATTATATATTAGTATAAAATAATTAATATATTTCTTGTATATTATTTATATATATTTAAATTTAACATAAAAAAGTATAATTAAATAATAATAAGATTAAAATAAATTTATTTAAATATAATAAAAAATTATTAAATATATAAAATTAGATATGATTTAATGTGAAATTAAAAAAATGTATTATAAATATATAATACGTCTCTATAAATAAAAATGTATAAAATAATAATTTTTTAAATTAAAATAAAATTTTAGATTAGAATGAATTTAAGAAAATTTCAATCTATACAGACATAAAATATTTCAAAATTTATATATTTCTTAATTTTAATATATTATATTACTATTATATTATAATTTTTATTTTTACATAAAATTCTATATCAAATTAATCACTATCAATTTGATTAGGATTATAATAATATAATAGGTACAATTATTTATCTTACTATTTTACATTAATTATTCTACTATTTATTATTTCTCCCGTCCTAAAAATTATATTAAATTTTTTTATTTTTATTATACTAAAATACTTGTTAATCTCACAAATCAAGAATAAATTTATTATTTATATTCATAACTTACCCCTCTTTTCAATTAAGAATATGTATAATTCCAATAAATCATTAATAAATTTATAAAAAATAATTAATAGATATTTATTTTTATTAAGAATACAATAATTATTTTTTATTATAGTTATACAAATTTTAATAATTTTTTAATATTTGTATCATGTCTTAAAGTGATACTCTCTTCGTTCTATAATATAAGTCGTTAGAGACTACTTTTGCGATCTCAAATTATAAGTCGTTGGGGACTTTTCAAGAAGATTTCAAGAAGGGGTGTTTTAGGAAGAAAAAATATAAAGTCACCTTATTTTTAGAAATCTTAATATGTTTGAAATTAAGTCAAACAACTTATATTATAAAACGGGGCGAGTATGATTTTTAAAACAAAGGGAATACTTTTTACCATAAAAGTATAGTAAAATTTTTATGATACTTTAAAATAATATATAACATAATTCATTGTAATAAGAAGAGATAGCTTTGATTGAATGTGCCACTGCAACTATTGATAACGCTATTCAACCCTATTGTGCTAATCATAGAAGTACGATTATGACTAATTTGCCTTATATTAAACCACATTCATCCGAATTGAGTATGGGATTTATTGGATAATAATGAAAGACAAGTATGTGTCTATAATACCATTATGCACTTTTTTGTTGTCCTTTATGCAATTCCCTACCTGCCACTCAATGGACAACACCTCAACAATTTATTTCATGGGTGGGTAACACGCGGCCAGCCAAAAAAAAAAAAACCATATGCCGAATCTTTTTGAGTCATCTTTCAATTGTCATCTACATCTATCTATCCCCCTCATCATGCCTTTAGAATTGCGATTGGAGTTGTCAACTTGAAGATTTTTCCTTATCTTCATATTCCTTTAGGACACCCCCCAGTGTACAGCTGTAAATGTTAGAAAACCATGCAGCAATAGTTGCAGAGATGCAGTTAACCTTTGTGAACAAGGCAGCATTGATTCGCTGCATGACTGCATGCAACTTGCTTTTGTAAAGCTACTCTATTAACTTTACGCATGAATTCCTTAACTCACATTTATGGAGTCCAAAGGCAGAAGTCCCTCCAAACAGTTGCAGGTAGAAGAGGAGGGAGGGAAGAAGGAGAGATCGAGGGAGATGGAGATGGAGATGGAGAATAAAGCATATATTTGGTAAAGACACTGTGAAGTGAGGAGGTTGTCTAATACTCATGAGAAAGAGGTTTTTCCAAAAGGGGTGTGAAGGGCTCTGTGGCCATTGCTTGGATTAGAATGGAAGTCTAAAGAACTCGAGTGCTACAAAGAACAGAGACGGAGGAGGGTAGGAGGAAAGTGGTGAGAGATAACGTTCACGTCAATCTTCCAAAGGGAAAGTTTCAACTCTCTTTTATTTCTTTTTCCCACATTTTCCATCGTCACCCAACACTGAAAGAGCACTGCTACCTACATCCGAAAGAACACATTCCTCTTCCTTCTTCTTGGTTTCAAACTACAAACAAGAAAAGCCGGAACATCATCTAAGGATGTTTCTCCATTCAATTGGCTGAAGGCGGCATCCAAATTTCAGTTACTCGTTCTATTTGAGCAAAGAAATCCCTTGGAATTTCAAGCTGAACCTGTTCTTGGCTCAAGTATCTTTGACTGTGGAAGCATAGAATGGCGACAAAATCAGACTTTGCTCAGAAGCTGCTCCATGATCTTCGCCTCAGGAAAGAACGAATGGCTGCAACTCAGAGTTCAAGCAAGTCCAATTCAATGGCCAGAGGTCAGTATCCACTCACAACTTACTTGCTAAGCATGCATCTCCTAAATCTGATAAATTTTAACCAACAAATTACAAATGCCTGGAAATGTTTCGTACCTTTCAGTGAATAATGAATAAATGTACAGAAAACTACCACCCTCCAGGAAGGAACAAATATAAGCTCAAGAACAGAAAATTTTTAGCTATGTTATCTGGTAAACATACTTGAACAATGGCTATTCATTTGTACCACTCATGAATAATTTTACAGGGGATTTTGAAGAATTTGCACCACTAGAATCTACCGACTCTGAATACTTATAGGGAAGACTTCAAAAGATAAAATGGAATTTAGAGCACAGTGGATATAAGAAGCGATCACCAATAAATCTGATAATATCTAATGCCTTCGGCAGGTTCGGAATGTATACAGCACAGCATTTGAGATTATTAATTATGTGTCATGCAATGCGCACAACCTATTCTTCAGATTTAGCTATCACCTTTGTGCCTTTGAGATGCCATGCAATAGAAAGCCCAGACAGGAATGTTTTGAATGTGGTTTTGTGAATGCATATCTGAGAACTGACAGTTATAATTTTACCATTGCATTTCTAATAATCTGCTCGGGATAGGTTCATATGGAAACCATGGACAAGTATACAGAGGTTCTCGACAAATTAAAGCTCTTGAATCTGTAAGTTTGATTTTAGTGAAAAATGAGAAAACATCGTAATTTGAACAAACTTTTAGCCAGATAAAAGAGTGCACATTCCTGCAGGTTGGTTCTCAATGTGGGAACTCATTTGGAAGCACAAGAAATGACACAAGGTCATATATAACTGAAGATTCTTCAAACCAGATTGTTCCCTATGGAAAAGGCACAAGTACAGGACAAATTGGAGAATTATCTGCAGCCCTTGCATTTGCTATTGGAAATGGACGGAAGTTTGGTAGAATGGACGCATCAGGAAATATCCAAATGCTAAACTTTCTCCAGCATATTGGCAGAAGATCAATGGACACAGGGACGATGGAAATAAGAAGCAATTTTGGCAAGAGCAGTTCAAATAATCATTTCCCTACTTTCTCTCATATTCATATTAATGAAGTATCAAAAGGGGTACAAAAACTAAATCAGATTCTGCGAGCTTGTTCCAATGGCCTTAATTTTGATAGATACTCGATTGAAGTAGGGAGGGAATTGCTTAAAGGTGCCATGGATTTGGAAGAGTCCCTCAGAATGCTTGTAAACCTCCAGGAAGCATCAGACAACATGATTAGCAGTCAGAGAAAGAATAAGATTAAATTGCTCGAGGATGATGAGGATGATGGAAGTGAGACTGCAAAGTTAACCGACCTGAAGCAACTAGACCGTCCAAGATTCTCGTTTGATAAACCCTCTAGGAACTCACATCGCACCAAAGAGACGGCAAAAAATGGCATCAAGCAGCAATTTATGGCCCTGACATATCCAGAAGAGCCTCCCAGATTTCAAGCAAAGCAACCTCAAAGTACATCGATTAAGTCTGCAAGTTATATTCCAGATTATGGAACTCTTTCGACATACTTGGAGCCGAAAACCTCATCAATTTCATCGGATCCAAAACCAGAGAAGGGGAGAATTTCAAATGTCATTGCAAAACTCATGGGACTGGATGAACTTCCGCCAAAAGGAGATTCAAAGACCGCGGAGAAAGAAATGAGCTCAAAAAGGAAGGAATTGATGGTCTCAAAGAAACATGGAGCTTCTGCTGATTCAAATCCTCAACAAACAGGGAACAGATCACTTTTCAGTACACAAAGAAAGAGAGCATCATCCCAGATTACAACATCTAGGGATACAGCATTTGTGCAGAAAGCTGAAAAAATCCAGGCAATCCCCAATGGCAGCTCCAAAGTGGTTATCTCTGAGGAAAATTTGCATCGGCAGGAAACTGAAATTGCTGCAAGAATAGATGCAGGATCAGTTTCAAAAATTGTCACAATCATCATGGATAAGCAACAAAGTAGAGTCAACCAACCTAGTGAAGTTGTTGGAAACAGAATAATATTACAGGAGAAAAGGAAAGAAGATAACAACAAAATAGACATAGAAAACATTATCACAAAGAAAGGAGAAAGCGACGATCTTTTCATGAACAATCTGCTGCAGCCTAAGGCACCAGAAAGACGTAGAATATCAGAAGACAATGCATCAGAAAATACAGAGGTCAAGAGAAATGCAGTCCAGATGGAAAAGAAAAATGCAGGCAGTCTCCTCCAAAGCAAACAACAAAAGCACCAACATGATCTTGAACAACAGCAGCCACAGGTGGCCAAAAAGTCTGACCATCTACAGGAAAAGAGAAAGCAGCAGTCTCTGAAACAAAAATTGCAGGCTAGAGAACCAAAAGGTAACCAACAGGAAACGATGGTTGTATCAAAACCCAAGAATAGTGCAAAAGGTTTACCGAAGAAGCAATTGTATGCAAATCTAGCTACAGCTGGTAAGAAGAAACCAATTAAACATGTTGAACTGAAGCCAAAAGCTCCATCTAACAGCAGATATGTTGCTCATGCCATTCATGAGACTTCCACATGTGTACCACACCCACAGGAGAAGGCCAACCACATGAAAGTCACCAATCAGAAGATAGATGCAGTGGATAATAGAAGAAATGGAACTCTGAATCACTTGGCAGGGCCACTGAAATCTCACTCTCCACTTCGGCAAGATATGAAACAGCAGAATGATGAGAAAGTCAGTACCAATAGAGTAGCAAAGCAAGAGAATGAACCCCAGTCCAAAGGCATGGAAGCAGGCACCACTAAGTTCAGTGAAACAGCAGGGAGCTCTCAACCTGCAAATGAGGCAAAACAGTTGAGCAATGCAGCTGAAGGTGTTGCATTCAACAATTCTGATGAAAACGAAAGTCAAAGCCTAGAGGATTCAAAGTATCTCCCTTCCAGTGGTAGTGTGAGTTCAACTTCATTAGAACGTAGGAAATGTAGAAACTGAGTTAGGACTTAGAATCTAAAAAAATATCCATAAATTTTTAGTTTGAATATATTCAATAGATATCAATACACTTGACTTGATACTTTACTTCTGTGCAGCCTAGCAACATAGCCGAGGAAAAACATGAAGTTATAGATGATGAAGAGGCATGTGTTTCCACAGATGATCTCCAATTTGAATCTTTCCAAGCTTTATCAACTCCAGATAGAGGTAAAAGTAGCATGTATATACATTTGTTGTTTCCTTTCAGGAGAAAACCTATCTCCCCACCAAAAAAGAAAGAAAGTGAAAGTGTAGGATTATTTCTCCCATTCCCATCCTGACTTCCTTTTCATAACCAACTTTAAATGCAATTAGTCTTCAACCTTTTTCTTCTTATTTTTGTGGTGATGGGGAAATGTTGTTATTGTATCAAAATTATTATTTTCAATCTTTGATTTAGTGTAATCCAATGCAGTTCAAATTTGAATAACAATAGAGAGTATGGCCCTATAAATGAAATTTTGCAGCTCTGATGCATGCTCCAATTGCTTTGTGTTGCAGTAGACTGCGAAGGAAGCACAGAAATTTTTGAACATGCACATGATGGGCACAAGAAAATCCCTTCATCATGGCCAGCAGATCTGCTAACAGAAGCTGAAAAGCAACTCAAGGAGATATTGATTAAGGGTCAGTTATTTCTTAACACAGCAGAGGCACTTTTCAAGCTTAATATACCTGTTAGCATACTTCATGGTAGTGATCACAGTGGTCAAGATGCAGAGACTAAGCTCACATTAGACTGTGCATATGAATTGCTAAAGAAAAAGGGAAGAAGACAAGAACTTGCAATTTATCCATGCAAAGAGAAGTCCGTTGGCTATGTTAAGATCAAGTCATTTGATGATTTGATCAAGCAACTAAGCAGAGACTTTGACATGTTAAAATTTTCTGGTGGGAAAGGAGATGAGGAATGTGATGCAGCAGATTACCTGCACAAAATGCTAGAGAAAGATATCCTAAATAGCAAACCAGATGTGAACAGCATGTGGGATTTCAGCTGGAATGATAATACATTTGCTTTTCTTGAAAAAGATGACATTGTAAGAGATGTGGAAAAGCATATGCTAAATAGTCTTTTGGATGAGATGACCCGTGATCTATTACATATCACGGTGTTTGCTTGATTGCTCAGCAGAACACAATGTGATCTGAGAAAGCTGAGATTCCTAGTTAACAAACGCTGTAAAAATAGTTTCAAATTGATTGATTAAACAGTTTTGTAAGAGTGAATCATAAAGGCAAAAGCTTTATTTTTTCCCCCATCATTGGCATTTGATTTTGCTCTTACAGTCTTACTGCACTATAAATCTGCTTTTGTTTATTTATGTTCGTATTTCATTTTCAGTAGGAGCAAAACACAGCAAGGATGTATTGCATCAACAAGATATGATCGATTGGGCGTATCCATATTAATTTCCACTAAACAGCAGGAAGCTCATATCAATTCTAAAAAGCACTTATACCATCAAAGGCAATACCAATATATCTATTCCCCCTAAATATAACTTCACTACAACAATCAAAAACGAAACAGAGAACGACCCAACATAATAGTAGAGCTATGATCATAGGTCTCTCAAAAGTTTCAAGTTCCGATCTTTCCGAAGATCATATTACCATTTTTCCTTCTGATACTTCCTTGCATCAGCCTACCAAAAAGTTCTTTCACCACAGCTCCCTAGCAACCAACATAATAATCATAGGTCTCTCAAAAGTTTCAAGTTCCGATCTTTCCGAAGATCATATTACCATTTTTCCTTCTGATACTTCCTTGCATCAGCCTACCAAAAAGTTCTTTCACCACAGCTCCCTAGCAACCAAAAATTAGTCCAAGCCCATGTTTATTACAAAACATTGGGTCGCAGAAAAGTTTCTTTATGCGAGGATGGCTCGCTTACAACACCACTTGAAAGCAGTATGCAAATGTTCATTAGGAAACCAAAGATGAAACAATAAGAAAAAATTTCGAACTTACTCGGCCGTTATGTGCCTTGCCCGTTTTTGTTCTCCTCTCCCCATATTCAAACGACAATCTCTCTTCTCTTGTACGAATGCGGACAACCCACTCAAATCCTGAAAACATTACCAATAAGTTGTTTGGTGTGCAAAATTCACAAGCCGTCTTAGCTCAGCCGGTAGAGCGCGTGGCTTTTAACCACGTGGTCGTGGGTTCGATTCCCACAGACGGCGATTAAATTAAATTTTTTATTGGCATACTATAAAATATTTCCCCTTTTTTACAATTTTTCCCCCTTTTCCTATAATTATAAAAATGCTTCTAAATAAGAATGCAATAGTTTTATTCTTCCCCCATTTTTACAATTTTCTCCCTTTTCCCATATTATAAAAATGCTGCAATTTTACAATGGCATAGTTTTAATTCATGTTCAAAATTGAATGTTTAATCTTTTTTAAAATTTCTATCGTTAATAAATGAGTCTCACTATTGACTTTTTTAATTCAATGATAATATAATAATTAATTCATAATCATCAAATATATTTCTAATTTTTTCCAAGACTGGCATTTAAATTTGAACAAGATATGTAAATTAGAAACAATTTTTATCTAAATAATAAATTCTTTATTTGATTCACATTTCTATCTTTATAGTTTATATACATAGGAAAGGCAATGATGCAAGAACCAAGAAGACAAACAATTTGCTATAGCCACTTCGGGCTCTTAGAAGCAAGCGAAACTTGAATGAGAGTTGGACATATCCGGGTCCCACACGTTCTTCAAGTGCAGAAGCAACCCCAGAATTTGATGGAGATCCCTTTCACGTGATCATAAAAGGTGGAGACAGTAAAGATGCCCGTTTTCACGTCTGCATCATAATTATTGATGGGTCCATTTGGGGTGACAATTTCCCCGTTTAAATCAAAATTCGACCCTAAATTCAGTTGGATCTAAAATTTCTTGATTTAAATATGGGAGTGGGCCGAGGACAGAGATTGTATGATTTCTGTTCCTGACCTGATCCACCCGATCCGCTTTATATATATTTTATATTATATATTTTATGTATGTATATATAAATAGATTATATAAATATATATATATACACATTATATAAATATAGATTATATATATTTTATATATATATACACTATATAAATTATAAATAAATTATATATATTATATATATATAAAGATAGATTATATATTTATATAAAATAAAATAGAAAAAAAGAGGAAAAAAAGAAAAAAATTATCAATTTTACTCTTACTAATATAGTAATATGATAAATACGTGAATTATTGGAAACCACCACAAAAGTTTTCTATATGATTAAAAAGTTTTGAATAAAAATATATTAGAGGTAATTTTTTTTTAAATCTTTATAAATATTTTCGAACCCAAACGACCCCCGCTAAACCGGGATCGGGGATTATTTTGTCCCCGACGGGCCGGAGGCAAGGATCCCCACCTTTCCCCATGACAGGGACGGGCTAGAGATAAAAAAATAGAGGCATATGCGAGGGTGGAGTTATGATTTCTAGTCCTCAACCCGATCTGACCTGACCCTATTATAATTCCTAGGTCCATATGTAGAGGAAAAAGTACAAAGATGTTGCGTTCTGCAACTTTTTTTTTTTTATACCTAAAATTAATTTAACACTGGAGGTATGTTAAAACTATGGAGTAAATGTCTAAGGAGACCCCACCCCAAGGGCATAAATTGAGTAGTAAAAGTAAAGGGATTTAAAATTTTGAAAAGTTAACTTTTCAGTTTCGAATTTCTTCACGGGAGATATAATGGGAAGGTTCTTCTGTCCTTAGTTAAAAAGTATTCATCCCTGATTTATACTCATTCCACGTTGTGGGCGTCCGATAGGAATAACAAATTCTTTACTTAAATCAAGGATTCGGCCCGATCCGGTCCGATTGGGCCGGGAATTCTCCTATTTAAGTGGAGGCGAGCTTCATTCTTCGCCCCGCCAATTGAAAGTGGGTCAGGGACGGAGATTGCATGATTCTCATCTCCGGCCGCCCGACCCGCTTTCACATATATTTTATATTTATAGCATGTATATATAAATAGATTATATATATATATATATATATATATATATATATATACATATATACATATAGAGGGCAATTATTTATGCATTATATATGTATACATACTATATAGATTATATATATTTTATATATGTATATATACTAAAATATATATATATAATATAAATTATAGGTAGATTATATATATATACATATTATATGATTATATATATAATAAAATACAATAGAAAAGAAGAGAAAAAAATAAAAAAAATTATCAATTACTCCCTCCGTCTCAAATTATTTGTCCACTTTAACCGATTACGCAAAGATTAAGAAAAATAAGTTTTTTAGTTAATTAAACATTCTCTTTCATTTTTATCTTTATAATTCAATGATAAGTATCTCTCTTTATATTAAGAATTACACAAACTTCAAAATTTTAATATAATTTCAAATTACTTCTCTCTCCTAAATATTTAATTTTTGTTAGAAAATGTGTCAAAATATTGATGAGTATTTAATTCCCTTTCCAAGTTGTTATTGATATTTCTTGAGAATTAATGAGACAAGCATAAATATCATAAATCGTAAAATGAGTTTTTGACTATATTTTAATATGTTTGAGAAATAAAATACTATTAAATAGGGGTAAATTTATAATATTAAATCTTAATTTCTTAAAGGGACAGATAATTTGGGGCAAAGATTAAGTTAGAAAATTGACCAATAATTTGGAACGGGGGGAGTATCAATTTTACTCTTACTAATTTAGTAATATGATAAATACGTGAATAATTGGAAACTACCACAAAAGTTTTCGAAATAATTAAAAACTTTTGAATAAAAATATATCAGAGCCAAAAAATATTTCTAAAAAAAATCTTTATAAATATTTTCGGGCACAAACGGGCTCTCGCTTCTTCGATGGGTCGAAATTGGGGATTGTTTTGTCCCCAGCGGGCCAGGGGCGAGGATTCCGCCTTTTTCCTGTTGAAATATATGCTCTCTAAACTATTTTTTTGCTATAATTTATTAATAAAAGAATTTATTCTCAAAATTTGTTTGTAAATTTACATTTTACTTGTGCACAATTTTCGTTTGGAAAGTACCCATTGTATTTAAGTAAGTGATTTATGTGAATGGTGATATTTCACAGTAAGGTATGGATCATGGGTTACTTAACACATAAATATTTGTTCTTAATTTATTGATGAGAATGAGAATCTCATCATGTTTAGGTTATTGTGTTGTGAATTCCAAATGGATAATGGTTTACCTTTAACTAATGAGTAGTCCACTCACTTCATAGTATGAGCGTATTTCGAATACGTAGAACAAGATCTACAATAATAGTTTCTAAAAGTACTATTTAGAATAAACCCAAACTATTACTGCTACAGCGTGGACTAATATTCTCCCGCTTGAATATGAGTTGGTGGTCTGACGAAATTGGAAGCATATATTTTGATATGTTGTAGTTGGGGTTCTTTCGTAGAGCCGATATACTTATATGTTAGGTATACGTGACTAGTTAGTTAAGACAGACTTGTACAAGATAACTTCTGCGCTATATTGCCCCTTTGTGACTGTTCAAATGATCTAATTATCTAAGACCCTAGGAACATGACTTGAATGTTTATTTTAGGATAACTCCATTGGAAAGTGAAAATATTTTAGGAGTCGTGGATCATGAGATTAGAGGTTTAAAGATAGTAGATGTCTATTAGAGAGGTGTTAGTACACCATTCCTCTCTAAATGCACGGTGATGCGTAGAGGGGTATTTTAGTTATTACACCTGTAGGTCGAAGACTTTGCTAACGCAACATTATCATTGGGGTCGAAATTTCTTTATGGTGATATTAGAAAGTATTTATAATGCTACTATTTATATAACATGGGTAATTTGGTTATTTTAGTACTCAAGGCGATGTGTCTTGTAGTCCCCGAAATGCCCCCTAAGTCCTGACAGATTTGAGCTAAGGAATTGGTATTGATAATTATGAGTTTTATTTTATTTTATTTAAATATTCTAATTTATTATTAGATTAGAATAAAATAAAAGACTCGAGAGAGTATATAGTTTATCTAGTTTAATTGGTTACTTATTTATTTATTCAGGATCCAAGGCCCATATTGAATCATTAGAAAATTAATCTAAATATAAATTAGATAAAAGACATGAAATTTTATATTGGTTTATGTGGGTTTGTTAATTATTTATTGGTCTGTTTAATAAAGCCCAGAAAATAAATAATTGAGATTTATTATTTATGAGTATTCAAGCCTAAGAGTAAATAATTTTATCTAACCAAATACATAAGATCAAGGGTAAAATAAAAAATTAATTAATTATTAAAATAAATAAATAAATAAATAAAAACAATACGAAATGGATCATGTGTTGTTTTGCGTGAAAAATAACAAAAAGCATTGACTTTTTGTATGACCCTCCTGGTCTCTCTCGATACATCGTTTGCATGAGATTGATGAAAGGAATCAAGACCAAAGGAAAATAAGCCAAGATAGCTTCATAGAAGGAGAGTTTGTGAAGAAGACGCAGAAGCCAAAAACATTGCAAACCCAACTCTTTCAAGCTTTTACAGGTAGTGGAAAACACATCATTTCGGAAGTTCAAAAATTTCACGTGAATGAGATGAAGTCGACGTTTACAAGAACGTGATCCAATAACTTCAATCCTTGTACAATCATATTCTTTATTGTCAAAAAAGTCATTCAATCACAGAAGTAAATTTTTTGTTTTGTAAGCATGCTTTCGATTTGATGATTTTTACCATTTTCGATTTTCATTCCCATGGCGAGGACGGGCCAGAGATGGGGAAATAGGGGGTATGCAGGGACGGGATTGGAATTTCTAATTTTTGGCCCGATCCCATTGCCATCCCTAGTGCTAGTGTCTGGACTTACGTCATCCCTAATTTGCACTCATTCCACGTTGTAGGTGTCCAAACTTACATCTTTTGAGATGTCTAAAGGGACAGAATGTTTCTAGACAAACACGTACGCACATTTAATGAATATGAATTTATTTGAAATGAGTTTATTTAGATGTAATAAAAAATTATTAAATATATATAGTTTATGTAGGGTTAAAAAGAAAAAATATGATATATTATAAATATATGATAATTATCGAAAAATAAAAAGTATTTTAAATTAAAATAAAATTTTGAATTAGAGAGAGTTTCTGTCCAAATGTAACTTACCAAGATATTTCCCTCCTGGCCTATAAATATATGAATAAACATTAATGTTTTCTTGAACTAAGTGATTATAAAATTATCTTCCATCAATAATAACTTTTGAATAAAAAATTAACACTTGCTCTCTATAATTAGTCCTTTATATTCTTGTTTTAAAGAGAACCCAGAGTCCTTTAATAAAAGCCATCAGTCCAGCGTATAAAGGGTGCTTGGTAATTTCCGAGACCATGCAACCTTGTAGATCTTTCCTTTGAAATCCCGAATGCTACTTCCCATAACTGCATTGTTTGGAAATTAAGGGACATCCACATTACATTTCCAATGATCACATAGATCCAAGAAAGTGTCACGTCTATAGAAGTATCTCAGAGATTTTTTAGCTGCAAAAAGTGAAATTCTGCGTCTATAGAGTCTTTACACCCCAACTTCATAAATTCATGAACCGTGAAAGGATAAATCACGTTATTTTAAAAAGGAAAAATTCTGGGGTGAATTTCGGTTTACCGTAAATTAATACATAAATATATCATATATTTTTAGAAGTGTATAATTTTCACTGCATATTGTATAATACTTAGATGTATTGATTTACGATAGATCGAGTCCACCCAAATATTTCCATTTAAAAATATCTCCAAAATTTCTTGGCTGTAAAAGGTGAAATTTCTCGCCTTAGTGCCTGGCAAGGCCCCACCCCATAAGGAGGTTGAAAATCTCACCACACTGCAGACTTACCCACACAAGAGGGTTGAAAATTCTACACTGTAGCTATGAGGGTTCGATTTTATATCTTTGACTACAATCTGGTATTCGACTGCCAACTGACGCCGTAGGGATACAACAGTTGGTTTAAAAGTTTTTAATAGCATAACTTTCGTTTGAGTTTGAATTTTTTTATATATTTATTTTAAAAATATCAAAAAGTTATTGTCTCATCTTATAAAATTTTATTCATAATTTTTTAAATAACAAATAGATTTATATCTCGGAGATTTCTCTCTATGTGCTGCATGACGCCGTGATGATTCATTATGTAGTGCCGTATATTTTTCAACTAGGCTACTGGCTACATACTTTCAACATATTTTCTATAAAAAATTCTTTATTTTTCAGAAGAATTGACAAATATAAAAAAGAGTTTCAAAATTTTACACCAAATTTCTTCGAAGAAAGTTTACGACTGCATATTAATCAGATTTAACACTATATATCCCATTAGCAGGATAATGTCATAAAATCCTATCTGACCAAGCTACACTAGAATGGATATTTAAAATGATATGGACTTCACATAGGGGAAAAAGTATATGAAAGCAATCCTCTGGCTAGCACCCTAAATTGAAATCAATGAGATCAGAAATTACTTGGCGTTGGTGGTTTGTATCCTTGGAAAAGGGACAGACAAAAATCATTTGGTGAGGAACCATTTGTTTTCCCATAGTCTAAAGTAAAGCTGATGCGCCATCTAAGATCCGATGATAACAAATTGCAACCTTCAAATAGGTTACGCCAGATATATGAGAGTCTATGACCAATAGAAGTATGCATGAAAGTAGCATGAGGAAAGTACTGTCTTAAGTACCCAAGCTATAAAGGTATTCGGATTTTGCAACAAGTTCCAACTTTGTTTCACTAGAAGAGCAAGATTGAAACCTTGCAATTTTATGAACCCCAATGCCCCTATATTGTTAGGCTTACAAAGATCACTCCAAGCTTTCCACAAAATTTTTTTATGACTTGCATCTCCTCCCCTCTCTCCCTACCAAAATCTAAAGATCACAGAGGTTATGTCCTTACGAATACAGCCAAGCAGGAGGAAATATGACATAAGTGGGAATAACTTGCACGACGCTCTTGATAAGCACCTTCTTTCCCGCTTGAGAGAAGCTTTTCTTTCTAGCGTTTTAACTTTTTTCTAGCCTCTCAAAGGAATGAGAGGTATGAAAGCCCATAGGCCTGAAGGACGCACACACGTTCAGAGCAGGGGGAGATAAGGCCCCCCCTACCCATCCCTCGCTGCACCAATTTTCTGAACTTCTTAATAACTATAGTATAGTATAAAAATATTTATATTTTTTGAAATTATTATTAATTATATTATATTAAATTTTGAATGACAAAATATTTATATATGTATTATACTATTGGGATTATTCTTAAATTCATTAATTATTATTTATTCTTTTATATTTACTAAATTCTAGAGTTCTAGTATTTATTAAACCCTCAAAATACTTATTTGAAATATTTTTATCTCATTTAACCATTTTTTCTCGCTTACTTTCATTAAACAACAAATAGTCTTTTGTGTCCACCCCAAATTTCAACCCTCTCATAATTTTTTTCCTAATTCTGTCTGTACTAGGCGTGATGGCATACGCTGAGCTTTCCTACATAAGTATTGCATATTGTAGGGGATCCGATAATGCAAATGGTATTGGCAAAATTCAAGTATGGATTTGTCATTTTCAAATGACAATTTTATTACTCTTTTTCCTAATATTAAGCATCCAAAAAAGAGGACAGATTATAGGCACATTCGCCTGTACAATTTCATTTCTACTAGGTGCCGTCTCGCTCTACACGTGAAGATATGATCAAAGGTTTCATTGTTGTTATTGAGATTCATGTGTTCAAATTAGTTATGTAAGTTAATTTTTTTAATTTTTTTAAGTAAAAGGTTTTTTTTTATGATTTTTTTATAAAAATTCTAATCTTGCTATTTTGATCTAAAGAAAAAATTTCTAAAATATATGATTGTAAACAGATTTTTAAAAATATAGAAATTAAAAATGATTTTTGTGAATGAATATATTATTTTTATTTCTCATAATATTTATCATAACAATAAAGTTATTGATAGATAAGTAATTAATTATTAAAACCGTTACAAAAATTTTAATATTACGAGAAATTTTTTTCCTTTAAAAAAACCCATCAATTTAAAAAAAAGGTGAATCAATTTTAAAAAAAAACCATTAATTAAAAAAAAACGCCCATCAATTTGAAAACAAAAAAACAAAAAACTTGGGTGGTCCCAATTTAAAATGATCCATTCAATGTAGGCCATCAATTATATATATATATATATATGGGTAGAGCTGGGAAGGCAACTTTTTTTCTCTAAAAAAAAACCAGCGATTGAAAAAAAAAAGGTGGAATCAATTTTAAAAAAAACACCCATCAATTTAAAAAAAAAAAAATAGATGATCCCTATTCTAGAATCATCCATTCAATCTAGGCCATCAATTGCAAAAAAAAAAAAAAGGGGTGAATTTTTATTTCGCATAATACTTATCACAACAATAAAGTTGATTATAAATAGGTAATTAATTATTAAAATATGTTCCAGAAATTTTTAATTTTTTTATTGATAATGACTCCCCTCGCCAAAGAGATCATTTAAAAAAAAAAATAGGTGGTTTCAATTTTAGAATCATCCATTCAATTTAGGCCATCAATTATATAAAAAAAAAAATGGATAGAGCTTTTGGTGGGGAAACATTTTTCCTTAAAAAAAAAACCCCATAAAAAAAAGGGTGAAATCAATTAAAAAAAAACACCCATCAATTTTAAAACAAAAAGGCCATCAATTGCAACCAAAAAAAGGGGTAGATTTTTATTTTGCATAATATTTATCACAACAATAAAATTGATTGTTGTGATAAATAAGTAATTAATTATTAAAATACGTTATAGAAATTGTTAATTTTTTAAATTGATAATAACTCTTTGGCGAGGAAAGTTTTTTCGCCACAGAGATCCTTTAAAACAAAAAATAAAAAAAATTAGGTGGTCTCAATTCTAAAATCATCCGTTCAATTTAAGTCATTAATTTTAAAAAAAAAATGTGAATGAATAGGATAATTCCTATCGTCAACACCCAAACTAATTAGTATATCATTGTAGAAAAATATCTACTAGGTGCCGTCTCGCTCTACACGTGAAGATATGATCAAAGGTTTCATTGTTGTTATTGAGATTCATGTGTTCAAATTAGTTATATAAGTTAATTTTTTTAAGTAAAAGGTTTTTTTTATGATTTTTTTATAAAAATTCTGATCTTGCTATTTTGATCTAAAGAAAAAATTTCTAAAATATATGATTGTAAACAGATTTTTAAAAATATAGAAATTAAAAATGATTTTTTTGAATGAATATATTATTTTTATTTCTCATAATATTTATCATAACAATAAAGTTATTGATAGATAAGTAATTAATTATTAAAAACCGTTACAAAAATTTTAATATTATGCGAAATTTTTTTCCTTTAAAAAAACCCATCAATTTAAAAACAAAGGTGGAATCAATTTAAAAAAAACCATTAATTAAAAAAAAAAACGCCCATCAATTTGAAAACAAAAAAACAAAAAACTTGGGTGGTCCCAATTTAAAATGATACATTCAATGTAGGCCATCAATTTTATATATATATATATATATATATATATATATATATATATATATATGGGTAGAGCTGGGAAGGCAACTTTTTTTCTCTAAAAAAAAACCATCGATTGAAAAAAAAAAAGGTGGAATCAATTTTAAAAAAAACACCCATCAATTTAAAAAAAAAAAAAAATAGATGATCCCTATTCTAGAATCATCCATTCAATCTAGGCCATCAATTACAAAAAAAAAAAAAAAGGGGTGAATTTTTATTTCGCATAATACTTATCACAACAATAAAGTTGATTATAAATAGGTAATTAATTATTAAAATATGTTATAGAAATTTTTAATTTTTTTAATTGATAATGACTCCCCTCGCCAAAGATTGACTATTTCCTCGCCAAAGAGATCCTTTAAAAAAAAAAAAAAATAGGTGGTTCCAATTTTAGAATCATCCATTCAATCTAGGCCATCAATTATATGAAAAAAAAATAGATAGAGCTTTTTGGTGGGGAAACATTTTTCCTTAAAAAAAAAACCCATAAAAAAATGGGTGAAATCAATTAAAAAAAAACACCCATCAATTTTAAAACAAAAAGGCCATCAATTGCAACCAAAAAAAGGGGTAGATTTTTATTTTGCATAATATTTATCACAACAATAAAGTTGATTGTTGTGATAAATAAGTAATTAATTATTAAAATACTTTATAGAAATTGTTAATTTTTTAAATTGATAATAACTCTTTGGCGAGGAAAGTTTTCTCGCCACAGAGATCCTTTAAAGCAAAAAAAAAAAAAAAAATGGTCTCAATTCTAGAATCATCCATTTAATTTAGACCATTAATTTAAAAAAATAATGAAAAAAAAATCATCAAATCTAAACCATCAATTACAAAAAAAAAAAAAATAGTGAATGAATAGGATAATTCCTATCGTCAACACCCAAACTAATTAGTATATCATTATAGAAAAATATCTTCAAAATGCTTGCAAACAGTCTCAAACCAGTACTTGCTTTAGTCATTGATGAGAGTTAGAGGGTTTTCATAAAAAATAGGCAAACCATTATAATATCGCTTTTGAAGCTTCCATTCTTTTCATGTCTCCTCTTCTATAGAGAATAATTAGTGTAATTAAACTAGACATAAGTAAAACTTCTGATATTGTCTAATGGGACTATCAGAAGGCTGTCTTACTTGCCATAAATTTCTCCGAGTTTTTTTTTTATTAATCTCATTATGAAATGTGTGTGTCATGCTCCGTACCTACAGATTTGAAAGTGCGATTATAAGCTTGGCAACGTTCATGGTCAACTACTTGGTCTCCATTCTTGTTGGGCTAAAATAAATATCTTAAATTGAAAAATGAGTATTTAAATTCATTCTTATATGCCATTTCAGACTTATCATCAAAATCGGATGTGTGATTGGAGTATCACATTCACTCCTCTTTTAGGCCCAAGTGTCGTCGTTGGTCTCAAACTTATAGACCAAACTCAAAACCAACCAAGTGGCACGGAATTCTAAAGGTGGCTCTCACTGCGTTTAGTTCTTATACCAAATCGCACGTGGGATCGGGATATCACATTTACTCCTCTCACGTAGTTCCTATACCGAATCGCATGTAGAATTAAGGTATCACGTTCACCCCTCATAAATGTCTTCCACTGGCCCGTTGAACCCCCAAGTATCATATTCACCTCCTCTTTTAGGCCCAAACATCTTTATTGAGTCCAAACTTATCGACCAAACTTAAGACCAATCAAGCGGCATAGGATTATACATTCACCCCTCCCAAGCATCTTCCAATGGCCCGTTGAATCCCTGGAATATCACATTTATCCATTTTTTAGAATCAAGTGTCCTTGCTGGCCCAAACATATAGACCAAACCGATTTCGCTTTCCTAACAAGAAATGCCTTGACAAATTCAAAGACTTTAACCTACTATACTCTTGGAATTTCTGAGGACACAGTTGGAAGTAAGTACCTGTGACTTCTTTTATGATAGGTAGGTCCAAATCTGACTTTAATTAAGCCTCCTATTAAGGAGTTTCTTTTTTAATTCAAATGAAGTTTAGTAACTAAATATTATAACTTTATAAAAAAAAATTGGGGAAAGAGTAGCAAAATAAAAATAAAATAAAATTTCTAATAAAAAAATTCAGATTTTTTTTTTTTGAGGATGAATACCACTCTTAATCCGTCGTAGTTCTGTCATTGCTTATGATTATTAGGCAAACTATATATTTTTTTATAAAATACTTTGAAAAAAAACTATTTTAAGAATTAATATAACATTTTTTATCTTTAACAACATTAATATGCAAAAATAGTTTTGAAAAGTACCTCCAGCTTTTTCAAGACATCTTTTTAAATTAAAATCAAAAGAAAAATAACAACAGATAATGACTCAAAAAATATTCTAATTTAAAACAAAATTAAAAGAAAATTATTTTAAACAGTTGAAAATAGACTGGCTCTATGTAAAATTTGGTCTTGATTGGTTTCTTTTGTGTGGCAATATTACTTGGAAGGGAATTATGCTATGTAGCTTCCGCTTAAAGTTGGTTCTCCTTTATGCCTTCGTGCATTAAGTAAACACAATATTCTTTGCTTTTTCATGATAAATCAAAGGCTCTTTTATTCTCCACACATTCATGAATTATTCAGTGCCTACCTGCAATGGTATCTGTAATCACGTTCCCATGCTTGCTAAAAGTTATAAGCACCAAAAAGAGAAAATATATTTTGAAAGAGGAGAAAAAGTGGTTTCTTAGCATACAAGGAGAAGCTTTTTCAAACCTCCTTCACCTAAATGTTTGAAAGAATGATGTACGTTCGAAAGGGACAAAATTAGAAATTTAGAATTACATAGATAAATTATTCAAACAGTCTCGCTATTTAAACGGATTTTTTTGTTAAAAAAAATTAATTTTATTAAAGTAAAAATAAAATTTTCAAAAAATTTGAAGGGTGGGTGTCACTTCTCGTCCCCCTCTATCTCTGTTTCTGATATTAGGAATTACTAATGCAATATTTTAAATGTTAATATATTTTATTAATGGACTAATAATTTAATAATTGAATTTTGACTCATAATTAAAAAAAAAAAGTGAATGGCTCATAGTTCAAAAAGTTAAAAAAGTTTTGATCTTGAAGACTTCAAAATTAAAAAGACACCGGCACCACATAAGAATTTTCGCGTGGACCGGGTCCACTGTGGACCGATGCTTTAAAGTGTTGTACTTTTCTAGAAGTATACAATATACAAAACACGTAGTATAACACTCAAAGCACTCGGTCCACGGTGGACCGGATTCATATAAGAATTTTCCCAGTTCAATGCCTCTTTCCAAATCAAACATTGACCTTCCTAATCTAATGATTATGAGTAGTTAATATTTACAGTATATTTGATATGGTTGTTGAATAGGATGAGCTATCAGGAACTAATTTCAAAGTTTATAAGAGAACAAAAAAGAAGAGAAATTTTAAATTAGGAAAGAAAAGAAGAGACATAGAAGTGAAGTGATATATGTTTAAAATTATTTAATAGTTCAAGAGAGAAAAAAAAAAAGAAGAGCTCTTTTTTTTTATTCTTAAGTTTAGAGATAAAAGAAATAATTACTCTTTATTTATCAAAGTTCTTTTTTTTCTCTTTATTTACTAAAATACCCTTTTAGAGGGATTTATTTAAGAGAGGATATGAAAAGAAATAAAATTTATAAGATGTTACTAAGGAGTAAAATTGTCATTAAAACTTAAAATCAGCAAGATTCATCCGTTCCTCTCCATTATTGGAGAGAAGGAATTTTGGACATAGAGATCACTCCACTTCGCTACCTTTCTTTTCCTAAAATTTTGCCAAGTCATTTCTTTACAAATTATTTATTTTCTCTTTATTTTTGAACTCGCAAACTAGTTCTAAATTTATTTGTTATTTAAAAAATTATAAAAAAAAATTTTATAAGATGGGACACTAACTTTTTGATATTTTAAAATAAAAACATAAAAAATTCTAATTCAAACGAAAGTTATGCTAATAAAAACTTTTAAACCTAACTTTTTCGGGCAAATGCACATCGTATAACTCTCAAAGGGGGTGCTTCTTAAGGTAACGGCTAGCATTAAGGCTACTACCGTCAATTCAGTGCTTATATTTGTGATCTTCTCGGCGTGCATTTGCGTAAATGATTTGACTTTCGCGACAATACCACCCCAAAATACCTAATCTACCCTTCAACTCAAAAAATTCCAAAAGTAAAAATATTGTAGTTTTGGCCCACGTGCACCGCCAGCGGACACGTGAACTTCTATAATTAAATGGTAGTTAAGCGAGGAATTTACATCACCGGACTGGAGTTGATCAGCTGATCATATACTTCTCTGTTCTAAAGTGTACTCCAAGCTTTTCTCCGACCAAAAGTTACCTCCTTTCCCGTTTTGCCCTCCTCATTCATCTTCAAAAGGCAATCACCCAAAGTTGGGCTGTTAAACTAAGCTACGGTAGAATTACAGAGCTTGCTCTGCTATGGCAAATCAACTTTACACTTTGGCTTTCTTCATTATCTTCCTGCTTCAACTTACACACCTATCTAGTAAGTTTCTTGAATGGATATCTCTGCAAGTTAAAAACTTTCTCTTTTCTGCATGAAGTGCAGACTTGTGTTCTAAGATATGCTATAATATGATGTCGATGGCTGTGGAGATAATGGCCAGTTTTGGTTTCTTGAGGTTTTTAATGAGCCTTATAATGATCTGCAGGGTCACAGTCATTTATCGGGATAAATTATGGCCAAGTCGCCGATAATCTCCCGTCTCCGGATGCCACAGCTAAGCTATTGCAGTCCACTTCAATTGCAAAAGTTCGGCTCTACGGAACGGACCCGGCAATCATCAAGGCATTAGCAAATACGGGAGTCGGAATCATGGTCGGGGTTGCCAACGGAGACATTCCGGCCATGGCTACCGACCCGAACTTTTCCAAGAACTGGATTAATTCCAATGTGATTCCGTTCTATCCGTCGAGTAAGATTATCCAAATAAATATTGGCAACGAGGTGCTGCTATCAGGTGACCAGAATTTGATGACGCAGCTGTTGCCGGCGATGAATAATCTTAAAAATGCCCTTGATTCAGCTTCCTTAGCTGGCAAAATCAAGGTCTCCACAGTCCATTCCATGGCTGTGCTGAAGCAGTCTGATCCTCCCTCGTCTGGGTGCTTTGACCCTAGCTACGGTGACTTATTGAAAGGCCTTTTGGAGTTCAATAATGCCAATGGATCACCTTTTGTTGTTAACCCCTATCCTTTCTTTGCTTACCAGAGTGATCCAAGGCCTGAGACTTTGGCCTTCTGTTTGTTTCAACCCAACGCAGGCCGAGTTGACTCGGGCACCAAGATTAAGTACACTAACATGTTTGATGCTCAGGTTAGTATACATGAAAATTCAGAGTAAATTCGTTATACACGCTTGAGGATGTGTACGTGATTCTAGTTCTGCTTTATTAAATCATACTCTGCTACCTAAACTGGACTAGTTAAAGATTCAGAAGAAGGTTCTTTTTTTTTTGTTCTTTAGTTCAAGAAAATCTACATTTTCTTATGATATTTGTTGATTTTAGGAAATTTAATCTTTACAGTGATCATATGCATCAAGGTTCTTGCTTTTTTACAAAATTTGCAAGTTTACGTTTACAACTATTAATTGTTTGTATTTAGCTTGATGCTGTGAGATCTGCATTAGATGCTATGGGGTTCAAGGGTGTTGAGATACTGGTTGCCGAGACCGGTTGGCCATACAAGGGAGACAACAATGAAGTTGGCCCGAGTGTGGAGAATGCCAAGGCTTACAATGGGAACTTGGTTGCACACCTTAGGTCTATGGTTGGAACTCCACTCATGCCTGGGAAATCAGTTGATACTTACCTCTTTGCTTTGTATGATGAGGATTTGAAGCCTGGACCAAGTTCAGAGCGATCATTTGGGCTGTTCAAGCCTGATTTGACCATGACTTATGATGCCGGTCTTTCAAAGAGTAGCCAGGTGATAATCAAATAAACAAGCTTGCATTATTTACTCCTTAATGTATTCAAAAACCGTACACGTATTAAC
This sequence comes from Voacanga thouarsii, assembly GCA_026120185.1. NCBI lineage: Eukaryota > Viridiplantae > Streptophyta > Magnoliopsida > Gentianales > Apocynaceae > Voacanga > Voacanga thouarsii. Next base: position 1,587,253 of record JANUWF010001636.1, on the reverse strand, counting down.
TTTGTCCAATTGCTAAATCCGGTTGGATCCATTTGAAGCAGGTAAGGTAATCTTGAAATCTTGAAAAGATAATTCTCTGTAGGGAAGAGAACCATTCGGTTGTAGTATGCTCTGTTTTTCTTGATTGGTACCTATGATAATGATTTTTTATTTGACTCTACTGATTGTGTCTTTCCTCATTGACACAATTTGCTTTAAACTGAAGACTCCATCAACACCAAAGACTCCAGTAACACCCTCAGGACCCTCACCAAGGGCAAACAAGGCTGCCTGGTGCGTGCCTAAGGCTGGTGTATCGGACGCTCAATTGCAATCAAATCTGGATTATGCTTGTGGAAAAGGAATTGATTGCAGTCCAATTCAACCCGGTGGACCTTGTTTTGAACCAAACACAGTGGCATCACATGCCACCTATGCCATGAATCTCCTTTTCCAATCTGCTGGCAGGAATCCATGGAATTGTGATTTTTCACAAACTGCCACTCTCTCGTCCACGAATCCTAGTAGGTGTCCTAGACCTAGTCAAGTATTCAAATAATTGACAAAGGTATTGTCAAGAACTTAGTTTTTCTCTTTTCTTTTGCAGGCTACAATGGATGCCTCTACCCTGGCGGAGAGACCTGAGAACAAAGGAATCTACCTGGTTGGAGTAGCTTTGAAGTAATGGTGAAGACCTCGACTACTAATATTCTTATTCTCCAGTTAGTGGGTTTAGGTATATTTTGTGTGTTCAGTAGAAAGAAATGGTGTGTGGAGAAGGAATTCCACACTTTGATTAGTGCAAGGGGAATATGTTGTCCGCGTTGTTTGTACTCTTGGCTTATTGCCAACTGTTTATATATGTTATCTATGGAAGAAAATTACCCTCGAATGGCTGCTTCCTTAAAAGATCACGTGTTTTGAGCTTTTCCTTTCTCCCCTTCCTCTCTAGTTTTCCCTTCTCTTCAATCATTCGGATGGAATTTTCTCTCCAAATTGACAGTGGTGTAAGTGTTGCTACTGGATTAATTTTCATGCCCTCGATAATAGAAAAAATTCGAGCCAAAATGTTAGCTTAGTTGATAATAGCATAGGTTATGGGCTTTGGTTAACTAAAATTCATCGTACAATAAAAAAGAAGTTTGGAATAATGAATCTTCTACAATTGCAACACAATCATTTGCAATAGTTTGAAAAATCTTTTAAAACATGCTCGTGTAGTAATTTTTAGATTAGTTCAATCTATAAAGGGAGTAGCATGTTAGAAAGAAACACTCGAGAGGTAATGAATTTAGAGTAAAACGACGTCAAGGTAGGAGGCTAGAATATCGGTCATGGCTTCGCAACAAACTCCAGTACTTTGAGGGATTGTGTGCATGACGGATCACTATTGAGATGTGAAATCCAGACGAGAAAAAGAGCCAAAGGAGGAAATCTTTCGTTGCTGAAGAATTAAAAGAGGAAGAGAAGACGCTAAAAACTATAATTGGCAATGGCAGCACGAGAGAAGGAAAGAGACCTTGAGCTTTTGATACCTGTATCTAGTACCCTCGATGAAACCAAATTATTATCGCCTCCGGCCCCTCCTGCTGCAGCCTCTACTATTCATACATCTGCTGGAAAAGAGGTCTGAATCAGATTATACATATCGGAAACAAATGGGATTTAGGGAAATTGTCTGGACTTTCTTTATCAATGTGATTTGATTTATGCATTTGTTTGATACTACCCTCATGAAGATTTTCTGGGCAAGCGTTTTGGATTGGAATATTGATTTGCAATTTCTCTTGGGTTTTTGACGGTTTTAGAAAGTCATGATCTTTGTGTATGGAGGCTGCATTTACTTCGAATTGTTCATGGTGTTCTAGATAATTGCTGCGAATGAGAAAAGTTGTTTCAGGGTGCCGAAAATCTGGACTTAAGTAGTAGGGGGCCGAAAATCTGGATGTAAGTAGGTTGTAGGAAGAAGAAGGTCGATGATTTTGTGTTGATTACAGAGTACACTGAAATTATATATATAAATGGCCAAAATGTCTAAAGAATCTATGCGCAAGAAATTGCAAATTATCTGCTGCATTAGTTCATCAATCTGGTTAAGCTGATTCTTTGTTTTCATGAATGCCAGGCATTCTCTAAGGTTGTTCGTAGCTGGGCTTCAAAAAAGTTTATGTCAGGATGGTAATTTCATTTACTGAGCTTTCTGATTTTGTAATTTTCCTGATGCCCATTAGTCATTCTGCCTATAGTGTATTGATTCTCTTCTACAGGGTAATTTTACAAGAAGTGAACCTTATGCCAATTTTACAAGAAGAGGGAAGCCAAAATCTTCTAAGCTAACCTTATTGAAACTGTCTTTTGTGGCAGTGTCATTTTATTTCCAATAACAGTCACATTCTACATTACTCGAAGTTTCATTCATTTCCTGGACGTCTTCTCTCCAGTCTACGATCATCTAGGGATCGATGTTGTGGGTGAGTGAATTCTTTACCCTTTGCAGTTTAACTTCCACTGTTAGAACTCTGAAATGACCAGGCACAAGTAGTCATAGGTGCCTAGTAGCACAAAACTTGAGCATGATTACCTTGACAACAAAGTGTGACGATTCTGGCACAAAATTATGTCACAAAAGATTCGGCAAATGTGCTTCTGTTTTTGTTGGATTCTACTTCATGGGACAAAATTAGTTTCAGGTTTGGATATAAAAAATGCTGAGATGAAGGTGGAAAGCACTGTATTTCCAACATGATGAGAGGTTAGCGGTTAAATTTTAGTATCATATGGGTTCTAAATCTATTGACAATGTCAAGAGACATTAGAATATATTTCAATTAAAGATGCCAGTCCATAGCATTTTGTCACTGCAAAAGGTGGCTGAGATAGAGGAATCAAGAATGCAAAGTCTGCAGCTTTTTGAATATTTCCTAGGCAGTAAGCAGATGAGCTATCATCAAGAAGTTATTTGAAGGAAAATTAACCTAGAGATAAATTACAAGATGTTGGATATCAGATCAGTTTCAAAAGATAATAAAACCATCAAAGCCCGTTGGTTACCATGTTTTGAAGTGATGGCATCTTAGTAAGATCATTTTGTCATTGTAATTTATCTGCAATTACCTAAAGAAAGTAATCAAAGTGGAACCAGGGCACTGTCAATTTTAACCATGCATGTTGTGTTTAGACTGTTGCACTATAGAGCTGGTCATTTGCTTGTGTCATTGTACTCATTTCTAGAGCTGGCCATTCTCTCACAAGTCATATTATGACTGGCTTATTCACTCACTTTGCAGGCCTTGGATTCATCACTTCTCTTATCTTCATATTCCTAGTCGGTGTTTTCACATCCTCCTGGTTAGGAGCTTCTGTTCTCAGTCTTGGGGAATGGATTATTAAGAAAATGCCATTGATAAGCTATGTATATGCTGCCTCAAAGCAGATAAGTGCAGCAATTTCACCTGGTAAAATATATGTCATTAGTCAGTTTTTCTTTTCTAATCCTTCATCAGCACCTTCCTGATATTCACTCAAATTTATAGATGAGAGCTCCCATGCCTTCAAGGAAGTGGCCATCATAAGGCATCCCCGAATCGGAGAATATGCATTTGGATTCATCACTTCCTCTGTTCTTCTTCGGAGGAACGGGATTGATGAAGAACTTTGTTGTGTCTACATACCTACTAATCACCTCTATCTTGGAGATATATTTCTCATCAATTCAAAAGATATCATGAGGCCAAACTTGTCCGTTCGAGAAGGGATTGGTAATAAATTCTTTCAAGAACACACAGTACATGCACTTCCTCACAGTGACCTTTCTTGGGTACAAAGGAATCAATTGGCCCCCAAGTGCTGGAATTCCTGAATTAGCTTGGACGCATTTGTGAAATGCATCCTCATTACGCATTTTACGAATGCATTCAAGATTCTGTATGCAATTCACATGAGAAATGCATCAAAGATTCTGTATGCAATTCACTTGAGACGCATTTCATAAATACTTCTAGACAAATTCAGGACTATCTTCGGTGATTAGAACCAATTGATTCCTTTGAGTCCTAAAAAGGGCTATTCTGAGGAAAAAACTCGTGCTCTCCACTCTTCCCCTATACATAGTTTACTGCTGATGTATTTTGACATTGTTGTGCAGCAATTGTCATCTCTGGTGGCACATCAGTGCCTAAAAAGATAACTGCAGTGGATACACAAGCCATTCCAGCCACAAGAATTAGCAGCTTCAATCCATAAGATTCCTGGCTTACTGTGAAAATATGTCTTCTAGTTCTTCTGAAACAACACAGCAAGATCATGATCTAACTTTAAGGTGGAAGCTTCTGAATGTAGAAGCGAAATTTCCATGCAGATTTAGTCATTATAGCTTTTGTCGACTCTATGGTAGAGTCAAGCGTGTAAAGATTCTAGTTGGATGCCAAGAAAATGATTTTTTTTTCCTGGGGGAGCGGGTGGGCGGCGGTGGGGGGTTGAATTTGAGCCAAGAGAATGCTTTGTTGACTTGTTGCTGTATTACTCCTGTTTCATGCCATTCTAATCTTTCAAAAATATTTTGGTGCAATAAATGGATAATAATATTTTCTCTGTTCCAATTTGAGTGTTTCAATATTTACTCGGTTATATCCACAGGACCACAAGTTACTGGGATCTGCATATTTAAATAAAAAAATTTTAAAGGAATAATATATTTATTCTAAAAAAAATACAACTTTTACCTCAAAATAAAAATATATTTATTTAAAAAAAACGTTAATATACTATACCTCAAATTACAAAATATAGACATTGAATTCCGAATAAAAGTAATACAAAATGCTTATAATTTTGTGTCCTTCGGTGCATACTTCAATTATTGTAATGTCTTTGCAAGCATTCTCCATTTTCCTAGTGTTTTAAAAATAAATAAATAATAAAGAATATCAAAAAAGGACATACAAAAATGTCAATAATCTTCCGTTATCGTCCAGCGGTTAGGATGTCTGGCTTTCACCCAGGAGACCCGGGTTCGATTCCCGGTAACGGAATACTTTGCGTTTTTCACAACACTTACTTTTCCGTCATTTTCCTGTATACGACGGCGTTTGTTCAGTGTTACCGTTTTACGTCATTTTCATTGCATCATCAAAACCGTCCACGAGAATCAAATTCAGCCGGCGAAGAAACCGCGGCCCCATCTCCCTGGTCCGCACCGCAGAAGATAGATTCCCCCTCTCATTCCACGCGAATCCGTTGTCGCACGTGACGCTCTCATAATCAGCTCTCTTTTCTCTCATGACGCTTTCCTAGCTTCCTTTCCTTTTGCTTCCCTGCTTCCCATAGACATCATCGTTCAAAGCACACGACCCTCGTCTGCTTTCCTCTGTTCTATCTCTCTGTTTCCACACCCGGAAAATCAGTTTCCAGGTATTCCCTTGTCTTAGATTCTTTCCTCTCTATTTTTTTTATTTTAATTTTTCTCCCCTTCATTGTCTATATTCTTGGAAATTTATGTTGTTTTTGGTTAATAGGATCACGTTTCCAATAATGGGAGTGTTTTTAGTTGATAACTTATTGTTATTAAGCATTTACACGACACAAAATGGGTAAATATAAAAAATAATTGAAAAAGAATGGAACTTGATGGATAGGGAGAGTGGAGTGGAAGTTCTATAGTGTCAGAGCTGCATATGGTTGTTATGGCCCTGGATGGGGATGATTTGTGTTTTTTGGGGGAATTATAAGGAATAAAATTGATTTGAAATTGATGCAGATGGCTTCTTCTACTCTAATCTGTGATACTCAACCGTGGAAGGACTTGAAGGTAAACAAAACCCTGTCTTTTATAAGTATGGAGGTTTTGTAATGGCAAAGTGTTTGTTTAACGTTGATTGCAAATTTTCTTCTCAGGCCCATGTTGAGGATATTAAGAAAACACATTTGCGTGAATTGATGAGTGACACTGATCGCTGCAAGTCAATGATGGTGTATGCTGTTTTCTGGCCTTTTTAGTTTATATCCTTTTCCGTTTCTGAACTTTTCCTCCCCCCTTCGTATGCTTCTTTTTTCAGAAAATTTTATTTCTAATTTCCGGTCTGGATACCTGTTAGCTGAGTTTTGGGCCATTTGAAAAACCTTTTGGTATATATTATGTGTTTTTGTTATGTTATGAATGTCTGCAGGGAGTATGATGGTATCTTGCTGGACTATTCAAGGCAACAGGCAAATCTTGACACCATGGCCAAGCTTTTCAGTTTAGCAGAGGTGAACCTTGCCCATTATTCTTCCGCTTAAATAGATTAATAGTTGACCCACTTACCAATTTTTGCGGTAATTCAGGCAGCACATCTCAAGCAAAAGATTAACTGGATGATCAATGGGGAGAAGGTAAATATACCATGTGAATTGGTGGCAATCTTTCATTAACTGACGGCTTGTATTAGGTTTGGTTTCTCTGACATCCGTGTTTTTGATAGTAGGACCTGCTTTACAGTAAGCTTTTATGTCTAATCTCAAAAGAGTCAATTCAATGGATCCATAAAATCCAGTTCTTTAAATAAAAAAATTTTAAAAAAAAAAATCTCTTTCTTTTTTTCCCCCTTCTTGATGAAGAAGAATTGTGGAATTAGTCTTGTAAATAATCATTGCATCTGCATAAAAATTTTGAGTTGATGCTTAAGGTAGGGTTCTCAGATGATTTATCTTGCTGGCTCCTTCAGATAAACACCACTGAGAATAGGTCTGTCCTCCACATAGCTCTCCGTGCTCCAAGAAATGCAGTTGTTAATAGTGATGGGAAGAATGTGGTTCCTGAAGTGTGGCAAGTTCTTGATAAGATCAAAGAGTTCTCTGATAGGGTCCGCAGTGGTGCCTGGGTAATCTGCATCATCCACTTGTGCTCTTATTAATAATTATGATGCTAGATGGTGGATAACGTGTATGATTTTGTCAGGTTGGAGCCACTGGAAAACCATTGAAAGATGTTGTTTCTATTGGTATTGGTGGCAGCTTTTTAGGTCCTTTATTTGTGCATACTGCCCTTCAAACAGGTTCATTCATTGCACTGTTTTTGGTATTATTGTAATTCTTCTTCTATATTATCTTTCATTCTTACTTTCGTTTGTTTAATATCTTCAAAAAGTTCATAGATATCTGGTATTAACAATATTTGACTATTATGATACACAGAGCCAGAGGCTATTGAATGTGCAAGGGGACGCCAGCTGCGATTGTAAGTGACTGCATTGGTAATAAGTTTTCCAATTTTGACTGGTGAGATACAGAAGTATAAGAAAGTAATTTCACTTAAAAAGCTGTTTTCTTTTACCTTGTCATCACCTTGAATATGTAGTTGTCCTTGACAAGTTTATTATGTCATAGGTGTGTCCTCTTATTTGATTGGAGTTTTGAAGCTTTTTTTTTTATTATTTTCATTTTTATTTTTATAAAGACTTACTTCAGTATTCTCTAGACTGAACTGAAGTCTCATTTCTTTCCCCCTCTGAGAAAAGAGAATTGGAATATAGTACTCCCTCCGTCTCCTTTTATTTGTCCATTTTAATTAAAATTTTTGTCCCAATTTATCTGTCCCATTAGCAAACCAAGACGATATTAATTGCTATTTTTTCATAAATACCCCTCTTTAATACAATGAGTATTGTTCACTTATAGTGGGAAATGGAAGTAAATTAAATATGTTTACAACATATAAAGCTTTGGAATTTGATTACTCCTTAATAAACAGAGAGATTCCTTGAGGGTAAAATAGAAAATGTTAATTAATTAACCGAAAAACCTTATTTTTCTTAAAACTTGTGAATTGGTTAAAATGGACAGATAAAAGGAGACGGAGAGAGTATTAGTTTTTAGACGTCGATAGGTGAGTATGGCTGGACTTGGAATGAATTGATAGGATTTCTGAAGTCAATGTGAGCTAAGATATAAATACCCCAGCTGTCCACCCCCAACATAACACCCAAAATGATATGTTCTTGTAGAGTGGAATCATAAAGTTGGGAGGAGAGAAAAGGTTGGATACTTCTCTGCTGCAGGGTAGCTTTCTATAAGTTCATGTATGTTCGCTCCCAAAAATGATTTATTCCTAAAACTTCAGCATGATGTTATGCTAAAGCAGAAAAATAAAAAGGAAAGAGTTGTGTAAAGAAAAGTAGAGGAGCAAATTTGATCAATGTGTAAATAATCTATTTATAAGCAAAAGCTGAATTCTCATATGCTGGCTATTTCAAATATTTATGTGAGCAACAATGCAAAGACTAACTGCTGGAAAACAAATCGACTGTGGGCCATGGTCTATCATGTTTCTCAGAAATTGAACATAATAATTGATCAATTTAGATTCTGCATGCGTTTACTTGTATTAAATGCAGGACCTCAAAGGGCTTCTTTGTACATAGTTAACTCCCTTTTCTTTGATAACTCCTGTTTCATTGAAGATTCTTTTTGAAACTATTGGCCGCACCTCTGTTACACTTTATTTTCAATGGTGGGTTTTGCAGCCTTGCAAATGTTGATCCTATTGATGTTGCTAAAAATATTGCAGGCTTAAACCCTGAAACTACTCTAGGCAAGTCAATTTCTTCTTCTTTTTTTTTTTTTTTTTGTGTGTGTGTGTGTTGTGGGGGGGGGGGGTGTTTCAATTTTTGAAAGCATTGCAGTTAATTTTATCTGAGGCAAGTTTTTGCAATGTGTAGTTGTGGTGGTTTCAAAGACTTTCACAACAGCTGAGACTATGCTGAATGCTCGAACACTCAGGGAATGGATTTCCTCTTCACTGGGGTATGTGCAACTAATAACTGATCATTGTTGACAGATACTAGTTTGACAAGAGTAACTTACTTCTTCACAGCCACCCTTAGGCACAACATGCTTCTTGGGATTTTGATTAGACTATTAGCGCTTAGGTTGTGTGTATCTGACAAGCAGTCACTAGTAATGATACAATCAGTACAGCAGCTAATAATGCTTGCTAAAACTAAAATTAAGCTCGAGAAAGGGTAAGATGTGTCCTCTGCAAGATGCTTATGCATTAGAAGTTTAAAAGTTAAGACTACAAATTGAATGCATCTTGTTACATTTCATAGCTTGAACTATTGAACTTTGGTTATTTTTACAAATGTCTTACCATAGATGTGCTTTAATGCTATCTGAACTGTTATTTCTAGTCCTCAAGCAGTTGCAAAGCACATGGTGGCTGTTAGTACAAATCTAACGGTGAGATTATCTTCTCCGTCTTCCTCTTTGATTTATAATTTCGTACAGATTCATGAGTATAGGGTATGAATAACATCTTTCTTCTTTTTTTTTCCCTAATGTCTTCACTCTTTGGTCAGCTTGTAGAGAAGTTTGGCATTGATCCAAATAATGCTTTTGCTTTCTGGGACTGGGTAGGAGGCCGATATAGCGGTAAGTGTGTTCAACTCTCAAGACAGATTCTGGTGGTTGTGGGCCTGCTTAGTGTTTCCACTCTTGCAGTTTGCAGTGCCGTTGGAGTCTTGCCTCTTTCGCTGCAGTACGGTTTCTCAATTGTAGAGAAGTATGCCAATTCAATCCTTACTTTTTTAAGCACTCACCAGCGGTCCTTTATATAGTTGATATGTTGACTTTGGAAAAGATATGGTTATAATTTTTTTATTTTTATTTTTATTTTTTTAACCAAGAGAAACATTGTCATTGTAACCAAAACTTCTACTAAAATCTTTAACTGTTACTTTTGGATTTTTATATATCCAATATCTTTTGGCTTTCAATATGTTTGTTTGTTGAGCTTTGCATTGATTAGCTTGGATATGAAATAATTATTCCCCCAGAATAGAATTCATTCTATGATGCATAAAGCCACTTCCTGTTTTTTTCCACAGAATTGCAGTTATTAAGCATTCCATGACTTCTACTCTTATGAAAATTGTGTCATTACTTCATTGTACTGTCCCATGCAAAACTTAAAAATTCAATGGAGAATTTGGTTTTTTTAATATCTGCAAAAAGGAATCTTCCTATCTTTTGGTTTCCAGATGTTGGAATTTCTTTAAAGAGATCTTATCCTTTTTTGCTTGATCTCTGAGCTTTTATATTTTTTAGTTTAGGCCTGATTTTTTTCTGACTTTCCACCTTCATTTTCTCTTTTAAAGGTTTCTGAAGGGAGCATCGAGTATTGATCAGCATTTTAGTTCGGCACCACTTGAGAAGAATTTACCTGTACACACAATTGCCTTGTTTCGTTTCTTCCCTCCTTTTTTGCTTCTGCTACTTATTGGATGTGGAGTTGAATAATCAGTTGTAAGTGATATAGGGAATATGACATTGATGAAGCTCCTATAGCTCAGATCTGAATAAATCCTATCCAAGAGACTAATATCTGTATAGTATTCTTCACCTTTTAGTAGCAAATACAACATGTAACCTGCATTTTTTGGATAGAAATGGATTTTTGTGGATGGGGTTCCTTTTGTTTTCTCCTTTAGAATTGGTACTTTACTTTTCCTATCAGAAAAACGTTTAACATGATTTACCATGTCAGACCATACCAGTTTTATTTCATTATTCCTTTGGCGACTATTCATATTAGAACTTAACATTTCACCTTGGACTTGAAGTCTCATTATACACTCACTGGTTCAGGTTCTCTTGGGATTGTTGAGCGTATGGAATGTTTCCTTCCTTAGGTATCCCGCAAGAGTGAGTACATTATCTGCTAAAATGTAAAGCATATTTAAGTGACTGTTTTAACTGTTCTTCACTCAAACTTCTCAGTGTCTGATCTATAACACTGAAACATGTGTAATTCAGGCCATTTTACCCTATTCTCAAGCACTGGAAAAATTTGCACCCCATATTCAACAGGCATGCTACTGAAATTCCTACTTTTTGCCCTTGCAATTGGGATTATCTTGCTTGCACACTCATTCCCTAATATAGTCAACTTATTCAGGTTAGCATGGAGAGTAATGGAAAAGGGGTTTCAATTGATGGTGTTCCTCTTCCCTGTGAAACTGGTGAAATTGATTTTGGTGAACCAGGGACAAATGGTCAGCACAGCTTTTATCAGTTAATTCATCAGGTAACATTTATAATCTACTTTCAGTTAACAAATGAAACTTCCATATTCAGAATTCAAGTTTTGCTCTGTGCTGCAGTTAGTTTATGAATGATTGCAAAATGCTTCTTGATGGAAACATACAATAGTTCATTTTATTGTTTTCCTATACACTACTATAGAAAGTTTACATTTTTTATGGTTGGATTTACTGAGCTTTGAGCTATTACCAATACATTAGAAGCTCTAATGGTTCCTGGAAATTTCAGGGTCGTATTATTCCTTGCGATTTTATTGGCATCGTCAAGAGTCAGCAACCAGTATATCTAAAAGGTACTCTCCACCACCACCAACCCCCCCCGCGCCGTGCGAGATTATCATTCCTTTCAAGTTACAAAACTGACAAGAATTAGGAGAAATGATTTCTATGGAAGACTTTCTTCTACATTGAATAATACATAAGAAGTTGGATATATACAAGTCCCCCAGCACAAAAAAGGAAAGAATGATCAAAGTCCCATGATTATTGGGATACATCTAATTGGCCTAATTCTATGGATACAAAATATATTTAATTAGCCTAGCTAATTATACAATTAGTTAAACATGTTTCTCACACTCCCCCTCATGCTACATATCAAACCACTCTCTAGTTTCTATTTAATGAAGTGTCCGTCAAATTAAATATGCTCTGTTTGATTATGCTGCAATGGATCATGAGCTATACTGATCAGTGATCACTGGCTTATTATCACAATAAAGTCTCATTAGGCCATCTCTCTTAATCTTCAAGTCTTCTAAGATAGTTTATAAGTACAGTAGTTTAGACCCACTCTAAGCCATTGCTTGGAATTCTGCTTCTCTGCTTGATCTTGCTCCTACATTCTGCGTCTTACTCCATATCATAAGATTCCCACACACACACACACAATATAATATAATACTCCCTTCATCCCATAGTATAAGTCGTTTAACTTAGTTTCACACATATTAAGATTCCTAAAAACAAGGTTACTTTATGTTTTTTCTTCCTAAAATACCCATATTTAAATGTCTTGGAAATAAGAGAAGAAAAGAGAGAGAAAGAGAGGAAAAGAGAACAATAAATAAGGATAAAAATGTAAAAATAACTTTAAAACCTTCTTGAAAAGTCCCCAACGACTTATAATTTGGGACAACAAAAGTATTCTCTAACAACTTATATTATGGGACGGAGGGAGTATAATAATAATATATATATATATATATATATATATATATATATATATATATATATATATATATATAACCTCCATTTCATTTAAACAAAATATCTTTCCTAGTGTCCTTTGAGATATTGTAATTCTCAATATGTTGTTTGTAAATAAACTTCTATTGAACTATGCATGAACTGATTAATCACACTTACTGTGTATGCTATCTCTAATCGTGTGTGAGATAGATAAATGAGTTTACCTACAAGGCATGGATACATTTCCCTATCTACTGCAACATCCTCCTCAACCTTTCCAAGTTTAAAATTCGAGTCTATTGAAGTACTTTGAGAAGATCAATAATATACTTCTATTGAGAGATTAATATACCTTGCCCAAAATGAGCTACTTTGATCCCAAGGAAATATTTCAACCTTCTTAATGCCTTGATCTCTAACTCCTTAGCCAAACAATATACTATTGCTCTGTATCATCATCCCCATTAATTATTATGTTAGCAACATATACTATGAGTATAGTGACTGCCCCTGAAATTTGAGTCCTTGATGAACAAGGTATGATCCTCTCGAAGCAAATCTGCCAAACCATGCCCGTGGGGATTGTTTAAGGCCATATAAGGCTTTTTTTTCAACTCACACATGGTTTGAGTAGCCAAATTGCTCTCATAACCTAGTGGCATCTCCATGTAGATTTCTTCCTTGAGTTCTCCATGTAGAAATGCATTCTTGACATCAAATTGTTGCAACTTCTAACAATTGTTAGTTGCCAAAGATAAGAGATAACAACTTCTTTGCAATTGGGGCAAAAGTCTCTAGATAGTCAATTCCATAAGTTTGGGTATAGCCTTTGGCCATCAACCTTGCCTTATATCTTTCAATTGACTCATCTATCATATACTTCACAGTATGAACCCATTTACAACCCACGGGTTTCTTTCCTAAAAGCAACTTCGCCAATTTTCACTTTTTTTGGGGTTCCCAATGCAGTCATTTCATTATTCATAGCTTGTTTCTAACTTTCATTGGTCAAAACCTTAGATAGGATTCTAGGTATAAGAATGGTATTTAGGCTAACAAGAAAGGCTCTGTGAAGTGCCTTCCCTAATAGAAATTGGAAGGTCCTTATGTGATTCAGTTTCATCAGGCAATGAAGGTTCAAAAAGTGTTACCTCATTCGCAGGATCCAAATTGGAGTCTTGAACTTGCATAGATTCCAAAATGGCCTTATTCTTCCTTGAATATACCTTGCCAAATCGCTTATTCTCAAGGACAGTAATTGTCTTTCCAAGTTCAAGCACAGAATTAGATTTAGACATAGGATTGGACTCAGGTAGGGAATTACAATTAGACTCAAGCACATAATTAGACATAGGGTTAGATTCAGGCATAGAATTAGATTTAGACTTAGGCACAGGTTTAGAATATGGCATGTCAAGCAAAAAGAAATCTTGGAGCTCTCCCCTGTCCATTGTTGAAGTCTCCCTGAAGATAAGGAGTTGAGGAATAAGTCTCATATTCATTGAAAGTAACATCTACCAACACATAGAACCTTTTTGATGGATGATGGTAGCACTTGTACCCTTTCAAGTTTATACGTAACCTACGTTTTTGTGCTCTTGGGTCCAACTTCCCTCAATTTTGACTATGAACATGGACAAAGGACATAGATCCAAATGCCCTGGGGACAAGATTACTTGTAATTTGTAGATTTGGATGACATGTTAGAATTTCCATTGGAGATGATTTATAGTATGAGTTGTTATAAGAATGGCTTTCCCCAAAAATCCTAAGTATTTTTTTTTTTAAAAAAGGAAGGCTTAAGTTGATTCAAGGAGGTGACCATTTTTCCTTTCTACTACATTTTGTTGAGTACTATTATAAATATCACTCCAATTACTCCGATTCAAGGCACAGATTGAAATGGAGTGAGTTCTGTAGCATCTAGAGTGAGTTCATTATTACCAAAATGCGACGCATTCGCAATTCCTTTTGTATTCAAACTAAGAACATATTTCTTACATATCCTCAATACTCATTAGATAAAACAACCGTGCTTTCATTACTCCAATCAATTCAATACCCAATTCCCCTTGTTTATATCCGAGTTGCACAAGAAACCCACCAAGACGATAATGGGCACCTACACATCCTTCTTATGGGACCCAAGGGACTTCTATAAATACCACTTCAGTTACTCCGATTCAGGGCACAGATTGAATTGGAGTGAGTTCTGTAGCATTTAGAGTGATTTCATTATTACCAAAATGCCACGCATTCGCAATTCCTTCCGTATTCAAGCTAAGAACATATCTCTTACATATCCTCAATGCCCATTAGATAAAACTGTTAGGATTCGTGGACTCCTAAACACGGAAAACATCCACGAATCCCTCCCGAGGACCCAAGTAAACGATTAAGAAGATCTAAGGTTTAAGAATTACCTCTAGTTGCTGTAATCGAAATCCTTCGATTCTGATTGCGCTGTTGTACGTTCAACCCGAACAATCACCAGACGCTGCAGTATGCGAACGTCCTCTATTGGATACACACCGCGAACTCACTCGATACCCGGGGAGTGCTAGCACCTAGGGTTTGAGATGTTTTTTTTTTTTCTCTTCTGGTAGAGAATGGCACGAATGTTCTCAACCGAAAAATTGGACTCTTGAAAAGACGGCTAGGGTTTTCTTAAAAACCTCCGAACCTTTTAGAGTCCAACCCTAATAATATCTTATCATATTCTAATTTAAATTCAAATTAAATTAAAACTGATATGATAAGATTCTGCCATTATCTCGGTAATTTAACTAATTAATTTACCGAGTCAGATTCTTATAAATCGGAACTCATCCAGATACATCGAATGTGGACATATTTCCTGATTCATTGTATCTGGTAAATTTTCTAAATACGATTAACTTAGACATATTTCCTGATTCATCGAATCTGGTCACCAGAAAAATAACCTAACAAGTTCGCTTATTGGGTGACTTTATAAGTTTATTTAACACTGGCAGTGTGCCTAAATCATATTTAAATGGCCCACAAGTTATAAGTAGTTTCTAGCAAAACAGTATAACTATCCAGGTTAAATGAAGATCGGTGATCTCTTTGAACCAAACCATAATTTTATATTTAGTCATTTTGTCACACGATATCCAGATTAAGCATAAGGCACGGAGCATGTCATCCTTATTAAGCTTAATCAATTATTTCTTGATTTCATAGTAAACTGTTCAAACAAATGATATCAATATCTTAAGATTGATATATTTGAGCACGGCCATGCATTTTTAACAGTCTAACTTATCAAGGGGCCCATGGATATCTCTCCCATAATTGAGAGGAACAAATTCCTTCACAATCAATCATATTCCTCTCCTTGATTTATTCTATATCCAACAGTAGTCTAATTTATTATCTGGTTAAAGACAACTTTAGACAATGTCAAAATATAGAATTTATCAAGTAGGAAACTATGATGAATTTAGGTCGAAGGACTTTCAATATTATTATGGCTAGAAAGTACTTATGACATATTCCATGAAGTACTCTCACAGTGGGTCATGTCCAATACAATGTTCTCTAACATTTATTTATGTCTTGACTCGACATCTCAAATATCCATGGCCAGTAAAACATAGCCATCAAGTCACAAACATACTAATCTTAATTTATTATTATTCCAATAATAATAATCGATCAGGGACAGTTTTAGAATAGTCATTGTATTCATTGTAGGGTTTTACTATCAAGTCACGTACTTGATGACCACAAAACAAAACTCACTATTCATGGAAAGGAAAGCTTCATATTATTATATAAAACATAATGACAATAGTATAAGTACAAATTGACTCTAGGGCATATCCCCAACAAAAACAACCGTGCTTTCATTACTCCAATCAATTCAATACCCAATTCCCCCAATTTGTATCCGAGTTGCACAAGAAACCCGATGACAATGGGCACCTACACGTCCTTATCCAGTTCAAAGGTAAGCTCCAAATCCAAAATAAACGATTCTTCGACCTTATACACCCCTCAACCAATAGACAATTCCATCCAAACATCCAACCTGCTAGAAGTTCATCTGATGTACAAGCATACATCGCCAAGGGAGGCAATTTTATGAACACAAGAAAACTCATTTATTCTCCTTCTTTCTGAAGATATGGACTTAGGACTTAATTGAAGTAGTCCCTAGATATGTCCAACCTATACCTTTTGAGGTTGACCCTAAATTGATTTTTATCATGGAACAAAAATTTGAGAGGACAGTACTGATATAGGATTTGTATTTGAGTAAGAATATCTAAGTAACATGAGCTAGTATTACTAATCGAAAAAGATGCACATTTTTGTTTGGCAAGCTCACACACATCTAATGAAAAATCTTCAAAATCTAAACCCTTAAACAAAGAAGGAAGCAAAATTTGACAATTTTAAAGGATGATGTCTAAGACGGCGATGGTGAAGGCGGATATTTTTTTTATTAGATAAAAGAAACTCTAAAAGAAAGGAATGAGAGAAACTGCCCTCAATCTTGTTTGATGGGTTTGGTGCATCAAGAAAATAGAGGTCATCCTGTACTCTAGCATGTCCAATCCTCTTCTTCGAATCCTTTTCCTGAAGTTCACAATATCTATAGTAAAAAATCACACGACAATTTTAGACTATATTTGGGAAGAAATTCTTCCCAATCCAAACCAAAACTCCAATTTAAAATAATTTCCCGAAAGTTATCATATACTCACAACACATCACATTTTTCTATCTCTCATTAATTATTGGGCTACATTTACTTCACATTTAATAATATTTTATTAAATTTTAACAAACTCATCTCAATCCAATCTTTACTCAAGTATAGCCTAAATCTTGAGTGACCTTTTGGATAGAGATTAGGTTTATGGACAACTAGGGATATGAAGAATATTTTTTAAAGTTAATGATGGGCTGATTTTTACATACCCTACACCTGCCATAGTGATCAAGGAGTTGTCAGCAATGGCTATTTTCTACTAAGTGGGCATGGTGTGTATGTGAGAAAAAGATTTGGTGAGTGGGTCATATCGTTAGTGGCTCTTGAATCCTTGATCCAAGAGTTGGCAATGGTTGTTCTTGAGGCATTTAAACCAATAGAGAATGGAAACTTACATGAGTATGCCAAGGAACAAGTGCATGAGGGTTTGTCTAAGTTGCCAATAAGGCACCTTACTCTCTCAACTTCTTCTTGGTTGAGACCACCTGATGGCTTAGATCGGAGCATCTCTGCCAATTTTGCTGTAGTGGTTGTCTCTACAATGTCCAACATCTTCTCTGATTAAAGAAATGATCTTTGGGCAGTTAAGGCCAGTTACTAAACCACCAATAATGAAGGCTGATTCAACTCTAATGAAAGAAACATTCTTTGGGCAATTAAGGTTGATAACTAAACAATCAGCAATGAAGGCTAGTTGAAATCACAAGGTTGTTGGTGATAAAGACTAGGAATTCAATTCGATTTGCTTCCAGGAATTCAAAGCCTTACAGCTGTAATACCATGACAAGAATTGAGAGATAAGAATTGGGAGAAATGATTTCTATGGAAGACTTTCTCTATATTGAATAATACACCAAGCTAAATATATTCAATCCCCCATCATAAAGAAGGAAAGAGTAATCAAGATCCCATAATCATTGGGATATCTAATCAGCCTAATTCTAGGGATACAAAATTTATCTAATCACATGTGTTTTTCACAATGACCCGTCTGCAATATTTGCTTTTCCTAATCATACAGCTATTTATACAACTAACTACATGTGTTTCTTAGAAAGACCCATCTGCAATATTTGCTTTTCCTGATGTTGGGACAATTTGCTTGACAGGCGAAGTGGTTAGTAATCATGATGAGCTCATGTCAAACTTTTTTGCTCAGGCTGATGCCCTTGCTTATGGGAAGGTAAAACTTCGCCCTCAAGTGTTGGATCTATTCTTGCTTGTGGTGCTTCAAAATTGTAGAAGCACTTAATTTGGATGGAGTTTGTAAATTCAGTTGAATTTTATCATACACTGGGATACTGTAAAGTATTCTTCTTGCTCTTTTGTATCCTTTACTTTCTTGCAGACCCCAGAAGAGTTACTAAAGGAAAATGTTCCTCAGCATCTGGTTCCTCACAAGGTAATTCTCTTGCAGTATGTCTTCTTCTTTTAGGATTTGAATGCTTGGTCTTACATTTTGTTTCTGTTGCAGACTTTTTCCGGCAATCGACCTTCTCTCAGCATTTTACTTCCATCACTTAATGCTTACAACATTGGGCAGGTTTGAGATTTCATTGATGCTGTAGTTCTCTTGGAACTTACTTCAGGCATCTTAATATTAAAGGGTTACTGGACTCAGGAATACCAGAAATCAAGTAAAATTTAGTGTAACTGCTTGTCCCAAACATTTTCTAGCACATCTTCCTTGTGATTCTGTTGTTTTCTCTTTAAATCAGAAATTTCCTTCATTTGTTTGTTCATGACCCCTGTTTGACTAGCATAGTCAGCAATGGACTGCAGACTGCAAAAGTTGTATTCTTCCTTCTAGATCAATATTTCTGCTTTTGCTATGCCTGACAGAGCTAAATGTACTCTCTTACAGTTACTAGCAATCTATGAGCACAGAGTTGCCGTGCAGGGTTTTGTGTGGGGTATCAATTCTTTTGACCAGTGGGGAGTAGAATTGGGAAAGGTATGAATGCCTTCATGAAATAATCATCTCTTGAGCCTGCTGAAAAAAAATGAAAATAACAGAGAAGAAGAAATTTGAAATGGTATCTGTTAAGGACCTTCTCTGGAAATGATCCACTTTGTAGTCTTGCTGCTGGAGGTTTCCCCTATTTGTCTGTTATCCAGATTTGGAACCTTCACTGCTTGCATTTCTGTTCTGTAACATTTAAATTCACTTCCTTGTTTCCTTTTTGTGAATGCAGTCACTGGCTTCTCAAGTCAGAAAGCAACTTCATGCTTCTCGTAGGAAAGGAGAACCAGTTGAAGGTTTCAATTTCAGTACTACAACACTCCTTACTAAATATCTAGAGGTAAGCACACGTGCTGGTTTCATGTACTTATTGTCACGGGAAAAACATATCAGATATTATGATTATTTCCATTAAGCCCAACTAATTGATTCCATGTCATACCTTTCTATTTATTATCAACTGCATATATGAAATTATTGATTTTGGCAGGCAAGTACTGATGTTCCATCAGATCCTCCCACTACTCTACCAAAGATGTAGATGCTGATTATGTTGGTGGGAAAATTTTGATACTCAAGTTGGGCACGCTAAAGTTGACGCGTTGTACGTAATCTGGAGAAATAAACCTTTGTATCACGCCGAGCTTTGCTTGTTTCTCTCTCTATATTTCAATATAAGTTGGTCTTGTTCACTGCTTCAGTACAACCATTAACCAGATTTTTTTTACAAGTTGAGTGGTTGAACAGATGCATATATCAGATATTTTCAATCTAGAAATAAATTCCTTAGATATTTGTACTTACCATAAAGCATGTGGTTCAGAGTTAGAAAAAATATGGATTCCATGAGAATGCTGGATGTTTTTGGTGTCAATGGTCCAAGATAAATCCCTGCTACATTCATATGTTAATATAGTTGGTGGGATGCCCATCTTCTCCTTATTCCTTTTGGTTCTTGCAACAATTTTCTTCTGCGAAAATTATTTGGACTGTGTTTGTTTCACTGCAATGAACTTTGAAGTTTCAACAATACAAACAATCGATTGGTTCATGTTATGGATATGATTGTATTTTATGATGGCTGTCACAAGTCTTATAATAACTCTCTTCTTTTATTTGGGTTTAAGACGGTCAATGAATACCACAAACAAAGTCTGTAGAGCTCACGGGCGGAGTTATCCTCAAACGTCTAAATGTAATTTCTCTACTATGGATGACTCGTATGCTAGTTAAACATATGCCGGTTAAACATATGCCACAACTAAATTTGAGACGCTACTATCTTTCTCTCTTTCTGCCAGGTGGGATGTGATTGAGGTAGTTTTATTTCCTGGAAGTTTGATTTGTAGCCTGCTTTTGTGCTACAAGCCTTTGGTCGAGATCTTGGAAGAAAGTAAGAGGATAGATTGCAAATTGTGTTTGTAAAATCAGGTAATAACTAATGCGCACACGTGCTTTTAGACTTTTAGTGAGTTCTTGAAGTGTGAATATGCTGTGTACTGGTAATTATACAGCTGAAATATTAAAATTATCTGTTGTTAATCAAACTACCTGTGTCCTGCCCTTGTATTTTGGTTTCTTATGATCGACCATGGCACAAAGAGAAAAGAAGGTGGCTCTGCTAAGACTTGAAATGGCGTAATAAGCTTATTCTCTTCAATAGGTGGGCAAAGCAGCAGAATGAGTATCTTCCAAGAAAATGGCATATGAAAAGTAGATTGTTGATGCAATTACAAGTGAAAAAAGTCAATGCTATAGCCTGCAAGTAGTATCTGCACTGCTAAGGAATATTAAACCCACTGCTAAGGAATATTACACCTATTCAAGTTTTCGTTTAGAGCACTTTATTTAAACAGGCACTTACGCTGTTGTACAATGCCAGTGTGCAACCCTGGTTGTTGTCAGTATTCAACCCTGGTTAGTATGGTTTTCTCTTTACCTGAACTACCTCCACCTCTTTCTTGTATCAGTATCCTAGCCTAATCTTTGTGTACCTGATAATCTGCTACCTTGTTATCGACTTTATCAGCCAAAACGGAGACAGTATTGCCCTTCCAGATGTAGATGATTGTAATTTTTCGAAGTTATCTCTAGAAGAGTTGCAAGAAATCCCTTGTTTCTACCACAAAGTAGAATCAGATTCAACGTGTGCAATATGTTTGGACAGTCTCCAGAATGGACAGTTGTGTAGAGCTTTTCCAGCCTGCAATCACGTCTTCCATGCGGAATGTATAGATCCTTGGTTGGCCACAAGGCCGACTTGCCCTACTTGCCGGGCGCCATTTAAAGGTAAGCAACAGTTCTGAACTTCTGATCTTCAAGAACTCCATCAAAATCCAGTTATATATCCTTCATTTCATTAGGCAATATTATAAGTGCAGTTTTCTTTTCTGACATTTCGTCAATTATGGTATACTTAAGTAGTATTTCATCCGATTCTATTTCTCTACTTTAGACCAATATTGTAATATTTCTCTAGCAAGCTCCAAAAGGAATGTCAATGATCAAATGAGTAGAAATTTAGCCCGCGGGTATAGGTCAGTTGGCAAGGCCTAAAATGACATGCCTGTAATGGACTGGTCGAAGTCGCGGGTTCAATTCCCACCTAGGGATTACTCGCAGATCCTCTCCCTCAGTTACCTACCGCTGTTGCATATTCCGATTTACATCCCACCCGATTGCGGGGCCTCGACGTTCGGGTGGGGGAGGTTCGCCTTCGAACCTCCCTCCTGAATCCAAAACGAGTAGAAATCTTGGCCTTGTCTCAGGCAGGCACTGGCACTGTAGTGTCGGTTGCACTGCATTCCAAGCAATGAATAACATTGGTAACAATCGACACCTGAAATCGATTCAACTTCAATGAATTATGGCTCTGTGTTCTGTATCACACCTGAAAAGATCATAACAAGGAAACATTCTTTTAGACAAAGTAGCTCGTCTAAAAGCCTTCACACGCAACTTGCACAGATGGCCTGTAGTTCTTGAGAGTTTTTTTTTTTTTTTTCCCCTTCCCCCACAATTAGTGATTTCAACAGTTTCTTGGTCACTGTGAGAATTCGAGGATGAGAAGCAAAAATGATCAAAGGATTTGGTGGCAATAGCGTTTCATAGAAATAACTAAACTTTCCGCCAATATATATATATATATATTGAGGCAGCAGCAAACAGTCTGCTATGGATCAATGGATATTCCATTCCGCCAATAGTTTCTCTTGGAATTTCGTTTAGCCAATAGATTGAGAAGACAAAAACCAGGACTAAGCTACATATAAACATTATAAAGCCATTAAATCCTCACTACCATTAGATATGTTTCAGTAGATTCTTAGCTCAACAATTACTAAATCAACATAAATTATATATAAGCTGTCACAAAAGCTTGATTCAGCTGATCAAGAAAGACTTCGCTCTTGATTCAGCTGATCAAGAATGACTTTGCTCATGGTTGTACCCATATAGCAAGATTTTGATGTAGAAAGGGAGTCTTGCAGCCAGTGGAAAGAGTAGGGTTAACAAAAAGAGAGTTGTAAGTATAGCCGAATAGGAATCGAGAAATTTACTCATAGTCAAAGCTACAAGTATTGAATCCCAAAAGTCTGAAAGGAAAAGACAAAAGAGGCAAATAGACTACAGGAAACAGCACAAAGTTCGACAAAATCAAAGATTGCCCCATAAGCCTTTCCAGTTTCCACACCCAAAAAATTACAACCTTCTGACTACTAATGACATGCTACTACTGTAATACTAAAACGCATATTGTCAATCTATCCTGCACTGAGACGGCAGTGGCGGAGCTTCAAACGCCAGTGGATCCGAACCCACCAGCCCCTCTCACAGTTGCATCAAGATCGTCAACCTCCTCGACCTCAGGAGTCACGATTCTCTCTATTATCAGCTGCGCAATTCTGTCACCGACCCTGACTTCGAAATCCACATCAGAATAGTTGAACAAAATCACCCCCACTGGACCCCTGTAGTCTGCATCGATCACTCCGGCTCCTACATCAATTGAATGCTTCCACGCCAGCCCAGATCGTGGCGCTATCATTTGAGAATTCAATAAGTAAACGCTGATAATCTTTTTATGATTTAGAATGAAAAAAAAATCAGTACAATATGCAAGAGAGAATTTTACCAACACGCGCATAGGTTCCTTCATGAACGGCGATGCTTAAATCGGTGGGAACCAAAGCTTTCCCTCTGGCTGGTACTTTAGTTTCAGCAGCGCTAGGCACAAAACAAATATCCCAGAAAATTTTTCATACTCTTTTCAAATGATTTAGAGCCGATTTTAACGCTGTCAACAATGATGTTTTCCTTCCAAAATCATGCTACAATATTATACAAAAATCAAGAGAGACATTTACCTGGAGAGATCGTAACCAGCAGAGAAAGGAGAACCTCTTGAGGGCAAAACGGCTTTCTCAGAAAGCTTCTTGACTCGGAAGAATGGGGCGGGTGCCCGGCAGATGCCATTTTCATGGTCGAGTTTTCGGATTTTGGGGGAGGGTTCTTTGACTTCAGGGTTTTGGGGATTCACTTCCCGACCCATAGCGGAGAAGAAAGAGATAGATTGAGGAGATTTGATTCCGGAATTTGGGAGCAGAAGACGAACTTTGAGCGATGATTGAAGAGATGGTTGGGGATTATATGGAGGAAAAATCCCCCAAATTTGGGATTTTGGGGCAATGCCGCGAGAATTCCCCCCATTCTTGTTCAAACGTTTTGGCTCAGGGTTAATTTCAAAAAACCCCCTATGCTTATGTCTGTTTGACAATTGGGTGCCCAAACTTTTAATTTTGACAATTAGGTATCCAGCCATTGATAAAAAGGTAAACTGATTACTTAATTGTCAAAATTAAAACTTTAAGTATTCAATTATCAAAATTAAAATTTTAGATATTTAATTGTCAAAATTAAAAATTTAGATACTTAATTGTCAAATACATAAAAGTATAGAAGATTTATTAAAATTAACACAAATTACTTTTAAATCTTATATTAAACAAGATTGTTCTCTTATTTTTTTATTTTTAAATTTTATTTTATTTTTATTTTTATTTTTTAGATAAAATCATACCTTCTTAAATATCAAATTAATTCAAAAATTTCTAACTAAACACAATAATAATAATATATAAAATTATAAAAATCACACACACACACATATATATTATATACTTCGTAAAAATTTTAAAATATTTAGGAATTCGAATTACAACTTTTTCCATTTTTCGGGGTCACAAAGGAGCTTGAAAATACATAAGAACTCTTCAATGGAAATAGAAAAGAGATGAAACTTCAGTTCCTTTGGAATCGGTAGTCAATCAACTATAATTCAAATTACTAAATGTTTTTAAAAATTAAACAAAGTATGAAAGAAATATAAAGAATTTTTTTTAAAATGTGACAGATATGTAAATTTTATAATTTTATATATTATAGTTGTTGTGTTTAGTTATAAAGTTTTTTATTAATTTGATATTTAAGAAGATATGATTTTATCTAAAAATTGAAAATAAAAAATGAAATAAAATTTTAAAAATAAAAAAGTAATAGGTCAAACTTTTTCTTATTTAATGTAAGAATTAAAAGTAATTTGAGTTAATTTCAATAAATCTTTTGTACTTTTGTATATTTGACAATTAAGTATTTAAACTTTTAATTTTGACAATTGAGTACCCAAGCTTTTAATTTTGATAATTAAGTACCCAATTTATGATTTTGTAAACTAGTGAGTACTCAATTGTCAAAATTAAAAGTTTGAATACTCAATTGTCAAACACATATAAGTACAAGGGGTTTTGAAATTAACCCTTAAAATTAACACAAATTACTTTTAAATCTTATATTAAACAAGATTATTCTCTTACTTTTTTATTTTAAATTTTATTTCATTTTCAATTTTATTTTTTAGATAAAATCATACCTTCTTAAATACCAAATTAATCCAAAAATTTCTAACTAAAAAAAGCAATAATAATATATAAAATTATAAAAATCGCATATATATATATATATTATACTTCGTAAAATTTTAAAAATATTTAGTAATTTGAATTACAATTTTTTTTGCTTTTTAAGGTCTCAAATGAGCATGAAAATACATAATAACTCTTCAATGGAAATGGAAAAAATATGGAACTTCAATTCCTTCATAATCGTAGTTAATCGGTTGTAATTCAAATTACTTAATAATTTTAATTACATTAATAATTTTTTTAGACATTTTACAAAGTATAATATTTTTTATAAATATGATATATATGTGAATTTTATAATTTTATGTATTATTACTGTTGTGTTTAGTTAAAAATTTTTAGATTAATTTGATATTTAAGAATGTGATTTTATCTAAAAATTAAAAATAAAAAATAAAATAAAATTTTAAAAATAAAAAAGTAGGAGGTCAATCTTATTTAATGTAAGATTTAAAAGTAATTTGAGTTAACTTCAATAAATCTTTTGTACTTTTGTATATGTGACAATTAAGTATATAAACTTTTAATTTTGACAATACCCAAACTATTAATTACAACAATTGAGTACCCAAGCTTTTAATTTTGACAATTAAGTACCAAATTTATGATTTTGTCAATTGTTGGGTATTCAATTGTTAAAATTAAAAGTTTAAACACTCAATTGTCAAACACATATAAGTACCGGGGGTTTTAATATATATAGGACCTTTGATTCTTTCTTTTACTTTGCAATAAATGAAGCGGTAAATTATTATTTTTTTTTCATGACATGGGTAAAAAACGGCTGTATTTGAATACAAATTCTTCTTAATCTAAAATTTTATTTTCATTTAAATATATTTTATTTTTTGATAACGGTCATATACTCACAATATATCATATTTTTTCTTTGACTCCACTTAAATATCATATATTTAATAATTTTTTATTACATCTACACAAAATCATATCATGACTAGTTATTTTTCCTTTTATTTTGGACCGGGAAAAAATAAAAAATTGAAAAATATATCATGGGATAAGATGCACCTTGTATTCATTTTATTTTTGTGTCTTATCTTTATAAATTTGTTAATTGAACAATATTCCCACTAGTAATAATTATCCTACTAAATGAAAATTAATTATAAAATAATTTATTCTCCTAGTTGGTTACTGAAGTAATAATTTAACGATAAAGTATTTGATTGCAATTTATAAGAAATTAAATTATTAATGTATAAAATAAATCTAAGAAAAACACTTAAATTGAATTGTATAATTTTTTGTGTTTATTTTTGTGTAATGATTTTTTCCTATATAAATCACTCTCACTTCTTTATACCCTTAAGTTTTAGAATTAAAATAAATTACAAAAAAAAAAAAACCTTCCACGCTTTTCTCATTTATTTTTATTTTTATTATGTTAATGGTGGTGGTGTTTATTGTTTTTCTTGATCCTAATATGTATAACATATTTATCCCTTTCTTGATCCTAATATGTTTAACATATTTATCCCTAACATATTAATTTTTCTATATCATAGTCTTATCAATCATAAGTTTGGTGCGTGAAGTTTTGAGTCTTTCTTTTTTCATTTTCGTTTTTGTAATTATTTGTATTTTTATGAAGAAGGTGATGCAAGGATATATATAAGTAGTTGCGAAAGTATATTGTTATGACATATGGTGGCTTCAGCAATTCCTGTTGTGACAAGTGGTATCATTTTGTATCGACATGTGAATATATTAAATTCAAAAAAAAATTTAATAGGAAATTAATTTGAAGGTTATTTGAATTCATTAAATGTAACAATATTTACTTCAAATGAAGGTTATCTTTTTTTATATATATAAAAAAAGAAAATGCGAAAGGTTATCTGAATTTATTGAATTCAGATAAAAGTTATCTAAATTCATTAAATCTATTATGTTTTAAGAAAATGTGAAGATTATATGAATTTATTGAATTTAGATAAAGGTTATTTGAATTTTATTAAATTCATTGAATCATTATAGTATACAAATTTAACAACTCGGGTAATACACGAGAAATCAAACTAGTCTATATATATATAAGTCGCTGCTGCTTAAGTTTTCTATTGCAACATTTGGCATCATCTTTGAGTGACACATGGTAGTTGAAATAAAGGATCTTTTCCCTTCCTTATAGAATCGTGCACAGTGCGTATGCACTCCCCCCGCTGTCCTTGTTACTTCCATTCCTCCAGCCTTTTGCTACTTTTGAGTTTCTTAAATCCCAAAACTCATTGCCTTTATTCTCTAAAAAATGATGCTTGAACTTCTGCGCTTAACAATCTCTCTTATTAACTTTATGTCGATCAAGTTTATCTCCAACAAAAAATCATACTTGAAAGCTTCAATTATTGCGAGCACTCTATTAATTTCATCTTTGTTCAATTTTATTACGTTTTTATATCTATCTATTTTTGTACCATCTAAGAAATTTATGCTATTTCAGGTCTTCGCAGTTGATTAAGGAATAAAAACTTGTGAGAAAGATTGTATATAATTGGGATAAAGGTTCTGGTGTGGATTTCTTTGTTGATGAATTAATGGTGTTTTTTATGATTAGATTTTATGATCTCAACAAAACCCATCGTCCTTATTCTATTTTTGTCTTTATCTCACTGTAGCCATCGCAGTTCAGCAAAACTCCTCCGGTTTCTCTTCCATTATAAATATCTCACTAGTCCTTTCTCTTAACAAGTTTTCCTCACACGTGTTCCCTCACTTTCTCTCTATTAGATTTTCTCATTCCTTCCAATATTCTTTAAAAAACATAGATATATGAGTATATAAGAGACGATTGAGTGAATTTGCAATTGGTAGAGGACAATTATCGATTAGTGCATTGTGAATAAAAAAATAGAAGCTACATCAACAATAGGTACTACGGTAGTATCACCTTCAAAAGAGACAAAGCGGGACAGATAAATGGTGCAAAAGACTAATATTATTCAATTCTTAGGCTGCACCACTCTAGAAATTCTCCAGAATGACAATGGCCCATATCCTCTCCTTGTCATCTGTATATGTTTTCCTTTCTTATTGTATTTTTTAATTTCTCTATCCTACTACCTTCGCTCTAGGGTTTTACATACACAATCAAGCATACATTTGGATTGCAATATTGTATATGTATTATATTGAAGCATTGATTTTTCCATTTTTCATTTGATTTCGAATTGCATGTTCATTGTCAATATTTTTAGACCTAGATTTTGCCTGCTATGAACAAGAAGTTGATTATTGAATGACTTAATGCTTTTGCTAGAGAAAATTCGGTTTACTTTTTGTTGGATGTTTGTGCAATAGCCTAATATTTTATTTTACTTATGAATATAGGTAATTTTTCCACGCAGAGCCCAAAAGACTACTGTCACCAAAGTGTAATGCTCTTTCACTCCTATAATGCTATATGAAAGCAAACATAACTAAAGTATTTGAATCAGAGCTGTGAGATGAAAATAGCCACAACTGGAAAATCTTTTCAATGAAAAAATTGACGACAGTTTTGAGGCTTCTCAGGCTCAAGAGTTGTTACACGGCTTCAATGTCTTCTGCTTCTCTATGTCTCGGATGTTTTCTAAGGTTTTTTTTTTTTTTTCCTGATTCTCTATCTTATGTTAGGATTGTTTTGTTTTATTTACAGCGAGCTTTTATCAAGATAAAGCCTAAAATTGAAAGAAAAGGCGAGCTTTTCTTTTTAGATTTCGTTATCAATATTTATTGTGATCGTTCATCATTGAGGTAAATGTATCATATTTTCCCTCTAAATAGATAGGAAATTATAATAGAAGAAAAACCCATACTGGAGTCCCTCTGTTTAGAAAGGTATCTTTTTGTCTGGTTTGGTGTAAAATATTCCTATTGTAAATACCATCTAGCAGAAGCAAGATCTCAAGATAATTATTTAAGTTCCATATTATGAATACAACACTTGGGGGGGGTGCTATATGTATTGAGTTCTGTTGGGTAATCATTGCACCTATTCTCTTTCATGTAATGATTCTGATATCACTTTATTCTAGCAACTACTATTACAAGCCTCAGGAATTCGTGTTATTTGTTTGCAGTGGTGCAATTAGAAGATGGTAAAAGTTCGGGCTAATCAAGTATTGTTGGCTTCAAGAGAAGTGGTGAAGGCATAACATCGTTGCATCTTTTATTAAAGAAAATTTCTTTAATCTCTTGAGACTCTACCTTGGTCCCATGTTTTCTTGCTAAGGAAACATTTTCTTTGGTTTAATACTATATCTTGCTCATTCTACATCCCACCCAAAGAAGAAAAGGAAAAGGGAAGATAAGGAGAAAAGGGGAAAAAAAAAAAACAGAAGACAGAAAAATAAGGTATGTGCAATAGCATAGATAATAACCTTTTTTACCTGTGAATACAATAATTTTTCCTTTTGGATGATGAAATATGGATTATTAGAAATTAAACTACCTATGAAAATGTTTTATTTTCACCTAAGCAACGAGTGGTTATGCCAGATGTTTGGACTGTTATTCTATTTATGTAGCAATGCTCGGTATTCAGAACTATAAATTTATCCCAAAATATTCTTCATTTGTTTAATCATATCATACTTCATTTGTTTTATTTTCACCTAAGCAACAAGTGGTTATGCCAGATGTTTGGACTGTTATTCTATTTATGTATTATGGCCCAATGAAGTATGATATGATTAAACAAATGAAGAATATTTTGGGATAAATTTATAGTTCTGAATACCGAGCATTGCTATGTGAAAATTGTGGTGTTTTTGGCTCTGGTATGTTTCATTTTTCTCTAAAGTCATGTTTCCATTAATACACTAGAATCTTGCAGACTATTAATGTAGGAGAGCCATAGGCTCTCAGTTAGGCTAATTCTTCGGTGTTTTAACAAATTTGTGATGGTAACCCCACCGATAATTTGAAACCTATATATGTTTCTTTTGAAAACAAGATTTGTTGCTTAATTTTTTACTTTGTGTGTCAACGATTGCTTTTCGAAATGCTATTTTATTGAAGAGTTATTCCAAATTGAGATGAGTTTTTTTTTTCTTGCGTTACAAAAAATTGGGAGGGGGCCTTCCCTTTTCTTATCTTTTAATTAGTATGATTTTGTACTGTTGTCTTAATCTCCTTCAAAATCAGGATTATCCGAAGCCTAAATTGAGTAGCAGTTCACTGAAACTTCTCTGCATCAATTTGTTAGTTCTATTCATAAGCATCATCTTCAGAGAATCAGAGTATATACATAGAAGTGGGTTTGATTAATTCCCTTCATATAAAATCAAGATTTCTTGCTAACTAAATCCGGAGAAGAGGATGTTTTATTCTTTTATATTGTTACTAATTGACAGATGGAGTCAAGAAATGCCAGGAGTAGTTCGTCTAAAAGGGCTAGTATAGATTCAGAAGATGGAAGGTCACAAAAGAGGTTGTCTCCTTCTGTTGATAAATCAATTGTAGAAAAGGTCTTTTGAATTTCGTGTTCTTTTGCCAAATGGCATCAGAGTGGATTTGAAAATCCATGGGAAGGGTCTTGAGGAGTTTGTTAGCAATGTTAAGCAAAAGTACCTAAGTAGAATATCGAGGTCTAACAAGTAGAAAGGTTCCACAAATTGAAAAAGCTAAAAGTTACATCACGTGGATGCTTACAAGAATAAAATCATTACGAGGCTCAATTTAGAGGAATTTAAATCTAACAAGTGCCATAATTTGAGGCTTAACGTGAGTTTTTGTTTCGGTGTTAGTTTCCAAGTGAATGTTTATTTTATTAAAACTAAGTTTTGGCTTATTGTGTTCTTCTTTGAAATAGGACGAATCAAATGAGGTGGGTACCTATGAGATGCACTGTTGATCGACCATTTTTGCATTAATTTCTAATTAAGTTTTTTGCTGGATATGATCCAATGAGTATTTAACTTGACATCCATATTTGATATTGTAGAACATATAGGACTTAACCCAAGCTACGAGGTATTAAGGGAACTTCCTAAAGAGTATACCTTTGAAACTGTCCTTGCTGACTTGATTGTGAGCATATGATACAGTTACTTGGTAATGGATTCAATTATATTATTGGTATTAATTTGGACATGTAACTCCATTTTTATTTGTTTAATCAGATAATTCATTGCGGGCAATGTGGTATAATAGAACTAATGAAATGAGAATGATAAGGTAACATCATGTGTGGATTATCACTTTTTCTTTTAGTGAAGTGCATGTTCTTATGTTTTTTCTACATCCTACTATGTCATAATTGGTAAGTGAAGAATGATCAATTAAATTTCTTGAGGGAATGCAGGCAGTTTATCTGTAACAGTGAAAATGAATGGATTCTTTTATGGATTTTGTTGACAGTGTTGGCCTTGGATATAATAGCAATTTATCCAATTAAATTGGTGATAGGGAATTGAAAGCTTAAAAGATTGAGAATTATTACTATTGGTTAAGTTTATGTCTTCAGAATATGATGTTAACAGGTTTGTGGAAAATTGTGAAACCATAAATAAAATTTTTTAAGGCGAGGGAACAAATTGGTTGTTGTTGTTTCATACTACTGTAGTTTCTTCAATTTCATACTTATCAGAGGATGGTGATCAAGTTCTCTGTTGTTTTTGTGTTCAATGTAACTTTGAGAAGTTGGGTTTTCAGAAAATATTGTGCTGTAAATTGGGAGCGTAACTTTTGTTACGTTAATTTTAAGGGAAAGTAATAAAGTATCTAAAATTTCCTTTCCCTTTGAACAGCCATCACACTTCTCCTTCCACCACTTCCTTTTCTCTTACGGCCCCCAACCCTACAAAAATGCTCTGATCTCTCTCTTTATTCTCTTTATCTAAACATTGTTGCCGCCACCACCTCTAGCCTGAGATTTCTTGAAATTTTGGAAACATGGCTTTGCTTTCTGTTAAGTTTTATGGTAATTTCATTTCCAAATTCTAATAATAGGTTTTCCAAGACTAGGCTTCAAGCCACTCTAACATAGACAGTTGCTTCACCATCATCAGGAGAAGCATGTGTTGATGCTGAGAGGCTAGAGCCTAGAGTGAAGGAAAAAGATGGATTTTGGGTTCTAAAGAAGAAGTTTAGGCAGTGTATAAATCCACAAGGTATAAATCCACAGGAAAAAGTCAAGATGGAGAAGGATCATATGAAGTTGGTTATAGAAAATGGCATTGAGGAGCTTGCCAAGATTCCCATTGAAGACATTGATAAGTCTAAGATTACTAAAGATGACATTGATGTTAGGTTTAAGTGGCTTGGTCTCTTCCATAGGAGAAAACACCAATGTAAGTATACTATTTCTCTTACAATAAAAATTGGTGGTAATTTAACTAGAAACCCATTATATCAAAAGATTCCCAATCTTTATTAGAACTTCGATGAATGCATTTCATTCTTTTGTCATTTTTCAGTACTTCTTAACATCTTTGATATCTATATGATCGCCAAATAGTGAAACAACCAGTGCCTAGACTCGATATATGGAAAGTGTTATAAGGAAATACAGAAAGGACGGATGCACAGATGTGACCACAAGGCAAAATTAGCAAATACGTGGTATCGTCTTGCTTGATGTGCCTAAGATTCTGAAAGGACTCGACGAAGTTGGATTAACAAGCCTACAAAAGTGGAATGGACAATGTGAGAAATCCAGTTGGGAACCCTCTTGCTGGAATTAAGCCTGATGAAAAAAAACAAATTAATTTTTTCTAAATAACATGTTTTAGTAGAATAGTACAAATAACATTGATTAGTAAATTAATAAATAATAAGATTAAAATTGAAAAAAAATAAATACTTTCTTGATTATTCAAAAAGAATAATTTTAAGTACAAAAAATCTTCAAAAATGACTTCAAAAGATAATGGGATTACATTTCCACTTCAAGCCCCAGATTGGTTATAACTAACTCTATACATATTCCAACTGAAAAAGCCATCTCAAGACCCATAATTAAGCCTCAAATTGGCTGAAGTATGCGAAGGAGTCAAGCTAATATTTTTCCAGATGAATTTATAAGAGGTGCCTTCAAAGAAAGAATTTATAAGAGGTACCTTCAAAGAAACGGATAGCTTTGGAGTATTCTAAATGGCTATGAGCTCGTGTATTGCATCTAAGACTTGAATCATCAAAACCTGAATCACCAAATTTGTATAGTGAGAAATCTTTAGTGTAACAAGGAATTCAAATGAAAAATAAATCTCAAAACTATATTCTTATTAAACTGCAAAATATAAGAATCAAAGGGAGATGTCAGGCATGTAGAAATTAACATTGATAGGCTCTGGCTAGATTTCCCTCACTCCTGAAATGAGTCTTATCGACAAGGCTTAACTATAACTTACATAATGCTTGGGACTTGGAAATGAAATGGCAATAGTGATAAAATTGAGTTTTTATTTTGCTCAAAACAAAAGAAGAAAAATTGAATATTTTCCTTCCTTCATTTCTGGTGGGGATTGATGCCGAATTTGATTTGTTTCGTGATTTACTACTTTAGATTTCTTCTCCAATTTTTAGTGTTGATGAAGAAGAAGATGGTTTAGTCATTGGGAATGTACCATTGCTATGTCCACGGGTATCAACATAGTATACATATAATAAGAAAATAATGCATGTACATAAATATGAATTTATTTTAAATATTTAATAAAATAAACAAAATGCCATTCAATTTATGTGCAACATACATATATAAAGATAAGGTACAATATTTCTTAAAAAATATCTAACATTGGACATAAGTAGTTAATTGGAATTGATTGTATTTTGCCAAAAGACATAATAAGTTAGCAATCTATTACGATAATATCTTTCACAGACTCTTTGTACAATAAAAACAAGTTTATGGGTAGAATTGTGGATATGTCAAAATAGGGGTAATTGTGATATCCTCCATGAACTTGGGGTCCAATTTCAAATATATACAAGTGTTCTAAATTTTTGCAATTACCCCATGAATCCAACATTCTATCAAATAATTTAAATGGGCCTAATTAAATTGTTAAATGTCTTAAATACCTTTGAATAGTTTATAATTTATAGTTTGCCTCTCTTGTGTGCAGATAGAGTAATAGTAGTTATGATGCGTTTAATCAGGAAAATCACTTACTAAAACTGTTACTATTTGTAATTCTTGTTATCAAAACTTAATGGGGTTATGTGTTGGTTGATTTCAAAAAATAAAAAAATAATAAAATGTAAACTAACATTTAACGGCAAGTCATTTATAATTGAACTAATTAGTAAAACAATACATGTTTAATTCTTTTTTTTTTTTACATTTTAAGATTTTTTTAAAAGTAATATACAGTACTTTGCTTATTTGTTTTGTTTTAAAGTTAGTTATTTGATTATAATAGTTTTATTTATTTTTTTAAATAGGTTAGTAATTTAATATTTAAATAGACTACTCTCTCTCTCTCTCTCTCTCTCTCTCTCTCTCTCTCTCTCTCTCTCTCTCTCTCTCTCATACACACATCGATATTTGGTATAATAGAAAATCTCTTACTAATACCTAATATAATTGGTATCAATTGATATAAATACAACCAAAATTTATGAAAATTTTTATTAATCGTATGATCGAATAAATAATTGATCAATAATTTATTAAAATTGATTTAAAAAAATCTTGCCACCATCTCTAAAAAAAAGGATAGTGCATCAAGAGGAAGAAGGGAACGGAGAGGAAAGAAAAAGAATAAGAGACAGGTAGCAAGAAAGGAAGAATTGAAATGGAGAAGGGAAAGAAATAATAATAATAATAATAATAATAATAATAATAATAATAATAATAATAATAATAATAATAATAATAATAATAATAATAATAATAATAATAATAATAATAATAATAATAATAATAATAATAATAATAATAATAATAATAATAATAAGAAGAAGAAGAAGAGAGATGGGTAGTGCATTGAGGGAAGAAGGGGTGGGGAAAGGGAATGGAAGAAGAGAAGAAAAAGAGCGAAGGGAAGTAGGGAAAGAAAAAGAAGAAAAGAGAGAGGCAGCAACAAGTGATAGTGGTGGAGCAACAAGTAGTTAGAGATGGTAACGGGGTTGGACCAAGGACTAGAAATCCCGACCCCGCCCTCCCCTATCCCGACCCGTCTCCGAAACAAGGAAAAGCAGGGATTCCTACCCTCGGCCCTCCGAGGCCAAAATAATATTCGATTTGCTGGGAAGCAAAGGCCCATTAGGAAAAAATGACCAAAAAAAATATTTATCATTAAAATTTTAGTATACACACAACAAAATGAATTACAAAAAAAAAACTACACAAATTATATGCACTAAAAAACTAAATTATATGAATCACACACATTTAGACCATAATAAACTCCATAATTTACTAACAAAATGATAATAAAATCCCAAAATAAACTCTAAACAAATTAAATTAAATAAACCCAATTTACACTTTATATCTATATACATACTTATGACTTATCTATTTAAATATTAATTACATATTTCATATGTAATTATAAATTATAATTTTTGTGTGTGTGTTATATATACATATATATGTATAAATTTACATAAAATTATAGTTTTAATATGTGTGTGTGGGGGGGGGGGTCTGCGGGGATAGGCAGACCAGGCCGGGGCAGGGATTGTTCAATCCCCACACTTGACCCATCCTTAGTTGGCAGGGCCAGCTTGGCCCCAGCCCTAGCCCCATCCGTGCTTAAATCACTTGTCAGGCTAAAAGTAAAGGCAGAGAAATTGGGTCGGGCTAGGCTAGGTCAAAAGTTTAGGCGGAGAAATTGTCATCCTTAGAAGTAGTGGTGTAGCTATCAAACAAGAGGAAATGATAGTCATGACAATAAATGAATAATTAATATAATGATTTTTTTTCAAATGAATTAACAATAATAGCGAGAGTATATTGAAATTTTTATTATCATGTAGGGCAAATGGTAATTGACAATTGGAATCTACACTTCATGTGGCTTTGCCATTTCTCTAGATGAATGCTGGATGGACAAGGTTAATTGCAAAAATTAAAAGTATATGTATTTATTTTAAAAATAAAGATGAAAATTATGATTTTTTTTATAATTAACTCATAAAAATGACCCAAATTAATGACTTTACTTCTTATAAGACCTCACAAATTGGTACCCGATGGAATTAAGTAATTGATTCTTAATTTTCATGTATAATACTTGAACAATATAAATTGTCTGTTTCAAATTTATTAAAACTAAACTAATGCATGTATGTTTTTCAGGAAGTATCTAACCAATATTAATAGCTCTATATGAGGACTTTCCTCGCTATAGACAAAGTGCAAGAGTCTTTACTGCTTTACTTGATTTATTTTTATAATAATATATACCAAAATTGAATACACCTATTTTTTTTTTCACATCTTGATTTCTTCTATAATATATTTAAAAATTAAATATGCTTATCTAAATGTATATACTAAGAGTGAAGAGGGGATAGAAATGTCATAACATATTATTTAAATAATTTAATTTTTTTTTCTCTTCAAGTATTTTAAAATCTAATGGTTTAAATTTTAGAGTTTTGTAATAAATGAATGAGATTTTATCAAAAATATTTTATTACTCCTTGTATGGTTCAGATTCATTTGGACGTCATAGTTAGTTTTGTCATTTTCTATAATATTTTCTTTTTTTCCCTTCCTATTGAATTTAATTTTAACGATTTATTGTACCTTTGATTCCCCAAAATTCCTATCCCATCCCCAGCCCACCCCTGCGTCTCTCACCCTTCATCTTCCAAGGTTTTTCAACTCCCCTTCCCTTTTGCTCTGCTTCGTCTTCCATCGGGACTTCTCATTCAAATGCATATTCCATGTTCCGAAACCACTGGCTCCGTCTTCGTGTTCATCTTCACAATTGCTGTTTATCTTTAAAATAAAATTCAAACAACTTAGGATTTACTATTCCTCCGAATTTATAAAGACGAATTGCACAAGAATGCAGAAAACGACTGCATAAAATTGAAAAAATTCCCCCCAACTTTCAATGCCAAGCATTTAATCTTCTTCTCTATAGCAACATCAAGGGAAGGCAGCGTCGCTATAGCTGCTCTGTAGAGGGATGGGTCAGTGTCACAGCACCACAATATAAAAAAGGAGAACCCGGGGATTGGATGTAGACTACAAGAGATTTATCTGGAGGTAGTGTGAAGTTGTTTAACAGAAAGATACAAACTTCTTGGCTAGAATCATAGGCCTCACTCGCTAATTTCAGCAGAATACTATGGGTAATTGACAATTTACACATCAAAAGTAAAATTAAACAGAGCATTACCATTTACATATAGTTGTACATTTCTTTTCTGTAGTTTTGCTATTACTGCGATCAATCCCCTTCATTCTAAAATTTAAGATGAAAAGTTTGCTATTGAATACTCTCATTAGATCTTGTAGATGATTTCTTGTCAAAGCATTGAAACAATGTCAGATAGTGATTTGAAGATTTTTCTGATTTATCATTTTTTTAATTTAATCTCTCTAGCTTCAGCTATTCCTTCGATAATTCTTGAATTTTTGGTGGCAGTAACTTAATTATTTGTCACCTATATACTGATTTTTTTTGGAAATCTAATGCCTTCCAAATATCAGAATTTATTTTTAACATGTGCTTTATGTTTCTTACAATGCCGTTCTTGCTATGGCAATCGTAGTAAGGGGCTTGGAAAAGAATCAGTTTTGATGATGATGGCTTTTGCGGTGCAAAATTTGGGCATCCATGTCTTCCGTGCTAAAATTATGGAATCAAATAAAGCTTCTATTGGTCTATTTGAGAAATTGGTACCTCTCTCCTACTACCCTTGTTTGTTTGTATGTATGTGTTTGATATATGTGTTTGTAAATGTATTAAAATATAATATTGAGAAGCCAACAAATTATACCAACAGTATGATATTATACTATAATCTTATGTAACATATAATATTAATGTGTTTGAATATTTGTGTTACATATAATATAATATTATATTATACTATATACTATATTATATAATATATATTGTAATATTATCATAATATTATAATATTATTTCAAACATATTAATATTTTATGTTTGATGATGTGTTTGATATTTATGTTTCTACATGTTACTACTATGTGTTTGAAGGGTATGAGATGGTATCTATTGATGAGAAGGATGAGCCTTTTGTTCTTGAAAGAGATCAATGCTGGGTGGTGGCTGACAATGAAAACATAAAGCCCAAGGTACATACCATTCTCCCTTTTAGCAGTTTGAACACGTTTGCCCTTTGTTACTTTTAGATCATTTGTTTTTTCTCAATAGTCTAGGTTCATCTAGGGAGTTGTAGAGAGTGGATTTAATTTGTTTAATAATGAAGCACACAAAAAGAGACGGTAATAAGTGGTTTGCATTTTTGCCACTCACAAGCATTACTCCCTACAAGTTTTACATGTTAAAATGATTATATACTCTATGGTACATGGTCCTGTAGAACTACATTTTCCCAAGAGGAACTCCAGAAAGCAACATTTTAGAGGATGGGTATTTTTGGGATCTATAGAAAAAATGATATGCTCTGGCTCATGGTTTATTGAACCAATAAATGTCATCAATTTCTTCTTTCAAGAATAAGAGTATGTTACAATTATATATTGTATGTGCAATGTTTGAATTGACCAACTGAAGCCCTTTATTTTAGCTTGCACAGTTATACTGAAGTATGAACATGGTTGCTCATATGAGCAGATGTCTCTAAATGCTTGTGGAGTAGTATGAACCAGAATGAAGATATTTCCTTCTTATTTGAAGATGAATTTACTCCAGTTAAGGCTTGGGGAGACTTGGGTGACCATGTGAATATTTTCGGTAAACACTCACTTTCAAGAAATAGCACTTATAATTTTATGTGCTTTCTTTGATCATCACGGTTAAAGAAATAATAATGTGATGTGAACCACTAGACTGCAAAAGAACAGGCAAGGAATTAGACAAATGTGGTGAGCATTCTTCTCAAGTAAAGAGATGTCGGCTACATTTCAACCCCGAAATCTTGGATGGGGCCCGTAGCAATGAAGAAACATCATCAGTAAATCTAAGATTAAAGGTAGTAATGACGCAAAATGTCATGGCTTTTGAAAACTATAACACCTCCAACCTATGTTGGAAAAAACCAGTGACAGATGTATGTTAGTTGTAAACCAAAATATTTACAACACCAAATAAGGGGAAAGCATAAGAAAATGAAACATTGCAGACAATAAAACCATATAGGTATATTGATGAGATAACATAGAATAACCATTAAATATTATCCGATTCTCAATCTTCATAATATTATGATACTGAATATGATACTATCCACAAATCCATCATACTATTATGAGAATCGGATAATGTATGTTAATATTAATATTATCGAATAATATTATCATTTGGAGCATAGTATTTGTTCGGTTTTGTTTTGTGTTTTTCTATTTTGAGTAATTAATTTCAAGCATAGATTTTTTATGAGTCACAAGGTTTCCACTTATGAGTTGAAATCCAATTGTCTTTTCCAAAGTGTACATCTTCAACCGATAATGAGAAATTTGACCAGTCATCTGATTCATGGTTTTCCAGTTACTTTGTTGATGCTGAAATGCAATACAACCCCAGTGATATGTATGTTTCTTTGTAAAGTAATCATTTATCCAAGTCTTAATTTTTAACCCTTGTGTAACCTGCGACTTCTGTAATTTTGCCCTTAATCCGAATATGATGAGACGTGTGAGTGACAAGGCACTACTCTATAGTATACAACAAGACATCGGTGAAAACAAAGCCTCAGAAAACTCTCTCCGTAAAGATCTGAGTTTCTGCCTTTCTTCTTTACCCCTTTTTGCAAAATCTACTTCTGTGATTTCAATGGCGGCGGCGGCTGCTTTAGCTAACGGCGAGATAGCTGCTCTTAAGCCTCTCAACACCGGACGTTATGCCTTCATTTATAATGAAGTCCAGAATAGCCATCTCAATCATCCTCTTCCTCTCCCCTCCATGCTTGGAAAGCCCTTCCAAGTTGTTAATGGTCCCCTGAACTTTGCCACTAGAAATCTAGGTCAGCGTTATATGTTTATTGATGCTTACGAAGTCTGATCTCTAAAATTCTGAACTGAGTTGGGTAATAAGAGCGTAAGATGCCCATTGTGATTGATTCTGCTTGCTTAACTAATAGGTATAAGTTGGAAGGAAATGTTCTTATTACATTTTTAATTCGGTAATTACTCATGGCATAGAGTGATCTCTGCACGTGAATAGTAAGTCGAAGTTCCAAATTGAGTCAAAGTTTCGATCTTTCTTTGTTCAGTCGTATTGAATATTCAAAGTTTCCATTTACATGTCATCTTTTGAATCTCAACGAACATGTCAATGCTTAGTTGAGCAAAATTTCTTTGTCCACATCTTATATAGAGGACAAATTGGTCTTTAGAAATAAGAGTTACGGAGTGCAATAACAACCTTAAGACATAATTGTTGTCCAACTTAGGGTCGGTTTAGTCTAGTTAGTTTTTATGGTAGATTTATTTATAACAATGTAATTTATCTACAATTGAAGTTTTATTATGTCTGCTTTTCTTTGATTTATACTAGGTAATTAATTAAAAAAGGTAGTCGAATCTTCTTATTTTTTTTGAATTAATTCTGTATTTTTGTATTAATTTATCTATTTCAATCTAAGACACTACTTTCTCGAGCATGAATTTGAAGATTAGATAAAACTTTTCTTTTGTGAGGTTGAGTTTGACCTCCTATTTGTTTCCACATGATTTTCCCAGATAAGATAAAGAAGTTGTTCCCATGCTTGTTTGGACAACCATCAGCAATGTTAGTACCAGGCAAAAATGCAGCATCAGGTCAAGCTTTGAAGGTTGGAGTGGTGTTATCAGGAGGTCAAGCTCCTAGTGGACGCAATGTCATCTTAGGTATTTTTGGTGAGGATCTTTCTGCTTGTGTTTTGATAGGAGTTGTTGCATGGTCTAATTCTCCAGTGGATTAGTAGCAATTGTTTGAAATCCGATGATATCCATATTTTGTCAAAGATTCCAAAAAGTTTGGAACCTTACTTGCCCTAGATTTTTGAGGTTTCAGAATTCTGCAAAACATAGATTTAATATGCTTATGATTCTTTGTTCAAACAGATTTTTTTTTTTTTCCTTTTTTTGGTGCTTGGTTTGAAGATTACTTGCAGGAGCGATGCAATGGAAGTACATTGTATGGGTTTAGGGGTGGACCTGCTAAGATTATGAAGTGTAAATATATTACATTGAATATTGAGTATATATACCCGTATAGAAATCAGGTATGTATAACTAGAAGCCTAAACATACCCTTAATCATAATGAGAAAGAGGACAGTTTGCATTCCTTATAGCTTACACCTAATCAACTGATCAACTAATCATTTGATCATTTGGTCATTTATAAGATGATTGTTTACACCTTTTTTTAACTAATCATAATGTTCTCTTACAATTACCTAATAAATTACTTACAATTACCGATAGCCATATTACCTAATAAATCAAGTGCATTAAACAGCCCATAATGGCTTGGTTTCCTAGCAATCTTTATCAATCTTTGTACCAGGAATATTAGAGGATAGTGACTAAGAACAAAGGTATTGGGAGTGTAAATCCTTTTCCGCCATGAATTTATGACTACCTATATTCGTTCTGCCACTAGTTAGTGCCTACATTTTTTTCATTATTAATATATACTTTTCTGTTTCAAAATAATTGTTACCTTTAAAAACTTTTTATATTTCAAATCATTTGTTATTTTTTGAATTTAATAATATTTATTATCGTATTATTGGCAATAATCTCTAACAATAACAGGAACACTCATGGGCTTCAGAATTGCAATTAACTGGCATTGGATCAGAACAGCTTTTGGCAGGTAATGATAGAAAGAGGTCAGTATCTACAGCAGGTAGCATGGGTAAGGTATTGACAACAGGAGGTGAAGATTGGATATTTAATTTATGCAGTGTAGGATGGTACTATCAGGTTCTAGGTTGAATGCGGGAACTAAAGGGAATCTAATATTTGTTGATAGATTATTATTTGAATTATTTTGAGGCATTTCAATTTCAATTGCCTTACCAAGCTTGAAGTCGTTCTTGGCATTTTTGCCTAAAGAATCAGGTATAGACTTCAGTTTCTTGTCTAAAAAAGAAAACCGCCAAAACTATTGAGTTTCCCTACTCTTGAACCTCCTTTAGAATCATATGTACAATTGTATTTCTCCAAATGAATGGATTTCTATCGAAGTATATGCTCTCTCTTGGTGACTTCAGAAACCTTTCTACTACCAACAAATTTTCTTCTGAGGCTGGAAAATGAGATGTTCCTGCCAAACTAAAGAATTTTTCCACAGTATTTGGTGTAGAATTTAGGTTATTAGTGGTAAGTCCATTAGGAACCAGGGAAGCTTTAGATTTTATGTTTGTATTACCAATAGCATTAGGTGCTTCAGAGTCAAATGAGTGCCCAAATGGAGCTGAAGTTGTGTTGGTTATATCTGATGGACAATTAGGTGCAGAACTAATAGAAGAATTTGGTTTAATAGGTCTTAAAAAATTAGATTCCGCACCTTTAGATTCTGTCCTTGGGGGGTTGACACAAAGGTAACATACTGTAGTAATTCTGATGCCTCAGGCCTCTTGTTTGAAAAGTCAAAAGTCATGATTTGCTCTGGGAGAAATCATTGTGGAAGTGATGCAAAGGTAATGGATCTTTGATATATACATTTATTGGCTATTTATTTATCAACTATTATTTCTGTCCAGGATTAAATGCCCATATATCTATTTTAATATATTCAAAAATACATGTCCACACTCTTAAAATAAACATATTCTCTCTGTAAACTTCTATAACTAATCTCCTTCACTTAAGGGATACAAGTTCCACTAACCATGGGTTTAGTTGTGGTTGTAAATATCTCTCTGTATTTTTTGGGAATCACTTTTCCTATATGGGCTATTTGATTATTGTATCTGCATTGTTTTTGCAGATTCAGTGGATTTGGCTGGCCGTGAGCTGGTTCATTTTATTGCAAATTTTTATATGATTTACTTTTATGTGTTAATTGCAACCTTTGTGATATAGTTAGTATTGATACCTACTTGAAACAGGTTCATTTTGTGATTAAGTGTAAAAACTATTTTGGTAGAATTTTTTATGGGCTGGAGTGCCCAGAGATTATTGAGCGATTATAGAATTTTTATACTATTAGTTAGTATTTTTTCCACATGGCCAAGTCGACAGCAATTGACTATAAAACTGGGCAAAGCAAACACAGCAGGCTTGTGCTGCTAATTTTCCATAGTTGCTTTTTCATGTTAAATGATATACGAAAGAGAAAAGCTTGTTGTTCAATCTTTTCAACCTTCTTATATTGTCTGGTTATGCTATTGAAGTTGTCTAGTCTTCTTGTAGGGTGCATACAAGTTTAGGAACATTTTTGAGAAGGGGAAAAGATAAAATCATCAGGACATTGAGAAAAGAATTACAGACTACACCTTAATTCCTATAGATACGAGGACTGGGCAAGTATTTTTTTATGAGCTTTTTCTTCTTGCTGTGATAATTACAAAAGCTATGCATTCCATTTATACTCTAAAACATTCTTATAGTTTCTTTATTTGGTTTGATAAATTTATGTTATGGTAGTGTGTTTGTTTTTCCAGTACTTCTTGGATTTTATGCAATAATTTGTTGGTTCTTGCTGTGAGTTTATGCAATCCCGGCCCTTTAGACACTTAACAATGCTTAAGTTTGACCTTTATCAATCAAAATATTCAATTTCAAGATTCGTAATTTGAATATTTAACTGGTGAGTCAATATATAGAACTACACTCAGATTCTTGTGATTTATTGGTAAGATAAAATAAGTTTGGGTTGTGATTTTATGAAATAATTGCATTTCTGCTAACAAATTTTATATATTTGTAGCTATTTTTACCCCTTATATTTTATTGCTTTATCAATTGAAAGCTGGGTGGTAGAATCTTCTTCTGGACTCTTTGTCCAATTCGCATTACATTTTACGTTCTTTGTCCATTTTATGTTCTGCATGGTGATATGTCCTTTGACGATATTTAGGATGAGATAAGCAATATTGCAGCAAATATGATTGTGAAGCTAAAGTTTACATTGTCAATTGTGATGCTTACTACATAATCGACATTAGGTGAAAGGCTTTACGAGGGATGTAACCAAGCTTACATACTGAAATTTGACAGGAAAACAGCTAACTATAAGATGCCAACTCAATCATCTCAGGAAAAACATGTTGGTGATCAGCAAAATGTTGCTGCAGCAATGGAACCAAATTCTCAGAATGTAAGGCCAAAAGAGTGTTCTACAGAATATTCAGCAGCTATGGGATGTGGGGAACCACCAATAAAGAGTGAAGAGGAAGAAGTGCTTGTTTGCCAAGGTAAAAAATCATGCAAGGAGTACGTAAAAAGTTTCCTAGCTGCCATACCTATTAGAGAACTACTGGCAGAAATAAAGAAATAACTGATCAAATCAACTCCACTTTATCATCAACACCAAATTGAATTCCACTTTACTGATTTAAAACGACCAGTTTGCATTGCTCCAATAGTAGAAGTTGGCCAGGCCATGCCACAAGTGGTTGAAGTTGAAGTTGTCTAACTGAAATTACAGCATAGAGACAACTTTAAATTTATACAGAAGCATGTTAGTTCTAACTGTTTGGTTTTCTTATTCTTTTTACATGTGGTTTTGGGGTGAATGGGTTAAAGAGTGCCTATTTCATCCCCTAAGGTGCTTTGTATGAGAGAGTCATCTTACTATTTTGCTGTATTCTTTGATGTGTCTGTCTTTTTGTTTGAGTGTAATCTCCTTTTTACCTTAGACTATTTCAAAGGGATTATTTGC
This sequence comes from Voacanga thouarsii, assembly GCA_026120185.1. Lineage (NCBI taxonomy): Eukaryota > Viridiplantae > Streptophyta > Magnoliopsida > Gentianales > Apocynaceae > Voacanga > Voacanga thouarsii. The sequence continues at coordinate 1,542,378 of JANUWF010001636.1, read as the reverse complement.
AAGAAACAAAGCCCTTTTTTGAAGACGTTTGTTTTCCTAATCAAATCCCTGGTCTGAGTTTATACGTTATATATTTTCAATATTTACACGAAACAGATGGTCATTATTCAATTAAAGAGAAATCAAGAACAACCAAAATATATACAGCTTTGTTAAAAATATAAACATTAAAAATATATATATTAAAATTATTTTTTTAACATGACAGGCAAAACCTCCACGCCTAGCATAGGGACATCAACTAGTTTTGTTTCTTATGTACGAATACAAAAGAGCTGTATTTTTTATGCATACAATTTTATTGATATAATGAGTAGATTAATAGAGGTATAAGTAAAAGATGAACCATTCTCTAAGGGGATAAAACTAATGGATGTGTAAAATTACTATTTGCCCAATAATTCCTAAGACACATAATTTTTAATTAAATTAAAAAATTAGTTTATTTGGTCCTTAAAATATAAAATTTATAGTGTTTTCATATTTAATAATTTATCTATACTTTATGGTTCATAATGAAATTAAGGGCTACTGTCATGGTCTCTAATATGTTACAAAAGAAAAAAAAAGTTGAGATTACTTAGCGGATTATAATTTCATTAGGGATCATAAAGAAAAAAAAATTAAGAATAAAAATATTACAAATTCAAAACTTTAGCGACTAATTGTGCTAGTTTCTCAATTAAATTAAGGTGAAATTGTTCATGTTTCTTTGTGTGATAGATAGTAATATAATTTGTGATAGATAGTAACATAATTGGAGTTCCGATTGCTTAAAATTAATGGTTAATGGTTAGATAATAGCTTTTTCTATAAAAAAGTTTCGTCAGTATTTTTGGATGTTTCAAAAAAAAAAGAATTATGCTTAGTAGTCTTAAGTATATAGAAAAATGATTTGTGGTGCATTGTTTATTCTCGATTGTCACGGGCATTTGTGTCTTTTGACAAGTGTTAATCACAATTCTTAGCAACAACATACCTGTTAATCAAATAAGTAACTAAATGCACAACAAAAAGAGTCATTAAAAAAAAATCTGATTACTACATAGAACATATGTAAACAAAACCAAATTTTATTGCTAGTATTTGTCACTATAAAATTAGAAAATTTATACTCAAAATTTACAATTATCTCTTTTACACATTTCAAATGTTTTTGTAAGTGTCATAAATCTTCAGACTATTTATTCTATTATCAGACACGAAACAAAAAATTATGAATATTAAAGAAATTCTATCAGAAGCAAAAATTGAATTTAAGAGACACAATGAAAATTATTGTAATCCTCGTGATTGCTAATACTGTAAAGAAGATAATGAAAAATCTATATAATATTTATTTAATATTACAAAGAGGTATATAAAAATTATTTAATTACTTATTTAGCTAAAATTAAAACATTTATCATATAAATTCATTCACAATTTTTCTTAGATAAATATAGATCATTACATAAATCTGTTTTTCAAATATTTTTGAATATATTATTAATATAAAATACTATATAAATTCAACACTTTAAATGTTTCATTAGAAAAAAATAATTAACTAATGATAGCACAGGTACCCAACCATTAGGCATGGCAATTTCCCTGCATAAATTGGGGGTCCGGCCCGATTGGGCCAGAGATTCCCCAATTTAAGCGGGGATGGGGCCGGGGGAGGTAGGGATGGCAATTTCTCCATTTAAACCAGGGGCCCACCCCGGTTGGGCCAGGAATTTCCCGATTTAAGCAGGGACGGACTTCATTCCTCGACCCGCCAACCGGGGACAAGTCAGGGACGGGAATTGAATGATCCTCGGCCCGGCCCGGTCGGCTTTACATATTATGTGTGTGTGTGTGTGTGTGTGTGTGTGTGTGTGTGTGTGTGAATTATATATGTGTTGTGTTGTGTGTGTGTATATATATATATATATATATATTATATAAATTATATATATACATATATATATACATATTATATAAATTATAGGTAAATTATATATATTATATATGATTATATATGTATGTAAAGGTAGATTATATATGTATATAAAATAAAATAGAAAAAATAAAAAAAATAAAAAAGAAAAAAATTATAAATTATTAATTTGACTCTTACTAATCTAGTGATATGATAAATATGTGAATTATTGGAAATCACTACAAAAGTTTTCTATATGATTAAAAAAATTTGAATAAAAATATATTGGAGGCAAAAAAAAATTTTTTTTAAAAATATTTATAATTATTTCCGACCCAAACAGCCCCCGCTTCCTCACTTTTTCGGGCCAGGACCGGGAATTGTTTTGTCTCCGACGGGCTGGGGGCGGGGATCCCCGCCTTTTCTCGTAGCGAGGACGGGCTGAGGATGGGGATACGGGGGCATATACGGAGACGGGGTCGGGATTTCTAGTCCCCGACCCAACCCAGCCCTATTGCTATCCCTAGGGGGAGGGCTCTACACCTCGACTCGCTAGGCTAGGCGGGGCTGGGCCGGGCCAGGCCGGGGACGAGGATAGTATGATCCTCGGCCCGTCCTCAGTCCCGGCCCGCATAGTGCATATGTATATAAATTATAATTTATATTATATATATATATATATATACAATAATTATATAGTATATGTAAAAATAAAAATATATACATACTATATAGTATGTGTATTAATTATATAATGTATGTATATATATGTCTTGCACTATATCTACTTAACCATGATAAGGTAAAAAATGTCTTAGTCTATGAAATTATAGATTCTTATGTAAGATAATAATAATATACATATATTAATAAATTTGTAATTTTAATACATAATAAATACACATGCTAACAAATAATATAATAGTTGGGATGGTAAGGCACTATGGACATTTTATTTTTTATTGATATTCTAAACATTATAATCTTTTTATAAATTTTAATTGATATTAATAATATTATTTTAATATTACTCCATAATTTATTTATTCTTATTTCTTCAATATTCAAAAACATTATTTATTTATTCTTATTTCTCTAATACTATAAACATTATATTTTTTAATCTTTTTAAATAAATTGACTAAGAGTAAGAGTATGTTAATTAATTTTATTCATAAAAATTCTTATTCATATAATTTTTTATTATTGTATATATATATATTTAAAAAGACATTTATGAAATAGTTGCAATTAAGGGAAAAAATAAATGAGAAATTAAGAATAACATTGTAAAGCGGCATGGATATAAGTTTGTTTCTCAAACAATTAAAGGTCTTGAGAGGTACGAGCAAAAAATATTTGGTTTATAAACTTATATCCTTAGAGTCATTATTTATTTTAAAATAATGTTGTCATTTGCAAATTATGATTGTATTGTATCTCATACTACAATTTGAATTTTATTTATCTCGAATTAATATTTAACTTTATTTTTTTTTCCTCACAGAGATAAGATACAAAATAGAATACAGATGGTAATAATATAAGATCTGACTATAATTTAAGATGACAATGATAAATTTAATAAAAATATAAATATTTGTGTGAATAAAAATTTGTTCAACATCAATGAGTATTTATTATGTTAGTAATAGAATAAAGTTGAATTTATTCAAAACACAATTTCGTTTAAGATTGATTAGTATTTGTTGGATTAGTGATTGAACATACCTAAACTTATTTGCAAATGTTTAATTTCATTCAATTATTAATATAAAATATCTCACATTAACACACGAGTATATGTTATTTTTAAATTAAATCCTGATATTATTAGTACTTATTTAGAATTTATTTAGATTTACTTTTTTTTCTGCTAAGAAAAAATAAAATTTTATTTTTATAAAATTTCAAAATTTATTTAGATTTAAAATTTTTCGTTGGGCCAAAACCGGGGCCCTGCATCCTCGGTTTCCCTTTGGGTCGAAACTGAGGATTATTTTATCCCCGGTGGGTCGGGGGTAAGGATCCCCACCTTTTTCCATGTTAGGGACGGGTCGGGGCCGGAAATACGGGGGGAATGCGGGGGCGAGGCGGGGATTTCTAGTCCCCGGCCCACCCCGGCCCAATTGCCATCCCTACCGACCATGCACCTTGCCCAAGACAACTTACTAGTTATGTTATAAAATGGAGAAACCAATATATATCAACCAAAAAAAAGTTGTTGGTTTGTTCTAGTTGTTATTTTATTTTTGATTGAATTTTATATTTTCATTTTCAGGTTATTCTATTACTATATTTGTTTAATTTTTTATATAAAATTTTGTATCAAATTAAATATAAGATTCAATATATAATGAAAAGAAAAAATGATTAAGAATTTCTCTATTGCTAGTTTGTTATGCTTAATTTGGTAGATGATTATACCATATACATTAAACATAAAAATGGTCTTTCTAAAAAAAAAAAAAAAGGAAAATGGGAGTTTTGGATATTGATCAAGGAAAATCCATATATATATATGTAAGCCTCTCTTTTTGACACCTATCTAGAGTATGCTGTGGTTTTTGGAATTCCATGTTGTGGTTGGTTGATTTTAGCCTACAATACATTCTGCAGAAGCTGCTGCCACTGTATTGCATCTCTGAGAGACCATAGCTATGGAATGGTACAATGGCTTTATAGAGTTCACTACTCTGCCTTTGTGGAATGCCGTTACTACTACTTTCATTGCATGAAGTATTGCTCTGCTTCCAAAGTTTTTCTGTGGCTCTATACAATGCCATTACACTGGCTTGTTATTTAGGAATCCTTAACCGCAAGTTGGGCAGACCATTAGATATCCTTAGAAAAGCCTCTTTGTCTTTTGGTGCTACACTCTTTTTTTATGCCATTTGGAAGAAGCGAGATGAGGTAGGCAAAAAGTTGTGGCCTTCCAGCAACTAGCAAAATAAGAATAAACCATAGTACATAACTCTTCTTTTCATTCTTCTCTATCTCTAAATAGCAAAGCCTTTAAAGAGAGAAAAACATGGCGCATAAGAGAGAGAGAAAGCAGAGATAGAGTTCAAAGTTCCGGAAAGTTTACCTCTCTGCGTCTCTACAATCTTAATTTCTTCTCCTCAACCACAGCTGTCGGCCACTCCCGATGGCCCGCGATCTAATTCCGCGAGGTCACCTGAGAGCCCAGATATGAAAATCTCAGGCATCAACTGTAGTACCCCGTATTATACTACCTTTAGTATGTGGGAAAACATCATACATGTCATATTATTTTATATTACATTTGATGATTTGAACTATTTTCATGAAAATATCAGTTTGTTGCTGCATGAATTAATTTGTCCTTGAAGCGGTTGTATTATTTGAGTTAGTTGAGTTTTTATTTTATTGATGAGAATTTATTAGAAAGAGGATGAAGCAAGTGTGGGGAAATATGCCCTCTTAGACTAAGTTTCTGATGTAAAAAATTTGAATGTTTTAATAAAAGAATTTATTCTCAGAAATTGTTTGTGAATTTATAATTTTATGTGTGTACAATTACGTTTGAAAAAGACCCATTGTGTTTAAATAAGTGGTTCATGTGAATGTAGGCATTTCACAGTAAAGTATAGATCACGGGTTACTCAACACATAAACTTTTGTTCTTAACCGATTGATGAGAATGAGAATCTTATCATATTTAGGTTATTATGTTGTGAATTCTAAATGGGGAATGGCTTACCTTTAGCCAGTAAGTAGTCCACTCACTTCATGACATAAACGTATTTCGAATACGTAGAACAGGACCTGCAGTAGTGGTTTCTTAAAAGTATTATATGGTAGAAACCTAGACTACTACTGCTACAGCGTGGACTAGTACTCTACAACTTGAGTATGAGTTGGTGGTCTGACGAAGCTGTAAGCATATACTTTAATATGCTATAGTTGAGGTTCTATCTTATGGCCAATATATTTGTATGTTAGGTATGTGTGATTAGTTAGTTACGACAGACTTGTATAAGATAACTTCTATACTATATCGCCTATTGTGGTTGTCTGAATAATCTAAATATCTAGGGTCCTGAGAAACATGATTTGGATGTTTACTTTAGGGTAGCTCCCTTGGAAAGCGAAAACAATCCAGGAGGTCGTGGATCATTAGACTAGAGGCCTAAGGATAGTAGACGTCATTTAGAGAGGTGTTAGTACACTTCTTCCTCTATGAATGTACAACAATGTATAGAGGGGTATTTTAATCATTATACCTGTAGGTCAGAAACTTTGCTAACGCAGTACTGTCCTTGGGATCAATATTTTCTTATGGTAATATTAAAAAATATTTAAAATGTAAAATACAGCTATTTATATGGTAAGGGTATTTTGGTCATTTTAGTAGCCAAGACAATGTGTCTTTTGGTCCCCAATATAGATCGTGAGTCCTAATTAAATAAGGACTAAGGAATTAATCTTAAATTAAATAGAATTATTTTATTTAAGTAACCTAATTTAATTATTGGATTAGAATAAAATAAATGTCCATGGAGAGAGAATTAATTAAATTAATTCAGTGGACTAATTAATTATTCAAGACTTTAGCCCAATTTGAATAATTAGGGATTAACCTGGGACTAAACTGATTTAGGCTTATTTGATTGGACTGGTTTATTTGGGTTGAAAAATTAATTATTTGTTGGGCCATTAAGTTGGTTCTAACTAGAATAATTAATTAAGCCTAATAGGTTAAACTAAGAGTCCAATGGCATAGTCTAGTTTAACCTAAGATTTTTTTATTTAGATTAAATAGAAGGATTGAAAAAAAAAAGAGAAAAAAATAATCGTTGTTTTTGACACATAAGAAAGACAGCTTCTTCTTTGTGGAAGCCAGACATCTCTCTCTCTCTCTCTCTCTCTCTCTAGAAAATTCCCTGGCTCGTTAGTTGTTTACCAAACGGTAATTAGGCAGGTCATATACTGGAAGACCGAGAGTTTGGTGTTCACATACATGTAAAGACAGAGTAGGAGGTTTGCAGGAATCGCACCAGAGGCTTTTACCAGCACATTTACACTAGTTACACACGTTCCGGTACAGCCAACACTTAGAACGAGAAAAATAGGTAATTTTTTTAAAATCTCGGGATTGGGACAGGGCGCAACCAGCGCCGGCTAGGGCTATCGGAGCTAGCGTTGGCCCTGCCTGGACTCCTTGTTGTCTTTCCCAGTTTTTTTATGTCCGCTTCCGCTGCGTACTCCGTGTTTTCCCCCTTTCCACACCTTCAGCAAGTGAGTAGGAATTAAGAAAATTTATTAGAATAATATTTACCAATAATTAATGCGGTTTAGTGGATAAAGCTTGATATTTAATTCTTGATGGATTTGAGTTTGAATCCTAACTATTTCAAATCCTTGCATTTCTTTTATTTTCTTCTTCCCTAATTTTTTTTAGCCTTGGCCGAAACTCCCTAGGGTTGCCGCCACATTGGAACCAATTTCCTGAAAATTAGGGGTGTGAATTATCTTGGGAATTACTTTATAAAATATTTGAAAATAAATTAAAATTTATTTCTAATATCTTATCATAATCTTTTAGAGAATTTTAAATATTACTAATCTTTATTTTTAAGAGCTATATCTAAATAATATATTAGGAGATAAAATATATGAAAATCTATATGTATGGTGTTAATATGGTAGCCACCACTTTTCAAGGAGATAAATCTCCATATTTTAATTTCCTTCAAATAATTTTTAACAAGAAAATAAAAGGATAAAAGTTGAATTTTAAATAAAGTATTTATCTTTTGGATTAAGATAAAGATTTTCAAAATTTTGGGGAAAAAGAAAGAGGAATTTTGAGTAGCTTCAAGAGAATTAGGAAAGCAGATTTTTTCTTACAAATTAATCATTCAATAGCTATTTAAAATTACTCAAATTAATATAGGAAATTAATTAAATTATTCCTTAAATAGATAACATAATTTCTTTCTATATTTTTCTAGAAAATCTCCTCAAAGCTGCCACCACACTATAGAGCAAATATAGCTCAACTAAAACTCTCCAAAATCTAGTTAGGGTTAACCAAGAAAACTTTAACCAATTAGGACTTGGTTTTAACCCCCCCCCCAAAAAAAAAAAAAAACCAGAATTCCCTCTCCAATACCTTTAGAATTTTGGCCAAAAACTAGCACCATTCTGCACGAAATTTTCAGCCAAAAACCTCTCTAGTTATCAAGCAAAAACAGCTATACAAAGACTCATTTTTCTTCTCTTATTTTCACCATCTTGGAGACCGAAAACCAACCAGATTTTCCTCCCACTTTCTATCCAGAATTTCGGCCATCCTAAGCTGCAAAAATACAGCAGCAATCAGCCCTAAACTTCTGTCCAATTTCGGCTCCCGAAGAAGGATCAGAGCTGTTGAACTTTTCTCTTGTGATTAAGAAACCATAGCAAGATAGAACTCCTTAAAAAATCTAAACACCAAACCCTAGACTTCCCTATCCAGCAAACCATGAAATTCCTACCCTCTCAACCCCTCAAACCCACGAAACAAACAGCCTGCAACCTACACAAAAATTTGGACAGCCTACCTAAAAAACAAAGCCAAAACCGAAACTCTTTACAAGGTAATTGATCTTCAACTCTTCTATTCATCTCCTACTTCATTCTTTTTCTTTTTCCACCCTTAAATCACATCCATAAGGGACTAATTTTATTCCCTTCTTGGTTAGACTCGATTAAGGTCATCTAAGCAGACTAATCTCTTCAACTATCGATTGAACTTAAGCTAGTCAATAAGGAGTTGTCGTGTTTTAAGTTTAGATCACTAAGAGGTAATCAAGATCCTATCTTTACTGATTTAAATGGTCTTAATCTTTAATATATTGGCTTATGAATGCCTATGAAGTCTAGCATGAAAGCATAAATAAACTAGATTGATAAATATGTCGATGTAAGCCATAGACAAAGCATGTATGAGATAGAATATTGATGTATCTTGACATGATGAATCTAGATCTATGTTAAATAGGCAAAGATGATATCTTTTAATATTTATGGGGCTGTTTATGATGATTTTATGTTAATTGAATATAGGAATTGTCATATGGTGAATTGATTTAGACCAATGCATGGTTATGCTCAATAGAATGGTAAAGAGGAGCTATACATGTGATTTAATGAATTAAAGTACTTAGATACCATGGATGAATTAGGTGATTAATGAGATCATGAAAGGTCATATTGTATGAAATAGTATATGGAATGATTGAATTCTAATTATGGGATTATTTGCTCTAGATAAGAAATGAGTGGAAATAATAGCAATCGATTGAGTTGAGTCTAGCGGTTGATTTATCCAAGTAAGTCCCTGCATAACTATTTTGATAAATATTACTTGTTTGTAAACAATTTTTACAGTGTTATTTGGAATTGATGTCAATATGATATTTTGACAAAAGGATTGAGATGTTGACTAAACATGATGAGTTATACTGGAATGTTGTGATATTTGGATTGGAAACGTGGATGTTTTACTTTCTAAACGAGTTTATCAAATTTCAATTATTCAAACTCAAAAACAATTTCTTACACTATTGCTAAATGATTTGGAAATGCTATTACGAAAAATCACGTTTTGCAATCAAACTAATCAAAGACTTTCAAAAATGGAAAAATAATTCTGCCCTTAAACGGGAAGCGTTAAGTACTCAACAAGGCTAGGCTAGTGGTACTAGTCTCGAAGAGCAAGAGTGAGTCTTCTGGCAGGATGCCACCTCTAGAAGATGAATTCAACTTAGAGAGACGATAGTACTACTTAGTCAGGCTGTCCGAGCTAGCAAAATTGGTCCATGTGAACATTGTTTATCCGAATTGGACAACCGGAATATTGAGTGTAGAGATGGAGGAATATCTCTCCTAGTGGGAGGATCCCCCACTGCCCATTGTTGAAAGAATACATCGGGAAGCTATTATGGTGGTAATCATGATATGGATTGTGTTACTATATTGTTGAATCATTTGTTAATCCCTACTTAATGAATTATGAATGTGATGAAACGGTGATTTATTGTAAATTATTTTGGATTTATTGAGCAAGACTCATTTGTATAACTGTTATTGATGAAATTAACTTGCAAATACAATTTTGTGACTTCGATAAACCCGCATATACAAAATGATTGTAATTGACAATTGCACACATATGACTTACTGAGATGCCAATCTCACACATTTTATATCATGATTTCAGGGGATTGCTTATACTGAGCATGGTGAAGTATTAGGAGATGAACTCCAGTTTATTTATTTATGTTTTGAATTTATTTCAAGTGACTTTTGTTAGTTTTGATTTTTCAGACTTGTATAAGTTTTTCTTTCGGATGTAATGAAATTATTCATTTAATTTTATTTATCTATTTTTTTTTCTTTTGTACCTCGTTATAAAGACCCATAATTCTTTGGATAGGGTGACATCCTGCCTTATCTAGGTACCTAGGGTGTGAGGTGTTACACCTGAGGGAACGCAGAAACAGGAGAGCCATGGACGGAAAAAAAAAACAGAGAGAAAAATAAAACGTGATCCATAGAGGCCATGCGGAAGCGTGAAGATTATACCTTTGCGCTCCTTAACCCTTCTAGGTTGAGTAGGAGCGGATTGAACGATTGGAATCGCCTTGCTTTGCCCACTTGAAGAAGCTCCCGGTTGAACACCCGCTAGCCTTCTACTTCGCCTTGTTTGCATCAATGCTAAGCTTTCCAGCACTCGGGATATTCCTCTACCTAACCTCTAATCGGTGAACACTATGGTGAAGAGGAAGGGTCTCAATTCTCCTTGGTTTACCTGCTATTGGTTAGCAAAGTCCAAGGAGAAACCAAGAAGAAGAAACGTGAGAAAGAGCTGAGAGAGAGACGTGAGCCTCTGTTTGGTAGGGAAAACTGAGGTTTTTCTTTTTTCAGAGAGTTGTTTATTAGTTAGCCAAAATTAGGTCTCTCATTATCTGATAAACATATCCCCGGGATTTCAAAACACCCGAATATTATCCTGAGAATCAGTTTGGCCTAACCCTAAACTCCTCTTAACCGTATCTGGAAAAACCCTAAGGTTCAAGCTATTGGGCCAGAAAAATATTTATTATTTTTCTTGGACCCAAAAGGCCCAAAATAATAAATATTAATTATTTATTTCCTGGACTTATATAAACAACCCAATAAATAATTAATGAGCCCAAATGAACCATAATAATTAATCTTTAATTATTTATTTCTTGTGCCTATATAAATAACCCAACAAATAATTAAACATTATTTATTTCCCCTAGTTTAAGCCCATGTTAATTTCTTAATTATTCATACTGGACATAGGCCCTGAATAATTAATTAACCAATTAAACTAGATAATTAATTTCTCTCAACTCCTATTTTATTTATTTATTTATTTTATTCCAGTCCAATAATGAATTAGACTTCCTGAATAAAATAAAATAAAATCCTCTTCAACTGAGACCAATTCCTCAACCCAAAAGTAGTTAGGACTTACGGGCTATCCCGAGGACCAAAAAGACACATCACCTTGGCTGCTAAAATGACCAAAGTACCCCTGCTATATAAATAGCTGTATTTTGCATTTTAAATATTTCCTAATATCACCATAAGGAAATATTGACCCCAAGGACAATGATGCATTCGCAAAGTCTCCGACCTGCAAGTGAAATGACTAAAATACCCTTCTACACATCGCCGTACATTTAGAGAGGAAGAAGTGTACTAACACCCCCCTAAATGACATCTACCATCCTTAGGCTTCTAGTCCAATGGTCCACGACTTCCTGGAGTGTTTCCGTTTTCTAAGAGAGCTACCCTAAAGCAAACATCCAAGTCATGTTTCCCAGGGCCCTGGATAATTTAGACTATTTGGACAACCACAAGGGGTGATATAGTGCAGAAACTATCTTGTATAAGTCTGTCTTAACTAACTAGTCACACATACCCAACATGCAAGTATATTGGCCCTACGATAGAACCTCAACTACAGCAAATCAAAGTATATGCTTCCAGCTTCGCTAGACCACCAACTCATACTCAAGTCGTAGAGTACTAGTCCATGCTGTAGCGGTAGTAGTCTAGGTTTCTACCATATAGTACTTTGAGAAACCACTACTACAGGTCATGTTCTACGTATTCGAAATACGCTTATGTCATGAAGTGAGTGGACTACCCACTGGCTAAAGGTAAGCCATTCCCCATTTGGAATTCATAACATAAAAACCTAAACATGATGAGGTTCACAGTCTCATCAATAGGTTAAGAACAAATGTTTATGTGTTAAATAACCCGTGATCCATACCTTACTGTGAAAAATCACCATTCACATGGATCACTTATTTAAACACAATGGGTCTGTTCCAAACGAAAATCGTGCACAAACAAAAAGTAAATTCACAAACAATTTCTGAAAATAAATTCTTTCATTAAAAATATTCGATTTTACATCAGAAACCTAGTCTAAGAGGGCATACAATCCAACAATCTCCCACTTGCACTCTAAGACTAGGTAAGTCCATAGGTGCCCGACCCTATGGCGTCTAAGTGTCTCTTGAAGACTATCTCAGCCAAAGGCTTGGTGAATGGGTCTGCTAGATTATTTTCTGAGGTAATATGCTCTACCACGACTTCCCGTCTCTGGATGAAATCCCGGATCAGGTGGTACTTCCTCTCGATGTGTTTCCCCTTCTTGTGGTTCCAATGTTCCTTAGATTGCGATACTGCTCCAGTGTTGTCGCAATACATCACAACCGGCCTGTCCATATGTGGTACGACTCCAAGTTTTGAAAGGAACTTCTGGAGCCAAACTGCTTCCTTGGACGCTTCCGAAGTTGCCACATACTCAGCTTCCATGGTTGAGTTAGCAATACAAGATTGCTTGATACTCCTCCATGTAATTGTTCCTCCAGACAAGGTGAAGACATATCCACTACTGGATTTTCTCTCATCCTTATCCGCCTGGAAGTCTGAGTCTGTGTATCTTGTAGGAACCAAATCATCAGCCCTGTAAACCAGCATATAATCTCTCGTTCCCTTGAGGTACTTGAAAATATGCTTTACAGCTTGCCAATGAACCTTCCCTGAGTTTGACTGATATCTGCTAACTAAGCCCACGACAAAGCAGATATCTGGCCTAGTACATAGCATGGCGTACATGAGACTTCCCACAGCCGAAGCGTAGGGAATCCTACTCATTCTGTCCTTTTCTTCTTGAGACTTAGGACAGTCCTTCGAAGAAAATGACAACCCATGTCTGCAAGGGATTAGAGCTCCCTTGCATGAGTCCATGTTGTACTTGGCCAGCATCTTGTCAATGTATGTCGCTTGGGATAATCCTAACATTCTCTGCTTCCTATTTCTAAGAAGCCTAATCCCGAGAATGTAGCTGGCTTCTTCCAAGTCCTTCATACTGAATTGACTAGACAGCCAAACCTTTGTAGATGACAATGTCCCTACATCATTTTCAATGAGTAGAATGTCATCCACATAGAGGACAAGAAAAACCACATTAATGCCTTCAAGTTTCCTGTACACGCATAGTTCATCTTCGTTTTGAATAAAACCATAAGACTTTACGGTCTCATCAAAACGAATGTTCCATACTCTCGATGTCTGCTTAAGTCCATAAATGGACTTCTTAAGCTTGCAAACCATGTGTTCCTGACCTTCAGCAATGAAGCCTTCCGGTTGGGACATACAGATGTCTTCGCTAAGATGGCCATTCAAGAATGCCGTCTTAACATCCATTTGCCATATCTCGTAGTCATAGTGACAGGCGATGGCAAGGAGGATGCGGATGGATTTAAGTATGGCTACCAGGGAAAAGGTTTTCTCATAGTCGATACCTTCTTTCTGAGTATACCCTTTTGCCACAAGCCTAGCTTTGAAGGTTTCCACCTTCCCATCCGCTCCTCTCTTCCTCTTGTATACCCACTTGCACCCAATGGATTTTATCCCTTCAGGTGAAGCTACAAGATCCCAAACCTGATTGAGGTACATAGACTCAATCTCGGCTTTCATTGCTTCATGCCATAGATTTGCATCGGCATCAGCAATAGCCTCCTCGTATCTAGCGGGGTCTTGTTCCTGATGGTCGGAGACCAACTCAAAGGCTTCTTCAGTCCATCTATCCGGAACCCTAGACACTCTCCCACTATGACGAGGCTCTATTTGCACAGGCTCTTGAGGCTGTGCCTATTCTTGTTCCAGAATCGGGTCAGAAGAAGTTGATTCCGTAGATAACTTCTCCTGAAGTTCCAACCTCGTTGAACCTTTAGTGGAAGTACTTTGATCATCTTCCAAGTATCTAGCATTGGTACTGACTAGTACCTTCTGCTCCTTAGGATGATAAAAGTAGCCTCCTTTTGTCCCTTTTGGATACCCAACAAAATAGCATAATTCGATATTGGTTCCAACTTGTCTCCCTTGATCGAGTACATAAGTCGGACATCCCCAAATCCTCGAGATGATTCGGACTTGGCTTACGCCCGATCCACATCTCATAGGGAGTCCTAGGTACTGACTTGGAAGGCACCAAGTTCAGAATATATGCCGTTGTTTCTAGGGCATATCCCCAAAAGGACATTGGAAGAGTAGCATGAGACATCATGCTTCGGACCATTTCCATCAACGTCCTGTTCCTTCTCTCAGCTACTCCGTTCTGCTGGGGGGTTCCCGGCGCAGAGAGTTGGGATACTATCCCATGATGTACCATGTAGTCCTTGAATTCACCTAGGAGGTACTCTCCACCACGATCCGATCGTAAGGTTTTGATTAATTTACCTGTCCGACGCTCCACTTCAGCCTTAAACTCTTTGAACTTGTTAAAAGAGTCAGACTTGCGTCTCATCAGGTAAATGTAACCATACCTCGTACAATCATCCGTGAACGTGATGGAGTACTCAAAACCTCCCCTAGCTGGTGTAGACAATGGACCGCACACATCAGTGTGAACAAGACTCAACACCTCCTTGGCTCTATCTGCCTTTGGTGTAAATGACCTCTTGGTCATTTTTTCCATTAGGCAGGATTCACACTGAGGCCAACTTTCCAATCTCAATGAGCCCAAAGGCCCATCATGGATTAGCCTCTGAATCCTGGTTGAGTTAATATGACCCAACTTCAAATGCCAAAGGTATGAATCATTGATATTGGTCTTTCTCTTCTTAGTTAAAAGTTCAGACTGAGCGTTATTTGATTGTTTGTTAATAGGGTTTAAAAAGAACAAATTTCTATACATGTGCCCAGTACATAAAATTTCTCCATCTCTACTGATAGAAATATTAGAATGGAAAGATACATAATATCCTTGATTAATAAGTTTTGCAACTGAAATCAAAATCTGACGAAAATCAGGTACATATAAAATGTCTTTTAAAACCACTATCTTATTACAATAAAAAATAAGATCCAGCTCTCCCATTGCAAGGGCCCAGACTTGTGCTCCATTACCCACTCGAAGCCCATGTTCGCCCTTCTTGAGTCGTCTTATCTTCATAAACCCCTGCAAGGAGTTATAGATATGATCAGTGGCTCCTGAATCAACAATCCAAGTGGAAGTTGATCCTACCATTGATATGGACTCTAGATAGTAAACATTACCTGTGGGGTTTTTCTTGGCCTGAAGATCTGGACACTCTTTTTCCCAGTGTCCCTTCTTTCCGCACTTGAAGCACTTGCCATTTGGTTTGTCCTTGGGTTGGTTCTTGGGCTGGGCTGCTGCATTCCCCTTCTTCTTCTTGAACTTTCTGGGCTTAGGCCCAATTCTTGAAGAAGAGGTCTTAGCAATCATGGCCTTAGACTGCGGCTTCATGACCTTCTCCGCCATCTGGAGCTCCTTCATCAGTTCAGTTAAACTCATGTTCAACTTGTTCATGTTATAGTTTAACTTGAATTGAGTGAAAGAGCCCGGTAGAGATTCAAGAACCATGTCCACTTGGCTCTCGGGGTCAATGATAGCCCTTAAGATTTTTGCCTCCTCGAAAGCAGCAATCATCTTGAGCATATGCTCTCGGACTGATACTCCCTCAGCCATCTTAGTGTTTACAATTGTTCGAAGAGCCTCCTGCCTTGCGGGCCGGTTCTTGTCTGCGAACATAGTTGCCAATGATTGACTTATGTCATATGCAGAAGCCATGTGCTCGTGTTTTGACTGGAGCACATTAGACATGGAAGTTAACATATAGTAAC
The DNA here is from genome assembly GCA_026120185.1 of Voacanga thouarsii. Lineage (NCBI taxonomy): Eukaryota > Viridiplantae > Streptophyta > Magnoliopsida > Gentianales > Apocynaceae > Voacanga > Voacanga thouarsii. The sequence continues at coordinate 1,526,261 of JANUWF010001636.1, read as the reverse complement.
GTGCCATTTCGTCGGCTTTCTTCCATACCTTTTCAGCCTCTCGCTCTTCAGCGGTGGAACCTTCCCCGATAACAGGGCAGGTTTCGTAAAGGATATACTTATACTCCTCGGCTGTGAGTATTATGTCCAGGTTCTTTTTCTAGTCCACATAATTTGGACCCGTTAACTTATTCTCCCTGAGAATAATGGCCAATGGACTAAAAGAACTTCCCACCATTTCTAAAAATCGAAAATGAAAGAAAGAAATTAGTTTGTGAAAACAAAATAAAATTTGTGCACTGAAAATAATTTGGCTCTTAGGAAAACTGACATAGCTTCTTGGGAAGATTAACAGTTTCCTAAGCTAAGTGTATTAACCACCACAAATTAATTTCCCTTCTAGGTAATGGTCTAGAGAATAACTCCATCGTGGGATGGCCGTTTCCTCTCATTTCCTATGGACATACCTCGCACTATAACCTCCAACGTGGGCTGGTCGATCATAGTACGTGCCCCAGGTTATTAATTACATCATTCCATTAGATCTAGATCCTTGTGGTATTCTCATCCTATACGGGTTCACTCTCAGGGTGACGCGAGGGGATCTACGATCTCTAATGAAGACCGTGATGGAAGTCGTGGGGCCGTTGGAACCCCTCTCCCACTTAGTCTTTTAAAACAAAGGTTTTCTGGAAAAATATCCTTTTGAAATTTCCATTAAGTTTTTCCTTATCTCAAAAATAAAATATTTAAGTCCAATAAAATCTCTATGTCAAGATTTATATCCTTTGAGAGAATTCTCCATGGACTAATTTCATTTAAGTTAAAACTTAATGATTTCAAAAATTTTCCAATTAAAACTTTTTAGAGACTTTGGTCTCAAGTTTATTTGACAAAATAATTTTTCTAGTGCAAAATAAAACAAAATGGCTCTCCATTTTAATTTACAAAAATATCTAAATCCAATATATTTTCTATGTCAAGGATTATATCCTTTGAGAAAAATATTCAAGGATTAATTTTTGTACCAATTAAAATAACCATTTAGTTTTTGAAGAAAAAATATTTTTCTTGTCAAAAATGTTCCCAAAGACTTTGGTCTTTGAGAAAAGCACACATAGGTACATAAAAAAATAGCATGCTCGAAAACAGTAAACATTTTCATGCTTTTCTATTTTTTAAACCTAAGTGCCCAAATAATAGAATTAAACACATTAATTAATTAAATAATTATCTTGTTTAATCCTAAAATCCTTTACTAATATTTTTCATGCAAATATATTTCAAGAATATAAATATTGCAAAAATATTAACTTCGCCTGGTATGGGACCCAAAACGAAAAAGAAAAAAATAAAAAAAATTGCAAAAATCGCTGGCGGTCCACTGAACCCACCGCACCAGATTCGCGCCCCGCATGGCCTGCGGTCCACCGCGCCCCCCGGTGCACCAGCCGCACCAGATCAGACGCTACCTCAACCCACTAAGCCGCGACCCGCGGGCGCGGGCCCGAGTGCCCCGCGCCGCGCCCGCGCCCGGTTCTCCTTCGTCGCTGACCACGCGTACTCGCCCGATACCGCCGCTCGACCCGCGCAAATTGAAGTTGCAATTGAGCAACGAAATCGGCTCAATTTTCCTCCAAATCGGCTCGGCTCCAAGGCGTGAATAGTGCGGCTTCACTCACAATGTCGGCAGAGGCTCGGCTACGGCTCGGCTCGGCTCACATGGCTTAGGAACAGTTTTCTTCTTCGTTTTTTTTTCTCTCTCGCGCAAAAATTGCAGAACCTTCTCTTCTTCAATTTTTGCTTATTTCTTTGGCTTCTTTGGACATTTTTACTTACAAAAAACATCCAATATAAAAACACAACCGCCTATACCCATTTAAATTGGGTTTACACGATTAAAACATCAAAGCAAAAAAATTACAGAGATGCATATGCTTCCACTGTGAAGCTTACAAATCCACCTATCCCATACCAAAACAGCGAAGGATTACAGGTATAATCATCTTCTCCATTTTTATTAACTACCATGCTCCCTATATTGATCAAAAACCAGGCTCTGATACCACATTGAGGGAACGAAGAAATAGGGGAGCCATGGACGGGAAAAAAAAAACAGAGAGAAAAATAAAACGCGATCCATAGAGGCCATGCGGAAGCGTGAAGATCATACATTTGCGCTCCTTAACCCTTCTAGGTTGAGTAGGAGCGGATTGAACGACTGGAATCGCCTCGCTTTGCCCACTTGAAGAAGCTCCCAGTTGAACACTCGCTAGCCTTTTACTTCGCCTTGTTTGCATCAATGCCAAGCTTTCCAGCACTCGGGATATTCCTCTGCCTAACCTCTAGTCGGTGAATACTATGGTGAAGAGGAAGGGTCTCAATTCTCCTTGGTTTACCTGCTATTGGTTAGCAAAGTCCAAGGAGAAATCAAGAAGAAGAAACGTGAGAGAGAGCAGAGAGAGAGACGACGTGAGCCTCTGTTTGGTAGGGAAAACTGAGGTTTTTCTTTTTTCAGAGAGTTGTTTATTAGTTAGCCAAAATTAGGTCTCTCATTATCTGATAAACATATCCTCGGGATTTCAAAACACCCGGATGTTATCTTGAGAATCAGTTTGGTCTAACCCTAAACTCCTCTTAACCGTATCTGGAAAAACTCTAAGGTCCAAGCTATTGGGCTAGAAAAATATTTATTATTTTTCTTGGACCCAAAAGGCCCAAAATAATAAATATTAATTATTTATTTCCTGGGCTTATATAAACAACCCAATAAATAATTAATTAGCCCAAATGAACCATAATAATTAATCTTTAATTATTTATTTCTTGTGCCTATATAAATAACCCAATAAATAATTAAACATTATTTATTTCCCCTAGTTTAAGCCCATGTTAATTTCTTAATTATTCATACTGGACATAGGCCCTGAATAATTAATTAACCAATTAAACTAGATAATTAATTTCTCTCAACTCCTATTTTATTTATTTATTTATTTTATTCCAGTCCAATAATGAATTAGACTTTCTGAATAAAATAAAATAAAATAAAATAAAATCCTCTTTAACTGAGACCAATTCCTCAACCGAAAAGTAGTTAGGACTTACGGGCTATCCCGAGGACAAAAAAGGCACATCGCCTTGGCTACTAAAATGACCAAAATACCCCTGCTATATAAATAGTTGTATTTTGCGTTTTTAAATATTTTCTAATATCACCATAAGGAAATATTGACCCCAAGGACAATGCTGCATTCGCAAAGTCTCCGACCTGCAGGTGAAATGACTAAAATACCCCTCTACACATCGCCGTACATTTAGAGAGGAAGAAGTGTACTAACACCCCCCTAAATGACATCTACCATCCTTAGGCTTCTAGTCCAATGGTCCACGACTTCCTGGAGTGTTTCCGTTTTCTAAGGGAGCTACCCTAAAGCAAACATCCAAGTCATGTTTCCCAGGGCCCTGGATAATTTAGACCATTCGGACAACCACAAGGGGCGATATAGTGCAGAAACTATCTTGTATAAGTCTGTCTTAACTAACTAGTCACACATACCCAACATGCAAGTATATTGGCCCTACGATAGAACCTCAACTACAGCAAATCAAAGTATATGCTTCCAGCTTCGCTAGACCACCAACTCATACTCAAGTCGTAGAGTATTAGTCCACGCTGTAGCGGTAGTAGTCTAGGTTTCTACCATATAGTACTTTGAGAAACCACTATTACAGGTCCTGTTCTACGTATTCGAAATACGCTTATGTCATGAAGTGAGTGGACTACCCACTGGCTAAACGTAAGTCATTTCCCATTTGGAATTCATAACATAATAACCTAAATATGATGAGGTTCCCAGTCTCATCAATAGGTTAAGAACAAATGTTTATGTGTTAAATAACCCGTGATCCATACCTTACTGTGAAAGACCACCATTCACATGGATCACTTATTTAAACACAATGGGTCTGTTCCAAACGAAAATCGTGCACAAACAAAAAGTAAATTCACAAACAATTTCTGAAAATAAATTCTTTCATTAAAAATATTCGATTTTACATCAGAAACCTAGTCTAAGAGGGCATACAATCCAACAACACCGACAATGACCAAGTAAGATCTAGCTCGATCTCGGAAAGGTCGCTGGAGAGATCAGATCTTAACAAAAAGGAAAACGAGGTCGTCTTTGTAAATTGATGTTTAAAAAGGCCAAGGGACACAAATCGGTGTTCTAGCGTTGGTTGCAGGAGGAAATTGAGATTAATGGGTTTTTGATGTCGATGTCGATGTCGATGAGGATTTTGCATCGTGCAACATTGTGTTGTTTTCTGACCATGGATTCTTTCGCCAAGCAAATGTCCTTGGCTTGCCAGATACTGGAGGACAGGTAGAATTCCCTAATCTGCTGATGGAAATTTGTTAAATTAACCATTCTATGCAAATTGAGTTCCTAATCAGTTTTGCACAATAGGTAGTTTATGTTTTGGATCAAGTGGTAGCTTTGGAAAAGGAATTGCTCTTGAGAATTAAACAACAAGGTCTTAATGTGAAGCCCCAAATTCTGGTGGTGAGTTATTTGGCAAGCAAAAGTTGTTTTAAATGGAGAGAATAAAATCTAATATTACTTGGTTTTGCAAGTTACTAGATTGATACCTGATAAAGACACTAAATGCAACCAGGAATTAGAACCAATTAACAACACAAAGCACTCACATATCCTTAGAGTGCCATTTCGTACATAAAATAGATATATTGTTCCTTAGTGGATTTGTAGATTTGACATTTATCCTTACCTTAAGAGATATATTGAGGTTTGTCTTGGAAATCCATTATTAGTCATTTGCTAAATTTCTTGATCAAATTTGTGCATTTTGGATCTTGATTCTTAGCTGGAAGTTTTCATGTATGTTTAATAGGATGCAACCAAGAAAGTTATTGAGCTGATTGAAGGAAAATCGGATCTAATAATTGGGAACTATATTGATGGAAATTTAGTGGCATCAGTGATGGCCAGCCAGCTTGGAGTAACACTGGTATCCTATTATTTTCTTAGTTTCATAATTGAATGTGGCAATATATGTCAAATACAAAAGAGTATTTACTAACAGAGAATTTTAATCAAGGGAACAATTGCTCATGCCTTGGAAAAGACAAACTACGAATATTCTGATTCAAGTAGAAGGAATTGGACCCCAAGTACTATTTTTCATGCCAATTCACGGTTGATTTGATTGCAATGAATATGGCTGATTTTGTCATTACAAGCACTTACCAAGAAATAGTAGGAAGGTGAGAGATTTATACCAACAGACAACAATTTCAGCTAAAAAATTTTAGCCTAGAACTATAATCTATATAGATAATTAATTCCAAGATAGTCATGATTTATTGAATTAAGATCGTTTCGAATTTGCAGCAAAGATAGGCTAGGCCAATATAAGAGTCATGTTGCATTTACATTTCCAGGGCTTTAGAGGGTTGTTTCAGGAATCAATGTCTTTGATCTAAAGTTTAATATTGCTTCTCACGGTGTAGACCAATCAGTCTATTTCCCCCCTACAAAGAGAAACAGAGAACAATCACACAATTCCGTCCTGCCATTGACTAATACTTCCAAAATTTCAAGCTTTTTAGATTTTGACTTGGTATTTAACTTAGCAATTGAAGTTTCTATTACAGTCAATCATTTAACTGGTGATAATCAAAACTTCGATTGGTATTTGTGATCATAACTTGGTTTGGCACTACTGCGGAAGTGCTAGAGAATTGTAGTTCAATTGGATGAGATATCAAACTTCTATGTTGTTATTTCTGACTCTTTCCAATATGTAAGGAAAGGGCATATTCATCTTGCTTTTAGATTGATGGACAGGTTATGTGCATAGGTAGGCTAGAAAGTAGTTTGTTTTGGTTTCTCTTTTTAGTGTAGATGCTGTATTCTAGAGACCTAAATTTTCTGATTCTTATGTGAAGGTAGACCAGTTAAATTGTTAGATTATAAAGTCAGGAGCCTTGATAATCTATCATGTTGGGCTTTAGTTTTACTTCATTCACTTTACTCATTTTAGTTTCACTACTATTGGGACAAAAGAAAAGTTGGTGGAAATTAATAGAAGTATGTATAGTTGCTTCAGTTCAATCTGTTCCCAAATTTGGATGAGCAATAATTTCATCTGTTAATTGTGTCGATGCAGCTTCTTTCATAGAATTCTAATTCTATTGCCTTTGATTTTTTTCCCAGAGTTTCTTTTCCAATCAATTTACTAGACCTTGCAATTTATTTTTATTCTGTGGCTTGGTAAATGTTCATGCTCTGTATTTAGATGTTACAATTGAAATGTGGAATTGTTTTTGGCAATTCCAAACAAAACAACAAGGTATTTGAGCTTGAGAACATTGGAATTGAAACACCTTTTCATTTTTTGAACAAAAGCAATCTTAAAGTTAGAATAGCACAATTAACTAAGTTGAGTGTTCAAATATCAAATCAACGCATCCCTTTCAATTATATTTGCCTTGTGATTGAAGCTTGAAACTTTGCAAAGGTTGTGGCTAAAAGTTGTGGGAATGCGAATGTAAAAAAAATTCTTTTGGAAGTACTGTTAGGTACCATTTAGCTCATCTAATCTTTTTGCAGTATTCATTCTCATCCCATTGATCAATGTCGCCTTCTTCAAATTAACTCTAAGCTCAAAGTTCAAAGTTCATTTGCTTAGTTGTTTGTCGTTGGTATGGATTTTTGAATTTGATAGAATCAAGTGCATTATCGATTTTTAAAGTTGTTCTTATATTATAATCGATTATAAAATGTAGCATAATCGAGTATGTAATTTCACATTCTAATCATCTAATACTGTTGTAACAAATGCATAATCAGTGTTTCAAGTTTTTTAAAGTTATTTTACATTCATAATCGATTATAAAATATACCATAATCGAATATGTAACTTCACATTCTAACAATCTATTACTGCTATAACAGAATCAATATTATAATCAACTAAAAGATTAGATATTCTTCGGTATGTAATCCATTTAAAATGTAGAACCTTGTTTGCTAATCCCTTACTGAATTATATATGATTCGTATTCATTCCATCAAAAAATTCATGTCCTAAAATTTAATTTTTTAAACATATGTAATTTTATCTGCTTCAAAATCCATTTATTGTTGTGAATATGTTAGAATTAGTAGAAGCTCCACTAATTGTGGATATGGATGCCCACCATTAAGAGTTAGTGGAGACACCACTAATACATATTAGTGGAAGATGATGAATTCCACTGATAAGAGCTCTATAAATAGAGATCTTCCCAAACTTGAAAAATATACCAATTATGAAAGAATTGTTAGAGAAAATTGTGAGAGAAAAGAAAGAGAAAAATTTGAAGAAATTCTTGTGCATTCTAACACTACCAAAATTTCATAACATGTTATCAACACGAGTCTCTATCGTTACAAAAGTCAGAAGACTAAAGCACGACTCTCTGCCAGAAGACAGGTATGCATTTATTGATCCATATGGCTAACCTTACTAAACTTGAATTTGTAACCCTTGATATTTCTGAAAAAAATTATATGTCATGGGTTCTCGATACAGAAATGCATCTCAATGTTGAAGGCTTTAGTGAAACTATTCAAGAAAAAAATAATACATTTGCACAACAAAAGGCCAAACATTTGATTTTTATTCGTCGTCATCTCGACGAAAATTTAAAAATAGAATATCTTACCAAAAAAGATATATATGTCCTATGGGTAAATTTAAAAGAAATATTTAATTACCTAAAGATGGTTATACTACCAATTGCACGGTATGAATGGTTGCACTTGAGGTTGCAAGATTTTAAAATCGTGAATGAATATAGCTTCGTGATGTATAAAATTACATCTCAGTTAAAATTATGCGGAGACAAAATTACTGATGAAGATATGGTAGAGAAGATATTTTCCATATTTCATGCCTCGAATATTGTCCTACAATAACAATATTGAGAAAAATAGTATACAAAATTTACAAATTTAATTATTGTCCTCCTTATTATAGAGAAAAATAATGAGTTATTATTGAGAACTTATGAAGTCAGACCAACTGGCTCAACAGCATTCCCAAAAGTGAATATTGTTGGCTCCAGTAGAAGCTATCGTTATAGTCATAGTCGTGATTGTGGTCATGGTTGTGGTCGTAGATACGCTCGATATTTCCCTTATTACAGTAATAATCAAGTTATGAGAAATATTGGCCACCTGAAGTGGAACAGAAACGATAATAAGGGAAAAGAAAAAGAAATAGAAGAAAATTATAAGGATAAGTGTTATAGATGTGGTATGAAATGTCATTGGTCACGTAACTGTCGTACGACTAAATATTTAGTGGAATTATATCAAGTTTCACTGAAAAAGAAAAATAAAAATGTTGAAGCAAATTTTTCTCAACATCCAGTGAATGATGCTGAGGATGATAATATTGATCTAGAAAATCTTAATATCAATATTATCCATATGGATGTATCTGATTTTTTCGAACACCCAAACGATAGGATATACTATTTAATTGGTGTTGGCAGTGTTCGGAAAAACTAATGTCTCACCTTGATATTTTTGAATTTTAATTATATTTTAATAATATTTACGTTTGCATATACATACATTTGTTCAGATGATTGTTGTTAAAGATGATGTATAAATTATTGATAGTGGAACTACATATACCATACTAAAAAATGAGAAATATTTTTCTTATCTCAAAATGGGAGAAATAAATATTTATACTATAAACAGTAGTACAAATGTGATTGAAGACTCCGAAAGAACTAGTATATTGTTGCCTGAAGGAACAACAATTACTATTGATAAGATACTATTTTTCTCAAAATCTATAAAAAATTTATTGAGTTTTAAAGATATTCGCAGAAATGGATATCATGTTGAAATAAAAGAGGAAAATGATATTGAGCATCTCTATATTACTCAAATTAATTTGGGTAAGAAATCTGTATTAGAAAAACTGTCATATTTTTCTACTGGTCTATATTTTGTAAAAATACGCACAATTAAAATTCATCATCTAGTAAACCAGAAGTTTATTGATCCTACTACTTTTAGAATTTGGCATGACCGGTTGGGTCATTCAGGATCTACTATGATAAGAAGAATAGTTGAAAATACACATGATCATCTATTAAAAAATAAAAAGATATTGACATCAAAAAAATTCTCATGTGCTGCATGTTCCCTAGAAAAATTAATTATTAGACCATCACCAATAAAAGTAGGAGTTGAAAGTTTTACATTTCTTGAACGGATTCACGGAGACATTTGTGGACCTATTCATCCACCATGTGGATCGTTCAGATATTTTATAGTTTTAATTGATGCATCATCCTGATGGTCACATGTGTGTTTATTATCTACTCGCAACCTGACGTTTGTGAGATTACTTGCTCAAATAATTAAATTACGAGCATAATTTTCTGACCATCAAGTTAAAAATATCTGTTTGGATAATGTTGGTGAAATTTTATCACATACTTTTGATGCATATTGCATGTCAATTAGGATTAGTGTTGAACATCTTGTAGCTCATATTCATACACAAAATGGTCTTGCTAAGTTTTTTATTAGAAGATTATAATTAATTATTAGATCATTATTAATGAAAACAAACCTCCCAACATATGTCTAGAGACATGCTATTTTACATGCTGCAGCACTTGTACGTATAAGGCCAGTTAGTTATCATAAATTCTCTCATTTGCAATTGGCTTTTGGTTCAGAATTAAATATTGTTCATTTAAGAATTTTCGGGTGTGCTGAATATGTTCCAATTGCACTAAACCAACGTACAAAGATGGATCCTCAAAGAAGAAAGGGGATATACGTTAGATATGATTCTCCCTCTATTATCAGGTATGTTGAACCTCTGATAGGAGATATATTCACAGCAAGATTTGTGCTGATTGTTATTTTGATGAATCATTATTCTCTAAATTAGGAGGAGAACATAAACAGTATAAAAAAGATTTTGCTTGGACAACATCATTAAATTATCTTAACACGCGCACAAGTGCGTGTGAACTTGAAGTTCAAAAGATAATTCATTTGCAAAACATTGTAAATTAAATGCCAAACGCTTTTGTTGACTCCAGAAGAGTAACAAAATCGCATATTCTAGTTATAAATACTCATATTCGAATTGAAATTCTAGCAGAACAAAAGATTATATCTATAGTTGTTGAGTCAAAAGCACGCCAGAAGCGTGGCCGACCTCTTAGTTCTAAAGATAAAAATTCTCAAAAGAAAAGAGGATTAAATGATCCAGATGATCATATTGAAGAAAAAAATGATCAAAACCAAGAGAGAACTGATGACAAATAACCAGAAATTGATGAAAGTAACACTGAAATTTCTATCAATTATACCACTTCCGGTAGAAATTGGAATCAGATAGAAATAATTATTGATAATATATTTGCATACAATATATCTCTTGATGTTACACAGGATAATGATGATTTTGAACCAATATCAGTTGATGAATATCGGTATAGAAAATATTGGCTATAATGGAAAGATGCGATTCAATCTGAGTTAAATGCACTGACAAAACATGAAGTTTTTGGACCTGTAGTCTGAACATCGAAAAGTGTAAAACCTGTTAGTTACAAATGGATATTTGTGCAAAAGTGCAATGAAATCGTACGATATAAAGTACGGTTAGTAGCTTAAGGTTTTTCATAAAGATCAGGTATTGATTATAATGAAATTTATTCTCCTATTGTTGATACTATTACACTTTGATTCTTATCAATTTGGCAATACATGAAAAGATAGATATGCGCCTATTAGATATTGTCACTACTTACTTGTATAGAAATTTAGAAAATGATATTTACATGAAATTCCCGAAGGATTTCGCATGCCCGAAGCATATAAACATTATCCTCGTAAATTACTCTATCAAGTTGTAAAAATCATTATGTAGTCTGAAGCAATTTGGGCGCATGTTGTTTAATCGTATTAGTGAATATTTATTGAAAGCGGGATTTAAAAATGACTAGGTATGTCTATGTGTTTTTATTAAGAAACCTGGTTCTAAATTTGTGATGTTAGCTATATATGTTGATGATATTAATCTTATTAGAACTCCAAAAGAACTCTCAGAAACAATTGATTATTTAAAAAGAGAATTCGAAGTAAAAGATTTTAGTAAAACTAAATTTTGCCTTGGTTTACAAATTGAACATATAGAAAGTGGAACATTTATTCATCAATCAACATATACAACAAAAGATCTAAAAATATTTTATATGGACAAAGCACATCCATTGAGTATTCCAATGATCGTCCAGTCATTAAATATGAATAAAGATCCTTTTCAACCTTAAGAAGATGATGAAAAACTCCTTGGTCTTGAAGTACCATATCTTAGTGCAATTGGTGCATTAACGTATCTTGTTAATAATACACGATCTGATATTACATTTATTGTCAATTTATTAGCAAGATTTAGTCCTTCACAAATACAATGACATTGGAATGGAATTAAACAAGTCATTCAATATCTCCAATGTACAATTGATCTCGAATTATTTTATTCAAATAAAACTAGTCTAACATTGATAGGTTATGCAAATGCTGGCTATTTATCTGATCCACATAAAGTACGTTCTCAAACGGGCTATCTATTTACATGTGGAAATACTGCTATATCATGGCGTTCTACAAAACAATCTATAACAGCTACATTTTCCAATTATACTGAAATTATAGCCATTCATGAAGCAAGTCGAGAATGTGTATGGTTAAGATCAGTGATTCATTATATTCGAGAAAATTGTAGATTATCATTGATAAGAGATATTCCAACTCCTCTTTATGAAGACAATGCAACTTGCATAGTTCAATTACGAGGAGGATATATAAAAGGAGATCGGATAAAACATATTTCATCAAAATCTTTCTTTACTCATGAACTCCAGAAGAAATGTGAAATTGATGTGCTACAAATTCGGTCATGTGACAACCTTGCATATATTTTCATGAAGACTTTACCGACTGCAACATTTGAGAAATTGAGATATAAAATCGGTATGCATCGGTTCAAAGATCTAAAGGGATCATCTTATCAGTGGGAGTAATAAATAAACATATAGAATATTGTACTCTTTTTTCTTCACTAGATTTTTTTTCCACAAGATTTTTATCTAGTAAGGTTTTAATGAAGCATATTATTTATGTAATAGACATTCAAGGGGGAGTGTTGTGAATATGTTAGAATTAGTGGAAGCTCCATTAATTATGGATATGGATGTCCACCATTAAGAGTTAATGGAGATACCACTAATACATATTAGTGGAAGATGTTGAATTCCACTAAAAAAAACTTTATAAATAGAGCTCTTTCCAAACTTAAAAAATATACCAATTGTGAAAGAATTGTTAGAGAAAATTGGAAGAGAAAAGAAAGAGAGAAGTTTGAAGAAATTATTGTGCAAAGAATAGTTAGAGATTTATTATGTGTAAATTTTATTCTAACACTATCAAAATTTCATAACATTTCTTTATTTTTGGCACATAAAGAAAACCTTCTTTTTCTTTTTTTGTTCATCAACACATATATATAAAGCTTATAACATAAAATATCAATATAATAATAATAATAATAATAATAATAATAATAATAATAATAATAATAATAATAATAATAATAATAATAATAATAATAATATAAAGCTTATAGCATCCTGCTATTATGTTATAAAGCTTATAACATAATATAAAGCTTATAGCATCCTGCTAGTATACAAGAAAACCAACACTCCCACCTCCTCAACATCCCCACGCCATCCCCAAAAAAAAAAAAAAAAAATAATAATAATAATAATAAGAAGAAGAAAAATCATAAAAATGCCATCAAACTTTTATGCTTCGTGATTTCTATTTTTTCTATTTTTTATTTTTTTATATCTTCAACAAATTTTATGTATTTGTTGAGGATATAAAAAAGCATAAAAAAGATAAAATAGTGAAATAGTGAAATATAAATAGTTTGATACTATTTTTTATGATTTTTTAATAATAATAATAAATAAATAAATAATAGAGTTAATTAAAAAAAAAAAAAACACCCTATACTCTATCTGGAATTTCAATTTGCCCATTTTTAAAAAAATTGTACCAATATCACCCTCTAATTGAAGCTCCGTCCAAATAGTTTAAATGGCTATAAACATGTGGTATGAAATGTCCTAAAAACCTCTTCTCTGTCCTCTTCCACCATCTCCTTTGAAATAAATGGAGATTGTATATGCATTTGAAAAGAAAAGGAGAAAAATGCATAAAATGAGAGAGAAATTCATTTTGCCACAGAAAACAATGACAAGAGGCCAAGGAATGGCTCTCAGAAGTGCAGTTCACTTAACGCTTGGTTTCGTTCGTGTATTCTTTAATTAATAGGAAAAAGGTGGCGGGCATTGAAGGGAAGGTAGAGGGAGGTGGCAATTGAAGGCGAATCAGTCCTTGAAAAGACAAAGAGAAGAAGGAAAGGAAAAGAAGAAGAGGGGAGGGCTGGTGCAATGAATATAAAGGAGGCTCCAGCAGTGGTGGCAGCAAATGAGAGAGAAGAAGAAAGGAGAGGACTCAAGTCGAGATGCTCCTTATAGTTTCGACACTTTTGAATAGCATTCTGGTACCTCTAGTGTGGTTAGATTCACTTAGTCACAAAGACTCATTCCTGGTAAAGGAGAGATGGGAGGTGGGAACAGGAGCCACGATGGCAACCAAGAGAAGAAGAAAAGAAAGGAAGGAGTGAGGGGAGGTGGTTGCAATGAAGGGTCGACTAGGGTGGGGAAAGAGGGAGAAGAAGGGAGCCAATAGCTGGGAAGAACAAGAAGGCTGCAAGGCTGCATGTGTGTAGATGGAAGGAGAGAAGAGAAGAGAAAAAGAAGAGAGGGGAGGTGGCTGTCGAAGAGGAATGTAGGGTTTTGAATTAGGGAAGATAGTGAGGGCAATTTTGGTATATTATATGATCAATTTAAAAACTAGTAATTTTCTTGCTACTAACGCTGTTAGCTTTGAGGGGTGACATTGCTATAGTTTTTTTAAAAGGGGGGTATATTGAGATTTGAGATAGAGTACCGAGTGTATTTTTTTTAATTAATACTAAATAATACTCATTTCATTCCAAAATACTTGTTCATAAAATTTTTTTATTTTGTTTCTAAATACATGTTTATGTATATATTTATAGAACTAACGATTAATTTTTTCCTATTATACCCCTATTTATTCTAAATCAATTACATAATTTTTCAAAATTTTTTTTCTTCTTACTTCTTGAAAATTTTCACTAACCAATAGTTATAATATTTTTAATATAGGTAGAATATGAACTTTATCTAAATTATTATATTGTTTTCAACATTCTTAATTTATGAGTAAAAAGTTACATGAATAAATATTTTGAAACGGATAGAGTAATATTAAGGAAAAAAAGAAAGAAAGAGGTTGAGGTTAGAATTGTCATATCAACATCCTCAAAAAATTGAGGTCATTTTCGTAAATATACTACAGCTCTTTTAACCCCGATTATCTGTTACTCTTAAAATGTCGATAATCAGCTAGGGCAGAAACCTTAGGCTCTGGCACCAGCCCATAAAATAAAGCCACGTTATAAACCCTACTGTGGCTAACGCCTTTCGATTCATCAGAGTCATCTTAACCTGCGCACTACGTGGCGCACGGCGCACCATCATACAAATAAAACGACGGGGAAAATTTTCTTATCCATCAGAGCCCACCACACCATTGACATCATTTGCTCCACAATCGACACCCAATAAAGCTCAACGAGGGCTTTACCGTCATTTCACTAGAACCGTCAAGCTCACGCTCATTCTTTGGGCGTGAACATGTTATTTTCTCTAATCATGAGAAACCTGAGCCTTCCACTAACGTAAGCCGCATGTGCACACTGCGTTATACTGAACCTAATTTTTATTCTATCCTCTCTTTACCCTTGCCCTTATATTCCCCCATTACCAAACTTCCTCTCCACCTTCGAGCAGTCAATCAAATTAGCAGCAGCAAAGAAGGGTTTCCTTGGCCTCTCGCAGCACACAAACTCTCTGTTTCTCTCTACATCTATACATAATTCTCTTCTTCTCCTCCTCTTTCTTAATCACTTCGATCATCCATGGCTGAGAAGAACTGTTTTGATTCTCGCCCGGGCCAGATCTCCAAAGGTTTATTAATCTAGTTGTATTGATGTTTTGTGCGTTTCCGAATGGTTGATTTGTGCGTTTTTTGTTTACATTTTCTCTTAATTCATTTTCAATGTGCATTCTTTTTTATCTTGACACAAGTTGAGCGGGCGTGTGGAGTTTTGTAAACCCTAAATTCATTACAGCGTGTCTAAGAGCGATACAAGGTGTAGGGTTTTTAATTTATTCAAATGGAACTCATTTCCTTGAAGATTGCAAAAAAATTATGTGTATAAGTGTGTGCTTTTCATTTTCTTTCTGTTGCTTGGTGGGTCTAAAATCTGCAGCATATATTTATCAGATAAACTTTTAATCTTTAAACTATCGGTTTTGATCCCATGAGTGGAAAAAATCAATTTGTCCAGAGCTCTTTAAACACTATTATTAAAATTGTCTGATTGATTATTTTTTTGCTTTCTTTTCCTCCTCTATCCTCTACTAAAATCTCACACACACACACACACACACACACACTCCGTCCCGTACTTGTATTGTGTCATTTTATCCGCACGTGAGGATGCTTTTTTTGTTCCCATTTTTGTATTTGACACTCAGGGAAGCCATGGATTTTCTCATGAGTGTCTATGACTGTATATTTATTTGTTTATTTTATTGGGTGCGTCGCTTCTGCTCGTAGAACTTTCTGCAGAGTAATGGATTATCTATAGAGTGGGTAGTGCAGGAGCTGTCATGTCCACATCTGATTATCTTGTTCTGATGAATATTGTTTCTGCACTCGAGTTCCTTGAGTCTGGATGTAATTTTTGGTTGCCGTATATTTGTCTTGGATTCTTGAAAGTGTGTGTTGGAAGAATGAGAATACCTTATTCCTACTACTATTATTGTTTTTGGCTACTGAATATGAAAATTGGAAAAATGAAGTGCATGTCAAATTAGGATATTGTAGTTTTTGGTTCCCTGAAATTGTTACACGAGGGAGATGTGAAAGCTAAATTGTCAACAAAATCTATTCTTTCATCCCTTGTTTCCATGCATTTGAAATAATATTCTATAATTTACCTTGTCTTTGGCATCTATACTAACTATTCAGTTTTGATAGACTTTTGTTTTGGTGATCTTCACTAGAAATCAAATGCTGTATACCCATGTCCAATTTTCAGTTGTTACATGAATCTTGGCATTAATCAACTGTGCTATAATAATGATTATGTCACTGGACATTTGAAGCTGTTATTGTAATTGGAGAGTTTCTGTCATTTCGTAGTAAGAGGTTACGTATGCCATCTTTTTGTTTCCCACCCCCCTCTAAGTATAATGTTCTCAGTTTTGCCAAGAGTTGGTTCATTGATGAATCTCCACTTCTGTATAAAGCTGAAAGCTTTGATAATTCTGGATTTTTATTTTCTTTCAGAATAAAGGGTGTGTCAATAAGTTAATGCTGGCCAATAATACCTGATACTATTTTGAATTTAGTTTTTACTGATCATGTTCTGTTCTGATTGGATTTTGCTATTTTATTTGACCTATATTGCTATTTGTAGTTTGATAGTCCTTTTCTCTTCTATGTAGATGTGCCAGCATCTGAGAATCCCATTCCGCTTTCGCCGCAGTGGCTTCTGCCGAAGTTAGGGGAGAGTAAGAGTGGGGTACGTTAGTTGTTTGTTGCTGTTTCCTTAGATTCTGGGGTGTATACTTTCTTTTCACTTAGCTTTCCCTTGAATTGGTGGATGACATTCTGGGGAACAATATGGAAATCAAAATGAAGTATTTTTCATTAAGAATACTGTAAAATGTTGTTTTGGGGAATCTATTGCCTCTCATTTAATATTATTTGTTTGTTTCTGTTGCAGGAGAACCATTTCACGCCTCATTCAGGTTATGCCAATCGTCCAGATATCACGAAATCACCAGGAATTGGTGAGGACATGCTTGACAACAGTAATAAGAAAAAAGATGTTTTCAGGCCATCTGTGTTGGATATGGAATCTGGTCGTCGTGACCGCTGGCGTGATGAAGAAAGAGATACCAATTCTGCTGTCCGTCGGGATCGATGGAGGGAGGGTGAAAAAGAGCATGGTGATAGCCGCAAAATGGATCGTTGGACTGACTCATCTGGAAGACATTATGGAGAAGCACGCCGTAACCCAACGGAGAGGTGGGCAGATTCTGGAAATAGGGAAACCAATCACGATCAGCGCCGGGAGAGCAAGTGGAACACAAGGTGGGGGCCTGATGACAAGGAGGCCGATAGCCTACGTGATAAGTGGACAGAATCTGTTAAAGATGCTGACCTTCTGTTTGATAAAGGGTCAACCCAACTTGCTTATCATGGAAAGGATGAAAAGGAGGGGGATCATTATCGTCCTTGGAGATTGAACTCACATGGTCGTGGAAGGGCAGACCCTGCTTATAACCAGGCTACAACTCCAAACAAACAGGTCCCAGTATTCGGCCATGGTCGGGGCCGTGGGGAAAATGCTACACCTACGTTTTCTCTTGGTCGTGGAAGGGTTAGCTCCATGGGCAATGCTTCTTCTCAGACGCAGTCGGTTGGATCTTTGCCAGAAAAGGTTGAAAGTGCCCATGGAGATCCCATACCTTTGAGATACAGCAGGACAAAATTACTGGATGTATACAGGATGACTGACACAAGATCGTATGAGAAATATTTAAGTGGGGTGCTGCAAGTGCCTTCACTTACACAAGAAGAACCCATAGAACCCCTAGCACTTTGTCCTCCCACTCCTGAAGAACTGGTAATATGCTTTTTCTTTCTTTAGGAGAAATCTGGTTGTTTATTTTATTGATTAATAGCAATTAACTTCTTCGATTATTTTTGCTATTAGGTTATCCTGAAGGGAATTGACAAAGGAGATATCTTGAGTAGTGGAGCTCCACAGATCACTAAAGAAGGGTCTATTGGTAGAAACACAACTGATTTTATGCAGTCAAGACGAAGCAAGCTTGGTATTAATTTCATTTATTCAATAATATCCTGCTGTGTGCTACATAATTCCACCCCACCCACCCACACCTCCCAAGAGAGGGGGAAAAAATGAAGGAAAAAAAAAAGTTTCATGAAATGTGATGTTTTATTGAGTTTTCAATGTTTATTGGTTTGATTTGTGTGGGAGCAGGTAGCAGAGAAGATTTGCTTAATGATTCCAGGGATGAAACTGTGGAAAATCTAAAAAATTATCCAGAAGGCTCGTTGCAGGAGAAGCCTGTTTACTCTTGTGCAGCCAATATGCAGGATTACCAGAAATTTTCTGATCAGAAGTTATCTGAAGGTACATGATAAAAGCACCGCTTTAAGTGCAATTTTGTTAAAAAGATGATAACAGTTTTGGGGATTATTGATATGGTTTTTTGAAATCAAAATCTACTCTTTTTTTGAGATGAGATTCTAGGATATATGAGGAAGTCAATGTTTGACTCATTTTTGGCGAAAAAATGTCTAGGAGGGATCATGTTTATGATGATTAGGTTGCTTGCATCTGTTAACCTTCATATTTTGCTTAATAACAACCAAGTAGAAAGCCCCTTAATGTAAACTTTGTTGTGGTTAAATGTTTGTGTTTGGACTGTCATAACAGATTCATGATGGCCAAATAGTTATTTCACTTCCTTCCTCTTTTGCTTTCAGCTTCAAGGGAAGACAGCACTTACAGAAAGAGTGATGATGTGCCTACAAGCAGTGAACCAAGCTTACAGGGATCTTCCTCTATTCTTCATGGAGGTGCATGGCGGTCCTCGTCATTTAGAGAACGGTCAAACTCAGCCTCTCATGATTGGAGAGAGATAAATGCTGATGTCAGTTCGAAGGCCACTGATATTGGCTGGTCGGGGTCACACAGAGATTTGAATACTGAATGGGAAAAACGTTTGGTAGATCAATCTTACGCCAGATTAGAAGGATCCAAATGGCAAATTGGTGATGATCCGATCATGAAAAGCCACCATCCATCTGCTGTCATGGACAAGGAACAAGAGATGCAGAAAGTTTCGCAGTTGTCTCCTGAAGACCTGGTTCTCTATTATAAAGATCCACAAGGGGAGACTCAAGGTCCTTTTGCTGGCAGTGATATTATTGGATGGTTTGAAGCTGGATATTTTGGCATAGATTTGCTAGTTCGATTATCTGATGCACCACCTGACTCGCCATTTCGTTTACTTGGGGATGTGATGCCTCACTTGCGTGCGAAAGCTCGGCCACCTCCTGGGTTTGGTGCATCGAAGCCTAATGAAGCTAGTGATGCATCAAACAGGTTAAACATTAGCAACTTTGGAAAGCTTCATGGAGGTTCATCTGAGATTGAATTGATAAAGAATGAACCCAGATTTAAACATTCAGCAACAGAGGCTGAAAACCGTTTTCTGGAGTCTCTGATGTCTAGCAATATGAGTAGTAACTCACTTGAGATTCCTGCTCCTGAAGGTTGTCCATTTGATGTTAAAATTTCTCTCTGGTTATTTTCATCAGAATTTTATTTCTAGGCTAATGATTGCTGTAGCTTTTTTCTTCTTTAATCTGAAAGGGAATATTTTAAATTTGCTTTGCAGGCATGAGAGCATATCTGAGTAATAATAATAGTACGGTACCTCCTTTGGGAGCTGAAAGTGCAGATAATCTGTATCTGTTGGCAAAAAAGATGACACTGGAGAGGCAGAGATCGATGCCAAGTCAATATCCATATTGGACTGGGCGAGATGCAATGTCAACTATTCCAAATTCAGATATTATCCAGGACTCTCATTCGCCGCACTCAAGACTGCTCTCTTCAATTGCTGATAGTTCCCGTCCGCTGCAACCTTCACCGAATGTGGATTTGATGTCCGTTCTGCAAGGTTTACCTGAGCGAACTGCCACTGGTGTCAATAATGGAGTTGGAGGTTGGTCAAAATTCCCAGTTCAAGGAGTGGTAGACCCACATCAGGATTTGGACCTGCATCATGGACAAAGTTATCCATCCCAGGCTGCATTTGGAATGCAACAACAAAGGCTTCAACCACAGAATTCACCTCCTTTACCAAATTTGCTTGGTCAAGCACTGGATAATCCTTCCAGTGTGTTTAGCCCTGAGAAGCTGCTCTCTTCTGGTCTTTCCCAAGATCCACAGCTGTTAGGTTTGCTCCAACAGCAATACCTACTGCAGCTGCATTCACAGGGACCAACCTCATCTCAGCAGGTGTCATTACTGGAAAAGTTTTTACTGCTTAAGCAGCAGGAGGAGCAGCAACAGCTACTTCGCCAACAGCAATTGCTTTCGCAAGTTCTTTCAGAGAAGCCTCACCAGAGGTTTGCTGACTCCTCTTATGGGCAATTGCAAGCTGCTGGATTGTCAGGAAATGCTCCTGTTGATCATTCTCGGTTCCAGCCATTGCATAATTTGTTTCCCATTGGTTCGCAGATGCAGGCTACCAATTTGCAGGACGATCGTGTTTCAAACTTTGTTCTCCCTCAAAGTGTTTCTCAGGATGTTCCCCAAACCGTTGGTGCTGAATCCTCTTCCTTGCATCTGCCACATCAAATGTTTGGTAACACCGTTCATCAGAGTATTTGGGACCATTCTTTGTCAGAACGTCTTGATGCTGTCGAGCAGAAGAGTTCTTCAGTGACAATGGCCATGACGGATTCATTGGGACAGTTAGAAATGGCAAACAGATATGCACTAGAACAGTCAATGCAAAGCAATGAAGCTATGACGGATACAACCTCGGCGACTGCTCCAAGTTTTCAACTTGGAGGGCATTTGGAAAAATCTGTTGCACATGCACCAACAGTCTCAGGAAGCAATGAAAATGAGTTACCTACTTTTGAACAGTTTGAACAAATTGAGATTCCATCTGCTGGAGGGCTTGTCGAGCCGCGAGTTGAAGGAGAGCAATTGAATGACGAGTCATCTGTGGTGAAGGAAGTCAAAAATGTTGAAGCACGTGAGGTTAGAAAAGCATCTGATAAGAAGTCCAAAAAGCAGAAGTCTTCTAAGGTTCAATCCTCTGATGCTGCAAGGGGGACGACAAAGCCACAGGACTTGAGGCCATCAGAAGTTAAAGATGCAAATATTGCTGCTGCAAAATCTGATAGACATACTCTCCCTGAAGATTTACATGTAGCATCTGCACAAGAAGAAAAAGAGTATAAAACTGAGAAACTGAATACTGGTGTTGTGAATACCCAACATGGAGGGCAGGCCTCACCGATTACCTCTGTTGCCTTAAATGACGGTCAAAATCTCGATGCAAAGGATGAATCAGGACAAGTTGGGTCCTCACAGTTTGACAGCACACAAGCACATATTGCACAGCGAGTTTGGAAGCATGCTCCTGGCTTCAGGCCTAAATCATTACTGGAAATTCAAGAGGAAGAACAGAGGAGAGCTCAGGAAGAAACACCTGATATATCTGTCTCTATGAGCTCTTTGAGTGTCTTGACTCCCTGGGTGGGGGTTGTTTCTAATTCAGATGTAAAGTCATTAAGAGAAACAAAACAAGACACATCTAGCAATGATTTAAATGTTGACAAGTCAGACCATTCTCTTAATCAGAAGAATAAGAAGAGCCAATTGCATGATTTGTTTGAGGATAATGCAGTGACCAAGTCAAATGAGAGGGAGATGGAGATTCAGGACAGTATATCTAGTTTGAATGCGGTGGATCCTATTGATGACAACTTCATTGAGGCGAAAGATACTAAGAAGAACCGTAAAAAGTCTGCTAAATCCAAGGGTTCCAGTACTAAGGTTTCAGTGCCTGTATCTACATCAGATGCAGCAGTGGCATCAAGCCCTGTTGAGAAAAGCAAAAGTTCTCGTTTGGTGCAGCAAGAAAAGGATGACTTGCCGGCAATCCCTTCTGGCCCTTCACTTGGAGATTTTGTTGTTTGGAAAGGGGAGTCTGCAAGTTCTTCCTCTGCTCCAGCATGGTCTACAGACTCTGGGAAGTTCCCGAAACCCACATCAATGAGGGATATCTTAAAAGAACAGGAGAAAAAGGGCTCTTCAGTGCAGATCCCAGTGCCAACCCCACAGAAATCTGCACCAAGTCAGCCTCAACGGGGAAGTGGTCCTTCAAGGTCAGTTCCTGCATCTTCGTCAGCCAAGACTGCATCTCCTATCCAAGTTAATTCTCAAGGCTCGATTCCAAAGCATAAGGGGGATGATGATTTTTTCTGGGGTCCACTGGATCAATCCAAGCAAGAGCCAAAGCTGTATGATCCTCTACCTTGCTTATCTTTTCCTTTGAACTTATGCGAGTTTTTTTAATTACATTAAATGATTTCATGTTTGCCTTGGTTCTTTGCACTTTATATTATATGATCCCACACCACCCTAGTTAAAATCCTTCAAATTTTACCCGTCTTTGAAAATTATGCTCGGTTCTTTTGTTAATGCTGTCTTGGAGCTATGGTGTCACATGTTTACCTAATTATTTATTCGTCTATAGTCATAATCAGGTCATGCATTACTTCTGAAGTTTTACTTTTCTCTTTTACAATGCCTGAAGAATAAAGAAATGCTACGTGCTTAATCTAACTCATGGTATTGTAGATTCCACTTGACTACTTCACACCAGTCAAGGCATTGGCCTCATCTCTTTTATATAAAATAAATTAAAATTATAACAGTCTCTCTAGGATTTGTAGTACTTTTGACAATTGCCTTACATGTCTTCATGGTGATCTATTTATTCCTTGGAAGTTTACAGCGAGGGATTTTCTGGATGTCTCCCGCTGGAAGTGATGAAATTTCAACTCATAAAACACAGTGGACAATATATTATCTAGTGTTTCCTAGGAAGTGTAGTGAAATGTATCTTTCCAATGGATTGGTAGAAGAGTTGGAGCCCTTTTTCCTCTGTTCTGAGGGCAAGCTGAGGCATTCTAAGATGTGGATTGATATTATATTTGTATCTTTTGCAGGGTGGATTTCCCGCTACTTGGGGGCCAAAGCAGTTGGGGGAGTAAAAACAACACTCCTGTGAGAGCAACTCCCGGAGTATCATTAAGCAGACAGAGATCTACTGGAGGACGGCCAGCAGAAAATCAACCTTCATTTTCAGTATCTTCGCATTCATCCCTGAAAGGGAAGAAGGATACCTCAACAAAGAATTCAGGTAAGGTTCTACTCGTTGTATTCATTGCAATTGAAAGGACATAAAGTTTAAATTGCATTTTTTTTTTGGGCAGAGGCTATGGATTTCAGAGAGTGGTGTGAGAATGAATGTGTGAAACTTGTTGGGACAAAAGGTATGACATGGATTGCTGCGTTTGCCTTTGGTTTCCTTTCTGCTCTTAATCTTGGAATAATTGGTACTTAGGTAGTGTTTAATTTGCCAATTGATACACAAACTCAAACAATCCCCTTCACTTAGAAAGTGGGAAAAACTAACATGGAATAGAGATCCTTGTTTGGCCTGCCTGGTGAGGTGGGGAGCGGGATCGCAGTGTCTCCTGTTCTTCCTTTGGTTTCCTTCTGCTATTAATATTAGAATGATCAGTATCTCAAAAAATCTAATGTAGAATAAAGATTGGTGGGAGGACATGTGAACCCATTGATATAGGTTCTCTTTAAAAACAGAGAGCCAATTTTAGTGCTTGTTATGTAAGAATATGTTTAATATGTAGTAGCATTCTACAGTTTCTAGACTGTTGATCCCTACTCCATATGTATTCATAATGGTGCAGCATTAGATTTGAAATATTTCTGCAATTTCTGGATAAAAACTCGATACTGGGTTGACATTCGTGTTTTCTTTTCTTCTTCAGACACAAGTTTCCTTGAATATTGTTTGAAGCAACCTAGATCAGAGGCCGAAATGCTTTTGGTCGAGAACCTTGGCACTTTTGATCCTGATCATGAATTCATTGATAAATTTTTGAATTATAAAGACTTCTTGCCAGCGGATGTGCTTGACATGGCCTTTCAAAGTCAGAATGATCGAAAGACCCTTAATTCAGGGGCTGGAGATGTGACTTCTGGCAGTGTTGGTATTGGCAGCTCGGAGCAGGGTGTTGGAACTGCTCCTGATGGGACAGTGAAGGGTGGAGGAAAGAAGAAGGCTAAAAGGGGTAAGAAGGTGAGTCCTGCAGTGCTGGGATTTAATGTGGTGAGCAACAGAATTATGATGGGGGAGATTCAGACGGTGGAAGATTGAGTGTTCTTGGGGGATTTTGTACATAACATTTTTTCTGGAGGATTTTTGTAAATGGTATTCTCTTAGGTTTTTGTCTCTCTCCATAGAGCAGCAGTGAGAGTTTTCTGCGCCAGCAATTTTGTTAAGAAGGTATTTACAATAGTCCATGTTAGTTCAATATACTTTCGGAGTCTCACCTTCTTCACTAGAACTGACCGCTTCCTCCTATGCTTCTAATGATCCTCTGTTTTTGTACAACTGGGTCTCTTTTTGTACAACTGGACTCTGCACGAGTCAAATGAGTTCTAATTAAGTTCAAAGTCACTGAAGAAATTACATACTGTATAACAGTTTTTTAAAATTGACAGGTGGAGTTAATGTGTCCAGCCGTTTCATACTCAACTGACAAGTATAAGTTGTCTTTCATACTCAACTACAGTGATTTCTTATATTTTTATTTTTGTAGTGTGTTTATTATGATTTCTTATTTTATAATGTGTTCAACTAATATACGCCTAGATTTGGATGTGTTCAACTAATATTTTTGTAGTTTGTTTATTAT
Source organism: Voacanga thouarsii (assembly GCA_026120185.1). NCBI lineage: Eukaryota > Viridiplantae > Streptophyta > Magnoliopsida > Gentianales > Apocynaceae > Voacanga > Voacanga thouarsii. The sequence continues at coordinate 1,501,359 of JANUWF010001636.1, read as the reverse complement.
GAGGTCTTAAAGTTCACCAAGCGGATGCCAGAAGATACAATGCAGAGGAGGAGGGGGTGCAGATCAGATATGCGCCCCCCTCCCCGTTTTGTTCTGCCAACCATTCGGATATTTTCTAGGTCTTCCCGTTTCTATACATAGATCTCTTTTCTCTTGCAGCAAAAAATTGAGAATCTATAGAGCTTTGCTACGCTGAAAAGCAGGTCTAGGAAACATGTATTTTAAGCTACGCATACTCGAAAGTGCACGGTCTACTTAAATTGTCATGTCACGGACAGGACCACGCCTCACCTCCTGACCCTAAGGGTAAGAACCGTCTTGGCCTTTTTCGGTTAGTAGCGTAGCATGTGCTGCTGCTTACGGAAAAGGAATTAACCCAATCTAGACTTAGTTTGGCTCGTGATGCTAAACGACGAGGCCGGATGCAGGAATGAGAAAGGGGGTATAGCAAGCTCCTAGAGCACACTGAGCGTTGCTACGGATGAAAAAGGACCAGCCACCTTGCTGAGAAGGGAACAAAAAAATGTACTGGTTCGTGCTTTATGTGCTACTGGTTATGGCCCCATCTAGTTTTGCTTAACCAGAAACAATCATTTTAAAGAGGAGTGACAGTAAAGAACAATTGTAATTTACGCTGAGTAAATACATCTTCATAACTTCGTTATGATCTTGCTAAAAATTAATATGCTACAATTATCTACTCAAGATCTGCTATGGAAACTGCAAACACGTTGCGCCACCATTAGCGATGCTCCTGCTTTCTGCCCGGCAAGCTTGGGATTCTTGCTTCCTTCTTTGATGCTCTGAGGAAGGAAAAGCATGGTTAAAACACCTTTGCAAAAGCAGTTTCATTTTCTTCCTGTTTTCTGCCTCCTAGCCTATGGTTACAGATAATTTATCTCAAGAGTTAATTGACCTCAGAACTATATTTCTTCCCCGCAATTACAAAATCTGAGATCTTCTCAAGCATTGCCCAAAGATGTTGCAATCTTTAAATGGAGAAAGAGTTACTTTGATTAACCAACCAGCTAGACTACTAATTTCAGACAGTTAAACTGTTGAAGTAATTTAACTCCATCTATTCCTAGCCGTGTTCAACCATGTATACTTTTCATTTTGCCCATTAGAATGAATGGGAATAGGTACATAGAATGTCAAGCGAATAAGCATGGTGGAACATATTTAATATCTAGAACAGTAGGTAGAGTGGAAACAGGAATTCTTTTTTGTTTTTTTTTTTGTTGTGGGGGCGGGGGAGGGAATGAATTATCAGCTTAAAAGACCAACAAAAGCTAACCATACCTAAAATTAAAGGACCTTAATAAATGGTACAACATTCAGATACCACGGAAATGGGAAACTTTTCATGAATTGAGATTGACTATGCAAAGAAGCAAATGAATGGGGCCATGAAAAGATAATCACGCTTAAGAAAGGCAGTGCAGATAACAAAGCATCAAGAAACCATAAACAATGTGATCTTCTCTGATCTTTAGAGAGGCCGTACGTGGGTAAATTTTTCTTTACACCAATGGATTATCTGTCCCAACTTTTATATCCAGCAACACAAACGGAAGACTAGATAAGAGCATAGTAAACCTAAAGAAATCATCTAAAAATGCCTTTACACATCCTTAGAAAAGGATGAAAGAAACCTGGAGTCCAACAAATCAAAGTGGGTAACTCGTAGACTGACTTTGAAATTACATCACTCAAGCACAAAAGACATTTTCTTTAACACATCCATTTATCTTTGTTGTTCAAGAGTCCTATCCAATTTCCTCAAGGTTTGGAATTTTAAATTTCAAGGCAACTAGTTTGGTTAGTAAAATTCTTTACTAGTAAGATTTATGTATGGACAGAATTATTCTAACTCCAACAAAAAGCTAATAATTGAACATGAACATATCCATCTAATCCACCCACAGGGACCTTTGTCTAACAAAAACACAGACAAGAATGTTGCAGAGGAGGAAAAGAATGGAAGCCAAGTGAGTTATACTTCTTGTAGTGTGAAACGAAATGAAACAGAAGATGCCAAAGCTGTACCTAAGGCTGGATTCGACGGGAGGTGGCTCATGTACATGCATAAAAGTAGTCCGCACCAAGAACATCTTTGCGATCTCTGAAAGGGCAGTGTTTCGGGTGTTAGGGACTTCACTAGTCAAATCCTCGTACGCTGCCTTAAAAGCTTCTTGCCAGAATGTAGGCAAGCGAATGCTCCTGCTCTGAGTGTAGACATCCCACATACGCTTCACAAGCTTCTCTTTCTCCTCCACTTCCTGCAACCACCCCGATGACCAAGAAACAGAAAAATCAAAATATGTATATGCATTCCACAGGAAACTCCAGTTTCTATCAAAGCACTAGAACACTTCAAACGCTACGAGGATTCGAACAGAGGTCTTTCTATTAACCGAAGTTGTTTGAATTTGAATAGAGACTTACAGCGCTATATCGCATATCATCCACAGAGATCATCACTGTAATAAGAGTTCACATTCAAAACAAAGTTCTAAACTTTACCGATTACTTTTATTGGCAGAGCAACTAATTGATTGCTCATTCAAAGGCCAAACCCACAAAATTTAACCAACATAGCTCCATACTCTTATCTGTAGGCTAGATCAAAATCTGAGTGGTACCAACATACAAGTAGAAATAGACAGCTTTAGGCACGTACTGGAAATAAAAAGACGAGAAGAGAAGAGTAGGAGTACCAAGATATCGAGGTCCTTGTGGATCCAGGTATCAAAGTCATCGGAGACACCATTGAGGTTCCCGGCAGACCACTTGAGAGTAACAGAGCCAGTGAACATGGACCAAAATGCTAGTAAAAGAATAGCAGCCAAAGCCCAGAACTTGTACCTACCCCTACCAAAAATCCCACCATCTGACACCTCTTTCTTTACTGCAGCAGCATTTGTTACACTACTTGCTGCTGTCTGTGCTTCTTCGTCTCTCATCTTGTCTCCCAAAATCTTGATTCTGTCCTAAGTACCAATCAACAGAGTTGTTCCCTTCACTTCCTTTTCGTGGGGACTTGGCTTCAGAATGTGGGTGGTTGAGTTTCTTTATGATTCTGTAGTAGCTGCAGTAGAAGTACCATTGCTATAAATACCACCGCGTTGATTTGGCGAAGATGAGACTGTGATCTATTACCATTGGGAAGCATCGTATGGCAGCCGTGTATGTGAAAACTGAAAAGGGAAAACCGCTACCGACGGTGTGGGGCTTTCCGTGACGGAAGTGGCAGCGCTTACTAGCAAGTGGGGTTTGACTGTAAATTTGTTCTGCTTTGATTTCAGTTGGCAGGGGCCATATATATGGCAAATGCAACAAACTGGTTAGTGTCTTGATATAGAACGCAACAAGCGAGTTTGTAAAATGTGATATTTCTATAAAGTTTTAATTTAATTTCTAATTTTATACTTTTTTTTTTCTTTTTTTATCTGTCCATTTTAATCAAAATTTTTATTTTAATTTATCTATTTCATTAACAAATCAAAACATTATTAATTACTATTCTTTCACAAATACTTATTTTTAATATAATGAATATTGTGCATTTGTAATAAAAAATAGAAGTAAATTAAATATAATTACAACATATAAAATTTTAGAGTTTAATTACTCCTTAATAAAGAGAAATTCTTTAAGGATAAAATAGAAAATATTAATTAATTAATCAAAAATTTTTATTTTTCTTAAAATTTGTGAATTGATTAAAATAAATAGATAAAAAAATGGATAAAATATTATATATTTTAAAATTTATCTTTTTTGCAAGATTAAAAAATAACCATTTTTTTTTCTAATTTTACATTATCCTCATTCCATCCCATAATATAAGTCGTTTGACTTAATTTCACACATATTAAGATTCTTGAAAATAATGTGACTTTATATTTTTTCTTCCTAAAATACCCTATTTAAATATTTTGAAAACAAGATGAGAGAAGAGAGAGAAAGAGAGGGAAATGGAATAATAAATAAGGACAAAAATGTAAAAATAATTTCAAAACCTCATTGAAAAGTCCCCAACAACTTATAATTTAGGACAACAAAAGTAACTTTAAGCAACTTATTATAAGACGGAGGGAGTATATTTTACCATTTATCTCTTTTCACAATATCCCAGAACAAGGTAGTAGAGACTTTTATGAAACTTACCCAAAAACTAACTAGCTGGTGTCGGCAAAATAACTAGGTGGTGTCGGCTAGTGGATTGTATGATTATTAGTGGAGAAAGGACACGGGTTGCGAAGCCAATGCATTATTTTTTACTTACAATATCTTTGATTAATTAAATTATTATTTATTACTTATTAATATAGACTTGACAGGTAGATTTGTTAAACAATATGTTAACATGGATTTTTCCTTTGTTTTTATTTTTTGATGAAAGAGAAGAAATTCATAAATTTTTTATTTAAATTGGATACAGATTAATCTTAAAAAAATCTCTTCTTCTTTTAATTTCTCACTTTGTAGATTCTTGAAATAACAAATATATTTTAAGATTGATAATTATTAAAATTTATTTTTAACTTTAAATTCTTCATATAATAAAAACACTCGTGATGCTTCGCAAGCTTTCACTGCTCTCCCATTATTTTAAGAGAAAAAAGAAGCAAAAAAAAAAAAAAAAATACTAGTTAAAGTAACATTCATGTGGCACATTTTGGTCAAAGCGAATTTACATAGAATGTATGAGTTTTTATTGATAAATTAGCTTTATTAAACGATATAAATATTACATTTTATTTATATATATTCATAATATGTTAGAGAAAACCACATAACATACATATTTATTTATTTATGCATAATATCTATTTTTTTTTTGTTATAAATTAAGTTTTCAAATTTCATCTAACTATTCCTTTATGCATAATGGCCATTATTATTATTATTATTATTATTATTATTATTATTATTATTATTATTATTATTATTATTATTATTATTATTAAATAAGTGTCCATGTGTTCGAATTTCATTTGATTACTTCTTTATGCATAATGGTCATTATTTTTTTTTTGTTATAAAATAGGTGTCTAAATTTCATCAAATTATTCCTAGAGACTATGAAATACCCCAAGATTTATAGCCATATAAAATTTGATCTTACTCTCATAAAACAGAAATCTTGATCAGAGTTTAATCTCGCTCTAAATATCCCCAACACTTGTACTTCTAACCATATAAATGAAAATTTGATCTCACTATCATAAAATAGAAATCTTGATCAGAATTTAATCTTACTCTAATAAAGACTCTTTTATTACTTTGTTTTATTATAAATTAGATATTCAAATTTCGTGTGACTATTCCTTTATCCATAATGGCCATTCTTTTTTGAGTTATAAAATAAGTGTTTTGAAATTTTTCCGATTATTCCTGGAGACTATGAAACTCATAACCATATAAATTAAAATTTGATCTCACGCTCAAAAAATAGAAATCTTGATAGAAATTTCACCTCACTCTAATAAAACAAAAACTTGATGGACGGGATTCGAACCCTCAATTTTGGTGTCCAAAACTCCCTTGCTTTTTTCATGAACTATCATGACGGTATAATAAGCAATATTGAAGATTCTATTAAAGTGTGAAGCAATGATGCCTTTACAGACAAGTTGGTTATCGGGGAATATGAGGAATCCTACATAATAATGCACAATGACAGATGCAAATCCTCATAGGATCCTAGAGAGATAGAGAGAGAGATATTTAGATTGTGACAAGCAATTTCCCCTCAAATGAGGCTTCACTTAAACGACCAAAGATAAGAGTGCCACCCGATCACACCAAACAGCAAATAATTCGGAATTGACAATAGAACCCACCAGCTCAAGACGACTCAAGAAGTAGGCAACGTTTGAGGTCCAAGTTGAACGCGAAAAGAGATTCAGTGCTTTATCTCTGAAGTCCCACCGTTTAAGTCACAGGGGGCCCAAAAAAAATAAAAGAAAATTTTTGTACTGAAGAAAATAAAATTTGTAATACCTTCTATATTTAAAAATTTCATTTTTTCAGAGAAATAAGAGATTTTTTAAAATTTTAGATCTATCTCTAACTGAATTAGGGATAACAAAGATTAAAAATCCCAATATCACCCATCTTTTAATATTTTGTCCCGTTCCCAGCCTCATTTCCATTATGGAAGATAGAGAGATCCTCATTCCTCACCCCAATCCCATGAGATAAAATCATTCCTTCTCCGGATCCGTTCCTAAATGGAAGTGTAAATATTTTTTTCCCCTCTTAATTTAACCAAATAAGAAGTATGTTACAAATTTCTTGTAGTTGCTCCATGTTATCTTTCAATTAGCTTTTAAAAAAAACCTTTAAAGAAATGCTGCCAGAATTCTAGCCAGGTTCTCCTTTCTGATCTCAACTCCTAGCAGAAGAACATATACCTCAACTCAACAGAACATCAACAATGGGACAGCAGTTTATTACCAGAAGATGGGTACACCTAACAATGACGAAACAAAAACTTTTCAAATAGAGCATACACAGGGATACGCCAGTCCAATTCCAATTCTTGGTAAAAATCTTGTAAACACCAAAAACATCATCCGAGAGGATGCCACTTTCCCTGCGGTCTAAACAAACAAAGGAATGCCACAGAAGAATTAAGAAACAATATCATGCTTTCTTAGATTCAGGCATAACTACACAACTTCTCATTCAGAGTAAATTTCTGGGTTAGCTTTTGTTTTGTTCAACTTTATTTTTCTCCATCTTCACTGAAGAAATTCAGAAATATTCAAAAGCAAAATCCAAATGCCAAGGAAGGCGCCTACAAGAAAACGCTAGTGCTCAGGAATTGCATATAAATAATCACGGACAAATTCATATGTCCAGACATATTAAAGCAAGTTCATCATCGCCAGCGAACTATTAAACAAACAATTGAAAATCAGTAACAGATTAAGCCAAACTTCAACCAAAAAACAAAAGGAAAATGTGAATGCAAAGTCTCAGATGCGTTCCAAAATAGGAACTTTGCAGACAATCAACATGGCATCAGTCTCTGTCCGCCCGTCTGCTTTCTTTCATCATCGACTAAATATTTGCTATGATTTGCAGAATCATCAAGGATAAGCAGCTATCAAGACAGACTTCTACGGACCAGAAAAATCACATAACATTAATATATCTGAGATAGGAAAATGCAAAAGGGCATCAGATAATAAGCGGAGTTTTTAATCTACATGAATATCTCTTCGGCATATAGCATATCACACTTCACGTCACTTGCCACCCCATCTAATTTTTTTAAAAAAACAAAGAATTTAACATTGGCATCAGATAATAAGCGGAGTTTTGCAGTCAACACGATGAAAATCAGTGTGTAGGATAAGATTTAAGCATCATCATTTGCCATATGTTAATAAATTTGAGATTTTTCATAGAAAATTTGAAACCCAAAAAAAAAGTTGCAGAAGATCCAAACGTAAACAGAGTTGTAGAAATATCGGAAGGTCCATTTGACACCAAGGCAATGAATGCAAAAAAAGTAGCAAATGCAATGGGCTGGTAAGCCATCCTTTCCAGTTTCTGCACCAGCTATATCCCCTCGCACACCTTTCTGATTTGCAGAATTCACAAGGAGAGGGTAAACCAGGTGCAATACAGAATCATATTATACGAAAAACATTTTCTTTTTAACAAATACATAAGAGAATTACTCAATTTTTAGACGAGGGACGGAGGAATTTGACGGAGAAACGCACGAAAAACCTTACCACAAGGAGGCGGCTACAACGATTGCTTAAATAGGGTTTTAGACACTCAGCTAGGGTTTCAGTAGCTGCAAGCGGAGTTAAGCTATGGCCGCCTCCCACGTTCCTAGTACTCCATTTTAAGGGTTTTTTTTTTAAATAAAATTTCAGCCTAAAAGAGGTATTTCCGGTTTAGTCCCTTAAATCGGCCATTGTTCCATTTTGGTCCAAGAATGTTTTCAATTATATATGTAAAGTCACTTCTCCTTTTAAAAGGGAAAAAAAATGGTTTATGCATAATTAAGGGGATAAATAATTACAAATTGAGTGTTGATAGCTCAAATTACATCCTATTTATGATATTTACAATTTCAATATTAGTTTCCTATTTGATTCATTAAAGAAAAGGGAGAAGGAAACGAATTCTAATTAAATGAAAAATAAGCACGTGAAGCTCACTCGCCCTTTAAATTCCCTTCTAGTAGGCAAAGAAAACCAAAACCCACAAGAATTAAATGTTTATTTTGTGCTATCTCATTTTACAATATAAATCGTTTTAAATTTTTATACAAGAATTAAGGATATTAAATTTTAAATAATTTTAAAATTAAAATTTTAAAAATATCCTTAATTAATTCTTTATTTATTTTGGTAACTGGAAAGATTTGGATTATAATTAGTGGGAAGAGAGATTGTAAGGAGGGGTAAAGTTGAAAAAAAAATAAAATTTTATAAAATTTTGTAAAATGACTTATATTGTGAAAAAAAAAATTTATGCCCAAAACGACTTATGATATGAAACGGATGTAGCAATACTTCCATTTCAAAATAGATATTCATTTAACCTTTTGTACGCAAATTAAGAGTATTCAAAATAATGATGTTTTTTATATAAAGTTCTAACTATAATCTTAATAAATATTCTTTTTTTTAAAATTAATTACTCTTATCTCTATTTCTCTTTTTGTCTCCCATATGCATTATATTAAATGAGAGATAAGGTAGGAAAATTTTAATGATTAATACATTAAAAAATATAAACAAATATTTATTGTAAAATAAAATAAAAATACTAAATCAACATCTCTTTTGACACAGGAAATATATCTTACTAAATAACATGGCCAAAAAGCCTTCATGTTGGACATTTAGTGAAATGTCACACAAATTTTTATAATATTTATGTAAAATTATATTTAACTACATTTTGACAATACAAAAAATTGTATGTTGTAAGCTCAACATGATAATGGAATAGCAAAAACCTAATGGAAGAAGCAATAGAGAAGAACGAAAGTCAATAAACTGCTGGGAGAAGGGATGGGGGAATGAGAGCAGAGCTTATTTGAATTTTCTCAAGAGAGATTGACTAAAAGAACAACAAAGAAAAATGTCAATATACAAATTCCTATATTTACAAGAAAAGTTGATTTCAATGTTAATTATACATTTTGTTGATTCCTCATCCCATTCCTTGTTCTTCATTCTCTTGTTCTTTCTTGATATCAGCAGGAGGCAGAAAGCAATCCATTGACAAACCGCATATATTGAAATCAATATCTTCAATGGTCCAAGTTTCCTCAATCTTCCATTTTCTACTGGATTTTGATCCGTATCTGTAAATTGTTGCTTGAGTTCTTCCACTATGTGCTATGTTCAGGCCTTCAACGTATTTATAATCTTGAAGCAGAGACACCATATTTGTTTCATAAAATACAGTGTCATCTCCTTTGGCAGCCTTCATTCTTACCACCTTTGTATCCTCAAATTGAATGAGAAGGCCTGTGCGTTGGCTAAAGTAACCCCATATTGTGTGGTGAACTATCTCTGTGTTGGGCGTACTTTGAGCCTTGAGGATGTCTGAGCTTGTCTCTAGCCTGAGCATGAAACAGTCTTCATTCTCGATGGTCTTCTCTCCTGTACAAACTGCATTTAAGAACAAGTTGGCTGTTGATCTCGGGTCCAGTCCCTATACCACAAAGTTCTAGTTAGAATATGCAAGGGGAATGATTCCCAAAGTATGGAATTCCAATGGACATCAGGTATGAAACAATTCTATGAGATCAATTCTACAATGTCAGCCCTCAGTCTTGTAATTTTCATGAAGATTATACAGTGAGTTTTTCAAGGCCGGAATGAAATTTTTGACATGCAAGTCATGATCAGACATGACCTTTCAGATTTTTTGTTTCAGTATAACCCAAAGAACTAAGTACCTGAAAGAACCTGCGAAGAGGTCTTGGGGGACCTTTTGAAGCATTTGAATTGGAGGATGACTGACTCCAGGCCACCTTTCCATTACTGCCTGCACTTATAGTGCAACCTGAAACTACCAATTCCAGGTACCATAGATCAGGGTTCTTCTGCCATAGAACAAATCCACCAACCTCACTACTTCGTTTAGTATTGGGATTTTGACCACTTTCAGGCACATCAGAGGCTACCATCTTCACTTGCCCCACTGCATACATGCTAGTAGCTGCATTATGTGCAGCATGCCCTCCTGTTGCTGCTAGATATTGTTGAACAATATATTTTGCTGTAGAAGCTTCCTGTCCATGGATATAAATTATTTAGCACAGGTTCTCTAGACTTTCCTGCCCATCCATTTAAATTGGAATAAGCATTGATTCTATTGCAGAAGTTTTAGCTCAGAAGATTCTGGGATGTATCTCTCTGTTTCCTTGCAAATACTATTAAATGTTAAAGACTTTCAACCATCAAAGATTAAGTTTTCAAGGGAATTGGGGGTAGCATGAAACAAAAAGGACAGTGACTTAAAAACTCTGCAAATTGTGGTTATCAAAAAACCCTATGTTGTTGGCTTCAAGTTCTAAGGTCAACAATAGGTCTAAGAAAATTACTGCAAGGCGTCTCTCACAGGGTAATTTATCATGATTATGCATAAGTTTTTTCCTTTCATTCCCCTTAATCAGTATCTTTATCTTTATGAACCTTCCTCTAGACAATAGAAAAGCAAAAATAGTAAATGCAGTTTATGTTGTATGACATAATGTAGGTCTCCTATCACCTCTTCATTCTCTCGTGCGCCGCAGTTCTTAACAATTAATAATGCAGGAAAACCTCTAGTTTCACTTTCAATGGACAATCTGATACATCCAGCATCTAACTCCTCGGATCAAAAGGCAAACTGACTTTGAGGGAAGTAAGATTCAGTTCTAAACGGGTTAAGAATAGGTGCAGCCAATAACCAAAATCTAAATGCATTCCGAGTTATTCTGTTTTAACAAACATTATCATGAAATTGTTACCATTTTCTTATATTCCCACAAAACCTCTATTCCTCTCCGTCTTTTTCCCACCAATCAAAGATATGTTTGACGTAATGGCAAAAAATTCACTAAACTGATTTTTCTACAGCATTGCTAAAGAACGAAGTTAATAACAAAACACCTCATTTAAGTTCAAAACTAATCCCAGAAATTATGTATTTTCATATTCTTCGGTTTTCCATGACAAAAACGGGAAGGGAAATTTCATAACATGGTTAAAATTCTGCGCATACACAAGTGAAAAATCGAAATAATTTCAAGTCAATACTACGAACGAGAAATGGCGTCCAGCCCGTGATGTTATATATATACCAAAAACAAATCTTTATCCCCCATTTTTCAATAGAAAGTTGAGAATACTGTGCTTACAATGGAGCCATCCTTAATGGGCAAAGTGACTGCACGGCCAAATTGAACCTGATAAGGAATGAGAGCGGGGCCGACGAGTTTGAGCAACAACATGAACTGATCATTTCTCCAAACCGCAGAAGGATGCGAAGAGGACTTCTCCACACGCTGAGCCTTCATCAGATTCCTCATATTCTGCCATCGCGAGGTTGCATTGCTGCCCATATTGTTAAACATCTCTTCTGGAATGGGAACTTCCAAGACCGTCTCGAGGCCATCTTCCTTGTCAAAATTAGGACACAATTTTCTCATGGAACTAACCATATATATCAAGATCAATATCCTCTGAGAATTCTGTGCTGTGTTTATACACAAAAGATTAAAAAAAAAAAACTAGAGAAAGATAGCAGAAGGAAGGATCCTGCTCGGTCACAGGGACGCCTTCCTTTCTCCTTCCCAAACTTGTCTTCTGCTGTTTTGTGGGTGATTTCTGTGAGCCAAATTGGAGCAATGGTGATCTGGAAAAACCGAAGGGAAGGTTAATTTTTCTTTGCCTAAGGTGTTCCTTGGTCGTAGCAGTTGTGTGGGCACGAATTTGGCGGGCCTGGTCTCTCCTTATTTTAGCATAGTCCAACCTGGAAGTTAACCATGGAGACCCTCCTAAGACTATCTAGACTTTTTCCTGTTTGTAACAAATTGGTTTTTTTTTTCCCACAGGCTAAGGAATCAAAGGGATTCTTTATAAATCTTAACAACAATGCAAAAAAGGTGCATTGACTTGAGTTTAACCCACATCCGTAATGTATAAAAAAAATATATTATTATTTTCAATAAATTTTCATCAAATAAACTGCAATATTTGGATTAGCAACTGAGAATTAGTGTAAAACGCATTTTTTTAATTCTAAAATCACTAAAATACATAATGCAAACGTTTAATTTTCTTTTATTCGTTTTTGGTTGTATGACCATTTTCAACAAGAGAAAATGTATGTATTTAGGCCTTATTATCGAGTGTTTAAAAGTAGTTGCTTTTAGCTTTTGGCTTAAAAATAGTCATTACTTCTTGGCTTATTTCTCCTTTAGCAGTCGGCACCAAAAGCATAATTTTGGCCTTTGGCACTCCAAGAGTTTTCCACCAAAGAAAAAGCAATGAACCAAAGATCTAATTATGCAGAGAACCCGTGAAAATTGCATTGGAGGATGATTTAGAATTTGCAGGCAAGATTTTAAATATTAGCTCGGGAAGCTGCATGTGCAGGTCCAAACTGGCAAACGGAGTCAGAAACTAGCTGTTGCTGCCTGTGATTCATGCAAGGAGAGATCAGGTTTGGACTCCATCAAGTCTTAGCATGCTCAAAAAATCAGTTATTTCTTTTGTCAATAAAATTCTTCTTATTTGAAACAAAGATTTCGAATTTGATACTCAAAACTCGTATATCCTTTCCTCTCCTTCCCCTACCCTTATAAAAATATTTGGGTGTGGTCAGTAAGTGAGAGACCAAGAGGGTCCTAATGATCAGCAGTTCTGTGAAGTTCATTAAGTGAGGAATAGGGACAAGGAGAAATAGCTGCAGGGTGGCTGCTGATTTCACCTGGAAACATTGTAAATTTACATCAGTTGCTCGACAAGCCCCCAGTGAGCAGAAGCTACCCACCTGGAACGCAAAATCCACATAGCATTTTAGCTCCTTCACTATGAAAGAAGACGCAAAGCGACACCCGAGGGGATAAAGCCACGCTTCCTGGCTCCTTCTCTTCTGCTTCCCCAGGGATGGACGTTCTTGGCTTGGTCAATAAGGCGAAACGCGTACTTGCTGAAGCAGAAATGCAGAATTCTCGTTTTTGTCCGAAACTGATTACAGCTTTCTACACGTTTCTATCACCAGAATCCCCCGCATAATATATATATAATCTAGCTAAATGGAAGAAATTCAGAACCAACGTTACGTGCACAGAATGCATTACTTTTAATAGCGTTCGACTGCTCTGGTTTATTTTTTTGTTCCTGGGCTTTATTGGAGGAATACTTCAACGTACGGTCAGAAACGGTATGTTTTCGACTGTCGCATCTTCTAAAACATTGTTGATCATCTTTCTCCGGTGCTTTGACGATTCATTTCTCTGAACATATTCCACCAGCTAGAGAGTACTAGAAATGCAGCTAAAGTTCTTGAAAATGTTGAATTATAGCAGGCAATAATTTCTTTTTAGCTTCTTGTTGTTATATTTGGACAGTGAGGAAGGAGAGCAGTTTGGAAGAAAGGAAGTGAGCCGCAAGACATATAAAGCAGTGATAAAAAACTTGTAAATGATAGTGTTTGTGAAGTAATAGTATTTTTTATTACTCATTTAGAAAAGATGAATAAGTATATTTTAATTAATACAAAATATTCATTAAAATTAATTTCTTTTAATTTATTTCTCTATTCACCTATGGAAGAAATCAAGGTATTCATTTTGAACCTATTTGGTAATACAATTAAATATTTAAAATTAATTAATTAAATACTTAATTCATTAAGTGTATTTAATAACTGATAATATTAAATATTTAATTAATTAAATCCATTTGATAGTATATTTTTATTATCACTTAATTAATTAAGATGTATTGAAATTTTATTATAAATTTTAAGTGATTTGAAAAGTTATTTAAATTTGAAATTTGAATATGTTAAATATTGATATAATTATGAATATTTTTTATATTTAATTTAAATTATAATAAAATATAATGTAAAAATAAATTATAATTAATTTAGATTGCAAATTTCAAATCTCAGTTTTCAAATTTTTTTTAAAATTTAATTTTTAAATATTCAAAATTTAATTTTATCAAATATTTAAATTTATTTCCAATTATTTCCTTTCCTTTCGAATCCTTCAATACAAGCTCAAGGAAGAAGAGTCAAAGTTTGAAACCTCTAACTCCTTACACTATAACACAAGGATTCAATCTCAAAGATACAATCTCAAATATAAGATTTAGATCATTTTTCTTTGCCTTTTACACTTTCAATCTAAAGTTACTTATCTGATGACCAAAATCTAGGAGTTAAAAGATAGTGTAGATAGGTTCAGATGAAAAGACAGTGAAACAATTTGTGCTCCAAATTACGATTAGGGTTGGGGTCAGATTATCGAAATCTACAATGATATTCTAAGAAGATATATGATCACACAAGGAAAAACACTTGCAAAAATCAAATACAGATTTCTATTTCGATATGATAGTGTGTTGCTGGGATTCGAACCCAAAGCTAGTTGGATGGAATAGATAATTTCCTTGTTACACTAACTAAACACTCACAACAATGATATTCTGAGAAGATATGTTTACCAGCGCCTTTACACTATGTTTGGGATTATTTTTACTGATGACATCAAACAATGTGCGGGTTAATGCAATCTAAATTATCTTTCCTTCCGGCCTCAATCAATGCCTTCCTGGAAACATGAGCAAACACATACTATCAAATGAATAATTTGCTTTCAACCCAAAAAAAAAAAAAAAAAACCGAATATTCATTGGTTTGTGCTCATATATTGTTCAATTCCTTGACCTCAATACTACTATGAAACACAAAGCCTCAACCTTTCATAGCTCTTATGACTTCTTCAAGATGAACCTGTATGCAGCTCAAGTCCAAGAAGTCTCTATCCCACGGTGAGACTTTTTCTCCCCATGCTTTTCTCTTATTTGGTAAGTTGGCAATGGGCTTTCGTCCTCATTGATCTAAGAGGAATTAACTGTACCTTTCAAGTCACAACATCACTTGGATATGGTCAGCAGCAACTGATTTGGAAGCAGCAGCAAATGATTTGGAAGCAGCCTATCTTAACAAAAGAATATCCTCCATACCAGCAGCCGGCCATGCCAATCCCCCGCCTTCCCCTATCACTACCATCTTTATATGCACCAATATATATAGATAATACAGTTGTTCATTTGATTCTCAAATCTTCCCCTGTTAAGCGTTGCACGGTTTTTTTCTGAGTATATATGCTAAAAAGGCTGTAAACGCCATGGCTAAAGGCTTCAGCCTTCGAGTATCTCTTCCTTCACTTCGCATCTGTCGTTCCAAGAAGCCTTCTTCTATGCCGAAAAGCCCATCGCCTGCCAATCATATGTTTACTGCTGTCAATCCTGAGACGTTTGAAATTGCGTGTCCAAAGTTGCCAGCACCACCACCATCAACACCGAATCACCCTTCGAACAAACGTAATCTTTCCAAAGTTTTATCGTTTGGGTCGTCGGGATGCGTATCAAAGCTAAGCACATCCTACGTGAGTTCTTTGTGCAACGTTGATTCCCCTGCTTTCAAAATGATGAAAGATTTCGACAGTTTTCAGAAACTGTGTAATTCGCCAGCTTATTCAGAAGATCTTGACGAAAGTGTATTTATGTGGCCTGTTGATCTCCCCAAAACGGAAAAGAATAACAGCAGGGATTTAGCAACCAGCTTCAGTATGAGCTTTTCATCAGCTGACAGCAACTGCTTCAGTTATGAAGATTTTGAGCAGCAGAATGAAGACGAAAGTGAAGGTCTACTCTCGTCTTGTTCAAGCTTGGATTCTTCTTATGATTTCGGTTACTCTGTCGCTAGTATAAGCGAGAAGCCCACATATGGAAGCAAAACAAAGAAGAAAAACGCCAAAGGAAAGACGCTCAAACGTAATGCTTCAAATGGTTGGAAAGATGGCGGCGATCAGAGAGTGACAATAGCAGCAATGCCGGAGACTGACAGTGAGTCTGCGGCGTTAAGAAAGACAATTTTTGGGAGGCTGATGCCGTGCGTGGTAGAAGGGAAGGTGAATGAAAGCTATGCTGTGATGAAGAAATCATCGGACCCTTATGATGATTTCAAGAAGTCGATGATGGAGATGATACTAGACAAAGAAATATCTGAACCCGAGGAACTGGAGAAGCTCTTGATGTGTTTTTTGTCTCTGAATGCACGAGAGCATCATGAGGTTATTGTGGAAGCCTTTACTCAAGTATGGGAAGAACTTTTTTGTAAATCTGATACTTGGGCTTGAAGAGGTAGGAATCAATTCTGCATTCTGCTTTGTCCAAATTTACGATATAAGTCGATTAATTCATTTGATCCCAGGTTCCATGGAAGATTTATTGCCGCCTCCTATTCTTTCAAGGCTTGTTTTTTACAGTATCTGGATTTGTAAATGAACTGTTCTTTATCATTTGTTATGGAACTTCCGTTTTTTTCCAAAGGAAAGGCCGCCCTGGTTACTTGTCGTTGGTTCAAGATATGGCAAACTTGGAAATTAGAGAAGGGAAAGAGACTGTGTCTACGCGACATGTGTCTTTCCATTGTTTGTTACCAAATATCCATATCAATACAATGGTACATGAGGCTTCCCGGGTATCAACACAACAGAAATATCCACGAACACTTGGAATCTTACAAATTCCCAAGAGCCATAAAAGAATTTAAAAGAAATACTATGAAATCATACAGCTTGAGTTTTTTGCGTTTCACTATTTAGACTCCTGAGTTTTTTGCTTTTCACTATTAGACTCCATTGCCATTTCATCTCCAAATACCTTGACCTGACAAAGCATTCCACCAGCTTCATCTGCAAAGGTAATTTTTTTCCTTTCCCTCTGGATCCCATTATTGGATGTAGCAGGAGCGGTACCTTTCTGTGTCAAACTCTACAGTGAAGAGCAAGCATGCAATTCTAATTAGAAGTCAGCAAATTCATAGAGCAAGTAAAACTAAGGATGCTAACCATGATTTTACAAAAACGATTGCAGTCTCTTGCCATCATGGACAACCACTTCCTTGCAGTGTCTTCAACTTTTATGGCACTTGTTATGGCATCTTTCACCTGATCAGAGAAATGATTAGAGCAAGAGATGCAACAGCAGTGTGAGAATTACAACTTATAAATTTATTATTCAGGTCAATGTGAAGTCAGAAAACAAGCAATATTCCATCATTTAGAGCACGTCATACATATGTTGGTAAGCAGTAGTTCTATCATCGACCAAACAATAGCCATGCAAGAAACCTGTATACAATAATCTCTTATTAAGAAAAGAAGCATTGATCTAGAACAACCCTCCCCCAGATTAGCACACATCCAACTTCATTTAGTTTACTTTGGAAGAATACAAGCATTGATCTCAAGCATCAACCCTCCCCCAAAATTAGCAATCCAATGACAGAACCAGAGGAGGGCACGGGTGGCATCCGCCCCTTACTTTTTATGAAGTGTTTTGCTCTTTGATCAGATTATAGCAAATATATATCTGCTTCTAATTTTTATATCAATCCAATAAAGCATCTGAAAATATATATCTGCTTCTAAGTTTTATATCAATCCAATAAAGCATGTGAAACAATAAATCTATGGAACTCTCATACCTCATCTGCATCATTTTTTATGGAAACATTCCGATATGCTTCAAACAGCAGCTTTTCTTCAACAATGTCCTTCAGGTACTTCAACTCACTCATAAGCTTCAAAGCAAGAGACTCAATGTCGTGCATCTGCCTCTGTGAGAATGCAATAGCACTTTCAGAACACCCTTGAAGAGAAGTGCACCCTGTGTTAAGACTAGGAAATGCACGAGAAAGACGATGACCCTCAAGATTGACTTTAGGTGGAGAATTTCTTCTGTCATTCTTTGATCTTTTCACTTTTGTCGAATTAACTACACCAGATCCCTTCGCATGCTTAACATCTGATCCTAATGATGACGCTCTATGTTCCTTGCTGTCTGAAATAAATAAAGGCAGGAAAAGCAAGAAGTTAAACAATAACTGCATATCAGACATTTAGAAATTTGAGCAAAAGCCATAGCAACTAATGAAGAGCTTGAACCACAATAATGACTTAGGCATATATAAATGCACAATCTGTCCTTGTTTTCACATTTCTACTGAAACATATTGCAGAAAGTACAACCTATTTAATGAACAACTACATATCTTGTTGTAAGCATGCAAAACTAAATAGTGAGATTGAAATGCAGCACGGGGGTAGTCTTACTTCCCTATACCTATTTATATCAGATTTACAGTATTTCAAAGAATGTCATGATTTATCAGATCTTACTTTTATTCATCCAGCTACATAGTGAGTGAAAATCATATTGATTTATATTGATGGAGCAAAATAGAAGGCCTCCTTTGAATTTTCTAATCAGATAAATGTAACTCACTTTGATTGATATATGATTCTGTAGAACTCATTGCTAGGCAAAGCCTTTCTTCAGAAGTTGGAGATATCACCTGCATTACCATGCACTTATTTTTAACTACTTCAGTGAGTAAAGCAGTACAAAATAATCATCACCAAAAAAAAAAAAAAAAAAAGTTCCTGACCTTTCTTGTCAAAAGTAGCCTCTCAGGAGGTTGCACCAGCTCTGAGGTTGGCAATGTTTCATCAACATCACAGTTTTGATTCTCTATAGATGAATTTCTTTCTTGTTTTCCTTCACCAAGAGTAACAGATCTTTTATTTTGCTGGTGCTCGTCCAAGGTTGATTTGTCCTCCAACAAAACCAACTGATTTCTAGGTTTCAAACAAATTTCCACTCCAATGGGAGAGCTACATAGTAATGGTAGCTTTTCTTCAGTTGTACTACAAAGTAAATCATCAACAATACTCAAGCATGGAGGATGATTCCAAGATGTGCTAAATGTTCCAGTAGGACTGCTTGTGGCATCAATTTGCTGGTCTGAAGACAAATCTTTCCTGGCATTATCATCTCCAAACAGTAATGAATCACTGCCATGATAAAGATCCTTGCCACTACTGCAATCCTCAGCCACCAAATCAGAAACTGGAACTGCATGATGGCAACTCGTCTGCTCCACAAATTCATGCATATGTCTAGAACTTCCAGAGAAACTATCCGTACATGAATTATCATCCTTGGTGGGTGAAGGGACAAGCAAAGGTTTCTCTTCAGTTTCTTCAGTCTCATATTCTGACGTAGGTAAATCCAGGAACCGTTGGCAGCTTTCCTCTTGACCATCCACATCCATAGTATCTTCACAGCTTGGAAAGAGCAGAGGGATAGGTTCAACGTTCTCCAAATGTTCATAAGATACCTCATTAACACTGCAGCTCTGGTACGGTTCTGCAAATAACATTGATTTACTGTTTTTGCATTCAACTGTATTTGGAGCTCTATCAGATATTGCTTTGCCAATACTTGATTCTTCACTCTGATTAATATTGGGGGAATCACCAACAGAAGGAATTATGTGGTGGCATTCCTTCATCATAGGATCAGAAACCTCTGTTTCGACACGGACAAGTGAAGGTAAATACCTATGAAATTGCACCTCAGAATCTGGGTTTTGTTCCAACTTGATTAAAACTACACTTTTGGGAGATTCAGAAGCAGCTTGGACACACTTTTTTTTAGCCTTTGGGAGCTTCAATTTCAAACTACAAAGGGGCACTTTGAGATCAGAATCATCTTCCTCTGGCTCCAATTTTAAACATTCCTTGAAGAGAACAGAATTGGCCTGTTTCCTTTTCTTTGTTTTGAACTTTTCCTTGAGCTGTTTCAGTGTCATCTTTCCAAAATTATCATTATCTGAATCACTGCCTGTTTCATCGTCTCTGCTACAAACAAATTCATTTTCCCTAGTGTCAATTTCCTGCAAAGATCTCTGCGCCTGTGGCAGACAAAATCTTTCTATCTTGACTCTTGCACAGCTAAAACTCAAATTTGAACAAGGTGCACCCTGTGAAGTAGAAGGTTGAAGTCTCTTGGCATCTTCACCTTCTATTATCTCTTTTACTGCTTTGAACACAAGAGCTGGCTTTCCATTGGTATCCACATTACGGAGTTTCAAAACCAAGTTACCCTTTATAGCATTGATGAAATGCAGATTACTGCAACAACTCCTTCGCTCCATAATTTGCAAAATGAAGCTTTTAACTGTCTATTTGATAAATATACTGTAGCAAAAATACTAGCTGGCAGAATATAAAGCAAATTAAGTCTTGATCCAATCAAAGAAAATGCAGCTCTGGCTTTGCCCAGAATGTGTGTCAAAACAGCAAAGTTCACCTGAAATTTAAGCAAATAAATAAATAAAATGTTCATTTATACTTGGATAGAACCCTGACTACCCTTTCAAAAGATAAAGTAATGACTAATAAGGCAACGGGTGAACAACACCACACAAAGACTATAATTAGTAGTGCATCCAATCCAAACACCTAACACAGCCAGAACTACCTAGCCCAATGTATTAATCTCACAAAAGTAATTGATTTTGACTCAATGGCACTCAGAAAGAACAAAGAGTTAGAATAATGAGTAGAAATTGTAGAATAGATCAAGATGGATATTCTTTCTTTATTTCACCCACCAATGAATTGGTATGCAACTGGGTTTTGCAAAATATTCTCGAGAATACAATAAATCCTATGTTTGACTACATCATGCATTAATGAAATCAAATCTCTCAAGTACCTACTGATATGGACAGAAATATGAAAGTCTCACACAAATGTTATAGGAGAGTGAAAATTTCCAAAAAGGAGGTTTTAGAGTGACCATCTATGACTCAGTGCTTCTCTAAACTTCTTACTCTTTTGTAGACAAGTTTGTGCCCCTTACACTAGGGACACAACTTTATAAACAAAGTTAACTTTTCATGATGTTATTTGTGAATAATCACAACTCTTTTGGTCATGCGCACTCTTTCACGATGACCTCCAATAATGTATGGTCATAAACATTTTAATAAGACACAAATCCTTGAAAAGTTACAAGTTTGTACCATTTTGAAGATCTCTAACACAAATGTCATTTGCTCATTTGCCAATGACATCTATAAACTATATCCATGAAATAAATAATACACGGGTAACTTTCCTAAGTAGATAACTCAAACAACAACTTTGATGTTCAAAGATCATTCAAAGAACATCTCGAGAATAGTTTTTCACTTTCACGGATTACAGATATAGTAGAACCATTGCCAGCCCATCTGAAACAGAAACTAAATAAAGCACCGCCAATTAACAAAGGAAAATTTCCGAGCACTAAAGAAATTATACGCGAGAAGAAAAAAAAAAAAATCTTTCCTTAAGAAATCCAGAAAACCCCAACTTTCCCAATCAAGATTGGTGGTAAAAATGATAACGAGAATCAACATCCCACAATCTCATCCTAGATTAAACCAATTCAACCTGCAGCAGCCACAGATTTAACCACCCAACAACAATATTGCAGCAAATGATACCAATGAATATCAAATCGGAATAGATTTAAGTAAACAGAACATGCAAAACAGTAAAAATTAGGTGAAAGTTGCTACTGTAAAACAAGATTTTTTTCCCCCCTAAAGTACCTGTAGCAGGGGCCATAAACCATATGCAGAACTGCACAGATCTAATTGTAGCTTGGTTAGCTGTTTCTGATTCTTGGATCAAAGCAAGAGAGAGGAAGAGAGGGAACAAAGCTGAGTGTCTGAGCTGCTGGAATAATGACCAGTATAATAATGTAAGAATTGGGGACAAATCTGGCGCGAATGTGTTTGGCGGGAACCCTAGTTTCCAAAATTAGTCTTACAGCATAGACAGATAAACCCCGCTTTTTTTTTTTTAATAAATATTGCAGCTTATTTACTAACTAACAAAATAATAATTCCTTCCTGTTATAAAATTATGATAGTGTTAGAATAAAATCTACACACTACGCACTAAGAAAATTCTAACTATTCTTTGCACAAGAATTTCTCTTCAAACTTCTCTCTTTCTTTCTCTCACAATTCTTTCTCTAATCTTTCTTTCACAAAATAATGGTGTATTACAAGCTTAGATAATAGCTCTATTTATAGAGCTCTAATTAGTGGAATACATCATGGCATACATCATCTTCAACTAATCTCAATTAGTGGTGTCTCCACTAAATGGTGGACATCCATAAAAATCTTCTAATAATTCACATAAATCAATAATTAGTGGAGCCTCCACTAATTAATGGAGATTCCAATAATTCATAACACTCCCCCTTGGATGTCCATCCATTACATAAAGAATATGCCTCATTAAAACCTTACTAGATAAAAACCCAGTGGGAAAAAAAATCTAGTGAAGGAAAAAGAGTACAATATTCTATATGTTTGTTTATTACTCCCCCTGATGAGATGATTCCTTTAAATCTTTAAACCGACGCATACCGATTTTATATCTCAACTTCTCAAATGTTGCAGTCGGTAAAGTCTTCGTGAAAATATCTGCGAGGTTATTACATGACTGAATTTGTAGCACATCAATTTCATCTTTCTTCTGAAATTCATGAGTAAAGAAGAATTTTGGTGAAATATGTTTTGTCCGATCTCCTTTAATATATCCTCCTCGTAATTAAGCTATGCAAGCTGCATTGTCTTCATAAAGAGGAGTTGGAATATCTTTGATTGATGATAATCCACAACTTTCTCGGATATAATGAATCATAGATCTTAGTCATACACATTCTCGACTTGCTTCATGAATGGCTATAATTTCAACATGATTTGAAGAAGTAGCTGCTATAGATTGTTTCGTAGAACGCCATGATATAGCAGTATTTCCACATGTAAATAGATAGCCCATTTGAGAACGTGCTTTATGTGGATCAGATAAATAACCAGCATCTGCATAACCTATCAATGTTGGACTGGTTTTATTTGAATAAAATAATCCGAGATCAATTGTACCTTGGAGATATCGAATGACTTGTTTAATTCCATTCCAATGTCGTCGTGTTGGTGAATAACTAAATCTTGCTAATAAATTGACAGCAAAAGTAATATCATGTCGTGTATTATTAGCAAGATACATCAATGCACCAATTGCACTGAGATATGGTACTTCAGGACCAAGGAGTTCTTCATCATTTTCTTGAGGTCGGAAAGGATCTTTATCCACATTTAATGATCGGACGATCATTGAAATACTCAATGGATGTACTTTGTCCATGTAAAATATTTTTAGCACTTTTGCTGTATATGTTGATTGATGAATAAATGTTCCACTCTCCAGATGTTCAATTTGTAAACCAATGCAAAATTTGGTTTTACCAAAATCCTTGATTTCGAATTCTCTTTTTAAATAATCAATTGTTTCTTGGAGCTCTTCAGGAGTTTCAATAAGATTAATATCATCAACATATATAGCTAATATCACAAATTTAGAACCAGATTTCTTAATAAAAACACATGGACATACCTAGTCATTTTTAAATCCCGCTTTCAATAAATATTCACTAAGACGTGTGAACCACATGCGCCCAGATTGCTTCAGGCCATATAATGATTTCTTGCAACTTGATGGAGTAATTTTCACGAGGATAATGTTTATATGCTTCAGGCATGTGAAATCCTTCGGGGGATTTTCATGTAAATATCATTTTTTAAATTTCCATACAAGTAAGCAGTGACAACATCTAATAGGCGCATATCTATCTTTTCATGTACTGCCAAACTGATAAGATATCGAAGTGTAATAGCATCAACAACAGGAGAATTATTTTTCATCATAATCAATATCTGGTCTTTGTGAAAAACTTTAGGCTACTAATCGCGCTTTTTATCGAACGATTTCACTCTTTTCATTGCGCTTTCGCACAAATATCCATTTGTAACCAACAGGTTTTACATCTTCTGGTATTCGGACTGCAGGTCCGAAGACTTCACGTTTTGTCAGTGCATTTAACTCCGATTGAATCACATCTTTCCATTGCAGCCAATATTTTCTATGCCGACATTCATCAACTGATATTGGTTCAGGATCATTATTATCCTGTGTAACATCAAGAGATATATTGTATGCAAATATATTATCAATAACAGTTTCTATCCGATTCCAACTTCTACCGGAAGTGGTATAATTGATAGAAATTTCAGTGTTACTTTCATCAACTTCTAATTCTTTGTCATCAGTTCTCTCTTGGTCTTTGTCATTCTTTTCTTCAATATGATCTTCTGGATCAGTTAATCATCTTTTCTTTCGAGGATTTTTATCTTTAGAACTAAGAGGTCGGCCACGCTTCTGGCGTGTTTTTTACTCAGCAGCTATAGGTATAATATTTCGTTCTGCTGGAACTTCAATTCGAATAGGAGCATTTATAGCTGGAATATGCGATTTTGTAATTCTTCTGGAGTCAACAAAAGCGTATGGCATTTGATTTGCAATGCTTTGCAAACGAATTATCTTTTGAATTTCAAGTTCACATGCGCTTGTGCGCGGATCAAGATAATTTAATGATGTTGTCCAAGCAAGATCCTTTTTATGCTGTTCTGGTTCTCCCCCTAATTTAGGGAATAATGATTCATCAAAATGACAATCAGCAAATCTTGTTGTGAATACATCTCCTGTCAGGGGTTCAACATACCTGATAATAGAGGGAGAATCATATCCAACGTAGATCCCCTTTCTTCTTTGAGGACCCATCTTTGTACGTTGGTTTGGTGCAATTGGAACATATACAGTACACCCGAAAATTCTTAAATGAGTTATATTTGGCTCGGAACCAAAAGCCAATTGTAAGGGAGAAAATTTGTGATAACTTGTTGGCCTTAGGCGTACAAGTGCTGCAGCATGCAAAATAGCATGTCCCCAAGCAGTTGTCGGGAGATTTGTTCTCATTAATAACGGTCTAGCAATTAATTGTAACCGTTTAATGAATGATTCAGCTAGACCATTCTGAGTATGAACATGAGCTACTGGATGTTCAATAGTAATGCCAATTGACAGGCAATAAGCATCAAAAGTTTGGAAGGAATATTCTCCAGTATTATCTAGACGGATCCTTTTGATCGGATAATCTAAAAATTGCGCTCTTAAGCGAATTATTTGGACAAGCAATCTCGCGAACGCCAGGTAGCGAGTTGATAATAAACTAACATGCGACCATCGGGTCGATGCATCAATTAAAATCATAAAGTATCTGAATTGCCCACATGGTGGATTAATTGGTCCACATATATCACCATGAATTCTTTCTAAAAATACTGGAGACTCAAACTCCACTTTTGTTGGAGATGGTTTAATAATCAATTTCCCTTGAGAACATGCAGCACATGAAAATTTATCAGATGTCAAAATCCTTTGCGTTTCAAAGGATGACCATGTGTATTTTCAATTATTCTTCGCATCATAATAGCTCCTGGATGACCCAAACGGTCATGTCAAATGATAAATGTAACAGGATCAGTAAATTTCTGATTTACTGAATGATGCATTTCAATTGTATGGATTTTTGTGCTATATAGGCCAGAAGAAATAGATGGTAGCTTTTCTAATAAAGATTTCTTACCCGACATTATTTGAGTAATACAGAGATACTCAAAACTATTTTCTTCCATTGTTTCAATGTGATATCCATTTCGGCGAATATCTTTAAAGTTTAATAAATTTATTCGAGATTTTGAAGAAAATAACGCTTTAGGAATAACAACATTTGTTCCTCCGGGTAATACAATATTAGCTCTTCCAGAGCCTTCAATCAACTTTACACTACCACCTATAGTATTAACATTTGTTTCTCCCATCTGCAAGTAAGAGAAATATTTTTTATCTTTCAATATGGTGTGTGTTGTACCACTATCAATTAGGCATATATCTTCAATGCCATTTGTGTATCCGGTAAGCGGAATAATAGCCATCTGTCTTCTGACTTTAATAACGGCAGAGACTCGTGCTGATAACGTGTTATAAAATTAGGGTAGTGTTAGAATAAAATTTACACATTACACACTAAGAAAATTCTAACTATTCTTTGCACAATAATTTATCTTCAAACTTATCTCTTTCTTTCTCTCACAATTCTTTATCTAATCTTTCTTTCACTAATCTTTCTTTCACAAAATGATGGTGTATTACAAGCTTAGAGCATAGCTCTATTTATAGAGCTCTAATTAGTGGAATACATCATGGCATACATCATCTTCAACTAATCTCAATTAGTGGTGTCTCCACTAAATGGTGGACATCCATAAAAATCTTATAATAATTCACATAAATCCATAATTAGTGGAGCCTCCACTAATTAATGGAGATTCCAATAATTCATAACACTTCCAGTGTTGTTAAGTGTTGTTAAGGGCGCTAGGCGCAGGGACCCTCATGTCGCCCGAAAAGCGCGTACTTAATCAAAATAAGACACAAGTACAGAACAAAATTATATATATATTTTATATAAAAAATAGCCATTTTAGTCCTTTAATTTTTTATTTTTTAAAATTAGGTTTTTTTTTTATTTTTAACTAATTAAGTTCCTTAAAAAATATTTTTTAATTGAAAAAGTTTTTTTTGACTGTTATTGTCATTATCCCCGTCAAAAAGTAAGAATAATTTTGAAACTTTACTTTTCAACTCACTACCTACAAATAGGAAAATTAACCAATTTAGTCCTTTATATTTTTTATTTTAGAGGGTTATGTCTCTTTTTTTTTTTTCACCTAATTAGATCTCTTAATTAAATTTTTTTAATTGAAAAGGTCTTTTTGGCTTTTACCATAAATTCCACCGTCAAATGGGAAAGGCATTTTCGACACTTTATCCCCCCCCCCCCCCCCTTCCTTTTTATTTTGACATATTGCCATTGTTCGATTACGGATTTCAAATCATGTATTCGATTATTGAATTATGATGATTATTTTTAAAGTGACTCTGATCAGAGCAAATTTAAAGAAAAATTATATATTTGTAAATTGCAAATTAAATATGCTATTATTATTATTATAACCATTAAATTATTAACATAAGATAATCAAATTTTTTCTAAAGAAAAGTGAGAAATAATTTAGAGATAAAATCCAATTGAAATTGCCATGTCATTAAAAAATTGGAGTGAAATTTACAATATCGGTTAAAGTGACCTTTTTAGTTAAAAGAAATTAGTTATGGGATCTAATTAGGTGAGAAAAAAAAAATAGACTTAACCTTTCAAAACAAAATATATAATGGACTAAATTGACTAGTTTTTCTATCTGTGGGTGGTGAGTTGAAAAGTAAAATTTCAAAATTACCCTTGTATTTTGACGAAATAATGACGATAACGATCAAAAATACTTTTTCAGTTAAAAAATATTTGTTAAGGGTTCTAACTAATTAAAAATAAAGAAGATGGACCTAACCTTAAAAAAAAAAAAGTTAAGAGACTAAAATGACTAATTTTTCATATTATATAAAATAACTCTAAATAGTTTTTTTTTTTAATTTTTTAACTCTAATATATTCTAATTCAATCTTAATTTAGTTTAAATTTAAGTCTATCCAAATGATGTACTCCCTCCGCCCTTATTTATCTGTCACAACTGAAAAATTTTGGTATCCCTTTTTTTGTCACATTGAAAAATTTTAGATACCATTAATATTAATTTTACTGTTATACTCTTGTATTAAATAGTTTTGAAAAATGAAAGTGTAATAGCTCTGGAGATAGTTGAGCAAACAAAGCAATAAAATAGTTATAAAGAATATTAAATCCAATGGTATTTTTAAAATGTATAAATAAAGTTGTATGAATTTAAGAGACAAATTAATTTTTCTTAAATTATGTGAGGTAGTTAATTATGACAGATAAATAGGAATAAATAAAGTAGTAGAGCAAAATTCACATAAATGACTAAAAATCGTCATTACTAATGTCAAACTCTATATTTTCATCTTCTTTTCCTTGTTTATAACCATAATCTATATCTTGCTCTTTCTCTTCAATAATTAATTTTTTTTTTTAATTTCGATTATGATCTAGTTGGTTTTGATTGTTCTCTGAAACTAGCAGCACTTGTCGCTACACTCCAAGTCAGCTCATCATCCTCAAACACCAATTCATCCTCTTCTACTTTTTGTGCACCCACCTTCTACCAACTTATCTAGTAAATTGGGGGTTGCTTTGAGTACATTTAAGATATTAAATTCAATTACTATATCTTAATCATGTATTTTTTAACACTAAAATTTAAAAATTAATATAATTTTTTTTAACGAAATACTTCATCCGTCCCATTAAAATTGACCTACTTATTATTTTGGATTGTCCCATTAAATTTGACACTTTCCTTAAAATGAAAATTTTTATTATACAATTTATTATAAAATAATCAATATAGTCCACATATATTATATTTATATTCTTAGATTTGACATAAAGTATTGTGGAATCCACATATTTTTTATTTTTATTATATTATATTATTATTATATTCTAATTTTTACTTTTGCATAAAATATCGTGTCAAGTCAATCACGGTTAATTTTAATGAGACGGAGGGAATAGTAGAAAATCAACAGTTACTTTGATCAGCGTGCCTTTCTAGCGCTTTGGATTTCAGAAAAAGAGGCAAAAAAGCTTGGCCTAACTAAAGGTTCCTCCCCTTGGACAATGAGAAGCACAAAGGCGCATTGGGGTTACGCGTGGGGGCCTAGGCGGACCTTAACAACACATTTCCTTCATTTCAAAATTCTTCTATTTTGGATTATCTTTAATATATATTTATTTTTCTAACGTAAAATATATCTTTATTTAAATTTCACCACTAATTTCTTTAATTTATAAGAATAAGATAAAAGCTTTAATATAGTCAAATATTTTATTTTTAATGTAATATATTAGTGTTTAATTTACACGAGACGAGAGTATAAAAATTATAGTGTCAAAGGTATGTTATTAGTTTTGTGAGGAAAGCTTTTTAATTGTCATAATATTTGTTTCTTCTTGTCCCTAAATCTATTTTACTACTTCTATAAATTAATATAGCATATTGGAAAATAAATAAAAGAAGGAAAAGAGAGAGCCATAATTGAATTCATGTATTACCCCAAAAGCACACATTAAAAAAATTCATAAAACATTTAAGCATTATATATATATATATATATATATATATATATATGTGTGTGTGTGTATCTAATGCCTCATATTTATTCAGTCTTAAAATCCAATTTAAATATAATAATTATTTCACATTTAAATTAAGATTTAATTAAAATAATTGGATAAATTAAAAAACTAGTGATAAAATTATGAAATAATTCAAATTAAAGCAAATGTGATTATGGGATTTATATTATTGCAACAAAAATAATTGATCATTATATGAATTTTATCCACAAAACTATTATCATCAAAGAAAACAACTAGTCACATACTATTATAATTTTTTCCTCTCCCAAGGAGACGTTTAGTTTTTTCTTTCCTTTTTTCCCCCTTAATGTATCAATATAGTCAGATTTTTTTTTTTAAATTTTTTTAGAAGGAGAAGGAGAAAGACAAAGAGTGGGGAAGGAGATAGGGAAAAAAATGGAACGTAATACATTGTTGAGTTCGAGATATATATCTCAAACAACAATTCTCCTACCACTAGGATAATTTATTACTAACAACTTGAAATAATCGGATTTGAAATAAGACTTGAATACATAATTTTTTAGAATAGGGGATATGAAAATATTCAGATATTATTTTCTTAAAAATAAAGTTATCAAAACTAAAATTTATAATTGAGAAGAATAAAGATAAATATTCGAAATTACATATTAGTATTATACTAATTATTTTGTTTCATTTTGTAGTTTCATGATTTATTTGTTGATTTATATATATATTTTTAGGCTATAAGTGAAAAGGAATTTACTTGAGATGAGAATGGTTAAATATAATAAAAATTTATTAAAAATGTGGGATTACGTGAGACCTAAAATGAAATTAAAGTAATATAATATGATGTGGTATGAATATATAACAAGTCTCGAAAAATAAAAATTATTTAAATTAATATTATTTTAAATTTTAATTTTAATTCGAGATAGAAAGAATATATTCCCACTTATAACCTTAATAAATCTTAATAATAAATAAACAACGATTTAATCTTAAATAGATTTTATAAATATTTTAAAATATAAAGTACAAATATATATATATATATATATATTACAATTTAATGTATTCAGATTAACTTATATCTTGTAAATATATATTAAAATAATCTAAAAATGTTCGATAAATAAAGAAAAATGGAGGGAAATTTGTAGCTCTCTTATGTGACTTTTTCTTCACAAATGCCATTACATTGGTGTGGCCTCGTAGACTGCATGGAATTTTGCAGCCTGGATCCGGACACCACGCGATAAGCGTGAGTCACCGGAAGACCTCAAAAATGAGGGGGAGGCGGCGCCGGGGGTGGGGGTGCGGGGGAAGGATAAATACGGCCAACAACCCCGTTTTGCAACGACAGCGCTAAGAATTTCATTTTTCTGATAATTGCATTTTAACCCCACAAAATGCAAGATCTTATACAGAAGTACAGCATAGGGCTTCGGGCATATAATGTTATTTAAAGATGAATACCATGTGGATTTGCAATAGAAACCATTCCAAATAACATTTATCTAATTTTTTTATTACATTTCTTTTTCTTAACTATCGTGAATAAAAATTAAATAATAAAAACATTTGAAACATAAAATTGGAATATAAATATTTTAAATATTAAATAATAAAAACTAAAATATAAATATTGATTTATAACATTTGAAATTTAAATATGAATATTGAATTAATTATAATCTATTTTATATTATTAATTAGATTAAATAGAAAATAATAACAATAAAATTAATATTTAACATATTATACTTTAAATTAAATTAAATTTATTTTTCTTAAATTTTATAATAGAATTTCAATATATCTTGATGAATTAAGTGATAGTAAAAATTTATCATCAAATATACATATATAATTATGCAATTAACATTATATGTTATACAATATACTTAACTAAATAAATAAACAAATAATTAATTTAAGTACTTGATTAGTTTATCAAAACAAACTCTAAGAGAAATATCTTTATCCCTCTAGTTTTAGACCATGATATAAAAATATTGCTTTCATTTTTTATTTTTTTTTGGTGATATTTTGTATACATCATTTTCAATATGGGTATAATTTTACTAATATGATTTGAATCCCAATATGAATTTTCAATTTATGGCTTGTATTTTATCATTATTGTTTAGATTACATATGATAATATACTATTTAGTATTATTATCGTTGTTGTTATCCCTCTAGCATATTCGCATGGAGAAATATATTGTTTAAACAGTATATTTAGCAAATGAAATTATGACTTTTTAGGAAGTACACAACAATTTGCATTTTTTATTCCTATACATGTATATATATATACACATCTAATATTTTTAATAAATTATTTTATTTGTGTACAAAAATACCTTATTAATAAATATGTGCATATGCCTATTACATTCAATTTTTATCTTTGATCGTTACATTTAATACCAATATATCTCATCATTGTTTTTAACGTAATATATGACTAAAATTGCCATTTAACTCAATTGCAATGATCAAACACAAAGCAAAGTCATTTATGCAAACTAATACAAGTTGTGATGATATTTTAGTGATTAATTTATATAAGTTAAATTGAGTTTTAGTCAAGTATGCATGTTTCTCATATTATAACATTAAAAGATACATGCAGTCATAAATAAATATCTTCTTACATAATAGTAGTTTATATAATCATGTTGAAATCTAGTCATATTAATTAGCAGACTAACATAAACATTGAAGTAAATGTTCAAATATTACAATTACTTGTTTGGAAATATGTCAAGTGGTTTCTTGTAAATAAAACTACAAAGCGAACACAACTAAAAAGGTCTATAGGTTGCAATTTTGTTCAAGACAAACCTAACAATGCAAAATAAAAATTTAAAACTTTTTTATGTGCAAAACATTTTTTAGTAACGAAATATAGTTTACTGATTCGTGATTATTCTAATAAGCTAATACTGTGAATTGATAATCGTATGATCAAATTTCGCTCAACTGTCTTTCAATTTGATTTGATGACATATCTTGTTAAGGTACATTTTATGATTTACTGCTTGCAAGGAACATGCTTCCATGAAATAAATTTTTTTTATGTAAGTTGATAAAAATTAATTTAAGATGAATTTTGTATAAAATTATTAAATATGTAAGATTAGGTAGGGTTTAAAGTGAATATGATGTGTTTTGAATAAATGATTATTTTTAAAAAATAATATATTTAAATTAAAATAAAATTTTGATTTGAGATGGGATTGAAAAATTTCAATCCAAGTATAACCTTAAAGTAAAAGGGAAAAAAAAAAATATATATATATATATATATATATATATATATATATATATATATATATATATATATATATGAAAAAGACAAACGGGCGACTTCAACTAACTACGCATTAGCCAAATAAAGATGTAAAAGCCCGAGAAGCGCAGGCAGCAAGACACTGGGCGGCGGAACCATTTAAACCATCCAGCATCTTATCCCGCTCGGCGGCTCTCGAATATATCGGAGTGAATTGCCGGGGAAAAAAGGTAAAAAAAATGAAGGCATCCTTCAAGGCCAAGTATGAAACTGACAAAGCTGCTGCCGCGGCCACCGTCGCCTTCAACGCCGGCGAGTTCAAGCTCAAGGCGACCATGACCGACGCCACCGTCGTCAACGGTCCCAGCTTAAATGGTTTAGCTTTAGCTGTTGAAAAGCCTGGCTTCTTCATTGTTGACTACAACGTCCCCAAAAAGGTTTCCCGATTAACTCTATGGATCCAAAGACAGCTCAAATTCAAACTTTAATTAGTTTTCATTTTTATGGATTTTCAGGACTTTGGGTTTCGGTTTATGAATACAATCAGGGTTTCTGAGAAGCCGTTGAACTTGACGTACAGTCATAGCAGGGGTGATAACCGGACTATACTGGATGGGACTTTGGTGTTTGATTCTGCTAATAAGCTATCGGCAAACCACGTGCTGGGTTCGGGCAATTGCAAATTGAAGTACACTTATGTGCATGGTTGCTTGACCACTTTCGAGCCCAGCTATGATTGGGTAAAAAATTCATGGGATTTCGCAGTGTCAAGGAAGGTTTACGGGGAAGATGTGTTCAGGGCTTCGTATCAGACTTCGACTAAGAATTTGGGTCTTGAGTGGTCCAGGAATTCTAAATTGAATGGCTCATTCAAGGTAAGTTACTTGGTTGTTTGGATTCTTGTTGGTTGCTTCTGAATCAAATTTAGAGAAGCCTTCATCTAGTAATTTGATGATGAGTTTTAACTTCTAAGTAGAATTGTTTAGTTACTAGTGCTACAGCTAGAACAAGTGTTTGTGATTTGGAATTGTAATGGCGGAATGAGGAACTGGGATGCTAATGGCCAGTAGAAAATTTACTACAAGCATCCTTTTCATCTAAGACTCTTAAGAGGATCGAATTGTTTGTTACCTTTCTTTGGTCTTCACACGTAATATGCTTGCCTGGATGGCTTGATAGTTGAGGTTCTAACCTATTCCTCGAGTTTTATAAGGATCCATTGCTAATTTATCTAGCATTCTGCTCTTAATTCTTCTTCTTCTTCTTCTTCTATTATCACATATTTATTTTGGATGGAGTAAACAGTTAAAGAATTTAAATGGTTAAAGTCCCCCAGAGTACAAATACTACTCTAATTAGTAGCAGAACATAATGGCTGAGGTCTTTCTGCAAAGATGCTAAGGGACTAGACAAGCATAAAGATTTCATTATTGGTGGATCTAAACAAATTTTAACAGTAAGCAATCCTCATTTTTTTCTCTTCCATTTCCCTCTCTCCCAAGGTAAGAACTGTAAATCAAAAGGAAAGGAAGAAAGAAGTTTATGGATCTACATTTTTCAATCTCTAGCCATAACCAGTTCACTTACTACTTACACATTTGATGCCAGCAAGTAAGTAAGCAGTCAAATATATGTAATTTGCAAGTTGTTTTTACTTGTTCCTATTCCCAGTAGCATATGCAATGATTTTCCAATTCCTCCATACATGTGAGCAATGGTGAGTGAATGTCTATATGCAAGTGACTGTGATGGGTTCAGCGTGGATGCATTATCCTTAAATGTTATGTGTGTATGTGAGTGCAGGACCTTTGGAACATTTTATATATAGGTAATGTATGGATGGGTTTCCAGAAGGACATATAGGTTTGGATTTCTTGGTTTCATGGTGCAAATATGTGTGTTGATTTTGCTGATAGGATTTACTTATGTGTAACTGTTCTTCTTTGCAAAAAAGTTGTCATAGATGCAAACAATTCATGAGTTCTTTCCCATTGGGATAATTCGACCCTGGAGGCTTTGATTTGATGCTAAAATGTTGAAGTCATAGTTTCCTTGTGATGTGAAGATCAATAATCCAAAATAAAACCTTCAAACTGGAATTGAGGTTTTTGTTTACATAAGCTATTATTTTTTTCTTTGTGTTAATTTGTGCATAACAGTGATACTTTTGAATGGTCTTTCCCTTCCTCTTCTTGCATATTTTGGAGTTTTAATTGGAACTGGAATCAATGTTTTTTGTATTTGCCCTCCGTTAACATGACATAGTTGTTGGCTGGAGAATTGTGACATAGGTTGGATCTTGTCATATTCTGATGTTTTGGGGGTTTCTTGAAACGATTTTTAGCAATGAAGAAACTATTCTTTTCTTATAACAGTGAGTCAGTGATCAATTGACCCCTGAGATGTTATCTTACTTAAAGTGCTATCAACATATAGTATCATCATGTTGTCTTGTCAAATGTTACTAGTAGTCAGTTTATCTAAATGAAATACTATGATTATATAAGGTGTCACCCCGACTGAATCAGATGTCAGTCAAAGTGGTACGGGATATGCATTGTTTAGTGTTGGTAATATGTTTGTTAGCTTTCATCTTCACATGAACAAAAGTTAATTTGCCTTTTTGTTTCCAGATTTCAGCGGCACTCAATCTGGCAGAGGAAAGGAAGACACCAAAATTGACTGCTGAGACAACCTGGGACTTAGAAATCTGATTCTTATAGCTATGGAATAATATCTTTGAGCTTCTTCATATGAATATTTTATTGAATTTGAAATCTGTTATGAAGTTTTTTGACTATTCTGGTACATGAACTCTTATTGCTGTTTCTGTGATGTTCAGCTGATTCTGGACACACCTTATCCACAATCTGATTCTTGGTAGCTAAGCTTTTGTAGTATGACTAGACTGGGTTTTTAATTAGGAATAGTTTCAAGTGTTACTATTTTTTGATAAATTTGAATTTTTGCCGTGGTTGTTACATGTTCTTGTTTTAAAAATAAGAATTGCAATTTGACTTGTTCAGTCTATTAGTGCAGTGTTTCCCTGATCCCCAAATGATGAAAATTAATAGAGTTGTTAAATAAAACCTACCAGTCTACGAGTAATAGCAAAATTGTCAATCCCTACTAGTAATATGGGTAGGACGACTTCAATTCTCCAAAAATTTTTAGAAATTTTGTTTTTACTCGAGTAAAATTAAAATTTTAATTTTTTAAAAATTTACTTTTCATTCTTTTAATTTTTTTAAAAATTATAACATTATTTATAATTTGTTCTTCTCACTCCAAGTTCGTTTGTCACTTTAACCCTAAATTCATAATTTCATCCGTGATTAAAATTGGACGAGGATTAGAGTACAACACTAAAAAATTTATTCTTAAACTAATTCTCAATGATTCAAAAATTTAGCCAAAGGAGCATGTCTTCTTGCGTTTTGACATTTTTCGTGTAGATCCTTTAATATGAATATTATTAATATTAAATCATAATAATTTAATTAATTAAAAATAAATTATATCACATGTTAAATTCAAATCATTAGTCGTCGTTGCCACTTAATTAATTAAAGGGGGAAAAAAAAATTGTGGTCCTCAACCCTCATTTTGGCGGGTTATTTAGGACTTTGCGCCAATAATGTCCCCCTCAAAATTTGAACCACTTTCGCCAGTTTGCCGCCTAACTCTAATCTTCATTTCATTCACTCGCGGCTTATTTCCTTCACAGATTCAGATACATTACCATACTCTGCTTCAGAGACCTTGAACTAACTTGTTCATTCAAGCCGCCGATGGATAGCGACGACGATTATAAGTCATTTTCACCTTTTCGGGAACCATCGCCGCAAATCCATCACCGGAGGCTC
The DNA here is from genome assembly GCA_026120185.1 of Voacanga thouarsii. Lineage (NCBI taxonomy): Eukaryota > Viridiplantae > Streptophyta > Magnoliopsida > Gentianales > Apocynaceae > Voacanga > Voacanga thouarsii. The sequence goes on along the minus strand of JANUWF010001636.1, from coordinate 1,464,946 downwards.
AAACGATTGAGGAAGAAGGCAATCCCAGCTTCGAGTAATCCGCTGCCTGATTCAGTAGACGATGTACTTTCGATTCCCAGAGTTGATTTCGCTGCATTGGAAGCTTTAGAGGCTTCCGAAACCAAAACCCTAGATTCTCAGTGTGATGATTCGAATGAATCCAGTAGTCTCCTGCCCGATTCAATAGACGATTTGCTTCCTATTCCCAGAGTTGATTTTGCCAAATTGGAAGCTGAAGAGGCTTCTGGAACCAGAACCCCAGATTCGCAGTTTGATGATTCTAATGAACCCAGTAACTCCCAGCCCGAATCAATAAACGATTTGCTTCCGATTCCCAGAGTTGATTTTGCAAAGCTGGAAGCTTTAGAGGCTTCTCTAACCAAAACTTTAGATGATTCAAATGGGCCTTTGCTGAATCAGAGTTCTTCTGGCCATGAAAATGAAATGGAGTCTGGATTTGGTGAACATCCGGAGGTAGCGAAAAACACGTCTCAATTTGGTCACAGTTTGGCATTTGGAGAAGATCGCAGGGAGACTAAGAGGGCCTTGGAATTTGATGACGTTGATCTAAGGAAGGGGGAGTTGAGGATGGAGACATCAGAGAAGAAACAAGTAATTGAAGGTTCACGTCGCGGGGGAGATGACGAGGAAGAAAACGCAAAGAAAAAGAAAAACAAGAGAATTAAGAGCGATAATGGTGATGAGTGGGAATCCAAAGCACGGGCTCCAAACAAAAGGACACAAGAGAAGGTTGCACATGCGTATATGTTGCTTCATTTGAGATTCCTTTCCTGTAATTTGGTTGTTTTGTCCTTGTATTCACGTTATTTCTGCATTTCGTCGTCTTTGTTTCTGTTTGATGCAGGAAAGAAAAGCTTATCTTCAGCAACTTCATGCTGAATCTCAGAGACTCTTGCGAGGTTTGCTTAAAAAAGTTGTTATTGACATATTGTACTGATATCATAGCATCAGATGTTTGTTTTTCTTCCAAATTGTTGGTCTCTAAGTATTCCTTCCACATTATCCAGAAACTAGGGACGCTTCATTTAAGCCTGTATCAATAGTGAACAAACCTATATCCTCAATCTTGGAGAAGATCCGGAAGAGGAAGCTTGAAGTGTCAAAAAGGTGGGTAAAGTAAATGCTTTCTCTTATTTCCTTCACATGGGAATGTGCTATGAACTACTTATCTTCCGGGTGACAGAATTGTAATGCTAAACAGCAATTCTTCCATTTATGAGAACAATTATGATCTAAGAGATGATGTGCTGGCCACCAAATCTGAGAATGCATCAGTAGAATTGAAAGAAGGTGACTCAGTAAAAGCAGTTGAAGAAGACAGTGCTGTGAATCAAGTGGACGCACAAATTGCAAATCCTATGGACATGGATAATTCAAATGTATATGCATCACCTTCAAGCTATGGAAAGTTTCCTACCCAAAAGGTGAGGAAATTTTGATCATGTTTTGTTTTGAGCAAAATACACCAGGTCTCCAGTTTCCTCTTCTGACTGCTGCATAAGATGCATGCACAGTTGAAGGATAAAGGATGGTATGGGTTGTTTAGGATGTTCATTAGGCTGACTGAGTTTTGGCCAAAAACAAATGCTGTCTGTCAAAGTTAATTTCTTCTAATTACTTTTAAATATACTATTGCCACATGTGAAACCTTTATAGAAGGATGTAATAAGTAAAGTTGGTTGGACACTTGAAGTTAGCCAAATATCAGCTTTCAGAATGAAGTATTTGACCATTTCCTTAGAATGTTGATGCATTCTTATGACTCAAATCTTTATAACTAGAAGTCTCTGATGACAAAACAATTTCTTTTGTTTTTTTTTTGGTTTAGGACTTTAAATTCTGTTTTTAATTCACGTTTTGGTTGGAAGAACAAAAAACTATAACTTTAACTACCATGCCTCCTCTGCTATTTGCTAAAAACAAATTATTTGACAGAAGAAGCTTTGTCTATTTGGGTCTACTTGACATATTAATCTTATTTTCCAGGTGAATTAATACTTTCTCTCATCTTCTTGCAGGACTGTGATGAAAAATCCCCACCTATGTTTCGACCTCCTATTGATGATACACAGGTTATCTTCATGTTTCAGTTTGGAAAATAGGTGCTCTTTTCTTCTGATTATTTTCTACTTGAAAGGTTTGATCCATATCTATGTGATAAATGTAGGATCTTTTTGGGGATTCCCAAACAAGAGAGAGAGAAGGTGAGCTGCCTGTTGATGATTTGGATAGTCCCGGGGAAGAAGTTTTCGTACCATCACTACTTGCTATGAACTTAAAATTTGATTCCGTCCCTTCTAATGATAGGTAAGTTGAAACCACACTTCCCTCAAACCCAGAAAGGGGGAAGACAAGAAAAGAAAGTCACTCTTTTGTTGCTTGGGATGCATTCTTGTGTGCTTTGAAGCTTTTGGGCTGCACAGATTGTCTATTTTTAATTCTTGATAATTGTCATTGTCACTCAACATTAGAATTGTGTATTGTGGCCTTTTGCAGTTCTGAGGACAATGATAAGGAGAATGTAGATCCCTTCTCACATGGGTGTGAAGATGACTACACTTCTCCGAAAGGTGATCCAGTTAAGGCTTTTGTTGATGAGGAGGCCGAGGAAGAGGATGATAGTGATAATGATCAATTGCTCTTTAAAGAAACTGAAGAAGATGAGGATATGGAAGATTCTGAGGAACTTAATGACATAATAGCAACTGAATATGAAGAAAAACCAATTGATAATGAAAGGCGCAATGAACTTCATCAGAAGTGGCTTGAACAGCAAGATGCTGCTGGAACTGACAATCTGCTGCAGAGGTTAAAAGTCGGTTCAAAATTGAGGGAGACTACCCCACTTGATCAGGAAAAAGATGACTACGAGGATGAAGAATACAATGATGCGGGAGAAGAAGATACAGAATTAAGATTCCCTACTCGAATGAATTTGAAAAAAGCAAAACAAGTAATCAGTCAGATGTTCTTGGATAAAGATGATACGTTTTTATCTGATGAAGATGAGGAAACAGAAAAGAAGATTGCTAAGAACCGTCTTGTTAGAGCTGTGAGTTAGTTTTCTCTTCAATATACAAATGCACAGACCAATGCATGCACACATCCATGAATATGTTACATAGTAATAAGGCGGTGTTTACAAGAAGTTCAGATGTGCATGTGTGTGTTTGTTGCTTTATCTAACATGTATCTATTAGTAGTTTATTAAAATGCATTGTTAAGTTGACGTTTGAAGACTGTTACTGATAGTCACAAATTGAAACAGGAAGAGCAGGCATCATTAGTTTCCCCAGTTGAGGATGAGAGTTCCCGAGAAGTGTTTGGTCTCATAAAGAAGCTTAACATTGCTCCTGAAAGTAGGAAGAAAGCAAAAGCATCATGTAAGAAAATTACTGAATTTATGCATACCATAAGCTAGAATTTCAATTTATTATTTCTTGTGGATGTTTTCTAATCAATTCTATGCGTACCATACAATTGTATTCTAATTTTTTTTCTTTATTTTGTAGTATATTAATTGCTTCTTGTTTCTACTGCTTTGCAGCATACCTTGATTCAGTGCTAAAAGGGGGAGATGGCAAGAGTTTTTCAAAGGTAATTTGTTAAAGTGAGAACTACCTTTTGGTGTACTTTTTCTTGAGGAATTGGCAGCATAAATACTCTTTGATGAAGGGAGGGACTTTCTGAAACATTTGTAGACTGCATAACTATGGTTCGAGATCACATACATGTCAATATGGTGATAGGTTGCAGTAATACAACATCATTTTCTGTATATGGAAGTTTTTATAAGTCAGTGTACTAAGTTTAGCTTTCCTACTCAAATCCCTGCAGTCATCTTTCCTTGGTCGAATGTCAAACTATCATCTTCCATCATCCCATAAGAAAGGTTCTACCACTGTTCGATCTTTTATTTTTGGGCGGGATGACAGCAATAGCCGGAGTTCAATTCCAAACTCAGATGAGCCTACAGACACGGTAAGTTTATGAGATGTTACTTCTCAGCTTTTGGTGTTTAGGCAGACTTCATCCTGCGTAGTAACTTCAAAAGATAACTGAAATTACTGCAGTTATCTGTCTGATTACTTGTTATCTCTTGTGTCTCACTTGATGTTTTCCCTCATCAACTAATTGGTATTTGTGAATTGGTCTAATCTTTTGACTTTTGCATGTGCTAGTCAAAGCATTCTTGCACCTATATAATGATTTCATATGGCAGTTGTGATAGTTTTGCACTTGCCTTTTTAACATGCAGATCTCAAAAGAAAACCAACCAATCAGGACTGTAACAGCCAAGTTTACTTCTTCCCAGACCAAATTTAGTAATAGTCGATACAGAAATGCTTCTGCAGAAACAGCTCCTAGTACTTCCTTGTTTGAGATATTGAGGCGATCCTCTGAGCAAACTAGCGTTTGTAATCGTGATGATCCAGTTGATCTAACTCGTGTCATGGATACTTTTAAAATTCCAAAGAAGCCAATTAAAATTGGAAATTGAGGACCTTAACCTTGTATGTCAGAGATAGGATGCCAGAACCCTCGAGTTACAAGTACTAATTCAGTGGCTAGACATTGTTTTATCAGTTGTTCTGGAGCCTCAATCAATTACATTCTTACTGCTGTGGTCAGGCATTTCTTTTTTCTCTCTTTCTTCCAAACTTTCTGAGTACTACTCTGGTGATTGAGAAAGGAAAACAATGGAAAGAGTTTCGAATATCTGTTATATTTTGGTTGTAAACTGTAGTTGTTTTTGAAGCTGAGATATTCATGTCTCGTGGAAAAGTCCTATTCTCGATCAGGGTCTGCTATACAATGAGTTCTACTGCTACCTCTGTTTGTAAAACCAGGCTTTTGTTGTTCAGAAAGAAAAGTAGGCACCCACCGCATTATGGCAAGTGTACCAAAAAAGGAGAATGTATGACCATTGACCGCTGCTTATTCTTAAACTAACCTTGAAACGATAAAGCATTAATTTTTTGTTTTATTAAAATTGATAATAGTTAATATGATACAATATTTTATATAAAAGTAAAAATTAAAATATAATATAATATAATATAATAAAAATAAAAAATATGTAAGTTTTATAATATTTTATGTTAATTTTAAAAATATAAATATAATCTATGTGAAGTATATTGATTATTTTATAATAAATTGTATAGTAAAATTTTTTTTTAAAGAAAGTGTTAAATTTTTAGGATAATTTAAAATAGTAAGTAGGTTAATTTTAATAGGACGGAGGAAGTATTATTTTTTGTAATTCAAATTATTTTATTTATTTCTTTTTTGAGGGTTCTCGGTCATTTGGAGAATGTTATTTTATTTGTTTTAAAAAATTTTATTTTTATTTTAGTAAAATATTTATTAATTTTATAAATTAAAAATAAATTTACTATTTATATTTTTAATTTATCTTTTTTTCAATAAAAAATATATTTTTAATAAATTATTAATAAATGTTTATTTTTATTTAAAAATATAATAGTTATTTTTATTATAATTATATAAATGTTAATAATTTCTTAATTTTCTTGTTATGTCTTAAATTAACATAATTTTTAAGACGAAGTACATTGCAGTTACTAATATAATTATTTAAAATTTGAGTCAAGGTATTTGCTTTTGTATTAAGAAAAAATATTTACTTTTTAAAAGCTTTTTTATGTTAAAGGTAATACAAAGAATTCAATCATATATGGCCTGAAAGCTGACAACTTTGTCAAACTTATCTGAATTTTCAATATGATCTGGATTTTTGGTAAATTTACAGATCAATAAAACATCTAATGTTCATGAAGATTATAAGAGAACTTAAAAGTACTTTAATGTTCAACGTAGGAAAACTTTGAGACATGAGTGGTGGTTAAGGGTATAAGTGAGAAGAGATTTATTTGAGATGAATTTTGTAAAAAATTATTAAATATATAAAGTTATTTAGGTCTAAAGAAAGAAAAAGAGTAAGATGGGTTGTAGATAAATAATAATTTTTGAAAAATAATAATTATATAAAATAATAATTATTTGAATTAAAATAAAATTTTAATTTATAATGAGAATAAAAAATTCTTATTTAAATATAACTTAATTGACCCGTGGTAATATTTCAACCTATGGGTTCATGTCATCTAATTTTCTCTTAAAACATTCATTATGCTGTTGCTAAATGTATTTTATTATTAAATTATAATTGGTCACTGACATTTTTTTTTTTTTCTCAATTATGCACCAATTACATGAAGTCTCGATTTATCTGTAAACATCTCATAAAAACTTGTGATTAAGGAAAACCATATCCATATCGAAAAAAGAAATTGTCAAAGACATTTAATATATTTCTTTGCGTGTAAAAAATAGAATAAGGAATTTTTTTCCGTTCTCTACCTCAAAAAAAAAAAAAAATTCAAGGAATTGAGTGGGGATGTAGCTAAAAAGAAGATGATTCATTGTTAGATTTATCATAAAAAATTACGTTACGTGTAAAAATATCAAATATTTATATGTTCTATACATCTAAAAGAGTCCATTGGCTACAAATAATATCCATAAAGAATGCTAATTTGCACTATGAAATTGAGATGTTTGAAAAGATTAGTTGAAATATGCATTTATGTTTGTAATATATTTGTTGTAAAATTGAGGTAAAAGGTTTAAAAAATTGAAATCGATATTCCCTTCGTCTCATTAAAATTGATCGTGATTGATTTGGCACAATATTTTATACAAAAATAAAAATTAGAATATAATAATAATATAATATAATAAAAATAAAAAATATATGGATTTCATAATACTTTATGTCAAATTTAAATATATAAAAATAATATATGTAGAGTATATTGATTATTTTATAATAAATTATATATTAAAAACTTTCCTTTTAAGGAAATTGTCAAATTTTTTGGGATCGTTCAAAATAGTAAATAGATCAATTTTGTTGGAACGGAGGGAATATTTGATAAAAAAATAATTTAATTTTATCTCATTTTAGTCTTTTTTTTAAAAAAAATTAATACATTAACTATTTTCCATTAATTTTTATCCTAATTGTTGTTCGCATGATACAACCTGACTTGAATGGATTGTTTTGTTCCAATTGCACGACTGACTATTATAGGGCAAAATAATCAATTTCACATTGGATTTTACGACAAGGCTGCGGTTAAGATGAAATTTGATGAGAAAAAATAATTAATGTAATAACAAAAAAAAAGGATTAAAATAAGACAAATTAAATAGTGAATATGTTTTTTTTTTATTAGCGTAAAATTTCAAACTTTTGGCTCGATTAATCTCCACGAGTTTAAAGAACCGCCATAAAAAATCTCTCAACAACCCTGATTAAGTATCAATCTTTGCCAATCGCCTCATGTTCCGCGCACATACGCTATTTTTACCATTACTCTATATAATAATCTAAGTCGGCCTTTTCGAACAACCGGTCCTGATGGTTGCTTTTATGCCCCGTTTCCTGTTACAGTCAACTCCCACTGCGGACTGCTGTAAATGTTAAAAATCAGCTCTCTCTTTATTATCGACTATTCTTGACTTGTCTTCTTCATTTCGCTGATAGGTTTCTGTTGCCCTAATCCCACCTGATCAAATCCACCAAAAGCTTGAGGAACAAAAAGAAAAAGGAAAATTTCTTGAATCCCCACAAATTGACTGCTTTCTAACAAACAAAGATCAAGCAAAATTTAAGATCTGGATAAAAGTTTCCACACTGGCGCAATGATGCAAGAGATTTGAACTCAAAATCTTACTGCTTTTTTCAATGGCCAGCTCCCACAAAGGCAAGTTTCTCTTAATTCATTTGCTTTTAATGCTTTATTTGCAGCATATTTCTTGGGTTCTTGCAGACTCTAATTTAGCTGTGACTGAAACTGAAAGTGAATACCCGAGTGAATGCAAACCTGAAATTTCGGAAGCTTTAGATTTACTAAGTAGGCACCAGCTTCAGTTAGAAAAGTTGGAGGAGCTAGTGAAGAACCTTACTGAACTAGTATCTAGATTAGAATCACAATTTTTAGATTATTCAAAGCTTAAACCTTTGATCGATAAAGAGCAAGAAACTGTTCGCCAAAAAGTTGAAGTTGATGGGACAAAGAGTGATGGAGATCAGTTAATTGAGAAGATTGAAGATGAAGATTTAGAGATTAATGTTAAAGATGTGGAGAATGTAGAGGCGATGCCAATTACAAAGTTCAGCTCCTTTTGGTCTGAGAGGTTTCAGTTTGTTTCAGCTGTGAAATTGCGATCAAATCCTACTTGTATTAATGTCTTGCCATTTGGTGATTTTGAGGGGTCCGTTAAGTATGTTGCGGTTGGGGATGATCTGGGCAGGGTTTATTTACTGTCTAGAAATGGAGATGTTTCGGTTGAATTTTACACAATGTCTCAATCACCCGTTACTGCTATTGTATCATACTTGTCAATTTATAAGAATGAGAGCATACTTGTGACGGGGCATGAGAATGGTGTTATTTTGATGCATCGGATTTGGGAGGACTCTAATGGAGATGAATGGAATTCAGTTCGTATGGAAAATGTTGTCAAATTTGACAGGCATAAACTCAGGGACACTGTGTCACCCATTACTATCTTGGAGGTGCATCATGTTGGGCAGAAGAGATATATTTTGTCTACAGATTTGAGTGGAACGATCAGGGTTTTTCGAGAGAATGGGACAGTTTATGGCAATCCGGTTGTACCGATAAGCAGGCCACTGGCTTTCTTGAAGCAGAGACTCTTGTTTCTGACAGAGACTGGTGCAGGGTCACTGGATTTGAGGACAATGAAGATTAGGGAAGCTGCCTGTGAAGGTTTGAACAATTCCATGGTTGAAAGCTATGTTTTTGATGCCACAGAACGATCAAAAGCATATGGCTTTACCTCAGAAGGTGATTTGATTCATGTATTATTACTGGGTGATATAATGAACTTTAAATGCCGGATTAGGTCCAAGAGGAAGTTCGACATGGGCGAGCCTCAAGCATTTCAAGCAATTAAAGGGTACTTGCTCGTTGCTAACCAGGACAAGATTTTTGTGTACAATGTGTCTTCTCAGCATTATGTTAGAGCCGGAGGCCCTAAACTTTTGTTCTCTACAGAACTTAGTGGAATTGCAGCATCATTTCTAGGTCAAGAGCAGATGAATTCAAAGGAGAAAAGGAAAGCAAGGCCAATAATCGCAAGTGACCGAGAAAAGCTTGTTATTCTCAGTATCGGAAGTGGCTATATTGGGATGTATCGGTCCAACCTTCCGGTTTTCAAGAACGAGTTTAATGCCATGCAATGGACAAGCCCCATTTTATTTTTCATCCTTTTCCTCTTTGGAGCCTGGCATTTTTTTGCCAACAAGAAGGAAGCTCTTACATCCTGGGGGCCAGACGATGCTTTTGCTGCCGCATCAGTCACAAATGCAGCTGCAATGGGGTCTGGCGCTAGTTCGGGTGATAGATCTTTCATTGACCCGTCAAGAAATGCTGACATGGTTGATTTTAGGGGTCCTGGTATTCGAGGTCCATCGAGAAGATATGTTTCTCCATCCCGATATCCTGGTGGAACGGGTAATTCCTACAGGGCTCCTGCTGCTGAGGCGAATTCTATGTCTTCTGCAGTTGATCCCAATTTCAGAACTACTCAAGAAATCAAATATAGGGGCTCAAATTTAGAAAACACAGGGTTCCCTAAAAGAAGAGATGGCATATATGTAAGCAGTGCAGTTGCGGATGACAATAAGTGAAACTGTACACAAAATTGATGGCATTCAGAGCACGTTTTAGTCGGTGTTGTTTCAATCGTTACATTCAGATCATCTGCGATTGCCTTTAGTGGCAACTCTGTACCAATTATTTACAATGAGAAACAAATAAGTCTTTAAGCATCTTATTCTTTGCAGCTTAATTATCTTCAGGAAGTTAGCTGTTCCTTCAAATGGATTAAATATAGCTTCTTCTTCTTTTTTAAATGAATGCGATTGGAGTTTTAGTCATAATAATAATAATAATAATAATAATAATAATAATAATAATAATAATAATAATAATAAAAATAATAAAAAGACCCTTGTGGTAAGAATTGATATACTTGAATTGAGAATATATTGAAACTGTTTTTAAAAGATATAAGTATAATTTTGAATTTTATAAAGAGGGTATATAATTAAAAATTAATATTATAATTTATTAAAATAAATAATAAAATTGTCAATAATGGAAAGGGAAAGGAAGCAATTGGCACTCCCTATACTTGGAGAGACACTTGTAGCAACAACGTAAAGAGTGCAAATTTGGCACTCACTTAATGTAATAAGAGATCGAACAGCTATTAAAGCTAAATTGTTACATCGACAGTTGTTTGCATATTTCTTGCTCTGAACTCAATATTTTAACTCTCTCTAAATAAACTCATAGAAATATTTTATATTATTATTTTTTAATTTAATTATAATTCTTACTATAAGAGATCAAACGGCTAATATTGTTACATCGGCAACTGTTGTAATGTCTCTTATACTGTAATTGAATATTGTAATTCTCACTGAATAAGATTATAAAAAATTTTCAATTAAAATTTTTTCTATTTGAATCATGATTCTTAGTTTAACAAATAAGTTTTCAATGAATACATTGAAAATTTTATACCTAATTAAAAATTCCTTAATCTAAATGTATATACCAAAGATGAAGAATGGAATGAGTTGTCACTTCATATTATTTTAATAAGTTTTTATTTTTTTTCATCTTAATTTTATTAATTTGATGGTTAAGATTTAATACAATTCTTAAATACTTATAATTAATATATTAGATTTAATCAATAATATAATTTACGATTAAGATTCGTTTGATCTTCGTGAGTAATTTAGACATTTTATAATATTTTTATTTATTTTAAATTATAAATATTATAAATATTACACATATTATAAATATAAAGAGACACAAACGTGCATCCATTAATTTGAATGAGGATAGTAAGTATGATACATTGCATCCATTAATTTAAACGTCATCGTTTGTTTAATTTTACGTCAAATTATCCGTTGATTCTATGCCGTAGTTGTTCTTTCCTTATTTACAATCATGATTTATTTATTAATTTATTTTATTATCTTTATTATTTTTCAATAAGTGTATTGATTTGTGTGTGAAATGTTATTGTTCTTCCGGTATACTTTCAAGTTTCAACCGTTTGTTGGAATGCTATAGTTACTAAAGTCATGATCCTTCGGCTTCAAATGGAAACAAGGATTCCCTTGGTTTTGATGGCACGACAGATGTTGAGGTGGAAAGAAGACTGAATGTGAAAATTTTGTTATAATGAGTTTGGAAGTCTTTATTTTGTTGGATAAATTCCATGGTATGAGTGGATTTATTTCTTCATGTGGTTAGAGGTATAACTTCTGATTTGTTCAATGATTTAGGAGGCTATTTCAGTTTCTTCAACAATCCCCTTGACCATTGCAAATTTAGATACCAAAATTGCTCCGACAATCTAATATGGTGTGCCATCTTCTTCTATTCCAATTTTGCCACCAACAATGCAAGGGTCAGTTGTTCCTTTTCCTCCTCAGCAGATGCCTCAAGTAACTTCAGTCCTAAAAACTCCAATTACGCAAACCATTCCTCCAAAAGCAAGCTTGCAAAGTTCTCTTGCTAGAGAAGACGGTGTAGTTTCAAAATCTGAACTAGATCCTGATACAAGGAGGAGACTATTTATTTTGCAACATGGACAAGATTCAAGGGATCGTGCATCAAGTGAATCTCAGTTTCCTATACATGCGCCATTACAAGTTTCTGCACCAAAGTCTCAAGGATGTGGTTGGTTTCCAATGGAGGAAGAAATGAGTTCGAGACAAGTGAATCGAGCGGTACCACCCAAAGAATTTCCCAACCCTTGCAAATTGAGAAGCATCAGGCTCATCATCCTTCTTTCCATCACAAAGTGGAGAATCTTGTTCCATCTGATGGGGTTTTTCTTGAAAGTCAGAGGATGCTGAAGGAGGTATTTGTTACTTCCTTCCATTTTATTTATATCTTTGAGTTTTGACTAGAGAATTGTTTAGATATGAGGTGGCTTTTATCTTAGACACTTTCAAGAGATGGTCGATTGAGATTAAACCATCAATTGTAAAGTTTTCGTTCATTTTCAGGTGAGCCATGAATATTTTAGAATTGTTTATTTAGGTTACAAATACAAAATATGTAAGAAAATATTTTTCCGAATCAATTAGTGTTGTTTTATTTTTTATGAGTAGATTGTTCTACATGAGTAATGGATTCTTGAATTACATGAAATCAATGACTTTCTAAAGGCTTATATTATATTAACACAATACAATTAGAATGTTGCCTATGTTTTACAGTTTTTGTATAATTGAAGGAATAATTTTTTAATTGGTTACTGGTTATTGAAGAAAATTATTATTAGTAAAGTATTAAATACCAAGATAAGAGCTGTATATTGAAAACTCATAAATACACTTGGTGTAATTGATACATATTTATAGAATTTATCAAATTTTAAATTTTTTATAAAATTATATTTAATCACCAAGTAAAATATCTGCACATAGTACAGAGTCGCCCATTAGTTCTATAATAAAAGGTCAAGTAGTGAAATACAAAAGTCTTAAAATATTACACAATAAAAAATTAGTACTTTCTTTTTTAAATTAAAATAAATATTATTTTCGTTTCACTGTATAAGTCGATTTAAAATTATGCATAATAATTAAAAGTTTTAAATTTCACATAATTTTAACATTAAAATTTAAAAATACTTTTAATTAAGTTTTTATCTATTCTAATTAAAAAAATTAAATCATAATTAGTAAAAAGAAAAAAATTATTAAGAAAGATAGAATTAAACAAATAAATATTTATAAAATTTTATAAAACGATTATAAAATAAAAATAGTAGGTATCAAAATTTGTAAACGCGTCACCGAGCGTGGGCTTGCACTAACGGATCAGCGTCACCGAATGAACCTTCAAACATCGGCAGGAGCCGCAACACAAAATAATACTACTAGTCAAGAGGCGGGATGCGTCGTGACGTGGGAATTTTGTAAGTCCTGTGACCTCACATCCACGCGTCTTCCACGTGTGGGCAGCACAGTGGCTGCTGAAATATAACTAGGATAGTCGAGTTTATCCAATTTTGGAATATTTTTGCCACACTTTTGATTAATTGGTTACTGCTTTATTTGGATTGTAATTTATTTATTTTTATTTTAAATTTAAATATATCATTATTTTATATAATTTTTAGTTTTTAAAATTACCATATATTCAAAATATATTATATTCTTTTTTTCAACCCCACTTAATTTCACACATTTAATTTTTTTTAAAACTCATCTCAAATTAACTTTTAACTACTTATATCCGTTTTAAACATGTATCATAACCCCTAACTTCTCATGCGTACATTTCTCTAATACCATCTCTCAAAACATTTCAGACTTTTTAATAGTTTGATAACAATTAAAATTTAAATATTTAAGTATTAAATTTTAAAATTTTTAAATATATAATTTAAATTAATTATAATTTATTTTTATATTATATTTTATTATAATTTAAATTGAAATTAAAATATTAATAATTAGATGTGTATTCAATATATTTATACTTTAAATTGAAGTAACTTTTATTTTATTTAAAATTTATAACCGAATTTTAATACTTCTTAAGTAATTAAGTAATAATAAAAATCTATTATATAATATATTTAATTAATTAAGTACTTAATATTATCTATTATAAATTGTATTTAATAAAATAAATAATTAATTAAGTTATCAAACATGTCTTAATTAATATCCATTTTATATTATTTATAATTAATTCTTTTGTTATCTAATATTGAACTTGAGAAATATAAGATAAAATGATTAACTTATTATTTAAATAAAAAGATAATTCATATGGTTCTATAGCAGAATATAATAAATATGATAAAAATATGTTGGAAAATAATAAATATTTTTAATATTATAAAATGATACTTCCTTCCTTCGTTTCAAAATACTTATTTATAGAAATTTTTTATTTTATTTTAAAATACTTATTCATATACATATTTATAGAACTGATGATTATTTTTTTTTATTTTATCCTCATTTATTTTAAGTCAACGATATAACTTTTCAAAACTCTTATTCCTTCTTACTTCTTAAGAGTTTTTACCAACTAATAACTATCATATTTTTAATATGGGTAGAATATGAACTTTATCTAAATTATTGCATTGTTTTCAGCACCCTTAATCTGTGTGTAAAATATTTTATGAATAAATATTTTAAAATAGAAGGAGTATATAATTTTAAATTAAAAATTTTATTTTAAATGACATTTTACGATTCAGATAAAAAAGATGAAAATTCAATGCCTAAAAAAGTAGTCGTGTGTAAATTTTTTTTAGTAGAACGATGTCGTTTTGATAATTCAAAATGACATCGTTTTGATATTCATATAATTATATAAAATATTTATATAATAGTATAAAATGTTTATAAAATTGTATGAATATGTTAAAATGACCGCAAAAATTACGTACCGGGATCCGCGGTGTCACTGTCTCCCCTTTGGTGGACATGAATCTTTCTTCTCTTTCCATTTCTTTGGTAATTAAATCTTATTCCTCCTTCTTAGGAATAATATAACCAAGGGAATAGGATTTGTATGCATAAAATTACACAGCTATTTAATTGTTCCAAATTAATTTTTAAATGATTTCTTGGCGGAGTACATTTTTGTGTTGGCCTGAATGTACTTGGATACTAATTGGGTTAAGAAAATATTATTAATTTAATTTTAAAAAGTTTCAACTTATTATTTATTTATGGAACATTATTTTTTTTATTTGATTCTACACTTTTTTTTTTTTGTATAATTCAATTTTTTTCAATTCAAATAAATTTTTTTCTGTCAAAAGTCACAATCTGTAGATGGATAAAATTTTATTTTAGTTAAGTTTTATAAAAAATTATTAAAAATGTAAGGTCATGTGAAATCTAAAAAAAAAGAGTATGATGTGTTGTGAATATATAACTATATAAATAATAAAATATTTAAATTAATATTAAATTTTAATTTGAAATGAGAATTAAAAGTTACTTTTCAAATAAATATACCCATAAAACCATAGTATTATTTTGTATAAATAAAATATTATGTATAATTTGTGACTTATATATATATAAATTATTACACATTTTGTGTCCCTAAATTGTACCATTTTGGATCCGATAACGAATTATGGACTACCCCTCCAATGTATTTTTGTTTCTTTTGATTTCAAAGATGAGTCCAAGTAGAGTAGAAGCCAGACAAGCAACAAATCAACAAGGCAAATATAATGGCAACTAGTGAATTTTGAATGTTGGTTTTTTAAAAAGAAAACTTAGATATTTTAATTAATAACTAGCAGTGAATTAGGATAATATTACTCCACAGTGTGTTATCAAGGGGCAATATGCTTTGTGTCGTAATTGGCAACTTGATTAGATAACTTGCAAAAATATCAAATTTTAGTTGTTACGTTTTTTTTTTAAATATAATTTCTCTATAAAAATGATAGAAGATTATATCGAAATTTTTAAATCTTTTTTTCAATGTTCATATTCGAAAAGTAATGATGCACTTATTTGAGCTTAAAATTATCATGAAATTACAACGAGTTTTTTCCATATTTTATGGTTAAAATTTATAACACTTGCTAAATAAAAAACACGATAAGAAAAAAAAAAAAATATATATATATATATATATATATATATACTTTTTAGTAAATATATATACTTTAAAAAATATTTTAGAAAAAAAACATGTGAATATATATACTTCTTCCTTCCCTTTTATGAATCAATCTATTACTGTTAAATTCATGTTCATGTGTATAACTACGTAAATTGTCCAATAATAAAGTAAGTGTAAAATGAGACAACTTTTCTTAAAAATAGAGAAAATTTCACTTTTGTTGGAAATAATCATTTAGAATTGTAGAAGGAAATTTTAAAATATATAAAATTTATTCAGGATATAAAAGATAAAAAATAAATTATATAAATCGTGAAATATGAATAATTTGATGATATTTTTCATGATTTTTTCTTCCATTTAATACTTTTTTCCCCAAATATAACTAATTTCCAATCAAGATTTTTGTTATAAAAGATTACACACTAACCAATTAAAATATCACTTTGCTTTATTATTAAGATATTTAATGTGCCAAAAATTTAAAATAAAATATGACAATTACATAATTTACTTAAATAATATACGATAATTACATAATTTACTTAATTAAAAGCATCGTTTATTAAATAATACTTTCTATAAGAATTTAAACGTTTTATTTTAAATTTAAGTTTAAATAAGAATGTAGATATTCAATATATAGAGGTGAGATATTTTAACCAAATCCCCTCCCTTATGCACAAAAGGGGCAAGAGGAAAAAAAAAGGGCTAAAACAAAGGAGGCAATGCTTAACATGTGAAGATGCTGTGAGGAAACACAAAAGACCTAACTAGAAATTTTTTTTAAGTACAATTACATGAAATTCATTAGATCGAGGTAAATTTGTGAGAATGTAATAAAAATTATTAAATATTTAGAGTCAAATAAAGTTCAAGATGAAATTAAAGAAGAAAATATGATGGGTTATGAATATATAATTATTTTTAAAAAATAAAAATATATAAAATAATAAAATAAAATAAAAATAATTTTAGATTAAAATGAAAATAAGTATTCAAATATAATATAAAATTATTACTATCACCGATGTAAGATAACATATTGCCTATTTTGCCCTTTGAGTCCCCTTTGCCATGCCTTTTGTTTAGAACTTCTCATGTATGACTTTTTCCTTTTTCCACCAGCCACGCATCCAACACCACCACCATTTCAAAAGTTCAAAAACTGCAGCTCAAAGCTCTCCCCAGAAATACTTTGGCGCAGTCCAGAAAAAAGTTCAAACACACAGCATTTTTCTTTGTTCCGTTACGCTCTTCATGCCCACCATCACTTTCCTCTGATCTTTTTTTATTTTTCATATCAGTTACCAATATGCATAATTGGATGAAGTTCACACTCGAAATTTGAGTTGATGTGAGGAAAAAGCTGATAATTAGGGGGTTTTAGTTGGTATATTAGCTCGGTTTGTGATGGAGGAAGTGAAACGGAACTTGGCGGCGGAATCCGGAATTCCAACCGGTTTGAACCGGATTAGGACTCGGCGAGTGGCGTCCAAGGAGAGGAGAAGTTCAAGGGTGGAAGATTCTGATAAGTTGAATGACTCTCCTAATTCATCGAGGCCTCCTGTGAAACAGAAGGACAGAACAAGCGGTATAGGACGTGCAAAGATCAATAGTCCTAAAGAAGGTTTAAGTTGCTCTGCTTTTGTAATACATGAGATATTTGGATTCGTATTTACAAATATACAGTCGTTGAATACTTATATGCTTTAGAGTACAATTTTCGGTTTTATTTATTTGTGGCAATTAGAAATGAACAAGAGGTGAGGATTCATTGTTCGTATTCATGTGAATTGAAGCTCGTGTAATAGGAGAAATAGTAGTAGTAAGGATTATAGGATTGGAATTCACTCTTTATTTTATTTATTTTTTAAATATATATGTTTCATAACACATATGAGATAGAGTATACTTCGATTCCCCAAGTACACGATCTCTTCCAGCAACATAAAGTGTCTGGAAGAGGTAAAGAGACAGAATTAGATATCATGCAACTATTAAGTGTTAATATAATGCTTGTGAGGTTGTCCAATTGGGTGACTAGGTTCATTTACTCTCCTAGGAGAGTAAAATCGTGATTCTTCTTAATTGCTAAGAACTCATATAGTACACCATATGCTTTTGCACCTATAACTGGCAGAGATATTTTCGTTAGATCTTTATTTCGAACCTGTAAGATTTTTGAAACACTGAAAATTTCTGTTCCTTTATAGTGAGATGCCTGTCAAAACCTCTAATTTCAATGTATTTTCCTGTTTTGAGATTGATGGTATATGCTGAACGTCCTCCTGATGCATTGTCAGTTAGATGCCTCTACACCTAGCTGTTTGTGAAATTTTCTCTTGTGATTCATTGAATCCTAATGCAGTGACAGTATGATCCAGAAAAATGAAGATATATTTGGAACTTCTTATGTTACAGGACGCAGAGCAAAGAGGATAGCGAGATGGTTTACATCACAACTGTCTAGGTATTCTAGTCAAGCTGCCAGTGATGTTGAACCATTGCAGGTACCTTTTATAGGCACACATCTTATAGAGATTACTCTATGTCTACTTGGTTGGAAACATCCTATGTTGTTGCACTAACTCAGTCAACCAACCTTTTGGGCTGACAGTGCAGTGACTTGGAAGGCAAGGAGTTTGACGAGGGTCATACTGGAGAAGTATGCAAGTTAATGAAGTGTTCAACAGCTAAACAAATGGCAGCTGAAGGCACAAGCAGCCGCAAATTTCCTAAAGGTCCAAAAAGTTTTTCGCATGAATTAGGTCCAAAAGCTGGTATTCCATCTGCTCAACCTCGGGCTCGTAGCTTCAATGATTTGAAGGTATAAGTAGCTGAAAAGAATAGATGATGTTAGAGTTATCATGTGGATGCATATTTCTACCTTGTCATATCCCAAACCTCCTCCCCTCCTCCCCCATCCCACCCCAACCAAAAAGAAAAAAAAAGGTTTATGTGATTAAGTTTTATGTTTATTGACAGCTGATGGTTCTTTTTCATCTATATTCAGGAACTCCTTGGTTCACTGCGCTCAAGGTTTGCTGCTGCAAAAGAGATTGTGAACACAGAACTCGATTGTTTTTCAAAGGAATTAATGGAGGCTTTACACCAGAGTGATTCCTTGTCTGTAGATGGACGAAAAATGGCAGAGAAGCTCCTTATACTTGCTCAACAGTGCATTGAAATGGACACTGCAAATTTTCGGACCAAGTGTGAAGAAATTGTGCAAAATTTAACTCTGAAGAGGCAGCAATGCCAAACAGGATTGTTAAAGTGGCTGTTGACCCGCATGCTTTTCATATTGACAAGGTGCACAAGGTTGATGCATTTTGAGAAGGACACTGAACCAGTTGATGGGAAATCCCTCCATAAGTTCCAGGAATGTTTAGAAAGCATCCCATCCATAGAAGTGAATTGGTTTGTCAATCAAGAAATTGTTATTCCTGAGGAAGGTTACCTTCCAAATCTCAGGAATGATTCCAGTTGCAAGTTGCATGTGGAAAATCATACATCTATTCAACCTGAAGCAACCCAGTGTAGGTCTGAAGAACCTGTTGAAGAGGGTGACACAAATCCTTCAAAGGATTATTTGGTCACTGGTTCACCATCTAAAAGCTCCCATTCTCTTCCCAATTTTCACCAATCTGATGTTTTTGGTGGTGAGTTGCATGGAGATTCTACCAACAGTAATAAAAGCAATTCAAATCAGGAGCAGGATCACTGCGCAGGTGATTCAAATACTGTGATATGTCGGATTTGTGAGGAACTTGTGCCAATTATTCATTTGGAATCTCATTCCTATATATGTGCATATGTGGATAAATGTGATTTACAATCATTGGATGTAAATGAGCGTCTTTTAAGACTTGCAGAGTTACTGGAACAACTAGTAGAGTCACGTAATTTGAGTGTTCAAGCTACAGATGACAGCCCTGATTGTCGGATGCAGATGATAGATTCTGCTATGACATCTGAAGGTTGTTCACCAAAGTTAGGTGACTGGCGAAGTAGAGGGGTTGAAGAATTGTTTGAGGATCTTCATGAGATGGATACTGCATGTATAGAGGATTCCCCAATGGCAGCCTTCATTAACTTCAGAGGCCACCTGGGTAGTAGGCTCAATCTTTGTGGGCCTCCTTCGTCAACTGGAAGCATGACATCAGCATCATCGACAAACACTCCTCGGGCAGGAAATTTTGATCTCTTCTGGCTAGATCATAACAATCCATCTGATCTGGAAGATGTGAAACAGGTACTTTGGCTTCAGAGATTTATAATTGATCAGTTGGCGCTGTACTAAATAATAACTCTTGTGGAGACATTATGTGTCATGAAAATAGGGAAGCCTTACGGCGGTGAATGAAAAAATAAAAATAATAAATACATAGAAAGATGGGTATAGTGGAAAGCAAATGGAGGAAGGAGGGAGTTGAAGTTGCAAGCTGAATGTTAGAACCAAGGATGTGAGGGGTCATTGCGCTGCATAAGGTGTAGCGCTGCTTTTCATGCAGGCAACAGTCAAATGAATATATCCAAGTGGCAACCAACAAAAATTTCAAGCTTCTTTTATCATATGACTATTGTACACCATTTTTTCTTTTTTGGGGGGGTTGGGGGGTTTCATTTTTTTACTATTGCAGCCTATGTACCTGAAACAGTTTTATACTTAGAAATTTTATTTAACCAGTTTTAGTATCATTAGTGTCCTATTAATTTCTAGGTTCTTAGCCTGTGATGCTTTTGAGGCTGTCAGCTACAGTAGGATTTTAAAATTAAGTTGTGTTGTATGAGATGTTAATTTTGTGAATCTCTATGAGTTAACCTAATGAATTCTTCTGAGCAAAAAGCAAATCAGATAAAATATCATATCTTTTGATTTAGAAGAGTAAGATAGTAGAGATTGCCTTTTGTCTTCCAGTTCATTGAATTTCTAGCGTCTGCTTTTCCTAGCCTCCTTTAGGATATATTCATATCAAAATTTTCAGGCATTGTTCCAATCATGACAATCTTTCTATACTTCAAGTTTTAAAGTGCACATCATAGCTGGAAAGAGTTTTATGTATTCTAATATTTCAAGTTTCTTTTTCAGATGGCTGAACTTGCGGATATTGCTCGCTGTGTGGCAGGCACAGATCTTTCAGGTGAAGGGTCGAATGAATTTTTACTTGCATGCATGCAAGATTTACAGGATTTATTGCAACATAGCAAGCTCAAAGCTCTTATAATAGATACATTTGGCTGCCGGATAGAAAATCTTCTGCGGTAATATTATGTTTGGAAAAAGAGTATAGATGTAAAAAAATTATATAGTATTTTAATTCCACTGACCAGTGCCTTGCTTTTACAGAGAGAAATACATACATGCTTGTAATCTAGTGAGTACAGAAAGTTATGTTCAGCATCCAGAAATTACCAAAATGCTACTGGATAACACATCTCAGAGTAGTACACCCTCACACCCTCTGCATAAAGAACGAACAAGTATCAGTGACTTTGAGATTATTAAACCTATCAGCAGAGGTGCCTTTGGCAAAGTCTATCTGGCCCGAAAACGAACAACTGGGGATTCGTTTGCGATAAAGGTACCGTTCAGGTTCTTTGAACTACTCATATTATATCCATGCATAATAAGGTTATCGTTTTAGGTTAATAACTGAAAAGGAATTCTATAACTTAACTTAAAGCCATGCTATATACTTGGGACTTCTAACTTTTCTTTCAATACTCTTTGCCAGGTGATTAGTTGATCTCTATTTTTGCACCTAAGGCTTCTGGTATTTGACTTCTAACAAGTGTTGTTCAATAAACAAGGCAGGAAGGGTATATGTAGCATACATGGAGGGATATGGAATTGTCACATTTCTGTTGATAATTGGATAATATTGTCCAAGAGCTGAGCTTTTTTCAAAATTTTTGCACCAATGGTGCTTTGTCCTTCCAAAAATTTCATTTATAAAATTGATCAATTGGATGAAAAAGGCTTTTTATCTCTTTATATAAATTTTTTAAAAGTGTCAAAGAGAACTTTTTCTGCATAATCAGATGAATCCAGATCGCCCACTTTATCATAATCACTGGCATACAAGGATGTTTCTTCTCGTAAGAAATTTGTGGTTATATTAAACTCAATATTATACATGTACAGAAGCTGTTGCCAATATACATGTACCTTTCACCCTGTAATTTACAAAATATTTTATTGGTTATAAGAAGGCGTAGAACTGAAAACAATCTTGACTGAGGTAACTTCCTTGCTTGTTTAGGTGCTCAATAAAATGGATATGCTGCGGAAGAATGATATCGACCGTATTCTGGCAGAGCGTAACATCCTGATAACAGTACGGAACCCTTTTGTGGTAATTTTCCACTATCCTTATGTGTGAATAATTAAGCATTCTATTGGCTTTTAGTTCTCGAACAGGTTTCACTCTTTTTGTCCATTGATGCTCCTCTTTCTACTCATGGTGCTTCCCATTAACCTTCTAATTCTGTACTCGCTATTTTTGTTAGTTTTCTTGGTGGAGGTATTTTGCACTAAACTATTAATTTATTGAGAACTGTTTATATAGTCAAAATTTGAGCAATTGGAGGTATAGTATGGCATAATTTTAAATTTGGTCCTCTAACTGCAGGTTCGGTTTTTCTATTCATTTACCAGTAGGGATCACCTATATTTGGTCATGGAATATCTCAATGGTGGAGATTTGTATTCTTTGCTTCAAAAAATGGGTTGCTTAGAGGAAGATGTGGCTCGCATATATATCTCAGAATTGGTAAGGAAGAAATTACTTTGTATAAAATTTTTAGTCCTTCTCCAAAGTTTTCCTAAACAAGATCACGCTAATTTCAGGTTCTTGCTTTGGAATACCTTCATTCGCTAGGAATTGTGCATCGTGATCTAAAACCAGACAATATATTAATTGGGCAAGATGGTCATATCAAGGTTTGTGGTGGAATTTATAATATGTACACTGGTAACTGTTATACCAAATCGACTTTTTAGGGATTCAAAGTATAGAGAGGTGTTGGAAATTCTACAAATTTCTAGTTCTAGTTGATCTATTTCATCTCTACATCTATAACGATGCCCGATGTGAATATCCTCTTTGATAAAAATCACCTAACTCGGAGATGTTTAGAACAATTGTTCTTTCAAATGCTTTCA
Organism: Voacanga thouarsii; assembly: GCA_026120185.1. Taxonomy (NCBI): domain Eukaryota; kingdom Viridiplantae; phylum Streptophyta; class Magnoliopsida; order Gentianales; family Apocynaceae; genus Voacanga; species Voacanga thouarsii. The sequence continues at coordinate 1,441,981 of JANUWF010001636.1, read as the reverse complement.
TCTATCAAAATGTGAATCAGGAGGGACTTCATTTCATCTGACATTTATGAGGTAGAAGAAATGTCCTTTCAGATAGAATGAAGGAAAAAGGAAACACATTGGCTCAATACTTTTTGGAAATTTGCTTCTATTGTGGACATTCTTACCAGGTGTTTCATTTTTGAGTAAAATTCTTAATGGATAACTTTTTACCAGCTTACAGATTTTGGGTTGTCAAAAATTGGCCTTATGAACAGCACAAGTGACCTATCAGGATCTGAGAGGAAAGAAACAACTCTTTCTGAGATCCATGATAGGCAAAATCTAGATACTATGGACAGAAGCCAGCGGTCAGCTGTTGGTACCCCAGACTACTTGGCACCAGAAATTCTTCTGGGAACCCAGCATGGTCAGGCAACTAACTGCCCTCCCTGTTTCCCTCAGCCTCCTGACACACTCATACCAATTACCTCTGCCCTATTGTCAAAGTTCTAAAATTAGAATTGAATTGTATTTACAGGTTATGCTGCAGATTGGTGGTCTGTGGGAATTATTCTATTTGAACTCATTACTGGATTCCCACCATTTACTGCTGAGCTTCCAGAGGTAGTTTCTCATGATTTTTGCAAATGCCTTTTCAAGTGGTAATTTCTGTATATGAGACTCTCCCATAGGCTAATATGTGGTTCTGATAAACAGTTGATCTTCTTTTTGGCTGGACAGGTAATTTTTGACAATATTCTTAACAGGAATATACCTTGGCCTTCAGTTCCAAGTGAGATGTCATCTGAAGCCCAAGACTTAATTGACAGGTTAGTTTTTAACTAGCATATTGGATGTCATTTCCTGTTTCAGAATGGGGTGGCGTCTAGATCTTAGTAGTGGCCATTGATTAGTTCCAATGCTAACAATAACAAATAAAGCATGAGACTGTAGCTTTGAAAATCAGAAGGCCTTTGACTAAAATCATATTTTGATGTTACCGAGCGGGCATCAGTTTCATGGTAATGAATAAGGATCTCTACTTCTTCTGTGTTGAACAATCATATAGTAATTGGTGGGTATTGTAGTGATAGCATACAAGCTTAGCTTAAGAAATAGGTATAATCTAGTTCTATCTTTTTCCCCTTCCTAGAACTGACAGAATTCTTTTTTAATCTAACCTCTTCTGTTCATGAACGGCGAAAAAACGGACCTTTCTGTTTCCCATTTCATGCTGGGTATTGCTAGTTTTGCTCAAGGATAAAAACAATGAACTTTATCAATTGTTTTGATTTCAAAAAATGAGGACAAATTATGATGCTACTTGATACTTCTTAAACTATTTAAAATAAGCATTTCAAAAAAAAAAAAAAAAAAACTCAATAGATATTCTTCTACTTGTGTCAGTACATGGTTACATTTGAAATACGCTAAAACTTGTCTCTTTCAATATCTGCAAATTCATGAGTTAGCTATCTTGGCATTTCTTTAGGACGAACTATGCCTGCTTTAGTCACTTAAGGTGCTATTATGGGTGTTTATAATATAAAACTAAACTGTGGAGATCGTTTGTTTTGATTACTTGGTTCCTTATTTTTTTTGTGATTAGCCTTCATTGGATGCAACACTTGTTTTTAAGTGGTGAACCCTAAGCATTTGTGAAGGTGTGGAAATACTTAACCTGCCATCGCTTCCAAAGGATCAGGATAATCCTGTCCTCCTTTTCTTCATCTTTTTCTTTGTTCGTTGGTCCAAACATTCATGAACTTGTCCTTTGCGAATCAAATCATGTAGGTTGCTTAATCATGATCCAGATCAGCGCCTTGGAGCAAAAGGAGCATCTGAGGTTTCATTTTGCCTTTTTGAATTGCTGATAGATTAATTTTGTTTCTTTCTGTTGACCTCAGAAAGATAAAATTTAACATGTTGTTACTGGACCATGTGCTTTAGTATCAACCATTGTCTAATAATATCCCCGATCCTTGTATAGGTAAAAGTACATCCATTCTTCAGTGGAGTTGACTGGGACAATCTTACTTTGCAAAAGGTTAGTATGTCTTCTGCCGTTCTCTTAGATGTAGTCTTATTTAATGGTTGCAACTTTAAGGCAGAGATTGCTTATGTATCTGTGTTCTAAAAAAAAATCCTGTTTGATTTGTCTCGGCACTAAAAGATTTTTCCTTGTCTTTTTTTTAAAAAATTTTTAAAGCTAGAAAGCTATATTCTAGTTGATTTGATTCTTCTGTTAGGAGGAGCAAATATGATTTTTACATTTTGTTAACTTACATAATTGCTAAACTTTTGGGCAGCTAAAACTTGCATTTAGTTTGAAACTAGATATTGATTTTTTTTTTTGGTTCTATTTAGAATCACCTGTTACATAAATACTTTCACCTAAACTAAATTCATGAACAACAAACAGATATAGCCTGCTAATTTTCCAGAACTTTGAGCATTTAAAACTTTTATTGGGGCTACTTTCTACTATCAATTTATTCATTGATGCCCTCAGTCTCCTTGGACAGACGCTATTCCCATAGTCCTCTCTCTCTCTCTCTCTCTCTCTCTCTCTCTCTCTCTCTCTCACACACACACACACTCACTCACTCACTCACTCACTCACACTATGTGTTTATAAGTTCTGGTGCAGAGCATATATATTAGAATTCCTAACAATTTCTTGCTGTAATCTTTCCTTCTATGGTTGATTACTGCATCTAATTGAGTTTGCAGGCTGTCTTTGTGCCACAAACTGACAGCATCGATGACACAAGTTATTTTGTGCCGAGATATCACTCAACTGGAATAAAAGATGAGAGGGAGTGTAATGATTCTGTTTCTGATTCATCTGAATTATGCTCAGATTCTGGTCTCGAGGTGAATTCCCTGTTAATCTTTTGTGAAACTTCTTCACTATTCATTTAAAGCTCACTGAAGTCCTTGAAAACTCAAAGAACTTGAACTTATGCAGTTTCTGCACCATTACCGAGTTGTTATTAGTTCCACTTTTATCAAGGCCATTGCATGACATTTTCCCCATGCATGTGATGCTAAATTATTGATGATTTCTTTCTATCATACAAACCCTGTTGCTTCCCTCAGGAACAGGCTTGTGAGAAGGGGATATGTTAAGAAGAATGGAAAATGACAAATAAATATTTTGATCAATGAGTTTCCACATGAAGTCTCATTCTTATTTTCCTTTCCTTTTTGTTCAGAAAATGGACGAATGTGGCGATCTTGCTGAATTCAATTCTTCTAGCCTTGATCTTTCTCTAATGAACTTTTCCTTTAAGGTAAGCCATTGAATTCAAAGTTTATGTCAAGAAGTACAGAACCTTTTCACAAGTGGATAATGAATAATTTCAGGTCCATGAATTGCTCCTAAGCACTTTCATGCAATGTTTAGTTCAGCTAGATGTGTATAAGTGGTATTGCTAGTAACCTTCTATCTATTTGGAGAAAATTATAGGGACTTGTTTAGTTTTAAACTGCCAATGTTAGTTCATTAGGCAGAAATTCGTAATCATGGCGATCTTTTCCACAGAATTTGTCGCAATTGGCTTCCATCAATCGTGATGTGCTTTTACAAGGAGGGAAAGATTCCTCTAAGTGTTCATCTCCATGTAGAAATGTGGAAGATTGAGCATCCCCTGACTCTTGCTTTAGAGATGCAATCAGAATAGCAAATTGTTTGCACTTGAGGCCCGTTAAATATCATTGGTATGTCATTCATGGATAATTGCACATGTACATAAATAATTGTTCATTTTACTATTCAAAAGTGTAAATAAGTATTACACTATTACGTATTATAGCCTGTACAATAAGTAATTTACATCCACACGTGGATGATGAAAACGTGCTTAAAGCCCGTTCTGGCAAGCATTACACTACAGATGATGGGAGCGGAGGCTTGGTATGCTTGAAGGCATCAAATTGACGTTTAAAAAGTCATAGTAATCGGATGTTACAGTATATACCATGTACCCTACCCTTTCTATGGACAAAGGTTCTCAGAACCCCTGGTAATGAACTCACGTGCATGGAACCAGAATGCTGAATAGATTGTTCGAAAGATATAATGAAAATTCCTTCTCTTTCTCCTTTGAATAAATGAGGGCCAGTTTAAGTAAAAAAAAATGAAATCCTACTGAAGACATTTTGCGGTTCAAAACAACAATTAGACGGGAATCGGCAAGCCCTTCTTTGCCATGCTATCAAGGACATCATTCAGAGCTTGGCACAGCCCAACAATCTGTCAAAAGTAGATTTATTGTTAGAAATAACAACAGGAAAAGAAATGTACACTACTATTTATTTGTTCGACGTGAAGGAACAATAATAAGAGAAGGAAACAGGGATCTCATGCTTGCAAGTCTTGCTCCATGCAAACCTGAAATCTCCAAGCCCCACACCTCCCACCAACCAAAGAAAACAAATGCAATTGGTTCTTGCATTCCTCAAATAATCCATGTGTCATGCTTGATGGGATACTAGGGATAAAAAATATCATCCATGTACATGTTTGTGATGCTTATGGAAACAAAACTAGCACCAAGTCAGAAATGTCAGGGCAACATAAATATGGAGATTACCTGTTGATCCCACTGTTGCAATTCCTCAGAGTCATCCTCAAAATGTATGACAGCTTCGACCTGATATAGAAGAGACTCAAATGAGTGAATAATGTATTCAAAACTCCATTTTCCTCATGGGACATGACAAGGTAAAAAGGTGAACCAGTGAGAACATATTGCAGTCATAGGTGGAAATCTACCTGGTCAATAGATCCTCTCATTCTGTCCTCGTAGATCATTCTTGAAGCTATTTTCTCAGCCTGCAGAGAAAACAAACTTCAGTGCTTTAAGGCTAAATGATTTTCTGAAACAAAGACATTTTCTAAAAATGTGCTTCTGTTCCAGGAAAAGTCCAGGAGACACGCACGTTCGGAATAAAAATTACCTAACCTCATCACATACAAGCAGGCATTGACTCCACATTCCAATAAAAATATAGAAAACAAATTTGATTTCAAATTTCTATAAACCAAGTCTTGGTGACACAGTAGATCATATCAAAGTTAGACATCCATTATCTGAGAGAGTCCTATAATCATCTAATAATACTCAAACAGAGACACATTAAAAGAAATAATTGACAAAACGACACCAAAAGCTAACAGTTGGCAAAAGATGCATACCTTGTGAGGAGCAATGCCCAGCAAGGTGCCTAACTCATCAAAGCTGATTCAAACAAACAAATAAGAGAACATCAAAGAAAAGCATAAATATAAAGCACAAACATTGGTAGAATATATATCAAAGTAATAGTAGAAAACATAGAAGGATGACCATTCAAAACAGACCTTATATTTGTGTAAAGTTTGCTAGCACTCAAGAGATTATGTTCAATCATAGCACGATCCAGGACAGTAAAATTGTCAGGCAGAAGAGCTTTCTGCACAAAACAGACAAATAACAGCTTCATTAACATACAGCTCTTTAGAACATTAAAGGATAGCAAGCATTTTGAGAATAAAACAAACCTGATGTGGTTTCAGCTCTTCAGCAAAAGCATCAATTTCTGGTTTTCTCAGAATTCTCTCAAGATAAACCTAGAAAACCCATATTAGATAACTCTTTAGCTTGTGAATTCACCGAAATGATCTTATCATTGCTTCCTTGTTGGTAAGAACATAAATAAGCTGATAGTATGGACAAAAGTGTGATGAAAAAGTACCTTCTGCAAGATTGGATATATCTTTAACTTAGAGCAGCGTTCATCCTGCAATAGGTATTTGCGTTTCAACATAATTGACACTATAATGAAGGAAATACTAATTTTGATTAACGGACTCAAAATCAACTTTTAATTATCTAGCATAATTTTAGTGAATGATCAAGAACTCATCAAGAAATTTGTCATGAGAGATTACTGCTACAGAATTTAAAACCAATAATATCATGAGTCATGGAACTCAATGAAATGTACCATCCACGAACAGTCCTAGCAAAAAGCATTGGATAATTGAGATCAAGCTAGTATTTCTAGTGTTCTTTTTCTTTTTTCTTTTTTTTTTGTGGGGGTTGGGAATTTCCTGCATAAGAACTTTAACCTCAACTTTCACGTCATGAAGCAAAGTCAGAATGAAATGTTTGAAATGGTCCCCATACCTTGTATAATGTGGCAAGAACACGCGAGCGTTGAGGACCTGCGGCAGCCAAAATTGTGCATGTCACAGCAGCAGATAGAGCTTGCTCCAGTGCTTCTTCATCAATCTCCCTGCAACATACAAAATATCCAACGAGATTAATATATAAACAACCTTTGAATATATATTGTATGCAAAGAAGACAATTTGGTGACACAGACACATAGTAAAATGCAAAACTTTAGAGATTCAGGAAACAGACAAGTCTGTGATGACAAGCCATGTCAAACACTAATTGAGTTGCAGTTCATATTCCGTTTGGAAAATAGCACGAATAAGAATTCAATATAATATCCTCTTATTTAACCGACTGGATGCCAACACTTAGGGGATCCCTTCAGCAACCCCCGTGATGTTGAAAAAGGACAAACATATATATATGCGCGCGTGCACACACGCAAAAAAATTCACTTTACAAGTTATGTTTACAAAACTATATTTCTTACACCTCAGTAAAATTTTAATGTTCCCTAGTGTTTTGGTGGCATGGAACACAAGATAATCAATTGCAGGATATAACATGAGCGAGTAATTTTTTCTTCTTTTAGTAGGATCAGGTAGCACGAAAGGTGTTCTGTAATGATTATTTGAACAACAAGCAACACAAATATAACTCAAAAAGTAGGCTCAGTTGAAGTGAAGCAACATTTCAAATCTCTCCTCAAATTAGAAAATGTGCCAATGAACAGATTTTAGGTTTATGGTAGGCACTATCATTCCTTTAGTGCCTACCATTCCTTTAGTTGTTCTTCAAGTTTTCTGTAACTCAGTAAATTCAAGCACTAATCATGCCCAAGCATATACAAAAATAATATATTTACCAAACACAAAAGGAAGATTGAAGTTATATTTCATCATATATGCAGTTAAAGCCACAGTTTCCAAGAACTAACATCATGCTATCTTTTATGTGGAAACACAACACTTAAAAAGAAACTTCTATGGAACTCTTTACAAACAATCATATCATTTACAATGTACTTTGTCTCAAACTAGTTTGGTAATAAAATGTAACCAATGGTGCATACTTGTCTTTTGCACCTTGTCCCAAGCATAATGATTCATAGCTCACAAGATCTCGCTACCTTCTTCTAATGATATGGTTTAAGCACTAAACACCCCAGTAAACAAGTACCATACATACATAGAGATTCAGTACATATTCAGTACCATCAATAAGTTCTTTTATTGGAACACATACTCATCTCCTATTTGCCTTTTCTCAATTTGGGAGATATCATAATAACGTAGTGCAGCTTCCAGAAACTTCCTCTTCAAATCCAAAATACGAGCATAGCAAACCTGGGAAAATTATAAACAAAGAATAAGTTTCATACGCAGTTCATTTTTCAACCATGAAGACCTTCTCAACATCGCAAATACTAACCTTGTACTGCAAATTCAATACTTCATGCCGACTGTTGCTAACTAAAAATGAAGCTTTATTGATAAAGGCTTCAGCACTAGTAGAATCATCATCCTGCCAATCAAAAGGTTACAGGTTCACAAATCGTAGAAATAGCTTCCTAGTTGTCATCTTAGATATAGAACATTACAAACTTGTTTACATGCTTGAGCATGAAGGCTGGTGTTAGAAATGTAACTTAAAATCATCTCTACAACCATGATGTAGATAAGAAAATAAAATAGTCTATATAATGTAAGCATCTAATATTTCTAATCTATTGATTTACAAAATATTCATCTGTCAAATTACAAAACTCCATTAAGAAAATCATATAATGGTGAGCACTTGATGGCTAAAAATATAGTAGCGACAGTCATGCACAGACACAAGAATGCAAATCTTTGAAGTTAGTGATTTGTACCAGTACTAAACAAAAGGAAAAGCTTCCATGACTAAATGTAGAATGTCTGGGTATTGCCCAACATCTGGAGAAGAAAAAAATATATGAACACTTATAGGAGTAGAAACTAGTATTTTACGTTACCAATGGTTTGAATCAGGTTTTGCTATGAACCCCTTAAAATTTTAAATTACATTTCAAAGCCCTATAGATAATGACACAATGTGTCATGTATTTTAAAATTCATCTCTTATCTAATGTTCTAAGATATCTATATCCTGCACTGTTATATGCAGGTATATTATGGATATACAAATTATTAGTTTATCTAAGAGCTTGTGTTAAATAGAAAAACTTTCATTTCAACATTTGAGTTTAGGAAAGCATTTGGTTCCATTCCATATCTTTCTGCAAGAAATCAAGGTCCTCATCCTCAAAAGGGGAAAAAACTGCTATAAATACATAGACATCCTTTTAAATAATTGTCAGGGAAAAAAAGTTGAAAGTGCATAAATAGAGAAAACATATACCTCAAGGTACAGACGGGCAATTTGGACACATTTAGACAGTCTGAATGTATCATCAATCACTCTGATAAGGTAGTAGAGTAACACCCAGTTAAAATTTTAAACTATTTTTGGAAAAAATGCCTTACAGTAAATTATTAAAAAAAGAAAGAAGAAGCCTATTACCGTACCTCATTCCAGAATCTAGATCAATGCCACTGAGCATCTGTGCTGCTTTTGACCATTGTTGTTCAGACTCATATAACTCAGCAAGCTTCTCTCTAATTATCAGCACCTATTACCAATGCAGATGGGATTACTTACTAGAGAGGATGACGCCAATAACAATAAATAAGTGCAAAACCATGCAGTAAAAGGGATCATGTACAACAGGAATCAGTGGATGGAGAGAGAGAGAGAGAAGGAAGAAAAAGACAAGGATAGTAAATTAACTTGGAGAATGAATGTCAAATTACAGCAAATGGCTAATAAAAGAAAAAAAAAAGGAGGACAAATATTACAGCTTATGAATTGGAAATTCGTTACAACAAAAGAATGATAAAAATGACAACAGAAGTGCAAGGTCAGGCTGAAAGAATATTTAGGGTGTACTTGGATTGCGCAACTCTTTTGAGAATAATTTGTTTAAATTGAAAAAGAAATTGAATTATAAAAAAATACATGTGGCGTCAAGGAGAGAAAATATGGTAATTTGTAAATAGATGACAGTTCTTGAGAAGCGAAAATTATTTAGACTTTTTTTTTTTTTAATTAAGTTGAAGTTTTCAATTGGCTTGGATGCTATCAATTCCACCCCTAATGAACCTTAATATTTGCAAAGATTTATCTTTTTTGGGGTACATATTTGTAAACTTTAATCCAACCATGTAAAGAAAGCCAGCAACCAGAACAGCACAACTCTAGATCAGGAGCAAGGAAAATATAGCAGTGCATCAGGGATAATATCAAGAGAACAAAATATCCTAGGCAAATAGCTGAACTCAGATTTCAGCCCTTAAACAAAAAGCCCTAAGGGGGTGTCCCATGCACAAGGACAGAACAATCTCAGCCTTGTTTGCAAGTCACTTCTGTTTTCAGATGACAGTGTTGGCAAAAACTCTACTTGATTTCCCTATGTTGTTTTCTTTGGAGCAATTAATTGGTTGGATGTTTAAAACAAAATTGGAGCCATAAACCTAAATAAAAACAACAATTAAATGGTAGATATGAAGAACTTTAATTGCTAATTTTGAAGAAAGATGTAATAGAATGAAATCATGATTTTACTTTCTTTGGTTGCAAATTATAGTGTCCAAATACCAACCACCGCTAATTCAACACAGTGTATCCACTAATCTGTCCTAGTCCAAAAGAAGGGTGGCAACAACTACATTAAGCCATATTCTCAATCACTAAATTAGTGAAAGGAAAAATCCTTTTCCTTCTATCTACCAATTTTTCCCTAACTCCTAAATAATTTCGAATATTTTCCACAGAATTTCTTTCGTCAATAATTATCACTGAATTCCCGAATGTGAAACACTGTTTCAGTTGCTTATGCCTGATTTCCTTGCAATAACATGCAGAGTTTTTTCATAAGCAGTTTCATGAGGGACAAAAGTATTGAAATAAATAGGAGATAAAATCCATAAGAGTTAAAAGCCTGAAATAAGCTAATTCTAATTCTCCATTATAAAGCATAATTATCATGTTCAGCATTCAACAATGAGCTATCTAGAAAACCAAAAACAGAAGTCGACAATCAGACTTCTGAGAAAAAAAATGAATCAAACCTGTTCTTCGAACGACACAACTCGAGGCTGAATCTGATTGAGTGTATAATGCGCAATCTCCTTTTGAGCCTCCGGCTCCAATTTCCCCAGCTCTTGCGCAAACGTTTGCAAAAGCTGCCTTGACACCACCAGCGGTACTTCATCGGATAACACTGCATAAAGCATTACAGTAAAATCAGACCCTAGGATGCTTACATAGATATGAAAAACGATAACGATAACGACAACGACAACGAGAGAAGGTAACTGTGATCGATGAATTTTTTGGCCTGTACGATATCGTTGGAGGCGAGAACTGTGGTGAGAATGTGCTTGTACTGTTCAATTTTTTGCCTCTGATCGCTGATAGCAGAGGCACTCGCGAATGCACTCTCCATTGTTCCTCGCGAATGTGTCGGTTTCTCCATTGTCCCTCGTGAATGTGCTAGTTTAGGGTTTTTGCTTCTCGCCAATAATAGAAATACGATTCTGAGACTACTACTGTGAAGACGACAACCAGAGAGTTTAAACTGAGCCGCTGGCAGCTCTTTTATCGGCTTTATAAGGCACGGTTAAGAGGTGACGGGGTTCGCACCTCGTAGCTACTCCGGTACTTGAGGGTCTGGTATTTTCAGTATCGTCCCCCTAATGTTGTGAAATTTCAGGTAGGGACATTGGAAAATGATACCCAACCCCTATCGTTTATTGTAAGTTAAAAATGAGAATTAACATAAATCAAATATCAAAGTAAATAAGCATTCTTTATTAATTGAAAAGATATAAATTTCATATCCTCTTTCCACAATGTGTGTGTATATATATATGTGTATGTGAAATTTCAGTTAAGGATATTGGAAAATGATTCCCAACCCCCTATCGTTTATTGTAAGTTAAAAATGAGAATTAACATAAATCAAATATCAAAGTAAATAAGCATTCCTTATTAATTGAAAAGTTATAAATTTCATATCCTCTTTCCACAATGTGTGTGTATATATATATGTGTATGTGAAATTTCAGTTAGGGATATTGGAAAATGATGCCCAACCCCCTATCGTTTATTGTAAGTTAAAAATGTGAATTCACATAAATCTAATATCAAAGTAAATAAGCATTCCTTATTAATTGAAAAGTTACAAATTTCATATCCTCTTTCCACAATGTGTGTGTATATGTATATATATGTTAATATTTATTATAGGTGTTCAAAATCTTTTTATTTAGTCTGTATATATGATTTTTTACATGCAAAATAAACTTGATATGATTTTTTTTTTTTTGGGGTAAAAAATGTGACACATGACTAACATTCAAGATCTTAACACTGTGTTTAGTTCACAAAAAATGAGTGAAAAGATAACTTTTACTTTCATCAAGGATAGTAAATATGATTTACTTTCATTTTATTTAATTGAAATGGAAAGTAAGTAAATGATAGATATTATTTTAATTTATCTCTCATTCTGTTCAAATTTAGATTGACTATTTTACTGACATTGATGGAGGATAGCTTTTCTTGTATTTTTCTATATCTTTCTTTCTTAACCAAACAAAATAAATCACTCATTTACATCCAAATTTGCATCCCTTTAAATTTTCCTCTATTTTTCACCCAATCAAATATATTATAGATCTATTTTGTAAAACATCTATAAGATACAATTTGAATGATTGTAAGTAATATCAATAGTGTCTCAAACTATTTAACAAGTGAATACCTTAGCAATAGAGTTAACATATGATATAAATTATACATTATAATTCTATTGCAGTTAATATAAATATATTAAGTGAAAAATATTATTAATTAAGAGTATAATATAAGTTTAATCTATTCACAATATCAAATAAATTAAAAATAAATTCTTTTAAATGGATTGATTAAGTAAATGAACTACTAGCACAGATGATGTGGCTAGAGGAGGGGGCAAAGCTACATAATCTTCTATACTTTCAAATAACTTTAAACCATATTTTTACAAGTCATATCCTAACAAGGGACGCCTATGAAGAAACTACTACTCGTTTTATTTATAACGTTACTATTTAATTGATGAAACTTAAAAAAAAAGGTTCAAAATATAAAAGCACATCAAATGACATCTTGACGATTGTAATACTTAAAATTTGTTGCTGTTATTATTAATAATTATAAGCAAAAAATTCAAAATATAAGTGGTCTTCCATTTATAGGGAGAGAAATGCTTGCACAAATGTCATGGCTAGAGGAGGAGGCAAAAGCATATCTTCTTTTATATTTTTATATAATTATAAACTATATTTTGTAAGCCATCTTTTATAATAAAAGATGTTTAGAAAATAATTATTTATCACTTTACTTACATTGTTACTTAATCAATAATATTTTTTTAACCAAAAGATAAAGGCACATCAAAATAGCATCTCTTTCAAATTCCTTTTATGATACCTAGCCTTCTAATTTAATAAAAAAAATTATTTTGACAAATACAATACTAAAATATAATTAATTTTCTAATATGTTTGAGCTCACACATGCAATATATATATATATATATATATATATATATATATATATATATATATATAAAAGAATGTTATACAAATGCATTTCAAGTAATTGTAATAAAACTTGACCTTTTGACCTTTTGACTTTTTCGGCAATATGAATATACTCATTCCGTCCCCTTTTTATCTTTTCATTTTAACTAACATTTTTGTCACAATTTATCTGTCCTATTAGCAAACCAAGTGATATTAATTGTTATTCTTACACAAATATTCCCTCCATTTCAAAATATTCATTCATAAAACTTTTTTGTTTTATTTCAAAATACTTATTCATATACATATTTCTAAAACTAATGATTAGCTTTTTTTCATTTTACCTTCATTTATTATAAGTTAACGACTCAACTTTCCAACTCTTATTTCTTTTTACTTCTTAAGGATTTTCACCAACCAATAGCTATCATATTTTTAATATGGGTATAATAGGAACTTTAGCTAAATTGTAGTATTGTTTTTAATATCCTTAATATGTATGCAAAAGGTTTCATGAATAAATATTTTGAAATGGAGGAGTACCTCTCTTTAATACAATAAATATTGTGCACTTGTAGTGAAAAGTAGAAGTAAATTAAATATACTTATCACACATAAAATTTTAGAATTTGATTAATCCTTAATAAAGAGACAGATTATTTGAGGGTAAAATAATAAATGTTAATTAATTAACCAAAAAATCTTTTTTTTAAAACTTATGAATCAGTTAAAATAGACCGATAAAAAGGAACGAATAGAGTATTTAAATTATTTTCGTTTTGTAAGACCATAATAAAAATAAAAATTTTGTTTTTCTTCTAAATGAATACAATATTGAGATCTTTATAGTATAGATTGGTGGCATTTGAAAAAAAAATCTCTTTTTGTTGAGAGGTAAAGATTGTAGTATATATTGAACTATCTTTCTTACAAGCTCGAGCAATCTGATTCAAAGGAATCTATCTATATATATTTATATATATATACACACGTGTGTGTTTTAAAAATATGTGTTAAAAATATTTTTACTTTAATATAAAACGTGTGAAAATAACAAAGAGCGAACATCCTTCGTCAGACCCGCAAGCTACTACGCTTTTGTCTTTAAGTAATTTTTACAAAATTTATTGAAGAGAGAGAAAAAAAAAAGGAAGAAAGTTGAATAAGGAGAAAAAAAATCTACATATTATTTCTTTCGTTTTAAAAATAATATCAATTTAGTAAATGATACATAAATTAAAAAATTATTAAAATTCATATAATTATAACAAATTTTTTTTATATTCTTGAATAAAAACAAAATTTTATTAATTAAATTAAAAATATATTTAATAAATTAAGTATTTATTAAATAGTTAAAAATAAAAAATAAAAAATATAAATAATAAATATATATTTTAATTTATAAAATTAATAAACAATATTTTAATGTAATAAAAATAAAAATTTTTAACGTCAAGACGGAGGGAGTACAAAACTGAGCCCGTGACCCACTTAAAAGTCTATTTGGCCCGAGTTGGCAGTTCAAATTTTGCAGATACTATAGCCCATCGCTTCTCTTTTCAATTTGTACGTTTCCGGTCTTGTCGCTTTTTGCCAATCGAGCTGATTCCGGCGAACCACCGCTCTCAGGTTAGCTCTTCCATCTCCACTCCGGCGGCGCTGTCTTCTATCTCTCGTTAGTTGCTCTCTGTCTTTCTCCAAGTGTTTTGACGATTTCTATAATATTTTTGTTTGGGTCGAGATATGATTTGGAGCTTATATTGATACTTCCACTGTGACACACCTTCAGCAAGATTATGTTGTTTTCCCAGACTTATTTTGTTGTTATTGTGCTCTTTTTTTTTTTTTTTGGTTTTTCATGTTGTGCATTAATATTTAGTGTTGGAAGTGGAAGATATACACTGTAGAATGAATATGGATTCCGGGAAACGATTGACGCTGATACACGTCTGATCTCCCATTAAAAGGAGGGCGAAATTTGCCTAAGGAATGATTTTTTTTTGGGGGGCTTTATCACTACTAACTCTATGTGCAATAATTGTATGATCTTGCTATTTTCAGGTCTTAGGGCTATGAACTGGATTCAGCGCAAGATTTATCTTTATAATGTTACTTTTGGGCTCTATATGTTGGATTGGTGGGAGCGTTATCTCTTCAGTATCCTTTCCTTTGACATTCACTTTGAAGAATCTAAGTTGTTTAGTGCTCTCTTGTATGCTTGTTTATATTGTTCTTAACTGTATCTGTAAGAGTACATGAATAAGAATTTAGGCTTCTTATTCCCAGGTCAAGCTTTTAAATGATGTAGTAAAAATTTCTCATCTTGTTTTAAGCTTGTGATTTATGGTGATCCTGAATTCTCCTTAATACTTGAAGATACCTTGATTGTTGTGTTGATGTGGTTTATTTTATACAACAGCTCAAAATATGTTACTGACTTCTGCAAAAGGTATGTTTGCTTTTCATATTCCTGGACTTCTTCCCATCTTTCCTCAGTAGATGTATTATGCTGTATTTTGGGTTTTACAACTTCGCTTGATATTGTTACCAGGAAGAATTGAATGTTAAATTTCTGTATGACAAACAAATTACATGATGCTGTGTGACAAACAAATTACATGATGCTTGGATCACATTGCTGTATCTGTAATGTGGACTATATTAGCCATTGAAATCAAATGGATTGGTTAATATTGAGAACTATTACCCCTTTTTTGGATCTTTAGACAAGTATTTTTGACTATTGGGAACCATCTGTGCATCATTTCAAGTTGTTTAATGGATGCTACATTGAATTGATTTAAAAGGTTGTCGAACATATTATCTCTATTAGCTGATTATGAGCTGCCTATCATAGCTTTCTGCAAAATCATAAAGCGGGGTTCTCTGAAAGATATTATGGCTACCTCTTAAATGTAATTCTGGAAGGCAATATATCTGAAATTCACTTTTGAACTGTGTCAATGAGATGTGTTGAGGATGTGCACTTTGTTGAAGATTTCAGATATTTTGAGTATACAGCTTTCTCTTTTTCTTTACATTCAAGATCTGTTTTTTGTCCTTCTGATCTTGTATAAGTATGTCCTTGTTTTAGATGTCTGTTCTTTGGTCTTTGTTGCACACCAACATTAGAGGGTTGTGGCATTACATAAAGTATTTTTGTTAAAGCATTGTGCATCACTGTCAATGTGGCATTTCAATTGCTATATTTAAAGGCAATCCATGTAGGTATTACTACAAGTAAAAATTTGATCTTTCGGAGTAACAAATTCTTTTGTCCAGCACATAGGCTGCGTAAGAGTTGAAGCTACACAAGATATTTGAGACTAAAAGGAACTTGGCAGGTGTTATCTTTGTCTCCTGTGCATTAGTTTTTCAAACATGGCAAACATGCCTTTATGGCATTACTGTTGAATTTGATTGGAAAATAGATATACATTTTTTTGTGAATTTCCTTCAGTGTGTTATTACACATACCACATATTAGCCTTTGCCTGGTCAAGTAGAAACGTTCATTTTAACTGGTGAGATTGTTATCCATGGTTGAGTATGGTATGAGCTATAATAGTGGAAGTCTGCTTCCTGTCCTATGTTAGCTTAGCTTTCCATTTGGTTGTTGAAATTAAATGCCAGCTTCATTGTTTTCTGATTCTTTATGTTTCTTTACTTTCTGATTCCTGATCTTGTTGTATCATTTCAGGCATCTTTGATTTGTCTGGTTTATCATTGCAACATGTCCATGTGTTTGAGGATGATAAGTCAGGAATCCTATTCCAATGTTCCAAACAGGGATAGCATACAGGCATTCGGCTGCTTTTACTTTCGTGCAATTTCTTTGTATTATTTGACCTTCCTCTTTAAGTATCCAAAATCCTCCCATCTATCGTATTATGTTCGAATAGATTGAGCTATCATTCAAGCTGTAAATTGATTGAGCTTTCTATGTTGTGCTCTGTCCATAGAAGCCATTTGCAGATGATGGGGAGCAGATGGTGTATGGCAGGGGAAGTAACACCAAACTTTGTACGGTGGACTATCAATTCACCTCTCTTCTCTTAAAAGAATATGTACAAAATGAAAGTAATACGAATAAAATAAATAGAATACTGAAACATATTTGGAACCAATGTAGTTGTGGCTAATAGCTTAACATTAAAATCCCGTTTCCTCCTTCCCAAATGCACTATAAGTTTGGATCCTTTGATATGGTATATTTTTAGTAGAATATACACCCTCTACAGTCGATAAAAACCCCAAAAGAAATCCCAGCCCCACGCCACCCCCACCCTCCCCGCCCCCCCCCCCCCCCAAAAAAAAAAAAACAGTGATTGATTCTTTGGGTAACTCTTATGTATAATTTTCCCTGTCAGATTCTATTACTTTGAATGGTGATTGCAACTTAAAGAAATAAAGTAATTAAGAAATTTAAAAAAATTGAAAGAAAAGATTTTACTCTATTTTTATACAAAATAAATAAATTATTTATAGAACTGTAATTGTAGTAAATATTTTTTCCGTTAAAAAAATTGATACTTTTCTAGCATATGATTCGGACCAGCGGTTTCGGCAGTGGCCCTGTCTAACTGCCACGTGACGTGATTAATGAATTATTTAACGGACATGTAAAATCCGAGGAGTCTCCCTATTTGTTGTCAGCGGCACCCTTAGCTGCCACTCCATAATTACTACTCACCCACCCACCCATGCGGCTACATCCCTGAACCGCCGGTCAAGTAGCAAAACGTGGCGTGCAAATATCACACTTCCCCTTTGCTACATAAAACTAATCAATCAAAACTCCCACTTCTGGAAAGACCATTTCTCTGCATTTCTACCGCGATCATTACTCCAAAATTCCAAATTAGCTCTAGAGCACGCCGGAAAGCGTAATTAGACGATTTCCGTTTTTTTCCAAGAGAATAAAAACCTCCGACTTGTTAAACAACAGCAATGGAGAACTCTGGTTATTATCAATTCTCTTTTATTCTCTTTTTCAATAAATTATTGCGGTGCCTTGTTATTTCGCGAAAATTCTCTTTTGTGATGTTATATTTCATTTTGTGAAGTAAAGGTTTTTTTTTTCTCCTCTCTTGGTTGGGTCTAGGATAGGACTTTGATTTCCTGTCTCATTTCCTAGAATATATGGCACCTTTTATGAGGGGATTGGAGTGTTGTTTTGTTAAGTGGAATATTTTCTTCATTGAATTTGGATGTTTGCGGTGTATTATGGGGTTTCATTTGATTTTAATGTAGTTTATGGGAGAATTCATAGCAGATACTATGTTTTGTTTTCTGATTCTGTCATAGTAATATGAATCTAGAGAAGGATTGAGAATCTTGAATGCATATCTGCTTGAAACCTGGGGAATGATCTGTCCAGGTAATATGAATTGAGTTATCCCGTTGGCTGTTGCTGGGGTGCTAAAGTAATTGAGAGTTTTTTTTCTCACTTGGTAGTAGATGGTCTTGACAATGGGAGAGTAGACTAACAATTACAGATTTTCCTGCTACATCATACAGTGAAGGGATGAGAATTGAGTCTTTAGTTAGTGAGGAGCAGTTTTACTAACTCAGCTCCCACTTTACTTGATTAACAATTCTGATTCATGAAACTCAGAATACCTTCTGTTGGTTTTATAAGATGGCTGTATAAACTCATGAACTTCATTTTCTTTCTTTTGACTTTTTTTTTTTTTAATTTTTAAACTCGTGGCTTTTCATTTTCTTCCACTTATTAACTTTTGTACCCAATACTCTCAAGTAGATGATTGTACCTGCTTTCTGTCCTCTTGGTAATTTTTCTTTGCAGAGAATCATCAGGAAATGATGGTGCCACCTGTTGAAGGTGTTGCCGGGGGAGGGACAGCATATGGATGGGTTGACAGTGGTGTGCTCGATACTAATAGATTAAAGGGTGCTATTGACCCTACAAAAGTTCCTTTGTCAGATTTGGTGCACGTATGGTGCATGCCTAGCACTGCTAATGTTGGACCACAAGATATGCCTAGATCATTGGAACCTGTAAGCTCTCTAGCAACACTTCACTACTGGCTTTTATGTTGTTTGTTACTGTTCTTGTTAGATTTCATTGTTTTGCTTGGGCACAAAAGAATACCCAAAAGCAACTGTTGTGAATTCATCTGGTACTTAAAGAGTCAAAAGATCTTTCATCAATTCATCACTCTGTAGTTACTAGGCTTGGTGAACTGATTGACCATGGAGGTTGTGGTCCCTCTGTTCTTATTTTAATTTATCATTTTTTTAAAATTGTTATTTTATAATCCACAAAGGTGGTAAAGGGACGACTATAGCAACACTCCTTGGGCAAGACTATAGGATCTTCCCCATTTTGGCATGACTGGTTTAGGCCCTCTGTTACTACAGAGGTTCAGTTTCCCCCACTTTCCTGTCATCCCTTTCCCGGCAGCCTCTATTTGTTCTCCACTATAATGCTGGTCTTGAATTGTGTAGGCCATGCAATCACCATCAGATTTGCTTCAGGACTTCCTGATGTAGTATAGGTTCACTTTTCTTTTTTATTTTTAAAAACAACCCCCCCCAACCCTCCCCCAACACAACACTTCTTCAGAGGAATATGCAATTTAAAATCGTTAGTATTTTTTTGTTGCAAAATTGACTTTGCACTTGATATTTGGTTTATCTTGAAGATATCTCTTTTAGCTGCAAGAAATGAGAGAGAGAGTACTCAAATTGCTTTACGACCTAAAGTTTCTTGGAGTGGATCCAGTATTGCAGGAACTGTACAAGTCCAGTGTACTGATCTATGCTCCAACTCTGGGGATAGGTTAGTTTCTCAGCCCTGCTACTTTTGATGCAAATAGAGGTGAAATTTAGAGCTGTCAATGTTCTTTGCAGACTGATAGTTGGCAAGTCTTTATCAATACGGCGAGTAGTCCCTGTTTTGGGTGTACCTGATGCTCTTGTACCCCTTGATATGCCAACCTGTCAACTAGATTTGTTTGCGGGGTACTCTCCTCTCTCTCGCTGGCTGAATGGACAGACTGCCTTCATCCAATCACATTCAAATGATATTCTAGAGACATAAACATAATCTTTTATTTTGCAGTGAAACAACTGTCATTTGGCTTTCTGTGGACGTTCCAACTGCTCAGCCCCCTGGTCAATACGAAGGAGAGCTCATAATTACTGCTAGTAGAGCTGAAGCAGAGTGATTGTCTATCCTATTTACTTCAGTTAAATAGTAGTTTTGTTATGTCAGATTCATAGCTTGACTTTTCTGTTCTTTGGAATGTAAAAGTCTCTGCACTGAATATGAATTGTTTCACAAAGTTGCTTAAGTTTTTGACTGTATGTTGGTCTACATTTATTCATTCTGACTTATTACAGATCTGCAGCAGCTTGCTTGGGGAAAGCTGAGAAGCATGAGATATACAGAGAACTTAGAAACTGTCTTGAAGTTGTGGAGCTCGTGGATGGAAAACCAGTTGATGAATTGGTTCGTATTTTTTGGCAGTCTCGCCGTTTTTTTACTTTTGGATTTGTACTCATATGTGCTTCTCTTTTTCTAGGTAGAAAGAGTGAAATCGGTAACCTCGTCTTTGAGAAGAGTTCTTCTGTCCCCATCATTCTCTGATTGCTTTTCAGATAATGGCCTGCTGGACATGATGGATGAAGATGCTATCTCAAACCTTTCAATACGGCTGAAGATCAGTTTGACAGTTTGGGATTTTGTTCTTCCTGAAACTCCTTCTGTTCCTGCTGTTATTGGTGTATCCTTCATGTGGTGTTTCTCATTAAAAGATGAACTGAGTAGAATTATCCATCCATCTCTCGCTTGGCAAGATTCTTTTCTTTACCAAGATAATGGGGACTTATGTTAAGTGGATTTGTGAGGATTTTAATGCGTGCTGAGTAACTTGATGTGTATAATGACAGAATATGTTTAGTTGCATGATATGTTTCCTTGATTTAAACTCGTTCTTTGCAAAGTATGACAGCAGAATTTTAGTATGCATGAAATATGTACCAGATGATCTCTTCTGTTGCTTTACCTGATAAGATGTTGCTTTTCTTTTATAGTCTAAGATAGCATAGAGCTGCGCCGAACCATTTGCTTTAGATGCACACAACTGGTGTGCCAAGATACAGGGATCAAGTGGGTTTTTACTCCTACATCTCTTCTATGTTTCCTTCTGTAACATAACATGAATGTATTAGTTTTTTTTCCCTTGTTTTCTTTCTTACAGTTGTTAATTCAATTTAAGGATGTTATGGCAATGAAGCAAAAGGCTTTGAACATTAACATTAGGTTGCTTTAGGAAACATTGTATTGTATTCTTATTTCTTGTAACTTGGAAGGCAACTTCTGATAATTCTTCTGAGATATATTTTTCTCACATTGCTCTTAAATCGCTAGCTGTTTAACCCTGATGGTAGAATGCTATGAAAGATATGTATGGGTTTCCTTAGCCATATCTAGGTCTCTGATACAGTGATTGAGGATCGTTTTGGTGTTGAACATGGAAGCAGTGAGTGGTATGAAGCTTTGGATCTGCATTTTAAGTGGTTACTTCAATATAAAGTCAGTCCCTACTTCTGCAGATGGGGTGATAGCATGCGAGTTTTGACATACACCTGCCCTTGGCCAGGTACCGGAAATGAATGAAGTTTTTAATTCATCTGAATAAAAGCTCTTTGTGCATTTCCACTTTTAGATAATTAGACACATGACTGCCAAGGAAAATTGGGAAAAAGTTGGAAACCAGGTTTTACTTAAGAACTTCTGCCCCTTGGCTAATTTCTCTCTCTCTCTCTCGTGGTGTCTAATTTGATTGTGATGTTTTTCTCCACTCTCTCTTTGTTTCTATAGCTGATCATCCAAAGTCAGATGAATATTTTTCTGATCCTCGGCTTGCTGCATATGCTGTACCAAATGGTCCAGTAGTTTCTTGGTATGTGTCCCTATCTTTATGGTGTTTTGGCATGTTTTGCTTGGCTAATGCTGTACTAATGATGTTTTCTTGACCTTTTGATCTCATTAGTGTTGATCCAAGGAAAGGTTTCTTACAAAGAGAAGTTGAGATATTAAGATCAAAAAACCATTGGAGAAAGGCCTACTTTTACCTGTGGGATGAGGTAAGATTAGGCTATTGGGAATTGTCAGCATCTGTGATTTCCTATGTTTTGTAGCAATCAAGGCTTGAGACTTTTATATCTTTAAGCCACACCCCATCTTCTACTTTATCAAGTAATACTGGTGTAAATGCATTTGAATATTCTCCTTTTTTGCACATCCTGTCCTCTCAAATAAGTTGATTGTAAGAATTGTCCCTCAAGATGTCACTGATTTTTCATTTTTATGTTATTCATTCTTTATTGCTGTACTGATTTGCTGTTTCATCAACTGCTATTATCGTTTGTTACTGGCAGTTATGAATGGCCCTGATCCTATAGTGATAGATGCATTGTTGTGTGGCTATGGAGTAATGATAGGTAGTTTTAGCAAGAATAGAATAGGAGTTTTTCGCATCTAAAGTTTTTGCTTAAGGAGCTCCGGTACGAATAGTTGCAAGTATACTTCATATTACTTTATGTTTAAGATGAGAATAAAAGAATAACAACTAAATGGAGGAGCCTGATCTAGATGCAGTAAATGAGGCTTCAGAAATGAATAGAAATCTGGCACAGGTTTAGTTGGTTAAGTGTTGATTTCCTGAAAACTTATTGTGAAATCTGGTTATAACCACCTTCCAAACTTGTGCCGTGCTATTTGTTTCTCATTTGGTCATTTGAAAATTTGGCTGATTTAGATTCAATAGTTTCCAATTCTTTTTCTTCGAAACTGCATCTTGCTTTTGACCCTTAATGATAGAAGTAAAAACAAATGTGATAGTTTTTTGTGGCAGGGATTGATCGAACCATTCTTTGCTTGAAGTTGTGTATTAAAAAAACAGCACAAAAAGTTCCATTCATAGGAGGGGGTGGGGGGAGAGTGTGCTGGGATATTTAGTAAATATAATTTGGAATCTACTCTTTTGTGAACTGAATTAACTAGATTGAATAAGCTGTTTAGGCTGCAGAGATAGCTTCTCTTCTTGCTTCTTGTTGCTGGTTGATCAAACGTTCTGATATAACAGAACTACATTTGTAATTGTTTTCAGTTTCCGGAATCATATAATATCTGGCCATTTGGTTTATATTTTGTGGCGGAAAGGAAAAATGGTTGGAGGTGGGGTTTTGCTGTTCGTACATATTTTGCATATGTGACTGTTTTTTGTTGAATTCTTGCAGCCACTGAATGTAGATCAT
The DNA here is from genome assembly GCA_026120185.1 of Voacanga thouarsii. NCBI lineage: Eukaryota > Viridiplantae > Streptophyta > Magnoliopsida > Gentianales > Apocynaceae > Voacanga > Voacanga thouarsii. The sequence continues at coordinate 1,418,904 of JANUWF010001636.1, read as the reverse complement.
TATGATGCGATTCGCAACATGGCCAGAGAGATTCATGCATATGCACCCGATGCCCGTATTCTGACTACATATTATTGTGGTACAGATTGGCTATGCCTGCTTTTTAATGGAGTACAAATGCTCTCTTATTTGTTCTCCAAATATGTTGCTGTCTTCTTTTTCTTGTTCTCCTAAAGCTGGAATCTAATAGAACATTACTATTGCTAATCTATTGTTCTTTTTAATTTTTAATTTTATTTTTGTATTTTTGTATTTTTTATACACATTGTCAGGAAAGCAAATACAGCATTAGTTAATTTCTTGAATTTGGTTGTGATGAATGAATCAAATATCCTTTTCCACTTGAACAAATAGTTCATTTACTTCGTTGGAGGTGTTATATTTGGTTGTTTGATGTCTATAGATGCCTCTTGTACTCTTTGCAGGTCCAAGTGATGCCCCCCTTGCTTCTAATAATTTTGAGGCTTTTCTGAAAGTCCCAGAGTTCCTACGCCCGCATACGCAAATATACTGCACTAGGTATGAAGATCAACTACCTTTGTCCTTGTTCTGGAGTTATACTTGGTTGACAACTTTGAATTGTTGCATCAGTTGTTTGAGACACGTAAAAGCAACTTTAAAGATACTTCAGTTGATTTTCTTTACATTCACCGAGCATTAGAATGATCATGCTAATTAGTTCCCAGAAGAATGATAGTTGGATTAATTAAGTACTTGTAATTTTCTTCCTTCTATGGGGTTTGTGGCATAATTCATTTTTATTATTGGGTTAAATTCATTTGCCAGTTGATTGACAATCCAATTCTCTGTAGTTGTACCTTAGGATTTTGTTTAAAATGGTGAACTCGTGAAAAATCCTAAATGGTTTTGAACCTTTGGCTCCATGTTAAAGTGTTGTATCCGGGGTAATGATTTTGTTTCTATATGCAGTGAATGGGTGATTGGTAATCGAGAGGATTTGGCAAAGGATATCATTTCTGAAATACAACCTGAAAGTGGTGAGGTAATGTTTACTTTGGTACTTGTGATTTTCCGAGGAAAGTATATGTACGTTATTATTATGTTCAGCTTTGAGCTATCATTCATTCTAGAAATATTGGGATTTGATAGATGAAGTTCAAATTCCATCACATTCCACTTAATTACTGCGTGGCTTCCAATTTCATCTTTCAGTTTCCAGACTGCTGCTTGTATTTGTGCTTTCTTATGCTTTTGTGGGTTGTATTAGTGTAATCTCTTTTATAGTTCAGGATTGAGGCTTTCTGTAGATATCATTGGTGCTATTTCACCTGGACAACATTTAATTCAGAAAATAGGATGTTTTCACTGAATTCATGAAGCTCTTTTCAGAAAATATTGGCAACATCTTGGGCCCTTGCTCTCAAAAGAGAAGATAGGATGTTAGCTTAATGTGTCCTCATATGTTATATACAAATACATAATAACTTGAATCCTCTCAATCCTAAATGCTTTTACCATCAAAGGGCCCTAGATGGTTAATCATAAGCAGAATTTTAACTTGTGTTTTTGCAGTATTTTGACTTTTCTGAATAGTTTGGAGAAGCTAATTGATGTTCAACTTATGTACTCAAGCATTGAAAAACTAAAAAGTAGTTTTGAGGCTCATTAACATTTTATGTGCAATAAATGCTTTGTTTGAAGAAGGCTTTTTCCTGGCTGCTCCTTCCTGTTAGTTATTTATTGTTGCTTGGAAGAATGAGGTTAAAGAACTGGACTTTGATGCTCATTAGTATCATACCTTTAACAGGAATGGTGGACATATGTCTGCATGGGTCCATCTGATCCTCATCCTAACTGGCACCTGGGTATGCGAGGTACACAACATCGTGCTGTGATGTGGCGTGTATGGAAAGAAGGGGGAACAGGTTTTCTGTATTGGGGTGCCAACTGCTATGAGAAGGCAACAGTTCCCGGTGCTGAGGTTATGCCTTATTTCATATTTTATTGAACTTTACTCCAGCTTGTGCTTAAAACAGTATTTATGATTTTAACATATCTTTGTCCAGATAAGATTCAGGCGTGGCCTCCCTCCTGGTGATGGAGTCTTGTTCTATCCTGGTCAGGTGTTCTCATCTTCACAGCAACCTGTAGCTTCGCTAAGACTGGAGAGGCTTTTGAGTGGCTTGCAGGTATTCTATGATAATGAAGTCTACTCTGTGTCTGGGTGTTTATGTTTAATGGCTGTAGCTCTTTTGTAGTCTTTTATGAGAAAGAATTCTTTGCCCTTATGTTTTTTCCTTTTTAACCTTTTCCGATGCTTATTTTATCCCGTCCTTACTTTATAGTGGATTATAGTGCTTTCCGTTTATTTCTTTGTGCTTCAATGTGCTTTTCAACAGAGATGAGAGATTTCTTTTGGAGTTTCGTGCACGTGTGTTTTTTTTTTTTTGTTGGGGGGGGGGGAGGTGTCACTGAGATTTGGGGTATTTATTGGTAATTTTATCTATATAATTTCAGAAATATTGAAGAGAAATTGAGAAATAGAGATTTCATGGTCTTTTGGGTGATCAGTTCCCAAAATGTGATGGCTATCTTAATTCTCACCCTTCTATATCCCTGCATCCTTCTTTTTCCTTTCTTTTGCGGTTCTCTTTTTTCCCCTTTGGTATGCATGTGAGTTCAGTGGTAGCAGAAATATAGTCCAGAGTGTAACTTTGGATGGTAGAGATATACTAATAGTTGATTACTTCCGATATCTAGGATCTATTATTCAGAAAGACGGCGAGCTCGATGGCGACATTACACACCGACTTAAGGCGAGTTGGTTGAAATGGAGGAGTGCGACTGGTATTCTAAGTAATCGTAATATACCATTGAATCTAAAGGGAAAGTTCTACAGAATAGCCTTAAGACCTGCTTTGTTATATGGCACGGAATGTTGGGCAATTAAAAGGTGTCATATTAAAAAAATGAAAGTAGTTGAGATGCGTCTGTTACGGTGGATGTGTGAATAGTCAGAAATGAGACCACTAAGGAAAAGGTGGGAGTGACATCTATTGAGGAAAAGATGAGAGAAAGTCGCCTGCGTTGGACGATTGAGGGAAGGAGGCAGGATTGGTTAGACAGAGGTAGAGACAGACCTAAAACGACATGGATAGAGGTGATTAGGAGAGATATGTCTTTGTTAGATTTGGATGAGATTATGATGGTCGATAGAAGAAAGTGGCGAGAGAGGATCCATGTGGATGACCACACGTTGCCTAACATTGGTTCATGTAGTCGACTCCAAGTTTCTTAGGATTAAGGCTTAGTTTGTTGTTGTTGTTGGTATGCATGTGAGTCATGCACCCCTGGGTGGAGAGACAACAGGGAAATTCAAAGATAACTTCCAATAACAGGTAGTGTTATAATTATCTTCTAAATGCAATGAGACTCCTAGATGTTGGATGCAATGGTTATGATCTGGTCCTTTTGCTTGGTCTCTATACTTCCTCTAGGGAGTGGATAAAACAGATATTGTGTGAGGTTAAATTTGGTATTTTTGGGTTCATGGAAAATTGTCAAATTGTCTCCATTAGCATATAGTTTTGTTGGTGATTCTAGCTCAACTTTTCGTTGTTATCTCAAGTTTCATACAGCAGTTAAACAATCACCTAGTTTTCCAGTTAAATGCCTTTTTTACTTCTCAATTGAGAGGACAATCTGCATTATTTCAAAGTTGAGCGAATTTAATATTTATGGTTAAAAGCTCTTAGCCAGTGTAGAAATCGATTTTCTCATCTACTGCAAAATCACTTGAATTAAGGAGGACTCAAAAGGATCACCTTTTGTTTGGAGGCATTTGCTTCTAATTAATTCCTCACTCTAGATTCATGCTAAATCTGAAAAACCTTGCACTAAATAGACCTCTCCTACTTCCTGGCTCTACCTAAGTGCTTTTCTGGGATGTCATATGAACAAATGTGGTCGGTTGGCTATGCCAATCTTGAGAGGGAGAAAAGATTTTGAAATCCACCTATTACCATATTTATCATTTCACTTCATTAATTTTCCATTTGTATCTCTAATTTCATACTTTGATATGCTTGTATATAAATGTTTCCCCAGGATATTGAGTACCTCAGGCTTTATGCCTCGAGATTTGGCAGAGAGGAAGCACTCAAACTGTTAGAAAGGACTGGCATGTATCTAGGTCCTGAGCGGTACACTCTTGAACATGCTCCAATTGAGGTAATGCGTGCTGAGATTTTTAGGACTTGCCACTTCTAAAAGAAACTTTGGTTGTCACATGGTTCTGTAAATAATGTTTGGCGTTCAAAGAGTTTATCGATATCACATTTCCTGGAACTATTAGTTTAACAGCTTCTGAAAAGTTTGTATTCTATACAAGATGATGTTATAGGTTTTCTATCATTCCATAGTTGAAATTTTGCAGCAAACTCTTGCTTGCGTTCAGAATTTTCCAATTCTGTTTTTCGGATGGGTTGTTTTCTATTTAGTGGTCATTCTGGCTTTTCTCTTGTATACATTACTGCAAACCTTTTAGATGGAGTATTTGAAAGAGTGGATTAACATCGTTGAATTACATTATGATTTTTACTCAAGTTCTATTAGCTTCTTCTGTTCCCTTTGTTACTAATATTAGCAGTATAAAGTTCATAATCCAGAATGTAGTGGTTGGCTTTTGGTGTGGCACTCTGCCTTGTGACTTTAATGCTTAGCATTCGGATCAATTTGTTTGTGCCCTTATATTGCATCCTAAAGATGGAAGAAGAGAAGGGACGGAGAGAAGGTTGAGGATAAAGAATTCTACCATTGGCTTGAGATTGCGAACGAAGAGAAAGCTGTGCCAATTCGTGGATCCCCTCAGTAGAAATAAGTAGAGCCATCGAGCATCAGTTTCATGATGATAATGTCTGGCCCTACAATATTTTATGACACACAACCTATCTCATAATAGCAAATAGGCCATTGCCTATGCCTTTTCTTTTTCATGATAAAGCTTTAGAAAAATATTGTTGGATATTTACAGCCATCAGGATTCATGTTAGACATTTGTGGCCTTATGCGAATCAGAAAAGGTAAAAGAAAAAGTAAACAAGAAGTTAATCAAACGAGTTATGATTGCAACCTGAGCTCTAACTAGTTCCTTTTGTTTGACATTGTGCTCCTTGCCCAGCTTCCCCACCGCCCTTACAGCTGTAATATCTATGGAGTGGACTGATGAGAGACATCGGAGATATTGAGCTTCAATTATTTTCCTTATTTCGTCAAAAGTTGAATAATTCTGTAGGCGTATTTTTTTATTTTACGATTTTAGACCTAGAAGTTTTACTGTACCATAGGTTTTTTAATCTGGCAACGTTCCAATGTCATGCATAAGGCCGAAGTTTATAAAAAGTTACTAAAAACTACTCCGTATTTTTATCTAATTGAATTCATTTTTTTTATTTTTGGAATTTTATGTTGTGATAACTGGACTTGTGTCCTTTTAAAATTAAAAAAAAATGACGTGATATAATTATGAGATGTGATTTGTAAAATTTTATAAGGTGTTTCTTGAAATATATATGAAAAAGGGGATTTAACTGCAAAAATTGAGAAGAATAAGGGGTCTTGCTTTCTGGGTTGGAAAAGGGAACTGCCGTGTGGAGTTGTCCTTATCAGACATAGAAAAATGCACGAAAAGAGCAAAATGTCTTTACCTTTTCAAGTACTTTCACCACCGTCTCATACTCTCTTATCACTCGGAGCAGTGTTGAACATTCATCATTTACTCTCCAGAAAAGGTTGATATGATATGCTAACACATTATAGTCAATGGATCCCGCTAGCACGGATAAGGCCAATAATGCTAAAATGTTATGTAGTCTTTGGTTGTTGAATTTCCACTTTCTAGAGCTTGAGACTAAAAAGTGTCAAACTCCAATTCTTTTCCCAAAGGTCTTGAAACGCTATATTGAAGATGAACATATACTTCCTACTCTTTTTGAAATGTCTTGGATGTGTTTAGTTCATGGTTACAAAAACAGAAAATTTGAACATCAGGCGGGAAAAAAACACACACACACATACACAGACACACACACTCTCTCTCTCTCTCTCTTGACCCGATGTTTCTCTTTTTAATGCTTAAATTTTATTTTGGTTACAAACCACTTCTTAACAAAATTTGTAATTTAGTGACAATATTTTTTTATCGATCTTATCATATTAATTTTTAAATCTTCTATTTTTTAAGAGATTCGTTTAGTTATATCTAATTTGAATTTTCTTCAGTTATTTATTTATTTTTTAGATAATTTTTAATGTTGTTGTTAGGTCTATAGTGTTTATGAGGTAAAATTAAGATTGTAAATTTTAAAGATGGCATTAGAGGCTTGGTGAAAAGGATTATTGTGTATTTATTTATTTTTTATGTATTTTAGCTCAAAGTTATCTTTGAATGTTGTATATTTTTTTATTATGTTTCGTAATTTTTACTATTCATATTTTCTGGAATCTCTCTTTTTCTCAATTGTTTTCTTTTATTGCACGGAAAGAAAAATTTAAAAACTGTAATGGCTTCGGCCATATTTCTGATCGTTGATATAATTTCTTATTTGACCCCAAAAAATAATTAGATAAACTTGTAAATAAATTTTATTTGTAAAATATTACAATAATTTTATCAATCACTCTTAAAATATTATGATATGACCTTCGTACCTACAAAATTTTTATGACATTTGAAATTATATTTAAATATTTTAATAAAACTAATCTAACTATAGATTTATATTTTTTAATTGTTTAAAGGTAAATGTTTACATACTCAAAATAAGCACATATTTCAATATGAATTCACAGTGCCTTCACCTAAAATAATACTCCTCACAACCATCTTCATAAGAATGATAAGTTTATCATACCTTAAAATTATTCTAAATATAATTTTCATTATTATTATTATTCCTTTCAGAATTAATTAATCACAAAAATACGTTCAAACATGAAACACGAAGCTATTTAGATTGAATTTATTATATTTTTACTGCTATTAATTAAACTAAAATTAATTTTTATATAATTATAAAGAAAAAGAAAATGATTGCAAATGGCAAATTCTTAACTAGATGGGACGAGCGGAGGTGGGATTTTCATGATGGATTTTAACACACTTTAGCCAGTGTTGCATGTGCTATAACTTAATACTTTCTTCGTACACAATAGTCAGACATAATCACCCCAACGACTATTAATCATTACCTAATTGGATTTTGGGCCTCTCTATGTCATGAAGATATGACATGATCATTGCATTTTCCCCCCCGGAAAGTAAAAAAGATTTTACCATATGATGTTACCACAGCCACCAACACCGAGGTACCAATAGCATCTAATAATATTTCAATTATTTCAAAATAAATGTTATTTTTTTTAAAAATATTTTAACTTATTTGTTATTTTTATAAAATAAAAATATATCTATTTTTTATTATACACTTTCTAAATATAATATAATCCTTCGATAAGATAATTTAACATTTTTTTTTTCAAAACTCTACAAATATTAGAGTTTATTTAATATGTATAAATTATTCTATTCGTTTCAAAATATATGTTATTTTTGAAAAATTTATATTCTATTCGTTTAAAAATATATGTCATATATTATATTTTATATTTGTTATCTTTTGTATAAAAATACATTTTTATCAGTTCTAAACACTTAAATAAAATGTTTTTATTTTTATTGTTTTAAAAATCATTCTAAACATTTAAAAATATTTTTTTCATTATTTTTTCTAAAATTTTCAATTCAAATATACTCTAATTAATTTTTAAATTTAAAATAATTTTATAATTTTTAAAAATTTTATAAATAATTTTAAAATTTTTGTAAATATTATAGTTTTATTAATACACATAATTTGTATAGTAATAATAATTAGTACTATATTTTTAAAATAAAATATATAATAATACTAACACTTATTATAAAATAATGAGCCAGTTACAAATAGGGAAAATTCTCACTTTGAGGTTGGCCGGGAATTTGACGGTTGAGAAAAGGTCTGCACTTACTTTTCAGTAGTGCAGAGACTATATATGTATATATATAGAGAGAGATATATATATAGAGAGAGAAAGAGGGGTTGAAACAGCTGGTTCCCAATGTTAGGCTCCACCCGGGGACTTCCACCCCAGCCCCCATCACCAGAGTCAGAATGAATCACGAAAGCCCACTTCCGAACTCGGTAGCCGACAAAAGAGTCCGCAAATTTTTCTTTGGCCTTGTTGTTTTCTTCGTCCTTATCCTCCATCCTCCTTCGTTCCTCCTTCCCATCTTTGTATGCATGTATCTCACTTTATGGCACTCTCCGTGGCATTTCTGTGATTGTTTTCAAACGTCATGCCCCAATCGACGATGAAATGCCACGCCATACCGGATACTCTGCCACGTAAGCAACGTAGTCTCCATAATTTTTTTTAACAACAAAATACTAGATCAGTATGCACCGAGAGAAGTTAATGTTTTTTTAATAAAATAATAAAAAATATAATATTATTATAATTTACAAAATAATAAATAATTTTTAAAGTAACATATATTTAATAAAATCACAAAAATATTTTATATAATTAAAGGTGTAGATTGTATTTATTTTTTAAAAATAAGAGTAATTTTAAATTTTATAAAAAATTAATATTATAATATTCTATCCGTTTCAAAATACTTATTCATGAAACCTTTTGCACACAGATTAAGGGGGTTGAAAACAATACAATAATTTAGATAAAATTTTTATTTTACCCATATTAAAAACATTATAGCTATTGATTAGTGAAAATTTTCAAGAAATAAGAAGAAATAAGAGTTTTGGAAAGTTGTGTAGTTGACTTGGAATAAATAGGGGTATAATAGGAAAAAACTAATCATTAGTTCTATAAATATGTACATGAACAAGTATTTTGAAACAAAATAAAAAAATTTCATAAATAAGTATTATGAAACGGAGGGAGTATATTTTTAATAAATATTTCATTCATCTTAAATTATCTATTCTATCTAATTTATTACGCAAGTATTAAAATAAATAAGCTTTTTACTTAATTAAACCTTTACTTCCATACTTACTCTTAAAATTTAATTCATTCTCTTTTTATTTATTAAGAAGTATTCAAATTTTAAAATTTTAATGTATTCCAAATTACTTATCTCTCATATTATTTAAATGAGACCAACTTGTTGAGAAAAAATTATTTAATATGTTTAGAAACTAGAGTGTTATTAAATGGGAGCAAATTTAGTATTCCTTCTATCCCCTTTTATCTATCCATTAAAATTAAGATTTTTGTCCAAATTTATCTGTCATATTAACAAATCGAGAATATTTTAATTACTAATTTTTTACAAATACCTATTTTTAATAAAGTGAGTATTTCTCCACTTATAGTAAAAAATAGAAGTAAATTAAATATGTTTACAACACAAAAAAATTTAGAATTTAATTGCTCCTTAATAAAGAGAAAGATTCTTTGATAATAAAATAGAAAACGTAAAGATTCTTTGATAATAAAATATAAAACGTTGATTAATTAATTAAAAAATCTTATTTTTTAAAAAATTTATAAATCGATTAAAATGGACATATAAAAAAGGATGAAGGGAGTATGTTAAATCTTAATTTTTTTAACAAAACAGATAATTTGGAATAAAAACTAGACTAAAAACAGGATAGATAATTTAAGACGAAAGGAATCATAAAATTATAAAATAAATTTATTTTTTAAAATTAAAAATAATACTATTCTTTTAAGATAAATTATAAAATAAGTGGACCTATGTGTGAACGGAATTAATTTAAGTCATATACTAGTACATTCTTACAAAACGAGTTAAACATTTATGCGACGTTGGAGGGTTGAAGTGAATCACACTCAACATTTTGTATCTCTATCACAAAATACTCGCATAATTTTAATATTGAAGTGGGTCCTAATCGCAAAATTACCATACTACTTAATTGATTTGAGCAATAATAGGGCCTCAATGAGTGGGCAAATTTGTCTTTTTAAGACCTTGATCCTATAACGGTCCCAGTTTCGACGGTGCTCAGAAAACGACAACGAGACACCGAATAGTCCGTGTTTCTCCGGCAAGTGTCACTCAACAGTCAATGAGCCACGTGGACGATTGGATTTGAAGCAGGAACCAATATTGCTACATATGAGAAAAAAATAATTTTTTTAATGGATGGGAGTATCTGTGGTGGTCACCATTTTAATGTGGACATGACTTACGTTTAAAAACAAAAATTTGAATCTGAAATATGAATAGAATATAAAATTTTTAATACAAACTATCGCGATCAATTTAGAAGACTATAAAAAAAAATAAGGTAAACGCTCTATTTATCTGTGACTAATTTGTCTAGGAATTAGCATGTGACCACTGGACATGACCCCTATGTAGATTTTAAGATAAAACTACTAATCAAAATTTTTGTGTGATTTAATTTTTTAAAATTAAATTTTAAATTAAAATGTAAATATTTAAATTAAGATAAAGAAAATATAATATTTTTAGAAAAGAAATTATTGTTTTAAGTATAAAAGTGTTAAAATAAATGTGTTGAGTTCTATGTACTGAAAAATAAAAATAGTTTGATAAAATATTTATTCTCCTAAATTTATTATCAAATTATAAATTTATAAGATTTTGAGAACCTAGTTCAATATTTAGGTGACAAAATCCTAACATAAATATTACTACAAAATAATTATTTGTTAATATTTTACAAGGATTTTAAACTCTAAAATGTTGTATTGTTTTAAATGTTACTTTTTTTTACTTATTTTATGAGTCACTTTATAAATTTTTAATTTATAATTTTATGTGATTTTTTAAAATTTTATATTTTATTATTTATTAGAATATATTATTAAAAATATAATATAAAAATATATAAATTAAAGTTTCTTAATTTACTATGAAAACCTTAAAATTTGTAAACAACTAGAGGGAGTAGGATAATGCAAATGCTAAACATTAGTGGTCTATAAAACACGTATGGATTTTCCCTCAAACAAAAGAGGATAAATTAAAAAAAAAAAAAAAGACAAGTATTAAATGGGTTAAAGAGAGGAAAAGTAGTAGCAGTAGAAGAAACCCCCACCCCATTGTTAGCTGCCGCCGATTGAAAATAGTCATAGTTTAATTCCCCTTATTAACTTCGTTCAAACCTCTATTTTCTCTCTTGGTCTCGCGAGGTGACACCGCCGCCGTGGTGTGAAAATGGTGCTCTTCAGTCGCGAGCCTTGACTTTCCTGTTAAATTTGAGTTAGCTCTTCCGTTTCGCTGGATTCAAGAAGTCTGCAGAATTGAGTTTTTCTTTTTGGGTTTTCCTTTTTGTTGTTTTTTGTCTTTTCAAAGGTTTCGGTAGTTTTCTTTGCAGAAAATTGAGTTCTTAACACCCCCAAGCTTTTTGTTTTTCTTCTTCTTTTGGTTCTAGTTTCGGACGACAATCCATCGGAGTACCTAGGGTTAGTCTCTAGAAATTATCAGAATTTATTGGAGTGGAAGCTCTGGATGGTTGATTCTGAGTGATTGGTGCCAGCTGAATTCAAGACTTACGAATTTTATTGCGACGTAGAGGAGTTTTCAGCTTTTTTCTTTTGCGAAGATTGGTTTCAGTTTAAGCTGAGTGTTCTGCGAAGAAGGAAAAATGGTAGAAATGAATAGCTCATCACCAATGACGACAGTCCCTTCAGCATCTGAAGAAGCTAGTGTTTCTTCTACTGGCAACCAAACAACAGTTCCACAAGCTGTACCCACTAAAAGGAAGCGTAATCTACCTGGAATGCCTGGTAAATTGATATATGGAAATTCAAGCTGCCTTTTTTTCCCCTTCTTTTTGTTTTGAATACACTCGAAGCACAAAAAGATGAACTTTTTTTTTCCCTTCTCTTTTGGATTTGCAGATCCAGATGCAGAGGTGATAGCTTTATCGCCTAAGACTCTTTTAGCAACAAACCGATTTGTTTGCGAGATCTGCAACAAAGGTTTCCAAAGGGATCAGAATCTGCAGCTGCACAGAAGAGGTCATAATTTGCCATGGAAACTTCGGCAGCGAAATGGCAAGGAGGTGAAGAAGCGTGTATATGTTTGCCCTGAGCCCACCTGCGTTCACCACGACCCTTCGAGAGCTCTCGGTGACCTCACGGGCATTAAGAAGCACTTCTGTCGAAAACACGGTGAGAAGAAGTGGAAGTGTGAACGCTGCTCCAAGAAGTATGCTGTAATGTCTGATTGGAAAGCCCACATGAAAACTTGCGGTACCCGAGAGTACCGCTGCGATTGCGGCACCTTATTTTCAAGGTTTCACAGATTTAAATTCTCTTTTCTTGTGAAATTCTGTCGTTGCTTAATTTATTTGCTGCATGAATTGCTGAATTATACATATATATATATATATTTTTTTTCTCTTCTGGTTTGAAGGAGGGATAGTTTCATAACGCATAGGGCGTTTTGTGATGCATTGGCACAAGAGAGTGCCAGGTCCCAGAGTCTGACGATTACGAATGAGGAGGGGACGCTGAAGGTTCAGGCTGCAACGACGTCGTCGTCTTCCAGTCCACCACCACCTCCGCTTACTCCGTCGACTGGTGTACTGTCTCCGGTGCTGTCCATTCAGAGTTCAGGTGGGTAACGTGTGTAAAGATGCATAATCTACGAATTGTCCACATTCTAACACGGGCCAAGACAAAACGTGGATATTATGAGTCCTTCTCATTTTTAAATCTTGGAATTGCAAGGCTGAATCTTTCTCTTATTTTCCTTTCTCTTTCTTATTGCTGTTGCAACTCATGTGATTTCTGCGTTATTTTGTTGCTGTGTTTTGTCCACTAGTGTCCTTGTTTTCATGTGCAGCCTTGGCAGTATTATGCGACTATTTCTTGGTTGGAAGTGTGCTACAGTGGATGCGCCTACACTCTAGTTTGCGAATTCACTGATTAGGAGATAGCTTATGATGATAAGAATATAAGCATGGTAGCTCGAAGATCGAAGAGAGAAAATTAAAAGGGGAGAAGAGGTGGTTGCTACCCCGGGGGGGGGAGATCTTGGGGAGGGGGGAGGAAAGGACTCCATGATTGCTTCTGCTTTTACATGAAAGGTCCTTAGTTCAAGTTGTTGGATAATGGGATTCAGGATCTGAAAGCCTAAAAAAGCTGTTCTTAGCTGAAAAAGTTTTATTCTTTTCCAATTTTTTGTCTCTGATTGCCTGATTTGTTTGCTTTTATTAATCTTTTGGATGTAGAGTTGCCGGAAAATCAAAATGGACGTGCACAACAGCAACCAATGACAGCGCAAATATCCACTACAACCTCCACCTCCAATGCCGCGGCCAGTGGCTCCTCCCCATCTTCTAGTGCTAATGTCAGTAGCAGCACCGGTGTATTTGCCAGCATGCTGAGAGCCTCGGCCACGTCTGGGCTTGCACAATCATCAGAGTCACCTCCTTCGTTTTCTAGCCTACTAAGTGCAATGGGCGGGCCTGATCATGGTGCAGTGGAGCCCGTATCACTGTCTCTGTCGTCTTCTCTCTATCTCTCAAACAATGCGCCTTCATTGTTCCCAACCACATCCCAGGATCACCCTAGGAATTATGCCACAAGTGTGCAACCAGCATTATCTGCAACTGCATTGCTGCAAAAAGCTGCTCAAATGGGTGCAACGACATCTGGTTCCTCATTTCTTCGAGGCCTTGGTTTGGCCATGCCGACCGCTTCTGAGCTTCAAGATAGCAATCCAATTGCGAAAACAGCTGCTAATACTTCCACAACAAAATGGTTGAGCCATGTAAAGCCGGAGAACAATTCAGTTGCTCCGGGCCTTGGACTAGGGCTTCCATCCGATGCTTCTTCTGCTGTAACCAATCTCATGATGGGTCCTGCAACAATCTTTGGCGGCCAGCTCGCCACTCTTGATCTTCTGGGTCTTGGAATGGGGCCTGATGGAGCACCTTCCGACGGGCTTTCGGCGTATTTGACTTCCATGGGGGGTGGCCTAGACGTTGCAGCTGCTGCATCTTCATTTGGAGATGTCAACATGACTGGGAATAGTTGGGATGAATCTTCTGATAGGAAGCCGGCTTTGTTCTAGTATCAAAGCCTTTTGATGCGCTACCTAAATCCTTCATAGTCTATCCATCTCTCTCTTCTTTTTTCAGTTGGGGGGGAGTTTTTAAAAAAGTGCTCCAATATGTGTATAGAGAGAGTAGCTATGATCATGAAACTTCGCTACAGTCCAGTTTATCATATATAGGTTAGTTGGATCATCGAGCATATGCAGCATTGAGATGATGTGTATGTGAAACTTTTATTGCAAATTTTGACTGATTTCTGGTTTGAAATGGGATTATATCATATATCAATTTCTTTATTTATAGCCACTCAAGACTATTTCATGCCTGAATTGTCACGGTAAAAGTTGGTCTTTGATTTGAATAGCCTTGTTTTAGGCCTGTCCCGGGCCCCGGCACTGGCTCGGCCATTTAAAGTCCTTAACATGAAACTATGGAAGACGACCAATGCGTACGTGCTTTCACAACTTATGTGCTTTAAACTATGGCAACTTCGTACGCATCAAGCAATTGCGTTCGCAATCTGTCATAGCTTGCTAGATCCGTGAAACCGTGCAGAGATGCTACTATTTTTAGCTGTGGATGTTCTCCATGGCGCCGCATGATGGTAAAGAGAGGGTCTAAAACTAGTCCAGCAGGATGTTTTCCATGAAACAACTTATATTCGATTATGAAATAGATGAAGCTAGCATGGCTTTAGTTGGAGATCCTTTTTGCTTTGTGGAACAAGACTCGGTCTGATGCATGCACCTCTTCTGCATCAAGTCAAATTGATGGATTCCATATCATCTCCCGTTTAGTGACCAAGGTCATATTTTCATAATGGTGGCAATACGGTATAAGACTAGGGAGTCTCAATTCTTGGTCCCCTTGGCTGACACAAAAGTAGCATTTGCGTATGCTTCCTCCCTCGAAATTGCTCCTCGTGCAAGCTAAAAGTGCTCCCGTACCGTCATTCAAAGATATACAGTCCAATATATGTGTCTATGGATGCAGCTACTCCAATTGGAGCCACCGACCCTGTTTTTCTTGTGAATATCTTACTCATAATTTATAGGGTTCCATTTAGGAACAGCTCCAAGAATATGTGTGTGAATGCAAATGCACCATGTCAAATTTGGAGACTGAAATGGAGATGGCTGCAGAATGCATTTGCCGGAGTCTTGACTAGAGAGAAGAGGAGAAGTGGACTGTGACTAGTGCTAAAATTATATGGGTAGCAGCATCTTGGGGTCTGCTGGGAATGGTGGGAGACTGGATACAGCTCAAATGTGGGGACACTGTTTGCTATAATAATTTACAAGTACTTGAAGAGATGATAATGTTGGTCAGTCACCGGGGCCGAGCAGTCAAATCTGAAATTAACAAAAAAGCCTACTACTTGTATAATTTTGCTATTGTTGAATCGGGGTCAGATATTCAGAAGAATTTAATGCCATTGTTGGTGAGATAGAATAGCAGTTCTTCTTGGCTATGGCTTCCCATGTAATAAAGCAGCATCAGGTGGGACGACTCCTGTCCCTATACCATGATATGGCTGCCGACCTTTTTAGGGGTCAGCAGGGCAAGAAACACGGTGTTTTTTTTAAATATATATATAAATGGTTCTTCTCTGCAAAATTGTATATTGAAAATAGTGGCAATTCAGTACTCAAAGAATTAGTTCGATGCTTTTGCCATTGGAATAATAATTTAGTAAATACTTAACGTGTAATTTATTGTTATTATTATTAACTTGATTTATGTTGTAGTTTTTTCTTGGGGATGAAAATGACGTGTAGTGCTTGTGTGAGCATGTACATGTCAGGATACAAAAAGATAAGAGAAAGAAATAAAAAGAAAAAGCGAATTTCCAAAAAGAAAAAAAAAAGAAATTGTGGGGTTAAAGATTTAAAGACCCATTTTGGTTTGAGGGACCTTTGATGGGAGCAAGGAGGCCTTTCGGTTCATCTTTGCTTTAAAATTATTGTTGCTAATTCTTCCCCCCCTCTCTCTCTTATTATTATTTATTTTTTGAAAATTAATTTAGTTTTCTAATACAGTGGATTTGTATTGAAGAGAAGGAGTATATTTAGGTTGAAAGATTTGAGGGAAAGAAAAGGAGAGGAAACAAATTTAGATATTTGAAAAAGAAAGAAAGGAAATAATCAAGGGTTTTTGACCAAATCAGGTTAAAAACTATACAATTCATCGCAAAAGGGACACGTGGGTAAGGTATCTATGTTGACAGGGTTTCTCGCGATAGACGGGTGCGAGGTAACGCACGACCTCACGATAGGCAATAGCGAGGAGTCAAGTTGCCCACCAAAACCCAAAAATAGCCTGCCGACGTTATGCCTCGTGACTGCCAGTCGCGACTAAGTCTTGAGGTCTGCATCTTTTTTTAATTTTTTTTAATTCGTAATATAAGTAAATTAAAAAAAAATTGAATAAATTTATAGTATTTTTTTAAAATTTAAAATTCTAAATAATTTTAAATAATTGTCTATAGAATAAAATATAAAAATATTATTTGTAATTCTCTCAAAAATAATTTTAAGTTTAACTATTCGTAAATGTATAATTTATAATAATTAATTATAATTATTAATTGTCTGTAAAAAATATAAAAATTATATAAATTATGAAAATAATAATTTATATTTTAGTGAATAATAACGATGAAATATTTCGTGAATTAATAGACTCTTTTTTAATTTCAAACAAAAAGGTATGAACTTCAAAATATAATGGAAAAGATATAAATGAATTATTGAGAAAAACTATCAAATTATATATTAAGTAATCATATTACACATGAATGACAACTAATTCCACAATGATATCCTCGACGGTTCCTCGGGGGTTGAACCCGTCTTGGAGGTTGTTCTTAAAGTTGTAGTTCAGGTGGTCCCTTATCGTGTTCTTCTATAGCGTATGAGGGACCTGCATCCTCTTCAAACTGTATATGCCATTTGCGAAACCACTCATTAGATGGACTAACATCATACTCGCCGATAGAAGAATAGCGCATAATATCGAAAATTAGGTGCTGTGGAGTAATAAAATCATCAATCGCTGCAGGATCACCTGGCACAGGTGAGTAGCGATTCTGTTGCTGAACTTCGTCCGTTGCAGCACACCGACGTGCTCGCCTACTGCCCATTCGAATTGGTGCTTCTTGAGGAACTTGTTGCGGAATATGTGGTATTGGGTCAGAAGAATATGATTATCTGGATGGCTTGTATGGCATATGATTTAGATGATCTGCTTCGCTACCTGTAGTCAATGTATGCCTGGTAATATTTGATATTCTTTTGAAACCTTGCTGAGCGTACGATGTATCATCATATTGGGACGCTTCGTTGCTTATGTGCAAGATTTAGTGCAACACGTCGACCTACATATGCATTTTCAAGAATGTCATTAAAAATATATAAATAAATTGTAATTTATATATACTTGCATACATTAGAAAAAATTTACTTACATATACTTCAAGTGTTGAACTAATAGATTGGTAACCTATGGAGTTCAGTTGCTGTATGGTTAGATTGCCAATCAATCCCCGTATGCGAATTCAATACCACGTAACATAATCAAATGAAATCACTTCTTACCCAAAAGTGAGTTGTCCTGTCATAATATATGCATGGCGGTTTATCCAATTAGTACGGTGCAGCACATCAATCTCATCCCATCCAGCATTAGTAGTACACAGGTTATACCGGTGCAAATTCAACCCCATGTCAACAGTATCAGGAATTAATTATATCATGCCAAATTATCGCCTGACTCTATCGGGTCGATGCAGCTCTATCGTCTCCCAATATAATAGTGATGTGACAGACGCCCAAATCTATCGTCTATGTGTGTAATATGGAGGGAGAGATGCTAATGTGTGCTCGTTGTATAGTTGCCAAATAAACTATACAAATTAACTCGATTTTAGTATCAACAAAAAAATAATGACAATTTATAATACTTACATGATTGTACATCTAAAGATGTAATACTTACATGATTGTATTGCATTCGATTCAACTGACCCTATACGTAATCAGGATATGTGTTGGGGTGCGAGAAAGTTCTAACGGACCCTGTCATACTGTCCCTCTCAGCGCATGTTGTGTAACATTCTTTATTGGACGTACGCTATCCCATCTGATAGTAGAAATGCGCTCTCATACCCATAGTTATTATCGAATAGGATCTCCACATCTTGTAGTGTAATAATCGCCTCACCAACTGAGAAGTGGAAGGTGTGTGTCTCTTGGTGCCATCTCTTCACCAATGCCGTAATAAGCAGATGATCAATTTTTATATATGGTACACAGATGATTCCATCGAACCCAACTATATCCATAAGTTGTACTATACGGGGATCGAATAGTCTAACATCCCAAAATGTACTATCATGACACATTGCATATAGTACTTGATCTTCTAACTACCCTGTCCAAATATAAGTCGACCGATGTCAACGCTGCAGTATCAGCACATTCGGAACAATAAGTTTAGGATCAACTCCTTCAGTCGTAGGTTGGGTCATATTATCCTGAAGTAGTGACATGTTTAGAGGAGTAGTAAATTTATTTCTCAATAAAATAAAGTACAATATTAGCTAAAGACATACAATAAGCGGAAGAAATATAGACAGTAAAAACTATATGTATCAATTACATTAAGATAATACTAAGAACATATTACTGACTGTCCTGAATTAAAGTTGATACAACAATAATTATGTATGATACAATAAATTTAATATATTTAAATTATTTTCGTAGATTGTAAAATAATATAATATTTTAAAATGTGTAAAGTCTAAAAATTATTTAAGTATAATTAATTATTTAAATTTATTAAAATAAATAAATTGATTAAAATATTAATAAACAATGACAAGTATTATTTAATGAAAATACAAAGTATAATTAATTAAAATTTTAACTAAAATAATTTAAAATAATTAATTAAAAATGTTTACTATTAATTAAACTAATTAAGTATTTTATAATTAATTAAATTACCAAAATATTTAAAATATAACAATATTTTAATTATCTATCAATTTGTAAAATATTTAAAATAATATAATATTTAAAATGTGTAAGGTCTAAAAATTATTTAAGTATAATTAATTATCTAAATTTATTAAAATAAATAAAAATTAATTAAAATATCAATTAAAAATGTCAAGTATTAATTAATTAAAATATTTACTAAAATAATTTAAAATAATTAATTAAAAATGTCAAGTTTTAATTAAATTAATTAAGTATTTTATAATTAATTAAATTACCAAAATATTTAAAATATAACAATATTTTAATTATCTACCGATTTATAAAATATTTTAAAATGTGTAAGTCTAAAAATTATTTAAGTATAAATAATTATCTAAATTTATTAAAATAATGAATTAAAATGTCAAGTATTAATTAATTAAAAAAATAGAGTATAATTAATTAAAATATCTACTAAAATAATTTAAAGTATTTAATTAAAAATGTAAAGTATTAATTCAATTAATTAAGTATTTCATAATTAATTGAATTACCAAAATATTTAAAATATAACAACATTTTAATTATCTATCAATTTGTAAAATATTTTAAATAATATAATATTTTAAAATATGTAAAGTTTAAAAATTATTTAAGTATAATTAATTATCAAAATTTACTAAAATAATTAATTAATTAAAATATAAATTTAAGATGTCAAGTATTAATTAATTAAAATATAAAGTATAATTAATTAAAATAATTAAAAATGTTAAGTATTAATTACATTAAAATATGTAAAGTATAATTAATTAATTAGTTTGCATAATTAATTAATTATGTAAAGTATGGCTAGCACGAAAAATCAAAGATATAGAATACCAAAAATCTATCCACAACAATAACTATCACCAAAACTTCATTTACTATTCATGTCATACTATACTATATAACATAATTAATCACAAGACAACAGAATACAAATCAAAATAGCATCTAATAAAATTTTTAATTCCACATAAATACAAGATATGGATTTATAAATTATTTAACATAATCTCAAATACATATTGTCCATAATTTAACAATAATTTTTAATATTATATTCAATCAAATTTTAAATAAATATAGAATTGAAATAATTTTCTATTTTATTGTTTAAAAAGAAAAACTTAGTATATATGGAGAATACTGTTAGTGAATATACGAGAATAATAATTTCGGCAGTAGCTCTCTTTATTTGGAACAGTTTATGCAACAACACTTTACTCAAAAAATGTGTTTCTTCTTCAGTAACAAACAAAATAATTTTTTTTTGCCAAACAAATTAAGAAAAAAATAGAAGAGGAGAATAGCAGCAATGCAATGCAATGCAATGCGAAGAGAAGAAAGAATCTATGTTGTGCAATGCAAAGAAGAGGAAGAACGAACAACAAGCAACGAAGTGAATATCGAAGGTATTTATAGTCGAAAGAAGGCAAAAATTTCTTAACCCGTGAATTAAAATTCGGTCAAAAGAATTTCTGAAGCATTAGAGATTCTTTTGAATGCCTTCTCACTACGGGATTGGCAGTTGTGTAGTTGACAACCATGCGACCAGCTATCGCGCGGTGAGAGACCGCGCGACTACTGGTCACGTGGTGTCTGACATCGCGATTGGCAGTCGCGCTGTCAAGCCGCCTTTTGACTAGTGTAACTTTTTTTTTTTTTCACGAAAATCACGAACGGGCAAGCTTTGTTGTTCACATGGGACAGACGGCTCCTCGCTGTTGCCTATCGCGAGGTTGCGCGTTACATCGCACCCGCCTATCGCGAGGAACCCTATCAAACAGATACCTCCCTCACCCGTCCCCTTCGCAGTGAATTGTATTATTTTTTACCCGATTTGATAAAAAACCCAATTAGTCTAAAATCAACGGAAATAAAGGAAAAAATCAACTTTAACCAATATTTTTGTACTGATTTTTTTTAGAAGGACTTATACTTGCATAAAATACATAAGTTAAAAATATAAATGAATACTATCTTTTATCTCTCTTATTAACTATTAAAACATAATAAATAACTAATTCTCTCACTTCCTTTTATTCTAACTACTCTCCTTCCCCTCAATCTAAACATAATAAAATTTGATAATTGTGTATATTCCATTTAAGACAGTGGCTGGCTCTTTGCAGATGCTCAACTGAATCACGCGAAAGATCTCAGCCTTGACAGTCCGGAAGTTCAGTGGGCTCGAGATGGGTTCCAGTCCAGTCCAATTGTCGAATCCCTACAAGCCTTAGATCCCTCATCTGGTCTTTCCTTGGACGCTAATTTGTTGTGGAATAGGTTACCTTCCAGAAAAAGCAAAAAAAAAAAAGAGTACATCAACAAATTTATGAGTCAAGTTGTTAACTCTCAATAAAGGATTTTAATGATACGTGAGTTAGCCAGGTCAGCAGTTAGTGTAAATAAATTCTACTCTGATCAGGTTCGAATCTCTTGTGAGATACCCTATTTTATAAGACTTGTCTAGTGGCTTATTGTGAAATTTACTCAAAACGTTTCCTCTGTGTTGTTTACGAACTCTTGTGCAGGAGTGAGTTTATTTAAAACACTCATTTTTATGTGATTTACGAATTATTGTACGAAAATAAAATTTATTTAGAATGTAATACATTTTTTAACCCGTGACTGAAGTTTCTTGTTAAAAAAAAAAAAGATGCATTCGATTATTAATAAAGATCTCAAATCGATTCTCATTTTTAATAAATAAAAATTTTAAAAGTTATATTTTAGGAGGGTGATTTTGTCGTGACATTTACGAGTTATGGTGTGTGCAAAAGATGGGCTCGTTTCCTCGATGCAACACCGTCACTGTCTAATCTTTGACAGACTCTTCTATGGCTCCTGCTAGTAACTTAAGAACCGGGTGCCAAATACCGGTGATCACAGTTTACGAAATCAGTGTACAAGAAACTGCAGCCATA
This sequence comes from Voacanga thouarsii, assembly GCA_026120185.1. NCBI lineage: Eukaryota > Viridiplantae > Streptophyta > Magnoliopsida > Gentianales > Apocynaceae > Voacanga > Voacanga thouarsii. Next base: position 1,396,854 of record JANUWF010001636.1, on the reverse strand, counting down.
TGCCAAGAAATGATTTATCTATTAACATTAGCAATAGGCAAACTTGACCTTTCTGGTCATCTATGGGCTATAGGGCACAATATGCTTTTGAGTCTGGTGTCAAATTTCTCCAAGCAGAGTCAGCAAACAATACATTAATTTATTTGTTAACTATACAAGATTCAACTGCTTTTGAATTCCTTGCTAGAAACTTAGCCCACCATTTCTTCTTCCTCTAATTCGAAATCCATCTCTAAGTTTTTGCTCAACTCACTCTCTAAGGTCAACAAACAAACAGTGGGAGTGCAAAATTTTCACTATGCATCTTCTTCTCCTCCTGTTCTTGATTCTACTGCTGCTCTTCCTACTGAGATTCTTACACTCCATCGTCTGGGTCCCGATGAAAATTCAAAACCACTTCAGGAAACAGGGCATAGGAGGTCCTGACTATCGTCCGATCTTTGGAAACACGGCGAAGATTCGACGGTCGATGATCGCAGAAGCGGAGTCAAGGCCAATTTCAATCTCCCACGACGTGGTTCACCGGGTGATTCCACACTACTACAATTGGTCAAGGGTGTATGGAAAGAATTTTTTGTATTGGTTTGGGCCGAAGCCCAGGTTGGCTATAGCTGACCCGGACATGGTAAAAGAGATCTTGCTCAATACAAGTGGCTCGTATGAGAAGGTTGGTTTTAACCCTTTGTCTAAGCTGCTTTTTGGGGAGGGACTTGTTCGGCTCAGCGGTGACAAGTGGACTGTTCACAGAAGAATCACAAGTCAAGCCTTTAACATCGAGAGAATTAAGGTTTGCCCTCCATCATTTTTTTTCCTTTTTTTTTTTAATAATCCAGGTATCTAAACTTCACCCGATTAATCATGATTTTCTAAGTCCCACTTCTAGAATCTACGGGATATATTTTATCAGACTAATAGGTTCCTTAACAATTCATACAACATCGTGTACAAAGAGAACAATTATTGTTTCTTTCAAAAGTCAAATTCTTATATTGTCATTTGTATTAAGATTTATTATGAATTGATAAATGAACTGTCGAACTGGAGACCCTTTTCCTTTTTAGTTTGGTTATGGTGAAAAAATTATTATATATATACATATATATATATATATATATATATATATATATATATATATATATATTGAAGGCTATATTGAAATAAGTGTGGGCATATGGTATGTCAGTATTTATTGGTCTTAAAAATAAGTAAATAAATAATTAGTGTATTTGCAGTTATGACAGCTGCTTTAAAATGATCATAAGTAATGGTGTTGGGGGATTTTTTATTTTATTTTTTTTTAAATAACATTTCATGTGTTGTTTTTAACAGGAATGGGTTCCGGAAATGGTGAGCAGTACTAAAAGGATGCTAGACAATTGGGAGGAACAAAGAGGTAGAAGACATGAATTTGAGATGGACGTATTCAAGGAACTTCACAACCTTTCTGCAGATATCATATCCCGGACAGCCTTTGGTAGCAGTTTTGAAGAAGGGAGGCGAATTTTTGAGTTACAAGACCAGCAAGCCAGCCTTGTTTTACAGGCCCTAAGAAGTGTCTACATACCTGGTTTCAGGTGCCTTTCATTATCAAAAAAAAGTTGTGTGCTTGTTTTGTTGTCATTGTTCATTAACATCTATCAACAAGAAATGTGATCGTGAGAGTCTTGTGTTTGTTTTTGTAACCGTTTTCTTTAAGTTGTGGTTGATGAATTTGGCAAGCGACTTGATGCTGTCTTGTTTGTAGCCTCTTTTTAGCTGTTCTTGATTTCTGCTAATACCTGTGGATGCAGGTTTTTGCCTACCAAGAAGAACAGAATGAGGAGGAGGCTAGAAAGGGAGACTCGGGACTCGATTAGGATATTGGTTGAGAAAAACTGTAAAATTGAACAAAATAAGAAATCTCTGCTTGCTTTACTGACCGCTTCCTACAAGAATCAGGACAGTGAAGAGGAAAATTTGAATATATCGGAAATTATAGATGAATGCAAGACATTCTACTTTGCTGGCAAGGAAACAACTGCTAATCTTTTGACTTGGGTTCTTATCCTTCTAGCTTTGGATCAAGAATGGCAGAGCAAGGCAAGGGAAGAGGTTCTTCGCATCTGTGGGGACAATGAGGTTCCAACAGCGGAGAATCTTGCTCACTTCAAAATTGTAAGTTCAGCCTTTAATGCATTTTTCACTTGTGCTAGATCTGCTACTCTAACAATTCGGTGATGCAATACTTTCCCAACATAAGTTTAGTTGATATTTGTGGTTTATTCAAAGCATTTCTTTACTAATATTGTATCACTTTGTTTGGTTTTGCATTCCTCTTCATCAAAAGATATGCTTTACATTGTGCCCTTCATTATAGATCCAATCTTGCAAGGTCGTTTATAAACATTTCCTACCCCGTGTATAATTGTCTTGTACTTTATATGCTAAAATGAATATACTTGGTCTGAAGTTTCCCATCTTGAAACTCTTGGAGCATCTGAAGTATGATATGGCAAAATGCTTTTGACAGGTGAACATGATAATAAATGAGACTCTGCGACTCTACCCTCCAGCAGTGATGTTGATGAGGCAAACACCGAAGAATGTTAAGCTGGGATGTTTCAGCATTCCAGGCAATACACAATTCTATTTGGCTATGACTGCAGTACACCATGACACTGAGATATGGGGAGAAGATGCAAACGTATTCAACCCACAGCGATTTGCTGAAACTCACAAGCATATGGCATCATTTTTTCCATTTGGAATAGGTCCTAGAATCTGTGTTGGTCAAAATCTGGCTGTTGTTGAGGCCAAAATTGTGCTCGCTGTCATAATCCGGCAATACTCCTTTGTGATATCTCCGTCGTATGTTCATGCCCCAATTCAATACATGACTTTGCAGCCTCAACACGGTGCACAGATCATCTTTAGCAGATTACTGAATTGAGGGGTTTCCTTTGTATGCGTTGAGGGCATTGTCTGGCGCAAGTAAGGCGACTTTTTTTTCTTTTTTTTTAATCAAAATGGCCCTTTTTGGAGGCACGAAGAAATCAATTAGTTCCACCCGCTAAAGAAAGTCTTGAATTAGTTTTGATGCATTTTAGACATGTGTTCTAATGCAATGCTTAGAACCCTATAGACATTTCACTTAGGATGTATTTGTAATATGAGTCAAGACTAATTTAAAACTTTATTCGATAGATGAAGCTAGATAATTCTTTCATACTCCTAAAAAGACCATTCTGATCAAAAGGTCCAAGTAAACGCATGCTTTTATTTTGCAGAATGAAGTACAAATTGTTGGAGATGGTCTGTACATTAACTGTTAAAAGATACAAAGTTTCATATTTTCTATAAGGTTCATTTTCTGAATTTTATTTTAACATTCGTTCATGAGAATTGAGAAACATTATTTATAGTAAATCGAAAATTTTCTAAATATTAGTGAAAAGTTATGATTTGTAAAAATATGATTGATCATTAATAAAAAGTTACGATTAGTGAAAATATAAATAAAATATTTCTACAAATCATAACTTTTAAATAGAATTCTTTCTTCAAATAGGAGTAGTTTTTTTTATTAATAGAATATTCTTTCTTTAAATTATATACACATTATTATTTATCATTTTTGCTAGAAATCAAAATCTTTCCTATGTTAGGTAATCTATCTTACCTTTTTAATAACTACTTAGTGTAGTGAGGATAAATAACATCTTTAAAAAAATATTATAGTACACGCTTAAGAGTTGTTATTATTATTATTATTATTATTATTATTATTATTATTATTATTATTATTATTACTACGTACATTTTCCATATATTTCAACACAAGTGTCATCACAGCTAGAGCATACGCTACAAGGAAGTCAAGATTGAGCAGCACAAATTCGTGGGCTTCGGAACTTGATCAAGAGCATTAAGGGTTGTTGGGTTTGTTGGGCTCCCGAGTATTGTGCAAAAACGCCCAATACTTCATTGGTCAAGTTAGATGTTATAAATCTTAGTTGATTTGAATCACTTGTTATTGTACCATAAATATTGAATTCAATTTATATTTCTAATCTTCTAATATCCTTGAACCAGAGCCTTAATGAATGACTGTCAAAGTTGCAGCAACCCTCTTTCTTCTTCTTCTTCTTTTTTTTTTTTTTGGTGATGGAGAGAGTGAGGCATGATAGGTTAGACAGAGGGAAAGGTAGAGATAGGCCTAAAACAACATGGATAGAGGTAATTAAGAGAGATATGTCTTTGTTAGATTTGGATGACAGTATGACGTTCGATAGAAGAAAGTGGCGAGAGAGGATTCATGTAGATGACCACACGTTGCCTGACGTTGGTTCGTGTAGTCGACCCCAAGTTACTTGTGATTAAGGCTTTGTTGTTGTTGTTGTTGTGTGGAGGGGGGGGGTTATGTTGGCTGCAGGCTTGCAGCAATCTTTGCATGCTAAAAGCAAACTTTCGAATCGAAGTACATTTTCTTAAAAAATTTGCACTATGATTACCAGAGAAAGCTATGTTACCTGTCATTTTTAATCTTCATTTTTTTTTTAAAGAAAGTATACCCACCATTCTATAAAAAGAAAGAAAGAAAAGAAATACTGTATATGATTATGTGAGTTTCACGTGTTGTGCAGCTGAAAATGTTCTATTCATAGGTTAGAAGCACTAAACCATCACAGCATTCCCATTTGTAATTAGGCAATTGTTAATCTTAAACAATAATTGTAAATATGCCCATCGTTTCTGATGGAAAAAAAATTTAATTAATAACAATACAACATATATTATAAATTTTGTTTTATAAAAATATAATATTTTCAGTGTAGTGTGATTTGAAAATTTCTTCATATTATCCTAATTTTCCAATTTCAAAATTCTACACATCCAAACCAAGCCAGCCCAAGACAAAAGCAGTAATTTCGGTTTGATTTTATTTAATTTGATCCCAATTAAATTTTTTAAACACCCTAGTTAGAATACTGTTTTGAGCTTGACAAATATTATTGTAAGAACACTAACACTATGTTTAGTTCATAAAGGACACAGAAGAAGGGAAAGAAAAAGGAGAAGGAAACTTTTATTTTGAGTAAATATAATTTGTTTTTATTTTATTTTATTTAAGTGGAGGAAAGGTAAATAATAATTTATATCTTAATTTATCTAAATTTGGACCGATTAATTTATGGCTTAAAACTCAAAATGGCCTTTGAACTTTCTAATTTTTGACAATGTTGTCCTCGATCCTTTTTGGGGATATATTGCACCTTAAACTTGTAATATTGAGTACAATGCAACTTTCTTTAACAAAACCGTTATTAACGGAATGGCATGGCTGCAGCCATCTGACGTGTCAATGATGTGGCAAGACACGTCACCTGCCAACCCACGTGCTCACATGCCAAATATACATCAATCTTTTTCTAGATTTTTGGCAAAAAGAAAAAAAGTAAAAAAAAGCCATGAAGTTGCTGCCAAACATAGATTTCCAGCATTTCTTCTTTCATTCCTTCTGATAGTGAAAGCACCGAGAGAGGGATAGGAGAGAAGAAGAAGGAAACCCAACAACTCGGTTTAGTTCACATCCCCTCCACCCTCGTCTTCTTGGTCACTTTCTCTGTGATTCTTGATTTTTCGGCATGGAATCTACACAAACACAGCCGATGCAGTCTCGTGGACAGGCCTAGCAAGGCTAGTTGTGATGGGCCAGAATTTGGCCGTTGAACATAGCTGAGAAAGGCTTCTCTATCTCCGTCTACAATTGTACGACTTCCAAGGTCGATGAGACTGTGGATTAGGCTCAACGGGATGGCAAGTTTCCGTTGATTGGCCAGCACAATCCGAGGGACTTCATTCTCTCTATCCAACAGTCCAAATTTGTCACCATTTTAGTCAAAGCTGGCGCTCCTTTGGACCAGACCATCACCGCTTTGTCCAAACACATGGAGCTTGGTGATACCAACATCGATGGTGGCAACGAATGGTATGAGAACACGGAGCGCCACATTTCTGAAGCCTCTACTAAAGGACTTCTTTACCTTGGTATGGGTGTCTCCAGAGGCGAGGATGGTGCTCATAACTGGAGCTAACCGTTTGTAGCAGCTTTATTACTTTTTCTTTTTCTTTTTTTTAGGTCCAAAATATAGAAAAAGATTGATGTATATTTGGCATGTGGACATATGGGTCTGGTGAGTGACGTGTCTTGCCACATCATTGACTCATCGGATAAACGCAATCACGTCATTCCATTAGTAACGATCCTGTTAAAAAGGGTTACATTGTACTCAATGCTATAAGTTTAATATATCTCGAAAAATGTTCAAAGGTAACATTGTTAAAAATTGAAAAGTTTGAAGGCCATTTTGGATTTTAAACCATTAATTTATTGACACGGAGGGAGAGTTCTTTTTCACTTAATTTACTTCTACCCTATTTTTTCTTCTAACTAAATGATGTACGTCTCTAAATTTATATTTGTTACACTTTTTTTATTTTTTTTCACTCTAATTAAGTATACTGTAAGATAAAATTTTATCAATGAATAAAAAATCATGTTGGAGAATACGTTTGAACATCCGACGGGACAAAATCGTGGTTGTAATCAATTTTGGCCGTAAAAATCGTTGCCGACAGTCTAGGATTGCAGAATCCGAGGCGTGAAATCCTTTTGCACACACTTTTAGACAGTTGCCAATTTGTCAACTTGTCCTTGTGCACACCATAATTTATTTATAATATTTTGTAATAATTTTATTACACCAAATTATGTACTATAAAATATTAAAAAGAGTATTTATGTATTCTTTCCTATTAAAGAAATTCGCTTCTGTACTTATGGTTTTATTTGGATTAGAATTTTCCAATCTTATTTCAAATTAAAATTTTATTTTAATTTTAATATATTATTATTTTATATATTTTTAATTTTTAAAAAATTATCATTTACTCACAAATGGCAAAACATCATAACCTTTCTTTGGACTTTACCTACTCTACATATTTAATAAATTTTTTATAAAATTCAGCTTAAACAAATTCTTATCCATTTATACTCATGTATTTTTTTGATTTAAAGAAATTGACTTACTTATTATTTTAAATTATTTAAAAAATACTCCTAAAAAGAAAGTATAAATTTGAATAATTTAAGATGTCCAAGTAAATTTGATACTTTCATTAAAAGAAAAGTTTTAAATTTATTATATATTATAAAATAATTAATGCACCATTTATATATTTAGATGTGATATAAAATATTATGAGATCTACATATGTTTTTATTTTAATTGTATTATATTATTATTATATTACAACTTTTACTTTTATATAAAATTTTTTGTTAAGTTAAACACTACTATCAATTTAATTAAAATAAAGAGAATATTTTATTTTAAAATTTTAATATATTATACCCTATTATACCTATTATTTATATATATTTAGATTTAACATAAAATATTTTTTGATTCACACATTCCTAATATTTTTTATACTGTATTATTATATTATAATTTTTTTTTCATATAATATCTCATATTAAGTCATATGGAGAGTACTAGAGATGATGAAGTGTATTAAATTATACACTATTCAATATATTAGAAGTATTATAGAATATATATATATATATATATATATATATATATATTATAAAATGTATAATAGCTTCTAAGTGGTACTCTTCCAACCACTCCTATCCACAATAAAACCAAAAATTTAGAATTAATTAGTAAATTACATTAAATAATATGTTATAAGATAGTATAAATATATATATATATATTAAAAAAATTAGAGAATGAAAAATAAAATTAAAAATTCAAATAAAAATACATATTTAAAAAAAAATTAGAAAGCGAAGACCGCTCTCACCTCTTTTACTCGTATCCCCAACCAACCAATATTCCCCGAATTTGTTTCCAATAATTGATTATTATATTCAAGAATGCCGTTTCTGATCCCCTCACTATAAAAAAGAAAAAGAAAAAGAAAAAGGCTCTCTGATCCCCACGACCGTTGAATGATGACGTTGTATTGCACATGCAATTTTATTTTCATTTAAATTTAAAAATATTATTAGAGAAAATTAAAGTTAAGAACACGTGTTCTTCACTTATCTTGAACACGAGAAAGAGTAGCAAATTCTAGTTTTTACATGTAATTTTAATTTTTAATCTTTGCTTCTAATTATCTAAATTTTTAATTTCCGAGATTGAACAATAATTTTATCCAATTATAAAACGAATTGTAACCACGATTGTTTTTCACATGAAATTGTTATCTCAATACTATTTAATTAGTTTATATTTTTTAACAAAAAAGAGATATTATTAAGAGAGGTTTGTTAAAAATTAAAGCAACGAAGATAAGCTATTAGCGGATACGGTTGATTTTTATTTCAATGACAACACATCCATAACTCTGCATCAAATAGAATATAATATCTTCCATATCTTCTCCCTATGACGCATAGCGGGTGCAATAAGTAGCAGCGCAATGATTACCAAGGTGGTGATCCTCTAGAAACTCGTCCGCTGAACTGCTCACCTTATTAATAGGATGGTACCCCCACCTCCTGAGCTACCTTCGCCCTGCCTAAAATTATAAAATAGGTAAATCGTAAAATATTTTTTAATAAAAAAAATTTGAAATATAATTTTATAAAAAAAAGAGATCAAAATATTATCGTGACAATCAAATATATATTCGTAACGTAAGAGTTAGAATCCTATCTTTAATAAAATTTGACCCCTTATACAGTGATAGCAGTGGTGACGGTGGTAAAAGACAATCCTAAATAGTTGATGAGGAGATAAATCACTGTTCAAATACTGTTTAATTCTTCACACCATAAATACTAGCACGTTGTAGTAAAAGTAGCATATTGGACTTGTATACATTGATCTGTGACCAAAGAAAAAATGTCCTTGAAGGAACAAAACTCGAGATATAACAGTGACCCAATTAAGATTTTCTTGCAATGTACACAGATAGGGATGATAATTTTTTCATTTAAATCGAAAATTCGATTCGATCTGATTCGGTTGGATCGAAAATTTTTCCGAATTTAAATGGGAATGGGTCGGGACGGACTTCATTTCTTTGCTCGCCAATCGGGGACGGACCGGGGACGGGAATTGCATGATCCCCGCCCCCGGTCCCGCCCCGCCCCGCTTTACATATTATAATATATATATATTTATATCCACATACACATACATATATATATATAGAGATGAATTATATATGTGTTGTATATGTATATATTATATATATATACATTATATAAATTATATATATATTATATATATATATGTAAAGGTAGATTATATATGTATATAAAATAAAATAGAAAAGAGTAGAAAAAAATTATAAATTATTAATTTTACTCTTACTAATCTAGTGATATAATAAATATGTGAATTATTAGAAATCACTACAAAAGTTTTTTATATGATTAAAAAATTTTGAATAAAAATATATTGGAGGCAAATTTTTTTTAAAAAAAAATCTTTATAATTATTTTCGAGTCCAAACGGGCCCCCGTTTCCCCACTTTTCCGGGCCGGGACCGGGGATAATTTTGTCCCCGACGGGCTCCCCACCTTTCTCCGTAGCGATGACGGGTCGGGGATAGGGATACGGGGGCATATGCGGGGACGGGATCGAGATTTCTAATCCCCAGCCCGATCCGACCCCATTGTCATCCCTATACACGGATACTGAAACAATATAAGCACTGTATTTCTATGCCCCTCCACATAAATAATATATCGGAAAGATGTTATGAACATTAGTAGTAGGAGCAATTTTTATATGGATCATAAATCGATGGATTAAGTATATTAGTAAGTTATATCGTATAATTTGTGTTGTATATAGTATAAATCACTAACACACTTAGTTCATAGATCAATAGTTCATATTAACATTTTTCTTAATAGTAGTATGAATCATTTGTCAGAAGCGTATTCACTGTTGCTTTCCGAAAGAAATTCCTAATTTTAGGCTGTTCTAGCAAACAGTAGAGAGAGTAACATAAATGTTCCTCCTTTGAGGAAGATGAAGCAGAAGTCTCCTAAGTGCGTTTTTGCATAAAATCCATAGTTGCAAGGTAACCAGACTTTACAGAATCAATTCCATTTGCAAAGTAGTGAATATTATCTTGTTATTTGGCAAAGTCCAGTAGATAGAAATAGTACAGATAACATCAACTTCATAAGGAAAACATATTAGCCTTAAGACGATTTTCTCGCTAACATCCTTGGTTGAAATCAATTAATTCTGAGACATGTCTCTTTGGATTTCATCCCTTTTTAGCTTGGGATAAATGAAACTCATGAGGTAATGGAAACAATTTATCATCCCATAACGAATAGAGAATCCATTTCTAATACACCATCTAAGTCCCAAGAAAGGTAAATTCTGCCATTTTAAGATACTTCTCCAAAAATAACTAGTGTGAAGCCCTAAAGAGGCATGCAATGTTATGAGACAGGTTGTGTGTTACACAAAGAATACTAATTTCTATAAGCTTCAACTTATGACATTGGAATGTTAGAATATTAAAGGGCCTATAATACAGTTAAGTCTCCTAGGTCTAAAATCATGAAGCAAAAAAATATGTCTACTAAATTATTCAACTTTTAACGAAATAAGGAAAATAATTGAAGTACGATATCAGATGTGTCTCATTAGTCCATTCCAAAGACATTACAGCAGTAAGTGCGGTGGGGAAGCAGGGCAATGAACACAATGCCAAACAAAAGGAACTAGTTAGAGCTCAGGCTGTAATCACAGTAATAGGAATCGTCTCAAGTATAAAGAATCATTCATTCAAAGAAGGGGAAAGAAAGATCAAGAAACAACTTATGATTCTTTGCGAAAAATTAAGACTATGTCTGTGTTTCTTGTGTTTATTCTTCATTTTGAGAGCTGAATTTAAGGGCTTTCGCAACTCATATCACATAGCCAATTTGATTAACTTCTTGTTTGTCTTTTATTTTACTTTCTTTGAATATTCAAAAATCGAATTGGAACTATTTTTATTCCATTAGAACTGAAGATTTGAATATTCAACCTTCTCGTCCCGAAACTAAAAATATCTGTCCTATTTCGAAATTACGATTTGGAACTAATATTAAGAATATGAAAGAAATGAAATTTCAAAACAGTACTGAAAATTTCTAAATTTTCGAACTGTCTCCCCTAACTTCTGTCATTTCATTGTCTGCACATGTTCTTTTTCTTTCCTTTTAGTTTAAAAACATATATCGGAAAAAGTTATAGGTAAGAATTATTATTCTTTTTGTATTTGTTTTACTTTGCAAACGATCTGATTTGAATTTATATAATTATAAATTTGAGGTGAAGGTTTATAGTTTAAAAATAATTGAGTAAAATTTAGACATTTAGATTATTAAAAAAGTTATTATTTTTCATCCAACTTGAGCAATATAAGTCAATAACAACTTATACTAATAGTAAGAGGGTTATTTGTTAGAGATTCGATATCGAATTACATACATTCTTTTTTCTATCCCTTCCCTGATTCTTATTTTTCTCCATTCTTTTTAAAAAATATAAAATAAACAAAAAGAACAAGAGAAAAGAGTAGCAAATCCTAGTTTCCACATGTAATTTTTAATTTTTAATCCCATTATGAAATGAAGTAGAACCACGAAATTGAATTTTCTTTTCAGCATGAAATTATTATCTCAATACTATATAACTGGTTGATGCTTTTACCCAAGGACGTTAAATATAACTAATTGTGCGACATATTGGACAGGTTCTATTTTTAGCCAACCAAATGCGAATGCAATCATAGTGAAACCAATGCTTGCAATGCAGAACCGTCCACAAGAAATCCTCTTCGGACCCCGAAAGACAGATAGAACATTCCCGTTTGCTGCCGCCTCGGCTGGAATATTCTAGGGCTTCATCTGGTGCGTGGCTTTCCTGCTGCCGGCTTCTATTGCCTATTTCAACTGGATAGATATTAATAGCTACATCCCCGGAAGCTTGGGGCTGTGTCCGGTTATCGACGGTTGCGGACGGTGCTGTGACCAACAGCCGCGGGAGGTGAATTGCTGTTGCAGAGTTTGATTCTGTTTAGCAGGCGTCTAAAACGACAACTACGATAGAGATCACCATAAACAAGAAAAATCCAATGCCGACGGTCAATGAAACCATTACATTATCAGGAAGCATGATTTTGCGGAACAACGATGTAACTTGAGAACAACTTGAAAATGGTTATAAAATTAGGATAGTGTTAGAATAAAATCTATACACTACGTACTAAGAAAATTCTAACTATTCTTTGCACAAGAATTTCTCTTCAAACTTCTCTCTTTCTTTCTCTCACAATTCTTTCTCTAATCTTTCTTTCACTAATCTTTCTTTCACAAAATGATGGTGTATTACAAGCTTAGAGTATAGCTCTATTTATAGAGCTCTAATTAGTATAATACATCATGGCATACATCATCTTCAACTAATCTCAATTAATAGTGTCTCCACTAAATGGTGGATATCCATAAAAATCTTTTAATAATTCACATAAATCCATAATTAGTGGAGCCTCCACTAATTAATGGAGATTCCAATAATTAATAACACTCCCCCTTGGATGTCCATCCATACATAAAGAATATGCCTCGTTAAAACCTTACTAGATAAAAATCCAGTGGGAAAAAAAAATCTAGTGAACGAAAAAGAGTACACTATTCTATATGTTTGTTTATTACTCCCCCTGATGAGATGATTTCTTTAAATCTTTAAACCGACACATATCGATTTTATATCTCAACTTCTCAAATGTTGCAGTCGGTAAAGTCTTCGTGAAAATATCTGCGAGGTTGTCACATGACCGAATTTGTAGCACATCAATTTCACATTTCTTCTGGAGTTCATGAGTAAAGAATAATTTGGTGAAATATGTTTTGTCCGATCTCCTTTAATATATCGTCCTCGTAATTGAGCTATGCAAGCTGCATTGTCTTCATAAAGAGGAGTTGGAATATCTTTGATTGATGATAATCCATAACTTTCTCGGATATAATGAATCATGGATCTTAGCCATACACATTCTCGACTTGCTTCATGAATGGCTATAATTTCAGCATGATTTGAAGAAGTAGCTGCAATAGATTGTTTCGTAGAACGCCATGATATAGCAATATTTCCACATGTAAATAGATAGCCCGTTTGAGAACGTGCTTTATGTAGATCAGATAAATAACCAGTATCTGCATAACCTATCAATGTTGGACTGGTTTTATTTGAATAAAATAATCCGAGATCAATTGTACCTTGGAGATATCGAAGGACTTGTTTAATTCCATTCCAATGTCGTCGTGTTGGTGAAGAACTAAATCTTGCTAATAAATTGACAGCAAAAGCAATATCAGGTCGTGTATTTTTAGCAAGATACATCAATGCACCAATTACACTGAGATATGGTACTTCAGGACCAAGGAGTTCTTCATCATTTTCTTGAGGTCGGAAAGGATCTTTATCCACATTTAATGATCGGACGATCATTGGAATACTCAATGGATGTGCTTTGTCCATGTAAAATCTTTTTAACACTTTTGCTGTATATGTTGATTGATGAATAAATGTTTCACTCTCCAGATGTTCAATTTGTAAACCAAGGCAAAATTTGGTTTTACCAAAATTCTTGATTTCGAATTCTCTTTTTAAATAATCAATTGTTTCTTAGAGCTCTTCAGGAGTTCCAATAAGATTAATATCATCAACATATATAGCTAATATCACAAATTTAGAACCAGATTTCTTAATAAAAATACATGGACATACCTGGTCATTTTTAAATCCCGCTTTCAATAAATATTCACTAAGATGTGTGAACCACATGCGCCCAGATTGCTTCAGGCCATATAATGATTTCTGTAACTTGATGGAGTAATTTTCACGAGGATAATGTTTATATGCTTGAGGCATATGAAATCCTTCGGGGATTTTCATGTAAACATCATTTTCTAAATTTCCATACAAGTAAGCAGTAACAACATCTAATAGGCGCATATCTATCTTTTCATGTACTGCCAAACTGATGAGATATCGGAGTGTAATAGCATCAACAACATGAGAATAAGTTTCATCATAGTCAATACCTGGTCTTTGTGAAAAACCTTGGGCTACTAATCGCAATTTATATCGAACGATTTCACTCTTTTCATTGTGCTTTCGTACAAATATCCATTTGTAGCCAACGGGTTTTACACCTTCGGTGTTCGGATTGCAGGTCCGAAGACTTCACGTTTTGTCGGTGCATTTAACTCCGATTGAATTGCATCTTTCCATTGCAGCCAATCTTTTCTATGCCGACATTCATCAAGCGATATTGGTTCGGGATCATCATTATCTGTGTAACATCAAGAGATATATTGTATGCAAATATATTATCAATAACGGTTTCTATCCGATTCCAACTTCTACGGAAGTGGTATAATTGATAAAAATTTCGGTGTTACTTTCATCAACTACGGTTCTTTGTCATCGATTTTCTCTTGGTCTTTATCATTCTTTTCTTCAATATGATCTTACGGATCATTTAATCCTCTTTTCTTTCGAGGATTTTTATCTTTAGAACCAAGAGGTCGGCCACGCTTACGGCGTGTTTTTGACTCAGCGACTATAGGTATAATATTTTGTTCTACTGGAACTTTAATTCGAATAGGAGCATTTATAGTTGGAATATGCGATTTTGTAACTCTTCTGGAGTCAACAAAAGCGTCTGGCATTTGATTTGCAATGCTTTGCAAATGAATTATCTTTTGAACTTCAAGTTCACATGCGCTTGTGCGCGAATCAAGATAATTTAATGATGTTGTCCAAGCAAGATATTTCTTGTACTGTTTCTTCTCCCCCTAATTTAGGGAATAATGATTTCACAAGAGAATAAGAAAAGAAATATAAGAAAATGATGACAAGCAGAAAATGCCAAGAAAAATATCTCTTTTTTTTTTTCACTCTTCCCGGTACCGACTTTTCCTCTTCCTCTCTTGTCTTTTCTTCTCCTCCGACCCTCTACCTACCATCTACCTCTTCTTCTTCCTCATACAGATATATATATATATATATATATATATGTATCGATATATATCTCGATTATCGATCATTAGTAAATATCAAAAACAAAAATTACAAAGCGAGATATGGAGACTCGTAATTCATTTGAGACATGGTCAAATTTTGACTCGGTTTACGCAGCGAGATGTTGATGTATTTTTCTTTCCAAACCAACCGCTTCTGCCTAATTTGAACACAGAAGATTTTGATATGTTTTCCTTTCCAAACCAACCGCTTCCTCCTAATTTCAGGTGAGATACCTTTGAGAGCTTCCATTTGTTTTTAGTATGCTTGATAATGAAATTAAACTCTCTTTTGGTTTGTTTTTGATGTAAATCAGTAGAAGTTTTGAACATACTGCTTTGGACCAAGTTGATCTGCCCCTACAAGAGACTGCTTTTAATACTGTTCCTCCTGATGCTATTCATTTGAATGAGGATATGCTTGTGCATGATCCTTTCTACTCTCTAATGGATTTTGAACAAAGCCAGAATATGTTTCCAGGTTATTATACATTTAAACATGGATTTTGAATGGTATTACCTTTACTGAGATTATTTTCTTTTTCTAGGAGAAATAATGAGTGGTCTTGGCAACGAAGTCGGAGTAAGTACTCATGAAATGCATAATATCGAAGTTCAAGATATTATTGCAGACAAAATTCCTGGGGAGAAGAAGATGATTAAGAGGCAGAGAGAAAAGAAGGGCAATAACTCCCAGACACTATCAAGAGAAACAATTTCGCAGTACTTTTACCTACCAATCAAGAGCGCAGCCAAAGAATTGAATATTGGCATAACCCGTCTCAAGAAAAGATGTAGGGAGTTAGGAATTCGTCGATGGCCTCACAGGAAATTGGTGAAACAATTTCGCAGTACTTTTACCTACCAATCAAGAGCGCAGCCAAAGAACTGAATATTGGCATAACCCGTCTCAAGAAAAGATGTAGGGAGTTAGGAATTCGTCGATGGCCTCACAGGAAATTGGTGAGCTTGGAGACCATAATCAAGAATGTTCAGGTTCTCTCTCATACATACTTATAATTTGCAAGTATGAAACTATGAAAGATTTATAAGTAAATAACCGATGATATCACTTCGATTTACAGGAGATGCAAAATAAAGAAGAAGGAGGACATATGGCTGAGAAGAAGTTGAAAGAAACCATTGCGATACTGGAATGTGAAAAACAGTTGGTGGAAGAAAGTCCTAATACGCAGTTAGAGGACCAAACACAGAAATTGAGATAAGCATGCTTCAAGGCCAAATATAATAATAAATTTAATTATAATAAACTTAAGGAGATCATAAAATCTCAAGACTCATTTCGAAGTAATTTTACGGCTAATTCTGCTGCTAGTCTCGATGCTGGCTCAAAAGGGAAAGAAAAGG
This sequence comes from Voacanga thouarsii, assembly GCA_026120185.1. Taxonomy (NCBI): domain Eukaryota; kingdom Viridiplantae; phylum Streptophyta; class Magnoliopsida; order Gentianales; family Apocynaceae; genus Voacanga; species Voacanga thouarsii. The sequence goes on along the minus strand of JANUWF010001636.1, from coordinate 1,380,377 downwards.
AGGAGGATGTCGAAAAAGAGGAGCTGAAGTCCATAATTACTAATTGTTTGTCTTCCTCTAATGTAAATATTGAAAAAGAACAATTACAAACATTCATCTTACATTTGTCAGCTCAATTACAAAAGAGCAACTATAAGCATGTATCCTCAAGTTCATATGAACACTAGTGATATGAATAAAAGATGTGATGCTTATTATTAATGGAAATATCTTTTTCCCTTATTATCTTTTCTATTCCACTTCAGGTGGCCAGTATTTCTCTGTGATAAGGGAAATATCGAGTGTGTCCATGACCATAACCACGGCCACTTGCCACAACTACGACTATAACGATGAGCCTGCTGGAGCCAACGACATTCACTTCAGGAGTCTTTGTTGAGCCGATTCATTTGGCTTCATGATTTCTCAATAATAACTCATGTTAAAGCTGTCAATTTTGGATACGCTTTTTCTCCGTAAAATTTTTAACTAAGATATAGTTTTATACATCACGGAGTTCACAGTTTTACAAACTTGCAACTTCAGGTGCAACCATTCATACCGTGCAGTGGGTAGTACGACCATCTTCAGGTGGTCAAATCTTTCTTTTTATCCACATGACATATGGATCTCCTTTTTTAGCATTTAGATGCATTTACGTATGACATATAATTTTTTTTCAGAAATATCAAGGGTTACAAATTCGAATTTAGCGAGATCAATAAATGCGTACCTGTCTTCTGGCTTTAATAACGGCAGAGACTCGTGCTGATAACGTGTTATAAAATTAGGGTAGTATTAGAATAAAATCTACACACTACACACTAAGAAAATTCTAACTATTCTTTGCACAAGAATTTCTTTTCAAACTTTTCTCTTTCTTTCTCTCACAATTCGTTCTCTAATATTTCTTTCACTAATCTTTCTTTCACAAAATGATGGTGTATTACAAGCTTAGAGCATAGCTCTATTTATAGAGCTCTAATTAGTGTAATACATCATGGCATACATCATCTTCAACTAATCTCAATTAATGGTGTCTCCACTAAATGGTGGACATCCATAAAAATCTTCTAATAATTCACATAAATCCATAATTAGTGGAGCCTCCACTAATTAATGGAGATTCCAATAATTCATAACAAAAATAAGTTAATTAAGCACACAAAGACTTATAGATTTAGCGTTTTGGTATTCTACCCTGAGTTGGATTAGGAATCCATAGAACTGAAAAAAAAGAAAGGAAGAAAAGAAAGGGAAAAAAGTGCCCTCAATTACATATAGATCAGTCAGTCTAAATTGTCAACTGATCGACTCAACCACATATAAATCTATCAGTTTAAATCGTCAATATAAACCAATTAGTCTAAATCGTCAAGAATGTAAACCAATATATAATCTAAATCAAAGATGTAAACCATTATGTACCGGCTCAACCACATATAATTTAGTTAGTCTAAATCATCCAGAATGTAAACGAGTTAGTTTAAATCGAGGATGTAAACTAATATGTAAATTTTGACTGTGACTGACCAGCTCAACCACATATAAGCTATTCCATCTAAATCGTCGAGGATGTAAACTATATGTAAACTAATCAGTCAGTCTAAATCGAGGATGTAAACCAGTATGTAAACTAGTTAGTCTAAGCCAATTTAGACAAGTCATGACTGATCCACCTAACCGTATATAAATCAATTAGTCTAAATTACAATACGTATCTTATGAGATTCAAACCCATAACCTTTCAGTTATTAAACTTTTTATCCTATCAACTCAACTACTCCTTTGGAGACAAAGTCCAATCTATTTTTGTTAAGAAACCCAAATCCTTCTTTGAAACACTATAGCTCTATTTGGTTTTAAAATTCAAGAAATTTAAGAGATGTTTACTCCCCTGTCCCTCATTAGATACCTAACCTTTAAAAAAAAAAAAAGATTTGGGGCCCACCTTACTTGCATGGTCCATTGAAATTTAAGAGATGTTTACTCCCCTGTCCCTCATTAGATACCTAACCTTTAAAAAAAAAAAAAGATTTGGGGCCCACCTTACTTCCATGGTCCATTGACTATTGGCGCGTCCTCCTGACGTATTGTTCAGTTTTTAAATACAGGTCTCATTAAAATTAATAGAGATTAATTTGGCACGATATTTTATATTAAAGTAAAAGTTAGAATATAATAATAATATAATATAATAAAAATAATAAATATATGAGTCTCACAATACTTTATGTCAAATCTAAATATATAAAAATAATATATGTAAGGTATATTGATTATTTTATAATAAATTGTATAGTAAAAATTTTTCTTTTAAGGAAAGTGTCAATTTTTTTGGGATAGTTCAAAATAATAAGTAGATCAATTTTGTTGGGACGGAGGGAGTATAATTTTTGAAATTTTATTCTTTATTTTAAATTGAAAGTCAATTATCCCAATGAAGGGGAAAAAAAAAGAAAAAAAAAAAAGCTCACCACAACTTTGAGGATACATTCTAAAAATTGTCCAGAGAGGCAGTGATATCCTGGAGTAAGCTGCAAAATATAAAATAAAACTCAAAGCATAAAGGTACATGTCAATAAATAAATCATTATTTAAAATAAAAAAAGGAAAATTCAGTATGCAGATCATCATAATAGTCAAACTAATTACAACAATGTGAAAAATTTCTGCAATTGCATAAGTTTCCAATATTTATTTAGAACCCCAAATACTGGAAAATAGATATTCAAGGAAACCTAACCAAATTCTATTATGCATTTCCATCATTTTCTTAGTTGATTAATAAATCCCAAATAGGAAGCTTTGATGATTATGGAAATATAATCTGAAGGTGTTGCATCATAACCGTTATATCAAAAACCAAAACATTAGCTGTGGCAAACTAAAAAATTCATGGACCGACACTTACATAAGGTTTAGAAGTTGAAGATTTTCAATATTAGTTCAATCATCTAAATAGTTAACTTCCTTCCTCCCTGCCTAAAAACCTTCGAAATGGCATCTGAATCACTTACAGAATGGGCAACAATTGGAGTCATAAGGACAGGAAAGTGCCAACATAGATACAAACGGGTGTAACACAGGATAAGAAGGAAGGAAAAGGAAAGAGAAGAAGACTGCAAATTACATATTGAACTTGTTGGCTTTTCTTTGGTTGAAGAGTCGTGTCTGTGGAAAGGAGATGGCAACAATTAAATTCGACTGTGTGTAATTGAAGGGTGTTATGAATTATTGGAATCTCCATTAATTAGTGGAGGCTCCACTAATTATGGATTTATGTGAATTATTAGAAGATTTTTATGGATGTCCACCATTTAGTAGAAACACCATTAATTGAGATTAGTTGAAGATGATGTATGCCATGATGTATTCCACTAATTAGAGCTCTATAAATAGAGCTATTCTCTAAGCTTGTAATACACCATCATTTTGTGAAAGAAAGATTAGTGAAAGAAAGATTAGAGAAAGAATTGTTAGAGAAAGAAAGAGAGAAGTTTGAAGAGAAATTTTTGTGCAAAGAATAGTTAGAATTTTCTTAGTGTGTAGTGTGTAGATTTTATTCTAACACTACCCTAATTTTATAACACGTTATCAGCACGAGTCTTTACCGGTACAAAAGCCAGAAGACTAAGCACGAGTTTCTGCCGTTACCAAAGCCAGAAGACAGGTACGCATTTATTGATCTCTATGGCTAACATCACTAAACTTGAATTTGTAGCCCTTGATATTTCTGGAAAAAATTATATGTCGTGGGTTCTCGATGCAGAAATGCATCTAAATGCTGAAGGCCTTAGTGAAACTATTCAAGCAAATAATAGTGCATCTGCACAACACAAGGCTAAAGCTTTGATTTTTATTCGTCGTCATCTCGATGAAAATTTGAAAATGGAATATCTTACCGAAAAAGATCCATATGGCTCGTGGGTAAATTTAAAAGAAAGATTTGACCACTGAAGATGGTCGTACTACCTCTTGCACGGTATGAATGGTTGCACACGAGGTTGCAAGATTTTAAAACCAGTGAATGAATATAGCTCCGCAATGTATAAAATTACATCTCAATTAAAATTATGCGGAGAAAAAGTGACTGATGAAGATATGTTGGAGAAGACATTCTCCACCTTTCATGCCTCGAATATTGTCCTGCAGCAACAATATCAAGAAAATGGATATACAAAATTTACAGATTTAATTACTGCCCTCCTCATTGCAGAGAAGAATAATGAATTATTATTGAGAAATCATGAAGCTAGACCAACTGGCTCAACAGCACTCCCAGAAGTGAATGTTGTTGGCTCTAGCAGAAGCCATCGTTATAGTCGTGGCCGTGGTCGTGGTTATGGTCATAGACACGCTCGATATTTCCCTTATCACAATCATAATCAAACTGTGAGAAATACTGGCCACCTGAAGTGGAACAGAAAAGATCATAAGGGAAAAGAAAAAGAAATTGAAGAAAAGCATGAGGATATATGTTATAGATGTGATATGAAAGGTCATTGGTCACGAAACTGTCGTACGGCTAAACATTTAGTTGAATTGTATCAAGCTTCATTGAAAAATAAAAATGTGGAAGCAAATTTTTCTCAACATCCAATAAATAATGCTGAGGATGATGATATTGATCCTGAATATCTTAATATCAATATTACTCATATGGATGTATCAAATTTTTTTGAACACCCAGACGGTAGGATAGACCATTTAATTGGTGATGGCAGTGTCCAGAAGAACTAAAGCCTCACCCTGATATTTTTGTATTTTCATTTTCATTCTATTCTAATAATATTTACGTTTACATATATATATTTGTGTTCAGATGGCTATTGTTAATGATGATGTATGCATTATTGATAGTGGAACTACACACACCATACTAAAAAATGAGAAATATTTTTCTGATCTCAAAATGGGAGAAATAAATATTTATACGATAAACGGTAGTGCAAATGTAATTGAGGGCTCCGGAAGAGCTAGTATATTATTGCCTAAAGGAACAACAATTATTATTGATAAGGCACTATTTTCCTCAAAATTCAGAAGAAATTTATTGAGTTTTAAAGATATCCGCAGAAATGGGTATCATGTTGAAACAAATGAGGAAAATGGGATTGAGCATCTTTTTATTACTCAAATGCATTTGGGTAAGAAATCGGTATTAGAAAAACTGCCTTCTTTTTCTACTTGGTCTATATTTTGTAAAAATACGTACAATTGAAATTCATCATCTAGTAAACCAGAAGTTTACTGATCCTATTACTTTTAGCATTTGGCGTGACCGGTTGGGTCATCCGGGATCTACCATGATGAGAAGAATCATTGGGAATACACATGGTCATCCTTTAAAAAATAAAAGGATATTAACATCAGAAAAATTTGCATGTACTGCATGTTCCCTAGGAAAATTAATTGTTAAACCATCACCAGTAAAAGTAGGAGCTGAAAGTCCTACATTTCTTGAACGGATTCACGGAGATATTTGTGGACCTATTGATCCACCATGTGGACCGTTCAAATATTTTGTGATCTTAATTGATGCATCATCCCGATGGTCACATGTATGTTTATTATTTACTCGCAACCTGGCGTTTGCGAGATTACTTGCTCAAATAATTAAATTACGAGCACAATTTCCGGACCATCATATTAAAAATATCCGTTTGGATAATGCTGGTGAATTTTCATCACATGCTTTTGATGCATATTGCATGTCAATTGGGATTAATGTTGAACATCCTGTAGCTCATGTTCACACACAAAATGGTCTTGCTGAATCTTTGATTAAACGATTACAATTAATTGCTAGACCATTATTAATGAAAACAAATCTCCAACATCTGCCTGGGGACATGCTATTCTACATGGTGCAACACTTGTACGTATAAGACCAGCTAGTTATCATAAATTCTCTCCTTTGCAATTGGCTTTTGGGTCAGAACCAAATATTGCTCATTTAAGAATTTTTGGGTGTCTTGTATATATTCCAATTGCACCAAACCAACGTACAAAGATGGGTCCTCAAAGAAGAAAGGGGATATACGTTGGATATGATTCTCCCTCTATTATCGGGTATGTTGAACCCACTGACAGGAGATGTATTCACGACAAGATTTGCTTGATTGTCATTTTGATGAATCATTATTCCCTAAATTAGGGGAGAACCAAAACGACATAAAAAGGATCTTGCTTGGACAACATCATTAAATTATCTTGATCCGCGCACAAGCGCATGTGAACTTGAAGTTCAAAAGATAATTTATTTGCAAAGCATTGCAAATCAAATGCCGGACGCTTTTGTTGACTCCGAGAAGAGTTACAAAATCGCATATTCCAACTATAAATGCTCCTATTCGAATTGAAGTTCCAGCGAAACAAAATATTATACCTATAGGCTGCTGAGTCAAAAACACGCCGAAGCGTGGCCGACCTCTTGGTTCTAAAGATAAAAATCCTTGAAAGAAAAGAGGATTAAATGATCCAGAAGATCATATTGAAGAAAAGAATGATAAAGACCAAGAGAGAGCTGATGATAAAGAACCGGAAGTTGATGAAAGTAACACTGAAATTTCTATCAATTATACCACTTAGGTAGAAGTTGGAATCGGATAGAAAGCTGTTATTGATAATATATTTGCATACAATATATCTCTTGATGTTACACAGGATAATGATGATCCTGAACCGATATCAATTGATGAATGTCGGCATAGAAAAGATTGGTTGCAATGGAAAGATGCGATTCAATCGGAGTTAAATGCAGCGACAAAACGTGAAGTCTTCGGACTGCAGTCCGAACACTAGAAGGTGTAAAACACTGTTGGTTACAAATGGATATTTGTGCGAAAGCGCAATGAAAAGAGTGAAATCGTTCGATATAAAGCGCGATTAGTAGCCCGAGGTTTTTCACAAAGACCAGGTATTGACTATGATGAAACTTATTCTCCTGTTGTTGATGCTATTACACTCAGATATCTCATCGGTTTGGCGATACATGAAAAGATAGATATGCGCCTATTAGATGTTGTCACTTGCTTACTTGTATGGAAATTTAGAAAATGATGTTTACATGAAAATCCCAGAAGGATTTCATATGCATGAAGCATATAAACATTATCCTCGTGAAAATTACTCTATCAAGTTGCAGAAATCATTATATGGCACTGAAGCAATACGGGCGCATGTGGTTCACACGTCTTAGTGAATATTTATTGAAAGCAGGATTTAAAAATGACCAGGTATGTCCATGTGTTTTTATTAAGAAATTTGGTTCTAAATTTGTGATATTAGCTATATATGTTGATGATATTAATCTTATTGGAACTCCTGAAGAGCTCTAAGAAACAATTGATTATTTAAAAAGAGAATTCGAAATCAAGGATTTTGGTAAAACCAAATTTTGCCTTGGTTTACAAATTGAATATCTGGAGAGTGGAACATTTATTCATCAATCAACATATACAGCAAAAGTGCTAAAAAGATTTTACATGGACAAAGCACATCCATTGAGTATTCCAATGATCGTCCGATCATTAAATGTGGATAAAGATCCTTTCCGACCTCAAGAAAATGATGAAGAACTCCTTGGTCCTGAAGTACCATATCTCAATGCAATTGGTGCATTGATGTATCTTGCTAATAATACAAGACATGATATTGCTTTTGTTGTCAATTTATTAGCAAGATTTAGTTCTTCACCAACACGACGACATTGGAATGGAATTAAACAAGTCCTTCGATATCTCCAAGGTACATTTGATCTCGGATTATTTTATTCAAATAAAACCGAGTCCAACATTGATTGGTTATGCGAGATCTTTGGTTATTTATCTGATCCACATAAAGCACGTTCTCAAACGGGCTATCTATTTACATGTGGAAATATTGCTATATCATGGCGTTCTACGAAACAATCTATAGCGACTACTTCTTCAAATCATCTTGAAATTATAGCCATTCATGAAGCAAGTCGAGAATGTGTATGGCTAAGATCCATGATTCATTATATCCGAGAAAGTTGTGGATTATCATCAATTAAAGATATTCCAACTCCTCTTTATGAAGACAATGCAGCTTGCATAGCTCAATTACGAGGAGGATATATTAAAGGAGATCGGACAAAACATATTTCACCAAAATTCTTCTTTACTCATGAACTTCAGAAGAAAGGTGAAATTGATGTGCTACAAATTCGGTCATGTGATAACCTCACAGATATTTTCACGAAGACTTTACCGACTGCAACATTTGAGAAGTTGAGATATAAAATCGGTATGCGTCGGTTTAAAGATTTAAAGGAATCATCTCATCAGGGGGAGTAATAAACCGACATATAGAATAGTGTACTCTTTTTCCTTCACTAGATTTTTTTCCCACTGGGTTTTTATCTAGTAAGGTTTTAACGAGGCATATTCTTTATGTATGGATGGACATCCAAGGGGGAGTGTTATGAATTATTGGAATCTCCATTAATTAGTGGAGGCTCCACTAATTATGGATTTATGTGAATTATTAGAAGATTTTTATGGATGTCCACCATTAAGTGGAAACACCATTAATTGAGATTAGTTGAAGATGATGTATTCCACTAATTAGAGCTCTATAAATAGAGCTATTCTCTAAGCTTGTAATACACCATCATTTTGTGAAAGAAATATTAGTGAAAGAAAGATTAGAGAAAGAAAGAGAGAAGTTTGAAGAGAAATTTTTGTGCAAAGAATAGTTAGAATTTTCTTAGTGTGTAGTGTGTAGATTTTATTCTAACACTACCCTAATTTTATAACAAAGGGTTGTGTTTTTCCTTCTTTCCAAATGATCTCATCACTAATTATTTGATGGAAAAAGAGAGGGTCATCTGTGACTATCAAAGAAATCTGGAACATAAAAAGAAAAATTTTCTAAAGGACTCTGATGAGATTAGATTCATCGTAATGAGATATATAAAACTTCATTAAATCTAAACTATTGATTGAGAAAATTGGGGAAAGGAAAAAAAAATTGAACTTATCCAAATAAATTGAAAAGAAAATTCACCCTCCCTTCATATTTAGAATGTTATATTTTAAAATATTAGACAGTTTAAAATAAATTATTATACATAAAGTTATTAAAAAAAATTTTACTCTAGATCCCCCACCAAAAAAAAAATAATAAAAAAAAAATCACATGTTTAATTGATGCAGCTAGGTGCTGCAATTATTGCAATAATTCAAAGAAGTTGAGAATAGATCCAGAAATTCAAGAATTTTAAAAGAAATTTCCTTCTTCACCAGAACTCGTGCACATTTAATAGTTATTGCCCTACTATAGATCAAACCCGAGAGTCTATATAGGCGATGTCCTTGGGGTGGTGAGGTTATATTTTCAAGTACTATTTCTTTTTCCTTGATTTCTAGTATTCTACCTTCAAACTTACAGCATGCCATGCATCTGTTGTTCCCAATAGTTTTGCTGGTACTTGCAGCCATTCTCTTCAAGATCATATACTCCTTTTTCTGGGTTCCTCTGAGAATTCAGCTGCATTTCAAGAAACAAGGAATTCATGGTCCTAAGCACCATCCACTATATGGAAACACAGAGGAGATTAAACGGATGTTCAGTGAAGCTGAATCAAAGACCATTCCATTCAACCATGACATTCTGCATCGTGCGCTTCCGCTTTATCACAGATGGTCAGCCATGTATGGGAGGACATTCCTATTTTGGATGGGAAATAAGCCCCGACTGGCCTTAGCCGAACCGGACATGATTAAAGAGCTTATGCTGACTTATAATAGCTGCGTGGAGAAGATTCCCTTTAGCCCGATTGCCAGGCCTCTCTTAGGCCATGGACTTCTGTCGTTGAACGGAGAAAGGTGGGCTGTTCACAGAAGGATCACCAACAAGGCTTTTACCTTGCATATGGTCAAGGTAATTTTTTCACCTGCCTCTTTCTGTGTCATTCATTGACTTCTATTAATTAGTGATGGTTACGGTAAATGGACGATTTGAGTATTATTAGTAGAGTTTCTGAGCCTGCCATTGCACTGTTGTACTTCACAGTCCTCCAAAGTCAAATTTTTATGTCCTCCCCTCTTCCTTTGGGAGTGATAAATCTGCTAAAGTTATCTCCTTTATGTTTTGCAGGCTTGGGTGCCTATGCTTGTGGCTAACACCATGGAGTTATTGAAGAAGTGGGAAGAAGGAAGGCAAGGAAGAATTGCTTTTGAAATAGATGTGCATAAAGAATTACACAACCTCACAGCTGAAAATATATCAAAAATGGCTTTCGGGAGCAGCATTGAAGAGGGGAGGCGCATCTTCGAGTTGCAAGAACAGCTAGCCAGCCTTACAGTGGAGGCTATAAGAGGCATCTATGTTTCTGGCTTGAGGTTTCTACCCACCAAGAAGAACAGGATAAGGTGGCACATAGAGAAAGAAATTCGTGATTCAATAAAGATGTTGATTAAGACAAAAAGATGCACAAAAGAACCGTCAATCAACTTTCTTAGTCTACTACTGGCTGCTAATGAGAACAATGGCCGAGAAGAGGATGCACTAGGGATAGAAGAAGTAATAGACGAATGCAAGACTATGTACTTTGCAGGTTGCAGGAAAGGAAACAACTGCAAACCTCTTAACTTGGGCGCTTGTCATTCTAGCAAATTATCAAGAATGGCAAAGTAAGGCCCGAGAAGAAGTTTTTCGAGTCTGCAACGGCTGCACCTTTCCAAATGCAAAGAATTTAAGTGGCTTAAAGACTGTAAGTTCAATTTTCTTAAGCATTTCATATATGTTTCAGTGGTTTATAAGAGTCTTTCTCGACTGAACTATACAAGATGGGTACTCGATCTCTGACATAGGAGTCTTTACATATGCCCGTTAATTTTATCTTTCTGTTTTTCTGAAAAGATGACCATGATACTGAATGAGACAATGAGGCTGTACCCCCCAATTCCGAATCTGGTGAGGAGAACAACAAAGAACATCAAGCTGCGGACGTTAGATATTCCAGCTAATATACAACTCTATATAGCCTTGGCTGCTGTCCAGCATGACACAGATATATGGGGAGAAGATGCCAACAAATTTAATCCAGAACGGTTCGATGGTCGGGGGAAGCATATGGCCTCATTTTTCCCTTTTGGTTTAGGCCCCAGATTCTGCGTGGCGCAAAATCTAGCCATGTATGAAGCAAAAGTTGTCTTGGCTATGATCCTGAAACAATTTTCTTTTGCAATATCACCATCATATGTTCATGCTCCTATCTCAAGAATCTCTTTGGAGCCTCAGTGTGGTGCCCATATCCGTTTCCAGCCAGTTTGTGCTTAAAGGCTTCTTCACATGGATGGACAGAGGGCTTTGGCCTTAGGCTTATTCAGCAGCTTTTATCCTTGCATATTACTGTGAACGTGGTAGTACAACTGTACCTGAATATATAAATAAATTGTAGACTAAAGGTATTATCACAATAAGCTTAAGATCTTTTCCACCATATTGAAGTTTCTCAACATGATTGATTATACAATTCTTGTATATTTTTAATGCTTTTCCGCGGCAGCGTATTCTCTAGCACCTAATTTTGGTAAGCCGGCGGCCGGCATCATTTAAAAGTGCTTGGAGGGCCAAAAAAAAAAAAAAAAAAGGTGCAGGTTGGGAATAAATTATGGGTTAATTTCAAAAAACACCCTATGCTTCTATGTGTTTCTATGTGTATATAATACTGGGTACCTAATTGTGAGAATTAAAAGTTTAAATACCCAATTGTCAAATATGTAAAAGTACAGGGAGTTTATTGAAATTAACCTCAAAATTTTATTAGTGTCATTAGAAAAGTATCTATTAGATTTACTGAAAGTAATTAAATATAAATCCTCCATCTATTTTCATTACACCCCAATAACTAAAGCAATGCTAGGTACTCACATAATATATATGTTGGTGAAGTAGAAGTTAAATTTGAATACGTTTTATTTTCTTTATTTTTATAATTTAATTTCAAAATTTTAAAGATATGAATCAAATTAACATCTATATATATCAATATCTATCAATTAGATAAGAATATCTCCTTATGTTCAATCAATATCATCATCAATCTTTTTGCCTTGTAAATTGAATATTTTAATAGTAACTAATTGATAGATATTTAATTATTATTAATTACATTTCCCCTCTAATTTGTATTTCTAATAGTTTTTTTAGTGTTCGATGAAGCCATTCTCCTAAATACTTTAAGTCTTTAATATATTACAAAAAATATATAATTTTAATAATAAATAAATCAATAAATTTTAATCAAATTACTAAATATTTTTAAAAATTTTACAAAGTATGAAGGAGATACAGAGAGGACTTTTTGTTCATATATGATAGATATATGAATTTTATAATCAAGAAGGTATAATTTTATTTAAAAATTAATAATAAAAATAAAATAAAATTTAAAGAAATTAAAAAAGTAAGAAGACAATCTTGTTTAATGTAACATTTAAAAGTAATTTGGGTTAATTTTAGTAAATTTCCTATATTTTTATGTATTTAACAATTGATCATTTAAAATTTTAATTTTAACAATTAAGTACTTCAACTTTTAATTTTGATAATTAAGTATTCAAATTTTTAATTTTGACAATTGAGCATTCAATTAAACATTTTGTCAAATAATGAATACCCAATTGTCAAAATTGAAAGTTTAGATACTCAATTATCAAACACATAGAAGGATAGGGGTCTTTCAAAAATTTTCAGTTTTGACCTAATAGGCTTTCCCGAAGTAGTTTTTCTTCTTCATTTCTTCTCATTTCAATCGAATTGGATATCATGAATCTGTTACTCCTTGTAATTTTGCTGGTTCTTCTTGTAGTGATGCTCTTCAAGATAGTATACTCCATCATTTGGGTTCCACTGAAACTTCAGCAGCACTTCAAGAGACAAGGAATTGAAGGCCCCAGTTACTATCCATTTTATGGAAACTCTCAAGAGATTAAACTGCAGCTCAGTGAATCTCAATCAAAGAAAATCCTGTTCAGACATGATATATTGCATCGCGTGGCTCCACACTACCACAAGTGGTCAGCCATGTATAACAAGACATTCTTGTACTGGTTTGGGACTAAGCCCAGACTGTCCTTAGCTGAACCAGACATAATTAAAGAGCTCATGATAGGTAACAGTGACTGCGTGGATAAGATTACGTTTAACCCGATGGCTAAGAACCTCTTTGGGCAGGGACTTCCAGGGTTACATGGTGAAAAATGGGTTGTTCACAGAAGGATCACCAGCAAGGCTTTCACCATGGGGAGAGTCAAGGTTATTTCTTGCCCTCTCTCTTTTATTTATTTTTTCTGAATTTATTTGAGTGCACCAATACTTGAGATTCTTGAATAGTTTGACAAAAATTGTTAAATCAGACCGGTAGAATCTTCAAATCGTATTTATTTTCTCTACTGTGTGTTGCGGGTAACTGTGAGAACTAGACATTAATTTATTAAAAGGTTTTTTTTTCAGGCTTGGGTGCCTGAGATTGTTGCCAGCACCCTAAGCTTAATAGAGAAGTGGGAAGAAGAAAGACAAGAAAGGATGGAATTTGAAGTCGAAGTGCACAAAGAACTTCATAACCTTTCAGCTGAAATTATATCTAGAACAGCTTTTGGGAGCAGCTTCGAAGAGGGGAAACGCATATTTGAGTTGCAAGACCAGCAAACCACCCTTACTTTGCAGGCTCTGAGGAGCATATATGTTCCTGGTTCTAGGTCACTGCTATATACCTTTTCCAAATATTTGGCTTAATTTGCTTGACACTTTCATGACCAGCCTATTCACTTTACATGACTTAATATGAAATCATGTACAGGCTTCTACCTACTAAGAATAACATAATGAGGTGGAAGCTAGAGAAGGAAACTCGAGACTCCATAAGGATGATGATTAAGACGAACAAAAATACTAGAGAAAATTCAAAAAACTTGCTTACTCTACTGATGTCTGCCAGCCAGGAAGAAGAGGGATTACCAGTTGAAGAAGTTATAGATGAATGCAAAACTTTCTACTTCGCTGGAAAGGAAACAACTGCCAACCTCTTAACTTGGGCCCTTATTCTCCTAGCACACCATCAAGAATGGCAAAGGAAAGCAAGAGAAGAAGTTTTGCAGGTTTGCAAGGGCAATGGACTTCCAAATGCAGAGAATCTAAATGATTTTAAGCTTGTAAGTTCAGTTTTCAATTTCAAGTCAATCATCCTATTCATGGCTTATTGATCTATCTGTTATGTTTTGATAGGATTCAAGAAAATTTCTTTAGGTATCAACAATATAAGCAGACTCACATGTTATTGGTAGCCAGAAGTATTATAACGTTTGTGCATTGGTTGAACTGCTTTAACAATGTAGCCTTGAAGGAAATCAGAGAGAAACATTTCCAGCCTCATGTGTAAACATTGAAAGATAACTGACAGTTCTGCGCAGAGGCATGAAGCTGAGATTATTAGGAAGTAGGAACTAGAACTGCCCGGTAGAGTTTCCCTTCTCATATTGAGTACTCGGAGATGTTTAGAGAAGAAGAGTTTGGACACATTCTGACTACCTCTGTCAATTGGTTGCCTGTTCACTTTATTCCCCTAGGGGAAACTCTAATTTTAGAGTTATACGCTGATTTTGTGTACTACTATAGAGACGAGTACAAAGCAGATATTTGCCTTACTTCACGGAAAGGATGGAAAAAACACACACGGATACACCTCCTAAACGTGAAATGTTTACCAGGCCTGTTCACTTTATTCCCGTATCTTAATCTTTCTTAGGATAAAGGTTATTGGTCTGTGTTTGGTTAATCGCAGGGGAGGGGATGAAGTCTTGCAGAGTGATTCCCTAACCTTCAAATCTTCAGTCATGCTACTACTACTTGCTATGCTTATACATCCACTGAGTTTGCCATGTTTTTGTGTTCTGTGAAAAGGTGACCATGATCTTGAATGAAACACTTCGGCTCTATCCACCAGTATTTCAACAGATAAGGAAAACATCAAAGGATATCAAGTTGGGAAAGCTAAATGTTCCAGCTGATACACAGTTCTATGTGGCCTTAACTGCTGTTCATCATGACACTGAAATATGGGGAGAGGATGCAAATGAATTTAATCCATTGCGGTTTCTTGAACCTCGGAAGCATCTGGCGTCATTTTTCCCATTTGGTTTAGGTCCTCGAGTCTGTGTAGGGCAAAATCTTGCCATGGTTGAAGCAAAAATTGTCTTGGCTATGATTGTCAGACATTTTTCTCTTGCAGTATCACCATCTTATGTTCATGCTCCTGCAGCATTCCTCACTTTGCAGCCTCAATATGGTGCCCACATCCTTTTGAGGAAAGTTTTAGGTTAAGGGCTGCTGTGCAAAATTGACCAGTTTGGTCTGGATGTGCCCAATGCAAATACATCTTCAACTTTCAGTTTGCTGCATTACCTTTGAAGAATGATAATGTAACGGCAATGGACGAAAGTAGTTTATAATTTTAATTTTTTTATACATACACTACATTTTTGTCTATATATGCCAAGTAATTAATTAGATGAATAATTGTATAAATAATTTATTTATCGTGCTTCCTTTCAATATAAAATATGTTATTCTTTTTATGAGTTATTAGTCCTATTAATAATTAATAAGTCTTTTATTACAAAATTGAATAATTACTTGAATCATTGGTATCACTAATCCAATGTATCTAAATCAAATTAATGGCTAACCAACAAAAATAATTAAATAAAATTTTTTATTTGTTATTGATAAGGAAAAAAATGAGACTGAGAAAAAAAAAATTTATATCTTGTCAATTCCATATTTTACATATTTTTTGTTGTTCACTGAAATAAACATTATGAATGCTAAACTATAATTTCAAAGACAAATAAAATTTAAGATTTTCTCGACTTCTTTTTATAATAAATTTATTTTTACTTAGTTAAATTATTACCATGCCATACATTTAGATTTGTATAGATAACTTAAAAGAACTATTTTTGAGTAATTTGGAATCTACTTAAATTTGTCACTTAGGACATATTTGAATTGGAATTTTACTCTTTCATCCCAAATTAAAATTTCATTTTAATTCAAATATATTATTATTTTATATAATTTTTATTTTTTAAAAAATATTATATATTCACAACACATTATTTTTTTAAATCCATCTAACTCTATATATTTAATAATTTTTTATAAAACTCATTTCAAATAAATTTTTACCCACGTTTGTGGCATCTCACTTCCCCTCGCACGCGCACAAATGTCCACTACTAGATTTAGATAACATATTAACGTAGCTCTCGGGACATAGACCGACTGGCAACCGACCGATTGGCAAAGCGAGAGTGATAGAGCCTGTGATGGACTCGATCGTCGCGGGTTCGAATCCTCTTCAAACCTCGACGTTACGGGTGAGAGAGGTTCAACTTCGAGACTCTCTCCTTAATCCAAGATAACATATTAACTTTATCATTTCCGAAAAAATAAATAAATAAAAGTACTAAACTGGTCAAGGTAGGGTCCATAAACTCGTGGGGAGGAGCTTTCTCCTGTACTGTTCCATAGTCCAACAAAATTGGACCGAAGAGATAATCGTCCACATGTCAAACCAGTAATAACGAAAAGTTAGTCGCGAACCGACCCGACCCGTTCACTCACAAAATCAAATGTCTCGTTCGCCCTGACTAAACTTCCAAAACGATAACCAATATCAAGGTCGACGACAAGGGTATTAGAGTCTGTTAAAGAAATGAGCCGTACATTCCCTATTCGTTCGGGGCATTATCCACGATATTTAATGGATTTCAAGTATTCATCATTTGAAGTCTCTTTCCCAGAAGATTGTTGCTGGAGCAATTACTCAAGATCCCAATTTTCTTGGTGGAATTTTAGGGCTTGATCTGGTGGTGTTGGTGTTGTTAGCCAAACTCAACTTTCAAAAGCTGACACCAAGTTTTTTGGAGTTTTACCGTTTGGGCAAACCCAACAGCCACCAAAGAGTCAAGGCCGATAGAAGGGAGAAAGAGACACCAAACTTCTGGGGTGGCTGATGATCGAGGGATATAAATCACAAGGTGCTTTTCCAGTTTGTATTCTAAAGGGTTTGTTTTGTGTGGATTGTTAGTAAAGTTGGGAGCTTTTGGGTTGTATATATTGGAACCCAGCTGGGTTTTTTAGGGTTATTGTTTTTCTTCAATAAAGGTTCGATTTTTTTACTTATTTTTTTGTTACTTTTGATGCAAGCAATCCGTCTTAGCTAAGCCTTACATTATATTTTGTGGTTGCGTGTTTGCTGTGATTGGGTTGGGTTGGGTTATGATTGTATGTGGTTATTGGGTTTGACCAACTTGGATTTGTGCATTATTTGGTTTAAATGATACCTGTAAGATATAAGATCACTGGAGTTGGAAAGTTTTAACCATCTATGTTAGATTTTACCTTCTTTCCTCGTGTTCTGAGGGGTGTAAAGAGTATATTTCCTGGAGATATTCGAGTTTATTTTGTTTTGTAAACATCTATATATAAAGTTTCATTTTTCTCCTATCTGAACCTTTATTTTGGGAAATCCTAATAGATTTGATTTATTAAGTAAATATTTAAAGAATTGGGGATTCTTGATACTTGTGAACATTAGTTGGGGAGTCCAATCCATGAAAAGACTGTGCTAGCTCTGCTGATTATCCCCTTTTTACTCTTCCACCTTTCAGGAAGGTTGCTGGGATTCCACTGAATCATTTCATAGAGAAGAGGAGGGGTTTCCTGATCTACCTATTGTAGGTAGATGTACATACAGTTATGAGATTATCTTTTGCACTCTGTGCTAGTGGCCACATTCTCTCCAATTACTGGGTGCAAGAAAATCTGCTTTGTTGGGGTGCCCAAGATGCCATCTAAGAAATTCTCCAGACTTGGTGGTGTATTCTGGCAGGGAGTCCACAGATCAATATCTGGGCAAGAAAGTGGGCTACTAGGTTTGGTGGAGCATCCAATAAATCAGGCAAAACGGTTGTTTGACCTACCATCTAGAACGCTGGCCGACTTACATGGTTTTGTATGGCCTGGCACACTTGCTGCAGCTCAAGCTAATTTCTACATAGCTAATCAGAGAAAGAATATTTCATTTGTTGGAGCATTTTCTCGTGCAGTCTCTCTTCCATCTGTTTCGGGGCCTTCATTCCAGGCTTGTGGGTATCACATTGAACGCTTGCTTTCAGATCCTACTCAGATTTCTTTGCCTGTGAACTCGCAGAAGTCGTCAATGGCAGTTTGTGGTTCTAGAATGTCCATTGCAGACTGTTCTTTGCGTAATTTGTCTTCCAGTCAAATTCAACCTTCTCTCTCAACAAGCAATTCTTCCACGACTTACACTTGTAGAAGTTCTGAAAACTGTAGGAATGCCAGCATGAGTTTGCGAAACAAAGAACGGCCCAATAATTTCTTGGTTTATGGTTATTTCATTTACAATGCGGCAAAGAGGAAGGGAAATTTTGGTTCATACACTGAATTTGGACTGAAGAGTTTCCACACCTCATCTCCAGCATTTTCCTCTGCTGGAACTGCTCCTGATGTGTCCTATGATAACTCTGCACGCGATGAACAGCTTTCACATTCTGCAGATTCTTCAACAGAGTATGCATACTCATTATGCTTCTCTGTGTAGTTATTTTCTAAGCCACCACGACCAGTTGGCCTGCATTGAGGGGAGGATAAAAACAAAATATTAGCCCCCTTCCTTAGTTTGACAGACCAATATGTATGAGTTTGTTGATTTCTAGTTTTGGTAGCTTATAGAAATTGTGCATATATTTCATCTGACTACGGTAACTAGTTGTTACGGCACCTGAAAATGAGTAGTGACCAGTGAGAGTTGTGTGGTTGGATTAAAGAAGTAACTGAATTAAAATATTTAAGTTTTTATTAAACCCCCGGGTTAAAAAATATTCAAGTTCCTGTAAAATAAAACAACAAAAAAAATTGACATGTCCTTGGAATTATGTGCTTCCAATCATTTTGGTTGATGATTTACAGGAAGATCCCATCTGACAGAACCCTCAAACTTAATTCTGGATCTTGTTACCTGCCTCATCCTGACAAAGAAGAAACTGGAGGAGAGGATGCCCATTTTATCTGTTTGGATAAGCATGCAATTGGTGTGGCTGATGGTGTTGGTGGATGGGCTGATTTTGGTGTTGATGCAGGGCAGTATGCACGTGAGCTTATGTCTAATTCAGTATCAGCGGTGCAAGAGGAACCAGAAGGTTCTGTTGACCCTGCAAGGGTCCTAGAGAAAGCTTACATCAGCACAAAAGCCAGAGGCTCTTCAACTGCTTGTATTGTTGCACTTACGGATCAGGTATTCAATGCTAACATAATCTTATGTCTCTAAGCAATGGTTTTAGCAAAACCTGATCTTGGATCTGGCAATGCTGAAGGTTTTGTAAACCTGATAGTTTACAAATGTGAGTAAGGATTAATTTAATTGAACTGCTAACGATTGTATTTCTTAAGATTACAAGATTGTCACAAGTTGATTGCAATGCATGAGTTAAGGATGCTTATAATCCATCTCTTCATGCAGGGCCTAAATGCCATCAATCTAGGTGACAGTGGATTTATGGTGGTCAGGGATGGATGCACTGTTTTTAGATCTCCTGCTCAGCAGCATGATTTCAATTTTACATATCAATTGGAGAGTGGTAATGCAGGTGATTTGCCTAGTTCAGGGCAGGTAAACCTTTCATATACATCTAGTTGTATAGGCTCCTATTTGATTAGATCCACCGGCCAATAAGAGATTGACCTTAGCTTTTTAATAAGTAAATCTGTTTCCTTGAGGCTAGTCATCCAGACTGATCTAATATGATGAGGACAGTGATTCTCTTAGGTTTCCCAAAGTCGTCATAAGATGCTTGGTTTTTCTATATCTTGTATTAGTTTCCTAAGGTGACAGAATTACATTAAGGTGCTGGTTGTGCTGTCAATTTCAGCCTGATGTCACCTAAAATAAAATAAAAGAAGTTTGATTCAAAGTATGGGAATCTAGGCTGTGTTTTCCTCTATGTTCTGCTGTATTTTTATGGTGTGATGTGCCTCGGCCTTTTGCTTTTGTTACAGAAATTGGTTAGACACGCCTGGTTTCAAATGAGAAAAAGTTATTGCAAGCTAGCCCGATATTGGGCAGAGCAATTTATAAAACCCATTTCTTTCTAGATATGCTTTAGTTTTCATATATATTTGGATATCATGCACTTGTAGTTACTAGCTTGGTTGGTTCCTGATCTGATAGTTAATTGGTAAATGAAGTAGAAGTAATAGTTCTTCATGCAAATGCAACTGACTTCTGTTTGTTGACCATAACCATGTGGGATGGCTGGCCTCTGCTTTCCTTCAGATCTTCACAATCCCTGTTGCTCCAGGAGATGTAATAGTTGCTGGTACTGATGGACTTTTCGATAATTTGTATAACAATGATATTACAGCAGTGGTGGTTCATGCTGTTAGAGCTGGATTAGGGCCTCAGGTGACAGCTCAGAAGATAGCAGCATTGGCACGGCAACGAGCACAAGATAGAAACAGGCAGACACCTTTCTCTTCTGCAGCCCAGGATGCCGGCATCCGTTATTATGGTGGGAAGCTTGATGACATTACTGTAGTAGTTTCATATGTTACAAGTGACAATAATGTATGAATCTCTCTCTCCCTCTCTCTCTCTCTGTTTTTCCTTCCTTATTCTTTTTTCTGGAGGGGGGTTCTAATAGTTTTAGGTTCTACTCATGTCCTCATTTGCTATTCATTATGAATTTCTGTTAGGTTTCAGCAAGAGGCGCCTCTATCTATGCCTAGTTTTGAATGGCATTTCACACTGCATTTTTTTTCCTTTTTCTCCCTTTTCATGGCGATTATGTCTGGTTGCATCCGGCTATTGATTTTTTCTCATGTTCATTTAACTTCAGTTGATAGCAAGATTGTGAATATGGACTTACGGAGGAATTAATAGCCTGCAATTGTCTATTTTTCATTGTTTCCTGCCCTTATCAGAATACGACTCTACATGGCATGGGAACTAGGCTTGTCAGCAGCATGAGATATCATCTAGTCTGGTCATATGTTGCACGAAAGTATATCTGACACAGATATGGTTATTTTTGCAGGAAAAAACACGAGCAAATGGATCCAGCTAGAGATTATTTTGCACCTCGTCTTCAGTAACTGGTATATGTCGAGAATCTTTGGGTTCAAGAGGAAAGCTTCAGCTATCATGTGGCGAATGATTTAACAAACTTGTTTGTCATATCTTCTGTGAAGGCTGATGCTAGCCGTCGCTTTTGTTGTGTACATAATAATTTTGACATTCTTTAGCTTTTGTGCTTAGAACTGGAGGGCTATATAGAAATGGCATTTTCTTCCTTGTAAGGGGCTGGCTGTACAAAAGACTGTATGAGGGCAGGGAAGAAGGTGTAAACCAAGTCATATAATGAGCTTGTGACCATGTTGTTAAGCCACTAACTAACAACCACATAATACCTTTTAGAAATGTTCAGTGATTAAGGGAAAGTTGTTCCTTGAAACTTTCTTCCCCTCTCCATTGTATGGTCTGTTTTGTTCCCTCTATCCGTCTACCCCTCCAGCTTCTGTCGAGTCAGGCGTGTTAAAACCGTGCATATTGAGTCAGCCAATGAGGCCTCTGGGGTTTTCCTGACGTTTTAATCGGGCTTTTAGTGCAGTCTTGTCTTGTTAATCTTAAGAATTGGTCTTTTTTAAAAAAAAAAAAAATTAAGGAGTCTATCTTTTCTAAATGGACACTCCATTATTAATATAACAATAGAAATATCAGAGATTACAAGTCGAAAATCCAAAATTCATCATCCGTGATCCAACTGAAGCAATAGACATAAAGTTCAAAGATTCTTGTTTTAGCAATTGGAGGGGAGAAAATGATAGTTGTTATGAATTATTGGAATTTTCATTAATTAGTGGAGGCTCCACTAATTATGGATTTATGTGAATTATTAGAAGATTTTTATGGATGTCCACCATTTAATGGAGACACCATTAATTGAGATTAGTTGAAGATGATGTAAGCCATGATGTATTTCACTAATTAGAGCTCTATAAATAGAGTTATTTTCTAAGCTTGTAATACACCATCATTTTGTGAAAGAAAGATTAGTGAAAGAAAGATTAGAGAAAGAATTGTGAGAGAAAGAAAGAGAGAAGTTTGAAGAGAAATTCTTGTGCAAAGAATAGTTAGAATTTTCTTAGTGTGTAGTTTGTAGATTTTATTCTAACACTACCCTAATTTTATAACACGTTATCAGCACGAGTCTCTACAGTTATTAAAGCCGAGAAGACGAGTACGCATTTATTGATCTCGCTAAATTCGAATTTGTAGCCCTTGATATTTACGAAAAAAAAATTATATGTCATACAGAAATGTATCTAAATGCTAAAAAAAAAAGGAGATCCATATGTCATGTGGATAAAAAGAAAGATTTGACCACTCGAAGATGGTCGTACTACCTATGCACGGTATGAATGGTTGCACACGAAGTTGCAAGATTGTAAAACCGTGAACTCCGTGATGTATAAAACTACATCTTAGTTAAAAATTTTACGGAGAAAAAGTTGCTTGATGAAGTTATATTGGAGAAGACATTCTCCACTTTTCATGTTCTACGAGTAACAATATCGAGAAAAAGGGTATCCAAAATTGACAACTTTAACATGAGTTATTATTGAGAAATCATGAAGCCGGATGAAGCGGCTCAACGGCACTCCCGAAGTGAATGCTTGTTGGCTCCGACGAAAGCCATCGTTATAGTCGTAGTTGTGGCGGTGGCCGTGGTTATGGTCATGGACACACTCGATATTTCCCTTATCACGGAGAAATACTGGCCACCGAAGTGGAACGAGAAAAGATAATAAGGGAAAAAGATATTTCCATTAATAATAAGCATCACATCTTTTATTCATAGCACTAGTGTTCATATGAACTTAATGATACATGCTTATAGTTGCTCTTTTGTAATTGAGTGACAAATGTAAGATGAAGGTTTGTAATTGTTCTTTTTCAATATTTACATTAGAGGACGACAAACAATTAGTAATTATGGACTTCAACTCCTCTTTTTCGACATCCTCCTCCTTTTCTTTCCCTTTTGAGCCGGCATCGAGACTAGCGGCGAAGTAGCCAGTAAAATTCTTGCGAAATGAGTCTTGAGATTTTATGATCTCCTTAAGTTTATTATATTTCTTATTATATTTGGCCTTGAAACATGCTTGTCTCAATTTACGTGTTTGGTCCTCTAGCTGCGTATTAGGACTTTCTTCCACTAGCTTGTTTTTCACATTCCGATATCGCAATGGCTTCTTGTAATTTCTTCTCGGCCATATGTCCTCCTTCTTCTTTATTTTGCATATCCTGTAAATCGAAGTGATATCATCGGTTATTTACTTATAAATCTTTCATAGTTTCATACTTACAAATTATAAGTATGTATGAGAGAGAACACGAACATTCTTGATTATGGTCTCCAAGCTCACCAATTTCCTGTGAGGCCATCGACGAATTCCTAACTCCCTACATCTTTTCTTGAGACGGGTTATGCCAATATTCGATTCTTTGGTTGCGCTCTTGATTGGTAGGTAAAAGTATTGCGAAATTGTTTCTCTTGATAGTGTCCGGGAGTTATTGCCCTTCTTCTCTCTCTGCCTCTTAATCATCTTCTTCTTCCCAGGGAATTTTATCTGCAATAATATCTTGAACTTCGATATTATGCATTTCATGAGTACTTACTCAGACTTCGTTGCCAAGACCACTCATTATTTCTCCTAGAAAAAGAAAATAATATCGATAAAGGTAATACCATTCAAAATCCATGTTTAAATGTATAATAACACTGGAAACATATTATGGCTTTGTTCAAAATCCATTAGAGAGTAGAAAGGATCATGCACAAGCATATCCTCATTCAAAGGAATAGCATCAAGAAGAACGAGTATCAAAAGCGAGTCTCTTGTAGGGGCGAGATCAACTTGGTCCAAAGCGGTATGTTCAAAACTTCCATTGATTTACATCAAAAACAAATCAAAAGAGAGTTTAATTTCATTATCAAGCACACTAAAAACAAATGGAAGCCATCAAAGGTATCTCACACGAAATTAGGAGGAAGTGGTTGGTTTGGAAAGGAAAACATATCAAAATCTTACGTGTTCGAATTAGGCGAAGCGGTTGGTTTGGAAATGAAAATACATCAACATCTGCTGCAGAAACTAAGTCAAAATTTGACCATGTCTCAAATGAATTACGAGTCTCCATATACTGCTTTGTGATTTTTGTTTTTGATGTTTACTAATGATTGATAAGCTGATATATATATCGATACATATATATATATATATATATATATACGTATGAGGAAGAAGAAGAGGTAGATGGTAGGTAGAGGGTCGGAGGAGAAGAAAAGACAAGAGAGGAAGATGAAAAGTCGGTGCAGGGAAGAGTGAAAAAAAAATAGATATTTTTCTTGGCATTTCTGCTTGTCATCATTTTCTTATATTTATTTTCTTATTCTCTTATGAAATCATTATTCCCTAAATTAAGGGGAGAAACGAGAAGCAGTACAAGAAAGATCGTGATTGGACAACATCATTAAATTATCTTGATCCGCATACAAGCGCATGTGAACTTGAAGTTCAAAAGATAATTCATTTGTAAAGCATTGCAAATCAAATGCCGAGCACGCTTTTGTTGACTCTAGAAGAGTAACAAAATCGCATATGCCGACTATAAATGCTCCTATTCGAATTGAAGTTCCAGTGAGAACAAAATATTATACCTATAGGTCTGTGAGCCAAAAGCATGCCGGAAGCATGGCCGACCTCTTGGTTCTAAAGATAAAAATCCTCGAAAGAAAAGAGGATTAAATGATCCAGAAGATCATATTGAAGAAAAGAATGATAAAGACCAAGAGAGAGCGATGACAAAGAACCAGAAGTTGATGAAAGTAACACTGAAATTTCTATCAATTATACCACTTAGGTAGAAGTTGGAATCGGATAGAAAGCTGTTATTGATAATATATTTGCATACAATATATCTCTTGATGTTACACGGGATAATGATGATCCTGAACCAATATCGATTGATGAATGTCGGCATAGAAAAGATTGGTCTGCAATGGAAAGATGCGATTCAATCGGAGTTAAATGCAACGGCAAAACGTGAAGTCTTCGGACTGCGGTCCGAACACCGGAAAGGTATAAAACCTGTTGGCTACAAATGGATATTTGTGCGAAAGCGCAATGAAAAGAGTGAAATCGTTCGATATAAAGCGCGATTAGTAGCCCAAGGTTTTTCACAAAGACCAGGTATTGATTATGATGAAACTTATTCTCCTGTTGTTGATGCTATTACACTCAGATATCTTATCGGTTTGGCGAGTACATGAAAAGATAGATATGCGCCTATTAGATGTTGTCACTTTGCTTACTTGTATGGAAATTTAGAAAATGATGTTTACATGAAAATCCCGAAGGATTTCATATGCACGAAGCATATAAACATTATCCTCGTGAAAATTACTCCATCAAGTTGCAGAAATCATTATATGGCACTGAAGCAATGCAGGCGCATGTGGTTCACACGTCTTAGTGAATATTTATTGAAAGCGGGATTTAAAAATGACCAGGTATGTCCATGCGTTTTTATTAAGAAATCTGGTTCTAAATTTGTGATATTAGCTATATATGTTGATGATATTAATCTTATTGGAACTCTGAAGAGCTCCAAGAAACAATTGATTATTTAAAAGAGAATTCGAAATCAAGGATTTTGGTAAAACCAAATTTTGCCTTGGTTTACAAATTGAACATTTGGAGAGTGGAACATTTATTCATCAATCAACATATACGACAAAAGTGCTAAAAAGATTTTACATGGACAAAGCACATCCATTGAGTATTCCAATGATCGTCAGATCATTAAATGTGGATAAAGATCCTTTCAGACCTCAAGAAAATGATGAAGAACTCCTTGGTCTGAAGTACCATATCTCGGTGCAATTGGTGCATTGATGTATCTTGCTAATAACACACGGCACTGATATTGCTTTATTTGTCAATTTATTAGCAAGATTTAGTTCTTCACCAACACGACGACATTGGAATGGAATTAAACAAGTCCTTCGATATCTCCAAGGTACAATTGATCTCGGATTATTTTATTCAAATAAAACCAGTCCAACATTGATAGGTTATGCGAGATCTTTGGTTATTTATCGATCCACATAAAGCACGTTCTCAAACGGGCTATCTATTTACATGTGGAAATCTTGCTATATCATGGCGTTCTACGAAACAATCTATAGCGACTACTTCTTCAAATCATCTTGAAATTATAGCCATTCATGAAGCAAGTCGAGAATGTGTATGGCTAAGATCCATGATTCATTATATCCGAGAAAGTTGTGGATTATCATCAATCAAAGGTATTCCAACTCCTCTTTATGAAGACAATGCAGCTTGCATAGCTCAATTACGAGGAGGATATATTAAAGGAGATCGGACAAAACATATTTCACCAAAATTCTTCTTTACTCATGAACTCCGGAAGAAAGGTGAAATTGATGTGCTACAAATTCGGTCATGTGACAACCTCGCGAGATATTTTCACGAAGACTTTACCGACGGCAACATTTGAAAAGTTGAGATATAAAATCGGTATGCGTCGGTTTAAAGATTTAAAGGAATCATCTCATCGGGGGAGTAATAAACATACATATAGAATAGTGTACTCTTTTTCCTTCACTAGATTTTTTTCCCACTTGGGTTTTTATCTAGTAAGGTTTTAACGAGGCATATTCTTTATGTAATGGATGGACATCCAAGGGGAGTGTTATGAATTATTGGAATTTCCATTAATTAGTGGAGGCTCCACTAATTATGGATTTATGTGAATTATTAGAAGATTTTTATGGATGTCCACCATTTAGTGGAGACACCATTAATTGAAGATGATGTATGCCATGATGTATTTCACTAATTAGAGCTCTATAAATAGAGCTATTCTCTAAGCTTGTAATACACCATCATTTTGTGAAAGAAAGATTAGTGAAAGAAAAATTAGAGAAAGAATTGTGAGAGAAAGAAAGAGAGAAGTTTGAAGAGAAATTCTTGTGCAAAGAATAGTTAGAATTTTCTTAGTGTGTAGTGTGTAGATTTTATTCTAACACTACCCTAATTTTATAACAATAGTTTATTTTTAGGTAAATATTTTTTTAATTTTTTTTTATGAAATAGTAGTAGAAGTGGTGTATGCTCCTTTTATTAATTGTTAGTTCATACAGGATAGCAGTCAACCGAAGTAGGTAACAGCTGGCTGCATCCTTCATCTTGGCTGGCATAAATCTCAGCTGGGGAATTAGTCAACCTTCTCTGCTTTCCTTTGACTTTTCCCCTGTAGCTTTTCTTTTTTTTTTTTTTTTCATCTTCTTTATTCCTTCCTCTGCAACGTTCCTGTTTGGATTGACAAAAAGAAAAGAAAAAGTTAGAGGAGGGGTACGACAGATAAAAAAAAAAAGAAATAGAGAGGAGATTAATAATTATTTATGATATTTAATTATATATAAATGAAAAATATTATATATAGGGTTTAGAAAAAGGAATGAAGAGAAAAAAATAAATAATACTATTTAAATTTATATTTTTATTATGTAATAATATTAAATATTTTTATTTAAAATATTTTAATTCGTTTACTAAATATTTATTAAATAAAATATTTTTCCTTCTATCTTTATTCATTTTTAAATGAAAAAATTAAAATTTTATATTAAATTTAATTTCTCTATTCTCTTTCTATTCTTTTACTATTTTTTTAAAAACTAAAAAAAAAACATAAAACATAAAACTTAAATTCTCCATCTCCTTTCGCCCCTCGCTTGGCGCTTCCCTCAATCCAAAGGCTGAGCCCCTACCCCTACGTAGCATTTACTACTGGTTGAAATATTCCCCACCATCTCTATCACCATTCCTTCTCAAGTAATTATATAATGGTAAATATTTTTCTTAGTTGACTTTCAATATCTGAAAAAGTTTAAGATGAGTGTAATTTGTGTTCTTTTAAAAAAAATTAATTAAAAATATATTTATTTTAAAATATAAAAATCCATTTCGGAGCATTATTTTATTGCAAGACAAAACCTTTTTCTTACAAATGAATGGAAAAATGAGCCTGGATGCTTTTATTTTTGTCTCTAGGGACCCTTCACTGTACACCAAACTCTGCACTGTACCAAGAAAAGCTAAATGAACGACCCTACAGAAAAGAAAGAGACCGAGGTGGAGAAATAGAAAATTCTTGCTTGTATATACTTAAAGAGTGTTCTTGACTTCCTGGTATAGATAGGAAAGGGTCTAGGGAACCTGTTTCTCTTGCTTTGATGAGATATTCTTGAAATGGCCGGTCGTAAAGACAAGAACGGTGCTGCCTTTCGCGGATCGAGAATCGCAATCGCGATAGCCGTCGGTGTTCTTCTGGGCTGTGTCTTCGCTTTCTTGTTTCCCCGTGGATTCTTTTCCCCCGTTTCGCGCACCAAAGATCGCCCTTTTGAGAAATCAACTCTCCAGGTACGTACTGGTGCGCAAATGACTTGCTTTTGTTGTTTCTTGTTTGTAAAATTCGAACCGAATTGAACCGTTCTTGATTCAAATTACCTTCTGCGGCTATGAATGGTGGGTTTGGGGTCTACAAATACATGAAACGGGATTTGTACCTTTGTTGGAATTGCATCATACTCTGAAGTAATTAATTGAAGGTTCAAAAGTTGGTTGCTTTATCTCTATGTTTCAGCTGAAAAAATGGAAAGGATAGTTTTAACTGGTCACAGGATAAACTATAAGGGCTTAGAGTTGATTGTGCTTGCGATGTGGTCAAACAATCAATTTCTGTTAAGTTGATGTTCATATGGATATAAATTAGCATCATAAAATCCCACTATCTGGAAATATGTAATCATTTTTGGCATAGGACTTATGCTGTCAAATTCTTGACCTGATTGAATTTTATGAACTTTGTTGATGGGTCTGAAGCCGCTGTGTGCACTTAGTTTTGGTTGCTTTGGTTGTTAGGTTGATTCATCATCATGTGAATCTACAGAACGGATAGGCAAGTTAAAATCAGACGTCAATAATTTGTTAGAGAAGAATGCTGAGTTGAAGAAACAGGTGAGGGAGCTGAATGAAAAGCTACAGTTGGCAGAGCGAGGAAAAGGTCAGGCTCAGGAGCAGTTCATGGCACTGGGCAAACCACACAAAGCTGGACCTTTTGGTACTGTCAAGGGATTGAGAACTAATCCCACTGTCCTTCCGGATGAATCAGTGAATCCAAGACTAGCAAAGATCTTGGAAGAGGTTGCTGTTAGGAAGGAACTTATAGTTGCACTTGCCAATTCAAATGTAAAAGCCATGCTTGAGGTATGGTTCACTAGCATTAAAAGGGCAGGTATATCAAATTATCTGGTTGTGGCACTGGATGATGCTATTGTGGACTATTGTAAGTCAAATGACGTTCCAGTATATAAGAGAGACCCTGATCAAGTTGTTGATTCAATTGGAAAAGAAGGAGGTAATCATGTAGTGTCAAGTTTGAAGTTCAGAATCTTGAGAGAGTTTCTGCAACTGGGCTACAGCGTTCTTCTTTCTGATGTTGATATAGTGTATCTCCAGAATCCATTCAATTATCTGCATAGAGATTCAGATGTGGAGTCCATGACAGATGGTCATGACAATATGACGGCTTATGGATATAATGATGTTTTTGATGAACCTGCAATGGGTTGGGCACGTTATGCTCATACAATGAGGATTTGGGTTTATAATTCCGGTTTCTTCTATATTAGGCCTACCATTCCTTCAATTGAGCTCTTGGATAGAGTTGCTGATCGGCTTTCTCAGGAAAAGGCATGGGATCAGGCAGTGTTCAATGAGGAACTCTTCTTCCCTTCTCATCCAGGTTATGTTGGGCTTCATGCTTCAAGGAGAACATTGGATTTCTATCTTTTCATGAATAGCAAGGTTCTTTTCAAGACCGTGAGGAAGGATCCTGCACTAA
Organism: Voacanga thouarsii; assembly: GCA_026120185.1. Lineage (NCBI taxonomy): Eukaryota > Viridiplantae > Streptophyta > Magnoliopsida > Gentianales > Apocynaceae > Voacanga > Voacanga thouarsii. The sequence goes on along the minus strand of JANUWF010001636.1, from coordinate 1,350,283 downwards.
AGAAACTCAAGCCAGTCATTGTTCATCTAAACTACCACCCAGATAAACTCTCGAGAATGAGAGCAGTGGTTGAGTTCTATGTTGATGGCAAGCAAGATGCCCTAGATCCATTCCCATTTGGTTCTGATTGGTAGCATCTATTGAAAATCATGCTATTGCAGAGGCTACCAGAATTTTCTGTGTCTTTTTTGTACCTCTGTCATACAGGTTCTGTTGTACTGGCAGCAACTTTTTATGAGTAGTGCCTTACTGATTTACTTCAACTGTTCTTCATTGTTTGTCTTCAGTGCTTTGTTTCTTTTTTACGGTGCTTTCTCCTGCTGCCCTAAGTTCTTTTAGTTATCAGTTTTAATTGCAAACTTGATGAATTCCTCCCTCAAATTCTACAGCCTGCTTGAATATTGGTTTTTTTTCTTCCCTGTGATACTTTATGAAGTTATACTTCTATGCTTTAGTGCTATCTTTCCGGGTGCATGGAAGTTATTCCTGCCTTTGGTGAGTCTTCACCTGAAATGTCCACCAGATGCCATTTTGAAGTTTCACTTTTGGGATTGTGAAGTATTCCCTGAGTCTACTATTGCTTCAAGGCTGAATTACCATTAGGAAAGATGATTTCTTATTATTGATACCTGAAGCAGAAGAAGGTTAGTTATATAGTTTTTTAGGTTCATGGTGCATCTTTTTTTGCAACATAGTACACTTCTGTTTGTTGGGAGACAACTGTCGATATGTGCGCACATTGTCTTCTTCATCCTTCTGAAAGCTGTCTCTTGTTAATCTGTGTGCTTTTTTTCTCTCTTTTTTTTTTCCTCCATGGCATATTATTCTTTCTTAAGCAGCGAGTTCTCCTGTATGTCCCCAAAAGTGTGTTTCCAGCATACATCCTACTGTAAACAGCCATATATATATGCATTTAATTCTATTCAAGAGAGAGTATTTGTTATGATGAAAGTCCAGATTCAGTTCAAAATTGTCAAAAAGTTGAATGCCAATTTATATTTGAAGAAAGTTTCTAATGTCACAAATGTTTAAGTTTTTAAATTGTGTCTTCACTGTTCAGCTTGTGATTGCATGTGTCTGGAAATTTTGGTTATTTGTGACGGTGCTCTACCAGGGATGAAAATTAGAACATAGTTGTTATCTGTGGCCAAGTATAATCATGCTACTTTCATCAAACTTTTGTTTGTTGACTTTTGTCTTCTGTACTCTCAACAAACAAAAGTTTGTTCTGTAGTTCTCAGTTGGTATGTGCCCTGTGTTTTGAATTCACTAGTTCAAAATGCAGTTAAACAATACTGCTGGCTACACAGTACACATTAGGTAGAGGCACTGAAAGAAAGCAGCATTGCAAACGTACCATTGCTCTGACATCTCTATTCTGTGAGCTCTTTTTTTGTCATTATACAGCAGAGACTGAGGCCTGGCTATTTCGTCCTATTTTAAAATACTGAAACATAATGATTTAGATATCCAGTAACTGTATGTTTCCTCCTCAATTGAAAAAAAAATAAGATTCCAGTTTGGAAACTGATAAAAGGAATACCTTGTGATTGATAAGAAAATCAGGACACCATAACTATTTAGAAAGCACCTACAAAGCAACAATTTCCAGATTACAGGTTTTGTTCTAATCTAAACATTCTCCATATTAAGGAGGAACAATTTGAATAACTGAAAAGAAACTCTGCTGTTAAATTGAAGAAAGGGGCGAACGGAGAAATTGCTGAACTTGAGGAGGCATATCTCGAGTCAGCCACTTTGTTGGCCGATGAAGGGTGAGGCGTGACAGAAGGTGGAATCTTTAGAGGTAAAAGGAAAATAGGAGGAGCCATTTTCAGGGGGGTTAAGGAAGAGGTAGATGAGGGAGCCATTGTGGACGCCATAGTCAAGGAGGGAGAGTTCGTTGTCTGTCATGAGAAAATTTCCATGGCCATGAAACACCAAAATGAGTCGATCAGAAGGAAGCTTTTCCTGTTCTCCGATCTCCTTCTTCAAGTCTGCTACTGTGGCATCATCTTCTAAATCAACGTAGAATAATCTCCCAGTCAATATCTCTACTGCCACTCTCATTTTCAAGACTATACAAGATTTTTGTATTGAATTCTCTTCTCGTTTTCCTGCCAAGGTTTCTGTATTGTGCTTGGAGGGAGAGAGAGAGCCACGCACAATAGGGAAGGTGTTCTCATGTAGACTGCATTCTCGACGGTTAGTTTGAAGCATGCCTACAAAATGGGATCTTTGGAAGAGTTCCAACTGCATTGGATGTTTGAATATACTGAATCACACAAATTGCCTTACTCGCAAATGTAAACTGCATATTAAATTTTTTTTTTTAGCAAAATAATATTTTTATGGTACTGAATTTTATTTATTAAATCGTTTATTCATATAATCATAATTATTTTTACAAATTGTGAGTAATATTTTTACAATCTTAAGAATTATTTATAAATGGCTGTGCACCGATCCCTGTACAACAGATTCTTGTGTAAATATGTTCCTTTATTTAATACTAAAATTAAATAAAATATCAATCAAATTATGAAATAAAAATTTTACTGAGTAAATATAAATAAGGGATATTGTAATGAGAGAGAGAATGATGATGATGATGATGATGATGATAAACTAAAGGAGAGAGAAGGAAAAGATTAAAAAATAAAACCTTTAAATAAGAGCAAGAATAGGAATAATTCATAATATTATAAGTTTACAAATTATAAACATGTCTCTTAACTTAAAATAAATTTTTAATTATATATAATATTTTATAAAAATTTATTAATACTAATTTTGTAATTTAAAGTTTCTTCAAATCGACATCAAGCCAAACCAAACACATTTATTTCGGTTCTATTTGACATAATTTGAGCAGGTTATTAACTTTTATTAACCCTCCCAATACAAGTTTGTTTGCGCCATCTTAATTTTTGGTTCACCGAGGGAAAGAAAAGTGGCACATTTTATTTTTATTAGAAGAAGTAAATGTATTTACTTTCATCCTATTTAATTGGAATAAAAATAAGAAATAAATGTAATTTCTGTCTAAATCGAAAGAAAGAGATTTGCTGACGTAGAAAGGAACTACTCCCCTTCCACATTTAATTCACACCCCAACCAAACGAAATAAATCTTGAAATTACCTCCTAATTTACTTCCTCCCTTATTTTTCTTTCTATTTTCACTCCAACCTTTGTTTTGGTTCGTGAAGAGGAGGGGCAGAGAAAAGGAAAAGAGAAGTGACACATTCATTTTTTCATTCCAACCAAACCAACCACGCCTAAGGCTTGTTTTGTTCGTGAGATGGGGGAGAGGAAAGGGAATGAGGAGTAACACATTCATATTTTCACTTCAACCAAACGAAGTGAAGATGGGAGAGAGAGAGGGAGAGGAAAGGGAATGAGCAGGAATAACACATTCATATTTTCACTCCAACCAAACCAAGCCTAAGGCTTGTTTTGATTCGCGAAGGGGAGGGGGAGAGAAAAATAGAGGAGTGACACATTTTACTTTTACCATGACAAATTAATATATTTACTCTTATCAGGGAAGAAGAGAAAGAATAATTAATTTAATTTACTATTTTATCCATAATTATTTATTTTATTATAATTTTTAATATTAAAAATGTTATTAATATTATCATTATTATTCCCACTGCATTTTCTCTTTCTCAATCCCTCCAAATTGGGAGGAGAAGAAATACTAATGTGGAAGGAGAATAGTACCTCCTCATGATTTACTTTCCTTCCACATCTACATCCAACCAAACGAGATAAATGTCTCATTTATCTTCATATTTACTTTCCCTCCTCATTTACTTCCACAAAACAGTCCATCCAAACCAAACTTAAAAGTAAGTAGAGAGAAAGCTAATACGCATGATGGATCATGATGGGAGAGGACAATCTTCTATTAGCTAATGTGAGTCTTTTATGCCCTATGCATTTGCAAAACAAAAGAGAAAGCCAATAGGTATGAGGGATCAGGAATCTTTCAGAACAAAAAAGGGAAATTAGAAAAGCAATTACACCATCTCTGAGATACAAGTTCAACAAAAGAGAACACAAACAACTAATGGCTATACGTAGGTAAACCCAAGACTTGGTTTCATCCCATCATGTCTGTAGCACAAGAAGCCTGCTTTCAATTTTCATTTTGGGAAGATATTTTAGTGGTACTATTTGGAATCTCCAAGCATGAAGTCCGTTATTACATCTCCAATTGTAAGTTGATAGCCAAAGAATTTACACACAAGTATAATTTTACAATTGAATGAAACTTCCCAATTGAACTTGTATATGGAAAGGTGTGAAGAAAGCTCAGAGAAAGCCCATCTTTATAAAGCATTCTGGAGAGCTTAAAACTGAAACTCTGGCTGCACAGCTTCTGCAGAGTAACTAGGATCCTTCCCATTGCATATTCTGACATATCATATGTGTAAATAACGCAAGTACATGCAATCGAAGCTGAAAGCCTGAAACACAAGACAAGCAGGAATCAAACAAGCAGTAAACCAGAACAAAATAAACTCCCAATTTAAATGGAGTGTTTATAAACAGCAGGGTAATCCTTAATAAGTAAATGAAGGATCATCTCCCGTGTAGAGGGAGTTTTCTAACTTGCAAGAATCCACATTCATCCCCCAACCTAATTATCCTCTTGCAAAGACATGAGTTTAATTCGATCAAAAGTAAAATCAGTTCTGTTATGAATTGCTAAAATTATAATGAAGAAACATCAGGAACACCTTATAATAAGTAATTTCACAGACCTAGGAAGCTGATAATTTTGAACTTCCATCAAATATCCGTTTTCTAAGACAGCATTCTCAAGTTAACATGTGAAAGGTGTTTTTCCCTGTTATGGTGGTCAAGATGAACCAAGGATATCCCCCGTAATGCTCTGCTAGTATTTTCACCATAATGCTCAAAAAGTGCTTTCACTACAATGCTCAATCAGTGAAAATCTTTTCAGTTCTTGGTATCCACCACACTCCTTTTTCGTCCCCGATCTTCCATCTGCCCCACCATGCAAATCCCATGTGAGGCAATATATTGGGAGTTCTGGAACAAAACAAGATTGGATGAGTACATTTGCAAGTATGGAAATCCAGGAAACTTCTAGTTCACCAAACCAGAGATTCTGAGGTTTGAATAAACTGTAAGCCCAAAGATTTCCAATTGCCAATCAGTTCATCAAACTACAATATCTAATCTTCACAGTAGGTACTGTTGTCATTCTTGATGTTAGGTTGGAAAAGCAAGAAATCAGGAGAAGATCAAAGTGAATTTCCACTCATCACTACTATAAGACAGTACTTAACATGATGGTGTATAGTCATAGTCGAGGTTCTACTAATACAGCATATTAATAACAAAATTTACAATATCCGCCTTGGTTTCGACGACCTCAATTTAAATTTCTATTATCAAGGTACTAATAATCGCAACATACCAGAATAATCCTCAGTCAAGTGATATCAAGTTGATCAAGTTCTGCCCCAAAGCAGAATATGGACAACTCCACATACCGGATGGAACAATATTAAGCTCCCAAAATTCCCAAGGACAACGCCAGCTTGGACTAAACAGGAGCTGATAATCCCTCCACTTTCATCAAACAATGGTATTTTGACGGTGCAATTGCACCAGCTTTTGTGCAAAGATCCACCACAGCTGGAGCATGACCATAATAGTTCCGACCTTCATCCTTAAGTACAAGAGGATCTTGAGGTCGTCGAAACCATACTATCTTTGGAGGGATCAAATCATCAACATCTGCTTTCCTCCAAAAGTGAGTCCCACGCCAACTTTGATACTTAAATATCCCACAAAGGCGAGCCTTGTGCCCAGATGGCCCCACATGAACTTCTGAACAGTCTTTACAGACTTTTGCAGGATAAACCAACAACAATTTCTGTACTCCAGATCTAAGGGTCTCCCAGGCCTTCAGAGTTTCAATGGCTATCAGCCTCATATCATGATCTGATGGAGACTGAGCCCCAGCAACAGCATCATCAACACGATTCAGACACGAACTGCTGGAGTATTGCATTTGATCACCTGGATAAACCCCTGCCTGAATGCATAACTCAAGAACTGCTGGAATACGATCATAATCAAATCTTTCATTATGTTTAATTTCTTTCTGAAACATATTGTGCAGATGATATGTTTCCACAGGGACTAGTATGTCAGCCAAGCTACCCTTAGTCCACTCATGAATATGAACCTTCCGGAGACGCCTGTAACCAACACAAGTTCGAATTAGATGACCACTATCTCCAATATATACTTCAGGGCAGTACCTGCAAAGAGAGTGAACGATTTAACAACATCCATCGAAAAATGGCCTTCTTCAACTCAAAAATAAGAAATTAGAAATTAAAACCTTTAACCTTTTCCTAAAGATGAGGCTGAGAGGCAAAAACTGACATTGTCATCACACCCAGCTAAGGGCATTTACTATCTAAAAGCAAATGAAAGAAACCTTATAGAAGAAGCATGAGAAGGGCTGCTAAATTGGCAAATGCGTCAAAGCTCTACTTTTAAGAGTTTGCAACAGTTAGTGTATTCAATAGAGTTATTCTCTAAACTCTGAATGCTTTATTGATCCCAGCTGAACTCCTAGAGGCCCTGCATTTTCAATACTCACCCCCTTCCCCTCGGCCAAATTTGACATGCTGTTTAACCTTTGACAAATAAAATATGGTAAATCTGGGAGAAAAGAACTGTAAATGAAGTTCCAGAAGACCTACTGTACCACCGAGATTTTCTTGAAACAACCATGGTTTGGTTTCCATCCTGCAGCTGAAGCTTAAAATTCGAAACTTTACAGGTAATTATGATCTTATAAACATCTCTTAATATTGCTCGCTCATTCGTTTGTCCTATATATGCTTGAAATATGAATTCTTTATGCCCGTATCAGTGGCTCTGAATGCTTGAAATATTAGTATCAGTACACGCACAGGGAAAACTCAAAAGGGAAGGGAAGAAATCACCTGCATGACATCACGGGCAAGCGTCGGAGAAGGGTGGAGACGCCTTGGTAGAGGACACTTCGGGCCTTAAGGACCTCACCGGCAACAGGAACCATATCCTTGAGTGGATACTCCTTGGCCCGCTCTTCAATTCTCTTCAGAATCATTGGTCTTAACTTCTTCAAATCCACCACTTTGGATTTCGAGCTGTAAAATCTGTAGAATCCAATCATGCCTTCCAAAACCACATTAGGAGAGCACCGAAGCTCGAAATTCCTCAGACCCATTCTTGAAATCTCCGATTATTGCATGCTTACAAGGTGTAGAAATGTACAGGAAAAACTGCAGTAAAATCTAGACAGAGATTCGGGAGAAGAAGACTGGGAGAAGGCATCTGCAACTGCAAAGCAAGAGGGCAAGTGTAAACGGGAATGAAGGCTGGGCACTTCGTTGGGCTCGTGGCATTGTGGGCTGGGCTTCCTTCAAAATTGTTAGCAAAAACACGAGATTTTCCTCTAACTTCGGTATTATTATGGGGACCTCCCCTGAATTTTTTAAATTTTTCAGTGACTTCTGCCAAATTATTTCTAATGTGGTAAGGCATTTTTTTATAGCGTGTATTTTTCCTTTTAATAATCTTTGATTGACCTTGTTCGAATAATAATTCAATGTGCCCGATCCAATTATTTTGTATTTTCCTTAATTTTTTAATGATATAATACTTACTCTTTAAATTTATATATACAAATAATAAAATAAAAATATAATTAATTAAATAATCTTCTTTGATCACTTGAATTGACCGCGATGATAAGTAAGAGTATTATTTTATACTACTCTATCAAAGATATAAACCTGTTACACATAATGGGTTTATTAATATTCATATTTTGATAGTCACTGCAAGTTCTCTTGCAAAAAAAAAAAAATCTCCTCAAATGTTTAAATATTTATGTTTAAAAATTATGATATTGTAATAATTTTTTTTAAAATAGGATTTTGTATTTAGTAGATAATTATTCTCATTTTTTCCTTCACAACCCTTAACAATATTTAAGGTGTACTATATAAATGTTCTTGCTTCTTCTTATATATAAGGAGATGAAAATGAGAATTGCATGTAAGATCTATAATTTGATAAAAGATGTTTTTAATTAATTAAAACTAAGCACATTATCACATGAAGCAAATTACTTATTGATTCAATTATCTAGATATGATTTTTTTTTTACTAAATCAAAATTGAATAATTAGACAATCAATAGTATTTTTAATTACACAATGCAATAACCAATATAGTATGATTTTTTTTTTTTTGGTTTGAAACAAAATTATGGTTGTGCTCGGGACACGTAATTAATTTTGCTAAAAGTTAATACTTAGTTGAATATAATTTTTGTAAAAATATGTAAGAGAGTTTGAAGCAATTATTAGCACGTAATAATTAATAGAATTAATTGAATTATTTAAAAATAGGCTTACATGTTAAAAAATATTGATACATAATATTTATGTTACATGATTAATATGGTCCAACAACTTTTTTTTTTCTTTTTTTGAGAAAAGACTGTTTTTTTTTTTCATTTTTCCTTTCAGGGAATGGCAATTAATAAGATTTAAAGAAAAAAACCTTTAAAAATCCCCCCAAAAAAATATTAAGATGTATTTATATAGTGGTTCCCCTCGCCCCCGCACCCCCCACCCCCACCCCCAAAAAAAAAAAATTCAACTCAATTAGGAAAAAAAAATCAAATAATTCTTAATTTCAAAAAACTAATTTTAATTTTCAAAAAATATCATCTATTCATAAAATAACACATCCTCCCTTTTTAACTATAAATTTTGTCTTTAAAAAAATTTAAAACTTTTCCAGTTTAAATCAAAATTTCTTGTAGAAATTACTAGTTTTCTCACCATGAATTTGTGGATTGGGTACACAATACATAATACAGTATTTATTTTTTAAAAAATGCACAAAGAAAATTACGTTTTGGAGACACCTGAAATTCCTTAGAACACACCCCAAATTTGGATTTGGACCCTGTATGAGACAGACTCCCTGCGCAGGGTCTTATTCCTTCTTTGCCAAGCGTCTCTCTTTTTTGTTTTCAGCAGAAATCGGATCTTGCCTTCTTCGTCTCTCCGCGTTTCTATATCTCCATTCATCATCTCCAAATGATGAGATCTCAAAAAAAGATTTTTCAGATTACTGACATTTTTCAGATTCAGTGAAGATTTTCCGTCGAATCTGGCAAGCAGATTTCATTTTCCAAGTATTTACCTCGCTGCATTGTGAACTCCGGATTTTGATTTTCGTTGGAGATTGTTATTATTGTTGCTGTTATCTTTTGATTTTTTTTTAACCGTATGTTAATTACTCATTTTTTGATTTCTTTGGGCGCCGAATGTATTTGATTATTGGATCTGGTCAATTTGGCTTTATCTTTTCTATATATTCTTATTATCTTTAGACTGATAAGTATAAATTTGTTTTGGAAGTGAACACTACTGCATTTAATTTGTTTGGGCAGAAAATGTTTTACATCCTTAAAAATGTGATCTTTTCGCTTAGATTATAATTGTTGTACATACCCTAATTTAGTTCTAGAAGCTTCATCCTTCAGTGTATGGATTTATTAATTCAAATAGCTATAGGGCTGTGTAGCAGAAATTGCAATTGTAACGAGTAGATAAGCTGCAATAATAGCAGAAGTGGCGTGAGGTGTGCGTGGTAATAGCTGTTAAGGCATTAGCTTCGGAGATCTTGTCTTAGCTGTAAGTGGGAGAATGGGGAGGGGTAAGAGGTGAAATCAGCTTAGCAATGGATGTGTGTGAAAGCAGGTTTTCATGTTTAGAACTCATCTTTTTGCTCACAGTGAGGTACTTTTTAAATTTGCAAACTATTTTCAGTTGTAAGGAAATTTCTAAAGCCTAGATTGTTGTCAAATGTAGAATCTGCGGAAGTATTTAATCTCCAACCAAATGGTGCTTATTTCATAATTCACTGCTAGAATAAGACTTTAAAATTCTTTCTGGTTGTCTTTGGCTTAGATATACTCCAGAGAGTATCATAACAATGCTTGAATTGGTGGAAATTAAAATCTTTATTATCACTTAAATTTAGAACCAAGTGCATATGTAAAATGTCCATAGAATTGAAGAAAATTTCATTCTGTTCCTGTTTTGTATATGTGTTTCATAGTGTTACTTGAATCTTGCCTTTTTCTGGTTTCATGCATAAACCCAGTACACTGTAGAAGCAGATTATATTTCCAGTGTGCTGTAGTTGTTTTAACTGTACTGAATTGATGATGGAACTCAAGAATATCATATGTTCTTCTGGTGTCAGGTAGTAAATGTACACAGTGACTTGAAAGTAGTAAGATAATCTATCTGTTGCCTCCATCTATGTTTGGAGGTCCTGTATCTGCTTCAAACAGTCCGCATTTACGGAAGTCTGGTAGCCGACCAGTTGTTTTTGATCTTGGTAAGACAGGGTTTGATTGCTGAATTTATTCTATTATAGCAATTCTTTTTGCTTTCTTAACCAATTCACTACATACATTATTTAAGAGCAGTATATCGACTTACAGATACAAGTGATGCAGTAAATAGTGCAGAAGGAGATATCTTGAATTCAGAGTCCAATGAAATGAAGGGTGTGACTACACCATTGAGTACAACTGTAATATTACCCTCTCCTGTTCTGCTATGGAGATTCAAGGTACCATAAAATCTTGAGAGTGGATGTTTTGTATGTGTCTTAATTAAGAAACATTTGTAAGGATTTACAATAATTAATCAATGTTGATGCAGTAATACTGCTCTTAAATAATGTATGTAGTGAATTGGTTAAGAAAGCAAAAAGAATTGCTATAATAGAATAAATTCAGATACAAGTGATGCAGTAAATAGTGCAGAAGGAGATATCTTGAATTCAGAGTCCAATGAAATGAAGGGTGTGACTACACCATTGAGTACAACTGTAATATTACCCTCTCCTGTTCTGCTATGGAGATTCAAGGTACCATAAAATCTTGAGAGTGGATGTTTTGTATGTGTCTTAATTAAGAAACATTTGTAAGGATTTACAATAATTAATCAATGTTGTTGGAAGCTGAGAGTATGAGAAACTTGTCTGAGGTAAAAGTGCTGTGCCCTTGAAGGTCATTGGACAGCAATCGGTACTTTGCTTTCTGAGAAGCAGAGTGATTTTGTCTAAGAAATCCTATCTGTTTTGGAGTTTTCTACTTCATATGAAAGGATGGCCTACAGAAATTCACTTGGAAACTCTAATCATATATTGGAGAGTATGAAAGAGAAGTTAACTATTTGTTTCACTAGTTACCTTGCAATTTTGAGTCTGTCTTTGTCTTCTTTGAGCTTTAATGATTTAGTTTTAATCTTGGACTTTCTTTGCATATACTTGTAAGAGTCTAATGAAGGTTTGTTTTCAGATATTGTTGTTTTTCATCTGGGGTTTCACTTGCTGCAAGGTAAGTTTGACAACTTTCTAAATATTTACTGGTTTATCCCTTAGACAGATCTTTTGGCATCACATGTTAGCAAAGGAAATTTGTGGCTGGATCACATGTTAGCTAATGGTGGATTCATTTATCTGATGTAGATTGGATGGGATTCAGTGATGAGAATGAGTGCAGATCTGCGGGATTTATTTTTGTATGAAGCTTTTCTGTATTATAATCCTCTTCTACTTGTGGTTAGTGAAGTTCTTTATCCAAGCTGTTGGAAAATCTAATATCTCTATTCTCCTGTCAGTATCATTGATGCTGTTCTTTTTATGCTCACTTATTGCAGACTATGGCAGTCTGGCTTTGGGGAGTGAATCTATGGGTTTTTGGACAGGGTAGTGTCAATTATGCTAAAATATTTGACCTTGATCAAAATCATCTTACTCATAGAGAAATATGGAAGGTAAAGATATGTATGATATTTTATTTGTTACACAGTTGCTTATCAATTGTGAATCTATTGCTAATATTCAGATAATAAAGTAATATTTGCTTGAAGTTCAAAAGTTCATTCTCTAAATTGCTAACACTGTCTACCATTCATATGCATAGACTTGGAAAGTTGCATTATCTAAATGATCAAAGATGACTATTTCCTTTTCTTTTTTTTTTTAAACATGAAGTGCTGTCAAGGTCTGCTTATATTCCTTTTCATTTTTGCAGTGTGCCACGTGGATGACAATCGTTGTCCCAACTAGCATGACGGCATATCTGTATCTTTATTCTCATGGAGAAGTGTCATTAGCTGCATTCCAACCAGTGTAATAGATGCTTCTTCTCTCAAAATTTGTTTTTTCCATACATAAATGGTTTTTGATACCTATTCTCTCATTTTCACTGTGGTCGTCTGTGTAAATTTTCATTTGAATTAGCTTTTTTCGTAATGATGCTGTTATATTGCAAAACATGTATGCTGGTAAGCACCTCTTATTCTATCTTTATATATTACTGAAAATTGCACATCTGCTGCAGGTGCTACTGTATGCTGCCATTGCTATGACTTTCATTTTTCCTTTTGATATATTCTTTTTATCATCTCGCTATTTTCTGTTGAGGACACTTTGGAGGATTGTTTTCCCATTACAGGCAAGTTATCGGTCCTGCCACTCTCATGCGTTGGGTTTATTTTGTTTATGTTAATAAAGAGTCTTAAAGAAAAGGAAAAAAAAAAAAGCCTTAGACAGCATAAGGGATGTCAACTCGACGGTGAGTTTTTGACAAGCCTTAAGGTGTGCATATTCAAATTGAGTGTTCGGTATTGTTTGAAAAGAAATAGTCATCAAGAAGCAAGCTGGGGTGCTTATATCTTGCAATTGTAGTCTTCGAGTACAATTTGGTACCTCTATGAGAGAACAGAAGAATGTCATTTTATCTACCTTTTACAATCATGTATATTTTGAAACTTTTCATGGGGCACAGATACTTTTGTTATATATGCAGATTTTCTTGGTATCAGATTTTTATGGTTTGACTGATGCTTGTTTTGATATTTCATATTGTCTTACTCTTAATATATTTTCTGTTTACAGGCAATATCATTTGCTGACTTTTTCTTGGGAGATATATTAACCTCAATGTCTAAGGTACATATCCAACTCTTTATTAATTCTTGATTTAAGTTAGACATCTCTAATTTTGATTATTGGTTCAAAATCTAGTTTAAAATTGACGAAATTGGAAGTGTCATAGAATCTTTTTGCACCTCTTTTGCATTTCAACAAGGGAAAAATGGATGGGTATTCATTTTGACTGAAATTTATGTCTGAAACTGGATGTCTTGCTAAAAGACAAGAGTTTAAGTTCTATGCTAATTTGGTTTTCTAGGGTGTCAAATTTGTTATTTCCTGAAGAAAGTTCTTGTCGTGTTGTTAAAGGGAGAAGAAGATATTGCTGATTTTTCTTATTGTGGAAACAAACTAACTGCATATACCCAATGTATAGGAAGACTAATATGCTTCTGCAGTTATCATAGGCAGCCACATCAGTTTCTGGTCACCATATGAAAAAAAATTTCTTCAAAATTGCATAAACAGGAGAAGCTGTGAGATCCTTGTGTAAAAGCATGTATGCATATATTTGCATGAAATGTGATATGTGTTTGTTGCATGGAAGGTTTCGTAAGGTTATCAATTTTATCTATCATCACGATAGGTGTCTTGATATCTCTCAATAGGACAATATAATGTGGTCTTGCTTGGGCTGCTTCTTAACTTATAGCTTTATGCAGGTATTTTCAGATTTGGAGAGGTCGGTTTGTCGAATGGTTCATCAACAGGTCAGTTTATGTTTTTCTTTTTGTTCATTATAAAGATTGTGTTTGTTTATTCATCTTTTTCCCTCTTCTGCCCCTAGAAATACAAGATTCTTAAAAATAGTGGTTCATGTGCTCAATCTGTATAAATCACCATCCTTGCATTTGCTTTCCTAGTGCATGCCTGTGTAGAGACTTTTTACATGATGGAGGAAGAATCATTTGGGAATAGTTGATCAATTGTAAGGTCTGTGGTTTCAAGGTTTTTTTTTTTTTTTTTTTAAATTTATAAATTTTAAAGGGGGAAGGTACTATTGTTTGGTCGAAACTGAAGTTATATTAGATGAGGGCGGAAAGTGGATCTTCATTACAACCACGAAAAGGATGAGTTTTTTTTTCCCCCCTCATTCTTTCAGCAGAGAAACCTTTGACCAATTCTTCATTCTTGAAAGTTTTGGCAAGATGCATCCTGTAATCCATTGTGTCATGTGTTGCTGGAATTGTTATTTTTGAAATGGTGATTGATATCACAAAATCATCTTGCACTAACTTTATGTCATCTTTACTGCTTGATTAACAACTGAATTTCAAATTAGACCTTTTTAACAATGGCAATCTCTATGTTTTGTGCCTGCTTCTCTTTTCTGAGGATAGTACATCATGTATGTAGGTTGCCACTATTGCATGGTTTGAAGCTGACTCTGTTTGTGGCAGTCATTCTGTTGGAATTCCTATTGTTCTTGTTCTACCTTACCTGTTTCGTCTCTTTCAATGTCTTCGGCAATATAAGGACACCAAGGAAAAGACTTCCCTATTGAACGGTAAATTCCTTTGTTTACATATCCTTGCCTAAGTATGGATTGAGTTTTGTTTTACATTTGTTACGGAATAATACTCTCTATGTTTTTATGTGAATAATTTGTTATTTTGTAATACTTATTACTTTTCTTTATTTCAAATTCAGTCTCTGATTTAAACCCTTAACCTGAGCTGAACCCCCACCCTTGTTTAAAAAGAAAAAAAAATGGGTGTCCCTCCTTTACTTTTTTGAAAACTGAATTGGTTCCTGGGTGGTTTGAACGTTTTGTAATTATGTGACATTTAACAGAATGCAGTTGCTATTATTATTCTAATGCCATTATTATTTTGATGCATTTCTTTTCAATTTTAAATTAGGAAGCTTTTTTGTCCTTATTTCGCCATGCCATAAATTTATTTTCTTATGGTTTCAGCCTTAAAATATTCCACGGCCATACCAGTTATTTTTCTTTCGGCCCTCAAGTACCATGTCTTTCCGGAAAAGTGGCTCAGTGTTTTTCGACCTCTATGGCTTTTTTCTGGTGTCGTGAACTCTTTATACTCATTCTACTGGGATGTGACGCGAGATTGGGACTTAAGGTATGCAGGGGTTCTTTCTGTTGGCTTTTGACTTTTTGCACTATTGATTCAGTATATCAAGTCAATGACTTTTACCTCATACACACTAACTTCTCAAAGTAAGAACCTATATCAGGATATGTATAAGTTTCTGCAGGTATATTGCATATATTAGACCTAGGATATCAAGTTATTTAATTACTTGGAAGTGGCTATGCAGAGCACATTACAAGTTCTCTTTAGGCTAGTCAATCACTTTATTAGTGACTTTCTTTTTCATTCTCAGTTGTTTCACTCGAATTTTCAAGTTCAACAAACCGCACGTCTTCACCCATATCTTTTATGGACAGAAATGGGTAAGGCCTATATTCTCATGACCTTGGAGCTGTTTTTCTTCTTTAGTAAAACAATTAACCACATACTTTCCCTTGTTGATTACTTTCTGTATCAATGTATCTTCAGTTCTTGTTAAAAGAAGTTGGACAAAGCAATTCTTAATTCCAGTTTGATGGGCTAAATTTATCTTTCTGTCATCTCTCAGGTCTACTTTTGGGTACTTGGAAGTAATCTGATCCTGAGATGCACGTGGACATACAAGTTATCTGCTCATCTTCGCCATAATTACCTCACTGTGTTTGCAGTAACAGCTTTAGAGATAGTCCGGCGTTTCCAGTGGGCATTCTTTCGGGTGGAAAATGAGTGGAACAAAATGACTTCTAAATCAAATATTCAGCTTTCCATGAGTGATATGCCAAGTGAGGAAGACAAACTGCTCGGTTCAAATGGTCACAATGTTTAAATTGCGTAATACAAGCTTGTGTAGCAGGCCATCGTTGAGATCAACAGCATCCTCTCAATGTTCATCGACCCACCCCCATTTTTTCTAGTCATATATAATCTTGAAGATCATTTTTGTTAATAGTATAGAATGACTGTCTACTATAGATCTTGCAGCTGTACAAATGCAACAATCTGTCTGTCAAAATTCTCCTTCCAAGGATTATTTGTTAAGGACGTTTTATGAGCTGCCATCATTATACTTGTCATTTTGCAATTAGCGAATTACTGTTGGCCAAGTGAAATAGATTATAGATGGTTAGACTGCTCTGGGGACTTGTGGATTTTAGATTTACAGGGTCAGAACGACTCTCGTGTCTAATGTTCTTCAAGCAGTTGTGTCCATGACGGCCACGATTTATGGAACAATTAGGCAGTTTTAGGTGCCCTGGTCACCTGTGTAACCCACTGCCCAGCACACTTTTGACAAGGTGATCAACCCATTACTTTGTATTAAGTGTTCTAGAAACAATTGTACAGCGCTGAAGACTGAAAGCACTTGTTTTTCATATTGGAAATAGCCTGGCCGACTAATTATTTTGTTTTCCAGATGATGGCTTAGCCATGCTTTCTCGGTTGTATCCTCATCCTCCGTTCCTCTCCGGTTCTGGGGAAAACAAAATACTTGGCTGATTCCTTTTCTCTTAAGAAGGCCACATGAGTATCTTTGGAAATCTGGTTTGGGGACGTCAATAATATTTATTTAGGCCATAACGCTACTTAATCATACCAAGGAAACAAAATGACGCCTCACCATCATCAATGCTAAAGTTTGGCAGCAAAAATCCTTAATGCGAAAGTAATTATATTATATATTGGTGAGGGGTGGTTGTGCCTTGGGCCTATTAATGATTCTTTTACCGGTAATAAATCTTAATCACAAGTGCTTGGAAATGTTTAATTGCTTCATGTGCACTAAAATTTCGTTAATACAAATGAATGATATGTGGCTTTAAAAAAAAAAAAATCATCATAGAAAGTAAAGCACATTATGTACAAACAAATATATAAAGCACCTCAACAACTCATAGAAGAATGATTCAGAAAAAATATATATATATATATAGTATAAAATAAATGATGTGATCAATTTTTTTGTAAAAAAAATTCTTTTGTATTAAAAGTAGGAGTTTAATTTCTAATAAGAATAAAACTCATATAATGGTTAATATGCTTAATACATACAATATAATTTAATTTTAACTCAAAATTTTAAATAATTAGATCAATATATTGTGAATTTGATTCAAAATAGAATCAGTAAATATAAAAATAAAGTAAAGATACTAGAAGATGAGAGAAGAGAGAGAATCATTTAGATACGATTTCATTAATTATTCATTTGTTTACATATAACCCCTATTTACAAAGGTTTCGATATAGAATTTGAAAGGTTAAGAAATAAATTTAATAACTTTAAAAAAACGAACGGTCACCGTATACGAACAGTCACATTATCTTCAAGAAAATGAACAATCATTTACTATTGTTAAGAATATGAATAGTCATTCATAACATTCCTCCTTGGATGTTCATTTTCAATCATTTCGAAAAATGCCTCGTTAAAAACTTTCATAGGAAAAACCCTGTGGGATAAAAACCTAGTGAAGGAAAAGAGTACACTTTCCATTCTGGAGGAAATACTGCCTCATTAAAAACCTGACTAAGAAAAAACCCAATAGGAAAAAATCTTAGTTAGGGAAAAAGAGTAAAGTATACATACTCCCCCTCTTAATAACATCTTCAAGATGCATTTATGTCTTTCAACCGACGCATTTCAATTTTATGTACTAATTTTTCAAATGAAGCAGTCGGCAATGCCTTAGTGAGTAAATCTGCCAGATTATCACATGATCGAATCTATTACACATCAATTTTACCTCTCTTCTGGAGTTCGTGAGTAAAGAAAAATTTTGGTGAAATATGTTTTATCCTATCTCCTTTAATATATCCACCTTTTAATTGAGCTATATAAGCTACATTATCTTCATAAAGAGGTATTGAAATTTCCTTTTCAGAAGGTAATCCACAATTTTCTCGGATATAATGGATCATTGATCTCAACCACACACATTCTCGGCTTACCTCGTGAATAGCTATAATTTCAGCATGATTAGAAGAAGTAGCTGCTATAGATTATTTTGTAGAGCGCCATGATAAAACAGTACCACCACATGTAAATAAATAACCAATTTGAGAACGTGCTTTATATGGATCGGATAGATAACCAGCATCAGCATATCCAATCAACATTGGACTGGTTCTATTTGAATAAAATAATCCAAGATCCTTTGTCCATTGGAGATATATTAGGACATGTTTAATCCCATTCTAATGTCGACGTGTTGGGAAAGAATTGAATCTTGCTAATAAATTCACAGAAAATGCTATATCAGGTCTAGTATTATTAGTAAGGTACATTAATGTACTAATTGCACTGAGATATGGTACTTCAAGATCAAGTAGTTTTTCATTATCTTCCCGAGGTCGAAAAAGATCTTTATTTATATCTAACGACCTCACGACCATTGGAGAACTTAATGGATGTACTTTGTCCATGTAAAATCTTTTAAGAACTTTTGTTGTGTATGTTGATTGATGAATAAAAATACCATCTTCCAGATGCTCAATTTGTAAACCAAACAAAACTTGATTCTGCCAAAATCCTTGACTTCAAATTCTTACTTCAGGCTATTTCTTGCCTTTTGTAGTTCTTCTGGAGTTCTAATAAGGTTAATATCATCAACATATATCGCAAGTATTACAAAACCAGATCTAGATTTCTTAATAAAAATACATGGACATAGTGGATCATTTTTATATCCTAATTTCAATAAATATTCACTAAAATGATTATACCACATGCGTCCAAACTGCTTTAAGCCATATAATGACTTTTGTAATCGAATGGAATAATTTTCATGAGGGTTAGAATTATATGCTTCAGGCATACTAAATCCTTATGGGATTTTCATATAAATATCATTATCAAGGTTCCCATATAAATAAGCAGTCACAACATCCATTAAACGCATGTCAATCTTTTCACGTACTACTAGACTCATAAGGTATCGGAGTGTAATTACATCCACCACAGGTGAATATGTTTCATCGTAATCGATACCCGATTTCTGCGAAAAACCTTGTGCCACAAGTCGTGCTTTATATCTTACGACTTCATTATTTTCATTTCGCTTTCGCACAAATACCTATTTATAACCAGTGGGTTTTACACCTTCTGGTGTTCGGACTACAAGTCCAAAAACCTCACACTCTGCAAGTGAGTTTAACTCCGATTGAATCGCATCTTTCCATTTTGACCAATCATTTCTATGACGACATTCTTCAACTGATATTGGTTCAGAATCCTCATTATCTTTTAACACTTCAAGTGATATATTATATGTAAAAATATTATCAACAGTTATTTCTGTCCGATTCCAACTTCTGCCAGAAGTTATATAATTAATGGACATCTCACTATTCTGTTCACTATTTTCAGATATTTGAATCTTTTCATCAGTTTCTACTTGATCTCTTTTTCCTAATTCTTCAATTGGATTATTCTGATCATTTAATCCACTTTTCTTTCGAGAATTTTTATCTTTTGAACCAATGGATCATCCACATTTCTGACGTGTTTTTGATTCAGTAGCTATAGGAATTGTATTTTGTCCTATTGGGACTTCTATCCGAATAGGAGCATCGATAGCTGGAATATGCGATTTAGTTACCCTTGTAGAGTCTGCAAAAGAATCTGGCAGTTGATTTGTAAGTCTTTGCAAATGAATGATCTTTTGAACTTCTAGTTCACTTGCGCTTGTGCGCGGATCTAAATAATTCAATGATGTTGCCCAGGCAAGCTCCTTTTTATGTGGTTTATGTTCTCTCCCTAATTTAGGAAACAAAGTTTCATCAAAATGACAATTAGCAAATCTTGCTGTGAATACGTCACCTATCAATGGTTCAATGTATCTGATTACAGAGGGAGAATCATATTCAACATATATCCCCAACCTTCTTTGAGGATCCATTTTGGCACGTTGATTTGGCGCTATCGGTACATATATAGCACACCCAAAAATTCTCAAATGAGCAATATTTGGCTCGGAATCAAAAGCCAATTGTAAGGGAGAAAATTTGTGATAACTTGTTGGCCTTAGGCGTACAAGTGCTGCAGCATGCAAAATAGCATGTCCCCAAGCAGTTGTCGGGAGATTTGTTCTCATTAATAACGGTCTAGAAATTAATTGTAACCATTTAATGAATGATTCAGCTAGACCATTCTGAGTATGAACATGAGCTACTGGATGTTCAATAGTAATGCCAATTGACAGGCAATAAGCATCAAAAGCTTGGGAGGAATATTCTCCAGCATTATCTAGACGGATCATTTTGATAGGATAAATTGGAAATTGCGCTCTTAAGCGAATTATTTGGGCAAGCAATCTCGCAAACGCCAAGTTGCGAGTTGATAAAAAACTGACATGCGACCATCGGGTCAATGCATCAATTAAAATCATAAAGTATCTGAATTGCCCACATGGTGGATTAATTGGTCCACATATATCACCATGAATTCTTTCTAGAAATACTGGAGACTCAAACTCCAATTTTGTTGGAAATGGTTTAACAACCAATTTCCCTTGAGAACATGCAGCACATGAAAATTTATCAGATGTCAAAATCCTTTGACTTTTCAAAGGATGACCATGCGTATTTTTAATTATCCTTCGCATCATAATAACTCCTGAATGACCCAAATGGTCATACCAAATGATAAATGTAGTAGGATCAGTAAACTTTTGATTTACTGAATGATGCACTTCAATTGCATGGATTTTTGTGCTATATAGGCTAGATGAAAAAGATGGTAGCTTTTCTAATAAAGATTTCTTACCCGACATTATTTGAGTAATACAGAGATACTCAAAACCATTTTCTTCCATTGTTTTAATGTGATATTCATTTCGGCGAATATCTTTAAAGCTTAATAAATTTCTGCGAGATTTGGAAGAAAATAACGCTTTAGGAATAACAATATTTGTTCCTCCGGGTAGTACAATATTAGCTCTTTCGGAGCCTTCAATCAACTTTACACTACCACTTATAGTATTAACATTTGTTTCTCCCATCTGCAGGTAGGATAAATATTTTCTATCTTTCAATATGGTATGTGTTGTACCACTATAAATTAGGCATATATCTTCAATGCCACTTGTGTATCCAGTAAGCGGAATAATAGCCATCTGGGCATAACAAAATATTTATAAATTTAAATATTCAAATAATAAAACTTTAAACGCTAATTACTATTACAATACCAAATATATATATATATATATATATATATATATATATATATATATAACAAAAAGAAATATATTAAAAGTAAATTTCTAATTCTTTTGGACATTTCCATCACCAATCAAATGCTCAATTCTTTCTTTAGGATGCTCAAAGAAATCAGCCACATCCAAATAAGTTACATCAACATCGTCAAGGTTGATATCATCATTATCATGAAGAGAATGTTGTAGAGTAAAATTTGCTTCAGCATTTTTGCCTTTCTTCTCAATAGACGCCTGATACAGATCAATAAGGTGTTTTGCAGTACGACAAGTACGAGACCAATGACCTTTTATGCCACAGCGATAACATTTATTTTCATAATTTTTAGGAACAACATCATTTCCTTTTCCTTTCACGTTAGTCTTTGGCCACTTCTGGTAGTTGTCATTATTTCTCATAACTTTGTTTGACTGTTGCAATCATAATGAATATTTTTATCACGATTATATATATGTCCACGGCCACGGCCATATCCATGACCACGACCTCTTCCAAGGCCAAAATTACGAGTTTTAACATCATTCACTTCTGGGAATGGAGTAGAACATGTTGGTCGAGTTTCATGATTTTTTATTAATAACTCATTATTTTGCTCAGCTACGAGAAGACAAGATATTAATTCTGCATACTTTTTGAATTCTTTTTCTCGATATTGCTGCTGCAGGAGCACATTCGAGGTATGAAAGTAGAGAAATTTTTTTCTAATATATCCTCATCAATAATATTTTCTCCACACAGTTTTAACTGCGAGCTAATTTTAAAAATAACAGAATTATACTCACTAACGGATTTAAAATCTTGTAATCGCAAGTGTATCTAGTCATACTGTGCCTTTGGAAGGACGACCATCTTCTGGTGATCAAACATTTCTTTTAAATTAGTCCACAAAATAAATAGATTTTTCACGGTAAGATATTCAACCTTTAAGTTATCATGAAGGTGATAGCGGAGGAAAATCATAGCTTTAGCATCATTTTGTGATGATGATGGATTTTCTTCTATAATGGTATCTGCCAAACCCATTGCAGCTAAATGCATTTCAGCATCTAATGTCCAAGATAAATAGTTTTTTCCAATAATATCAAGAGCGGCAAACTCAAGTTTGGTGAGATTTGCCACGTGAATACAAAAGCAAATAGGAAAAGTATCCTCTTTTGTTATAGCCCGTGATGATAACCTTTAGTAAAACAGTTTCAGTAGAGCCTCGTGCTGATAACGTGTAGTGAATTTGATTCAAAATAGAATTAGTAAATATAAAAATAAAGTAAAGAGGAGAGAAGATGAGAGAAGAGAGAGAATCGTTTAGATACGATTTTATTAATTATTCGTTTGTTTACATATGACCTATTTATAGAGGTTTCGATATAGAATCTGAAAGGTTACAGAATTTGAAAGGTTAAGAAATAAATTTAATAACTTTAAAAAAACGAACGGTCACAGTATACGAACAGGCACATTATCTTCAAGAAAATGAATAGCCACCTACTATTGTTAAGAATGTGAATAGTGATTCATAATACAATACTTATATTTATTTGTTATGAATTATTGGAATCTCTATTAATTAGTGGAGGCTTCACTAATTATGGATTTATGTGAATTATTATAGAAGATTTTTATGGATGTCCACCATTTAGTGAAGACACCACTAATTGAGATTAGTGGAAGATGATGTATGCCATGATGTATTCCACTAATTAGAGCTCTATAAATAGGGCTATTCTCTAAGATTGTAATACATCATTATTTTGTGAAATAAAGATTAGTGAAAGAAAGATTAGAGAAAATTGTGAGAGAAAAGAAAGAGAAAAATTCTTGTGCAAAGAATAGTTAGAATTTTCTTAGTGTGTAGTGTGAAGATTTTATTCTAACACTACCCTAATTTTATAACACGTTATCAGCACGAGTCTCTGCCATTATTAAAACCAGAAGACAAGTACGCATTTATTGATCTCGCTAAATTCGAATTTGTAGCCCTTGATATTTCTAAAAAAAAAAAATTTATATGTCATACAGAAATGCATCTAAATGCTAAAAAAAAGGAGATCCATATGTCATGTGGATAAAAAGAAAGATTTGACCACCTGAAGATGGTCGTACTACCCACTGCACGGTATGAATGGTTGCACCTGAAGTTGCAAGATTGTAAAACCGTGAACTCTGTGATGTATAAAACTACATCTTAGTTAAAAATTTTACGGAGAAAAAGTTATTGATGAAGTTATATTGGAGAAGACATTCTCCACTTTTCATGTCCTACAGTAATAATATCGAGAAAAAGGGTATCCAAAATTGACAGCTTTAACATGAGTTATTATTGAGAAATCATGAAGCCAGATGAACTGGCTCAACAGCACTCCCAGAAGTGAATGCTGTTGGCTCCAACAGAAGCCATCGTTATAGTCGTAGTTGTGGCAGTGGCCATGGTTATGGTCATGGACACACTTGATATTTCCCTTATCACAGAGAAATACTGGCCACCTGAAGTAGAACAGAAAAGATAATAAGGGAAAAATATATTTTCATTAATAATAAGCATCACATCTTTTATTCATATCACTAGTGTTCATATGAACTTGAGGATACATGCTTATAGTTGCTCTTTTGTAATTGAGCTGACAAATGTAAGATGAAAGTTTGTAATTGTTCTTTTTCAATATTTACATTAGAGGAAGACAAAAAATTAGTAATTATGGACTTCAGCTCCTCTTTTTCGACATCCTCCTCATTTTCTTTCCCCTTTGAGTCAGCATCGAGACTAGCAGCAGAATTAGCCGTAAAATTACTGCAAAATGAGTCTTAAGATTTTATGATCTCCTTAAGTTTATTATAATTAAATTTCTTATTATATTTGGCTTTGAAGCATGCTTGTCTCCTGTAAATCGAAGTGATATAATCGGTTATTTACTTATAAATCTTTCATAGTTTCATACTTGCAAATTATAAGTATGTATAAGAGAGAACCTGAACATTCTTGATTATGGTCTCCAAGCTCACCAATTTCCTGTGAGGCCATCGATGAATTCCTAACTCCCTACATCTTTTCTTGAGATGGGTTATGCCAATATTCAGTTCTTTGGCTGCGCTCTTGATTGGTAGGTAAAAGTACTGCGAAATTATTTCTCTTGATAGTGTCTGGGAGTTATTGCCCTTCTTCTCTCTCTCGCCTCTTAATCATCTTCTTCTCCCCGGAATTTTGTCTGCAATAATATCTTGAACTTCGATATTATGCATTTCATGAGTACTTACTCCGACTTCGTTGCCAAGACCACTCATTATTTCTCCTAGAAAAAGAAAATAATATCAGTAAAGGTAATACCATTCAAAATCCATGTTTAAATGTATAATAACCTGGAAACATATTCTAGCTTTGTTCAAAATCCATTAGAGAGTAGAAAGGATCATGCACAAGCATATCCTCATTCAAAGGAAGAGCATCAAGAGGAACAGTATCAAAAGCAGTCTCTTGTAGGGGCAGATCAACTTGGTCCAAAACAGTATGTTCAAAACTTCCACTGATTTACATAAAAAACAAACCAAAAGAGAGTTTAATTTCATTATCAAGCATACTAAAAACAAATGGAAGCCCTCAAAGGTATCTCACCTGAAATTAGGAGAAAGCGATTGGTTTGGAAAGGAAAACATATCAAAATCTTCTGCGTTCGAATTAGGCAGAAGCGATTGGTTTGGAAAGGAAAATACATCAACATCTGCTGCAGAAACCGAGTCAAAATTTGACCATGTCTCAAATGAATTACGAGTCTCCATATCTGCTTTGTGATTTTTGTTTTTAATATTTACTAATGACTGATAACTGAGATATATATCGATACATATATATATATATGTGTGTGTGTGTGTGTGTGTGTGTGTGTGTGTGTGTGAGGAAGAAGAAGAGGTAGATGGTAGGTAGAGGGTCGGAGGAGAAGAAAAGACAAGGGAGGAAGATGAAAAGTCGGTACCGGGAAGAGTGAAAAAAAAAAGGAGATATTTTTCTTGGCATTTCCTGCTTGTCATCATTTTCTTATATTTCTTTTCTTATTCTCTTGTGAAATCATTATTCCCTAAATTAGGGGGAGAACAGAAACAGTACAAGAAAGATCGTGATTGGACAACATCATTAAATTATCTTGATCCGCATACAAGCGCGTGTGAACTTGAAGTTCAAAAGATAATTCATTTGTAAAGCATTGCAAATCAAATGCCAGACGTTTTTGTTGACTCTAGAAGAGTAACAAAATCGCATATGCCAGCTATAAATGCTCCTATTCTAATTGAAGTTCCAACAGAACAAAAGATTTTACATATAACTGCTGAGCCAAAAGCATGCCAGAAGCATGGCCGACCTCTTAGTTCTAAAGATAAAAATCCTCGAAAGAAGAGATGATTAATGGTCCAGATGATCATATTAAAGCAAAGAATGATAAAGACCAAGAGAAAACTTATGACAAAGAACCAGACATAAATGAAAGTAACACTGAAATTTCTATCCATTATACCACTTTCGATAGAAATTGGAATCGGATAGAAACAATTATTGATCATATGTTTGCATATAATATCTCTTGATGTTATACAGGATAGTGATGATCCTGAACCAATATCAGTTGATGAATGTCGGCATAGAAAAGATTGGCTGCAATGGAAAGATGCGATTCAATCGGAGTTAAATGCACCGACACAACGTGAAGTCTTCGGACTGCAGATCCGAACACCGGAAGGTGTAAAACCTGTTGGCTACAAATGGATATTTGTGCGAAAGCGCAATGAAAAGAGTGAAATCGTTCGATATAAAGCGCGATTAGTAGCCCAAGGTTTTTCACAAAGACCAGGTATTGATTATGATGAAACTTATTCTCCTGTTGTTGATGCTATTACACTCCGATATCTTATCAGTTTGGCAATACATGAAAAGATAGATATGTGCCTATTAGATGTTGTCACTTGCTTACTTGTATGGAAATTTAGAAAATGATGTTTACATGAAAATCCCGAAGGATTTTATATGCTCGAAGCATATAAACATTATCCTCGTGAAAATTACTCCATCAAGTTGCAGAAATCATTATATGGCTCGAAGCAATCTGGGCGCATGTGGTTCACACGTCTTAGTGAATATTTATTAAAAGCGGGATTTAAAAATGACCAGGTATGTCCATGTGTTTTTATTAAGAAATCTGGTTCTAAATTTGTGATATTAGCTATATATGTTGATGATATTAATCTTATTGGAATTCCTGAAGAGCTCCAATAAACAATTGATTATTTAAAAAGAGAATTCGAAATCAAGGATTTTGGTAAAACCAAATTTTGCCTTGGTTTACAAATTGAACATCTGGAGAGTGGAACATTTATTCATCAATCAACATATACAGCAAAAGTGCTAAAAAGATTTTACATGGACAAAGCACATCCATAGAGTATTCCAATGATCGTCCGATCATTAAATGTGGATAAAGATCCTTTCCGACCTCAAGAAAATGATGAAGAACTCCTTGGTCCTGAAGTACCATATCTCAGTGCAATTGGTGCATTGATGTATCTTGCTAATAATACACGACCTGATATTGTTTTTGCTGTCAATTTATTAGCAAGATTTAGTTCTTCACCAACACGACGACATTGGAATGGAATTAAACAAGTCCTTAGATATCTCCAAGGTACAATTGATCTCGAATTATTTTATTCAAATAAAACCAATCCAACATTGATAGGTTATGCAGATGCTGGTTATTTATCTGATCCACATAAAGCACATTCTCAAACGGGCTATCTATTTACATGTGGAAATACTGCTATATCATGGTGTTCTACGAAACAATCTATAGCAGCTACTTCTTTAAATCATGCAGAAATTATAGCCATTCATGAAGCAAGTTGAGAATGTGTATGGTTAAGATCCATGATTCATTATATCCGAGAAAGTTGTGGATTATCATCAATCAAAGATATTCCAACTCCTTTTTATGAAGACAATGCAGCTTGCATAGCTCAATTACGAGGAGGATATATTAAAGGAGATCGGACAAAACATATTTCACCAAAATTCTTCTTTACTCATGAACTCCAGAAGAAATGTGAAATTGATGTGCTACAAATTCGGTCATGTGATAACCTCGCAGATATTTTCACGAAGACTTTACCGACTGCAACATTTGAGAAGTTGAGATATAAAATTGGTATGCGTCGGTTTAAAGATTTAAAGGAATCATCTCATCAGGGAGAGTAATAAACAAACATATAGAATAGTGTACTCTTTTTCCTTCACTAGATTTTTTTTCCCATTGGGTTTTTATCTAGTAAAGTTTTAACGAGGCATATTCTTTATGTAATGGATGGACATCCAATGGGGAGTGTTATGAATTATTGGAATCTCCATTAATTAGTGGAGGCTCCACTAATTATGGATTTATGTGAATTATTATAGAAGATTTTTATGGATGTCCACCATTTAGTGGAGACACCACTAATTGAGATTATTGGAAGATGATGTATGCCATGATGTATTCCACTAATTAGAGCTCTATAAATAGGGCTATTCTCTAAGCTTGTAATACACCATTATTTTGTGAAAGAAAGATTAGTGAAAGAAAGATTAGAGAAAATTGTGAGAGAAAAGAAAGAGAAAAATTCTTGTGCAAAGAATAGTTAGAATTTTCTTAATGTGTAGTGTGTAGATTTTATTCTAACACTATTCTAATTTTATAACATTATTAACCTTTTCTTTTAAATAATTAATACTACTATTTATTTTTTGTATATTATTGTAATGCCAATAATTACACCTGTGCTCAGCTTGATTTGCGAGGTAACATCCGACCAATAAACAAAAACCTCCCATCTTCTCAACCAATCTTGGGAAATTAAAAGAAGAAAGATAAAGACGTGAAATGGATAACGTGGACATTTCCAAAAAACCAGACAACATAGGAATCATAGGCTTCTTAACTCCCTTCACATGTTTGGACAAGTGGCCCTCTGAATTTGACAGTACTTGGAATCAATCACAAAAATTGTAGACTATCAGACGCCATTAGAAATTAAATATCCAATCACTCAGTTTAAGCAGATATTGCATTGGCGGCATTCTCATTTGTCGTCTGAGTATTTCCTTTCTTATCCACAGTCAGCATTTTCTTGCCAACTTACAGCTCCCCCAGCATCCTCATTTGTGGTTTCAGTTACACATTGATATCCCGTTTACCCCACCCTGTTCTGTCTTCTTCTCCTGATTTCTTCTTGACAATACTGGGCATCATTATCAGAAGCTTCATTCGTGCAAGGATGTTCTTTGATCATAGCCACATGTTTTCTTCCAATGTTTCAAGATTGAAAGTTCTTGCATATAGTTTGGCTACTTCATTGTCGAGAAATCGTATTCTTCAATTTCATTGT
The DNA here is from genome assembly GCA_026120185.1 of Voacanga thouarsii. Taxonomy (NCBI): domain Eukaryota; kingdom Viridiplantae; phylum Streptophyta; class Magnoliopsida; order Gentianales; family Apocynaceae; genus Voacanga; species Voacanga thouarsii. The sequence continues at coordinate 1,321,554 of JANUWF010001636.1, read as the reverse complement.
TTTTCAGCCAGCATTTAATTTCTCAGTTTGCACAGTTTTGATGGGCATGGCATGCCAGAATCTTGAACCTTGAATGTGAAGGAGATAGAAAACTTTCCCGCCAAATTTTGCTGTTTTGAATACTTGAGTGAAAATCTTGTATAGATGGAAAGTTTTGCTCGGAGAGGAGATGTTTTGCTGGGGTATAATCCTCATACCCAATTTCAGAACTCCCCAAAATCGACAAACGAAGACTCGGACTTGGATTTCAGCGATGTCTTTGGTGGTCCACCGAGACGTTTTTCGATGCAAGAAATGAGAATGAGATACAGTTTCGGTGAACCAACGGAGTCTGAGCAGAATGCAGTTTTGCCAGGAAGCTCTTGGTCTGTATTCGATGAAAAACCAGTTTTTGGAGCAGAAAATGTCAACCGGAGGTCCTGTCAGAATGCTGATTTCTTTGATGATATATTCAGAGGTCATTCCAAATCATATAGTTCACCAAGGATAAGTAGGGATGTTTTTGGTTCTAGCCCAGGTTCTCGGATTTTAAGTCCCGCCAGGCCATTGCCACCAAGAGCCGAGCCTTTCAGCACCTCCGTTCTTTCTCAGTTCAGGTACCTCGTTTTGTTTCCACCTATCTATTTTTCTTCTGAAACTTTTTCCATAATTGGTTGGAGATGTGCCTTATAGTTAATATACAACGCACGCCTCTAGATTCATTCAGAAATGGTTGGCCTCCTTTGAACTTCAACTTGTTTTGACGTTTCATTTTCTTGTATTTTCAAGAATTGATTTTCATTTAAAACTGACATGTTCATCTAATATATACTCTTCTTTTGTCAAGCTGAGATAATCGTTACTTTGAACTACCTTTTTGAATATCCATCATCTGTGAACTACTGTATGCTTATTTTGTACAGAACTTCTGAAAACTGTGTGGTTAGGAGCCGTTTTTACTGCAGTCTCCTCTTGTGTGAACAATCTGAATGCTCACTTGAAGTATTAATGAATGTTGTAGCCTTCCTGCCAAATTGACAAAAGCAACGGACTTTGCTGTCTTTGGTTCTGCAAATCGTACGTTGTCTTCAAATGTTTCTCTATCACGATTTTCGAGCCCAACAACAGAGTTACAGGAGACAACAAGAAAAGATCAATCATCCTACTGTCAGAGTCCCTTATCACATGAAGTTTCTCCAAGCATCAACGAAAAAGATAGAGAAAAGTTGAGAAATAATTCAGAAAATGTCAATGTTTCAACTGACAATTTCCAATTTCACTTCTCTATCTACAAATGGGCTGGCAAAGGAATGCCGTTATTGATGCCTCTTTTGAGGAGTAACAAATCAAGATCTAAATACAAGAGCAAAATGGAGAGATGCGCTAGCTCTAGTGGGAGAATTCATTGCGAGAGTACTTATAGGGACTCACCAGAAGCGGAAGAGGAAATTATAGCTGTAAATACTGAGGCTGTGTCCTCCAAAGTAAAAGATGAGAAGCAGGATGCAAGAAGCAAAGAAAGGAAGACGAAATCTGAAAATCTGGTCAAGGAGACATATCCAGAAATATCAGAATCAAACCCAAAAGCTGCTGGGCATCCCATTCCAAATGGTGATGTTTTCTCTGACAGAAAAACAGAAGAGTCGCATTCCAAGCATGAGGGAATATGTGAGAAAAGTGAGGAAGGCATTTATATAAAAAATGAGCAAGCTCAAAAGCCCGAGCAGAAGCCCCTGACTGAACTTTTCAATGACGAAAGACAAGGACAAGGTAAATGCGTAAGATGTATTAAGCATTTATTTTTCCCGTACGGTGTCTGACATCAACTCTATTTCACATGTTTAGGCACTACCGCTGATGGAGAAGAAAACAAGGTCAAATTTTCAACTGCAGCTAATGAACATACCAAGATTAGTAATAGTGTGAAGAAAACCAGTTCAAAAGGAAGCAACTTTAATAAAGGAGAAGGTGCTAATGCTACCTTGCAAGGTTCAGCCACAAAGCCAGGAGAAGCCTTCGATAAAAGTGCAGTTAAAGGAAAAGTCAGAGAATTCGTAAAGATCTTTAACCAGGAAACTTCTGCTAAGCCTCAGACTAATTCTGAGATCCCAAGTCAGAGCTCTAGATGGAAAGGCAATGAAAATAGCAGTGCAACCAAGAGAGAAGAGAAAGTTCGTGCGCTCAGTACAAAAAAGATGCCGGATGCTTCCTGCAGGGTACTAATAACAGCCATATTCCTAACAATTTAGCAGCTCATAGGGTTCAACATCCTGGATGAAACCCAAATTTGCCCAATATTACTTTGTGGTTTTGCTTATCTGATGTACCTATCTTGCAGGAGGATGATAACCTTAAACCAGATAAAGTCAAACAAGATGCCCATTCAAGGAACTCATCCCATAGAACTAGGAGACAATCTACTAATGAGAAGAATGCTCAGATTTTTCCTGGTTAGTTATCTTTGTTTTCAAAAATTTATGTTACCTGTCAAATGTTGCATGGTTCTTTTCCTGTCTTTTCTTGTGACTTGGTAAAAGAGCCAAATGAAGAAGCCCTATAAACACAATAAAGGGGATTCTTATTTCTGCTTACAGGGAAATATGTGAAGCACTACCATCATTCTTTTGTTTGTCTACGAACTAACTTGGAAAACTTGGAAATTGTGGCAACTTAAGCTTATCCAAATCTTTAAGCTGAACTTTGTGAGTGCCAAAAAGTTATTCATGTATATCAAACTTCATATGATGATTGGGAAACATAACTCAAACTAAACTCCGGGCATCTTGTAATCCAGTCTTCCATTATGTTTGTATTCACACATGCTTTGTTAACTAGAGATGCTTCTTTTTTCTCAGATTTACGTCCCAATAGTTGTGAAGCTAAAGTTGAAAACGGTGATGAATCTTTTGAAGGACATTTCCTGGTACGTGATTATTTCACTATTTATTTATCTTGTCCTATGATCTAGAATCGCTGTACTTGATGGATACAATGTGTTGCTGTATGCATAAGTACCCTATAGTTTTATGTAGTGATATTGGCACCATCCAAAATCCTTGTGTTTAAGTAATAAGGCCATAATAATACCAAGAACTAGCAATTATCCATTCTAAATTATGTTATAAAAGAGTAAGTCAGCCCTATTTTTGAATGTGATTTAAATACTGCTAGTATTCTGTAAGTTCCTTAGTAGTTAATCCTGTTAAATTGGTTGATAGGTAGAAGAACTGCCTCATGTTCTGGACAAAAATTTACAAACTGGAGGAGATTCTGAAGGCATCAAAGTAAGGATTCTTCAGCAGAACATTCTTTCATACTTTTCTTCTAAGCATCAATTTTCATATCCTAGAACTTTTGATGCAGGGTTTAGATGCCAAAATTCAACAATGGTCAAATGGTAGGAAAGGAAATATCCGCTCACTGCTGTCAACTTTACAATTAGTAAGATCTCTCTCTCCATCTTTCTTCCAATTTTGTTGTCAATGTACAGATAAAGAATTCTAAGACCATATTAAATTCTAGAAATTAAGCTGCACAGGAGCACATGCCTATTTCATTGATGTTCCACTATGTGGAATCAAATCCAGTTTGATACTTCTGAATATCTGATTATCTTTATGCTCTATTTCAGAAAAGATGTGCTGATAAACTACAGTGTTCTAGCGCCTTCTGTGTTTGAGTATCAGAAGCCTACAGCAAGAAGCTGATTTTTCAAAAACTTTGTCTATGACATGCAATTTATTTATCATTTCCTTATTGAAATCTTGTTGTCAAGCTATGATCCATTCGTTCAGAAACTTGCCCTTGGAAGCAAAAGCATTAAACACTTCTGGTGTCCAAGAACCTATATATGGCCGCCCTACAAATGACCTGATAACTTGCATATTTTATGGATATATTTGAGTTGCAGTTCTCCTGCTTTAATTCTTCAAATTTTGAGAAAATGATTTTAGTTTTGGTAGTTGATGCTTTAGTTTCTAAGTTTGCTTTTGTGCAGACTGAAATGTTTTTTATTTATTTCTTAGGTTGAACAAGAAATCAATTGATGATCTCTGAACCAAGATAGTTCCATTAATGCAATTTATTGATGTTCTGTAAAAATTTAAAGAAACAAAGGTAGGTTCATTCATTAAATATCTTCTGCTAATTTATCTTTTTGTTCTTGTACCTGCAAATGCTTATTCTCATAGGTTCTTTGGCCTGAGAGTGGATGGAAGCCTGTGCCGCTGGTTGATATAATTGAAGGAAGTGCAGTGAAGAGAGCTTATCAGAAAGCATTGCTTTGCTTGCATCCGGATAAGCTACAGCAAAAGGGTGCTGCATCTGACCACAAATATATGGCTGAGAAAGTATTTGATATTCTGCAGGTATGTAGAAAGAGGGGTAGAGTCAGAGCTATAACTCATCCCAGTTGTGACTAAAAACATGTTGCTTTCTTCAGTTTATTCATATTTCAAGATCAAAGTAGATAAAACAGTATCCTAATTGGTGAATGACCCAGGAAAGAGGAGTGTAATTCTATTTTTTAACTGCCTTGCTCCAGAAGAGTAGGATGTTTGCTAGTTTGATCTGTTAGCTGTCTTCCTGATGTTTCACTACGCCAATAGATGGTCAAAAACTAATATCCCTGCACTATGTAACCTCATTGTCATGTCCTTGAAGAAGCAATTTTAGCTTAATTTTGCCTTAAGGTGCTGGATTTCAACTCATTATGCCCTCAGGAAAGCAAGATTCTGCTTTATATGATAAGCAGACGAAGGAAAATAAAATGTTTCGGTAATAAATTTGTTTTCTTTGCTTAAGGTGCCACATACAGAATATGATGTCTATACCAGTCTGCTGGAAGAAGTGGAAAATCAATTGATAATGTCCATAATATCTTTGTGGAATATCTGGACTCATAATGACTCAAAAACGGATGTTATAACATGGCAATTCTAGTTTCTTATCTAGGCATTTTCTCGTCTGTAATAACTGTTCATGTTTTTCTGAAGTTAAGGAAATATATTCTGGTCTGAAATAACTGTTGAACGTTCTTTTTGCAGTTAAAGAAATTAATTCTTGTATGCTGAATGTGCTGTTCTTTTCATCCAGGAAGCATGGGATCATTTCCTTTCACTTGGTGCCATATAGCTATTCAATGTTCCAGTGGACAGATGCAGATTCATTTCGATTGTGCAGACGTGTACTTGAATACCCCACAAAGATATACCACTACCAGTTGCACTCTTAAAGAAGCAAATGCAAAGAGACCTCTGTCAAAATCCTATACATCATATTAGTGGTACAATGAAAGGTGATATATATAGATAGCCTATTTTAAAGCTTTTTGGTGAAGGAGTTTGAGACTTTCAAGTTATAAGTTTTCAGGGTCAGCACTATGGTTTTTTGCATAAATCATTCTCCAGGAAAATGACGTACTGTTTCACACTTTTGATTAGACTCTTTATTGACTTGCTTTCATTGATTTGGGTGCAAAAGATAAGTAGATAATAGACTTTATCCACATATCTTGATTATCATGAGGCCGAAGATTTGGCCGGCAGCAAAGGGAATTCCATATGGAGACCCCCTCTTCTTGTTTATCTCCTATGTCTGGTTGGTCAAGAACATCAAGGATGGGAGAGTGAGGTTCGTATTAGACACTATATCCAACAGGTAACAGCAAGGATTTTGAATAATGGGTTTTGGACTCTACCCCACTAATGTTACATCTCCCAAAATAAATAAATAAAAATCAAGCATTAGAAAATAATGGTGGTGGCCAAAATGATAGAACCATTGAGTGCAAGAAACTGATACTTTATTGACTCTGATTTTTGGATAATGCAAGCACAAATCTACTCCATTTTATCGAATTAATACCGTATACAATTTTAGATTTTGAGCCAATGCCCATTGTCCATCCACTATTGTGTTGCTTTAATCTGAAATTTTGAGACAATTTGGACAAGATACGACTAGTTTTTATTACTCTTCAAATTAGAATATCTCTAATCTTTACATAAAAAAACATTATTACAATAATAACTTTACTTGACGATTGGAATTGAAAAATGACTTTTACTAGATTAGGTCGTTACCAAAATAAATCTTTTATAAAGCGAAAAAATAAAATGATATAATTGAAATACAGTTAATTAGATTATTATCAAATGATGTATCTTGATACTATTAAAATACTGAAAGATATTCCGTTTTATAAATATCGAAAATGAATTATTCTCAATTTAAACGGTTCATTCCTTATTTATAAAATTTTAAAATATTAAAAATATATATACCTACAAATATAAACGAATTTCAGTCAATCACAAACTTTTAAAATAGAGGGCGTATTTATTATCGTGTCCCTCACTCAAATAAAGGTAAAAGCTTTTGTCTTAATGTGAGACTAACAGAAAATGATGAAGATACAGTGGAAGGGGCAGAAGTAGCTATCTGTCTGCATAAAAGAGCTGGAGATGTTGCAAACGTGCACAGCCAGTTGACTATTCTAAATTAAATGTTTGAGGCTGTCTTCTTGGGTTAAGCTTTGCTTGAATTGGGTGCACTGTGATGGTAATCTACATTGGAAGACCTTTCATTTTTAATAGCAATAATAAATTCAATAATTAATACCCTAAGGTTGTAAGGTACCATTTCACATCAGTTTAGCCAGTGGTCTGGCATTTATTTTGCCATCAAAAAATGAAAGGTGAAATGCATCTTATACCCATCTTTCTTTTCTTTATACTCTTTTCGTCCTATTCTTTTCGTGTCCTACCAAGAATGTCAAAATTTTCTATTTTTATTGTATCAAAATATTTGTCAATTTTACAAATCAGAAATATATTTATTACGTATATTTTTAATTTATCCTTCCTTCAACTACTCGTTATATATGTGTGTATTCTCAATCTAATTAATGAAGGTTTACTTTTATTTTGGGATATAATAGTCATTTTCTATTATAATTATATAAGTTTTAGCAATTTCTTAATATGTGTACTATTTGTTAGATTGACATCCTTTTTAAGACGGAGGGATACATTTCTTAACTATTAAAATAATTACTTTTAAAATTATATTCATTTTATTCGAGTTTGAATATTTAATTTTGAGTAAATATCAAATTTTAAAGAAATATTTAATTATAAGTAAATTGCTACATTACTTATCTATTAGATAAGTAAGACCCATGAGTTATTGAAATTTATATCTCAAGAGTATATATATCTTAAATGAGGATGTTAATTGTACTATGTTCATCCTAATTATCTATTTTTTTAATTGATTACGCAGCAATTAAGATAAATATATTTTTTCAGTTAATTAAATATTTTTTTTCTATTTTTATCCTTAAATTCAATTTATTCTTACTTTCGTTATTAAGGAGTACTCAAATTCTAAAATTTTGATAAATTCCCAATTGCTTCCCTCTCTATTTATTTAAATGGGATCAACTTATTGGGGAAATTTTTATTTAATATATTTGAAAAACAAAATGTTATTAAATGGGGATAAATTTGGAATATTAAATCTTAATTTCTTAAAAAGATAAATAATTCGAGACAAAAATACAGTTAGAAATGAGAAGATAATTTGGGACGTAAAAAGTATATGTTTAGAGAAAAAATATATTCATTTTAGGAGATGAGACATTCATATTTGAATATTTCAAAATAGAAATATAAAAATTTCAATTCCAGATAAAAAGAGTATAATATTTTCATATTTTTAAAAATAATTTTAAAAATATTTGAGAGTGGACGCGGCTCCACCTTAGATATGCCATTGATTTTTTACCAAGTAAATAGGTATGAATCCTATTCATATGTACCTCCACCACTTTATGTAGCAATAAACTAAATGTGAAATAATATTTCCCAAAATTATATTTCTTGAACACATCTTCTAACCTTTTAAACTAAGATCATGGTGAAAAGCAAATGGGAGGGAACAAAAAACAATTTTTCACATAAAAAAGGTTCAAAACAATTTATTTTAAGTAAATGAAATACATTAAATAGCAAAAATTAAAATTGGAAATATTGTAATTTTGTAATCCAACACAGTATTAAAGAAAGAAACTTGGCTAGTTGGATAGGGATTTTGGATTTCCTTCCCATTTTTTTAAATAATCTAAGTGTCTAAATTTTGTCTGGTTAGTTTTGGAGATTATAAATTATTTCTAAAATCCATAATCATGTAAATTTGGAATTGATCTCCATTTATTCTCTCTGTTTCAAAACAAGTGTCATATTTAATTATTTACGTATGTATTAATATAAGTAAGTTTTTTAATTAATTAAGTATTTTTTTTATTGTTACTTTTAAAATTTAATTTATGCTTTCTATTAAGAAGTACGCCCTCCATCTCAAATTATCTATCTCATTTGTAGTTTAATCTTTATTTCAAATTATCTGTTTCTTTAGAAAATTAAGATTCAACAATCTAAATTTATCCCCATTTAATAGTATTCTATTTGTTAAACATATTAAATAATTTCTTTCTCACATTTAAATAATAGGGGAGAGGAGTAATTTGGAATATATCGAAATTCTGAAATTTGAGTATTTCTTAATAAAGAGAAAGAGGGAGACAACGAAAAAGAAATATAATAAATTGAATTTTAAATGTAAAAATGAAAGAAAAATTTTATTTATACTTAAGTAATCGATTAAATGAGATAAGTAAAAAAAATACTCAAATTTCAAAATTTTGATATATATCAAATTATTTGTCTTTCTTATTATTTAATTCAAATAAATAGTAATAGTTGTCATTAATATTTTTTAAAGTTAAGAGATGAGTATGAATAACAAAATTTATAAAAAGAATTTTTTGAGTGTTTAAATATATTTAGAAAATAGTGTCATTCTAAATTTAGAATATTAAACATTAATTTTTTAAAAAATAAATTAAATTAAAATTAAAAAATATTTATTTTAAAACCAAGAAAATAAAAAATTCAAATAATGGATTTCCTAACTCTTCTGCAGAAGAAAAGCGTATGAATGTTTGAGATAGAATATAGTTAAACCATGAGGTCACATCAACTGCCCATTTCAGCATAACTGACTGAAAAAACGTCATTCAACAGTTAGGTTTTGTCTGAACTAATTTGGGTTAGAAAAAGTAGATGGCGGGTTATGAGATGAGTTTTAAAAAAATAATTAAAAAAAGTCTTTTAGATATTCCAAAAAAAGGAAGTATTATTAATTCATTTTTCATTTTTCTTTTGAGATATATATATATATATATATTTTTTTAACTGTGGTTGACTTTATAGCTTTGCAATTTATAATCATTGAGAATTATTGGATTATAGAATTAGGTCAATATTTTTATTTTTTAGTTATTAGTATAAAATAAAAATAAAAATAATGTGTGAATCATGACTTGTGAGGGTAATAAATGTATAGACTTTAACCAAGTAGTACCACTTTTAAAGAGAAAAAAGAGAAAGTGCATCAACGTGAAAAATGAGATTTTGAAAAAAGAAGTCGTACTACCATCTTATTTCAGCTTAATAAATATTATTCCTCATGGCCATCAATTAAAAAAAAAAAAAAACTTGATCCTGATTTTGAGTTTTTTCCATAACCTAAAATAATTATAAATAATTTTTATTTGTCAATAACTATTATATATATATATATATATATATATATATATATATATATATTTTAACTCCACTTGAATCATACTTTCACTCTTTATATTTAGTTAATTTTTATTTTATTAAAAACATCATATCAATTTAACTCTTATTCACTTATTTCTGAAATATTCAATTTGGATATACCCCACTCCCCTCCCCGCAATGTTTGGCACACGTCTTGAAGAAATTCCTCTATTTCCTCATAAAAGAACTAATTTTTGAAAGATTTATAAATATGCTTATATTTGATAAAGAGTAGATATTAAAAGTTTATAGATTGTATTTGGATAACAATTGGATCAAGATGAGTTGTATAAATATAATAAAAAAATATTAAATTTGTAGAATATATGCGAGATTAGAGAGAGAAAATATATTGTGTTATTAGTATATGATATTTTTCGAAAAATAAAATTTATTTAAATTAAAATATTACATCCAATTCACAATATAAATCGTTTTAAATCTAAAAAGTTTTTTCACAATATAGATTATTTTACAAAGTTTTATAAATATTTATTATTATTTTTTTCAACTCTATCTCTCCCTATAATCTCTCCCTTTTCACTAACTATGACCCAACTCTTTCTAATTATTAAAGTAGATAAAGACTTAATTATGGGTATATTTAAAAGTTTAGTTTTAAAATTGTGTAGAGTTTAAAACTCTTAATTTTTATATACACATCTAACACGACTTATATTATAAAACGGAAGTAATATAATTTTAATTTGGAAAGAGTTGTTATCCTCTTCTTGAATTGTTTACTATTACTTGATTTGTTGAGCAAAGTATTCTTGTCTTGCATGCTGCGAAGTCAAAGTTGGACGCATTTTGAAGTATGAGTATTAATCTCGCACAACCTAATGATTAGGCATTGATTAATAATTTAATAATAAAGTATTCATTCACATAAAAAAAATATTTTATTTATTTAAATTCAAATATCTTATTTTGTAATTTAAATTCAGATGACTATAACAATAATAACAACAATAATATTTTATCTCAAAATAAGTACTAACAAATAATACAAATTAAAAAAATTACAATATCTATGGGGTTTTTAGAAAAAAAAATATTGAATTTATTTAAAGTGTAAATTTGTTTTAAATTTAAAAATTAATTAATGTTATGATTTAATAAAATAATAAATAATAAAGATATAACTTAAAAAATTATAAATATACTTTTGCTTTTAAGGAATGATAAATAATACAAAATATTAAAAAAAATAAAAATAACAGTTATTTTAAAAAGAGTAGTGATACCCCCGTTCCAGGGGTGATTGCGTTATTCTCAGATGCTGCTTTATTCCTCAGCAGTAAAACACAAACAAGTAAAATAGTTAAGGAAATAACAAAAGTTATATTCTCAGTGCACTGGAAGTTAATGGAGAAAAATGAAAATGCAAATTTCATTACTCTAGCTGATGTATTGTAGTACCACATTAAAGATAAAAAAAGGCAGAAGCAAACACAGAGAAAGAGGGAGAGAGAGAGGGAGGCTCTGTCCTGTGTCAGTTCTTTTAACTTCCAAAGCTTGGGGTCTCTTCATTTCCAATTTTCTGTTTATTTTTACCAGCAATTTGTTGTTGCTGGTACTTAGAGTCTTTTTTTTTTTTTTTGGGTGTAGTTTCAAGATTTTGCAGTTTCGTAATCTGGGTTTTGTCAGAAAATTGATTGTGTGCTACTAAATTCAGTCACAACTGATAAACCCATTTCCAGGTGCTCTCTCTCTCTCCCTGCCTGCTTTGGAACACCAGAAAGTAGTTGTTTTTCATCTTTCCACATGAAGTTGAAGAAAGTCAGTTTCTTTTGGATTCTTTGAGTCTCTCTTCCACATAGCTTCTGCTGTTTCTTCTTCTCCATAATTCTCTGGTTTCTGAGTCTGCTGGAGTACATTTTCTTTTTTCAACGGTAATTTTCATTTATCTTGGTTTTAATGAGATGAAGAAATTCTTGCTGTACTTCTGAGCTCTTGTGGTGTGTTTTGTTTTCTATAGCTGATCTGTGTGTGCTGGAATTGTTTCAAAAATTGTCTTTTCCTTCTTTTTGCTTCAAATGTCAAATTGACGCCAAGATCTGATAGGTTACGCAAATATTCTAGCAGTAACCTGAACGTAATTTCCGTTTTTGGTAACTCTTTTTTTGTTTTCATGATTACGTTAGGTAATGGTTCAAATCATGGATCTTTCGGTTATGAATTTTTTGCTCTATAGTTTCTAGTTAGTGATGAATGTAGCTTTTCACTAGAAGGGTTTTAAGGAGAATTTCGAGTGGAAAAGCCCCTTTATCACAATGTCGATACTTGGGACCAATTTTTAGCAGTGGTTGGCTCATCTTAAGTTTTACTGGGATATTTCACAGTTTATCCGATTCGCTCCTGGAAATCTCAGAATAGAGGATTTGCATGATTCTGGTCCTACTACTAGCACTTGAATGCAGTCAACAACCATTATTGGTTAGATGTTTTGTCTTGTCAGTTTGGATAAACATCTTCTCTGGCTTTCAACTTGAGATTTAAACTCAACTTATGTGTGTTTCTGCCTGTCTAAGAGAGATATATTGGTGATTTTGTTCCTCTTTACTCTTCCCCTTCAGATGTGTGTGTGTTGGTGGGGGGGGGGGTGAGCTCTTGTTTGGACATCTAATTCTTCTTTCCTATGGTTGAGTTTAGTTTCACTTGTTATACCGTAAAAGCAGCGACAACTATGTCAAATTTGTGTAATGTTAAAAGACTTCACAAGATAATTCACACTTCTGCAATCAGATAGATGGAAGAAATAAGCTGTGGAATTGTTGAACTGATTCTTCTTTGATAGCAATTAATGAGTCTCTACAATATTCTAAAAAGCATACTCTAGGAAAGGTTCAAGAAAACTAGACATTTTGGCATGTATCATGTATGTTCAGTTTGAAACGCTTCTGCCAAAGAAAAGGCAGAATGCATAGGGCAAGCATAAACAATGTTCTTGTAACAATGGATGTATGTTTGCATGTATTTTGTGTGCTCTCTATTTTTTTGCTTTTACTATGTTGAAATTTGTTATGTCTTCAAATGAAAATTTTCTAAATTTGGATGATCAGTAATGGATATATAAAACTAGTGGGTGAAAGTCCCAGAAGTTAATCATATATTTGTGTTGTTTAAGAAACAATCCTTTTGCAGAGTTTTGTTATTCAGAATCTTAGTTTTGTTTTTAGTCAGATTCACAAAGAATAAGACTTAGGAAGGCAGGGTCCAGGTCATTCTGGTTAGGTGTCATATAAAATTAAAATTAGTGGCTAACCACTCATGCCAATTGACTTCTTCTGGGTGTTGGAAGTTACAACTGCCCTCTGGTAGTGTCTCTGGTCTTCTTTAGTCCTCCCCATATGAAAGGAAGGGGAAAGGAAATTAACCTTATGTTGACATCCTTATAGGAGAGAGTTCTTAAAAAAGTGTTTTTGTGTGTGTGTGTGCGCGCGCGCGCGCACGTGTGTGAATGTATTCAGGGCAACTTTGCTAAATTGATTTTGGATTTAGAAGTTTAGCTACATGTCTTTATTCCTCCCCATATGAAAGAAAGGGGAAAGGAAAAGTAACCTTATGTTGACATCCTTTTAGGAGAGAGTTCTTAAAAAGTGTTTTGTGTGTGTGTGTGTGTATGTACGCGCACATGTGTGAATGTATTCAGGTCAACTTTGCAAAATTGATTTTTGGATTTAGAAGTTTAGCTGAATGTCTAGGTGGCTAAACATAGTCTATATACAGTTAGCTAATGATCAGTTGACCAAGTGCAGGTCAACTGCCAAAAATAACTAAAAGAGCTTGATATCATCTTTCTTGTTGTTTTCATGGGTGAGTGATTAATTAACCTGTTACATTGGAGAGATGTTTCCTGTTCTACTCTGTTCTTAACTGTAATGCAGAGTAAGCCATAAGGATTTTTCACTGGCAGTGGAAGTGAAGAACTCTAAAGTTATATGTTTAAGAGGGAGTGAACTTTGGTCTGGTGTAAACTCTAGCTCAGAGTGTTAGTTGGTCTGAGTCTGTTGTACTGCAATTCTTTGTGATGGGTAGGATTGTTGGATAAATATTGAGGTTCATTGTACAATGTAGGTGATACTATTTTGGGTTTATCTGTTTGGAAGCACGGAAGTTAATCTTTACAATTCTGTGTCAAGGCATGGTGCTAACTGATTTTGTTTGCAGAGATGATTTTTCTTTATTACAACTTCCTATTTTCATCGTTTGTTTTTCTTCTTACTTACTTTGATCTCTTAAATATGGCAATTAGTATTCCACAACAGCTACTATCTCCTTCAATTCTAAACCAAACTCTATGGAGAATAGCATTATCTTGACCTTTCTTCTTCCTCTTTATAGTTTAATTCTGGTTCAATAATCATACACATCTAAATGGCCAGTGATGAGGTTTCATTATTGCTTAGCTCCAGAATCATTTACAAATACCATACTTACAGAAAATGATCAGGGAAAACTTTGGAATCAGGTTCATTTAAAAGCAAGGTATAATGTTGGGTAATATGATCCCCCCCCCCGGTGTGCCCAGGGCATGGGTGGTCACTGCATAGGAGGAGAGTTCACCTTTTGCAGATTCCTTTTTGTTTATTTTGGGGTTATCTATTACATACTATTATATAAAGGACAATGCTTGGTAAATGGAAACAAGAAGAATACTGTATAAATGCTATTTCTTCAGTCTTATCTTTATCTGACGAAGAATTAAACCAGGAATTGTTCTTGTACTGTTTTTCTTCTATTTCTATTATTTTATGTTACATAGTTCCTATAACTGTCGTTTATCATTGACACACTGGATCTATTTTTCATTTACATATTCTTTTAACCCCATATCTCAGATACACAGGATGCTTTCAGGCTTTGATTGACTTTCTGACTTACTAAAGCACAAGAACCATGACACTGGTGTCAAGGAAGGGGTGGAAGTCAATAGTGCCCCTCCGTTTGAAAGGAAAATCTGCCCCCCGATTTTGTTTATTCCCAAAAGTGAAGCCTGCGAGTTACGGTCCTGGAAAGACACCAGTTTATCTAAATGTGTATGATTTGACGCCAATAAATGGCTATGTCTATTGGGCTGGCTTGGGTATATTTCATTCTGGTGTTGAAGGTAAGCATTTTCCATTTCTGATCTTTATTTCTGTTTGGATATTACTTATAAGCTTCTCATTTATTTATGCATAAACTGCAGAATCTTGGTCCTGTGAATATCTTTTGATTTGCATATTTGCTTTCCTGTTTGTGGCTTCTTAATCCTTGCAGCTTTGCTTCTAGTACTTGTTACTAGTTCAGTCTATGACATTTAATATGCAAAGATTTCCTTATGCAATAATATTTTTTCCTAATACATACAAAGGAGGTAGCTATCTGCAGAACTAAGCACAACTTAGTACCTAGCATTTGTTGCGAAGCAATAATATGATAGTCTGGTGGCTATAACTTGACAAGTTAATGACTTTCAAGTTCTGTCTTGATTGTTTAGTTACTCAGTGACAGTACATAAAGGATGGATTTGTTTATAGGCTATACATTTCTAGCTGTTTGCATAGGCTGTTGGAAAATATGAATTAAAATGATTTGTAAATTAATGCAGCCATGTGTGCAGTTTGATATGCATATGGACTGTTATCAGTATATGGACCTATGTTATTACAGATGAGGAATGACTGATGGGACAGGAAGGTTGAATAATGATAAAGTTGGTTTATGCTTGAGCGTGCATGCTTTGGATATGCTTGTTATGTGTTTGTGAGGACGAGAAAGAGCTTTGCGACTGTTTGCAAATTTGTTTCATTGTTAAGTGGTTAATTAGTGTTGCAACCAATGATTGTTTTATCTGGTTTCATTGTGAGATAGCACAATCAAAAGGAGAAAAAACTAAAAAATAAAAACGGGAAAGCTTTGTGGTGATTTAGTCAGGCATTTGGTTAACCTAGGAGTTTGGTTGATTAATTAGCCACAGAATTGCTTAAAAATTGTTTGCAGAATTGATACAAGAATGCTCTCTAAAGACCAAGCAAACAAGCCAAAGACAACTTTCTGATCAACCTTGTTCCTTCTTTACAGTTCACGGTGTAGAATATGCATTTGGAGCCCATGACTATCCAACCAGTGGTGTCTTTGAAGTTGAACCTCGGCAATGCCCAGGCTTTAAATTTAGGAAGTCGATATTCATTGGAACCACATCGTTGGATCCCGTACAGGTTAGGGAGTTTATTGAGCGGCAAGCTGCAAGCTACAACGGTGATTCATATCACTTGATTGTCAAAAACTGCAATCATTTCTGCAAGGACATATGCTACAAGCTTACCGGGAAAAAAATTCCAAAATGGGTCAACAGATTGGCAAAACTAGGTAGTCTTTCTGGCTGCTTCTGACTTGGTGCAATATGATCCTGCTGTTGCATGCAAATTACATTTCTGGCTGATATTTTTTCAAATCTTTGAATCTAAGAAGTTATGTTTTGCGCAAGATTACACTCCAAAACCATACGCCTCATTCCTGAACCACCTATGAGATCCATCTTCTGTATAGGGCTGGTAATTTCTGCAAGAAGAATAACCAATTTCGTATTTTTGCTGCTTTGTGCTTTGGATAATCACCCCCATAACTTCTCCAGAATAAATGGTTCCTTTTCAGTAGCAAGTATATTGTTAGCACTCCTTGAATCAATGGCCGCTTTCATGGATTTACAGCTTCAGTTTTTGTTCTCATTTGTCCATAGATACAAGGGACCAGAATGAGAGAGCCTGGCATTCGCCATGTTACTGCATTTAATGACATCTGTAATCAACTTCTAATGTCCTTGCAGTCTCTAATTAGTTATTCTCTGTCCAGGTTCTACCTTCAATTGTATATTACCTGAATCCCTCAAAATTTCTGCTGTACAACATGACCCTAGTTACCAAGAATGTGATAACGAAAAGAGAAGGCTTCGAAGTTCTTTCAGTTGCCTGTCATCAATCTCATCGAGGCAGAAGCAGTTATCAACCTCTTCATTATTTTTGCAATCACCCTTAAAGGGCTGCTTACCACCCTGGGAGTTGCGACGGTCCAGCAATCGGTCGTTGAAGGAACGATAGGATGAGTAGGATAACCTCATGAACTCTATGTTTGATAATTAGTGTTGTCTGGAATTTTTCTCTGGCTTTCTTGTGTAATCTTCAATCTTATAATTCATCTAAATACCCTTTTGGAGGGAATATATGCTTGTGATCTGGCAGCTTTCTTGTTGATTGGTGAATTATTTTGTAAAATTGCATTTTCATGTTCAATTCTAATGAAGTCCATAAGATTTGTCACCGCTAAGTTGCTCGGTCATGCGAATAGTTATTGAGACATCATGATATGAAGCTTTGACTAGAAATGTTGGCATATTATTGCTCAACCGAGGACCACTCTGGCAATCAATGCTCAGGATCAGGATGTTCTCGTGACCTAAATTAATGTCATCAGCTAACAATGCTAGTACATTTGCGGCTTATGGTTAGTAGAAGCTTTTTGGTAAATGCCTTTTTGATTTCCTTTCTTTTCCCCTTCCCTCGAAAAACTTTCCAAGTGCACTGGTTATACTATACAAACCACCTCAAGAGAAGAGAGGGATAATAATTTCTCTACTTAAATTGAGAATTCGGTCACATTCGATCTTATTAGATTAAAAATTTTCTAATTTAAGCGGAGATTGAATTGGACTGGAGCCGCGCTCCATTCCTCATCCTACCAGTCGAGGGTGGGTCAGTTGCATGATCCCGCCTCAACCCTAATCCTGTTATGTACACATATATAACTAAATATATAGTAGATTTTATATACAATAAATTATATTTATACATATATATATTTAATTATATATGCATATATAATATAATTAGTATGTGAGTCTATAACTATGTATACATAAGTGAATAAATAATATATATATATATATATATATATATATTATATGCATAAGATATTTTTATATATACCACAAAATACAAATATATATCTATAATTAGTATGTGTGTGTGTCTATCATAATTTAAAATATAATAAATTATTATAATTCAAAATTATAAGTATGTAGTACATATATACATACACTTATATATATAAATTTATATATACATTTATAAATTATCTACTAATTATATATATTTCATATATAATTATTAAATTTTTATAATTAGCATGTGAGTATATGTGGAGCATGCGTGCACTCAAAATATGAGTATATATAATTAATGTATAAGAAATAATATATATATATATATATATGTATATATAATAAATAAATCTATTTTTATTAAAATTTTGATTATAAAAAATATTTAATTTTATAATAGCTTATAATTTAAATGTATATATATATCAAAACATAATAGCTATAATTTTAATTATTTAGAGTTTAGTTTAAAACTTTATTATCATGTTGTGAATAAATTGTGAAGTTTATTATGTCTAAATTTATTGTAATTCATATAATTTTTTAAGTTCATTTTGTAGTAATTATATTAGAATTTTAATGGTGAATTTATTTTATTTCTAACTCTAAATCTAATTCCCTGTTCAACCCCTACTTCCCTTAACACTTCCCGAGCCTTTCTCCATGTCAAGAACAGGGAGGAATAGGGGATAGGGCCATGACTGAATTTTCTAATTCCCGATCCAGCCCGGTTCCATTCCTACTCTAGAATGGGTAAAGTTAGTGCCCTAGACATGCTTGTGGCATTATTTGAAGCATACCAATCGGGATTTGCACGGCCCAAATCCGTCCAAAATCACAAGCTCTTTTGAACATGAGATCATGAGAATATGCTACTTGTTCACATATGAGACCAAAAGGATCTTGGGATGAGAATTTAAATTGTACGCCAATTTATACACGAGTCCCAATCTTATATATAGCTGTCACAATTTTATGAAGAAAATTATGTTAAAAAGCTACTACGTTTCACTAATACAGAACACAAAATAGTTGATACCATGGTCCATGGAGGATGCAGTTGTCGGGCCTTTCAGACACTCGGACCTCCAATACTTATACATAGATACCATTTAAGGAGTTCAACTTTTAGAAGACTACTTTCCTTATCAGTCCATGAAATAAGATTAACAAGAACAAGAGACCTCTTAACCGAGAGGCCTAGCAATGGGCAAAACGATCTAGAAGACAACAGACAGCATACGAGATACTAAAAGGGTAAAAAATAATAATAATTCACAAGCATGCATCTCTATTGTTCTCCATTTCAATTGATCCAAGTCCCAGAAAGCTAGAGGGAGGGAGGGAGGGAGGAGCATCTCTGTTGAAATAAATGTTGGTTATAATATAACCAATATATGAATTGAGAGTTAATGTGTGACATTTTCAGACTATTAGCTCACCAAAATTTCTGATTCACGTGGCAGAAATTAATTCAAGGATTTTGACCCAAGGAAAGAAGGATCACTACCTAAACCAGTCCACCGTAAAGAATACATAAAATCATTAAGAGCAACAATTGCCGCTTCTATAAAATGGCCTTGATTAGATGAATCGGCTTTTCTGGATCTTTATAAGCCAACTGCCTAATCAGGCAGTGTCAACGAATAGCCAGCTTTGAGACTGCCCCCAAAGGAGCACCAATATGGACAAGGATACATTTTTAGTGGGTATTGACAAGAAGAATGCTCTTCTTCCAGGCATAATTATCTGCACATATTTTTACTTATAAGACAGGGACATATAACGAATTTACAGACCTCGAACCTGAATTACTGTTGACAAAATAAACCTGCAGCAAAACCAAAGAGATGATGTTCAGATTTACAAACACAATTATGCTTCAAGGATAGCTAACAGAACATGTGTCAAGGGTGTATAGTATCACAGAACCCGGAAAGATAAGTTAACAGCTGACAAAAGGTATCCTCTGGAATATTAAAACACTCCATAAAAGGATCACCATTTTATAGAGTAACATACGATTGTTACAGTCGGTAACATAGCGGATTCAATGCTTCGTTTTTATTGAACTAAGATCATCAGACACCATATCTCTTATATTCAAACTAAATAATAACACTACAATCCAAGTTGGACTAGATATCTTTTCAGAGCCAGGCCATGAAATTATCAATCGGCTTTCCGATGCAAAACAGTAGGTAGGCTATTATTACCATTGAGAGCAGCATGATATACTCGTTTATCAGCCAAGCCAACATTTGAGAGTATGAGATTACCCTGCATGGTGGAACACCAACACCAAATGAGAAGATATTCAAAAAAATTTCACTCATTAATTTTTTTTTTTTTTTCTTCTTCCTGATTTCCAGAAATCTTCCTTTGACTTTTTTATTCTCTTCGAAAGTTTGGAAGTTAAGGGGGGGAAAAAAAAGAAATTATCCTTTTTCTCTACTTTCAGCATCTTGCATTTTCCTAGAAAAAACTGTCATGACATCTAATAAAGTCAACCTAGTACCCATCACAAAACACCATATCCAAAGTTTGTAAATTAAAATGTCAATAAGAGAGACATGCAAATTGAATGGGTGTGTACAACGTTACTTTCACCATATCCATTAAGAACAGTATCACATAGGATGGACAAGGGAACTCACATCATGGAACAGTTTTCTACCAACAACAAATGTAAATATTAACAATTGTGATAATGTAAATGAGAATGTATACCTCACGAGCCATCAACCTCCTGATATTTTCAGCATAAAGCTTTGGATCATCCTTTTCTTGCTGGGATGGGTAATATACAGGTAATTTTGTGACCTCCATGAAATTTACAAATTGACACAGAAGAAAAAACACATGCCGCACCTGCAAAGCAAGAGTTGCATTGAAACAATAAACAAGGAGCTGCAAAACCAATTATGAAACAATATGATTGTGCAGATTCATTCCGTGATTAGCAGCATATATAATTTCTGGTGTTCAGCTCAAGTTTAAAGTCCCAGCCCTCAGCACAAAGGTCCAACAGATCTCATAGTCAACACAGCGACAGGAGAGACAAATGGGGCAATATATTGACCTTCTGTGTTCTGGTTTTTAACACCGGAATTGAAATGAAAAAGTAGATCGCAAAGAATTCTCTGACTTCTCCTGGCATTCCATTACTAGATATTTACTCAGTTAATTTAAACACTACTTGTGTACAAATAGCTTAGACATGCATCTCTCATGGTAGGATAGGCGAGAAGATATGCATAAAAAAAAAAGAAGTTCCTGGAAACTTCAAAACCATTCAGACAAATTTCTTAACATTGTGAGGCACACAAACTTTGCATTTGTTATAAAAATCACTTTCTTGTTATTTATAGTTAGAGTAGAATGATAACATAAACCCATGCAAAAGAAGCAGGAAAAGACATACAGGTTCTTTCTGACCATAAAAGTTCACAATGCAATCAATCACCTATTTTGCAGTCGGAAGTTTAAACAAACCTCAATATGCAGTCAATAGATAATTAACACCAAAAAGAAAATAAAGCAGCAGAAAATACTCACGCCAGATATGGAGTCCCAAGCAGGACTAAGTCGCTGGTATGGATATCTCAAAATGACTGGCAGCACTGGAGCTCCTGACAAAAATGCACCAGTCTTAAAAGGAAGGAGGAAGTCCCCATTTGTGGTTGTGCCTTCTGCAATAGGGCAGGGGAGAAAATTATAGGGCAACAATAGAATAAGAGCAGAAATCAGGCAAATTGCCAAGAAAAAGGAATTGCATAACCAGAATTGGTTATTATCTTGGCAGCAACACTATGCGGAGCCAATTAGACCCACTCTGCATAACACCAACTGTTTACATGAATTTATTTAAAGACTGGATAAAAAGAAAAGAACGAAAATCTTTGCTAGTAGCCAAAGAAGTTTAAAGAAAAACATGAAATCCTCTTCATCATAAATAAACTAAAAGTACTAGAAGACTTTGCACG
The DNA here is from genome assembly GCA_026120185.1 of Voacanga thouarsii. NCBI lineage: Eukaryota > Viridiplantae > Streptophyta > Magnoliopsida > Gentianales > Apocynaceae > Voacanga > Voacanga thouarsii. Next base: position 1,299,991 of record JANUWF010001636.1, on the reverse strand, counting down.
CTCTAGATCTCATTGAGCATGAAATCATATATAGGATCTCATTGAGCTATACTTAAAGAAATCATACACAAACCACGTCAATATCCATTCCTACTGCAACAAGTACTTTTTAATGTTGTAATTCTTGATTTCTCATATATAGGATACCAGATGACAATAACATTGATGCGTTCATCTTAGAGGTACAACTAACATATTGGAGCTGGAGAAGTATCTGATCCTGGTTCTCTTATATAACTGAACTTACATGTTTTCCCCTTATAAGATTATACATCTCACAAGTAACCTATGTCTATGATGATTTTATCAAAGAGAGTAGCCAAGCATATACATGTCAGACACTGGCTGAAGGTGAATGCACCACAAAAAGTACATTCCAGGGCAGCAGAGAATAACCTGGAAAAAGCATCATTGTTGGTGCAAACTTATCCTGCTGAGCTTCCCTGATTCTTTCATTGACAATACCTGTGAGCAAAGAAAACTAAAACTTCAGGGGTTTTGGTCGTACATAATTATGTAGAGTAGTAAATACGACATTTTGGTAACCAAGCTTACAAACATAAAGAAGTTTAAGCATAAGAAACGGTCTAGAGATGCTAATAGCATAGAAAATGTTCTATACAATCATCTTTCTTCTTGCTTGTTTCACAAGAAAGATTCACATGTAAGCCGGTACATGCACTGGGAACAAAAGTAAAACATGAACCATGCAATTTTTTTCTTAACAGGGCAAAGTGTTCATTTTCATGAAAGACACTCGACATGAAAAGTTGGACTACCTGAGACACCTTTGAAATCAGATGATTTTGACTCCCGTTGAACATAAACACAGCCAAGGCATTTGCTGTAAAGAGATGAATAGAGAAACTTAAGCCACCTTTAACCAACTCTTAGCCTTACATCAACACGGGGAGAACAGAAATAGAAAAACACAAAACGGATAAACTACTAAGTCAGCCATACCAATACATACATGTATATGCATCTAGATATGCTACTGGAAAATAAATATGATTCTGCTAGTTCTGGATTAACAGTTTAAAACTCAAAGGAGTTTTGCAGAAGAGTTGAATAAAGTTGAAAGCTTACATGCTAATGTACCACTAAACTCATCGTATAATGCAAATACTTATTTAGTGGTGATAAGTTCATTTAACATCCAAAATGGCACCACAGCCTGCAAAAAGAAAAATAAAGCAAAGTGCATATACGCCAAAAACTGATCTTCAAAACAATTTATTTTAATATTAAGGGAGAAGGGGCGGAGCTGGGGGGGTGGTGAGGGGGAGGAAACAATTTTGGTTCTAATCAACAACATACTTTACAATTCCAGTTTATCTGTTTCATAGTTTATCATTTAGGGGTCACTGGAACTTAAAAGGAAGATCAATGATCCTCGTTCCTATCTAACAAATTATCAGAGATAAAAAGGTGGTTAAATGGCTGTATTCATAGACCAGCAAATGTTGGTGACATATAATTGCAAGGAATATAAAAAAATTACTAACCTGATAAGACCCACTAGAGGAAGTTTAGCCACTGATCTCTTCAATTGTAGAGGAAAATAGCATGACCAACAGACAGACCAAAAAAAAAATGAATCAGTTAAACCAAAAAGGATTAGGTATCAATCAATCATTATGCATGTGACAAAAACTCATACCTTTGCAACAAAGCTTGGAAAGAAAGAAGACATGTGGTACAAGATATCCAAATATGACACATGGTTTGAAATAACCACCCCAGGTCTCTCGCATTCTTGTGATTGATCCTTTGTATCAGTCTGGAAAAGATAGCACGGGTGTCAAAATCAATTGAAAAATTAAGTGAAGTGATAAACAGAGTAGGGAACAAGAGATTTTTGTAGGAAGAAGGTTTAAGAACTAATACTATACACATAGGTCCCCCACCCCCTTGCTCCCCATGTGGCAAAAATCACAGCAGATATGCAGTCCAATCATTGCAACCACTATATTGGTTGACATGCAATGTTTCCATATGTTGTTAGAGAATTATACGGGGGCTCTACAAGAATTGTGAAACTACTACTCACAGTTAGTACTTGTTAGAGTTCCAAAGCTAGACAGACCAAACTCCCCCTGATCATATTGAAATCTAACCAACAGAAAAACAAGTGACTCCAACTTAGAAAAACCTCAGAACACACTATCAAGTGAATAACAGGCTTCTTGGCTTTGTTAGATACTCGCTACTAATAATTATGTAAACGAATATCATGCATAATCCGTCCTGGTTAGATAGGCTGAAGTAAAATCATCCAAAAAGTGTTTAGCACTAGACAAAAACATCTAATAATGGGCAGACATCAGTTTGAAGAAAAAAAATAATGGGATCCAACCACGATTACCGAAGCTTTTAAAATCAAAATTTCTGTTCTGACAACTCTAAACAAGCTAAAAGCAGATGCAATATAGGCTATAGAAAACAGCACTTTTTTTCATTACCAATATTTACACAGAGCACTAATCAACAACCAAGCATTTGAACCATTTAGCTATTAAGGGAGAAAACGAAAAAGACAACAAATTCACAAGAGCCTTTGTTTTTTTTAAGAGGGGGAAAAAATCCTGTATGACTTCCCAGGACCCGTCACTAAACTTCACGCGCATAGACGTCAACACTTACACGTCTACAATCCACAGGTGTTAGAGAAATACAGAGAATTCAGCAGGTGGCAGCAATAGTCAAAAAGGATACCTCACTATTAAGCTTTCCATTGGCAGCATCATCCGCATAAACCCGAGAAGTTTCTGGAATAGAGTAGAAGCCAAAGATGAAGAGCATAGCTCTAGAAAGAAACTTCCCGGCTCGGACAATTACCGCCCTCCTCCACCCACCCATGTGAGCATAATCCTCCTGCTCGTCCTCCCGATTCGGCGAGGAAAACGCCGTACAAATTCTACAAATCACGTAATAAATCACCAACACGGCAATTCCTGCCACCAACCTCACAGGCACTAATGTAACCACTGCCAAACCAAGCAACAGCTTCTCCACACAAGGAAGCTCACCCCTGCCCATTGTCCCGTACACGTCACGCCTGACGAAGGCGGCGTACTTCTTCTCCAGCTCCTCAATGCTCGAGTTTGCAGCCGCGGCCGAGCCGTCACCCAAATTTGATACCGGGTCGGGTTTGAGAAGCGGGCGGTCATCTTTGGTTGAGTTATCATCGAGTGGTTCAGGTTGGCGAGCGGGCTTCGGGTTAAAGGGTTTGAGTTCGGATTCCATGGTTGGAAAACGGAACCTTCGGATTGATTGCAGCCGGATGATTTGAGGAAGACGAAGGGTTTTGAGTTATCGGGTTGGCATTACGGCTGAAGGGTCTGTAGCAGTAGTGGTTGATTCGTAGAAGGAAGCACTATACGTTAATCTAGAAAGAGCTGCAGCAGTTGGAGTGAGGGTGAGGTGTCACGCAGATCTAAGCAATCAATAAAGTTATTTATTACCACAGGTTAACCATTGAAGATTGCCCATGATTTTTTATTCCCCCCAGAAATATCGAGTTTATTTGTAAATTTTAATAGTGGTATCTTCATTTATTTTAAATTATTTGCAAATTTATAAAATAAAAAATATATTTTATAATTTTTAATTATACTAATACTATTATTTATTATTTTAATAAATTATCATATTAATTAATTTTTTAATATTTCAAATTAACTATATATTTAAATTCTATAAGTGTTATATAATTTTTTTAATTTGTATAATTTGTATAACATCTTAAAAAGAAGGGAGTATTAGGTAATACTATCTTTTCTCTAAATATATATTACTTTTGAATAATTTATCCAATTAAAAAGTTTTAATATTTATACCGTTTAAAATTTTTAAATTAACTTAGAAATTGTAAAATTTTAAAAATTAAAAACTAAGTAATATTAAGATAGATAATAGATGATAAAGATATGTCTAAAAAATAATAAATATATTAATAATTTCATAAGATGATAAATAAATGTAACAAGTTTAATAATTATTTTAAAAAACTTAATTCATCAAGCCTAATTGGTTGGAAAAAATGCTAAATATTACTAAGAAATAATTTGCAAGCAAAAATATTAGAATACTATGAAATATGAAATGCTTTTGCATATAATAGTCATTGGATTAAAGAGGAAGCTGGTTGTATACTTGTATTGGTTATGATATTGTAATGAAAGCCGGGTTGAATTCTTCTTCAAGTGGAGTAAATGTACATACAAATTTTTTTAAACGTTCCACCTACCCCGCCAATTATTTTTTATCCTATTATTATAACTTGATTAAAATATTTTTTACTCTTTCAATTCGATTTATATATTTGTTTTTATTTTAAATATTTTTGTTCTTAAACAAACGAATTATTCTTTTAAATTTATATATCTAATTTATTATTTTAGATTAATAGGAAGAATAACTAATATTTTGTCTTATACGTAGTTTGTTTAGATAGAAGGAAACGAAAGAAGAGGAGAAGAGCGGAAAGGAAATGGTAAGGTTTGAGTTTTAGATGTTTGAATTAGTTTTTTATAAAGGAAGAGAAAGGAATAGAAGGAAAATTGATGAATTAAATTTAATATAAAATTTTCAATATTCTTTCTGTCTAAGGGTTTGTTTGGATTGAGAGAGAGAAAAAAATGGAAATAAGAGGAGGGAAGTATGACCAAAAAAAAAAAGAAAGGGAAGAGGAGGAGAGGAGAAAAATAAAATGTTACATATAATGTTTGGAGAAGATAATGAAAAGAAAAAAAAAAGGAAAGTGTATTATTCAGATTCACATTTTTGTTTACTAATTTGATGTAATAATATTAAATATTTTTTATTAAAGATATTTTTGTCTATTTATTAAAGATTCATTAAATGATATTCCCTCCATCCTTTAATATAAGTCACTAGATTTAATTTTAAACATATTATTAAGATTTCTAAAAATAATATAATTTTATGTTTTTTTTTCATAAAATATCCTTATTTAAATTTTATTTGTGATAATAATTAGAATTAAAAAACTCATTATTCTCCTCGTCATAAACAACACAATATAAAAAACTATACAAAATTCTATTGGTAACATTTAAACTTTTGCTGTAAAGTTTTAATTTTCCCACCAAATAGTTCTTTGAAAAGTACCCAACAAGAACAATAAACAAGGAGAACAATAAATTCTAATTTTAAATGAAAGAAAAATATGAAGAAAATAAAACAATAAATAAAGACAAAAAGGTAAATATAAGTTCAAAATATTTTTGAAAAATACCCAACATCTTATAATTTGGAACAATATAAGAAGTCCTAACGACTTATATTAAAGAACGGATGGAGTATTTTCTTTCTGTATATTCCCGTCCTCTTTTTTATGGAAAAGAAGGTTGAAACCTTTATATTGAATATAATTCCTTCATTCTGTTCCCATTCAATTCTTCTCATTTATAAAAAATTAATTCAAATATTTAAAATTTATTCCCGTCCTCTTTTTGATGGAAAAGAAGGTTGAAACTTCTATGTTGAATATAATTCCTTCATTCTGCTCCCATTCCATTCCTCTCATTTATAAAAAATTAATTCAAATACTTAAAATTCAAACTATTTGTCTCCTTTTTCTCTCTTTCCCTCGATCCAAATAGCCTCTAAAAGTAGACAGACCCGCCGGAGGAGGTGGCAGGGGGGGGGGTTAGATTGTATTTGTATAGAAAGTATCCCCATTCCAAACCAAAATTTTGATTTAAAATAATATTAATTTAAATAATTTTCGTTTTACAAAAATCATTATATACTTATAATAAATGATATTTTATTTCTCTCATTAATAATTAAATCTTATATTTACTTCATATTTAATAAATTAATGTTTTTTTAAAAAATTCATCTAAATAAATAATTATCCAAATATAGTCTTAATAAACAGATTAAAATATTATTAATAAGTAAAATATTTAGAGTGTATTTTACTCTCCTCCTCCCAATTCCACTCCAAACGCTAACCAAAAATACAAATCCAAATAGTAAAATGTTATTTTCCCTCTTCTCCTTCCATTTCATTTTTATACTCTTTTTTTCTCGTTTTCTTTCCTTTCATTTCTCTCCATCCAAATAGCTTTTAGAATTGCGGAAATGTTTGCCAATTTAAGCAACAATTAGCCAAACGACACCGTTTGGATTGCTCGTCAGACCAGGTTTAACTGTCAAAGTCAATGTTACGGAAGATATTGTTTCTCCCTTTCTTGTTTTTCCGGCGAAATCCAAAAACATGGCGGGGAAGCAGTCTGACGACGCAGCTCTCTCCTCTTCCAAAAACCCACAAGCACCCGGTCCCAATATATCAAAAAATAGAGACTTTCTGCTCCGTCTCGAAGCCTATTTAGCCAAACGCGATGGGGTAGACAAGCTATTGAAAATCTCAAGGTACGCCTCCAAAATCATCCTCGCCTCATCACTGCTTCCAGATAATCAGCCGTTAACAAACAGCCTTAAATCGTTCGAGTCGAGTGTTGGTGTCAGCCGGAAAGCGTTTCGTCTTGGAAAATTTATTCAAGATGTCAATGCTCTTCGATCTTCTTGCTTTACGTCAACGCAAGATTTGATCTTTTCAGTTATTGCTTATGGTGGTGAAGGGTTGTATTATTTTGTCGAACAGTTTGTGTGGTTAGGGAAGGCGGGTTTGATTGATAAGAAACATTTGAGTAGTTTGCAGAAAATCAGTGCGTGGTGTGAGTTTATTGGGTATTTAGGGAGTGTAAGTTTGAAGGTGAGGGAGCTGAGGAGGATCGAGGAGGATGAGGCATGTTTGCTTGCCACTATAGAGGTTTCAGTGTTGACGGGAATTGGATGCCTGGAGGAAGAGGGGAGGCTGAGGAAATTGAGGGAGAAGAAATTGATGAAGAGGTTTTCTGTCGCTCAAGACTTGGCCGACGGGTTTATGGCTTTGGCTGATATTCGTGACGGTAAAGGGAGGCTTTCCGGGCCTCTGTATGTGTCCACCGCTGGCCTTTTGTCAGCCATCATTAGTACTCATAAGAATTGGATATCTTGTTGATTTTTTATGTGCCGGAAAATAATTTGAGGTATGGAATGATTTATCTTCAGCTACTTTTGATTGATGCCTCATGCATTCTGCGATTATGTTGTCGATTGAAAGGAGTGTCTTGAATTTTCAGTTTTCTTACCCTTCTTTTCTTATTTGCTGTCGATCTTATTATGTTGCTTTCTGAACATGCTAATGCAGTTCTTGGGTTTAAGAGAACAGAAGATTGACTTTTTGTCTTTTACTCTAATTCTGACTATGTTTCTTGGAATACCAAAAGGAAAAGGAAAGCTTGATACTTTTGGGGTGACAAAATTAAATGGAGGTATTATGCAATTAGTTAAATTTTACTGCTAGTTAGTTTATGCAAATCTAGTGATTGAGATTTCAATCGAGGAATTACAGAAAGTGGTAATTTTGTGAGAGAGCTGTTCTTAATTTGATACTGATCAAGGAATTACACAAAGTGATCCCAACAAAATGCTGGTTCTTTGCTGTTAATGGTTAAACCAGTTGTGAGAAATTAATGGGAGTTATTGTCCTTTCTAGTGCCCTAACTGTAAATTTCTATTTCGATGAGTACGATAGTATATGAAAGTACTTATGTCCCTTTAGAACCACATTTGTAATTTTTGTATTCTTCCAAGAGAAAACATTGTCTCGCAGCATGAGGATTTTGCCAGTATATTGAGAGCAAATATTATTCTGTAGAAGATTGATCTTGGAGTTGAAAGGTAGCACCTTTCCTTGTGTCAATATTGAACTCTTTAATCAGCTAAATGTCCGAAACACGAATATTAGATTCAACACTTGTGCTTTAAAATTTTGAATCTTGCAAGAGGTTGGAGTAAAACCTGCAGTGTGCTGGAAAAATGAAGTCAAAAAGATTATCTGTGAGACTTGCTCAAAGAAAAACATACCTTTACTAGTGAAGTTTATAGTCTGGAAGCTGCTTGGTTGGCTGTATATCAAATACAACAATAGTTTAGGAACATGGATGGCTTAATGAAGTGGAGACAAATTTGCTCTGTGCATTTTACTTTCTTTTCTAGGAGGTATCTCAACTCTCCACTTCCATTTGTTCTTATCAGCTCAGCATGTTCTGGTTTCTAATGAATATGGTCTGTATATCCAGAAATAGTATTTGTTTGTCTTTTTGTTAATGCTTTCAGATTTCTATATCCTTTCAGTAGCATAAAGTAGAGTTGGGTTTGTTATGTGTATGTTACCTTTTTTTTTTTACCCCTCTTTTTAATTCTTTCCAACTCTCGTCTAAGGAATGCAGTTTGTTTTTCAACAGCTTGATACCTTTTCCTTTGTGACAATGTCTAATTGCTCTGGACTTTCTATCTCCCTACCTGATGTGTTTATTTTGGTAACATTTTCATTGGGATTTTCAAATATCATACTGAAACCTCCCTGAAGAATTCTAGTAATCTCTCTTGCTCAGTTCTTGTATTTCAAGTTTTCCTTAGTTAATCTGAACCTAGTTTACCTCTCAGGAGTCAGGGGTCCAAACATTGCTGAATAAGCTGCTATCAATGAGGGGAGGTACCTCACTTGTAAAGTTATACTGAGGGGGAAAAGGTAGGCTAATGGCTACACGTTACCAACCCTACACGAATTTTCCCCTACTATTACTTTTAGTTCTATCAATGTGCTTTTTCTGGATTCTTGAAAAGGAGCAACCTAGAGACTGAGATAAGTTGTTTGACATTTTCGGTATTTGGGATGAGAAAATTGGATTGTAAGTGGGAACTTATTCCTATTTCAAAACAAAACAATTTTAATTTAAATAATTTCGTTTCTCGAAAACGGTTATACGTTCAAAATCTATTATAATCTCTCTCATTAACTCTATTTAAATTTCATATCTACCTCTCATATTTAATAATTTTAATTATATTCATTCATTCTCATCTTTATAACTTTATATGGATCTGATTGGCATGAAAGATGTTGGGATGTTATCACCTTACAAGACAACTATTTTTTTCCTTTTTAAAAGTCTAATCCAAGTATTCCCTATTACTGTCTCTATATCATTTTAGAAATTTGTCCTATTTTTCACTCAAAAAATTCATAGACTCATCATAAACTACTTGTCTATTCCCAAATTTAACCTACAACATCAAATGTTTTTGTACAAAGTTGAGATAATATTCATCCGTTTGGCGTCTGACTTGTGGTTGAAAAGGGTAAGCATTCTATCTTTGAAATTAGTGGATTTAGTCCTTTAATTTTTATGTTTTGGATATTTAGGTTTTTTTTTTAAACTTGTTAGGTCCTCTAAATATTATTTTTATGCCTTTTTAGTTATTTTATTAGGGTTTTGTTAGTCAGTTGATGGTGTGACTAATGAAATTCTAAAAAAAAAAAAGATTAAAATCGCCTAAAAATAATAATTAAGGGATTTAAAAAGTTAAAAAAAAGACTTAAATATTTAAAATATAAAAATTAAAGGATTAAAACGGTTAATTTTTTGGTATTAAGAAAGAATAGCAAAACTAATCTTTTTTTTAATAATAATTTACGCAATTTTTTTTTTTTTTCCTGGGGTCATGGACAAGAGTCCATCAAACATAGGTACAAAAGCTGCACTCTTCTATGTGGAACAAAACATAATTCCTTTTTCTTTTGGTGGGACATGTGCAGTGCCCCGCCATATATAGAAAACAGAGGCAATAAACTTGCCTTCTCAAGAAGGAAAAATAAAAAATGTATGAAAATAATAAATGGTATTTTTTATGTTTTTTATTTATTTTGAAGAAAGATGTGATTGTTATTTTTTTTAAGGCTATTTATGAATAAAATAATATTGTATTTATTATATTCATTTTTTATCTTTTTAGATGTTGTATCTAAATTTTTATAAATAGGAATTTTATGTAAATAAATATAATCAATCAATTGAATCAAAGTGATTTTTTAATTTCTCTTTTTATAGTTTTTTTAATATCAGTTTTTCTATTTTGTTCTTGATCCTATTTAGAATCAAATTCACAATACGTTATTAATACGAGTTTCTGTCGTTGTTCTACTGAAGTTTATAGTCAAGCCAACACTATCAAAAATATTCTCGCAAACCGTATAATCAAGTAGTTTGATATCTAAACTTTTCTAAACAAAAAAAGAAAGGTACTCTTTCTATTTAATTTTATATTAACACGTTAAAGCTTACTAAATTTGAATTTGCAGTTCTAGATATCATCGGAAAAAATTATTTATCTTGGACACTGGATGTTGAAATGTATTTAATTGCAATGGGTTTGGTAGATACTATTGTAGAAGGAAATCCATCATCATTACAAAATGATGATAAAGTTATGATTTTTCTCTGTCATTATCTCCTTAAAGATGTAAAAGTAAAATATTTTATTGTAAAAAATTCAATTATTTTATAAAATAATTTGAAATGAAGATTTGACCACTAGAAGATGGTCTTTCCAAAAGTATGGTATGATTGAATGTACTTGCGATTATAAGATTTTAAATTCGTGAGTATAATTTTGCGATATTTAAAATTAGCTCGCAATTAGCTAAAGCAGAGGATGCTGTAGCGAAACTAATTGCAAAAGAGGGAAAATCGACCACCTCAAGTGTGGTCTTGCAGCAGTAATATTGAGAAAAATTATTCAAGAAATATGTAGAATTGATATCTTACTTTCTCGTTACATTCTCGTAACTAAATAAAATAATGAGTTATTAATGAAAAATCATATGTCCGACTAGTAGGTTTTACTCAATTCTCAGAAGTGAATATTGTTAGATCTTGTAATTTTGGCTCCAGAATAGGTCGTGATCGTAATCGTGGTTGTAACCGTGGACATACACGCGGTTATAATAAAAATATTTATTATGAGCATAAAAGTCAAAACAAAGTTACGAAAATAATGATAATCACCATAAGTGATCAAAAAATAATGAGTAATGAAAGGAAAAAGAGGTTGCTCCTACGAATTATATTATGAAGGTAAATGTTATCGATGTGATATGAAAGGTCATTGGTCTCATACTTTGTCGTACGGCAAAACACCTTATTGATTTATATTAGGTTTCTCTTGAGAAGAAAGTCAAAAATATTAAAGTAAATTTCACTGTACAACATTCTCTCCATCAAGATGATGATACTAATTTTGAAGATGTTAATATTGATATAACTCATTTGGATATGACTGATTTCTTTGAGCATCTAGAGGGAAAAATTGATCATTTAATTGGTGATGGAAATGTCTAGAAGAATTAAAAGTTGATTTTTAATATTTTTATTTTATGTTATATATTTTTTGTATTGTAATAGTAGTTAGCATTTTAAGTTTTTATTTTATTATTTGAAGTATTTAAATTTATAAATATTTTATTATGTCCAAATGAGTATTACTCTATTTACTGGAAACAAAAGTGGCATTGAAGATATATACCTAATTGATAATAGTAGAACTCACATCATATTGAAAGATAGAAAATATTTTTCTTACCTGAAGATCAGATACACAACTGTTAATACCAACGTTTTTGGGATCGGATCGACCGGTTCGATTGGGGCCTGGTGTTGATGCCGGTTTGGTCCCAATATTTTGGCCGATTTTTTAAAAAATTGCAACCTTTTGAGCAAACTGTGTTGGATCGATATGTCCAATATTAAATCGGTCGGTCCAACATTGAACTGGTCATTATTTTTTTAAAAAAAATTACGAGCAAATTTTATAATTTTTGTGGGTAAATTAAATTATATAATTTAATAAACTATTTTAAATTTTATTGTGTATTAAATTATTAGTTATAAAGTAAGAATGACTATTTTTAATTATAAATTTAAATATTTATATCTTTATGAATTTAAATTATATTACTCCCTCCGTTCTAAAAAGAATGTTAAAAATTTTTATTTTTGTTGTACTAAAATACTTGTCAATTTTACAAATCAATAATGCATTTATTACGTATATTTCTAATTTACCCCTCTTTCAACTACTCAGTAAATATTTGACTCATTAAATATGTATATATGCTCAATCTAATTAATGAATATTTACTTTTATTTAGGGATATAATAATTATTTTCTATTATAATTATATAAATTTTAGCAATTCCTTAATTTATATGACATTTACTATATCGACATCTTTTTTAAGATGGAGGGAGTATATTATTGATCAATTTTATGTTTTAAAATAATTATATTTTTAAATTTTAAATTATAATATTACCGGTTCAATTATAACCTAATTACGATTGGACCATTAAATTGTAAATCAGTAAATTTTTCGACTCGTTGTCCAGTCCGATTCTGAAAATATTGGTTAATACTATAAGTAGTGGTGTAAAATTTATTAAAGGCTCTGAAAGAGTTAATATATTATTATTCGGAGGAACAAATATTATTATTTATTAAGTATTATTTTCTTCAAAATCTTGAAAAAATTTATTAAATTTTAAAGATATTCGTCAAAATATACATCACATTAAAACAATAGAAGAAAATAGGTTTGAATATTTCTATATTACTTAAATTATTTCGAGTAAGAAATCATTATTGGAAAGGCTACCATCTCTTTCAACTGGCCTATATAGTACAAAAATCTATGTAATTAAAGTGTATCATTCAATAAATCAAAAGTTTACTGATCCTACTACATTTATTATTTGGCATGACTGTTTAGGTTATCCAATAGCTATTATGATGCGAAATATAATTAAAAATACGTATAGTCATTTTATGAAAAGTCAAAAGATTTTAACATCAGATAAATTTTCATATACTGCATGTCCTCAAGGGAAATTGGTTATTAAATCATTTCCAACAAAAGTAGAGCTTGAGTCACCAGCATTTCTAGAAAAAATTCATGGTGATATATATGAACTAATTCATCCACCATGTAAACAATTTAGATAATTTATTATTTTAATTGATATATCGACATGATAGTCGCATGCCAGTTTTTTATCAACTCGTACCCTGACAAGCGTAATTTTTAGATTATCCTATTAAAAAGATTTGTCTAAATAATGTTAGAGAATATTCTTTCCAAACTTTTGATGCTTATTACATGTCAATTGACATTACTATTGAACATCCAGTAACTCATGTTTATACCCAAAATGATCTAGCCAAATCATTTATTAAAAGATTACAATTAATTGTTAGACCATTATTAATGAGAATAAATCTCCTAACATCTAGTTGGGGACATACTGTTTTGCATGTTGTAGCATTTGTGCATATAAGGCCAACAAGTTATCACAAATTCTCTTCCTTACAATTGGCTTTTGGTTCAAAATTAAATATTACTTATTTAAAATTTTTTGAGTGTACTGTATATATATTGATAGCGCCAAATCAATGTACCAATATGATTCTCGCTCTATAATTAAATATGTTGAACCATTTACAGGTGGTATATTTACAGCAAGATTTGCTGATTTTTATTTTGATTAAACTCCATTTCCTAAATTAGGAGGAGGACGTAAACCACATTAAAAAGAGTTTGTCTAGATACCATCATTTAATTATTTAGATCAGTGCACAAGCGCGAGTAAATTAGAAGTTTAAAAGATAATTCATTTGCAAAGACTTGCAAATCAACTATCATATTATTTTGTTGACTCTACAAGAGTAACTAAATCGTATATTTTAACTATAGATACTCCTATTCGGATAAAAGTTTCAATAGGACAAAATGAAATTCCTATAACTGCTAAATCAAAAATACATTAGAAGCGTGGACGACTCCTTAGTTCAAATGATAAAAATTCTCAAAAGAAAAGATGAGTAAATGATCAGAATTTATTGCTTTTGGTTGCTTCCCAAGTGACACTCTGCTAGTTGATGTAGTAGTCTGAAAAAAATTACAAAAATCATTAAAATTCCAGTTATTAAATGCTATATATAATGAAAAAGTAACAAACCTCAACATTGCCACTCAATGGCTTCTTACATCCTTTTTTTATTATGGCCTCTTTCCCCGCAATTTGAACAACATATAATTGTTCCAATTCTACTAACCAAGTTAGATGTAGATTGTTTCTTGAGCTCATCCTTTCCCTTCCTTGTATTCTTTTTTGGTCTTCCTCGAGGATTCTTTGGAGCTAATGGTGGCAAAATAGGGACATAGTTAGTTTTCTTCCATTCATAAGGGGCATCGATTGGTTGTAAAGCATGGCTGTATGTCTTCATATAAGCTTCTTGACTGTAGCACGTATGGATATAGTCATCGGGATATCCTCCGTCATGCCAAATTGCAGCACATGCATAGGAACATGGTATTTCAGAAACCTGTCAATATCTACAGGAGCACGTTCTTCTTTTCAAATCAACTACAAACTTCATTCTCCCTTTCTTTATCTCACAACCATTCTCACAATAGTTCACCATTTGCCAACCCATGCCTTATTCTTTGCTAGCATCAAACTTTTCCTTTACTAATAGACCATAATTTTTGGTCCATTTACTTCCAGCCAACCTTTTCTTTTGAATCCTTACCATTGTCTACTTTCGAATATCCTCCAACATAGTTATAATGCATTTATTCCTTGCATCTAAAATTATTGAGTTAAAGCTCTCACGTACATTATTATCAACCATATCACACTTGCAATGTTCACCAAAAAAAGCCCTTGTCCACTGTTTAGGCAGCTTATCCTTCTTCATCAATTCTTCAGCACTCTCTTTATCTTTCTTTACCAATAAACTGGCTTTATTCTCCTAATCCATTTATGTTGTTGCTTTCACAATTTGCCAAAAACAATACTTATAAGTCTTGGCCTTTTTCCTTCCTGACCAATTGACAAAAATATGTCTGGCACAATTTCTGTGCTCGGCTCTAGGTATGACATTTTGAATAGCTAATCTCAGACCCTACATAAAGATGCGGTTGCAAAAGTCAATACTCAATAAAAAAAACATAAAAAATAAGTGTAAAAGACAATAAAAACATAACCTTTTATTGATCGGACATAATGGTGAAATTAGAACCATCTCCAAGATCTAAATCACCTTGCAATAGTTGTATGAACCATTCCCATGTCACTCTATTTTCACCCTCCACCACTGCCCATGCAACAAGATACATTTGATCATTTGCATTCTTTCCAATAGCTGTGAGAAGTTCACCTTTGAAAGGACCCTTCAAGAAACAACCATCAACTCCTAATATTGGCTTCCATCCTTCCTTCCAACCTCTCTTCATTGCACTGAAACAAATATAAAATCTTTGGAAATGTGTAGGAGAATCCAAAGTAACTTTGTTAACTTCAACTTTCATCGTGCTACTTGGGTTCTTCTCTAACAACTCATTTCCATAGTCCCAAAGAAGTCTAAATTCTTATTTTAGATTGCCAACAACTTCATCCATAACTTCTTTCTTTAACCTAGCACATTTTTTTATAGGAATGTTGACATGCATCACATTACTAACCATCTTTTGGATCTCTTTTAGTTTTAACTTTGGGTTATCCTTTACAAACTCATGAAACCTTTCTGATATAACTCTTGTACTAGCTAATTTGTTCCTGAAACTAACACAACAACAATGTTTATCAATAAATCTCTTCACCATGATACCTCTAACTCTTTTATCAAAACTAGCATAAATTGTCCAAGGGCACTTTGTATCTGGTTTACACCAAACCCTAATCCTTCTTGGTTCATTTTTAACAAACTGCAACTCTCTCCTGAATGCTATAGAGTAATCTATAATGGCTTTTTTGAACTGCTGGTTGTCTAAGAAAATCATGCCTTTTTGAAACTCAGGAAATTTCTCATTAGGATTGTAATGAACAAACCTACTTTTTCTTCTTTGAGCATCATCATGGTTTTCATCCTCGTCTGATCCATCCAAGCTGCTAAAATCAGAGGAGTCTTCAAGGTCACTTTCTATATAAAAACCATTTAGATCCTCTTCATTGTCTGCACTTTTACCTACAACTTTTGTAGCTTGTCTCTGCAGAATTTCATCTAATAGATCTGCCTCTTCATATGTAAGTTCTTCTAACGGGATTGAAGGAAGAGCAACTTTTTGAATGTTTTTAATCTTACCAACCTCCCGCCTAGCTTTTTCTCTGGCGGACTGCAATTCCTCATCGTGTCCACCATCAGACAAGTACCTCGCCCTCACTAAATATTCAGCTTTAATGTGAACACCAATCAAGCCATCCACCTCATTCTCGTCATCCACATATTCTGTATATATTTCCTCATTATCCAATCCTTTATTGAGCTGTCCAACTAGTTCGTCACTATCTACTTCACTTGGACCATTGACTAGGACACATTCATAAGAATCTAACACAATGGGCCCCTCAACCAAGATAAGTTGGGTGTCATCTATTTGCTCCAATTCAAAGATATCTAGATTTGCCTCTATATACAATGTTACTTCTTTATACTCAGACCACATTTTAAGCATCTCAATAGTTAACATATCATCTCATATCAGTCTAATCCCATCTCTAAATGAACTGCTGTTAGGGTTGTAAAAAAATACACGGTCCATGCTCATATTTAGCTCCTTCTTCACTATCATTTGAAATTCAAAATATGAAATTGTATCTGGATCCTCCCTCACTCTAAGCAAAGTCCCACCTTCATACCTAAAAGTAGGTTCATTAACAAATCTGCCTCCATGGTATAAGTCCATATAATACTCATCAGAACTCATTTACATTTAAATAAGAGCACAGTTAAAATGTATTATTTTCTACAAACAAATAGCCACATTTATAAAAAATGAGTGAATACTCCTAATACAAAACATTTCATCCAAAGGACGAGAACAACATTTTCATTTTTTTTTTAGCCATTCAATACTAGACAAAGACTCCTATAAATTATAATCTATTCTTTGACAAAGTACAGCAGACCCAAAACAAATCATAAATTTTGCAGTTCGTCCCAGTTGTAGACTAGGATTCCTGATCTAAAAAATAATAAAATAATAAATTCACCCTAATAGTAGTCTGTTAATTAAATGTATGGCTTGGTTGGTGTTGACATTAAACCCAATAAACGTAGTCTTCAGCCTTACATGTATTTTACAAGACCGACAAACCGAAAACCCAACAAACCCAACAAAACAAATTGAACCTAAAATAAAGATGTTACCTTTTTACAAAAAGCGTCAACTCCTACAATATCCTTCTTTTCACTTTCTTCTTCGTCTATGCCATCAATCATAAGGAATCTTCATATGTAAGATGTTGTCTTTATCTCAAGTTGGTTGTTCTTTTTTCCTTTTTAGATTAGACTCCAACGATGGCCATAGCTTGGGGTCTATTTGTTGACTGTTTTTTCTCACGATTGCCATGGCTTGGGGTGAGCCTCACAATAAGATCAGTTGGAAGGGCTCCAGATAATTTTGATATGAAGAGGGGGAAAAAAATAGGTCAGTGAAGAGGATGACATGGAGTGACACGTCGTATGCCATGTCGTCCACATCAGCTTCAATTGACAACGTTAAAATTTCAGCCGTTAAGAGGGTAATATTGTACTCAATTTCACAAATTCAAGGGCGTATTTGGTTATGAATGTAGTTTAGGGGCTTAATTGTCAAAAATAGATAAGTTCAAATACAAAAATGGATTTTAAGTCATTATTTAAACATCATTCAAGAAAGC
Source organism: Voacanga thouarsii (assembly GCA_026120185.1). Taxonomy (NCBI): domain Eukaryota; kingdom Viridiplantae; phylum Streptophyta; class Magnoliopsida; order Gentianales; family Apocynaceae; genus Voacanga; species Voacanga thouarsii. Next base: position 1,282,349 of record JANUWF010001636.1, on the reverse strand, counting down.
CCAACACTCCCCAAGGGCATTTAGTTTTATTATTTTAACGTGATATGGTAACCCATACTTGTTATTTTTATGGGATTCGAATTTTAACTTTTTTTAAAAAATTAAGAATAAAGTATATTTGATTAATAAATTATTAATGAGAATTTTGAAAGGGCTATATTCTTCAATATCTCAATCAACACAATTTCTATTTTTTGATAAAAACATGTTATGCAATATGTTATTCAACTAATTAGATAAATTTAAAGAAAAAGAATTGTAAAAGTGAAGAATAGTGTTGTGCAAAATAATTAAGGATAGTAGCTAAATCGCATACCATCTTGATGGGAATTCAATGTATATTATGCTATCTTCAATTTATGATGTTTTTGTTAAAAATTTATATTCACAGCCGCATGTATCTCTCTCAAATTCCTCTTTCATCCTCTCTCCTATTCTCATTTACTCGCCAAATATCTCTTCCTTCTTTCTTTCTTATTAGTATTGTTATTATTATTATTATTAGATTGAAAGAACTACAAGCATCAGATGTGCCACCTCTGTAGCAAGGAATTGACGGAAGCACTATACTAAGGGGATCAATATGCCTACAATTTACTACAATTTACCTAAGGATGGAATGAGAAATTTTGTATTGAATATTATAATTTTTGAAAATTTTTAGAAAATAATAAAGTATAAAATTTTAGTTTTTTTAAAAATTTTGGAAGCGGACCCAATATCCCCCTAAATCCGTCCTTGATGTACACGGGTAGCAGCCCATTTAGCTAGCCAAGCCTACGAGCATGGTTGGATTGAGAGTATACATCTCCCTTCAGCAATGAAATCAGAGGCCCTCCCATCCTCCTCGTAGCAGTAGCCTTTGAATGTCTAGATAACATTTAATGAGCGCATGTGCATCTCCTTCCGGGATGGCTTTGGCCTCTCCATTCTTTTTTTTTTCCCCCTCCCTTTTTTTAAAATAAAAACTCAATTATAGAAATTGGCAGAAACAGACGGCGAAGCATCCACAGTATTACAAAGAAGTGAAGAACATAAGGTGGAATAAGGGGAGGGAGAATTTCTCCAAAATAATTACATTGCCTTGCCTACTGAACTAAATTGTGAGGATCTACGTTACAGCTTCTTGGAGTATAATGAATTGTCCAGAGAGTTGGCCTCTCCCATTTGCTCAGCTATCTTAAGAGTTTGGAAAGCAGCATATACATGCTTTTGCAGCAAAAGGTCCATCTACATTGGGGTTTCTTGTCCAAATTTTCAGAACCTTTCATCTTGCATTCCTTATAACACAGGCTGCAGTAGCGCCGCAGCAGCGTCTGTGCGCTTATCGGCAGCATCGAAGTTCAAATTTACCCATCCCATGGCGGAGGTTTAGCTCTATACTTTTTCTTTCTTTGACAAAACCTTCTACCGCTAGTCAAAAGTGCACCAAAAGTAAATTTTATTTCCCTATAATAGTATGTAAATTACACAAATTATTATGAATTATTGGAATCTTTATTAATTAGTGGAGGCTCCACTAATTATGGATTTATGTGAATTATTAGAAGATTTTTATGGATGTCCACCATTTAGTGGAGACACCACTAATTAAGATTAGTGGAAGATGATGTATGCCATGATGTAATCCACTAATTAGAGCTCTATAAATAGAGCTATTCTCTAAGCTTGTAATACACCATTATTTTGTGAAATAAAGATTAGTGAAAGAAAGATTAGAGAAAATTGTGAGATAAAAGAAAGAGAGAAATTCTTGTGCAAAATAGTTAAAGTTTTATTAGTGTGCAGTGTGAAGATTTTATTCTAACACTACCCTAATTTTATAACACGTTATCAGCACGAGTCTCTGCCGTTATTAAAGCCAGAAGACAGGTACGTATTTATTGATCTCGCTAAATTCGAATTTGTAACCCTTGATATTTCTGGAAAAAAAAATTTATATGTCATACAAAAATGCATCTAAATGCTAAAAAAAAAGGAGATTCATATGTCATGTGGATAAAAAGAAAGATTTGACCACCTGAAGATGGTCGTACTACCCACTGCACGGTATGAATGGTTGCACCTGAAGTTGCAAGATTGTAAAACCGTGAACTCCGTGATGTATAAAACTACATCTTAGTTAAAAATTTTACGGAGAAAAAGTTACTGATGAAGTTATATTGGAGAAGACATTCTCCATTTTTCATGTTCTACAAGAATAATATCGAGAAAAAGGGTATCCAAAATTGACAGACTTTAACATGAGTTATTATTGAGAAATCATGAAACCGGATGAATCGGCTCAACAAAGACTCCGTAAGTGAATGTTGTTGGCTCCAGCAGAAGCCATCGTTATAGTCGTAGTTGTGGCAGTGGCCGTGGTTATGGTCATGGACACACTCGATATTTCCCTTATCACAGAGAAATACTGGCCACCTGAAGTGGAACAGAAAAGATAATAAGGGAAAAATATATTTCTATTAATAATAAGCATCGCATCTTTTATTCATATCACTAGTGTTCATATGAACTTGAAGATACATGCTTATAGTTGCTCTTTTGTAATTGAGCTGACAAATGTAAGATGAAGGTTTGTAATTGTTTTTTTTCAATATTTACATTAGAGGAAGACAAACAATTAGTAATTATAGACTTCAACTACTCTTTTTCGACATCCTCTTCCTTTTCTTTCCCCTTTGAGCCAACATCGAGACTAGCAGCAGAATTAGCCGTAAAATTACTGCGAAATGAGTCTTGGGATTTTATGATCTCCTTAAGTTTATTATAATTAAATTTCTTATTATATTTGACCTTGAAGCATGCTTGTCTCAATTTCTGTATTTGGTCCTCTAACTGCGTATTAGGACTTTCTTCCACCAACTGTTTTTCACATTCCAGTATCGCAATGGCTTCTTTCAACTTCTTCTCAGCCATATGTCCTCCTTTTTCTTTATTTTGCATCTCCTGTAAATCGAAGTGATATCATCGGTTATTTACTTATAAATCTTTCATAGTTTCATACTTGTAAATTATAAGTATATATGAGAGAGAACCCGAACATTCTTGATTATGGTCTCCAAGCTCACCAATTTCTGTGAGGCCATCGACGAATTCCTAACTCCCTACATCTTTTCTTGAGACAGGTTATGCCAATATTCAATTCTTTGGCTGCGCTCTTGATTGGTAGGTAAAAGTATTGCGAAATTGTTTCTCTTAATAGTGTCTGAGAGTTATTACCCTTCTTCTCTCTCTGCCTCTTAATCATCTTCTTCTCTCCAGGAATTTTGTCTGCAATAATATCTTGAACTTCGATATTATGCATTTCATGATTACTTACTCCGACTTCGTTGCCAAGACCACTCATTATTTCTCCTAGAAAAAGAAAATAATATCAGTAAAGGTAATACCATTAAAAATCCATGTTTAAATGTATAATAACCTGGAAACATATTCTGGCTTTGTTCAAAATCCATTAGAGAGTAGAAAGGATCATGCACAAGCATATCCTCATTCAAAGGAATAGCATCAAGAGGAACAGTATCAAAAGCAGTCTCTTGTAGGGGCAAATCAACTTGGTCCAAAGCAGTATGTTCAAAACTTCCACTGATTTACATAAAAAACAAACCAAAAGAGAGTTTAATTTCATTATCAAGCATACTAAAAACAAATGGAAGCCCTCAAAGGTATCTCACCTAAAATTAGGAGGAAGCGGTTGGTTTGGAAAAGAAAATATATCAAAATCTTATGCGTTCGAATTAGGCAGAAGCGGTTAGTTTGGAAAGGAAAACATATCAAAATCTTCTGCGTTCGAATTAGGCAGAAGCGGTTGGTTTGAAAATGAAAATACATCAAAATCTGCTGCAGAACCCGAGTCAAAATTTGACCATGTCTCAAATGAATTACGAGTCTCCATATCTGCTTTGTGATTTTTGTTTTTTATATTTACTAATAATTGATGACTGAGATATATATCGATATATATATATATATATATATATATATATCTGTATGAGGAAGAAGAAGAGGTAGATGGTAGGTAGTCGGAGGAGAAGAAAAGATAAGAGAGGAAGAGGAAAAGTCGGTACCGGGAAGAGTGAAAAAAAAAAGGAGATATTTGTCTTGGCATTTCCTGCTTGTCATCATTTTCTTATATTTCTTTTCTTATTCTCTTGTGAAATCGTTATTCCCTAAATTAGGGGGAGAACAGAAACAGTACAAGAAAATCTTGATTGGACAACATCATTAAATTATCTTGATTCGCATACAAGCGCATGTGAACTTGAAGTTCAAAAGATAATTCATTTGTAAAGCATTGCAAATCAAATGCCAGACGCTTTTGTTGACTCCAGAAGAATTACAAAATCGCATATTCTAGCTATAAATGCTCCTATTCGAATTGAAGTTCCAGCAGAACAAAATATTATACCTATAGCTGTTGAGTCAAAAACACGCCAGAAGCGTGGCCGACCTCTTGGTTCTAAAGATAAAAATCTTCGAAAGAAAAGAGGATTAAATGATCCAGAAGATCATATTGAAGAAAAGAATGATAAAGACCAAGAGAGAACCGATGACAAAGAACCGTAAGTTGATGAAAGTAACACTGAAATTTCTATCAATTATACCACTTCCGGTAGAAGTTGGAATCGAATAGAAACTCGTTATTGATAATATATTTGCATACAATATATCTCTTGATGTTACACAGGATAATGATGATCCTGAACCAATATCGATTGATGAATGTCGGCATAGAAAAGATTGGTCGCAATGGAAAGATGCGATTCAATCGGAGTTAAATGCACCGGCAAAACGTGAAGTCTTCGGACTCGCAATCCGAACACCGGAAGGTGTAAAACCTGTTGGCTACAAATGGATATTTGTGCGAAAGCGCAATGAAAAGAGTGAAATCGTTCGATATAAAGCGCGATTAGTAGCCCAAGGTTTTTCACAAAGACCAGGTATTGACTATGATGAAACTTATTCTCCTATTGTTGATACTATTACACTCCGATATCTTATCAGTTTGACAGTACATGAAAAGATAGATATGCGCCTATTAGATGTTGTCACTCGCTTACTTGTATGGAAATTTAGAAAATGATGTTTACATGAAAATCCCCGAAGGATTTCATATGCCCGAAGCATATAAACATTATCCTCGTGAAAATTACTCCATCAAGTTGCGTAAATCATTATATGGCCTGAAGCAACTGCGGCGCATGTGGTTCACACGTCTTAGTGAATATTTATTGAAAGCGGGATTTAAAAATGACCAGGTATGTCCATGTGTTTTTATTAAGAAATCTTGTTCTAAATTTGTGATATTAGCTATATATGTTGATGATATTAATCTTATTGGAACTCCTGAAGAGCTCCAAAAAACAATTGATTATTTAAAAAGAGAATTCGAAATCAAGGATTTTGGTAAAACCAAATTTTGCCTTGGTTTACAAATTGAACATTTGGAAAGTGGAACATTTATTCATCAATCAACATATACAACAAAAGTGCTAAAAAGATTTTACATGGACAAAGCACATCCATTGAGTATTCCAATGATCGTGCGATCATTAAATGTGGATAAAGATCCTTTCCGACCTCAAGAAAATGATGAAGAACTCCTTGGTCCTGAAGTACTATATCTCAATGCAATTGGTGCATTGATGTATCTTGCTAATAACACACGGCCTGATATTGCTTTTGCTGTCAATTTATTAGCAAGATTTAGTTCTTCACCAACACGACGACATTGGAATGGAATTAAACAAGTCATTCGATATCTCCAAGGTACAATTGATCTCGGATTATTTTATTCAAATAAAACCGTCCAACATTGATAGGTTATGCAGATGCTGGTTATTTATCTGATCCACATAAAGCACGTTCTCAAACGGGCTATCTATTTACATGTGGAAATACTGCTATATCATGGCGTTCTACAAAACAATCTATAGCAGCTACTTCTTCAAATCATGCTGAAATTATAGCCATTCATGAAGCAAGTCGAGAATGTGTATAGCTAAAATCCATGATTCATTATATCCGAGAAAGTTGTGGATTATCATCAATCAAAGGTATTCCAACTCCTCTTTATGAAGACAATGCGGCTTGCATAGCTCAATTACGAGGAGGATATATTAAAGGAGATCGGACAAAACATATTTCACCAAAATTCTTCTTTACTCATGAACTCCAGAAGAAAGGTGAAATTGATGTGCTACAAATTCGGTCATGTGATAACCTCGCAGATATTTTCACGAAGACTTTACCGACTGCAACATTTGAAAAGTTGAGATATAAAATCGGTATGCGTCGGTTTAAAGATTTAAGGGAATCATCTCATCAGGGGGAGTAATAAATAGACATATAGAATAGTGTACTCTTTTTCCTTCGCTAGATTTTTTTTTTCCCACTGGGTTTTTATCTAGTAAGGTTTTAACGAGGCATATTCTTTATGTAATGGATGGACATCCAAGGGGGAGTATTATGAATTATTGGAATCTTTATTAATTAGTGGAGGCTCCACTAATTATGGATTTATGTGAATTATTAGAAGATTTTTATGGATGTCCACCATTTAGTGGAGACACTACTAATTAAGATTAGTGAAAGATGATGTATGCCATGATGTAATCCACTAATTAGAGCTCTATAAATAGAGCTATTCTCTAAACTTGTAATACACCATTATTTTGTGAAAGAAAGGTTAGTGAAAGAAAGATTAGAGAAAATTGTGAGAGAAAAGAAAGAGAAAAATTCTTGTGCAAAGAATAGTTAGAATTTTCTTAGTGTGTAGTGTGTAGATTTTATTCTAACACTTCCCTAATTTTATAACACAAATGACATAAATCGCATTAATCAAGCATTGTATGACGGGTTCAGGCTCAAATTGTACCATTCATAGAGAAATACTTAGATGGACTTAGTCTATCGTAAATTATCACTTCAAATATTATATAAGTATATTAAAAATTATATATTTTAAAACAAATATAATACTTTAAAAAAATAATTCACACTAAACCCGAATTCACCGAAATATTTTCTACCATTCATACCTTTCCACAGATTTATGAGCGTAGTCTATGAAATCATCCCACATACTAGACTCCCTACGAAAAAACGATTTATTAAAAAGCAAAGCATCCGGATGGATTTCATGCAAACTATTCCCTCTTTCTTTAACTTTATATATTTTTTCCATTATTAAAATTCTTTTTCGATTAGAAAAAAAAAAAAATCTTATAAAAGTTACAACCATGATACACTGCAAAACAAGCAGTAGGATTCAATTAGCGTTGGTCTATGAATTTTTTCAAATCAATATTAAGAATGGTTGCAACGCGGCTTATCATTATCAATATTTCACTATATCGTTAATGTATCGGTTATGGACATATAATAGACCTATTAAATATTATAATTTTAATAATTTAAAAAAAAAACAAATTACATAAAAGTTTTTTTTCAATTTAAATTATACAAATTAAAACAATATATAATCTGTTAACCTAAACAAAACCTAAACTTTTATTATTCATATAATTAATTGAAAAATTATCAAAATCAATAAATTCGTCGCCCCTCACTAAATAATAAATATATTATTCATTCTATTTTAAAATATTTGTTTATAAAAATTTTTTATTTTGTTTTAAAATACTTATTCATGTATATATTTCTAGAACTAATGATTAATTTATTCTTATTTTATCTTCATTTATTCTAAGTCAACTATATAACTTTTAAAAACTCTTATTTTTTTATTTATTAAGAATTTTTACCAACTAATAACTATCATATTTTTAATATGGATAGAATAGAAACTTTATCTTGTAGTATTATTTTCAATACTCTTAATCTGTATGTAAAAAAATTTATTAATAAATATTTTAAAACAAAAAAAGTACTACCCTCTCCGTTTCAAAATACTTATTCATGAAACTTTTTTATTTTGTTTCAAAATGCTTGTTCATGTACATATTTCTAAAACTAATGATTACTCCCTCCGTCCCAAATTAAGTGTACCCTTTAACCAATTGCGCGGGAATTAAAAAAATAGGTTTTTTAATTAATTAAATATTCTTTTTCATATTACCCTTAAAACTCAATGATAAGTATACAAACTCCAAAATTTTGATGTACTAACTCCAACTTGTTTCTCTCTCTTGAGTATTTAATTCTTTATAAAAAGTGGATTAAAATATTGTAATTTAATTGCTACTGTATTCAAATAGGTGGTAGAAGTTATACTGTATTAATATTTTTTGAAAATTAACTAGATGAACATCAATAGTAGAACTCGTAAAACGAGTTTTGACTGTAGTATTTTAAATATGTTTAGAATATACGATGCTATTAAATAGAGATACATTTGAAAAATAAAATCTTGATTTATTCAAAGGACAGATAGTTTGGGACAAAAAATAAACTAAAAAATTGACATATAATTTGAAACGGAGGGAATAGTTTTTTTTTATTTTACTCTTATTTATTATAAATTAACGGTACAACTTTTTAAAACTCTTATTTCTTCTTACTTTTTGAGAGTTTTGACTAACCAATAATTATCATATTTTTAACACGGATAGAATATGAATTTTATCTAAATTATTATATTATTTTTAATATTCTTAATTTGTGTGTAAAAAATTTTATGAATAGATATTTTGAATAGAGGGAGTATAATGTAACCTCAAAGTCCAACACAAAATTAAGGGAATAGTAACCAAAAACAATTATCGGAAGAAGTAAAATGAAATAACTCATATGCGAAGACTTACTGCTTTTGGGCAATTCCCACACAGCTTTTGCCCTGCGAGAGCGAGACCACAATTTCCCATACCACCAGCAACGACAAAGTACTGAACAAGGACAAATTAGGAAGAGTAAAACAAAATGTGAAATGAAATCAATTGCGAGGGGTTTTTTTTTTTTTTTTTTGGTAACCTCTTCTCAACGCCAACTGCAACTTTCACATCAATTTCACAATCACCAGCGAGACAGACAAGACTCCCAATAGAAGACGCCAATTGAAGGATGACTCCCGATGGAAGACGCATTACAATTATGGAAAATTAGTTTATTTAATTTTTAAATTTTAATATTTATAAATTTTTTATTGTTATAATTTTTAATATTTTGTTGTCATTATGATCTTTAATATTTAATTTTTAAGAACAATAATAATAATAATTGATTTTTTAAGAAAAATAAATCATTAAATATTATAATAATAGAAATATTATTAAAAATCACACAAACATAAAAAAAAAATTTCGTCTTAAATTATTTGTCTGTTTTTAATTTAATTTTTATTTTAAATTATTTGTCTGGTTAAAAAATTAAAATTTAATATATTAAATTTGTTCCATTTAATAATACTTTATTTTTTAAACATATTAAATAATTTATTTTCTAACAAGATGATGTTATTTAAATAATAAAAAAGAGAAATAATTTAAAGCATATTAATATTTTAAAATTTGAATATTTTTTAATAAATAAAGAAAAAATAATTTAAATTTTAAAAATAAATATAAATATAAATATTTAAATAATTAAAAAATTATTTATTTTAATATTTATATAATTAATTAAATGTAATACTCTCTTTATTTCAAAATATTTGTTTATGAAACTTTTTTATCTTATTTCAAAATACTTGTTCATATACATATTTTTAAAATTAATAATTAATTTTTTTCTATTATATTCTTATTTATTTCAAATCAATCACATAATTTTTCAAAATTTTCTTTATTCTTACTTTTTAAGATTTTTACTAATTAATAATTATAATGTTTTTAATATGGGTAGAATAATAATTTTATTTAAATTATTTTATTATTTTTAACACTCTTAATATGTGTATATTAAATTTTATGAATAAATATTTTGAAACTAAAAAAATAATTAAAATAAATAATTTAAAACGAAATGAATATTAAAGGTGAAAATATTGCGCTGGACATTGTTGACTCGATATGGATAGCACGAAGTACTAGTAAATGACTCTTGGATTCCATCACACACAGGGAATCAGCCAGTCAAGAGAAAACAACAAAAAGACCTCCTCCCATGTTTGACTTCTGCGCTGAAATTAATATGCTAATTCTCCCCTACAGGCTACTGGTCCTCCATAATCTTTTGAATCAGTAATTTCTTCTATAAAGCAGTGTAGTGGGTACTAGTCTTGAATATCCAAAATTTGTAAATCCTTTCTGTTCCGATTCAATCCCTTAATTCACCTTAACTATGGTGGTGCCGAAGGATGAGAAACCACATGTGGCCTTCCTGGTTAGTCCAGGCATGGGCCACATCATCCCACTCTTCGAGTTTGCTAAGCTCCTGGTCGAACAACATGGCTTCCGGGTTAGCTTTCTAGCCATCACCACCGGTGCCTCCGCCGCCCAAAACCAGTTTTTGCAGTCTCCTAGCATCCCGACGGATCTCCACGTCGTCAACATTCCACCTGTTGATTTGTCAACTATCAGCACTGAGGACATGCGGATCGTCACGCGCATAAGTATCACGGTCGAAGAGTCCATCGAAAGCATACGCTCTATCTTAACTGAGCTAAACCCCATAGCTCTCGTCCTCGATCTCTTTACCACCCAGATTATTGATGTGGCTAGAGAGCTTTCTCTTCCAGTCCATGCCTTCTTCACTGCTTCTGCTCGTTTGCTGGCACTTTCTCTGTACCTCCCGACACTCGACCGGGAAGTTGAGGGTGAGTTTGTGGACCTTCCCGAACCAATTGAGATCCCTGGTTGCAGACCGGAACCCACTGAAGACCTTATAGATCAGGTAAGGAACCGAAAAATTGTCGAGTATAAATGGTTCTTTTTTCATATGAGTAGGTTACCCTTGGCTGATGGTATATTCGAGAATAGTTGGGAGGATCTTGAACCTGTGACGCTCGAAGCGTTGAAAGAACATCCATTTTACAAGAGCATATCAACTCCAGCTGTTTATCCTATCGGGCCACTGATCAAACGCGATGAGTATATTTCAGAAAAGGATGCTGAGATCGTGGAGTGGCTTGATAATCAGCCTGCGGCTTCAGTTCTGTTCGTGGCTCTTGGTAGCGGTGGTACGTTGACCAGTGAACAGCTCACTGAGCTGGCTTGTGGTTTGGAAATGAGTAAGCAAAGGTTCATTTTGGTGGCCCGCAGGCCAACTGATGCGAGTGCTTCTGCAACATTTTTCACCACGGGAAACGACCTGAATGATCCATCCGTGTACCTGCCCGCAGGATTTCTGAAAAGAACAGAAGGAGTAGGGCTGATAGTGCCATCATGGGCACCCCAAGCAACCATACTCGGACACCCTTCAACTGGGGCATTCTTGTCGCACTGCGGCTGGAACTCGACCTTGGAAAGTGTGGTGTATGGCGTGCCTATTTTTGCATGGCCTCTTTATGCAGAGCAGAGGATGAATGCAACACTGCTGGCGGAGGAAGTAGGGGTGGCGGTGAAGCCGGTGTTGGAGCCGGGAAGGAAGGTGATTGGAAGAAAAGAAATTGAGAGAGTGGTGAGGCTAATAATGGAAGGTGAAAAGGGAAACGAAATGAGGAAAAGAGCCCAAGAGCTGAAAGAAAGTGCAAAGAAAGCCCTGAGCCCTGGTGGCTCTTCATACAATTCGCTTGCCGCTATTGTTGATTTCTGGAAGTCGTTGTGCTAGAATGGTGTCCATTCATTTCCATGGAGTGGGGAATGGGTTGTGCTGTGTGCATCAAACACAAATGTTACTGCAAAATCACTTTTGGTGAAACTTTTTTCCCGTCTGGTGGGAAGAAATATATTTTTCTATTGAATGTTTGCATTTGCAGTGGTTAATCATAAGGTATCGCTGTTTGTAAGAGAGAAAAAGAAAGTGGCCCTAAGTTCATCACCTCCTTTGTGGGAGCCGATATGTGTCTTGTTTTCTTAATTTTTATGTGCATTACTTATTTGACCATTTTTTCTTTTGGATTTCATCACAAAAAAATGAAGAAATCGAGCAGAGACAATGTGTCTAAGGACATAGTCAAATGCGATCATAAAGTCTTGACATCATGTTCCCATCAATTTTACAAAAGATGAAATATATACAATATCTTATGTGGGGTATTGAATCGACCCACTGAGACAAGTTAGTAAGTTCCCAAGCTACAAAATACAGATTTTTTCTTTTATTAATAAAGTTTATAGATCAATAGTAATAATTACATATGAAAAAAGATTTATCTCTAATAGAGCAAAAAATTCAGGTAGCTCTTAAATTATCTTTTTTTTTAAACTTTATACATAAACTAAAAAATATTTATAAGTTGCACTTATAATATTAAAATTAAAATGTCTCGATTTGTATTTGTGTCATATTTGACCATTTAATTACTTTTTTTTTTTATCTATTTCGTGATATCTTTTGAGGATGTGTTTTAATTAAAAAAAAAATGACGAATTCGTCGCAACAAATCAAAATAATTTTCATAGATCTATTATACATTTTGAGATCCATCCACATCCAAAATTCACATATTGGACCTTTATCATTCACATAAAATACGAAATTAGTGAATATTTACTTTGTCAACAGTTGAAAAAAATACCGAAATTTATTTATTTATTGTCAAACGTTGCAAATCTTCTCACATAATTTTTGTCAGTCCATAAAGTTCTAAGAATACTTACCTTCCCATAATGGCAAGTGAGCAATGGAGGACATTGACTTGTGAATATTTCTAAATTACATATATATATATATATATATATATATATATATATATATATATTAGAGTTGAAAAATAGAGATATGTTGAGGAAGAAAAAGGAAAGAAAAGAGTCGAGTGTTCTATAAAATATGCTAATGGTTCTATTAAAATGAAAGAGTGAAAGAGTTGACGTTTATGGAGTAATATATAAAGACAAAAATATCTTCACAAAAAGGATCATGTAATCGATAGAAAAGGTGATTAAACCGTCAAGTATAAAATCAAAATATTTTAATAATATAAGTTAAAATTTCAGATAGTTCAAGTACTACTCAATTTTTTTACCCTCTTTAATACTTAATACTTCAATCTTTCAATATATATATATATATATATATATATATGTTATGAAATATGAAAGGTTAAGTGACTGTTCATTTTCCTAACAATAGTAAGTGACTGTTCGTTATCTTGAAAATAATGTGATTGTTCGTATGCTGTGACCGTTTATTTTTTTAAGATTATTTTCTTAACCTTTCAAACTCTGTAACTTTTCAAATTCTATATCAAAACCTCTATAAATATGGGTCATATGTAAACAAACGAACAATCAATAAAATTGTATCTAAACGATTCTCTCTCTTCTCTCTAGTATCTTTACTTTACTTTTATATTTACTGATTCTATTCTGAATCAAATTCACAACATGTTATCAGCACGAGACTCTACCGAAGTTGTTTTACTGAAGGTTATCATCACGGGCTATAACAAAAGAGAAAGGTAGGTACTTTTCCTATTTGCTTTTGCATTCACATGGCAAATTTCACCAAATTTGAGTTTACAACTCTTGATATTATTGGAAAAAACTATTTATCTTGGACACTAGATGCTGAAATGCATTTAGCTGCAATGGGTTTGGCAGATACCATTGTAGAAGGAAATCCATCATTATCACAAAATGATGTTAAAGTTATGATTTTTCTCCGCCATCATCTTCATGATGACTTAAAAGTTGAATACCTTACCATAAAAAATTCACTTATTTTGTGGACTAATTTGAAAGAAATGTTTAATCACCAGAAGATGGTCGTCCTTCCAAAAGCACGGTATAACTGGATGCACTTGCGATTACAAGATTTTAAATCTATTAGTGAATATAATTATGCTATTTTTAAAATTAGCTCGCAGCTAAAATTGAGTGGAGAATTTCTCTACTTTTATGCCTCGAATGTGCTCCGCAGCAGCAATATCGAGAAAATGGATTCAAAAAGTATGCAGAATTAATATCTTGTCTTCTTGTAATTGAGCAAAATAATGAGTTATTAATGAAAAATCATGAAATTCGACCAATAGGTTCTACTCCATTCCCATAAGTGAATGATGTTAGAATTCTCAGATGGAGTGTTATTTGAATTGTGGCTTTTCATTTATATGGGATATAACCCTAGTGGAAGGTGAAGAGTCACATGAAACAACTCTATAAAAACTAAGGGTCACAAGAACCCTTATGATCTTCTCTTCTTTCTCTCTCTCTCGTGTGGTTCTTCAAGGAACACCAAGTATTTTCTTCTTCTTCTTTTTCATCTTTCTCTGGTTTTGATTTCTTTGAGCATCTTGAAGGAAGAATTGAGCATTTGATTGGTGATGTTTAGTTTTAATATATTTCTTTTATATTTTATATTTTTGGCATTGTAATAGTAATTAGCATTTCAAGTTTTTTTTTTATTGTTTGAGTATTTAAATTTATAAATATTTTGTTATGCCCAAATGGCTATTATTCCACTTATTGGATACACAAATGGCATTAAAGATATATGTCTAATTGATAGTGGTACAACACACACCATATTGAAAGATAGAAAATATTTTTCCTACCTGCAGATGAGAGAAACAAATGTTAATACTATAAGTGGTAGTATAAAGTTGACTAAAGGCTCCGAAAGAGCTAATATTGTATTACCCGGAGGAACAAATATTGTTATTCCTAAAGTGTTATTTTCTTCAAAATCTCGAAGAAATTTATTAAACTTTAAAGATATTTGTCGAAATGGATATCATATTGAAACAATGGAAGAAAATGATTTTGAGTATCTCTGTATTACTCAAATAATGTCGGGTAAGAAATCTTTATTAGAAAAGCTACCATCTCTTTCATCTGGCCTATATAGCACAAAAATCCATGCAATTGAAGTGCATCATTCAGTAAATCAGAAGTTTACTAATCCTGCTACATTTATCATTTGACATGACCGTTTGGGTCATCCAGGAGCTATTATGATATGAAGGATAATTGAAAATACGCATGGTCATCATTTGAAAAGTCAAATAATTTTGATATCTGATAAATTTTCATGTGCTGCATGTTCTCACGGGAAATTGGTTGTTAAACCATCTCTAACTAAAAGTGGAGTTTGAGTCTCCAGTATTTCTAGAAAGAATTTATGGTGAGATATGTGGACCAATTAATCCACCATGTGGGCAATTCAGATACTTTATGATTTTAATTGATGCATCGACCCGATGGTCATATGTCAGTTTATTATCAACTCGCAACCTGGCGTTTGTGAAATTACTTGCCCAAATAATTCACTTAAGAGCGCAATTTCCAATTATCCTATCAAAATGATCCATCTAGATAATACTGGGGAATATTCCTCCCGTGCCTTTGATGCTTATTGCATGTCAATTGGCATTACTATTGAGCATCCAGTAACTCATGTTCATACTCAGAATGGTCTAACTGAATTATTCATTAAACGATTACAATTAATTGCTAGACCGTTATTAATGAGAACAAATCTCCCTACAATTGCTTGGGGACATGCTATTTTGCATGTTGTAGCACTTGTACGCATAAGGCCAACAAGTTATCACAAATTTTCTCCCTTACAATTGGCTTTTGATTCTGAGCCAAATATTACTCATTTGAGAATTTTTGGGTGTGCTATATATGTACCGATAGAGCCAAATCAACGTGCCAAAATGGGTCCTCAAAGAAGGTTGGGGATATATGTTGGATATGATTCTCCCTCTATAATCAGATACGTTGAACCATTTACAGGTGACGTATTCACAGCAAGATTTGCTGATTGTCATTTTGACAAAACTTTGTTTCCTAAATTAGGGAGAGAACATAAACCACATAAAAAGGAGCTTGCCTGGGCAACATCATTGAATTATTTAGATCCGCGCACAAGCGCAAGTGAACTAGAAGTTCAAAAGATCATTCATTTGCAAAGACTTGCAAATCAACTGCCAAATTCTTTTGCGGACTCTACAAGGGTAACTAAAACTCATATTCCAGCTATAGATGCTCCTATTCGGATAGAAGTCCCAATAGGACAAAATACAATTCCTATAGCTACTGAATCAAAAACACGTCAGAAATGTGGATGACCCATTGGTTCAAAAGATAAAAATTCTTGAAAGAAAAAAGGATTAAATGATCAGAATAATCCAATTGAAGAATTAGGAAAAAGAGATCAAGTAGAAACTGATGAAAAGATTCAAATATTTGAAAATAGTGAACGGAATAGTGAGATGTCCATTAATTATATAACTTATGGCATAAGTTGAAATCGGACAGAAATAACTGTTGATAATATTTTTACATATAATATAGCACTTGAAGTGTTAAAAGATAATGGGGATCCTGAACCAATATCAGTTGAAGAATATCGTCATAGAAATGATTGGTCAAAATGGAAAGATGCGATTCAATCGGAGTTAAACTCATTTGCAAAGCGTGAGGTTTTTGGACCTGTAATCCGAATACCAGAAGGTGTAAAACCCATTGGTTATGAATGGGTATTTGTGCGAAAGCGAAATGAAAATAATGAAGTCGTAAGATATAAAGCACGACTTGTGGCACAAAGTTTTTCGCAGAAACCGAGTATCGATTACGATGAAACATATTCACCTGTGATGGATATAATTACACTCCGATACTTTGTGAGCCTAGTAGTACGTAAAAAGATTGACATGCGTCTAATGGATGTTGTGACTGCTTATTTATATGGGAACATTGATAATGATATTTATATGAAAATCCCAGAAGGATTTAGTATGCCTGAAGCATATAATTCTAACCCTCGTGGAAATTATTCCATTCGATTACAAAAGTCATTATATGGCTTAAAGCAATCTGGACGCATATGGTATAATTGTCTTAGTGAATATTTATTGAAATCAGGATATAAAAATAATCCACTATATCCATGTATTTTTATTAAGAAATTTGGATTTGGTTTTGTGATACTTGAGATATATGTTGATGATATTAACTTTATTGGAACTCTAGAAGAATTCCAAAAGGCAAGAAATAGCCTGAAGCAATAATTTGAAGTAAAAGATTTTGGCAGAACCAAGTTTTGTCTTGGTTTACAAATTGAGCATATGGAAGATGGTATTTTTATTTATCAATCAACATACACAACAAAAGTTCTTAAAAGGTTTTACATGGACAAAACACATACATTAAGTTCTCCAATGGTTGTGAGGTCGTTAGATATAAATAAAGATCATTTTTGACCTCGGGAAGATAATGAAGAACTACTTGGTCCTGAAGTACCATATCTCAGTGCAATTGGTGCATTGATGTACTTTGCTAATAATACTAGACCTGATATAGCATTTTCTATGAATTTATTAGTAAGATTCAGTTCTCCTCCAACACATCGACATTGGAATGAAATTAAACATGTCCTAAGATATCTCCAATGGACAATGGATCTTGGATTATTTTATTCAAATAGTACAAGTCCAATGTTGATTGGATATGCTGGTTATCTATCCGATCCACATAAAGCACATTTTCAAACTGGTTATTTATTTACATGTGATGGTACTGCTATATTATGGCGCTCTACAAAACAATCTATAGCAACTACTTCTTCTAATCATACTGAAATTATAGTTATTCACGAGGTAAGCCGAGAATGTGTGTGGTTGAGATCAATGATTCATTATATCCGAGAAAATTGTGGATTACCTTCTGAAAAGGAAATTTCAATATCTCTTTATGAAGATAATGCAACTTGTATAACTCAATTAAGAGGTGGATATATTAAAAGAGATATGACAAAACATATTTTACCAAAATTTTTCTTTACTCACGAACTCCAGAAGAAAGATGAAATTGATGTGCAACAGATTCGATCATGTGATAATCTGGCAGATTTACTCACTAAGACATTGCCGACTGCTTCATTTGAAAAATTAGTACATAAAATTGGAATACGTCGGTTGAAAGATATAAATACATCTTGAAGATATTATTAAGAGGGGGAGTATGCATATTATACTATTTTTTCCTAATTCAGATTTTTTCCTACTGGATTTTTCCTTAATCAGGTTTTTAATGAGGCAGTATTCCTTCTAGAACGGAAAGTGTACTCTTTTCCTTCGCTAGGTTTTTATCCCATAGGATTTTGACTGTTCATTTTCCTAACAATAATAAGTGACTGTTCGTTATCTTGAAGATAATGTGACTGTTCGTATACTGTGACCGTTCATTTTTTTAAAGTTATTTTATTAACCTTTCAAATTCTGTAACCTTTCAGGTTCTATATTAAAACCTTTATGTAAACAAACGAATAATTAATGAAATCGTATCTAAACAATTCCCTCTCTTCTCTCTAATATCTTTACTTTACTTTTATATTTACTGATTCTATTCTAAATCAAATTCACAACAATATATATCGTATTAATAAAAATTGTGTATTTGGACTACAATTTAAAATGATTTCTACCAAATCAAGTAGATACCAAGTACTGGAACCATTGCCGTTATACAGTTACTACCAGCTCAAGAATTTTCAATTTTGCTCTCGTGTTCGACTTTGTCAAAGTTAACAATTTGCAAAAAGACTTTGTTAACATGTTCAGAGTTCGAAGGCAATAACATTGACAACAGATAAGGAAAAATGGGAAGAAAATTGAAAATTTGAGAAATATTATTATGGATTATCAGTGGAAGCCGTAAAGCAATAATGAATCGGAAATCCATTTGCAGACTTCATCTTCCCCGTATAAAATTACAGGACCTCCCCCGATCTCCCACAAATGTCACACCTCTCGTAATGCTTTCAATGGACAATATAATGCCTGAGGCGTCAATGAAAAGTAGCTGAAGATCAATCAGTTCATTCCTCGAATTATTTCCCGGCACGGCAAAAAATCAACAAGAAACCCAATTCTTGTGAGTACTAATGATGGCTGACAGAAGCCCAGCGGAGGACAGCAACAGGGGCCCGGAAAGCCTTCCTTTACCATCACGAATATCAGCCAAAGCCATCAACCCATCTGCCAAGTCTTGAGCGACGGAAAGCCTCTTCATCAATTTCTTCTCCCTCAGCTTTCTCAGCCTCTCCTCTTCCTCCACGCACCCATTTCCCCTCAACATTGAAGCCTCTATACTGGCAAGCAAACACGCCTCATCCTCCTCGATCCTCCTCAGCTCCTTCACTTTCAAACTTATACTGCCTACATACCCAATAAACTCACACCACACACTGATTTTCTGCAAAGTAGTCAAATGTTTCTTATCAATCAAACCCGCCTTCCCTAACCACACGAACTGTTCGACAAAATAATACAACCCCTCGCCACCATAAGCAATAACTGAAAAGATCAAATCTTGCCTTGACGTAAAGCAAGAAAATCGAAGAGCATTGACATCTTGAATGAATTTTCCAAGACGAAACGCTTTCCGGCTGACACCAACACTGGACTCGAACGATTTAAGGCGGTTTATTAACGGCTGATTATCTGGAAGCAGTGATGAGGCGAGGATGATTTTGCAGGCGTACCTTGAGATTTTCAACAGCTTGTCTACCCCATCGCGCTTGGCCAAATAGGCTTCGAGATGAAGCAGAAAATCTCTGTCTTTGGAGATTTTGGGACTGGGTGTTTGAGGGTTTTTGGAAGAGGAGAGAGCTGCTTCGTTTAATTGCTTCGCTGCCATGTTTTCGGATTTTGCCGGAAAAACAAGATGGCAGAGAATCCCTTTTGTTGCATTGACTTGGACAGATGAACTGGGCTTGACAGGGGAGATGCCGACGGTGCCGTTTTGGCAGTTCTTCAAATTTTAAATATTTTGATTTTTTTCGACTACTCTAAGCAAACTACTCGTGTGAGATACGACACGTGTAACTATTTTGACAAGCGTGCCTTGTGGGACACGAATACTTGAATTGCGTGCCAATACGAAATCGTAAATCTTAACTGATTTATGGGCCTAGGATTGGACATAGATTTTGTTTTCTGAGCCTATGAGTGTTGGGCCATAACCCATAATCCAATTTAGAAATTTTGAAGGACCAGTTGTTGATAACTAATTAGTATCAGGCCCGGTTGCACTTTATGTATAAACTATAGGGTAAATTTCAATTATATCTTTTCAATAATTACGATAATTTAACTCATCTTCTTGAATTTATCCTAAAAAACGTTAAAAAACTATCAATCTAGCCTTTTTTGTTAAAATCTTAGCATTGAGGCCACCAACTGATCGTTACTGAAGGGCTCGACTAGAAGCATCTAAGCTATGGGTAATGGAGGTCATGTGATGGTCTTGACATTCTTTTTTTTTTTTTATAAATATATTGAAGGGTGAAATTAATAGTTTTTAACTTTTTAAAGTAGTAAAATTGAGAGTTCTATGAATTGAACCTTACCTTTTGAAGGGCAAAATGCAAATTCACCCGTAGCTATTTTCTCTTATTAAATATCATTAAACTCCCCAAACTTCATCTCAAAAGAAAAGTTTTTTGGGAGTAGAACAATCTAGTAAGGGACCTTTCCTCTCAAATATTGCATTTGTGATGTGATGTATACAATACCAGAGAAAGAAAAATGAGTCAAATAACTTACGAAGCTTTGGGAAAGGCCATGAGGTTTTTAATTCATTGGCATCGAAAGTAGATTGATTAACACGCATAATTTAATTTTTTATAAAAAATTTCTTAAACCTTGTCAAGAGAATATCCATTATAAAAATTATTTCATTTTCTCATCTACCACTTTTGTCAAACTCACAAGAACCATAATATCAAAACACATAATTAATTATGTTATTTGACGTATAAATTTCGTTTTCCAGAGTGATCTTTAAAATGAAAAAAAGAATACTATATCAAGCAAGTAGGTAAATAAGTAATGCGTTACTTGCTTAATACAAGTGAAAATTAAGAAAACAAGACACATCACCAAGTATGGTTATTCCTACAAGCGAAGTGACGAACTTAGGGACACATTCTTTTTCCCCCTCCAAACAGCAATATCTTATGATTAACTACTGCAAATGCAAATAATCAACCGGCAAAAATAAATTCCCTAGGGAAAGCAAAAAGGTTGCAGCAAAAAAAAGTGATTTTCAGTAACATTAATTGTGTTTGGTGCAGACCAAATTCCCCACACCATAGAAATGAATGGACACTGTTCTAACATAGGGATTTCCAGAAATCAACAACACCGGCTAGCGAATTGTATGAACAGCCGCCAGGGCTCAACGCCTTCTGTGCACTTTCCTTCAGACCTTTGGCCCTTTGCCTTATCTTCTTTCCCTCTTCACCTTCCATTATTACAAGCCTCACCACTCTCTCAATTTCTCTTCGTCCAATGACTTTCCTTCCGGGCTCCAACACCGGCTTCACTGCCACCCCTACTTCCTCCGCCAGCAGTGTTGCATTCATCCTCTGCTCTGCATAGAGAGGCCATGCAAAAATAGGCACACCATGTGCCACACTTTCCAAGGTGGAGTTCCATCCGCAGTGCGACAAGAATGCCCCAGTTGAAGGGTGTCCGAGTATGGCTGCTTGTGGTGCCCATGATGGAATTATTAGCCCTAAGCCTTCTGTTCTTTTCGGAAACCCTTCGGGCAGGTATGCCGATGGATCGTTCACGTCGTTTCCCACGGTGAAAAATGCAGCGGAAGCACTTGCATCAGTTGGTCTACGAGCAACCAAAATGAACCTTTGCTCACTCATTTCCAAACCCCAAGCCAGTTCAGTGAGCTGTTCACTTGTCAGCGTTCCACCGCTACCAAGAGCCACGAACAGAACTGAACCCGCTGGCTGATTATCAAGCCACAACAAAATCTCTGAATCCTTTGCTGAAATATACTCATCCGGTTTGATCAGTGGCCCGATGGGATAAACAGTTGGAGTTGATAGGCTCTTGTAAAACGGATGTTCTTTCAAAGCTTTGAGCGTCCCAGCTTCAAAATCCTCCCAACTATTCTCGAATATACCATCAGCTAAGGGCATCCTGCTCATATGAAAAAAGAACCATCTATACTCGTCAATTTTTCGGTTCCTTACCTGGTCTAGAAGGTCTTCAGTGCGTTCTGGTCTGCAACCAGGGACCTTAATTGGTTCGGGAAGGTCCACAAACTCACCCTCAACTTCCCGGTCTAATGTCGGGAGGTACAGAGAAAATGCCAGCAAACCAGCAGAAGCAGTGTAGAAGGCATGGACTGGAAGAGAAAGCTCTCTAGCCACGTCAATAGCCTGGGTGGTAAAGAGGTCCACGACAAGAGCTATGGGTTTTAGCTCAGTTAAGATAGAACGCAGGTTTTTGATGGACTCTTCGACCATGACACACAAGCGGGTTAGGACCAGCATGTCCTCAGTGATGATGGTTGACAAATCTACAGGTGGAATGTTGACGATGTGGACGTCTGTCGGGATGCTAGGAGACTGGAAAAACTGGTTTTGGGCGGCGGAGGCACCTGTCGTGATGACGAGAAAGCTAACCTGGAAGCCATATTGCTTGACCAGGAGCTTAGCAAACTCGAAGAGTGGGACGATGTGTCCCATGCCAGGACTAGCCAGGAAGGCCACATGTGGTTTGTCATCCTTAGACACCATCATAGTTCAAAGGTGAATTATGGAATTGAATCGAAACAAGAAGGGTTTGAAATGTAGGATATTCAAAACTAGTGCCTAGCTACTCCACTGCTTTGTAGAAGAAAAAGCTGATTAGAGATTAAACGTGAAACATAACATTTCAAAACGTGACACTGACAGACGTGATACGAGTCCGAAACATTAAACGTGAAACCACCAGGCACCACACGTGAAACCATGGAACCCAAGTACATTCAGGAGATCAATGGTCCCGCTGTTGCTGGGTATTTTTAGGTTTTTTCTGTACTTAGGAGAGTTTGTAATTACTATCCTTTTAAATATTTGTCTGCAATCACTACTTTTTTAGGTATATATTGGATAAAATTTGTTTTATAATTTTTTGAGAATATAAATTAGTCTAGACAATTTCTGATTGACTTGACTGACTACATCGAAGAGATCAGTAAATATTTCATAAGATTTAAACTCGTAATATTTCAATCGTTACATTTATTATCCGATCAATTTGACTATCCCTTTCGAGACACATTTTTAACTTTCTTGAATGAAGCTAAAGTTTTCAGCAAACAGACCCGGAAAAAAAAAATGATGCTAAAATAATTGTGTACCACATCATATGATTCAAATATGTGCGGTTGTTGTAGATGCAATTTTGTTGTACTTATATTGTTCATTCTGTCGACTATATAATAAATTTTCGCAAAAGTTCTATTGTGACTAGGACATTCGAAGGAAGCATATTATTAATACGTCAAAATGTGTTATTAAAATTAATGTGCTTGCTAACATATTTGGACAAGATAAAACAAAGTTATCTTTTAGGTGCAACTAGAATAGAGAAACACGACATATTCTATTGATTGTTCAGTACAAATATATAAATCGAATTTAAAATTTAAAAATATTTCTAATTATAATTGAGTTAGAACATCTTGATAATTTTGTCCCCTTTCATATAATACCATTTTTACTTAATATAAGATTTTATACATTTTTTTGGTATAATGTTTTGAAGATAGAAGACACACGTGAGATGCTTACTTGATGAAATATTATCTCAAATTTACACAAAACATTATTGTAGGTTAAATTTAGAAAGCGAATATTAGTTAATTAATAATGAGTCTAAAAAGTTTTAAAGTGCCAAATAGGGAAAAATCCAAAAATGTAATACAGGCAATAGTTTTTTTAAAAATTATTTAGATTTCCCGTTACAATCAAATTTGACGCCACAACCGATCATTTATTTAATATTTATTTATAGAACGCTACTTTATTTTATATTTCTTGCGGAAGATCACATGGTTCATGTAATTGGGGACAAATTTTGACATTAGAACTTGGTGCACCTCGATTAAGATATCACACAATTAAAATAATATAAGAACAGAAACCTATTTTCCTTTTTTCTTTTTTTTTTTTTTTACTTTGATTGAATTAGTGAGTAATCTACCTCCCCATCCTAATTTTCAGTTTGTTTGCCACATAAACACGGCAGTGGTAATCAAATTCACGTGGTCCTTTTTTAGTTGATTTCGCATGGATTTAGCAATAATTAGGGTAATTAAATTAGTATTGTTTTAAATTAGAAAAGGCTTCATGGAGACTTAAGTATCAAAATAACTTAACTAGTTATGACCCATCCTATATTGGACAAAATTTTAAATTTAACTTTTGTCTTGTAATTAAAAAGATTTTCTATCCTTTAAATTATTATATCGTTCAGATTTTATCATTCGGTCAATTGTTCAATAATTAATTAACTACTAATTCCGTCAAGATGTACATATGTATTTTGGTCGTTCTACATTAATTATTAAGATATATCATTTTCTATTTTTTTATTTTTTGAAGTATTTATTTCCTTTTTTTTTTTCTTTCTTCTCTTCTTCTTCTCCAGAGTCACTGGTGGCTCCTTGCAGCTATCTAGATCAACAGTATTTGACCTTTACCGGTGAATCAAGAATTCTGTTGATGGCCGAGGCTAAGGATAGAATGGTTGATAATATGGAAGAAGCCCAGTGAGGCAGAGGCCTGCCGGACTTGGTCAACGATCGCTGACCGGGGAGAGGAGAAGTCGATCATTGGGATGGTGCGTTTTGGGGATTGATTTGTGGAATGTGCATTCGGGGCAGAAAGGTTTGTGTACGAGGATGGGTTTGGAAAGTACTGAATTACTTGTAAGTTTGGATTGAAAAATAGAGATGTTGGGAAAAAGAAAGCATTTTCTAGTGGAGAAGATAGATGATAGATCTACGAGAAATTAATTGGAGACTCACAGTATATTTGGTTCACAAAGAATTAAGGGAAGGGGGAAAACGGAGGAGAGAAACTTTTATTTCTATCAGGTAGAGTAAATTACTTACTTTTATTTTATTTGGTCGGGATGGGAGAAAAGTAAATGATAAATACTATTTTGATTTATATCTCCATTCGTCAAAATTTAGATAGACTACTTTGGTAATGCGGAGGGGAAAGCTTTCTTTCCTAATTTGCTTCTCCTGCTATTCTACTTTCTCTCTATATTTCATTCTTAATCAAATAATGTATATCACTTATTTACGTCTAAATTTACATTCTTTTCACTTTTTTTTCCTCTTTTCACTCCAATCAAACATATTGTTAAATAAAGATGAATCCAATTGTTGTATAGCGTCACTAGTGACTCGTAGACATGTGGGAGAAGAAGAAAGGTAGAAAATAAAGAGAATAAAAAAAATCTTTAAAAAAGTAATATAAGATTATATTCTAATAACTTGCTTGAAATAATTGAAATATCCCTAAAATTATCATGTGAATGTCTTGTGATTAACATGAATACGCATTGATCATTGGTCGAGTGATAGAAGGGAAAAATTTGATCATTTCATTAAGTTGAAGGTAATTAGAGATCATTTTCTCTTCAGTTAAATGGTGAAAATTAGATTTTAAGAAGTTTGGTTATCAAAATTAATTATTTGTCCTAATTCATATGTCTCACTAGGTGCTTTAGTTAGTAAGACAATGTGATATTGATGTACTCTTTGCTCTTTCAACTTACTTCTTTCAAAATTATTATTGTTTCTTCCTAAAAAAACAAAAGGTGACGTCATAACTTGCTTATTTTGTGACAAACAGCATACATGGCAAGAGAAATTTTGGTATGGACGTAGATGTATTATATGTATTGATGTATTGAAGAGTTATATCGTATAATTTTTATTATATAAAATACAACTTTTTAATATATGTGGTCTATTTGAATAATGTGTGTATATATATACATATATATATATATATATATATAAATATATAATAAGTATCTAAGTAATTATATGTATAGTATAGATATGTACCATATTAGTATCTACAGTTTAGATATGAATTTTTATTTTGTTAAATTGATTAGTGAATGCGCGAAAAGACTTTATTAAGTGGAATATATTTAAATATATATAATAAAAGTATGATGTATTATTAAGTATAATATATAACGTATAAACATTATATACAATAAATTATAACAGACAATAATTAGATCACTCGTACAACATAAAATATGTTATAATATATTAATTTTCAAAAGATAATTGTATGAACAATATAACTACTTATTATATTATATAACTTTATTATTTTTATTAATTAAAAGAATTTATTAATATTCTTCAGAATACAACATACTATATAATTAATATAAGGTAAAAATTGTCATAAGAACAAAAATGGCTTAGTGGAGGAACACATGCTCCCCCACAACAAGGATCAAGGTTTGAGCCCCGCGTCTAGAAGGCTCATGGTGGCTATTGGTTTTGGGTTTGGCTTGATCTCAAAAAATGCTATAGATCTAAGGCGATGATTCTAGGATTGTTTAGAATATTAGAAAGTTTGAAGAAGAAAGAAATGCCTTAATGAGAAACGAGAAAGTTTCTCGTAAGAAAAAGGTATTGACGACCATTTCTTATATTGTATTAATAATAAATGAGATGTGTTGGCATCTGTGTTGTTAGCTGTGTCTTATTAGAAATTTTTTTATATGTTTTATAGAGATTTAGACATGTAATTCGGCAATTTAGTATAGCATTTTGCTTGTCAAAATGTTGATTGTAATACGAAAGTTAAATCCATCTTCTGCCTCTCTGCAAAATTCAGGCCATCAAAGTCGGGTGTGCTTCACCTGAAAGATGGGCTCATATGTAAAGAAGAAAAATTAGCATAAGCTGTTTTTTTTTTTTTTTCCTAAGAATTCCACACGTTTAGTTCCTCTGGCCAGCAACCCTTGGCAACTTAGATCCATTTTTTGGCTAAGAATTAGTGGATTTCCCGATGGCAATTCTCTATATGGGGATCCCAACACTGAAGTTCTCTGGCCTTGCTTCCACTAACAAAGTGCTTACCATCTAGTGACCATGTAATACAAAGAACCTAATTCTTGTGTCCTGGAGAAAAGTAAAAGTATAGTGCCAAATTTATAAATAGACACCAAAGTACGAACTTACAGGATAATTACCATGATGAGCTTATGCCCTATACAGAATATCCTCAGTAAACAAACTACTAGAAAGCATATTTTTATATGACATTTTTTAACAATAAAAAGCGATATTGTTGTTGTGTCTTTTTTGTCTCTCTATTTGTGTATGTGCGTGAGTGCATGTGCACATGTGTATGTCAGGAGTTTATTAGAAGCACCTTTGAAATGAGATGAAAAACTCTTCATTCTCTTCCCTTTGAGAAGTAAAAGAATAATGTTCATGATGCTATGGCTTCAGATATGAAGTCTTTCTATGAAATCATGTAATCATTCAAAACTTAGCAAACAAAATTTGCGATTTGACATTCAAAAAATGTTTTCTTTTCGTTTACGCCTTCTTTGGAAATGGATAATATTTAGCATTGGTAGAACTAAAAAGATCTAAAATTAGAGAAGACAGCAAATAGACCTTCTTCCTAAACATAATGCTATAATATGCACAACGCAGCAGGAACCCTTGTAATAAATTTTTATAATAGCAGACTAAAAGCTATAAGATTGGAACAAGAGGTAAAAGCAAAATGCAACTCCCTAAATCTACAAAAGGTCCCTCTCAATCACAAACTAGCTTTGATGATTAGTAAAGAATGTAGCATGCAAGCAATTATATATGTAATATCTCAATTAGGATAGTTGAGCTAAATGTAGAACTCATGAAATTTTCAAGGTGCTATTTATTTATCCAAGATCATTACTTTGTTGACATAAATCTAGGATTCACATAAGCAAAATCCTGTAATCACCTTCAAATGCAAACCAAAATAATAGTACCACAATAATAAAAATTAAGTGTCATGAGAAGAAGACCACCAACATGTCCGTTAGCCAAAACACAATGATTACAAGTCAATAACTACTACATATAGGTAATAAGTAACTCAAAAAGCAATATTACCTCTAAAACCACTCCAGTCAACATATCCACCCTAGCATCATTAGCAATAAAAAATATGAACTTTCAGTCAACATATCTATACTATCATTATTAACAATCCAAAATATGAACTTCAATTTTCCATGTATTCAATTATAAATATAGCAACGTGCCACAAATATGTCAAGTGTAAAACCATTGTGGCCAATCTGTGCACACTAGCTACATCTTGTTGGCATCCTCTTTTTCCCTATAAATTGTTTAAATGGAAATAGAAGGAGTGGAGTCCCAAAAAAAATAAAAGGAAATGGAAAGTGAGTCTCAAGAGTAACAAAAAATAATGATAAAATTGACTACTAAGTCAACAAATTACCTTAGAACGTCCTACTTGCTCAGTGACTAGCATCGAAACTTACTCTTAAGTTTATGGAATATGTTCTATTGGTTCTTAATGTTTATGTGAATCTTCATGTATTTGTTCTGAGAGTTAAACATTACATGACAATCTATTATGGCTTAACTGTCTACATTTGTCACATTTATTTAAGTTTCGAATATATTGATTGTGCTAGGCCCTAATATCTTTATCAATATTATTTCCCATGTCCTTTTGTGAGCACTTTCTTGCATTGTATCCGGAAGAACCACAATGCCTACACTTCATAGTCCCAAAACCTACTTTTGAAAGTTTCCTTGCACCAATGGCTGTAACATTACAAGCCTTCTCCCATTCTTATTTTTTTTTCTTTTTAGGTCTACCTAGAAGCTGTAGGGCTTTGGTTCTAGTAATTTACTTTTTAGCCAATTATTTGGTCCATTACAAGGATTCATGACTGGCTCATAAACCTTTCCATATGAAGCAATGCCATAACAACCATCAACATAATCTTCTGAGTCATTACCTTCATATACAAGAGCTGAAATCCCATGCTTGCAAAAGATTCCAGAAAGTTCCTATTTTTTGCATATGCAACTTCTCTTCCCCGTGCAATTGAAAATTACTCCGAAATGTGGTCTCATTAATAGAATTTATATTTCTTAAATCAATAAGATTAATTGTGAAAGTTTCTATAAAAAAAAGAATTAAAATGTTAAACATTGTTTTTTTTAATAGCAAAAATATGGACATTCAAATATATAATGTAATGAATGAATTGCAATATTCGACTTGAGCTCATAAAAAATATGTGTATTTATACAAACTTAGTTTTTTAGAGTGTAAGAGGACAATAATTGCATTGAGATGAATTTATGAAAATATAATAAAAAAATACAAAATATATAAGGTCAAGTGGGGGTTCAAGGTGGGGTTAATATATATATATATATATATATATATATATATATATATAATACGTTATGAATATATGATAATTTTTAAAAAATAAAAATATATAAAATAATAATTTTTTAAATTAAAGTAATTTTGGATTAGATTAGATACACCATCTTTATATTCTCACTCTTTATACCCCATCTTTTATCACATATTTAATAATTTTTTACAAAATTTAAATTAAACTAATTCTTATCTACTTAAATTATTAGATTGCATGTTAAAAAATTGGGTGAGTCAGAAGTATTACACCAAGCATTGTGATGGCGGATCATGTACCAGCAAGGCTTATTCATTCGAGCCCAATTCCTCCAGTAAGTAAGTGTTGGGGACTCTTGAGATTGGGCCAGCGTCACATCGAGATTCTCTGGCTATCTCAGATGGAAATAAAACTGAACAGAATTGAGTATAGGCCCATAGGAACAACAATATCAAGCCCAGCCCATTGGGATGGGGTGGACCAGGTCGCCTAGCCGTTGCTTGGGCACTATCTGTTAGCTGCTTTTCGGCTGGTGTGGTGGACCTGCTGGTGGGCTTTGGATTCTTTTTCACAAGCAAACGATGTCTTAAGTTAACCGACTGACTACGACTCTTAGCCTAAACCTGCAACTGCCACTTACAGGTTGTTTCCTTAACTACCGAAAATACCCTTTCGGAGAAATAGTTGTACTCTTTCAATATCAAATTATCAATATGCAATGTCAATTTATTTTTACACCCAATTCTGTTTGTGATTTTACAAATATTAGATTTTCAATTTCGTTTTATAATTCCAACAATTGAATTATAAAACGTCGATGGTTAATGTCGTAATTAGAAATGCAAGTAACTCGTAGTCGTTCTACATGTAAAAGTTGCTAACTTTTTTTTTATTCAAATACATTTATCAAGTCAAAATTATGGGCTTTTTAAAAAATAATTTTTTTTATATTTTATGAATTATTTTAAAGTAGTGAGATAAATCAATGAAAGATTAGTTTAATTTAATCAATCATTATTTTATTAAAATATTCTTATCAAAAAAATCAAAAGCTTAAATAAGATAAATAAATCAACACACAATCAAATTATTAAAAAAATAAATTATAACTACAAAGTAAATAAGCCGTCCTTGTTATATTTAAAATAAAATTATTATAATTAATAATCTCTATTATATGATGTATATGCGTCTCATTTCTTTGTATAATTAATAATCTTGATTCCTAATTCAATAGAGGAAGAGTATAGAAAATATTTTTAAAAAAAGATGAAATATTACAAGAAAAATAAAATGTTTTTTTGAGTTTGAATTTTGAAATGGGATCATAACTAATAAAAAAATTAGAAAAAATAAATTAATACAGATAAAAATTTTATGTATTAAAAAAATAAAATTTTCCCGTATAAAATTAAATATTTATTATTACTTATGTTCTATTAGAATATCAATTCCGAGTCCTAACTCAATGGAGGAAGAGTGTGGGAAACATTGAAAAAAACAAAAAGAAAAAGGCAAAAGTTTCCTTGAGTTTGAATTTTGAAATGGGATCATAAATAATGGACAAAAATCCAAAGAAGAATTATACCGATAAAACTTCCAAACCCAAAAAGGTAATCTTAACTGACACAGGAGCACCAACACCAACCGGTCACCACATCCAATCCAAGTACTTCCCCGGTTTCAAAACAACCAAAGACAATTCATTTATCATCGTTTTCCGCCATCTGCACCTCTCTCTGTGGCCTCTGGTCTCTCACTCTGCCCTCTTCACACTCCTCCAAACCCCTCCGCTCGCAACCTTTCGTGATTTTACACCCAAAATCTCCTCTATTCACCTGTCACCGCCTCTTTTTTGTATACAAAGTAACAATAGCTTCAGCTTGCTCCGGCCTGACTCGTTAAACTATGTCTGTGGCCAGCGAGCTGCACTCACCGGCGAAACCGGAACAAGAAACCCGGAAAATACTAGGTCCAGGGGGGAACAGGGTCCGGGCTTTCGAAGAAGAGAAGAAAAAGAAGGATGGATTGAAGAATAAGAAGCAGGCGTGGAAGACTAATGTTGTTGCTACTAAGAAGTTGGTATCTGAGAGCCCAAAATCTGTTGCTGGGAAAAATGGGTCAGGTGACAGTTGTTCTGACTCTTCCTCATGTACAGGGTCGACAGTGAAAAGTACGAATTTAAAGAAGAAGCAGAAGAATAGTAGTGCTAAAGCTGCGAAAGTTGTTCCAGATGGAGGCGAAACTTTGGCACTGTCTCTCACTGCTCGGGGTCCCGTTAAGCGGTGCGATTGGATCACACCAAATTCCGGTAAATTTACCTCGGCCAAGCTCTCTTTTTTATTTTTCTCCTTTTACTGCAATGTCCTGGATTTTACGTATATTAACGTTAGTTGAGCATTATGCTGTTACTAAGACACTAGCATTTGAGACTAATTGCTCGTTTTGGTTGTGTGACTTCTCGTGAATTTGAACATGCTTATTTTCTTTTCCTTTTATTGATAAACAAGTGCTCAAGAACTCTGTTTTTGGACATCCTTAATTCCATGTTCTGGTTGTTTGACTCTTAACTATATGAATTGGATTAAAATGTATCGTAGAGCCGTATGCCTAAAATTCTATGTAGTTCCAACATAGTACTTTTTGAGAAACCAGGGGGCTACGAAAGTGTCGTTCTTCAATGACCCTTTTGAAATGACAATAGAATTTAGTTCTTTTGCTTTAAATGGTGCAGCAGACCGTCTTTGCAGGGTTAATTTCACATTAACAACATAATCCAAAACCTAAATGGCACCTCACATAGTAGAACCAAACTAAGGCATTCTAGTCTGGTTCAAATTCTACTAGTATTATGTAAGGCACATGTTAGCGAGTAGCAATCTGAGGAATCAACTGAGTCAGTTACATGAAAGCTAACTGTAGGTAACATTTTAACTTATCAAACAATTAGTGCAAGATAAGAATAGCCATTAAAAGAATATATAAGAATTGAAAAAAATCAATAATATATGTCAAATTTAAAAAAAAAAAGAAGAAGTAATCTTACAATGGTGTTGTTTGCTTCTTGGCTATCAGGTATTTTTCAGAAAATCTCAAATGTAGGCAAAAATTGGTCACAAAGAAAAGTGGAATTTGCCAATATTGGCTAAGGTTTTCTTCATATGCTGCTTGAACATGAAGTTTTTTCCCCTTCTCCCTAAACAGTTGGTGCTGTATCAGATTCACAGCTGCTACTCTTGTTTCCTTAAGGATATGTAGAAATTTTAGAATAAGCATACGTGTCACCTTTAAAATAACGTGATCTGATTCACCTTTCTTGAGTTTGCTTAGTGGGAATCAGATACTTTTAAGTCAAACCATTGAAAATAAGAAGAGATGCTTTCTCATATTGATGGATGAAAAATCTTTTGGGCTGATATCACTGTTATCAAAACTTAAAACCTACCATAACCTTAAAATTGTACTTGCTGGTCTCATCTTCAAATTTTTCTTTTTCTTGGAAATCTAGTATGTGATGGTGTTGACTCTCCTCTACTCCTTTGTTAATGTGGTATATTTATTTAGACATAGTACTGGAAGCTACTGAAGACGCAAAAGAGAAGTAATTCATATGGAGTAGGAAAATGATTGAGCAAATTTTGATGCTTTGCAGAACCTCTTTATGTTTGTTTCCATGATGAAGAATGGGGAAATCCAGTTACTGATGACAGAAAGCTATTTGAACTGCTTGTTTTATCACAAGCATTGGCTGAGCTTACCTGGCCAACAATTCTCAGCAAGAGAGACACATTCAGGTTTGCAATATCATGAATTTGGGATATACATCATGAACTGTAAACTTATGTATTGTATATGCTCAGATTTAATTGAATTTGACAATAATTGAGTAACCCCACTTGACAGGAGATTGCTCAATGACTTCGAACCATCATTTGTTGCAAGTATTGATGAGAAAAAATTGCTGTCATTGAGTGTGAATGGGAGCTGTAAACTCTCTGAACCAAAGCTTCGTGCAATTGTAGAAAATGCTAAGCAGGTGCTTAAGGTAACAAATTTCTAACAGAAGCATCATCTCTTCAGATTCTATTGCTGGTAAAAACCTCAATCTAATTCAACTAACTAAAATTGAAATGTAGACCTCAAATCCACTCATAGCTAGGTTTCCCATTTGTGCTCACTTTTGGACACAGTGCATATCTAAGAGTGAGAGACAGAATGCAGCCTTACTGCAGATGTAGTGTGGTGGAATGGGCTGGGCAAGGGAGGTGTCGCATAGGTGTTTGGAGAGGTGTAATAGTGTTGATTTCCTTAAGCAGCATGAAAGCTTTACAGTGTTTGAAGGTAGGTGGCCTTTCATTGATGATCGATGTCTTGGGATTGAGTTCTTAAAGTTTTCATCATATAAAGGATGCAAAATCTGCTGCATGAGAAAACACACACATGCAAATTGGCTACTTGAAACAATTTCTTCATTTGCCAGGCATATTTATCTATTTTGGGCTTACTTTAACATAATGTATGTGCCAATTGCAGATCCGGCAGGAGTTTGGTTCCTTTAGCAGTTACTGCTGGCGGTTCGTAAACAACAGATCAATAACAAATGGATTCCGATATGCACGTCAAGTTCCAGCTAAAACACCAAAATCAGAACTAATGAGCAAGGATTTGATGCAAAGGGGTTTTAGATGTGTGGGACCTACTGTTGTCTACTTATTTATGCAAGTGGCTGGGATGGTTAATGATCATCTTGTATCATGCTTCAGATACAATGAATGCAATAACAATTCCATAAAGAATTTAGAGGCCAACGGAAAGAAAGCAGTCTTAACCATGGAATCTTCAGAGACCGCATGTACATGACACGAGCAATAACCACCTGAAGATCTGACCAATCTGTGAATTTCTCTTCAAAGTTTTCTGGTCCTGACTGCATTTTTCATGTTTGACTGAGTCTGAGTTAGTTATCTAGCAAGAAATAACACCCCTGGCATGGAGAGAGCGGCTGTGACCAAGTCTCCACACATTGGAGTACTGCAACCGCAAGGCTACTGTTTCCTGCTGCATCGGTCTTGTGTTAATTGTTGTCATTTGTCAATATGTAGGCTAATGATTATCTTGATTCTGGTAAAGTCTGTATTAAGAGGCTAGCATATGTGCTAGAGACTGTTAATTTCATTACATGTTAGAGACTGTTGCTCAAATCTTGGGTTGGTGATTTGTGTTCCCTGGCTGTCTCACTGGCAGATTCAATCATGCCTTTTATTTGATTATTGGGGTTTTGGAAGAACATGATCAAGAACAGTGTCAAGCAAGACGTGACAGAAGCCGCGTTAAGGATAAACTGATAATCGTAATTATGTGCAATGCTGAATTCATTTTCCAACGATAAATACGTGTTGCAAGAAATGGCAGTCTATGCACAGCACACCCGATACTACAAATTCATATTGCCCCCACTTCTCATTTTTTAATTTTGCTTGAGCCCGATTATACGTGCGCATGAACATGGGATGCCAAGCAAATTCGAATGGAATTAACAGCCAGCTTAACGTGGCTAAAACATGTTGATGATATTCTACTACACGTGATTGTAACCGCAAAAACAGGAGGGCAGGCAGCCAAGAATTCTCACTGCATCTTCTCTTCGAGAATAGATGAGCAATGGAAGAAACTAATCTCTGATCTGAATTATTACTGCCAGAAAATGAAACATGAAGAGAGACACAGAAGAAAATATAT
Organism: Voacanga thouarsii; assembly: GCA_026120185.1. NCBI lineage: Eukaryota > Viridiplantae > Streptophyta > Magnoliopsida > Gentianales > Apocynaceae > Voacanga > Voacanga thouarsii. The sequence goes on along the minus strand of JANUWF010001636.1, from coordinate 1,247,356 downwards.
ATGCAGCTTGACAAGATGTAACATTAAGCATCTATAGAGACAAATTCTCAAGAAGTTTTTGACCCGGGGAAATCTCCCCGTTGGTCTACAATGAAGGAAATGATTCTTGCTTGCAATAACCAAGATAATAGAATTATCTACAGGTAATGATTTGGAGACACCCCAAACAAATTATATAGGGGTCTGCAAGAACTAAACAAAAGAAAAAATGAAGAAGAAAAAAGAGTTGAAAATTCAATCCATCCTAAGAACCAAATTGGTTCACTTTCTTATCCAGCATCCAACTTTCATACGAGATACAAGCGAGCCTGGAGGCATGAAAAGATACTGTCACAACATCACGAAGGCTCTACTGATTCCAGAATTTCAGTTGTCTCGCTGTCTCCGCACCCAGAAGTTATTTTATCAATAATTCAAATTCGACCATTCCCACTTCCTAGTGTGAGTTCTAAATCGTCCAATCCCACCTCGTGAATCCTCTCACCTTCCCATGGCTTCACGGTCAATTTCTCAAAGTCAAATTCCGTGCCTTTGCCCTTGTCCATGATAGCATTCCCACAAGGCGCTTGATGAGTCAGAGGCTTCACAAGATTAAAGGTTGGGGAGGTTGGAACCATATTGGTTGTGTAAGTCTGGAAATTCATCCATTGGCCTGAATCAATAGTGGACGAATCTGACTCATCACCTTCAGGTATAGTGGCCGGAGTAAAACGTTGTCCTCGAGTTGGACTTGCAGGGGCAGAAGCAGCAAAAAACGGAATATTCAAGGCAGACATGGATTCTTTGGCAAGGGTCTCAAGATTGAAAGTTTGCATAGGAAGTCTAGTTGGCGATGAAAGTGGTGGAGTAACAGGGGCACTGTTGGAAATGCGGAGAGGAGGTAGAGTTGAAGGGATGGCATTTCGCAGAAATGCAAATGGATGAGATGCCGTGTTCGCATCAAGACGTGTTGGGCTGGGGCAGGAAGAAGATAAAGGACTGGGTTGGTAAGAAGGAATTGGACTGGCAAAATATGAAGAAGGCGGACTGGGATTTCTAGAAGAGCTGGGCGTAATGTTGGTTGAAGTGCCTCCCATTTCAATAGGAGGTGGTCTGCATCCCTGAAACAAGCACAAACCAAAGTTCCCGTTAGAATTACATCTTTATATATCAGAAGGAAAAAATTGTTCCTCAACATTCGGAAAACATTCGAAGGTGAAAATACAAAGCAAAAGCAACTAAAGATAAATTCTTTCATCAAAAGATACAGTTATGACAACAAGGATCAAGTTGCACAAGCTCAATTTAAGCAATCACCAAAGCAACCATTTTGAACAGGGAAATACGAATTAGTAACCTATTAGAAAGACTGAGAAGATCACATATCTTTCTTCCAAAATTTCATCCATATTTTTTTTATCGAGGTTAATGATGTAAAGAACACAATCCTGAGGAATGGCCCACCATTCAAAGAAATCTCTACGCGAGAATCACATGCAGCTCAGAAGCAGTTAAAGAGCAAAACTTCCAACTTGAAGCTTCTATTCCCCTAACCAAAAAGAAGAAGGAGAAGGGAAGGACTGAAAATCAAACGCAGATTCATTAAGAGTACCCTCAGAGCCAAGTTGACAGGATAAAAATATTTTAGCTTTCTCCAAGTATCATTGAGTTGATTAATTGTTGCAAGGAGAGGTGGGGGGAAAGGTAAATAAATAGTAGAAGAGACAAATTCAATACTTGTTCCCATTAAAACCGGAGAAGAAGAAAACCAGAAATGTTAATTGCCCTCAAAAGTAGATAGCATTTTTTGCCCAAATAAGGCAAAACCCATTTCACAAATCTATAGATCTAGACAAACCCTTTTGCAGATCAAGAAAACCAATCACACAACCACCATTTATAAGAAGATCCAAAAATTCACCCATAAACAGAAATCAAATTAGAAAACGTAAAGGAGAGAATAAACAAGAAAGAAGAAAAGATAAAAGAACCTTTCGATAAGTGGTGCCATCAGCCTCCACGATCCAGCCAGCTTCAGCACAGAGAGCCTTCAAGACTTCATTGTTATCACAGTGCTTGGGAAGATTATAATTCCCCTGAGCTCTCAATCCAGTATAAATCTTAGCAGCAATAGCTCTTCTTCTCCTCTCTCTCCTCCTGTTATTCTCCCTCTCCCTCCAAGACGGCTTCCTCCTGCCACTAGCAGCACCACCACCACCACCACCACCAACACCTCCGCTTCCAACACCACCACCTCCAGCAGCTGATGAAGATGCAGTTGATCCTCCAGCTTCCCACATCATCTTTCCCTCTCTCTCTAGCTTTCTCCCTCCCTCTTTCACACTCAGAAACACAAACAGTTGCTTTCTTTCTTTCTCTTTCTCTCACTTTAGTCTTTATATAGATAAAAAGGTGGGGACCCAGGTGGGGTTGATGGAAGAGCTGTGAAGGTGTTAGCGTATATTGCGTTGCCGGGTCTGCAGTACTCACGAGGAATACGCTTCTCACTTCTCAGCCTTCCCCTCTTCCCCACCCTTCTTTCCTTTCCCAACTTCAAAGAAGAATCTCTCTGTGTAAAATGTTCATCAGACCTTGTTTGTTCTGTGTCTTCCCTTTGGTTTTTGGTTCTGTATATATTTATAAAATTCTTGAGAAAAAAGAAAAGGGGTAAAACTGGGATTATTTCACTATCAAATAAAGATGGTTTAGTTTGACTTTGACCAGGGAAATGGCGCAAAGATCTCCCTGGTTAGGCTTTTGAAGGGGTTTTGCTTGTGGAAAAATTTTTATATGCATGCGCTATAGTGATTGTTGTAGCTGTAACAGAAATTGTATAGTAAATAAAATATTTATTTTATTTTAAAATATTTATTTTATTTTAAAATATTTATTTTATTTTAAAATATTTATTTATAAAATTATTTTATTTTATTTTAAAATATTTACTTATATATATATTTTTAAAACTAATAATTAATTTGTTCTAATTTTACATTTATTCATTCTAAATCAACACATAATTTTTTAAAACTCTTCTCTCTTTTTATTTTTTAAAAATTTTTATCAACCAATAATTATTATATGTTTAATATAGATATAATAGAAACTTTATCTAAATTATTATATTATTTTAATATCTTTAATCTCGATATAAAAGACTTTATGAATAAGTATTTTAAAATGGAGGGAGTATTATATACTCTCTGTGTCTCCTTTTATCTGTTCATTTTAATTAAATTTTTTGTTCCAATTTATCTGTTCTATTAGTAAATCAAGACAATATTAATTGTTATTTTTTCACAAATACCCTTCTTTAATACAATAAATATTGTGCACTTTTAGTGGGAAATGGAACTAAATTAAATATACTTACTACATATAAAATTTTGAAATTTGATTATTCCTTAATAAAGAGAGTGATTCTTTGAGGATAAAATAGGAAATGTTAATTAATTAACCGAAAAATCTTATTTTTTTAAAAATTTGTGAATCGATTAAAATATACAGATAAAAAGAAACGAAAAAATTATAATTTTATCGATCAATAATACAAATATTCAATATATTTGATAGTGTAACATGTGCATAATTAGTTATGAGCGCCTTACACGCGAGAGGACTTTCTTTTTTCCTTCATTATTTTTGGGCTGTTAATTTGCAATTAATGCTGCTTTATTACTATAGCGCTATACAACAAAAACATCTTGCAAATAATTGTTCAAGATTAGGACATTAAAGATGGAAGTACTGTTGATGTATAGTTGCATTATTTCAGTTTTCAAATAATTTAATTATTTTACTATGTTAATAATAAATTTAATTATTAATAATGTATTAAAATTTTTAATAATTTTTAAGCAAAGTAAAATATTTTTTAAATTTAAAATTTGAATACGTTATTTATGTATTTAATTATTTTTAATCTAAATTGTAATAAATAAACATGAATTATAATTAATTCAACTTTTATATTTATATTCTAGATTTCATACTTTCATCTTTAAATTTAAATTTTTTAAAATCTGATACTCAAAATTTTAATTTTCTGAATCTAATACTTAAATTTTTAAATTCAACTTTATTAGTATTTGAGCTTCAACATGTATAAATTTTTTATAAAAATTAAAATTTTCATATTTAACACTCATCTCAATCTAATTGTTTTCTCCTTATATGAATTTGTAAAAATACAATAAAAATTATTAAATATATAAGATAAAATAGAACTCAGAGTAGAATTAATATATTATGAGCATATAAAATAATAATTTTTAAAATTAAAATGATTTTAAATTACATAAAAAAAATAAGTATCTAAATACACTTTTTTTGTAGTAATAATATAAATTAAAAAAAAAAAAGAGGAATCAACATATATTACAACTGTATTGTAAGATTAGGGCATGTGCTAATTTGATTTCTTAGTCCGGGGGTGGGCGGGGCGGGTGCGTTGCGTGGATTATAGAGTGGTGTGCTGTAATGGCGGTGGCGGAAATCAAATCAAATCAAACTCTCTTCAGAAGAAATTCGGAGGAAGGCCGTGTTGGGACTCAATCGGGTGGTGGCGAGAGCAGCCATTGGAATGCAAATGCAGTCGCTTCAAAGAAACCCAAGAGAATTTTTCTCGTGGGTGTTCGTACTTTTGGATCAGAGTGTGGTCTCCTTGGGCGTTGATATGGTCAAACACCCAATCGTTCTTCGCCACGTCACTAAGTAAGAACCTCATTCCCCATCCCCTTGCCTCTTTTGAGAAAATCCTCGAGATTGAAGAGTTCTGTTCCCCACTTTTTCCTTTCTTTGTGGTTTTTTTTTTAATGTTAATTTCTTTTTGGTTAAAAATAAAGGTTTTGCAGAAAGAAGTTTGTTTTTCATTTTTTTATATTAAAAGATGAAAATTTAAAACAAATAATTCAAAAAAAAAAAAGCTATAAAATATGTATTGAAGCTATTCCATGCATTCTAGATATATTTCTACAACTCGATAATTTTCTTGAATTGAAGGTCTTTGTTGGAATTTTACTTATCCTTCATAATAAAATATAATACAATTTACTTGCACGCAAAAGTTATAATTTGATTGGGTTTTAATATTTATTTAAAACTAAATAAAGGACATGGAATATATTTCTGACACAAAACACTATGCACCTCGAATATGCTTGCGTATGCACTACATTTATAATTTATTAACCACGGGAAAAAAAATGCAACACTTAGTCAACTTCGCGATTTTTTTTTTTATTTCTTTCATTCTAAATAATTATATTTTATTTTATGAAATAAAAATATATTAATTATTTCTTGATTATTTATTATTCTATTAAATCATAATGTTACTTAAATTTTTAAATATCAAATAAAACTGATAATTTTCAATAAAGAAAATTTAGTATTTTTTAGTATGTATATGTCTGTAATTATTTTTATTTTAATTGAATCATTTGTAAGTTGAGATTGAATAATCTAGTTAAGTTATTGTTAATACAAAGTCTCTATAAATTTGAATTTGAATTTAATCCACCATCCAAAATGATTAGCATCAAAGTAACTAAAAACTGCTGTGAAGTCCACTTCTCTATCTTCAGCTGCTTATGATTAAACTAAAAGATTTAAGACTATATAAATTACTCATAAAGCAAGGGACATGTTGAGACTCTTGAGACTTGAGAACAAGTCACCATACAGTAGATGATATGTTGAGGACGGATTTCGATTAACTCGTCATTTTATGTACAAAAACTGTGAAATTCTGTACAAAATTGAAAAAAAAAAGGTGGGGTAGAGAGAGAGAGAGAGAGAGAGAAATTTTACACGAAACTCAAAGAGGCAAGATAGACTAAATAGGATGAAATCTTGGCCAATATGCTCCCCTTTTCCGTCTAGTTGAGAATGGACTCAGTGCTACAGAATTTGTGTTCTCAAATTGGCCCACAGCCTCATGCAACAAAGCTACAAAATTTGCAACCCATAACAAAAAAGAACTTAAGAAACAAACAAATTTTGCAGAGAAATCAAAACGGCAAAGTAGACCTCCCAAATCAGATAAAATCTTGCCGAATAGATTTGAACGGATTTGGCTAATGAAATCTTATACGAAGACGACAAAAATTTATGTGAGAAACAAATGAATTTTATATGAAGGTGTAAGGAGGCAAAGGAAACCTTCAAATAAGATAAAATCCTAGACCATGAAAGGGTCATCACTCTTGAAAACGAATTTTGGCCTTACACATTTTGTGCACCCGTTCCATGCACAAAAAACTACAAAATCATGTAGATTGTCTAACAGAAAAAAGAAAAGAAAAACTTCGAATAAACAAACAAATTTTGAACGTAAATGGTGCAACAAAAACAATACCCATTGCGAAACACACTGTATCCATAGAAAATCAACCAGAATGCCACTAATAGATATTTTCAATACACGTTACAGTAGCATGTCTTAGTACACAGACAAATCACATCCAAGATGAGGTACAAATACTATTATCAGACCACTCGGTGTTGTTTAGAAAACAGACTGGTCGACATGATCATATCACGAACAATGCTTGTTGGCCCAAGACCACTCTGCCCACTGGGGATAGTACAATGTCCTGATCAGTGATGACCCATTTGTTAATCGAGAAGACAAGCACCAGTAGAAGTGGATAAACTAAGTACAAATCAAGAGGCAATGACAAAAGCCGACAATCTCAGTTTATAATCCTCCAAATTCAACCCTTTCATCTCTTATAGAATGAATCAGGGAAAATAGACAGACAGTTACAATAGCATACAAACTGCAGCTTCTGCATATTCCAGTTACGCAGATCCTGTGGGATCTATAACTGCATCAAATATGCTGCAGAAAGACTACACGATAGCTGGGTTTTTGCCCAAATTTACAGCCTTCTGACTTGACAGCACCGGCAACATCTAAACTGATGAAATGCTGCCTTCCCACTCTATATGCAGCGAGGAAAGAATGTCTGCCCAACATATCCACCAGCCATTGCCCTCCTCACATTTGATTCAAACAGCTTTGGGTTGTCTCTCAATACAGCCGCTGCATCAGGATTGAGAGGATCCTCGTGATTAGGTTCCTGCACATACCTCGAGATCGATTAGAGATACCACAACGCAACAATGTCCACGTGCAAGAGAAGATGGATGAATACCGTGAAAAGATGATACAGGCCGTAGATGATAGTGTTTATGTTTAGCACAGGTTTCCAGTCCTCTCGAAGAATGTTTAGGCAGACATTTCCTTCCAAGTCAATATTGGGATGATACACCTGCCATAAACAAATTAGGTTCTAGGGCCAAAATTAATAAACAAAAGGATGAAATTTATCTACCTTTGTCTTGCATTTGACCTTTGGTGCTTCATGAGGATAGATAGGAGAAATCTGGAAAGAGAAGATAAATGTGCCACCCCTGAATTGCAAGCACAATAGAGAAAATGTGGAGTTAGTTCTCAAATCAAAGACTTTAAAATATTCTTTTAAAAAAAAGAGAACTTAATCACCATCTCTGAAATAACACAACTACCTGATAAATACCACAAAAGAAATACTTACATGTAAAAACCCTCGTCGGGACGAATTGTAACTTCAAAGTTCATAAGGTCATCCGTGCCATTGGGGAATGAAATGCTACAAGTCTTTGGCAGATTTAATTCACTTATATCTGTATTACAAAGAATAAAGCAGTAGGAGGTTTACATTTGTTTCTCAACCTCTGGCAATATCATGTATAATACAATTTCTGCAAGCAAAACATAAACATTAGTTAAGAAACAGTGTAAACAAAATTATCCCCTTCTCTCTCTAACCGCTGATATGCTATCTGTCAGAGAACCACCAAGATGTGGATTTTCCTTGATAACCACAGTTGAATATCTCAAGAATATACATTGTTATTCACAAGAAATACCTATTGGACTTAAGTCACAATACCAAAGGAAAGAACATGCCAGTGATTTCTCAACCATGAAAACGGAACTAATGAAATAGACTAACAAACTCAAAAACAAACCCCAATAAACAATCAAATAACCACAATGAACAGAAACAAAAATTAAATCCGATCATAATAAATAAGGGGACATTAAATCCCTAAAGGAAGAGAAAAAAAAACAAAAAACAAAAAACAAAAAGTCAAGCTAAGCACGTGAGGCCCTCACCAACCTGGAGGCAAAAATGCAAACACACATGTGAGTTGTAAAATTGTGAAGCTGCATCCAACTTTTCGCAGTAAATATGGTAACTGTATCTCACAATTTGCAAATAATAAATATTAAAGCTCTTAATCAGTTAGCCACAACTTTATAAAGATAAAATTGAACTTCATTTTACCGTAAGAAAAGCTTGTAAAGAATCTTTTTTACATGGGAAGTCAGATCGTACTTCCCATATTTGTTAATTGGCAACAGGATTAGTCATAATATTCATGAACCTCACTAACTCCTACAAGCGCCTGTCTAAGCACCTTGAATAATCATCTTGATATTCTCTCAAGAAAGGGCGCTGGACGTGCATTAAAATGTAATGAATTTTTTTGAGTGTTTAACAGAATTTTCTTACACTCCCTACCAAAAGACAAGAGTCACAAAGATGATTCATACTGGTTTAGGGGTTCATGAACACAATCTCTTTAATAGAAGTCCGAAAATTTGCAAAGCTACATAAAGGGGTACGATGGAAAAACCTTAAGATCAGACTTAGTAAGGGCAATAATTTTTCTTTTTTTTTTTAATAAATTTATCTTCAATTCCTTCTCCAAAGAATATTATCAGCATTTAGCAAGAGGAGGCAACCAGAAGCAAAGCTGCGAAAGCAATCATTGACTAATCCCATATATGACAACATATTGTCAACACAGCAGTCCTTGACATGAAAGAACTTTGTACCCTTACTTTTCGCAAGAAAGACTTTCTTCTTCTTGAATGTGAGATCAAGTTCCCCACTAATGACCTTGTCTATTTATTTACTCTTTAGAGTGTTTCTCCCCATCTTTATTTCTCCATCAGTCATGCATTTCAAAAGGAGAACATAAAACCACGATAAAAATTCACACCATCTCAGACATGTTAATTTCAGCAGAACACCACAGTCTCTACAGCTGTATATAGAAATTATAGAGCAATATCAAGATAAAAACCAAATTTTACATCTCAAAAACTAAACTACAAACGTCAGTGCTCAAGTAAACAACAAAAACCTACACCATGTTGACTCAATTTGAAGAACTTCCCGAATCAACATAATGAGAAAGACAACTGTCCTTAGCAAGTTCAACAAATAGTATTGGTTAATTTAGAAAAAGAAAACGATTAAAAAAAGAAACCTTTATGAAGACGCAGTTCTCCAGCACTTTGCTTCTTAACTGGAGGTTTTCCATTTGCATTTTCAGCAAGTTCCTTCTGTTTTTCCTTTACCTTGAATAGCTTAATCATGATTCCTAAAAAACAAATGTAGCAACACGAGAAAGAACAACTGAGATACAGAAATAATAATTCATTACAACAAAAGCTAATTTTTTATCCTTCTCTCCTACAGCAGGACCAAGAAGCATGTTTGCAAATGCATAACCATAGATCATAAGAACTCCAGAAAGAAACAGCCAGTAGTGATTAAACAGCAACATTAAGAACTTTTAACCAAAACGGAAGATAAACTCAACCTCCGGAACCCCAAAACCCAAATGGAATTGCATTCTGTTGGTTATAAAATTATGTATAGTTCATGACAACCAGAAGCACACATGATTTTCCAAGCCAGTAATTTCAACCAAACCAGCATCCTCGCTGTTTACTTTCTTAAACAGAGCTCTGTAATGGTAGAAGCAAGAATGTTAACAAATTCTGTTTGTCAGGCAATATACAGATCCTCAAGTAAAAAGGCATTCTTATCAGTCTCTAACTTTACCACCCGTGTCCAGAAATGAAATTCGCCAAGTTAACAAATAAATACAACTACTTGTTATCAAACTTAACCAGCCAGCATTCTCTTGCAAGTGCATTAGTTTTCTTCCATGGAAAATCTTTGACTCATCTTACAGTATCCCTCTTGGTAGCTAATCGATTGAGCTGTTCTAAAATCTTGAGTCTCCGTGATATAACTCTAGCTCAGCGTAAAGTACGTAAAAACCAATAACCTAAGGCTGGAATAAACATCATTACTATGCAAACCGCAGAACATATTCCATAATTAAATAGTCAGTGACTCTGACAGAAATAAAATGAAATCGAGGAAAATATCATTATTAAAAAACCCAGATCAAATACACCTCATACCCATCAAACAAATTCATAATTAAACAAAAACAAGAGACAAAAGCAGCAGAAACAAACCCCCCAAAATAACAGTAACAATAAACGACTCTATCTTCAAATCCGCCAAAAATAAGATAAAGAATTTAAATCCACCAGCTCGAACCTAAAGATTGAGGAGGGTGGAAACCCCTCAATTTCATTTTCATGATCTAACTAGGCATCAATAACGCCACTTTAGCAAAATCCAAAAATGAAGATATGTAATAGCAAAAGCAACTCGAAGAAGATTATTAGACCTGGTTGATTAAAGAGCCCAGAAGAGCAGAAGAGAAACTGGGAGAGAGAAAAGGGGCTTGAGCTTTCAGGAGTTCTTATCAAATTGATGAGAGAGAGAATCTAATCTGATAGAAAGCCGAAAGCGAGTCTACTTTTGAGAGCGGATGCAGCCCACGGCAAATGCTGGTATTCTTCTTTTCTCATTTTCCCTTTTCTTTGTTTATTATTATTATTATTATTATTATTATTATTATTATTATTATTATTATTGGATTGTGTTGAGTTTCTACGAATATACTTCCTCTATTCTTAGTTATACGTTACAATTAACTATTTTACATAATTTTTAAAAAAAATAATTAGTCTCTTAAATTTATTGATTTTGTTTATACGTCTTAAAAATACCCTTAGATTTAATATTCTCCATAACTATTTTTTTACTTTATTTGTTCAATTCTCTCTCTAAAGTTATTACACTCTAATTTTTCAAAGTTATTTAATATAAAGTTATATCAGTAAAATTAATATTAATGACACCTAAATTTTTTAATGTAACAGATAAAGAGAAATATCAAAATTTTTTAATTGTAATAGATAAATAGGGAGGGAGAGAGTAATAAAAAATTATTAAATATATAAAATAAGATAGAATTTAAAATAAAGTTAAAGAAAAAATAATATGTTATAAATATATGATAGTTATTAAAAATAAAAATAAGTAAAATAATAATTTTTAAATTAAGATGAGAATTTCAATTCAAAAACACTCATAATCTATTCGGCTTCAAGTGAGCCCTAACTTATGTGTATTTTGAATTGGTTTTGAATTTTTAATTGTTATTAAAAATATGAAAATAAGTATAAACAATATTTTATAAATAGATGATAAATTTTAATAATAAAAGGTTAACGGTGAGTAAATTATCATTTTATTTTATTATTTAGACAGATTAGTAGTATAATTGATAAATTAATAGGGTTTATCTCTCTGAGTTAGTTGTACAAACACACATATTATGCAGACATTTACCTTTTAAGACATCACAAAATAAAAATATGAATTATTAAATCTGGACTAAAAGAGTTTTTTTTTTTTTTTTTAGCAAGGTTCAATATTAGAATGATTCAATTTAAAAGCTAAGCAAATGTTGTATTTTGTGGACTCCAGTGACCAAAATTAAGGTCTCGAGTTTGATTTACCAAACCTAGAAGCTCTACTTGTTAAAAACGGACATTATTACCCCAACATTTACAAGTTAGGAAATCACAAAAATGGCAAGAAAGGCAAATACTAAAACTGTGTGTGATATATATATATTTAAGACATGTATTAATTTCCTTTTTTTTATTTCAAAAACTTAGTGTTATAGTTTTATAAAATCTTAATTTTTTAAATTATGAATCAGATATATGGCCATTAAACTAGTGGTTGAACAGTTTCTATTAAATAATAATTTAAATTATACTTTGATTTCCTTTAAATGTTGATATATGTGGTAGGAGTTAGTTTGGATAAATATTTGTACAACTCAAAATAATGTATTAGTTAAAAGACTGTTAGCTGTTTAACAATTAAATACAAGTTTGGTTTTAACAATTCAATGTGTGTTTTTGTTCACAATTGAGAGAATCTGAGAATAGCAATATATCATCAATAAATGGAAACAGTAGCAAAGCAGCTCATCTCTTAACCAACTTTGTACTGTGCAAATGTCTGGGGAAGGGATAGTCGAGTTGCTTAAATAGCGAGCGTGAAGATTGAAAATTTACAAATACTAATCTCATGAGGACTTGCCTATTGATTTTCTCGATTGAATCGGTCAGTCAGATTAGGTTATTTTACATATTCGTAATTATTTACCGACTATGACTATTGATTGAATTTCACCCAGTACACACTCAATAGGTAACGACTGCATAAATTATTTTACATCCACGTAATTTATTACTGGTTAAGACTACGAATTGAATTTTACTCAATGCACACCCAATAGATAACAACTGCATGAGTTGTTTTACATCTTCATAATTCTTTACCGATTAAGATTATGGATTGAACTTTATTTGATGCGTATCTAATAGGTAATGATTACATAAGTTATTTTATATCTTTGTAGTTCTTTATCGACTAAAATTTCAGATTATATTTCGCCCGATGTAAATCTAATAGGTAATGACCGTAGATTTTTATCCGTTTTGTATTATGCAAATGGATTTTTATTGAGATGTCTTCATCAGTAATAGACACAATGGCAATAATTTAGGCCCGTTTTAGCACCAAGAGGATGAGATATTCAATATGATTCTAGAAAGGTGCTCATCAAGAAATCTTACTATATTGTGTATGAATTAATCTTGATCTCAATTAATAGTGTATGCTCCATATTGTTTTATTCGAGCCACAAAGCCCCAAATTAAGTGATGTAACTTGATTAATAGTTGTTTATATATCTATAGGATGGTCCCAAATCTATGAGGGTTTTCATGTGTATACTAAAAGAAAAGAAAAGGCCATAAACATATTTTTGTTTATTGATCTTCTTCTTGGGATCTTATTCTTGTATATATGAAGTTCTTTCTTTGGCTTCCTTCATGCTAATCACGTATTATATGTTTAGGGTCCGATTAAAAATTTAGTATAGCATTAATAATTGTACAAATAATTAACAACATATTTACACAATTTATTACCAAATTTTATTTTATGTTTCACATGATATTCAATCTTATTGTTAAACACTAATGGATTGGCCCCTGTTGGAAACAATTCAAGGTTTAGTTAGAATGAGTGTAGATTAGAGCAAATAAAACAGATAAGAAATGGCCAAAGTAGGTAAAAACTAAAGAAAGCATAACTTCCCTATTTGTTTTTTTCAATTTTCTTTTTGGTAATCTAAACCAAACATGAAAGTTTTTTCACACCAATTGTCAAAGAAAATTTGTTTAAAGAAAAAAAAAAGAGTTCCTAGTATTTATCAGAGAAAATACCAATTATTTAATTTATATAAATACTAAACTAATATTTGATATCTTTCTCCAACAAAACGTAATTTTCATCATAAATTTTTTAATATATTTCCATTTCTTGTTTTAATAATAGAGATAAATATTTACTCTCGTAATTAAATATTCTTAAATAATTATTATTTCAATATGATATAAAAAAAAATAAGAACTACATATTGTGAAAACATGTTTGTCAAAAGAATTAACAAAAGTGTTATTTTATTTATGTATAAATAAAAAAGTACATGGGATAGATGATTCAAATATTTTATAATAAATTATTAAATGTATAAAATTATCGTATTGATTTGATAATTAGACTTTTGAAAAATTAACTAAACTAGTTTTTTTTTTTTCCTTTAGAAAAATTTGCAAAAATTAGTTATAAGATAATAAAAGATAAAGGATAGAATTAGGGGGAAACTCTCATCATCCCATTAAAATTGTTCATAATTAATTGATATAAGATTTGATGTAACAGTTAAAATTATAATAAAACATGAAAAATATAATATTGATTAGTAGTTACTTTATATCAAATTTAAATATAGAAAATATTTATCGTGGGGATATTAGTTTTTTAATTATATATAATATATTAAAACTTTTATTTTAAAGAAAGTATCAATTATATTTGAACATTTTAAAATAGTAAATGGTTAATTTTAGTAAAAACAGAAAGAATAAATGTCTTCTTAATTCCATAAATGACATTTAATTTGAACCCAAAATGAAAAAAAAAAAAATCCTAGATCAACATTTATTTTCAACAGAGGGTTACACTAATAATGATACTATTCCCTATGAAAATAATATTATTAAATTAAGAAAAATGAAGGAATTTCATCGGTTAAAAAAAATGAATAGGAACCAATAATATTATCCTATATATAACAATATATATAGTATGATATTCCCTATCCCCTTTTATTTATCTATTTTAATTGATTCACAAAGCAAAGTAGGATAGGACTAGTAATAACTTACCTAATCTACTATTCCCTTCCTAGGAGGTTAGTTAGGCTTCTCCTGCTCGTTTCTTTCCATCCAACGCAATGATGTTGACACTACCAGACTTCTATAGCCCCCAACACATGTGGAGTGCCGAGTCTTTTTCTTATAAACATGGTACGTGCCCTGCCCAACTCTTCCTAATGGGAAATTCTTATATGAACCCGGTGCACGGCACCACCTGTGCATCGGGTGGGCCCAACTGCCCTCAAAGCTCGACACCTGGTAGGTAAGAATATAATATTCCAAAAACATATTATGTTTTTTTTTTTCAATTTTTTCCTTTTCTTTCACCAATCACGGTTAACCATGGTTGGTGAAAATTTTCCAACATCCCGCCCTCTCTTAGCAGATGTCTCTATTCTCTCAATAAATTCAAACCGAGTCTCGGTCTTTCTCTTCAACCCGATCTCTCTCTCTCTTCAGCCCACCCCTGAGTACTTCAGCAAGCACGCCACCATCCCATCCCTCCTCCGGGCCACCACTGGCCACCGACCGCGACCCACCCCTCTGATTACTTCACCACGCATGCACGTGACCACCCCACCCCTCCTCCAGACCACCGCTGGGCACCGACACCAACCCACCCCTCTGAGTACTTCAGCACGCACGCACACGACCATTCCACCCCTACTCCGGACCACCACCGGGCACTGAGCCCGACTTCCATTTCTCTCTCTCGGTGTAGCTTCAGTAGTCTACCACACCACCCCTTCCTCCCGACCACCACCTTTTCCTCTTCCGGATCTCCCTCGTTCTAGCTTCAGTACTCTACCACCCTAGCCCCTCATGAACACAAATTTTCCTGCCCCTCCTCCCCCTTCTTCTATAGCATTTTCACGAAATTAATTCAAAGTTTATCTGCATTTAGAAACCCTTAGCACTCCTACACTTGATCTGGGGCCGCACCAATCTCACTCGCTGTTTTGCCGTCTTCGCTTGAGGTAATCTCTTCGTCCTTGCTGAGAAAAAAAATGGAACAGGAAACAATGATTTTTATTTTTTAACACTTCAGTGGATTTTACCGGGGACCAAAAGTTGTGTTTTACGTTGTTTGATTGAGCAGGAGTTTGTTGTTTATCATTTCTATATATTTCTATCTATTGAAAACTGGAATGTTGGATGTGCTGGGATGGAATATTTATTGTTATTGTTATTATATTTTATTGTTATTGTATTTGATTTGGGGAAGATCACTGCTTTTGGGATGGATATCTATTTCTCCTTAGATACAGACTTAGATGAATCAATCTTTTATGGTTTGAGATGATCCAAAAGGGAATTATACCCAATGAGTACTCTTACAATTCCCTTATCTATGGATATTTTAAGGTCGGTAATCTTAATGAAGCTGAGAGGCTTTATAAGGAACTGTGTGATATAGGCTATGGAGGAACAACAATAAGTTACAATAATATGATTAATGGTCTTTCTGCACATGGAAAAGTAGAAAGGGCTTATGATTTGTTCAAAGAAATGGCTAAAAAGAATATTGCTCGTGATATCATCACATTCAATTCTCTACTACAGGGCTTTTGGAAGGAAGGAAAAATAGCCGAGGGTACAAGCCTTTTTGTATGAATAGAACCTTTTAATATCATTCCATGCTTTAGAGTAGATTCTAGAATGTAAATGGTAGATGACTCTGGGAGAATTTAACTAATCTCCTTCCATGCTTAATAGTAGATTCCAGAATTGAACTGATAATCACCATTTCCTTCAGTGTTGCACAAGAAGTTTTGGGAGAATTTATTCAGTTTGGTGGATGAGATATGGTTGTGTCCAAACAGATTTTAGGATTCAGATAGGATAAAATTCTGTGGACCTATGATGTGTTGGGATAGAAGATGAATTTTTGGCATTGTTTAAAGCAGGTAATGTCATGTGATGTCTAGAATTAGCTGAAGTTTTTGTGTAAGTTTGAACCTATAGACTTGTTTGACACTAGTTTGGTACATTATTTCTATGGTTTTTTGTAATCTGTTTTATGATTTTGTTCTGGAACTTGGTACTGTTTGAATAGCTTTATATATGTGCATGTTTAAAACTGAAGTGGTAGGTCTTAGTACTGATTGGAGTGAATTAGTGTGTCTATGAATGTGGCAAAGAGGTGATTTCATTATAGTTGATTTGGTACTGTTTTGATAGGTTTTTGTTGTTTGATTTCATTGTACTAGGTGATAGTAGCATTATGTATGTGCATGTTTGAAACTGAAGTGGCAGGTCTTGGTACTGATTGGAGTGGATAGTGTGTCTATAAATGTGACAAAGAGGTGATTTCATTACAGTTGATTTGGTACTATTTGGATAGGTTTTTGTTGTTTGATTTCATTGTACTAGGTGATAGTAGCATTATGTATGTGCATGTTTGAAACTGAAGTGGTACTCTTTGAATACCCCCTCTGTATGTGCATGTTTGAAACTGAAGTGGCAGGACTTGGTACTGATTGGAGTGGATTAGTGTGTCTATGAATGTGACAAAGAGGTGGTTTCATTATAGTTGATTTGGTACTGTTTTGGGTTTTTTTTGGGGGGGGGTGGAAGTTCATTTCCTTACAGTTTGCTGGAATTATTTTTCCTTATTTTGAGTCATTTTATTTATGTTTTTCATTTATCTATGCAGAGAATGGCACTGAGAAAGTGCTACGTTGCATTTCAAGAAAGACAGACTGAAGTATTTGTAGAGTGGGTGGATTGTCATAAATCAGTAAATGGATATCCCGGGAATATCTAAAAATCATTTCCCTCTCTTCAAGAAGCGGAAAAAGCGTGGACAACGTATATGGGATGCACGAATGCAACTACTAAAAGTACATCATCATCAACATAGACTGCATTTGATCCGCCACCACCTCCACAACCTCCTTTGAAATGGTTGATTCAAAAATGAGCCTATGTATAATAGTTATTGGAAAACCTTTCCAAACAGTTGTACACTTCTATAATATGTATTTTCTAGAATTTTCATTGTACACTTTTATAATATGTGTAGCGGATAGTTTTGAGATAATGATGTTTATTATCTTAGCCCAAAGTTGTGAAAAACACATTATTAAATGAAATGTTTTTTTGTTGTTGAGGTGATCAGGTTGCTTGTGGTATATTTACTGTTGTTGGAATTATTGAATAGTAAGATTTTTTATAATATTGTGGGTGAATTATGTCGATGAAGGAGAATGGAAATTGTGTTGTGTATTGAGGTTTGGTTGTGTTAAGCTGTGAAATTTTTTATTGATGAACAGATTTGCTTGGTATTGGATTGGAGTTGGGGTTGAAATGTTGGTGGACTTATTGTTGCTTATGTGTTTATTGAGATAGTTGATTGGTTGCATTAAGCTATGAAATTTTTGAAAAAATGCAGAAATGATTTGCTTGGTGTTGGATTCGAGGTTGATGGACTTATTTCTGATTTGAATTGAAAACACATTTTCAGCATTACACATTGCAGAAAAATAGGATGAGGTTGTGCCAGTTATGTGTTCTTTTGTCATGTTAGCCAAGAGAATTATCATAGCATCTCTGTCTCAGGTGCTACCTTCCCTTTTCTCTTCCCTTATAGCTTTTCTGCCATGTTCTTAAGCAGTGGGAAAAGAAGTGATAGACGTAATAAAAGGATTGAGCACAATGTTCTAGCAATAGACATATGTGGAGAGAGCACTCTCCACATATAAAATGCAGAAAATTCAAAAAAATGCAGAAATGGATAAAACGCAATAAAAAATTCCACAATGCAACTAGAACGAAAAAATAATGTAGAAAAATGCAGTAACCTGCAGTAAACTCAAATCATTTTCATTTAAACAACCTCCCCCATTAATACATAAACCTGTTATCGTATAATCCAATATCACTGTATCATCAACATTTGGATAAAAAGTGATCCTGCACAACTCTAATTGATACATAAACCTGCAAATTCCTTAGCTATAACTAACTAACTAACTAATAATCCATCACTACACGTTAAGAGGCCAGGTGCAAATCAAAACAATCACAATAATGAAATTCCATTTTCAAACAACCACTACATTCTCAGTAGCAAAATCTTCCAAAAATGATACCACCATCACTAACGACTCAATTGGCTCAACTGTTCCAAAGTCCAATAGCAGTTCCATCAACATCAATTCTGCTAACAAATGTACAGTTGCCTTTGCCTAGATATCTGCAAAATAATATAAACAACCTATTAGTCAGTTGCAAAATCTTCCAAAAACACTATTAGTCAGAATGTCCTTCTCTCGTGTATACTACCACATTAGCCTTTTCAAACATACATTGCCATTTTCCTAGTGTGCGAACACTTTCTAGTCCATAAGGAAAAGAAATCTAAATAATTCAAAATTTACAAGGATAACAATAGCAAACAAAACATCATCATATTTTACACAAAATTGCAATTGCATGAATGAAATGAACATACAACTTGAATTCTAATTTGTTGAAGGGGGAAGGGAAAAAAAAAGGAAAAACATTTTACACCAAAAAGGGTCACCAGAACAACTGGAGCATAAATATAAGCCACAAAGTTGGCCACTTCACCGACAATCATTGCATTTTTAAGAACAAGCATGCTATAAGAAAGAAGACTTATCAAGATCTCTGCCTAAATTTTAGAATAAACAAAGGAAGCAAAAATAGGATCCAATGGAAGACAATGCAATGAAACATTAACTAGCTTATCTGAAATAGCCCCAAAGCAATGTTGAATTTCCAGTGTCCTTTGGTCTCTCAAAATCAAAGTCTTTCTTTGATGCTTGCTTTAGAATGTTAGCCTCTTCTGAATTGCTTGATTTCTAATTCTTCGACATTCTAGTACAAGTTTCTGGGAGAAATTATCTATGTGCGTGCATGTGTGTGATCTTGATTGATATTGTATGGTCAAGAGATAAGAACAGAGAATTTATCAAGAATCATCACATTAGAATCGAAGATTCTGCAAACTACTTTCACACTTTTGGAATGCATACCACTGCATCTTCCTTCCACCAACATCAGAAGAAAATATAAAACTATGTAATACATGCTATTCAACTAGTACCACGACATACCCAACTACAGATAAACTCAGTAGGAACAAAATTTACAATTCCAGAAATCACTAGTATACTGGATATAGGTTTAGTATGTCTAAACAAATTTCTACGGACCCATTAAAAGGTAAAGGTATGGTTTATAGTTTTAGCATAATGGAAATATATGAAACCTACTTTCACAGTAGCCATTAGATATTCTGAGAGATATCTAGCAAACTCAGAAGTTTTAATCTAAAAGAACTTTGCTGTTTTTCAAAACTTTAATATTCACATGCAAAGGACAAGCTAGCAAATTCAAAAGTAGAGAAATTTCCCGGTGATGTACTGAAGCTGTCGGTGATGCTTCAAAGCTGGGAAAATGCTCAAAAGCCGCAAACTTTTCCGGTGATGAACAAGAAATTCAAAGATGTCGTCAATTTTTGGGGAAATGGGAAAAATGGCTAGGTGCAGAGAAGAAGGGGAGAAAGCAAACAAAATGGAGGAAAAGTCGAGCTCCGGAACCATCATGACGAACCAACCACCATCGGCAACTTGCTGCAATAAACTGAGAGAGCAAAGGCCTTGCCTTTGTTGGTATCTTAGAGATCCAGATGAAGAGAGAGGGAGAGTGAATAACCAGGTTTTGATTTTTGTGAGAGAAAGAGATACTCTGTGATGGCGGATAGATTCAAATTTTCATAACCATGGTTAATCATGGTTGATCAGCAAATTGAAAAAAACTCCAAAATTTCACAAAATTAGAATTTTGAAATTTTTTATTCAAATGGCCATGTGTCGCTCAACGAGGGTATCTGGGCCCACCCGGTGCACAGGTGGGGCCGTGCACCGGGTTCATATAAGAATTTTCCCTAATTAACGCCATGGCCGCTACAATCATCAGCTTAGGCCTCAGCTAATAAAACCAGCGGGCCGCCCAATCGTCTTGATTGCCGCCTAGGTTCTGCTTGTCATTTACCTGTCTTTTTACCTTGCAGAAAAGGGGAGTAAGGTGAATCTAGCAATAAAATTTTTTGATTAATTAATTAACATTTATTATTTTACTTTTAAAAAATCTTTTTCTTTATTAAGAAATAATCAAATTATAAAGTTTTATATATGATAAATATATTAAATTTACTTTCATTTATCCCTACAAGTGCACAATACTTATTGTATTAAAGATGAGTATTTGTGAAAAAATAGCAACGATATCGTATTAGTTTGTCAATAAGATAAATAAATTAGAACAAATATTTTAATTAAAATATACAGATAAAAAATAACGGAGGAAATATAATAAACAATATACCAAAAGATTTTAGCTGTAAGGCCAAAATTTTCTAAATACACTATCTAATAAATAATAGTATATTATACTAATAACAACAAGACATTTACCGCGTCAAGTGAACATACATCATATTATTATTAATAATATAACAGAAAATTTACTATACTAAACAATATAGAATAAACTTGTTGTGCGGTCCAAATGTATCCAAGAATCCCTATCCTATAAATAACCCTTATCTCAGAGTTCTTAATGCCACAGTAGCTCTCAGTACTTTTTCTTTTTAATTTTTTTTATTTAATCCTAGATTGTGAGTGGTCACATTCCACCATTTGAGTCATTTGTTTGGTCGCTCACCATGATCCAAAACCCTATCTCTTGACCGCCCCTCACCACGATTCTCCTCTGTCCTATTACTGTGTCCCTTTTGCAACCGTTGAATTCTCTTGGTGAAATTCTCTCACTCTCAGATCCTCCATCACTGAAGCCAACTCAGGTTCTCTCTGTATCCCCTTTTGCAACCCAAGATAAATCTTAAAATGAGATCTATGAATTTGTTCGATTCGTGGGTACGGACCTGCTCGATTTATAATCAACCAAAGGGTTCCTGCGGATCTTTCTTGGGATATATTTATAATCCCCTGAGTTATCCCAGAATTCAACAGAGGTTTCTGAGACTGAAAAAGCCCGCTTCTTCATTCGCCATTTCTGCAATAATCACAAAAGAGGAAGAGGCCATCGACGCCGACAAAATGCCTCAAGAACGTTTCAACTTCAAGGCTTACATGATTGAAAAGGCTAATAAAGTGAATAAGGCATTGGATGATGCGGTTGCCTTGAAGAATCCACCTATGATTCACGAGGCTATGCGCTACTCTTTATTGGCCGGGGGCAAAAGGGTCCGCCCAATGCTCTGCATTGCTGCCTGCGAGCTTGTTGGGGGCCACCAGTCCAACGCCATGCCTGCCGCCTGCGCGGTGGAGATGATCCACACCATGTCATTAATCCACGACGACTTACCGTGCATGGACAACGACGACCTCCGTCGCGGCAAGCCCACAAATCACAAAGCATTTGGCGAGGACGTGGCTGTCCTCGCTGGCGACTCCCTCCTCGCTTGCGCCTTTGAATACATCGCCACGGCCACAACCGGCGTGGCACCCGCCGGAGTATTGTCTGCAGTAGGTGAATTGGCTAAATCAATCGGGACAGAAGGCTTAGTTGCTGGCCAAGTCGTGGATTTGTCGTGCACGGGAAGGACTAATGTGGGATTGGACCAGCTGGAGTTCATTCACATCCACAAGACCGCGGCATTATTGGAGGCCTCAGTGGTGCTAGGAGCAATTCTTGGTGGGGGGACCCATGAAGAAGTTGAAAAACTGAGGAGATTTGCAAGAAGCATTGGCTTGTTATTTCAGGTGGTGGACGACATCCTCGATGTTACCAAGTCTTCGGATGAATTGGGAAAAACAGCAGGCAAGGATCTTGTGACAGATAAGGTTACCTATCCGAAGTTGTTGGGTCTAGATAAGGCAAGGGAGTTTGCTGAGAAGTTGAACAAGGATGCCAAAGAGCAGTTGTCTGAATTTGATCCGGATAAGGCAGCCCCTCTGATTGCTTTGGCTGATTACATTGCTTATAGGGAGAATTAGGAGCATGAGATGGGGGGCTGGAGATTGAAGTTTCCAGATTCCTTTTTTGGGCTTTCATCATCATTGTTGTTAATTCTTTGGATTATAAAGATAAATATATAATTGAGATGATGAATATGGAGTTTCAGCCACCGTCAGATACAATTCTTGTTCGATAATATTGTTTTTCGTGTGTTTAATAGTATATGTTTCTAGTTGAATACGTTGAATTGTAAACATGCTGGGCTAATTGTCCTTAGTGAAATTCAGAAAAAAGGCCAAAATGGAAAAACAAATTACTGAGAGAGTTGAATTGGAAATTGGAGTAAGACGACGATGTTCTTGGGCATTTTCTCGAACAGGTCAACGGCATGACAATTCTCTTGGTGGGACGTTGTGGGTCTGTGGCTGTCAAAATTCGTCCCGTAGCACTCCGGTAAAAGTGGAAAATGGAAAACTTGGAAAGCCGATTAAAATGGAAAGAAATTTTTGGAAAAAGAAAAAAAAGGGAAAATGGGGGGAAAAAATTAATCGCCGTTGCCGGGGATCGAACCCGGGTCACCCGCGTGACAGGCGGGAATACTCACCACTATACTACAACGACTTGCTTGACATAAAAACATTTAAAAACAATAACATTTAATACTCCA
This sequence comes from Voacanga thouarsii, assembly GCA_026120185.1. Classification (NCBI taxonomy): domain Eukaryota; kingdom Viridiplantae; phylum Streptophyta; class Magnoliopsida; order Gentianales; family Apocynaceae; genus Voacanga; species Voacanga thouarsii. The sequence goes on along the minus strand of JANUWF010001636.1, from coordinate 1,224,239 downwards.
CTGGCTCCTAAATTCCCGCGCCGGTTAGAGAGGCTCTTCATGCAGCACTCAAGTTACTGGTAGAGAATAAGAAAAGGGCTTGGTACTATGGCAATTTTAGAATCTGAAGATACAGATAAATGTTCTTCCAACAAAGGAGTAGAATTTTGCACTTTCCAAGAGAGATAATCAATGGAAGGAAGGAAGAAAACATTCAAATTCTTTTCCGGTACTTTTGAGGGATCAAAAAGGTTTCTAAGAAACTAGACTCGGTGAAATTTACAGAATTCCACGTCCAGCACTTGAACTGTGGGTGATATAATCTTCTCAAGTTATCCTTTGATGCACCCACCTCCCAGCGAAAAGACTGCTAGAGTGGAGGAGCTTTTGATTAGCAAAGTCTTCAAGCGTCGAAATGAATGTTCGATCCTGGCTACCGGATAATCCTCCACGTAGAGAGAGAGAGAGAGAGATTGAATGGATATTCTAGTTGCATTTATAACTGGAATAAAGAGTGGATAATACTGAAAGGAAATCTAAGGAATGCAGACGAACAGGACAAAGAACCATAGGCACAGATCAATTTTGAACTTCTTTCTGAACCAAACAGGAAACTCAGAGAACACATCAAGTTTATAGCGGCAGTGGACCAACAACTCTATATGTTTCAATTCAGCTCCACTATCATCCATGACCTTCAGCAATTTCAGTCATTTACTGCAACAAAAATCCAGAGAAGCAACTTACAACAAGCCAAGGTCTTGAGAAGAGGATACTGCAATTCTGGCTTGCACAAGGTGTTTGCAGGCAGCAGGTGCATAGTCTGTTCATTTCTCTGCCGGGTTAAGAAAGTACTTTGAATCTTGAAAGTGTAGGGGTTCATTTCCCCAAGAATTCCAACCCCCTATAAGTTCTCGAGCAAAAAGTTCAATACAGCGTGGATGACCAAACCCAGGTGCATACTCCGCCAACAAATCTGATGCACATACAGAAAAGAGGAAAAACGCAGGAATTTCTTATCAGTGTCTATCCACTAGATGACATCAAAAAGACTGAAATATGTACGTGTTTTACTCTCAGTGATCAAATCCTGCAAGACTTTTATGGAGATGGATCTGTTATAGGCAACAATGGTCATGTGATCTAGCATAAAAATATGATTGTACAAGGAAAGCAAAAAGGCCACAAAGTTCTGATGTATCAATACATTTATGTACCTCCAAGAGGGGGCTTCCTTGAATAATCGCCAGGCACACTGATAAAAACTTGATTATCTGGTAGATTATTCTGTTTTGACAGCTCCTCAGAATCACCATTCTGCCAAGACATCAAAAATAACTATCAGACCCCAGACACTCGGGCAATCATCTACCATAACAAATTACCATAAAGCAGGAGATTCTCACCTTCCCGGGATGATAACCTATGACAAGACATTCGTATGACCTATGATGAAAGAGATCCAATTCACTAATTAAAGACCCATCTGCCTTCACCTGTATCAATTAGCTATGTGAAACTGCATAAAGAAAATCTAGCAATGTAAATAGCTCCTTATTTATTAAGCATATTACCTTCAACCAGTAAAAAGTAGCTGCATATTTGACTCCCCATAAGGGAAATAAATCATCTTCAACAAATCTCCGTAACTTCTCCCTATTAGTCACCCACAAGGCAACCAATGCTCCTAGTGGATGTGTAAGTTGTTTGATTGGAAGAGATAAGAAGTAGCGATTTGGCAAAGTCTGATACCTGTAAATGGGAAACGTACAGAACCAACAAACTTAAGCTTGAGATGAGTATTGGGTCTATGTTGGAGTCAAAAGATGTCATTACATACTTCAGTTTCTGGTGCGCACTGCTGTTCTCCCAGGGCGGATCAATCAATATTAAGTTGAAACCGCAATCAGATTCAGCTGCAAGAATTAAAATGCAAATACATAATTAGTTGTGATGACATGAAGGTCGAGATTGTGGTAACAAGAAGACAAAACAGAGGGACATAGGAAAAGAAAACATTAAAATCCTGTCCTCCAACAAATCCCCCCCCCCCCAACAAAACAAAACAGACACACACACACAAAAACAATGCAGTCTTTCCAAAAAAGAATGAAAATTCTGGTGTTTTGATGTTTCTAAACTATCATCAAGTGAAACAGATTTGCAATCATAAAATTGCTAAGAAGGATTCCCACAATTTAACTTGACTAAATTTGTAAGCAATAAGCTATCTTGCCATGCTCACAAAAGTAAGATGTTCTAAACATCTAGACTTAAAATTCAGTCTTTTATATTTAAATGCAAAAACTGATACGATTGCTCATCATTACCTGGAATCAAATTGTGAATATTCTGCAAATCAGACTTCAATATGATGCAAGAAAGAAAAAACAAAAAGTGTGTTAGAAGCAATACATTTATTCTACAAAAGCAGTAGCACACAATATATGCCATGAGCAGATAAAACCAAAAAATGAGAATAGAGGAAAATGCAAAGGGAAAACGATGATAGAAAACATGTCAGAAAAATCACGTTGCTTATAATATACTTGTGTTCCTCAAAACTGAAAGCACCATGGACATCTGATAAGTACCATGTAGAAACAACTCCCCCCAGGTATAATATATTTGTTGTTCAAAAGTTCAGCCACCATGTCATTGACCACTGGATTGTTAACTAGATTATCAAAAACAGGTACGATTCTTTGCTCAGAGCATTGGTTAATTTGAAAACCTGAAAAAAAAAACCAAGGTCCTCATGAGTCATGACAAAAGATGCTAAATTATGAAAAATTAACACATAATATAGAAATCTGCCTATTGTTAGAAGAGCTAAATGATCAAGTTTGGGTTAAAGGTAATTCATAGTCAAACTCTGGCATTTGAAATATGCAGTTCAAATTCCAGAACAGTGAAAAACAATTTCCAAAAAGTAAACTTTTTATCCAAGTGATTAAAAACATTCTTCAAGAAAAATATCCAGCATTGCAAATTAAAGACAATGAGAAATATTAAACATTCACTTCGCCAGAATTGATTAACTGAAAAAAGAAGCATCAAAATAAGTAGTTATTAACAAAGCCAACCTTCATTTTCAATAAAATTATCATCTTTTCGGAGGTTAAGAGTAATTTCATACAATGGCGCTTGCCAAACACTTCCCAGCTCCACAAAATTAAGTTCACTGTCATGCCTCTTCAGCAGGGATTCTCCAAATTCCTCTTCCGTGGTACATCCATCTCTCCTCAAACTTCTTAAAACTCCCAAAAGGTCAGTATCTCCGAGTAAAGCTTCGTGTGCTCTCAACAGCAATGGTCTCACTTCCTTCAACCAAAAATGCATAAAAATACTCAATTTCTCCAGCCAAAAATACAAATATCTAAACAAAGCGCACAACAAACATGGTCCGGTTTCGCATGCAAAACAGAGTGGCAAAAAACTGAAAAAGGTCAAAGGAACCCAGTAAGCCCCTTTGGGAGGCAATGACAGAAGACGAGTCGGGTCATACCTGATGGCGTCGATTGGCAATTTCTTCTGTGTCATTCAAACTCCGAGGGTTCTTCTGCTTCTTGCGCTTACGTTTTCGGGTGTCCAAGGAGGCATTTGGTGTATTCTCCATGGGTTTGTTCACGACGTCCTGGAAGAAGCGAGAGTAGTAAGCAGAAGACGACACTCTGAACTGTTTGTAGTATCGGTTCAACACTCGAACCGGATCAATGAAAATCGCGGTTGAGTTCGTTAAACGATATATCCCTGTCCCGAGAAATTCCAACAGCCGATCGTTAGTTCCCGAGTTGTCCATTGCAAGGAGATTTTGCCTGTAATTGCGTTCGGCGAGCATAGAACGGAGGAGAAGACAAATTCCTCGTAATTCTGCTCAGACCCCTATATTCTTGTTTCTCTCGCGGCCTAAGTCCCCATGTTGTGGGAGCCTTCCTTTTTGGACACTTGTTGCTCTTTTAATTATTACTCTCATTAAAATTGATATATTTATTATTTTAGAATGTCCCATTAAATTTGGCACTTTCCTTAAAAAGAAAGTTTTTACTATATAATTTATTATAAAATAATCAATATACTTCACATATATTATATTTATATTTTTAGATTTGACATAAAGTATTATGGGACCCATATATTTTTTATTTTTATTATATTATATTATTATATTTTAATTTTTACTTTTACATAAAATATCGTGCTAAGTTAACTATGATTAATTTTAATGGGACAGAGGAGTATTATTTTTTTCTTTTAGGATGTCCTTGAACAGCATCTCCAATGAAAAAAAAAATCCCAGATCATTTAAAAAAATTTCAATTTAGATAATTTTTAATTTCCAAATATTATATCTAATTTATAATACGTGTCATCTATTCATAAAATATATATTCTTATTTTTTTAACCCACATAACTCCACATTTTTTTTTTCAAAATTCAAAATTTGTTTAAACTCAAATCAATTGATACTTAACATATGTATGGTAATTCAATTAAGTATTTAAAATCAATTAATTAAATATTTATTTTATTAAGTACATTTTATGATGAACAATATTAAGTATGTTTTATAATATATATTTTAATCACTTAAACGATTAAGACGTACTAAAATCTTATTATAAATTTTAAGTAAAATAAAATTATTTAAATTTAAAATACGAATATGTTAAATACTTATTTAATTATTAATATTCTTATATTTAATCTAAATTATAATTAATTCAAACTTTATATTTCATTTTTTTTTTATTGAGATTCCAAATTTCATAATTCAATACTTAAATATTCATATTTCAATTTTATTAAATAAATCCTTAAATACATTCTTAATCAAGAGCTGCTATTATATGACATTGCTTGTTTACGCTACATTTAGTTCGCAAAAGTCCAGGAAGAGGGAAGGAGATAAAGGAATTGGTACTTTAACTTAGACGAAGCAAATATTATTTATTTCTATCCTATTTTATTAAAATAAAAGTAAAGTAAATATTCATTTTGTCTTGTGAATTTACCTCTTACCACCCCCCCCCCCCCCCCAAGTTGGGAATTTTGAGGTGTATTTTTTCTTTCTAATTCTCTTATCAATTACTAATAAGGTAAATCATATGTATTTACTTTTAAACCTATATTTAAGTAAGAGTATTCATTGTTTAGTTTGGTTTGATTTTAATTATTTTTAATCCAAACCAATAATTACAATTAAAAAAAATTAAATCAAGTCTGTTATAAAATTAGGGTAGTGTTAGAATAAAATCTACACACTACACACTAAGAAAATTCTAACTATTCTTTGCACAAGAATTTCTCTTCAAACTTATCTCTTTCTTTCTCTTACAATTCTTTCTCTAATTTTTCTTTCACTAATCTTTCTTTCACAAAATGATGGTGTATTACAAGTTTAGAGCATAACTCTATTTATAGAGCTCTAATTAGTGGAATACATCATGGCATACATCATCTTCAACTAATCTCAATTAGTGGTGTCTCCACTAAATGGTGGACATCCATAAAAATTTTCTAATAATTCACATAAATCCATAATTAGTGGAGCCTCTACTAATTAATGGAGATTCCAATAATTCATAACATTCCCCCTTGGATGTCCATCCATTACATAAAGAATATGCCTCGTTAAAACCTTACTAGATAAAAACCCAGTGGAAAAAAAATCTAGTGAAGAAAAAAGAATACACTAGTCTATATGTTTGTTTATTACTCCCCCGATGAGATGATTCATTTAAATCTTTAAACCGACGCATACCGATTTTATATCTCAACTTCCTCAAAGTTTCCAGTCGGTAAAGTCTTCGTGAAAATATCTGCGAGGTTATCACATGACCGAATTTGTAGCACATCAATTTCACATTTCTTCTGGAGTTCATGAGTAAAGAAGAATTTTGGTGAAATATGTTTTGTCCGATCTCCTTTAATATATCCTCCTCGTAATTGAGCTATGCAAGCTATATTGTCTTCATAAAGAGGAGTTGGAATATCTTTGATTGATGATAATCCACAACTTTCTCGGATATAATGAATCATGGATCTTAGTCATACACATTCTCGACTTGCTTCATGAATGGCTATAATTTCAGCATGATTTGAAGAAGTAGCTGCTATAGATTGTTTCGTAGAACGCCATGATATAGCAGTATTTCCACATGTAAATAGATAACCCGTTTGAGAACGTGCTTTATGTGGATCAGATAAGTAACCAGCATCTTCATAACCTATCAATGTTGGACTGATTTTATTTGAATAAAATAATTTGAGATCAATTGTACCTTGGAGATATCGAATGACTTGTTTAATTCCATTCCAATGTCGTCGTGTTGGTGAAGAACTAAATCTTGCTAATAAATTGACAGCAAAAGTAATATCTGGTCGTGTATTATTAGCAAGATACATCAATGCACCAATTGCACTGAGATATGGTACTTCAGGACCAAGGAGTTCTTCATCATTTTCTTGAGGTCGGAAAGGATCTTTATCTACATTTAATGATCGAACGATCATTAGAATACTCAATGGATGTGCTTTATCCATGTCAAATCTTTTTAGCACTTTTGATGTATATGTTGATTGATGAATAAATGTTCCACTTTCCAGATGTTCAATTTGTAAACTAAGGCAAATTTTGGTTTTACCAAAATCCTTGATTTCGAATTCTCTTTTTAAATAATCAATTGTTTCTTGGAGCTCTTCAGGAGTTCCAATAAGATTAATATCATCAACATATATAGTTAATATCACAAATTTAGAACCAAATTTTTTAATAAAAACACATGGACATACCTGGTCATTTTTAAAGCCCGCTTTCAATAAATATTCACTAAGACGTGTGAACCACATGCGCCCAGATTGCTTCAAGCCATATAATGATTTCTGCAACTTGATAGAGTAATTTTCACGAGGATAATGTTTATATGCTTCAGGCATATGAAATCCTTCGGGGATTTTCATATAAACATCATTTTCTAAATTTCCATACAAGTAAGCAGTGACAACATCTAATAGGCGCATATCTATCTTTTCATGTACTGCCAAACTGATAAGATATCGGAGTGTAATAGCATCAACAACAGGAGAATAAGTTTCATCATAATCAATACCTGGTCTTTGTGAAAAACCTTGGGCTACTAATCGCGCTTTATATCGAACGATTTCACTCTTTTCATTGCGCTTTCGCACAAATATCCATTTGTAGCCAACAGGTTTTACACCTTCTGGTGTTCGGACTGCAGGTCCGAAGACTTCACGTTTTGTCAGTGCATTTAACTCCGATTGAATCGCATCTTTCTATTGCAGCCAATCTTTTCTATGCCGACATTCATCAACTGATATTGGTTCAGGATCATCATTATCCTGTGTAACATCAAGAGATATATTGTATGCAAATATATTATCAATAACAGTTTCTATCCGATTCCAACTTCTACCGGAAGTGGTATAATTGATAGAAATTTCAGTGTTACTTTTATCAACTTCTGGTTCTTTGTCATCAGTTCTCTCTTGGTCTTTATCATTCTTTTATTCAATATGATCTTCTGGATCAGTTAATCCTCTTTTCTTTCGAGGATTTTTATCTTTAGAACAAAAAGGTCGATCACACTTCTGGCGTGTTTTTGACTCAGCAGCTATAAGTATAATATTTTGTTCTGCTGGAACTTCAATTCGAATAGGAGCATTTATAGCTGGAATATGCGATTTTGTAATTCTTCTATTGTCAACAAAAGCGTCTGACATTTGATTTGCAATGATTTGCAAATGAATTATCTTTTGAACTTCAAGTTCACATGCGCTTGTGCGCGGATCAAGATAATTTAATGATGTTGTCCAAGCAAGATCCTTTTTATGCTGTTTTGGTTCTCCCCCTAATTTAGGGAATAGTGATTCATCAAAATGACAATCGCAAATCTTGCTGTGAATACATCTCCTGTTAGGGGTTCAACATACCTGATAATAGAGGAAGAATCATATCCAACGTAGATCCCCTTTCTTCTTTGAGGACCCATCTTTGTACGTTGGTTTGGTGCAATTGGAACATATACAACACACCCAAAAATTCTTAAATGAGCTATATTTGGCTCGGAACCAAAAGCCAATTGTAAGGGAGAAAATTTGTGATAACTTGTTGGCCTTAGGCGTACAAGTGCTGCAGCATGCAAAATAGCATGTCCCCAAGCAGTTGTCGGGAGATTTGTTCTTATTAATAACGGTCTAACAATTAATTGTAACCGTTTAATGAATGATTCAGCTAGACCATTCTAAGTATGAACATGAGCTACTGGATGTTCAATAGTAATGCCAATTGACAGGCAATAAACATCAAAAGTTTGGGAGGAATAACAACATTTGTTCCTCCGGGTAATACAATATTAGCTCTTCCAGAGCCTTCAATCAACTTTACACTACCACCTATAGTATTAACATTTGTTTCTCCCATCTGCAAGTAAGAGAAATATTTTTTATCTTTCAATATGGTGTGTGTTGTACCACTATCAATTAGGCATATATCTTCAATGCCATTTGTGTATCCAGTAAGCGGAATAATAGCCATTTGGGCATAACAAAACATTTATAAATGTAAATACTCAAATAATAAAAACCTTAAACGATAAGTACTATTACAATGCCAAAAAAAATATAAAATATAAAAGAAACATATTAAAAGTAAACTTTTAATTATTTTGAACACTTCCATCACCAATCAAATGCTCAATTCTTCCTTCAGGATGCTCAAAGAAATCAGCCACGTCTAAATGAGTTACATCAACATCGTCAAGGTTGATGTCATTATTATCATGAAGAGAATGTTATAGAGTAAAATTTGTTTCAACATTTTTGCCTTTCTTCTCAATAGACGCCTGATACAGATCAACAAGGTGTTTTGCAGTACGACAGGTACGAGACCAATAACCTTTTATACTACAGCGATAACATTTATCTTCATAATTTTTAGGAACATCATTTCCTTTTCCTTTCACGTTAGTTTTTGGTCACTTCTGGTGGTTGTCATTATTTCTCGTAACTTTATTTTGACTGTTGCGATCATAATGAATATTTTTATCACGACTATATATATGTCCACGGCCACGGCCATATCCACGACTACGACCACGACCACGACCACGACCTCTTCCAGGACCAAAATTACGAGTTCTAACATCATTCACTTCCGGGAATGGAGTAGAACCTATTGGTCGAGTTTCATGATTTTTCATTAATAACCCATTATTTTGCTCAATTACGAGAAGACAAGATATCAATTTCGCATATTTCTTGAATCCCTTTTCTCGATATTGCTGCTGCGAGAGCACATTCGAGGCATGAAAAGTAGAAAAAGTTTTTTCTAACATATCCTCATCAGTAATATTTTCTCCACACGCTTTTAGTCTGCGAGCTAATTTTAAAAATAGCAGAATTATACTCACTAACAGATTTAAAATCTTGTAATCGCAAATGCATCCAGTCATACCGTGCCTTTGGAAGGACGACCATCTTCTGGTGATCGAACATTTCTTTCAAATTAGTCTACAAAATAAGTGAATTTTTCACGGTAAGGTATTCAATCTTTAAGTCATCATGAAGATGATGATGGAGAAAAATCATAGCTTTAGCATTATTTTGTGATGATGATGGATTTCCTTCTACAATGGTATCTTCCAGACCCATTGCAGCTAAATGCATTTCAGCATCTAGTATCCAAGATAAATAGTTTTTCCCAATAATATCAAGAGTTGCGAACTCAAATTTGGTAAGATTTGCCATGTAGATACAAAATCAAATAGAAAAAATACTTACCTTCCTCTTTTGTTCAAGAACACTTCAATAGTACCACCGTGATTATAACCTTCAATACTTCGGTAGAGTCTCGTGCTGATAACGTATTATAAAATTAGGGTAGTGTTAGAATAAAATCTACACACTACACTCTAAGAAAATTCTAACTATTTTTTGCACAAGAATTTCTCTTCAAACTTCTCTCTTTCTTTCTCTCACAATTCTTTTTCTAATCTTTCTTTCACTAATCTTTCTTTCACAAAATGATAGTGTATTACAAGCTTAGAGCATAGCTCTATTTATAGAGCTCTAATTAGTGGAATATATCATAGCATACATCATCTTCAACTAATCTCAATTAGTGGTGTCTCCACTAAATAGTGGACATCCATAAAAATTTTATAATAATTCACATAAATCCATAATTAGTGGAGCCTCCACTAATTAATGGAGATTTCAATAATTCATAACAAAATCAAATTATTTGAAACCTGTTCAAGTGGATAGGAAAAACACAAAAGGTACCACATTAAAAGCCATTGCCATCATTTGCTCACATGCCACTCATTGACACAGAGACAAAGAAGAAAAACAAGGCTTAGAAGGTTATCGAATATTCTAGGTCTGACCTTTTGTGAGTAAAATATGTCACATTTGCATAACACTTGGTATGGTTTTTATGATGTGAAATCCACTTGATGTTTACAAAAATGGCCTTGTGGTAGTGACAGCTGAATGCTATAATAAGTTGGAAAGGAAATGTTATCAAAGTACTTGCACTTTCTGACTCAAAATCAACTCATATTACAAAGAATTTTTTTAAGTACTGTCATTTCACAATATAAATAATTTTAAATTTTAAATTTTTTTATTTTATAAAAAATTATTTTTTTTCCAACTCTACTCTTCCTTACTCTCTCTTTCTATTAATTATGACTTAACTTTCTCTAATTATCAAAGTAGGCAATGACTTAATTAAAAGTGTTTTTGAAGTTTAGTTTTTAAATTAACTAAAATTTATGGATTTTAATTTAATTCTTATGCATAAGTTTAAAACGACTTATATTATGAAACAGTGATAGTACGTTACAAAGAATTTGAATATGCATTCCTATACTTCTTTCCCATTGATTTGCTATTTGGATTGAAATTGTTTTAAAATAAGTTTATTTGAATATAATAAAAAATTATTAAATATATAAGATAAAGTAAGGTTTAAGTAAGATTAAAATAAGATAATATGGTATATTATAAGTATATGATATTTTTTAAAAATAATAATTTTAAATTAAAATAAAATTTGAATTTGAAAGAGAAGTAATACACTTTCATCCAAAAAAATATCATAAATATCGAAGGGTTTGTTTGATTATTCATACAGGTTGTGGTAGTTGGACAAATGAGTATAGAAAGATAAGATGCACAAGGGGAGAGGTATTTCTTGCTTTTTAAGCAAATTGTGCACTTTGACCCCAAGGGCATGACTTTGAAAGGCCTTTTGGATAGTGTTAGATACATTTTGAGAGTTATAAATTGAAAGACCAAAGCTTATTTTCTGCCCTTTAATATGGTTTTACCGTAGATAAGGAGAATGTCTTCTAGATCCTTCTATATGAATCGGGATAGCTTTCAAGATTGACCAAGAATCACACTCCTCGGATTGCTTTTAGAAATTACTTTAATTAGAATTTTTTTAAATTTTATATTATTTTAGAAAGTTAAGAAGATATTTATTATTTTTAATTATATTTTTATAATTTATTATTTCATTAATTTTTATCATATTTTAATAAAAAATATTAATTCAATTATTTTCTTCAGAACATTATAAAATTTATAGTTTCTTTAATTTAATTGAGTATAACTCAGATTACTTCTAAAAATAATTGGAGGGACTATAAAATTTCATTCGAAGGTGTTGTCAAGCCAATAAGTATATATTTGAATGGTAATTATTATATATATATATATATATATATATATATATATATATATTTGACACTATTGATTTGTCAACAAAAATGTAAATTTCAGCAAGAAATCAATAAATGTTGTTAATATTTATTGCTGCTGTGTAATAATGTCAAATTTTTTTTTACTCAAACTTGTAAAAGTTGTATTTTTTATCGTGCTTTTTTCATATAAAAATTAAATTAAAAATTAGTATTTTTTGCCATCACGGCATTTCTCTTTCATATGGACACACGCACACACTTGTTATGTCCTAACATATGTTTTAATTGTAACAATAATCATTTCCATGTCCAAAGTCATTACAATAATTTCCCCATTATAACTTTCTTCGATTTTTAAAAAATTTTTCCATCTTTTCTATGGTGGTTTTTTGCATTTAATTTATGTCATCATCAAGAGAAATATTAATTGCGTCATCATCAAACTACAAAATACAAAATTCGTAAATATGCGGTCTTATGAAGGAAGCTTCATGGAAACCGCGTAAATTTGAGTCAGAATAGGGTACACATGTGGGGTCCACGCAGTCTACTTGCATAAGCTGGCCAATGAAAGACCATCACGTGTGAAAATCTCCACATTGTAAGAGGCACAAACAATGAAGCGAAGCGAAGAGACGCAAAGCAGACACTGCCACACGAACCCACATAGTTAACTGTGTGCGCCTCCAAATTAACTAACCACAGTTAAACAGTAACGGAACCCAAGAAAACTTCCCTATAAATACACTCTCGGGACTCTCGCTTCACTCGAAGTACTGATTAAGCAACCTGAAATGAAGTGAACACCCCGAAGTTGAAGCTCGGAGGGCCTCACTTCATAGGTTCGTATCGGATCTTTCGTGGGTTTTAGCTTTTGTCTTGATCTTGTTTCGTTGATTGATTCATGTGCTTTCTCTATGGAACTTCTTTAGTTCTTGCATTTTCAAACTTCTTGGTGGGTTTTTTCAGTTCTACTCTTGTGTTGAGTTGGAGTTTGGGTGTTATATTGATCCTTGAACGGCAACCCTTTTCCATCTGAATTTGGGATTTTGTTGTTCTTACGAAATTGGGATTCTTGTTTGTGTTTTTAGGATGTGTCTTAGAAGGACTATGCATACTCGATATGTGCAAAATTAGACCTTTTGCAGGGGGGCTTTTGAATATTCCTGCATATTGTATTAGCCGTCACCAATTATTCATTTCCCATATCACTTTCACTTTCACCAATTGTTTCTTGTTGCAGATATTCTTATTGTTTTCTTGTCTTGATTCCATTGATCAATCCGTTATGCACTTTTTATTGCATGCTTTAATGCCTCTTGTTTTGATCAATTTTTCTTTAAAGGCTAGCAGTAATCTAGATTATTATCTTTTGCCTGCATTAAAGTCCTTGATTTTTCATTGAATCGAGGAATGAAAGTTGCTGAGAATGATGATCAGAATTGTCAATATTCGAGTCTTTCTCAGTCGAGACCAAGTCAATGGGGCATGTGATAGGGGGATATAGTTACCGTGGAATATGCTTTCAAGTTTAAATATACGAGTCTCCTCTTGAAAGTACTTGCTTTTTTGTTTTCACTTTTCCCCGTTTACATTGATATCGATGGGTAATATAGTCCATCAAAAGCATTAGTTGCTTACTGCCTATGAGTTACCCAGCGGTGGCACTTCTGATACGTAAACTATCTTTCTGCTTTGCTTCTGTGTGTTTGAATCTGAGTCACTATAATCCCCTCAAGAAGATGATGCCCCGTTCATACAGTTGGGTGACTAATGATTTTTTTTTTTTTTTTGGAATTGTTGTCTTGAAGCCTCTGATGTAGTTGCTTTGTCCTTTGCGTTGATTTCATTAAATGGAAGGAACCTTTTCTTTTTTTTTTTTTTTGGGGGGGGGGGGGGGGGAGGGCGAGGAGAGGGCTGGGGTATCATTTTGTAGGTTGGGTTTATCAAGGGGAAGGAGGAGGGGGAGGGAAAACCCAGCAAAGGTAGGAGGTGCGACATTTGAGTTCCCCAACCCTGGTATGGGTATAAGGGTGTTATACCAACTTGATTCTCAGGAATGACCAAAATCCGGGACACAAGTCTTCTGACTCCGAGTCTGAGGCTCGAAGTATAAACTCTAAGAATTGCACGGCAAACACTATAGTTGCCGGGTGTTTAATCTGTTAGATCATGTATTTTCTTGAATTTAGATTCAATATTCTGTTCTCTCTTCAAAATCTCTTGACAAATTTCTGTATGATGCTAGGCAGATTGTATCATTTGGTACATCTGATTTTGTTAATCTTTTCTTTTTAATCTGTATGACAGCCGATCAATATACTGAGTAGTCACTGACTTACTGAGCATTGCAACAAACAAGGCCGCCATGTATCCTTCAGCACTTAATTCTCCTGCAGATACTGCATTTGATGGCTTTGATGAGCAGGCCATTTCATATCTGGACATATTCGAGTCTGGATCTCAACTCCCACAAGATGTGATTGATGATGTCAACCCATACGAGCCTGAACCTTCAAATTTACCTCGTTAGTATTGTAATGGCACACTGAACATATTTTAATTGTAGAAATGCTGTTAAACACCTTCTACTTGCCCTCCCTTCAAGATACTTCAGTTTCTTCTGGTCTGAAATAACTAAGGTGTGATAATCGCCACACTGTAATTCAGTGAAAATGAGGTCGAGTAATCTATATTCTTAATACATTTTCCGATTCATCAAGCATCCCTTTTACCTGTCACATCATCATTTCTCTAATATGCTTGCTTATTAAGAAGAGAATGTGTTTGATTTACAGCTGGGATGTGGTATATTGTTAATTCAACTAAGAAGAAAGAGAATACTTATGGATTCTGGAGAGTAAAAGAAGAAGCCACTGAAATATCCATGAACTCTTCTATAAGGGGTTGGAGGACAACTCTGGCCTTTGAGTTGCACAGTTCTCAGGGACAAACTGACTGGGTAATGCAAGAATATAGGAAAACAAAGAAGGGTCAATGTGGCACCAACAAAGAGAAGGTATTCCATGTACTAGTGGTTGGTATCTAACAGTTTATTTTTATCCACTGTGATATTAATGGTTGCTTCTTTGCTGGGATTAGGTGCAGGAACAGAGTGCAATTTGCCGAGTTTTTCTTTCTAGCTCTAACAAAGAAATGCATCCCATATCAAAAGACACTGTAGTTGATGGCAGGAATCAAGCTCAAACAGCACCATCAGTTGCCCAAACCACTGATAGTATCTCTAGAAAAGGTTCCACAAGTGGACCCCTGGTTGGTCTTCTTTTAGACTTGTCTATGTTGGTAATGGCTTGTGAATATCTTTTTTTTCCTAACTCAGCTTATGACGAAACTAGTCTGCGTCCAGCATAAAATTGCTACCTAATTTTCACACACCAATACAGTTAGCTTCTTGAGCTTCTATGTCTAGTTTTCAGGTCACAGTTTACAATTCGGATACATTAGCAATGAGCTTGAAGTCCAACGTAGGACAAACTTTCAAGATTTGATTTACGATGACTAAATAAAAAATTGCCTGTATACCTATTCATGAACATGACTAGTTTTTTTGACAGTTACCTATGAATATAAATGCACATGTAACATGCTTTTGTACACCATGAAGTATGCAAATCTATGTTGAATGGACAATTAGAGTACAATGAGCCATTCCAGTCCTACACTTGGTTGCATTGTTGAATTCATCTTTGCAACTCCACTGTGTATGATTCAAACAACATAATACTGTACTCTTTTTCTCCATCAATACAAAGGATGCATAGTTTTGGGTGGGGGAGGGAAACAGAGGATTTTACTTGTGTATCACTAGGTAATTTTTCCAGAATTCTAGAACACGTTTTTGTGCATCAATATTTTCTCAGCTCTGGCCTCTGCTTATGTCTTCTGTGGATGAAGAATGGTGATGGCACAACAGTTTTGTCTGAGGCTGACAAACTTCTGGATCCTTGGATAAGAGACTACTTGGAATTGGATGACCTTGTTGACCGACTATCACATTCTTCCAGTTCAGACAATTCAAGTCGCTCAAGCATGACATTAGATGGATATTTTGATCCAGATGCCTTGTTGCAGGTCCTGGAAGATGACAATAACCAAGGGCCGCAAGTGAAGGATTCAAGTCATAGATTCACTGTTGCTACATCTACTAGACCATCTGAAGTGGTTATGCAGCCACCGACTTCAGGTATGTCAAAGTTCATTGCAAAATCATTTTAAAGCAGCTTATTTGTTCTTGTGCTCTCATTTATTTCCTTTGCTTTTCTGATTCTCAAAAAGATAAAGAGATGTGTGATTTGCTGTTCTTGTTCTGTAGTTCATAATATGCTGAATCAGATGGTTAAAATGCATAGCTTACTGATCATGTGTGTTTGAGAAGTTAGGTTACTATTTTTATTTTGCATTCTCCCTCAGTCCCCATTATTCAAGCTTGATTTTTAATTTTGTTCACATTCTAGAAGTCAGATGGTTGTAGGAATTGCGACATGGTGACAAGCTTCATATGCGATGCTTTACTTCTTTTAACACATTCACTGAAAGATAAAACTTTATTTTATCCTATCAAAATTGGAACCGGAGGCCATTCAAGTTGTCCTTGGGGAGTGAGTCTTAAACTGCACATCACCTCACTTCATAAATTGTGGCAAGCATGATACCTATTGTGCAGACACCTTTTAATTTAGCACTTCCCTTGCAAAATACCTATAACAATACTGGAATAATCTCTAAATTAACCTTCATTTAATAGGATCTCTAGTTTGTGCTACTGGAAGACCGGAAGCAGGTGGATACAAAGTAGCCCCATCTGTAATAGAGACAAAGTTTCTTGATGACAGAACAGCAAATCATACTGTTAAAAGACTGAAGGCAGAGTATAGGGATGAAGGCCCTTCATTTTCCCCTAGTGTGGTGGCACCATCCAGCACCACCACACTCATTCCAGATAGGAAAAAGAAGGCAGCTGTTGGGAAAACAAAAAGGCTAAAGAAATATTTCTGTTTCATGCCTTTCTAAGCTGCAAGTGCATGATGTGTTACTCATATGAAATAGATGTCTTCACTTGGTATTGTGTTGTTGATAGGGATATGTGCTAATGCTATGGAGTTTCATGGGTATGGGAAAGTCGACGGAAATGAGAAGGGAGTAGTACCAGTCTGCGAGGTTACCTTAGCTGCATAGCTTGAAGGAGATTAATGGTCACATGAATCTTGGTTGAGCTAGGAAGAGGAAGCACCAAATTTTATGTTCTTGCCTCTTAGTTGAACCAAGTGGAGACAGTTAACCATATTCTTACAATTGTAATGTTGGAATGACCTTCTTTGATCTGTTTTGTTTCATATAGGCTTACTTGTAAAGTTTTTCAAATAGGTATTATATGCAAAATGATGACTGCCAATATCATCGTATAGTTATATATATATGTAGCTTTTGTTTGTTTCTTAATTCTGTTTTGCCATTCCGTATCTTCTGCTTATCTTTATGATTTTATATGAAGAGCATACATAGAAAAAGGTGAAAAAGTGTTAGCCATTAGTAAGCAATTAGACATTTCTTTTGTAAGTCGAGCCAGTGAGAAAGCATATAATTTTCCCCCTTTTGGTACTATAAAAATGATGGAAATGGGTGGCAGCTTAACAAACCCCCTTAGAAACGTAAAAATGAGATTGTGCTGTCTTCCTTTGAGTCATTGGCTGTGTCAAGAAGGTCGAGAAGGCGGGTCTATTATCACAATTCTATGTAAACGTTAGAACTTTAGTTAAATGCTCACCAAATGTCTTTCTCAAGTTACTGTTGCAATCAAGATTCAAACTTATGATCAGTATTGTATATGACACTACTCTACTTAGCTACTACCTTGTTCTTTAGCGCATTAACAAAGTGCCATAGTGAGCATAGAGCAAAGTAATTATTTTGAAAAATTGCAATGCCACTCGTGATACCATATGAGTTTTGGGAGTATGATTGAATTTCACAGTTAAAGCTGTACAAATAGAGGTGTATGTTTTGCCCAGTCATTCTAAATAATAATTTCTTCAAACACAAGTTTGGACAGTTACAAATTGGCCGGACAAAAGTCCTTTCAATGGGAGGAAAAAAAATTAAATATGATATTATTACGGACTAATTAATTATAGCATTTTTTATTAATTATATATTGTGTTGAATTTATTCTTTATATTATTCTTTAACAGTATATTAGTTTGACAAAGTGGCCCAAAGTTCCACCTTCTTAAAACGTGACCCAAAGTTCCACATTGTGCATACATACCTTTATTTCAACACACTTATGGTAAGGTGTTCATTATTGTGTTGGAATAACCTCTTAATTTCTCATTGACTATCTCAAGTTCATTCTACCAGAAGACAGCAACCAAGTGTATGCAACCTAGCCTCTTCTGTCTTCCAGACAAAATTTCTTCATGAAGAATATCATAATATACTGGTAAAAAGAAAGGCAGAGCAAAGAGATGAAGGTCCATCGTGTTCCCTTGGTGTGGTGGCATCATCCAGCATCAATGGAACCATTCCAGATGGGAAAAAGAGAGCTGCAGTTGTGAAAGAGAAAGGGCCAACAAAATAATTCCGTTTCTTGCCGTTCTATACTGTAAATGTGCAATTTTTAAATTGTATCAAGTAGAGGGAGTTCCAAGGTGATAGGAAAATAGGAAAACCAACAGAAGTATGGAGGATACGATTAATACCAATCCACCACAGTCTGCATTAGCTAGGCCGGTCGAAGGAGTGACCCACACCTATGGCTTTGGTATTAGTGCTGATCACTAAGCCAATAGACATTTCTCTTGTAGCTAGCTAGAGCAACTCACGAAGCATGTCCATGGCTCCTTGAGGCCAATGACCAAGTATAACTGAATTGGGATTAACACATGGTAAATTTACAGTAACAATCACGTGGTAACACAGATTCAAACAACAAAGTAGAAATTGGCGTAGAAAAGAAAATCTTCCAATGTTGTACTACTGCTACTATTACTAACAAAATGGCGAAGGAAAATCTCGATAGGCTGAGCTGGAGGTTTCTGCTTCTCCTTCTTGTCCTCCTTCTGATGATTTGAGAGGTGGCAGTAGCTTTATTAGGGTTTGATGGACAGTACCCAGTAGTAGAAACCATCATCCGCCATGACACTCCCACACTGAAACTCTGTCGTAATCAGCCGTCACTGTCAAAGGAGCGACGAGACCTGCAACAAATGATGATTTCATCGTTTTCTTGATATATAAATACTATAAAATACTGGCTGGGTTCCTTTTTTATTTTTATTTTTTCTAAATAATACCGGTGTTCGCGTTCCCTTCGCTTTTCTGCCTTTCCTTTTATTTTTCAATAATTACGTTACAATGCACCTTCAGCATGCCATATATGAATTGGCTAACCTAAGCCTATAATTTCTCAGAACAGTTAATTTGGCTATGTACTACTCCCTCAACGTTTTTAGTATCTAAGTTATACTCCCTCTGTTTTAAAATATTTATTTATGAAAATATTTGTTCATGAAATTTTTTGTACACAAATTAAGGGTGTTAAAAATAATATAATAATTTAAATAAAGTTCATATTCTACCCATATTTAAAACATTATAACTATTGGTTAGTAAAAATTTTCAAGAAATAAGAAGAAATAAGAGTTTTAGAAAGTTATGTAGTTGATTTGGAATAAATATGGGTACAATAGGAAAAAACTAATCATTAGTTCTAGAAATATGTACATGAATAAGTATTTTGAAATAAAACAAAAAAAATTTATAAATAAGTATATTGAAACGGATGAAATATTTTTTAAAAATATTTAGACTATATTTAGATAAGAATTTTTCATTCTTATTCAAAATTAAATTATTATTATTTTATATAATTTTTATTTTTCGGGAACATCATTTACTTACAATCTATCATTCTCTCTTTTTGAACTAATTTAACCCTACACATTTAATAATTTTTTAAAACTTAATTTAAATTAATTCTTTCCCACTTACTGTAATACCCTGCACTTTTACCTTTGATTGGTCATTATTTGTAATAAAATGAGAATTTATATCAATTGTCAGAATAAAAGATGATCGGTGTAATGAAACGAATATTTTGGTATAATAATATTTTGTAAGGACCTTGATGTAATTTTTTTTATTTATTCTATCTGTACCCTAAATATTAGAAAGGCTATTATTATTAATAAAATAATAATTTGAGGGTACACTGAGAAGAGATATTGATCAGTGCGATGAAACACACGTTTTGGTGTGATGTTATTCGGGTTATCGGGGGCATTTTCGTCATTTTGACTGCGCCCATGACTTTGACCTCGAATTTGACCAAATTAAGAAAGAATTGAAGAATTTAAGTATTACCAATGGATTTAGTGGAATTTTTAGACTTAAATGGTAAAGTAAAATATTTTTTCATTTCGGATATGATTTTGATCATTTTTTAGAAAAATTAAAAAATACAGTAAAAAAATTTGGACGTGTAGCATTTTGTGATTAGTAGCCTTGGACATGTGTTAATTTATGAGAGGTTGCATGAAGAATTCATGCAAGATGCATGAAATTAAAAAATTACAAAATAAATAAATAATGATGTGTATTTTTGTGATTGAAACACATCATTTGTGGGCCTTTTAATTAAGGTCTTGTGCAATGTGATTGAGCAATACTTGGACCATGAGAAGGTGATTGCATGACTGAAAAATGGCTAAGAAAACCAGCAGCCATTCAAGAGAAATGAAGAGGAAAGTTTGAGGAAGAAAAATAAGTGGTTGGTGTGTAAGATTTTTATTAAAACACATCTATATATAACCGCCATACAATTAATAAAAATAAGAGATGATTGGCCAAGATTTGATGATGAATGGCGGTGAGAAGAGGCTGTTATACTACCGAAATTTCGGCAACCATGAAGAAACAAAAACAAGAGAAAAAGAAATTAAACAAAAGAAAAAAAAGGTGCTAGTGTGTGTACTTGGTGTTGTGTGTGAGTTTTTGAGAAGTTATTGGAACAAATCACACCAAGGAACCTTATATTTAAGGTAAAACATCACTTTGCTATAATTAAAGTTGTTGTTGGGTGAATGGAGAACATTTTGATATCAATTTTAACATGAAAACATGATTTTCATGTTTTAATTTTGGATAAAAAATTAGGATTTATAAACTTTGTCGATGAACTCTCTATGTGTCTATGTGTGCCGGCTGCCTATAAGCTTTATGGATATTATTTTGTGTAAGGAGGAACTGAATATTTATGGTAATTCAAATGATTGCTTTTGGTTGGGGAGATGATGACCAAAGTATAATAAACATGGAAGTTACTTGATTGAAAAAATGAATTACACTAGCTTTTGATTTGAAGAAGTACATTTGTGTTGAATAAGTATAACTATTGTGAGTTATTGGAATCTGAAAAATACAGAATCAAAGATGATTAGAAGGAAAGTTCAATGAATTAATATTCTCAAGGTGTTAAAGGCTAAAGGAAAACAAAGGATAGCATGAATAATAAAATTGGAGCAAAATTATTAGGACTATTTTTGCCCTATACTATGTCACAGAAACTAGAACTCTAAAAAAGGCCTATATAGAATTAAAGTTAAGAGTCTTACAGTCGTTTTGGTATATCATAGAGCCAAATCGGAGTTGTGGATTGAAAGTTATGTGCTAAATAAAATTGTGTGTCAAAGCAGTGAAATTTTAAGATTTTGCTTGGAAAGTGAATGAATTTAAGGAAGGATAATTGTGTGATTTTGGATGAAATGAATGAGAAATATGAAATGAATCATTTGTATATAAAGGAAGGAAGGATATGAAAAAATAAAAATGAAAGAATTGAATAAACAACGAAAAAATATCGTGAACGAAAGTTGAACGTTTTGCTTAACCGTTGGCTTCGTTGGCTAGACGTTGACTACTTTTCGACCAAACACGATTTAATTTAAAAACGATGTTTGATGTAGGTTTATCAGTAAACGACCAACGATATATTGAAAACGGGAGTCGAACGGTCATGTTCGGGAAGAGTTAATTAGGACACGAGATGAGTCCTTTTGATTTCTAAAATCTTTTGAAAGTTAGTGTACTTTACTTTTTCATGAAATGCTATATTTTATGTTATTTTAGAAATCCCTAAATATATTTAAGGTTATTTGAGCAAGATTTATATTTATGCCACTTTGGACTCAAATGAATTTCATATTTGGTTTGGAAACCTTATCCGATGATTAAAGTATGAACTTTGTGAATTTAGTCTTTTTTGAATTAAACGCTTGGAATTTTCAGAAAATGGTAATTCTTAAAATCGGGTATTCATAAATTGATTAGAATGCCCTTATTGGAACATTTTATGGAAGTACATTTGGAGATTTTGAATTTAGTCATCTTTTAAGATTAGGAATTTGGATTTCTAGAAATGAGTTTCTTTTGGAATCTGGTATTTAGAAAATAATTCAAATGTCTTTATTGGAATATTTATGAAAACCTTTGGAATTGGGTATTCGGTAAATGATCGAAATATCCTTATTGGAATTCTTGTGAACACTTTTCAAATTGGGTAAGGGTAAAATAACTCGAATGCCATTAGAAATAATTTTTGTGATTGGGTACATGCAAATTGATCCAAATACTCTTGAAAACTTGTTTTAATGTGTGAAAATAACTTTTTATTTTGTTTCGACGGGATTTTGAAAAATGATCTCTCGATATGAGATTGATTTTTAAAAAATGACATTTTGATCTCAGAAATTGTTTTGTTAGCTTGATGTGCCTATGGAATGAATTGATTGGCCCTGTAGAGCCTATAGGGTTATTATTTGACTTGCGAATCATTAGGATCAATTACTGAAAAATGATATTTTGCCCCAAAAATATTGTTTTGAAAATTATGCGGGAACAGATAACCCTCTGGTCTGATCAGTTAGTAGGGATTGATATTGGTAATGTTGAGTATTCAAAGGATTTTGATCTTTATACTAGTTCATGTTAGAGATAAACGACCCCCAATAACCTAGCTAGTTCTGGAAATTATCTTATTCCAAATAGGGCGACAGAACATTAAGATGAGTCGTCCTAACTAGCCGTTTAGCACCTGACAATTGCCGCGTCTATAGGCTCTTTTTATTTTTGAGTCATTCGCTGGATGTTGAGTGGAGACACTCGGTGCGTTTGACTCCTTACCACTTCGATGGTGATTAACGTTAGGATTGGAACCCCTGACTTATGGTGGCAAGAGTGTGCTGCAGTACACTTGGTATATTGCGGTATACCTATTATTAATACTGAGTAGTACGCTGCGGTGTACTTAGTATGTTGCAGTATACCTATTGTTTGTTCTTAGCAGTACGCTGCGGTATACTTATTCCACGACGCACGATTGAGTACTATAGGTTGCGATCTAAGTAAAATGATACGTGGCGTCGAAGGCAAAGATTACGAACTTTGTATACAGGCCGACCCTCTGTTGGATAAGTGTTTGTGATTTGAAAATCAAAGCAATGATTTGAAATTGAGATATAGTTTTTAAAAAATGATTGAGTTTTGAATAAACTCTTATTTAGAGAGTTTTGGAATTATTTCCAGAAGAAAAATGTTATGCTCTTCCACAAAAGTTTTATGTACTTTATTTCTTTTATAAAACACTAGCATACACAGGACTCATTGGGTGATTTTTCACTCATACGTGTCTTTTATCTTACCCTTTTGTAGGATCCACAGTTGAATGGACCTACGAATAGAAAGACGATACCACAGTGGCAGCGGCCTAGGTCCGGACGTTTTTACTTTTGATAATGTACCTTATTACTGATGTGGAATGAAAATTTTCATATATGAAATTCTCTGTTGTATATATATATATATGTGTGTGTGACCATCAATATGAGACGTTTGTATAGATCTGAACATTGTATACTCTGTTGGTTCTTTGTTATAAAGATTTCTTATCTAAGTAATTGGATAGAGCGATACTTGTTTTGATATACTTTCTCTATTACTTTGAGTAGGGATGTTACACTTATATCTTTAGTCGTTATCATTAAATCTATGATAAAATCAGATAATTTTAATTATATATCAATCACGTGCAATATTTTTTCAAGGGCAATTTTACTTCCATTTCAACTTTCAATGAGAAATTGAGAGAAGAATGGAGGTTAATTATGAAGAGAACGGAAATAAAATAATAATATTTTTTAAAAAATATTACAAATAATGACAGGTGGCTAAAATCACGGAACTTCACTACAGGGCCAGTAGTTGAGACAAAAAAATTTCAACAAAATATTATAGTTTAAGTATTGAAAAATGTTGAAAATATTTAATTTTTTTTAACAGACTAAATGATTTGCGGATAATTTTATTAATTATTTTTGT
Organism: Voacanga thouarsii; assembly: GCA_026120185.1. Taxonomy (NCBI): domain Eukaryota; kingdom Viridiplantae; phylum Streptophyta; class Magnoliopsida; order Gentianales; family Apocynaceae; genus Voacanga; species Voacanga thouarsii. The sequence continues at coordinate 1,200,128 of JANUWF010001636.1, read as the reverse complement.
CTAAATAATAATTCAATGAATATATAGGCGAAGCTGTACCTCATTTGGTCAGGAAAAAAACTCTTTAGCAAGGGTTATTTGATTCGTATTTCTTTTCCAATGATCTAAAATTAAACACAAAAAAAAAGTTAATTAAATAATTTATGATAACCTCAGTAAAATTAATTAATTCTTTTATGATTAATTTCAAATGTTCAACCCAATTTGATTCTTTTCGTTTTATTTTTATTTTTTAAATGATAATTATTAGGATGGAGCCTTGCACATGTAGCCAGGAAAATGACAAATGCAGTAGGACATTTTTGTCTAAAGCAAGAAAAAGTATATGAGGCGAAGGTATTATTATCATCTATTTTTATAGTCTTTCCTGCACTGTTTATTAGCATGCGACGACATTGACCTCAATATATTACTATTTACTATTTCTTCCAAACTTGACTTTGATGTCTTGAACACGTGGCACGTCTCAATTTTTGCAAAGTTACCACCGCGTAATTTTTTTTCTCCTTATCTTTCATATATCATAAATAGATATGAAATCATAATTTAAAATTAAAAAGATAAATTATATAAAAATATATACTAAATAATATTATAGTTTCTAAAAATTTTTGAAATACAAATGATAAATTCAAATAAATTTTAAATATATATAAACAAAAATTTCGAGAGACGAATACCAATTCTATCCTTTGCTATTTATGCATTTGGTCATTAATTAGAGAACATAAATCAAACTTAGACTGAAAAAAGTTGTTTTTAATCAATCGTAACCCTAGAAATTCAAGATGAAGGAGAATGAATAAGGATGCAATCTTTTACAAGGATGGAAAATTCAAAAGCATCGGTCCACATCAAAACGACACTACTCCAATGTACTAATTTGGTGAAATTTATTTAAATTTGGATTATACTTAAATAAAAATTGAATTAAGATGAGTTTGTTATAAATTTAATAAAATATTATTAAATATAAAATATAACTATTAATGAGAGAAAAGACGATGTATTGTGAATAATAATTATTGATAAATAAAAATTATTTAAATTTAGAGTTTTAATTTAGATTTAAATTTTTTTTTTCTCAAGTACAGTTTAAGTTATATTTTGATAATAATTAATTTAAAATGAGTTTGTTTAAATATAATAAAAATTATTAAATTTACGAGATAATTGGAGACTAAAAAAAAATATAATGTGTTATTAGTATACGATTTTTTTTAGAAATACAATTTATTTAAATTAAATAAAATTTTAATTAGAAAAGAAAATATTTAAAAAAAAAGAAAAAAAATTAAGAGAGCCACGAAATTGTAACAGTGGCTGTTGGAACAATGTAGGAGTTATAGAATTGTTTGGACGTATTTTGATTTGTCGTTATCAGAGCAGGCGTTACAAAAATAATAGTAATAATTAAAAAAAAAAAAAAGGTTAAAGGACTTGACATTCTTTCAATTTTTGTGATCATTTCATTTACACATGTTGATGTTACTACCGTGTCTCCTTTTTCTATCTTAATCTTCCCGCGAATAACGTGGTTTCCATTCATCCGACGGCTGGAACATGCAGATGGCTTAGATCGACGGCCTCTCTTCCACTGTTATGGCGGGAAAACTATGTCATTGGAGCAGTTTCGGGGAAATTTTTAATTGGATTAATTTTACGTTATTGTTAGTACAATGTGGATAAATATTCAGATAAAAAGTAGTATTTATTTTTAAATTATTGTAGTAGAAAGAGACAAGTGGCCCCTGTCGGATAAGACAATACCGTCGGTAGATAGACCTCCTTCTCCACGTGGGCCCCTTTCACCAATTTCCGGTTTCCGTTACTTTGCCTGCTTTCGGCCGCTCCAAATTACCGAAATAGGCATAGCTTTTTTTTTTTTAATTTTCAAAATTTGAAGTTTGTATTTTTTTTTTGTGGTAAGGTTTCCGGACTTTCTTCCCTTTAAATTTTTTTCCTCTTTTACTTTTTCGTTCAATGCTATTTAATCTAATTGAAGATAAATTTTGTTTAATAATATAATATATATAAATTTTTATACCAATAAAAAATATATTTTGCATATTATGTGAAATTTATTAAATTTATAATTACATTATAAGATTTTTTTACATAAAATGTAATGTATTATGTTTATTATATTTTTAGTGGCTCTATGCTAATTTTTTTTTAAAATTCTTTTACAAATTTATGTTAAATATGCTTTTTTAATTTTTTTGAATTTAATTTTAGTAAAAACATATTGTCTCATTAATTTAAGAATTCAATAGAATATAACAAAGGTTAATTATGAATTATTAGAGGGAAATATTTTAAATTTGATTGGATATTCTGTAATAAAATTTTTATTTTTAATTTCGAGAGATGAAGAAAATTAAAAATAAAAAAGAAAAGTAAGTATATATGTAAATTGTAATACATTTAAGTAGAAATGAGAAAGAAAAAGAAAGGGACGGGCACTTTCGTCATTTTATGACTCTAAACCGCAGTCAAACAGTCAACCCCCCGTAAGTCTCCAACCCGACACCGCTAGTGGTATTCCATCATGCCGAAACGCAAGCCTCTAGTGCATGATTGACGACCCTTCCTTCTTGCGTGTCATACTTTTATTGGTCTATTTCAAGTCTTCGGGATTAACAGACTACGCAAAAAGCATTAAAGAAAACCAAGGAAAACACACACACACACAGTCACTCTCATCTTCTCTCTCCTCTCCACTTTCTCTGAGAACTTTGTGTTTTTTCACACTCAAAAAATCTCAATTTCGCTTCATTTTCTTACTCCTTTACGTCAAAGATCATATTTTTTGAAGTCTACAATGAGTGATCTTTCTATCAGGTCCGATTTCGTGGGTTGAATGTAGGAATTTGTTCAAGTTTCGGGGATTGAGTTTGAATTTTTGTTTCGAAATGCTTGAAGCAGTGGAGAATTCTGTGAATGCGAATGGGTTTTCGCATTTGCAGAGTTGTGGAGAAAGTAGTGAAGAAGAGCTGTCAGTGCTGCCTCGTCATACTAAGGTGGTTGTGACTGGTAACAACAGGACTAAGTCTGTGCTTGTTGGTCTTCAAGGCGTGGTCAAGAAGGCCGTTGGTCTTGGAGGATGGCATTGGCTGGTAAATTTTCTCCTTTTTTCTTTGTTTCGGGGGAATGGCTGGATTATGTTGAATTTGAGTTTGATTATGGATGAGGTTGAATTGGAATTCGGTTTTGCAATGCGGTTGTTCTTGTTTTTCTTGATAATTGTTAAATTGCTTCTTTATTGTGCATTGTAGGTGTTGAATTCTTCGAGTATTGGGTTTCAGCAATGTGTTGATGTTGTTTTGCATATTTAGTGATTCTTTATTTTAAAGTTACTGACTTTGATAGTTTTCCCCCTTATTTTGCTTTTTTTTTCCTTTAAAATCTTTTCGTTCCCTAATTCGGGGAGGTTAGCTTTTGCTATTAGTTTTTTTGGCACCTCATGTTCTGTTTTCTTTGAGGCCTGATTTTGGGTGCTTGGAAATGTTCTTTTTACCGCATGTTGCTTCTCTTTCATGGATCTGGTTCTTCGAGCGTTTCCCAGTGATGGCGTACAGAGAATGCTTGCATCTAGGAATTCGTACACCGTTCCCAACTAAACCTGCGTGGGGTGGTTTTGGCTACAAAATCCAATTAACTTGTTTTTCTCCTTCAAATATTGAATACAAATACGTGTGTGTCTCAATTTGGCTTCCTTTCCGAACATTTAATTTCAGTTTTAGGAATAATCAAAATTGTTTGTTTTACTGGTTCACTTAGCATTGCACAAAAATATCTGCTTTGTGACTGTCACATTTTCGGGCTCAGTGTGATTGCCTTCATAGCTGAATGTTGAGCTCTTATTTGTCTAGGTCTTCAAGCCGATGGATATGATTGATTCTTGGTTTGTGTCACTGATTGTTAAAATGGCAATTTTGAGTGTAAAATCTTGGGTATGAAGATGGTTGTATTTCATGACTATTACATGTCATTTTGTTGTCCAAATCAGTCTTGGTTGCTTGCATTAATGCTTTCATCATGACCTTACTTCCCCTGTTGTACTTGACCAGTCATTCTACTATTTTTACCATGGCTTAGCCTTTAAATAGTTAAAATTGCTTCCTATGTATTGTGGTAAATATCCTTGTCCCACTGTCGGTGGTATTCTATGTTTAAATATGCTGGGAAATAATGATCCAATGTCACGTTTATCCTTTCAAAAAAGAAAATAACACTGGGCATTTTATTTGATCTAATACAATCTGACCTTTTTGGCATTTTCTTTTATATCATTAGTGCTGTGCTCACTGTTTCTTCCAAGGCTGGTATATTTATCTGTTCTCAAGTATTAGATGAGGAAAGAGTAGTATTGTTGGTTCTGGTAATTGGACTTAATATGTTATTTTTGCTAAATCCAGGTTCTCACAAATGGCATTGAGGTAAAGCTGCAGAGGAATGCTCTCAGTGTAATAGAGGCTCCAACTGGTAACGAGGAAGATACTGACATTGAATTTGAAAATTTGCAGTGGAATGGCTCAGGTATGGATATTGTGGCCATACATTCTATATTATAGACTCGCTGCTTACTTCTCAATATTAGAAATTATCTCCTGCTCCTTTTTCATAAAAGTGATCGAATTTGTAGGTGTTGTGTTTATTCTGCCAAACTGTCAGCTTATTTTATTATATTCTACAAATTCTGACATCTTTCCTTATGATAATTTTTTCACAAATTGATTATCTTTCTATTTTACTGTAAATGCGATTGCAATAATGGATTGCAGACTATTTGCAAAAGGAAATTTTATATTGGAGTTTGTTGCATAGGATTCTTTGAATTTGCGCTCTGCTCCTTTTCCATTGCTAAAAACTGTGTTGATGCATTGCTTTATTCTTATTCCTTTGGCCCACCACTAAACATGATTGATCTGTCCTGCTTTTTCAGCATCCGATGATACCCAGAAGTCCCATAGATCAAGACATCGGATTCACAAGTCATCCGGGTCATCCCACAGGACTATGAGCCGGTCTCTTTCTTGTGACTCGCATTCCAAGGGATCTATTTCTAACACTCGGGGGTCCACGGTGTGACTACCTTTTAAGTGATGTTGTCATTTTTGCTTCTTTATGGTCATATGTTTGACTTTCCTGTCACTTAATTGATAGTCATTGTTGTGCTCAATTATCCTGGCATTTCTGAACCATCGTTAATTTTGTCTTTGACTAAATAATACTCCATCTTTAAATGAAAAAACAATTTGGTGCAGAAGATTGACCTCAGCAAGCTGGAGATGGCTGCATTATGGAGATATCTGCACCATTTTAACTTGGTTAGTTTTGTTTACAGATTCTGAACCTATTTCCAATCGGCTTCTGTATTCTTTATACATCCTGTGAACAACACATTTCATGGTTTTTAGGTTGATGCCACACCTAACCCTTCAAAGCAGCAGCTCATTGATGTTGTTCAGAGGCATTTCATGTCTCAGGTACTTGTTTGCTTGCTGAAGTTTTCCTTAATCCCTGATAGTAGGATTTAGCACTAGTCTGTACTACAAGGCTTGGCGATAAATTTCAAAGTTACTTCTTATTCATCAAAAAAATTTAGAATTTGTAACCGACAATTAGTCTTCTGAGATAGTGCTATCTTGCAGTGTTGCTTTTATGCTTGTCTATATTTCTCTATTGCCTGCATATCTATTTTGTGTTACTGATACTGGGAAATGTTGTCTATGTTGGGCACAGCAATTGGACGAGTTGCAGGTCATTGTGGGTTTTGCGCAGGCTGCAAAGCGACTGAAGACCGTGTGCAAGTACGGGAATTAACGAATTGTCTCCGAATATTGTTCCTTCTGACACTAACAAATTAGTCGCCTGATGCCCCCCTCTCGGCTTACTAATGTCTATAAATATAATATAGATATATGTATCTTTGAGGCTCTTCGACCTTTCTTTTTTCTATTTTTTGGTGCTTTTTAAGTTTTTATAGCAGTTAGGTACTTATGTGGTAGTTTTAGCTATGTAGATAAATGTAAACTGGTGGACTGACTCTCGAGGAAGCTCTCTTGCTTTCCTAAGAAGCTGCTGTTGAATGTAATGCTGACCAGGGGGAAACGGTCATTTTAAATGTATAGTCTTTATACATTCATCAATCTTATATCCATGACTGCCTGCTCCTCCCTTCTACACTAGTATCTGCTTGGGCCCGGTGGCCTTAAGAATGAAGCATAGAAGAAGACTATTCTTAGGCTGGCCGGGGACTGGGATTTTCACTTAGCAGTTCAACATGGTGGGAGAAACCGAAGATGAGACTGGCTTCACTTTAGTTTACGAGGATTATGGTTGGAAACTATGGCTATTAGGTCCGACATAATTGCGAAAATACCTACTAATTGAATATAATGCTATTGTTCTAGAGAACAGCAAGAGCAGGCCCCGTTCCAATCTTGAGGGGATTCGAGAGGAGCCTCTCCCACTGAAGCAGAGGAGGGAGAGAGTTACTTGGTGGCAATTTTTTAGCTATTCAAAAGTCGGATTTTTGTAATGCTACTTCGTTTTTTATTTAAAGAAAAACTCTAAATTATACAACTCTATAAGAATTAGTTTCAATTTTATTCACTTCTTTCTATGAATTTTCTAACAATTAACTATGTATTAGCAGTTGTTTAGGATTTGACTGAAAATATCTTAAAATAGGGAGGTTTAGATGGTAAATTGAAATGTCTTTTTCACTTTAAAAAGGTAGAAACCAAAATGCAGCAAATTATACAAGTCCCGAAGCAAAGAACAACTGATCTTTTATAATAAAAAAAGGTAACAAAGTGGCATGGTGAAAATCGAAATTTACTTTTAAAGGATAAAATTTAAAGTTCATTTAAAAAAAAAAAATGAAGTACAATTACAAAAATCTCAATTTTTAAAAAGCAAACTTGAAAATGACTCTTCATACACGCGGCGGCTCAGGAGATGCTTTTTATGTAAACTTACGTTTGTGCTTTTTTTCCTTTTTTGTTATAAACAAACTTTTCTGGTTAAGAACTCGAAAATGTGCATACTATATGTGGGCCTTTTCTGTATTTAAAGTCCAAACCATGCTTGAAAACTTGGACTCCTAGTGCCAAATTCTGGTGTTGGGCTACAGCCTGCTCTTGAGTCTTGACGCTTATGCTCCATTTCTTCCTTTTTTTTTTTTTTTTTTTTCTGTGTTTGTGTACACACACGCACACACACACTGTGGTGATTATAACTAGATTTTCTGGGTTTGAAATATAAGTTGATTGCTTTAAATCTGGTGGAGAGGATTTCAGTTGCAGATTTATGTCTATCTGACTTGGAAGTTTATTGCAAAGTGATTTGAGGCTTGTGTAATGCTTATGGTTGTTTGAAAATTTCTTATGTTGTTAGACTTTGCAATCTTCCTACTCATATGTTAGCTGCTCATGCTTATTGTAAGGTATGGGGAATTAATTCCCATGTGACGTTGTATACATTCCAAGACATCTATGAATGAATTTTTAGTTTTTCTTAAAAAATAATACACGAAATTGATCTTAAGATTTTGCTGCAAAAGATGATCAACCATTCGTTTTCTGTTTTTAACTTGACATATGTGAATTTTATAAGTAGCATGTTCCATTCGGTTCATATTATTTGAGTTTTTAACTATTTACATTCAGATTAAAAATATTGAAATTAATAAGTAGTACTTTTTAGTTATGTTTTTAAATTTACTCATAATAAGAACAAGAGTGATTAATTATTTACGAAATTTTTTATCTTTTCATTAATTGTAGAAAAGTATAAGAGAGAGAGAGAGAGAGAGAGAGAGAGAGAGAGAGAGAGAGAGAGAGATTTGATTTAGTAATTTTCTCGAGAGATGTAGAGATAGAGAAACTTAAGAAGTTGTTTAGTTTGATTAAATGTAAAGATAATATTAGAAAATATTAATCATTGATGGATGAAAATGTATAAAAAAATTAAATATTATAAAATAAAATATAGAAATCAAAGGTCAAATAATATAAAATAGAGAGAATCATATTTCTCACCTCATAATATTACTGTTACATATTGAAGATATATTCTCCTATGGATTCAATGATTTTTAAAGAGTAGAGATTATAGTCCTCTTTGCTTTTGATTCCAATCGTCTCTTTGGTTTTGTCTCTAGTCCCGCACTAGCAAAGATTGGAATCCATGATTGAATATTCACGATCTCTTTTAATCACACTAATACAGCAAGATCTCACTCTCAGTCAAAGATTCACTTGCACAATAGTGATTTATTGCTCAACTTGCTTGTCGGAAAAGGAATCTCAATGTGATAGTTGAATCCTTTCTCTCCTTAGCTTTGAATTTTGAGCTCAAAAGAGGCGAAAAATCAAGGCCACAACAGCATTTATTTTGAAATGAAGGTAATGAGCTCAGAGAAAATGAAGGGTTGGAATAGAAAGAGCTGTCCATTTCAGCTGTCAACTTGTAATTGTATTAGAGCTCTCATATGGCTCTGCGCATTCTTCATTGCAATTAAGTAATGAGCTTCTTGCATTAGTCCTTAATTAAGAAGAAACAAAAACTTTTGTTTTGTCCAAGACTACAAAACAAAAAAGCAGTCAGAAATGTACCAATAAACATGTCCAAACGCAGCCACTTACACGAACTTTTCCTGCACTTTTGGAAAAGAGGACCATATCATCGTTTCGAAGACATCAAATCAAATAAATGAGTATGCATGAGTCAAAAATAATACATAAGTGCAGGAAAACGTTTTTTCTAACCCCCTCCCAAAAAAAGAAAAAAAGAAGAAAGAAAATGCATGAGCTATCAAACGCCACCCCAAAGAAACGCAAGTATTGCCCCCTTGTTGTTGAGCTTTGACGATATGATGATAAGAATGGGTTGGTGTGCCGGGACAATTGCGTAACTATCAAACCAAGCGAAGCCCTTACAATTGCGTGTCGTGGAAATTTCGAATCAAGACGGCAGCAGGAAGGTTGCAGAGGTGAAGAACAGCGGAAAGAAGAAAAGGGTCTTCTCCAATCAAAAACATTGTATAGTTTGTCTGGAAGACGATGACTAAACTAAGCAATATTGCACGACAGGGCCAATGTCCTCATGGCATATGGAGTACTACATTAAATTAGTCCCTTGATGTCAGTGCTTGAAGAAAGCAAAAGATTCTTTTGGGCAAAGATTCATAATCATGCGTGTAGATCCCAAACCTATTGCATATGATCACTCAAATGGCCACTAACATCTGTCTAATCAGCACTTTCGTCTTCAACTGTGACAAGCATCACAAAATTCATAATCATCGGCGGTGAGTCGTACCTCAAAAATGTGTTTCATTCTCTACATTTGCTTACTGAGTTTTGCTAATGCAATGGTTCGTGATCACTTCCGTGCATGTGAGCATTGTAGAAGGGCCAAATCATAAAGATTACTGTTATATCCAAAGATACAAATTTTTAGATAAATTATCACTTTAGAAATTTACCAAACTTGAAGCTCTCATTAGCATCATGCTTTGAGTCTTTTTTCTCTAATCTAGATAACTCTGCATCAATTTGTTTTTAAGCATACGTCATTGGTGCTTTGTTTTGAAAAAGACTGGGGAAATGTAGATAAGCTATATATAATGCAGGGTCGAGATCGATAGAAAAGGGTTGAAAATGACTAAAGAAGGAGATTTTTTTTTGAAATTAGAAAGACCCAACTTCAAAAAGTTCACTAATTTCTTGCTACAAATAAGGATCCAGGAGATATTACTGTAGATTAATCATCTATATATTACATTCTTGGGTAAATTTGCAAATCAAAGAACAATCTTTTGTTAAGAAATAATTCCACAGCTTCTTTTGGATTAACACCCAAGGCACACAGTGCGAAAAAAAGAGGCAGCAGTACTCTTTTGGATCATCTATCCATTTTAGTCATTTATTGAAATTGAGCATATCTTTTTTTTTTTTTTTTTTTATAACTGGATAAAAAAGTTATTTTTAAAATTTGACATGACTATTCTTTATGAAAATTTGATGCTTAAAGTGATACTTGAGGTAATTTGCCACCCAACCACACCATGTTGGTAGTGTGTTATTGATTATTGTATTCTCTTTTTTACCAAAGTCATTTGGAGATCAAATAAACTAATTTTTTATAAATTAAATACAATAATTTAATTATAAATAATATACAACTTAAGAAGTAAATAGACTAATTTCTCTTTTATTCATCCTATCAATACAAATGCATTTTTAGGCCTAGGACGCACGATTCTTTGAAATTGGAAAAATATAGCGTATCAAGACTAGTAATAAAATATAAGATTTATTCTTTTGAGAGTCTAATATGCACTTCGCGATCAACATATTGGTACTCGACCAATTGAGTGGGTCGAAGCGCCTACCGTCCACCGTCCACCTTTATTACATCTAGCTTTGTTGAATTCCCAAACTCTATACTCTCCTATCATTCATTGTTTCACGAGGTTAGGGACTTAGGCTCAAACTGGTGCCCTTTCATCACTTTCATGTATACAAATTGACCGGTGCAAATCCCTCAATAATTGGAACCACTTAATTTTGTCAATAATTAAAGTACATTAATATTTAAAATATATGGGATTATCTTGAAATTTTAATAAGTGAACAAACTATTATTGTATAATGCACACATACAATTTCAACATAATTAATATTAATTATAAATACTATATGATTTAGATTAAATATGTTTTTGTTGTCCCTTCTTTAATTATCTTAGCAATGGCTATGAGTTAATCGGTGGCATTAAACCCCGATTTTCACTGCATCTTTTGTCGTATCGAGGGATTATCTCAAAAAAGGAAGGGAAAAGAAAAGGAAAATGATTCATGGAATTCATTCTTAAATGGAGAATCCGAATATAAAGAAAAAGTAGGAAGCTAGGAGTGAGGAAATCTCCTGATATATCAACACATTCCACATGAACTTGTTGAGATTTATATTCTTGGAACAAATTGAAATTCTTGAAACCCAAAGGTCAACTTCAATCCTAACCTTCTACTTGACAATTGGACTCAAATAATGAGTACAGGGGTGGGAAATTGGCCGTCATCTTTCCATGGTTCTTGGCTATCTGTATATATGATATCAATAATGAATGAGAAATGCAGCTGTTCCAAATTCTGATGAGCAGTGCCAAATCGGCTAAGAATACAATCTGATTCCCAGTTGTCTCTTTCGGTGAGGATCTTCATCATGCCCTCCATTCACATATCCCTTAATAGTAATAAGAAGGCATTCCTTTCGGATTTTTTTTTTTTTTTGATATAGTGTTTTTCTTGTTCTAGAATGGGAAGCTGATACGCATCTATCATATTTGAGTGGAAGCATCAAGAAACGGCTGAAAATTTTTGTGGCCCCAATATTATGTCATTACAATGTAAGGAAATGAAGATATGTGCCTGGCCTAAGGTGATAAGGTGGCAGTTTAACTAATTAGAAATACCCTTTACAAGGTGATAAATTTTATATATAATTCACATTTCATCTCTTCATTTGTCGTCTTTATATATAAAAAGAAAAAAAAAACTCTTTACTAATACTAAGAACACTGAAAGATTTTTTACACAAAAATAGTCCACATCAGTAATAATTCTATTTGATTATTAAGAAATATAATAACACTGAAAGTGAACTTTTCATAGAGAAGAAATATAAGGCAATCGGGTTGAATTACAACAATTTATATTATTATCAAATGATGAGTTATGATATCATCAAAAAATTAGAGATATTTCAATGTTATCAATATTGAAGAGGAACAATTTCTTAAAAAATAAATGACGAGTCAATTGAGAACATCTAAATCCAAAGAGCTTTATCAATAATTATATAATATATAATTAGTGTAATATATGTGAGTCGAAGAATCATCAATATAATTTTGCCTTGGAGTTGTTGTAATCAATTAAATCGCGAATTCATTAACAGGTGAATCATATATTCCTTCGATTCTTAACATCAAAATGATTCGGGATTCGAACAAACTGTCCTTTCATGCCATCCTGGTGAATATTCTTGGAAGGTATGATATGGACACCCATCTCCTTATCCACACTGCAACGGTGGTGGGAGGGTGGCGTCGTCCTGCCTCCCGGAACCCCGCCGGAATCAGGTACGCAAGTGTATATCACATTACATTCTGCATCAAACTTTGGACCATATTGGTTGTTGCGTTAAAGATTGGCACTTAACCAAAGAAAAGCTTTGCGTACCTAAACTTTTATTGCATTTCAGCCGAATTCACTTCTTAAAGCTTATTAATTCTGGTATTAGTCAATTCTAAAAAGAGCAATTAATTTAAGAAATGATTAGCTCTTGCATCATATCCTTTTCACATGATTGGGTTGGTATATATGTGTTGCTTCTCTCTTGAGTTTTTTTCTCTATTCGGATTAAATCTGAACCTTTTTTTTAATCTTTCATCTCCTTTCTTAGACAATGTTCAAGAATATCGATTCGTCCAAAGCCTTCACTATTGCCTCTCAAAGAAGGAGGCAGAGTTGAGTTTGTGGCGCCGATGATGTTCTTCATTGTTTGTTGCATATATATGGTAAGAGGTTAAGTTTGCATGGCCGATAATGTTCAAGGATAGCGACAGTGCTAAGCAGTTGCCCTTACGTTAATTGAATATGGTTATTTTAATTTTGTTTAAAGTATTAATTTTAACAAATTATTATAAAATCTTTAATCTCAAAATTAAGAAAAAGTAAAAGCAATAAAAATAGAAAATGTAAGATTCATGCATAAAAAAATTCAAAAGAGATCATACAATAAATATAAATAAGAAAATACATGAAAAAAAGGGTAGAAGAAGAAAATATTCACACAAATTAAACGCTTATATAAGCATATATTGTGTAATAAAAATGTTAAAATTCATCAATAAAAAATTTTGTTCTCATGAGTGATATATGTATAGAAGTTATGAATCATAAGAAAAAACTTAATAATATTATTATTACAAAATAAAAAAAAAGTACTGTGAGTTACTAAATTGCAATAAAAATAGTTATATATATATATATATATATTTATATATATGAAGTATTTTAATAATAAAATTTAATTTGTTAGGGAGTAGAAAAGATAACCTTTCAAAGATAATTTGGGAAAATAAAGCTTGGGTTTATATCAAAATATATTCAGTGTTATAAAATTAGGGTAGTGTTAGAATAAAATTTTCACACTACACACTAATAAAACTCTAACTATTTTGCACAAGAATTTCTCTCTTTCTCTTCTCTCACAATTTTCTCTAATCTTTCTTTCACTAATCTTTCTTTCACAAAATAACGTCAGGTTGCGAGTAGATAATAACATACATGTGACCATCGGAATGATGCATCAATTAAGACCATAAAATATTTGAACGGTCCACATGGTGGATCAATAGGTCCACAAATATCTCCGTGAATCCATTCGAGAAATGTAGGACTTGCAGCTCCTACTTTTACTGGTGATTGTTTAACAATTAATTTTCCTAGGGAACATGCAGTACACACGAATTTTTCTGATGTTAATATCATTTTATTTTTTAAAGGATGACCATGTGTATTCTCAATGATTCTTCTCATCATGGTAGATCCCGGATGACCCAACCGGTTATGCCAAATGCTAAAAGTAATAGGATCAGTAAACTTCTGGTTTACTAGATGATGAATTTCAATTGTACGTATTTTTACAAAATATAAGCCGTAGAAAAAGACTGCAGCTTTTCTAATACGATTTCTTACCCAAATGCATTTGAGTAATAAAAAGATGCTCAATTCCATTTTCCTCATTTGTTTCAACATGATACCCATTTCTCGTGATATCTTTAAAACTCAATAAATTTCTTCTGGATTTTGAGGAAAATAGTGTCTTATCAATAATAATTGTTGTTCCTTTAGGCAACAATATACTAGCTCTTCCGGAGCCCTCAATCACATTTGCACTACTGTTTATCGTATAAATATTTATTTCTCCCATTTTGAGATCAGAAAAATATTTCTCATTTTTTAGTATGGTGTGTGTAGTTCCACTATCAATAATTCATGCATCATCATTAACAACAGTCATCTGAACACAAATATATATATGCAAACGTAAATATTATTAGAATAGAATGAAAATGAAAATATAAAAATATCAGGGTGAGGCTTTAGTTCTTCTGGACACTGTCATCACCAATTAAATGGTCTATCTTACCGTTTGGGTGTTCAAAAAAAAATCCGATACATCTATATGGGTAATATTGATATTAAGATCTTCATGATCAATATCATCATCCTCATCATTATTTATTGGATGTTGAGAAAAATTTGCTTCCACATTTTTATTTTTCAATGAAGCTTGATACAATTCAACTAAATGCTTAGCCGTACGACAGTTTCGTGACCAATGACCTTTCATGCCACATCTATAACATATATCCTCATGCTTTTCTTCAATTTCTTTTTCTTTTCCCTTAGGATCTTTTCTGTTCCACTTCAGGTGGCCAATATTTCTCACAGTTTGATTATGATTGTGATAAGGGAAATATCGAGCGTGTCTACGACCATAAGCACGACCACGGCCACGGCCATGGCCATGACCACGACTATAACGATGGCTTCTGCTGGAGCCAACAACATTCACTTCTGGGAGTCCTGTTGAGCCAGTTGGTCTGGCTTCATGATTTCTCAATAATAACTCATTATTCTTCTCTGCAATGAGGAGGGCATTAATTAAATCTGTAAATTTTGTATACCTCTTTTCTCAATATTGTTGCTGCAGGACAATATTCGAGGCATAAAAGGTGGATAATGTCTTCTCCAACATATCTTCATCAGTCACTTTTTCTCCGCATAATTTTAACTGAGATGTAATTTTATACATTGTGAAGCTATATTCATTTACGGTTTTAAAATCTTGCAACCTCAGGTGCAACCATTCATACCGTGCAGTGGGTAGTACGACCATCTTCAGGTGGTCAAATCTTTCTTTTAAATTTACCCACATGACATATGGATCTTTTTCGGTAAAATATTCTATTTTCAAATTTTCATCGAGATGACGACGAATAAAAATCAAAGCTTTAGCCTTGTGTTGTGCAGATGCACTATTATTTGCTTGAATAGTTTCACTAAGGCCTTCAGCATTTAGATGCATTTCGCATCGAGAACCCATGACATATAATTTTTTCGAAATATCAAGGGTTAAAAATTCGAGTTTAGCGAGATTAGCCATAGAGATCAATAAATGCGTACTGTCTTCTCGGTTTTGTTAACGGCGAAACTCGTGCTTAGTCTTCTGGCTTTTGTACCGGTAGAGACTCGTGCTGATAACGTGTTATAAAATTAGGGTAGTGTTAGAATAAAATTTTCACACTACACACTAATAAAACTCTAACTATTTTGCACAAGAATTTCTCTCTTTCTCTTCTCTCACAATTTTCTCTAATCTTTCTTTCACTAATCTTTCTTTCACAAAATAATGGTGTATTACAAGCTAGAGAATAGCTCTATTTATAGAGCTCTAATTAGTGGAATACATCATGGAATACATCATCTTCTACTAATCTCAATTAGTGGTGTCTCCACTAAATGGTGGATATTCATAAAAATCTTCTATAATAATTCACATAAATCCATAATTAGTGAAGCCTCCACTAATTAATAAAGATTCTAATAATTCATAACAAGTAGCTGTTTTCTTGGATTTTTTTTTTTTTTTTTATAAATAGAAGGGACCATTCAAAAGGAAAGAAGAAGTGACCACGGTGAAGCCTATCACGGAGCCCTAGCCGACAAAGAACTTGCAGAATTAAATTAGTCTAGGTAAGTCCTGGCTGACCAGTTCCCCAGAAGGTCAAGAGCCCCACCCTTCGGGAGTCAAACACTCGACTTCACGACTAACGTGCTCGTAACTGACCAATTGGGCAGGACCGAAACCCCAAGTACTGCATTCCCCTTTACATGGGTTCAAGTGGATTGGAATTTTTCAATCTCATTCTAAATTAAAATTTTACTTTAATTTAAATATATTATTATTTTATAAAATTTTCGTTTCTCGATAATTGTTATTTACGTACAATACATCATGTTTTTTCTTTTAAAACTTCACATATTTAATAATTTTTTACAAAACTCATTTCAAAACAATTCTTTAATAGTGAATCTATTCCTCAAATAAATAGATAAATATATATCTCCAATCAACTTAGTAATCAGAGAATAATCCATCCCCTCCTTCGCCATCTTCTAATAACCTCCAAAAATCACCTTTAATGAGAAAATTGTTGGACATAAATCGTTAAGATAATTTTGTTTAGTTTTGATCTCTTTACATATTTTATCAAACATAAGTGTCTAATTATAACCACTCATTGATAAAAATACTTTTGTTTAAACTCGACATGAATTTGAGACCTATCAACATCTTTTGTCGAAGTATGAAGGGAAAGAGTCCCAGCATCATGAATTGAACCTCCAAAGTTAGGACAAGCTAATTCCAGAATTAAACATTCATCACCCCATAATCCAATGATCCTACCAAAAAGTTTTTATCACAACTTGGAGACGGATCTAGAAAATTTTTAAAATTTCGTAATTAGAAAATTTAATTATTTTATATTTCATCCTTTAGTTTTTTAAAATAAAAAATATAACATTATTTCTTTAATATAACGAGTTTGGCAGTTCTGATAGACCTGGGAACGCGACGACTACAGGTCTGGCAGCCTTAACGATCTACTACTTGACCGTCATCCTTGTTGAACTAAAATAAATATTTTAAATTGACAATAAGTATTTAAGTTCATTTTTTTATATCATTCACACTAGAGTATTACAATAACTCGCACCCAACTCCAACTCCTGGTTGCGGCCCTGCAGCGGTGGTGGAAACTGTGAGAAGAACATTCCCTAGGCATGTTGATTTCTAGGTTAAGCACCACTAAATTCATAGGATATGCCACAAGGATCGCATCATCCGACCCCCCCACTAATGACCCTGTCTTTGCTTAGCTCACCAATTCTATGTGGATAGCATTAAGATTCTCTCCCTCAGCTTTACATAACCGATTCTTCAATTACTTTCTATCATGGCATTCTTAATTAGAATCCCATAATGTTCTTGAAATCTAATTGAAATGCCATCAAAGATTGCTATGTTAATTGACTCCACCAATAAGGGAAAAAAAGCAGAAGAATAATGTTATTAGATTGTCGTTATTTTTGTATCACTATTTTTTTATTAATTATAATTGACAAATAATATTTTTATTCGTACTATAAACTTTTTATGATAATTTATTTGTCTATTAATCATTATTTAAGATGAAATTTTGATAATGTATAAGTAAAAAAATATATTGTGCAACTTGAAATTATAAAAGGGAAGTGAATACGGAAATAAAATGTAAAGACTTGGTGCAAATCAGAGTCGGAGGCTCCATATTGGACTCAACAAAAGAATCCACAATTTCTGACTTTCAGTGGCTTCATGATCGGCCTGAGATTGCATAATTCAAATGTCTAATCTAATGGTTAAGTGGACAACATTGCATCAAAGTTTCATTTTGTTACCAAGGTTGCTCTCAGCCTTTAGGACCAGTCCCATCGTTGTCGAATTGCACCAGACCAATTAATTTGAGCGGCCTCAATCAATACAAAATTAACCTAAAAAGATAACCAAAAAAACTAGAGGGAATTTTCAAGAAAAGCAAGTTAATCAAGAGAAGATGAGGGAAAAAAAATTCCACGCTAATTTGGTTGAGAGAAAAAGAAATTAAGACATAAGATCTACTTCTTCCGTTTCAAAATATTTATTCATGAAACCTTTTGCACACAAATTAAGAGTATTGAAAATAATATTCCCTCTATCTCATAATATAAGTCGTTAGCGATTACTTTTACTATCTCAAATTATAAGTCGTTGAGTATTTTTTAAAAAGGTTTTAAAACTATTTTTATATTTTTATCCTTATTTATTTTTTTTCTCTCTCTTTCTTCCTCCTCTATTCTCTTGTTTCCAAGATATTTAAATAGAGATATTTTAAGAAAAAAAATATATAAAGCCACCTTATTTTTAAGAATCTTAATATGTATGAAATAAAGTCAAACGACTTATATTATGGGATGGATGGAGTATTACAATTTAGATAAAATTCCTATTCTATCTATATTAAAAACATAATAGTTATTGGTTGGTGAAAATTCTCAAAAAGTAAGAAGAAATAATAATTTTGGAAAGTTGTACAGTTGACTTGGAATAAATAAGGGTAAAATGAGAAGGAATTAATTATTAATTCTAGAAATATATACAAAAATAAATATTTTGAAACAAAATAAAAAAATTTCATAAATAAGTAATTTCAAACGGATGAAGTAGTTATTACAAAAGAAGTCTTGCATACCTTTGGCAAATGTATGTGTGAGAGAGAGAGAGAGTCTCTTTTCTTTGTTTCTCATTTCCCACCAAGAAGAAATAAAATTATCCAAATTCCTTAGCACATAACTTTATCGTGACATAAGCTAGCTTCTAACAAGGATCAATTATTAGCATGTATTAGTATTTGAATTCCCATCAGCAAAAGAAACCCCAAATTGGGTTAGTTTTGATAGCTGTTCCTGTATTTGCATGTAAATAAGGCCAACAATCCTACCATGGGATTTTTTTTTTTTTTTTTTTCTGTTAGTTTTGTATTTGCATGTACACAGCGGAAGACATGGCATAACCCATATGAATTGCATCAAGAAGAAAATAATTAAATTGGTTTAAAGTATTTTTAATCAATTAATAAAATCTTTATTAAAAAAATATTCAACAACATGTTATGTGACAAAAGAAAAGCAAGAAACAGTCTCCCTAAAGTTCACATATTGAGAAAATGGGTTAAGTAGGCATCCCACTAATAATGTCTCTCTTACACGCTTGCAAATGGAATCCAACCGCCTACTAAGAATTCCTACTTCCCAATTGGTTGGGATTCTTTAAATCCCTCTCGTTTATTGTCTTGAATTACTCCCTCCATCCCATAATATAACTCGTTTGACTTAATTTCACATATATTAAGATTTTAAAAATAAGATGACTTTATATTTGTTTCTTCCTAAAACACCCCTATTTAAATGTCTTGGAAACCAGAGAAAAGAGGAGAGAGAAAGAAAGGGAAAGAGAATAATAAATAAGAATAAAAATATAAAAATAGCTTCAAAATCTTTTTGAAAAGTCCCTAATGATTTATAATTTAAGATAACAAAAATAATTTCAAGCGATTTATATTATGAAACGGAAGAATATTAGAGGGAATAGTCAAATTACGATTTGGCTCAAAATTTTAAAAGTATGACTCTTGAGGAATTTTTTATTCAAATCTACGGTGGAAGCGGAAGACTTGGGTCCAAGCGAAGCCTTGAGGTGCGGGGACAAAGCTCCTCGTGGTATGAAAATTTTTACTCCATTTATCTCAAATTATTAATAATTTATTATCTGATTTAATCTTTATATTAAATTATTTATTTTTTTAGAAAATTAAGATTTATTAATATTTTAAATTTATTTCTATTTAATATTCTATTCGTTCTTTTTTATCTGTCTATTTTAACTAAAATTTTTGTCCCAATTTATTTGTCACATTAACAAACCAATACTATATTAATTGTTATTTTTTCACAAATATTCATTTTAATATAATGAGTATTGTGCACTTGTAGTGAGAAATGAAAGTAAATTAAATATACTTATAATACACCAAACTTTGGAATTCGATTATTCCTTAATAAAGAGAGAGATTCTTTGAGGGTAAAATAAGAAATATTAATTAATTAACTGAAAAATCTTATTTTTCTTAAAACTTGTGAATCGATTAAAATTGACGGATAAAAGGGGATGGAGGGAGTAAGATTTAATATTCTAAATTTACCCCTATTTAATAACACTATATTTTTCACACATATTAAAATATAATAAAAAATTCGTTTTACAAGCTATACTATTCATATTCATCTCGATAATTTTTAAGAAACATCAATATTAATTTGGAGAGAGAATTAAATACTTAGTAATATTTTGATTCACTTTCTAGTAAGAATTAAATATTTAGGAGAGCGAAGTAATTTGAAATTTGTTTATTTCTTAATATAAAGAGAGATATTAATTATCATTAAATTTTAAGGATAAAAATAGAATATAATATTTAATTAATTAAAAAAAATATTTTTTTAATCTTTGCATAATCAGTTAAAGTAGATAGATAATTTAAAACGGATGAAATATTTTTTATGAATATACAATTTGAGAGCACAATATCAACCATTTCTTAACAATTCTTTATATATATGTATATAAAAAAGAAATATTTCTTCCTGTCTATGAACGTAAGTTGTATTAATCGAATTATATAAATCTTACGTGTCTTTTAATTTATTTTTATTATTACTATTTTTCCATAACACCTCTACTCTGAACAAACACTGCTTCTTGTTCATTATCATTGCCAATCTCTTGTTTTATATCCAGTCATCTATTGCAATTCATCCCATGAAAATGGTGACATCCCATTTCATTTCTCAATTGTCCCTAAGAAAATCATTTTCTATATTTTCTAAGAAAATCTTATCGCACACGATACAGAGTATGCAATAGAATTACTATTGACTTAATAAAACGAGACTTATAATCGTTTTTTCATACAATTAAGGCTAAATTAACGCAGGATCTCTAAATTCTTTTCTATATGGACAAATTGGGACCTTAATCTTAATGGGGGAATCGGACATCATTCTTCCAGTGATATCATATTCTTGTGGATAAAGAGATTGCTTAAGAAATATTCAATAAACCAACGATACCTGTTAGAAAAAATCTATGTATTGGACTTAGTTTACAATTTAACATATAATATACATACCAAACAAATTATTAGTGATAGGCAGAGGTGGTATCTGATCTGCCTCTCAAAAATTTCGAAAATAACTCGTTTTCTTTGAAAATTTATTACTTTTTGGAAAAGTTTATATAATTTTTACTTTTGGCCTCCTCCCAAAAAATAAAAAATCAGATTTATAATACTATTCTTTTTCATTTTCTTTCCGATGATTCTATTTTTTTAAATTTAAGATTCTGATTCTATCCCTATTATCTGTAGTACCAAATCCAGTTATGAATGCCTCCTTTGAGTATTCATTCGAGTAGACGCGGCTATGCAACGCCAAATTTGTCTTGCCACAATGTCCAGAAAGGAGCAATATATATTAGAAATTTGTATTCTTCTAAAAGGAATAATAAATAAAACATGAAATATAAATTGTTAGTGATAAATATCTTCTATCCATCAAAGATAGATATAGGTAGAGTTATCAATGAATCGGCTAGGACTCCAAATCCAATTATTAATGCCTCCTTTGAGTAATAGTCTAAACAAGCAGCCATGCAATGTCAAAAGTGTCTTGACGTTATGCCCAAAAATGAACTGTAGTCGTCATAATATGTGAACAATAGCGTGTCTGCATATTGTGTTGTCGTGTATATATAAGCCATTATATGGTTACTTGGCAACAAGGTCCCATTGGATTAGTAGTTTATATTGATATGGTTCATAATTTAGGAAAGTAATTTGTGTTAGGACTGAGGCTAGAAGAGGAGTTTAGCTTTAGGAAGAGGGTCTGAGACCGAAAGGAAAAGATCAATGATGGCTAATAAGAGGAAAAGAAATGAAATGGAGAGAATTATGTTTTTTTCTCATTTAACCAGTGCATTCTTTTTTTCTCTTGTAAGAATTTTTAGGTATCATTAAAATTTAATTTTTCGTGTTTTAAATTACGTGTTAGTAACAATTTGTTTTAATAGTAGAAGAGTTATTACTTGAGATGTAAGTCTCGAGTTTGACACGAGATTACATCTCATTCTTTTCTTTCCCGCTTCTTGTATCTTTTCTTCCTTCTCTTCTAAAAAAATTTAAAAAATGTTAAAAAAAATGCGAGTGAAATGTTGAACTATTAACTTATTATGTAAACAGCCTGCAGCAAGCTTAACTAATCAATTTTTTTAATATAAAAAATTAAATCTATCTTTCCCTTTAAAAACAATTCATTTAAACACCTAAAACTAAATCGTTCTTCCTTGTTTTCTTAGGATTCTTTCAATCCTATACATTGATAATATTTGATTCTCATTTCTCCAACATTTTTTTTTTCTTGTATAAATGCATTGCAATTTTAGTGAAAGTTTTTTTTTCCCAAAAAACTTACCTATAAAAATTTCTTCGATTCCTCTCTTTTCTAATTTTTTCTTTGAAATAGGAAATCCAAACAATTAAAACTTAATCATTTCGTGACTTTTCCAAGTGTTTTCTTGCAATTCCTTCGATCCAAATAAATTGTTAATCTTTGATTCTCCTTTCTCCACCTTTTCTAAAAGTAATTACAGTAAAGATGATAGGAGCAAGCAATTTTTTTCCAAGGAAAAAAAAAAGGTGTGAAGAAGCATAAATGCATCGATTGCTCTACTTACCCAATTCATCATTGGATTTGAGGTGCAAATGTACACAACTACTTTAATAAAAATATAATATTTTATATATATATATATATATATATATATATAATCATAAATAATATAAATAAATTGTCGGAGATCAAATACATCCTCATGGTATGGGAAAGGTAAAAAATGAAAAAAAAAATTACTAAAAATCTGCATATTTTGACTTGTAGTTGTGACTAGTGTTACAAAACTGGTCTTTTAATCAGAATGGCCCTTTTGGAATTTGAAGAAATTAATTACCCTAACTATTAAAATAAGTTTTGAATTAATTTTTACGTATTTTATAACTATATTTTTACTCACATTTTATAAATGCTTTCCAGATAAATTACGTGCAGAGTTCTAAGTATTATAACTATATTACGTTTGCAAAATGTGTCAAGTCAATTTCATAACTTACTTGGATAGTTGGAACTAATTGACTCCTTCCTGACCCTATAAATCATTTTGATAAAAAAAGCCTACAAAACTCAACAAATAAACCATGCAAAAACGGATCACAATGTCAGAAGCACTGTTGAGACACCACCAAGACCTCATTTATTGGCCTCCTTCTCACATCACACTTATCCCATCCAACCACATAATTTATTGCAAATGCCAAAGAGAAGTTATTTTCACTCACATTATTCCTTCTCTTGTCGTCACTACATTCACATCCCTCAAGTTGTAAGTGAATTGCCAGTTATCATTGAGGACATGTTGTTTGATTCTTTTTTTTTTATACATAAATATGAAATCAGGTATCTAGACTTTGTCTGATTAATCCTAGATCACTCTATGAATCACCCCTAACCCTTAGAGAATATAAATCGCAGGATATGTCCTGTTTGACCTTGGTTCCTTCAAGAATCGCTTCTAATTTCTGAAAGATGTAACTCACAAGATATGTCACTTCTGTTCTCGAATTTCCCATGACACCCTGTACACCATTACGCACAAGGAGTCATCTCTACACTGATTGGTTGGCACACACAACCTCAAGTTTCTAGTGGGATTCGAACCCTCACATCGACAAGAACTCTCATGCACAGGTCAACCAGTTAAGATGTATCCTGGGAGACATGATGTTTGATTCTTGATCATCAGTGCTACGTCTTTCATTCAAAAAAATTATCACATATTAAAAATATTTAACGCTTAAAGAATTTTTTAAAGAAAATGAGTAAATTATTATTATTAAAAACTATAGAGTGATTTAAAAATTTAAAAATTAATTAATAGTTGGATAATAAATGACAAGAATGTAATTAAAAAAAGATAATAAGTAGTATATTTTTATTTCATAAAATAATAAATAATTTAAAATACAAAAAAGTCTCTAAAAGTAATACTAATTATTTTAAAATAGCTGGAGTATAATTGAACAATTAAAATCTTTAAATGCAAGGCATTTGTGATAATTACAAAAACTTCTCTGTGGGTTATTCTAGTATTTTGAAGAAATCGAGGCAATAATATGAATAATTGAGATATTCAACTTGAATATATATATATATATATATATATATATATATATATATTTGACAAGTTATAATCAATAGAATAAGCAATTAGTACTATATAGGGAAATAAAATAACTGTAGTAACTAAGATTTAAAAAGTTGTAACGGATGAAATAAAAAATATTTACTTAGTGTAAATACTTTTTGAAGATAATAAAAGTCTCTTCCTTGAGTAAACAAAAGAATACATGGCAATGACGTCTTCATACTTCAACTATGCCTCGCCGGGTAGCGAATTCAAGAGAGTTGCTTTTCTCTAATAATATATATAAAAGCGTTTTGTATCATTAATTAGGTAATAAGAATGCTAACCAAAAATTGGGCAAATGTTTAGTTAGTTTAGGTGAAACAAATATAAAGTTAAGTATTTCATGATCATCCTATTATCATAAGAAAGAGAAACATAATTGCATAGCAAAAAAATGGTTGTAAGCATTAACAAACACTAATTAAAATGAAATATACTTCTGATATATTATTATTTGTTTAAAAAATTAATGTGTTATAGTATTTACTCAACACATGAGAAAGAATACCTTGAAAAAATTGAAAATGAGGGCATAATTGACACATTAGATTAATTTGAGGGGCAAAAATGTAATTCATCATAGTTGGAAACCTTTAAAGATTTTACTTATATATATTCCATAAATTCAAATATGAAACGAGTAATCAAGAACAAAGATGGAAACTTTAAGATTACGAGTTTAAATTCTTTATAAAAATTTATCTATCGGCACTTATATGGTCCACAAAATGGACTTTTATTTGCAGTTGTGTTGGTCTTAATTAGAATTAGGACTACGAAACAAACTTTCACCCGTCACAAAAAACACAATTTTCATTTTTTTTTTTAATTCCCTCACACTTGACAAAAATATCTCCATCTCTATATAGTATAGAAATCTCAATATATCCCGCGAATTTCATTTTCTCCGAGAAGAGATTCGGAGATTCTGCCTCTCCTCCTCTCTTGTTCTCTTTCCTCCCCTGACTTTGGACGCTATATATAACCCTCCTCGTACGTCCCCTCCATCACCGGTCGGCATTCTCTGCAATCCGCACACAGAAATACGCGCAGACCTTCCTCCAATTCACTTCAATGGCGCTTCGCAGAGCCCTCTCGAAGCGCCTTTTCGCCAAAAATCAGTCAGACTCGACATTGTCGACTGTTATGCACTCTCCCTTACACAACCCTGCAAATGTTGGCCTCAAAACAAACTTCCAGAGGGAGTTTCTCGCTTCCCCTGACTTCTCCAAGACGGGTTTTTTCCGCCGGTTCCGTGAGCAGAGGAGAGCAATCAATCAAGCCGCACCTGCTAAGCTGCCGGAATTTCTCTCCATTCCGGTTGGCGACAAGCTCAGACAAAAATTGAGATCGATGAACATTGTCGGAGAACGTCCCTATCTCGAAGGCCTAGTACCTCCGTCACCCACGCCGGGGTTGGAGATTGGAGGTATGTCTGTCACAGACGCAAGAAAGATTTTAAGGAGTGCTCAGTTGGAGAAGGTGAGGCTAAAGCTTAGAGAGATTCCCATGAACTCGATTTCGTACTATGACTTCGTGAAGATCTGTAGTGATATCTGTGAGAACACAGAACAAGGTATGGAGTTTGCAAAGCTGCTGGATCAATCCGGGACCGTCATCGTTCTCGGCAACGTCGTCTTTCTCCGACCAGATCTGGTATAATCATCATCCAAAAAGAAATTAGCAAGCATATTTTCTTTAATGGTGCCAGAAAAGCGAGACTTTACAGATTTCCATTTCTTTAACTCTATTTTTTTTTTTTTTTGGGTTGTTTACCGATACAGGTTGCAAAATCAGTGGAAAAGATGATTAGTGAATCCATAGCCACGCCAAACGACCCAAGAAGAACAGAGCTAGAAGAAATGGAGAAGCAAAAGGCCGTTATTGACAAAAAGGCCGTGTCATTAGTAAAAGCAGAGCTGTATTGTGGGCTAGGCTTTTTAGTGGTGCAAACGCTGGGCTTTATGAGGCTAACTTTCTGGGAATTGACTTGGGATGTGATGGAGCCCATTTGCTTCTTCGTCACCTCGCTTCACTTTGCACTTGGCTATGGCTTCTTCTTGAGGACATCAAAAGAGCCTTCATTCGAAGGCTATTTCCAGCGCCGTTTCAGAGCGAAACAAAAGAAGCTAATGAAGATTCACAATTTTGATGTTGAAAAGTACAATCAACTGCGCCAAGCTTTTTATCCTGCGTACAGTTATGATCATGCAAGAGGGCCAGTTTTTGGGTCCATGCAGGGTTGAGTGTAAACATCTGTAGATTGAAAATTTCTCAGGGGAGGTAGAGTAGGAGAGATGTTATCATACTAACTTTTGCACGTTTAAAAGAAAGTTTTTTTTTTCTCTCCTTCCTTTTTCTTCCCCCTCTCTCCCTTGGTTAATTATGTGGTTAAGCAAATTGAAGATTTTCTATTCCTTATAGTCTGTACTATTTTTCCTCCTAAGAGGAAAATAAAGAACACTTTGCTGGGGAAGTGGAAGCCATGACCGGAGACCACTGTTTTCAAATTTGGAGGACCGTAGATGAGAAGATGTGACATAAAATGGGGTAGAACTGATAGATTTCATAGTTATATATACTTTTTAACTTTGTAAGGTTTGATTCTGCCATCGAGATAAAGTTGAGGTTAAATTCATGCCTCTAATCTATATTTACAGCCTATCTATTAATATTTATCGATTAAAAAAAATATCCTTCCCTATGGCTATCTTTATTTTTAATTAACTATTTTTTTTTTAAAAGAGAACCACCAATACTTTAGTGGGAGCGGGGGTTGGCAAAGTCCTATCTCTTTATTAATAATGAAGAAAATGGAAATGCATAGAGCGGAACAAATACCTCACCTCCTGACAAATTGTATATGAGATAATCGACAAAATTTGTAACCTATCTAACACATATAAACCCTTAATATATTAACATAATTAAGAGTGTGATTTGTTAAATGATTTGCTATCGTGTTACCCTTTTGGTGGATATAAGTGAAAATGATGGTTTTAAATTTGCATTTAATCATATCTGTTGGTTGAGAAGAAGTCCGTAACTGTTATCTTTTAAGTGTACATTAGGTAAAATCCAACTAAAATTGGTGGATATAAGTAAAAATGATAGTTTTAAATTTGTATTAACTATCTTTGTGAGTTAGGAAGAAATCCGTAACTGGTATCCTTAGAGTACATATTAGGTAAAACTCGTCTCATAATCCTAACCGACAAAGAATCACGAGAATATAAGGCTAACCATATTTTTCCTTCGTCTAAGTTGGTGTGTAGACCAATTGAAAGCCTCACATCTAGAGATTTGACGAATCAACATCTTGCTGTTCGTTTGCATTTGTATCCTCTTGAAACCCTTAGACCAGCAAGCATGAAGCCCTTTAGTCAATGCTCTAAGTTCAGCACGAAAGCTGTTCGAATATCTAATGTACTTAGCAAATGCACAGATGAAGTCCCCTTCGCTTGAACGAATAATACCATTAATACTTGAAGGACCCGAATTTCCTTCACAAGCACCGTCAACATTAACGATTACATCTCCGTAATTAACCCTCAGCCAGCAACTTTAAAGCTGCTTTCCTCTCCTTTGCCTGCCACTGAATTGGAATCAACACCTGGATCCAATTTACTTCCAATCAACTATGCCATTAATCTTTTTTTTAGATTAGTTACTTTAATAATCAATCACTAATGAAAATCTTACCGTTATAATAATATCAATTTTCTCTTAATGTTCTTAATAGTCTTTTTTTTCCCCTTAAATGAAGGCTTTTTTCATTAATGCGTTAATCTAAAATGCATGATTATAAGAACAAATAAGTCAATAATTTTTTAATAAAATGAAACCCTAAATTATTATTACTATATCCTTTTAGAAATTCACATAGTAAGTGGAATAAATGGAGAGAAATAAAAATTTCAATATATGATAACTATATAAATTTTAATTTTTATACAAATTATTATTTATTGATAATTTAATTCACACACAATTTTATGTACTATTTGTTTTATATTTAGTTGAAAATTTTTGGATTAATTTGATAATTATTCAAAAGATATGATTTTGTTTAATTGAAAATAAAAGAAAGAATGAAGTAAGAATTTTAAAATTGGAAGTAGAAAAGAGCACTTTTATCTAATTAATAAATAAAAGTATAGATTTAGACTAAAGAGTGTAAATTTAACCTTAAGCTAATAAATTAATAATCATTCTCAGTCACTTGCAAGGTAGGAGTAAAAGTATTGACTACTATTTTATTTTATAAATACAAATTATGTCTCAGAGTTATTCTTTAAAGTGAGAAGAAAAAAGAAAAGAAGCAAAATCCACCCACCAGGCCCGGCCTTGATTTATGAAATTTGGGCTAAGACTTCCAAGGTAAGTCAAGTGCCAGTCAGTTCCGTTGGCCCGTTAAAATTGAAGTGGACCTTGATTTTTTCCGGTCCCTGAAAATTGAAGTTCAGCACTGCATAACAAAGCATAGTTCTCTTGATTTTCTTTCCCTTTTTCCCGAAAATTTCTTCTAATTCCCTTAACAGAATAGTTTCCCTTCCCAATGATTTTCCCTATTGGATCATGTCACGGTTGTATGAATACGCGGTTGATTTAATAGATAAAAATTCTTCATTTTTTCTCGACACTTATGAGAAGAAAAAATCATAAAAATTAATTAAAAATATATTTAACTCGAAACTTAAATAATTAATAATAAAATTGACGTGTAGTTTAAGTAACTGAATTGTACGTTTTCACTTACCAATACGGCACACAAGTATTGTGCATATCAAAAATGAAGCATCACATGTAAGTATAAAAATCTGGCTACCACTTGTTGGCCCTTGAAAAGGACATTTGGATCGGAAGATCAAAAGGAAAAAATGGAGGAGGGAGGAAAACGAGTCTTTTTTTTTTTTTTTGGACCAGAAGAAAAAAAATGATGTGCTCGAGAACAAAGCCGTCTTTGCAGGAGAATAATTCACGGCGCAGAGATGGAAGTACAGCTCATGTGATGAAAAGATTTACTATTGCATGGCCTTTTTAAGTCCATTACAAGCTTTGCACTTTGCGTCCTTTCCTTTTATTCATGCTTGTCATGGGCTTTGTAATAAGAAAATTCTTGTATACACGCGCATATATACTTATATTATGTATTAATAAAATTAAATATAATTTTTAATATATATAATATAATTATTTAAAATATTTAATATACATACACCGAGTGTATTTAAAAATTTCCCTTTGCAATAGCATCGTAAACAAGAAACCAAGCTCCACTTCTCCCCTCCCAACACCTCTGTCCACAGCCCCACAAAAAAAGAAAGAAAAAAATGTAGATAACTTGAGTTTTTACATGATCTAGTTGGAAGAGAATAGAAGGAATCCTAGCACCATAGAAAATCCTTGCCCTGGGGTTCATAAAGAATTATTTGAAATAAAGAAAATGTGAACCGATCTCATAATTTTTTTTTTTTTTTAGTTACTATACTACTAAACGGTTTTAGTTAACTTCTAACATTTTTTTTTTATTTTAAGAAAGCTATTAAGAGGTGAGAAAAGACATCTAACATTGTTTTTTAATATATATATATATATATATATATATATATATATATTATTTTAAATATCTAAAACCACTCCTGGACAAGCAGTAAACTAGGGCAATAGATTATTGATAGTATCACCTTTTAATCAGCATATTATTGCTTATATTTCAAAAAAGATTAAAAAAAATTATATAGATCGTAAATTTATAAATTATATATATTAAAAAATTATATTATATAATTTTTATTATATAAAATATAATATTTTAAAATATATAATCAACGATAAACTTGATTCATATTAAAATTAAAAAAAAAAAAAACCTTTGCAATGCAGCCTTCACCATTCGTTATTGGCTTATCCCCGTGCCAAACTCCTAGTGGCCCGCCCTCTTATCCGGTCTCCGGTCAGCTGTAGGCTTAAAATTGTCGAGTTTTAGCCTTTGGGTGCGAGTTCCATCAAACAGGTCCCTACCAGCCACATGCTCCTTCCAACTAGAGTTGATATTTCTCGCAGTTGGGGGGCACGCCGGCGTCGGTACTGGTTTTTTTGTTGCGTATTTTTTATGCTTTTTGAGAGACGAGGAGGACCGTTTACATCTGCTTCTAATTTGAGTGTCCCAATACCAATTACAAAGCAAGGCTGGACAAGGCCCCGTCACATTCACCGTCAAAGTTTTTATAAAGTATTTATTTTTTCAAAAATAAAAATATTTTATAAAAGAATTTGACTTTCTACTCCTCAATCTTTTTTTATAATTTAAACATTATCCTTTATATTTTATTTTCTTTTAGTTTTTTTATTCCATTTATGAGTATACGGATGTGTTTGTATTTATGTAACTAATTAGATATGTTCCTTATGTGTACATTTTACCATCAAACTGAGACAATAACTTAATTAGTAAAGGTTAATTCAGTTTTGAATTTGATACTATACTAATTAAGTACATTTCCAAAACTATTTTTTTTATAATTATTTTTGAAAAACAAAATATTTTGAGTTAGATTCGTCCAATATTTTTTTCATTTTTATAGATTCAAGAACAAGTGTAAAGAGTTAAAATTCCTAATAAAGGGGAGCCCTTCACAACACAAAGATTCTGTATATAGATAAGAATCACACCTTTGGCAAAAATCAGACCAAAATCAGTTGGCCATATCGACCATACAAAGAACAAGTTTATAGTATTATTTTTGTATACCCATAATTTTTTCTTCCTTTCAATATTAAAAAAAAAAGAAAAAAAAACCAACCAAGAAAAGGTATTTGCGTGATTCTGACCTAACAAAATATTTTGTTGAATGAAAAGTAAAGAAGATGTAAATCTAAAGTAAATCTCTTTTATTTAATAAACTATTTTATTTAAATTTAAACGAATTGAAACGTTGTAATTTATTTTTAAAAAAAAGTATGGGGAGGATTTGTGAATAGATAGGAGGTGATAATTATAACATGTGCTCGCCTTGCCAGCTATCAATTATTGTTGTTTTATCCTTTAAGGAGAAGCATATCCGAGTTAAAATGAGACAGACATTTTCTTTGTTTGCACCATTTAAATTATGGATTCTCAAATCTCAGCTGCATTTATCAACCAACAGTTTCCAAATTTATAAACGCTCCGAGATTCCATATTCATAAATTACGTGTATAAAACATATAAATTTTGATAGTTTCAGCACGATAAATTTGAATATTTAATTTATTATAAAATTTTAATTTATGAATTAAATCTTTAACAATTTCAGTATTATGTAAAAAAAAAATATATTTCTATGCATTTAAGGATGGAATTAGGAACTTTGGTTGAGAGAGTAAATTGTATCAAAGAATATATTAAATAATAATATTATAATTTTTTTAAAAAATGAAGAAAGATAAAAGGTAAAATTTTTAAACAATATTTCTAAAAACTTTTATTTTTTTTAAATAAACACAATATTTTAAAAATTTTGTGGGATGCACGCCATCGTCTCTAATTTTATTCTTGTATGCATTGCATATTTTACATTTCTCATTTAATTTGATTTTATATAAGTATATATTTTTTTTCTTTTTGTGTTATTAAAACACTTACATTTACCAGCTGGAAAGCATGCACAAGAGGTAGTAGATTAGGATGACTCGGCTGGAATAAAAAAAAAAAAACAAAAATTAGGGAGTTGTCCAACTAATTTATTACCAAACCTAACGGCAACTTATACTGTTTGTCAGTTGTTGAACAGATAAACCAACTTATACTGTTTGAACATGCATGATCGATGCTTATTCAAAGAATTGGGATTGATTATTAGGAGGGGGTCCATTCTTAATTTGCTATATCCAAAGTCCAAACTCAACTTGGTCTACAATTTTGACTATCTCACGTGTTTTGTGCATTATTAATTAGGGAATCAAAAATTTCCAATAAAATATATAAAATAATATATTAAAAGATAAATAATAAATAATAAAATTTAAATATATATATTAAATTTTATTTTTGTTATAATAAATATAATAAATTTAGAGACGAACGTCCTGTATTTTCTCTTTATTTGATAATTAAATCTGTTAAATTCATTTAAATATATAAATATGGCTTCAAATCTTTTATGTTTTTCCTCTTTTGCTTTCTTCTGCAATGACAGCAACAATTTTCATTTGAAAGTATGTCTATTTTGGATGTAAACACATTTTTGGAATTATATATATATATGTGTGTGTGTGTGTGTGTGTGTTGCAACAATAAGAAAATAAGGAACTATAGTTGAAGTGGCTTCACAACAAACAACTAGCTGCTGCCCTGCCAGGGCAACTCCAAAGAAAAATAAGGTTGGAAGAATCATTTGGTTGAGGGCATGATTGTTAGTTAGGGTTTTGACATATTTAGAGTAAAACTATCATGAGAAGCCATCCAAAAGTGGATGCTAATTAGCCTCTCTCTCTCTCCCTCTCTCTCTCTATATATATATATTCTCCAGTTGGTAATATGCTTATGGGCCTCTAGATATCCTTGGGCCCGTGGCCAAAAACTTTCCTGATTTGTTATACATATACACATACACTTTGTAAATATATATATAATTCATATCCACAATGAAAGATTTCGAGTATCCAACAATAAAAGATAGCTCAAACGACATAATTGGAGCATCCACCGAAATCCATTTAATTGATGTGGGCCAATACAGTAGGTTTTGCTTTATCCATTCATCTTTTATATTTTTATATTTTATTTTTTTGGAAGGAGGGTAAAAAGAAAAATTCTTATATGCATGCATTAGATAGTTATATTATCTACAGATAAAATTATACACTTGCAGTATTTAATCTACAATTTTCATTCGACGCACGTGCACCGTGTGCATATAAGAATTTTCCGAACAAAAAGAAAGGGGAATATGGAATTTTATGTTAGGCTTGTTGTACAAAGTCATACCAGATTAAATCTCGAATTAAGATTATTTATATTAACGAATTATGAATTGCTCGGACTGTTATAATTTATTATTAAATTGTAATATCAGTTATGAATTATTTGTGATTGAGTTAACTGTTATATTAAAGATTTTACTATAGGAACCACCGATGAGACTTATAGACAATGAAATCTCCATTCTTGAAAACAAGGAGAATGAAATCCCCATGCAGGATCACATGCTTTGCATATAATATGAGGAAATATGCATGCACAGTGTTAAGGGTGGGCAATGAATTAATGGAAGGAAAAAAGCCTGGAGAGCAAACACTGTCACGCATTTTTCCACAGCAAGTAGATGAAAGCAATCAATAACGTAGAAATAAGAGATCGCTATTGAGTCGACTTCTAAGTTTGAATATGATGGCCCGGCAGGAAACATGCATTCTTGAATTATATATGCAATGTCAATTTGGTAAATAAGACTCCTTTCAACAAAAGAAAAAAAAAAAAAAAGGTATTTAGCATGATTGAAACAATTTTATAAGTTAAAGATTAATTAGCATTTGACTTTAAGTCATTTAACTAAGGTTTTAATGAGTTAATAGTCAAAGATATTTAAATATTTTTGCAACGTTAATTATATATAAATGTTAGCAGTGTTTTTTTTTTTTTTTTGGAATTATTCAAGAAATGGGAAAGTTTGTTTGAATTATACAACAAAAGTCTAGGGAAATAATAATAATTTTATTGACGCTAAAATGTTTCATAGATATCATCATAAGCAAGATATGATAATTAAACAATTTAATAGAATATAATTGAAGTTTACTAATATGATTCAAAATATTTCATATTTTCACTTAAATTATGGATAAAATAATATAACAATATAACTTGAAAAATTAGAACCTTCGAGAATAATAAGTTATTGTGAGCGAGATAGTCAGCAAAACAACCCAAGTGGATCGGAGGTAAAGTAAGAATTAATTTACAAAACAATTTTACAAAATAACTGGTAAAATACTAAAAACGTTCGAGAGAAATAAAAAATTAAAGACCACCAAAGTAAGAATCTAATCACGAGTAAAAATAGGTTAATAAAATATACAATATAAAACGAATCAAGAATAACGAACAAAAAATACTTTTTAGATTACTTTAAAGCAATGCGTAAATAGTTATAAAATATTATCTATAAAGATAATACGAAAATGAAAATCATATAAAAATAAATTAAGAATAGAAACTATAAAAAAAAATCCATGAAAAATGTTTAACTATTTCTCTCAATTTTTAACATTCCTCCACAGCTTACTAAGTACACATATTTGTTTAAATATTATTTAATATTTACCTAGAAGTGAAAAGCAAGGAAATTTAAATTAATGTAGTTAACATATGATCCAAATCTTGATTGACTGTGGTGCCTAAACTTTTGGCCCCTAAAAGGAGTATCTTGCTTGGGTGATAATAAAATCTAGACTAATGCAAAGATAGTTTTTCATTTATGAAAAAGATTGGTGAGCTGTTTTCAAACTACACATTAGATTTGTTAAGTGAGCAAGATGGTGGACCATTCAATGGATACAGCTTTTGAATTTGGATTTGTTAAGAGAATAAAAAAATAGTGGAAAGAGGTCAAAGTTGCACGAAAATATTGGTTTGTAATTGCAGTATAGGTCACCAAAACACCAAACCTAACTAAACCCCATTGGGAAGTCATTCTTGGTAGTACTAATAGTTTTGGTGTTTTTACCAAAAATATATATATATATATATATATATATATATATATAAATATAAATATAAATATAAAGTTTGGTCTTTTGGTTGTGTAGACATATTTTCATAGTTTGTCCTTATCCCACTGCTTCAACTAAGGATTATTCTAAACCAAGACTCCAATTAAAGTAATCTTGTTACCATTCGTGTCAAAAGCTTCTTAGCTTATAGAAGTCATGAAGGGATTTTTAATTTTTTTTTTTTTGGGATTTTGACAACTTTGCAAGATACTTGCAAGTTAAGCATGTAATGCAAATTATATACTTGTAAAACTCTTCATAGTAACATTTTGTGTAATTTGTGAAATCAGAAGGATTTTAAATCATTACTTGATAATAATTTTTTTAAAAATAGAATATAAGTAAGGTAAGAATATATATTAATAACTAATTAAAAGACTTATTTTGCAAATATAATTAAATATATGCCCTAAAATATGTTATACTTTTAGGTCTTTATTGATATTCAAAGATTTAAAAAAAAAAAAAAAGAAGACATAGGCTCAATTCAGACTATTTTCTCTTCATGCATTACAAATCATTCTAGTCAATATTCTTTTTCTTGTGAAAAAAAAATGTCAATACCAATTTAATGATATATAATTTTTTATATATTAAAATTGTTAACCATATGATCACTTAAAAAAAAATATTTTAAAATAATCAACCATCTCCTTCGCGTTATTATTATAGAGAATCAGATATAAAAATTCAAATATGATTTTAACTCTATATTTGAACCCTTTAGATTATGATATTCTAATTATCCATTGAAATTCATAATTATCCATGGACAACTATAGATCATTACCTAATAAGTAAAGCCGGCGAAAGCCTAAAGAGACCGTCGGCAAGTGTGCCCCAAACCATGTCCATTCTTGTAAATTCGGAGCAATTCTTTTTCCCTCCCCAAAAAAAGAAAAAAAAAAAAAAGGAGACAATATCTTATACTAACTCAAACCAACTGTACGAGTATAGTAGAAGTAGATATACGCGTATTGTACACATATACTTTACACAACCAAAATGCAGCAACCAGATACCTTTTTCTTCCTTGTTTGTTTGTTAAGAAAAATGAAAGAAATTATCATCAGGCTCCTCTACCCACCCCACTCCAACCCACCTGTGATTAATTTTTTGCAGCACTAAGGACTAGGGAGTACCAGCACTATTTATTGAATTTCTTCACTTTCTTGTCACCTCTCCTCTCTCTTTCTCTCTCTATTGTTACTGTTTTCTTATTTTTATTGTACAAGTGAACTCAAGAACCAAGATACAAAAAGTTTTCTCAGATTTCTACAGTCAAAGCTGAGAACAAGGATTTTTCTTGATTTTTTTTTTCTTTTTTGGTTTTGTGTTTTAAATCGAAAAGGGTTCACTAAGCTGTGAATTAGTGTTGGAATAGATAATGTTGGGAGGATTGAGGTGTTTTCTGGGGTGGTTGTTCATCGGAGTGTCGTCGGTGATTTGATGGAACCAAGGTTGCTATGTTGTTGCCTTTGTTCTTGAACGCAGCGTTTCATGGAGTTAAGGATTCAGTGTGGCCGATGTACTGGTTTGTCGTGGAAGCCCAGGTTCTCAGCTAAGCTACAATTATTTGCCATTTTCTTCAAGGTAAGTTTAAATCACGTTTTTTCCTCTTCACATTTCGACAAAATTTATGCAAATATGGAGATTTAGGGTTGGAATTTAGCAATTAGCTTTTTCCTTTTCTTTCTATTCTTAGTATTTTGGGTTAAAGAAAATGCTAGAAGGAAATGAGCAGAGTTTCGGAATGTTAGTTTAAGGGCTCTTTGGTTCCTGAGAAACATCCGAAGAAGAAAGAGGAATATTTGGGGGTTTAGGACTGAAACTTCCCATACTGGGATGGCTAACAAATTTGGATGAATTTCTGACAGACGAGGGTTTAGCTGCTCTGAGCAAATTTAGGTCATGAGTTGTTGTGAAGTTTTTCTCTCTCTTTTTTTCTTTCTGGACTTGAAAGACTTTCTAGGAATGCAATTAATGTCCGGAACTTGTATTCTGAATACTTGGAAATTTCCGGATTCAGTCTCTTCGTTTTTGGCTTCTTTCGTCTGCGTTTCCTAACTTAGCTTCGGCTGCTGGGTCGGAGAAAATTTGCGGTGAAAGATTATTTCTTTTCATGCATACTTACACTGTATAATTAGTCCATCGACAAGGGTGCGGTCTTTGTATTAATTAGTCATTCACAAATTATGAGCTATTCTGAGCTTCAATAGACATATGGGGTGTAAAGATTGCTCCTTTAATCTGGTATACTTATCCACGAGTCCAGCACTGCAAATTTATTGCCTTTTGGTTGTTTGGTTTACTATTTTGAAGTGTGATTCAAGTCTGTAATGTGAGATTTGTGAGATTTGTAGTGATTCAAGATCGCTACAAATGCTACCATTTTTTCCCCCTTCAAGTTTTTAATGTTTTTGCCTTGCCTTGTAGGTTTTCTTGATATTGGTGTATTTGGAAGCTATTTATGCAACAGTCCAAGAACACACATTACAGAGGCAAGGCTTGGAAAATGGGGATGACTATGTTATTTCACATTCTTGCATTCATGATCAGATAATTGAGCAAAGAAAGCGACCCGGTCGCCAGGTGTATTCTGTTACTCCCCAGGTCTATGAGGTATCTGGTGTTTCAAGGCCCACTCACCGCAGGGGAAGGGCATTGCTAGGAATTTCCGAGTCTTCTACACAGAAGAAGGATGTCAAGCAACCCATTAGGATTTATTTAAATTATGATGCTGTTGGACACTCATCTGATAGGGACTGTCAAAATGTTGGTGACGTAGTGAAGGCAAGTGTTGGCTATGAATTCCCCTTTTACTC
The DNA here is from genome assembly GCA_026120185.1 of Voacanga thouarsii. NCBI lineage: Eukaryota > Viridiplantae > Streptophyta > Magnoliopsida > Gentianales > Apocynaceae > Voacanga > Voacanga thouarsii. Next base: position 1,162,462 of record JANUWF010001636.1, on the reverse strand, counting down.
CAATGTCAAAATCAGTTTGCACAAACTCTGCTTCTAATAACTGTTTCCTGATTCTTCTAATCAGCTGGGGGAGCCGCCGGGGGCTTCTTTTTCTGGCGAGCCTTCTTGTAATCCACATGGAGATCCTCCCCTTTACGGTGATTGCTGGTATAACTGCACCTTAGAGGATATTGCTGGGGAGGACAAGAAACACCGTCTTCGTAAGGTATTCCTCTGATAATATTGTGGTCAGTTTTTACAACCTTGAACAACTATGAGTATATATATCACACTGAAAATATATTGATCTTATGTCAGACAAATTAGTAGACGTCGTTTTGCACTTTTATCATCACTTATCTTTCTGATTCATCCACTTTGACTTTTAAGAATGAGATTTTTGTAGTTGACTCCGATTTGAGAATGAAAGAAAGCTGATATCTGGAGGTTACTTAATGCAGGCTCTTGGGCAGACAGCAGACTGGTTCAAAAGAGCATTGGCTGTTGAACCTGTACAAGGAAACCTGCGGTTGAGCGGATATTCTGCATGTGGACAAGATGGTGGTGTTCAACTTCCAAGGGAATACGTGGAAGGTATCTTTTTCTCAGCATAAGTTTATTTTGACAATATATTTTGTTATACTTCACGTTTTCTTCATGTTTCTGATAGATAATTTTGCATTTGCAGAAGGTATTTCTGATGCAGATTTAGTTCTCTTGGTGACAACAAGACCTACCACGGGAAACACATTAGCATGGGCTGTTGCATGTGAACGTGATCAATGGGGGCGTGCTGTTGCTGGTAATTTATTGCTTGACAATTGCTTGTCATGGAGTGCCATAATCAGTCATAACATGTTCCAAATTTGTGTTTTCCGATCACTAATTATCTATCTGCAGGGCATGTAAATGTTGCTCCACGCCACTTGACTGCTGAAGCAGAAACTTTACTTTCTGCTACCCTAATTCATGAGGTGAGTTGACTTTTAGCTATGTGATTAAATTAGTCTACAAAATCTCTCTCTTCAAGTAATGATGTCTTTGTTTCCGTAGGTTATGCATGTGCTTGGATTTGATCCACATGCCTTTGCTCACTTCCGTGATGAGAGGAAAAGAAGGCGTAGTCGGGTAAATAGTTTTCTCAGTGCATATGCTTGTATATTTGGAATCTGAAGATACTATTAGAAACCCTCCTTTTATTCTCTGTTGTTTGTTACTTTTCTTTATTTTTCCTAACAAGATTTTGCTGGTATTAATGGGGTTGGAGTTATGCTAGAAGTGGTGCTGAATTATGAGGGAAAGCTAGCCCAAACAATCCTTTGTTCATGCATCTTTCCTGGTTGATTCTGGAATTCTGCGTTGAATATTTTGACTTTGATGATATTGTTGAGTTGCTTAAGTGAGGGAGCTAATCATTTGTTGAATACTGTCTATATAGTATGTGATATGGTATACATGTATAAATGGTATTCCTAAGTACAACATAGGTTAGGACTAAACAAAAAGTTCCCCATGCCACCTTGCTAATTTGACATGGATAAATGGTTATCTAGATGCATCTCCTCAGAATTCTTAAATTCTGATAATTTGACTAGTTTTTTTCTATGATATTTGCATCCATGCCTCTATGGAGTTAAAATTTTTGCATTTCATTATGGATATTCACATTCAGTTTGTGCAAATGTTGTGATTAACTCATCTACTTGCTGTAATTACATTGAAATTTTACGCTATGTACTTTTCTAGGAAGTATGCGCATTACTTAATAAAGTCTGTGCTTAGAGTTTCTTGAATTTTGTTTGAGCAATAATTTCCTCCCCACTCCTGGGCATGTCAACTTGAGCAATCTTTGCCCCTCTTTCTACCTGATATCTCAACTGCCCACTTCATGCTTCTCTCCTTGTGTCTGTTCTGTACCAAGTGAGTCGCATTATCGGTGCCCATCCCGCAAACCATAGCTGAGCTCCATTTCCTACCCAAGTGACTGATCTCTTATACTTTAGTAGTTTTAGAAAGGGCCACAAATAATTTATGATTCTTGTTCGGGAAATTTTGCTAATTTTTAACATTGCGTTTACTTTGGATTTGGGTTGTACTATGAAATTTATTTGTTTGATGGGTTTTGGAATTTTGATAAGATGCTTGCAACTTGTTCATTCCTTGTTTTCATTTATTACTTTTAGTTGCAAAGATAGATGCTTTCAAAGTGCGTCCTAAAATAGCCTTTGGTTCTCAAATTTCCAAGCATGCACACTGTGTTGTCTCATATGCATGATGCATCATACTTTGGAAGCCATTTCACTTGTCATTTTGTTTTGTAGGTTACTGAACAGGCGATGGATGAAAAGCTTGGACGGTTGGTGACAAGAGTGGTGCTTCCTCGAGTTGTCATGCACTCACACTATCACTATGGGGTACTTTCGACTCTTTACCTGTTCTTGACAATTGCTTCCATGTTGGGTGCATTTATGCTTTTAAACTGTTCAACTCTTGTCAAGATCATATTTTTGAATAACATAAGAACTTCGCTGACAGGCATTCTCCGAGAATTTCACTGGTTTGGAGCTAGAAGATGGTGGTGGGCGTGGCACATCAGGTTATTTTTTTTTGTTTTTCCTTTGAAACTTCCGATATGCTTCTCTAAGATTTGCTGATGAATATGGAATCCTACAGCTGGAATCCTCATTGAGTGCTTTTGATCTTTGAGAATCTGGTGTTGAATTCTTTGTCCTATTTTGCCCACCATCAGGGTTAGCTTTTCATTTTAGCTGTAAAAATTTGGAAATTTGCTGCAGGATCACACTGGGAGAAAAGGCTCTTGATGAATGAGATAATGACGGGTTCAGTGGATACTAGATCTGTCGTTTCAAAAATGACTCTTGCTTTACTAGAAGACAGTGGATGGTACCAGGCTAATTATGGCATGGCTGATCGTCTAGACTGGGGCCGTAATCAGGGAACTGAATTTGTTACCTTGCCTTGCAACCTTTGGAAGGGGGCATATCATTGTAACACAACTCAATTATCTGGATGTACATATAACAGAGAGGCTGAAGGCTACTGCCCGATACTAAATTATAGTGGGGACCTTCCTCAGTGGGCACGCTATTTTCCACAGGCTAACAGAGGTGCGATTTTTTATATGACCGCTTGTAGCTGTTAATTCTAACATGCTTTCAAATACTTATTTAGCTTTGCCCTGGCAGTAATTGGTTTCACTATCATACATTGGGTGAAGAACATCATGGCTGGCGTGGAAGTTTACTCCACCTCATATCTTGTAAATAATGCCTAAATATCATGCTGAACCGTGCAAGCAAACAACCCTTTCTCCTCACCCCCCACCCCCTTTTGGAATTAGTGCTCTTAGTTTTGAATCAACTTTTTCTTAAATTGAGACCTTTATAGTTTCTCTTCTGGTGTACAAAAATTACCCAAAGGAGACTGTGGATTGTCATTGCTTTAGTTGAATTTGGTATGTCAATTTCTTGTAGTCAATGCCCTAATTGATGGAAACTGCCAGAATGGAAATGGTGTAAGATGTAATTAACCATGTCATTAAAAAAAAAAAAAAACCTGTGAACAATTGCCAAGGAGAGTAACTGATACGAAAAATGTGCAGCGGAAACTCGAGGATGTTAAACTTTATCAATCTTCTTATTCCTTAGGGGCTGCGGCGATCAAATTATATTTTTCTTGCAATGTTATAATATTTGGTGTTCATGTGAAATAAAAGCATTTGATTGTGCATAGTTGATCTCTCTGTTGCTTCTGTTTTTTCTTTTCTTTTTCTCTCAAGGTATCTTTTCTGGTTTATTCCTATTAAAATTCTTTCTCATATTATCCTCAGTTTCTCATTTTAAACAAGATCTTGTTCATAGGCCAGCAGAAGATAACTTTTAGTTTGAGCATAAAAATTAGCATATTCTGGGTCAAAAATACACTCTCAATAATTCAAAAGTAATATTCATATTGAACAACGGTGATGAACTGGATTTAAAATTAACACGTTCACCCCTTTCTTGACCATTGCAGGTGGTCAATCATCATTGGCTGATTATTGCACTTACTTTGTAGCATATTCTGATGGATCATGTACAGACACCAACAGTGCTCGGGCACCTGACCGGATGTTGGGTGAAGTACGGGGAAGTAGTTCAAGGTGTGCATTTCTGTTTGACCTTTTACATTGTCTATACTCTTGTGTAGCACGAAGTTGTGACAATTAATAATTTTCCTTTGTTCGCATGTGTAGGTGTATGGCATCATCCTTGGTGCGTACTGGGTTTGTCCGTGGTTCTGTGGCACAGGGAAATGGTTGTTATCAGCATCGATGTGTAAACAACTCTTTGGAGGTATGCTTTGGAGGTGCAGATATTCTCTTTTATGTATTTATTTTTTCGTTCTCTTTTTAGTTGTGGTGTGTGTGATATTGATTTATTGGTGTAATCCCCTAGCTTATTCATTTATTTATTCATCTGGTCTTAAAAGCAAATGCATACATGAGAATAGATGTGTAGCAGTAGTACTCGATGGGTTTTGTCCTTCCCTTTTTATTTAATTTTTTTTCTCTGGAGGGAAGAAGTACAATTTGAAGAACTGGAGCCATGGAAAGGGGGCAGGTTTAAAAAATGTTTCCCTTTTTAGAATCAGTCTGAAGCACAGAAGTAAATATTTTCTGGCCCATAGAATTCTTTTGGGTTAATGGGTTGCCTTAGATGTAGGATCTTGCTGTTATTGTAGGAAATTCTTTCAAGAAGAATAAATTGTTTGGCACATAAGAACCAGCATTGGCAGTTGGTGGGATTATTTGCTCCATTAAGAATCTATATGATATGTACACAAGGTCCATTCCTAGAACTTTGCAACTGCTGTATGGAAACCTTAAAAAAGAGGCTCAGCCTTTTGCTTCTTTGGGATCAATGGTTTGCCTGACATGTAGGATCTTGCTGTATTGTTTGAAAAGTCTTTCTAGAAGAATAAACGCATTGCAAATAAGAACCAGCATTGGCAATTGGTGGGATGATTTGCTCCATTAAGAATCTATGTGATATACACGTGAGGCACATTCCTAGACTTTCAAACTGCAATATGGAAACCCAATGAAAGAGGCTCAGCCTTTTGCATCATGATTAGGTGGAAATTTGCATTTTTATTTGCTTTTGGAATTCCAAATTTCTAATGTAATTTCATGATTGTATTCCAGGTTGCTGTTGATGGCATTTGGAAAGTATGCCCTGAAGCGGGTGGGCCAGTCCAATTTCCCGGTTTTAATGGTAATTTCAACACTTCATTTACCAATTGTCAACCATTATAGAATGATTACTTAACCAGTATCAAGTTTTGAGTTGCCGCATTCTACTTTTGTCTCAAAAACTGTAGGTGAGTTGATCTGCCCAGCTTACCATGAGCTCTGTGACGTAGACCCAGAACCCATTTCTGGTCAATGTCCCAGCGCTTGTAATTTTAATGGAGATTGCATAAATGGAAGATGTAGCTGCTTTTTGGGGTTTGATGGTTCTGATTGTAGTAAACGTGAGCTTCTCAGCCCTTTTCATCACTCTGCCTCAAGTAAGGATTTTCTCATTTGTTCTTTTCTAGAGATTATAATGGAACCTCTATTGCAGGAGTGTGCCCAAGCAGTTGTAGTGGGCATGGAAAATGCCTTAAACATGGTGTTTGTGAATGTGAAAATGGGTACACCGGCATTGATTGTTCTACAGGTATATTTTTCCTTTTCTAAGATGTTTGTTTCATGTTGACGAAAAACAGAAAATGAGTGTACCTCAAAGATGGATGGTAGCCTCTTTTTAATGGCAAGACAATGCAACAACTAGCATCTGATAACATAATTGTTTCAGCTTATAACTATCTCTGAGGCATACAGACCAAAGGAGCAGTTAATAGAACAATCAGTAGTTAGTTCTCAAATTGTTTATGGGTTGGTTTTCATGTTGTTGGATATCCTATTGCTTGTTTTTTTTTTAAAAAAAAAGGGATATCCGGTTGCTTATTATTGCTATTATTGGCGGCAACCTGAACAATAATAGTGTAGTCCATTTCAGCAGAAATATAGAAGACACGCCCAGTCATACATGTATTTGCATCACACCTTTCTTGATATTTTGACTGGTCTCTGAATGTTGTATTATCTTAAGGAAATTTTTCTTCTTCTACATGCTTGCTTATCTAACGTTACCTTAAAATGTTTCAGCTGTTTGTGATGAACAGTGTAGCCTTCATGGCGGTGTTTGTGATAATGGAGTTTGTGAATTCCGTTGCTCTGATTATGCTGGTTACACTTGCCAGAATAGCTCCGTACTACTTCCCAGTCTCTCTGTTTGCCAAGATGTGTTGAAGAAAGATGCTGGTGGACAACATTGTGCTCCTAGTGAATTAAGTATCTTGCAGCAGCTAGAAGAAGTAGTTGTAATGCCCAACTACCATCGCTTATTCCCTGGTGGACCTCGGAAGTTCTTAAATTACTTTAGAGGCAAAGACTGTGATGGTGCAGCTAAGCGACTAGCCTGCTGGGTGAGTGTTGCTATTTTTATGCGTTTCAATAGAGAATGATTATCACTATCATGGTTTTTTTAGTTTCTTTTCCATGTTGTCTTCTTTTGATGCTGTATTATGGTAGATTTCAGCAGTTTTATAGATCTGGAACCACTTCCTATGGACTTATTTCTTCATGTTTTCTCCCAGATTTAATAGTGTGAATCATCAAAGATGCTTGCATTTATTTGATGATTTATAGTTGGCATATGGTTTCTTCTAGTTGTTGATGGCTTATTAAGTTCGTTGATCTTTGAACCAGATCTCCATCCAAAAATGCGACAGGGATGGCGACAACAGGCTGCGGGTATGCCATTCTGCATGCCAATCATATAACAGGGCCTGTGGAGCTTCCCTTGATTGCTCTGATCAAACCCTATTCAGCAATGAAGAAGAGGGAGAAGGTCTTTGCACTGGCTGGGGTGAACTAGATTCATGGTTTTGATGGCATCAAACCGGATCACAATGATTCTTGCCAGCCAGCCAATGAAGCAACAGATAGCTGTTACTGTAACAATTCCCTGGGGAATTCGTCTGTATATGTGTAGGTAGCCTTAGTTACTCATCTTTTTTCCTTTCCAGGCTTGTAATTGTTGTTTTTCATTTTTCACCCTGGCTCTAGGAATAGGCGGCACAAATTGCAAGTGCACTAGAGTAGGTTTTTGGGTTTCCCATCCCAAAATCATTTGCAAAAAGATGGATGGGAGATTTTATTTTGATTTGGCTTTCGAAGATGAAAGCCTGATGTAGAGAGAAATTGACAGTGTATTAAAAAAAGGGAGAAACAGAAAAAGAGGTCACAGAGAGAGAAAAAGAGAGGATTTGTAACGAATGAACTCTATTATCAGGCCTAAGGTCTTGATATGAGTAACAGCTACATATTTAGTATTCTCTCTATTCAGTTGTACTAGTTATTGACTTTAAACAATAAAGATTTTTAACTTGTGATTCAATTATAATCTTGAAAGAGAAAGGGGGATGAAGCGAAATATTTCACTTAAGACTAGACAGGTGCACATTTCTTGAAGAGGAAAAATCCTGTATTCTTTAGATAACGAAGCATGAATACTGAATACGCATCTTCTGCACTGTATTGGATTGCATAGCCAAAACCACTATAAAAAAATAGCTAATATCAGGCCGACATGCAAGAAACAAGGCAAACCAAACCCCTCAGGGAACAGAGAATTAAATATCTCCTCAGCCTTTGTCAAGTTGCCAAATTCTTTAGTTCAACTAATCAGTGTGCCTCAATGCTTGTTTTCTTCTCAGTTTTCTCTCCTTCAATGACCGATGATTTCAACTTTAATCTTAATTTTCTGACCTAGCTATGTGGAATCTTGAAAAGCATAGAAAACAACATAAAATTAAGCACTGTATTCCGGAATGAAGAAAAAGAAATACTACTATTGGAATAATCAATTAATCAAATGACCCTGTAAACTTTCAACCCCCCCAAGAAAAAAAAACTGTTTTAATCGAAATCAACCTATAGCAATCGTGTGTTTTGACTGTGTCGTCCACTAGATCATCTGTTTTCAAGAACTGGTGGGACAGAATGTGATCAAATAATCTGAGCCTGCACATGTGCATGTGCTTGAAGCATCATCATAAGCATAGCTATATGCTGAAGGACAGGCATTCTTGAACATCTCAGAGTACTGAGTTGGTGAGCAGGTCCCCGGCGTCGAGTGATCGCCAGTGCAGCAGTATTCTGGCTTGTTAAAAGCTGCACATGCACTCATGCACGCAACAACCGTGCCCGAGTCTGTAACCTGCAATTCCAGGGGACAGTTCGCATTGAGATCAGCCACGCAGCCTGCGTACTGGCAGTCACCTGTGCCACCGGAGGGACGGACACCGAGGCCCACATTGTACCCGTCTACGAGGCTAACGTCATAAAAGTCCTTGCCCGTATGGTCATTGGCAAGGGTGAACTCTGCTAGGCTTACGGGTGGTGCACCACCTCCTATGCACTTAAGTGCACCGCAATCACCTGTAGTGCACTTGCCATTACCGGAGTCATCAAAGTTGCAGCCGGTACGAGCCCAGAAACGGCCGGACCAGCCAGCCGGTGCAGGTAGTTGTATAGTTGCATCGGGGGCTAATGCGAAACCGCCGTCACCAATTATGGCTGCTCCATTTCCGGAGAGTGTTCCCGGCCAGATTGTGTAGTTGCAACTGTTTTGAAGTGTGAACACTGTGGCTGAAGCAATTGAAGACCCTGCATATGCCCATCGATTGTCAGACTTAAGTTCTTGATTTACAGATGACCCAAATCAGGGGAAGACAAAGAAGCAAAGGAAGCAATGGGGGAAAAAGAATCGTTCTTTTCCTGGTTTTCTGCAATTTGAAAGCAAAAAGGACAGATTTTTTCCAAGCCAGCTGTTCTACTATACTACAAATTATAGCAGAAGCAATTCAAAGTTATGCTCCAAATATAATCACCGAAGTTACCAACTTTCCAAAATTTTCTCACAAATCAAGAAAACCATTACAAGGAAACATTAAATTCAATGTTGATCATGCACAATACTAAGATGTCAAGTTTCATATGCTGTTGAAACTATCGGGTCCGTGAAGGTGATTCCGGAGACAACCACCATTATTGCTCTTCTTGAACTACTGAAATTACCCAACACGAACACCACAAACAAAACAGCACCCAAAAAAAAAAAAAAAAAAAAAAATCTGTCTTAACGGTGACCAAAACTTTGAAGAGACATCATTGATATTAATGACATAGAAAGGTCAGAGCTTGAAAGCATTTACCTAAAGCAAAAACAAGCAGAAGCAGAAGAGCTGTATCTTGCATGCCTGCCATTAGAGCTAGAGAAAATCAGAGGAGGCAAAGAAAGAGAGAGGGTGGGAGCGAGAGTGATGAACAATGAGAAATATAGGAACGGTTAGTTTGTAGTTGGGATCGTGTTAAGTTGTATAAAAGAAAACTATCCATTTATAGACGGAGAAAAATATCCCTCATTAGATTGCACGTTGAAACCCCACATTCCCTGTTTCTTTTTCTCTCTCTTTCCTTAGCTTTTAATCTTGTTAATTATTATTAGTAGTAAATTAATTACTATTTGGAAACAGTTTCTTCCTTTCTTTTTTTTTTAGAGATTTTGATTTTCTTTATGGTAGTTGACATATGAAGTTAATTATTTTAAACGATAATATTACCTCAAAGAAAAATATATTTCAATTTGTGTCACATTATTCGGTATTCAAATATATGAACATTAAAAGAATAAAGAAAAGCACATAAAAAGCCCCAAGGAAGGAAACAATAATAGCATTGTGAAGCAAAGGGGTGAATTTTTTTTAAAACTAATATAATTTAATTTATCTTAATTTTAGTAAAGTTTTGTTGATTAAGTTTATTAATTTTGGCAAGTTTCCTAATTAGTGATTTCTTGGTTTGATCGAAGATTAAGATTTTGAGTCAATTTAAAAAAACATTATGAATTTTAGGAAATTAGAATTTTTTTCAATGAAACAGTATAATTTAACCCTTGCATACATTCGTCTTGGTTTTCTTCCTGTTTAGTGTTGAAGTCTATTTAAATATATGCAATGCCCTTTTCCTTTTTAGGCTTCAATTTGTGTTTGCGGTGATTAAATGCTCGCAATTAGGAATGTTATTTTTCCTTTAAAAATAGTAGCATATTCGCTTTAAAATTTTTGAATTTTTTTGGAATTTTCTTTTAAAAAATTTAAAATTTAAAAATTTATTTTTTTTAACTTTCAATTTTGTAAACGGTCTTTTCAAGTCTAAGATTCTATTTTTTTATAATAAATTTTAAATTTGATTTACATATACTTGTCCTTTAATATATTTAAAAAAAAAAAACTTGATCGTGGGAATTGTCCGCACTAATTAATTTTCTACTGTTCCAATGTCAACTATGATCCAGATCTCTGAAGTCTGCTGTTTATTATTTAATATATTTTGCTAGTCTCTAATATATATATATATATATATATATATATATATATATATATATATATATATATATATATACACACGCACACACACTGGAGACAAAACAAATAGTGACAGTTTGGGATTAATCACATGGCAAAGAACGTTTCTGGGGATCTTTACATTCAAGCTATTTTTCTCATAAAGTCGATAGGAGAATTCCTCTCTTTTAGCTGCAATACTGCATGTATCTTCTTCCCCTCTTTGGCCATTCTGAATGTGAAACCTTTCTATTGTTAAAGAAAAGTAGCATAGATGAAGTAGGTGTGGATGATCAAACTTGAAATCTCTTTATTCGGTTCACTAAATCCTTGCAATGATATTATCATAAGCCAAGATGGTTGATACAAACTGGGTCTATCAAACCCCTGACAGTAACTATTTCCAAATTTCCCATCTCAAGATGCATCCTCGAGGACTAGGGATGGCAATGGGTTGGACTGGGTCGGAGACTAGAAATTTTAGTTCTACTCCTGCATACTTTCTATTTCTCCATCTCCAGTTCGTTCTTGCCACGAGAAAAGACGGGAATTCCCGCCCCTGGTCTATTGGGGATAAAAAACCCCTTATTTTGGCCCAATGAAAAAGCGGAAGCCCGTTTGAGTCCGGAAATATTTATAAATTTTTTTTAGAATTTTTTTTTGCCTCCGATATATTTTTATTCAAAATTTTTAAATCATTTTAAAAACTTTTGTGGTGTTTCCAATAGTTCACCTATTTATCATATCATTAAATGAATAAGAGTAAAATTGATAATTTTTTCTTTTTCTTTTTTCTTCTTCTTTTCTATTTTATTTTACTTTATCTACAAATATAATCTACCTATAATTTATATACGCACACATATATTGGTATTTATACATATAATATATATATAATTTATTTATATATACATATAATATAAAAATATATGTAGCAGGTCGGGTTGGGGGTAGGGATCATGCAATTCTCGAGGGTCGAAAAATGAAATCTGTCCTTAGCCCACTCCTGCTTAAATTGGGGAATTCCTAGCCCAACCAGACCAGGCCAAGTCGAGTCCCCGATGTAAACAGAAAAATTGTCATATCTACCACAGACGTCTACTATATTGTAAATTTTCGAATTATCATGGTAAAGACTCATTTCTTAAGTTTCTTACGAGTATTTGGAAATGTCATGAAATGAGACATACAAAATTTTAAAGAAATTCAAATTTAAGAGTCACTCTAGTTCTTCTATATATAGGACCCTTAATCCTCTCTCCACTCACATATTTTTGTGTTATCCTGTCACCCTATACAAACATATACTTCCTGCGTCCTAAATTATCTGTCCACTTTAATATGTATAAATTAAGAAAAGTAAGTTTTTTGGTTAATTAAACTTTTTCATCTATTTTTACTCTTAAAATTGAATGATAAATATCGTTCTTTATATTAAAAAGTATACAAATTTTAAAATTTTGATATAATTCCAAATTACTTCTCTCTCCTAAGTATTTAATTCTTATTAGAAAATGAGTCAAAATATTACTAAATACTTAATTCTCTTTAACTTGTTATTGATATTTTTTGGGAATTAACGAGATGAGTATGAACAACAGAGCTCGTAAAATGAGTTTTTGATTATATTTTAATATGTTTGGAAAATAGAATGCTATTAAATAGGGGTAAATTTAGAATATTAAATTTTGATTTTCTAAAATGACAGATAATTTGGGACAAAAATTAAGGTAGAAAGTAGACTGATAATTTGGGACAGGAAGAATAACAAACATATAAGAGAGTTAGGAGAGGGAAGATTAAGTAGCCTATTGTTGGTCATTGGTAATATAGCTCAAGGTCTTGTATTTGTAAGGTATAACTAAAGATCCTATTTATTAACTTTCGCGTTCTAATATTTGATATTGATATATTCAGAAACGAAACTAAGGGGCAGTGGGGGCTCAAGATTTTCTAGTGCATTTTTTGTAACACTCCCTAATACACCACTAAAAACATAATTTGTGTCTACTGATTTAATATATATTTATCAAATTTTGTAAATCAGTAGATACGAAATTAGATGTTCACCAAGTATTAAATAAGAATTGGATAAATATATAGACACGTATTACGTTTCTAGTGATGTACGAGAAAGTGTTACGGAAAATGTACTAGAAGATCCTCAACCGGCAGTGGGTGGCGCCCACACCATTTTTTAAAATCTTCTAATTTATCTAAGAAAAATTTTATATTTCGGCCCTCTAAATTTTTTTTTACAAATCATAATATTATAATTCAATATATCCTTATATAAAACTTGCCCCAACCCCAACCCCAACATTCTATGTATTCATGTTATTTTTAACAATTCATTGCTAGTAAAATTGGTGATTGTTTCCTTGAGACACGGAAATTGATATGGTTGGACCTGGAATTGAGAATTCTCCATTGATTACGCCTGGTGAACTTGACTCTTAATATAAGCCAGCTAGCATCAGTTTCAGAGACAAAACCTGCCTTATGAATTACCTCTGGAATTGATGGTTAAAGGGAATTTCGGTGTAGACTCCAAGAACTAATGGTCGAGTATAACAAAACCCTATATTAGTTCAACCCCTTCTTGATTTCTTGGACTATTGAGGACTAAATGGATAACATAGTAAGTTAAGGTTGAAAGAAAATCTCTGTTATCCAGGAGGGCTAGTCACCTGCCTTACCTGTTAATGTTTTCTTCCCGTTAACAAACATTGAAACACCAATGCAGTTCTCAAAAAACCAGCTTCAACTGTTAGTTCACCCAACCCAACATAGTTCAAACAGCAAAAGAGAATGCAATAATTCATATAAATCCATGTTGAATTCTGCTCAGACGCGTTTTTTGTTGCATCTTTCCTCTCTACTTGTTGGATTCTTCCTCGGATTACGGTGACATTCCCTACACTTAGGTAAAACTGTAATAGTCATATCTTGTTACAACAGTCATCCATGGCCTACCATGTTCTGCAATATATTCTATGGTTTACTTGCTCCATTAGGCTTTCATTTCATCTCCAAACCTAGTGTCGGTGTTATAATTGCCTATAATGATACCTACTTTTTAAACCATTTTTTCAAAGATATTGTTCAATAGGTTTGAGTATCTTAGAGCATTTTACAATTTTGAAAAGTTTTTTTTCTTACATTCGATAGAAAATTTTTTTAATGTATTTTTAGAATTTAGAGCAAGGGGTTTAATAATTACCTTATCAAGTTTTAGGATTCAGAGTAGTTGTTAACCTAAGATATGTGAAGCATTTCGACAAAGATCCTAAGCTTTCCATCAAGATTTCCCATTTCAACCAAACTAGGTGACGAGGAGTAGACTTCCAGATTGCGTTTGAGGTTAGTTTGCTCACTGGTAACTGCTTCCTTTTGGTCTTGTCTTTGTTGTTTGGATTATGTTCTTCTATCTACGTAAAACAAAAAGCCCAACAACAAAGGTCCTTTTTATATTTATCTAATAATAGTCATGTGTATAGACATCAGTGTTGTTAGATAATATGATCGATATACTTATGTGCCTACCAGATTAAATCTTGAGAGTTCGTGAAAATTAATCATACTTTTGTAGATATCGTCTCCACTAATATGATTCTTGAAGTCTTTGGCCTTCTGGTAATACTCCAGACCCCTAAGTCTTCTTCAATGTAATCTTTTTGGACCAAAAAATTGCTAACCGTATTTTGTTTCTCTCTTTGTTGAGGGTGGACTAACACAAAAATTGAGAGAAAAACTCAGAGAACAACAACGATGTTTATCACGAATCTCTGAAATAGAGTTATATCACATATGTATATTAGACTCTATCTCATAATACAAATCCGGATAGAATAAGAAAAGTATAGTTGAATACAACTATTTTCACTTATCCTATTCCATCTAAAATAAGATTTTTTATTTCCTGTAATTTTCATTAATAAATTATAATTTATTATTGTCCCATAATTAGGAGCTACTGAAGGGATTTGACCGGATACAATTAGACTAAGTTCCAATAAATTATTGTGTCAATAAAAATAATTTATTAATTACGTTTCACTCCACTAAAAGAACGTAACTGCACTCTTAGTCTAATCGCAATTACTAGAGTCAATAATTATATCCATTAATTAATCGATCTAATAAATTACCACCGTCGATCAATATAATACTTTGAATGAGGCAGTATGACCACAGTGCCCCTCATTCAAATCCTCAATTCTCATATTCAATTTGACAGTACCATGTGACCATGTCATACTTACAAATTGAATTCAATAGACACTATTAAATTACTGAGCTCAGATTTAACGGTCCCTTAGAAGAACTCATGAGGAAATGATATTGCCTATTAAAGGTGACGGATTCCATATTGCATAACAATTATTTCATATTTATTTCACTTTAATTCATAAGATGCCGAGATATTGATTATCTAGTTAATCTCACTCTTTGGCAACTCAAAGAACTTCAAGTTAGTAAATATAAATAATTATTTGCTCAGGATTAAGGTATTACGTACGACAATCTTTTAATATTTTATTTGTATAGTCTATTCCACAAATAAATATTGATGGTCCATCCAATATATCAAAATATATCCTTAATTTTATTACCAAAGTAAAAAACACACTTCAATAAAATTAAGACGATCTTCCAAAATAAATTGCCCAAATTTATTTTAGATCGCGAATAATTTATTTCGAATTAAATTATAAATCAAGTCTTTCTATGTTTAACAAATAAACTCTTGATTTATAATATCTAAATAATTCCTGAACAAAACAAGCTCATACAAAATTCATACATATAAATATATAAAGACATACTTTATTTAATTTCAAAAATACAAATATTGTATTTACTCAATGGGCATATCTAACAAAAATCCTCCCACTTATCCTAGAGTAAATGGGACAAGTCAGAAATACCCATACTTTCTATATGACTTCCAAAAACAGTTACAGGTAAACATTTAGTAAAAGGATCAGCAAGATTTTCAGCAGAAGAAATCTTGCACACTTTTACATCTCCACGTTGAACGATCTCCCTAAGTGGGTGATATTTACGTTCAATGTGTTTACCACGCTGATGGCTGCGTGGTTCTTTTGCATTTGCCACTGCACCACTGTTATCACAGTATAAACTAATGGCTTGAGATGCAGAAGGAACCATTTCAAGTTCTATCAAGAACTTCTTCAACCATACTACCTCTTTAGCTGCTTCACAAGTTGCCATGTATTCAGCTTCCATTGTAGAGTCAGTAATACAAGATTATCTGATTCTTCTCTACACAACTGCACCACCATCTAAGCTAAAAACAGAGCCTGAGGTGGACTTGCGAAGATCTCTATCAGCTTGAAAATCAGAATCAGTGTAACCTATAGGTACCAACTCTGGAGTTGAGTAAACTAGCAGATATCCTCGAGTTCTGCGAAGATACTTGAATATATGCTTGACTGCTGTCCAATGTTTTGGTCCTGAGTTTGATTGATATCTACTGACCATCCCAACAGCATGACAAATGTCTGGACGAGTACAAAGCATAGTATACATGAGACTTCCTACAGCTGATGCATAAGGAACTCGTTTCATGTACTCAACCTCATTAGGAGTTTTATGACTATACTTCTGAGATAACTGAATTCCATGTCTGAAAGGCAATTGACCTTTCTTGGAATTTTGCATAGAAAATCTCGTCAGTATTTTGTCAATATATGAAGCTTGGGATAAAGTTATCTGTTTGTTCTTTCTATCCTGAAGGATCTGAATGCCCAGAACATATCTTGCTTCTCCCAAGTCCTTTATATCAAACTGTTTACCTAACCAACTTTTCACCAATGTTAATATTCTTACATCATTTCCAATCTAATGAGAAGGATGTCATCAACATACAGTATGAGAAAAATCACCTTATCATCTATAATTCTCTTATAGACACAAGGTTCATCAGGATGCTGATCAAAACTATAAGTTTTAATGGCTTGATCAAATCTGATATTCCAAGATCTAGACGCTTGTTTAAGCCCATATATGGACCTATTCAGCTTACAAACTTTTTGTTCTTGACCTTCTTGGATAAAACCATCTGACTGTACCATGTAGATACATTCGTCAAGATTTCCATTAAAGAAAGCTATCCTGACGTCCATTTGCCATACTTCATAATCGAAGTGAGCTGCAATGGATAAGAGGATTCTTATAGACTTTAGCATGGCCACAGGCGAGAATGTTTCATCATAGTCAATACCTTCTCGTTAGGTATAACCCTTATCAACCAATTTAGCTTTGAAAGTTTTCACTTTCCCGTCTACTCCTCTCTTTCTTTTGTAGACCCATTTGCATCCAATAGGTTTTACCCCATTAGACAGGTCCACAAGTTCCCAGACGGAGTTAGTGTACATAGAATTCATTTCTGAATCCATTGCACTCTTCCAATGGTTTGCGTCTATGTCCTCTACAGCTTCTTTATACGTAGCGGGATCCTCTTCTTCCTCAAAAAAGACTGCTTGAAAAGCTTCTCCATAGAGTAAGTATCTATAGGGATGTCGAATGACTCTCCCACTACGTCTAAGCTGTGGAGGTTCCTGGATGATTGGACTTTCCTCCTCCTCGTTGACTGGAACTAAATCTGCTGATTCCTCAACGACTAGATTTTGAATAGGGGTAGGAGGTTCTTTCACTCTATGTGCCGAAGAGCCAGTGGGTGTAGAAGGTGTAACATTTATTTCTCTCCCACTGGAATCTGACATGTTAAGCGGTATAGATACGAATCCTCCACGTGAATCTTGAGTATGGGTTTTAGTAACCATTTGCTTGGGATTATCTCCCTTGGTTTCTTCCAAAATAACCCTACTCTTAGATACTCGTTCTTCTATGTACTTGTCCTCTAAGAAAATTACATTTGTACTTGCAAATATTTTCTTATCTTGAGGACTATAGAAGTAGTATCCCCTTGTTCCTTTTGGATACCCAACAAACAAACATAAATTTGATCGTGATTCTATCTTATCCATCTTTCCCTTTAGCACATATGCAGGACAATCCCAAATCCGGATGTGTGTCAAATTAGGCTTCCACCCATTCCACAATTCCAATGGAGTCTTAGGGACAGACTTTGATGGAACCATATTCAATATATATGTCGCAGTTTGTATAGCATACCCCCAAAAAGATGTACTGAGTGTAGAGAAGCCTAACATTGTTCTAACCATGTCTAACAAGGTCCTGTTTCTCCTCTCTGGCACTCCATTTTGTTGAGGAGTGCCAGGTGCACTTAGTTGGGATAAAATCTCATTTTCTGGCAAATATGATCTAAAGTCGTGGGATAGATATTCTCCACCTCGATTTGATCAAAGTGTCTTAATGTTCTTTCCTAACTGCTTCTCAGTCTCAACCTTAAATTCTTTGGATTTTTCTAAGGCATCAGACTTATGAGTCATTAGGTAAATATAGACATATCTTGAGTAATCATCCGTAAAAGTAATGAAATACTCATACCCACCTTTAGCTTGGATACTAATTGGTCAACATACGTCAGAGTGCACTAATTCTAAGACTTCCTTTACTCTATTTCCTTTGGAAGGAAATGATCTTTTGGTCATTTTACCTTCCAAACAAAATTCGCAAACTTGAAGATGTTTCACCTTTAAGTCACTTAAAGGACCTTCTTTTACAAGTTTTTGAATCCTATTTAGATTAATATGATCAAGTCTAAGATGACATAGGAGAGTCTCATTAGTAGGAGATAACTTAATACGTTTATTAGTTTTAGTATGATATAATGAACTGTTGGTAGGTTTCAATACATACAGATCATTATTTAAATTTCCACGACATATCAAAGAATTATTCAAAAATATCTCTACTGAAAATTTATAAAATTTAACAGAATATTTTTATTTGAATAACAAAGAAATCGAAATCAAATTTCGATAAATGTCGGGAACATAATAACAATCTCTCAAAACCAAGTGTTTATAATCAAAATAAAGATAAACATCTCCAACAATCACTGATCCTGTGCCAACCCTTAGAGTATGCTCTCCTTCATTGAGATGTCTAGTTACTTGGAACCCCTGCAACGAATTGCAAACATGGTTAGTGGCCCCAGAATCTATTATCCAAGTATTTGTAGAATCAACCACTAAACAAGTTTCAATATAGGATAACTCACCAGTACCTTGCTTGCGTTTAGCTAAGTAATCTGGGCACTGTGACTTCCAATGTCCCTTTTGCTTGCAGTGGAAACATTTGCCTTTGGGCTTTTCATCCACTCTTGCTTTCTTAACCTGCTGCTTAGGCCCTTTATTATGCTTCCTCTTATTTCCTCCTTTGCCCTTAGGCTTGGAAGAGGAAGATCCAGCATGAGATAGAACAAGAACGTTGCCACTTCCCACTTTTAGGGTAGCATCGGCGCTCTCAAGCTCCTTCATTAACTCTGTAAGAGACATATCCATCTTGTTCATGTTATAATTAACTTTGAACTGTGAAAACATCTCTGGGAGAGTTTCTAGAGCCATGTCAACCTGAGTCTCAAGCTTAATTTCAGCCCCTAAGACTTCTGCCACGTTAAATTGAGCGATCAATTCTAACATATGATTTCTCACGGGCGTTCTAGGTTTCATACGCATATTCATTATGCACCTCATTGCTGCTTAACGGGTCTGACCTCCCTTGTGCTCAAACATTTGTTGGAGGCTTCTCATGATGTCTGTAGCAGTTGTCATGTTCTCATGTTTCTGCTGCAACACATTTGAGATAAATCCCAAAATGTAGTAACAAGCCATCTCATCAGAACTCAACCACTTATCATAAGTCTCATTTTGTTCGCACGTGGACTGTTCAGTAGGCTTAGCAGGACACGGTTCAGTTAACACGTATTTGAGCTTCTCAGCAGTAAGTACAATTATGAGATTCCTTTTCCAATCAATAAAATTTTCTCCAATCAGTTGGTTCTTTGTTAAAATTTGGGATAAAGTGTTGGAAGTCATTTTTCTGAAATTAAATAAAATAAAACATATGAGCCATTTATCATATTATGATGCATGATCAATATAAAATGGTATGATGCATGATCAATATGATAATATTTTAAGTAGTAATAGAAATTAGTATAAAAAATGATAACCTAAAACTCTATAGTAACATATACTTCTATAGGAGATAACAATGTAACTTATAGTTGGGTCAAGATCCACAACCTAAAACCCCAAAGTAATATGCACCTTTATAGGAGAAAACAATATAACTTATAGTTAGGCCTGGATCATCCCACTAAAATAGTATATCTTGCATCTAAATGCAATATTAGTTTTAGTGATATTAATATTTTGGCCATCGTAGACATTATTTGGATATTTTATAGGAAGTCCTTATAATGTCTTTGATTTAAGTGTAACCCCTATATTCAAAATTTATTATTATTATTTTTAATATAAAGTTTTCAATCCAATCACATCACCTATAGGGTAATTATGAATGAATTAAACTTAAAAAAAATAATTAAATTTTTTATGCCCAATCTAGTAACCAATAAAACGTAGCCATCCTATAGGGAGACCATTTAAAATGGCACGAAACAAACATCAATTTTACTAATGGGCTTATAGGGGAGGCCAAAGGTTAATTAAAATTAACCATTTCACACTTAATTTTTTTTTAATAAATTAATAAAAATATTAATTTGTTTATGCATAACTAAATAGTACCTAGAGCGGCGTTAATGCAAAATATATGGCATGTTAACATGAATGATACATAATTCAATCAAAATTAAATAGTAAAAATTATAAAATAAAAATAATTTAATGGCCAACTTAGACTCAAAAATAGAATTACAAAATTACAATTGAAAATTTAATTGGCTAACAAAATAGCCAACCTTCAATCTTCTACAATATTAATTTGATGGCACAACTTCATGTCACAAGAGTGTTGTTGGCACAGTGGTTGGTTGCTACACTTTCAAGTTTGAGGTCCTGGGATCAGACGTGATGGAAATGTGCCGTTCGCCTTCTTTGTCCGCCAGCCTCCGTTTTGATTACATTCCTTTTTTTTTTTATAACATAAAAATAAAATAAAATAAACCAAAAGAAAAATCAAAAGGGAAACATGAAGACGTAATCCACATTTTTATTACAAGACTCGATAATACTTATACATATTCACTGAATCAAAAACTATGGCCATAAAATTATTTTGAACAGAATTAATCAAATCATTCACCATGGACATAAATGCATTATTCCTACACCGCTCAACTATATATATGCATAAAAGATTTAATCTTAACACATAAACACATATCAAAACCTGGCTCTTATACCAATTGTTAGATAATAGGATCGATATGCTTATGTGTCTACCAGATTAAATCTTGAGAGTCCGTGAAAACTAAACGTACCTTTGTAGATATCGTCTCCACCAATACGATTCTTGAAGTCTTTGGCCTTCTGATAATGCTTCAGACCCCCAAGTCTTCTTCAATGTAATCTCTTTGGACCAAAAAATTGTTAATAGTATTTTGTTTCTCTCTTTGTTGAAGGTGGACTCCCACAAAGAAAAACTCAGAGAACAACAACGATGTTTCTCACGAATCTCAAATAGAGTTATATCCCATATGTATATTGGACTTTATCTCATAATACAAATCCTGATAGAATAAGAAAAGTATAGTTGAATACAATTATTTCCACTTATCTTATTCCATCTAAAATACGATTTTTTATTTCCTACAATTTTCATTAATAAATTATAATTTATTGTTATCCCATAATTAAGAGCCACTGAAGGGACCTGACCGGATACAATTAGACTAAGCTCCAATAAATTATTTTATCAATAAAAATAATTTATTAATTACGTTTCACTCCACTAAAAGAACGTAACTGCACCCTTAATC
Organism: Voacanga thouarsii; assembly: GCA_026120185.1. Classification (NCBI taxonomy): domain Eukaryota; kingdom Viridiplantae; phylum Streptophyta; class Magnoliopsida; order Gentianales; family Apocynaceae; genus Voacanga; species Voacanga thouarsii. The sequence goes on along the minus strand of JANUWF010001636.1, from coordinate 1,141,062 downwards.
TAATCGCAATTATTGGAGTCAATAATTATATCCATTAATTGATCGATCCAACAAGTGTCTGCTTCTCCCAGAAAAGAAGCTATCAGCCCTGTAACAACAATATCTTTTGTTTTTTTAGTGGTAACTATGGTTTCTTATGCAACTAATATAATGAAAGTTACCAAGGCCTTTTGTTATGGGCAGAAGGAAGGCTTCACCATGAATGGATGGCTCATGAGTTTCTCTTTGTGCTGCATTTTCTGTTTTTGTACATCTTCGTCCCCTGTTAATACTTCTCAAATCTTCAGTCTTGAAAGATTGATTTCTGAGACCCCGTAAGTACTTTGACGAGGCTCGTAGGTTTTCCGTCAAAATTTTCCATTTCAGCCTAAGTTGGTGACTAGGAATAGGTACTTCTAGAATGAGTTTCAGGTGATTTTTTTTTCTTTTGGGGGGGTTGGGGAGAATTGGATTAGTCCATGGTGTTCTATTCATAACAAGAGACATCAGCTTGTAAAAAATCCTCAGAAAGAATCCACGGTTCTTATGCAGCTGATATCATGAAAATAATACAGCCTGCTGTAAAGCATAAGCAAATTTGGAAGCCTTTCACTGTGAAAGCATTTCTGTTTTCTAAAGGAGCCTCAAATTTCTAACAAACTGAAAAAAGGGACAAATTCTCGCAATAAAGTTCAGAGGGAAAATAACTAGCAATATAGTTTCGAGAAACGTATCTAGAAAGCAAATATTTTTATTTCAATGCATTTAACCTACGCAGTTTTACAGCCGCATAATACCTCTTTAACAAAATCAAGAGCTGAAAATGGTGTGACATTGAAGTAAGTAGAGGAAGCAAGATATGTACAGGATAAAGCTGCATACAGTTTGAACCAAATGGATGAGTAAAAAGTAAGATATGTAAATATGAGAGTGAAAGCAATTACTATTGCAAAATTAACCAAGCATTTGATTGTTGAGAGTTCCCCTTCGATGATTCCTTGACAAGGGAAATGGCCATTAGCAGTGAAATCAGAGAGTAACTGATCTTTCAATTGAAATGTGTCCATCAACCACTTAGTAGTTTCCTTTTCAGTTGTTGAAATATCCTCTAGAGGAATGCGTCTGACATGAATGTGCACTTCGGAGGGTTCAACACCAAAAACATTGTCCAAAAAGGTAGGGCATCGGTTCTTGTAGGCAATAGTCAAATCATAAACTGCACCAAGGTGTTAAGATTTACTGAGAAATTGCTACAAAGAGATGAAAATTTGGAAAGCAAGAGCCAAGATTATATAAAGGAATATAGGGAATGAAATGCTCATCATGATTGCAAAACGGAAATAAAATTTATATTCCTGGAATTGTCATTTTCCCTCTCCTGTTATACCCCACCAAACACTTGTAAAAAGGAATCAGGTTGTGAGTGATTTTTCTTTCCAGAGATGCAGAAGAGTCTGCAAGATAAAGAACTGCCAGACTAAACACAGAAAATTAAGTATCGCATGGAAAAGAAAGCTTTCATCAATAACAAAAGTTCACATATTACAACCTACTCAAGCTTAGATGAGTGAAATCCCTTGTATGCCAGTAATTTCATTGTAGTAGGAGCAACTCTCACCAAACAGTAACCAGACTTGCCATTGTATGACAAAGATTCAATGGTTAAGTAACCTCAAATCAATTTAAATCTAGAGTGCGGGCAACATAAAGGTAGCAAGGTTTAGTGTGAAGGAAGAACCTGCGTCCAAGGAAAACCTTAAGTTCTCTAAGCAAGCATGGAAACCCTTTGTCTTTGGAAGTAGCACATTCTTCAGTAATGGTAATCCATTTTCACTGGCAAACTTCTGACTTCTTTCACACTTCTTTTCACTGTACAAAAATCTTAACAAAAGTTAAACCAAGAACTTTAAAGATGGGGGTGCTATAGGAGTCTAACAGACTAATGTGAAACAGAGGTCTTCAGCGAATATCAACTCATGGGCAATAAGCTAGGAATGATAACACATCAGCATACTAGAAAATTTCAAGGCTAGCGATGACAAAAAATATCTAAAAATAAACAAGGGAAAAAAGAAAAAGAGAGTTCCAAAAGAAAGAAGAAAAAAAAAAGCCTTTATGATCATTAAAATCAAACCAGATAGAATGTCAAAAGGGAATTTTGAGTGATTACGTAAAGTCAGTGCCTTCAGGAAAAACAGTTAGCCATAAGGGGTCTTGACAGTTGGTAAAAGTTGCCAGCATTTTGAGCAAAATAGGTTCATCTGCTTCCCATTTTCTCTGCACTGGGATGAACTCTAATATGTGAAATCCCCAGCCAAAAATCGGTAATTTCATCAAACTACTCTTAAGTATATATTTGATGTGCCCCAGGCACCCCTTCCGCACTGCAAGGTCCCACAGGTACATCCAATCAACCTCTGTTCTGTGGTTTGAAATAAGCAAAACTCGTTCCCTTTCTGGGACGGTGTCTCCTGAAAAGACCACTTTCGTTTGGTTTATCTTTTCAAATAAGAATGGCCACAAGCCAAGCCAGAGACCAAAAACATAAGACACTGCTTTCCTACTATAATGCACACTGAAAAGGCGCAAGAGCACTGCAATTACTGGTACAAAATAGACCAGAAACATAAAGGCGCTGGAAATGTAAACTGTTAAGCATATCAGGCCCCTGATAATTCTCTGGGGAGTCAAAGGGTGATGCTTGAAGTTATTGGTAGAGTCGAGGGATTGGCAAACTTCCATTTCTTTAGTTGCAGTATAAAGACCATTCAGCTACAAAGCCACATGTGCAAGGATTCTGTTTGTTAAAGCGTCAGGAGGCCGAATAAAGCCCCCCAGCAGAAATGGCAAGAGTACGAGTCATGGAGATTCTATCTGCAGTAGAGGAAGACAAAAGTGAAATATGGAAATAGCAACACAGTACCACCTATGCCGACAAATGTAAAGAGTTCCATTACACCATCACATATAGCAGTCTAAATAGAATTTGCTAAGATACTCACTAAGAATCCACCAATTACAGTCTCAACTCAATTTGGTCGAGGGGAAAGCGTAGAGAACTGAAAAATCAGGGATTTTGTCCAATACAAAACAAAAGTATAAGGGTTTCTGATCAGATAAACCAAAAATTTTCAGGTGCTAGTCTAAGAGAAAGTTACCAAAGTGAAAAGAGAGGAGTTACTAGTGAGTCAAAACTATGCGACTATTCTGAATTATACAATCAAAGATTAAAGCATTCACCAAAATGGACCTAGACTTGGAAGAAGACCGCGTCTTGTCATGTTAACCTTGAAATTCTATTTTCAATTTCTTTCCACCAAGAATGACAAAGAAATTAGTTTGTCTACTAATTCGCTATTGCATTTGGTTCATCACAGCTAGTTACAAAACATACTGCTTTTGCTTAATAGATTTGGTGTAACATTCCAGTAACTTAATCTCTCACACAAGTTGCATATGATACAACCTGAAATTTCAGTGGCTTGCATCATTTACATCAGAGAGTTTTCTGCATATGCTTTTAACTAATTTTTTATATACATCTAGCCACACACACACACACAAAAATCTTGACATTCTCTCAAGGATCAACCTGCCCACTGGCTTCTGTTTGATTTATTAAGATTTAGTATCCGGTATGAGTCAATGAGGCAATGAGTACTCCAACATGCTTCCTTCAAGACTTCATAATGCCAGATCTATTTATAATCTTTCTTTTCTTTCTTTCATTTTTTGCTTGCTTGTGCCATAATTCTCCATGTTCCTGAGCATCATTGTCATATATCTGCTCTGCATAAATCAACGGGAATCTCAGACAACATCTTGTGTGATTCCTAGGCATCTCTCCTCGTTAAATTTAAAAGCCAATATTTTTAAGTTCTGTATGACACTTCTTCAATTCATGTTTCATCTTTTACTTGTTTAAATTATAAAGTATGACTCTGCAACACTCAGTCCATTCATGTTATAGGACTTCCTTGGCTTAGACCTCCACTAGAAGCTCAGGCCCTTGCATCCTTAGCATGTGAGCATGTTCAAACATATCAAAGCAATGACTAGATAAAATCCAGTTGTTATATACACTCAGTTACTACAGTTTAATAATGTGGGAGCAGTTATTGATTTTCTAAATAGTCAAGGCCAAATCTTCATTAATTACAGCATCAAACAGATTAATCCAGGAAAAAAAGAATAGCCATAATTTGCAAGGTTATCAAAAACAGAAGAATGTGAGAAAACAATTTCCAATTCCTACAGCAATACAACAGTGAACAACAAATCCAAATGAAGGGAAAGTTACAGACCTAAACAAGTCAAATCCCTACACAAATCTCTCCGGAACAAATCTTACATCCTCAATTTAAATACATTTCAACGCTAATATTCAACTATATTAATGCTATCAACGTTACATAATCCATTCAAGATGCAATCCTAGTAGTGATGAAAATAATGCTCACTCCAAGAAAGCAACCTGACCATAAAAATCACAAAAAAGGAAGCCTTTTTGCCTAATTAAGAAAACCAAAAACATTCAGAATCCAGATTCTTAACCAGAATACAAGATTTAACGTCAAAAATAAGGGAAAACAAAAAGATTCTGATTCAAACAATCAAACAAGAATTCCGATGATAAAAAGATCACATTTATACACATGTACATCGCAAAAGAGAAGATTTTTACCTATGAAAAAGGCGAAAGCAAGGAGCTTTGCTTCATCGAGAATGTCGTGCAGAGAAGAAGCCTTCCTTGCATCCTCCTAAATAGGCTCACTTGTAGAGTGCATTCGGACTCTGCAAAGAAGAGCCATGTTTTATTCTTAAAAGCCGTTAGAGATACGATCAGGTGCATTCAGGCGTACAGTTCCAAGCAACTTGATTGGGTGTTGTGGAAGGTAGTCAAATATCTGAATCGTGATATAATGTGATTGTCCATACCAACCAATCATGAAGGGCCACGAATTATTGCTTGGAATTTAGTTAGTTAGGAAGTCTACATCTGGTTGTAACCCGACATACATAATAGGGTTTATTCGGTTTTAACTGAAAAATCGAATTGAACCGATTCTAATTTCAATTTTCGATTCAATTTTAATAAAATTTGATTTGATTCGATTTTAAAATTTATATAAAATTTTGATTTGGTTTTTGATTTTTTAAATAAAAATAAAAAATCGAATTATATTTTTAAAATTTAAAATATATGATTAATATTAAAATATTATTCATTAATTATTTATTTATTTTTATAAATTATGATTTTTTTAAAAAAAAATATTTGTTCGATTTTGATTATTTTGATTCAGTTTGGTTTGATTTTGACCAAAATAAAGTAATTAATAATTGAGTTTAAGATATTTATTTTTGTAATTTGCATCCGCGATCATAATTTTCTACTAAAATGTTTTGTTCAAATCTTTAAAATATTTGGACTTTAATTTATATTATATTTTATATTAGATTTGAAATGTAATTTATACTAAACTTTATTTGTTTGAGTTTAAATTTATATTATGTTAATGGATGCATTCAAATTCGGTTTAAAATTAAACCGAATCAAACTTATTTCAATTCGATTCTATTAATTTTCTTTAAATTTTGATTCGGTTTGATTTAAAAAAAAAATCGAAAAAAATCAAATTTCAAAACTGAAAACTGATTGAATACCCCTAATCCATAACAAGAAGAAGCTTATTCCATTAGAATCCTACTTCTTAGTTGGACCCAAATAGAGGGACCATTTCGTCTTAAATATTAATTGCATGCGTTACCAAGGATTACGTGTGTAATATGATTAAGCAAAATCTGATTTTTTTCCCCACTATTTTTTAAATTTTTTTTAATGTTTACTTTTCGATATAAATAAAAAAAAATTAATCTTTATCCTTCGCATACTCATCTTCTCTCTCTTCTTATTTGTAATAATGGAGAATCCTTTAAAAAAAAATAAAATATGTATTTAGTTTCTCGATTCTTAAATATATATTACTTTATATCATTTATATGGATTAAGAAGTTTTTAATGAAGGTTTAAGAGAAGCATATTAAATTATCTTTATTGAAATTGTAAAACTATTTTATAAAATTAAAAATTAATTAATGTTTTAATTTGATATAGTAATAAATAATAAGAGTACAATTAAAGGAAGTAGTACATACATTTTTTAAATTTTATAAGATGATAGATAATTAAAAAAAAAAAATCTACAAATGTGATAGTAATTTAATAGTAACAAAATGTGTAATTTGTAATATAAAAGATAGCGAACAAACTTCAATTTCTTTATTAAAAAAAAAAATGCAATACAAAGTTGTGATTTGTAATGTCAAAATCGAGAGGGTTTATGATAGTAGGCTATTAACTTATATACAGTACATAAGTTATACTTTAACTGATAAAAATAAAATAGGTTCGTAATGGATGCCAACTTAACTTTAAAAGATAAATGTTAACATAATTTAATTCATCTTGAAATAAGTTGGCATTAGGAGTAGTAATGTTGAACACGACAAGTTAACACGACCCGAAAATAAGATTGAAATTTCGCGAGCTTAGATCTACCCATTTAACATTAAATTTGTTTGGGTTATAAATGGGTTTAACCCATTTCAATCTGCGAACCTATTTATTATTATTATTATTTTTTTACACAAACTCCTCTACAAGTGACAGTTTAGCTTTTCTTTGAAACAATTGCTATTTCAAAACCAAGAAGGAAAAAAAAAAAAAGGAAAAGAAATGTCAAGATACATGTAAAGGTAATTATTTGTCAAGTTGACGGGTTTAATAGGTATTCGGGTTGGCAGGTTGGTGGGTTTAGTAATTATTTATTTAATTTTTATATCTAGTGTCAACCTATTTATTTTCGTATCGTATTCATGTTATAAAATTAGACATATTTATTAATCGTATCACGTTCAAATTGGTGTGTAATGTGTAATTATCTCAAATTGACCTGATTCACTAACTAGAATACGACACGATTACTATCCCTTATTGCCATCCACTTCTTATAAAATTGAGTAATATGAATATTTTACTTTTTAAAATTAAATTGGTATCTATTATTCACATACTTTATTTCTATTAGTTAAAGTATAAATTATTAACCTATCACCATAAATCTTTTCGTCAAAATCTAATCAATAACACATTGAAGATTTACGTCCTCTTGGACAATATATTCAAGTCTCTATTCCAAATCTCTTTTCTTACTTGCCTTACTTATTGCACAAAGGAAGAATAATCTTAGACGGCTAAGCTTCTTTTTGTGATTTTAATTGCTTTCATTTCTATTGAAACAAGCACATATCCGGAAGAGTATTAATTATATATTAAATCGATTTAATTGCCTACTCTCTTCCTTCTCCCGTATTTATCCCTTTTGCAGACTTTTATTATTTATAATTATCCAATCCAATTAGATCATTATAAAGATAATTTAATATTTTTCTCTTAAAATTATATAAATATTAGAGTTTTTTCAATTTGTGTTAATTTTCTTAGATGGAAATTATTTAAAAATAAAAAAATATCATTCAATAAAAAGTTATGGTATAATTATTAAAAAAAAAAAGTTGTAGTATAATCTATTCTATAAATTTGAACCCAGTAGAAATGCATACTTTTGACAGCGGCAAGATAGCGATACAATGGCATTTCTTATCACGTGTTGTGTGATGCTTCCAAGTTTAATTCTTTGTACATTTTAAAAAGCTTCTTCTCGCCAATCAAAATTCTAGAAATGAACGGCTGGCCGGAAATGATACGTCACGCAGAAAAGTACAAAGGCGAATATTTGGACTCCGGAGGCGGGTTGAGCTCCATTGCCTTTCTCGCCGGCCCGGCCGCCACTAAAGGAGAAACTAACTCTGGTCTTGACCAGTTTCGCAGCGCCCTTTGCCCTCAGATATCCAAACCTTGTATGTATATCAGCTAATTTTGGAAAGAGTTATTTAACGGGAGACTAGTTTTGTATGCGATTTTATTTATACATATTGTGATTTAAAAGTAATTATATATATATATATATATATATATATATATGACACTAGGCATGATTTGTGAGAGAGTTGGTGACACTTAGACTAATAAGATATATTGAGTTCTTAATTTTTTCAAAATTAATAAAAGTCATTAAAAACGAATCATGGTTTGTGAGAGAATTGACGGAGACTAATAAGATATATGGCCTGTTTTTAATAATTTTTATTCATTTTGAAAAGATTAAGAACTCAATATATCTTATTATATATATATATATATATATATATATATATACATGTGACTCATTTTTAATAATTTTTATTAATTTTAAAAAGATTAAGAACTCAATATATCTTATTAGTCGTGACCAACTCTCTCACAAACCATGCCTAGTGCCTTCCTTTACTTCCGGCTATATGCACTCTAAGTTCTAACCATCAACGGGCAAATGAAGATTATAGACACTTTAGAAGGAAGTGGGAAAAAAATGTATAAAAATTTAACAATTGGAAATTGAAAAGGTTATGCACATAAAGTACTCCAACAAAAACTCTTTTGCCTTGACAAGGAATTGGGCAAAAGCCAAGCCGGACAAAACTCTCCACACTGACGGTAGTGACAAAAGATTAAGTTTATAATTGACAGTACTTCTATAAAATTAAAATTTTGATTTTTGATTTTACATTATATATGTTACATATTTTGTAATTTACATTTTTCACGTAACTCTAAGATAAGAGCAATTCTTATATGAATCATAAATCAATAGATGTATATTAGTGAATTTTACCTACTATTTATATTACAGCTGTATAAATCACTAATACACTTGGTCGATAAATCATTAATTCATGTTGGACTTTTTTCCAAGAAAGGAATATGAGAAGCCCAATGGACATTACTAAAAAAAAAAAAAAATAGAGCCAAGCAGGGCATGTGTTGAAGGACTCACCGACGCTTGAAACTTGTTTCTGAAATTGGGGGCTCGGCTTCATCGGCAGAAATGAAAATTCTTTTCTTACTAAAATGCCTGAACCTGGCATAGAAATTCAAGAACATGAGAAGCATAATGCTGCTGAGCAGGGAGTTGAAAACCCAGGCCCCCATTCCGTTGCATCCGCCTTTCAAGAAATGCAGCAGAAGCACCCCGGTATGGCCTACTAAGTTGCAGGCTAGCAACATTACATGGAAGTTCATGATAAAAGGAAAATAGGCTCTCGGCAATCCAATCTCCGTCCAGAATCTATACCCATAAACCAAGGCGAAAACAAGAGTCATCAGAAGAATCTCTAACACTTGATACGACACAGAGAATTCCAGCCAAAGAAACGACATGCATATAAGAGTGGAGTGATTGAAGAGTTGGACAAAAGAGAGTGTTCGGCGTCTGAGAATGGTGAAGTATGTACGGATGATATGGAGAAACCGAGAGAGATAGAAGATGTAGGACCAAAAGAAGACTCTTCCAGACGAACGTATGCCGAGTGGGAAGCAAAAAAGCCACTCAAATGGGGTCTTGGACCGCTGCCAGAACCATCTGGTGTCACGGATTTCTGCTGCGGCAGAGGACAGAGTTCCGGCAAAGATAGTGGTGAACAGGAGCGCCATCCCAAGGCTATGAAAAGCTGGAATCGGGCCCAGCGGAACAGGCCGGTGGCGGCCGATGAGGACGAGGAAAACATGAAGGCTGATGGCCGTGGCAATGTATGTAGAAATTGAGAACATGAGAAATGACCACGTCGAAATCCATGATTCTGGGATGCTCCACCGGAATCCCACAACGATTGGATGTTCGGAGAGCAAGAAATTTATCCGCTCCATGACCGATAGTGTCATATAGGATTGAATGCTGCTATTGCCTTCCTTCTTCACTACTACTCCGCTATAAAAAATATTGGAGATCTTGAAAAATTTGACTGCTTTTTATACCGGGATCAAAGGCTTATTGATTAAAGAATCTCTGGCAATTTATGAATGTATTCCTTATATTTTTAATGGAGGGCTGCGTATTGAGATCGATCCAATCAGCTGGTTTAGAAAATGGTTTGATTGAAAGCTGGAAGGAAGGAGGTTTAAAAATAATGGCGAGGAAATGTGGGAGGTGGAAGGTTGAATTTAGGGTTAGTATGCCACGAGGATTAATTTCATGACTTTGACCAAGACTTCCATTATTTCCCGTGTGAGAATTCCCATATTTCCTTATGCTTTTAATATTAAACCGGCCATGATGAACAAGTGTGTGAAAATAAGGTGAAACCATGACCAATATTGGTCTTTGCATATTAGGATTCTTTCGATTATTCTAGAAGTCTACATATAGTTATGGCCTTTTTTTTTTCTTTTGAAATTGAACCGTCAATGAACCAGTGTTTAACATTCATGGTTAGACCAGTAGAAATTTTGAGAAAGAAGCAATCAAGGTGGACCAATTCTTGAGTTTTCCGGTTTAAATGTTCATCCAACCGTTATGTAATAGAATCTTACGAGCAATTTAGTAGGTTGGTTCAGTCCAATAGCATATAAAAAAATATATATACAGATGCAGATCGAATAATAAAAATAATGTCTAATAAATAAGTGATTTCATTCGAGTTGGTCGGTTTTTTCACCTTTTTTTCTTGTTTGGGAGGGAGGAAAAAATAAATAAATAAATAAAAGCTAACCTCTTGATACATTGTTCTTGATCATAATGCCGTTGGCAAATCACATTCCTTCAAAGGCTGCCAAAATTTCTCCATTAAGATAAGCACTAAATTGCCAAATATCCAAATAAAAATCAAATTTTAGTCAACAATTGTGTTTTCATTGCTGATATAATAAAAGGTTATGGTGAGTTAGCTCATATAATCACCGTACACTATAAATCTTTGTTTTATAATATTTTTTTAAACTACACTTTAGAATATAAAAGATTACAAACATTCACAAAAACAATTTTTTTTATTTTTATTAAAAAAAACATTATTATTTGACCAAATTATTATCTTATCACATGTATTCATCAGAATTTAATCGAAACCTTTTCTTGATTTTTTGCTAGTTGTTTTAAACTCAAACGTTATTCAGATTGGAGGTTATGAATTCTTCATGAATCCAGAAATAGGAGCAACCATTGAATTTTGAAAAAAAAAAAAATTGTTTGATTCGAAGTCAATCTTAAATCCATATATAGTTCAGTGTGAATATATCAAAATATGCTATTCTCCTGTAGAATTTGGGGCTCCTCTATAATTATCTTATCCAATTAGAGACGTACAAATTTCCTTTCTCTCGATCCAGCAGTATGACCCCGTCCAATTGCAGACTTATCAGAATCTTCCATTCCAATTTCCTCGGACCCCCCAAAAAAAAAAGAAAAAGTCGTCGGAGTTAGCAAGACTTGTAACTGGTGGACTAATATAGTTGCGAGGCCCATATCTTCTGCCGTCCTCTCCTAGGTAAGGCCCATTGAAATTGGATCATTTGCTTCCACTTGCGGATGCATCCGCTAAGGACTATTCCATAAGTATTGGGCCTTTGCCCCAATTAAATTATTATTTTCTAATATAATTTATGTTTTATTTTGACATTAGTGGGTGGTGGTAGGTTTGTGTTTATATAACTACTATATTATTTTATACGAAAAGATAAAAATATTAATTCAAATTTCCATTTAATGGTTCCATAATCCTAACCCTATATTATGCATATTTTGCTTTGGAAGTAATAATGTGGTTCTAATACTAATTTGATTTACTTTATTCCTTTTTTAAAATGTAAAATTGATGTCAATGTCAATTGAGTATATTTTTAGAAAATCATTTTATTTTTATACTAAAAAAGTTTGCTGAAAATTACGTAAATACATTAAATATTTATACCAACTATTGAATACACTTGTTAATAGGAGAGACGAGGTACGAGGTTATCTTTTAGCCCAAGCCCATAGGTCTCTCGCCTTTGTCCTTGAGTACTTAATTATATAAATGAGGACTGCCCCTAGTGATGTATTTTTTGTGAGTATAGAATATGTTCCTCAATAAAATTTGGCATTATTTAAAAATGATAAATCACTCTTACAATTGGACCAACATAAATACATAATTAATGAAAAATTAATCACACCCCTTTTCTACTTGAAATATCTCTCATAATCTTCTTCAATTAGGATTCGAGTTTAAGTATTTTTCAATTAGAATCAATATCCTATCATTTAAATTATTACTTTATTAACACGGCTTAATCACAAACTTTTTCAAAGTAAAAATTAAGTTCAAGTCATAATCTTCTTCAATTAGGATTGGAGTTTAAATATTTTTCAATTAGAATTAATACTTGATCATTTAGTAAAAATTAAATATTGAATCGCCTTGAATTTTATAGATGGGATAGATTTTGTATTAAACTTGAAAGTTACGTTTTGAACAATAATTTTTTACTATTAAAATAAGTTGTTTATGATATTCTTAAACTTGAGTAGCAGGCAAATGCAATCGCCTGGGCAAGTTATCAAGAATTTGGAGCGGGAATTTCGATATGAAAATTTTGTGACTCTTTTATGGTCTAAATTAAAAGGTATATAAATCTCACGATAAAAAAAGATTTGCATATCAAAAAAAATTTATCAAAAGAATTTTATAAAATGATGTCGTTTTGATCGTTTTAAAATTTGTTTATTAAATCGTACGTGATGTTTATACAATCGCATGCGATGTTCATATAAAATTATATATGATGTTCATATCATATGTAATATTTATATAAATTATATGTAATGTTTATACAATCATTAGGGTAGACACAAGACTTACCTGACCCTCATTTTTTTGAAACTCTTATTAATAGTAATAATATTACATTATAAATTATAAATTATTGTATATTCGGTTCTTATATATATTTTTAAAAAATATCTACTAATAATAATATACTACATCTGTTTCACAATATAAGTCGTTTTGAATTTTTAATTTTTTTTACAATATAATTCGTTTTACAAAATTTTATAAATATCTATTACTTTTTTTTACTTTTATTTTTTCTTACGATCTCTCTTTTTTCACTAATTATGACATAACTTTTTATAATTATCAAAGTAGATAAAAATTTAATTATAAATATTTTTAAAATTATATAAAATTTAAAACTTTTAATTTATATATATATTTAAAACTAAAACCAAAATAGTATTAAATTTCGACCCTTCTAAATATTTATTTTGTGTCCGCCCGACAATCGTAACAAAGTTCAAATAATTTTCGTCCAGCCCGAATTCAGTTGCCAGAACCATACCAGCAATTAAGCACGTGAGTGAATTATTAGGCTCTTAAATGAAGTCGCCAAACTCAATTGAAGAAGGAAGGGTGTACACGTGGATAGCGAAACTCGTTTCGGCTTCTGTTGATGTGTGTGAGGCTGGGCGCGCCACTTACCACCACCCGTGAATGGTCCTGGAAGTTTCCATATAAATACTATTCGTTTCTTTTTCTTCGCACTTCCGTCAACGGATTCTGCAATCTCTGGTGGGGGAGTTTCGCTTCCGATCTCCATAGAGGAGAGCGAGAAAGTGCTCCGATTTGTAAAGGTCGGTTTCGATGCTGTTGAATGAATTTTTTCTTGCTTACATATATTAAAGTATGTTTTTAGATCTGTGATTTGGCTGTTTTTTCGCTTGTCTTTAGTTAGAATTTTTTGTGGTCATGTTGGATCTTACGGCTTTTGATCGTTGAATTTACTCGAATTACAATTTTTTTTGGGGTTTATTTTCGATTGGAAACGTTTATAATTTATGTTGTGTATCGATATCATTACTTATAATTGGATTTTATGTGGTCAATTCTTGAAAGCAAGTATTGTAATCGAAGTATCAAAATATAACATTGAATTAAGTCAGGCCTCCTTTTTGATACTCTGTACTAGCGGTAGAACTTATGATTTGCAGGAATTATCGATTTTGTTTGCTAATCTGAAATGAAAAGAGGACAAGAAGGAAGAATCTTTTGACCACTGTTTGCTGGAATCTTGCATAATCAATGACAACTCTCTTTATTGCTATTGCAGGAAGTTTTTTATTTTTTATTTTTTTTTGGGCAGTGTGTCGGTGTTTTTGCTGTTTGTTGGGTTTATAACTTACTCCAAGTGAAGAATCATGTAGTACGTTAGCTGCTATCCTGTATAACAAATTGATAATAACTCGCTTTGTCATGGTTGCACAATGTGTTTTGTTTCTGTGGTATTTTAGCTGCTGTTGGGTTTATAGCTTAGAAAGTGAGGAACCTTGTTGCTTTGTTGATTTACAGAGTATTTGAAAGTTTTGAGCCCTAAAGATGGCAAGTGGGTTTGGGGAATCAACAAGCAGAGCACCTCCAAGCCCTTCTAGTGGGTTTGGGGAATCAACAAGCAGAGCACCTCCAAGCCCTTCTTGCTCTGCAAATAGCAGCAATGGTGGTGATGCTGGTAATTTTGAGTGCAATATATGCTTTGACTTAGCTCAAGACCCAATCATCACGCTCTGTGGTCACCTCTTCTGCTGGCCTTGCCTCTACAAATGGCTTCATATTCACTCTCGTTCCCATGAATGCCCAGTTTGTAAGGCTCTTATTGAGGAGGAGAAGTTGGTCCCTTTATATGGCCGGGGAAAGAACTCGACAGATCCAAGGTCTAAGTCAATTCCGGGAGCGGAAATTCCACATCGTCCCACTGGACAAAGACCTGATACGGCTCCTCCGCCACCACCGGATACCAATGCTTTTTCACAACATGGCTATGGATTCACAGGCGGGTTTGGAGGATTGGCACCTATGGCAACTGCAAGGTTTGGGAACTTTACACTGTCTGCAGCCTTTGGAGGTCTAATCCCATCATTATTCAACATCCAAGTGCATGGATTTCCAGATGCCACCATGTATGGGGCAGCTGGTGGCTTTCCATATGGTTATTCCAATACATTCCATGGTGGACCTGCACATGGTTTCCCTCAGCGCACCAATCAGCAACAGCAGGCTGATTTCAATTTGAAGGTGTTTCTCTTGTTAATTGGTATAAGTGTCCTAGCAGCTCTAATATGGAGTTGAGGTAAATATCCTAGGTGTTAAGAATGTTCACTTGCATCTAGGTTTCTCATTTCTGTTCTGTGTATATTTACCAGTGTACTAGTTGTGATTTTTTTTCCCCCCAGCCCTCTGTTCTTTTTTCTTTTCTTCGCTTGGTTGTTTGAAAGAATTATTTATATGGTACCTCTTATTATCCAAAATTATATTCTCCTTCTCTGTTGTAATAATACATTTCCAGTTGGCACTTTGGTTGTGTCCTGTCCTTGTCTCCCCCTTCATGCATTGCTTGTGCTAGAGAATTATATATACTCAGTTGGGGAGTTAGACGTGTAAAGTGTGAGATGAGGAGGAGGTGCCATAAGTAAAAATTACAAGGGACTGTTTGAAAGTCTTCAATTTTGCTGCAATATTTAGGGTGTAATTGGACAGCAATTGGGTTGAGATGAGTTTGTTTGAATATAATAAAAAAATATTAAATATGTGGGATCAAGTAGGACCCAATGTGGGGTTAAGGAGAAAAAAAATATGATATGTTGTGAGTATATAACAGTTTTTGAGAAACTAAAATTATTTTTAAAAATTATTATTTTGAATTAAAGTGAAATTTTAAATTAGAATGGATTTTTGAAAATCCTTGTCCAGTCACACCCTAAAGGGGCTGTTTGAAAATCTTCAATTCTGCAGGGGAAATTCTGCGATTAGCAAAATCTTTGCTCATGGTATATAATGCTTTGACCTTGATGTTGTGCTTCTAGATGACAGTGGAAAGGGGAGGGATCTGAAGCTGCTGGGGCTTTCATTAACCTGGTGGTTGTGGTTTCCATTAGTATCATTTGTTTTAGCTTTCCAAATGCATGCCTCTCCTATCTTAGGAAGTTAACTCCATTCAACAAAAAGGGTAACTATAGTAAGCAATAGTGATCATGTATCTACTTACATGTTTACTGTCATCTATCATCTCATAAAGGTCTGGATGTTAACACAAAGGGCACAATGAAACAATATTCTCATTTTCATTTTTGTAATGTTGAAGAGTGGATATTTTCAAATGATTGAAATACGGGAATCGTACTGTCAGAATCTTATCCTGTCAACTGTATAGTACTGTGAGGCATTCCTTTGATATTTTGTTTTTATCTTCTTATACAAAATTATCTCCTCTCTTTGTACATTGTGACTGCATAACTAGCAAAGTAGTGCTATTTCAATGTACGCTGAAAATATGGAAATGCCCTGGGATTTTTATTTGAGGCTTGGCGGCTCGAGATTCCTGATTAGAGGAGGAAATAGCACTCAGCTGCAGAGAGGGTTCTGAAGAGAAGATGTTTATGGGGAATCTCAAATTGTTCTCCCTGAATTTTCTAATTTATATGTAAATGTCTGGATACATGCAGAATCTTATGGTGATTGCTGTTGCTGATTTTATTTTTCCTTTCTGTTTTGTAATTAGTATTAACAAAACGAGGCTGGAATATGGACCGTGTGTTAATTGCCATGTGCATCACTGAGCTGAATTATTTGAACTAGCATTCCAGACAACATGTTAGTCATCCCACATGATCTATCACATCACTGATGGTGCATTGATTATAACTGATGTTGTTTTGATTGGTTTATCTAATGATTACTTATACGCAACAGTTTAAACGCCTTCAGAGGAAGGAGGCTGCCATTTTCTTACCCCCCAGATTCATTATTGAAAGTAGAAAGAAAGGTCTAGTGACAAGTTACATATTTATTCTCAGAAAATGGGATTTCATTTGCCTTTTGGTTTTATATTGAACGAGATGAATGAAATAAGTACTGTTAGAGGCCTCATCTACATTAAGCAATAAACAGCGCAGGATGAATTTTGATTTCTGATTTTGGTCTATTCTAGAGGTATATTGGTTATACCACCAGAAATATAAGAATTGAATATATTGTGATAAAACTGCCATAAAATGTGGTGTCCTTTTAGTTTATGGTTTGAAGGCTAGTGTTGACAGTCTATTTTACTCAACTCTGTTTTAATTCACTTTGTGATGGTCCAATATTCTTTCCCTTACCTTTTATGCTGAGATGCTTCTTACTTTCTAACACTTTGTTTGGTACACAAAGGGGAGGAGGAGTTGCACTTTTACTCTCACTGAAGGAAGTAAATGTTTACTTCCATCTTGTTTGACTAGGTAAAAGTAAATGAAAATTTTGTATTAAATTTAATATTATATATCTATTATATTTATTACTTTAGTAATTTAAATTTGAAAAGGGAAAGATGCATTTGTCTCTTAACTTTCGTTGGCACGAGTGGGAAATATTTGTTGATTTGAGGGGGTAGAGCAGCTGCTCAAATATACTTTCAGCCTTTATTTATCTTAAACTGGATATGAGTTTTTGTCTATTTATTTTCAAATTTATTTCTTTTCTTCAAATACTCCCTTTGTTACTTCAACTCAAGATAGTGTAAGAGGGTATCTGTCCGGATTGGATCCCGCTTTTAGTCATCCATAAACTTCAATGGTGTGGTGGAGCCATAGTATGCTTGTATTAGGTTCCCCGTTTGGCTGTTTGTGCAACAAGTCACTTCTGTGGGACAGTGGTTTTTGGCATCTCTCCATCTTTCCTGCCTTCTTTTCTATTTATCTGGATTAAGTCAATTCCTAATTGATTCTTTGACAAAAGCTGTCCAAGAAGGATTAGGTTTACGAAGTCCAGAAGCAAGTTTATCCACCAGTCTTTTTCCGAACTTAGATTGTATTGTAATTGTTTTAATATAAATTTATTTGAATATAGTAAAAAAATTATAAAATATATATGCTCAAGATGGGATTAAAGTGAGATTAAAAAAAAGAATATAATTTGTTATGATTATAAAATAGTTTTAAAAAAAATAAGAATTATTTTAATTATAATTATTTAAAATTAAATTGAAGTTTTGGATTAGGATCAATTAAACACTTAGGGATTTTCTCAACTTGATCTCTGAGGCCGTCAAAAGGAAGGCGATTGTCAGGCTCTCGGCACTTGGCTTAGATACAACGCTTCCATGGATTCTCTGAGCCGTGTGGATTAGTTTGTGTAATTTTATTTTATTTTATTTTATTTTTGCATTTGTTGGCATTCATTACATGTTATAAAGTTTTTCACTGGTGCACTACCATGTATGTGCTACAAATTTTATCCGAGTGCATGAAGAATTCCCTTCATAGCACACAAGATGTTCTTGATTACTAGATTCTGGTTATCTCGACTTGGATGTATTCGCCAATTCCAAGTGGCCTGATGATCTTTTGATCCCCCACTGAATAAAGTTTCCGGGGACCGTTTCTACTGTACTTTTCTTGGTTTGCACATGAATTGCATGCACGCAGTCATCAAACTTTGGGGTCTTTTTCTTTGTCTGAAAGCACCAAATCAGAGCCATAAAGTCGATTATGGCATATTTACAGCTCCAAGAGCGAACTGCAGAAAAAGAAGCGTTAAAAAGCATCTTCGTTTGTCTTATGGCATGTAGGATTAAGGTAGATATTCCCTTTACTCTTCTGGTCTGTTCATTGGATGCCACCCCCAAATCTCCATTGAAAAAAAACGAGTTAAATGGGGTTAAGAAACCAGGGGGGGGAAAAAAATTTGCAGAATGGAACAAAAGCAGGAACAAATTGTGGGAATGGACCATGGAGGCTTCCATGAAGGTTCTAAACAACCCGTCGTTTATGACCGACAACACATGGTCTGTAACCGCGAGTACTGTGTCATCATCATCTCTGACCAACGACGAAAATCCATGCCTAAATTACCAAAATTTTCCATATGTTCATTGACTCTACACATGCTGCCGTAGCAGGAATGTAGTGAAAATTCAAAGTCTTTATGTAATAGAACTCCTATTTTAATGTAATAGGACAAAAATGGAGGCAAGTGCCGGGCAATGGTCGGAGAAATAAGCCGTTTTCGCAAGACTTGCACCCCTTTTTCCGTTTCCCGGTACAGCCAGAATCAGAATGTTCTTCCCTTTCTTGTTCTTGGTTGGATACATAAAGATTAACACATCAAGCAATACTAGTAGGAATAGAGTTTCAGAGGCCATACCAAGATTTTCCATTCAAAACTGCCATTTGCATTTATTCTTTGTTACAAAAGTCACTCTGGCCTTACATCGTTTTTGCTGATAGTAATGGTACGAAATAATTCCCGAGCAATATATAATTCACTTTTTGGAGCTTAATTTCATGTCAATCTCATTAGTATTGTAACATATCGTATAATTTAATAACTGTTATGACATATTGTGAATTAGTGGAAGCTCCACTAATTATAGATTTATGTGAATTATTAGGGAATTAGTGGAAGTTTCACTAATTAGTGAAAACTCTACTAATTATGGATGTCCATCATTTAGTGGAGACACCACTAATTAAAATTAGTCGAAAATGATGTATTCCACTAATTAAGAGCTCTATAAATAGAGTTATTCTCTAAACTTGTAATATACTATTATTTTGTAAAATAAAGAATTGTGATTATGAGAGAAAATTGTAAGAAAAAGAAAGGGAGAGATTTGAAGAAATTCTTGTGCAAAGAATAGTTAGAGTTTTAGTAGTGTGTAGATTTTTTTTTCTAACACTACCGAAATTTTATAACATGTTATCAGCACGAGTCTCTGCCGTTATTAAAACCAGAAGACATGTACGCATTTATTAATCTCTATGGTTAACCTTACTAACCTCGAATTTGTAACCCTTGATATTGTTGGAAAAAATTATATGTCATACAGAAATGCATCTAAATGTTGAAAAAAAAAAAAAGATCCACATGTCCTGTGGGCAATTTAAATTTGACCACCTGAAGATGGTCGTATTACCAACTGCACGGTATAAATGACTGCACCTAAAATTATAAAATTTTAAAACCGTGAATGAATATGACTCTGCGATGTATCAACTTACATTTCAATTAAAATTATGCGAAAAAAGTTACTGATAAAGATATATTGGAGAAGACATTCTCCATCTTTCATGCCTCGAATATTGTCCTGTAACAACAATATTAAGAAAAAGGGTATACCAAATTTACAGATTTAATTACTGCCCTCCTCATTGCAAAGAAAAATAATGAGTTATTATTGCAAAATCATGAAGCCAGACCAACTGGCTCAACAGCACTCCTAGAAGTGAATGCTGTTGGCACTAACAGTAGTCATCGTTATAATCATAGTTGTGGCAATGGCCGTGGTTATGGTCATGGACACACTCGATATTTCCCTTAGCATAGAGCAATACTGGTCACTTGAAGTGGAACAAAAAAGATAATAAGAGAAAAGGATATTTCCATTAATAATAAATATCATATCTTTGAGATATTACATTCGAATGTTAATATATACTATATTATTACTAACAGTTCAAAAAAAAATCTATCTCCTCTTGATCATAAGTTTTGTGTTCATTTGTATTTTCTTTATTCATCTCACTGGTATTCACATGAACTTGAGGATGTATACTTGTAATTGCTCTTTTTCAATTGAGCTGACAAATTGATGATGAATGTTTGTAATTGTTCTTTTTCCATGTTTGCATTAGAGGAAGACAAACAGGTAGCAATTATGGATTTCAGTTCCTCTTCTTCGGCATCCTCCTTTTCTTCCTTCTTCCTTGGGCCAGCATCTAGACTAACAGTAGAATTAGCCATGAAGTTACTACGCAATGAGTCTTGGGATTTTCTCATCCCCTTAAATTTTTTATTATATTTGGCCTTGAAGTATGCTTGTCTCAATTTCTGTGTTCGGTCATTCAACCACGTATTAGGACTTTATTCCACCAACTTCTTCTCATGTTCCAGTATTTCAATGGCTTCTTTGAACTTCTTCTTAGCCATATGTCCTCCTTCGTCTTTATCTCACTCCTGTAAATCGAAGTGATATCATTGGCGCAGATACATTCATTCCAGTCATTATTTACGTATAAATTTTTCATAATTTCATGCTTGCAAATTACAAGTGTGTGTGTGAGAGAACCTGAACATTCTTGATTAGGGTCTCCAAGCTCTTCAACTTCCTGTGATGCTATCGACGAATTCCCAACTCCCTACATCTGTTCTTGAGAGGGGTTAAGCCAATATTCAATTCTTTGGCCGCGCTCTTAATTGGCAGGTAAAAGTATTGCAAAATGGTTTCTTTTTATAGTGTCTTTGAGCTATTGTCCTTCTCATCTATCTGCCTCCTAATCCTCTCATTCTTCATAGGAATTTCGTCTGTAATAATATCTTGAACTTCGATATTATGTATTTCATGGGTCCTCACTCCGAATTTGTTGCCAAGACCACTCATTATTTCTCATAGAAAAGGAAACAATATCAGTAAAAATAATACCATGTAAAATCCATGTTTGAATGTATGATAACCTGAAACCAAATTCTGGCTTTGTTCAAAATCCATTAGGGAGTAAAAAGGATCATGCATAAATATATCCTCATTCAGATGAACAGCATCAAAAGTAGTCTCTTGAATGGGTAGATCAACAGTATCAAAAGCAATCTCTTGAATGGGTAGATCAAATTGAAAATCTAAAGCAGCATGTCCAGAATTACCACTGATTTACATCACAACAAACCAAAAGAGAGTTTAATTTCATTATTAAGCACACTGGAAGCCCTTAAAGGTATCTCACATAAAATTAGGCGAAAGCGGTTGGTATGGAAAGGAAAATACATCAAAATCTTCTGCGTTAGACCTGATATTAGGCGGAAGCAGTTGGTTTGGAAAAGAAAACACATCAAAATCTTCTGCATTAGAAACTAAGTCAATATTTGACCATGTCTCAAATGAATTACGAATCTCTATATCTGCTTTGAGGTTTTTTTGTTTTTTTTATGTTTTCTAATGGCTGATGACTGAGATATATATCGATATATATATATATATATATATATATATATATATATATATGTACGAGGAAGAAGAATAGATAGATGATAGGTGGAGGGACGAAGGAGAAAAAAAGATAAGGAGGAAGGGAAAAAGATGGTACCGGGAAGAGCGGGAAAAAAATAGATTTTTTTTCTTGGCATTTCCTACTTGTCATCATTTTTTGCATTTATTTTTCTTTTCCCTTATTCTCTTGTGAAATCATTATTCCCTAAATTAAGGGGAGAACAAAACAGTGTAAGAAAAATCTTGATTGGATAACATCATTACATTATCTTGATTCGCGTACAAGCACGTGTGAACTTGAAGTTCAAAAAATAATTCATTTATAAAGCATTGCAAATCAAATGTCAGACGCTTTTGTTGACTCCAGAAGAGTAACAAAATCGCATATTTCAGCTATAAATGCTCCTATTCGAATTGAAATTCCAACAGAATAAAAGATTATACTTATAGCTGCTGAGCCAAAAGCATGCTAGAAGTATGGCCGACCTCTTGGTTCTAAAGATAAAAATTCTCGAAAGAAGAGAGAATGAAAGGATCCAGATGATCATATTAGAAAAGAATGATAAAGACCAAGAGAAAATTGATGACAAAGAACCAGAAGTTAATGAAAGTAATACTGAAGTTTCTATCAATTATGCCACCTCCGGTAGAAGTTGGAATCGAATAGAAATAATTATTGATAATATGTTTGTATATAATATATCCCTTGACGTTATACAAGATAATGATGATCCTGAACCAATATCAGTTGATGAATGTCGGCATAGAAAAGATTGGTTACAATAGAAATATGCGATTTAATCGGAGTTAAATGCACTGACACAATGTAAAGTTTTCGGACTTGTATCTGAACACCAGAAGGTGTAAAATCTGTTGGCTATGAATTGATATTTATGAGAAAGCGCAATGAAAATAATAAAATCATACGAGATAAAGCACGGATAGTAAGCCAAGGTTTTTCACAAAGATTAGGTATTAATTATAATGAAACTTATTCTCCTATTGTTGATGCTATTACATTCCAATATCTTATCAGTTTGGCAGTACATGAAAAGATAAATATGCGCCTATTAGATGTTATCACTACTTACTTGTATGGAAATTTAGAAAATGATGTTTACATGAAAATTCCCGAAGGATTTCATATGCCTAAAGCATATAAACATTATCCTCGTGAAAATTACTCCATCAAGTTGTAGAAATCATTATATGACTTGAAGCAATCTGGGCGCATATGATTCAATCGTCTTAGTGAATATTTATTGAAATCGGGATTTATAAATGACCAAGTATGTCCATGTGTTTTTATCTGGTTCTAAATTTGTGATATATGTTGATGATATTAATCTTATTGGAACTTTTGAAGAGCTCCACGAAACAATTGATTATTCGACATCAAGGATGTTGGTAAAATTATATTTTGCCTTGGTTTACAAATTGAACATTTGGCAAGTTTCATCAATCAACATATACAACAAAAATTCTAAAAAGTTTTTACATGGACAAAGCACATCCATTGAGTATTCCAATAATCGTCCAATCATTAGAGGTGAAGAAAGATTTTGACCTCAAGAAGATGATAAAGAACTCCTTGGCCCTGAAGTACCATATTTTAGTGCAATTGGTGCATTGATGTATCTTGCTAACAATACATGACCTGATATTGTATTTGCTGTCAATTTATTAGCAAGATTTAGTTCTTCACCAACACGACGACATTAGAATGGAATTAAACAAGTCATTCGATATCTCCAAACAGCTACTTCTTCAAATCATGCTGAAAGTATAGCCATTCATGAAGTAAGTAGAGAATGTATATGGTTACGATCAATGATTCATGATATCCGAGAAAGTTGTGGATTATCATCTATTAGAGATATTCCAACTCATCTTTATGAAGATAATACAGCTTGCATAGCTCAAACACGAGGAGGATATATTAAAGGAGATCGGACAAAACATATTTCACCAAAATTCTTCTTTACTCATGAACTTCAGAAGAAATGTGAAATTGATGTGCTATAAATTCGGTCATGTGACAACCTCGCAGATATTTTTATGAAGACTTTACTGCCTGCAACATTTGAGAAGTTGAGATATAAAATTGGTATGCGTCAGTTCAAAGATTTAAAGGAATCATCTCATTAGGGGGAGTAATAAACAGACATATAGAATAGTGTACTCTTTTTCCTTCACTAGATTTTTTTTCCCATTAGGTTTTTATCTAGTAAGATTTTAACGAGGCATATTCTTTATATAATGGATGAATATCCAAGGGGGAGTGTTATGATATATTGTGAATTAGTGTAAGCTCCACTAATTATGAATTTATGTGAATTATTATAAAATTAGTGGAAGCTCCACTAATTAGTGGAAACTCCACTAATTATGCATGTCCATCATTTAGTGGAAACAACACTAATTAAGATTAGTAGAAGATGATGTATTCCACTAATTAAAAACTCTATAAATAGAGTTATTCTCTAAGCTTGTAATACACTATCATTTTGTGAAAGAAAGAATTGTGATTATGAGAGAAAGAAAGGGAGAGATTTGAAGAAATTCTTGTGTAAAGAATAATTAGAGTTTTATTAGTGTGAATATTTTTTTTTCTAATATTACCCAAATTTTATAACAATAATCATGGTAGAAAATAATTGTGAGTTCATCTTTAATTTAAACATGTTCATCTTTAATAGAAACATCTTTATTTTTTAGAAGACAGTGTTTTAGATATTAATGCAACATAATTATTTTCAACAACATTATTACTTCCGTTTCATAATATAAGTCGTTTTGGATTTGAATTTTTTTTTTATAATATAGATTGTTTTACAAAATTTTATAAAATTTGATAATTTTTTTTCTAATTCTATCCCTTCTGCCGTCTCTCTCTTCATTAGTTATGACCCAACTTTCTCTAATTATCAAAATAAATAAATAATTAATTAGAAATATTTTTAAAAATTTAGTTTTAAAATTGTGTAAAGTTTAGAACCTTTAATTATTGTGTATAAGTATAAAAAGATTTATATGTGATAATTACAAACAGTTTTGAAGAGCATTGTTACAGTAGCCTCCTAAAAACAGCCGTTTTAGATGTTTAAGATAAAATCAGAAACTAAAAATGCAATTAACAACAGTTCAAATCGGGCAAAGCACAATATGACAGATTATTTCTTGTTATTATTTTCCATTATTGGTAGCAGCAAGAAAATAATGCAAAGTAGGCTTTTCCAAAAGGAAAAGAAAAAGGTGGTGCATATGATGCATGTAGAGTTGTTCGGCGTTCGGGCTACAATGTTGCTCAAATGGGGGACCGAGTACGGATTAGGGACACCCGTCAATGTGAACAGAAAAAACTATTTTTCTATTTCCTACGCGGTATTACCTTCCTTTTCTGTCAATGGCATTTTAGTCATTCATGTTCAGCCCCTTCTGCACACATTTTTTTTTTTTAAATTTAAAATCGGTGTACAACACCATCTATCCAGTACAAAATGAGATTTGAATCATATTCTTGATAGGCTGCATTGAGGTATTGTACTATTTACAATATTTATTGTACATCAAATGTTGATAGGATGCATATAAAAATTTCCATTCTTGATATGTGATGGATACAGATTCTCTCTCCCATTCATATAGAATTTTCATATGTTTCTTTTGTTAAAATAATAAGGAAAAAAAAGAATAGTAATATAATACACGGCGTAATAATATATCAATGGAAGAGAGAATGGAATAGAAGAACTTGAGGGGAGCATTGATTACTCAATTATTGTTTTTGTGATGCCTATATAAACAGTGGAAGCTAGAGCTTCTACTTCAAAGTTGGTTACATGGAATGAGATTTTGATTGTACAACTTAATTGAAAACACACTATGGTTGTTGGTGCCTTTGAATTTGCGTTATCAATCCACAGTGGGTGAAAATTATGCTCCAGTAATCTCTTTCTTTCTTACTCGTGCAAATTAGGAAGCTGGATGGGACTACAATTCCTTCTTAAAAACGAACGACCCTATAAAAAAAGCTTATATTCTGACAAGAATTGAGGTTGAAAATGAACAATTCTGAAACCCAAAGGTTCCCTAAATTGACACTACAACTATTGATTTTGTACCAGAAATTTTTATTTTGTTTTACATATTGGTAGGTTCCTTTTCCTAATATGATAAACAAATTTGGTCAGAACTCTTTGTTTTATATGTTGTTCAATTACAACGAGCTTGATGAGGTCAATTGCAATGTTCCCTTCACGCAAAAGTTCAAAACCCCTTGACATGGGTTTGTTATGATGGGAACACATTGACAAAATTTCCTTGATTGTCTCTAAAGTTCTTTAGGAATCTCAATCAATCTGCCTAAAGTTTATAGTTTGAAGCAATTTAGTGGTTAAGTTGTTCCATTCTACTACTTCGGTTCGAATGTCCATTGAGCAACCTTTTTAGGCCTAAAAATTGCATATTTTTAATAGAGCTTCTACATCTTACAACTATTGAACTATCATTTGAAGTTTCTTTTTCTACTTTCAAAACCTGGTGCTGATGGTCTTCAAGTTCAAATATATATGAAATCTATAAAGCGATTCAAAGAAGCATAATTTTTGTATTAAAAGTGTATTGTAATTTTATACATATTAATTGTAATTGTATGTATAATTAACTATCATTATATATGTACAGTTCCAAATAATATTATTTTTATTAAAAAAATTATTCAATATGTATAAATTTTTTTCTTCTCAATTGCGTTTGTTAACTAGCTAAACAACTACTGGGGCGGCCTCAAAAAATGTAAAGAAGTAAACGCGGCTAGCTGTCTGCTTTTCTTCCAGAAGTTGAGTATCCTAGTACACAGTAATTCCGACTAATATACAGTGAGAACTTCAAATTTTCAATAATATATATATATATATATATAGTTAATAGTTTCCACCTCAAAAGTCAAGAATCAATCTGCTAGATTTACTGTTTCTAGTTCCTGGATCCTTCTTTGGTTAGCCAGAAAAGCAGGAAGGATTAAAGGTAGAAAGAATCAATGATTTGTTTGCCACTCTTTACAACCTCAAAAGTATACAACTTGAAAATTAGGTAAATTCCACTAATCAAGTAATGACCATGCACTGATTTCTCGGATGTCTTGTAGCTATGCAATTACCATGCATATAGTTTTCTACTCATCCTTTTTATTCCTCATGATTAAAATGATCTTGGCAAGAGAAAAAGAGAAAGCCTAGCCATAGCACCCCAATGCAGAAAGGTCAAAATAGTATAGAATTGAAACCATGTATGAATCCAACAACCTTCTTCTGAAAATCTTTGACTAAGCAGTAAACACCCCCCCCCCCCCCCCGCTCGCCAACCCCAGATCAATATTCTGTATTTTGGCCAGCCATCCAGCTTGGTTCTCTCCCCCTTTTTAAGTGCACAAAAGCGTGTTCCTCCGTCCTCAAAACTTCAAAAACAATCAAATCTCAAGCAACCCCCTACTCCCCCCCTCCCAACAATCTCCTACCCCAGTAATAAAACCATTTCTTGCTAGTTCTTCCCACCAGTTTCACATCCTCTCCACATGAGGCCTAAACAAGGAAACTCATTGCTCTCT
The DNA here is from genome assembly GCA_026120185.1 of Voacanga thouarsii. Taxonomy (NCBI): domain Eukaryota; kingdom Viridiplantae; phylum Streptophyta; class Magnoliopsida; order Gentianales; family Apocynaceae; genus Voacanga; species Voacanga thouarsii. The sequence goes on along the minus strand of JANUWF010001636.1, from coordinate 1,113,547 downwards.
CTCTCCTTCTGCATTTTCTTCCTTCTTTGCTGCTCTGTCACCAGAGCCTTAGCCATCTTCCCAACAGGAAATGGAGGAAGTAAAATTTCACAAGAATTCAGAGAAGCCCCTCAGTTCTACAATTCACCAGAGTGCCCTTCAATCACTGATGCTACCGACAGCATTGGCAATGATGTAGATGCCAATGGAGATAATAATTTTATATGCTCCGATGATGCTGTCCATGTGGCCATGACCCTGGACGCCGCTTACCTCCGTGGCTCAATGGCAGCAATCCTCTCAATCCTCCAGCACACTTCTTGCCCGCAAAACATCATCTTCCACTTTGTCACTTCTGCCTCCGCCAACGCGTCTTTCCTACGCGCTACCATTGCGGCTTCATTCCCTTACCTCAAGTTCGAAATCTATCCCTTCGCTGATTCGGCTGTGGCCGGCCTAATCTCAACCTCCATCCGATCAGCCCTTGACTGCCCTCTCAACTATGCAAGAAGTTACCTGGCCAACCTCTTACCTTTGTGTGTCCGCAAAGTGGTGTACCTTGACTCAGACCTTGTCCTGGTTGATGACATTGCAAAACTAGCTGCAACCCCGTTGGGGGATGACAAAGTTCTTGCAGCTCCTGAATACTGCAATGCCAACTTCACCTTTTATTTCACTCCCACATTCTGGTCAAATCCTTCTCTATCTTTGACGTTTGCCAACAGGAAAGCTTGTTACTTCAACACAGGGGTGATGGTTATTGATCTTGATCGATGGAGGGCCGGAGACTACACAACCAAAATAGAGGAATGGATGGAATTGCAAAAGAGAATAAGAATATACGAATTAGGTTCCTTGCCGCCTTTTTTGCTTGTTTTTGCTGGCAATATAGCTCCCGTTGATCACCGGTGGAATCAACATGGTCTCGGAGGTGACAATTTTCGAGGGCTTTGCAGAGATTTGCATCCAGGTCCAGTGAGTCTCTTGCATTGGAGTGGTAAAGGTAAGCCCTGGGCAAGACTGGACGCCAACCGGCCATGCCCTTTGGACGCTTTATGGGCACCCTATGATCTGTTAAAGACTCCATTTTCATTCGATTCTTGAGCTATAACAGATCAAAAACTGTACACTGGAATCGTCAGTTCTACACCTGCTCCGCCGGGGCATGCCGGTTGGATGCCTGCAAGTGTATAGATCACTTTGATGAGATGCTGCTGAAGCTGTAGATTAGTGTATACTTCCTGCGCCACATACACATACACCTTCTTCGCTATATGCTTCATCAAATATTTACAGTGACAGAAAGCATGAAACTTTAAGAAGCTTTTTCTGATATGTAAATTTTTGTAGTTGCACCCAAGAATTACAGAGGGCAATTCAAACTCATAATTCGTTTTTTTCCTTTTGGTAAAATATCTAATAATTTCTTGTAATATTAAAAGAGATCAAAATAAAAATGAATGTACTCTTCTTGAATCTCTGATTCAACAATTTTCTTTTTTTTTTTTTCTTTTGCTGGTAAAGATTCCTTGTTCCTTATAAGGGAAAAAAAAAATCATTTTGGATGAGATGTAGAATAAAATTTAATTAATTGAAAAAACCACTTTCTTTCAATTCCCTAGTACTAATTTTATTAAAATAACAAACAGATAACTTCAGGTGGAAGGATCTATCATGCATTAATACTATCTATATTGGGAATTATGGATGCATAGTTCCTTTCTCATCTAATTGTTTTAAAATTTAAACTTTTCTTTTTGAAAAAATAATGTTGCTTTACAACAAGACATAAGAATTTGCCAACCCAGTTCCAGTTCCATCCAGGTGGCAGTAGCGGAGATAAATTCAATTATTATTACGTGTAGGGTTTTGGTATAAATATCTACACTTAATTAGTTCTATGGTTTTTACCAATAGTGTAACTCTTTTAATAATCATTAAAAAAAATGAGGAGGAGGAGGATGACATGTGAATTTATAGTTGGTAAACATCTCAGTTTTTAGCTGAAGAGTTGTATATATACCGTGTAAATTATACGGTACAATTCTCTAAAATTGTTAGTCTACGTGAACTCGATCTATGTAAGAGTTTTATTTTTACAAGAATTACTGTTCTCTTTCTATTACTCTGTATCAAATTATTCGTTATCTTTTTATAAAAAAAAAAAAAACATTTCAAGTTTCAAATTATCTATTGAAATTAAAGATGTATTTATTATTCTTTTTCTAATTGTTTTTTATAATTTACTACCGCACTCAATTATAATATAATTGATTTTTAAATATCAAACCAACTCTACAATTTCTAATTAGAGTGATTTAGCCTTTTGTTTAAAAACTCTATGAATATTAAAGCTTCAATTTCTTAATAAGAGTGATTTATGTAACAGTAATAGATGCAAAAATAGTATAATTATATAATTGTCATTTTTAAAGAATAGCATATATTAAGAAAGTTGGAAAAAATATTGATATTAGAAATTGTAAATTTTATTTAAAAATTAAAAAACTAATTAATGTTATGGGTTAGTGGAGTAATAAATTATATATATATATATATATATATATATATAAAATATTTTTATTTTGCAAAAGTAACAAATAATTTATAAAAATTAAAAATATTATTTATTTAAAAATGGAGAGAGTAATTCTTGAGTGTAACAAGGGATTGCTTTTTTATCAACTTAATTAGGAGTGGATTGGTAAGTAAATAATAACATGAATTTCATGTTTTGTAAGGAGGGATATGTCTATGAAATGTTGTTATCTCAAGTTATTTGGTATAAGCCTCTCTTAGGCATTACACTTCATTATCAAACTAACAATACTATATATACAATACTTATGGTTTAATAAATGCTATAGTTATTAGAGAGTCTTAGTAGATGATCGATATAATGTGGTTTAATTACAATCTCACTTTTAATTTTATTAGGAAATTGTCTCTGTCTACAAGTAGCAATACATTAGAGATTGTGATTAATGCTAATATGCAGATAGAAATTCAATTTGAAATCTAAACCATAACTATTTAGTCAATAAAAATATTTCTTAAAATAAAGTTTGGATTCGACTTTCAATATATGTATATATCCACCCCTCCTCAATTCCTTTCTTAATACGTCACTCATAAAAGAATACCAAAATTTTAAAATCTAAATTTCTATTTTTTTTTTATAAAAAAAAATTGAATATCAAATAATTACAATCTTACCAGGTAGTTGCCGGACTTGTATAAGTAGACTTATTATCATTTAGATTAAGGTAGTTAGTGTTGTGAGCTTAGATTAAAAATATATAATTATTTTTAAATAATAAAAATACTAATAAATATAAATATTTAATTTTGGACTGCTGAGTAGTTGGAGATTATTGAAACAAACCAATTGGAGAAAAATGGTACCTGACTTATATCGGGAGCTGACCAGACCATTCTATAGAGTTAACAAAGGAAATGGCTAGCCTATATCTTCAGCGTGGATCAAGTTCTTGTGGATCTAGTACATTAAAGAGTTTACTTTATACTTTCTTCGTTTTTTTTATCCGTCTATTTTAATTAAAATTTTTATCTCAATTTATTTGTTTCATTAGCAAATCAAGATTATATTAATTATTATTTTTTTACAAATACCTTTCTTTAATACAATTAGTATTGTGCACTTGTAGTGAAAAATGAAAGTAAATTAAATACACTTACAACATATAAAATTTTAGAATTTGATTACTCTTTAATAAAAAAAAAGAGATTATTTGAGAGTAAAATAAAAAATATTGATTAATTAACCAAAAAAATTTATTTTTTTAAAAACTTGTGAATCGGTTAAAATAGATAGATAAAAAAAGACGGAGAAAATATAATATAAGTTATATGCTATAATTTTTTAATACACTCGTTCTATATAGACTCACTCCACGCAAGAATTGCCTATATATTTGTGCTTTGATACTATTGATCTTGATTTTATTTTGCTTCGATAAAAAGAAATAACTAGTGTTAATTTTGGGTCTTGTCATGGTTGTCCCGATCTTTAATCCAAAGAAAATAAGGCTCGCATTATTCTCCGATTCCAATTGAATTAACTTATAAACGACAGCTACTCAAGGCTGTCTCTTGACTTTCACTTATTCCTTTTAAGTCTTCCATTTGACATACAAGGAATCCACCAACCTTTTTTTTTTTAATAATTTTTTAAAAAATATATATATTATTCTGATCCTAGGAGGTCTTCCTTCAAATTTGTACGAAATAAAATTAAAGCTGATCCATTCTCCTAGAATATAGTTCACTGATTTCGATGGTGAAGCCCATACTATGACATATGCCATTCCCTTCTAAAACTAATGATCTCGCACACCACTCAATGTGTTCTCCTAACATGAAACCAGAAATTTAAGGTTAAGAAATAATATACATTAAAAATAATATTATAATTATTAAAATATTATTTAGGGAAGAGAGATAAAAAAAATAATATTAAAAAAATTTTAACATTTCTAAACAAAATACTTAATTTTAAAAAAAAATTGAGAGTCGTACACCACGAAAAACTCCTATTTTCATCTATCATCCTCTGACGACTTTTGTATCATCTAACAATAAACCAATCATTTTTCATATATTAAAATTTTTTCATCAGAATAATATGAACTTCAACCGGGCAGGAGTGCATCTGTCCCCATAAAATTTAATATTTGTAGAAATTCAGTTTTTACTTCTTAAAATTTTTAATATTATAATATTATTTTTAATATATCTTTTTATAAAATTTATTTTTCAATCACGACTTACTAATTTTGTCGTGATATATTTCTATTCAAAAAACTCATATTCATTAATATATACAAACTGATTTAAAAGAGCACGTCTAGTCTAAAATTTTTCATCTCGGCGGACCCCATTTCATTGAAAAATGAATTCCATATTTTGTATTTGTTATACCTTGAAGGGAACTGAAAACTATAGAAAAAATTATTCCACTAATAGAAGTACTAATCAAAATATTAATGGTGGAACTGCTAATTAAAATTTAAAAATAATTAAACGAAATTTGAATATGACAAAAAAGAAAAAAAAAAAACTGTCGGTGGCAGCACAAGGGACGCATTATAATTGAGATAGAGGGAAGGATCAAATTCAAAGGCTGCGACATGTAACAGAAGGCTTGGCGTCTTGTGCGTACGGCCTATTGAACGGTAGAAAGTCTTGGCTATAGGGTCCCCAAGACCCCACACGCTCTTCAATCTTCATTGCTGGACTGCAATGCAATATATATCTATCTTAATCAAAGTGGGATTCTTTTTTTTCATGAGGGATATACCTATCAAAGGGAAGGTGAGGGGACTTTGGACTTGGGTTTGGTTTTTGGTATATGGTTTTAGTACGAGTAAGTACATTTCTTTCTTTTTTGTATGCTTTGTACCTTGCAAATTCACATAAGATCACCGGCTTATAGTCCGTTCTCAACGCGGTCCGTTGTCTATATTATGATTGTGTCGACAGAAAAATAGAATACAAACAAATGATGAACATGGTTTCATGCAGCCTACTTCTCTTTTTTGTTTGACATTTCAAAAACGTTGTTAGTAGCTTTTCAGAAAAGGGAAATTCTTATATGCACCCGATACACGTATGCTGAATGTATTGAGATATTATATTATTTGTAATATTTATTGTACATCAAATGTTGTGTATAATTTTATTTATATATGATACAACATCGTAAGCATCGATACACGTGCACCGAGTACATATAAAAATTTTATTTCAGAAAAAGGATATTTGTGAGAAAAAAAACGCGATTGAGTTTCAAAACATAACGTGTTTTATATTGTTTTTCGTTTTAAAATATTTATTCATGATTTTTTTAATTTTGTTTTAAAATATTTATTTATGTACATATTTCTAAAATTAATAATTAGTTTCTTTTTATTTTATCATAATTTATTCTAAATTAATTGCATAACTTTTTAAATTAATTACACAACTTTCTAAAACTCTTCTTTCTTCTTATTTCGTATAAATTTTTATTAATCAATAGTTATCATATTTTTAATATGGGTAGAATATGAATTTTATCTAAATTATACTCCCTCCGTCCCTTATTATCTTTCCATTTTAACTAAGATTTTTGTCCAAATTTATCTATTCCATTAACAAACCAAGACGATATTAGTTGATATTTTTTCATAAATATTCCTCTTTAATACAATGAGTATTGCACACTTATAGTGAGAAATAGAAATAAATTAAATATGCTTACAACACATACAACTGTAGAATTTGATTATTCTTTAATAGAGAGAGATTCTTTGAAGGTAAAATAAGATATGTTAATTAATTAATCGAAAAATCTTATTTTTCTTAAAACTTGTGAATCGGTTAAAATGGACAGTTAAAAAGAAACGAAAGGAGTAATATTATTTTCAATACCCTTAATCTATGTGCAAAATATTTCATGAACAAGTATTTTGAAACGAGGAGAGTATATGATTAACATATTATTTAATATAATTTATTTTTTAACTTTAAATTTTTTATTTTATCCTTGTCAAGTACTTAATCATGCTAATTAATGGAGAACTAAAAGGATTACAATATTTGACTTTGGAAAACAGAAAAGTATTCATGGGATGAGAGAGGATTTTTTTTTTTTTAATTTTTTATTGAATATTGGTGCGAACTACTTAACTTTTTCTAATTGTGAATTGAAAGTTTTGTAGTTAAGGGAGGGTCACAACTAAAAAGGGGTTTTTATTTTGCCTCTTTTCTATTGTCTTCTTGAAAGTTACCATGGGTCGATTGAAGGTGATTTTCTTATTTTGATTTTGATTTATGTATAAGTTGGCAGATGAGATATCCCTTTCGACCATTGCCTTCCATTGAAAGCAACCGATCTTAATATCTCAACCTTTTAAGTGCTTTTTTTAAAGCATTTTTCAACTTGATTAGAATCAAAATCTCCAACAAATTAACAAGGATTTAGTTTCTATAAATAGTAACTATATTATATGCATTACTAATTAAGTATATCTTTTTTAATAAACTAGTGCTTTTTCTTTTTTGAAGTATGAAAAAAAATAGATTAAAAAAATATATTTACATACACTCAATCCTCATATATTATTATAATGAACAATTATATAATATAAATTACTTGTTATATGATTTATAATGATCGAATTATATAAATATTTTTATATGTGAAACAAAATATTTATTTAATTGACAATACATTTTAACCACTCAGTTAGTAAGAATTTATAAATAAACCCATAAGTTGGGTATGTAATATTTTATAGTATTATTTAGACATCTAAATCTGTTGACCTACATTATTTTTCAGTACTAAGCCTACATCCCTGGGATACAATCCAACTATAATCTTTTCTCATGAATTAAGTAATGTTGAGAGTCTGTCCTCTGTAAACGAAAACATTCTTCTATTTCTCCATTGGCTGATATATACTTAATTAAGTTCTTGGTAAATAAGACGACTTTAACTTCTAAAGAAAGCAAAAATTAAGTTGGCTGTCATTCCTAACATAGCATACTCAGTCTCAGGGATCCATTTTGACTATATTAATCATTGTGTCATTAAGACAATCACTTGTCGGTAGAATGAAATCTGAGAATTTTTTTTTATTTTTCTTTTTTCATGAAATCTAAAAGTACAATTGTATGGTAGATCCGATCCAAGATGAGAAGATTCAAAATTCAAAAATTGTCATTTTAATTCCAAAACAATCTTGAAAAGATTACGATACATCTTTTTTATCACTTGATTGATCAATACTATTTATTAGCAACCCAAGTCTATAGCCTTGGATTATGATTGACTTTTATCATTGACAGCAACATATCTTCGCCTTCCACTAAGCAGCGTAGGAAAGGTCTAAAGCCACCTTGTTAAAATTGAGTTTCATGATCATTAGCACATCTGGAAACAATGGCTGTGAAGTCTTTAGGAGTTTCTTGGGGCTTCAGAATTATGGAAGCAAAAGTAGAGTAAATTCAGAGTACTATAATTTTCTCCATAGTTGCTTTCAGGTGTTACTTTCGGCCTATGATCCACTGCACTTAAAACGCATTAATTAAATTATCAAGAATTTTTCTACCCAAGAAAAAATATCAAGAATTTAGAATATAAAGTGAAAAGTTATAAATCTTTAGTGGAACTCTTTCCGACAGACTAGTCCCATATCACTCTAAGTTTACTGGAATTTTACAATGCTAACTGTTAGTTAACCAGGGTACCTACGAGCATAGACAGACAACTCAACTGAATTGAACAAGTACCGCCTATACCCGACCAGGGCTCTAACAATTGCAATTATCAAATATCAATAATGCCGGCAAGGCCACACAGTCCAAACGTAATGTAACTAGACAGAATTCACACTTAATAAACAAATCAATAGTATACCTGATTGACTTGCTCGCGGTTCTACCAGAACGTATCTAGCGCTGGCACTCCTCTGGACAAGCTGCGCCGCAACGTACTGTACTGCTGACCGAATCACCAGTCTAATACTGGTTTGCCTTCAAGAAGCTATTCGCCCCATTCCGGTGCGATGGGTACAGCGACTCTTCTTGCAGGATAAGACGGTCTCAGATCACTGTTGACGCACACCAACTGTGATCACCTCGAAAATCCCCTCAGTTCGCCGGTCCCGATAAGGCAAAAAGTATGGATCGCGGAGAGAGAACCGAAGCGGCGAATTTTTTCACAAAGAAGCAAAAAAGCACGAAAAGGGGTTTACCCTAATGGCGGCTCTGTTCCCCCTTTTAATGTCGCCTTAGGAAAATTAAAACCCAATTCGGATTAGGAAGCCCTAATTCCCTTACCAGATTTTATATTTCCTATTCCTTTTCAAGTTAGAGTTAATTAATTGGGCCAAATAAAAATAGAGGATCGTGAAAACATGGCCCAAGCCCAACTTTAACAACATTTAATTATAGATTCTCACCATGAAAATGGCTTCTACCACAATCAAAACAATCTCTAACATGTCAAGAACAATTCCCATTAATTGTTGTAGGCTAACTAATCATGAGGTAAAAATTATTAACTCCCAAAGTTGCCATTTTCAACAATCCCCCACAAATCCATAGTTAAAGACTATTCAGGATTCACATAATCTACTTTCGATAATAGTACCTTCCGGTTTGAACCACTACCTAAGTTATCCAACTTATGCCCCCATAGGAACAGATGGACTTAAGCCTTAAATCTGAACCTTGAATGTGACGGCGTCCATTGGTAACAACAGACTATCGGCTATGGAGATAATCTTTAGGGTTGACACGTTATGGCCATGTGTCCTGATCCTGTCTCATGAGTGTATTCAGAGAAAACCCAATTCCCTTTAGTTGCGGCCACACCACAACACTCACATAGTTGGCGATCTCCAAGGATGGACTGCTAGCATTCTGTTTAAAAGACTTGATCCTATTCAGAGTCAAAACTCTTACTTATTGCAGTAAACGCACCACAGGCTTTCAGGGAAAGGACCTAGATACAAAAGTATCAGAATTGGTGCCAGATTCACTCAAACAACTTGTTTATACCACATTGAACTGCCTTGCGGGATCTCCACTTGGTCAGTTGGGTTGGCACTGTAGGTGAATCATTTCTGGGTTATCAATCCAATTCCCAACCTGGATTTAAGGAACAATGATGTTTCAAGTCCCTTAGTTAGGGGGTCTGCAATGTTATATTTGGATCCAACAAAGTCAACAGACACCACCTTTTCAGATACTAAGTCCGTTATAGACTTAAGTTTAACTTGGATGTGTCTCTTAGTCTTTTGATTATACTTGGTACTCTTTATCTTTGCAATTGTGGTTTGACTGTCACAATACACAGATATAGCAGTAACGGACTTGCTGATCATTGGCAAAGAGGACAATAGTCCATACAACCATTCAACTTCCGTTCCAAAGAGTATCCAAGGCACATAACTCACCTCAAAAGTTGACCGAGTTATCATAGTCTATTTACAAGACTTCCAGGCGATCGCACCACCACCTAATGTAAACACATATCCAAGTGCATCCATTGCTACCGTAGTTCTTGGCTATCCAGACTTGCATCACTATACCCTTCAAGTACAAAGCAGGAATTTCCCATAATGCAGCCCAAGGGACACTGCTCCCTTCAAGTACCTTAGTACTCTATCCAAGGCCTCCCAATGAGTCCGATTTGGACAACTTGTATATCTTGCCAACTTAGATACGTAAAATGAAATATCTCGGTCTTGAGCCATTCGCAAGATATTGCAAGCTACCAATAATTTGAGAATATCTTAATTGAGACACAGGAACTCCACTTTCATTTTTGAACAAAGCTACGTAAGGGTCACTTGGAGTTTTAGCAATTCTACAATTTTGATACCCATATTTCTCAAGAACACTCTCAACATAGTGAGTTTGAGAAATGGTTATCCCCTCAGTTGAGCGAATCAACTTTAGGCCAAGAATTACATTTGCTACTCTCATATCCTTCATTTCAAACTTACTTTTCAAAAATGATTTAGTCTCATTAATTATCTCAATATTGGACCCAAATAGCAAAATGTCATCCACATACAGGCATAGAACAATACAAGTATTACCTTTAACCTTACAGTAAACACACTTGTCATTCTCATTTATGTTGAAGCCAAATGATAAAATTGTTTTATCAAATTTTTCATGCCATTGTTTGGGTGCTTGTTTTAGACCATATAGGGATTTAATAAGTTTACAAACTTTTCGTTCATTTCCTTTGGCCACAAATCCTCAAAGTTGATCCATATATATCTCTTCTTCAAGATCACCATGAAGAAAAGCTGTCTTTACATCCATTTGGTGGATGGTGAGACAATATATGGAAGCCAATGCAATTAGCACTCGGATTGTAGTCAAACGAGCAATAGGAGAGTATGTATCAAAATAGTCTATTCCCTCTTTCTGTCTAAACCCTTTGGCAACTAATCTCGCTTTATACTTATCTATGGTCCCATCTGGTTTAAGTTTCTTCTTAAATATCCATTTACATCCAATTGTACTGCACCCAGGAAGGAGATCTACCAATTCCCATGTCTCATTGGAGACAATGGAATCCATCTCACTCTTGACAGCTCCTTTCCAATGCCCTACTTCTGAGGAAGCCATAGCTGCTTGAAAAGTCAAAGGTTCGTCCTCAACATTGTAAGTGACAAAGTCACTTCCAAAGTCCTTGACAGCCTTAACTCTCTTACTCCTTCTAGGTTCTTCCAATTCCTCAATTTGAGTATTGGGACTATTTGGACTTGCCCCCACATCTTTCATCCTTTCCACATGATCGGAATGGAATCGACGTTAAGGCCGAATCTAAAGTAGAAACATCTTGAGGCAAACCAGTTTTCATGGGAAACACATTCTCAAAGAATGTAGCATCACTGGTATTGAATGATAGTGTTACAATCTATACCAGGTATTTCGGTCTTAATTACCAAAAACCTCATGGCATAGCTTGTTTCCACATAACCAATAAAGATGGAATCAACAGTCTTTGGTCCTAACTTCTTCCTTTTATGTTCAGGGATTAGAACTTTTGCAAGACAACCCCACATACGTAAGTATTTTAAGTTAGGTTTCCTACCTTTCCAGCATTTCAAATGGAGTTACCTCTTTATGTTTATGAGGGACTCTGTTCGTAATATGGCAAGCCGTATTCAAAGCCTCACCCCACATATACTTAGGCAATCCGTAATTTAAAAGTAAACCGTTGATCATATCTTTAAACGTTCTATTTTTCCGTTCAAGCAATCCCATTAGACTCGGGGAGAATAAGGGGTGTCTCCTCATGAATTATGCCATTGCTTTGGTAATATTCAACAAATGGATTAGACCCATACTCTCCACCTCTATCGGATCTTAACCTTTTAAGTTTCTTGCCAGCTTGAGTTTCAACTTCATTTTTAAATATGAGAAACTTTTCAAGTGCTTCATCTTTATGTTTAAGTAAATAAACATAGCAATATTTATCGCAATCGTCAATAAAAGTAATGAAATATTTCTTATGATCCCTAGTCAATAAGCCATTGAATTCACAAATGTCTCGTGTGAACTAAATCAAGTATTTCTGAATCCCTTTCAATTGAATGATAGGGTTTCCTGGTTGTTTTAGCTTCCACACACACTTGACATTTATTTTTCTTATCAATTGAATGTTTAGGGATCAAGTCTAAATTCATCATTCTTTTAACAGAATCTAAATTTAAATGTCCAAGTCTACTATGCCAAACATCAGTGGATTCAATAATGTGCACCATAGGATAAACAGAATTCTCAATAGAAGAAGCTTTATTCAAATCGAAGTAAAAGGTTCAACTCTTAATTTAAATAAACCATCTCGACAAATAACCTTTGCCAACAAAAGAATTGTAGTGCATAATCACTACTTTATTACATTTGAAAGTAAGTTCATAACCCTCTCTAACTAAACATGAACCATTAAGAATATTCCTACGAACTCGTTGGAACATGTTGCACCCTATGAAGAGAAAGAATACGCCCTGAAGGAAACTTCAAGTCCACGCGTCCAATCCCCAACACATTGGCTGCAGTTGAGTTCCCCATCTTCACAGTTTTTCCTTTAATAGGCTAGTAAGATACAAAAAACAATTTATCAGCACAAACGTGCACATTTGCTCCAGTATCAACCAGCCATTCAAGTGGCTCATAAATAGTAAAGACTTCTGAGTTAACAGAAACATACCTTTCATCATCATTGGAAGTAGTGATGCCAGTCTCAGCCTCAATGGTACAAACCTCAGTAAGGTGAGTACTCAAATTAGCCTCCGCTTGACTAGTATCCTCTACCACCACATTGACTTGTGCTTCAGAATTTGATCCTTGTTTGACTTTGGGCTTTTTAGACGGACAATCCTTAGCCCAATGTCCAACCTGACCACAATTCCAGCAAGGTTTGTTTGCTTTCGGTTTCTTCTTGGCCTTGCCTTTTGTCTTGTTTATGTTTTTAGAGTTTGAGTTAACCCCCACATTCCTCTGATTATTGCTCTTCTTCCCAATAGTCACAATATGGACATTAGACTCCATAGGTACAATATGATTATTCTTTCTATGTTGCTCCTCAATGGATATTGATTTCATCAGATCGTTTAGAGAAATCTTCTCCGTCTTGTGTTTGAGGGACATACCAAAGTCCTCCCAAGACTTAGGAAATTTCTCTATCACTAACATCACTTGAAATTTCTCAGGAAGTTCCATATCCGATTCATGAAGAGAATGAATAATCAATTGCAACTCTTGAGTCTGTTCAGTCACAGACTTACCCTCAACCATCTGAAACTTCAGGAATTTGGAGACATAATACCTTTCCAGACCTTGATCCTCGGTATTATATTTCCTATCCAAGTTCATCCCATAGCATCTTTGCTTGTGTATGACTCGTAACAGTAGACATCAAAGAGAGCATTTGTCAATGCCGACAGATTGCCCCTCCGCCTACATTATTCCGTTCATCCCACGCAAGCAATCTCAACTACTCTAGAATGCCTTTCAGTTGGTATAGGCTCTGTCTACCCGCACCGTCGATAATAAGCCCCTCATGGTCAACCAAATTTTCATGCGTTGTTGCCAACGCTTGAAATTCTCGCTCGGACCAAACTTGTCCAAGCAAACCATTCAAGTCAACCAAAGGCTTATACGCAGCAGATGCAGTACCTGACGAACTGGCCATTGCACACACACAGATAATTGCAGAATAGCTTCTTGAAGACTGTTAGTTAACCAGGGTACCTACGAGCACAGACAGGCAATTCAACTGAATTGAACAAGCACCGCCTATACCCGACCAGGGCTATAACAATTGCAATTATCAAATATCAACAATGCCGATAAGGCCACACAATCCAAACGTAATGTAACTAGACAGAATTCACACTTAATAAACAAATCAATAGTATACCTGATTGACTTGCTCGCGGTTCTACTGGAACGTACTAGCTGCCGGCACTCCTCTGGACAAGCTGCGCCGCAACGTATTGTACTGCTGACCGAATCACCAGTCTAATACTGGTTTGCCTTCAAGAAGCTATTCGCCCCACTCCGGTGCAATGGGTACAGCGACTCTTCTTGCAGGATAAGACGGTCTCAGATCACTGTTGACGCACACCAACTGTGATCACCTCGAAAATCCCCTCAATTCGCCGGTCCCGATAAGGCAAAAATTATGGATCGCGGAGAGAAAACCGAAGCGGCAAATTTTCTCACAAAGAAGCAAAAAAGCACGAAAAGGGATTTACCCTAATGGCGGCTCTGTTCCCCCATTTAATGTCGCCTTAGGAAAATTAAAACTCAATTCGGATTAAGAAGCCCTAATTCCATTACCAGATTTTATGTTTCCTATTCCTTTTCAAGTTAGAGTTAATTAATTTGGTCAAATAAAAATAGAGGATCGTGAAAACATGGTCCAAGCCCAACTTTAACAACATTTAATTATAGATTCTCACCATGAAAATGGCTTCTACCCCAATCAAAACAATCTTTAATATGTCAAGAACAATTCCCATTAATTGTTTTAGGCTAACTAATCATGAGTTAAAAATTATTAACTCCCAAAGTTGCCATTTTCAACACTAACTGCTTCAAGTTACACGTTAATGTGGCAAGGAATGAACTTTGCCGTAAAATGTATAGTCGACCGAGAAATAAACAGGAGAAAACACTGGATCATAGTTGAACAAATCAGTAATGCTTCATAAATTCCTTTCACAAAGAATATTTTTAAAAAATAAGGATTAAAAAAAAAGTTCAAATTTTGAAGTTGCTTAGCATGGAAACCAGCTATGCATACGAATACACACGGTAAAGCCAATTAAGCCTCTTCTTCTCCTTTGCTTTACCCTTCCTGAAATCAAGAGCTTTAGCTCAGCAGTGGGAAGATTTGTTGAGGGCTTGATTGCATTGCCAATTCCTTCAGAATGCCAGAAGGGAGACCAATGATGAAATCTGCTCTAGTACCAAAGAAAGATATTTTGTATGCAGTTAGTGGCAGGCAAAGTTTGTCTCGTGTTTCTCATTCATGTAACTTTCGTGCTCTAATACCAACGAAGAATTCACTCTATAGAAAAATTCCTGTAAAAAAGATAGAAGGGCATTCCACCATGCTAAACAAATAATACAGCAGAACAAATATTGGAGTAATCTGCAATCATTTTCCATGGCTGCAACAAGTATATGACACCATAGAAACTCAAAAGGCAAAACATATGGTAATAATTGAATTAAGATAAATATCAAAGTTATATAGCCATTGTGAAGTTCAAATGATGGGGATCGATAGAGTGCTAGCACTGTTTGTAGAAAGACCGCACTGTTGTCAAACCTACCCATACATTAACCTGGTGGACTGATGCTAACATGTGTGCTTAGGCTTCTTTTCTCATAACAGCAGAGAATTAATTGAAGAAATAACAAAAGTGATAAATATGGCCGCAACAGATACTGTTCCGCCATTTTCACCTTTTGTTCTTTCTTTTTATTGCCACAGAAGTAAATGATCAGTTTGCTACACCAAAATTTCATACATATTTCTCTATTATTGCATGCCTTCAAATCCAGTTCACACAATAACTATTTGTTGAGAAATGCTAACTTAACAATATGTTTAACCAGGGTAGAGGGTACCAAGAGCAGCTCTATGGTCAACATTGCCTTCTAAGAGAATGGACTTGCAGGAGTTTAGATATTTGAAGCTGAAATAATTAGGCAACATGGATAACCGTGCCATAAAAGTAAATATAAAAGGAAAAAAAATTCAATAAAAAAGACGAAGACTCCAGGTTTTTACATGGAGGCATCAGTTAAATCATCAAGTTTATCTTCTATCCTAGACTGAGCGACCAGTTTAGAATGGTGCATCATTTTGTGGTCATCAAGAGTACATCTATGCCCATATTCAGAAAAGCCTTTTCTCCGAACAACCACCATACAAAAATCTAAAGCTATCCGATTAGCATAAACTAATACCAGTTAAGAAACTCTACCTGAAAAGGCTTATCATCCATATATAAACATATCTTATCATTTTCTGTATAGAAGTGAACTTCCCTCCTTTCTTTTTCTTCATTCTTGCTTCTCCCTAATCATTAGTGTCGAAATTGAACCTTGGAACTCTCATTTGTGCTGAGTGAAACTTGTCCTCCTTTTTATTATTGCGTTGGGGACACTTTCAACTATCATTTGCAAGATGCTGTTGACAAGGAAAAAATACGGTGGTCAACATGACAGGATAGACATAGATCTAAACACTATGCAAAACTTTGTTAGTGGAAACTTAGGGAAGCAAATTTACGAAGCTTCATAAAACGTCTTAGGCAAGACTGGAGAACTCAGTATTACCGCAGGACACACGGATTCCCTCCAAACAAGTAGGCATCAAGAAGCCCGAACTAGCATTCATACTCAAATGGGCGAGGAATGGCTCTAATAACAGCAACCTATTTAGCAACAATAAAGGAGAACCTTTCAAATATTAAATTGAGAATTAAGGAAAGTTATTTAAATGTACAAGCAATCAGGAAATTTGGAGTTGTTAGCTATGGAAATCCCAGAATTCATCTCTTAAAATAGTAAGAAAAGAGACAAGAAGCAGAACAAAAGTTGTTCAATGAAATCAACCTCATCCTCCCACATAGATGGCCTTCTTTCTGAAATTCAACTGAAGGTATGTTCTTAACTTACCTTGTTTCCCAGCAAGGTGCATATTGTTGTTACAAAGCTAAGCTCTTACGCTTCAGAAACTAGTGCTCAAATGCAACTTTTTTCTGGAAATGCAAAAAAGTAAACCCATAAGTAAAAAGAGAACTATGTCCAAGAAACATATATGGTCCATCAAACTTGAAGTGATAAAAGAGGTACCAGTATAACATTGGACTGCTCAGCTCTGTCTCCTAAAACTGGATTCCAGACCTGCCTTCAGCATTTGATCCAAAAGCTTTGCAGATTCTTCTGTGTCACCTTGTAGCCTTAGACCATTGATCAAAGCAGAGTAGGTAATCACTGAAGGTGCGATTCCTTTTTCCATCATTCTCTCTTTCAATTTTAAAGCTTCCTGAGTATTACCAGCTTTACAATACCCATCAATCAAGGTGTTATATGTGATTACATCGGGAGTTAATCCTTTCGATTCAAGCTTGTGGAAAAGCTTTAGTGCTCTTTCAAGGTTACCAGATTTACAGAGGCCATTTATTAGAGCATTATATGTAACAATATTCGGAACAAGACCCTTTGTCAGCATCTCATCACGTAAATCAAAAGCCCCATTCACATCTCCCTTGACTGAAGCACCGTGAATTAGGGTACTATATGTGTACTCATCTGGAATAAAGCCCTTGCTTAATAAACCCCTCATCAGGTTTCTAGCATCTTCAATTCTCCCAAATTTACACAAACCTGAAATAGCTACATTATGCAAAATGTTGTTGCAAGCAATCAAACTTTTGGAGTTCTCATCAATAAGATTTGCCATTCTCTCATCATGCTGTGGCTCTGCCTCAGTGTTTAAATGGTCATAAAAATGTTTAAGGTTTAGGGGAGTATCTGAGCCCATTATCCTTAGCAATAAAGTAGTTGCATCGCAACTCTTTCCAAGCCTGTACAGTCCGCTGATTACCGTAGTATATATTACCATGTTTGGCGATAAACCTTTTGTTCTCATCTCAGAATACACATTTAAAGCTTTCTTTAGCATTCCTTCTCTGAACCAACCAGAAATAAGAGTTCCATATGTGACAATGTTGGGTTCTAGGCCCCTATTCTGCATCTCGGAAAATACATCTGATACTTCGCTCAACTTCCTAGCCTTAAAGAGTGCACTAATAAGTGAATTATACATCTCAATGGAAGCAGGGATTCCTTTCTCTTCCATGGTATGCTTTATTTTGAAAGCTCTATCAATATCCCCTGTATTACCATACCCATCAACTAGATTTCTATAAGATACTTCATCTGGTGAACATGTTACTTCTTTCATCTTTTCAAACACCTCCTCTGCTTCAATTAATTTCCCCATCTTACATAACCCGCCAAGCATCGTATTAAAAAGAATCCTACTTTTGGAATAGCCATTTGCTAGAACATGTTTCCAAAATAATGAAGCCTTTTCAAAATCCCCCTTCTTAAAAAGCACATCCAAAATAGTAGCGTAACCAACCTCATCAGGAGTAATGCCTCTTTTAAGCATCAGAAACCAAAGACTCAAAGCATCATCAAAATGATGAGCTCGACTCAAACCTTTCAAAAGGGTATTGTAGGTTACAGCAGTAGGTTCTATACCTTCTTGCACCATTTTGTCACAAAGAGCAAATGCCTCCTGTATTAGACCAGCTAAGCAATAACCATTTAGTAGAGTATTGTAGCTATAAGAGTCAGGCATTAAGTTCCAGATGCTCATACTCCTCACAACTTGCTCAGCTTCAGTAATTCGACCAAGCTTACAGTAACCATTTATCATAGAATTACATATAAAAGCATTCATTCTCAATCTCAAACCCAACATCTCATCCTTAAGCCTCATAGCATCGTCCATTTTCCCATGTTGACAATACCCATCAATCAACACCCCATATGCATGTCCATCCACAATGAATGATTCACCATCCTTCCCCTTCATCTCTTGGAATAATTTCTCTGCTTCCTCCACCATCCCCTTTTTGCAGTAGCCCTTAATCAACAATGTCTTTGTCACCACATTCTCTGAAACCCCTCTTCTCCTCATAATCCTCAATACTCCTTCAGCGCCCTCCAAATCTCCCTTATCAACATAGCCATTCATTAAGCTATGATAAGTCACTGGATTTAACTCCAAACCCATCTTTTTCTCCATTTCCTCAATAAACCCTGCTGCTTTATCAACTCTACCTTCCTTACAATATGCATTCACCATTATGGTACAAGTATATACATCTGGGACGAGGCCCATCCTAGTCATCTGTTGAAAAATACAGCAACCAGTGCCACAGTCTCCGCTTTTAACCAAACTGCTCAACAAACTATTACAGGAACGCATGCTAGGCACCCTACCACATTTGTGCATATTATCAAACACGTACAATGCATTTTTTACCAAACCTTTTTGCGCATACACTTTCAAAATCATATCAAACACTGTGGGCGAAAACTTAAACTCTCTATAAACTCGAACTAATTCATCACAAACCAGAGACGCGGAAGATTTGTTTCTTGAGAGGTCGATTAATTCATTCAGAAACGATCTGGTTTCATCAAAAAGTCTAGCTTTGGATAAAATGTGAACGATTTTACAGTAAGACTTCAAATCGGGTCTGTACTTTGGCTGCTTTGAAGCCATTTTGAAGAAGTAAAGGGCCGCATTGGGATTCAGTTTGAGTTTCCGGAGGACGGCATCCACGAGGCAGTCGGAGAAATCAAAGGAGAGAGTTTTGAGAGCAGTGAAGCGTTCGAGAATCAAAAGTCGACATATTTGATCAACCAGTTCCGGTGGGGTCCCTTTACAGGGCCGGAGTCCCGATATAAATCGGAGGATGGCTGGAGAGGAGTTCCCGTGAAGATGGGAGAGGAGCCGACGAGTGGAACTGGGACAAAGCATGGTAGTTTTAACCGGTTTCAGTGGCTATCACCCAAGCCTCCATCGTAGATTGAAGAAATAAGCAGGTCGATGCCTCCTTCCAACTGTAACCGTTTCTACCGAACAGGAATCCATAACTGTGGCAAAGGAGCTCCTCAGCTGTAAGAAAACCCGCCATTCCTGTTCCCCTTCAAGAGTTAGAAAATATGCCCTTCAAAAACTGGAAATTTTGCAATCATACTCCTCTTTTAATAAATTCTCAAATTTACCCATCCTTTAAACCATGAAAAATTTACCACCAACATGGTTCAAACTTCAAACTGACAGTAGCCGACCGATAATTCTGGATTTCGGTAGAATTTAGAAGATTACTTACCCGGTGTCCTGGTAGGGATTATGGTGACTTAATTAGATAAAGTCTCAATGAATAAACGAATACAATATTTTATAACAATTAAGTTCTTATAATGAGATGATCACGTCAAATTTAATATGATCTAATTTTTATTTAGTCAAAAAAAATTAAAATTTTATTTCAATTTTTTCCACCGCGGATTTTAGTTTTGTTTTGCTTCTATTGCTTGTAATTTGTAGAAATTTTAATGACAAAATGTTTTTATTTTTAATTTTGTTGTTCAAATCCAAATGTTTTTAGATGTTCTTAATCAACTATACTTGTAAGCAAAGTGTAAGTGGAAAGTAACTCTTTTCAATCCAAATTCATACTTTAATTTAAAATAATATTAAATTTAAATAATTTTTATTTTTTAAAAATGATCATATATTCATAAATGTTATAAAATTAGGGTAGTGTTAGAATAAAATCTACACACTACACACTAAAAAAATTCTAACTATTCTTTGCACAAAAATTTCTCTTCAAACTTCTCTCTTTCTTTCTCTCACAATTCTTTCTCTAATCTTTCTTTCACTAATATTTCTTTCACAAAATGATGGTGTATTACAAGCTTAGAGAATAGCTCTATTTATAGAGCTCTAATTAGTGGAATACATCATGGCATACATCATCTTCAACTAATCTCAATTAATGGTGTCTCCACTAAATGGTGGACATCCATAAAAATCTTCTAATAATTCACATAAATCCATAATTAGTGGAGCCTCCACTAATTAATGGAGATTCCAATAATTCATAACACTCCTCCTTGGATGTCCATCCATACATAAAGAATATGCCTCGTTAAAACCTTACTAGATAAAAACTCAGTGGGAAAAAAAATCTAGTGAAGGAAAAAGAGTACACTATTCTATATGTCTGTTTATTACTCCCCCTGATGAGATGATTCCTTTAAATCTTTAAACCGACGCATACCGAATTTATATCTCAACTTATCAAATGTTGCAGTCGGTAAAGTCTTCGTAAAAATATCTGCGAGGTTATCACATGACCGAATTTGTAGCACATCAATTTTACCTTTCTTCTAGAGTTCATGAGTAAAAAAGAATTTTGGTAAAATATGTTTTGTCCGATCTCCTTTAATATATCCTCCTCGTAATTGAGCTATGCAAGCTGCATTGTCTTCATAAAGAGGAGTTGGAATATCTTTGATTGATGATAATCCACAACTTTCTCGGATATAATGAACCATGGATCTTAACCATACACATTCTCTACTTGCTTCATGAATGGCTATAATTTCAGCATGATTTGAAGAAGTAGCTGCTATAGATTGTTTCGTAGAACGCCATGATATAGCAGTATTTCCACATGTAAATAGATAGCTCGTTTGAGAACGTGCTTTATGTGGATCAGATAAATAACTAGCATCTGCATAACCTATCAATGTTGGACTAGTTTTATTTGAATAAAATAATCCGAGATCAATTGTACCTTGGAGATATCGAAGGACTTGTTTAATTCCATTTCAATGTCGTCGTGTTGGTGAAGAACTAAATCTTGCTAATAAATTGACAGCAAAAGCAATATCAGGTCTTGTATTATTAGCAAGATACATCAATGCACAAATTGCACTGAGATATGGTACTTCAGAACCAAGGAGTTCTTCATCATTTTCTTGAGGTCGGAAATGATCTTTATCCACATTTAATGATCGGACGATCATTGGAATACTCAATGGATGTGCTTTGTCCATGTAAAATCTTTTTAGCACTTTTGCTTTGTATATGTTGATTGATGAATAAATGTTCCACTCTCCAGATGTTCAATTTGTAAACCAAGGCAAAATTTGGTTTTACCAAAATCCTTGATTTCGAATTCTCTTTTTAAATAATCAATTGTTTCTTAGAGCTCTTCAGGAGTTCCAATAAGATTAATATCATCAACATATATAGCTAATATCACAAATTTAGAATCAGATTTCTTAATAAAAACACATGGACATACCTGATCATTTTTAAATCCCGCTTTCAATAAATATTCACTAAGACGTGTGAACAACATGCGCCCAGATTGCTTCAGGCCATATAATGATTTACGCAACTTGATGGAGTAATTTTCACGAGGATAATGTTTATATGCTTCGAGCATATGAAATCCTTCGAGGATTTTCATGTAAACATCATTTTCTAAATTTCCATACAAGTAAGCGGTGACAACATCTAATAGGCGCATATCTATCTTTTCATGTCTTGTCAAGCTGATAAGATATCGGAGTGTAATAACATCAACAACGGGAGAATAAGTTTCATCATAATCAATACCTGGTCTTTGTGAAAAACATTGGGCTACTAATCGCGCTTTATATCGAACGATTTTACTCTTTTCATTGCGCTTTCGCACAAATATCCATTTGTAGCCAACGGGTTTTACACCTTACGGTGTTCGGATTGCGAGTCCGAAGACTTCACGTTTTGTCGAGTGCATTTAACTCCAATTGAATCGCATATTTCCATTGCGACCAATCTTTTCTATGCCGACATTCATCAAGCGATATTGGTTCGGGATCATCATTATCCTGTGTAACATCAAGAGATATATTGTATGCAAATATATTATCAATAACGATTTCTATCCGATTCCAACTTCTATCGGAAGTGGTATAATTGATAGAAATTTCAGTGTTACTTTCATCAACTTCTGGTTCTTTGTCATCAGTTCTCTCTTGGTCTTTATCATTCTTTTCGTCAATATGATCTTCTGGATCATTTAATCATCTTTTCTTTCGAGGATTTTTATCTTTAGAACCAAGAGGCCGGCCACGCTTCTGGCGTGTTTTTGACTCAGCAGCTATAGGTATAATATTTTGTTCTGCTGGAACTTCAATTCGAATAGGAGCATTTATAGCTAGAATATGCGATTTTGTAACTCTTCTGGAGTCAACAAAAGCGTCTGACATTTGATTTGCAATGCTTTGCAAATGAATTATCTTTTGAACTTCAAGTTCACATGCGCTTGTATGCGGATCAAGATAATTTAATGATGTTGTTCAATCACGATCTTTCTTGTACTGTTTCTGTTCTCCCCATAATTTAGGGAATAATGATTTCACAAGAGAATAAGAAAAGAAATATAAAAAATGATGACAAGCAGGAAATGTCAAGAAAAATATCTCTTTTTTTTTTTTACTCTTCCCGGTACCGACTTTTCCTTTTCCTCTCTTGTCTTTTCTTCTTCTCCGACCCTCTACCTACCATCTACCTCTTCTTCTTCCTTATACATATATATATATATATATATGTATCGATATATATCTCAGTTATCAGTCATTAGTAAACATAAAAAACAAAAATCACAAAGCAGATATGGAGACTCGTAATTCATTTGAGACATGGTCAAATTTTGACTCAGTTTCTGCAGCAGATGTTGATGTATTTTTCTTTCCAAACCAACCGCTTCTGCCTAATTCAAACACAGAAGATTTTGATATGTTTTCCTTTCCAAACCAACCGCTTCTGCCTAATTCGAACGCAGAAGATTGTGATATGTTTTCCTTTTCAAACCAACCACTTCCTCCTAATTTCAGGTGAGATACCTTTGAGGGCTTCCATTTGTTTTTAGTATGCTTGATAATGAAATTAAACTCTCTTTTAGTTTGTTTTTTATGTAAATCAGTGGAAGTTTTGAACATACTACTTTGGACCAAGTTGATCTGCCCCTACAAGAGACTGCTTTTGATACTGTTCCTCTTGATGCTATTCCTTTGAATGAGGATATGCTTGTGCATGATCCATTCTACTCTCTAATGGATTTTGAACAAAGCCAGAATATGATTCCAGGTTATTATCCATTTAAATATGGATTTTGAATGGTATTACCTTTACTGATATTATTTTCTTTTTCTAGGAGAAATAATGAGTGGTTTTGGCAACGAAGTCGGAGTAAGTACTTATGAAGTGCATAATATCGAAGTTCAAGATATTATTGCAGACAAAATTCCTGGGGAGAAGAAGATGATTAAGAGGCAGAGAGAGAAGAAGGGCAATAACTCCCATACACTATCAAGAGAAACAATTTCGCAGTACTTTTACCTACCAATCAAGAGCGCAGCCAAAGAACTTAATATTGGCATAACCCGTCTCAAGAAAAGATGTAGGGAGTTAGGAATTCGTCGATGGCCTCACAGGAAATTGGTGAGCTTGGAGACCATAATCAAGAATGTTCAGGTTCTCTCTCATACATACTTATAATTTGCAAGTATGAAACTATGAAAGATTTATAAGTAAATAACCGATGATATCACTTCGATTTACAGGAGATGCAAAATAAAGAAGAAGGAGGACATATGGCTGAGAAGAAGTTGAAAGAAGCCATTGCGATATCTGGAATGTGAAAAACAGTTGGTGGAAGAAAGTCCTAATACGCAGTTAGAGGACCAAACACAGAAATTGTGACAAGCATGCTTCAAGGCCAAATATAATAAGAAATTTAATTATAATAAACTTAAGGAGATCAAAAAATCTCAAGACTCATTTCGCAGTAATTTTACGGCTAATTCTGCTGCTAGTCTCGATGCTGGCTCAAAGGGGAAAGAAAAGGAGGAGGATGCCGAAAAAGAGGAGCGGAAGTCCATAATTACTAATTGTTTGTCTTCCTCTAATGTAAATATTGAAAAAGAACAATTACAAACCTTCATCTTAAATTTGTCAACTCAATTACAAAAGAGCAATTATAAGCATGTATCCTCAAGTTCATATGAACACTAGTGATATGAATAAAAGATGTGATGCTTATTATTAATGGAAATATATTTTTCCCTTATTATCTTTTCTGTTCCACTTCAGGTGGCCAGTATTTCTCTGTGATAAGGGAAATATCGAGTGTGTCCATGACCATAACCACGGCCACTTGCCACAACTACGACTATAACGATGGCTTCTGCTGGAGCCAACGACATTCACTTCAGGAGTCTTTGTTGAGCCGATTCATATGGCTTCATGATTTCTCAATAATAACTCATGTTAAAGCTGTCAATTTTGGATACCCTTTTTCTCGATATTGTTACTGTAGGACATGAAAAGTGGAGAATGTCTTCTCCAATATAACTTCATCAGTAATTTTTTCTCCGTAAAATTTTTAACTAAGATGTAGTTTTATACATCACGGAGTTCACGGTTTTACAATCTTGCAACTTCAGGTGCAACCATTCATACCGTGCAGTGGGTAGTACGACCATCTTCAGGTGGTCAAATCTTTCTTTTTATCCACATGACATATGGATCTCATTTTTTTTTTAGCATTTAGATGCATTTTTGTATGACATATAAATTTTTTTCAGAAATATCAAGGGCTACAAATTCGAATTTAGCAAGATCAATAAATGCGTACCTGTCTTCTGGCTTTAATAACGGTAGAGACTCGTGCTGATAACGTGTTATAAAATTAGGGTAGTGTTAGAATAAAATCTACACACTACACACTAAGAAATTTCTAACTATTCTTTGCACAAAAATTTCTCTTCAAACTTCTCTCTTTCTTTCTCTCACAATTCTTTCTCTAATCTTTCTTTCACTAATCTTTCTTTCACAAAATGATGGTGTATTACAAGCTTAGAGAATAGCTCTATTTATAGAGCTCTAATTAGTGGAATACATCATGGCATACATCATCTTCAACTAATCTCAATTAATGGTGTCTCCACTAAATGGTGGACATCCATAAAAATCTTCTAATAATTCACATAAATCCATAATTAGTGGAGCCTCCACTAATTAATGGAGATTCCAATAATTCATAACAATAACACTATATTTTCTCTTTAATTCCATTTGAATCCCACATTAACTCTACATATTTAATAATTTTTATTACATTTAAACAAATTTATCTTAATTCAATTCATATCTACTTACACTCTAAAATAGTTTTTTAAAGAGTAAATTGAGAATTTTTTTTCTAAAAGTATAACTATAAAAATTTTAACTTTTAGAGGATGAAATTAAAAAACAATTCATATTCAAGGTAGTGTCATCTTGACCAATTATTCCAACTTTTCTCGATTATAGCATTGTCCCACTAAGGTTCAATTACATTAATTAGCCCATTAGAAACTTAAAAAAAAATCACTGTGGTCCAATCATTCAAGTAACCTTGTTATATTGGATGATGATGTTTGGAAGGTCAAGACGAAGAGTGTTGATAATGGAGGTGGTGGGTGTGTTAGAGGCTGATGCCTGAGGGGGGTGCTGGAAAAATAAAATACTAATTGTAAAGTGTTATAAAATTAGGGTAGTGTTAGAATAAAATCTACATACTACAAACTAAGAAAATTCTAACTATTCTTTGCACAAAAATTTCTCTTCAAACTTCTCTCTTTCTTTCTCTCACAATTCTTTCTCTAATCTTTCTTTCACTAATATTTCTTTCACAAAATGATGGTGTATTACAAGCTTAGAGAATAGCTCTATTTATAGAGCTCTAATTAGTGGAATACATCATGGCATACATCATCTTCAACTAATCTCAATTAATGGTGTCTCCACTAAATGGTGGACATCCATAAAAATCTTCTAATAATTCACATAAATCCATAATTAGTGGAGCCTTCACTAATTAATGGAGATTCCAATAATTCATAACACTCCCCCTTGGATGTCCATCCATACATAAAGAATATGCCTCGTTAAAACCTTACTAGATAAAAACCCAGTGGGAAAAAAAAATCTAGTGAAGGAAAAAGAGTACACTATTCTATATGTTTGTTTATTACTCCCCCTGATGAGATGATTCCTTTAAATCTTTAAACCGACGCATACCGATTTTATATCTCAACTTCTCAAATGTTGCAGTCGGTAAAGTCTTCGTGAAAATATCTGCGAGGTTATCACATGACCGAATTTGTAGCACATCAATTTCACATTTCTTACGGAGTTCATGAGTAAAGAAGAATTTTGGTGAAATATGTTTTGTCCGATCTCCTTTAATATATCCTCCTCGTAATTGAGCTATACAAGCTGCATTGTCTTCATAAAGAGGAGTTGGAATATCTTTGATTGATGATAATCCACAACTTTCTCGGATATAATGAATCATGGATCTTAGCCATACACATTCTCGACTTGCTTCATGAATGGCTATAATTTCAGCATGATTTGAAGAAGTAGTCTGCTATAGATTGTTTCAGTAGAACGCCATGATATAGCGGTATTTCCACATGTAAATAGATAGCTCGTTTGAGAACGTGCTTTATGTGGATCAGATAAATAACCAGCATCTGCATAACCTATCAATGTTGGACTGGTTTTATTTGAATAAAATAATCTGAGATCAATTGTACCTTGGAAATATCGAAGGACTTGTTTAATTCCATTCTAATGTCGTCGTGTTGGTGAAGAACTAAATCTTGCTAATAAATTGACAGCAAAAGCAATATCAGGTCTTGTATTATTAGCAAGATACATCAATGCACAAATTGCACTGAGATATGGTACTTCAGGACCAAGGAGTTCTTCATCATTTTCTTGAGGTCGGAAAGGATCTTTATCCACATTTAATGATCGAACGATCATTGGAATACTCAATGGATGTGCTTTGTCCATGTAAAATCTTTTTAGCACTTTTGCTGTATATGTTGATTGATGAATAAATGTTTCACTCTCCAGCTGTTCAATTTGTAAACCAAGGCAAAATTTGGTTTTACCAAAATCCTTGATTTCGAATTCTCTTTTTAAATAATCAATTGTTTCTTGGAGCTCTTTAGGAGTTCCAATAAGATTAATATCATCAACATATATAACTAATATCACAAATTTAGAATCAGATTTCTTAATAAAAACACATGGACATACCTGGTCATTTTTAAATCCCGCTTTCAATAAATATTCACTAAGACGTGTGAACCACATGCGCCCAGATTGCTTCAGGCCATATAATGATTTCTGCAACTTGATGGAGTAATTTTCACGAGGATAATGTTTATATGCTTCGGGCATATGAAATCCTTCGGGGATTTTCATGTAAACATCATTTTCTAAATTTCCATACAAGTAGCGAGTGACAACATCTAATAGGCGCATATCTATCTTTTCATGTCTTGCTAAACCGATAAGATATCGGAGTGTAATAACATCAACAATAGGAGAATAAGTTTCATCATAGTTAATACCTGGTCTTTGTGAAAAACCTTGGGCTACTAATCGCGCTTTATATCGAACGATTTCACTCTTTTCATTGCGCTTTCGCACAAATATCCATTTGTAGCCAACAGGTTTTACACCTTACGGTGTTCGGACTGCAGGTCCGAAGACTTCACGTTTTGTCGGTGCATTTAACTCCGATTGAATCGCATATTTCCATTGCAGCCAATCTTTTCTATGCCGACATTCATCAATCGATATTGGTTCGGGATCATCATTATCTGTGTAACATCAAGAGATATATTGTATGCAAATATATTATCAATAACGAGTTTCTATCCGATTCCAACTTCTACCGGAAGTGGTATAATTGATAGAAATTTCGGTGTTACTTTCATCAACTTCGGTTCTTTGTCATCGGTTCTCTCTTGGTCTTTATCATTCTTTTCTTCAATATGATCTTCGGATCAGTTAATCCTCTTTTCTTTCGAGGATTTTTATCTTTAGAACCAAGAGGTCGGCCACGCTTCTAGCGTGTTTTTGACTCAGCGACTATAGGTATAATATTTTGTTCTGCTTGGAACTTCAATTCGAATAGGAGCATTTATAGGCTGGAATATGTGATTTTGTAACTCTTACGGAGTCAACAAAAGCGTCCGGCATTTGATTTGCAATGCTTTGCAAATGAATTATCTTTTGAACTTCAAGTTCACATGCGCTTGTGCGCGGATCAAGATAATTTAATGATGTTGTCCAAGCAAGATCCTTTTTATCTTGTTTTGGTTCTCCCCTAATTTAAGGAATAATGATTCATCAAAATGACAATCGACAAATCTTGCTTGTGAATACATCTCCTATCAAGGGTTCAACATACACGATAATAGAGGGAGAATCATATCCAACGTATATCCCCTTTCTTCTTTGATGACCCATCTTTGTACATTGGTTTGGTGCAATTGGAATATATACTGAGACACCCAAAAATTCTTAAATGAGCAATATTTGGTTCGACCCAAAAGCCAATTGCAAAGGAGAGAATTTATGATAACTAGCTGGTCTTATACGTACAAGTGTTGCAGGCATGTAGAATAGCATGTCCCCAGGCAGATGTTGGGAGATTTGTTTTCATTAATAATGGTCTAGCAATTAATTGTAATCGTTTAATCAAAGATTCAGCAAGACCATTTTGTGTGTGAACATGAGCTACATGATGTTCAACATTAATCCCAATTGACATGCAATATGCATCAAAAGCATGTGATGAAGATTCACTAGCATTATCCAAACGAATATTTTTAATGTGATGGTCCGGAAATTGTGCCCGTAATTTAATTATTTGAGCAAGTAATCTCGTAAACGCCAGGTTGCGAGTAGATAATAAACATACATGTGACCATCGGGATGATGCATTAATTAAGACCATAAAATATTTGAACGGTCCACATGGTGGATCAATAGGTCCACAAATATCTCCGTGAATCCGTTCGAGAAATGTAGGACTTTCAGCTCCTACTTTTACCGGTGATGGTTTAACAATTAATTTTCCTAGGGAACATGCAGTACATACGAATTTTTCTGATGTTAATATCCTTTTATTTTTTAAAGGATGACCATGTGTATTCTCAATGATTCTTCTCATCATGGTAGATCCCGGATGACCCAACCGGTTATGCCAAATGCTAAAAGTAATAGGATCAGTAAACTTTTGGTTTACTAGATGATGAATTTCAATTGTACGTATTTTTACAAAATATAGGCCAGTAGAAAAAGACGGCAGTTTTTCTAATACAGATTTCTTACCCAAATGCATTTGAGTAATAAAAAGATGCTCAATCCCATTTTCTTCATTTGTTTCAACATGATACCCATTTCTGCGGATATCTTTAAAACTCAATAAATTTCTTCTGGATTTTGAGGAAAATAGTGCCTTATCAATAATAATTGTTGTTCCTTTAGACAACAATATACTAGCTCTTCCGGAGCCCTCAATCACATTTGCACTACCGTTTATCGTATAAATATTTATTTCTCCCATTTTGAGATCAGAAAAATATTTCTCATTTTTTAGTATGGTGTGTGTAGTTCCACTATCAATAATGCATACATCATCATTAACAACAGCCATACGAACACAAATATATATATGCAAACGTAAATATTATTAAAATAGAATGAAAATGAAAATACAAAAATATCGGGGTGAGGCTTTAGTTCTTACGGACACTTGCCATCACCAATTAAATGGTCTATCCTACCGATCGGGTGTTCAAAAAAATCCGATACATTCATATGGGTAATATTGATATTAAGATCTTCGGGATCAATATCATTATCCTCAACATTATTTATTGGATGTTGAGAAAAATTTGCTTCCACATTTTTATTTTTCAATGAAGCTTGATACAATTCAACTAAATGCTTAGCCGTACTGACGGTTTCGTGACCAATGACCTTTCATGCCACATCTATAACATATATCCTCATGCTTTTCTTCAATTTCTTTTTCTTTTCCCTTATGATCTTTTCTGTTCCACTTCGGTGGCTGATATTTCTCACGAGTTTGATTATAATTGTGATAAGGGAAATATCGAGCGTGTCTACGACCATAACCACGACCACGATCACGGCCATGGCCACGACCACGACTATAACGATGGCTTCTGCTGGAGCCAACGGCATTCACTTAGGAGTCTTTGTTGAGCCGATTGATGCAGCTTCATGATTTCTCAATAATAACTCATTATTTTTCTCTGCAATGAGGAGGGCGATAATTAAATACGTAAATTTTGTATACCCCTTTTCTTAATATTGTTCTTTGCGGGACAATATTCGAGGCATGAAAGGTGGAGAATGTTTTCTCCAACATATCTTCATCAGTAACTTTTTCTCCGCATAATTTTAATTGAGATGTAATTTTATACATTGCGGAGCTATATTCATTCACGGTTTTAAAATCTTGCAACTTCAGGTGCAACCATTCATACCGTGCAGTAGGTAGTACGACCATCTTCAGGTGGTCAAATCTTTCTTTTAAATTTACCCACAGGCCATATGGATCTTTTTCGGTAAGATATTTCATTTTCAAATTTTCATCGAGATGACGACGAATAAAAATCAAAGCTTTAGCCTTGTGTTGTGCAGATGCACTATTATTTGTTTGAATAGTTTCACTAAGGCCTTCAGCATTTAGATGCATTTCTGCATCGAGAACCCATGACATATAATTTTTTTCAGAAATATCAAGGGCTACAAATTCGAGTTTAGCGAGATTAGCCATAGAGATCAATAAATGCGTACCTGTCTTCTGGCTTTAATAACGGCAGAGACTCGTGCTGTCTTCTGGCTTTAATAACGGCAGAGACTCGTGCTAATAACGTATTATAAAATTAGGGTAGTGTTAGAATAAAATCTACACACTACACACTAAGAAAATTCTAACTATTCTTTGCACAAAAATTTCTCTTCAAACTTCTCTCTTTCTTTCTCTCACAATTCTTTCTCTAATCTTTCTTTCACTAATATTTCTTTCACAAAATGATGGTGTATTACAAGCTTAGAGAATAACTCTATTTATAGAGCTCTAATTAATGGAATACATCATGGCATACATCATCTTCAACTAATCTCAATTAATGGTGTCTCCACTAAATGGTGGACATCCATAAAAATCTTCTAATAATTCACATAAATCCATAATTAGTGGAGCCTTCACTAATTAATGGAGATTCCAATAATTCATAACATAAAGTAAGTTTTCCTTTTTAATACAAAATTTACATTGATTAAATTAAAAAACCAAAATAAAAATGAAGTGTGTGATGGTCTTTCAATGAAGAGAACATAGGAAGATCTTTTAATCTTTTCCCGTTTGAGAGGAGTTATGCGTTTTTTACAAGAATGGACCATTTTTTGGATTGAAGTATTCATCTGATCTTACTGTTAAAAAGAAACCATCAAATGACACCGATACATTTGTAAAATTTGTCATAGGATACATTTGATAAATACGTTTTACATAACTCACTAAGAATATATTCATACAAATACGTTGACATCATTTAATGAGTTTTTTTTCAATAATAAGATTAGATAAATATTTCAATCTTAAAAATAATTTATTCTTGTTAAAAAGTCAAGGAGTTATACCTCACTTATTCAAAGTGAACAGTTATTGATTTTAAATTGTCAAATTACTGTATAAAATGTTGTGGCCATTTTAATATCTCATTATAAAAAAAATACTATAATAATAAAGAAGAATGGAAGTACAAGAATGGAAGTTGATTTTGAACCCAAATGAAAATTTGGGAAAACAATTAAAGGATAAATTAAGTAATTCTTCTGCGTTGGCCAATCATGCACATTCAAGAGAAACTTGTACATATATACTTCAAACATTTAGGATGGAACAAGAGACTTATTTGCTGCTTCGAAGGGGCCATGATATTCTCCAAGGCTCTGACACTTCTTTCTCCTTATAAAACGATAGTAGACATACTGTAGAATGATCTGTACAATTTCGGTCCATGTTAAGGTGAAACAATGATTACCTGAAAGGGAACCAAATGGTGAAAGAATTAAAGCAAAATTTGTGATGAATTCACCATGCTCTGCATATAGAGAAGGATACAAGAAGATCAAGTCCCACGCAGACTACAGCATCTAGCAACCATGGCAGGTTAGCTTTTATCTTCTCCCATTCTGTGGATCTCACCAGAATACTGCATTTCACAGTTCAGATCATGTAAGAATACTAGTATTAGTATGTGCTGCATTCTCTCTGTTGGGAAGGTAGCTCGGGGAGGAGGGAGAAAGAGGAAGAGTAATTGGAAAGACCTTCCAGCATAAGTAGCATTGGCTGTAAGAGCAAATATGAACATAAGAGGGTTCAAGCCCTGTAAAAGGAACAGAATCAGTTAACAACAACGATTGAAGACACCGAACACCTTCTTCTTGAATCTCACGAAAACCATAATCAGAAATCTTTTTTTTTTTTTCCCATTTGAGCTGAAGTATGGGAAGTGAATAGTTAATTACCTCCACACTTCCTCTTTTGATCTGGCAGAAGGTCATACAAATTCGTGAGAAACATTTATATGGATTCAAAATTCAAAGATCTTTTAAGTTATATTATGGATGAAAGTAATTATTACGTTCAACCAAATCTGGGGAATTCGTCCACCCATGTATATGGCAGCCATTAACCATCCCAGCCACTGTCCACAAGCATTGCCATGGAATTCATTTAATTCCTGGGGATTAATACAAGAATTTCATTAATTTCTTGGGTTCTTCCCAAATTGATTGTGGTGTATAACTGGTAGAAATGGCAGTCAAAAACCTTTAGTGATCTCCTTCCAAAGAGTTTCAGATGAGAAGCCTTACTTCCAAGAGGAAGATAGGCTGATGTTGCCAGAAAAGTCCCGTATCCCACCTGTGCAGATATATAACTCGTTCAATCTTTCTTTGATAAGCACTTGATACATTAACAGTGCATATGAATTTTATAGTTAGAGAATTACTGGAAACCATTTCAGAGAAACTTACAGAGCGAGGAATCGGAAGAGGCTGGCGGATAACAGACTTCTTAGAGTAGGGTGGTGGATTTTCATCGTCAGATGATGAATCACTTTGATACTCCAGAGTAGGAGGGCCACTCTTGGGCTTTATGTAAGACTGAATCGGAGCATCACTTCCGGCCAGTGACCTCGCTGACCTGAATATCAATAGAAAAGGCAAACATAAGTTGCAATTTCGAGGACATTCCGCCAAACTAATTCGTGTAACCTCTCTTTTGCCTCAGAAATATGCTTACATAAAATGGAAGTCCCTCCGACGAGGTACCTCAATGGGAGAATTTGATGCAGCTCCACCCCTATCTTGTAGCTTCTGTTTTAAAGAACTCCTTTCATCAATGGCCTGAAAAGAGAAAAATATTGCTAGTGGATGTACCTTTCTTTGTGACTTAAAATCAAACCATAAGCATAGATTTCTGCTACCTTGTCTGAGGTAACTTTCGGACACTTCCACCATCGAAGGAAGTGATCATAGTATAAACACTGCAACGCAAGCACAATTGTCGCCGTTGTGTACAGCTGCAGAGAAACATTCACCGTTGCGTGTTAGATTTACCGATATAGAGGGAGATGGTCACCGTTATAGGCACAAGATATTGATTAGCGAAGGTACGCTTGGATTTACCACTGCAGTGTAGAACTGGGTAGGTAGCTGCAAGAAATGAATAAAAACTTCTCTTAGAGGAAACAGAGTGCCAGAATTTGGGAAAATCTAGGAACCAAGCATGATTTGAGGCACTACATGGCTTAAAGGAATATGAGTTGCTTTTTTTTATTTATGATCCTGAAGAACAAATTTTATCAAATAAAGAAGGAGAGCTGTCGACTAGCTTAGAGACGCTTAAGAATATTTTTCCTTTGTTTGTGCCTTGTAATAAGGTTTTTAGGCTACATTTGGATCGAGAGAAAGGAGAATAGTTAGAAGGAAAGGAGATGGGCGGAGAAGGAAGAAGAAGATTAAAAATATATGGTGTTTGGATTCTTGATAGAATAGAAGGAAAAAATAAGATATTAATTTTTATCTTTATTTATATTTATAAATATAAGTTTGTTTTAAAGTTTATTTTTTGTTATTTTTTTCTACCTATTTTTTAACGAAAATTAAATTAATTATTTTTAATTAAATCTAACGTGTCCATTCCTTTCCTTTTGTTTCTTTCTCCTCCGTAAAAGGCAATTCAAACACTTAAATTTGTTCTCTCTACTCTTTTTCTTCCAAATCCTCCCATCCAAATGTAGTCTTAAAAGTTTTTTTGGGAGATTGATCAAAATGGCCTCTTTTAGAGTCATATCTTCTCAATAGATCTCAGAGCTAAAAAGAAATCTTAAAATGGCCTGAACGCTATCTGATAACGTTCGGTCTAAAATGAATCATAATTAAAATAGAACGTTAATATTAATAGCGTTCCATTTAAAATAGGACGCTCCAGATCATTTTAAGACTCATTTTTAGCACTGTATCTATTGAGGAAATATGGCCCCAAGAGAGACCATTCTGATCAATCACTCAAGTTTTTCCCCCCTTTATTTAACAAAAGGGTATGTTTACAAATTAATATAATACTCCAAGGAAAAAGGCTTCCTAATCCCACCAACTTCCTCGATCTCCCATCGTGAAGATTCAAGGTGTAGTCGGAAATTCTAATATAAATTTAATCTATGTAGATTGAGTGTATTAAATAATTATATCGTCTACAATGTAAATTATACGATATAATTTTTTAAAACAATCGGTAATCCATATAAAAATTGTCCATTATTTACTCTCATTTCATCTCATTCTGCCTCTTAAAATCTACAAGCTTCTCAATATATCCTTCAAAACCACAACAAGACTAAGCATGGATTCCTTCTTTTCTTTTTCTTTTGTGGGTTTTTTTTTTTGGGGGGGGGGGGGCGCTGGGGGAAGCAAGAGGAAAGAAACGAGAAATGTGCATAGTTCAGTTATACCGTGACTGGTTCCAGAATGCAACCCACGAGATTTAACACATCGCTGCACGAGATAATCTAAGAAGCATTAATGGAAATGCATGGAAATGAAATAAAGAACAATCAAGGAAATGTCTCAAGTAAAAGAAAACGCAGCTACCCGATAATCCAAGTAGAGATAAAAGCCAGAGAGACCCCCTGTGCAGATTTATTCTTGAGGTTGGTGATGATTTGTGGAATTTCTGAAGCTCCCCAGCAGATAAGACTTGCTATTCCAAAAGCAAATGATATTCCATCCTTCATGTTGCACAGACAGTCTTTAAAGTACTCCTCAACCCATCTAACACAAGGTTTTTGCTCCAATGGACAATAAGAGAGTTTCACAGGCTTCATCTCTCTCTCTCTCTCCCCCTCTGCTCGCTCAATGTATACGTATGTTTATGTAGCAGACTGCACCGCTGCTTATATAGTGATGGAGAGAAGCACTAATTAGTCCTGGCATCACATGCATAAGTTAACAAAGAAGTATTGGACAGACCTCATAATTGCCTCAAGTAACGTACAAATCCTAATGGGAAGCATGTACAGACGTTGGTTTACATATATTATGTGTAGACTAAAATATTATAAAATTACACTTTATGTGACATAACTAGTAAAGTAGGAAATAAATTAATTGTCGAATCTTAACATGGACACTAAATGTTAGATGGTAAGGGGCTCACAATATCAGGAATAGTCATCAAGCAAAATTCGAACACTGATTATAAAAAAATATAGATTATTTAAAAAAAACATTTATTTTCTTTGAAAAAATTAATTTTTTTGGAAAAAAATCTACACATACCTTATATTATATTACTCTATTTTTTTTTTTTAAAAAAATTATAACACTATCCTCTACATTTTTCTCTCATATAACTTTACTTTCTAAATTTAAAATTCTCACTTATTCCTATGTTATGAAAAATTATATCCACCCGAAATGTAATAATCATGACTAGGAGAAGATTAAACAACCACATGGGATTTTTCTTGTTCCTTTTGAATATTCATTGGAATGATAGGATATTCGAAGTAAACCTGATGAGACTCGAAAATGCCAATGTGAGCAGTAGCATATTCTCGACCATATGCTTTTGTGAGTTTAGGACAATAATTCGCTGTGTCCGTCCTTTCTCCAAGTTGCTTTACAGTGTGTCACATTTTAATTCCTTATTGCAAGCCTTTGCTGGTTGGAAACGACTGGAATCCTACAACATCCTTAAAAATTATGAGAAATAATCATTATTTAACCAGAGATGGCGACAGAGAAGGGAGTGGCCGCTGTCTCTTCAGCATTTTAAATTTTTTTTTTCTAAGAACATAAAGTTTTTTAAATTTTACATCCCTTATCTTTAAATTTTTTAAAAAAAATTACTCCTCCGTCTCATCATATAAGTCGTTTGACTTAATTTCACTCTCAAAAATAAAATAACTTTATATTTTTTCTTCCTAAAACAATCCTATTTAAATGTTTTGGAAACAAGAAAAGAAATGAGAGAGAAAGAAAAGGAAATAAAATAATAAATAAAAATAAAAATATAAAAATAGTTTTAAAAATTTCTTGAAAAATCTCAAACAACTTATAATTTAGGACAATAAAAATAATTTTTAACGATTTATATTATGAAACAGAATGAATATAATATTTTTTTTTTTACAATATGTATATATATATTTATATAATTTATCTCTCATTTCAAGTTGCTACAACTTGAATATTGGCCCAACTGGTTTTATGTCACAAATCGAGGGCGTAATTCTACAGATCAATTAATTCGTGTCATAGCAGTAGCAGTTAGATATTGACGTTTGCGGTGGATGAGCACCATCTAGAAAGGAGGTAAAAAAAATGGCACTGCTTTTCTATTAAATTCACCGCTTATCTTGATCATTATCCTTTTATTAGAACTGTTACCGTGACAAGATTGAAAATATTAAACAAATCTTCTTTCTATTTTGAGGTGTTGAAAATAAAAGTTTAGCCATTAAATACCTAAATTACAATTTAAAATTTGAAGTTTAATTTGCGAAGTATTAACAAAAGTAAAATAAAAAATACTTAATAAATCTGTAAACTTTTGGCTATATTAAAAAATAATATATTTTTTTCATGCATTGTACTCTATCTAAGTTTATCATAAAATAAAAAATATTTAAAAAACAAAATTTTTTAAAGATGAAATCGTTTGCCATATGAGGGTGATGCTTCATGTGATCAATAATATGACGACATTCTGGAGACACTACTACACATACAACAAATGTGTACTATGTTGGATATAATTGATCGAATCTTTTCTTTAAAAGAAAATAAAAGTCTAGAAACTTTTTCTATCACACAAATAATAATATTATCAAAATTTCTTAATCTTCTTTAAATAACATTATTTCACTTAAATATTAAAATTCATGGCCTTTTTTATGGAAGCATAAAAATAATACTTTTCTGTTTAAAAAAATTAATATACTTATTATTTTAAATCATTTTAAAAAAATAATACTTTTTTAAAAAATTAATGTAATAAAATTATAAAATAATTAAATTTTATCATATATTAGTTTTATATTTTAGATTTAGTATAAAGTTATTTAGCACTTATTATATTTTTTAAACAAAATCTTGTAATACTAAATTAAGTAATGTTAATCTTCTAAACGGACGGAATATTAGATTTCGGAATCCAGCGTTGTCATTATCAGACTCAATCCAACCCGACACGTCAAAAGCAAAAAAGGTTGCTAAAGGATAATTATTATGACAAAAGGACAAATAGAGCGCCATCGGTGCGCGGCATATCCCTCTACGCTGCGATTTGATGCCGCACCATCTTCGGCTATCTGATTTCAGGAACCAAGTCCAAGACCAACATATCTTAAAGAAATGAATCTAATCTCCATATTTATAATTACGAGTTAAAGATTCGATTTTTTTTTTCTTTTAACTTCAATGGCAAATTATAAAAATAAAGGCAGAAGTTGTTCGATATTATTATAATTTTTTTCAAAGAAATTTAAAAATAAAATATAAAATTTTAAAAGCCTTCCTAAATCAAATTTCAGGCTGGAAAATTCAACATCCTAGAAGACTAGACTACTAAGAAAGGTTAATGAATTTGGAGAAATGATTAGGGTCAATGAACGGAAAATTTCCTGGCTATATTATGTGAAGAATAGGGAAAGAAGAACACTGAATAATAATGGAGATGGGAGAACAATAGAGAAATGAATTTTTTTGTTTAGTGGAGTATGTCCAGGTGCAATGTATCGAAGGTTTGACGGTTCGTTACCCACCTAAGCTGGGGATTGTAGATTTTAACGTAAACTTAGAACTTTAGAGTCTTGTAAGCATATTTGTCTATTAGCTTAACTAGTTTAACGTGTTTTTAATTGATTGATTTTGACCTAATCTTAATTATAAAAATAATTAAATAAAAATTTAATTTTATAATTACTTATAACAGCGCACGAGTAATAAAAATTTAAAATTTTAGATCATATCCATGTGAACGAAGGTGGGTGAATGACCGCAACCTACCTTGTCGTACATCAGCCAGCAAAAACAAATCTAAACAACTATGACCATATATTATTTAATATATTATCTATTATAAATAATGTAATTTTATATAAAATAATATTATTGTTTCAAACCTTTAATCATTCCAAATTAGTGAAGATATGAAATAATATTGTTCTTTGAATTAGCAAATGTGTACTCTAGGAGTTGAGGAATTATTGAAAAATTACTTTGATTGATTGATTGATATGGCCAAATACTTATTAGTTTATAATTGAATTTTTATGTGTCGATTTAAAAAAAAACAAATTAAATGAACACCTCCGTAAAGTAAATATATTTTATTTTAAAACTATATAAATTTTATTAATTTATAGATAACATTAAAATTTTAATTAATAACAATAAAGAAATAATTTATTTGTACTTAAATATTTATATAAATTTTTGTATTCAATTAAAATAAAATATTTAAATTTAAATGTTTCAATGCATATATTTAGATGTGTTGAAATATTAGCAATTGACCTGGTGTTCAAAGTTATAGTAGAAATCTATCAAGAAACTTGACCATAAGAGCCAGTGATGTATTTATTAATATTAATTGTCTTGAATTATAATAGTGAATTCGAATTATAATTCAATTTGAAATTTTAAGAGGATGACATGAAACGAAACTTTTTTAGGTTAATACTAAAAATGGAGGGCTTGAGGGTATGAAATTTTGTATTTTTTTTATATAAATATGTAATTTAGGACTTTTCATTATCAATTCTCTCTATAATAATAAGTTATTTGATCGAACGGTCTGTTATTTAAATTTTTTATTTAAATTATTATTATTATTATTTGCTTACGTGTCGTCAACATCAACCGTGGTCGGGAATTGTGTATGTGGTGTCGCGATCACTGAGGAATAGATAAAGAAGCGTGTAGCGCTTTCTTTTCCCGGTTTGTTTCTCCAAGGTTATCTCATATTTGTGATACCCTCTTGGAGTTCAATGTCCGAAAGTATTAATAATTCAGGAACACAAAGAGACGTTTGCATTTTTTTTTTAAAAAAAATTAATAAGTAAAAAGCCTTTCGGAACCAAACTTGATTTCTTGAATTACAATTTACGTAATAGATCTTGTTTTTTCGAATTATAATTCATAATTTTTCTTAATATTAATGTCCAATTTTTCTTTCATTTAGGTATTTCGTATATAATTTATTAAGATAATCATAAATTGGACAACGTTATGCTTTAAAAACTGCCAGGGGCTGTTTTTTTCTGCCCGAACAAATTTTGTTTAACTAACTATTTTAACTTTTTAATCAAAAGTTAAATTCTGCATTAAATATGAACAAAATATCGCATTTTCCTCTCCCACACATATTTCTACTTAGGACTTTTTTCTTTCTCCTCTAAATTCTCTCACCTTAAACCTAATTTACAATTAAATAGAATATTAAAAAATGAAAGCAAAATTTCTCTATCTTTTTTAATTCCAAGACTAGGCGAATGGTTTTCAGAATTTAGCCCACTTGTAAGATCAAGATAGTGTGGATTTTTTTTTTTTTTTGAGTAAATCAGGAGTAAAGAAAATTACTCCTATTGCTGCAAACTTCTTGAAATATCTAGGTCTACTAGCTATGCAATTGGGTTCAGAAAATGGATAGGGGAGCTTTCCACGTGATTTGCCCTCACATAGGCATGTGGTCTGGTCGCATGATTTCGTGTCGTGTCGGGCCGAGCCCAATAACCGGCCATAAATCGTGCGATCGATCTCATGCTGATACGGGTCGAGTCAGATCGGGTCCAAGGCCAAAAACTTTGGGCTTAGCACGGTCCGGCTCTTAGGCCCTTAAGGCTTGTGGGCTTGGCCCTATCCTCTCTCCTTTTTTTTTTCATCTAACTCGATAAAAGTAATGATATTGATTTGAATTTATTATATCTAAATAATTAAAATAATTAAAATTCAAATAAAAATTTTAAAAAATAAAATAAAGTATTGACAAATAATGAAATAAGAGAATTGAAAATTATAAATAATTTATAAATTAATTTAAAAATTAAACAAATAACTAAAACAAATAAACAAATAATAAAATTAAAAAAATAAGAATGTAAGATTAAAAAATACTAATTAGTTGATAGTCAAGAATAATAACACTTTATGGAGCTTTACTTCTTATTTTTTAAAAAAATTTGAACTATCCACTATTCCGCTACTCAATAATTTTTCAAAATATAAAGACTTTATTTGAAGAATTGAAAAAAAATATAAAAAAATAAATTCTATTCTAACACTTTTTTGTAAAGAAAATGAAAAAATTTGAAAATTATGAGAGAAAGATGAATGAAAATAAGATAGCTTGAGAGAATTGGATAGAGATAGAGAATGTTTGGTGAGTTTAGGGGTGAATTAGGGAATATTTATAGAGTTTTGGAGGGTTATAGAGAGAATATAGTCGTTGGGGTCCAAAAATAATTTAAAAAAAATTTTGACCATTGAGGGGCAACAAAAAAAAAAATGAATGCTCTTCAAAGCGGGCCATGGGCCTAAGCGGTCTAGCCCGTGGCAAATCCCTAGTCCTAGGACAGTGTGGCTGATTTGACTCACTGACCTAGTATAACTCAATCCGACATGCCGGCCCGACATGACTAACCAGCCTACTTTCGAATGCTTTGCCCTAGTGGGAAACATGGGTTAGCAGGCCATTACCATCATCTATTGCTTGAGGGCATCCATGATCAAATTTAAAGATTTGGGGATTGAATTTGAACAGAATCATTCAAAGTTTGAGCATTACCTCTTTGAGAAAATCTTGCATTGGATTTCTGGTCTCCCCATCAAAGCTTTGGCAAACAAGAACTTCATAGTATGGCAAAGAGAGGGGAAAGGAAAACAATAGCTTCATAGAATCATAGGTGAAGAGAGGGGAAAGAGGCATGGAGGTAAAGGAATGCAGGGGGGTTGATGACGAGGCTCTTGAAAGAGAAAGATGCAGGCATTGATGACAGAGTGGTTTATATCAAAGTTGTTTGGAAATTTAAAAGAGAAAAGAAAAGAATTACTCTTTTTCTTGTATGAAAGTTTAGAGAGAAAAGGAAATAAATTATACTCCTTCTGTTCCTATTTATTTATCTCAATTAACTACTCCATACAATTTAAAAAAAATTAATTAGTCTCTTAAATTCAGACAACTTTGTTTATATATTCCAAAAGTACCGTTGGATTTAATATTCTCCACAATTATTTTCTTACTTTGTTTACTTAATTCTCTCTCTAAAGTTATTATATTTTCATTTTTTAAAGCTATTTAATATAAGGGTATAGCAGTAAAATTAACATTAATAACACCTAAATTTTTTCAATGTGATAGATAAAAAGAAACATTTAAAATTTTCAGTTGTAACAGATAAATAGAGACGAAGGAATATCAATTATTTGATTTTCCAAAATTACCCTGAAAGCAAGACAAGGCATTCACGGCATAGTGCTTCTATATAACTTCACCATTGTCTATATAACTCCATCTAAGCCTCACTCCACTAACGCTATCACTACCACTAACTCCACAAATCTCTTCTCTTCTTCGTCCTTCTAATCTAAATGACAAAACTAAAGTTTCAAAAGAAAAAAAATTAGGGTTTGTGAGTAATTTTTATGTTGCACTTCAAACATAAATTTTACTAAATTGTCTAATTTCTTTCACAAATTTTGCGTAATCATGTGATTTCCTTCACAAAGCTCCCATGCTCAAATAATTTTTTTTCATCAACCCCACCTAAATAGTAGCGGCAAGGCGGTAATAGGAGAGAGAGGGGGGTAGGATAACATAAGAGACATAGAGAAGTGGAAAGAAGGTGAGGGTATAAAAGTAATTTTAAAACTTACTTCTCTTCTTCCCTTCACCATTTGTCCCTTTCTCTTCACTTCTAGAGAGAAAGGATTCTGGAATTTGGAGCGACCTTACTCTTCTTTTCCCTCTTCCAAAAATTCTCAAAAGTATAAGTTTGGTTCTTTTCCACCCAAATCCTTTCGTTTTTCTCTAAACAGTAACTCCCAAACAATCCTCAGCACCTAGATTAATGAGAGAGAAGATAGAAATATGCATTTAATATGATTTATCTTTTTAATTAAAAGGATAGAAATGTCATATACAAAATAATTTACCTTGTAGAAGGGAATCAGCTCTGGCAATATCGCCAGCCTTTAAGAACAAGTGGAAAAAGGATAAGGCCAGTGGTGAATAAGTGCTCAGCTGCTGGACGTCACACCTGGATAGGACTAAGGCCCATGGTACTTGTTTGGGTTTCTTTTACCCTCTTTTACCATTTTTGAGAAGATGGCTGCTGGAAATTATACAGGAAGAATGTGGTTATGAAATATGAAGTTCCCTTCAAATTTTTAATTTGCAATTTTAGGTTAATTTTATATGGTCTTTGCAACTTAGGAGATAAGTAAATGAATTTTTTTTTTTTTTGTTGTATTAGAATTACTATTATATTTATTTAACTATTCAAAGGTGTAAATAAAATTATTTATTTATCTTTTAATTTCTTTTATTTCCCAATCGCTCCAATTTTTGAGAAAGTACTCAGTTCTCTTCCACATTTATCTCTAACTAAACACGAGACTTTTTCTATTTACTTTTACTTTTACATTTACTTTCTCTCTACAAATACTTTCATTTTTCACCTTTACTAAAGAAAAATTAATTAACATTCTCAAGATAATTCTCTATTTAAAAAATGACTAAGTTATAAACCTTCTAGTAGTACTAGCTTTACATATTCCTTTTTTTCCCCGCTCTTTTATACTTAGGAGTTATGTTAATAATTTAGTAATCTAATACTCGATTCATAAATTAAAAAAAAAAAAACTTGATTAACAAATATATATATGTATAAATAGTTGCGGACAACTCTAATAGTGGACATTTGACGACTTTAAATACAAATGAAAGTGACATGCGACACATTAGAAACATTAGAATTTTGGAAAAAATAATTATTGAAGAGTATTATACTTTTCATCTTTATAATGCTATATTAAATAACCTTATTAATGAATTATTGTTATGAATTATTGGAATCTCCATTAATTAGTGGAGGCTCCACTAATTATAGATTTATGTGAATTATTAGAAGATTTTTATGGATGTCCACCATTTAGTGGAGACACCATTAATTGAGATTAGTTGAAGATGATGTATGCCATGATGTATTCCACTAATTAGAGCTCTATAAATAGAGCTATTCTCTAAGCTTGTAATACACCATCATTTTGTGAAAGAAAGATTAGTGAAAGAAAGATTAGAGAAAGAATTGTGAGAGAAAGAAAGATAGAAGTTTGAAGAGAAATTTTTGTGCAAAGAATAGTTAGAATTTTCTTAGTGTGTAGTGTGTAGATTTTATTCTAACACTACCCTAATTTTATAACACGTTATCGACACGAGTCTCTCGCCGTTATTAAAGCCGGAAGACAGGTACGCATTTATTGATCTCGCTAAA
Source organism: Voacanga thouarsii (assembly GCA_026120185.1). Taxonomy (NCBI): domain Eukaryota; kingdom Viridiplantae; phylum Streptophyta; class Magnoliopsida; order Gentianales; family Apocynaceae; genus Voacanga; species Voacanga thouarsii. The sequence goes on along the minus strand of JANUWF010001636.1, from coordinate 1,068,907 downwards.
TTCGAATTTGTAGCCCTTGATATTTCTGGAAAAAAAATTTATATGTCATACAAAAATGCATCTAAATGCTAAAAAAAGGAGATCCATATGTCATGTGGATAAAAAGAAAGATTTGACCACCCGAAGATGGTCGTACTACCCATCGCACGGTATGAATGGTTGCACTCAAGTTGCAAGATTGTAAAACCGTGAATTTCGTGATGTATAAAACTACATCTTAGTTAAAAATTTTACTGAGAAAAAGTTATCGATGAAGTTATATTGGAGAAGACATTCTCCACTTTTCATGTTCTACAAGAATAATATCGAGAAAAAGGGTATCCAAAATTGACAGACTTTAACATGAGTTATTATTGAGAAATCATGAAGTCGGATGAATCGGCTCAACAAAGACTCTGAAGTGAATGTTGTTGGCTCCAGCAGAAGCCATCGTTATAGTCGTAGTTGTAGCAGTGGCCGTGGTTATGGTCATGGACACACTCGATATTTCCCTTATCACAGAGAAATACTGGCCACCTGAAGTGGAACAGAAAAGATAATAAGGGAAAAAGATATTTCCATTAATAATAAGCATCATATCTTTTATTCATATCACTAGTGTTCATATGAATTTGAGGATACATGCTTATAGTTGCTCTTTTGTAATTGAGCTGAAAAATTTAAGATGAAGGTTTGTAATTGTTCTTTTTCAATATTTACATTAGAGGAAGACAAACAATTAGTAATTATGGATTTCAGCTCCTCTTTTTCGACATCCCCCTCATTTTCTTTCCCCTTTGAGCCAGCATCGAGACTAGCAGCAGAATTAGTCGTAAAATTACTGCGAAATGAGTCTTGGGATTTTATGATCCCCTTAAGTTTATTATAATTAAATTTCTTATTATATTTGGCCTTGAAGCATGCTTGTCTCAATTTCTGTATTTGGTCCTCTAACTGCATATTAGGACTTTCTTCCACCAACTGTTTTTCACATTCCAGTATCGCAATGGCTTCTTTCAACTTCTTCTCAGCCATATGTCCTCCTTCTTCTTTATTTTGCATCTCCTGTAAATCGAAGTGATATCATCGGTTATTTACTTATAAATCTTTCATAGTTTCATACTTGTAAATTATAAGTATATATGAGAGAGAACCTGAATATTCTTGATTATGGTCTCCAAGCTCACCAATTTCCTGTGAGGCCATCGACGAATTCCTAACTCCCTATATCTTTTCTTGAGACGAGTTATGCCAATATTCAATTCTTTGGATGCGCTCTTGATTGGTAGGTAAAAGTACTGCGAAATTGTTTTTCTTGATAGTGTCTGGGAGTTATTGCCCTTCTTCTCTCTCTGCCTCTTAATCATCTTCTTCTCCCCAGGAATTTTGTCTGCAATAATATCTTGAACTTTGATATTATATATTTCATGAGTACTTACTCCGACTTCGTTGCCAAGACCACTCATTATTTCTCCTAGAAAAAGAAAATAATATAAGTAAAGGTAATACCATTCAAATTCCATGTTTAAATGTATAATAACCTGGAAACATATTCTGGCTTTGTTCAAAATCCATTAGAGAGTAGAAAGGATCATGCACAAGCATATCTTCATTCAAAGGAATAGTATCAAGAGGAACAGTATCAAAAGCAGTCTTTTGTAGGGGCAGATCAACTTGGTCCAAAGCAGTATGTTCAAAACTTCCACTGATTTACATAAAAAACAAACCAAAAGAGAGTTTAATTTCATTATCAAGCATACTAAAAACAAATGGAAGCCCTCAAAAGTATCTCACCTGAAATTAGGAGGAAGCGGTTGGTATGGAAAGGAAAATATATCAAAATCTTCGGTGTTCGAATTAGGCAGAAGCGGTTGGTTTGGAAAGGAAAATACATCAACATCTGCTGCAGAAACCGAGTCAAAATTTGACCATGTCTCAAATGAATTACGAGTCTCCATATCTGCTTTGTGATTTTTGTTTTTGATGTTTACTAATGACTGATAACTGAGATATATATCAATACATATATATATATATATATATATATATATATATATGAGGAAGAAGAAGAGGTAGATGGTAGGTAGAGGGTCGGAGGAGAAGAAAAGACAAGAGAGGAAGAGGAAAAGTCGGTACCGGGAAGAGTGAAAAAAAAAATGAGATATTTTTCTTGGCATTTCCTACTTGTCATCATTTTCTTATATTTCTTTTCTTATTCTCTTGTGAAATCATTATTCCCTAAATTAGGGGGAGAACCAAAACAGCATAAAAAGGATCTTGCTTGGACAACATCATTAAATTATCTTGATCCGCGCACAAGTGCATGTGAACTTGAAGTTCAAAAGATAATTCATTTGCAAAGCATTGCAAATCAAATGCCAGACGCTTTTGTTGACTCCAGAAGAATTACAAAATCGCATATTCCAGCTATAAATACTCCTATTCGAATTGAAGTTCCAGTAGAACAAAATATTATACCTATAGTCATTGAGTCAAAAACACGCCGTAAGCGTGGCCGACCTCTTGGTTCTAAAGATAAAAATCCTCGAAAGAAAAGAGGATTAACTGATCCATAAGATCATATTGAAGAAAAGAATGATAAAGACCAAGAGAGAACTGATGACAAAGAACCAGAAGTTGATGAAAGTAACACTGAAATTTCTATCAATTATACCACTTCCGGTAGAAGTTGGAATCGGATAGAAACTGTTATTGATAATATATTTGCATACAATATATCTCTTGATGTTACACAAGATAATGATGATCCTGAACCATTATCGCTTGATGAATGTCGGCATAGAAAAGATTGGCTGCAATGGAAAAATGCGATTCAATCGGAGTTAAATGCACTGACAAAACGTGAAGTCTTCGGACCTGCAGTCCGAACACCAGAAGGTATAAAATCTGTTGGCTACAAATGGATATTTGTGCGAAAGCGCAATGAAAAGAGTGAAATCGTTCGATATAAAGCGCGATTAGTAGCCCAAGGTTTTTCACAAAGACCAGGTATTGATTATGATGAAACTTATTCTCCTGTTGTTGATGCTATTATACTTCGATATCTTATCAATTTGGCAGTACATGAAAAGATAGATATGCGCCTATTAGATGTTGTCACTGCTTACTTGTATGGAAATTTACAAAATGATATTTACATGAAAATCCCCGAAGGATTTCACATGCCCGAAGCATATAAACATTATCCTCGTGAAAATTACTCCATCAAGTTGCGTAAATCATTATATGGCCTGAAGCAACTGGACGCATGTGGTTCACACGTCTTAGTGAATATTTATTGAAAGCGGGATTTAAAAATGACCAGGTATGTCCATGTGTTTTTATTAAGAAATCTGGTTCTAAATTTGTGATATTAGCTATATATGTTGATGCTATTAATCTTATTGGAACTCCTGAAGAGCTCCAAGAAACAATTGATTATTTAAAAAGAGAATTCGAAATCAAGAATTTTGGTAAAACCAAATTTTGCCTTGGTTTACAAATTGAACATTTGGAGAGTGGAACATTTATTCATCAATCAACATATACAGCAAAAGTGCTAAAAAGATTTTACATGGACAAAGCACATCCATTGAGTATTCCAATGATCGTCCGATCATTAAATGGGGATACAGATCCTTTCCGACCTCAAGAAAATGATGAAGAACTCCTTGGTCCTGAAGTACCATATCTCAGTGCAATTGGTGCATTGATGTATCTTGCTAATAACACACGACCTGATATTGTTTTTACTGTCAATTTATTAGCAAGATTTAGTTCTTCACCAACACGACGACATTGGAATGGAATTAAACAAGTCCTTCGATATCTCCAAGGTACAATTGATCTCGAATTATTTTATTCAAATAAATCCAATCCAACATTGATAGGTTATGCAGATGCTGGTTATTTATCTTATCCATATAAAGCACGTTCTCAAACGGGCTATTTATTTACATGTGAAAATACTGCTATATCATGGCGTTCTACGAAACAATCTATAGCAGCTACTTCTTCAAATCATGCTGAAATTATAGCCATTCATGAAGCAAGTCGAGAATGTGTATGGCTAAAATCCATGATTCATTATATCCGAGAAAGTTGTGGATTATCATCAATCAAAGATATTCCAACTCCTCTTTATGAAGACAATGCAGCTTGCATAACTCAATTACGAGGAGGATATATTAAAGGAGATCGGACAAAATATATTTCACCAAAATTCTTCTTTACTCATGAACTCCAGAAGAAATATGAAATTGATGTGCTACAAATTCGGTCATGTGATAACCTCGCAGATATTTTCACGAAGACTTTACCGACTGCAACATTTGAGAAGTTGAGATATAAAATCGGTATGCGTCGGTTTAAAGATTTAAAGGAATCATCTCATCAGGGGGAGTAATAAATAAACATATAGAATAGTGTACTATTTTTCCTTCATTAGATTTTTTTTTCCCACTGGGTTTTTATCTAGTAAGGTTTTAACGAGATATATTCTTTATGTAATGGATGGACATCCAAGGGGGAGTGTTATGAATTATTGGAATCTCCATTAATTAGTGGAGGCTCCACTAATTATGGATTTATGTGAATTATTAAAATATTTTTATGGATGTCCACCATTTAGTGGAGACACCATTAATTGAGATTAGTTGAAGATGATGTATGCCATGATGTATTCCACTAATTAGAGCTCTATAAATAGAGCTATTCTCTAAACTTGTAATACACCATCATTTTGTGAAAGAAAGATTAGTGAAAGAAAGATTAGAGAAAGAATTGTGAGAGAAAGAAAGGGAGAAGTTTGAAGAGAAATTTTTGTGCAAAGAATAGTTAGAATTTTCTTAGTGTGTAGTGTGTAGATTTTATTCTAACACTACCATAATTTTATAACAATTATATGTTTTTTAAGAAACAAACATTTAATTCTTTTAAATAAGTTATGAGAAAGATACATAGAGTTGGTGAATTTAATAAGATTCTTATCTAAATATAAATTCATCTGAATTTAGATTCAATGAATTTATATAAAGTTATCTCAAATCAAGTTATCTGAATTTATCGAATTTTTATAATTACAATAAAAAAAGTTAAAAATATTACAAAAATTTATTATAATAAAAAAATAATTAAAATATAAAAAAACAAAATTATTCACCTGCTCGAGCCACTTACCTCGTTATTAATAATATTCTAACAGACTAAGGTTTGAAAATTTTTTCTATACATAAAGAGAACGAAAATGTGTATGAAAATACTTAATTCTTGTTCAACAAATCACAATCATACATTTTGCAGCAGGATGATGAGGTTTCCACGTAAATATCTGCTTTAATTTGATTAGCTAAGCATGCTTTGTGCAAGGGCGGTTGTTAATCAAACAAAAAGACGACAATATTCATGAAATCCGAGGTGCCTTTCAAGGAAAATGCACCATTGACGCCTGGAGTCAGCCAGAGCTATAACCGAGGACCTACCGTGAAAGGGGAGGCCGGTGGCATTCACCCTCAAAATTTTTTGAAATTAATTTATTTAAAAAATTAAAATTTTATGAAAAAATCTTTTAACTTTGAATTTTATCTTTAATTTTTAAAAAAAATTATAATAATATCATTTAATATATCTTTATATATGTGTATTGTGTTCACAATCTCAAAATTTTCATCCTAATGTAAAATATAAAACAAATAGGAGTATTTAAATTTCCAGTAGCTTTCCGTATGTAAAATCTCTTCAACCTTTACGACCAGTACTCTGCACCAGAGTTCAATCAAAGCAGGCAACCTGCCACGAAGCTGCCCTGCAATTTCACAAAAGACTGCATATTTATTGGACGTAGTTTCTCTGCATCTTTCTTCTTCATCCTTGCTTGCAGGAATATATCCTAAGCCTAACACTAAAACCTTACTCCTATATAAGCCATTGCATGCCGTTTCTTTCTTCCACACACAGCAATCTCCTGATTCCCTGAATTACAATGGACAAAGCCAACGGCATTGCCAAGTCTTTCAAGGTACGCCTTCCTCGCCTTCATTCCAAGTCCAAATCTGCTTCTGCTACTGGGACTGCAAGCCCTTCTCCTACACCAAAATCCAGCACCAAAGACGCCGAGCTCCGGCAAGTCTTTTGCTACTTCGATAGAGACAATGACGGCAAGATATCTGATGAAGAGCTTCGAGCTTACTTCACATCTGTTGGTGACTCAATGTCGCAAGAGGAGGCACAGAGAGTGATACAGGAGTTCAATAAGGATGGAGACAACTTTCTAGAATTTACAGATTTTGTTCAGCTGATGAAGCAGGAGGATGGTAACGATGATGAAGATATCAAGAAAGCTTTCGAGATGTTCGAGGTTGAGAAGGGCTCAGGATGCATTACCCCAAGAGGACTGCAATTGGTTCTGAATCGTCTTGGAGATGGAAAATCTTTCGAAGAATGTAAAGCCATGATTCAAGCTTTTGATCTTGATGGCAATGGTGTGCTAGATTTTCATGAATTTCACAAGATGATGTCTTAGGTCGAATTTGCAATTATTATGTAAGTGATTAACAATATGCTAGATTTTTTTCTCTTTGGAATTCTTTTGGCAGGATCTAATCTTAACATGTTGATCTTCAACCACTTGTTTGACGAATTAATTACTGACTAGGAGTGCTTAATTCTCATAATTCAAAATCGTTTCCCTCTATGAAGTATAAAAAACATTTAAAAAAAAGGAAAAAAAAAGGCCTCTGGGCATATCTTAGTAGGTTGTAGTGCTACTAGTAGGCTCGGGTTGTAAGTTGATTACTGTAGAATTGAATTCCATTTGACTGTGACCAAGATTGAGTCGAAGTGATCACACTATTATTGAGGCATATTCCACAATTTATCTAGTTTACTTATATTGAAGCATCAGTCGACAAATATTTGAAAGAGAGCATTATCCCAACAACATTAACAAACAAAAATATAAAACAGAAACCATAGCTTCGTTACTCTGGAATGAAAAGTCCAAAGCTCTTACTGGAAGATAATTTTCACCTTGTAATAACGATGTTAGATTAGAGATACTTATCTGAAAAAAAATAAAGAAAAAAATTTTGATTATTTAATATTGACAAGCAAAATTCTTGAATGATTAAACGACCAGACAGTGGACAATTAGGGCCAGTCAATCCAACAAATAGCTTGCCAGCTGAATTGGCAAATCAGTTGGCAAGTGTGGCCAGATTATGAAATACATTACAGGAAAATTCACATTTTGCGACGGTAAAAAACCGTCACAAAGCCGTCGCAAATGGGTTTTGCGACGGATTTTATCCGTAGCTAAAAAGGGCGTCGCTATTTACACCGTCAAAGAGAAACCATCACTATTTGCGACGGCTTTGTGACAAATTTTTTTTAGCGACGGATTTGCGATAACCATTTAATTAACAATATTAAAATTAAGTTTACAATTAATTTAGCAACAGTTATTTAATTAATGATATTATAATTAAATTTATAATTATGTTTGCGACGATGATTTAGGACAGTCGCCAGATTTTTAAATTTTTTGTAAAAAATTAATTATTAAATTTGTAACGGTTTAGTGAAGGTCATCAAATTTAAAATTTTTTAAAGATTTTAATTATTAAATCAGGTCCCGACCCAACTCCAGAATTGATCTAGTAGGTCATCGCAATCTCCCTTACTAATAATTATTGAAATTATTGTCGGACGTGAGACTCTAACCCATGTCTTTATTGTGGGGAGCATGTGCTCTACTACTAGACTATGTGAATTCTTGCATTTATTTTTACTTTATACTAATTATATACTATATTATATTATATAGAATATTAATAAATTCTTTTAATTAATAAAGTATATTATATTATATTTATATTTATATTTTATGTATATTATATTTAAATATATTCACTTAATAATGTCTTTTTGTGTATTTACTATTCAATTAAATAAAGTAAAAAAACTCATATGCAAACTTTATATATATATATATATATATATATATTTATATTTACACTCATATACACTAATATATCCACACACACACACATATATATATATATTTATATTCATACAAATTAATATATAAACATACATATATACATATTTATTTATATTGGTATGTGTGTCTATATATATTAATATATCCATATATATTCATGTATATGAATTAATATACTATATATATATATATATATATATATATATATGTATATATTAGTGTATATGAGTATTAGTATTTATATATTAATACATATATATATTAGAATATATATTAATATACTATATATTAATACATATATATTTTTTAATATATACATATATATATATATATATTCATACAAATTAATATATATATATATATACATATATACATATTTATTTATGTTGGTATGTGTGTCTATATTATATATATATATATATATATATATTTATTAATATATATATATTAATAATATATATATATATATATTATGATAGCATATTTAAATTATACATATATACATACATATATATATAAATAAATATTTATTTATTTATTTATGTTGGTATGTGTGTGTTAATATATATTAATATATTCATATATATATATATATATATGTGTGTGTGTGTGTGTGTGTTAAGATATTTTTTTAATATACTAATAAATATATATACACATATATTTACATATATATATATATACATATATACTTAATAATATTATATTTATATTATATATAAAAATATTTTAATTTAATAATGTCTTTTTGTGCATGTTACTATTTTAGTACACACACCATAATTCTTCGCAAATTCGTTGCAATTAGTTAGAGTTTTGCAACGGCTTACCAAATGACGTTGCTAATTTGCGAGGGTTTTACAATGGTTACTCGAAAAATTCTAAAAAATTAAATTTATATCAAACCGTTGTAAATCAGTCACAATTAGCGAGAGTTTTGCGACAGCTTTTACAAATCGTCGCTAATTTGCGACAATTACTCGAAAAATCCTAAAAAATTAAATATATTATCGAGCCGTGGCAAATTCATCGCATTTAGCGAGGGTTTTGCAAGTTGTCGCTAAACCATTGCTAATTTGTGAGGGTTTTGAGACGTACTTTCAAATTTTAAAAATAAATTTATTTTTTAAATTTTAAAAAAATGAGCCATCGCAAATCCCTCACTAATTAGCAACGGATTTGTGATGATTTATTTTTTCAAAGTTAAAAAAATAAATTTATTTTTATATTTTGGATTATCATCGCAAATCTTTTGCTAATTAGTAACGGATTTGTGACGGCCTTTCAAATTTTGAAAATAAATTTATTTTTTAAAATTTGAAAAAATGAGTCGTCGCAAATCCTTCGTTAATTAGCAACTAGGGTTTTGCGACGGTTCATTTGAAAATCTTAAAAAAATAAAATTTATTATTGAGCCGTTGCAAATCTGTCCCAATTAACGAGGATTTTGCGACAATTTTTTAATTATTTAGTTTTAATGTATAATTACAAAATTTCGTCGCTAAATCGTCATTAATTTGCGAGGATTTTGCGACGGTTTCTTTAAAAAAATTTTAAAAATTAAATTTATTATTGAGCAGTCACAAATCTGTCGCAATTTGTGAAAGTTTTTTTAATTATTTAGTTTTAATATATAATTACAAAATTTCATCTCTAAACCATCGCTATGTGAGTGTTTTGTGATGATTCTATTGAGTAAGGGTTTTGAGATAGCCGTCGTAAATACATCGCAATTAGCGAAGGTTTGCAGTAGTCATTGCAAATTCGTCACAATTAGTGAGAGTTTTGCGACAGTTGGTCAAACCTTGTTGTTGTTTTCATTGTCGTTGTTGTCTCGTCACAAATCATAATTTTTCCTTTAGTGATAGAATTGAAGTAGGACAGTGCTTGAAATTCAGAGAATGGTGCAAGAGTTCGACCAATTCAAGAGCCCACATTCCTTTCATGTTTGCCATGAGCTTCATGGAGAACAAGAAAATAAAAAATGGCGAAAGTGGTGAATATGGGTTTACCAAATCCTTTTAAAAACACCAGGAAGGCATCAAAGAAGGGGAATATAACTAAACACTCAAAGAATTTACAAGTATTTCTTCCACTTACTGTCTTTCTAAAGTTTTAGTTTAGATTTTTTCTACTTTCAGTTGTATTTTCATTGCTTGCTTTATTGTGTTTTCACTATTCCAAAACAACTCTCTCAATTGTAAAAACTTGCTTGTGCTCTCGAAAGTATCAATTGGAATTCTAGGTTCATAAAGAATCTTTTACCTTAATTCCTAAGTTTCATTCGTTTATATACTAAGAAGATTCAATTCTATATTAGTCGACTACTATAGATTAGGACTTCAACTTGCTGAACAACTACGTTTCAACCAATCAGTCAACTGAAGTCTTAGACAACCAATATTGTTTGGTTTCAAGAATAGAATCACCTTGAAGTGAGCCAGCATAATTATTTTATGCTATTATGTTTTGGAGGAATTATTACCATCACGGAGCTAAACAACAATGGTGTGGCCAGTCATCAAAATGAAACTAATCGTTCTTTAGGTGATTTCAAGTCTATAGCTCATCTAACATCTCTTTTAGTAATCTAACAACAATTCAATGAAAGTACTCGAGAGTTGGTGCAAAATTTAGTTCAACAACTCGCTAACATGTTCAGGCCAATGTTGCAAAATAAATTACAGGTGTTGGCTAGGGCCATAGGAAGAGTCCTAATGGCGATATCTCTACCAATTAAACCTAACACAATTGCTCAGCATTTGCAATATAGTGATGTTTCTATTGCATGTAAAGATCAAAGCTGATCATTGAATATAGGACCTAGACATTTTATTTCAGTCAATCTTGGACCTTACCCAGTAGAAATAGTACATTCGAATTTGAGTAGTTTTAATACTACAATTAATTCCATTAGAATAGTTCTAATATTACAATTAATTCTATTTTTCTAGCCATCCAACTGACTAGCCCTCTTAAAGGACATCAATCGGCTAGTATAAGTATGTTCTTACTCACTTAGGCTGGGGGCAAGCACCTATATATGCAAGGAGGCAATTGTTCATACCTTTTGGAGGATTGAAATTGGTTCTGAATTGTCTTGGAGATACAAAATGTTTCCAAGATGAAAAGCCATGATTCAAGCTTTTGATCTTGATGGCAATTGTGTGCCAGATTTTCATGAATTTCACAAGATGATGTCTTAGGTAGAATTTGTAATTATTATGTATGTAAATGATTAACAATATGCTAGATTTTTTCTCTTTGGAATTCTTTTAGCAAGATCTAATCGTAACATGTTGATCTTCAACCACTTGTTTGATAAATTAATTACTGACTAGGAGTGCCTAATTCTCATAGTTCAAAATCGTTTCCATATTTGAAGTATAAAAAACATTAAAAAAAAGCCTTCGGGCATATCTCAGTAGCTCGCGGTGCTACTGGTAGGCTTTCGTTGTAGGCTAATCATTATGAGATCGAACTTCACTTGACTGTCTCCTCAATTGAGATCGAGTTGAAGTCTGACTATTAAAACATATCCCACAATTTAATTAGTTTAAGTGGATTGAAAAGTCGGTCGATAGATCTTCGAAATGGAGTGTTATCCCAAATAACATTTAAAAAAAAAATTTAAAACATAGCCCAAAGCCTAGTTACTCACAAATGGAAAGTTAACAAGATTAGATTGCAGATACTCACCTGGAAAAAAATTTAAAAAAAAATTGATTATGCAATGTTATTAGGAAAAATGCTTGAATGATTGAATTACTAAACAGTAGATGACTAGGGCCAACCGACCCAAAAGATAGCTTGCCTGTCAAACTAGTGGATCAGCTAACAAACATAACTAGACTTCAAAAAATTAAATTTGAGTAGGATAGTACCAAAAATTTAAAGAATTGTGTTAGAGTTTTGACCGAGTCAAAAGCTCACTTTCCCACCATGTTTGCCATGAGCATCATGGAGAACAAGACAATAAAAAATGGCAAAAGTGATGAACATGGGGTTACCAAATCTCTTTAAAAATACCATGAGGGAATCAAAGAAGGGGAATCCAACCATTTATTTCATTTACTATCTATTTAGAGTTTTAACTTAAACTTTCCTACTTTTAGTTGAATTTTTATTGCTTTCTTTATTGCTTTATTGTGTTTTCACTATTGCAAAATAACTCCCCCAATTGTAGGAATTTTCTTGTACTCTAAGAAGTATCAATTGAAATTCAAGGATCATAAAGGATCTCTTTTGCCTAAATTCATGAGTTTCATTTGATCATATAATAAGGAGATTCAATTCTATGTTAGCCGACTACTATAAGATTAGGACCTCAGCTTGTCGAACAATTACATCCCAACTGATCGGTGAGCTAAAGTCTTAGATGACTAATATTACTTAGTGTCAAGAATGGGATCATTTTGAACTGAGCCTGTATAATCATTTTATACTATTGCGTTTTGCAAGAATTATCACCAATATGGAGCCAAAAAACGACGAAGCGTTCGGCCATCATAATGAAACTGATCGTTCTTTAGCTGCTCATCCAACATTTCTTTCAACAATTTGGCAGCAATGTAATGAAAGCATTAGAGACTTGATGCAAAATTTAATTCAACAATTTGCTGACATGTTCAGTCTAATGCCGCAAAATGAATTATAGTCATTGGTTAGGTACAAAAGAAGAGTCTCAATAGCAATATCTCTACCAATTGAACCTAACATAATTGTCCAGCATTCACAGTACAACAATGTTTCTATGGCACGCAAAGATCCAAACTCATCATCAAATATAAGACCTAAATCTCCTATTTTAGTTGATCTTAAACCTTACTCAGCAGGGATATTACATCCAAATTTGAGTAATTCCAATTCTACAATTAATTCCATCTTCCCAGCTGTCCAGCCGACTGGCCCTCATGAAGGACATCGACCGGCTAGTACAGGTATATTCTTACTAACTTACACTGGGAGCAAACACCTATACATGTAAAGAGGTAATTGTTCATACATGTTGGAGAACAACCACCAGTCTATGTTGGGGGCAAGCACCTATATATGCACAGGGCAATCGTTCGTGGTTGTTAGAGGACAACCACCAGTCTGTATTTGGGGACATACATCAGTGGGAGCCATACAAGCAAGTTTTGGACAACCCTGACCTAGTTTGCATGTGCCTGCAGTTGGGTTTGGATAGAACTTCTAGTCGATAATACCTCAGAATATGTACATTTCTGATGCACAATGTTGATCGACTTCCCAAGCAAGGAATTCAAGTAACTAACCAGTAGCCATTCAACAGAGTCTTATCCAAACCTAGGTTGGCAATCCCCAGTAACAAGTCAACTCACATGCTATCGCAGATATTCTAAGGAAGTAGTTCAGTGTGAAAATTGTTAGATTTGAAAGCCAACTTACAAGAAGTCGTACCTTGAATGGATTAATTCAGCCATCGCACTATCAAAAGGATTCAAAGTACCATATTTCACTACATTTTTCAAAGACGAAGATAAAATCACCATAGAACATATAGGGAGGTTTACTGCATAATGTGGTAAGTTGAGCAACAATAAATATCATAAAATGCAATTATTTCCATTATCCTTAATAGGTGTAGCATTCACTTGGTATATAAATTTGTCCTCGAACTCGGTGTATACATAGGTTCTACCAACCAATCCTAGAAGTCTCTATAGCCAATCTACTGGTCATCAAACAAAAGCCCGAGGAAACTGTGATAGAGTTCTTAAACAATTTAGGAAGCTAAGAGGGAAGTGTTCGACTTTATTACACAAGTTAGAGAATACCAAGATCGCAGTCGGTTATATATACCTCAAGTCAAGGAGGCCTTAATTTTGTAAGGTTTTTCTGACTTTTCTTGCTTGGCCTTGTATGTAGTTTGAATGGAGAAGTTTACTAAAGAAAAAGAAAAGTAGCAAAAAATTAGGTTCCAAAAAAAGGCCAAGCCGTGATGTTTAGTAATTATGGTCTATCAAAGTTGGAGGAAGACTAAGTTAGTAATATTATGGCCACCAATATTATAGCTGGAAAAGCCAATGTATGCCCTACCTTGAAACTACCTAAACGCAAAAAAATCATCAAAACCAAAAGTAAAAATGGTGAGGACGGCCATCTGTTTGATATTACAAAGGCCGATCAGACTTTTAATAATCTACTAAATGATGGACAAATTAAGTTGTCTCAAGGCAAAAAAATCCTCTCGATCAAAAAGTTTAAGGGGAAAAGGTATTGTAAGTGGCATAATACATTCACTCATACTGCTAACAATTGCCTTATTTTTAAAAATGTCATCCAGAAAGTCATTCAAGAAAATGACTTAGGTTTGTGGACAAGCTTGCCTCTAAATTGCTTGTTAATTTAGATTTCTTTCTTAAAGCCAACATTAATATGGTAAATGTAAAAGAAAGCAATTGTCCAAGGACAAAGAAAATATAGGTAGAAAAGATTGATTGAGTGGCTGATCTTAGATACCGACTAAATGAATAGAGGAGCCACCTAAAAATGAAAGTTAATTTGAATGACAAGAAGGAAAATCAACAGATCGATTTTTCGATTTTTCAAAGATTAGGACCATAGCCGACCAAGCCCAATCTAGGATGGCAACTGAGAAAGGTAACGTTCCATGTCAGGGATGAGCAACTCGCCTTATTAATCTTAGCGCCTTACTTGGATGATACAGCCAAACAGGACCAACTAGTTGTTGGATCGATCAATTAATGGACATAATTATTGACTCCAGTAATTGCGATTAGACTAAGAGTGCAGTTACGTTCTTTTAGTGGAGTGGAACGTAATTAATAAATTATTTTTATTGACAAAATAATTTATTGGAGCTTAGTCTAATTGTATCCGGTCAGGTCCCTTCAATGGCTCCTAATTATGGGACAATAATAAATTATAATTTATTTATAATTTATTAATGAAAATTACAGAAAATAAAAAATCGTATTTTAGATGGAATAGGATAAGTGGAGATAGTTGTATTCAACTATACTTTTCTTATTCTATCAGGATTCGTATTATGAGATAGAGCTCAATATACATATTAGGATATAACTCTATTTCATAGATACGTGAGGATCATCCTGGTGGTTCTCTGGAGTTTTTTCTCTCAGTTTTTGTATGAGTCCACCCTCAACAAAGAGAGAAACAAAATACGATTAGCAATTTTTTGGTCCAAGGAGATTACATTGAAGAAAACTTGGGGGTCTGGAGCATTACCAGAAGGCCGAAGACTTCAAGAATCGTATTGGTGGAGACGATATCTACAAAGGTATGATTCGTTTCTCATATTCTCGAGATTTAATCTGATTAACACATAAGCATGTCGATCCTATTAACTAACAATTGGTATCAGAGACTGGTTTTGATATGTGTTTATGTGTTAAGATTAAATTTTTTTATGCATATATTTAGTTGAGCGGTGTAAGAATAATGCATATATGTTCATGGTGAATGATTTGATTAATTCTGTTCAAAATAATTTTATGGCTATAGTTTTTGATTCGGTGAATATGTATAAGTATTATCGAGTCTTGTAAAAAAAGGGGTGGATTACGTCTCCATGTTTCCCTTTTGAGTTTTTTTTTTATGTTGTTATTTTATGTTAATAAAAAAAAATTGTAATTGGCGGACTGAAGAGGAATTGCACCTTGGTGGATGAAGAAGACAATTGCGCACAACACGTCTGCGAATCTGTGATTGTGGTATGGCCTTGGGCCAGCAGGCCATCAAGGCAGCTTTGTTGTCGCTGGGGGCTGGCCTTGGGCCAGCGGACCAGCGCAGTGCTTGCTGCTGGGCTGGCCTTGGGCCAGCAGATTGGCCCATTTGCAAGCCACTCCCTTTAATTAAAAAGAAAAGGGGAGAAAGTGGCAAAGGTGGGATTTGATCCCAGGACCTCAAACTTGGATGTGCAGCATTCTAACCACTAGTCCACTGCAGAACATGTGGCTCAAAATTGCTGCAACAAATTGATATTGCAGAAGATTGAAGAATTAGCTATATTGTTAGCTAATTATTATTTTCAATTGTAATTTTGTAATTTTATTTTTGAGTCTAGGTTGGCCATAAAATTATTTTTATTTTTATTTTATAGTTTTTACTATTTAATTTAGTTGAATTATATATCATTCATGTTAACATGCCATATAGTTTGCATTAACACCGCTCTAGGTACTATTTAGTTATGCATAAATAAATTAATATTTTTATTAATTAAAAAAATTAAGTGTGAGTTGGTTAATTTTAATTAACCTTTGGCCACCCCTATTAGCCCATTAGTAAAATTAACGTTTGCTTCGTGCCATTTTAAATGGTCTCCCTATAGGAAGGCTACGTTTTATTGGTTACTAGATTGGGCATCAAAATTTTAATTATTTTTTAAGTTTAATTCATTCATAATTACCCTATAGGTGATGTGATTGGATTGGAAACTTTATAAAATAAAATAAATTTTGAATATAGGGGTTACACTTAAATCAAAGGCATTATAAGGACTTCCTATAGAATATCCAAATAATATCTATGATGGCCAAAATATTAATAACACTAAAATTAATATTGCGTTTTGATGCAAGATATATTAATTTTAGTGGGATGATCCAGGCCTAACTATAAGTTATATTATTATCTCCTATAGAGGTGCATATTACTTTAGAGTTTTAGGTTGTGGATCTTGACCTAACTATAAGTTACATTATTATCTCCTATAGAGGTACATGTTACTGTAGAGTTTTAGGTTGTCATATTTTGATAGTAGTTTCTATTACTACTTAAAATATTATCATATTGATCATGTATCATACCATTTTATATTGATCATGCATCATGATATGATAAATGGCTCATATGTTTGATTTTATTTAATTTCAGAAAAATGACTTCCAACACTTTATCCCAAATTTTAACAAAGAACCAACTGGTTGGAGAAAATTTTATTGATTGGAAAAGGAACCTCATAATTGTACTCACTGCTGAGAAGCTCAAATATGTGCTAACTGAACCGTGTTCTGCTAAGCCTACTGAATAGTCCACGCGCAAACAAAAGGAGGTTTATGATAAGTGGTTGAGTTCTGATGAGATGGCTCGCTGCTACATTTTGGGATCTATCTCAAATGTGTTGCAGCAGAAACATGAGAACATGACAACCGCTACAGACATCATGAGAAGCCTCCAGCAAATGTTTGAGCACAAAGGACGTCAGGCCCGTCAAGCAGCAATGAGGCGCATAATGAATATGCATGAAACCTGGAACGCCCGTGAGAGATCATATGTTAGAATTGATCGCTCAGTTTAACGTGGCAGAGGTCTTAGGGGCTGAAATTAAGCCTGAGACTCAGGTTGACATGGCTCTAGAAACTCTTCCGAGAGATGTTTTCACGGTTCAAAGTTAATTATAACATGAACAAGATGGAGATGTCTCTTACAGAGTTAATGAAGGAGCTTGAGAGCGCCGAGGCTACCCTAAAAGTGGGAAGTGGCAACGCTCTTGTTTTATCTCATGCTGGATCTTCCTCTTCCAAGCCTAAGGGCAAAGGAGGAAATAAGAGGAAGCAGAATAATAATAAAGGGCCTAAGCAGCAGGTTAAGAAAGCAAGAGTGGATGAAAAGCCTAAAGGCAAATGTTTCCACTGCAAGCAAAAGGGACATTGGAAGTCACAGTGCCCAGATTACTTAGCTAAACGCAAGTAAGGTACTGGTGAGTTATCCTACATTGAAACTTGTTTAGTGGTTGATTCTACAAATACTTGGATAGTAGATTCTGGAGCCACTAACCATGTTTGCAATTCATTGCAGGGGTTCCAAGTAACCAGACATCTCAATGAAGGAGAGCATACTCTAAGGGTTGGCACATGATCAGTGATATCTGCAAGAGCTGTTGGAGATGTTTATCTTTATTTTGATAATAAACATTTGGTTTTGAAAGATTGTTTTTATGTTCCCGACATTTATCGAAATTTGATTTCGGTTTCTTTGTTATTCAAACAAAAATATTCTGTTAAATTTTATAAATTTTCAGTAGAGATATTTTTGAATAACTCTTTGATATGTCGTGGAAATTTAAATAATAATCTGTATATTTTGAAACCTACCAACAGTTCATTATATCATACTGAAACTAATAAACGCATTAAGTTATCTCCTACTAATGAGACTCTCCTATGGCATCTTAGACTTGGTCACATCAATCTAAATAGGATTCAAAGACTTGTAAAAGAAGGTCCTTTAAGTGACTTAAAGGTAGAACCTCTTCAAGTTTGCGAATCTTGTTTGGAAGGTAAAATGACCAAAAGATCATTTCCTTCCAAAGGAAATAGAGTAAAGGAAGTCTTAGAATTATTGCACTCTGATGTATGTGGACCAATTAGTGTCCAAGCTAGAGGTGGGTATGAGTATTTCATTACTTTTACGGATGATTACTCAAGATATGGATATGTTTACCTAATGACTCATAAGTCTGATGCCTTAGAAAAATTCAAAGAATTTAAGGCTGAGACTAAGAAGCAGTTAGGAAAGAACATTAAGACACTTCGATCAGATCGAGGTGGAGAATATCTATCACATGACTTTAGATCTTACTTATCAGAAAATGGGATTTTATCTCAACTAAGTGCACCTGGCACTCCTCAACAAAATGGAGTGGCAGAAAGGAGAAACAGGACCTTGTTAGACATGGTCAGAACAATGTTAGGCTTCTCTACACTCTGTACATCATTTTGGGGGTATGCTATACAAACTGCGACATACATATTGAATATGGTTCCATCAAAGTCTGTCCCTAAGAGTCCATTGGAATTATGGAATGGGCGGAAGCCTAATTTGACGCACATCCGGATTTGGGGTTGTCCTGCATATGTGCTAAAGGGAAAGATGGATAAAATGGAATCACGATCAAATTTATGTCTGTTTGTTGGATATCCAAAAGGAACAAGGGGATACTACTTCTATAGTCCTCAAGATAAGAAAATATTTGTAAGCACAAATGCAATTTTCTTAGAGGACAAGTACATAGAAGAACGAGGATCTAAGAGTAGGGTTATTTTGGAAGAAACCAAGGGAGATAATCCCAAGCAAATGGTTACTGAGACCCATACTCAAGATTCACGTGGAGGATTCGTATTTATGCCGCTTAACATGCCAGATTCCAGTGGGAGAGAAATAGATGTTACACCTTCTATACCCACTGACTCTTCGGGACATAGAGTGGAAGAATCTCCTGCCCCTGTTCAAAATCCAGTCGTTGAGGAATCAGCAGATCTAGTTCCAGTCAACGAGGAGGAGGAAAGTCCAATTGTCCAGGAACCTCCACAGCTTAGATGTAGTAGGAGAGTCATTCGACGTCCCTCTAGATACTTACTCTATGGAGAAGCTTTTCAAGCAGTCTCTTTTGAGGAAGAAAAGGACCCCACTACGTATAAAGAAGCTGTAGAGGACGTAGACGCAGACTATTGGAAGAATGCAATGGATTCAGAAATGAAATCCATGTATACTAACTCCGTCTGGGATCTTGTGGACCTGCCTAATGGGGTAAAACCTATTGGGTGTAAATGGGTCTACAAAAGAAAGAGAGGAGTAGACGGGAAAGTGGAAACTTTCAAAGCTAGATTGGTTGCTAAGGGTTATACCCAACGAGAAGGTATTGACTATGAGGAAACTTTCTCGCCTGTGGTCATGCTAAAGTCTATAAGAATCCTCTTATCCATTGCAGCTCACTTCGACTATGAAGTATGGCAAATGGACGTCAAGATAGCTTTCCTTAATGGAAATCTTGACGAATGTATCTACATGGTACAGCCAGATGGTTTTATTCAGGAAGGTCAAGAACAAAAAGTTTGTAAGTTGAATAGGTCCTTATATGGGCTTAAACAAGCGTCTAGATCTTGGAATATCAGATTTGATCAAGCCATTAAAACTTATGGTTTTGATCAGCATCCTGATGAACCTTGTGTCTATAAGAGAATTATAGATGGTAAGGTGATTTTTCTCATACTGTATGTTGATGACATCCTTCTCATTGGAAATGATGTAAGAACATTAACATTGGTGAAAAGTTGGTTAGGTAAACAATTTGATATGAAGGACTTGGGAGAAGCAAGATATGTTCTGGGCATTCAGATCCTTCGGGATAGAAAGAACAGACAGATAGCTTTATCTCAAGCTTCATATATTGACAAAATACTGACGAGATTTTCTATGCAAAATTCCAAGAAAGGTCAATTGCCTTTCAGACATGGAATTCAGTTATCTCAGAAGCATAGTCCTAAAACTCCTAACGAGGTTGAGTACATGAAACGAGTTCCTTATGCATCAGCTGTAGGAAGTCTCATGTATGCTATGCTTTGTACTCGTCCAGACATTTGTCATGCTGTTGGGATGGTTAGTAGATATCAGTCAAACCCAGGACCGGAACACTGGACAGCAGTCAAGCATATATTCAAGTATCTTCGTAGAACTCGAGGATATATGCTAGTTTACTCAACTCCAGAATTGGTACCTATAGGTTACACTAATTCTGATTTTCAAACTGATAGAGATAAAGAAGTATGCAAGATTTCTTCTGCTGAAAATCTTGCTGATCATTTTACTAAAAGTTTACCTGTAAGTGTTTTTGGAAGTCATATAGAAAGTATGGGTATTTTTGACATGTCCCATTTACTCTAGGACAAGTGGGAGAATTTTTGTTAGATATGCTCATCGAGTAAATACAATGGTTGTATTTTTTGAAATTAAATAAAGTATGTTTTATATATTTGTATGTATAAATTATGTATGAGCCTGTTTGTCCACGAATTATTTAGATATTATAAATCAAGTGTTTATTTGTTGAACACAAAAAGACTTAATTTATAATTTAGTTCGAAATAAATTATCCGCGATCTAAGATAAATTTGGGCAATTTATTTTGGAAGATCGTCTTAATTTTATTGAAGTCTGTCTTTGACTTTGGTAATAAAATTAAGGATATATTTTGATATATTGGACGGACCATCAATATTTATTTGTGGAATAGACCATACAAATAAAATATTAAAAGATTGTCGTACATAATACCTTAATCCTGAGCAAATAATTATTTATATTTACTAACTTGAAGTTCCTTGGGTTGCCAAAGAGTGAGATTAACTTAATAATCAATATCTCGACATCTTGGGAATTAAAGTGAAATAAATATGAAATAATTGTTATGCAATATGGAATCCGTCACCTTTAATAGGCAAGATCATTTTCTCATGAGTTCTTCTAAGGGACAGTTAAATCTGAGCTCAGTAATTCAATAGTGTCTATTGAATTCATTTTGTAAATGTGACGTGGTTACATTATACTGTCAAATTGAAGATGAGAATTGAGGTTTTGAATTAGGGGCACTGTGGTCATACTGCCTCATTCAAAGTATTATATTGATCGACGGGGGTAATTTGTTGGATCGATCAATTAATGGATATAATTATTGACTCCAGTAATTGCGATTAGACTAAGAGTGCAGTTACGTTCTTTTAGTGGAGTGGAACGTAATTAATAAATTATTTTTATTGACAAAATAATTTATTGGAGCTTAGTCTAATTGTATCCGGTCAGGTCCCTTCAGTGGCTCCTAATTATGGGACAATAATAAATTATAATTTATTTATAATTTATTAATGAAAATTACAGAAAATAAAAAATCGTATTTTAGATGGAATAGGATAAGTGGAGATAGTTGTATTCAACTATACTTTTCTTATTCTATCAGGATTCGTATTATGAGATAGAGCCCAATATACATATTAGGATATAACTCTATTTCATAGATACGTGAGGATCATCCTGGTGGTTCTCTGGAGTTTTTTCTCTCAGTTTTTGTGTGAGTCCACCCTCAACAAAGAGAGAAACAAAATACGATTAGCAATTTTTTGGTCCAAGGAGATTACATTGAAGAAGACTTGGGGGTCTGGAGCATTACCATAAGGCCGAAGACTTCAAGAATCGTATTGGTGGAGACGATATCTATAAAGGTATGATTCGTTTCACATATTCTCGAGATTTAATCTGGTTAACACATAAGCATGTCGATCCTATTAACTAACACTAGTCAGGTTGTCTTGGACCTTCAAGTGGGGCTTGTAGAGAAAGAGAGCTTATTTGAGGTATAAGTTACAAAAACGGGAAGAATTGGTAGGATCATCATATTCAAATAGACTGGTCAACATTATTGGAGTCTTATCAACTGAGTATGGGAAGAAAAGCACAACGATAAGTTCTTTAAGATATATTATCCTTCCTTTTGGGAAGGAATGCAATTAGAGTAAATATTAATTGTGCAGATCGACTACAGGCCAACTGTTAATAGCTATAAATAGAGCAAAATATAATTGTTTGGAAAAGAATGGTTACAAGCTAGCTGATTAAAAAAAAAAAAGAAGAAGAAGTCAGTTGCAATTGCCTATATGAAGAAGAAGTCATTATTAAACTTCAACTTTTGAGGGCAGATATATGGGACTTGAAGAGACATTTTGATTCTTTGACCCCAATTGGTCTCAAAGAATAAAAAAGAGGGTAAAGTGTTGACAGGTAAAATGTTTGAACGTCTGGATGACTAGATAGTAGACGGCTAGGGCCATTGGACGGCTCGATTCACCAATCTGTTGGATGGCAGACGGCTAGTGCCAGCTGATCCAAAAGATAGTTTGCCGACTAAACTGGCTAATCAGCTAACAAACGTGACTAGATTTTACAAAATTGAATTTGAGTTGGATAGTACCTGAAATTCTGGAAATGGTGCAAGAGTTTTGACCGATTCAAGAGCCTCTATTCTCCCCATGTTTGCCAGAAGCATCATTGGGAACAAGATAATCAGAAATAGTGAAAATTGTGAACATGGAGTTACCAAATCCCTTTAAAAACACTAGAAAGACATCAGAGAAGGGGAATCTAACCAGACACTCAAAGAGTTTACAAGCATTTCTTCCATTTACTATCTTTTTAGGGTTTTAGCTTAAAATTTCGTACTTTCAATTGTATTTTCATTGCTTTCTTTACAGCTTTCATTGTATTTTCACTATCCTAAAATAACTCCCTCAATTGTGGGAATTTACTTATACTCTTGGAAGTATCATAACGGATTTCTTTTACCTTAATTCTTGAGTTTCATTCATTCATATATTAAGAAGATTCAATTATGTGTTAACCGACTATTATAAGATTAGAGAAATTCTTGTATGGACTGTAAACTCGTAGATCACATATATTGAGGAGGTCCATATAGATCGAGTCCAAACTAGAATTTCCAATAAGATTAAGATCTCAACTTGCCAAACAACTACATCCCAATCGATCAATCGATTGAAGTCTTAGACAACCAACGCGCATACAAATAGAATCAAATCTAAGATTCTACTAATTAAATTATATTAACTCAATTAGAACAAATATTACTCTTTCCACAAAATTGAAAAATCATATTGCTTGATACAAATATTATAAAAAATATTTAGTTATAAATAAGTTATTAACTAACTAGATTACGGATGAAATTTATAAATTAGACAAAAAAGATTACTAATTGTGAACATAATTCTTATTAATTAAACAAAAATTACTGACCAGAGTAACAAATAAGACAAATAAGTTGCCACTTGACAATCGAATGGCGGTGCGATTAGAGAACTCGGCAATCATAACCCATCAGGGCAAACTTCTTCATTTGCTGCCCTGTAACTTCAACCCCCCCCCCGAACCTCCCTCTTCCTCTGGATATTAAAAAAAAGAAAAAAAATTATCTGTAAACTCTTTAGCAATGCAAACCCAAACGGCAAGACACAAAAGTCATGATATTTTATAAATTAAACTTTTTAAATAAGGAGGTTTGTTAAAAAATTTAGATAGAGAATTACATTTACTCTTAAAAAAATATTTATTTTTAAATATTTCAAAATAAAAATATATACATTCAGTTATATATATATAAGGATTATTAAATTTGATATTTTGAAACAAATATTTGTATCTTTCGATTTTTTAGTAGTTACTATTTTGGCACATAAATTAAAAAAAACATTAAATTTATAAAATTTTGATAGAAAAATAGTAAAATAATAAATAATAAGAATAAAATTTAAAAAATAAATCCCATCTTAGTTTTCCAAAACTACATATAATTATAACTAAGTAAAAATTTTTACATAACCTTTAAAAAAATAATAAATGGAGTATAAATTAAGAAATTTTCATTTAATTAAAAATGTTAACATTCAAATCCTCCTATCATACAAAAAAAATTCTTACCTGAATTATAAATTCATAAATTATAAATATTAAAAAATTATATTATATAAAATATTATCCTTCCATACTTATAAGACACGTCGTACCTAACGATACACATTGGAATTCCCGTATCATAAAGACATCAGTTAGAGTCTTAATCCACGGGACAATAATGTTTACAAGATGCCCGTCAAGTAAACGAATTTGTCTAAGGTTTCCGAATTGTCTTGGTGGTGGGGTTTTGTTTTGTCCGTTTTGTCTTCTACACTTTGTCTCCTCTCTTAAGTTGACCGGTCTTCGGACCCCACCCCCCCCCTTGATTTCAACATCTAGGAAGGACTAATTCCATTCGTGTTACTTTCCCTCCAAACACAATCCTCCACTTCCAGCATCATCTTTTTCATTTTACAACAACTACCAATAACTTAGAACAGAAAAAAACAGTGAAGGAGGGAAAGTGAAAGTAAACAATTTTTTGCTTTCAATGAACGAGTCTTCCTTTAGCTAAATCAGGGATGGAATCAGAAGGTAGATATTATAGAGATAAATTATATAAATATATACATAAGAAAATATTGATATAATTTTTTAAAAAATTTAAAAAATTTTGGAGGTCGATGGTAATTCCATCATTGTGCCAAACCTAAACAAGAGCAAAAAAACAGGCAATAATAAAAAATAAAAAATTAAAAAATTTGTATTACTACTAAAATTTAGATCGACAAAACTTAAAAGGAGGACAATCTCCTGCTAGGAATTATGTCATCAAAGTTGCTAAACATCAGGTATAATATGGATTTAGAGCTATACATAATTCATAGTTATATAAAGATTGGACGGTTATAACAAATCGTACATAATAATTAATTTTTAATAAAATGATATATTTTAATAATATATATATATATATAATTATGATTAATGTATATATAATCGTAATAAATATGCATAAATTACAATGTAATTTTTTTATAAAAATTATATCGTCTCAAGTCTGTTTAATATAATAATACTACAATCCAGTCGAGAAGAATTTGTCTTCTTTGTCATTATGCCAAAACAATGCACTTGTGATTCTACTAACGTAACCAACGAAGAATTTGTCCTCTGAGCTCGAATGAATTTCCGGAGCAAATACTTGGTGCTGTCCAAACGTAATCAAACTAGCAAATAGTAATAGTAATATAATTAAATCTTGCAGTTCCATTATATAATTCTTCATCTGCTTTTGTTGAAATTCTGCCAGACAATTGTATGCACTGATTCCTCAATCTTTCCTCTGTTTCATTCAACCACGTTGTGTCGGAATCAGAAAACTATGAATTGTTTTCTCATTTCCCTCTTTACTCTTGCTTCCCTTATCTCATGCACCAAAGCTCAACAAGAATACTCAGGAAATTCAGTGCTGAACTGCAACAGCAGCGATGAAAATGAGCCATCTCCAGCTTTTCTTTATTCTTGCAATGGTGAATACTCGTCTTGCAGGGCCTTCTTGATTTTCAGAGCTATCTTTCCATATAATTCAGTACCTATTATTGCAACTCTAACATCTTCAAACCAATCTGAAGTTGCTCGAATCAACAACGTTACAAGGTTCACTGTTTTCCCGGAAGGCACGGAGGTGATCGTTCCAGTGATTTGCTCGTGCTCAGGTAGGTACTATCAAGCAATTGCCAAGTATAGTATCTCAACTACATCTGAGACATTCTTCACCATTGCAAATAATACATATCAAGGATTATCAACCTGTGATACCCTGAAGAGAATTGGTGAAGCATTCAAATTGGAAGTGGGTTTGGATTTGGAAGTTCCACTCCGATGTGCCTGTCCAACCAAAAAACAAGCCGCAAATGGAATACAGAACCTGCTAACTTATGCAATTACCTGGCGTGACGATGTTCCTGATATCAGTAAAAGTTTCCATATAAGCACGAAAAGTATAGAAGAAGCGAATGGGTTCCTCGAAGAAAATCCAACTATTTTTCCTTTCACAACCATTCTAGTTCCTCTGCCAACCGAGCCATTGAGTAGAATAAATGTTACTCGCACATATCAACCCACTATTTTACCTCGACCCGTCTCTGAAATGGGGAGAAGTACATCAAAGAGAAATCTTCTTGTTGGTGGCGTAGTTGCAGCAGGTTCTTCTCTCTTTTTGTTCATAGTGATTTTCCTTATTGTATTCATTTTCAAGAAAAAACTCCGAAGAATTTGTGGGGCAGATGAAGGAGAAACAGACGATATTTCGCCAAAGGATATCCATGCCGAAATTGCCAGCATTGATCGCGTCATCAATATCTATAAGTTTGAAGAACTGAGGAAGGCAACACGAAATTTTGGTTCCAGGAGCAGGATAAAGGGTTGTGTATATCGTGGAGTTATTCGTAAGGAAGTCCTTGCAATCAAGAAGATGGGTAAAGAAGCTTACAACGAGGCGAACATGCTAAGCAGGATCAACCACTTCAATCTTATGAAGCTTCGTGGCTTCTGTGAACATCAGGGCCACTTGTTCCTCGTATTCGAGTACATGAAAAATGGATCACTTTGGGAATGGCTTCGCAAAAAAGGAACAAAAGATACGAAGGGGTGGTCTCAGAGGATTCAGATTGCTGTAGATATTGCTAATGGGCTTCTGTACCTTCATAATTTCGCCAAACCGGCTTACATGCACCAGGATATCAACAGCAGTAACATTCTTCTAGATAGCAATCTAAGAGCAAAGATTTCAAATTTCGGGTTTGCAAGAACAGCAGCGGATGGAACAAGCAGCGAGGCCATGACAAGGAGGGTCGTCGGCACCAAAGGTTATATGGCGCCAGAGTACATTAAAACTGGGCTAGTGACTCCAAAGATTGATGTTTATGCTTTTGGAGTGGTACTGCTGGAATTAATCACAGGTAGAGATGCTGTAGTCGTTCGAGAGGGCAGAGATACCTTGCTGAGTGCAGAAATAACTGGTATAGTTGGAGAAAATGCCACGAATGGTCTAAGAAACCTTGTCGACCCTCATCTTAGAAAAACTGGAGAAATGAAATATGCATTTCAGGTTGCAAACTTGGGTCTTAGATGTTTGATGCAAGATCCAGTAAACCGACCAAGCATGGACGGAGTAGTATCCACTCTGATAAAGATTCAAGGGGATGTACAGAAACCACATTGTAATCCATAGGAGTTTTGCTATTACAATGAAACCCAGAAAAAGGTTGAGCTGTTGAGAGTCTGTGTCTAGCTGTTTTAGACATCCAGGAAGTAGCATATGTGAAAAGTTCATTGCATAATAACAAAAAATGTGTAAGCAAAGTTGCATTTCCACATGCAGACTACAAAGACAAAGTTTTATCCATGAACTTCGAGTAAAGTTTCACAAGCAGCGATAAGGTTTTAAGGAGAAAATGAACATGACAATGAAAATAAATATCAAAATTGACTTCATTGAGATCCTTCTTAGTGGAAAATGTACAATCAAATGAATTATATCTACAAGGTACAAAATTTTGCTTTTGTTTCCAAAACTAATGTAATGCAATGGAATTCCTATAGAGGCCAGGCTATCCCTGACAAAAAATGGAGACTAATCATGAATTCAATTAGGCTTTTAATAAGGGAAACTCCCTGTCATGCGAATGTGGTCCAAAGTCCTGTGCAGACCATATTTAAGTACTGCTTGGTTAGCAGCTCTAAAGCCATTCCCATAAATTGGTGATGTATCTGACTCGATCTGGTGTTTAAAAAATTCACCAAGCTTCCTCTCAAATGGAGATCTTGTACCTTGCTTTGAAGATGTGGAAGCAGAAGATGTGTAAGAGGTTGATGCAATACTGCTGGCAGATGTCGACACACCCTGTGACTCCAACCACATATGAGCTAGTACTTGACAGATTCCTTCTTCAACATCTTGACTGAGAGTTCGATAACCTTTTCATGGAATGGTAAAATATCAGTACCATAAAACATCCAAGAAAGCTTTGTTATTCTGATCATTTGCCAGACTAGAAAGTATTTATACTGCTCACTCAGAGAATGAGCAATAAAGTTCTGAAGGTAAATCACAGAAAGGTAGATGCTGTCAATGTTAAAGGAAGAACTAATTTAAGCACCTCTCAATCGCAACCATGCATGCATCATCTCATGAGCTAGGATTGATCCAGTCAACAACCTGCATGAAGATAGAATTCTAGTTTCATACATTGAGGGGAAAACTGCAGTTCAGTAACAGAAAGGTTCAAAGTAACAAATGCAGATGGAAAAAACAATATAGGCACTGTCTAGAACAATAATAGCTCTTTGTTGAAACTAAAAGAAGAAACAATGTTGACAAATCAAAAAGGTTGAGAAGCAAAAAGATTCATTACGACTTTACTTTATGTAGGTCATGCTACCCCTAAATTACAGTCACCAAGTATATTGTTCCCTGTAGTGGAAAAATGAGACTTAATTCATCCTTTATTACACCTAGGCGTATAAACTTCAAGAAATTCAAAACTTCCAGCACATGTCACTGTTGCCATAATGAAAATTGCCAACATCTTTCTCATCATCACTTGTCCTTGAATATTTTTCCCAGGAGATATTCCTATCTCTAAGCAATTATAGCTCAACCAAACTGATAGGTGTTTCCAAATAGAAAAATAATTAAAAAAAAGTGAAACACTAAAAAGGAATGTAAACAGGCAAGAACTAGCTCTACAAATTACAGCACCATTGAAACTTTTTTCTCGCAATCATGATGTTGTGAAAGCACCATTCGATATAGTTCCATAAAGAGCATTTGATTCCTTCTACTTTCAAAATCATGCTAAATCCACACGCTAAAATGAAGCAATCAAAACTACCATATAAAGCTAATTACCAATCATGAGAACATATATGTTTAAACACTTTTAAAGGACTCTTCTCATTTTTCTCATGCAAGATTACTTCTCATGTGATGTCCATACCTATCAACCTACACAATCCAAATGAATAAAAAAATGGAAAAAGGTAAACAATAGACTCTCCGTCCACCAAGTACATTGAGAAGTAAGTGGAATTATACCTAGGAAGACCATACAAAATGAGAATTGCTGTTACTTCGCAACGTCGCGTCAACTTATAAGGTTCTGTTCTCATGTCCATTATTCGGTTTCCAGCTCCTATCCTTGGCCGCCTCAGAATCTTGTAATTTCAGAAAGTTATAATAACTACTATTAAAAATGTGAGCTAAAATTTTTTTAATCCTTCTGAAAAGGAACAGAACAAAAGTACTTACAGTGCTAATAGTTTGCTCCTCAGAAAGGCAGAGTCCTCTTGTCTCAGGCATGTGATGATGCCCCTGTGAAGAATAAAACATACTCCAATGAAATTTTGACTTCCATCTTACCATAGACCAGAAAGAGACAAAGATAATGGAAACAAAAGGTTGATAGTTTATTGATGTTGGCGCATATATCCTTACATGTCTCTCTCCATCCATGGCTTCATTCAGTGCTTGCCTCTCCACCAAGAGCAATGGTACTTGCTGCTCCACTTTCATATTTAGACGCTCATAAAATTCTTGTATGTCAAGATAAAGAGGTTGACACCCATTTGTATCCATTATAACAGAATCCAGGCACTCCAGGCAAACCTTCCGACCATCATCAAGGGCAACAAATTTTGTGTCTCGTGGCTGCTTGTACAAGCAAAAGAACAAAACATATTATTGCCAAGTAATAGACACATAAGAAGACATATTTAGAAATCCTTCAAAATATTAATTATCAAGCTTTTCTAGAACATATAAGTATTTTATCAAACTTACCTCCATACGCTCACAGCTGCAGCACCGAGGAGTTCCATCAAGCTCATGAACAGGGCAGTACTTCTGGGACCAAAAAGGATGTGCTCGATACTCTATGAGGCCAGCTGGATTTGTTGGAATCTGAATATGAAAAAATATCACATTAATTTTAAATAATCAACCTATATCAAATTAATTTTAAATAATCAATCTATATCTAGGGGTATTTAGATTTTAAAAAAACAAAAAAGGTACAGCAGCATGCCGTAGGCAGCATCAAACTGTGAAAAGGAAGGAAAAAAGGAAAAGTGATCCAAGAGAGAACTTGAAACATCAGTGGTATTACAATGCCAACAACTGAATTTTCTTTTTCTAAATATAATGCATGCCCAGAGAAAACACCAAATAAATCGATAATAAAGGTTGAACTTTCCAGAAGATCGCTACCTTTCCTCCAGCTAGTAGAATAGACTAGTAAAATTCATTAATTTCATCTCTAAAGGAGAACCTAGTTTGCTGAATTGTCTTAAAAGAAAACTATTTGACACTAGAAGGAGAAAATATTATTATGCTAAACAAGAAATACTTACAAAGTGTTTGCAAACGTCACACTTGGGGTGATAATGCTCCTTGTAGCAAGCCTTGTGATAAGGATAGTTCCCAGACATAGAAAACTAAACCACAAAAGCACCAGGGAAAATAAGAAGAAACAAAAACCCACACAATATTAAACACAAAAACAGTGCCTAGACAAAAGCTTTATAGTTGACAATTTACAACATGAGCCACAGCTCCTAGAAACTAATTTGATTTGTTAGATTAAACATTACCTTGAAACATATGCACGTATTAACTCCAAATACGAAGCCTACACTTGCTCAAGTATTTGCAAAACTAAGCAAAGAGACTATTGCATATAGCTAAAGAGGGTCCATTTTGCCACTTATAATGAAATTGAATTTAATAGGGAAAATGGTTTTAAGATACCATTTTCCATTTACTTTGGCAAGGTATATAAAACTGCAGAGACAAATATTAAAATAAGTATAACTCTATGCACTTCCACGTAGGAATCTAAATTCTGAACCTCAAATAAACACAATTTCAGAAAATCGATATAATAATGATGTCTTGCATTGGTTTCTCATCAAAAAAATCTTTTCTAGTATGAACTTGTTCGCATTAATATTGAGTTGTACAGTCAACTAAATTAGGAGATGAGATGTTATGCATTAACCAGGGATAACGATGGTGAACACGAGTGCCAAGATCTTTCAAATTCTTTTGAAAAATGAAAAATTGACACAATTCTTCTTTTGTCTTTCTCTAGCATGCACAGACCAAGAGTACAAAGAAAAGTAGCTAGCAAAAACTTCATCAATGTGGTCAGTATGACAGGAATATTACCTCATAATCAGATATTGGTTGGTTGCAAGCATGACATCGAAAACATTCAGGGTGCCAGACTGCACCCATGCAACTCAAAAATCGCCCATGTCCGATCTCAATGTTACAACCAGCACATATCCTTCCACATACAAAGTAAATTACAGTTAGAGGACTAATGATAATTAACAAATTTAGCTTAGAAGGCACACAAAATTCAAGAAGTAAAACCAGAAAATATTATAAGATTTTTTATTTAAAAAAAAAAAAAGTTGCCTTCAAATTCATTAAGCTAGTTCTTAGATTCCATTGCAAAAAAGTGGAATCTTCAAATATTTCCTCTGCCACGGCTATAGCAGAGGAAAACATACTCTCAAGAACTTGTTCATAAATCCCGTAAGTCTTCTACTTCTTTCAAATATTCAGTGTCCAAAATACTTGTACAATCTTCTTTTTCTTTTGTGTTTTTGCAATAGCTGTGGTAAGAGTAGTTAGCCCCATCCCGGAAAAAACTTCCCAGTTCCCACTTCCCAAAAGAATCCCTTCCACCCCCACCCACCTAAAAAAAAAAAAAAGAGGAATCTACAAGCTTTGCTGGGGCATGTGTGTGCATGCTGTCTGTCCACATATATCAGAATTGATTAACGTACAAACTCAAGGCAACAAACAAAATATTCATAAGTAGCAATAATTTAATAGCAGAAATGAGGTACCACTGGTAAAAGATCCCAGAAAAGCAGAAAGAAAAAGTGATAATTTTTGAATTCTATCCTTTCCACAGTAAGCTAAATTTTCATTTCGAACTTGGATAATAAAACCTAATTCAAGTATTCCACTAGATACCTAAGAACCACATGTGACCTTTTAGTGGAAGCTTATCTATAATAGAAACAAACTTCTGAAACAGAAATAGAAGACATTTCTAATAACTACAACTAAGGAATGGTTACAAGACAAACCTTTGATTAAAAGCTATATGGTAAATTATAAAAGACTGTGAAAACAATGTGGACTGAAATAACTTGAAAGAAGAGTCTGATATAGAATCAAACTATAGTCTTTGTTTTTAGAAAAATATAAATCAGATTTTAGACATGAGTTTGGGACTTAGCTGCTGAACCCACGAATTTGAAATCAGTTATAAGTTGATTCAGAATATGCAGGAATGAAGGCTTCTGGCAGATATTATACACAACATGGATTTCACTATGATAAAAATTCCATAACATGGAATCAATTATTACTGATGACACTTTAAAATTTTAGCTGAGACCAAGATAACAATTATACTCCCTCCTTTCCAAATGGGCAGCCTCAATAACATTTGCAGATGTCCCAAAATGAATGCCCGTTTTTGCCAAAATTGAATGGTTTTACAAATTAAATTTCCATTATTGTTCTTAAACATAATCCTAATTTGGAGTTGGTGGGTTGTGAATGTCTCCATAAATCCTCCATTAATGCACTTACATTTGTTAATCACTAATTATGGCACTAAACCACAAAACCTTACTGATAAAATCAGAAATACCAGATGCTCAAAGTCTCTCATAAAATACTGTGCCACGTCAAATAAAGACAGCCATTTGGAAGGGGTGTAACAAATGAAAATTCTTAATAATACCTGAAGCCTACAGAACATGAGAAAGGTATAGGTTGATAGAAGTTTCCACTTCCATTTCCATTGCCACCTCTATATTCATGTTGCGGTGGAGACTCATGACTCAAGCTCTCCTGAAGAGCTCTGGCAAGTTGTTCATCTTCTTTTATTTGAGATTCAAAATCTAGAAAAGATTGATGAGCACATGTAAGTTAGAGAATTCGATATCAAACACATTAATTGATAAACATCCATTCTTGGGAGTTGAAAGAAGCAAAATTTTAAACAAAATGGACCCAGCAGAGTCAAAATTCTAAATCACAGATCAGCCACACATACAAATATCAGAAGAATGATAAAAGTAATAGAGGGGCATAATTCAAAATACTGAAGCAGAAGAACAAGACAATCATTTCTAAATAATAACTCAGGTTTATAAACGAATAGAATCCGACTCTTCTACCCACTTTGCCCCAAAGAAAGTGCAAAAACTATTCAAGAATGTAGAACAACATGCCGGTGGCAACAGGCATGTTACACTTGGGAAGCGTTTTGTTAGCATCTATTCCTAGTTTTACCATGTATCTAATTAAATGATTATGAAGAAAACTAAAAGTGTTAAAATCTTCACAACAATGTCCAGTTCCACCACCTTCCAGGAATTTTAATCACAAGAATAGACGGATATATTACTCACCAATTACATTTTCCACTTTTTGATCGGCTTCTGAAAGGGATAAAGCAATAGCACGGTCTATGTCTTCCATCTCTGACAATGCATCCTACAACAGGGTTTGACAATGCAATAAGGTTTGAGGAAGAGCATATTCTGAAGGGCAGAAAAATTGGAAACTTTATACATACCAATTTTGTACCAGAAAAGCAAATGCAAAGGGACAAATATATGATTATTATGAGAAACACACTACTGAAGTTCATTTAAATTCTCATAAACATCATAAACTATCATGCAACATTGAAGTTAGCCATTTAAAGTGCTCAAATACCAAGCCACACAGTAACTTCCTTCCAAATAGTTAAGATATCAATAGTGAAGTAAGGAATTAGAAGATATACTCCTTAGGTATTCAGGAAAGCAATTTTCCAACAAAAACACAACGTAGTCCAGAGATTTCAGAGCTTGACTGAAACTTTTGTGGCTATCTTCTTAGACAATGTGCCAAGAAACAATGTTATAGTAGTTGACAAGAGTTCATCAATACCATTAAGAAAAACTGATCATGCACACCTAGTCAGGATAGATGTTTACCATTGAACTGGAAGGGTAATTCCTGAATATATCTGATCCATATCTGCTACCATACTGCCCTTCTGAAACTTTATGGCTTGAGCCTTTAAAAATCTTACTGAGCCAACCCATTACACTACTATCGATTCATGGCCAATGATGCCTTTAGCTGCCAAAAGAATCACTTTTAGGACAGCCATCAAACATAACGTTACCATCACCAACAGAAATTTAACAAATCAAAAAGTAATTCAAGAAAAGTTACATGAGAGGAGAACTTGTCCATTCTCTTTTCAAGTGAAGATTATTTGAAGATGGAAATTATGAACATTACCAATATAAGTAGATATACTGTATAAAGGATTAACATAACTTTGTCTAACATAATCTAGTCCTAATCAGAAATATCCTGGATAAAGGATTAATTACTCATTCGTTTGCCAATATAAGCAGATATCTCAAATGTATCACGAATCCATCATTGGAGAGGGAGAGAGGGAAAAAAAATGTAAAACACAAATGACTCATCATAAGAGATTAAAGAAACATAAAGAGTCTTACTTTATGCTCTGTGCCGTCAACAAAAGCATAAAAATGACATCACCTCAACCATAATTTTCCAAATTTCTAGAAAGAAACCTGGAAAGAAAATTTATGTAAAAAGGAAATGAACAGGAAAAATATTTCATAATAAAAATTAATCTCTTTCCATCAATTTCAAGAAAGAACAACCCAAAAGCCTAGGTGCAAATAATCTCAAGGTCAATGCAGACTCTTGTTGTGCTTAACCACCATGACAATGAAATGCAGGATGCAAAACTCAATTCAACTAGACCTGCTTCCAATTCAACCACACTAGCACATTCAATTCTACAGCTCAAGCATGCACATCAAAAAAACATCACCCGGAAACCATTTATCTTAGGACCTAACGATTCATTTCCTAATAACTGATAAAAAAAATCTCTCATTAAAAATTAACAAAAAAAAAATGCTCTTTTTTCTCAGAGAGCCATACTAGCAGAGAAACAATCCAGCTCAATACGTCCGTCCTATCCAGGAAAATCGGACTATAAGTTCGGAGAAAAATAGAAGAACGATTATGAACAAGATAAGTGACTCGCCTTATAAGCAGACAAAGATACTGCAGAAACCGTGGAAACAGAAAGAGCCCAGATCAGAATACAACCCGATTAATCGAGAACCAATATATTCTCAGTGATGCCTTCGGTAACATTCATATCCAAACAAGAATCCAAAGCATAAAAAAGCAATCTTTCGAAGAATAACAATAAATGCCAAGAAATACTTGAAATTTTTCTCACAAGAAAATATGTATTTCATTAAAAGTTAAAAACAAGTAATTGAAAAGAACACTCAATCATACCGAACAAAATTTGAAGTCAAAGAAAGACAAAACGTGTGAAATAGTTTTTCCCTTTTTTTTTCTGTTAAATCCAAAGGGGTTTGACGAATTTACCATCAAACCCAGTTGGGATTTTTCAGTGGCTTTGTCTGAACTTTGAATGGGATGGTTGAAGTCTTGAAGAGGTTTATGTCGTGTGGGGTCCTTTATTTCTTTCTGAAAAAAGTGCCTCACAGAAAGCAAAGGAAAATTATTTTTTCAGGTTATGTCTGCAACGGACTTTTATTCCATGCAACGGTTTATCATTTATATGGCCTTTTTTTGTTTTCTTTTGCTAAATTATATTATATCAGGAAAGATCTAAGAACTTGATGTTTAGAGAGAGAAATTATATTAAAAGATAATATTATATTTTTTAAAACAAATTATAAAATAAAATATAAAATATTAAAATATTTTTAATTTTTTAGAATTAATTTTAATATTTTAAAATATTACTGCTCCTTAAATTAATGCCTGTATTATGTATGCTATTGATTTGATATAGTTATTTTTGTTATATATGATATAATAAATGTTTGATTGGAAACATTGAGAAAGTTATCCACAAACAAAATGAGAGATGAGAAAAATAGAGATATGGAATGAGATAAAATTTGTGATATATATATAGTTGTTTAATTTAATTTATATTTCCATCTCACTAATGTATGAAAAATAAATAAATAATTCATTGATTTGAATATATTTTATTTGGATAAATAAAAAAATCTTAAAATGGTTGGGACGAATTTCAAATTTATAATAATAAAATATGTAATCCTTAAAGTGTTTTATTTATTCTTTTTCAGGGGATGCATTTTTTACTTTTTGAAAATTCGTAATGCATTATGTTATGTTGTGTTTGATCAATGAATCATTATATTGACAGTAATATTATTTGGATAAAGAAAATAATGGAAGAATTAAACTTGACTTTGCATTTAAAATCCTTTAGTTTTTGCTAGTTGACAAAAAGAATTTACTTTTTTTTTTAATTAAAAAAAAAGGAAGACTTCGATTTAAACAAGTAAACCAAAACTCGTCGATTAAGGAAGGAAGGAGTCGCTTTAAGGTGGTAATATTTGTTGATTAAAAGACACGTTTTATTAGTCAAAATGTTATAATTTCATTAAAACAATAAACTTACATCATTTATTGGAAAGTATTGTAGATTATGATTGTTTGAAAATTTTTGTTAGAATTAATTAAAAATTATCAAAATTTATTAACCAGCTAAATCAAGGGATTTTCATTCTCACTATTCAAAGTTGAATGATTACATTTCTATTTTATAATATTTTAATGATTAATTTTTAAAAATAAATATATTTTCTTTCTATGCTTTTATAATTAATATTATATTTAAAGAATATAAACTTCACTAATCACATGACTAATCTCTCTCGACCCTAATTAATAATTATATAGTAGTTACTGTTCAAAGTCAAAGTGAGAATCCTATCCAGTATCCGGAATGGCTCCCTAGGATCAGCCCGAAGAGTATAGCGTCTGCAGTATCTGGGCCGAAGTACAATGGATGGGGCTTCATTTGTGGCCCTTTTAGCTCTGAACTTAGCCCAGTTTAGAGTGCTTGGTTTAGGTTCGAAATATCTTACGCCCAAGTGGGCATCATTGATGTGAAAGCTCATGCATCGAATTGGAGGTGGAGGTCGTTGCGGGGAAGGTACCCAAGTCTTGTCTAAAACTTGTGCTGTGGTTTATTTATATTGATCATAATTTTATTTATAATCGTTATAATTTTAAAATGATGATGTTTGATTAAAAATTTAGGCGAGATATATAATTTATTTCGAATATCTTAATTTAATTTTAATTATTAAATAATAATTTGATTTTGATTGTATAATTGTATGACTCTAAATTCTTATCAAAAGATTTTAATGAATTATGCATTTACATATAAGAGATTGGATACTAGTTTAGAGAGACGAAAAATACCAAAGCTAGGGTTTTGCCCATGCATCATAATGATTAGTGGTAACTTAGTATTCTATAAATACAAATTATCTATAATTGTTATGAGAGTTTAAATTAAAAAATATTTATTTATTTTAACAAGATGGACATTTAGTTTTTAAGATTTGAAAATAAAAGATGTAGACTTTCATATAAATAAATAGACCATGTTAGATAAATAGGGGATTTCATTTTGGTTTATAAAGCACATTTTATCATATAAAAAAAAAATCTCGAGTTTAACGATTATTAAGCATATGCTCATTTTCTCCCCTTTTATAATATTATAGGATCGCCTTAAAAAAAAAAAAAAGAATCATTACATTTAATATACAAATTGTTCCTTGTGAGAAAGCAAACACACAATTTTCTTGTTAACAAAATAATATTTCTTTGGTTCAATTTTGAATATCTACATTTAATTTAATATAAAAGTTTATTTAATTATATTAAAATTATTACTAACTAATTATGTTACTTTCAGGATTAACTACCTTACCCCTTTCTCTTTCTTCTTTCTCTATTGTCCCTTTCTCTTTGCAACAGATCGTCTTCCTCCTCCAGTGCTACACTCTTTTGGCCAGATCGAAGCTGAAGCCAGAGTTCTGATCTTAACAAAGATCCTTCATTTTCATTTTTTTTTAATGATCTCACTCCTCTTTTGTCCACAAATTACAACAATCCTCTTTTTTGGTTTTGTTTGTCAAGATTCAACACTATGCGGCATGATTTCTTGGTGTTGACTACTCCATTAGAGTTAACTTCCTACCCAAACCTATTTTGAGTCCCTTCCTCAATTTCTCATCTTTTTTTTAGGCAATTTTCATGATAACTAATACATTCAAAGTCTTCCAAATTGCTCTTAAAGGAACTAGATGAATTTGGTCATCTCATACCACTGTTGTTCAAGAATGAAGACAAGGAACTCAAGAAGAAGATGGGTTTTATTTTCTATTTATATTAGTGTACCAACTGGAATGTGGTATTTCTTTATTACTATGGACCTGTTCATCTATATATCTTATTCTTTCTATTTATATTATGAAGCGTAAATGGTATAAATTGTCTTTGAACTTAACAAAAACGCATTATTTACCTCTCAATTTTATTTCTATAAAATTTTACCCTTGAATTATATAAACTTATCATTAGTTGTCATTCCATCTAAATTGAACATTAACATCCCAAGATGGAATGATCCTACGTCTACGTGACCCACACGTGAACTTTTTAAAGGGTATTTTTGTCCAGAGACCATCTTTAAAGGCACAAAACAAAAACTTTGAGGTTTTTTGAAGTTTTTTAGTTTCTCAAACACTGTGAAGGTGCGAAAGGAAGCAAAGAACGATCAAACAAGACTGCAGTAGATCTAGTAAACTGATAATTGGAAAGGAAGGAAGACGAAACAGTGTTGAGTCGTCTTCTTCTCCCAATTGTGCAACTATCTTTTACTTTTCCCCAACCTGACTTTCTTTCTTTCTTTCTTTCTCCTAACAAACAAATCCGTTTTCTCTTTTCTTTTATTTTTGTTGTTTGTAGTATGTAGCTCTGCATAGAAAGGAAGAGGGAGGAGATGGGTGAATTCACCGTGTCCTCTTCCTTTTTCCAATTGTCCAATCACAACACATGAGTCAGTGGTAAGAAGGGTAAATTCAATGAAGAAAGAGGGGAAAGTCCAGCTCTGAGTGGACCCACATCGAGACGAATAATCCATGAGCCTTCTCAATCCTTCTCAGTATTTCTCGCCTATTATTTTGTTGTCGTCCTTCCTTTCCTGACACTTGTTGAGGCTTAACTCTTTCTTCTTCTTTCCCCGTACGGTAATGGATCTAGTGTATTGACTCTGACCCACACTCAAAAAATAGGTCTTTCACTAATAGAAATTGGGTAATCAATCACAAATCAATCATGAAAATTGGCATAAGAGGCCACTCATGAATTAATCATAAAAAATTTTAAAAAATTATGAATATATTAATCAAAGATTTTCGTAATTAATTCATAAGAGATTAATCACGAAAAATATCTGTGACTGATTTGTGACTGATCACCTACGAATCAGTCACGAAAAATTAAAAAAAAATTAATTATATACGAAAAAAGTAATATACACACATTTAAGTGAAAAACAAAGGAAATGTAACGCAGAATAGATCTATCTTTCCACTTCAACTTTTGTACCCACAGCTTGTGGGTTTTTTTTGCTAGAAAACGACCTACTCAAAATCAAACTTAACAAGAGCTCGAAAAAGATGATGTAACCGGCCAAGTTGCCAGTAGCTGGTCACTTCTATTGCTTTGTTTACCAATTTCTCGGATTCGGGAGTGCGAAAGCTAAAATTTGATCCCCCAACAAAATATTTATTTAAAAAAAATGCTAATTTTATTTGTTTTAGTCCCCACATATTTTCCAAGTGCAAAAACACATCTAGGAAAATATTTAAGCTGTTATGAATTATTAGAATCTCCATTAATTAGTGAAGGCTCCACTAATTATGGATTTATTTGAATTATTAGAAGATTTTTATGGATGTCCACCATTTAGTGGAGACACCACTAACTGAGATTAGTGGAAGATGATGTATGCAATGATGTAATCTACTAATTAGAGCTCTATGAATAGAGCTATTCTCTAAGCTTGTAATACACCATTATTTTGTGAAAGAAAGATTAGAGAAAGAATTGTGAGAGAAAGAAAGAGAGAAGTTTGAAGAGAAATTATTGTGCAAAGAATAGTTAGAATTTTCTTAGTATGTAATGTGTAGATTTTATTCTAACACTACCATAATTTTATAACACGTTATCAGCACGAGTCTCTACCGGTATAAAAGCCAGAAGACTACGCACGAGTTTCTGCCATTACCAAAGCCAGAAGACAGGTACGCATTTATTGATCTCTATGGCTAATATCGCTAAACTCGAATTTGTAACCCTTGATATTTCTGAAAAAAATTATATGTCATGGGTTCTCGATGCAGAAATGCATCTAAATGCTGAAGGCCTTAGTGAAACTATTCAAGCAAATAATAGTGCATCCGTACAACACAAGGCTAAAGCTTTGATTTTTATTCGTCGTCATCTCGATGAAAATTTGAAAATGGAATATCTTACCGAAAAAGATCCATATGGCCTGTGGGTAAATTTAAAAGAAAGATTTGACCACCTGAAGATGGTCGTACTACCTACTGCACGGTATGAATGGTTGCAAGATTTTAAAACCGTGAATGAATATAGCTCCGCAATGTATAAAATTACATCTCAATTAAAATTATGTGGAGAAAAAGTGACTGATGAAAATATGTTGGAGAAGACATTCTCCACTTTTCATGCCTCGAATATTGTCCTGCAGCAACAATATCGAGAAAATGGGTATACAAAATTTACGATTTAATTATCGTCCTCCTCATTGCGAGAGAAAAATAATGAGTTATTATTGAGAAATCATGAAGCTGGACCAATCGGCTCAACAAAGACTCTCGAAGTGAATGCTGTTGGCTCCAGCAGAAGCCATCGTTATAGTCGTAGTCGTGGCCATGGCCGTGACCGTGGTCGTGGTTATGGTCGTAGACACGCTCGATATTTCTCTTATCACAATTATAATCAAATCGTGAGAAATATCAGCCACCAAGTGGAACAGAAAAGATCATAAGGGAAAAGAAAAAGAAATTGAAGAAAAGCATGAGGATATATGTTATAGATGTGGCATGAAAGGTCATTGGTCACGAAACTGTCGTGCGGCTAAGCATTTAGTTGAATTGTATCAAGTTTCATTGAAAAATAAAAATGTGGAAGCAAATTTTTCTCAACATCCAATAAATAATGCTGAGGATGATGATATTGATCCTGAAGATTATAATATCAATATTACCCATATGGATGTATCGAATTTTTTTGAACACCCAGACAGTAGGATAGACCATTTAATTGGTGATGGCAGTGTCCAGAAGAACTAAAGCCTCACCCTGATATTTTTATATTTTCATTTTCATTCTATTCTAATAATATTTACGTTTGCATATATATATATATATATATATATTTGTGTTCAGATGGCTGTTGTTAATGATGATGTA
Organism: Voacanga thouarsii; assembly: GCA_026120185.1. Taxonomy (NCBI): domain Eukaryota; kingdom Viridiplantae; phylum Streptophyta; class Magnoliopsida; order Gentianales; family Apocynaceae; genus Voacanga; species Voacanga thouarsii. The sequence goes on along the minus strand of JANUWF010001636.1, from coordinate 1,027,221 downwards.
TGCATTATTGATAGTGGAACTACACACACCATACTAAAAAATGAGAAATATTTTTCTGATTTCAAAATGGGAGAAATAAATATTTATACGATAAACGGTAGTGCAAATGTGATTGAGGGCTCCGGAAGAGTTAGTATATTGTTGCCTAAAAGAACAACAATTATTATTGATAAGGCACTATTTCCTCAAAATCCAGAAGAAATTTATTGAGTTTTAAAGATATCCATAGAAATGGGTATCATGTTGAAACAAATGAGGAAAATGGGATTGAACATCTTTATATTACTCAAATACATTTGGGTAAGAAATCTGTATTAGAAAAACTGCCGTCTTTTTCTACTGGCCTAAATTTTGTAAAAATACGTACAATTGAAATTCATCATCTAGTAAACCAGAAGTTTACTGATCCTATTACTTTTAGCATTTGGCATGACCGGTTGGGTCATCCGGGATCTACCATGATGAGAAGAATCATTGAGAATACACATGGTCATCCTTTAAAAAATAAAAGGATATTAACATCAGAAAAATTCGCATGTACTGCATGTTCCCTAGGAAAATTAATTGTTAAACCATCACCAGTAAAAGTAGGAGCTAAAAGTCCTACATTTCTCGAACGAATTCACGGAGATATTTGTGGACCTATTGATCCACCATGTGGACCGTTCAAATATTTTATGGTCTTAATTGATGCATCATCCCGATGGTCACATGTATGTTTATTATCTACTCGCAACCTGACGTTTGTGAGATTACTTGCTCAAATAATTAAATTACGAGTACAATTTCTGGACCATCACATTAAAAATATCCGTTTGGATAATGTCGGTGAATTTTCATCACATGCTTTTGATGCATATTGCATGTCAATTGGGATTAATGTTGAACATCATGTAGCTCATGTTCACACACAAAATGGTCTTGCTGAATATTTGATTAAACGATTACAATTAATTGCTAGACCATTATTAATGAAAACAAATCTCCCAACATCTGCCCTGGGGACATGCTATTCTACATGCCGCAACACTTGTACGTATAAGACCAGCCTAGTTATCATAAATTCTCTCCTTTGCAATTGGCTTTTGGGTCGAACCAAATATTGCTCATTTAAGAATTTTTGGGTGTGTCAGTATATATTCCAATTGCACCAAACCAAGGTACAAAGATGGGTCCTCAAAGAAGAAAGGGGATATACGTTGGATATGATTCTCCCTCTATTATCGGGTATGTTGAACCCCCGACAGAGATGTATTCACAAAGAAGATTTGTCGATTGTCATTTTGATGAATCATTATTCCCTAAATTAGGGGGAGAACCAAAACAACATAAAAAGGATCTTGCTTGGACAACATTATTAAATTATCTTGATTCGCGTACAAGCGTATGTGAACTTGAAGTTCAAAAAATAATTCATTTGCAAAGCATTGCAAATCAAATGCAGACGCTTTTGTTGACTCCAGAAGGGTTACAAAATCGCATATTCCAACTATAAATGTTTCTATTCGAATTGAAGTTCCAGCAGAACAAAATATTATACCTATAGCTGCTGAGTCAAAAACACGTCAGAAGCATGGCCGACCTCTTGGTTCTAAAGATAAAAATCCTCGAAAGAAAAGAGGATTAAATGATCCAAAAGATCATATTGAAGAAAAGAATGATAAAGATTAAGAGAGAACTGATGACAAAGAACCAGAAGTTGATAAAAGTAACATTGAAATTTCTATCAATTATATCACTTTCGGTAGAAGTTGGAATCGGATAGAAACTGTTATTGATAATATATTTGCATACAATATATCTCTTGATGTTACACAAGATAATGATGATCCTGAACCAATATCAGTAGATGAATGTCGGCATAGAAAAGATTGGCAATTGGAGTTAAATGCACTGACACAACGTGAAGTCTTCGGACCTGCAGTCCGAACACCAGAAGGTGTAAAACCTGTTAGTTACAAATGGATATTTGTGCGAAAGCGCAATGAGAAGAGTGAAATCGTTCGATATAAAGCGCGATTAGTAGCCCAAGGTTTTTCACAAAGACCAGGTATTGATTATGATGAAACTTATTCTCCTGTTATTGATGCTATTACACTCCGATATCTTATCAGCTTAGCAAGACATGAAAAGATAGATATGCGCCTATTAGATGTTGTCATCGCTACTTGTATGGAAATTTAGAAAATGATGTTTACATGAAAATCCTCGAAGGATTTCATATGCTCAAGCATATAAACATTATCCTCGTGAAAATTACTCCATCAAATTGTAGAAATCATTATATGGCCCGAAGCAACTCGAGCGCATGTGGTTCACACGTCTTAGTGAATATTTATTGAAAGCGGGATTTAAAAATGACCAGGTATGTCCATGTATTTTTATTAAGAAATCTGGTTCTAAATTTGTGATATTAGCTATATATGTTATGATATTAATCTTATTGGAACTCCTGAAGAGCTCCAAGAAACAATTGATTATTTAAAAAGAGAATTCAAATCAAGGATTTTGGTAACATCAAATTTTGCCTTGGTTTACAAATTGAACATCCGGAGAGTGGAACATTTATTCATCAATCAACATATACAAAGAAAAGTGCTAAAAAGATTTTACATGGACAAAGCACATCCATTGAGTATTCCAATGATCGTCCGATCATTAAATGTGGATAAAGATCCTTTTCGACCTCAAGAAAATGATGAAGAACTCATTGGTCCTGAAGTACCATATCTCAGTGCAATTGGTGCATTGATGTATCTTGCTAATAATACACGACCTGATATTGCTTTTGCTGTAAATTTATTAGCAAGATTTAGTTCTTCACCAACACGACGACATTAGAATAGAATTAAACAAGTCCTTCGATATCTCCAAGGTACAATTGATCTCGGATTATTTTATTCAAATAAAACTAGTCCAACATTGATAGGTTATACAGATGCTGGTTATTTATCTGATCCACATAAAGCACGTTCTCAAACGGACTATCTATTTACATGTGGAAATACTGCTATATCATGGCGTTCTACGAAACAATCTATAGCAACTACTTCTTCAAATCATGCTGAAATTATAGTCATTCATGAAACAAGTCGAGAATGTGTATGGCTAAGATCCATGATTCATTATATCCGAGAAAGTTGTGGATTATCATCAATCAAAGATATTTCAACTCCTCTTTATGAAGACAATGCAACTTGCATAGCTCAATTACGAGGAGGATATATTAAAGGAGATCGGACAAAACATATTTCACCAAAATTCTTCTTTACTCATGAACTCCAGAAGAAAGGTGAAATTGATGTGCTACAAATTCGGTCATGTTATAACCTCGCAGATATTTTCACGAAGACTTTACCGACTGCAACATTTGAGAAGTTGAGATATAAAATCGGTATGCGTCGGTTTAAAGATTTAAAGGAATCATCTCATCAGGGGAGTAATAAATAGACATATAAAATAGTGTACTCTTTTTCCTTCACTGGATTTTTTTTCCCACTGGGTTTTTATCTAGTAAGGTTTTAACGAGACATATTCTTTATGTAATGGATGGACATCCAAGGGGGAGTGTTATGAATTATTGGAATCTCCATTAATTAGTGGAGGCTCCACGAATTATGGATTTATGTGAATTATTAGAAGATTTTTATGGATGTCCACCATTTAGTGGAGACACCACTAATTGAGATTAGTGGAAGATGATATATGCCATGATGTAATCCACTAATTAGAGCTCTATAAATAGAGCTATTCTCTAAACTTGTAATACACCATTATTTTGTGAAAGAAAGATTAGAGAAAGAATTGTGAGAGAAAGAAAGAGAGAAGTTTGAAGAGAAATTCTTGTGTAAAGAATAGTTAGAATTTTCTTAGTGTGTAATATGTAGATTTTATTCTAACACTACCCTAATTTTATAACATAAGCATACTCTTAATCTTCATATATTATTATTATATAAAAAAATTATTATACCACACATATGGTGTGATATACTGTTTAAAAAAATACTATGCTCTTTTGAACGAGAGCGTTATTTTAAAAAAATTAGAAATAGGGTTTGGAATTCCAAAAAACCTTTGATCGATGGTCGGAAATCTTAACTGGCGGTTTGACGTTTTCTTATTGCAAACCAGTGAGTGGTGAGCTTTCACAATGAAGATGGAGAGGCAAACTTGAACTGCAGACAAAACTAAAATACAGTAGGGTCAGGCAATTTATAACCTAGGTATGCTATTCAATTGCTTCCCTTGTAGAATAACAAATTTGTCTCAAGAGGAGAATTAGATTCTGGTCCAAACCCCAATTGCATTTGGAACTTTGTATGGTCAATAAATAGGGTTGCACACCTTATACTATTATTGCACTTCTCTCATGGTTAATATGATAAGAATGAATCATACCATTTTGCAAATTTGTTTCGCATTTTGTATTTAAGGTCTTGCAATCATGCAACTTTTGTTGCATTATTGTTGTGCTCGTGTTTCATGTTTAGGTAGGCGTTTACAATTTCATACTAACCATTTTAGGGTTTCTAAAAAATTTATCTGTCAAAATTTATCGTTTTAGTGATTGTATTTCTCTTTGTTATAATTGAGGGAGATGCACCTTTACAAAATTATAAAATATTTAATCATGTTTTTTCATTCAAAATCTAACTGATAGTCTAATTTTAATTGTTTGAAAGGGCTCAATTACAATAAAAAGAACTTTTAGATGACAAATTCGTAATCTCAACTTACTTTTTAATTGATTTTTTGCTATTTATTATTGACTTAATAATGAAGATCTAATGCTAAGATTAAGAATGTGTCAGTTTTAAGTTTTCTTTATTAAAATTGGTTCCACTCAAATAGTTAAAAATAGGATTAAGCATTAGAATTTATAAAAAGGGCGTAATTGAAAATTTTGAAATTTGACAAGACTATGATTACTCGATTACAAGAAGAAGGGATATAATTGTAAAAACGATAATATTCGAAAAGCAAATTTGTCAATAACACTACGGTTTGCCATACAAAATTTGTAATGGAATGACATGACTTCATTCGAGCTGTATTTTTACCTAGTTTGAAAACCAAAAAAAAAAAAAAAAAAGATAATAAGAATGTAAGCTTGCTGTGCATAGTACAAGTCGATATTATTCTTGCCCACCAATTGATGAGATAATGGTGGGGGTCGCCATCTAGCACCTCTCTTTTATGGTAGTCCCCCACAGAGGGGGGAGAGAGAAGGTGATAAATTATGAGGGAAGAGGGGCTGTTGTATCCTCTGATGAGTCACAAAGAGCACCTCATAACACCTCCGACAAGAGAATTGTGGTCCCTTTTTACTAAAGTTATTACCCACATAGTATACTATATAGTAAACATACAATAACAAGAAGAAGAAGAAGAAGACCAGAAGCTAGCATTGAAGTCCCTTTGCTATAGTTTTGACAAGTTGAGATGACGAGAGTATAGAGCTCCTCCTTTTGGCTTTTTTTTTTATCAACAGCTTTTAGCAATCATACTCCAAATAAACAATTTCTATGATTAAGTTTGTGAATATTTTAGGTAATTTGTACTTACTAAGGTTTTATATTACATGTGTGTACTAAAAAAAGTGCATGTCTTAATTCCCATCCTCTACCATTATATATACTTTTAGATATCATTATTAATTAATTAAAAGTAATTTTGTATTAATATAACCTCCTTTCAATCTTTCTAATTCTTACTTGGGGACTTTAGAGAGCTTTACAATTCATGTCATGTTCAACTAGTGAATTAAGTTATGTTTATTTGTTTCAGGTATAATAATAGAAAGGGCGAAGATAATCTTCTAAAATTTAGTAGCAAGATTAAATTCAAGATTGAGATAATAATTCATCCATTAGATATTTCACTCGTTCGAATTTAAACACCTTGGCAATATAAAGAGTAATTAAATTTCTTATATAAATTCCTGTGAGACTTATGTATGATTTGTTTAATAAAAGCCTCCATATAAATCAAACAATATTCTAAATGTAAGTATATTTTTATTACATATCATTGAATTAGCATTTTATAGTCAAATATGAAAAATGATATTCCTCTAAGTTTTTCTACGAGTTATTTTAGAATATTTTTAATAATCATGTATTGATTTTAAAAATCAATAAGGAATTTATTATTCAAATTTACTATTATTAGTTATTATTGCACTAAATTATATTAATTAAAAAATATTAATTTAGTAATATTTCTTAAAACTCTATAAATTTAAAAACTTCAATAATTTATATTTCAAAAATCGTAACTATATATATATATATATATATATATATATATTTCAAAATAAGATTTATTTATTCATTTTTTAGTTGGATTGGAGAACGTAATTACAAAATCTATGTCCAATCATTGTGTGTATGGTTTCAATACAGATAGGTAAGATGTGAAAATACGAAACTAAATTGATGTGCATCTTTTATGAATAGATGTTAAATTCAATTCATATATATCTCCTCTCCCTATTATTGAAATAACATCTAGCAATAGAAATTCCGTTCATTTATGAAGGGTTTTCTAGAATATGTTTGTTCTTAACATCAAAGGATATCTCTCAACTCCCCCCACAATATTCTTTAATAAATTAATTTGTATTTTAAAATGTGGGTTAGGTGTATAATAAATAATAAATGAGGGAAACCATCTCTATCCCAACTATAATGGGGGGTACAAAATCAACATAAAAATCACTGTAATCAAGAATTTATTTATTAATGCAGAAAAACAATTTTTTTTTTAACGCGATTGATGCATATGGAACAGTATACTTTTTCAAACAATCATTTTCCTTTAAGAAAAACAACAAGAAGAAGACGCAACGGCTATACATAAATTGCATATTTGGGTAAACTAAGGACGGCAAGAAGGCATCAAGTTTGTTCCTTATTTAATTATATAAAAATAAACAACTTGGGACACTATATTTTTTGGGTTAACCTGGGGCACAAATCACTTGCACAACGTGAATGTAACATTGTTTGATATATGATGAATTATATATGCTAAAGGTACACCCAAAAATGCATTTATACTTATATTTAATATTAACATTTTATTTAAGTGACGATTAATAAGTTAACAATTTGGTAAGATTGGAATAAAATCCCTAATAAAGAACATTAGAGTTTAAATTCATTTATTTTATAAGGTCATTATATATATTAGGATCGATATTTTATTAAAGACAATGTAAATAATTATTCGATAATTTCTTGTCTATCACATGGAGATATTTAATTGTTGAATCACAAGGTTAAGTGTTTGGGAATGGAAGAACATGCTCTGAATGGAACAGTAGAACATGGTTTGCGGCCAGCAACATGAGCGTGTGGTAACAGTAAGGAAGTGAAACTTCTTTTGGGATTAAACTGTTAGAAATGACATTCACCAGAACCCATTTCTTTGTCTTCAATATTTTAAGGGGAAAGCATTGAAGCAAAATGATAAGTTTGTATTTACATTACATTATATAGGTAGAGCCTATAAAGCTAGGTGAAAGTGAAGGATGAGAGTACTGAAGAGGAAGAGGGCGACCTTTTCTCTTCTCCTTTCATTATCTCATCTCCCTGCTGCTGGTTTGTTTCTTGTCTGATTGGGAAATCATTCTCTAGTTTTTTATTTTTTTTTTTCCATGAACGAGATTCCAAACACCTTGCTGCTATTAACCTGCTCCTGCAGATCAACACCCACGGCCGAGAGCTCCATCAGTACCTCTGAAAGAAAATGATGTTTCTTGGGATACTGCCGACTTCTGTCCAAATCCAACCTCGCATCTTTTACAGGTATACAACTAATACTTACCTGTATCAAATGCAAGCTAACAGCAAAGATCAAGAAAATTTGCATTAATTTACCTTCATTTTCTGAGCATCTTTCTTCTGGATATAGTCATCTGTAATTGCTCCCTCTATGCAGTTCTACATCTATGGTGAGATACATCAGAAGTACTCTAAAAAACCCTCCACCACCACCACAAGATAATGAATTATACAGTACTAAAAAAGATGATGATACAAAAAGATATTGGATTGGAAGAGCTAAATTATCTGTCCTTTTTGTTTTGACATGGAAAGGAGTAGCATACAAGCTGAGGACAAGCAGACTTGAAATTGTCAAATACCCAACTTCAATCGAGTCTCAAGTTTTCATTTCCTCTCAATTATACCGATTCCCATGTCCCAAAGCTTTCACCACGGCTTCCTCGGATTCCCCAATGGGTACGAGAGATCTTTGACGACGAAGCAAGGGGACTGGATCAACCAAAGGGAGATATTCCGAGTGCAAGGCTTTGAGCTGCAGCCAGCTGCACAAGTGCAAGTGGAGGTGCCTCAAGAGCCACCGCAAGTATATGACACCGGAGGGATGCTGACAGAGGTGGTTGAATTCCCACGGGGTCGAAAAGCGGCAAATGATATACTGAATGATCAGATCCAATCAAGTTACAGATGGCCGCAGAAGCAACAACTACCAGTGGCAATAAACGAGGATGGGGTAAGTAGACTTTATGATAACAAGCACAAAATTGAACGCTGTATCAGTATTCAGTAATCTTTGACTGCTATTTACAGTACTTTCATCAATTCTCATGCAGCTTCCGCTCATGCACCCGCATGTCAAGCCATCTTCTTCTCCTACTACTTGTGCACCTTCTTCGCTGCACATGTCACTCCCCAGCTCATCAGACTCCCATCATTTTCAAGGATATCACTTGGTTAGCCCAGGAACCATGGACACTCCTCCTCAATTTACTTGGATTCGTAATAGAAGTAACGAAGTCGATGCTAGCGTCAAAATTGGAAAGCCCATTGAAAGTCAAGGGCTTTCTTTATCACTATCTTCTTCATTGACGAGCTTGGAAGCCACCAAATTACAGGAATTAAGAACGGGAGATGGTGCGATGTACTTCTTTGATCCAGAAGTAGGGCCCTCAGTGAATTTCTCTGCATATAAGAATCAGGAAATCAATCAGCCCTCTCTGGGTATAACAGATCACACTGGCCAAGTTCATCTTGGACTTCCTGCAGCCTCTTCAAGAATGAGGAATATCTTGAGGAATTCTTTGTATCTAAAGGCTGCGCAAGAATTGTTAGCAGAATTCTGCTGTGTTGGGAGGGGACATTTCAAAAATGCAAGAGTCAAGGGGAATATTGGAAGCCCTAAATCCATTTCTACAATAAACAGCGCTGGTGGGCCAGTTCCAGCTGCTAGCTCCAAGGAGCCATCGCCCTTATCAGCTGCCGAAAGGGCTGAGTACCAAAGAAGGAAGGCCAAGCTTTTGTCCATGCTTGATGAGGCATGTCTCTCTCTCTCTCCCCCGCTCCTTCTCTGTGTTTCTGTCTGTATCTTTTTCTTCCACATCCCATAGCCATTGAAAATTTCTTGGCATGAGTAGCAGATTTCTGTCTTATTTATTTATTTATTTTCTGCGTTTCTCTTCTGCCCCCATTCTTCAAGCATGCAATGAGAAAGCCGGCCTGCAATGACAGCAAGGTTCTTCCAAAACAAAGTGATTAACAAAAGTATATGTTTTGTTTATTGGGAAACAAATAATAACTTGCATATCGTTGTCCCAGGACGCGATATCTAAGCGTTAGCATTCTGTATAATTATTCCTTAACCTGACATGATACAGTTTGGGGTACATGTCGAAGAAGGAGCGACATTCCCTCAATGTAGGTTGGATCTTGAAGGTCATTAGCAAGGCTTCTGAGCAAAAGATTCATCCGTACTAAACACCTTAATTATATTCTGCTTATGAAGCATGATTTTCAACTTCTTCGGGACCATGCCTTTTTCAATATTCCATCTTACTGTTCTATATTTAAACACTTCTTTAATTAATTGATGTGCATAATTGACACAATGCATCCAATTCATTAGAGGAATCAATTAAAGAAATACCAAAAGCCTAACATTACGCTGAAACTTTACAAGAATCGACCTAAGTGCAACACCCCACCATTCTTCCCAAGATATAGTACTGTCAGTTTGAATTTGTTTATTAAGATTATACTCTGGCATTTTTCTATTGGAAATTGATATCATGATGCTACTTTATACTATTAAGCAGGCATCTCCACTAATCTCTTCTTCGCACGAAGAAAAAGTGTTTTGCTGGGATAATTTGTTGATCTCAACTGTCAGATTAAGCATTCATTACTTCAACTATGCTCATGGCATTTTTTTTTTTTTTTTGCGTAAATGAAGTGTCAATTCATCAGACATAGTACCCAAGGATTTGCTGTCTGATCCCTATGTTTTTATGAGCAGGTGGACGGAAGATACACCCATTACTGTGAGCAAATGCAGGCAATAGTGCATTCATTTGATTCAGTGATTGGACATGGAGCAGCAGCTCCTTATACAATCCTAGCTCAGAAGGCAATGTCAAGGCATTTCCGGAACATAAAGGATGCGATAATGGCTCAGGTGAAGCTCACATGTGAACTTCTTGGCGACAAAGATGTGACAGGCACAATTGGCTTGACAAGAGGAGAGACACCGAGACTGAAGCTGCTTGAACAAAAGTTTAGGCAGCAGAAATCCCTTCATCAACTTGGAATGCTGGACCCCGAAGCTTGGAGGCCGCAGAGAGGGTTGCCTGAACGATCTGTTAACATATTGAGAGCCTGGCTTTTTGAGCACTTTCTTCATCCGTATATTTCCCTCTCACTCTCTCTTTCTCTTAATTTCAAACCTTCCTCCCGGACTCCAGTTCCATATAAAGGATATAAACCGCAAAGTTTGTTTGATCAAAATAAAGCAGGATTTTTCATTGTATTCGGTACCAGGTTTAAACTAATTTATTTAAAAAAAATACCAGGCTTTACCTAGCTAGTTGGTAGATACAATCATCGAGTATTTAGGAAAGGAAAAGTTTATTTACATATAAATCTTGATTATCATAGAATTATTAGTAATGAAGTGTTTCTTTTAAATGATAAAAAGTAATAAAGTAGTTAATTTTATAATATTATTTTTTTTAAATATTCGAACTTTATTTACGAAATTATATGTTATATTATTATTATTTTTTTACATTTTGATCCACTTGAAAAAAATAAAAAGGCCTCATTTCCTTGTAAGATATATATATATATATGCCAAGAGAATTTCAAAGGCAAGAGGGGGGGAGTTGGGTTCTAAGTCTTGGTCTTTTTTTCTACATGTAGATAGAACTTTATTTATTTCAAGTGAAGGAAGACGTTGTTTTTATTCCAGTCGAAGAATATCTGCATTGTTGTTAGATTTTGAATGAGAAATAAGTTGTGCATTCATTCGCTGCACTTGTCTCAGGTACCCAAGTGAAGCAGACAAACATTGGTTAGCTCGACAGACGGGTTTATCCAAAAATCAGGTGCTATTACACCTTTTTAGATGAAACTGATGTGTCATATTCGTGAAAGTAAAGGCTCATATTCTCTTTGCTCCGTATGATTTCTAGATTTCTACACCTTTTCTGTTTGAAAATTTTTTACTACAAAATATGAAAATGAATCTGAAGGAATGCAAATGCCTGCGGCTACTTTCTGCTCTTTTCTAAAAGAAAAACAGCTTACAAAGATGCCCCTTGCCCTCCCTTGAAACTTTTTTTGTTTTTTGAAATTTCAGAGGATTAAAATGAATATTATGGAACTCTAAAACATTTTATACGTACTGATGATCCTTCTTTGTGTGTGTGTGTGAGAGAGAGAGAGTTTCTTTTTTTGAGAAATTAACCTCATGTTATATATGTCACTTAGCTGCTACTTATGCTAGAGAAGTTGCTTTCTGCCAGTTTTCAGCTATATTTGAAGGCAAAACCATAACTGTAATTTGTTTATGGTGGTTAAGAACCATGTAAATTTTCTATGGTCAGAAGGTTGGATTTAGTATTATTTCTATTGGTTTGTGAACAAACAATAACATTCCTGCTACTGTTTTCTACCAAAAGTGATTTATTGAAAATTAACTTGAGGAAAATTTGAAATACAAATAATATGATTATGACTAAATTGTTTTGAAGTTTGAGTAATGTTCACAAATAGTATAGATTTTTTTTATTACTATATGTGAAGTATTTAAGATTAATGAATATGTAAAAGATGTGCTTTTTGTTGATGACTTTACATAAGATAGCTTCTCCTTGTAATCATCTTTGATTAATGAGTACATATATAGCTTCTCCTTGTAATTATACATCTTTGATGATGATCATTCTTTTTCATTTGAATACTTTGTAAAATTTCTCTCTTGATCAATTGGCATATGCAGAACTTTACACATTAGCCTTTATATTTGTCCACATGGATCAAAATTGTGCTTAAGTTATCAACTTTATTATTGAATCACTATTTGATCTTGTTTTTACTTAAGAAGAAAGAAGAGAATAAACAAAGAAATAAACTATTAAACTAATCTTGGTGCGACGAATTTATTAAGATAATGTTAATTAAATAAATAAATTTTTAATTTTTAATTGTACTTTCTTAACTCCTACACCTAATGTTTTGAGATCTTTTAACTCATCCTTTCGTAAATTCACGAGTTGAATTAATGAATGTAGGAATTTGTATATTTTACTTGAATCTGTAAAATCTCATGTACAAGAAACAAAAAAGGAGCAAATTAATATATAAGAGAGTTAAATCAGATTAAAGACTTCCAATGTATAAAAGACTTTCCCTTAAGTACGTACAAGACATTCGTTCCAGTGTGGACAACAGCTAGCCTGCCAGTTTCCTTACATATTAGTCCTATGTAATTAATGAAGGATGATGATGAAATCAATGCATGCCCTTTATTTCTTTTTCCCTTCAGAATCTGTGTCTAACGACATAAATCCATATTTCCAGGTATCCAATTGGTTCATAAATGCTAGGGTCCGACTGTGGAAACCCATGGTAGAAGAAATCTACAAACAAGAGGTGAAGGAGGTGCCAGAAGAGACAACAGCAGAAGAGGCAACAAATGAAGACCAAGCATCCGAGGACCACACTGCACAAACACCAATGCACAATAAGACTTCTTCTTCAACAACAACAACAGCAGCATTGCTTCAGGGTAGAAGATCCGAAATCAATGCTGCAGAAAAGGACCCTTCAAAGAACACCATCAATTATGGGGCGCACTATGCATTGGGAAACGAAGCAGTAGTTCAAGGTAACACTACTACTACTATCTCCATCCCCGCTGCCCATCATCATGATGATGAATCACTGGCCGGATATGGTTGTTTTACCGCCATTCCTAGTCCTGAGACTGCCATGCATAGTAGAAGTCTTGATGATCGCGATCAGTATGGTACAAATATTACCGCAACGTCTTCAAATAACAGACCTGTACTGGCACCCTCGCTTGTTGGAATGGGGACTCAGGCAGGGGATCATGTATCGCTAACTTTGGGGCTTCAGCATTCAGAAAATATACTTCCTGGGAAGAGGGATTTCTCAATAAGGAACTTTGGCACTTATTGAAATTTAACATATTGAATCTTTTAAATACCAAAACAAAACACAAACATATGAGTGAAAGATATAGTACTACGACATATGGAATAGTTACTGGTAAGCTTTTGGGAAATGAATAATTTAATTTTATTGTGAATGTATATACAAGGGATTTGTATATTGGCGATTGCTTCTTGTGTTTTCAAGAATTGTGCATTAGCATTATTTGCAGTAAATCTTTAGTTTTAGACATTTAGTCTTGTGTATATGATCATACTGTTATAAGTAAATACTGATTTATGTTATTTTTTGATGACACTGATGTTTTTTTTTTTTTTAAAACTAGAAATAGAGATAATGCATCAAGTTTATTAAAGCAGCATGTTTTTAATTATAAGTTTCTAAAACCTGGCATACTCTCATAAAATTAGGCATTTGCATCAATGACTGCCGTTTATGAGAGAAGAATGGCGTACGTGTTGTCAATTGTCATCACATTTATAAGAAAATTTCAAGGTATACTTGTTAAATTTCTAAACTGATATACGTGTATGTGTACGGTGGGTTCTTCATTTCAGCGCCCCTCAAATGTCAAGAAACACATTGCAAACCAGATTCACTTGGTGTTGGGGCAAGACGCGAGTACTGTTGAACCTTGTTTCTATAGGCAATTAAGTTGTAGGAAGATACAAATGGGGTTATCTCGAAAGGACTTCCAGAGATGCAGAATAGTAGAAATGACGAAGGAAAAACCTTTGACAGTATTAAGGACAAACCTTAATCATTTCCCAGAATAATTTACAAATGATCAATATCATGTAACATTGTTCCATTGCACTTGGTAACGAATTGAAAAGACAAAGTAAAGACAATATACGACTGGGGACCTGCCTTCTTCCTTCTATTTTTGGACAACTGTGAATCAATCAATGAATGAATAGTTAGCTAAACAATTAGGAGTTGATCGATCCATGGCTCGATCAGTGACTGCAAAACATTTACTGCTTGTTGATATTTAAGCAGAGGTGGGCTTGCACTGGTTTATGATCGGAGCTGTGAATGTTGTCTATTGATTCATAAGAATGCAGAGTTGCATTTATATTGTTCTGGTCTTCTATCTTGAACAATATTCGATCTGTCCATGATGGCACCCTTACCTGTAAAAAATAAAACCAATACATTATAAGCAGATGTAAACTTTTGCTTCTTTCTATTTTACTTCATGTTCTAGCTACCTCAAACTTTTATTATACTTTTATCATCAATTATTGAGAAAAGTTGCTGGAAAAAACTAAATTTAATAACAATCATAAGTTGTGTATTAGATTCTGGATGCCTACTAATTTAGGTTTCGACATATTAATAAATAATTCACTTAATTCTTGAAGAATATATATATTTTAATATTTTTCTCGACGTTAATAATATATTCCATGTTAAGTGAAATTAATAATATCAATTGTCCTAATCTATAGTTAATGTCCTAGTCTTTTGAAATTTGTTATTCATGCACTACTCTCCTAGTTGTTAGGTAGCAGTTCTGATTTTTCTCTTTAGTTGTTAATTTTTAGCTTTCATCTGTTATATATTACCTATTTATAGGCTTCTTTGCTGAATAAAGTTCAAGTGAATTTCCACTTCTCCTTATCTCTTCTACTTTACTTAAAACTCTGCTATTCTTTATTATTGTAACAGTGGTATCAGAGACTGGTTCACTTAAAAAGAAAACGGCAATTTCCATGTTAGTAGCAATGGCCTTTGAAAACTTTGTACAACCAGCGATTCCTCGCTTTGATGGTCATTACGATCATTGGGGAATGCTAATAGAGAATTTCCTGAGATCAAAAGAAAATTGGCAAGTTGTCTCTGATGGGTACCAGAATTAACAGCAGCAATGCCAGATGCACAAAAGACAGAAATCGACGGAATGAAATTGAAGGATCTAAAGGCCAAAAATTACTTGTTTCAGGCTATTGATCATTCAATCTTGGAGACCATTCTTTGCAAAGACACCTCCAAGTAGATTTGGGATTCAATGAAGAAAAAGTATGAAGGCTCAGCGAAAGCAAAAAGGCAGCACTTCAAACACTCCGTACAGAGTTTGAAAACCTTAAGATGAAGTCTGGTGAGTCAATTGCAATTTATTTCTCACGAGTCATGGCAATCACCAACAAGATGCGGATGTTCAGGGACAAGTCAGAGAATATCATCATAATTGAAAAGATACTCAGATACTTGACACCAAAATTCAATTTTGTTGTCTGTGCAATTGAGGAATTCAAGAATATTGATGAACTCTCACTTGATGAGTTGCAAAGTTCTTTACTGGTGCATGAACAAAAGATCAAGCAACAAGACAACGAGGAGCAAGCTTTGAAAGCTTCAACAGGAAATCACTCGACGTCTAAAGGAGGTAAAGGCAGAGGTAAAGAGAAGAGAAGCAACAATCAATGGAACCAGCAGCAACAGCAGCAATGAGAAAGTCAATCTCAAGGAAGAGGAAAAGGACGGGGACGAGGAGGCCATAACTCAGCAACTCATCAACCAAAGTCAGCAGACAAGTCAAATGTTGAATGTTATAGGTGTCACAGGTATGGTCATTATCAGTCAGAATGTCAGACTAATTTACAACAAAACTTGTGGTACTTAGACACTAGCTGCAACAACCACATGTGTGGAGATAAGGGAGTTTTTTTCCGAACTAGACAAAACCTTTCGCAATACTGTCAAGTTCGGTAACAACTCCACGAAAGGGAAAAATCACTCTCCAAACCAAAGGAGACATTATCCACACTATTTCCAATGTTCTCTTTGTTCCAAATTTAAAGACCAACTTACTTAGTGTGGGTCAGTTGCAAGAGAAGGGGTATGAAATCTTCATTAAAAATGGAGTATGCAGAATTCAAAATGAGAAATTGGGCTTGATTGCTCAGGTGAACATGACATCAAACCGAATGTTTCTGCTTTATCTCCAAAGCCTCACTCATTCATGTTTTTTAGCAAAAGTGAAGGATGAGGCGTGGTTATGGCATTTTCGCTATGGGCATCTAAATTTTGGTGGGCTCAAAACATTGCAGCAGAAAAACATGGTGATGGGTTTACCACAAATTAAAAGCCCCTCTCAGACTTGTGAAGATTGTGTGGTTGGGAAACAACACAGAGATAGTTTTCCAAAAGGAAAATCACAGAGAACAAAGAAAGTTTTGGAGCTTGTTCACTCTGATTTATATGGACCCATAAATCCGACATCAAATGGTGGTAAACGTTACTTTATAACATTCATTGATGATTATAATAGGAAAAGTTGGGTTTATTTTTTGTAGGAAAAATCTGAAACCTTTTCAGCTTTTAAAAACTTTAAAGCAAAGGTTGAAAAAGAGGCAGGCATGCCAATTAAGATTCTTCGCAGTGATCGTGGTGGTGAATACAACTTGTAAGAATTTGAAAATTTTTGTGAGGAGCATGGCATTCAAAAGCAACTTACAACAGCATATACGCCACAGCAAAATGGCGTTTTAGAGAGGAAAAATCGCACAATCATGAACATGGTGCGGTCTGTATTAAAGAGCAGCGGAATTCAGAAAAGTTTTTGGCTTGAAGCAGTCAATTGGAGCATCCATGTGCTGAATAGAAGCCCCACATTTGCTGTTCAAAATCAGACACCAGAAGAGGCTTGGAGTGGACGAAGACCAAGTATTGATCATTTCAGAATCTTTGGCTGCATAGCATATGCACCTGTTCCAGATCCAAAGAGGAGTAAACTTGATGACAAAGGAGAAAAATGCATTTTTCTTGGTGTTAAGATTGGAGAAGATGGAAGGATGCTTATTGTTTGCCTATGTGTTGATGATTTGATTTATACTGGAAATGATGTTACCATGTTTGAGAAATTTAAATAGTCTATGATGCTTGAATTTGACATGACCGATCTTGGAAAGATGCATTATTTTCTTGGAATTGAAGTAGTGCAATCTCTAGCTGGAATTTTTATTTCACAAAGAAAGTATGTGCAAGATGTTTTGATCAGGTTTCAAATGAATGAATGCAATTCAGTTAGTACACCAGTTGAGTTTGGATTGAAGTTAAATAAGGATCGGGAAGGGAAAAAGGTGGACAGCACTCTCTATAAACAAATTGTTGGTAGTTTGATGTATTAAACTACAACAAGGCCTAACATTCTGCACTCTGTGAGTTTGATCAGTAGATACATGGAGAATCCAATAGAGATGCATCTCCTCACTGCCAAAAGAATTTTTCGGTATGGATTGTTTTACAAGAAAGTGATGAAGTCAGATTTTGTTGGGTTTACTGATAGTAATTATGCAGGCGATATAGATGACAAAAAAAGCACTTCAGGTTATGTCTTTATGCTTGGTTCAGGGGCTATTTCGTGGTCATCTAAAAAAGAATCTATTGTTACTTTGTCAACAACTGAAGCTAAGTTCGTTGCAGCAACTTCATGTACGTGTCAAGCGATTTGTTTAAAGAAAATTCTTGAAGAATTGCAGTTCAAACAAGAAGGAGCTATTACAATTTATTGCGACAACAGTTCAGCCATTCAACTTTCAAAAAACCCTATTCTACACAGAAGAAGCAAGCACATAGATGTGAAGTTTCATTTCCTAAGGGATCTCACGAAGGATGGAACAATAGATATTTTCTACTGCAAAAGTGAAGATCAATTGCTGATATAATGACCAAGCCATTGAAGTTATCTATGTTTCAGAAATTCAAGAAGTTAATGGGAGTCTGCTCATTTAATGAGCCTTACTAAACTAAATGTTTGAGAACTTTCAGTTTAAGGGAGGAAATTTTAAGTGAAATTAATAATGTCAGTTGTCCTAGTCTATAGTTAATGTCCTAGTCTTTTGAAATTTGTTATTCATGCACCACTTTCCTAGTTGTTAGGTAGCAGTTTTGATTTTTCTCTTTAGTTGCTGATTTTTAGCTTTCATCTATTATGTACTGCCTATTTATTAGCTTCTTTGCTGAATAATGTTCAAGTGAATTTCCACTTCTTTTTATCTCTTCTACTTTACTTAAAATTCTCTATTTTTTATTATTGTAACATTCCAATATGTGTACGTATTAATATAATATAATTTCAATCAAAAAGCACAACAACACAAACTAAAAAGAATTGAAAAACAAAGTGAAGAGCATCGAGGTTGCAGCAAAATGTAATTGATAATTAGGAGGATATTGTGCTGCTACTTAAAGTTAGAAGTACCTTGTAACTAGTATCATAATTGCTGCTTCCTATGTTGTACTTGTATGTTGGTTTGAATGTTAATGTCCCTTCACAATATCCATTAAAAATCTGCCCTCTTTCAGCCTCTTGCAAAAGTTGATCATTTTCTGTAAGCATCTGCTGCATATCATTCACAGTAAAAACTCATTCATACACAAAATTTTAAAAAAAAAAAAAAAACAAAGATTTTTCCGAAAATTAATTAATTTTTTTTAAAGAAATAATCATTTACCCGATGAAGGTTATCATGTATCAAATCCCGGGCCGGAAAAGAGTTGATCCCTTTGAGCCTGTAGTTTAGATCTCCTAACCAAACAGTGAGATGAGCAGGTCTGGCATAGGGATTCCAATTGTGGGAGAAGAGGGAGTGTGAAATGTGTCTGCACTGATCATTTCGTTCTTCCACATTGCGAGCATGAGCTGCATGTGTGTGTTATTAATAAATAATTAATTAGTACTAATCTCACTCTCATTTTATTAATAAAAAATTATACTTTACTTTAACATAATAGAAAGCGCTTTATATTAAATAACTAAATGCATTCTCCTTATTTTCATGATGAAATCGTATCACTCTTTTTTATTCACTTAATCGACTCTTACTCTGTCCATACTTTTTACACAATCAGTGTACTGTTTATACTTCTAAATGATTAATTACCAAAAATACTATGTATTCTAAGATTATCCTCAATTTGACCCAAACAAAAATGTTACAAATGGATAATGTTAAATGTCCCCATTGCTCCTTAGCATATCACAAGTTGTTTAAGAATTATATAAAAAAAAAACAAATGAGAAAATTGAAAAACTCAGCCATTAGTGCCTTGATTCTTTCTTCTCTTCCCTTTAGGGGAAGAAGGCAAGAAGGGAGGGAAACAAGAAAAGAAAGAAAAAGAGGGGCAGATCGGTGCAAGAGAGGAAGCTATAAGGGAGAAGAAGGTTAGAGGAAGGGAGGAAGAAGGAAAAATTTTAACATGGATCAAGTGTATTAATAATTTGGACCATATACAATATAAATTATACGGTATAATTCATTAATATATTTGGTTCATCAATCCATGGTCCATATAAGAATTGCTCGAGAAGAAGGGGTTGTGGTTGTGGTTTGCTAGGTAGAAAGACAAGGAAAAAAAAAAAGAATAAAAGAGGGGAGGCAGCAGTAAGAGTGCGGCGGCAGAATGCAACTAGGATGTTGGTTTAAAGAAAAATGATGCTAGGTTTTTAGTTTAAGGAAGGTATAACGGTAAGGGTAATTTTGACATTTCCAAAATTTATTAAATATTTAATTTTTTTAAAACTGTTATATTAACCACGCATTAAAAAGTAAAGGTGACATTGGCACAATTTTTTTTAAAGAATAAAATGAAAATGACTCTAGTGTAGGGGTATTTTTGGTAATTAACCCAACTTCTAAATGACCAGTTGAAACCACCGCAACACACCATGAAAGCCATCCAATATCAATAGCCTCGAAGCCCAGGAGCTATAAACTATACTTTGAGTTGGGCCATCTGTCTTGTTTGGGCTCATCGGAAGCCTATGGATATGGTCTCTGTTGGTGGGCTAATTTCTATTCCACTCTCTTATTTGAAAACGGATTTTTCTAGTTTGTAAAGCTCAAAAGGAGCTAAAGAAAGAAAATTGCCTTAAAAGGGCGCTAAAGAAGGAAAGTCTTTAGGTTGCCCAAATGTTTATTGATAAAAAAATTAAAAAAAATTGAAATATGATAAGAGAGCTTACCAGCTAGATGGCAAGATATAAAGACAATACGAATTCCCTTGAAATTAATTCTAATAGCCACAGCTCCTTTCTTTCTCCTGATTAGCCCTCCAAATCCCCCTGTGGAATGCTGATCCACTTTTAGTTCTGCAAATAAATTATGATTAGAAGACATATTAAAAAAAATCTAAAGAAATATGATTTTATTGAAGAAAATTCAGCAAAAACAGTCAAGCAAATAAAATATATTCGATTGTTAAATTAATATAATCTAACATATTCACAATTTAAAAAAAAAAAAATCATACCTCTTAAGAAGAGTTGTGAGTTCTTGGGTCCAAATATATATAGCTGCAGAGATTGCATTATAGCTTTGCCTAACAAGCTTCAAAAACCAGCAAAAAAAAAAAAAAAGATATGAAATGTTATACAACATGTTATACTTTGATCAAATTATAATATTTTTTAAATTATAATTTAAATACATGACTAATTTATATTATTCTTTAAAGTAGTTGTAAAGGTAAAGTATCCTAAGAAGCAACCTTGTGGTATGGGTTGAAATGTAGTTGCCAGGTTTTATTTTTTCTTCAAGGCGGTGAGTATCAAAAATTTTTCAAAACCTATTCTATGAACGGTCATTATCATGCACCAAATCTAGTAGTACAATTTCTGTCTAAGGTTGGCAGAAAGAAGCAGAGATGGATAAGAAGAAGGTCAAAATTTTTGAAAGTTTTAGCCTTTCATTAATAAAATTAATTTTTTTAAAAAAAATCTTTCAAATTTTACTTTTCATCGTTTAAATTTTTTTAAAAAATATAAAGTTATTTTTTATTATAGCATTTTATATAATATGTTCTTACAACTTCAAATTCTTGTTTCGCCCCTGGAAAGAAGGACAGCATTGTTATGAGAAACATCCAAGAAGATGTGAAAAAACTATAGAAAAAATGCACGAATGTAAGAATTTGCTCACATGTGAGTATCAACTAAAACATGTTTCAATATCTTGGAAATGTTCTTGCGAGGCACCTCTTGCAAACCGATCACGAGCAGATGAAACTTCCGATCTCTGCTAACTAGCTTTTCTATGTCCTCGTATGATGCCTTCATGATCACGACGAAGCAACACAAAAAGGGATTAAAACCAGCAGCAAAAGAACTTGTGAAATTTCAGGAATGAGATTCAAGAGTTCACCTGTCCATTCATATTCCAGGTCACTATGCAAAGGCAAACATCGGAGCTGCCTGAGAACTCGCAACGGCTGTTCACATCCACAGTTTTTATCCCTTCACGAGTTCCATCGTCGTTGTCGAACACTCCTACTGGATTCCGTTTCATCTTCTTTCTTCTGCAAAGTTTTGCGAAGCAATGTTCATTCTCAGACAGAAAACATTTCTTGTTGCTGAAATAGCTTTAGAAACAGAAAGAAAAAGCTTGATATAAAACGACGCAAGAACTGAAAAATACGTACCGATTTGTAAAGAGCATAGCACAAAGCCCTTCCATTGCTTTCTGAAAACTTCACATAAGCCGAAGTGTAAACAGAGAAAAGAAATGATTGGAAGAAAAAAAACTGGATAATTTTGCACTGGGATACAATATATAGGGGAAGAATATTTAGATGAAATTTAAAGTCATCTTTTGTTTTTCTTTTGACTACGACTTTCTCTGCAAGTTAGGTTTTGAGCTCTTCACAGTTTACATTAGGAGAGGAAGTTGAATCAAACATGAAAATGACATCCCAGTTCGAGAAATCTCCCCCTAATATTGGTGAAGAAAACTAATACCACACATGAAGAAAAGTCTGCCTCACGTCCTTGTCAATGGACTTTTATTGAGATCGTGGAAAACTCGAAATTTATAATTATCATTTTGAGAAAGGTTTCTTTAATTAATTGATCAACTTTTAATCAGTTGCAGGTGGGACTTCCCTTGTACAGCTTTGTGGTGGGCAAAAAGTCTTTCTCTTCCAGTTCTTGCTTACTTGCAAATTCATAAACACCTGGTTTGGGGGTTGGGGGAGGGCCGAGGGGGGTGAATGATTGGTCATCAGAAATGGAATTTGTGCTGCTTTTCTTGTTTGAGCTTATGTATGTTTAATGAGTAATAAAGTCGAACCTATCTATTTAATGACAAAATAATCTTAAGTTATGATGTTAATTCATTGCCAATGCCTTTTAAAGTTCATCTGCATAATCATGCACTCGAAATACTTTAGAATCAATCGATGTTTATTGCATTATTCAACTTTTTTTTAAGGCCCTGTTTGGATTGAAGGAAATGAATAGAGAGGAGATAAAGGAAAATGAATGATGACCGGATAGGAGATTATTTATAATATTTAGTTACATATAAATGAAAAAATATATTAAGTGCAGTATTCGGAAAAGAAAAGAGGAGGGGAAAAAATGATACGACTTACTCAATAATTTTATGTAAAAATATTTAATCCTACATTTATTAAAGAATTTTAAACTATTTAATAAAAGTTCATTAAATGATATTTCTTTTCATTCACTTATTTTTAAAGTAAAATAATCTCTCTATTCCATTTACAATTCCCTTTATTTTCTTTGTAAAAAATTAATCTAACACTTTAATTTTAAATCTTCCATTTCCCTTCCTCTATTCTCTCTCCATTTCTCTCAATCTAGACAAATTATTAAGATACGTGAAAGGGATGCTCTTATCATGTTACAAAAAAAATTCCTCTATTTGATGATTCATCCACACTTCCATTCCTTGTAGAGGAAGGCTAACTGGGAGTAAGAGAGTACACCTCTGAGGAGTTATAAAGGTGCATTTTCCTCTAAGAAGAACTGTCATTAATAAAAGCCAATTGTACATGTACATAATAAATTTGCATACTTTAAAAGAAAGAGATGTGACTCGAATTTGATGGCTTGCTTGGCAGTAGTATATTTCTTCCACGAGCTATTATAATAAGTTTTAGATTTAAAATTTATTCTTAAGAAGGTTTGAATCTAAACTAGGAAAAATTCTTAAGTTAGCCTATCTGTGGTTTATGATCTACAAGTTTTGGCTAAGTTTATGTATGTTGCAAAGTGGTAGAGCACTTTATAATTTGTGATCAAATTTTTTTTTAATTATCATTAGTAATAATAAGTTTATCTAAATATTTTCTCTAAATTAAGACCTTGTCAATCGGCATCCACAATAGAAGGGGCTGGAATAAGGTGGAGGCCAGTGGCGGTGTTGTGGCCCTTAATCACTGCTATGGGCTGGCCCACTGGAGAGAAAGCAAGTCCTTATTGCTGAGTTTGTTGGTCCACCATTGGACTTCTTCGGGTCAAAGTTTTGAAATTCAAAATGATTTTGCGAATCAAAATTCAATGATTTTTAAAAACACACATGCTTCTGAATCACAAATTTGTAATTTTTTTTTATAAAAAATAAGATAAATAAAATAAAAAACAAATCTATTTAATTTTCTTCCATTCCAATGAAATAAGATGTCCATAATGCCCCCTCCCTTCCCTTCCCTTCCCCTCTGATCTCCTCCCTTGGGATCAAAGACAGTGTAAATGCTTTAACCATAATGATACTTTTGGTCACATATTTCTGTCTAACTATATCAATAATAAAATTTAATCGATATTTTTTAACTGTGTATATGTTATTTTTTTTAATGATACTTGGGAGTATATGTTATTTTTCTTAATATATTGATCACATGTTGTGAATTAAAGCTTGATATTTATAGTTTTAAATGTAAAATTTGATATACTGGTCAGAATTAAAATTGTTTATTAAATCAATTTATTATTTAAAATTATAACAATATATTTACTTGTTTAAAAATTAAATTTTCATATTTTTAATTTAAAAATATAAAAATAAATATTTTTCTAAAAAATAAATATATATTTCATTTAAACTTACCACCAATCTCCTTTATATATCATTCATCATTTATCAAATAACTATTTTTTTTGAAAGTTGAATAACAAATTAGTTAAAAGGGGGCGGGGGGGGGGGGCGTTGGCATTTAGGATGAAGTAATAATTAATTAAAATTCTGTAAATTATATCATGATTTATTTGAACTATTAATTAAAACCAAAGAAATCACGTCACACACACACACACACACACATATATATATATATATATATATATATATATATATATATATAAAATAAGAATTGCAACTTGCAAAAGATTTCTGTTGTGACATATAGTAGCATCTGCAACTCCCGTTATGATATGTAACAGTATCATTTATTGAGCGTGTTGAATTTAAATGAATATTTTTTTAAAAAAATGTGAAAGGTTATTGATTAAAATAAAAGTTATCTAATAAATAAACATTTAATAGATTTTTAGGCTGTAAGTGGAAACTTATTCCCATCTCAAACTAAAACAACTTTAATTTAAAATAATAATAATTTAAATATTTTATTTTAAAAAAAAAATTGACATATACTCAACCTATCATAATTTTACTTAATCTCACTTAAACCTCATATCTATCTTTCATATTTAATACTTCATACGTTCCAAAATATATATTTATTTAATTTTTTATTTTATTTCAAAATAAATGTTCATTTATATTTTTTAATACGTTAATCATAAATACTAGGTCGGAGGCCCGAGCGTTACTCGGGATAAGTAGTTTTTTTAAAAAAATTCCGATGAATTTTAATAGTTTACAACAACATGAGAAGATTTAATTTGTATATAAAAAATATTAGCTTAATATAATTTTCATAGGTTGTGGTTATAATTTGTTTGAAATTGTTATTGTTGAATTTTGTGATGTAATATATTTTTATATAGATATTTTCAGATTTTATGCTTCTAAATGTGATGAATATTTATATATATATATATATATATATATATATATATGGGGTTAATTTTTTTGTCTTTAAATGAATATTTTATTTTATTATGATATCTTATGTTTAAAAAATTTTTTGTTTCAATTTCCAATTGATCAACATTTCTTTAAACTTTTCTTTATTAACCATTGGATTCTACTTAGAATTTGTAGAATTTGGAACCTCTTAAATTGCTGTAATTAATCATTATTTATTCTTATTATTTCTTGTTCATATATATTTTGTTAAATATCTATTATTGTTATATATTATTATATTAGCAGTGGGGAAATGTCTTGTTTTTTCTTAAAAAATTATAATTGTATTAATTAAATTATGGTTTAAAGGCGTTAAAAAATATATTATACTTAGTAGTTGTAATTTGTAATTGTATTTAACAATTCTTGTGTCATTTTATGGATATCGAAATAATTTTTATTGACATGAATTTTTAGAATAAATTATCTAAATTCTTAAAAATTATGGATTGATGTAATTGAGAGGTAGGGGTAATTGTGGAATTTGAGTTTGTCATGGGCGTAATTTAGTATTATCCGGAGATTGATGCATTTATTACTAATGTCATTTTGTAATTTCTTTGTTTACTTTATTCATTTTATTACGTTAGCAATATAATACAACACGTTGACATGCAACCATGTTTATTATTTTTCCATTTTCTAATACATTTCATAAGGGAATGTCTATGGGTAATTTTTTGCTTATATAAGATAAATGATATATATTAGTTTTTTAAAGGTCAGTTCATTTCATTTCATTGGAGATTTCAAGTGATAATTTCTTTCCTTGGTGAAAATAAATTATTTGATTTTTATTAGTGAATATGTACTGTTGAATTTAAATTGAATATATTTTTGTATTCAAATTTAATTTCATAATTGTATTTTCTTTGCAATGATAAATTATTTAATTACTAATTTATTTATTGAAATTCAAATTCGTGTTTTTTAGATTTTTTTTTTAAAACTAGGATGTTATTTTATTTGTGAATTAGTTGTCGGTATCACTTACTTTAGCATACCGACAAAATTTCCAACTTCAACAATTCCAAGTAATTTGATAAGGAAATTTAAATAAATTAGACGTGCTATGAAGTTTTTGAAATTTATCATGTGTTAGGTATATTGGGTATCAATATAAGCATGTTTGTCAACCATTCAGTCTTTTGCAAGGATGGTTTATTAATAATCATAAAGGTAACAAAACTTATTTTATAAAATTGACATTATATTTTGAGCAGCTGAGCAATTCTATGGACATTGTACTTTTGTCCTCTGACTGCATTGCTTCAACTATATTCTTCATTGTTCTAGAGTTGTTGTTCACTGGATCACATCATGTGTATTTTGCAGCCTGGATTTAAGAATAGTTATTTTGTTTGTTAGAATTAATATATGAACATAGAGTTGAAAGTGTAAGAAACTCATAAAATTGAACTTAAAGCTACCTTTAGTAGTCGATCGTATACTTCTTGATAGACTATATTCTGTGTATATGACTTGAATTCTAGGTCATCTTCATGTGTTATGATTTTTATTCCTCTTGGCGATTTGACTCTTAAAAGTGCAACATACAATTGTCCATGAAAAAACACAGGTTTTGGTAAGTACAGTCCAACATTCGACAAAGTTTGTCCTTGACTTTTGTTGATTGTCATTGCATAGCATATATTCACTAGAAATTGCTTTCTTATCATTGTGAAAGGAATCTTTGAATCTGTCGAAGACATATTTATTCTTGGTATACATACTTTTTCTCTTATTTTTGAACTTGAAATGATACGTCCTTCAATGACTCTTTTACCTGTTTGTGTCACAATTAGCCTTGTACTATTGCATAATTCTTTTCTAGGGTTAACATTTCTCAATAGCATAATAGACACATTATTTTTAATCTCTAAAACATGATCAGGCATACCTAGAAAACTGATGCTGTTGAGGTATTCTGTTGGATATATGTTTTCTACATCTTTCATTGGACTTATGACATTGTCTATTCTGTCTGCACTTATATATTCAATAACAGATCCTGGAACTTTGTCCAAAGCAAAATTATTAAACTCTGCAACTATTTTATTCCTTGGTGTTAGGATTGCTCTATCCATCAAGTAGTTAGGATCTGTGTACCTCCCTTGAAAATTTGGATAAGTAGAGTTGAATATTCTTTCCAATAGATAACCATTGGCTTCTAGCATTAAATTGTTTGGGATTTTGATCCATATAGGTTCATTATCATTTCCTTTACACTTTGCAGGTTTTGTACCATCTCCTATTCTTAGTAGCCAGGTGGCAAAAGATATTAATTCTTCAGCCTCTGATTGTTGTAATGCATTACTTTGTTTAAGCCTCATGTTCTCAGATAGTGTAAGGACTGCACAGTGATTCCATAATTCCGATTGATTGAGTGTCAAATTCACTATATCAGCTCTTTGACCTTTTAGTACAACCGAAAGAATCTGATGGAAATCTCTCCCTAATAGCACTGTTTTACCTCCAAAAGGCTTGTTCTCATTGAAATTTGTTGTTGTTCTTTGTATGTCTTTGATTGTTTTATCAACACTCTAAAAACATATTTTGAATTCATAGGAGCTCCATCCCAAATTATGAGTATTGCTCTTCTTATTAATTCTACAAGCTGAGTATTTATTTTTATTGAGCATATAGAGTCTTCTGAGGTTACCAGAGGAATTTTACATCTGCTATGTGTTGTCCTTCCACCTAGTAGTAGTAATGATGCAATCCCTATTCAACGTTGTAAATAACAATATGTAATAAAAATGATGAATTAGGAAAGAAGATGTTAGAATGTGAATGACATATAATAATTTTGGGATATGTATAAGAAAAGTAATACCTAATGATGCTACTGCAAGGACTATTTGTAATTTTGATTTGAGCTTGTTGATAATTGTTTTGTAGAGAAATGTTTTGCCTGTGCCTCCATAACCATATAAAAAGTACAGCTTCCCTTTATTATAATCAATTGCATTTATGACCATTTCATATATATCTTTATGTTCTGCATTTAATTGTGCATACATAACTTCGTGTTCTGCTCTCGGTATATTTGTATCATACATGATTTCTTCTCCAATGCATGTGTTATGTAGATCCTTCAGCAACTCTTGATTTGGCAAAGGCATTCCTTCTATTTCCTCTAGACTTCGACCTTATTTTTGAAGTAGGATTTGTAATTCTTTCAAGGTATAGCTTTTGACCTAATCTTCTGAGAGATGTAAAGATGGAAATCCAAGGACTTTTCTTTGTCTATATTCAATATCATCACTAATTTTTGGCTAATTTACTTCCCAGAGATTCTTAACATCTGAAACGTAACAAAAAATAAAAATTGTGACAAATAAATCCCGTAGTTGGCATCCTGTTGCCCATTGAGCTACTTCATCAATTGTTTCATACCATTCTTGATCATCTTGCAGTAGACCTCTTGCATAGCAAGTCTCTTTGAAAGTTGAATATATTTTCCCATCATATGTTCTAATTTCTTCATAGCTTCCAGGGCCATGGGCATGGTTAAGTAACATTCGCATATAGTATCTTTCTCATGAGGCTGGATGTGTGAAGATGATCAGTCCAATGCACTTTTTGCTTTTCTTCTTTTTCCATACTTTTTTCTGTTCTGTACCAATAATAATGTTGTGGGAATTCTGCATACTTCAACTTTCTTGCATTTGAGTCTACTTTGTTCATTTCGAACCATTCTATAAACATTGTCTTCTTTGCATCTTCAGTCATTGCTATATTAGGAAGAGAACTGTTATCATTAAATATTATATTTTGCTCTTCATGAAAATGAAACCCCAATCTTTGGACTGCTGGTGTTTGAAATTGGATATCAAACTCATATATTCTCCAAGATGCTTCACATGCTGATATGTATTTACAATCCAAAAATGTTTTCACTTTATTCAAATCCTACGCTTTTGATTCAGCGTGCATGTTGTTTTCAGCCTGATTTCTCTCTATGACTGCTGTTATTCTATCTGGACCTTTTATTGAGATATTTAAATAAATATTTAATGGCTTTTGATTGACTGCATATTTCAACATTAATATGGCTTTGGTATTTGAGTAATAAATTAAGATTGTACGGGACTACAAATCTTTTGTCAAGCAAGAATCCATTCTTCTCAATGGTTATAGATTGATCTCGTCTTCTGTAGATAGAATATCCTGATTCATCAATTGATGTTTTGTTATGAAAAGACTTTGAAAAATGCTTTGAACAGTGTCCTGTGTGAAAATGAATGTATTAGTTTTTAACCAATAATATGTACTATTTTTGAGATATTGGCCCATTGAAGAAAATTTTACCTTATACCATGCATGGTGAGTTCTCGTATCCAATTCCACATGGCCCATGCATCATGAATTCTGTTACACTTTTTTAGCCAATGAAATCAATAAGTGGATCAGGAATTTCAGCGGATATTATGTTATCTATTTCTTCAAGGGTCTTTTTCTTTGAACTTTGATGTAGCCAAATGATAATGTGTGCATGTGGTAATTCTCGTTTTTGAAATTCGATTGTGTATACAACTATTTTACAAAAGTACAAGGTAAGTTAAAACAAATAGAAATATAATTTCTAAAGAAAAAATTTTGCAAATATCTTTGTTTGAAGTAGCATACCTGAATCTACTTGGCCAAATATTTTGTTCTTTAATTTGTCATTGATCATATCATCAAGTTTCATCTTGAATACTCGAACCTCAATTTCAGGCCTGTTTTCTGGTCGTTGGCCGGGTATCTCATTTAAGAGGTCTGTTATTTCTGGTCAATTAGGATTGGCAGTAAATATGATGAATAAATCTGGGTTACCAAAGAATCTGCATAGTGCCATAGCATCTTGATAGTTCTGAGCCAAATACCGAGGTCCACCAGTGAATGTTGATGGTAGTATTGTTCTTTTGCCAATCTTTCTTGAATTCGTATTACCACGGTCAATTGCATCTTGTACATTTCTATATAATTCTGTTCGCAAATTTCTTTGATTTTCTGAAATCCATTTTAGCCTTACCTGTTTAATGCTTGTATAAGCATCTACAATAAATTGTTGATATAGCTCCTTCACTGTGTCTATATTGAAGTACATGTGCATAGTATTCCCTCATTGTTACATAAGATCTCTTTGTTTTTTTCCTCTGTCCGTTTTGTACATAATTGATTTTCTAATGATATCCATCTTCCTAGTACGGAAAAAGTAATGGATATTGCATAGCCATGAAAGAAAGATGTAGATAGCTTATTCGTTGTAGACTTCCAGATTTCATCTTAACAATAATGTCATGATCTTTCGTTGTTTTATTCAGATTTCCAACAATTAGAGCCGTAATCTCTGATGCTCTTAGTGCATCATACTGTCTTTCTCTAAAATCTCTGCTGTGATGCAATCTGATTTTGAAATTGGATATTCTCCTGAGAAGTATTTATCTCTAGCCATTCGAAAAACTTTCATCAACTCATTCGTAGTATCGAGCATTGATATAAGTTCTTATGTGATGTCTGCTCTTATTTTCATGTTATGCCATCTTTTGTACACTGCTTGAATTCTGTTCTAGACCTCATTTTTTGTATCATAAAAATAGAGCTGGATAAAATGTGCATCTGTTCTATCTGTCGGTATTAATGACCCAAGTCTATGATAATTTTCACCATTGATTCTATAAATATATGGTCCAGCTCTTTCATTCACTTTATCATCAACTTTAGCACCCATAGAAGTCATCGAGAACATTGAGTTGTATGCTCTGATATTTTCCAAAATGCTCTTGATTTCTCACCAGTTACTCCGTCAGCAGAGTCTTTAGAGGCTTAGGTGAATCTTTCCTTTTTGTTAGTTGGACTCTTCCTTGTTTACAACATAATTTGAATTTTGGATACAATCTTTTTGGTTAGCCCTTGATTTTCTCTTGCTCCCAGAATATTGCATCATAGTATGTGCATTAAAGGGTAGGAGATCCATAATGTAGCACATGGGTTGTTGAAGAATCTGATTTGATATAAAATAACCAATTAGCTAACTATTATTTGCAGTATACGGTACATAGTTTGTTTTAGGACCTGATATGATAAATGAAAATGGAATAGGTTAATATTACCCATAATGTAAATCATATGATAAAAAATTTGTGGTATGAATGTTACCTGTTCACATATTCATTGACGTTGTTGTGGTGGATGTTGTATCATTTTGTTCAGTGTACTGCGAATGGACCTTTTATTTTCCTCTACGTATATCAATCCTTCGTTTTCTATGCATCATTACTTTATTTGCAATATTTGATTTTCAGTATCAATTGTATGACTATAACAAATTTTTGTTGAAAAGTATTCTATTGATAAAAACGTTATCAGTAGAAGACATGTTTTCTGATATTGGATCTCTTTTTCTTTTATTAACTTTATTAGAATAAGGTTGTTTCCTTTTTCTGTCCAAAGCTTCCTTTCTTCGTAATCTATTTTCTTTTGCCTTGTCACGTTGTAATGAATCTGCATAAATTCATACATCATATTAATCAAAGTGTATTGATAGTAGTAAAAAACATTTCATTCAGCTATTGTTTTTTATCGTAGGAAAATAGCTTGATGTACAAATGAATTGCTTACGCATATGGAAGTTAGCTCCACCAAATGGGTTGTTGAAGGTGGACATTAATATTTGTACGTTGTTGAGCGTTAAGCTATATGTTTTGTGTTGTTATCTTCAAGTGCCTGGACTTTGTAATTTGTAGCAATTGGAGTATGATTTTTCATTGTTTGCTTAGATTTGGTGGTTTTTAAAAAAGTTGTTAAGTGTGCTTATTTATGCGCATTGTATATACAATTAAGTGGGTAATATTTATGTATTTGTTTTGGTTATTTAACCGATGGTGCTTCGATTATTTGTTTAGTTTTTCCATGTGCTTTGTGAAATCCGAATTTGCATTATACCATTTATTCAAGCGCGGATTCCGCAGAGGTACAATAGCTATAAGATATATAATATGTGTGTTGTGTAGAATGAATCTTTTAAAATTCATCTAATAAATAATATGAAGGGTCATTTCTTAAATTGCGTGTTGATAACTAATATAGAATTGGTCTGAATGCTGATCCTGTCATCGGAATTGCATCGTGTAATATTTATTAAATCCATTGTTTTCATGTGAAAGGACTTCGTCTTTTAAATCTTATTGGTATGGAAGGATGAATCATGTGGTATTCATTGAATGGATAATTGGGATTTGGAAGGTTTTTTTGGTTGTCAGCAAATAATGCAAAAAAGATATTTTTTAAAAACTATCACTTCCGAAATTTGAAGAGACACACATTAATTCTGTGAGTAATCTATTTTCCTTAAATATATAGATATTTATAGAGAGTTGTTCTTTGTTTGTCGTGGTTTGTTTTCATTTTAATATAGAGTTATACAATGGCATGCCTATTAAACATACATTGGTTGGCAGGCCATGTGTTCATCCATTTATAGCAGAAACAATAGTTTTGTCAACTGAGCAACTGTAGTCACATAAATCATATTTTGCCTTACCTAATAGGTGAGCAAATAGAGTCCGCATGGTTTTGCATGCTGCTACATATAAGTTTGATGAGTATGTTGAAATTTTTATTCCAATGTCTACAACTGTAATGAGTGAGGGTGCGACCAGCTGCAATTGGTGGACTAATTCTCATCCCTGGGTATTTCATGTGCATGGGTTACAACATCCATTATCAATCATGTTTCTGAATGAAGAATATTTGGAGGTTGGAGATACTGAGTGGAAAATAGATTCATACGTGAAGTTCTATCAACCTTTTGTTGTTGCTATTGTTGAATCTGGAAATGAGTATCACACTCATAAGAATTGTTCAAGCACTACACTGGCAAACGGAAGTTTCGGTTGCCAATAGAATAAAAAAATACTATTTAGCTGTACTACAACGTCCAAATGGTGGATGTGGAAAGTTCTTCTGTTAGGGCTACTGAAGTAATTGATATCATTAGAAAAAATTAAGATGTTTTAATTTCCTGAAATGTTGAAAACGAAGACATAGAAATCAAGTGAATGTTTACTTTCTCTGCAATGGTTGTTTTTTATATTGTAGTGGTGATGATATGCCATCATCTTTGTTACGTTATAAGATAATTTGTCGTTGTTCCCATTGGCTACATCGAATTGCAGTACTGTTGAAATATTGAATAGGATTAAATGTTACCACAAATGGAATTAAATGAGAAATCTTTCTCTTGGGAAAGTATAAAGGGAACTTTAAAATTATTATTTTTTCCAATCCCACATATTAGAATGACTTTTGAGGAGGTTTAATTTTGAATTGAATTAAAGAAATAACAATAGACTTATCAAGATCAAGTAGTGCATAGCAGTGAATGTTTCTGGATTTTGAGGACTCCATGGAGACCTATTGCGATATTGTACAAATTGCCATTGGTCAGACCTTTCAAGATTTTCCATAAATTACAAAACGCCAGCCAGATTCCGATGCCCTAGAATCCAGATGTATGAGTTGATGAAAGGGCATCCAAAAGAAGATTGTTAACATTTTCTGTCCAAATATCCATTCACAGTTTAAATGCCATTTGCAACTGCATGTATCATGTCTAAAATCAGCTAAGCAAGGAAGGCACGCTAAGGTATAATGAACATAAAGGACCTTATTTAGGAAAACAATGAAACTTTTTGTCTCACTAATCATGTTTAAACTTAAAGTGCTTTACAGATGAGCCTTATAAAAAAACATTCTTCATTGCAATGCACATGTACATGACAAAAATCTCGCTGTTTACATTAGTAATGCCACCGCATAAATGGTCACTGCACTGGATCTTCATTCCCAACTGCGAAATCGGTGTCGTAGTGCTTATAAGTCTAAAAGCTTTGAGGAAATCTCAAATACACTTGTACCAGATCATCCTCCATTTTGATTTTTTACTTTCAGCAATTATGCTACTCAAATCCATGCTCCTTCTGTTTCACTTGAATGTGTTCAAAAGTATCAAGATTATTAACATCTAAAATTCACTCTACCAGAAGTTCAAAATATCCAGATTTTTAACCAAGCTATAGCATGTGCATTGTAAGAATAGTATCCAAATGACTATGATATGTCAAACACAACAGTTCCTCTCCCTCAAGAGTTTTCAACTAAGCAGCTGGAAATCCATCATGTCTATGCAATGTGTTAAAAATTGAACATTTAGATTATGCATCCTCTTTTACACACAACACCCCCCCCCCCCCTCCCTCTCCACACCAGTAGAATTCATAAGCCACCATAGCATCACTACTTCAAAAGTTTCAACAAATTCAAAGTGAACTTAAGAAATATCATGCACCCTATTCATTTGGTAACTCCATTTAACCAGTTTAAAAAATTATGAGCATTCTTCAATGCAAATGACTATTGTATATTAAATAGCGAGGAAAATATACATTGTAGGAAAAGTTGTGAATATCCAATCATAATACCGAAATATTTTTTTCCAGACTATTCTGCAGCATCTTCCACACTACTGCTCTTTAATTCTCTGATATCGTTTATTTGGTAAGATTTCAATCTCTTGTTTGTTTGAGAGTCTGCCAGTTGTTTGTTTATTGCTGTCGTCTGTCTTCTATAAAAGAAAATATTGTAGTTAGAATTTAAGTATCTAATGGAAAATCAGTGGTGGCATTTGTTTTCCATACCATGCAATGAGTTTTCCTTTTGTGTCTCTTTTGCTAGGTGTTTTTGTTTTTGTTCCATATAAGCAGTTTGTCTTTCTTCTGTCTCTGTTCCATTTCTTCAGCTGCCTGAAAAGATTGTGCATGAAGAAATGAAAGCAGTATAATTCATAAGGCACCACAGTATCACAACATCAAAAGACTTCAACAATTTAAAAGTGAACTTAATGAACATCATGCACCTTGGTCATTTGGTAATATCATTGAACCAGTTTAAAAGAATTCTAAGCATTCTTCAAGGCAATGACTGTTGTATATTAAATAGTAGGGAAAATAAAAATTGTAGGTAAAGTTGTGAATATTCAATCATAATAACAAAATATTTTTTCCACACTGTTGCAGTTTGTTTCTCTTGCATTGTTTCTTTAGTCAGTTTCAATCTCTTGTTTGTTTCGGTGTCTGCCATCTCTTTGTTGATTGTTGTCGGCTGTCTCCTATAAAAGAAAATGCTGTAGTCATAATTTAAATATCTAATGGAGAATCAGTGGTGGCATTTGTTTTTCATACCGTGCAATGAGTTCTCCTTTTGTGTCTCTTTTGCTGGGTGTTTTCATTTGTTACACATTATCAGCTTCTCTTTCTTTTGTGTCTGTTCCACGTTCTTCAGCAGCCTGCACAGTTTGTGCATGTAAAATGTCTCTCAGCACATCCAATTGTGTTTTATTAGTAAGTAGACATGGAGATAACTTTCATGTTACTAACCTTTGTATGTTCTTTTTTTAGAACAATATCTGACACATGATGTATTGCCTATTATATTCTTCATTGGTCCGGGTATGGCATAATGTAGTCTATCCTATATCATAATGTGCGGTTTTGAGAGACACTCTAACTGTAGGAATTCTTATGAATATGAAATGGATATACCTGCGCTATGCTGAGGGCTAGTTTACTCACTTGTATCCCCACAATCTTCTCAACATCTCTATCAAAGAAAATAAATCGGTCTTGTGTTGTGTGGTCACCAACAATGGCCTCCACTCGATACCTGCAGTAAAAAGATATTAGGCATTTATTTTTTTCTACTTTTGTTATTTTCGATTCATGAATTTAGATTTTAGTAGCTATTTATGGTGACCTTGTGTCTGGGTAATCTTCTGTCATAATGCACGATTCATATGCCAGTTTGTTTTCATAAGCTTTTAGCTTCTTTCTGCATCTCGTGCAAGAATTGTACCTCCATCCATTGTATGTGTCAATATCCAACACAGTAATGTTGCAGTAATATAATTTTTCCTGATTCAACAGGTCAAAGGCAGCAGGGTTATTTGTTATATGTATGCTTCGGTGTTTTTTGTCGTACAATAGAGTAGCAGAAACCAATGGAACAAATTCACAAACAAACTGAATCAATACCATTTTGTCTCTGTCACTAATCAGTGCATGTAACTCGGCCAAAGTTCTCTTGTTTTCCTCAAGTACTTTTGCAGTTAACACAGGGGTTCCTATTGACAACTTTGTTGCGATTTCAGCTTTATGCTCCTTCTTGCACCTGTTTCATATATGAGAACACACATTAGTATCCAGTTAATTTAAAGTCATTTCTACAATTTTGGGTTTTGCAGGGTTTAGCAAAATTTCTGATCACCTCTGTCTCAAACTTTCTACTTCTGCAATGTCCAGATCAACATAGATCTTTGTTGCACTACTACTGGATATTGATGGTTGGCCTTGGTCATTTTTCATTATCATTGAGGTCAATACAACAACCTGCATTGTCTGGCAGGAAAGCACATTTGTGTGCTGGATCACATTTGCGTTGGCTCCCCAAAGTGTCACATGCATCTCCTGTCCCCTGCATTTTGAAATGGTTTCAAAATGTCATATATATCTGCATGTATATATGTATTTATGATATCATGGCAAATTCTTACTTGTCATTCTTGATTGTCACAAACTGTAAATTTACTTGGTTTCCCATTTGAGACCTTTGTTGGATAGTTGACACACCTGTTATCATTCCAATAGCATCTACCATAGAGTTTACACAACAAACATGTATATTAATTCACACTGGTTCTCTTGACTACCAAATGTAAGTAGTAATAAGATTATGCTCAATGGATGAATGACTGCAGGTATGGAACAGTGCAAAAGCTTGACAAAAGAATATGGCATTCATCTATTACTAACTAAGAGTGTGATATTTCCAGCATGAGTTTCAATATATTCATACTGCATGAAATAGAATTTGTGCCTTGGTATTTGCGGTAGTTCATCTTTTAATTCCTCTATGTATGTGCTTCCATCAATGAGAATATGTAAATTCTCATCCACTACTTTGTAGGTTGGCCTAGGTGGTTGAAGGGTGAAGTTTTTCATGATGTAAAAATTTCCTTCTTCAATAATATTCTGGAAATCTGAGACGAATTTGCTTCTAATCGTATAGTGCTTCATATTGTCCTACATAACAAACAAAAGTAACCATCAAACAACATATACATTCCAAATAACATTAAGAGTTGACAGTTGCATGTAGACAAATATAACAACATCATTCATTTTTTGAGCATTATATCAAAAGCATGATAATGAATTATCTATCATCATATCATCTATCAGGCAAACTTAGACCTTTTTATACCTTTGCATCCAAAGCCACAAAATCAACACTCATAATCTCTCTTGCTCTTTGAGCATTATAAGTATCCCACAATCGAATGATTCTAAATAAAACACATTTTTCTTGTTTTCCTTTTGATAACTCATTGAAGTAGACGAATTGGAATCTACCTGTTGTCATTTTTCACAACTGAGGAGGCGACAAAAGTAAAATCAAATCTGCCAAAGACAGTAAACTTCCCCTTTGTTATTGTGTTTTTGGCTTATGAATACCTAATGGTATATTATATAACAAACGCATCAATATAGGGTATT
The DNA here is from genome assembly GCA_026120185.1 of Voacanga thouarsii. Classification (NCBI taxonomy): domain Eukaryota; kingdom Viridiplantae; phylum Streptophyta; class Magnoliopsida; order Gentianales; family Apocynaceae; genus Voacanga; species Voacanga thouarsii. Next base: position 989,301 of record JANUWF010001636.1, on the reverse strand, counting down.
GATATAGGCTATTGATTGTGCCAATAGTAATAAAGATATGAACACTTACCCAATGATGAACTTTGAATCTGGTCACAAAGCTCAAATCAACTCAGTTAATGATCAAGGATCGAAGAGTATTAAAAGCATATCAGAATATGATCGATTGAATGCCAGAAGATAAGAACATACGAAATTCTGGAAGTCATGAGTCGACACAGATCTGGGATTTTCAACTATTGAGCTTTGTGTCATTGCAAAATTTTCAAATGATGAAAGACAAATAATAATAAGATACAGGAAACGAAGAGGCAACGCAAAATTTGAGAAGATTAATAACTGCATTTGTAAAAACACTCCAGTCACAGAGAAAGTATGTGAGTAAAGAATTGAAAAGTCAGAGGTAGCCGATGGACTCAAAGGCAGTGTATCTAAGAAAAGCAAGAAGAAGCCGAACGAAGCCGAGTGAAAAAGTACTGAAAGAAAGCAAAATCAGCTAAGCCATTATTCTGCCACGTGTCATGCTCTCTGACATAACACATGTTAACACCACAATTCTCACCTTTGGCTTATATATATATATATATATATATATATATATATATATATATATATATATATAGATTTCTTGCCTTACTCCTCATTTAATACAATGCAGGTGAGAGACAAAGAAAGAAATATAGAAAAGAGTAATTAAATTGAAAAAAGAAAAAAAATATTTATTAGGGTTATAGTTAAAATTTTATATAAAAAATATCATTATTTTCAACATCTTTAATTTATGTATACAGATTAAATGAACATCTATTTTAAAATTGGGAGAATAATTTTTTATTATATTCATTCATTCTCGTCTCAATTCAATTACTATTTAAATAAATCTTTAAAAAAGCATAAATAAATAAATTTAACACTTAATAAATTTTTAAAAATTATAAATTATTTATTTAATATATTTTATTTTACATCCTTTTGTGCAATACTAAAACATCAAAGTAAAGTAAAAAGAGAAAAATTACCGGATTATTGCTCATTTTATTGGATTACCGGCCTATTGAAAGAAAAAGAGAGAAAAGGGTAGCCGGTGCATTCCATCCGGTAATAAATAGATCCCTCCAGTTTTCTTTCCGTAATTGCCATGTGGGGGGGTTCTACCTCAGAGCTCCTCTTGCCCGCGTGAATCACCAACCTAAGCGATAATCCAAAAATGGGAAAAGGCCAAACTCCTTTTCTCGTGGAGATGTGGGAGCTTTGATTAGCGGTGTTCTTTCTGATAATTCAACTGCCAGTTATATCCAAGAAGACATACCTTGTCATTCTCTGATACTTAATTCTAGTATACTGTCGGTAAGTCTTTACTCTTTTGTTTTATTCTAATTTTCAAGAATTCCCATCCTCATTAATTATATGTAAAGTTTAGAGTTTGGGACTTCCATCAGCCACTGCCTAGTCATTTTGGCTCAAATTCCAACTGGGTTTTGTTTCTTTGGTCTTTTCGTACTGACATTGTTTTTATGATTGGAATGTGAGTAATATTATGTTAATTGTGTCCTGAATCCTGAGCATATTGGATTATGAGGAAAGATTCTATCTTTTTTCCTCTTTTTTAAAATCTTTATTAGGAATTGGGGTCAATACGATGATATATTTAGGAATTTTGCTGAAATGCTGCATGAAACACTAGAGTGGAAGCAATATAAGGGATGGAAAGCTTAATTGAATATAAAAGGTAGTATTACATTATAACTGTTTCTTGGGTAAACGGCTTCAATTGTAAGATATATGTACACGTATGTTCTCTTTTTTAAGGGATAGCGGAGAGTTTGGTACAGGAAAGGGTTTATGCACATTTCTTTTGAAAGGTAGTTTATATTCAATTATTTATTGCTAGTGAAAGAAACTTAGTATGTTTTGATGTATCCCAGAATATAAAACCTTAAAAGCTTATTCATAATCATGTGGTATGAATTGTGTAGAAAATGTATGTGGACAGGTTGGATACTTTTATCATATTGATTCAAAGGTTTTACTCTGTCCAAAATTTTCTAGGAGAAAAGATTTAGGTTGATAGTTTTTCTTGGTTTATTTATGAAAATTTCCTGCAATTTAACTTAGAGTGTAAGAGCTAGAATTTTTGGAAAGTTTGGAGAATTACTTGAGTAGTGCAGGGGACTGGGGAATGGGCTGAGTAAACTTCCCTGGGGGGCGGAAAAAAAACAGACGAAGCTTTACTTGGATAGGGCTTTGATTGGTATTTACTTTTTCTTAGTGATTGGAAAAGAGGGTGCCTGGGTATGTTATAGAAAGGGAAGGCAGAGGCATCGCAGTTTTTCACAGTATTATGAATACATGTGTCATCTAATAATGGTTTTTTTCTAATAATTAATATAAAAAAAAAAGAAACTATTGGGTATTGAAAATTATTAGTTTTGGATCATGAGCTGTAGTAAATTCTTCCAAACAGGGTTAACTATCACTAGTTATTAATTTATTGAGTAAACGTTTATCAGGGTATCAACTGCATTTCTTTCTAAGACTGCTGATTGTTTGACCCTAATACTGTTATCTCTTTCCTGTGGATTACTTACGCAAATCAAATCTGCGAAACAAGGTATTAATGACATCGTGCTCTTTTACAGGCTGTGAAGAGCTGTGATTGATTCCTTTCAACAATACACATCAGTAGTATGGTAAGTACAACTTTCTTGGCAAGTAGAAATTGCAAACACTTTCCGCTCAGTTTGTATCCAAACTTATTCAACTCTATGTTTTCTGTGTCAGGACTCTAATTCCCTCCCTAAGGTACTATGAAGATGTTATTTCACTTGCCATTTGCCATTTCTTGTTTAGGTGCCTTTGACCTAGCAAAGCTCAATATAATGTCACACACAAGCTTTAGACTAGAGATCAGCAGTTAGATAGATGAAGTTGTCCAGACCACAGCCAATTCTACTGTTGTACTTTGATGATGTTTAGGAACCTAGAAGAATTTGAGCTTTACTGTAGGGAAGCAATTTCCTGACAATTTTAGAGGACAAACATCATAGCAGACTTTTATTTAAGCTGAAATAAATCTGTTGAACACTCTATTTTACTTAAATGGCCTAGTTAAGAAACAAGAAAACTTTGAATATGATTATGATTACCAGGTTTACATATTAATCTTCAAGTTGCATATATTGTTTAGTCTTCCAACAAACTTATTAATCTCTTACAGTGTAGTAGGTTTTCAATTGTCTTCCTGGAGAACTGGCTAAATTCTTAGTTCATTGGTGTTTCAGTTGTGATTTGCAATGCAGAAATCATTTAATGTGAGAAAAATCTGAAATCATCATTCTCCCTCCTATTTTCTACTCTTCTCTTCCCCCTTCTCTCTCCGCCCCCCCACCCCACCCCCCTTCCCTTGTGACTTTGGGTGTGTTGATATGCATGTTGATTTCTTTGGTTGATCCTCTGAGTGGGATCTTTGTGACTCTGATATGCAGAAGCAAAGGGAACCACCGAAGGTCCCTTGCAGATCGGAAGTCGAGTTGGACAAGATTAGCAATTTGCCAGGGCATATCATAGACAAAATTTTGTCACATCTATCTCTTAGGGATGCTGTAAGGACAAGTGTCTTATCAAGCAAGTGGAGATACAAATGGGTCGCACTTCCACATCTTATATTTGACAATCAGTCTGTTTTGGTTTCTTCCCAAGATCAGACCCTGATAAAAAGTAAGCTCGTGAACATCGTTGACCATGTGCTCTTATTGCACTGTGGCCCAGTACAAAAATTCAAGCTTTCTCACCGTGATCTTCAAGGTGTCAGTGATATCGACAGATGGATTCTTTTTTTATCAAGAGGCTCCATTAGGGAATTTATTCTTGAAATTTGGAAAGGCCATCGCTACAAGCTACCTTCTTCTCTATACACTTGCCAAAACCTTGTACACTTGGAGCTGTTTAATTGCCTTTTAAAGCCCCCTCTTGTATTTAACGGCTTTAAAAGCTTAAAGAGCCTTGATCTTCAGCACATCACTATGGACCAAGGTGCTTTTGAGCATCTTATATCTAGCTGCCCTTGGCTGGAGCGCCTTACACTAATGAACTTTGATGGTTTCTCTGACCTTATAATTCATGCTCCAAATCTCCTTTTCTTTGACATTGGAGGTGTCTTTGAAAATGTGAATTTCCAGGATACCTTTCATCTTGCTATAGTCTCCATTGGTTTGTATACGAATGCTGGATATGATCAAAATTTGACTTTTGGCAGTACTAGCAATTTGATAAAATTTTTTGCTCATCTGCCTAGAATTCAAAGGCTTGAGGTGCAGAGTTATTTCTTGAAGGTAATGACATGATAGCAGTAAACCGAGAATTTGAAATAGTTCACTTAATGAGTTTGTGTGATTCATAAAGTTCTCCTGATTTATTCCCCTTTTTGCCTATCCATCTTCAGTATTTAGCAGCTGGTAAGGTTCCTGGTAGGCTGCCAACACCTTGTATGGAGCTCAACTTTCTTTCATTACGCATTAATTTCAATGACATGGAGGAGAGTTTGGCTGCTCTTTGTCTTCTTAGAAGTTCCCCTAACCTTCAGGAGCTTGAGATGCTGGTGAGTTTTTCAGCTAGAATATGACTCCCAGTGAACCGATTATTGGAATTTTATTTAATTGAAATTGTCATATTCTGTTGCTATCTAATATCTCTGGTGTTTTGGTCTGTGTTTCTAGTATCCCATCATCCTCATCCCCAGCTCCCCCAACCGGGGAACCAAAAGCAATTAAAGAAAAGGAGCAGTGCAAGAGTTGTATGCAGAGTTGTCTAACTTCTCTTTGATTAACTTTGTACAGGCTCGTCCAGAGGATCAGAATGGAGTGAGAATTTCTGCAAATGTCGCAGAGGCTGATCACGAAAACTGTCCATTTAATCAACTACATATTGTCAAAATTGCTGGCATCTCTGGTGTCAAACAAGAACTGAACTTCATCAGATTTCTGCTTGCCAATTCACCCGTCCTTGAGAAAATGACCGTGAAGCCTGCTTCACTTGATGGAGGTTGGGAGCTGCTAAAAGAGCTAATGAAAGAGTTGCTCCGTTTTAGACGAGCTTCGGTACAAGCCCAAATCATATACCTGGACCCCTGATCAACTTGAAGCCATAATGCCAACCTATTGACTGGTCTTTTAGAACAATACCTGCTTGAGTTTGTTACAGAAAGAGGGTAATACGTTTCTTGCAGATTGATCATATTTCTTGTGTGTTTCTTCAGGTTGCTTGTGTATTGCTAGTGGATCTTGGTAACTGTTATTGTTCTATTTAGTGAGGTGGGTTCTTGAAGATGACTCCATTGAGGAGGTTGTCACAAGACCATAAATGTAAACCTGGGGTCTAACATCACCCCTATCATGTGAATTCTTGTAACATTGGCTGTAATATCATCTTGGCGAACTCTAAATCTAATCTGGTCATGCTCTTACATCTGGAATGTCTTTGTTCTTTAAGTGTCCTCAACTTTTCGTCCATATATGCTTGGATACATTAACATTATCACTTAGGACTCCTCTGACAAAGCATCCTAATCTCTGTGCATTTTCACTTGGATACTTTAACAACTGGTGCAGAACACATTTTCTAAGATTTATGCCTATTGTAATAAAATACATATTTAGTAGGATTTTTGTGTATATCGGATTTCTATTTCAATCCTTATGAAACTTTAAGATCAAATTAATAAGTGGGTTTTTTATTTATAAATTTCATTCACGAACCATTAAATTTGAATAAAAAGCCCCTAAGATATGTGATGAATGTTACCCAAAAAATATCAAACTTGTACATTTGATGCAAAAGCAGCTTTGAACATTCATGCAGAAATTATTTTTGTCATTTTCTTAAAAAAAAAAAAAAAAACTCAGTGCCTGGTAGCGGGAAAAAGGAAAAACTTTAGAAATTCTAGTGCGGGCGTTTTGGTCAATTCGATACATTATCCTCTAATCCTTTCAGCACAAAAGTTCCCCGTTGCAATTCATCTGGTACAGAGCTTCGAATCAATGGCGACTTCTTTGTCAGCTCTCGCTTCGTCATTGGCTTCTCTCTCATTCTCTTCTCAAATTAAATCCCATTCCTCTGCGCTTTCCTTTACCCCCACAAAAGATCTCTCTGTTTCTAAAAACCCAGCTCTGATCATAGCTGCCTCCGCTGTCGCAGCCCCTTCGCCGGTGGATTTGGAGACGGCGGACCTCAAAAAGCTTGTGAAGTCAAGACTTCCAGGCGGTTTTGCAGCCCAGACAATCTTCGGCACCGGTCGTCGGAAATCAGCTATTGCTCGGGTCGTCCTTCAAGAGGGTACTGGCAAAATCATTATTAACTATCGGGACGCCAAGGTACTCTACATTATCTCGTTATGTCTCCAGTCTCCGTTGTAGAATAAATTTTAATACTCGGTGAATTATCTTTCCCTAGTGATTGAAAGTTCTAAGCTGTTGAGGTGAGGGGCATTGTCTAGCACTTGACTCTCTAATACACACCGTTGGGAGCTTGCACATTGTGTTCTTGAAACTTGTATCTGCTAGCTAATTATCAATTAACTGTAATTTTTGAATTGAAACTGTACTGGTATAACGATATTGTGATTTTTTTTTTCTTTCATTTTCTTAAGCAATTTCATATTTACACTAACCAAAAACTTGTTGCTTTGCTTGTTATAGAATTATTATTTTCTAATTGTTAAATTTGTTTTTGCAATTTTGGGGCAAAAAAGGAATATCTTCAAGGAAATCCATTATGGCTTCAGTATGTGAAAACTCCTTTGGCAACCTTGGGATATGAGAGCAGTTACGATGTCTTTGTCAAAGCGGAGGGTGGTGGTCTCTCGGGGCAAGCTCAAGCGATCTCCCTTGGCATTGCACGTGCACTGCTAAAGGTGAGTGAGAACCACAGAGGACCTTTGAGGGAGGAAGGCCTACTAACAAGGGATTCAAGAGTTGTTGAGAGGAAGAAAGTTGGTTTGAAGAAAGCCCGTAAACGTCCACAATACTCTAAACGTTGAGGCTACAGGTAGATTGACAAGGAATGCTCTAAGCATGAGCCCCTCCATAATACCTCTTTTTTCTCTGTGTTCTTGCAATTGCATGCAATTGATTGTTCTTTACTCTCCGGGCTATTTTTTGCTATGTGGGATGTGTAGAAACTAAGCTATTTTCCAATAATATGTGCAATTCAGAAAAAGCAAGCTCCTATAAGCATTCATGCAGAGGTATGCGGTGTTATTCAGTCAGACATAGAGAGATTCTACCTTTTTTATTATGCCAATGGCACTCTGTCCTCTATTTTCATGAAGCTAGGAGCAAATATACATATTCTTGAAAGAGTTGATTAACCAAATACAATTTCATGCAAATCTTAACAGTATACAATCAATGTCCACCCATACACATTTATTTGGAGGAAACTTGTGCTTTGTCTATGGAAGATTTTTCTATTTGATAAACATTGGTTTTAGCATGGTGATTATTCCATCACACACTGTGGAAGACATTAAAAGCTGGTTTTATGGTTATACTTTGGGGGCTTTATCAAATTTATGTTACATCAGTATGAGTAAAGCCCCTTTAGCTTATAAGGCAAGACGCCAGTTTGTTGTGAGGCCAAGATTATTTTTCTTCCATCACAATTATTTGTTTCTTGTACATGAAAACAAAGTTGCAATCGATTCTCCTCTTATCAAGAACAAAGAGTTGGCTTTAAGTTTCACTATCTGTACTTTTGTTGGGTTACTAGATTTGACTTGCAAATGACTGAAAGCTGTAAATTTGCTAATGATCTTCAGCTTGTCCTTTATCCTTATGCTATAAATAGCATACTTATAACTGTGCTAAATATGGCAAATATAGAACTAATCTGTTATTAGTTTATTCTATCTGAGCTTTACACATGTATTTATTTATCTTATCTGCTAAAAATCATCACTGGCCATAGTAATCTGTTGCTTCTTATGAGGTCCTTTGATGGTCAAATAGTTTTTTTTCTGTAACCCAAGTCAAAGTCATAATCCCTGAGGAGTTTGTCAATTATGCTTAGAAGCATGCAATTTGCTTCCTGATATTGTTAGCTATAGCCATGTGATGATATTCTTTCTTTCTCACCCCTGGGAATTTTGGTTTGTGGTTCTTATAATAGAATCAACGGAAAAGAGGGAACATTGGCATATTAGAAGTGCCTAGGAGGTCAGAATATACACCTAATCTTAGGGTGAGTTTTTGTTGGAATCTATACTCTTGTTTTCCAATTTTTTGGACTACTTTTACCAATGCTAGACATTTCTGATGCTCTTAAATTTCTTGCTATGCAACTTTACCTGCCTTGTTATACATGTTTAGTGTCCCCTTGTTTTTACTTTGCTTGTTGATTTGACTGTTCTCTCTGCCATAATTCAGTTTTGCAGGTTTATTGTGCGAAGTTGCAGTTGATCTTATGTGGAATGCAAACATTAGATTCTAAGGTTGTCTTGTAGTATTTGTATAAATTTTGTATCATTTTTCTTCTGTCTCTACCTTAACATCAGGAAATATTTGTTCTCTTGACTCCTGCGACATCTACTGAAAGCCAAAGAATTGAATTCATGTGCTCTTGGTGATATGCTCTGCTCAAAGTTTTCAAAATCTGACTTTTGTTCAACGCTTGGGCATTTTTATGGATTAATTGCTAATATTACGATATATTTAGCAGTTATGATTTTACTCCTGCATCTAGTTTCTACATTCAAAAAAATGTGCATGTTGTGTGATGGTGCTTCTTTGGAAACAAATGCAGATGCTAAGCAAGTTGTTGGAGTGAATTCGGTGGAAATATCTATTGAAATGATTTGAGATTGGTTTATTCTTGCTAGTAACAGTAGCCCTATGAGTTTCCTATTTAGCACTAATTAGCAGTAACGTGAAAGTGGAACTGTGTCTTCTTTTCTTCATTTTTCTTCTAAAAATTTGGTTCAAGAAAGAGTCATTGCCCAAGAGAGGAAAATGTTAAAACAAAACTGAATTACCCTTTTCGAGGTGGAATGCAGGCAAACTGATTTCACACCGTGAATCTGGGGAAATAGCTAAGAATCGACTGCAAAAAAATGCAATAGTATCGTGATGGAAATTTACTACGCGATCAATGCAGTGTCAAGAATCCAACATGTTTCATGATTCATACCAATAAGCTTGCTATCGTTTTCTTTGGTTTGACTTTTGAGGCTGTGGCTTTTTCTAGCCTATAATTTCTTTGGAAAATGTTAAATTTACATCTCTTCAATCTAAATTCACAACCTTATTTATTAATATTTATTAATTAAACAAATGTATTTTTTCTTATTCATTTTTCTAATTAACTATGTCACTTTTTTTTTTTTGGTATGTAAATTAATTATTTTAATAATAAATAATTAATAGAAGTTGAACGATTACGAATTATATTTTTTTCTTAATGTGTATCTTTGATAGTCTCTATTTTTATTCATTTTTTTTATTAGTGTTTCAATCTATTAATAAGATTCATAATTCTTTTAAAAATAAATTAATAATTTTTTAATTAAATAGAATTTTACATTATACTAATTATATATTGTTATAAGTTTTACAAAGCATGAAAGAGAAATGAGGGGAAATAAAATTTTAAATATATAAAATAAATATATGAATTTTAATGCTTGTATAAGTTATTATTTTTTTAAAAAACACTTTAATTCGTACATAATTTTATATACTTAGATTAGTTAGATGTTTATTTAAAAGATATAATTTTATTTAAAAGTTAAAAATAAAATAATATTTTAAAATTTTAAAAACATAGAATGATATTTTTGTTTAATTAATATAACTATTAACAGGTAAAAGTGTAAATTTAAATTGGAAGAGCGTGAATTTAATCTCCCATTTTTTTAAAAATATGGAATTTTTTGGATCTGAATATGTTGATATGGATTTTTGAACTCCACATAAAAAAAAACCGTGGTAGCCATTAAAGAAGTCAAAGTTTTTAAAGTTCTTGCCCCACCAAAATTCAAAATAGTGCCTAATTTCTTCTTATGCAAATTTAGAATTTTTGACACCAGACTCACTTCCATGGGAAACAGATGTTCAACAAGCAAAGTCTATCTATACAAGGACATGATATGATTTCCAGGACCAATGGGATAAGTTTCATTAGGGTCTCTATTTCTTTGCCAAAGAAAAAGGAGAAAGTTTCCTTCAAGGAACCTTACAAATATATCAAAGATAAATAGACCCAAACCTCGATCCTTCCACCTCCTCAGATTCCATCAATGGTTTTGAAGTTGATCCTTAAGACCTTAATTTGAGAGTCTTAAACTCAGCTCTTTCTACCTTATTAGATTCTACTAATGGTTCGAGGAAGTTTTTGTATAAAGTGTAGACTCGTGAATTATATGTATTGATGAATTATATCGTATAACTTTTACGATATAAAATATAATCCTTCAATATATGTAATTCACGTGAATATGACTCGTGTTAAAAATTCAAAATAATTTGTTGTTTTCATATTATAGTCATATGAATGTATTTCTTTTATATACCTACATTATAAATTTCGCTACTAAAGTATTTATTATTATTATTATTATTATTATTATTATTATTATTATTATTATTATTATTATTATTATTATGGAAGATGCTTCTTCTATGTAAAGAGAATTCCTTTATTGTAAAATGCATAATGGAGTGGAAGACAAGACAGTAGATAGGATAATTATTATTCTTATTATTTTATGTGTTTGCATATCTATGAATTTCTAAACACCTTCTTTTTCCTCTAATTCTTTCAGTACTACTTCTAAAGTAAAGATCCTGATATAAAAAAGCCTAAATACAAGCATTCATATTGACTTTTATAAGAATTCAAGTTTGGTATAATAGTTCAGAACAGTTGTTAATTTTGGAATAGTTTTTATTTAACTCTAATTACCTTCAAAAGTTTTAAATTCTTGTTTATTCAATGGGTGTATTTGGATTAAAATTCTTATCATAATTTAAAATTACTTTAATTTAAAAATTATTATTTTATATAATTTAATTTTTTAAAAACTATTATATACTTATAGCACATTATATTTCTCCCTCTTTGCCCTCATTTTAAATTTCACATGATTTTACATATTTAATAATTTTTTATAAACTCAACTCAAACCAGTTTTATATCTACTTTCACATTCGTACAAAAATGATATTTTAAAACTCACAAACTTCATAAATTTTTTTTAAAAAAAATTACAATCTCTTAAATTGGTTAGGATGATTATTGTTGAAAATTCTACGTTGATATTTCAAATTCAAACTTTTCCTAAGACATGAACCTGATTATGAGTTCTCTTATTAATAAAAAAAAAATTACTTTTTTTTTTTTTTGGTGAAGTAGATAGAAATTTAATTACTTAACAAATATCAGAATTTGGTGTTTAACAAAGAAGACCAAGAACCAACAAAGAACTTGTACAATTCACAAAGATTTACATTGTTATGTGGACAGAAACAATTTCTCTTGAAGACAACAAATGAAACAAAACTTGTATGGAGGGGAAAATATCCATCTCCATCCAAAACATGACAACGAATGAGTTAGCGAAGCCAATTTCAGTGCCCCATTTTGTCAAGTGTAGGTCGTAATCAGGCGGTGCAGCTATCAACCCGCCAATTGCCATGCCCATCATCCATAGAGACGCCTAAACTACCCATCCAAATTCTTTACTACCCAATAATTCTTAACTGAGAAATTCACTTATTCAAACTGCAATTAATTGTGACGTAGCTTTCAATTCAATCCAGATTGGCCATGATTTGGATCGCTCACAAGTGCACAGGAGAGGAGAGGAGAGAAAGAGGAAATAGATTTTTTTTTTTAAATGAGTTTATTTAAAAATATCATTATACTTTGATTATTTATTTATAATAAAAGTCTATGCAAACGATGTATATATTGTTTAAATAGTGTCTTAATTAGTGAAATAGGAAACGAGCAAGGTCATATATATATATATATATATGTACACTGAGAGTATTCACAGAATTTGAGTCAATCGTTTTCCGATTGAATTAATTGTATGGAAAGGGGTAGTTGAAACATGGGACGAGCTATGTGTTCGGAGGAGCCATGTGTTTCGAGATATTTATCCAGCATATATAAAAGTTTATAAATTATTTCTTAATTATTTATACATATTATATATATATATATATATTAAAAAATTATATTATATAATTTTTATTATATAAAATATAACCCTTTCATTAATTTACTAACAACTTTTAATTCTGTATTCTCCCCAGAATACTCTCCCTCTCTCAATTTCCTTCTTCTTTCTCTTTTCTAATTTTTCCCTTCCTCATTCCCTTCTTGCTAATGGAATTGCAGAATGTCTCTCTTGAAGCTAATCCTCAAATTCTTGGCAAAATTGGGCTGAACAAGAACCAGATCAAAATCCGAGCTTTTCAAGATTTGATTAAGGGAATAACAGACATTTTCTTAATAATTTTCAACCCATACTCAATAATCCATTCAACTCGAAAAAAACTCATTCGACCCATTAAACTAAATGTCAGGAAGAGGAGGGGAAGATAGCGACTCTATATGCCGGAGGAATTATAGAATGTCTCTCTCAGAGCTAGTCCTCAATTTCTTGGTAGTAGCAAAGCATCTGGGCCTTCCTTTATCAGACTTCATCTGGTCCAACGCAGTTAGCCTTTTTTTACATAATCTGGTGACATTTTTCTGGTCCCCATAGCTTTAGCTCGACCATCAGACTTGGCGGAAGGAAGTGATTTAGAGTTGGCTTTGATTGAGAGATGTTTGGATCTTAATTTAATGGGGAGAGAAAGAGAGAGACACTAGAAATTCTGTTGCTCAAAGAACGAAGACACAGGCGGTTATGGCTCCGTCTAGTTCTTCCCCGACACCATAAATTGAATTAGCGAGAAGTTGGAAGCCCAAATGTGAGACCACCAAACCCACAATGGAGAATGGAAATGGAGAAGCCATTTCTACAACTAAATTTGGAGCAATCAATAGACCTTAATGGAGCCAAAATTGACTGCTTTTTTTGCTAGATCATGAGTGCATTGATGCTCTCATCAGACTAATGGAAACACTAAAGAAATGGTGAAATAGGAAGCATTCGAGGGGAGGAAGTGCATTGGCAGAGGAATGTCCTACCCTTCTATATCCTTCAAGAAAAGCGGAATTGCAGAGGCAAGAAAAGTTAGAAGAAGGGAAATTTTTGAAAAGAGGAAAAGCAAAAAAAAAAAAAAAAATTCTGGAAAAGAAGAATAAACAGTAAAATAACGATTTTACCTTTTAGTATTTTTTTTATAGAAGGAAAATTGACGGCTGATTAAATGATAGAATGATAAAAACTGAACTATTAGAAAATTAAAAAATTTATTTTACTTTTTTTAATTAAAAAATAAAAATTAAATTTTATAATAATTAAAAGATTATCGAAATAATTTGTCCTATCATATATTCATTTATAAACAACCTTTAGTTATTTTTTCTTTTAAAAACATAATCGTTTTATTAGAAATTTATTTTTACCTCCTTTGCTACTTATTTAGAAGTTGACTTTTTGCACTTGGAATTAAAAAAAAAGTGAGGTCATATTTAAAAAAACAACAAATGCACTCTAAGAATTGAAAGATATACTTCTATAGTAATTTTTTTTTTCAAATCTAAATACTTCTGTATAAATTTTTAAATCCATATTTCATTAAACTAAGAGTATAAATAGATAATAATTAAATTAAAATAAATTTATTTTAATATAATAAAAAGTTATTAAATATGTTAGTCAGTAGAGTTAAGGTAAAGTACTGTATATATATAATATTGTGAATATATGATAGTTATTAAAAAATAAAATTTATTTAAATTAAAAATAAAATTTAAATTGAGATATAAATGCCATCTCGTGTTTTTTTTTTTTGGATGTTTGGTCGCACCAAAAAAAATAATAAAAAAAATGAAAACATTGATTGCAACATGTGATAAGCGAGTCCCCTGTCCACTTCCAGCAGTTTCTATGCACATATGAAAAGCAAAAGAGAAGAATTCAAAACTCATATGCTCAACCAGAATAGAAACTGAGCTTGAGCAGGGCCAGCCTTAGCATATCAACCTAAAATTTATTCCATGGGGAGCCGTTCGGAGCCTCTTCTGGTTAAGCACCACCTTGATCATGAGGATGACGGCAAACCAGGTAGTCCCGTTAAAGCGTTCCGCATAGAGTCGAAGAAGCTATGGAAGATTGCCGGCCCTGCTATCCTTACTGCCATATTTCAGTATTCACTGGGTGCAATCACCCAGACTTTTGCAGGTCTCATCGGAGAACTCGATCTTGCCGCCGTCTCCGTCGAGAACTCTGTGATTGCTGGTCTTGCCTTTGGAGTCATGGTACGCAGTTCCGATAAGCACTCTTGAACATTAATTTTTTTTTTCCTTTTTCTCTTTTATTTTTTTTTTCTCCACAAGGGAGCTATATTAATATTACAACTATACAAAATCAGAATTTCCAAGACAGAAAAACTTACATCCATTAGAAGTTGGTTTAGAAATGTTAAGATGTTTGATTAGATACTAATACGTTTTAAATTTTTATAAATGTATAATAATTTTATTTATAATAAAAAAGATGATAAAATTTAAGTACAATGGATGAATATTACCGTGTTAAAATTTGCCACTTAAGCCAGCCATACTATGCAAGAATTGTCATTTATCGCCAAAACTATTTGTTTAGCATTTTGTTAGCTGTTTTGTTGTCGGTCATATTTTACTAATTTATCAGTAGACTCCATCTGTGTAATCATTTTGGATAGAGATTACGTAGTATTTTATTTATATTAATTATGGTTATATATAATATTATATATTTTAAAAATATTATAAATTTGTTAAAAATTCCTTGATATGTATGTTTTATCTTGATTTTTTAATAAAAAATTCAATTCTTGGTGAGTAGTAGTAATAGTGTAGTTGAGGCGGCAGGACCTTCGACTTTTCAAATTTGGCGAAAGCAGTAGAGAAATCCAAATTGTATTTAAGAGGAAAAGAACAGTTACCTTGTTTTCTTGAGCTTCATTAAAGTCTTTGAGTCCCATTCCTCCAAGAAAGGTAGAGAAAAAGGCATCTGGGGCCGCGTGTGTACGGCAATTTTACACTGTGATTTCACAGTTAAAAATTTAATGTCCGAAAAGTTAGGCGTAAAATTTTTTTTAATAAAATGATGTGATTTTAAATTTAATTATTTAAAATAATACTATCATTTTAATATTTATTTAATTATATAAAATATTTATATAATCGTGTAAAATATTCATATAATTAGATAAATGTGTTCAAATATGACCCCGGATCTAAAAAAAAGTGGAAGTCCCTTTCGGAAACCAAATGGCCTTGGCTGATATAAAATTTTTAATTATTCCTACTAAAACATTTTTTAAAGAAAAAAGAAACTTATATTATTGCGTGATTGGTATTTTTCTTTTCTTGATTTTCTTGAGCCCTTGCTTGTGATTAATTATACTTTACATAGAGGATGAGAAACTCTCCCATCATTAAAAAAAAAAAAAAAAATCTAGCCATTTCTTTATTATTTATTTATTTATTGAGTTATTGATATCCATATACCCTCTTTGTTTTTTCTGTTAAAAATAAAATAAAATAAAAGAATCACCGTAGCCACGGGGGAGGGGCTGGTGGAAGCTGACCTCACAATTTACGTTGTTAAAAACGGTAACGTTGGATTGAGCCAACGACTAGGAAGAGTTTTATGTTGACTTGGAATCATCCACAAACAGACAAAGCCGATTTTTTTTTTTTTTTTTTGGGGGAGGGGAATTTTTAGATGAACCTATGAAGTGTATTTTGTTTTTTAGAATAATAACGTTAGGTAATTGTATCCTCTGGATGGTGTTTCTGATTCTAATCTACTGGTCAACTGATAATATAGATAGAGAGAGGTCGCCAAACATTTTTTAAACTCCGAAAACTCTGATTTTTTTTTAAATTTAAAATTTTCTTTGAAAAAAAAACTTAATAGAATTTTTTTTTCTCTACAAGACTATTTCAAAATTTATAACATTTTCACAGAAATGACCCCTCTCTAGTTTTATACAAATTGGAAATCTCACAGTGTTTTAATTATTTTGAAATATATCAGTTAATAATAATTTACATGGCCATAATTTATCTACAACATCTTACTTTTTTATCATGAAAATTCTATTTTAATAATTACTTTATATATTTAAAGTTTTATTTTAATTTTAATTATCAAATATAATTACTGTTCGAATGATATATTTATATATAAATACTAAAAGATTTTTAATATTATTAAAACTGAAGCGGAGCTTATCCCATTTTCATAACAAATATATATTTTATTATACTCATGCATTGAATTTTTGGTTTTGCCACTTGGTTTATCCATTGAGCAGTTTTGTTTGTTGTATATGGCCGTTAGAAGGGCAGTCCGAGCTGGGGGATATCAAGGATTAGAAATTTTTATCCACCTCTCGCCTCCCACCATAATATAGCACGACACATTGATGTTCTACATTATATATATATATATATATATGCTTTACCTGAAAGGGGTGTACCCCTTTGCTTCATTTGCGTACTTCGGTGGACCTCCACTCCAAACAAATGGTAGCTCCAATCCCTTAACTCGTGCTACCCGATTCCTCATGAGCTTCATTTGCTGAACCAGAAAGCAGAAATCTTGATGCTTAATTAGCTTCAATTGTCGTTCCAGAACTAGGAGACGTAGATTGTAATGGAGTGAAATCCGATGCCGAATTAGCTTTACCAATAAGAGAG
The DNA here is from genome assembly GCA_026120185.1 of Voacanga thouarsii. Classification (NCBI taxonomy): domain Eukaryota; kingdom Viridiplantae; phylum Streptophyta; class Magnoliopsida; order Gentianales; family Apocynaceae; genus Voacanga; species Voacanga thouarsii. Next base: position 972,459 of record JANUWF010001636.1, on the reverse strand, counting down.
GATGCACCCTCTGAATTTGTGGATTTTCCTTTACCAAAAAGAGGGGATTAAGGACATATATATATATATATATATATATATATATATATATATATATATATATATATATAAATATATAATAGGATTGGAACGGGTAGGAAATGATGCAATCTGGGCCTCGACCCAATCCCCATCCTGATTTAACAAAGAAATTTTCTATCCCTAATAGCGGTATTTCACTTATAATTTATACGTGATATGCATTAAGTTTGTGATATTATATGTGGACCTATTATGGTACTTCGAAAAAAACTTGCAGTAGAGATACCGGGCCACCTTATGCACGGGATGCGTGCTGCAAAATCTAGTGAACTTTGTTTGAGTTATTGTCGAAATTGTATGATGAAAGTGACCATTATTAAATTAATATGCATGTAGTTGGGAATGGGAAGTGCATTGGAGACCCTATGCGGGCAGGCATTCGGTGCAGGTCGAATCAGGATGCTTGGAATATACATGCAAAGATCCTGGGTTATTCTTCTCACCACTGCTACTATTATGGTTCCCATTTACATCTTCTCACCTCCTATTCTCCACTTTTTTGGACAGACCACTCAAATCTCTAAGGCTGCTGGTGAGCATTCATCTAATCTTTATAATCCTTTTGGGTTTGATTTTTCTAAAGTCCACATTTAAACTATGCCGAGAGGTATCATTGCAAAGCTACAAATTTGAATTTTTGAAGCTATGAGTTAAGCGTTATAACTGAGATGAGAGTTGGACGTATGTGACCTCTTTTGGTGCAGGAAAATTTGCAATATGGATGATACCTCAACTATATGCATATGCCGTTAACTTTCCGATACAGAAATTCTTGCAAGCACAAAGGAAACTCTCTGTAATGACGTGGGTATCCGCAGTGGTGCTGGTGTTTCATATTTTCTTTAGCTGGTTGCTCATTTTTAAGCTTCGTTATGGCCTGGTTGGAGCTGCAGTCACCTTGAATGTGTCGTGGTGGCTCATTGTATTTGGGCAGTTACTCTACATTTTTATCACCAAGTCTGATGGAGCTTGGAGTGGATTCTCATGGCTTGCTTTTCAAGATTTATTTGGTTTTGTCAAGCTTTCTCTGGCCTCTGCCGTTATGTTGTGGTATATGTTCTTCTTTCTGACAGTTCTTTTATCAGAGCTGCGTGTGTCTGAGTCCTAATGAATTACTAATTTTTTGTGATGTCCATTTCTGCTTTTTTTTTTTTTTTTTTTTTTGAAGCTTGGAGTTCTGGTACCTGATGATAACAATAGTGATCGTAGGTCGTTTGCCAAATCCTCTGGTTCCTGTTGATGCCATTTCTATCTGGTAATCTTCAATTAGTACTCTATACTCCTTTGTGGTTGTTTTGTCTTAGACAAATGTTACTTCACAAGGATATACAAGGGTGTTACTTCAAAAGAATAATCACTACTGGCTAGTTGGCCTAACATCAAGACAACTTCTTTTTCAGCATGAATATACAAGGATGGCTTGCAATGATTAACATTGGATTCAACGCAGCCGCAAGGTGATCATTCATGTTCTTTCACGCACTCTGTCTCTACCTCAGTGTATAATAATAAATACTATATGAAATATTAAAACCTTAAAATACTTGAAAAAATTATGTCTCTTGTTCTGTGACTGCCCGCAGTGTGAGAGTATCAAATGAGCTTGGAGCTGGCAATCCACGAGAAGCAAAAATTTCAGTGCTTGTGGTCACTTCGACAGCATTTTTCATAGGAATTATCTGTATGGTGGTGGTGTTGGCTACGCAAAATTATTTTCCCCATCTTTTCACAACTAGTGAAGCAGTTGCTAAAGAGACTACCAGACTTGCAGCCTTGCTTGCATTCACAGCAGTGATAAACAGTGTACAACCAGTGTTATCAGGTAATTGCAGATTGAAGTCTGACTCTTTTAAATCTTAATAGTAATAGTTTTTTGATGGACACTGAGATTCATTAATCTGCAGGGGTTGCTATTGGTGCTGGATGGCAGTCTCTTGTAGCGTACATTAACATTGGCTGCTATTACATTGTCGGTCTGCCTGCTGGCATTCTGCTTGGATTCACAGCTCATTTTGGAGATATGGTATATAGATAGATTACTTTCTTTTCATTTTTATCATATATTAGACCTCAAAACTTTATAAGATTTCTTCCTTCCCTTCAATAGAATGACATCACATATTTTTGCCAATGAAAGCACGAGGGCAGCACTCGGCCCATGGATGAAAGAAATCCCCCTTTTTAAAGCAAAAGATTACTCCTTAATTAGTACAAATATTGCTTGCAAAGCTTTGATGCATTTGATCTGCAGGGAGTATGGGGAGGGATGACTGGTGGCATTTGCTTGCAGACTATAATCTTAATTGTAATTACTGCACTTACAAACTGGGAGAAAGAGGTGATTATCATACTATATATTTTTTATTTAGATTGTTTAACCTTACTTTTTTCATATTTAGTCTATTATTTCTATATTTGTCTTTTGCGCATAACTTGCTTTTCTGATCATGAAATTTCAGGCTGGCCAAGCAGAGAGTCGAATCAAGCAATGGGGAGGGGGAATTGCAGATGAATGAGCTATTTTCTATCTTACTACGAGGCACATGTTGCTAGTGTCCACATTCCTGACCAACTGGCTTTCCAAATGAGTCTGAAGCAGGTAACAGTCTTGAGGGGATGGCAAATGATTGATCCCAGTAGTTTATATGTTACATTGGATGGGCTTTCTAAGACACACGTAAACACTACCACGTTCCACACTGTAGTTTTGTTGTTATTAACTGTTAGAGATTCAAATTTCTTTGTCACAATTATATAATATTTACCTTATTAATTGTATCGAAAATTTTGAAATATATTTTCAATAAAATTTTTCTTTTATGAAAGGCTTTTAAAATGTTGATATCGTATTTAATTTTTGATTTAAGAATGATTACATTTAAGAATAATTATCATAAATCATAAAAATATATATATATTTCGTTTTTATCGTATGAAACACGTCGTGAAAGAAACTTGTCAAGAGGGAAATTATAAATATGATTTGAACAGAATCGAAGGCATTTAATTGTCTTGATGTGTAGAAAGTTTTTTTTTCTCATGTTTATCAAATGATCTTCAACCAAGTGGTGTGTAGCCTTTCAAATGGTTTCAATTTCAAACATCCAACTCTTTGGTCCTTCATATGCATAAATCTTCAAAAATTTTCAATGCCATTAAGTGAAGCTTTCTTGAATTTTGAAAGAGCTAGAAAGACCTTGAATTTTGAAACAACCAGCCAATTAGCTTATTTATTAGGGAAGAATTTGCCAGCACTTGTCTTGGTCAATCCAAGTCGAGATCTCATGTGAACATTTAATTTTAAATTTTAAAAATAATTAATTAATCGAGAATTTTTAAATATCTAATATCTCAGCAAGATTTTATGAAAAAAATTATGAGAGAAAAAGAGCGAGTGAAATTGAGTTTTAGCTATAATTTTTTGAAATTTAATTCTTGTACGTATCAATTTTAATGTCACTTACTAATTATTTCTCTTTTCTTTTTCCCCAAAAAAAAACCTATTTTCTTTTATTCTACAATTGTTTCTATCAAAGTTCAAACACCAAAGAACTTATACATTAAAAGGTTTGAAACCAATTAAAATTGAGTGTCATTAAAAAAAAAAAAAAGTGTCACGTAGAGTATTTCTACTATTTCAAGCCACATTTTACAAAAATATATATTTTAAATTCTCCTTCAATTTCTTTAGATATACAAATTATCTAATTTGAATTACTAAATTGGATTGTGCTGCTTCGAATTCTTTAGACGAAATCCCCAAAGCAAATGAAACCCCGTGTTGTTGAGTTAATATATAATTACCAAATGTTTAAGTGGGATTTCAGAAAGTTTAAGAATTAATTCTTAAAATATATAAACACAGTAATTTTGTTTGGATTGAGAGTTTGTAGTAAAAATTTTGAATTTCACTAGGCTGTGTTTGATTATTTGGATTTGAAAAATAATTTGAAGAATCGGGAGTATTTGTTTTGCAATTCTTTTTAAAAGAATACTGCTTTGCTTCTTTTTTTTTTATTTTTTAAATGAGAAAATAGATTTGATGCAAATAAATTTAATTCAAAAATTATATTTATAGATTTTTTTAAAATCAATATAATTCTAATTCAAGTGCACCCAAAGTCGAGCTTTGAAAACTGTGGCAAGGAATTGAATAATATATATTTATATACAGTTTAGGCTCTAATATTTTTAGAGTGTTTAAAAATAATATACTTAATTGTTTTCCATTAATGCGCACATCTAAGAATAGCAACTATTGGAATAATCAATAGAAAACTTAAAATTAAAATTAAAATATTTTTTTCAAATAATCAGTAAACAAATTTTAAATTCAAATCAAAATCGATTATCCGATTGACCATAAATATCAAAAATATCCACGGGTTAGAAATTTATTATGATAGATTATTGAAATTAACAAATTTTTATATAATTAAAACACATTTGAACCATAAAAATGAAAAACTAGTAAATTATATTAATTTTTTCTATCAATCTAAACAATATTACGTAATATAGTTAGCAAAATACTATTATATAATTTTCTTTTTTCCTCTCAATAAGAATATTTAGTTTTAGTAATTAAAAATGCCAAAACTAATTGAAAATCTAGTTAAAAAAATTATGTACCCAAATCGTATTTCAACCATACCCCTATTGATAAATTTAAGAAAAGAAAAAGAAATATGCTAGCTATATTTAATTATTTTATTTTCTGTAATGACATTATTATTATTATTAAGATGAAATGCACATGCACTTTAAATTTTTAATAATTTTAAATACTATTTGCTTTAACTTGAATTGATTTAATTATTTAAAAATTTTTATTTAAAATGTGTAATAATTATTTTATTTAAGAATTTTGCAGGTATGACATAAGTGTAATATATGGATTAATTATAATATATATATATATATATATATATATATATACCTATTTTTTTCCTTGAATTGTGATTGAGTGATAAAAAGATTAAATCCTTTTATTTTAGCAAATAAAACTTTTGGTTTTAATACGAATTAAATCGAAAATAAAGATCGGTTAACCATCAAAGGATTAAAATCAAATTACATTTTTACCACTAAACTATACCTGCTACAATGCAATTATTATACATATTTGGAATTTATTATCAATATTTCTAGTAGCGATTTGTTGACAGATAATTTGGTGAAATACAAAATTTTTCTTAATTCTCTTCTTTTTAATTTTTAAGAAGAAGTACAGGAGAATCCCAAGAGGGTGTGGGAGTTTTTTTTTTTTTTCCCACCAATGGGTGCTCTCCTTCAACACGATGGGTTCATAACTATTCCTCTTATTACATGATACTTATCTGGGTAACGTTTAAATTCAATTTTATTCAAATTTTTATATTTATTTTAAATTAATATTCTGTTAAAAAAGAAAATTAAAAAGAAGAAGATATATACAAAGTATATTAATAAAGTAATATTTTTAGTATTAAAAATAGAGAAAGGCCAGATATATATAAACATATCTCCACATTAACATGATTTTTGAGAGAAAAATCCTTAAAAAAAAGAAAAAAAGAAAACGGCGTTAAGGATGACGTCGAAGAACTCGAACTCTTCGCCGTCAATCAACTTTCGAATTAAACTTTATATAGTGACGAAAGAATTCGGTTGAAAAAAGAGTCGATGAAGAGTTTGTATGAGACGGGCGATCCCTGTATAGGTAAGCAGTGTTTCTCTAGGCCATCTAAACCCCTTCTGCTTTCCCAATTTTGTGTTTCGAAGAAGGCCAAAGCAGCCCAGAAAGCTATCCAAACCTTTGCGCTTGGGTTGGGTTTTTTGTTTTTCGAACTTTACATTGGGAAAGGAGTTGCTTGAACTGACAATTCATCGTTTAAGAACTTTGATCACTTATATACAATTTTCAACCGGTGATAGAGTGGAATGGAGGATTGTTTCGACGGAAGCAGCGATGATGAATACTACGACGATGATGACTACAATGGAGTCTACGACGACGACGATCCTCCTGATCATTTCCAGGAACCCGAAGATGAGATAGACTATTTGTTGTCTCGAGGCGATGGTTCCTCCTGTAAGGTATTGCTGTAGATGAAATGATCAATTGACGGGTTTTCTTTTCGCTTTTTTTGTGTTTTGGGAAGAGATGAGCGTTTGCATTCTTTTTACTTGCAAGTACAGCATTTTTGTTTGATTGATTGATTGACTCTTTCATGTGGGTTTTTGATGCCTTAGTTTTTTCTTTTCGTTCTCGGTCTCTTCTCCCTTTTCCTACCATTTAAAATTGCTCATTTTCTTTTGTTTGTTTGTTTATTTTTTCCCAGAGTTGCTTGATCCTGATGATCACCAGAATTTATGTTCACAGAATTGCCCGATTTTTTTTTGGGGATATCCACTAGTGAATTTTTTAAATTAAAAATCCTAGATTGCCGAATTGCTAATCAACTGACCATGAGTATACAGCAAACAATAATGTGGACTTTATTGGCTGCCGAATTTGGATTTTGGATATCTATTTTAGTCAGTGAATTGAAGTTTTCTGCTGGTTTGCATGAGAACGGGTATTGGAATTTGTTGAAGTTGTTAATCTTCTTAATATCATTTGGAAAACTAACAGGGGTTGAATTTGTTTGCTTTCTGGTGTTCTTTTTTTTTTTAATTTTTATTTTTTGGTCCAATGTACTAGTCTTCTTGTCCTTGTCTCTGGGTTTTTTTTCCAGGAAAAATAGTGAACATGGCTATTAATTACTTTATAGCTTCTGGTTTGTGCAGGTGATCAGGAAAGAATCTCTTTTGGCTGCACAGGTGAGACATTATCTCCAAGACGTTTACTTTACTTTCAATAACTTTACTAGTCACCAATGATTAAAAATAAACATATGCCACTCTTTCACAGAAAGAAGACTTGCAAAGAGTAATGGAACTGCTATCGCTGAAGGTGCATCATGCACGGACCCTGCTTATTCATTATCGCTGGGATGCTGACAGGATTTTTGCAGTGTTTGTGGAGAGGGGCAAGGAATGGTTATATGCAGAAGCAGGTTTATCAGTTGACAGCAGCGAAAATCTGTCCTCCGGTCAGTCTTTAGCTGAAGTAACTTGTCAAATCTGCTTTGATGACGTCCCTGTTAGAGAATCCACAACAATGGATTGTGGCCATTGTTTTTGCAACAAATGTGAGTATTGTTCTTGATGATTTTCTCTGGTTTCATGATGTATGTTATGCGTGGAAGTTGGAAATAAATTATGTAATGATGAGGGGCATCATGCAAGTTGGATATAAATTTCTTGATGGTACAATTCTCAATAGTGGTGGCTGAACTTATCAGTACCGATATTTGTAGGCACAGCCTATTAGTATTGAAGAATGCCCTAATCTTCTGACAGATACTTTAAATAAAAGACAACACTTGTCTCTAATTGCTTAACTTCACTTTCTGGGATGAGGTTGTAATTCACTGTTCAGGCAAAGGTGCCATGTTTGACTCTTATAACCTATTAACAGGTCTTGCTACTATTGGAAAGAGTGCAACCTTCATGTTAGGAAACAAGGGGAAGTGTTCCAATAAATAGATTTCACTTCTTGCAAGCAATTGGAGATTTTAGATGGTGTGCCAATTCGTTAGTTGGTTCTGTTATCTGGGATTGGAGATGTGTATTGAAGAGTGGGGATGGAATCAAAGTTTGAGACTTTTTTGTTTGGTTCTTTTTCTTTTTTTTTTTTAATTAAACAAAAATCTTGAACTGGCTTTTGGACTTCCATTTATTGGTCATCATAAACACAAATAATGACAAAAGAAGTAAGTTACTTGAGTTAAATGACGAGAAAAAAAATTGACAAAAGAAGCTTCATTATTGATTTCCTCAACTGGATTCTGTTTCGGATTGGATTGAAAAACAAGCATATTTGGTGACAAATGCTTATTATGGCTGTCATATTTTCTTGTGGCATTTGAACTAGGGTAGAAGTTAAGTAAAAAGAAAGGCATTATCTTTGTGGTAAGTTCTTGTTGTTTAAGCTCTCTTTCAGGACTTTTTTGGTCTTTCTCTTGAAATCTCATATAAAGAATTAATCTTATAAGGGGGTGACTGGAGGTGCATGTCAATGCTTAAATTTTATCCTTCTTGAGTTAATTATCTTGTTGGTTTTGTCATAGATGCTTCCTGTAATTTTTTACAGAATGTAAGTAGTTCCTTTCTTTTCTTTGTAAAGGTTGGGCAGAGCATTTCGCTGTGAAGATAAATGAGGGCCAGAGCAGACGCATTACATGCATGGCCTACAAGTGCAATGCCATTTGTGATGAAGAAAAGATCAGAAATCTAGTAGGTGCAAGGGATCCTAATCTAGCAGAAAAGTTCGACCGTTTTCTCCTAGAATCATATATTGAGGATAATAAGAAGGTAAAATGGTGCCCGAGTGTTCCTCATTGTGGAAATGCAATACGTGTCGAGGATGATGAGTACTGTGAGGTTGAATGTGCTTGTGGTCTGCAGTTCTGTTTTAGCTGCTCATCTGAAGCTCACTCACCTTGTTCCTGTCTTATGTGGGAGCTTTGGACGAAGAAGTGCCAGGATGAATCAGAGACAGTTAATTGGATTACTGTCAATACAAAGCATTGTCCAAAATGTCATAAACCTGTGGAGAAAAATGGAGGATGCAACTTAGTGTATTGCGTGTGTGGACAACCATTTTGGTGAGTTTTCTTACTGTTTGTAGATGTTATGAAAGGTTGATCTCTTGTGTTCACACATCATTTTATCTCCCTCATGCCCCTGTACTTGACCCCAAAAAAAAACTTAAAAGAAACTGTAGGCTGTCTCTTTTATCTTCAGCTATGTACACCTGGAAAGATTTTTTGAATCATATACCTGATCCCGGAATTTTCATAAATCATTTTACTTGTGCATTTGGAAGTCCTGTATCTGCAATCTAGAAGGACCTCTTTTGTGATTACAAATTTTAATGAAGAACTTTGTTTGCTTTTGTATTATTGATGATAATTTTCTTTTAAGAAGTTGTTTTGCTTCATTAGTTTATTATAATTGTACGGCCCTCAGAACTACAAGTTCTTCTGGAGTTCATTTTCGAGACTCCAGCAAAGCATTTCAGTATTTTGTCTTCTTTCTTTTCTCCCCCCCCCGGTTGCCTGAACTCTGAGCTTGAGTTTGTGGCCTTCTTTGCTTAATCCAATTTATGGAATTGTTAACAAACCAGGATCAGCAATTCAGAATGCTCTTATTTCTTTTCTTGCATAGCATGCAAATCAGATTCACGTGTGTCGTGCTACCACAAAGTCATGCTTAATATTTCTTTTCTTGCGTAGCATGCAAATCAGATTCACTTGTGTAGTGCTGGAAAGTTTTCTTCTCCACAAAGTCATGCTTAATATTTCTTTTCTTGCGTAGCATGCAAATCAGATTCACTTGTGTAGTGCTGGAAAGTTTTCTTCTCCACAAAGTCATGCCTAATATTTTATCGATTTCCACAATATATTGTTTTATCTTATTTTTTCAAGGTAAATGTATTTGCAAAACTTAATCTTCTCCTGCTCTGTTGTTGCAGTTGGCTTTGTGGTGGAGCTACTGGTTCTCGACACACATGGCAGAGTATTGAAGGTCATACTTGTGGCAGGTACAAAGAAGGTGAGCTGGAGAAAACTGAGCGTGCTAGAAAGGAACTCTGGCGCTATTCCCACTATTATAGCAGATTTAAAGCTCACACAGATTCTTTGAAGCTTGAAGAAAATTTGAAGGAAAAGTTGCAAGCAAAAGTAGCAGCCCTGGAAGAAAGGGAACTGGAATCAAGAGATTTCAGCTGGGTGACAGCTGGATTTGACAGACTTTTTAGGTCGAGGCAGATTCTTTCCTATTCTTATCCTTTTGCGTTTTACATGTTTGGCTCAGAGCTATTTAACAATGAAATGCCACAAAAGGAGAGGGAAATAAAGCAGAATCTTTTTGAGGACCAGCAGCAACAGTTTGAAACTAATATTGAAAGACTCTCATTGTTTTTGGAAGAGCCTTTTGCTGATTATACTGAAGATAAAGTAATCGAGACAAAAATGAATATTATCTCTCTCTCTGGTGTCACTGACAACTTCTGCAGAAGAATGTAAGCTTGCTGAAATTCATTCAATTAGACTGTTTCAGTTTGGATTCATATAGAATATGTATATATACACCAATGGGTTGCACCAATAATACAAAATGTATAATAAAAAAAATGGAAGCAAAAGATGCCTACAGAGTCAGGATATGCATCAAATACTGAAGGAACTGAAAACTGCATAGTCCATGATGTACATATGCCTGTCTCATACATTTCATCAGATGGAAAATTGTTTTTTTGCAGTTAATTTGGAAGGTTTAATGAAAGTTGATTTCATTCAAATGAATTTCTTTAGAGTGACAGCTGAACCTTTTTTCCACCTCCATATGATGTGTGGGGTAAAGTGGCCAGGTTATAATTTTATGGATAAATGCCAAACTAATTACCATATATTGCTAATTTGCAGGTACAACTGCATTGAAAATGATTTATTGGGTTCCCTTCAGCAAACAACTCATAGTATAGCCTCATATAGGTCAAAGGGTGTGGAGAAAGCATCGGAATTTCCTGAAAATATCACTTTGAGAAATGGTACGTATGTGTTGTTAACTGACTGTTCCTGGGGAAAAAATTTTCTTAAAACCATCATAAATCGCACTTCTTTCTTTGTCATAGCTTAACTCGAAGCAAGATAAAGGACCAATCAATGGCTGCAAACTAGGTATGCACTGGATGGACAATTAAAATAGATGCAGAACCTTGTCAGCCTTCTCCTCGTGGAGATTTTGGGTAACTTTATTCCCTTGAGGTGCTCGTAGAAAACATAATGGAGAATGCTGTAACTTCTCATTTATCTTTGCTTGTAAATAGCTGCTGATGAAATTGACCCTGCAGTAGTCTTTTTTCTTTGTCAATTGAATGGTGCCCAAGCACTGTTAAGAGAAGCATGGGTATATGTAAGAGAAGCATGGGTATATGTATACTTTTCTGTTTGCCCATGTTTACTTACACTTGCTGTATAGGTTTTTCTTTAACAGTTCCGGCATTGGATTTTTTGCTTTCCCTTCTTCCAATATTGGACATGCACTCAGTACATAACCCTGGATAAGCTATGTTTTCTTCTGTTAAAACTCAGATAATTAAATGGCTAATTATTTCAATCATCTTGAGAATTACTAACTTTTCAGGTTTTAAAGCTAATGCCTTGCAGTGGTTGAGAGCTTGGCATATTTAGAGTACAATGTGAGGAAAAAACTTCGACTGGCTGATTCTTCTGTTACTCTGAATGACATTTTTGCAGTGTAGATGTTATACCTGATGATGTTAATAGACACTTGTGTTTATTCTTCTTTTTTTCTATATATATTATTTGAAATAATCTATTTTAGTTCTCGTTTCAAGCCTCTATAATAAATATTGGTAAATATCTGGATTGGAACCTACATTTATTTTAAGAAAAATAAAATTTATTGCCTAACAATGATGAAAGAAGTGTTGAACATTCAATTTAGAACAGAGGGATTCGTGGATTTTGCTTTAAACAAAATGTTTGAGAATTAAATGGGCAACTTGCTTGAGAAGGAATGCATTTTCCATCCTTTTCTTATTTCTTATTGTAATTTTATGCTTAAAATATTATATATTAGGTATTTAGCATTGAATTAATATAACAGATAATATATTAAAAGATTTGTAATTTATTACTTCAAATATTATGAGTGTTACGTATACATAAGTATTATGTGTTATGAATATATTGTAAATTATGAGAGAATTAGTGGAAGCTCCACTAATTATGGATTTTTATGGTTGTCTACTATTTAGTGGAGATACTACTAATGCATATTAATGGAAGATGATATATTCCGCTAATTAAGAGCTCTAGATCTATTTTCTAAATTTGAAATGTACCATCATTTCGTGAAAGAATTGTTAGAGAAAATTGTGAGAGAAAGAAAGAGAGAAATTTAAAGAAATTCTTGTGCAAAGAATAATTAGAGATTTCTTAGTGTTTAGATTTTATTCTAAAATTATCAAAATTTTATAACACGTTATTAGCACGAGTCTCTGTGATTAAAGCACGAGTTCTACCGTTACACAAGTCAAAAGATAAGTATGCATTTATTGATCCCTATGACTAACTTTGCTAAATTCGAATTTGTAACCCTTGATATTTTTAGAAAGAATTATATGTCATAGGTTCTCGATGAATAAATACATCTAAATGTTAAAGGTCTTAGTGAAACTATTCAAGAAAATAATAGTGCATCTGCACAATATAAGACTAAAATTTTGATTTTTATCCGTTGTCATATTGACGAAAATTTAAACGAAAATTTAAAAATGAAATATCTTATCGAAAAAGATCCATATGTTTTGTAGATAAATTTAAAAAATTTAAAAGAAAGATTTGATCACCTGAAGATAGTCGTACTACTCACTGCACGGTATGAATGGTTACACCTGAGGTTACAAGATTTTAAAATCGTGAATGAATATGTTGGAGAAAACGTTCTCTACATTTCATGCCTCGAATATTGTTCTGCAATAACAATATCGAGAAAAAGGGTATACAAAATTTACAGATTTAATTACTGTAATTCTCATTGCATAGAAAAATATCATGAAGTCAGACCAACTGGCTCAACAGCACTCCCAGAAATGAATAATGTGGTTCCAGCAGAAGTCATCGTGGCCATGGTCGTGGCTATAATTGTGGACACGCTCGATATTTCCTTTATCACAGTCATAATCAAGTTGTGAGAAATACTGATCACTTGAAATGGAACAGAAAAGATCATAAGGAAAAAAAAAAGAAAAAAATAGGAGAAAATTATGAGGATACATATTATAGATGTGGCATGAGAGGTCATTAGTCACGTAACTGTCGTATGTCCAAGCATTTAGTGGAATTATATCAAATTTCACTGAAAAGGAATAATAAAAATGTTGAAGCAAATTTTTCTCAACACTCCGTGAATAATGTTGAGGATGTTGATATTGATTCTGAAGATCTTAATATCAATATTACCTATATGAATGTATCGGATTTTTTGAACACTCAAACGGTAGGATAGACCATTTAATTGGTGAAACTAATGCCTCACCCTGGTCTTTTTAAATTTTCATTATATTCTAATAATATTTTCGTTTGAATATATATTTTTGTTCAGATGACTGTTGTTAATGATGATGTATGTATTATTGATAGTGGAACAACACACACCATATTCAAACATGAGAAATATTTTTCTTATATCAAAATGGGAGAAGTAAATATTTATACGATAAACAGTAATACAAATGTGATTGAAGGCTCCGGAAGAGCTAATATATTGTTGCCTGAAGGAACAATAATTACTATTGATAAGGCATTATTTTTTCAAAATTCAGAAGAAATTTATTGAATTTTAAAAATATCCTCAAAAATGGGTATCATGTTGAAACAAATGAGAAAAATAGTATTGAGCATCTTTATATTACTCAAATTAATTTGGGTAAGAAATCTGTATTAAAAAAATTATCATCTTTTTCTATTGGTTTATATTTTGCAAAAATATGTACAATTGAAATTCATCATCTCGTAAACCAAAAGTTTATTGATCCTACTACTTTTAGCATATAGCATGACCAATTGAGTTATCCGAGATCTACCATGATGAGAAGAATAATTGAAAATACACATCCCTTGAAACATAAAAAGATATTAGCATCAGAAAAATTTTCACGTTCTGCATGTTCCTTAGGAAAATTAATTGTTAGACCATCACCAGTAAAAAGTAGGAGTTGAAAGTCCTACATTTTTTGAACGGATTCATAGAGACATTTGTAAATTTATTGATCTACCATGTGAACCTTTTAAATATTTTATGGTATTAATTGATGCATCATCCCGATGGTCACATGTGTGTTTATTATCTACTCGCAACTTAACGTTTGTGAGATTACTTGCTCAAATAATTAAATTACGTGCACAATTTCCTAATCATCACATTAAAAATATCCGTTTTGATAATGCTGATAAATTTTCATCACATACTTTTGATGTATATTGCATGTCAATTGGGATTAATGTTGAACATTCTGTAACTCATGTTCATACATAAAATGATTTTGTTGAATATTTTATTAAAATATTACAATTAATTACTAAATCATTATTAATGAAAATAAATCTCCCAACATCTGCCTGAGGACATGCTATTTTACATGCTATAGCACTTGTACGTATAAGGTCAACTAGTTATCATAAATTCTCTTATTTGTAATTGACTTTTGGTTCGAATCAAATATTACTCATTTAAAAATTTTTGGGTGTGCTGTATATGTTCCAATTACACCAATCTAATGTACAAAGATGGGTCATTAAAGAAGAAATGGGATATACGTTGGATATGATTCTCCTTCTATTATCGGGTATATTGAACCTTTGACAGGAGATGTATTCACAGCAAGATTTGTTGATTGTTATTTTGATAAATCATTATTCTCTAAATTAGGGGGAGAACATAAATAGCATAAGAAAGATCTTACTTAGACAACATCATTAAATTATCTTGATCCGCGCACAAGCGCATGTGAATTTGAAGTTCAAAAGATAATTCATTTGCAAATTATTGCAAATCAAATGCCAGATGTTTTTGTTGACTCCAAAAGAGTTATAAAATCGCATATTCCAACTATAAATGCTCCTATTCGAATTGAAGTTCCAGTAGAACAAAATATTATACCTATAGTTGCTGAGTCAAAAACACGCTAAAAGCGTGACCGACTTTTTTGTTCTAAGGATAAAAATTCTCGAAAGAAAAGAGGATTATATGATCCAAAAGACCATATTGAAGAAAAAATAATAAAGATCAAGAGAAAATTAATGACAAAGAACCAAAAATTGATAAAAATAACATTGAAATTTATATTAATTATACCACTTTCGATAGAAGTTGGAATCGGATAGAAACAATTATTGATAATATGTTTGCATACAATATATCTCTTGATGTTATACAGAATAGTGATGTTCATGAACTAATATCAGTTGATGAATGTCGGCATAGAAAAGATTGGCTACAATGGAAAGATGCGATTCAATCGGAGTTAAATGCATTGACAAAACGTGCCATCTTCGGACCTGCAGTTCGAATACCAGAAGGTGTAAAACTTGTTGACTACAAATGAATATTTGTGCGAAAGCCAATGAAAATAATGAAATCGTACGATATAAAGCACGGTTTGTAACCCAATGTTTTTCACAAAGACCAGGTGTTGATTATAATAAAACTTATTCTCCTGTTATTGATGTTATTACACTCCGATATCTTATCAGTTTGGCAATATATGAAAAGATAGATATGAGCCAGATGTTATCACTACTTACTTGTATGAAAATTTAGAAAATAATGTTTATATGAAAATTCTTGAAGGATTTCGCATGCCCGAAGCATATAAACATTGTCCTCGTGAAAATTACTCTATCAAGTTGCAGAAATCATTATATGGTCTGAAGCAATTTGAGTGCATGCGGTTCAATCGTCTTAGTGAATATTTATTGAAATAGGGATTTAAAAATGACTATGTATGTCCATGTGTTTTTATTAAGAAATTTGGTTCTAAATTTATGATATTAACTATATATATTGATGATATTAATCTTATTAGAACTCTTAAAAAGCTCCAATAAACAATTGATTATTTAAAAAGAGAATTCGAAATTAAGGATTTTGGTAAAATTAAATTTTGCTTTGGTTTACAAATTGAATATTTGAAAAGTGGAATATTTATTCATCAATCAACATATACAACAAAAGTTCTAAAAAGCTTACATGAACAAAGTACATCCATTGAGTATTTCAATGATCGTCCGGTCATTAGATGTAAATAAAGATTCTTTCCGACCTCAAGAAGATGATGAAGAACTCCTTGGTCCTAAAGTACCATATCTCAGTGCAATTGGTGCATTGATGTATCTTGCTAACAATACGTGACTCGATATTGCCTTTACTGTCAATTTATTTGCAAGATTTAGTTCTTTACCAACATGACGACATTGGAATGGAATTAAACAAGTCATTCGATATCTACAATTGATTTCGAATTATTTTATTCAAATAAAATCAGCCCAACATTGATAGGATATGCAAATGCTGGTTATTTATCTAATCCACATAAAGTACGTTTTCAAACGGGTTATCTATTTACATGTGAAAATACTACTATATCATGGCGTTCTACAAAACAATCTATAGCAGCTACTTCTTTAAATCATGTTAAAATTATAGTCATTCATGAAATAAATCAAGAATGTGTATGATCTATCAGAGATATTCCAACTCTTCTTTATGAAAACAATACAGCTTGCATAATTCAATTACGAGGAGGATATATTAAAGGAGATCAGACAAAATATATTTCACCAAAATTCTTCTTTACTCATGAACTCCAAAAGAAATGTGAAATTGATATGATACAAATTTGGTCACGTGACAATCTCGCAAATATTTTCACGAAGACTTTACCAACTGCAATATTTGAAACGTTGAGATATAAAATTAGTATACATCGGTTTAAAGATATAAATGATCATCTCATCAGGGGGAGTAATAAACAGACATATAGAATATTATATTCTTTTTCTTTCACTATATTTTTTTCCCATTGAATTTTTATCTAGTAAGGTTTTAACAAGACATATTCTTTATGTAATGGATATTTAAGAGAGAGTGTTATGAATATATTGTGAATTATAAGGGAATTAGTGGAAGCTCCACTAATTATGAATTTTTATGAATGTCCACCATTTAATGGAGATATCACTAATGCATATTAATGGAAGGTAATGTGTTCCACTAATTAAAAGTTCTATAAATAGAGTTATTCTCTAAACTTGAAATGTATCATTATTTTGTGAAAGAATTGTTAGAGAAAATTGTGAGAGAAAAAAAAAGGGAGAAATTTGAAGAAATTCTTGTGTAAAGAATAGTTAAAAATTTCTTAGTGTGTAGATTTTATTCTAACACTACTAAAATTTTATAACATTATAAACATACTTGATATATTATGAGTGATTATTTATATAGAAATATTATGTTTATGCAATTAGTATTAAAAATTCGTAGTTCAATGCTGGAGGTATCACAAGTGATTATATATGGAAATATTATGTTTATACATTAAGTACAAAAATTCTTAATTCAATACTCGTTAATTACGAGCGACTACATATATAGAAATATTATGTTTACACATTTAATATAAAAAAATTATAATTTAATACTCAAAGTATAATTGAGCGACTATATATATATATATATATATATATATATATATATATATAATGTTTACACATTTAATATAAAAATTTTATGATTTAATGTTTAAAGTATTATGAGTACGGTCAATGCATGATGAGTGATTAATGTATATAGAAATATTATGTTTACGTATTTAGTAGAAAATTTCATAATTAAAATTTTGATATATTATGAGTAATTACGTATACATGCATATAAAATATTATGTTTATTTATCTAATATAAAAAGTTGTAATTTAATATTCAATGTATTATGAGTGATTATGTATGCAGAAATATTATATTTACACCTTTAATGTAAAAAAATTGTAATTTAATGTTCAATATATTATGAGTAGCTATGTATATAAAAATATTATGGTTGCATATTTAATATAAAAAATTTTCATAATTCAATACTCGATGTATTATATGTGACTATATATATAGAATTATTATGTTTACACATTTGGTTTCAAAATTCTAATTCAATGCTCATTTAATATTAAAAAGATTCAAAATTTAATTCCCCATGTATTATGAATGACTATGTAAAAAAATATTACATTTATGCATTTAGTATTAAAAAAATTGATATTTAATATTTGATATGCTATGAGTGACTGTGTATAAAAATATTTATATTTACTAATTTAGGATTAAAAATTCGTAATTTAATATTTCATATATTATAAGTGACTAAAGTATAGAAATATTATACTTACATATACTTTATTTGAAGTTGGATATATTATGTGTGAAATCCGTAGGATCAACAAATTGCTATTTCATAAGAATAGGAAAAAGAGAGAGGAGATGATAAAAGATTTAAAATGTATTATTTGATAATACTTATTACTCCCTCCGTCCCGTAATATAAGTCGTTTGAAGCTACTTTTGTTATCCCAAATTATAAGTCGTTGGAGACTTTTCAAGGAAGTTTTGAAACTGCTTTTACATTTTTGTCCTTATTTATTATTCTCTTTCTCTCCATTCTCCCCTCTTATTTCCAAGACATTTAAATAGAGGTATTTTAGGAAGAAAAAATATAAAGTCACATTGTTTTCAAGAATCTTAATATGTGTGAAATTAAGTCAAACGACTTATATTATAGGACGGATGGAGTAATATATTATTAAAAATATAATATATATTTATTAATTTAATAAAATTATAATTTATTTTTATTTAATATTGTGATTGATTATTATATATTTTTAATAATGTACATATTGTTATGAATTATTGGAATTTCCATTAATTAGTGGAGGCTCCACTAATTATGGATTTATGTGAATTATTAGAAGATTTTTATGGATGTCCACCATTTAGTGGAGACACCATTAATTGAGATTAGTTGAAGATGATGTATGCCATGATGTATTTCACTAATTAGAGCTCTATAAATAGAGCTATTCTCTAAGCTTGTAATACAACATCATTTTGTGAAAGAAATATTAGTGAAAGAAAGATTGGAGAAAGAATTGTGAGAGAAAGAAAGAGAGAAGTTTGAAGAGAAATTCTTGTGCAAAGAATAGTTAGAATTTTCTTAGTGTGTAGTGTGTAGATTTTATTCTAACACTACCCTAATTTTATAACACGTTATCGCACGAGTCTCTACCGGTACAAAAGCCGAAGACTAAGCACGAGTTTCGCCGTTACCAAAGCCGTAAGACAGTACGCATTTATTGATCTCTATGGCTAACATCGCAAAACTCGAATTTGTAGCCCTTGATATTTCTGGAACAAATTATATGTCATGGGTTCTCGATGCGTAAATGCATCTAAATGTCGAAGGCCTTAGTGAAACTATTCAAGCACATAATAGTGCATCTCGCACAACACAAGGCTAAAGCTTTGATTTTTATTCGTCGTCATCTCGATGAAAATTTGAAAATGGAATATCTTACCGAAAAAGATCCATATGGCCTGTGGGTAAATTTAAAAGAAAGATTTGACCACCCGAAGATGGTCGTACTACCTACTCGCACGGTATGAATGGTTGCACCCGAGGTTGCAAGATTTTAAAACCGTGAATGAATATAGCTCCGCAATGTATAAAATTACATCTCAATTAAAATTATGCGGAGAAAAAGTGATCGATGAAGATATGTTGGAGAAGACATTCTCCACCTTTCATGCCTCGAATATTGTCCCGCAGACAACAATATCGAGAAAAGGGGTATACAAAATTTACGGATTTAATTACCGCCCTCCTCATTGCAGAGAAAAATAATGAGTTATTATTGAGAAATCATGAAGCTGCACCAATCGGCTCTACAAAGACTCCTAAGTGAATGCCGTTGGCTCCAGCAGAAGCCATCGTTATAGTCGTGGTCGTGGCCGTGGCCGTGGCCGTGGTCGTGGTTATGGTCGTAGTCACGCTCGATATTTCCCTTATCACAATTATAATCAAATCGTGAGAAATACCGGCCACCGAAGTGGAACAGAAAAGATCAAAAGGGAAAAGAAAAAGAAATTGAAGAAAAGCATGAGGATATATGTTATAGATGTGGCATGAAAGGTCATTGGTCACGAAACTGTCAGTACGGCTAAGCATTTAGTTGAATTGTATCAAGCTTCATTGAAAAATAAAAATGTGGAAGCAAATTTTTCTCAACATCCAATAAATAATGTTGAGGATGACGATAGTGATCCCGAAGATCTTAATATCAATATTACCCATATGGATGTATCGGATTTTTTTGAACACCCGGATCGGTAGGATAGACCATTTAATTGGTGATGGCAAGTGTCCAAAAGAACTAAAGCCTCACCCCGATATTTTTGTATTTTCATTTTCATTCTATTTTAATAATATTTACGTTTACATATATATATTTGTGTTCGGATGGTCTGTTGTTAATGATGATATATGCATTATTGATAGTGGAACTACACACACCATACTAAAAAATGAGAAATATTTTTCCGATCTCAAAATGGGAGAAATAAATATTTATACGATAAACGGTAGTGCAAATGTAATTGAGGGCTCCTGAAGAGCTAGTATATTGTTGCCTAAAGGAACAACAATTATTATTGATAAGGCACTATTTTCCTCAAAATCCGTAAGAAATTTATTGAGTTTTAAAGATATCCGCAGAAATGGGTATCATGTTGAAACAAATGAGGAAAATGGGATTGAGCATCTTTTTATTACTCAAATGCATTTGGGTAAGAAATCGGTATTAGAAAAACTGCCGTCTTTTTCTACTCGGTCTATATTTTGTAAAAATACGTACAATTGAAATTCATCATCTAGTAAACCGTAAGTTTACTGATCCTATTACTTTTAGCATTTGGCATGACCGGTTGGGTCATCCGGGATCTACCATGATGAGAAGAATCATTGAGAATACACATGGTCATCCTTTAAAAAATAAAAGGATATTAACATCAGAAAAATTCGCATGTACCGCATGTTCCCTAGGAAAATTAATTGTTAAACCATCACCAAGAAAAGTAGGAGCTGAAAGTCCTACATTTCTCGAACGGATTCACTGGAGATATTTGTGGACCTATTGATCCACCATGTGGACCGCTCAAATATTTTATGGTCTTAATTGATGCATCATCCCGATGGTCACATGTATGTTTATTATCTACTCGCAACCCGGCGTTTGCGAGATTACTTGCTCAAATAATTAAATTACGAGCACAATTTCCGACCATCACATTAAAAATATCCGTTTGGATAATGTCGGTGAATTTTCATCACATGCTTTTGATGCATATTGCATGTCAATTGGGATTAATGTTGAACATCCTCGTAGCTCATGTTCACACACGTAATGGTCTTGTCGAATCTTTGATTAAACGATTACAATTAATTGCTAGACCATTATTAATGAAAACAAATCTCCCAACATCTCGCTCGGGGACATGCTATTCTACATGCTCGCAACACTTGTACGTATAAGACCAGCTAGTTATCATAAATTCTCTCCTTTGCAATTGGCTTTGGGTCGAACCAAATATTGCTCATTTAAGAATTTTTGGGTGTGTCGTATATATTCCAATTGCACCAAACCAACGTACAAAGATGGGTCCTCAAAGAAGAAAGGGGATATACGTTGGATATGATTCTCCCTCTATTATCGTGTATGTTGAACCCCCGACAGAGATGTATTCACAAAGAAGATTTGTCGATTGTCATTTTGATGAATCATTATTCCCTAAATTAGGGGAGAACCCAAACAAGATAAAAAGGATCTTGATTGGACAACATCATTAAATTATCTTGATCCGCGCACAAGCGCATGTGAACTTGAAGTTCAAAAGATAATTCATTTGCAAAGCATTGCAAATCAAATGCCGACGCTTTTGTTGATTCCGGAAGAGTTACAAAATCGCATATTCCAGCCTATAAATGCTCCTATTCGAATTGAAGTTCCAAGCAGAACAAAATATTATACCTATAGCTATCGAGTCAAAAACACGCCGTAAGCGTGGCCGACCTCTTGGTTCTAAAGATAAAAATCCTCGAAAGAAAAGAGGATTAAATGATCCGTAAGATCATATTGAAGAAAAGAATGATAAAGACCAAGAGAGAATCGATGACAAAGAACCGTAGTTGATGAAAGTAACACCGAAATTTCTATCAATTATACCACTTCCAGTAGATGTTGGAATCGGATAGAAACTGTTATTGATAATATATTTGCATACAATATATCTCTTGATGTTACACAGATAATGATGATCCCGAACCAATATCGCTTGATGAATGTCAGCATAGAAAAGATTGGTCGCAATGGAAAGATGCGATTCAATCGGAGTTAAATGCACCGGCAAAACGTGAAGTCTTCGGACTCGCAGTCCGAACACCGTAAGGTGTAAAACCCGTTGGCTACAAATGGATATTTGTGCGAAAGCGCAATGAAAAGAGTGAAATCGTTCGATATAAAGCGCGATTAGTAGCCCAAGGTTTTTCACAAAGACCAGGTATTGATTATGATGAAACTTATTCTCCCGTTGTTGATGCTATTACACTCCGATATCTTATCGACTTGGCAAGACATGAAAAGATAGATATGCGCCTATTAGATGTTGTCACTCGCTACTTGTATGGAAATTTAGAAAATGATGTTTACATGAAAATCCTCGAAGGATTTCATATGCCCGAAGCATATAAACATTATCCTCGTGAAAATTACTCCATCAAGTTGCGTAAATCATTATATGGCCTCGAAGCAACTGGGCGCATGTGGTTCACACGTCTTAGTGAATATTTATTGAAAGCGGGATTTAAAAATGACCAGGTATGTCCATGCGTTTTTATTAAGAAATCTGGTTCTAAATTTGTGATATTAGCTATATATGTTGATGATATTAATCTTATTGGAACTCCGAAGAGCTCCAAGAAACAATTGATTATTTAAAAAGAGAATTCGAAATCAAGGATTTTGGTAAAACCAAATTTTGCCTTGGTTTACAAATTGAACATTTGGAGAGTGGAACATTTATTCATCAATCAACATATACAAAGAAAAGTGCTAAAAAGATTTTACATGGACAAAGCACATCCATTGAGTATTCCAATGATCGTCCGATCATTAAATGTGGATAAAGATCCTTTCCGACCTCAAGAAAATGATGAAGAACTCCTTGGTCCTCAAGTACCATATCTCAAGGCAATTGGTGCATTGATGTATCTTGCTAATAACACACGGCCCGATATTGCTTTCGTTGTCAATTTATTAGCAAGATTTAGTTCTTCACCAACACGACGACATTGGAATGGAATTAAACAAGTCCTTCGATATCTCCAAGGTACAATTGATCTCGGATTATTTTATTCAAATAAAACCAATCCAACATTGATAGGTTATGCAGATGTCGGTTATTTATCTGATCCACATAAAGCACGTTCTCAAACGAGCTATCTATTTACATGTGGAAATATCGCTATATCATGGCGTTCTACGAAACAATCTATAGCAGCCTACTTCTTCAAATCATGCTCGAAATTATAGCCATTCATGAAGCAAGTCGAGAATGTGTATGGCTAAGATCCATGATTCATTATATCCGAGAAAGTTGTGGATTATCATCAATCAAAGGTATTCCAACTCCTCTTTATGAAGACAATGCAGCTTGCATAGCTCAATTACGAGGAGGATATATTAAAGGAGATCGGACAAAACATATTTCACCAAAATTCTTCTTTACTCATGAACTCCAGAAGAAATGTGAAATTGATGTGCTACAAATTCGGTCATGTGACAACCTCGCAGATATTTTCACGAAGACTTTACCGACTGCAACATTTGAAAAGTTGAGATATAAAATCGGTATGCGTCGGTTTAAAGATTTAAAGGAATCATCTCATCGTGGGAGTAATAAACATACATATAGAATAATGTACTCTTTTTCCTTCACTAGATTTTTTTTCCCACTGGGTTTTTATCTAGTAAGGTTTTAACGAGGCATATTCTTTATGTATGGATGGACATCCAAGGGGGAGTGTTATGAATTATTGGAATTTCCATTAATTAGTGGAGGCTCCACTAATTATGGATTTATGTGAATTATTAGAAGATTTTTATGGATGTCCACCATTTAGTGGAGACACCATTAATTGAGATTAGTTGAAGATGATGTATGCCATGATGTATTTCACTAATTAGAGCTCTATAAATAGAGCTATTCTCTAAGCTTGTAATACAACATCATTTTGTGAAAGAAATATTAGTGAAAGAAAGATTGGAGAAAGAATTGTGAGAGAAAGAAAGAGAGAAGTTTGAAGAGAAATTCTTGTGCAAAGAATAGTTAGAATTTTCTTAGTGTGTAGTGTGTAGATTTTATTCTAACACTACCCTAATTTTATAACACATATTACATTTTAATAATACATTAGAAAATATTGACGAGGGTGTGTAGCCTAGTGCCAATGTTTTAGAAGACATGTAGGTCAAGATATGTGTAATTATATATTTATTTAAAAAAAAACAAAACAAAACAAAAAACAAGAGCAAAGAGGCGGTGGGAGTTTATTGATGATAGGGAAATATGTAAAAGCGCGAAACTTGAATCGTTATCTTCCAAAACGCGAATGGTTGTTTCAACTTTCACGATTCTTGCCGTCGAAATGTGAATCCGATTCCGCTCAGATTCACTCGCAAAATCCTGGCAACAATTTTCGAGTTCCAGTACGATTCCGGTTGCCGACGCTTTGCTGATTCCGTCCTCATCGACGGCGTCGCCACTTTCATAGCAAATATCAGCCTCTATGTACAATAGCAACGTCTCAATTACAGTCTCCGACGACACCTCCGATGAGGTGCCCGGGAAATTAAGACCTCGAGTGCGAAGGAAGCGTAGAAAATTTGGGGTCCGAGGCAAGACCGAGTTTTCTCGGGAGGTTATCAAGGGGCTTCTCAAATGGTGGCCGGTTCTACTCTTTCTCCCTGCCGCTGCACTTTTAGTCTTTGAAGCCTCCCGACTGGGCCTGAAACCGAATACGCTCGGCAAAACTTCTGAAACTGTGACTCAGAAGAAGCCGGTTCAACATTTGGACAAGACACCTCCGGCGAACTTGAATCGTCTGGATCCCACGACCCGAGTCGTCGGCGGCGTTAGAGAACGTGAGCCTTGCACAAAATATTTATTTGTTTATTCTTTTTTTTTTTTTTTGGGTGCTGATTACTTCTCTTTGATATGCATAGTACAGATATTCGTCTATGGTAAAGTAAGCTTAGTTATCGTTAAAATTTGTATGTTATTACTTGCATTGTCTTCAGTTTACTGTTAAAGTTGCTATCTTTCTGTTATTTTGTTTTTGTCCCCTTCTTCTCGTTTTTCCCTCTGGCAGTGGCAGATTAATTAGCTCCAAATTCTTTGCCTTTGCCGGAGTTAAATTTTAGTGGAAGAATATTCCTATAATTGAAAAGAAGCTAGTCTGTTTGCTAGTGTGTTCATGATCTTGTCTGCTTTGCAATTAGTTGAGTTCTTAGGAATTGAAAGGAAGCTCTTATTTTGTAATCTTTATTTTTGTTGCATTTGAGTCCTTTACTTCAGCTTTTTGCTTCTTTGATTTCTGTTGATTGCTTTAGTGTGTCATGGAGGTAATCCTTTCTTGATTGTTTTTGGCCAATTCTGTTGCTGTGGGATTATTATGTTTCCTTGATTAGCCTTTGATGATTTCTGTTATTTTTGCTGTTTGCATTTATTCGTGTTTATAGATGAATGGTTTATTGTTTCTGGATTGAAAACATGAGGAAAAGGCAGTTTTTTTTGTGAGTTGTTTCTCTGGCCTGTGGCTTTCCTGTCATCCCTGGTTAGTTGTACCATTAAGTGAGTTGTATAGTAAATGTTAGACAACTAAATACCTGAATGACAAAATGCATTTGCTCCATGGATATGTTTTGATTGTTTGCTTTTCAATGCTTCTCTGCATCTGCATCTTTGGCCAAAAAAAAGGCCATGGTCAATCTGTTCAAGATACTTCTGCATTATCTATTGCTTGCTTTAGAAATTTATCTTGATAGTACTATAATTTATGAATTATTTTCCTGATTTTATCAGGTTGTTTGAAGCTCCTGCCTTCTGAAGAACTAGAGCGTCTGGTTGTCCCTGTAGAAAAGGAATCTATGAAGCCCTTTAAGAAAGTGGTATACATGAGAGAGAATGATACTTCTTATGCAGAAGGGAATACTTCAATGTCTGAAAAGCATGTGGAAGGCCAAAGATTTAATTTATTCACAGGATACCAAACTCTTGAGCAGAGACAGCAAAGTTTCAAGGTATAAGCTACATCTCTCTGTTGATACTGTTGGTTTATCCTCCTGGATTTTAAATTACTTCGCTGTCAATGCTTCCCCCCACCTAAAACACACAAAAGCATGCTTTGAATGCTGTGATGTATAATCACATGTATGTATTAGCAGATTCATTTATACATGTAACATAAGTCCATCATGCTTATGTGAAAATTTTAATACACTGGTAGTTTGTATAAGTTAAGGACTTGAGGTAAGCCGTAAATGAATTATTTTAATTTGTGCTCTAACTGGTGTTATGTTACTTTAAGTTCTGTTGACTTTGCGTTGTTTGGTGTATTTGCTTGGTTTGTGCCAGTTATTGATGACATTTTTTCCTGTAAGCAGATGAATGAAACAGCAGTCGTTCACTGTGGTTTCTACAGTGATAAAGGTGGATTCAAGATTTCTGAAGAAGACAAAATCTATATGCAAAAGTGTGAAGTTGTGGTGTCTACCTGTGCATTTGGTGGTGGGGATGATCTATACCAACCCGTAGGGATGTCAGCACAATCACTTCAGAAGGTTATCATGTCAGAACCAAGTTCTTCTTGGTATATTTTTGTACTTTGAATTTTTCTTCAACATCTTTATACTTTTTGACTGATACAGGTTTGCTATGTAGCATTTTGGGATGAAGTTACTCTTGCTACACAACAGGCAGAAGGGAATAAAGTTGGCAAAAACCATTTTATTGGGAATTGGCGCATTATAATAGTCAGGGATCTACCTTTTAGAGACCAAAGATTAAATGGAAAAATCCCTAAGGTATAGCATTGTTTGTTCTTCTGGCAGTTTCTCAAAATTTTAATTCTTTTTGATTGGCTTGCTGCCATTGCTTGTGCAGTTTGATTTGTATCATGATTATCCAAGGAAAAAATTGGAAAACCAAAATTTTGGCTTTCCTTGCTGGTAAGAAAGAATGGGAATCTAGTGACCACACAAATGCTGATGTCTGCACTACTATAGTATTCTGCAACTCTGTATACTATCTTATCTGTTTGAGTCTTTCTTTTAAAACATTTGGTACCAATGCACACACAAGTAGAATTGTTTAGTTTTAGCTAACCTTACATACAGCCTGACAATTCTAATTCACCTTGGATATGATCAGATGCTTCCACATCGTCTCTTTCCAAATTCAAAATACTCCATTTGGGTAGACTCGAAGTCCCAATTGAGGAGAGACCCTTTAGGAGTGTTGGAAGCTCTACTATGGCGTACCAATTCTGTACTTGCTATTTCAGAACATGGTGCGCGTAGTAGTGTGTATGATGAGGCAAAGGCTGTGGTAAAAAAGAACAAAGCAACACCAGAAGAAGTGGAAGTTCAACTAACTCAGTACCGCAAGGATGGCCTCCCAGAAGATAAGAGATTTAATGGGAAGAAAGGTATGCTTGTATCCCTCCTGCATTTTTTTAAGCTTCTTTACAAGTATGTTGATAATGCTGAAACTCACAGTGGCTAGCGAAGTTAATTCTGCATAGTCATGCAATTTTCAAAGACAATATAGGAGAACATCTGTTTTGTTCGTAGAAAGTATGTGCTTGTCTGGAATCGGTGTATCCATGGATGGTCCTTTTTATCACTACTCTTGCAGCATTTTTGTACCCCAATCTGCTGTCTTTGTTCACAGCATTTTTGTACTAACCTATTGCTGCAGAATCTTGGCTTACTAATTAACATAATTTTTGCTATGTTTATACAGCTCTAGCTGAGGCCTCCATAATTGTGAGGCACCATACAATGTCGACAAACCTCTTCATGTGCCTTTGGTTTAATGAGGTCGTTCGCTTCACTTCTCGTGACCAGCTAAGCTTTCCGTATGTTCTCTGGAGATTCAAAGAGTTAAGGGGGATCAATATGTTTCCTGTTTGTACACGGAAAGATATCGTCAATAGCATGGGCCACATACGCAAAGCTAAACCTCTAAATTGATTCTTCATTCATTTTACCCTATGTTCCCATATTTGTTAGTGTTTTGGGTTTCACTGACCTTCTAAATTTCGGAGAAGGAAGCTCATCTGTAATCATTCTTTCAAGTTCACTAGAAGATAATTTATTCTCTGTATTTCATCTTCTGCAATTCTGAATGTTTTGCACTTTTTTGGTAAAAACGTACGAGACAAGTAGGAAAGAAGGATATTGAATTCTGAAATTGTACGAAGTTCACAGAATCCTGTCTCTGATCACCATAAAATCTAGTGGAATATGGCTGTAAGTTTATTTTTGCTTTGCTCAATGATTAAAAGCAGTCGCAGTTATTGTCTTGGTGAGTCCACCCAAGAGTGCCTTAGGGTTTCTTCAGGATTGATGATTCAGAGCCAGAGGATTAGGTGCGGAAATTCAAGGTGGATTAGGTGGCCAAAACATTAGCAGAAACACTGAAATGTACCGTATTAAAGCGGCTCTAAGCAGAAGCAGATACAGTGCAAATCAATCACCAATATTCAAACAAAGATCTCTTCAGATAATTATGCTGCCAAGGATCATATTCTTCGCTGCAGTCTTTTTAGCAGTAGTTGCAGTTGTGCTCTTGGCTCTGTTCTCTCCCATACCCCATCAAAAGGCAGCGAGAAACACCAGGCCCTGGTTGGCCTTGTCTTTATATATTCAACAACCCCAGGTAGGCGGCTCTCACATGCATCCGGTGGCTCCCTCGGATGCCGGAGCCTTGGTCTTTCATCGCACACTCACAGAGGGACCTGAGAACACGTCTAGCGTGGTCGGAAAAGCCCAAGGTTTTATCATCCCTATACAGAACTTCGCTCATTCAGCTTTCAATATTATTTACCTCACCTTCAATACGCAAGAATACTCCGGCAGCCTCAGCATCCAGGCCAAAGATATAGCCCAGAAGGAGAAAGATGAACTCACTGTTGTTGGGGGAACAGGGTCTTTTGCATTTGCTCGTGGCCTTGCAGTTTTTGCCCAGACAGACGACCTAAATTCCACTTATCATATAAAGCTGCACTTGAAGTTCCCAAATCGATCGCAGACCATTCCGGGCTAAGATGCAAATTTCTGTTTCACCTTCATTTTCTCATTTTCCATTCTTTCTTGATGTGGAAGAAAGTCCACCCACACTACGTATAGCATGTAATCAAGTTTAAAAGAGGTCGAGTTTCAACCAAGGCTGATTGAACTAGGAAAAAAAGAGTTAAGAGATAGCACATAATTTCGAGATATATACCTTTTCTACTCTAATTAACTTTAGTTATTTATTTGTCTCATTTTTTAAATATTTTTAGATTACCAACGTCAATACTTGCTAGCATGATCAAAAACTACATTTTACTATAGAAGGATGTAATAAAAAATTTATGATTAGAAGATATATTATATAAAAAGAATATTAAAATTTGAAGTTATAATTTTTTAAACAAATTTTAAAAGACGAAAAATAAAATTTGAAGAGCTATGTCTTCTTCAATTCGTCCTTAATTCCACAATATGTCATCTGCATGGAAATTCAATCAAAGTTTGCAAAATTTTAAAAAAAGGAAATTCCAAAAAATAAACAGTTTAGTAAAAATATAATAATCAAAGGAGAGAAACTACAGGGATTAAGTGGACACAATCCGAAAAATGTAGGGACTAAAAGGAAAAAAAGAAAGAAGGGAGATCGAAATTAAATTAGTTTTTTTTTTAAATGTCGGTGATCCGACCCGTTTTTCCTTCATAGCTAGCTAAACGGGCGAATGTTCCAATTAAGCCGGTTTAAACGGTAGTTTAGAATTGTATGCGCATTTTCCCGTGATCTTTCCACTTGTGTTTCAACTGAGCGTTGCCGGGGGAGTTGAGTTTTGAGACGGAGGCAAGGTGAATTTCTTGCAAACATGGCGAAATCGAGCGCGGACGATGAGGACCTCCGGAGAGCTTGCGAAGCTGCCATCGAAGGCACCAAACAGAACGTCGTAATGTCGATCCGAGTGGCTAAGAGCCACGGGACCTGGGGCAAATCGGGAAAATTGGGACGCGGTCAGATGGCCAAACCTAGGGTTCTTGCCATTTCCAGTATGTTCACAATTTCCGCAGTTGCATTTTGCATTTTCGTGTTTCTCGTTTGATTCTAGAAATGCAGAAATTTCGCAGCTAGTTGAATACTGTTTTGTGGTTCAGTTTTGATTCGTAGTTGTTGATGTGTGCACTTATTGGTATGATTGATGTCTGCTGCCAAAAAAATAAAATAAAATAAAAGGGCAGTCACCGGGTGTTCTTTCTCTTTGTCCATTTTTGCAAAATATGATGCTTTAAGACTTCAATAAAGATTTTTAATGGCGGTGCTATATTAGAAATTGATTCTTAACTGCTACAGTCGTAATCATCCATGTATAAGGATATGTTTAAGTGTTAAAAATTAGAGCAAAGGCTAACTTGAAGACTGCTTCTTTCTATGGTTGGCTTTTGTGAAGGAAGTTCCACTGGAGTCTAAATTACCTGGCAAATGCCATGCTTTTGTCTTGTTTTAAATTACCATCCGCTGATCTCCTAATATGTGAATTAATAATTTTAAGGAAATGTTTGATTTCGAAATCTATGAACAAGCTATTGGGGTATAATGGGGAGTGATTTAGCAGTTTGGATCGTGGCTGAGCTTGTAGACTGGATTAGAGAAGACTCTGATAAAAGATGAAATTATAATGCATCATGATATTCTAGTTGGAAAAGTCTTGTGCAACAATAAATATGCTGCATGCATAGCATTGAAGGATCTTTCCTTCCTTATATGACTCTTCAGAGAGTAGTGTCAATGTTAGTGCAGCTTCTGCGCAATTGAGAACTACAAATATCGATAAGACCTCACGATGTTCATGTTGGGATTTGAGAATGAACTTGACATTGGTATTCCAATTACTCGACAAATGTGTCACACCTCTTTCAGTTTGCCCTAATACATCAAATACATACAGTTCAGAACTTGAAGTTAGTATTATGGCTAATAGCATGACTAGGAATGGCCATTTCCAAAATGTGGTGTGAGTTGTCATACCTGTAAGTTCCTGTCCTCTATAGTATTCAAATAAGAAGATGACCAACGATATAGATAAGCTGAAATTATTCTTGTCAAACAAATGGTGACAATGGAAATGATGATTTTGATTCAGTGTTCAGAACACTAGGTCAGTAATTTAGAAGAAATAATTTATGTTTGAATGCAAATTGTTGTTTTTATGAAGATTTTGTTGATGCAATGTGAATAAAGGAGAAGTTATGTTCTGTCTCTCCACCGTGGTTCTTTGAGATTACTCTGTATATAACAGCTAGTATTTGTTAAAAGCAAGGACTGCATGGTTTGTGTAAATTTTGATTTAGAGAATGTGAATATTAAAAAAAGGGATATTTGACTTACTAATTTAGAATGATAGAACGTCATGTTATGATATATTTATATGCTCTACAGACATGCTGACTATGGTGTTACATTCTTTTACTCTTCCTGCCTAAAGTTCCTTGAGTTTTTAGAATTATTTTGGCCTCTCCATAAGGTAACATATGGTACTTCTCCAGGGGGATTCATTGGAGCCATCACACCTCAAATGTTTTGCCATTTCTGTTACCTTCCCGATCTTTGTACAACATTTTCATTAATTGCTATGGAAAATGGAAGATAAATATTACCTTCCTTTAGATATGTTGTACTTTAATTTCTAATGAACTTCCTAAGTCTGGTAAATATGTAATTTAGGCATTAATAAATGGCTGTTTCAGTTATTTGATTTGTATGGAGCATTTGATCCCGATGTTATGAAAAATTCCTTTCATTATTTTTTTTGAGATGCTTAGCCGGTCTCACAACACCATCTGGGTTTTT
Organism: Voacanga thouarsii; assembly: GCA_026120185.1. Lineage (NCBI taxonomy): Eukaryota > Viridiplantae > Streptophyta > Magnoliopsida > Gentianales > Apocynaceae > Voacanga > Voacanga thouarsii. The sequence continues at coordinate 940,467 of JANUWF010001636.1, read as the reverse complement.
TTTTTTTCTCTCAGCGAAAGCAAAAGTTCAGCGGACAAAAGCATTTCTTCGTGTCTTAAAATATTCCACTGGAGGAGTTCTTGAGGTAGTGTTTCACATTTATTTATTATTATTATTTTCTCCTTTTCTTCTTTGTCTTTTATTTTTTTTAAATGGGCTTTGGTCCCTTCTCCCCTTTCAGTTTTGGTAGTGGGGCAGGGTTTGAGTTATCTGCAACAGTTAAGAATTCCATCTCTACTATTGCAGCTGAGAAGGGGTCACTTGGACCAATATAGTTTCATTTTTTTATTTGACAAAAGTTTTAAAGTTTAATATACTTTTCTTTACAATGCCTCCTAAAAGTCAAGACAATGAAACTGCTTCAATCTCAACAAACAATGATTGCTGACATTGCTGAATTCTCATTTACCTAGTCAAATGCAATAAGAATTAGATAATCTTTTTGAAGATTTTAGTAATGGGAAAATGGGAGAAGCCAACAGAAGCCATCTGTTTTAGGAATGGTTCCTGAATTCCAACTATGTAACTCATCTGATTTCTGAATTGCATTCGTGTACAAGTCTGAACTTATGATGTCTTTACATTTCTAGCTCTTTAGGGTGGGGGTAAGGAACTTGTGAGGTCCTTATACCCCACTCATAATCTTTTAGGTTGTAAACATAGAATGAACCCCCAGCATATAAAGAAGATAACCATTAAGGGTCAGATTGGTGGTCTATGTTTTTGTTAAAGTCTATGTTTCAGTATTTTAGCTGATAACAAATCTGTTGTTTGAATCTGTAGCCTGCCAAACTTTATAAGCTGAAGCATCTTTCAAAGGTGGAGGTTGTAACAAATGATCCGAGTGGATGTACATTTATGCTGGTATTCCTTGCTGCATATCTCTGGACAGTGCTAATACTTTTCAAGATTCTTCTGTTTTGGAGGTTTTTTCATGTTAGAAACAGTAGTGAACTTATTCGGATTGATCTCATTCATTTAGGGTTTTGATAACCTTAGAAGTCAGACGGTTAGTCCACCTCAGTGGACTATGCGTAATGTTGATGATAGGTATGTCATGAACTGCTGTATGTAAATGTCCCAATTTGTCAAGTACCATTGTATTCTTAATTGTAGTGGTTTGTTTTTGTCTTTGACATGCTTATTTTTTTAGGAACCGGCTTCTGATGTGCATCTTAAACATCTGCAAAGATGTCTTGGGCCGTCTGCCCAAAGTTGTTGGCATAGATGTGGTGGAGATGGCTCTTTGGGCTAAGGTGCATTGCAATAAGTCCAAATGCCTAGAAGAAACTTATGCCATTTTTTCTGTTTTTCTTTTTCCTTGCCTATAGTATTTTATGAAGTTTGTCTCTCTGAAAAGCTTTCTTAGTGTGGCCTTTAGCAGGATACGCCACATATCTGGCTCATATTTAGGATGTGTGGACTTGAACATGTATTCTCATCTTGTTGCTATTTGTGATCTGTCTTTTATTATATATCAAATCAATACTAAAATGAATGTATTTGTCCAATAAATTGGGAAGATGTGATGACGAAAATTCTTGGATTTGCTTGCACTAATCATGCCTCTGTAGCACATCTTTTTGTTTCTGCTTCTTCATTCATTAGTTTGTGTCTTATGTTGAAAAATATGTCTTGCAAAGCAAATACCTCTTGTTCAAAGATAACATTTCCTTTTGCAACAGCAATTCATGGATTCAATGCTACATCAAATTGTTACATTTTCATATTTATGTAAATGTAAAATTCTCCAAGTATTCACAGGCTTCTTTTTATTGAGGAAAAAAATCGATGATCGTCTCTTTTTTTTTTTTTTTTTTTAATGTTTGGGTTTGTTGCTTTCCATTAATTTTCTTGGAATTGGATTCACAACTTGATCTCTAGAAATCTATTGATGTATGTAGATCCATTGCAGGAAAATACACCAACCATCACTAAGCAGAGAGTGAATGTTGAAGACGGACCTGTTGAAGCTGCAGTAGCAGAGGGTGACATGAAAGTGACGGTTGAAAGAGAACTTGTTTCGCAGGCAGAGGAGGAGGATATGGAGGCTCTTTTAGGCACGTATGTAGTAATATCTTCGTCTGTGTCAATCACTTTTTTATTCTTTAATAAGTTGTATTTTGAAAGTGCTAATGTCTAATTGTGTGTCAACAAATTATTTTCTCTTTTTTTCCTAAGAACCTATATACTAATTGTAAATTGCTGATATATAGTCTCCTATAAAGGTTAAAGAGAGGATAAAAAAACTTATTTGAACATATATGCATCAACTTTTGGCTTACCAGGCAACAAGCTTCAAGACACTTATTTTTTCTTGTTTATTCTCTCTGCTTATGTGTTGATGTCTATTGGAATTATTCTTCCTTAATTTGTCAATGGCTTGTCATTGGCTTCTGTGGATGCTTACTTGTTCAATTTGTTGAAATTGTCCTCGACTTAAATTATTGAGATGCGAACTACCTTAATACTGTCTTGCATTTGCTCAAATGTCTCTTATCATTTTACCTAACTGTTTTTCAAATGGACACATCTTTTGCAGCTATGTCATGGGTATTGGTGAGGCAGAGGCATTTTCTGAGAGACTAAAGCGAGAGCTCCAAGCTTTGGAAGCGGCAAATGTGCATGCTATTTTGGAAAATGAACCTTTAATAGATGAGGTGACCTTTCCGTTAAATTTCTCGAATTTTCAATAGTTTATAGCCCATGGATTTAGCAGTATATATTTACCTTTTCTATTATTGTCTGCATTCTTGTCCTAATCCATTATCCTCATCTTGTGATATTTCCTTTATAAGTATTAGCTTTGTATTAGGAATATACCATTTTATGTAGTCTTATTTTTCTTTACTTCAAGTAGCATAGATATTGCGTAATTATCCTATAACATTACATGCGCACATATGCGCAGAGGTACATATACACCTTCAGAAACATATTTCTTTGTATAGATTTTCACTAAAAAAGGAAAGGAATACTGGGAAACCATCTTTTATAGCATGATTTTGTCCTCTCTAGCTAGTATTTGTAACTTTCAGTTCGCAATCCAGATTTCAATCGAAGTTGCTATTTCTGAGCTAGGCATCCTAAGTAATTCACTTCATGACTATTAATTGGATCTGACACTCCATAAAACTAGTCTCTAGTTTCTATCGAATCGTGTCTTTTTATTTATGGTAGAAAGCATAACTTGATTACTTGTTGATAGATATGATTTGAGTCCTCCAATATTTGTGTCTGGAGTGCAGGTATTGCAAGGTCTTGAATCAGCCACTAATTGTGTTGAGGACATGGATGAGTGGTTGGGCATTTTTAACGTTAAACTGAGACACATGAGGGAGGACATCGAATCGGTGGGCATCTCTTCAATAATATGCTATGATCTTTAGACGTTTATGTTTCTCTCCAAGTCCTTTTATCTCCTCTTCTTAATTACTTAATTTACATTTTCTTGTGGTGAATATCAGCTTAATTGCACTCTGTATTCCATGTTGATTATTGTTTTACATATACTTAATATTTCGTCTTAGTAAATATGATGATGGCATATTGATAGACAAATGCTTTCTTGAAATGAACCCTCAATGGTCATAATGGTTAATTATATCTGACAACCATGGCTGTCCCAGAAGATAAATTTTCAGTTTTCACTTTCAGTGCTATGTTGTAATCATGTCACAGAACCAATAATATTCTAACCTTGATGCATGATACCTGAATTGCTACTGACTGTATTTCTTCTCATATGCAGATCGAAACTCGCAATAACAAGCTGGAAATGCATTCTGTGAACAATAAGTCACTTATTGAGGAGCTTGACAAGCTTCTTGAAAGATTACGTATCCCCTCTGAGGTATTCTACAGAGATTTTAGTAATTTTTTTTACTTAAAAAAAAAAAAGAAAATTGTGATAGTATTTTGGTTAGTTATATTTATAATGTTCTTTTTGTTACAGTATGCAGCATGTCTAACTGGGGGTTCATTTGATGAGGCTCGTATGCTTCAAAATATTGAAGCATGTGAATGGCTAGCCAATTCTTTACGTAGCCTTGAAGTGCCTAACTTGGATCCCATCTATGCAAATATGCGGGCTGTATGTACTGTTTTACACTCTTTTTGCAACTGCTGCTTCTCTTAGATGAAATTGTTAATAATTGAAATGTGGCAGATGATACAATATTGATGGTTATTCTCCAAGCAGTTAAGTGATGTGGTTGGTAGGTTGATAGTCTTCTGGGCTTGGGTTATTAGGTTGTCAGATAGGAAATTGAAGAAGTAAAGTAGCTTTTTGTGCTGAGCACACTCACCACTGTTTTCTGATTTTCATGGTAGCAGCTATGTGTGTGATGATAGTGACAATGAAGGAAGGACTAATAATGGAATTTTGTGAAGGCATAGTAGATGATTCTGTATAACAAATATAAAATGTTGTGGACCATGGAATGTTGATGCCCATAGAGTTAATAATAGCTGCTTATAACAAGTAATACCTTGACCTATGACGATGGGGAAATCTATCTGAATTATTTTGTTCTATAATCTGCAAGCATAATAATTTGAATGACCCATGTGTTTGTGCTTTAAAAGAAAAGGAAAAAGGAAACTAGAAAAAAGGCTGGGTTTCTCATGTTAATTACCTAGCAAGCATCGAGTGCATGCCATCACATAGGAGTCAAAATGCTTGGGATCCTATGAAAATCATGCAATATTATATGGACTTCTATATTTATGGCTGAATTAAGAAAATGTTGAAAATGACAACAAAATTAATTCTCTTACAAGTTTTATGTTCAAATTCTTAATCAGGTAAGAGAAAAGCAAGCCGAACTTGACAAGTTGAAAACAACGTTTGTTCGGAGAGCATCTGAGTTCTTGAGAAACTATTTTGCTAGTTTGGTGGATTTCATGATTAGTGACAAAAGTTATTTCTCTCAGGTACTCTCTTAGAATGTTCTTTTGCAGTCAATGTCAATTAGAATTGGATGAGAATCCTAAATTTGCTGCTCACTTTGATTAAACAGCGTGGACAACTGAAGAGGCCTGACCATGCTGATTTGCGTTACAAGTGCAGGACATATGCTCGCCTTCTGCAGCACCTAAAGGTCTAAAGAATGAGTCACCAATGGTGGTTATTTTAAATTTTTCTTGCACTAACTGTAGCTTATTCCTCATTGTTCTCTGCTTTGCAGAGTCTTGATAAAAATTGCCTTGGTCCACTAAGGAAAGCTTACTGCAGCTCCCTTAATTTACTATTGCGCCGTGAGGTGAGAAAATGATTCCTCTTTGTGCATGTATCTTGTTATTTCTTCTCTGTATTATGTTTTGTGTCTGTGTGCAAATAATGAATTGGTTATGTTGGTTTCACTGGTTAATGCAAACCTTCTTTCGCTGAAAATGGTCATTAGTACAATAAGCACATATATCTGAGAAGAAACCTGGCAGAATATAAAGGCATAATTGATTATGGGTCAATGTCAGATTGGCTTGACAGTAGCTGGGTATCATTCTATTATGTGACCCCATTCTCCCCAATTCACACCCAAATACAAATTACAAGTGCAAATTATTGAATGGATGAAATATTATCTTTTCAGCATTGTGTCCTGAATCTGGTTTATTTTTTCAAATGCTTAGATGAATGCATTTATTATTTATTACGTTCTCTTGGCATTCCATCTTTTAAGCAATGGAAATCAAGTTTCATAAGATGAATTGATAACATTTTTTGGCTGATAGTAAAATCTGTATAAAATTATGTCTTTTAAAGTGCTTATTTCCTTTGCAGGCTCGTGAATTTGCTAACGAGCTTCGTGCTAGTACTAAAGCATCAAGAAATCCAACTGTATGGCTTGAAGGATCAACAGGCTCCAATCAAAATGTGAACAATGCAGACACCTCAACAGTTTCTGATGCATATGCAAAGATGCTAACTATATTCATCCCACTACTTGTGGATGAGGTTGCTGTTCTATTATGTTTATTCTTTTCTTCCCCTCTCTTTCTCACTGTGATAGCATGTCTTCTTTACAGTCAAACTTATTCAGTGCTTCAAATGCAGAGTTCTTTTTTTGCACACTTCATGTGCTTTGAAGTTCCTGCACTTGTTCCACCTGGGGGTGTAAATGGCAGCAAAGGTGGGCCAGTTGATGATGGCAATGATGATGATTTAGGCATAATGGACATTGATGACAATGACAATAAAACTGGTAAGTCTTCTAATTTCCCCTGCTCACTTCAAACACCTATTTTGAATTTTGAATCTATTTTTGTTCTTCTGCAGGTAACAGTACTGGAGAGCTGGAAGCATTAAATGAATCACTTCGTGATTTGCTTGATGGAATACAAGTAATTTTGTGATTTATATTGTTCAATATGTTATTTACCCCAGTTGCTGAAATTCAGTATCATTCATTTCGAGGTGTTAAAAGTTTTACTGAATTCGGACCACAGTTTTAAGATATTTTCATGGATGTGTGGCTGTGATGCATAATAAATTAAGGCATAACATTTGCACTTAATGGCTCTTTCTGTGGTTTTGCTTCATACCATGTTCCTAAATTTTTCTTCCTTCTGCGTTGAATCTTTAGGAAGACTTTTATGCTGTTGTGGACTGGGCATATAAGATTGATCCTCTGAGATGCATATCTATGCATGGAATCACAGAAAAATATATTTCTGGTCAAAAAGCTGATGCGGCAGGATTTGTACGCCTCTTATTGGATGACCTAGAATCTAGAATATCTATGCAATTCGGCCATGTAAGTCACAGCGTCCTTGTTTGTTAACCTGTACAGAGTCAACATTCTAGGTGTGATTTTGACGTAGTCATTTTGTAAAATATATTGTAGTTCGTTGAGGAGGCTTGTCATCAGATTGAAAGAAATGAGCGAAATGTTCGGCAGGTGGGAGTCTTGTCGTATATACCAAGGTAGACTGCACTTTGAACTCATGGGTCACTAAGATTTTCCAAGGTTTGAATTTCCTAATGATATATAGGTGGATTACTTGAATATTCTCCATGCTAAATTGAACTTATTATTAAACGTGAGGTTGATTGATATTACTTGGAGACTAATGCTGATAATTTAGATTGACAAGAACTTGCATCTTCCCATCACTCAGGTTCTATACACCAAGATTCTGCTATCTAACTAGCAAATATAATGCTTTATGCTCTCTCCTTCATGATGTTGTATAAGTCTGCATTCTCAAATTTAAGAATGCGTTAGGTTTTCCCTCCATTGGGTTTTCCCTTCTTTTTTTAGTTAAACATGTGTATGTTCAATTATTTGTCAAATTCTCAACTGTTACCAGTTGTTTTGCTAGTTAGGTCTAGTTCAGGAATTCGTACTCCTTGAATTCTTCTAACATGAGCACTGTAAATTTTGAGCTCATGAATTCTAGTTCAGTTTCTGCATTTGTGGTGCTGAAAGAGTTTATTAGGTTACTTTTCAATCGAGGCAATATCCATTTTTGTACAGGTTTGCTACTCTTGCAACGCGTATGGAACAATACATTCAAGGGCAGTCAAGAGACTTGGTTGATCAAGCATATACCAAATTTGTGAGTCTTTAAACACAAAATTGTCTCTCATGTTTTATTGTTGATATGAATGCAAAATAATTGAAAGATACCGAGATGTATATATTTGGGACTGAACACCAAAAAAATTGATGGTATTAACCATTCAATGTCCCAAACTAATCAGAACTAGAAAATAACATTCGAGTCCAATTGGCAGTTACCTTGTGTTTTTTCTTTCCCTTTTTGGCCATTTTAGAAATTTTAGGCTCTGCTGCATTTATTTTATCATGTTGCATAATTATGTGTACTTTTCATAATATTTCCATTAATTCCTAATTCCTGTGTGGTATGGCTCAAGAATGGATGTTTGGAAAATGGTTTAACAGGTGACGATAATGTTCGTGACTCTGGACAAAATTGCTCAGGTGGACCCAAAGTATTCAGATATTTTGCTATTGGAGAACTACGCTGCATTCCAAAATAGGTATCTGACATACACATCCTCCTGCACAAAATAACTTAGCTTATCTTACGACTTGATAACTGCAGACTTCTTGAAAAGCAGCACTTTTTCTTTCAAAATTAGCAGTAAATTTCATATTTGGACTGAAATCACTTGCCTGCAGTTTATATGACCTTGCAAATGTTGTCCCAACTTTAGCCAAATTTTATCATCAAGCCAGTGAATCATATGAGCAAGCTTGCACGCGCTTTATAAGCACTATCATATACTATGTGAGTAATCTATTTAAAATTTCACGATATGCCCTTTCCCTTCTTTCCTTTCTAATGCAATCTGAACAATGTGAAAATGTGCCCAAAATAATTTGTATGAATCTTATTGCAGCAATTTGAACGATTGTTCCAATTTGCTCGAAGAATTGAGGACCTAATGTACACAATTACACCAGAAGAGGTGAGTCCCCGAGGAATTCATAGAATCCATTTTTCTCTTTGGTGCCTTGTATATCTTTGCAAGGAGATAGCTTTCTCAATGCTATCTTTTCTGAAACTACTTCGGAGGGGGGGGCCCTAAATGTGTGCGTGCAGTTTTACTCTTCCTTGAAGTTATAATGTAGTTGCTTAAATACTGCGTATCGTGTAGGGTATTGCCTAAACTTGTTCTATAGGGTCTCTTTTTCTGAACTGTTGTCCCCTTTGTGGTTTTAATACATGGCAATCAACTGCACAGAAGCAAAGTCTACAATTTTATGGTAGTAATGAATTTCTTCTCAGTTCTTCTGAAAATGAAAAGAAAACCCATTCTTGTGATTTTTCAATTCAAATAACACTATAAGTTGAAACAATCCACGAGATGCTCTGAGATCTTTTAGTCACCTACCATCAATGCGAGTTAATGGTGTTTGCAATTTTAGATTCCATTTCAGCTTGGATTGTCAAAAATTGATCTCCGGAAGGTGGTAAAAGCGAGCTTGTCTGGGGTGAGTCTGTTGAATAAATCTTTGGGATGTTGTTCTTTAGATTTCATTACCATTTATTTAACAGAACTTTTGTTTTTGTAGGTTGATAAGTCCATTGGTGCAATGTATAAAAAATTGCAAAAGAACTTGACCTCAGAGGAGTTGCTGCCTTCATTATGGGATAAATGCAAGGTATTTATCTCTTTCAGTTCCCAATTTATTGACTGTCATCAATTATTGCAAATAGAAAGTTGGTAATTTACAGGTAGACAGTATATTGAGAAGAGTGAGACATTGAAGCAAAAGGCAGAAAAGTCAATCTTAAAGAAGTAATAGGTTTTGGTGACGACCTTCTGATGGAACTGTTTTATCTGATTATAGTTTAATGTCTAGAGTAAATTGTCATAACCATGATGCAAAAGAAACCAACAACCTTTTTGTATGAATGTGACTAGAATGGACGGGCATACACATCTACCGCAGAGCACATATGTTCTGATGCCCGCTGTAGTTCTGATTAGATTCAATGAGACGTAATACTTGTGGCTTTGGCTATTAGGCAGCAGGCGTGTATTTTTCAGTTTGCACTTGACGTTTCATGTCTGAGAAAGCTGGTCCGCTGCTTCCATTCTAATTCACTCCAGCTGCCCACACATGCACGCACATTCACACAAGGGACAGAGATCATTCTCCATCAGACATATTGGAAAACAAACATTGAGAATTGTCTGCTGTTTGCATTTGCTGTGCATCAACATGAACTTTTTGTCCTCTCCTAGCACAATCTAACATTTTCTTTTGCAGAAGGAGTTCCTCGACAAGTATGACAGTTTTGCACAACTTGTTGCTAAGATTTACCCTTCTGAGACTATCCCATCAGTTGCAGAAATGAGAGATCTCTTGGCATCTATGTAGAATAGCATATTCTCTTGTAAAGATCAGCTCTTTTTGGTGTTCAGAGTTGTGTTTACCGTAGCCATATATCTCTTTTTTCGCCTTCAGTTTGATTCATCGATGAGCATAGTTGCCTTTAAGAACAAATCAAATATAGCTCTTGTTTGTATCTTTGTGTCACCTGTAACCTTTTTCCTCCTCTGTTCTTTATTAGTCTGATTGGATCCTTTGTTCCATCCTTTTGTTGATTTGTATAGAGCATTTGTATTCCACTGTGTCATTCTCATGTGTAGTGATACCACATTCTAAAATAAACGACGCATAGAATATTCACAATTCCTCCGGCAGCGTGCCTATAATTTCATCTGGCAACAATTTATGAAACCTCTCCGTTGGCCATACGCTTGAGTACCTTTGTCTTGATCTACGATGTATTCATTTGAAACTATAGAACTTCGGCCATGCAAATTGGCCTCTAGAAAGCCATGAAGACATTTTGCTTACGGAAGATTTGGCTTGAGAAACGCCTAAATTTTTCTCATCTTTTAGGATCTTCAGATGTTTATTACTTTCTGGATGAACATTTGCATTTAAGCTGAAATTCTGGACCAATTAGAATGAATCAGCACCTTATTGTATGAAAGTTGTCATTTGAAGGTGCGAGGATGTTCATCGTGGCCTCCGAGAATACGTGGGAAACTCTGATTTAGTATTGACTTACAAGAATGAAAAACCTATATGTCTTCTGCATTACACGTGAGAAAAGAATAAAAATAATACCTTCATTAAGTAATCCTAATGTAATAAGATTTATGGATCCTACCGGGGGGGGAGGGAAAGAAAAACAAAAAAGCTAGGCTGCGTTCATGCTTTCCTTTCCCATGTAGACAACTTCGCTGGACCGCTATACTTGCTCTAGCACAATGCAGATTCTGCAGCTGCAGGAGACTCTTCTTCTTCCCCGTGAACGAAGAGCGTTTTCGCTTTGATTATTGATAGAGGAAAAGCTTCAATTTGTTCGGCCAGCCATTTTTCTGTCTGGTACATTAGAAATGGAAAGCTTGGACAGCAGGAATGTACAAGCGGAAGACAAGAAAACAGCCCCGGCGAAGCAAGCAAGATCAAAGCCTGTAACCAGAGGTATACTCTTGAACTTATCCAATACTCCCACTTGAAGTATCATTACCACAGCATGGCCGATTTTCATTTTGCCTTGCATTATTGAGTTCATTCCAACGCGTGATGGAAGTGTCTGAAACACAAAATCATAGTCATCAGAAGAAGAAAAAAAAACACCTCTACGGTCCACTTGCATCAAGTAATTACAAAACTGGATCAGTTTTCCATTGACTATTGATAGTCTCTGGGGATTATGTTGATTTAGTCGTCAGAAGAAGCGGATGAACCTTGACATAGTTCGACTGTGGATACTGAGATGACTCCTTATCTCGAAGATCATACGATCCCACAAACAAGACATGCAACCCCGTGCCAAAGACCAACATTGCGGTTGCCACTAGAAACATGTCTGCAGAAAGAATCCAGTTTTCATTCATCTTACGTCGTTGAAGGTTCTATAATTCTTATGGAACTACAAGTAATTCAGAAAGGATGAAAATTGAATGCTGTAAACTGAGAAGAGGAGGGAGATTTTACCGATTGCTTCGATCAAAAGTTGCACTAGATGTCCTAGTTCTGATCCTTGAGATACAGCATGAAAATACTGAAAATATGACACCAATATCAAGAAGCAGCCCTGCAAATACAGGAATTAAAAGCTTTTTAATATCACCTGAGGAATGAATAACACTGCTCGCGTAAAGAACTTACCTCGATGTAGCACAAGAAGGAACCAAGTAAAGATCCTGCGACTGCAAACAATGTGAAGAATCGGCAATCCATTATGCCCTGCAAAACATGGCCTTGCCAAGTTATATCCCAAGAAAGAAGTTATTTAAGATATTACAAGAGAGAGGATGATTTCAAGAATTGAAATATATAGTACCTTTTCGATGAATGTCTGCACGTACAATTTCCAGGGTCTTTTTCTGGTGACCTCATTTAACCTCCTAAGCAAAACATCTCTAACAGTTGCTAAAAGCAAAGCCAAATCCACCCTCTTGTCCGTCTTCGTCTCCGAAGTCAACTCACACCCCGAAGTGAAAACCGAGGCCTTCACTTCTACAGTTTTCCAGACATCACCACCATGCCCATGCCCATTCCCAGTGGGCAAAGTCTCTGCACCAAAGCCTCCCTTGCTGTAACACCTCATCAGTTTCGCAGACCTAGAAGACAGTGAAGAAAAATTGCAAGAACCCGAGGAAGAATTGCAAGGCTGATGGTCCACGCCGAGAGGCCTAGACATGCGAAACAGTCTAGTGGCCGCCATGGAAATTTTTGCAAGTGTGAAAATTCAACCAATTCCAATGAACAGGGCCTGGTTTGATGATGGGAAATATATACAGAAGCCATCGAATACAGAGAAGATTCGTGGCATATTAGGTAGAATTGTCTGATAGCGGTATGAGCCTTCGTTCTTTTCTTCCCATTTCTTGGAGAGAATGGTTTTGGGGTTTAATTTTCCGACAGTTTCAAAGTTGACGGTGGAATTTTATTGTTCAGGCTTGCATGAGAATGTGGCTTTTGTAATGCTATGAACCGAACACGTGGAATACGTGTCTAATGTCCGCGGAGTTCTATTGGCCTGCACATTTGGATCGCTGGCTTTAGATTCATGTCAATTTAAATTGAAAATAATTTTTATTTTTTAAAAAAATATCATATACTCAATATATATTATTTATATTTTTTTTATTCCACTTAGATTTTATATTACATATTTAATATTTTTTTATTATATTTGAATATATTCATCTTAAAATAATTATTATCCAAATATATTCTCAGTAGGAATTAAGTGAGCCTAATTTCCAGTAATTTATTTATATATAACTATAATTATAAATATAATTATCACAATATTTTATATATGTGTGTGACTATCTTGAATAATTTGAATTTTTTTAATTCAATTTTTGCTGTGAAATAACTATGCAAATTAAATCGTATATTTTTGCAGTCCTAAATCTTTGTCACAGCAGGGTGAAGCATCACTAAGAGACAAAGATTTGCTGGCCGTTCATTTTCTCGCCACAAAGAGGAAGGAGAAAAGAACAAATATATAATCAATAAGTATTAAAATAAAGATAAATATAATAAGAATGTTATAAAATTAGGGTAGTGTTAGAATAAAATCTTCACACTACACACTAATAAAACTCTAACTATTTTGCACAAGAATTTCTCTCTTTCTTTTCTCTCACAATTTTCTCTAATCTTTCTTTCACTAATCTTTCTTTCACAAAATAATGGTGTGTTACAAGCTTAGAGAATAGCTCTATTTATAGAGCTCTAATTAGTGGATTACATCATGGCATACATCAACTTCCACTAATCTTAATTAGTGGTGTCTCCATTAAATGGTGGACATCCATAAAAATCTTCTAATAATTCACATAAATCCATAATTAGTGGAGCCTCCACTAATTAATAAAGATTCCAATAATTCATAATACTCCCCCTTGGATGTCCATCCATTACATAAAGAATATGCCTCGTTAAAACCTTACTAGATAAAAACCCAGTGGGAAAAAAATCTAGTGAAGGAAAAAGAGTACACTATTCTATATGTCCATTTATTACTCCCCCTGATGAGATGATTCCTTTAAATCTTTAAACCGACGCATACCGATTTTATATCTCAACTTTTCAAATGTTGCAATCGGTAAAGTCTTCGTGAAAATATCTCGCGAGGTTATCACATGACCGAATTTGTAGCACATCAATTTCACCTTTCTTCTGGAGTTCATGAGTAAAGAAGAATTTTGGTGAAATATGTTTTGTCCGATCTCCTTTAATATATCCTCCTCGTAATTGAGCTATGCAAGCTGCATTGTCTTCATAAAGAGGAGTTGGAATATCTTTGATTGATGATAATCCACAACTTTCTCGGATATAATGAATCATGGATCTTAGCCATACACATTCTCGACTTGCTTCATGAATGGCTATAATTTCAAAGATGATTTGAAGAAGTAGTCGCTATAGATTGTTTCGTAGAACGCCATGATATAGCAAGTATTTCCACATGTAAATAGATAGCCCGTTTGAGAACGTGCTTTATGTGGATCGGATAAATAACCAAAGATCTCGCATAACCTATCAATGTTGGACCGGTTTTATTTGAATAAAATAATCCGAGATCAATTGTACCTTGGAGATGTCGAAGGACTTGTTTAATTCCATTCCAATGTCGTCGTGTTGGTGAAGAACTAAATCTTGCTAATAAATTGACAAAGAAAAGCAATATCAGGTCGTGTATTATTAGCAAGATACATCAATGCACCAATTGCACTGAGATATGGTACTTCAGGACCAAGGAGTTCTTTATCATTTTCTTGAGGTCGGAAAGGATTTTTATCCACATTTAATGATCGCACGATCATTGGAATACTCAATGGATGTGCTTTGTCCATGTAAAATCTTTTTAGCACTTTTGTCTGTATATGTTGATTGATGAATAAATGTTCCACTCTCCAAATGTTCAATTTGTAAACCAAGGCAAAATTTGGTTTTACCAAAATCCTTGATTTCGAATTCTCTTTTTAAATAATCAATTGTTTCTTGGAGCTCTTCAGGAGTTCCAATAAGATTAATATCATCAACATATATAGCTAATATCACAAATTTAGAACCAGATTTCTTAATAAAAATGCATGGACATACCTGGTCATTTTTAAATCCCGCTTTCAATAAATATTCACTAAGACGTGTGAACCACATGCGCCCAGCCCAGATTGGTTCAGGCCATATAATGATTTCGCAACTTGATGGAGTAATTTTCACGAGGATAATGTTTATATGCTTCGTGCATATGAAATCCTTCGGGATTTTCATGTAAACATCATTTTCTAAATTTCCATACAAGTAAGCAAGTGACAACATCTAATAGGCGCATATCTATCTTTTCATGTATCGCCAAACCGATAAGATATCGGAGTGTAATAGCATCAACAACGGAGAATAAGTTTCATCATAATCAATACCTGGTCTTTGTGAAAAACCTTGGGCTACTAATCGCGCTTTATATCGAACGATTTCACTCTTTTCATTGCGCTTTCGCACAAATATCCATTTGTAGCCAACAGGTTTTATACCTTCCGGTGTTCGGACTGCAGTCCGAAGACTTCACGTTTTGCCGGTGCATTTAACTCCGATTGAATCGCATCTTTCCATTGCAGCCAATCTTTTCTATGCCGACATTCATCAATCGATATTGGTTCAGGATCATCATTATCCTGTGTAACATCAAGAGATATATTGTATGCAAATATATTATCAATAACAGCTTCTATCCAATTCCAACTTCTACCTGAAGTGGTATAATTGATAGAAATTTCGGTGTTACTTTCATTAACTTCGGTTCTTTGTCATCGGTTCTCTCTTGGTCTTTATCATTCTTTTCTTCAATATGATCTTCCGGATCATTTAATCATCTTTTCTTTCGAGGATTTTTATCTTTAGAACCAAGAGGTCGGCCACGCTTCAGCGTGTTTTTGACTCAACAGCCTATAGGTATAATATTTTGTTCTGCTGGAACTTCAATTCGAATAGGAGCATTTATAGCTGGAATATGCGATTTTGTAACTCTTCCGGAGTCAACAAAAGCGTCCGGCATTTGATTTGCAATGCTTTGCAAATGAATTATCTTTTGAACTTCAAGTTCACATGCGCTTGTGCGCGGATCAAGATAATTTAATGATGTTGTCCAAGCAAGATCATTTTTATACTTGTTTTGGTTCTCCCCTAATTTAGGGAATAATGATTCATCAAAATGACAATCGGCAAATCTTGCTCGTGAATACATCTCCGTCGGGGGTTCAACATACCCGATAATAGAGGGAGAATCATATCCAACGTATATCCCATTTCTTCTTTGAGGACTCATCTTTGTACGTTGGTTTGGTGCAATTGGAATATATACAAGACACCCAAAAATTCTTAAATGAGCAATATTTGGTTCGACCCAAAAGCCAATTGCAAAGGAGAGAATTTATGATAACTAGTCTGGTCTTATACGTACAAGTGTTGCAAGCATGTAGAATAGCATGTCCCCAGTGCAGATGTTGGGAGATTTGTTTTCATTAATAATGGTCTAGCAATTAATTGTAATCGTTTAATCAAATATTCAACAAGACCATTCTATGTGTGAACATGAGCTACATGATGTTCAACATTAATCCCAATTGACATGCAATATGCATCAAAAGCATATGATGAAAATTCACCAGACATTATCCAAACGGATATTTTTAATGTGATGGTCCGGAAATTGTGCTCGTAATTTAATTATTTGAGCAAGTAATCTCGCAAACGCCAGAGTTGCGAGTAGATAATAAACATACATGTGACCATCGGGATGATGCATCAATTAAGACCATAAAATATTTGAACGGTCCACATGGTGGATCAATAGGTCCACAAATATCTCCGTGAATCTGTTCGAGAAATGTAGGACTTTCAGCTCCTACTTTTATCGGTGATGGTTTAACAATTAATTTTCCTAGGGAACATGCAAGTACATGCGAATTTTTCTGATGTTAATATCCTTTTATTTTTTAAAGGATGACCATGTGTATTCTCAATGATTCTTGTCATCATGGTAGATCCCGAATGACCCAACCGGTCATGCCAAATGCTAAAAGTAATAGGATCAGTAAACTTCTGGTTTACTAGATGATGAATTTCAATTGTACGTATTTTTACAAAATATAGACCAGTAGAAAAAGACGGCAGTTTTTCTAATACCGATTTCTTACCCAAATGCATTTGAGTAATAAAAAGATGCTCAATCCCATTTTCCTCATTTGTTTCAATATGATACCCATTTCTGCGGATATCTTTAAAACTCAATAAATTTCTTCTGGATTTTGAGGAAAATAGTGCCTTATCAATAATAATTGTTGTTCTTTTAGGCAACAATATACTAGCTCTTCCGGAGCCCTCAATTACATTTGCACTACCGTTTATCGTATAAATATTTATTTCTCCCATTTTGAGATCAGAAAAATATTTCTCATTTTTTAGTATGGTGTGTGTAGTTCCACTATCAATAATGCATACATCATCATTAATAACAGACCATCCGAACACAAATATATATATGTAAACGTAAATATTATTAGAATAGAATGAAAATGAAAATACAAAAATATCGTGGTGAGGCTTTAGTTCTTTTGGACACTCGCCATCACCAATTAAATGGTCTATCCTACCGTCTCGGGTGTTCAAAAAATCCGATACATCCATATGGGTAATATTGATATTAAGATCTTCAGGATCACTATCGTCATCCTCAGCATTATTTATTGGATGTTGAGAAAAATTTGCTTCCACATTTTTATTTTTCAATGAAGCTTGATACAATTCAACTAAATGCTTAGCCGTACGACAGTTTCGTGATCAATGACCTTTCATGCCACATCTATAACATATATCCTCATGCTTTTCTTCAATTTCTTTTTCTTTTCCCTTTTGATCTTTTCTGTTCCACTTCAGGTGGCCAGTATTTCTCACAGTTTGATTATAATTGTGATAAGGGAAATATCGAGCGTGTCTACGACCATAACCACGACCACGGTCACGGTCACGGCCACGGCCACGACCACGACTATAACGATGGCTTCTGCTGGAGCCAACAGCATTCACTTCTGGGAGTGCTCTGTAGAGCCGATTGGTCCGGTTTCATGATTTCTCAATAATAACTCATTATTTTTCTCTCGCAATGAGGAGGGCAGTAATTAAATCTGTAAATTTTGTATACCCATTTTCTCGATATTGTTGTCGTAGGACAATATTCGAGGCATGAAAGGTGGAGAATGTCTTCTCCAACATATCTTCATCGATCACTTTTTCTCCGCATAATTTTAATTGAGATGTAATTTTATACATTGCGGAGCTATATTCATTCACGGTTTTAAAATCTTGCAACCTCGAGTGCAACCATTCATACCGTGCAAGTAGGTAGTACGACCATCTTCGGGTGGTCAAATCTTTCTTTTAAATTTACCCATAGGCCATATGGATCTTTTTCGGTAAGATATTCCATTTTCAAATTTTCATCGAGATGACGACGAATAAAAATCAAAGCTTTAGCCTTGTGTTGTGCGAGATGCACTATTATTTGCTTGAATAGTTTCACTAAGGCCTTCGACATTTAGATGCATTTACGCATTGAGAACCCATGACATATAATTTTTTCCGAAATATCAAGGGCTACAAATTCGAGTTTCGCGATGTTAGCCATAGAGATCAATAAATGCGTACTGTCTTCCGGCTTTGGTAACGGCGAAACTCGTGCTTAGTCTTCCGGCTTTTGTACCGGTAGAGACTCGTGCTGATAACGTGTTATAAAATTAGGGTAGTGTTAGAATAAAATCTTCACACTACACACTAATAAAACTCTAACTATTTTGCACAAGAATTTCTCTCTTTCTTTTCTCTCACAATTTTCTCTAATCTTTCTTTCACAAAATAATGGTGTGTTACAAGCTTAGAGAATAGCTCTATTTATAGAGCTCTAATTAGTGGATTACATCATGGCATACATCATCTTCCACTAATCTTAATTAGTGGTGTCTCCACTAAATGGTGGACATCCATAAAAATCTTCTAATAATTCACATAAATCCATAATTAGTGGAGCCTCCACTAATTAATAAAGATTCCAATAATTCATAATAAAGAAGTGATTACTACTTATTTATTCTATTCACTTCAAAATATAAACCGTTTCAATTAATTTATAGTTCAAATATACGTTTACATTTCAAGAATTCAACTCTAATGTTTTGAAACTATAAGTAGATAAAAATTGAATTCAGACGAGTTTATTTAAATATAATAAAAAATTATGAAATTTATAAAATTAATCAACGTCAACCGAATAATATAATATACTATAATTATATAATAATTTTTTAAAAATAAAATTATTTTAAATTAAAAGTGAATTTTGAATTTGAATGAAAATACAATCCAAACACACCCTTAACAATTATTTAGGCTCTAAAATCTTTTTATTTCTTTTTAAGTAATATGTCGAGCAAATTTTGTACACACATTTAACAAAAATTGTTACGAAGTACCAAATTCACCGCGGATTGTAGAAGAGCCGGCCCATACTGGAGAGGTTGTGGGCTGTCCAATTTGAGACGCTCCCAATGAGCATCAGGTGCTGCCATCCATAATTCAAGAAAATCTTGATCTGTGAAATGTTTCTCAATCATAAATTTTGACATATTAATTATGTACATTGTATTCATTAGAATACCGCATTCTTTAGTGTCTCGAATTTCAAATACTATTCTCTCCATTTAAATTTAAATGTCATTTTACATGAACTAGAGAGCCCTATAAGTGTTCTTGATAATTCTTTGATGGCCTATAATACTTCCATCGATTAAGAAGGGGTAGGTGATATCTTTTTCTTCTGCTCAAAAAGTTCACCAATGTAGGCTTTAACATCCCATAAAAGCAGCTTGCTAATTATGGTGAAAATGAAGCGGTAGAAAAGATAACTGCAGAATTTGGTGATTCAGATACTAGCCAGGTGCTACTGGTGAGGGGAAAGCGTATGCACTATTTAAGAAGGAATGCTACAAGATTACAGCTCTATGAAATACACAGGAAAAAGAAACGCGTTCCCAGACCCCCTACATTATTGCAGACAAAAATTTTCTCCTTAATTCTACAACATTTTTGCTAGATTTGCTTGATAAAGCTAACTAAATTCAAGGTGTTTAAGGGAAACCTAACAACTGCTAGTATCATTCACTTCTACGTAGTATATTCCCGGTGGCTGTTGTGGTAATGGAACATGATCTGATGCTGGACAAAAAGTTTTGTACAACAACTTTAGCTTCCTTCAATAATTCTCTGCAACTGGTCTGGAAGGAAAGAGTCTCAAGAGAAATGTTAACAACGACCACAGGCAAAACACACCTAGGATTTGGAAAGTCACGATCATAGCGACCGATGCAGAATTTCTTTCTAAGAGTTGTTGGGTTACAGGCATGCCCTTCATGGCGTACATTAATCTCTGGATAAAACTGGCAGCTCTAGTCAACTGATATATCCTGTAAACCTGCAATGAATATTTGGAGGGTCTCAATACCCTGTTTCAGGTAAAAGAACTTGAATCACTAACTAAAATCTTTATATACCTCGAAAAGAATTGGCACAAGGGGCCAAGAGGACGATCCGCGACTTTCAAGACGTTTCTCAAATGCATATTGAACCAAACAGCCAACTAAAAAAGGAGCCACTGAAACCAAGGCAGATAAACCTAGAACGGGCCAGGTGGCATAGACCACAAAAAGAGGGGCAACGACCTTAAAGCCCATTGTGAAGAATGCAGAAGTTAAGTATCCTCTGAGTCCTGTTATGAGGCTCCACCTCTTTGCACTAAATTGCAGATAGGGCTTTTGAACATGGTCAGTTACGCGCAAAAATGTAGCAAGTCCAATGTAAAACATGACTTCAGAAAAAAACAGAGAAACAATTTCTGCAAAATAATTCAAATTGGGACTTAATAAAAAACTCTCTATACAATAGGAGTAAGATAATATTCAAATAAAGCTCAAAAAAAAAAAAAAAAAAAAAGGAAGGTGAAGATGAAGATGTGATTTGTCTCCCAAGGGCATCTTCCTGCTAATACAACAGGATATATAAGAAAGAAGTCAAAAGTTAGAAAAATTCAACAAAAATGCCTCAACAGTAACCTTTCATCAATCCCAAAATTTTGGACAACATCAAATATCTAACCATGGGTACTGTCTTGCACCATAAAAACCTGAATATAACCAAGACCATAGTGTATTTTCCCATACAAGTTGGACAGATTATTAATAGAATCTTCTTTCCACAAACATGAACATTGAGGAAAAAACAAACACGAAATTTTGCTTTTATTGTATTAATTCATTTCTGCCTGACTACCCTACTTTAGCAAATCCATTTTCGTAATATTAACACCACTAATATATGCTCAGAACTTGAGAGGTTCATCATCAATTTTCCCTAAAGCACATCTGCTAATTAACTTTAAAAGACGCAGTTGTACACGTAGGAATTCAATAAATTTAACCTAACCATGTGCGCCTTCCAGGTTGAGTAAGTAAACTGCTTGGCACAGATACTTGATATAGTTGCAAGCACCATGTATTTTAATGTATCAA
The DNA here is from genome assembly GCA_026120185.1 of Voacanga thouarsii. Taxonomy (NCBI): domain Eukaryota; kingdom Viridiplantae; phylum Streptophyta; class Magnoliopsida; order Gentianales; family Apocynaceae; genus Voacanga; species Voacanga thouarsii. The sequence continues at coordinate 919,331 of JANUWF010001636.1, read as the reverse complement.
CGAATATACAAGAATTTTCCATGGGAGAAATTTGAAACCTAGATTAAATCTACCAAATTGATTAAACTTTTGTGTATGCGCCATGAGAGAAATTTCTAACCTAGATATCTATTGCATTAGTTAAAACATTTCTGCTTCCCAATTATGCATTCTTCCCCTCTTCACCTAAAGGTAATTTTGGACTGAAGAAAACAATGAAGTTAATAAGGTCATTGAACAAAAATTCCAAGAAGTTTGGATGAGGTTTTTGCATAAAGCAAATTCTTCATAATTTTTATGATGATATATGTGCATAATGAAGTAGGAAATAATATGCCACAACAATCCAGTGAGAAACTCATCATACAGAGAACACGTTGTACAGTTTCCTACAGATTTAGGATTTATTAATTTGCAGCTGGCAACAATTTAAGACATTATAAATGCTAGGAAAAAGAAAATCTTGATCCATCCTATCTTTATGAATATTTCCAAGCTAAAGAACAATAATTAAAAAATATACGCATCAAAAATGAGATTTTCAAAGAGTAATACCTGATAAAACCTCATTTTTGAACAACTCATCAATAGCATCACCAATGAAGAACCTTGGAAGCACTAAGGATGAAATCAAAGCAACAGGAGCTAAAACCCAGCTAAATGACCCCGCATTATCCGCAAAAGGTGCTGACACCAGTTTCCTTTCTTCAACTGATTGGTGAGTAAGCCCCAGGAATGAAACAGAACCCGCTTTACCTCGAAATGGTTCTGATTCATCAAATGCATTTACGCGTACTAATATGACATCCCTTCTTGAAAAATTGTAGTTTCCCAATTGGCTAGAGTCATTAGCAGACACAATCACTCTGCTCCTCAATGTTCGTTTTACTGAACCCCAAAAAAAATAAATAAATAAATTCCATGTCCAAAATTTGAAAAAATGAAAATCACAAAAGAATATGTTATAGATAAGCACACATTCCATTGGAACAAAAACAGTTGAAGAACTAAAGGACAGGAAAACCATCTTGCACATCATTGCAAAAAAGAAAGCATACATTTCAGCTCATCGTGAATCCAAAGATGTTTTCTTGCCACTCCAGCATGGCTTCTACACGGATTCTTCAGTGTTGCACATAAGGGAGAAGCCTAAAATTGATGTTTGTTTACAGAAAAATAGTGTCACTTTACATAAAGGCAAACAGGAAATACAAAGACATTAATCATTTGTATCTAAGTAAAGCTGAAATTTTTACAATGATAAATTGAAATAACTTACTACATGAGCTTGAACCGGAGAAATTGCAATCCACGGTGCCTGATTACCGAGCAAAGAACAAGTAGACTGCCAGTCCATTTGGGGTTTCAGCGGGAGCAGAGAGGTTGGGGTTTAGGGGTTTACGAGTTAAAGACCGCTTAGAGAATTCGAGTTTCCATTGCCGGCTATTGGGATTGGAAGCTCCAACCAATAGATTTTGAGCAAGTGTAAAGGCTCCAACCAATATATATTTTTTCTTTTTTTAAAAGAGAAATTGGCTAAATAGTTCTAAACTATTAACCTAAAAATGATCCCAGTAAATGGCAAAAATCTCAAAAAAAAGGATCTGCAATATGCAAAAGAGCCCCTGGAAATATCAAAAAAGGGCTTCAGTCTATAAAGGTCTAATGCATCATAATCAAAAGCCATAATAGCCAAATGTCAACGGTTAAATCAAAATTAAGCCAAATAGTTAAGGGTACAATGGTAACTTCACTTAAAAAATAAAACCCTAAATAATTTCTCTCCAAATTGCCAAATGGGTGAAGCCTAAGGGCACCCGTCTTGTTCGTTGCCACCTTCGTTTGTTGCCATCCATCTGTTCATTTCGTGAAATGTCAATGGTTGGTGCATAGGCAGAGGGTGAATGTCCTGATCTTGGTTTGCAAGCTTATAAGGTTTGAAACTTTGTATCCTGCATCGAAAGTATGAGGTTTTAATGTAAGATATTTTTAAACTTAAAACTCTTCCATCCTTTGGGTTAACTTTTAGGGTTGAATTCTTTCAAAAAATATAATATATTAATATGAGAGCAATATGTTGCTTATTCTAATTGCAATCATGTAGCGTAGGTTGTGACATCCATGCTGTAGAGTTTGCTCTACGATGGGATTAGAGGCCTGGCACAAAGCCAATTTGGTGATGTCAGTATTGTAGAGTTCACCCTCACCAAGACAAATCTAATACAAAGCCAATTTGTTAATGCTATTACTACAGAGTTCGCCTAAGACAAGAAGTGATGCTAGTGTTGCAGAGTTCACCCTAGGCTAGGTGATACGAATTCTTGGGGAGTCTTTTTCAATTGATTTTCGTGACTTCAAATAAAGGAAAAATTCAAGGCCAATATGGATCTCCAAAATTGGAATTGTTTGTTGAAACTTGAAGATCAAACCAATACCCAACCTAAAGTCTACAATCCTAGGACAACAAAAATACCTAGAATCTTCAATCTAATAGATTTAGCCTTCTAATTTAATACCTAAAAACCTCCAATTCAGCAAGGAACTAGGAATCAGTGGGATAGAAAGAATTGGGCAATCAATTAGAAGTCTAACTAGAGCCTAAGGACAACTACGGAACCAAGACCCTAGCAAGATCCCCATGTTGGAATGTATATCCTCAATGACTATATAACTAATGTAAATTCGAGTTAATAAATAAAAATTTTATTCTCTATATCATTTGTGTTCTTTACCTTATTTTGTAATGCATAATATTTGTTGGAAAATGCCCATTATGTTAAGTAAATGATCTATGTAAATGAAAATCTTTAATAATAAGGTACGAATCGTAAGTTACTTAATATATAAACTAATTGTTCTTGACTGGTTAATGAGAATGAGAATCTCATTATGACAAGGTTATTATACTGTAAATTCCAGGTGAGGAATAGCTTACTTTTAGCAAATAAGTAATCCTCTCACTTCATGGCATTAGCATCTTTTGAATACGTAGAATAAGACTTGTAGTAGTGGTTTCTAAATGTGCTAAAATAAGATAAACCCAAACTTCTACAGCTACAACATGGACTTATGCCTTACAACTTGAGTATAGGTTGATGGTTTGACAAAGTTGAAAGTATGTACTTTGATGTACTATAGATAAGGTTCTTTTGCAAGATTAATATATTCGTTTGTTAAGTATATATGATTAGTTAGTTAAGACAAATTTATATAAGATAGTTTATATACTACTATGGGAGATATCCTTGTGACTTTTCGAATGGACTATATATCTAAAGCCCTAAGGACATGTGTCATGCCCCGTGCCCGCGAATTCGGGAGCGCAACTATGGGTCTGGCAGTACCCACGGTCAACTACTTGACTGCCGTCCTCGTTGGGCCAAAATGGATATCCCAAGTTGATAATGGGTACTTAGGTCCATCCTTATATACCATACACACTTTTCATTTCAATCCCATGTGGGATTGGGGTATCACACTGTCGGACTCCTTCTCCCAGTTCAAATTAAATTTTAATGTGAATAAGATAGAGATGACTCTTATAAAGTTAATGAAGGAGCTCCAAATGACAGAAAATGTGGTAAAACCATAGTCTAAGGCCTTAGTCCTCAAGTCTTCTTCATCATGAATTGGGTCCAATCCAGAAAGTTCAAGACGAAGAAGAAGGGGAATGGGACGACCTAACCTAAATCCAAACCCAATGCCAAAACTAAAGGGAAATGTTTCAAATGTGACAAAAAGGGACACTGAAAAAATGAGTGTTCGGACTATTTAACCAAGAAAAATTCCATAGAGATTTTGAAAGATAAGGAGAATAAGGAAAAATGAGACTGGCCTTTGCATAGGTAATAGAGCTAAAGTATGGTTGAAGCAGTGAGAGATCTGGAATTGATATTTGATTGTAATAGAACAGTTCTATTGAAGAATATTTTATATATTCTTGGTTTTAAACAAAATGAATTATGAATATTCTATTTCATTCTATTTTAGTATTACTATCAGTAGAACTAGAGATACTTTATGTACTAGGCACATATATGGTAATTTATTCTTCGTAAACCCTATTAACTATCAAATAAACAATGCTCAAAGTGAACTTACAACAAGTAAAAAGAGAAATGTCATTATTAATTATTCATACTTATAACATCTAAAGTTGGGTCACACCAAATTGATCAGGATTTAGAGGTTAATTCATAATAGGTCCTTAAACTTATTGAGATTGAAAGTCTGACCTTAGTGTGAATCATATATAATTGGGAAGATGACCAAAAGGTTTTTCTCCCAAAAGGTAGATAGAGCTAAAGAAAAATTGAGTCTAGTTCATATTGATATGTGTGATCCTTTGTTTACACTAGTTAGGGGAGGTTTTGAATACTTTAACACTTTCACAGATGATTGTACAAGGTATGGTTATGTTAACTTGATGAGGCACAAGTCTGACTTTTTTTATAAGTTCAAAGAGTTTAAGATTGATGTGGAGTTTGGAGTGTTAAATAGGTAAGCTGATCAAAGCTCTTCAATTAGATCATGGTGGAGAGTACCTCCTCGAAAAATTCAAATATTATATGGTATATCATAGGATAGTATCTCAACTTATTGTGGTTGAGAAATCCCAGGAAAATGGAGTAGTTGAGAAAATGAATAAAAAATTGATGAAAATGGTAAGAAGCATGATGAGTCATGCAATATTTCATATTTCTTTTTGGGGATATACTTTAGAAACTATAGTATATATTTTGAACTTAATATTTTCCAAGTCAATGTTTTGGATACTCTATGAGATATGGATTGGGCGAAGGCCTAGTCTAAATCATCTTATGATACGGGGATATCCAACTTATGTGCTGATTAAGGGAGGTAAGTTAGAACCAAAATTAGAGCTATACTATTTTGTTGGATATCTAAAGGAAATAAAAGGTAAATAGTTTTATCATCTAAATGAGTATAAGTTACTAGTAAGTACCAACTCTAGATACTTGGAACAAGATCTCAATATATCCACTAAAGATTCAAGTAAAATAGAACTTATAGAAAAGTTTCCTTCTGAGTCAACTTCTAGTAACCTAATTGAAGAGCCAGAAGAAGCACAACCTAAATATTCTGTATAAATGCAATCGCATCATAGTAAAAGGATATCTAGGATTCCAGAAAGATAGACATGAGATTTTTTTTTACCTAGTCTCTAACCATTTAGAACAAGATCTCACTAGATATGAGGAGGCTATTGATGATGTTAGTGCAGACATACGATAGAAGTAATGAATACCGAGATTAAGTCAATATACTTTAATCAAGTCTAGAATATTGTAGCTTCACCTAAAGGGATAAAACTCATAGCGTGCCAGTGGGTATGCAAGAGGAAGAGAAGCGCGAATGGAAAGATAGAAACCTTCAAGGTTAGGCCAGTGACAAATGGTTATACTCAGAGAAAATGTATTGATTATGAAGAAATATTTTTCTTAATAACCATACTTAAATCTATCCATATCCTTCTTACCATCGCTTGTCATTATGATTATGAGATATGACAGATGGATGTCAAAATAGCCTTTCTAAATGGTCATCTTAGTGAAAACATCTATATGTCCCAATTAGAAGGTTTTGTTGCTAAAAAATAAGAGCACATAGTTTGCAAATTTAAAAAAAATTATTTATGGACTTAAACAAGAATTAAGAGTATGGAACACTCGTTTTGATAAGATTATAAAATTTTACAGGTTCATTCAAAACAATGATGAACCATGCATGTATAAAAATTTAGAATGTATAAATGTGTGTTTTCGTATATTATATGTATATGACTTTTTACTCATTGGCAATTATGTAAGGATGTTATTATCTACAAATATTTAACTTTCTAGTTTGTTCAGTACGAAGGACTTGACAGAAACTCACTACATTCATAGAATTAAACTTCTTAGAAATATGAGGTAGAGGATATTAGGATTATTCAAACTATATACATTAACAAGATATTAGTCAAGTTTAGTATGGATCAATGTAAAGTAGCTTAAATCCCCTATAGGCATGGGTTATCTCTTTCTTCTAAAGAGTATCCTAAGACACAAGAAAAGAAAGAAAAAATGAATATGATTCCTTATGCCTCAATTGTGAAAAGTCTCATGTATGTCAAGTTGTGTATTAAGTTAGATATCTGTTTTGCTATAAACTTAGTTAGTAGATATCAGTCAAATTCAAAGAAGGTTTATTGGTAAGCTATAAAGTATATACTAAAGTACCTTAAGGGAATAAGTGATTATATACTAGTTTATAAAGCATATGACTTAGTTTCAATAGGGTGCGGACTCAAACTTTTAGATAGATAAGAATAAAAGAAAATCTACTAGTAGATATATATTTACCTTATCTGAAAGGGAAATTTCATGGAGAAGCATAAAAAAAATTTTGTATTGTTGATTCAACCATAGAAGTAGAGTATATAGCAAATTCGGAGGCACCTAAGGAAAAATTAGTCTGACTTTAGAAGTTTCTTTTAAAAGTTGAAGTCGTACTACAGATGGACAAACCCATTATTCTTTATTATGATAACTCAGGAGCTGTCTCACAGTTAAAAGAACCAAGGAATCACCAGAAGGGGAAGCACATTAAGAAGAAATACTATCTGATTTGAGGGTTTATCTAGAGTTGGAAATCATAGCAAAACAAATAGTCTCTAAGAATAATCTGGTTGATCTCTTCACCAGTGAAACAAGCATCAGCTTATATACTGAGCTTAACTTAACTCTTTGGATCTATTATCCGACAAATGACTCTTCAAAAAAGTAAAAGCTATCTAACTCTTTGGAAAAGTAGTGGGGCATCATGCTTTCCGACAAATTGATCCTATTTAAGTGGTGGGCCAACAATTCCACCTACTTACTGAAGGACGTTCCTCAATAGTTTTTTCTCTGACACAAAGTCTGAGTAATGATAAAGCGAGGATCACATTTTTCTTTTAAAAAAATGACGCACTCTGTACAGTTTTTCCACTGAAAAATCAAATGGTAGTGATAAAGACATAATATAGAGACCCTATTGCAACAATTAAAAAAATTAAGATCATAGGAGAAAATCCTTTAGAACATTGTTAGACACTTAGATGCTATAAGGATGGGCATCTATGGGCTTATATAGTTTTAAAATACAAATGAGAGATTATTAGAATATATGCCCTCAATAACTATGTAATTGATGTAAATTCGAGCTAATAAATAAAAGTTTTATCCTTTATGTCGTTTGTGTTCTTTACCTTATTTTGTAATGCATAATATTTGCAACCTATTATGTTAAATACATGATCCATGCGAACAGAGATCTTTCACAATAAAGTATGGATCATGGGTTACTTAACATATAATTAATTATTCTTGACCGACTGATGATAATGAGAATCTTCTCATGACAAAATTATTATGTCGTGAATTTCAAGTAGAAAATACCTTACTTTTAATTGGTGAGTAATCCTCTCATTTCATGATATAAACATATTTTAAATATCTAAAATAGGACATGTAGTAGTAGTTTCTAAAAGTATTAAAATAAGAGAAACCCAAACTACTACTGCTATAGCACCACAACTTGAGTGTAGGTTAGTGGTCTAGCAAAGTTGGAAGTATATACTTTGATATACTATATGTGAAGTTCTTTTGTAGGACTAATATACTTATATGTTGGGTATATGTGATCAGTTAGTTAAGACAAATTCATATAAGATAGTTTCTATTCTTCTACGGGAGATATCACCCTTTGTAACTATTCAGATAGTATACATATCTAGGGCTCTAAGAACATGATTTATGTGTTTACTTAAGGATAACTCCTTAGCAAAACGAGAACATTCCAAGAAGTCGTAGATCGTCGGACTAGAGGTCTAAGAATGATAAAGATCATTTAGAGGAGTGTTAGTATATTATTTTCTCTCTTTATGGTTAGTGCCATGTAGAGGGATATTTTAGTCATAATACTTGTAGTTCAGAGATATTGCTAAGTACAATATTGTCCTTGGAATCATTATTTTCTTATAATGATAATATGAAATAATTAAAATGTAAAATACAATTATTTATACCGTATGAGTATTTTGATTATTTTAATAGCCAATGACAATATGTATGATACCCTAATCCCATATGGGATTGGGATGAGATGTGTGTATGGTATATAAGGATGGGCCTAAGTACCCATTGTTAATTTGGGATATCCATTTTGGTCCAGCGAGGGCGGTGGCTAAGTAGTTGACCGTGAGTGCTGCCAGACCCATAGTCGCGCTCTCGAGTTTGCGGACACGGGGCGTGACATTTGGTATCAAAGCAGGTAACCAGCCCCGACAGGTATGGGAACTAAATGCTACACCGTGCGTGGTGGGAGCTACCTCTAGAATCTTATGTCCCCTGGTTGGTCCTGGGTTTAGCCCTAAAGTATGGGCCCAAAGAGGACGCTTTGGCCTAAAGGAGGGGTGAATATGATACCCCAATCCCACATGAGATTGGGATGAGATGTGTGTATGGTATATAAAGATGGGCCTAAGTATCCATTGTCAACTTGGGATATCCATTTTGGCCCAGTGAGGACGGCGGCCAATTAATTGACCGTGGGTGCTGTCAGACCCATAGTCGCGCTCTTGGGTCCGTGGGCACGGGGCGTGACAATATATCTTTTGGTCCTCGAAATAGCCCATATAACCTGACTAATTTTTGGGTTTAGGAAATAGTCTTAAATAAATAGGATTTTATTAAGCCTAATTTATTGTTGAACTAAAATAAAGTAAAAAGGCCTAAAGAGAGATAAAATTAATAGTCTGGTTAATTTGATTAATTAACTATTCAATGCTTGAGTTTAGTTTGGATAATTAAAGTTAGCCCAAGTCTTAACTTGAAAAAGGCTTAGAGGTAAGTTTGGTCTATTTGGGTTATTTAATTATTTAATTTGGGCTTGTCTTTTGGTCTAACTTAAATAAATAATTAAAGTTTGAACTAATAGCCTGGGCCAAAGGCCCAAGATGCAAACTCTAGCCTAATTGGGCTAGGGTTGGCCAGCTACTAAGCTTGAGCCTAGTTATAGCCAGCTAGAGAAAAGAATGGCCGACAAGGGGTTTGAAAACCCTAGCTTGGCCGCCACTTTAGAAGTAGAGTGGAGTTAGGTAGCTAGATGATGGATTCTGGTTGGGATTGAATCAATCTTGAATAACCAGTTGCCATTATTTGATAATATCTCCTGAGGTAAAACTACTTTGGTGGAAAAAAAAGAACGATACTGTTTTCCTTTGCTTTTGACTTGGTCGTCTCCTTCCCTTCCTAGCTCTCTCTTTCTCTCTTGGCCTTTCTCTTTTCACTATAGTCGAGAGTTTTAACTTTCTTCCTTTAGTTATATTCTCTTTGCTTCTTTCTAGTAGAAATCTGAGAAATTTTTCTTGATATTACTTTTTAGCAATTGGTCAAGAATAAACCAAATTCCTAGTTCTTTGCTTTTACAGGCAAAATGTGGGTGATATTTCAAAAAATCAAAAGGTCAAACATTGATGTGCCCAAGTAGATGATTAGCAGAATTTGAACTAGAGGCAACAAGACAAGCGGTTGAAAGCTAGCAATGTGTAATATCTCAATCAAGTCGTTCTTCTATTACTCCCAGAGGAAAAAGTAAATTTTTTAAAGCTTCCCTTGCGAGTTTTTTACGTTCTAATTTTTACCACAATCTTGTCACTTCAAGTGATCTATCCTTTGGTTGTTTAGAGACTTGTTAAAAGGTAAGAACTAAAATTCTAAGAAGAAGTCTTGATTTTTTGGAAGAACCAAACAAGATCACCCTCAGAAAAGATGCTTTGATCTCAAATCAATACCAAAGTTTTATTACAAGTGTTATAATAGAATATATACATAAACTATAACTTAACCTATAAAGGGTTGCAAACTTTAACTTTATAAGGCACATTTATCATGTCTTTAGGCCTTAATAAGCATTACAAAATCATGGAATTAAGAATAAGGCCAAAATAATGAGAAAACTAAGTAAGGAAAAATTTTAATTTGAAACTTGCAAAATGCACGGCCATGTAGAATTCTTGTACGGTCGTGCTAGGTAAACTTTTGGCCTAGCCCAACTTCAAAATGGCTTGTTTTATAGGTGTGCAACAAGCCATACAAACTATTGAGAGTTGCTTCTTGACTGTCTTTTGGCATAGCTTGATGCATGCTCCTGTATCAAGTCGTGTATTTCGTGCATCTAACTTTCCAAATTTGTTCTTTTTGATCTCCAAAGCTTTTTGATGAGTTTCCTTGGCTCAAAATATGAAATGTGGTTATCTTGAACTTCTTGTAGATTTCCTTTTACCACCCATTTCTTCACGCACTTTGTGGCTTTTAGCTTATAAACTTTGTAGGCTTGAAATCCCTTATACCTTGATGTTTCCCAAGAAGTCATGGAATGTGATTTAATTTTCTATTTCCCTTCTTTAGATGAGTTTTGAAGCTTAGGTAGATTCTTATCACTATGAGAGGCCTAGCACAAATGCCAGTTTGGTAATGCTAGTATTACAAAGTTCACTCTAGACTAGAATGACACCTTGATCTCACATGGATTTTGATTGAATTTGTAAATGCTATATAAAAATAGATTTAAATACTCATTGTTAACTTAGAATATCAATTTTGGACAATAAAATAGTGTCCAGATTTAACCGTGAATGTTGCTAGACCCATAATCGTACTCCCAAGTGCTTTACCATACGTAGTAGAAGTCATCTCTAAAGTACTACTAGTTTAGTTGGTCTTGAGTTTAATTCTTAAGTTTGGGCCTAGTAAGAATGTTTGGGCCTAAAGGGAGATTGAATATAATACTCTAATCCCACCTTGAATTCTAATTGAATATGTAAATGGTATATAAGTATGTATCTAAATACCCGTTGTCAATTTGAAATATTCATTTTAGTCTAGTAATGGTCGAGAACAAGTAGTTGACTGTAGATATTAACAGACTTATAGTCACATTCCTAGGCCTACAGACACAGGGAGTGCATCTAGGAAAGGCCTAGGAAAAGCCAATTTGATGATGCTAGTATTATAGAGTGAGTATAAGTACATATTATTAATTTAGGATATCTATTTTAATCCAAGAACGGTGACGAAGTAGTTGACTGTGCATGTTGTCAAGCACATAGTCATGTTGCAGGCATGGGGTGTGATAGCTAAGAAAGGCTTAGTGCAAGGCTAGTTTAGTGATATCAATATTTGAAGGTTTGTTCAGAATTATTGGTATATAAGAATAGATCTAAATACATATTGAAATATCTATTTTTACCTAATATGAATGGTGGTACTACCAAGCCCATAGTCACATTTTTGGGCATGTGGACAAAAATGTGACTAGTACAAAGATAGTTTGGTGATGCTAGTATTGTAGAGTTCGATCAAGGCTGGGCGCCCAGCACATATATAGCCAGCATAGGCGTTGGGGCTGCAAACCATTGTGGGATGTCATGATCATGATTTGCTAGCTTATGGGGCTTTATCTCACATCAACAGTATTGGATTCTAATGTGAGATATTTATTCACTTGGACTATTTTACCTTATAAGCTAACTTTTAAGATTAGGCTATTCTAAGGACATGACAATAAAGTGGGGAGGAAGGAAAGTGAGGGCTATGGGTTGAGGCAAGACAGTGAACTCTCGGTTTATTGAAGGAAGAAAATAGCCACCATTGGGAGAGAGGAAGAAAAGAGGTAGAGGAAAGGGGAAGGAAAGAATAGAAAAGCATAGCAATAGGGCAGTAGCGAAATATGAAAGAAGAAAAAAAGAAGAGAATGAGAAAGAAAGATTCGAAGAGTGGCGGTGATGCTAGTACCAGTGCCAGTGAGGAATTACAGGGGTAGGGCAGCAGGGAAATAGGAAAGAAGAAAAGAAGATGGGAAGGGTGGTAAATGAGGCTAGTGCTGGTAGGGAAGAAGAAAGGAAAAAGGAGAAGGGGAGAAGAGGGGCAATGTGGAAGGGAACAGGGTGATGGCAAGGCTTATGGGTTTGGAAAGATAGAAGAAGATTGAGCTAGGTTTGTTATAAATTAAAGGCTATGGACGAAGACCTTTTTTTTTTGCACATTGTTGACATTTTTAGGGACTTCTTAGAGAATTTATGCATGACATCCTTCTTTGATTTTTTATTTTTTTTTTTGTGGGAACAATTTTAAGGATCCTTTTGAAATTAACTCTAAACTATTTTCATCTTTGAGTTTTTGTGGTCAAAATTTTTAGCCTATAAAATATTTGTGAACGGCCAAATTAATTCTTTAAGTATTTTTAATCCTTAAACTTTTTTTTAAGCTACCAAATTCATCCATAAATTATTTTCTGAATTTTTTTTTTAAGATATCAAATTAGTTCTAACGGTGGAATCCAACCATCAATTGTACGTTATTCGTAAGTGCTAACTTTTAAAAAGTTAATTTAGTTTGGAAAATCATTTGTGATAACCTATTCCCTTTAAACTATTTCTTTAAAAAAAGAATAAATTTGAAAAATATATAAGGTTCTTTCTAATCATTGTTATTTTAAGCTAACTTTCAAGTGGTTCGTTGCGTGTAGAAGAGAAATGCATTTGAGAATGCAGAAAGTTCATTTTAGCAATTTGTTACAAAGTCGTGTATGCACTATCTCTTTCCTTTGTGCATTGGGATTGAATTTAGAAATGGAAAACGTGAAATTTATTTCATACTAAAAAAGAAATAAACTAAATTTAAATTGTTTAACAATTCTAAAAGTATTATTTATTTATAAAAAAATCACATCCACTCTAAAAAATTTCTCCGCAAGAAGACTCCAAATCCAAATGCAAATCTTCCAATCTGTCCTCTTGGATAACACTACTGTCTTTCTCAAGGGAGCATTATCTCCATTATTAGATGATGTGGAAATCATCTGTTGTCCATTACAAGGACTGATATTTTTAGCACTGTTTAAGGGGCTGCGCAACAATACGCATGTGTAATGTTTGTGAAAATTCCAAGCTGAATCCCATCTCCAGTGCACAAAAGGAGGACAACTTGTTGGCTTCAATCGGGCAACTTACTCCACCCAATTGATAAACTTTATGAATATGCAGAACACCCCTTGGATTTTATCATCGTTGTTCAACAGCATAATCATGGAAATGGAAGAGGAAAACATGATACTTGTGATATTTAAATGATGCATATTCTCATTCTCCTTTCTCTCCAAATTCTTAACATCATTGAGTGATTGATCGATGCGGATTGGAATGGAACCAAATCTTTAAAGTTATGGGAAAGAAGAAGATAAAGAAAAATGTTATAATTTTTAAAAAATTTAAAGGAATCAAAGGAAAATTTATATAAATTTTAATTTATTTTTTAAATGAATGTGCTAATTTTGAAACTTTGGGAGAGGATGGCGAACGCTACTCCACCTCTTGTTTCTGTCAATGGTTACAGAGATAACTAGGTTCGGTCGAAGTTAATAACCTAATAACCTTTCGTGTACAATTAAATTAAATATTTATATTTCTATTATAGAATGTTTTAAAATGAATGTTAATATATTTTTTTTAAACTTTAACAATAAACATAAGAGTTAATTTATAAATCTTATTATTAAAATTTTTAACTAATAAAAATAATATAATAATTTACTAATAAACAAATATCATGTTAAATTTTTATATCAAATTAATATAACATATTTGAATCTAGACAAAGCAATTATTAATTAAGAATATGATTTCTTTTATGTTACGTGAATTCTCTGTTTCTTGAATTGGTCAAGATTGTTTGTGTTGAAATTTTCACACTAACATTCTAGATTCAAACATCTCCTAAGACATAAACCCTATGCACACTTTCATATAGCGGCTGTAGACCTTTATTAATAAATTTTTTTTTAAAAAAAATATTACGTAAATTCTCTATTAATAAACATCTTTTTCCCAAAGTCACCTACTAATAACGAAAAAGCGTCCCAAAATTAGGGACATGAGCCATGTACATACTCTTGAGTTATGATTGCAAACCTTTATTAATAAAAAAAAATTTTAAAAAAATGTTACGTGAATTCTCTATTAGGAGACATCTTTCTTCCAAACTTGCCTATTAATAATGAAAAAGTGCCCTAGAGCACCCGCCCCCTCCCCCAGAGGACATCCCAATTAGTTGACTTATCTATGATAGTTCTCGCCGCCACACTTCGATGCTATGCACTGACCAATTTGTGTGGAGATAACCTTTTGTGCCAAGTGGCGTACAGAGCTGTGTACAGGGTATTATGGGAAACCCAAGGCCAGTTGGGACATCTCGCGATTTACATCTCCCAAAGGTAGAATTATAATAAAAAACGAACAAATCAAGTATCATATTTTTTAATCCAATCATAATCAAAAACTGTTCGCGTTCGTTCGTTTATTATTTGAATTTAAATTCGTATTCGAATTTATTCGATTATTGTTTAATAATATTTATTTAAGTTCGAATTTGAAAAACTCGATTAACATTCGAGTTCAAATTTCTTTATTTCATATATTTTTATTTTAAAATTAATAAAAATAATAATTTAAAATTTAATAAAAATAATTAAATATTATAAATATTAAATAAATAAATAAAATATTATAATTAATCTTAATACTATAATATAAGATTTATTAAGAATAAATCTTAATATTATAAAATATAAATAAATAAATAAAATTAATTTTTAAAAATATACTCCCTCCATCCCTTAATATAAGTCGCTAGATTTAATTTTACACATATTAAGATTCTTAAAAATAAGGTGATTTTATATATTTTTCTTTTTAAAATACTCTTATTTAAATATTTTGAAAACAAGAGAAGAGAAGGGATAGAAAGAGAATAATAAATAAAGATAAAAATGTAAAAATAACTTCAAAACCTTCTTAAAAAACCCCTAATGATAATTTAGGATAATAAAATTAATCTCTAACGACTTATATTATGGGATATGAAGAGTATAATATGTTTATAAACATATTGGAATTCGTCTATTTATTAAATGAACAAGTCTTATTCGAATATAAATAAGATCGAATGAATTTTCGTTCACGAATATTCGATTCGTTTACAACTCTAGATGATTGTTAAGGCCTAAGAATAGTCCATAAAATTTAGATATCTAATTTAACCTTAAAAAAAATAAATAAATAAATAAAAGGGCCATGGAAAGTACATTAATGATGAGGGAGCACACAACGTACTGATAGTCCCGCATTAGGATCCAGTACTCTCCTTGCATTTTAATCCATATGCAGATCAACGCTTCTCCACCTTTCCCCTTTAACAGGCGAATTTGAAATTCTAAAAGAGAATGGACGGAGCTTCCGTGTGTTCCACTAAGACACCGCCGTGATTTAAAAGCACTGACATTGTGAATGAACGCGTCAATTTGAGGTGGACTTTTGGCCGGTAGTCGAAGTGGCCGGAAAAAGTCGGTAGTCTAAGTACGAAACTCCCTGGGCTGTTGGGGTAATTTTCTTGACCCTTCACTTCGTTTTCTTCATTTGCAAATCTTTCTAATAGAGACTTCTGACCTGACAATTGAGATTTGATTCAAACTTCGTCCAAATCTTGGATGAGTCGAAATTGAAGGAAGAGAAATCAAACTCATGTAACTTTTGTTTTTTCGGTAGCACTTTTTGTTTTTTATATGCAAACAAACGAAACTATTTGATATGCATCCGATGGTTTCAAGGTTTAAGGATTTATTATAATTTTCTAATTGATCAGTTACTAGATTAAGAGTCTAACGATTTGAGAATACTTTGTAACGTTTTATATCAAATTGACAATAATATAACATAAAGTATCGTCACCCTATACCTAGATTAGATGACATATTGTCTGAATTACATGGTTTTGATATTTTTACAAAATTTGATTTGAAATTTGCATACTATCAAATTCATATTAGGAAAGGGGATGACTATAAAACTGTATTTAAAATAAAATATAAGCTTTATGATTGGTTGATGATGCCTTTTAGACTTATAAATGCACCTAACACTTTTATGAGATTAATGAATCATGCATTGCATGAGTTCATTGGAAAATTTGGAATTGTATATTTTGATGATGCATAGGCCTTTTGAAGCCTCAAATATCTTTAATGGATAACTCTTATCGCCAATTTAATATAAAACTTTATAAAACTTCCTTAAATCTTTTGACTTTCAATTTAATAATTGATCTATTAAATAATTATAATGGATCGTTGAGTCTTGAGACGATTGGATTCGTATCACTATTTTAATCAAAACATTATTACAATGTTCGTAGTTTGGATTGCCTCACCTTTACCAAGACAAGCTCTATACAATTTATTTAGTACAAAATTTTAAAATATATTTAATTATAAATAAGTTACTATTTTATTTCTATTAATTTAAAAAATTAATGGTAGAATTTATAGTATCTGCTAAATTAAGGAAATTAATTACGAAATTTCATTTTAATTTTTACATATATCGAATATGAATATCGACATTAAATTTTAAATAGAAGAATTATTTAAGTATAGGTCATCTTTCTTAAAACTATATGAGTTTACTATTTTACATTATATTTAGTTGTGGTAAAATGTGGAAGGGAAAGAGGAACAAAAGTAAATAGGAATGTAAATGATATAATATACCTCATTCTCATTCGGTTAAAAGTGTAATATGCAGTAGAAGTAAACCATAAGAGGTACCATCACTCTTATGTATTATTTTTTCGCTTTCCAAATTGGAGGGATTGAAAGGAAAAAATAATTAAAAATACTAATACTTTATTTAGAGGAAAGGAAACAGGGAGGGGTGTGACACTTTTACATTAAGGAAGTAAAAATAATTTGTTTCTATCTTATTTGGTTAGGGGTGAATGAAAGCAATGAATGATACCTTCTAGTGTTAAATTTATTATTATATTTATATTTTAATTACTAAAAAATGAGGGGAAAATAAAATATTTATCTTTTAACTTTCATTTGCATCTAAACCCTTCCAATAATATAAAGAAAAATTTGCTGATATGAAGGGGGGCAATTCCTTCGCCTCTCTCAATTGACTTCTATCTGTTATTTATTTATTTCTAACTAAACATAAGATTTTTCTATTTATATCTAAATTTAATTTTCATTTCCAAATACTTTCTCTTTTACCGGATGAAAAAAGAAAAAAAATTAGGATAAAATTATGTAAAATAAATAATTTTAAAATTATTTTTGCATATTAATAAAAAATGAATTAAGGGATTCAGATTAATTACTTTCACTTTCCTTTTCTTTTTTCGAATTGTGTATGCAAACAGGATAACTCTTAATGTCCTTTTGCATTAAAAAAAAAAACACTCTCAATATCCTGCTCTCTCATCTATGAATTAACTTCTTGAGTCTAGTCCTCATTTGGTCAATATAAAGAAGTTTCGCTTCAATTTCTTGAGATCAAGGGTGCAAGCTTCGCTTGGCTGATGAACTTAAGGTTGAAAAGGTCATCTTTGAAGATGATTGTCTGAATGTGATTCGTGCCCTTAATGACTTTTCTACCGCTGACGAATGGATCCGTTCATTGACGCATCTAAACATATCCCAACCGTTCGCGTTTCTGGAAAATTGTACACATCCCTAGAATCTGTGATCTTGGAGCTCATAACCTAGTTTCCTAGTCTAAAACTGTGAACTTTTTTGGTGATATATCCCCTTCCCAAGTCCCCCTGCGATACTCTGTGATAGAAGAGGGGCTTATGGAGAACATACTGCAGCATCTTCTGTACATGTTTTTGATGAATATATTGGTTAAATAATATCCAGAGATCAAGGGTGCAAACACAAGCAAAACGTTCACACAAGGGAATCAAATCAAAAGTCAAGAAAATTTGTTTAAAGGAGAGGGCTTTCTTTCTTGGGCATTGAATGCCTTGTAGTTGAACTTTCATAATTAATTTGTCATGCATCAAAGAATTTTCTTTTCTTAACTTATGGAAATAGCAAGTTGGTTGGTGCAGTAGTTAAAAAATATAATTGTATAAATTATAGTATTTTTTATAATCAGAATTGTAGAAAATCATAATTAAAGTTAATATTTGCGTGCCTCAATTTTTTTATAATCGTTGAAAAATAATGACTTAAAACGTTAAACACTCTACTCTTAAGAAACACTTCCATATAGAAAAATATGACATTTGAGGTTTGAATTTCCTGTGTAACACAGATTAGTCCTCTAATAAACATCAAAAGTTGACAAAGAACACCTACCAAACTCAGAAAAAGATAAACCGAATAATCAAAGCAAAGAAAGAAGACTTGGGTAAACAAGAAGAATCAAACCGTAGATGGCAGATAAAATAAACACATATGAAAGTAGGAAGAATATAATTGGAACTACAGTCTTTGCCCCCTTTTTTTTCTCCTTTTTTGGTGGCTAAGTAGTCTTTGTCCATTTTTTTTCCATATAGTAATTAGATTATAATTTAGAAGAGTCTAATATCACAATTTTTGTATTCTCACCGTCATATAAAAATCTTAAACAATCGAGGTAAAATTTTCTACTTTTTCTTCTAAGTGGTAAGACTCTTGTCAATTGGTCCTAACTAAGAATGGAATTAAAAACTTAAGATTGGGAATAAACTATATTAAAATTTTTAAAAGACCAAAAGTAAAATTTAAAAAACAAATAGTATTAAATTTTTAACTTTTGTATGAAAATAAAATTTTGAAAATTTTTGAGGACGGCACCCCCCCCCCCCCGCGGGGTTCTGGCCGCGGGTTCCAACTCCGGTTAATGCACGCCTTTCACGACTATAATTCTGCAAGAAGAGAAGCATTATTCAAGAACTCTTACCTTGAATTAAAGTAGCTTTGCCTGAGCATGTCCAAACTAAAACTCCACGAGGGTCAATCCTTAAGTCCCACAGACCACCATTCACACCTCATCAATTCATTATATATTACTATGGTGAGCTATAGATGAATATGTATATAATATATGTATCCACAAGCATTGTCCCAGAACTAGCAAACCCATTCCTCCCCAAATCCCATCGGCGTCAGCGATAACAGAAGTCAAACCCAAACAGTGATAGTTCTCTTAGCCGTTTGCAGAAGAATGGCCTTGTCTTCCCTATCTTTTCATTCTCTTCAGCTTAAGTTTCCTGCCCAGAGATCATCATCAGAATCCTTTAGCAGTAGAGTGATCAATGTCCGGCCAATTACAGTTTCTATATCAGAGAGACCATCGGTTACAACACCAAGATCGCAGCCACCTCCTCCGGCACCGGCTGCTGAGATTGTGCAAGCCAAGCCCTCAAAACTACCAATCCGGAAAATCCCAGGTGATTGTGGTCTTCCGTTGATAGGCCCATGGAGAGACAGACAAGACTACTTTTACAAGCAAGGCAAAGAAGAGTACTTTAAGTCCCGCATCCAGAAGTACCAGTCTACCGTATTCAAAACCAATATGCCACCTGGTCCTTTCATTTCATTCAACTCAAACGTCATTGTGTTGCTCGACGGTAAGAGTTTTCCGGTCCTATTTGACGTCTCAAAAGTTGAAAAGAAGGATGTTTTCACAGGCACTTTCATACCGTCGACTGAACTCACCGGCGGCTACCGGGTTCTTTCCTATCTTGATCCTTCTGAGCCCAACCACGCCAAGCTAAAGAAGCTCATGTTCTTTCACTTATCTTCTCGCCGAGATCACGTCATCCCGGAGTTTCATAACAGCTATTCCGAGCTATTTAATGCTCTAGAGGCTGAACTTGCTACCAAAGGTAAAGCCCACTTCAATCAGGCCAGTGACCAAGCAGCTTTCAACTTTCTAGCTCGGTCCCTGTACGGTGCCAACCCAGCTGATTCAAAGCTCGGCCTCAACGGCCCTAAATTGATAGGAAAATGGATTCTCTTCAATCTCCATCCTGTCCTCAGACTTGGCCTCCCCAACGCTCTTGAAGACCTTTTAGCACACACCTTCCCCTTGCCACCGGCATTAGTTAAAAAAGACTACCAGCAACTCTACGATTTCTTTTACGAAAACTCCACCTTCATACTGGACGAGGCCGAGAGAATCGGCGTCTCACGAGACGAGGCATGCCACAACCTGATCTTCGCAACGTGCTTCAACTCTTTCGGCGGCATGAAATTATTCTTCCCTAACATGATGAAATGGATCGGCCGTGCTGGGGTCAAACTCCATACACAGTTAGCCCAAGAAATCCGCTCAGTTCTTCAATCATTTGACAACAAAGTCACAATGAGAGCCCTCGAGAACATGCCATTAACGAAGTCAGTTGTTTACGAAGCCCTCAGAATTGAACCACCAGTGCCAGCTCAATACGGAAAGGCCAAGAGGGACCTCATCATTGAATCACACGATGCCGCGTTCAAAGTAAAAGAAGGAGAATTGTTATTCGGGTACCAACCCTTCGCAACTAAGGATCCCAAGATTTTCCACAGGTCCGAAGAGTTTGTGCCTGATCGTTTCGTCGGCGAAGAGGGGGAGATGTTGTTGAAGCACGTCTTATGGTCCAACGGGCCTGAAACAGAGAACCCCAGCATTAGCAACAAACAGTGCGCCGGTAAAGACTTCGTCGTGCTCGTTTCCAGGTTGTTGGTGGTGGAGTTCTTCCGGCGCTACGATTCGTTTGACATCGAGGTCGGTGCATCGCCATTGGGTGTTTCAGTTAGTGTGACGTCCTTGAAGAGAGCTACTTTCTGAACGCCGACCGAAGAATGCGAACATGTTAATCTTTACTACTTTTAAGGGCAAAATGGGTAAGTGAGTTAAAGGTTCTTCTCTTCGAGCTCATACTCCCTAGTTACAACCATACGCTGCAACTGCATCGTCCTCCGGTCAGTTACGGGCCGCTCCCGGTCAACTACAGCTCAGCTATTGCCACGTGGAATGCAGTTTTATGCCACCGCTGTAGGTGACAGTGACACAGTATTTAATATATTTAATTTGAATTGTAGTGTGCACCGATTACGATAATTACCGTGTAAAGATAGAGGTGACCCAAGATGTATGCTAGTTTGATTTGTACCCAGATTTTTTCCTTTTTTCTTTGGCAAGATATTATTTTAATCTAAAATTAAAGTGGTGCTGGTATTTTTTTTTAAATATAAAAAATTCTCAGAGTTCTTGACTTTTTTGATAATTTTTTTAAAAAAAGAGTTCAAGTTAATAATTTAATAGTCACATTCTCGACGCCAAGACATTTGTAGCAATATGGGAGACTGAAATTAGTATTAAAACCTTAGGTTAATAATATTCGATTCATCAAATAATGAAATAATTTCAAAATAATTGTTATTATTATATAACCTAAAAAAAATTTAATGTGTACTGAGTTGAAAAGGCAACTCGGTGGATTGATACTACCATTGGCCATAGAGATGAAAGTAAATTAATATACTTGTTGACTTTTTGTTTCAATTGAATTGAGTAACAAGTTGAATTCAATTGCAATATTAGATTCGTGTTTCATAGTCAATTTTTAAGTTTGACAAAATATGTTATGTTGACCGCATGTATTGCTATTGAAATTTTTATACTGATATGTTTTGTTCAAATGTAAATTTTGTACTGATACCGTTGAGTTCAGATTTTCACAGGACACATGAGTTGTCTGCACATTTTCATTGCGAGCTATTTGTTTAAATAAAAAATTGAAAAAAGTAACGTTAGACAAGAAAGTGGTGGACAGCTCAAAGGAGAGACAAATGATACGTCTATGATAATGTAGGCTATGCAAAGGCCATTCCACCAGCACTCCCAAGAGAGATCCTTGTGCGTCTAACCAAGTGCATAATATTTTAGCAACGGGCCTGAAATAGTATTTTTTTTAAAGATTCTGTAGAAGGTATCTTAAAAGTTATCGTTTCAAAACAATGGAAACCATACACTATGGAAAGACATATGATTCACAATGATTCTGATTGGGAGTTCCCCAAATCATCTCAACCAAAAGCACTCTACAACTTGCCAATTTCAGTTAAACTTGATAGGCCAAGAAGTAATTTCACTCCTGTTGACCTTTTCTTCAGAGTGGGGTGTGGGGAGAAAAAGCTTCGCTTTTTGATTGGGGATCCCTTAAGCACTGTCAAGCACGCAAGGAAAAAGGTCTAAACTTATAATGGGCGGTACAAATCCTTTTCGTTCGTTTCTGTTTGACAGTCAGGTCTTCAAGAACCTATCAATCATCGAGTTCCACAAGTAGTAGTATTTGCCTTTTCACATTAATTTTGAACCAGAAAATGAGGCTAATAATGTTGAGTCTTCCGTCTTTTCTTCATCATCATGATGTTCTGCACAGAAAAAGGAGGAAAAAGCAAAAAATCTGCTAAAGTTGATGCGCTACTGCATTTAGTACAAGAATCATCAGGCTCCCACGCTACCCAGTGCCGAACTCCACTTTGCCTGCATTTGGACGAGCGTGGACCAAAAGTAGAGCACCTATTCAAGTATAACCTCCAATATTATTATTTTATTTTATAATATAAGTTATTTTAAATTTTAAATTTTTTATTATATAAAAATTTATTTTTTAATTTTATCTCTTTTTATTAATTATAATTTAATTTTTTTAATTATAAAATAAATAAAAACTTAATTAAAAATATTTTTAAAATTTTAATTTTAAAATTATCTAAAATTTATAAATTCTTAATTTTTTTATATAAATATAAAACGACTTATATTATAAAATAAAAAAATATATATATCAAAAGCTTAAATACTATTCTGAATATTAAAGTTTTTGTTATATTAAAATTAAATTTATATGATTAGAATGATTTATAATTTTTAATAATAATTTGACGAAACTTAAATACTTGAATATTAAGAAAAAAAAAATGTGGACCCAAAAGAACAGTTTAATCCCATCACAGTTTCTAGGACTTTATTATCGAGAAGCCTGGTTTCTGTTGACAAAAAGAGGTCCCTCCCAAACTACTTTTCCCTGGTAGTTGTATAAAATCAAAGCTACATGAACTGTCATTAAGCCCAAGCAGAACTCCATTTTGGCAAGAACTCATTTGTCCAGTTCTGGACAATAAAATGAAAAAAAGAGAGATATCTCAAGTGTTTCACATTTCTGAAGATGGTTCGAGGATGAGGGCGACATCATATGGGATCATGTGTACGTTGTCCCACCCGATTGTTGCCCTTCAAATAATGACGACCTTCGGCTTGATACTACGAAGAACGAAGCCTTTCTAGGCCGAAGTCCAATTAGCCAAGCCCAAGTACAAGCTATTAAAATGGAAACACTTGCTGCAACTTACTAGGCCGTACTGAGCTTCTACTTTGGTAACGTCCATCTTCTCACCACTCCAGCCTTGAGATTGCAGAATGTATAATACAGAATCAAATCAAACTCAGCAATATCTTACTCCTTCCGTCCCACTAAAATTAACAGTGGTTGACTTGACACGATATTTTATGCAAAAGTAAAAATTAAAATATAATAATATATAATATAATATAATATAATAAAAATAAAAAATATGTGGGTCTCATAATATTTTATGTCAAATCTAAAAATATAAATATAATATATGTGGGGTATATTGATTATTTTATAATAAATTGTATAGTAAAAACATTCCTTTTAAGGAAAGTGTCAAATTTAATGGGACAACCCAAAATAGTAAGTAGGTCAATTTTAATAGGACGGAGGGAGTACTATTAGACTTTTCCTTTGCCATTGCACCATATGTTCCGGAGCGGTCTTCTATTCTTCTAGCTTACTAGGGGGACCGATTTCACAATTTATGGCCTTCATATCTGACTTATGTTTGGATTGGACTCAGGAACAAGAAGTCCCCAGTAATCTCTTGTTCCTGAATGTTTTTACAGTCTTGTGTTCAGGTTCAACTTCAGGTCTCGGAAAACTTTGCTGGCACCCAATGCCTTACCCGTACATTATGAGGGACTCAACTAAAACAAAGAAGCAGAGAAGAAGGGATGCCTCAGTTTGGAACGGAGGGGGAAAGATTGTTGGGTTTGCTAAGAACTTGTCTAAATTGTAATACTATAACTGATGGGACACTCGTCCCAAAATTACTGAACCCTCAATAGACAATTATACTTCACAAGTCTTTTGGGGCCTCAAAAGGATATTACACTCAAATTCTAATTCTTATATATACTGTCAATGTAAGCTTTTGTTTCAACAAACATAGCTTCGAATGGTAACAACATAAATTCATGATGCAGGTCTGTGCCAGTGATGTTTACTGGTAAAGATTGTCCTAGTCAAGGAGATATGTTATTTCTTGATATTTGCAGTAATCTTCATGGTACCCACTATTGACAGATCAGATCAAGTACAGTGAACCTCAGAAGCCTTAAGGCAGGATGAGGAATGCCGTGCTCAAATATTACTCAATATCTCATCAAGGGATATGGCTGATTCTGGAAGAGGAACAATTTCCTGCATATATGGTGGTGCATCTGATAAAGGAAACGTCAATCCTGCTGTATCTTTGATTATCCTTCTGTATCCTTGATTTATCCTTGATTGATTTTATCTCTTAATTTATGGCTAGTTTATGGCATCAATTGAGCCATATTATGTGTAAACGAGTGCTATATATTCAGCACTCTTGTGTTGAGGAAAAGAAAGACAGTGAATAAACAACTACAACACAGCTTCTATCAATTTTATTTTTCGTCTTGGTATCAGAGCATTCTCGATCTCTTTGTCTCTTCATGACTTCTTTATCCCTCAATGTTGGTAACTTTGTTACTCTGAAACTCACACCATCCAACTATCCATTATGGCGTGAACAGGTATTAGGCTTAGCAGAAAGCCAAGACTTGATTCATCACCTCACCAAAGGAATTTCTATTCCATCAAAGTATACACCATCAAACTCAGACATCACAGACACAGACAATACCCCCTTAACCACAGAGTTTCTTGCCTGGCAGAAATCCGATCGACTCCTTAGAGGTTGGATAATTGGCACTCTCTCTGAAGAAGCTCTTGGACTGGTCATAGGGCTAGACACAACATCTGCAGTTTGGGAAGCACTCAAAGAAGCCTATGCCCAAGACTCTCAAGAGCGTGAGTTCACACTCCGACAACAACTCACCTATTTGCGCAAAGAGGAAACCAAGACCATTGCTGACCATATACGGACATTTAAATGTTTATGTGATAATCTTGCTGCCATTGGCAAACCTGTTCCTGATCAAGAAATTTTTTTTTGTCTACTTACAAGCCTTGGTCCACAGTATGAAACCTTCACCACAACAATGTTGAAACCTCCAAGACCAACCTATTCAGAACTGATATCTCAACTGCAGAATCTGGATCATCGTCGGAACTGGTTCTCCAGTCAGTCTGAAGCCTCCTTTTCTAATCTCACCCCACACTTAGCTTTCTACGGGCAACACCAGAAACCACACCGACCACTTGCCTCTAGAGACCAACCCAGCACCTTTACTTCTACTGGTCGTGGTTTCCAAGCACAGCAATCTCATGATCAGCCCCAAGATTATTCCGGTACTACTCATCAACAACGCAGACCACCACCACCTGGAGAACGCCGAATGACTGCTAA
Organism: Voacanga thouarsii; assembly: GCA_026120185.1. Taxonomy (NCBI): domain Eukaryota; kingdom Viridiplantae; phylum Streptophyta; class Magnoliopsida; order Gentianales; family Apocynaceae; genus Voacanga; species Voacanga thouarsii. The sequence continues at coordinate 893,792 of JANUWF010001636.1, read as the reverse complement.
AGAAAGGGAATTGTATCGGGATACTACCTGTCGAATTTGTGACAGACGTGGACATATTGCCAAAATTTGCTAGTAGTTACCAAAGAAGGCAGATCAAAATTCTAAACTACCACAAGCACTAGCTGCCCTCACATTGGATAACTCAGTCATCAACACAGAATGGACTTCAGACACAGGTGCATCAAACCATATGACTGGACAACAAGGTATGTTAACACATATTCATCAATATCATGGCACTGATTCTATCGTTATTGGCGATGGATCTTCCTTACCAATAACCGGTATTGGAAAGTCTGCTATCAAACAGAAACATCATGTGTTACCTCTTCATGATGTTCTCTTAGTACCTAAACTTAAGAAGAACTTACTTTCTGTAAGTCAGCTCACTTCTTAGTTTCCTATTAATTGTGAATTCTCTGATGATAGTTTTTGTGTAAAGGTACAGAACACAGGTCATCCCCTCATCACAGGGACACAGAAGGGTAACTTATATGTCTTACCAAATGAGCCAGAGGCACATTTTTCTTACAGATTCAAATCAGGCTCTTGCAAACATATGGCATCAGCATTTAGGTCACCCTCAACTTTCCACCATTCCGCTGTTAAAGAACAAAGGCCTCATTGACGTTGTAGGCTTGTCCAAAGTAGATCATTTATGTGATAGTTGTCAGTTAGGGAAGTTAAGTAAACTCCCCTTTGGTTTGTCTGCAAACTCCAGCTCTACTGCATTTGAAAAGATACATTGTGATTTTTGGGGCCCTGCTCTAGTTTTATCTATTAGCAAGTTTCGCTTTTATGCCTGTTTAGTCGATGATTTTACCAAGTATACTTGGCCCATTCCTCTACACAACAAATCTGATTTCTTTGCTGCTTTTTTAGTTTTTGAACACTATGTTGAACGCTAATTCAATAAGAAAATAAAAATATTTCATTCTGATGGTGGGGGTGAGTTTGTTAACTCTCGACTATCTTCTCATTTTCTGTCTACAGGCATTGTTCATCAGATTTCATGTCCTTATACTCCCGAACAAATAGGTATGGTTGAACGTCGTCATCGCATTATAAGAGAGTTGGGTATGACCATGTTATTTCACAGTCATGCACCACTATATCTATGGGTAGAAGCCTTTTCTACTGCTGTTTTTCTTCTCAATAGGTTACCATCATCTGCTCTTCAGTTTGATACTCCATATTTTATGTTGCATGGGCATCATCCAGACTATACCTCTCTTCGAGTGTTTGGCTCCAAATGCTTCCCATATACTTGGGACACAAAAAATACTAAGTTTGATCCTAAGACTGTTTTATGTGTTTTTGTGGGTTACAGTGAAAAATACAAAGGCTACACATGCTACCACCCTTCTAGTCGTAAAGTTATAATCTCACGTCATGTTGTTTTTGATGAAACTGTTTTCCCATTTAAATCTTCCACCTCTTCCCCTTCAAGTTCACATGTGGCTAATATTTTTTATGCTTGGTTACCTGCTCATCACTTTTTATCAGGATCATCTGCATCGCAGGTACCAGTGTCTTCTTCTCTTCCTCTGTCTCACATTCCACTGCCATCTGCTATGTCCACCCTTGCCTATGATACTCCTTTACCGCTAGCCTCAACTGGCGGACCTGCTTCCCCTACACATACCCCAGGTCATGTTGAGTCCTCGTCTACTTCCTTTCTTCCTGCTCCAGTTGTGACTGTTACAACCGACATTGTCCCTGAGCCAATTACCCAATCTGCTCCTGTTCTTCACCACATGACTACTCGTTCTAAGGATGGTATTGTCAAACCTAATTCTAAATATGCTCTGAGTGTTGTCTCTTCTCCCTCAATACCTCGTGAACCAATGACAATACACACAGCCTTATCTCATCCCGGATGGAAAACTGCCATGAATGATGAACTTACTGCTCTTCATCACAATCAAACTTGGAGACTAGTCCCCCGCACTCCCGATATGCATGTCATTGGCTCCAAATGGGTCTTCAAGACTAAAATTAAACCGGATGGTACTTTAGATCGTCTCAAAGCTCGCCTTGTTGCCAAAGGCTATCATCAAATCAGTGGTCTTGATTACACAGAAACCTTTTCTCCTGTCATTCGTCCAGGTACTATTTGTCTCATTTTAATAGTTGCCCTTGTCAAACATTGGCCCATCCGACAGTTGGATGTCAAAAACACATTCCTGCATGGTCATATTGTTGAAGATATATACATGGCACAACCTCCAGGTATGGCAGATGCTCGATACCCAAATCATGTTTGTAAGCTTCAACGTGCTCTATATGGCCTTAAACAAGCCCCCCGTGCTTAGTTTGACAGGCTTAGTGCTTTTCTTATCTCTTGTGGTTTTTCTTGTAGTCTTGCTGATCCCTCTCTTTTTGTTTGTCACTCCAGTCATGGTGTCCTTGTTTTGCTTGTGTATGTCGATGACATGCTTCTTACAGGGTCTTCTTCTACACTGGTAACTTCGTTTGTTCATCGCTTAAGCCATGAGTTCTCAATGAAGGACCTTGGGCTTGTTCATCATTTTCTTGGTGTTGTGATCTCCCCTACATCCAGTGGGCTTCACCTCTCCCAGTCACATTACGCACTCGATATCCTTGACCGGGCTCGCATGTTGGATTGCAAACCTCTGTCTACCCCGTTGGATATCAAGTTGAAGCCTCCTGACAGTGCTCCTCCTCTTGCTGATCCTAGCTCTTACCGTGGCATCGTTGGTGCTCTTCAGTATCTCACCCTTACACGACCTGATCTCTCCTACAGTGTGAATTATGTCTCCCAATTCATGCCGGCTCCTACAGTTGCTCACCTCAAGTTAGTCCATCGCATCCTTCGGTACCTCAAAGGCATACTCTCCACCGGCTTACACCTCACCTCTGCTACCTCGCTTACTTTGTCTGCCTTTTTTTTATGCTGATTGGGCGAGGTGCCCTACTACACGCCGCTCCACTACTGGCTACTGTACCTTCCTTGGGTCCAATATCATCTCCTGGTGTGCTAAGAAGCAAACTACCATCTCCCGCTCCAGCACCGAAGATGAGTATCGGGCTATGGCTCATACTGCTGCTGAACTCACTTGGCTTTCTTACCTTCTCCGTGACCTTCGCGTCTCTACTCCCTCAGTACCCACTCTTTACTGTGATAACATCAGTGCTCTTCACTTGACTATTAATCCCGTTCTTCATGCTCGAAGTAAACATATCGAATTGGACTACCATTTTGTCCATGAAAGCGTTGCTCTTGGGCTTCTTATCACCAACTATGTGTCTGCACCTAATCAGGTTGCTGATCTATTTACCAAATCAGTCCCAAAAACTACTCTTGCCCGCTTTCGTCCCAAACTGTGCCTTCAGTCCCGGCTCAGTTTGCGGGAGGGTATTGACAGATCAGATCAAGTACAGTGAGCCTCAGAAGCCTTAAAGCAGGATGAGGAATGCCGTGCTCAAATATTACTCAATATCTCGTCAAGGGATATGGCTGATTCTGGAAGAGGAACAATTTCCTACATATATGGTGGTGCATCTGATAAAGGAAACATCAATCCTGTTGTATCTTTGATTATCCTTCTGTATCCTTGATTTATCCTTGATTGATTTTATCTCTTAATTTATGGCTAGTTTATGGCATCAATTGAGCCATATTATGTGTAAACGAGTGCTATATATTCAGCACTCTTGTGTTGAGGAAAAGAAAGACAGTGAATAAACAACTACAACACAGCTTCTATCAATTCTATTTTTCGTCTCCCACTGGTGTTCCAAACAAAAAAAAAAAAAAGCATTCTGGAGCTGTTATGCATTCATGAACACTATATAACCGAAAAGGAAGAATTTTTACACTACCGGATTGCATGGCTGAGTAAACTATTTGACGATGGTGAACTTTGTTCACTTGGCCATGGATCCTGTACGGAAACAGGGGAATAATTTTTCACCCTGTTCATTGGATTCAAACTATCAGATAAACCTCTGTTGAATTCTGGCTTCGTAATAGTCAGAGTCAATGGTCTCTCGCTCGTAGAAGATGATGAAGAACAACTGGATGCCTCTGATGAAGCTGTAAAGCCTGCGATGTTCTCTTCTGAATGTGACCATTTACTAAGCCTGATCTGTTCTAGTTCAATGGCCACTTCCATCATTGATGGCCTCATGTCCCTGTGAAATGCAAGACACCTGAATGCCAATTCGGCCACTTTGTTTATTGATGAAAGAATCCAGGGATCATTTTGTGGCTCGAGGAATGGATCAATAATCTCATCTAAACATCCCTTTCCTATCCTGTCAACCGCAAGATTTGCCAAGTTTACTTCATGCTGCGGTCGATTGAAGTCCACTGCTTTTAATGCTGTTATGATCTCAATGAGCACTACTCCGAAGCTATAAACATCACTCTTATCAGATAAATGGAAGTTCTGATGGTATTGAGGATCAAGATACCCTGGAGTCCCTTGTGGTGCTGTCGAAATATGGGATGATTCGATCATACCAAGTCTGGAAAGTCCAAAATCTGCAACTTTTGACTTGTGGTCGTGATCCAAGAGTATGTTGCTGGATTTGATGTCTCTATGATAAATGGGAGGATGAACGGCATTGTGGAGATAAGATATAGCTTGGGCAGTTTCAGCAGCAATTGTGAGGCGAACTGTCCATGGTAGGCCAATGCCCTTTTGTCTTTGTAGGTGCTGAGACAAAGTTCCATTGGGCATGAATTCATAAACCAGGATCTGTTCGCCCTTTTCTATTGAGCAGCCTAACAGACGAACAAGGTTGGGATGGCTCACTGAGGAAATAATCTTGATCTCATTTATCACTTGCTCAATGCTGTCAGTATCTCTGTGCCTAATCCTCTTTATTGCTACCCATTCATCATTGTGTAGCTTTCCTGAATACACCGTCCCATATGCACCGGTGCCTAGTAATCGTTTATCAGAGAAATTCAACGTTGCTCTTTCAATTTCTTTGTAAGGATACAATGGAATGTTCATTCCTGTGGCTTCGCATAGTTCACGCTTTGTTCTCTTCCTGCTTCTCTGTTTAGAACGCCTTCGAATGCAACAGCATACAAGGGCTACACTAACCATTATTAAAGCTCCAGCTACTACACCTGTGAAAGGAGGATTCCACATTAAAGATGTAGGGAATCAGGAAACTTCATCTGTATCTTTATGAAATTTATGATTACCTCCAACTAAAACGCCTACTCTTGTTGTTCCTCCACATTGCCCTGACAAGTACTTTGCCGGATTGCATGTGGTAGATTCTGTTCTTACAGGAAAATCCCTACATTAGTAGAGTTCTATGACAACGGAAAATGAAAAAGAAAAAAACCGAAAAAAGGACCACTCAACAAAAGTAACAAATCTCTAGTCCTTTCTACATCTTATCAAGAACCAAGTTGAGCAGATTCCACGTTATTCCTTGTATTAAGCTTATAATGAGTATTAGGTCTGAAATCAACATAGTTCATTGGTATATTCCAACAATTTGATCAAAGAGAGATGAAGTATTTAGTCTGTCTTTGTCACACACCCTGCCCTCGGGTACAAGAAGGTACAAGAATAACCATCATTTGAACAAAAATAAATATTTCAAATTAATAATGGATATTTAAATTCATGTTTCTATATCATTGTATACTTCTATCATTTTTCTATTTGGGATTAGGGTATCATAAGCTTCTTCGGACCATAAACTGAAATGTACCAAAAATTTTGCATAATTCAGTAGCTTGTATAAAAAAGTTTCTTCTGTCATCCATTTGAAAAAGCATCTCTTCTGAAAAGATTTATGTACCCAACCACTTTATCAGCTCATCTCAGTATGAGAAATTAGCACCACTGAAGCAGAGATAATGCGAGTCACTAAGGTCATGGGTTCATATGTTACACAGGTCAATGTAGTTGGTGAATAATTCACTTCTGATCCACGGTATTGACAGATACTTCATTTTTTGGTTACTTATTTCCCACCAATAATGCTGTAGTTCCGGATACTAGGATTACGAACAGGTTGACTTGACCTTGTGTGAAATGTCCAAAAGGAACCACTCTAGGAGTAAGAGATAATCACAAGACCATGTAAAAAAAAAAAAAAAAATCAAGGGCATAATTATCATTCTTCCTATTTCCCCTCCTACTCCTTTGTTGTTTTTTTTTTTGGTTACTCAAAATTATCGTTCCTGGTCCTAAAAGTACTTTAGAAGGAACATAATTATGACTGCCTCGAAATGATCCTTAATTACTTGGTGTAAAGCCAAAGATATGATTGACCATAATTTTAGCAACTGCAGGAACAGAAACACTTTACCCTTCCGGCAGCCCGAGCCAGCTCTGTAACCATCGCCCACGAACCCTTCTAAGCATTGGCACCGGTAGCCTGGTTTTTGGTTTGTAGGTGAGAACAATTTTCTGCAGTTGGCGTTCTTGGAGCATTCGCAATCCCCTGGAAGCCACCAACCCAACTGGACCAATTGAACATTGAGTGAGATTGAGGATGAATTACTACCAATTGACTCCACTGCTATCGCTGAGAAGAGTGAGCTGCACTGACTTTTTGCCAAGTTCTGATAGATGATGAATTGGCTTTGTTTGTTCTGCTCTGAGTAACAGCTGATATTACTATTGTTTTTTGCACCACAATCAAGCAGCTCAAAATGAGTTTGAACCATCGTGGTCGGTATCAAACATGATGTTAAGGGAGTGGTGCAGTTCTGCATAAGAATTCCATTGTGCGACGTCGGAGCATAGTTAGGACCAAAGAGAGTGTGGATTGTTTCAATGGAACGGCCACACTGGGCTTGAACATTGACCATTATGCTGTCTTCATTTATCTCTTGAACGGGGAAGTCATGAATGACCATAGTGCCATTTGAGGTGCAATTTATCTGGATTTGGCAGCCTGATGAGAACCCAAAAGGGAAAGGAATTTGGCGGTGTGAAACTGAACCACATGTCCGGCTGCAACCAGCTGATGCTCGAACTGATGAAAGATTATGCAGTGCATACAAGATGAAAGTTAAAAATTCCAATATCATGCTGCCTATATTAGTAAGATATGCATATGTTGGGATGACGGCGGTAGCAGAAAGTTTCAGAGATCAGAAAAGAATCGGCATCAGACAACATCTAACAAAAAAAATGGCAGATTTTGGCTGACACAGATTTCTCAGCCATCTGATAGAAGGAAGAAGATCATGAATATGACTCCAAGAACAAGAGGAAGAAGAAAACTGATGTACTCCTCCAAATGTAAATTGAGGGGTTCTTGATTTTGAGTGGAACAGATCAAAGTGAAAGAGAAATAAAGAAATCAACAGATGCTGCTAATTTGTCAATTCAAGGGAGACTTTTCTTCCGTCTTTACTGAGACAACAAATGATGATTATGCTAATGGAGTAATACCTTAGATGTTTGACTGAAAGAGGTTTGAATTTAACCGTAAGTATAAAAATTGGGGTAAAAGATTAAGAGATCTTTGATCAGAAGAGGGAATCAAGATTTCAAAATTTCGAGTCAAATCCTTTTTCATCTGCTAGCTGTTACTTTCTAGATTATCATCCAAAGCCATAATTTTAGGTATTTTTCCCAACAAAAATGAAGGGAAAGAGGCAAAATTATCAAATTGGTATACACCTTTGTCAAGATTTCAAACAAATTTAGCGCACCATGCATACTGCATACATGAACATAAATATTAAATAGTATTAAACATAAAATTTCTCATTTTAATAAGAATAATTTTCATCAACAGATCTTTTGATTAGTCAAATTGCATTAATTCGAAATATTTTTTTACTAAACGATAAAATAAGCTTTGAGTTTATACATATTCTCATCCTTTGATATATTTAAAAGAAAAAGAAAAATGCTAACAACTGTTTGGCAGTTTATTAACAACGGAATTATGATTGGAAAATTATTCTACTATATAAGGTAATAAAACAGCATAACGGTCAGGAACAACATAGTCGTTAGCTTAGACAAAATTTTAATAAATGGGCAATTCATGACTTGACATTTAATGTTAATGTATTATTGTACTCTGGTCTGGTATGGTACCATTATATCCACCTCAATGTTTTCAGTACTATTTATCACTTGAAAGCAAAAAATGGGCAGATATATGAGCCATGTGAAACGGCTAGAATAATTGTCGGGGTATCCGTCTTTTTTTTTTTTTTTTTGGGGTGCTTTTAACACAGAGAATTTCATACCTGCATTAGAAGGCTTCGGAAAATGATGAGACCCAACTTAAATTTTTATTTTACAAAGTAAAAATTCTTTTCAAATATTAAATTATATTCTTTCATAATGTAAAATTAAATTATATATTTTTAATTATAATTTCCTTTACAGTATTTATATATATTATTTTTTAATCGAATTTAAATGTCTTATCTTAACTTGTCACAAATATTTAGAAAAGCATTATGTTATGAGCAAGTTACTAAACAAGCTCTACTAACCTCATTTTATTAAAAGACGATTAGTAGAGTTTATATCATATCTTTTAAGAAAAGAGTTTAATTGTGAAAATTTACTAGAAAATATGTTTATTTTTTAAAAAATAAACATTATTTTTCTAATATTAAAAAATATAAATATTTAAATTCAAACAAAATAATTTTTTTTTATACCTTAAGAGACGAGAGTTATGATTAAACTTTTGACTTATTATTTAATAAAAACTATTTATAATAAATTAAGTTAGAGAAATTAATTTATTTAGTTTTTAAAATTTAGAACTTGTAATGTTTTTATTTTTAATAATTTTTATGATCTATAATGAAATTATAAATTGTTGTGTAGTTTCTATTTTTCTTTTTTAATATAATATATTAGGGACCATAATGATAATTTTTAATTTCATAATAATAACAATAATAAATTATTAAAAACGAAAATATTATGAATTAAACAAGCTAATTTCTCAATTAAGTTATTACCATATAACTTATAATTCGGAATTCAGAAAATGGAACTATATGAAATCCCGATTCCATATGAGTTTATTAACAAGAGATTGAAGTCGTTGAGGTGGGTGTGAAGGGGTCCATTCTCAACAAATTTTGGGGAATCGTCACACCTTACCCCGCCCCAACGTGAAAATACATGCTGCCGGTGCTTTGACCTGGTCCTGCTCGTGCTCGATTTGTAACAAATAAATGGCCCGGCATCATCATATATGTTGTTTTCCATTTCCATGATTGGAAAGTTTTGATTAGCCTCCCAAAATATTGGATGCATAAAGATAGCCCTCTAAAAATTGTTTTTCTATTTTTCAATTCTTGAACTCGTATTAGTATTTTTTTTTATATATATTAAATGTTATAAAAAATAAATACTCACATGAGAATATACAGAAAGTTAAAAGTTAAAGATTTTGAGCCAAAAGATCTTTATACCATAAATAAAAATATTACTCTAAAAATGATGAAAATAAGAAGATTAAACTATAAAATATCGTATAATATTCTTTATTTATTTGAATAAGGTTATGACAAAAATGTCCCTTAGGTAATGTTTTGATACTTAGAAGCCCTTACATGTGAGCCTTGTGGGATGTTGAATGTTGCAATATTAGAATGAATTTTAAACGTGAAGGGTTTGAAATGAAAGAGTAAAAGTATCGAAGGTGAACATGATGCAAGTCTTGTATTTTAAGGGGTTTCAAATTAGAACTTGGACTTCCATCATGGATAGCTGGAGCCAATATATATTGAGATCATACGTTGATAATGACCTTGCTTGATTCATTCACTAGCCAAATGAATGTGCCCCCACATGCCATCTTTGAAAGTTTGGAGGATATCAAGATCTCACGGCCGCCCCCCAGCGGTCTTAAGTTTGAAGCTATTGACATTCTATTGAATCCATCATTTTGCATTATTGCTATTCCAAAATTCATTACTCTAAACTATTTTTAAAGGGTAATAGTAAAATTCATCCTTAAAAAAAAACATTTTGATCCCGAATATCAGTTATGTGGTCAAACTTTAGTCACTTGTTGATCACGTGAAGTTTTTTTAAAAGGTAAATATGTTATTTTAAAAACATGCAAGCGATTGTTGAAATTGATTTTGGAAGGAATTAATGTAGGATGACAAAATGTAACAAAATGTAAGGTTATTACTTTGACGAAAAGGATTGGAAAATAAATTCCATCGTAGGAAAACACGTAGCGTGCTTTGATTAACATTTGTTTTTTGTCAAAATTAGGACGGCTGCCAGTTTACTGTTTAACATAGTATTATTATTTCCGTTCTAATAAAATTGATTTACTTATTATTTTAGATTGTTTTAAAAAATTTAACACTTTTCTTAAAAAAAATTATTATATAATTTATTATAAAATAATCAATATACTTCACATATATTATTTTATATATTTAGATTTGATATAAAATATTGTGGGACTTACATATTTTTTATTTTTATTATATTATACTCTTTTCGTCTCATAATATAAATCATTAGAGATTTATTTTACTATCCCAAATTATAAGTCGTTGGAGACTTTTCAAAAAAGTTTTAAAGTTATTTTTATATTTTTATCCTTATTTATTGTTCTCTTTTTCTCTCATCTCTTTTTTTATTTCCAAGATATTTAAATATAGGTATTTTAAGAAGAAAAAATATAAAATTATAAATTAAATCAAACGACTTATATTATGAGATTTATATATTTTTTATTTTTATAATATTATATTATTATTATATTTTTATATAAAATATCGTGTCAAATTAATTATTATCAATTTTTGTGATACTGAAGGAATATTATAATATGAGTCTATGACTGATGCAAATGGTCAAGCTCTCAGTAACTATTATAAGATGGCATTCATGACTTCGTGGTTGCGTGGTTCCCACGTTATTCCAATGGGCCGGCGCCATTGTTGACAAACAAATAAGAGCCCCACGAAGAACAACTCTGATGTGTCTTCGTCCTCATCGATCTCTTCCTTTGTCGATCCATTTTTCTGCTCCTTTTCTGTTGGACTTTTCCAATGGCGTCCGTGATGCTTTGCAATTATTAACTGACCTTGATCAAAATATTATTTAATTAGTAGTATTGAAATCACTCTACTGTTTTCTTAAATGATCATTCTCACCTTTGTCCCCATCCTTTCGACTTATCCAACATTTTAAATACAAGAATTTTCAAAACATTTGACCAGGAGAGCCACATCACACCACAGTACTAGTACTGTTGAACCTGATTTTCAGTCAAGAGGATGATCACGGGTGCCTAGAAAGAGGGATATTTTGATTTACATGACTGTGATACGAAGGAAATTGATTATGGATAGTTATCGTGTTGAATTGGCGAGTCGTGTTAATTTAATATAATTATATTTGACAGGTCAATTCGAATACGATCTGATTAATAAACGTATCGTGTCAATCCATTTATTTTCGTATCGTGTTATAAAACGGATTGACACGATATAACATAATACAAAAATTAAACCCGAATATTTACTAAACCTATCAATATGTGCATCATTACATAAAAATTTTTAAAAATTAAATCAAATTATATAAAATTAAAAAAACTAATAAAACAACTCATAAAATCATAAATAACTAATAAAACAACAAACAATCCCACTAAATATCTAGAGATCTCAATAAATTCATAAGATTTAATTTTAAAAATCTAAACAAATATAGTTTTGTAATAAAATTAAATTGTTCAATAAATTATTTTTTCTAACTAAAAGTCATTGTAATAATAATATTATTATAAATACTAAATAATAATTAATTAAGAATTATTCATTTACTATATATCAAGCAAATAGTCATATTAACGTCATTCATTTTTCTTAAGAGGTCTCACATAATTAAATAAAATAGACACATAAACAATGAAATTAATTCATATAATAAAATTTAATTCAATTAATTTATGTAAAAAATTAAATTATATAATTTTCTATAGTAAAATTTGTGAAGTATTACAAATAATATTAAATATAAATATTAAAAAAAGTTAAACGGGTTAAAATGGGTTGAACTAATTTATGATCTGTACATGTTTAAAATTAAACGGGTCGATCTGTTTTAACCCGAACTCGCGAAACTCCAACCTTAACCTGCTATAACCGTATCGTTTTTGTATCGTGTTCAATATTATCTCCCCTAAAACTGATCATTGTTAGATGACAAGTTTTTTTTTTTTAAATTTTATTTTGTAGGGTTGCAAAAAAGAGGTTTGGTAGATATAGGTTAGTTTATTTAGTAAATCCTTCGTTCTAAAGTATTTAAATTGACTTTGCTTACCAAAGCTTGTAAGGCCTGTTTAGAATCAGGAAAAGAATAGGAGGGGCAAGGAGACAGAGATAGGGATGGCAATTTTCCCATTTAAATCGGGGACCTGGTCCGGCCCGACTCGATTGGGTTGGAGATTTTTCGATTTAAGCATGAACGGATTGGGGACGGGCTTCATTCTTCGGCCCGCCAACTAAGGACGGGAATTGCATGATCCCTGCCCCCGGTCCAGCCCGCTTTACATATTTTATATATATATATATATATATATATATATATATATATATAATCTATATAATATGTATACATATACAATACATATATAATTTACGTATATATATGTGTATATATATGTATGTATTATATGTATATAATACATATATATTAATACATATATATATATATATTATATGTATATATATGTGTGTATATATTATATATATATATTATATGTATATATAAAAAGATTATATAAATATATATATATATATATACACACACATATATATACGTAAATTATATATGTATACATATTATATAGATTATATATATAATAAAATAAAATATAAAAGAAGAGGAAAAATAAAAAAAATTATCAATTATTAATTTTACTCTTAGTAATATAGTAATATGATAAATACGTGAATTATTGGAAACCACCACAAAAGTTTTCTATATGATTAAAAAATTTTGAATAAAAATATATTGAAAGCAATTTTTTTTTTTGAAAAAAATCTTTATAATTATTTTCGAGCCCAAACGAACCCCTGCTTCCCCGTTGGGCCGGGACCAGGAATTGTTTTGTCCCCGGCGAGCCAGGGGCGGGGATTCCCGCCTTTCCTCGTGACGAGGATGGGCCGAAGATGGAGATACGGGGGCATATGCGGGGCGAAATCAGGATTTTTAATTCCCGACCCGACCCAGCCCCATTGCCATCCATAGACAGAGACGAGACTCTTAGTTATTTATAACTTTTGATTAGATATGAAAGAAATAGAAAGATAACGTTAAAATGTTTGAAATAGAAAAATAAAATAAAAAAACAATTAAAATATACTAATTTAAAATAATATTATTAAATTTTATATTTAATAAAAATATTTTAAATAATTTAATAAAAATTCATGAGATTTTCTTTCATTTCATTTAGATAGAAAAAATGTTAAAGTTTTTAAACTAAACCTAATCCCTTAATTTTCCTCCCATTCCTTTCATTTTCTTTCTAAAAAACTAAAATACCTAAAATTTAAACTTTCTATTTTCTCTTCTCTCAACTTCTTTTATTTCTAAACAGACAGTAATTTGCTTGGTCTTCTTTGTTTTTGAAATACTTGTAAAATAATATTGTATATGGTGATTAAAAGATTGTATAATGTGAATAAAAAATTCTGTAAATAAAAAATTCAGTTAATGTACTGCTTCTGGAATTTGTCATTGGTGAGAAGGAAGAGTTTTTTATATATATATATATATATAAATAATTTATATGACTTTGATCATAAAAGGGAAACAGACATGGATTACACAACAAATCTTGAGCAATAATTGTTAATAGATCGTATTCATTAGCATCTTTCAAAAGTTGTCCTTTTGTTCACTGCTCACATATAAGGTTTTGAAATTTTTTGCATTGCTCCGTTCAACGACCGGAAGCATTAGTATAAATAAATAAAATTAGTTTGAGATAAATTTTATAAAAAATTATTAAATATATAAATTTAAAAAAAAAATATGATATATTATAAGTAAATGATCGTTTTTAAAAAATAAAAATTATATAAAATAATAATATATTTAAATTAAAATAAAATTTTAATTTAAAATAAATTAAAAAATTTCAATCCAAATAAAATAAAATAAAAGAACCATTCTGTTTGGTTAAAATCTTTGTATTCCTTGGTTCAACTACGTCATTGGGGCTGCACACTGTTTGGTTTTTTAATGTCATATAATATGATTTCATTTAGGCTTATCTTTTTTTTTTTTTTTTCCTTTTCTTTTCTTATGGGGAGTCAAAGATACAGTAAAACGGAGAACAAGTTGCTACTATAATCTGTAGCTTCTATATTTAGAAATCCAAATTGGGCTAAAAGCAGGAAGTTTAAGCCCAAAGAACGAGCGTATTAAGTACAGGATTCCCTTGGTCTTATTAGTCCAGTATTTCAGAAAATCTCCGGGGCAAAATCAGGAAGAATGAAACTTTCGCCATTTTATGGCAACTGGAAAGGGAAGGAAATTGCTGAGATTTCTCATGTTGAAGATGAAACAGCTGAGCGATCAGCGGGAAACTTTGGCCTCCCCACCTTCTAGACTAGCTAAGAAATTTAATCTGAGGTCGTGAAATGGTTGAGACGAAGATGGCTTAAGACAATCGGAGACCCTCTTCCTGAAAAGTTCCCTCTCGCAAAAGGGATTGATAATGCATTTCTTGAAACACAAATTAGTCACTCTTTTTTCTATTATGAAAGTATACAATAAATTAATATTGCATTTACTAAATTACGAATAATATAATACATATAGAATAATAAAATATACGTAAAGGACACGGGTGAGTTTGGTTGGAGTGAAAGTGGGAAGGAAAAAATGAGAGAAAGTAAAATAAAAAGTAAATGTGTGATCTACTTAATTTGGTTGGAGTGATTTGAGGGGGAAGTATATGTTCCCCTCTATTTTGGAGGGTTTAAGAAGTAAATGGGGTTAAAAGACCCTCTTATCCTAGGGTATTTATTTTATTATCATTCTATCCTATTTTGTTATTTTTTATGAATTAACCTTAGGGGTATAATAGTAATTCAATAATTATTTCCTCCCCATATACCTTACAACCAAACAATGAGAGGTAAATCATATTTACTTCCCTTCCACTCTAACCAAATAGGATGAAAGTAATTTTATTTACTTCCCCTGATGGAAGTAAAATGTTCTACTCCCCCTTCCCTTTCCCTTCGCGAACCAAACTCACCTTAAGTTAACCCTAAAAGAAGAAAAATATTGGGAAATAGCTTCAAGAAAGAAGCCCCCCGGGGCTGGCGTAGGGGGAGGGGGGTGTGTCGTTGATACGATTCTTACACTGCATGCAGTGGTGGAGCCAATGTATATTCACTGAAATTTTAAATTTTTTTAATAATAATATATAAATTAACCTCATTAAAAAAATTGATCGCATTGAAATTTTAAAAATTTTATAAATTGACCCACTAAAAAAAATACATAAAGGTTACAATGAAATAAAAAATTAAATAAGTACTCTAGGGTAAACTTCTCCGAACTTCAAAATAGGCTTTCACTTTTATATACTTTTAAAATTGATTTGTCACTTTTATAAAAAATTAATGAGTTTTTAAAACTGACCACTCTAAAGCGAAAAGCCTTTCGTTGGCTACCATTACTAAAGTACAAAGTCAAAAACTTCTTATCTTGGTCTTGGAGTTGGAGTTTGGAGAAGCACGAAGCAAACACAGAGCAAGAGCCAAAAGACAACTACTTGTCTTCTTCAACGAATCAGCTTTGGGACATCCCTGTTCTGTCTTTTATTTTTTTTGGCTTCAATGCAACCTTCACTCTTTAGCATCTTCTCTGGCTCTGTTAGTGTCTAAAGGAAGTTTTTTAAATCTTTTGAATAGAGATTCAAATTATCAATTTTATTTGTTTTTTTATCATTATTCATTAAAAGGTTTTGTTTTTTTCATGTGATATTTCAAGAGACAAGAGAGGATTGATTCGATTTGCTCAGTTTTATTCTCTTGAATTTTCTGCGGTTGATCTTATAGAACTTGATAATCAACTTGAAACTTACATCATTGATATGCATTCTAATAGTGCATTTTTGAATATTAAAGATGTTGGTCAACTTGCTAAGAAATTGGTTGAGACAAAAAAAAGTATTGTTTATCCATAACTTTTTTTCTAGTGAAATTGGCTTTGATTTTGCCCGTGCGAGGGTGGAAAGATCATTTTCAACAATGAAAATTGTGAAGAATCGATTGAGAAATCGAATGAGAGATAGCTTGATGAATAATTGTTTGGTTACATATATTAAAAGAGATGTATTTAATAATATTGACAATGAAACCATTATACAATAATTTCAAAATATGAAAACTCGTTATGGATAATTATAAATAAAATTTTATATAAATATATATTTTTTGCACTAAGAATTGACTCCACTTAGTCAAATTTCTGGCTCCGCCGCTGACTGCATGTCTTCCCCTGTCTATAGCCATTGGGAAAATATTGAGAAAGAGTGGTCCAATTTTCATTTGGAAAATCTTCGTAGAAAAGAGAATGATGCCCTCTCATCTTCCTCGTCTTTTACTAATAACATAGAAAGGAAAATGAAGGATCGGAAGAATGCTGAGAAACCTTTTATCCGTTGCTAATATTTCAGGGGATTCGACAGAGCTCAAATACTTGCCCAATTAAGCAAACATAGACAGATCAAAGATAAGAAAGCCGTAACTTATACTGGCAATATTAAATCAAAGGCAGATTCCATATTCCAGCATGTGGGAAAATAGAAAGAGGATGCTTATGGAAAGTAGCTCGTATTAATTAGCTATTTGGGTGGGATGGATAAGCATCCCAGACCAAAAGCAACTTCACTGATAAAGGAGGAGATTGCAAGTCTTCAAGCTGCTATTATCATGAAGGAATCTATCTATTCAGTGTCTTCTTGTCGGGTATTTTTCTTTCACCATGTGAAGGTCACAGAATCAAATGTAGAAAATTTGGATCTCTTTGCCATTAGCTGCAATTTTATCTTGAAGAAAATTTCATTCTATCACGATCAAGATAATTAATTGTTAATTGGATCTTCATTGTCATGAACTGATTAGCTGAATAAATTTGGTCTAATAATAATGAATATAGCAGGAGATATTATTGGGGTTACCAGATATAAAGTATATTTACTGAGAGAAGAACCGGAAAATGATTTCCAGTATAACAATCTGTACAGTTATAATTCAGCCAACTGCACCAGTAACTAGAGAAAGATTCTAAATACAACTAGTTGCTAAATTTACAGAGCACTTGGAGAAACATAGTGAGCTAAAGAGCAGCGAAAGCATCATCAACCCATTTCATTCGAGGAGAAGAAACGGCCTTGTCTTTCTTGGAAGCAAGAGGACAATTGAACAGAGCTTGAACGGCCTTTTTGACGTTATGGACTCTCTTGCGGTGGCGAATACGCCTGAGCACCACTTCTCTATCTAGTGTTCCATTGGAGTGAGAAGGCTTCAAGTATAGATGGCTCGTAACACAGCTTGGATTATTCTGAATCTCTTCTTCTTCTTCATCTTCTGTGTACTTCCGACTATCTACGGGAGCAGACTGCTGCTTTTTGGAGACGATGGAAGCCATGTCACCTGCTGTATGAAGAAAACAAAGTGAGAGCTGGATGTTCCTTGCACTATCAGAGGTTGAATGCTTATATAGAGAGGAAATATGCTCTTGTTGATAAATTTCTTGGCTCTAAGATTCTTCATCAAAATGATAGATAGTTTGTTCAATCATATCCTACATTGGAAATGTTGGATCGATCAATTAATGGATATAATTATTGACTCCAGTAATTGCGATTAGACTAAGAGTGCAGTTACGTTCTTTTAGTGGAGTGGAACGTAATTAATAAATTATTTTTATTGACAAAATAATTTATTGGAGCTTAGTCTAATTGTATCCGGTCAGGTCCCTTCAGTGGCTCCTAATTATGGGACAATAATAAATTATAATTTATTTATAATTTATTAATGAAAATTACAGAAAATAAAAAATCGTATTTTAAATGGAATAGGATAAGTGGAGATAGTTGTATTCAACTATACTTTTCTTATTCTATCAGGACTCGTATTTGGAGATAGAGTCAATAATACATATTGGTTTATGACTCTATTTTCAACATACGTGAAGATCATCCTGGTGGTTTTCTAGAGTTTTTCTCTCAGTTTTTGTGTGAGTCCACCCTCAACAAAGAGAGAAACAAAATACGATTAACAATTTTTTGGTCCAAGGAGATTACATTGAAGAAGACTTGGGGGTCTGGAGCATTACCAGAAGGCCGAAGACTTCAAGAATCGTATTGGTGGAGACGATATCCACAAATGTATGATTCGTTTCTCATATTCTCGAGATTTAATCTGATTAACACATAAGCATGTCGATCCTATTAACTAGCAGGAAAAAGAAAGGTTTTGAAGCTCTTTATTAGTAGTTGTGCACAAGAAGTAGTGTCTAAAGTGCTCTCAAATAAATATGGGCTTAACTCTTTAGTTAGTCTATTTTATAATTATACTTATATATATATTAAAAGGGCACTTGGGCACTCGGGACAACTTGGTCTTGTTTAAAAAGAATTATTTTTATATTTTTCCCAAATTAATATTTCTTAAGGGATATAACTTTTCTTAAGAGATATAACTTTTGGATAAAGACTCTTTCAAAGGATTATAACTTTTGGATAAAGACTCTTTCAAAGGGTTGTAACTTCTCAGTTGGTAACCATTAAGAAGTTATAAAAATTGCAGAAGTTTTATAGGTATTATCTGGTTTTTTTATTTCTATTTAAATTTCTTACGAAACTTTGTTGTATCTTGGGGTAACTTGTTTTGATAAGCAAGATAATATTACACTCAAGATAGTGTAATCACGCCTCAAAGTTTGTTCTTTATTTATTTTCCTAACAATTTGAGTGTAATATTGTCTTTCCATGGCGTTGATGAATGCTGCAACGATGAAATTGTTAACACAACAAGATGCTATCAAACTGAATCAATTCGATGGAACGAATTTCACAAGATGGAAAGACAAGAAGAGATTTCTTCTAGCCACACAGAAAGTTCTCTATATTCTTGATCCGTCCCTGGAGGCTCTTCCTGCACCAACACCGGAAGACAGTGATGGATTGAAGGCTGAACGAAAGAAACGTGAAGATGATCAATTGATTGTAAATTCTTTGACAGATTGTCTGTATGATCTCTATGCTGCACTCCAAACTCCAAAGGACATCTGGATTGCTTTGGAGACTAAATATCAGAATGAAAGAAAGGTACGGACAAATTCCTTACTTTAAATTATTTTGATTTCAGAATGATTGATGATAAGCCACTCATGGATCAAGTCCATGAACTTCAAATTTTAGTTTCCAGATTAAGGGATTTGGAAGTTGATGCACTACAAATTGGTGCAATTCTGTCCAAATTGCCTCCCTTTTGGAACAGCTACAGAAAGAAGATTTTGTTACAATCAGAGAGTTTGACTCTCGAGCAATTTCAGACTCATCTACAGATTGAGTGTGAAACTTGTATAAGAGAAGAGAAATTGCAGAAAAATGTTGTTGAAAATTCCAATACAAAATTGCAAGTAAATGCTGTAGGAGCAAAATCTGGAAACAAATTTCAGAAACATCTTAAGATCAATACCAAGTCATTCAAGAGGAACAACAACAAAAGGAACCAGACATGTTTCCACTGTGGAAAGAAAGGTTACTACATTAAAGAATGTAGGTTCAAGAAGAGTGAAGAGAAGAAAGCAGATACCAGTGTTAATACTAATACTGGCGTTACCAAAGAGGCAAACTTCGTTATTGAAGAAAGTTTGGTAGCCATGGTTACTGAAATAAATTCAGTTGCTTTCACTTGTTCTTCTGAGTTTTTCCTTGATTCCGGTGCAACCATTCATGTGTGCAACAATAAAGATCTATTCAGTACTTATATAAAAGATGATGTTGAGGTCTTTATGGGTAATCAAGCACCAGTTCACGTGTTTGGTAAAGGAACTGTTGTTCTGAAATTCACTTCGGGACAAAAGCTCACATTGGTGAATGTTTTTCATGTTCCTGATGTTAAAAGGAATCTTGTTTCTGCTAGTTTGTTGAGCAAAAGAGGCTTTAAGATTGTAATAGAATCTGATAAGGTTGTGATCACCAAGAATGGTGTGTTTGTAGGAAAGGGTTACACCCTTGATGGCTTGTTCAAATTAAGCATTAATGAAATCAATGTTGGTTCTGCTTATATTATTGAGTCTTCTGATCTTTGGCATGCTCGTTTAGGACATTTAAATTATTCTACTTTGAAATACATGACTAATCATAATTATATTTCTTGTAAGTATGATTCTTTAGATAAATGTGAAATATGTGCACAAGCTAAAATTACTAGGAAACCATTTCCTAAAGCAAAATATATGCATAAAATGTTAGATTTGATTCCTTCAGATATTTGTGAATTAAATGAAAAATTAACTAGAGGAGGTAAAAGATACTTGATTACTTTTATAGACGATTGTTTTCGTTATGCACATATTTATTTGTTAAGAACTAAAGATGAAGCACTTAGTGTTTTTAAGGAATTTAAGGCTAAGGTAGAGAATCAAAAGGAACGAAAAATTAAAATGTTAAGAAGTGAGAGAGGAGGAGAATACTTTTCTGGTGAATTTAATAAGTTCTGTGAAGATCATAGTATAATTCACCAAAGAACAACTCCTTTTACACCCTAATAAAATGGATTGGCCGAAAGGAAAAATAGAACACTAGTTGACACGGTAAATGCAATGATATTAAATGCTAAATTACCATTCAACTTATGGGGAGAAGCAGTTTTTACTACGTGCCATATTCTCAATAGAATTCCTTCAAAGAAGACTCATATTTCACCATATGAAGTCTGGAATGGAAGGAAGCCAAATTTAAAGTATTTGAAAGTGTGGGGGTGTATAGCATACTATCAACTTCCTGATTCTCAAAGACAAAAACTTGGTGCAAAAGGTATAAAATCTGTTTTTGTTGGTTATGCTCAAAATTCAAAAGCATATCGTTTACTTGATTTGGAATATAATGTTATTGTAGAGTCTATTCATGTAGAATTCTTTGAAAACATCTTTATACGTGATAATATGTTGCATGGTCATATAGAAGAGCACAATAAATTAGATTCGAATTCTAATAAAAGAAAAGAATTTGATGAACCATCTGAACCAAGGAGAAGTCAAAGGCAAAGAAAAATTAAACATCTTGATCCTGATTTTATATCTCTTGATCATATAACTTTTCTAGTTGAAGGAAGTAGAGAAAAAATTATAAGGCTAGTGGAGATATCAAATGTTGGTGATGAACCAAAAACATTTAAGGAAGCTTTAGCTTCTAGAGATGCTGCCTTTTGGCAAGAAGCTATAAATGATGAAATGGATTCAATTATGCTAATAATACATGGGTTCTAGTTGACTTACCTCCCAATTCAAACCCCATTAAAAATAAATGGGTTTTTAGAAAGAAATATAATTCAGATGGTACTTTACAAACCTTTAAAGCTAGGTTAGTAGCTAAAGGATTTACACAGAAAAAAGGACTAGATTATTTTGATACATATGCACTTGTAGCAAGAATAACATCTATTAGAGTTTTATTTGTCTTAGCTTCTATTTATAAATTATGTGTTCACCAAATGGATGTCAAAACTACTTTTTTAAATGGAGATTTGAAAGAAGAAGTTTACATGAAACAACCAGAAGGTTTTGTACTTCCTGGTAATGAAAATAAAGTATGCAAACTTATAAAATCTTTATATGGTCTCAAACAAACTCCAAAACAATGGCATGAAAAGGTCGATTAAAAAATTTTATCTTATGGTTTTAGACATAAAACAGCTGATAAATGCATCTATTCTAAATTTACTAGTGATTATGGAGTAATTATATGCCTCTATGTAGATGATATGCTTATTTTTGGCACAAATATTCTTGGTATAAATGAAACAAAAAAGTTTCTTACTTCTACCTTTAAGATGAAAGATCTTAAAGAAGTGGATACAATTTTGGGAATTAAAGTTACCAAACATGATAATGGATTTATGTTAAATCAAACTCACTATATAGAGAAGCTCTTGAATAAATATAAATTCTTAAATATTAAAGAATATAATACTCCATATGATACTAGTGTTAAACTAGTAAAAAATGATGCTAGATTAATAGAACAATTGAAGTATGCTAGTGTTATAGGAAGCTTGATGTATGCTATGTGTTGCACAAGACCTGATATAGCCTTTACAGTGAGTAAATTAACAAGATTTACAAGCAATCCAAGTATGGCTCATTGGAAAGCGGTTGAAAGAGTACTTGGTTATCTGAAAAGAACCGTAAAAGTACAATTATGTTATTCTAATTTTCCTGCTGTACTAGAAGGCTATTCTGATGCTAGTTGGATTGCTAAAGTTGGTGATATATTATCAACCTCGGGTTGGATATTTACCATAGCAGGTGGTGCTGTTAGTTGGGTATCTAAGAAACAAACGTGTCTTGCTCATTCAACTATGGAAGCTGAATTCATAGCTTTGGCTTCAGCAGGTAAAGAGGCTGAATGGATAAGAAATATATTACTTGAAGTTGACTTATGGCCACAGCCTATACCACCTGTTACTATCTACTGTGATAGTGAGGCTACAATGTCAAATGCCTTTAGTAATATATATAATGGAAAATCAAGATATATAAGTTTACATCATAGTTATATTAGAGAGTTAATATCTAATGGTATTATCACTGTTTCCTATGTGAAGTCTGCAGCAAATTTATCGGATCCGCTTACTAAGGCTTTACCAAGAGATAAAGTCTGGGAGACTACTTATAGTATGGGACGAAAATATAATTCTTTAGACACCAATAACGGTAACCCAACTTCACTTAATCAAATCGATTATTGGTTGAAGTTTAAAGGGTAATAACAGGTTGTTGGTATGTGTCTTATTAGATAACTAAATCAAGTTCCATACAAAAAGTGATGGTTGTTAGTGATGATTAATAGAGAGGATGAGTTTATACTCTTAATGGAGTTTTTCTATAAATAAACTCCACCTATATGAATATGAAGTGGTGCCGCTTCAACAAGAATTTAAAAGGATTTATTCTTGTAAATATTCATAGAAAATGGATTGCCAGCACAAGGCCATTTATAGTGCTAGAAGTAAAATGAGAAATTTAATAGAAAAAGATAAATGCAATGTGTGTGGTATTTCCGATCCTAACAAAAGGTGTCTTGGTTTAATCCTAGGACACCATGTACACCGTTAGCATCCTGAAATACTTATACTAATTGAAAGTTTAATCTTTTAGATACTTTCTTGTATGCATTATGTTTATTTTGAAAAATAATTACCTATATGAACAAACTAGTGGGGGAATGATAGATAGTTTGTTCAATCATATTTCACATTGGAAAAAGAAAGGTCTTGAAGCTCTTTATTAGTAGTTGTGCATAAGAAATAGTGTCTAAAGTGCTCTCAATAAATATGGGCTTGACTCTTTAGTTAGTCCATTTTATAATTATATTTATATATATTAAAAGGGCACTTGGGCACTTGGGGCAACTTGGACTTGTTTAAAAGGACTTTCTTTTTATATTTTTCTCGAATTAATATTTCTTAAAGGATATAACTTTTTTTAAGAGATATAACTTTTGGATAAAGACTCTTTCAAATGGTTTTAACTTCTCAGTTGGTAATCATTAAGAAGTTATAAAAACTGCAAAAGTTTTACATGTATTATCTAGTTTTTTCTATTTCTATTTAAACTTCTCACGAAACTTTATTGTATTCTAGGATAACTTGTTTTTATAAACAAGATAATATTACACTCAAGATAGTGTAATCACTTTATTTATTTTCCTAACACAAAATGCAGAAGCACACACGTGCAGGATTTAGTACTTCTATAAGCTGCTGAATCTTTAAACTAAGAACTGTCGGTGGATGGTTTGTAGTGGGAGCTGTGCATCTGATGCAGATGTTGGGAATTTATAGTTAAAAAAAGATTAAAAGAAGGGTGTTTGAAATCTGGAAAGTGTTCATGAACTGCCTTCACTTTCAAGATTTACTGCTAAATGCATGGCTGCAAGTCTCTGACATAGTCGGTTCGGAGCCCTTTTTGAACCGCTCTTCAATCTTTTTCTACTGTATCTAGTCTTTTCTCCATTCCTTCTGCTTCTTTATAGGCCAATAGGCACAATCCTTCACACTGAAGCAACACAAGAAGTTATCGGGGTTTTTTTTCTCTTTTTTAATAAGAATGGATTGATTTTGAGTTTGAAGGGATTATTGACCTAACTATTGGAAGGAATTAATCAAATAGTCACATTTGAAAAACACATCCTTACTTGATAAAAATGCATTTTTAAAATGCGTCTTTATCAATTTACAGATTAATCTGTATGTATTTGAGTAAGATATATTTTTTAAAATGTATTTTTATTTAGTAAAAACGTATAAGACGTGTTTTTAAAATATATTTTTATTTAATAAAAACATATTTTTTAAATGCATATGATGAGTTATTTCTATCAGATGGGCTAGATAATTCATTCAAACCCAAAATCAGTCCATTCTTATCAAAACCCTTCAGTCAAAAAGAAAAAGTGAAAATGAGAGCAAAAACATATAAATCTGATAGCAAGCAAATGCTTGTCTATGTTAGAAATCAGTAACCTGGTAAGCTAGGCAACCTAACTTCGCCCTACTAATCATATTCATGGCCCCCAAGACCCGCCCAAGACTTTGCCCGACTTGTGATTTCAAGACCTTCCCTTTAGCCTTTGGGGGATATAAATCTAAATAGCAAGATATATTCTAATTGACCTTTAAGTTACTCATAATACCTTGTACATCACTACGCACAAAAGGCCCAAGATCCGTCTTCCCATCTTTTGGGGAGTGTAAATTGTAAGATCTGTCCTAATTGACTTTAAATTTCCCATAATACTATATAAACTATTCCCTCCGTCCCATAATATAAATCGTTAAAAGCTACTTTTGCTGTCTCAAATTGTAAGTCCTTGGGATTTTTCAAGAAGGTTTTGAAGTTACTTTTACATTTTTGTCCTTATTTATTATTCTCTTTCCCTCTCTTTCTCTCCACCCTCTTCTCTTGTTTCCAATATATTTAAATAGGGGTGTTTTAGAAAGAAAAAATATAAAGTCACATTGATTTTAAAAATCTTAATATGTATGAAATTAAATCAAACGACTTATATTTTGGGACGGAGGGAGTATTACATACAAGAGGTCCATCCCACATTGATTGGTCAGCCTTCTCCTCACAAAGGAAGCCTTAAGATTTGAGTGAGAATCGAACTCCCACACGGTTGTTAATAGCTAGAACTATCACAAATTGGTCAGTTAGCTGAGATGTGCTTAGAGACATTTTGTTTTGTTTCTTATAATCCCTCTCACCCTTCACGTTGAACCAATACTCACAATTTTTAATACATGATTCGTAATTTTTTTTTTTTTAAAATGAGCTTAATAGGACTCATATGGAAGAAAATTTATAATCACACAGTGAAAGTCAAATATCATATAAAAGTGTAGGAATTAGTAGTTTGTATATAATTATTCTAATATTAGGTACACTTTAAAAATGATATTATTTTATTAAAAAATAAATAAATATGTGTAATTTAATTTTTAATCATATAATCATTTTTAAATTTAATTTCTAATATGTGTAAACAACGTTTTTTGGGATCAGACCGAACCAGCCGGTTTGATCATGGCCCGGTGTTGCTGTCAATCCGATCCCAATATTCTGACCGATTTTCTCAAAATTCGCAGCCTTTTGAACAAACCGTGTTGGACCGGTAAGTCCAACATTGAACTGGTCGTTGTTTAAAAAAAAAAAATTGAGGGTAAATTTAATAATTTTTTAGAGTAAATTAAACTATATAATTCAATATACTATTTTAAATTTTGTTGTGTTAGATTATTAGTTATAAATTAAGAATAACTACTTTTAATCATGGATTTGAATGTTTATATCTTTATGGATTTAAATTACATTATATTATTGATTAATTTTATTTTTTAAAATAATATTTTTATTTTTAAATTATAATATTACCGATTCAATTACGATTAGATCATTAAATCGTAAATTAATAAATTTATCTAATTATGATTAGATTATTAAACTATAAATTAATAAATTTTTTAGTTAGATATCCGATCTCGATTATGAAAATATTGTGTGTAAATTTGGTGAGATTGCATAGTTCTTTGGAGCTGACGAATTGGGTTGGGTTGGGAGGGAATGAATAGAAACCGGGTTGGAAAATGGGCTAATTGGACCTTGCACGTTAACAGAGTTTAAATTTTGTGGATTCGCCCATGGTCTTTAAAACTAATGGACCTTATCTTCAACAATGGCCTTGAAGTGGAAGTTCAAAATTGTATCACATCCCAGTGCGGGTAACGGTTGATGCTATGTTCTTATTAATACTATTTTCGTTAGATATTACATTTTATATTTGACAAAAAATTAAGTAAAACAGCATTATTCTTATCCATTGATTTCTCTTATTTACTTTGTTGGACTTAACTCTTTCTTCTTCCACAGCAATAGAACAAATTTGTCTCGTTGCAATCTATCTTTGTTCATCTTTGTAGTTTGTCAAGTTATGGCCTGGCCATGGAAAATCACAAGAGGAATTGCCTCCATCTATCCTTCCATATGAAGCAAAAGTTTCCCAGCGTCATATATCTCATAATATAGTTATTATGTCTCCATACATTGCATATGAAAATTTATCCATTAATCATCTCCACCTAATGTTACCATAAATCGAAATATGCTTCTTTTTCCCAAATCCCATTTGGTTGAACCATGTAACAAACACGGAATATTTGCAAATAACTTGAATACCCTGTTCCTTAGCTTTCAGGTTGACAAGGATTATTAAAATCCCGAAACATATGACATAGTGATAAAAGATGACCCAATAGATATTGGTGCATACGTGAAGTAATTAGTTCGATTCTTAACTCTACATTGTGCATCTCGTGATATTTTTCCTCCATAAAACTCAAGACAGGAGTCTTGAGTGATGAGAGCGCTCGTGATGGGATTACCCAAAAGATAAGGATTGTTAAACATTCACCAGAAACATCTGTAGAATGTAGGTTGCAGCCCTTGTCTACTTCGAACTAATCTCTCTAATCAGCTAAACCCTACTTCAGAAAAAGCAAAGAACCAAAAAAAGGAGCATTATATATGAAGTAATAGATTGAGGAATGTCAAGAACTTTTATGGTAATAAATTAGCCTCTGCAGTAACACCAGGAACTCGTATGACACTTATCCAATTGTTTATGTGATCATTTGCTTTACGGAAACTTGTTTGAAACTACATTTTGTTGATAATTTGTAGTAAAATGTCGGGTAGAAGGCGTTTTCTCAGGTGTGCATGCATCTGCACGCCACTTTTGCTCGTCAAGACTTCATTTCTGTGTTGTCGTACGTGTCCATTAGAGAATCAATGGAACTGCGGTTAGATGTTCTAGTCTCCTGCAGGGATGGATGTAGGGATGGGGTAGGTGGGGTGGTGGTATTTGCTCTCCAAAATTTTTAAATACCTCTTAGTCTCTAATTATTTTGACTATCAGAATTTCTTGTGAGACATCCTTTGAGCTCAAAATTTTCATTTTGAGATCACGGAGTGTTTGAACTCGTCAAAAGACTCAAAATCTAACTTTAGTCACCTAATCGACAGATTTGTATTATGAGCAATTGCATGCAATGGTTATATGAGATTTAGAGTTATGCAATTCGACAGTATAAATTGCTCAAAATTATATAGCAATTGATACACAATTACCATAAATTTATGTATAAATATAAACGATTATATAATTTTAAAAGATCTAATAATATGATTTTATTTTTAATTATATTATAATACATGGCAAGTGTTAGTCAATATCCCATGCAGTTCATTAATCAATATTTCATTTGAACTAATTAAGGATTTATATCCAAAATCAAGATAAAATACACTAATTAACAACTAAAGATATTGAATTCAAATAAAATTATAAAAATTATAATAATACTAAGATTTGAAATAATATTGCATGTGACATCATGATGTTGACCACCAAAGATTGTGCATGAGCATGACTTAGTTGCCAAGAATGTGGAGATGGACAAAGTATATTCTATAAAGATCCGAAGGCTCAATCTCAAATGAACATCCAATTACCCTTCACTTTATAACCCCCAAAAGCAAAAGGTGCAATCAAAGAGTTTCCGCTCATGGCTCCACCTTAGGGTTTCTCGAAGATAGCACGTGGCAGCCCCACAGCGGTTGAATGGATTTCTTTGCATGTAGTGACAGCCAAACTCACGCTTGCTTTTTCTTCTTCGTGGAAGCTGTTTAAGCTGCCTAGGAATTTGTGCCATTGCCCACCGGCTAGGTGTCAACCTGTCATGGGGCAGTTACTTCGACCGTTGAGGCTGAATACCACGGTACTTTGGTCTTTGCTTGCACTTATTTGGAGAAGACCACGTCAGGGTCTGTCAGCATTTTTTTTTTTGGACACAAAAAAAATTAGGCATGAATATTTTTTTTAAGTATCATTTAATATAAAATAAAATACTTAAGTTATTTACTTGATAACTCACCTAATAAAATAGAATAATTTTTAAACATCAAGTCAAAAATTTAAATTTTATTTTTTATATTAGAGTTCTTACTTTGTTAGAGTAAAATTAATATCGAATTTATATTATTATGAATCTAAAGATTATTTATAGATGGAAAAAGTTGAAAACTTGAATTATAAAAAAATTTAATTTAAATTAAATGAGTAATATCTTGATAATTTTCTGAATTTTGCTAAGGTATAAAACCCAAGGCTCTCACCATTTGCCTTGGGAATGGGGAATAGTAGCGTTTTCAATCTAGAAATGGCAAAAGATCATTTATAGATGACAAATGTAGTTCATATGGTTAAGAGGCGACCGGCCAAAAACCATAGATCATGTGTCTCACTTGTTTGCACATACAAGGTTTGCATCTGTCAATTTCAGTACTATTATCTTCTGCCCCCACAGCGAATGTTCTTTTATTCCACAAATTTTAGTCTTGGATGCGTCACTTTTTCGTTGACTGTATCTTTGGAGTGAAATGTGTGATTTTTTTTTTTAAATTTAAAGAATTGATATAGGTATATAAATACATTTTTTACTATAATTTTGGAGTGAAGTTTATGATTTTTTAAAAAAAATTTAAAGAATAGATACAAGTATATAAATACATTTTTTTTGGGTAACGTTCCCTTATTAGGGCTTTCATTATTTCTACTCAAGAATTAAATCTGTGATCTAGACTCTATGAAGAATGTAAATCGCGAAATGTATAATATAGAATTAAGAATCGAATCGTAAATTTAATTACAGGAGTACCACCCCTACAAACTCGCCTTTGTCACTGTACTATATGTTTCGTAAGCTATACATAAATACATTTCGATCTTTGTTCTAATTGACGTGTTTGCTTAATTCTTGCTTTAGTTTGTAAAATAAAATCTTAATGAACTCAATCTAATATATATATATATATATATATATATATATATTTTTAAATTTTATTACTTGCGTACTAATAATTTACATAAAAAATCATTATAGTATTTATTATCAATGAATTTAAAATCAAAATATTAGTTTTGTTCTAATCCTCAATTCTTTAAGAAGCAAGGGATATATTACGCCATTATTTCCACTTTTTTTTGGGGTTTGGGGTGGGGGGGTCGGTTTATTGAGCTTTACAAACATGCTGGAATTGATAAATGATACACCAATAAAGGCTAAAAAATCCGTCTGTGGCAATATATTTCGATTCATTGGTTGTGGAAATGTTAGATAACCCCATCTTAAGGTAAAGCTGATGTACACAGTATGACGATAATCAACTGTTGGCTTCGAAAAGGTTAAACTATCATTTATTTTTTCCTCCCAATTGCTCCATGAAAGGACATCTTCCCATATTTAATGTTTTGACTTTCTAAGTAGTGAATTATTTGGAAACACACACTCTTTTAGCAATTTGGACTAACCAATTCATCTCCCATCAATGATAACCATAATATTAGGCAATTTTGATACATTTTATACCCTTATCCCTCTAATTACTTGTTCTTGTTTTATTTCTTTCAAAAAATATCATGAAGAAACAAGTGATAAACCAATCTATTGTTTACTAGTACTAGAAATTTTAATTTTGAGGGGATTAAATATATTCTTTTCTCTATTCACAAAAATCTAATATTTGAACGATCTCCTTAAATATTTATAAAATTAAAATACATTATAAAGCTCCATCTTTATACCATTAAACTTTAACAAGAAGAAACTTTTGTAACACAACCATGGGTGCATTTGAAAATGACCTCTATTGTCACCAAGCTAAGAGGATTGCGGACGGTTACTTATAAACTTTGAACCATTCATTTTGGTCTTCTTTGATTGAAATGGAAGGTTGATATTTTTCATATCTAATTTTGTATTTAAAATATAATATATTCATTAAATTTCTTACTCTCTGATTTTCCCTGAAAAATCCCTCGAAAAATCTCCTATAAAAATTATTTCCAATTAAAATCACGTAATTGAGGATGTTGTATAATGTAAGATGGTAACCAGTAGCTTACATGGGTGGCTAACAACCCTATCATCCCCAAGTTTCCAACTAACGACCACTTTCGGACCCTGATTATCAGGATCCGAAATGTCTCTCTACGTAACAATTAGGTTCGGAACTTACACATGTCAAATTTCTATTGCTCTACAGATTTCATTTCTCCCCCCTCTTTTTTTTTTTTTTTACCTTTTTTATATTATAAAAAACCTCTCTCTCCACTCCCGCCTTCAACTCCTCCTATTTTCCCTACAAAATCTCCCTCCCACTCCTACCCATTCTTCATCCTCCTCCTCACCCTGTCTCCCCATTAGCCCTCTTTCTCTCGTCAAATTCTCCTTCTTTCCAGCAGTTCTTCCCTGGGCTTCTCTCAATTTTGTTAGTCTATTAGTGGTCAAAGGTTTTTTGCCTAGACTGGGATGATAGAAGACGAAAGAAGGAGTAGTGCCATGTTTTCTGAAAACTCCAGGTTGCCTCCAAAGATAGGCAGCATGGCCCATTCCGATCCTGATATATCAGGCACGGCTACTGATGTGGATTACAATGCCCGCCATAGCAGCTTCTCGGGCTATGATCCTAATCGGTTGAGTGGGGAGGGCTCCCCAATGATGATGTCTCCATGGAACCAATGTTCGCCCTTTACAAAGTCTCCCTGGTCGAATGCTGATGAAAAATTGTCACAGAACATCCCCCAGAATGGCCTTATTGGTTCTCTTGTTCGTGAAGAGGGCCATATATATTCCTTGGCAGCCAAGAATGAAATTCTTTACACAGGTTCAGACAGCAAGAACATCCGCGTTTGGAAGAGCATGAAGGAATTTACTGCATTCAAATCCAATAGCGGCCTTGTCAAGGCCATCATAATATCTGGCGACAAGATTTTCACCGGTCATCAAGACGGAAAGGTTCGAGTCTGGAAGATCAATCCTAAGAACCCAAGCATCCACAAGCGTACGGGCACATTACCTACATTTTTCGACATATTCAAGGCATCCATTAAGCCAAGCAATTACGTCGAGGTCAAGCGCAACAGGACTGCCCTCTGGATTAAGCACTGCGATGCCATTTCTTGCTTAAGCATGAGCCAAGAACAAGGCCTCCTGTACTCCGCATCATGGGACAGGACATTCAAGGTTTGGAGAGCCGAGAATTCCAAATGCCTGGAATCTGTCAAAGCTCACGACGATGCAGTCAATTCCGTTGTGGCCAGCGTTGAAGGCATGGTCTACACGGGATCCGCTGATGGCACTGTAAAGGTCTGGAAAAGAGAGGAAAGCGGCAAAGCAGTTCGACATGTTTTTGTGCAGCAGCTATTGAATCAAGAATGCGCAGTGACTGCTTTAGCAGTCAACAAACCAGGCACGGTGATCTACTGTGGCTCATCAGATGGGCTGGTGAATTTTTGGGAACGTGAGAAGCAATGGAAACATGGTGGAGTCCTCAAAGGCCACAAACTGGCCGTCCTTTGCCTTGCAGCCGCAGGGAACTTGGTGTTCAGCGGATCAGCGGATAAAACCATATGCGTCTGGAGGAGAGAGGGAGCCGTTCATACTTGTCTCTCTGTGTTGACAGGTCACACTGGACCAGTCAAATGCCTGGCGGTGGAGGAGGACAAAGACTCCTCCGGTGGCGATCAGCGATGGATCGTCTATAGTGGGAGTCTTGATAAATCCGTAAAGGTTTGGGGTGTCTCCGAGATGGCACCTGATTTGCATCAGATGGCTATGATCCAACAGAGCCCAGGGGACTGTTCTTGGGACTCGATACCATCGGCAAAGTATTGACAACATCACGGTGCTGTCATTATCGGTCCCGGTAAGTGAATCCATCGTTAGTGAGGATTTTGGCCTGAGAAGACAGGTCTGAAAAGAACTTGGATGGTGTACTTAATTCAATCACTTTGAATTATAAGATTTTGACCATAACAAATGACTGCAACCTAAACTTGGGTGTCGATTTGACGAAATGACCTTCTTTTTTTCCCTTTATAAATTCTGTTCAATTTCTTGGGCCCCAGGAATATTGTTCTACAAATACTGTGGGAGTATATTTGCTAAGGAATTGATTGGTGATTTCCAATAACAACAGATAGAAAAGGACTTGTTATAATTTTATACATTGGATTTTGTGCACTTGGCATGAAATGGTGTCAAGAATGGTCACGATTCACGAGGAAATAGGTTTTGGATGCTGCTCAACAATGATGATTGTGGAGCCATTACATTTTTCTAATACTACAAAATACAGCTCTCAGGTTTGACGAATCCAACAAAAAGATAAAATAAAACGAGCATTTCCGACGGCATAGATCATTCTTGCATATGCTTATTGATACCTGCAAGCATGCTTCCCGAAATCTCTACCACTTTGTACCTGTCATACTCTTCTTTTTATCTGCATTATCAACTTGAAGCATTCCAGTGTTTCTAAACGGAGAAGACATTCTCCAGGGCATATATGAGACGACTTGAGGAAATGAATCAGGAAACTAGGAACTGGAATAAGGAAAATTCTTAGGTGCACGGTGAACGTACATGGAATGTTTTAAGTGATTGCATAATTAAACGTGATACAATCACCTAAAGCATCCACGTGCACCGAACGCACCACGTAAGGGCTGTTGCAGTTTATACAATGAACAATTTCAGGTTCTCTCTTGGGAGTGTTTAGTTATGCTTAGAAACTCAACGATATTAATATGCTGGGCAGCCCTTCACGTTTTGGCGGCCAGCAGCCACCAGCAGGTGTGGGCAGGGGTTAAGGGCAAGGGGTGGGCAGGGTTAAAGGCAAGGAAGAGACATCATCAAGAAAAAATTTGGATGAGAAAAGTTTGCAATATCATTAAGTTCTAACATTTCTGGAAACCAATCTTAAGTATTAAACTGTGTACAAAAGAAAAGGAATAGAAAGAGTGTCTAAAGAGCCAAGTCATATCAAATAATGTAATCTGAGAACAAATGTTGAAGGCCTAGTGTGATACATGGCTTTTGCATTGAGCAACACAATTAGAGACACACAGAATGTGAAGATGTGAAGGTAAAGATGTGATAGAGTCCACGCTATTACTAGCTCACCAGTTTGAAGGAGATTGCTTTCGGTAGACATTTCAGTAAGAAAGCCTGCGGGAATGTTTCCTTCTTGACTGAGAAGTTGTGCTTGAGTTTGCTCCTTTCATGCGGCCACTTCTACTACCAGTCGAGTTCACATCCAATTCTGAAGGAAGAACTGATCCCCCTCCTTCTAATAGTCTAAGGACCTAGTATATTATGAAGAAGAATTAGACACAAGGTATTAATTTTCACCAAAAAGTTTATTTTCAAAAGGGGAGGTAGGATTGGTATCTTTATATATAAAGTGTAAAAACTAGGTAAGTTTAAAATAGAAACAGTTAAGGATAGGAATGGAAAACCTTTGACATCGGGGGCCGCCGATCAGGATCTTTCTGCAGACACAAGGAGGCAGCACGGCCCATCACCTGTAGCTCAGGAGGTAAGTTTTGCAACTGGTAACTAGCCAACTGGGAATCCATTAATTGATGCTTATGGGATTGCAGGG
The DNA here is from genome assembly GCA_026120185.1 of Voacanga thouarsii. Classification (NCBI taxonomy): domain Eukaryota; kingdom Viridiplantae; phylum Streptophyta; class Magnoliopsida; order Gentianales; family Apocynaceae; genus Voacanga; species Voacanga thouarsii. The sequence continues at coordinate 859,497 of JANUWF010001636.1, read as the reverse complement.
GAATTTGTTCCATTCCAGGCAAATAGCAAAAGTTCTCAAGAGAAAACTGGCGGCCATTATGCCATTGCAAGTTGCATGTTTTTTGATTTGTTATTAGCTCTAGTAACACGAGACCAAAAGCATATATGTCAACTTTCTCTGTAACTTTGGCACCATTGAAATACTCAGGTGCAAGATACCTGTAGATAGGTAACAACTATCTCAATTGAACAGAGTTTCAAAGACAAATTCCTGAACATATTCTGGTAGTATTCGAGTAAAATGCAGTGGAAGATATCTGATATCCTCAACTGTACCAGTTAGGTTTGTATATGATAATCATCAACTCAACTGCATAGAACAAAAGAAAAAAAAAAATATTGCACAAAAGGCTGAAAGCTTGAAATTTACCCTGATGTCCCAACAGCTTGGTCCTCATAACAAAATTCCCATTCACTATGCAACCTAGCAAGCCCAAAATCAGCAACCTAGAAGTAAGGGATCAGATAATTAGACATGAGTTTGTTTTCAATGGCAGATAAACAAATAGATAAAATAGCAAAACACAAAACATTTATGCCTGTTCAAGTATGTGTTTTTCATTTTGACATAAATCCACACATCTTCAGACTCTGAGTTTTTCTTTTCTTGTTTAAAGTATATTCAAGATTTATTCATACCTCAGTGAATCCCAATTTTAACCATGAATACATGTTCAATTGAAGATAAAACATCTGCTTCTAGCAATTAATTACCAGAGGTTCAAAATCATGTGTCAGGAGGATGTTATGTGGCCGCATGTCTCTGTGAATTATACGTCCTACTCTGCAATCTTCATGGAGATACCTTAGTCCTCTTGCTGTTCCCATAGCTATTTTCAAGCGCAAAACCCAGTCTAGGTTTGTACCTGGTTTTCCTGTCAATTATTGAATCCACATCCAAGTAAGATCATCATAGTTTGTGACATGAAGTAGCAGATATGTTGGATACAAATAACACATTCTCATGAAAATGTGAGGAAAAATGATATACCATGTAAGTGCAAGTCCAAGGATCCATTGCATATATATTCATACACTAATAATCTCTTCTTCTGCTCTATGCAAAAGCCAATCAGCAACACAACATTTCTGTGCTGTGCGCAGCTTAATACTCGCACTTCCCTGCAGAAATCAGCATCCGCTTGAGATCCAGCAACCTTCAAACGCTTTACTGCAACCACTAGGCCATCCCTCAGAACTCCTCTGTGAACCAAGCCAAACCCTCCCTCTGCCAAGAAATTCTTATCGGAGAATCCATCTGTAGCCTCCTCTAACTCTTGATAATGGAACTGCCTAGGTGGCTTTCCAAATGTTGGTGTCTTCTGTTGACATTGTGAACATAAAGGAGGAGGTATGGAGGAAGTTCTGCCCAAGGAAACAGCTTCCCTAATGCTTGAGTTAAATCTCAAATCTTTACCAAAATTTTGTTTGAGGGTAGGTCCTTCTGTAATTATATATTCATTATGCCGCACGAGGTTATCCAGTTTAGTTCGGGTCAGCGAATATGCATTTCTCAAGCCCTTTTGGCAGTCTTCAGGTTCATGTGCTTTGTCATCAATATTATGATTTTGAGGAATCCAAAAGATTCTATTATCATTTGGAGTTAACATTTCTGAGGTGCTTGAGAGAATTATTACACTCTCTCTGATGGAGTGAGGTCCTGTAGCTGGACTGTCAACCCCATTGGTATGACTAGGAGTATGAGTCCTGACACTTTGTATTTCATAAAGAGGATTTTGTTGACAGACAAGGAAAGTAGGAGTCCCTATGTCTGAACTGGACATTGAATTTTCTCCCGAGGTTCTTGTACAGGAGGTGCTTGGCTCTTCAGGACTGCTTATTGGAGTAGAATGCTTCATCCTTTGGCCCTGTAATTTCCCTTTATCAGAAACTGGGGAAGAAGCAGCAGAAAAGAAAGGTGTCTGAATTTCATCTGAGCATTCAAGGTTTAGCCTCAGGACTTTTGGCTGAGGACCCTTCATTGTAACGATGTTGCAGCGAAGCTCCTCAAGGCAATGCTTACGCTCTTGCTTCAACTTTCTAGCTAAGGAAAAGAAAATCAATGAGTCCCTTAAACTTCTGACAGACAGAAAAAAGAGCTTGAAGACAATTGTTTTTGAGTTTCTCTTATTTCTTTTGTAGGTGTTGTCTGGGAGAGAAGAAGAAAGTTGAATAGCACAAAAAGCCTAAAGTTTGACTTTCAATTTTTGTATCACTACTCAGGAAAACCAGCAAAATTGAAGGTTCATTGGCAGTAGTTGGAATGTAAAAACACTGCAAGATACCAAAATATTAGTGAATAAATCAAAAATGAGTCCAATAGAGTCATAATAGTACAATAACATGACTTTAATACTTTATCACACGTGCAACTGCTTCAAAATTTATTACAAGTACGCAGACAACTAGCCAAAATATGTTAACAGCATCAACATTACAAATCTGTGTATGCAGAAGTATGGTTGTGTTGCAGATCAGATCATGAGCCTAATGGCAAGTCAATTACAGAGAAATTTTTTAACACCCAGTAGAAATAGTTCCCATCTAGAACTTTCTTCACATATATTAAAGAAAACTTATTAAATTTTTTATTGTCATTGAAGCCAAAGAACGAATAAATTATTTCTTCTATTCATTGCCATTATTTTTTTTTGGAAAAAATGAATCCCACCTACCACTGCATGTTGTTAGAAGACTGAAAAACTTGCATAAAAACAGAGGAAAAACTGAAAGGAAAAAAAAAAAAAAAGAAATCTTTGAAAATTATTCATAACTAAGAAACAAGGAGGCATTGAAGAAAAACTGATAAACTATTAGAAATAATAAGAAATAATACTTTTATTTTGAATTACTTGTCCAATACGACCCATTTGGCAGCATTATCCTTTGCTTCAGATGCAACAACACCAGCAGATGTAGTTGATACAACTTTAATACGCACTCTAACCTGCAATGACCAACCCATTATCATATCGTGAGCACCATCTGCTAATCGTTTCTATTATCAAAAGTAGTTTTTTTCTTTTGAATTGATGCACTCCAGCAAGCATTACTACTTGCAGTTTCCAAATGTGTTCAAACTCAGAGAATGTATAGAAATTTTCCTCGGAAACTGAAAAGTGGAAACACTAGTGCTCCAAGTTGAGAAACAAATATTTGCAATTATAAAAGCATTATGACAATGATATAACATGTAATTAGCTCGAAATAATGTAGCCAAAGTATGTGGAACATGCACCACTCCCCTTTTTGCAAAGTTCAGCAAAGGCTAGCTTATTCCATCACATGGGGGGAAAAATACAAAGTACTATAATAATATTGATGAATGAAAAGTTTCAAATTTAAAGACTACAGATTGTCTAATATTTCTTTTAAAATTAGAGACCAGAACAATGTGTTGCAATACTCAGCTCTGTCTAAATTTGAATGTCCATATTTTTATCCAAATTCAATTTAAAATGCAGCCATCAAATCCCGATGAAGGGAGAGAAAAACAAAGATATCCAGTCACGGAGCAAATGGAACTAATCAATTATTTTCCTACTACAAGGGCCTCAGATATAAACAAATCCACCAGGCAGAAATAAAACATTGTAAAGGTATGCAATTACCTACTTATATTACATAGCGAACGACACACATCATCTTTGCAATTGCAAGAGCAAATGAAATAGAATAAGACACCTATTAATTATATAGGTCAATTGGTTAGAGCCACCCCTGCCAAGAATTTGATTTACATCGTTTCCCCAGTATACAAAAGAAATATATTTAAATAATAAAAAAAAGCACCCAAGAGGGCAGTTAAAACAGGTAAAACAAGAAAATTTCCATTCTTTTACTTTCCCCAAATTGAACAAAGGCAAGTTGGCACTTTTACTCACATCAATTTGATCGTGAAACTGTAGAACCATCTGAGAGCAAGACTCTGAGATCTGACCTATTCGATCAGCAGGCAGCTTCAAGGAGTCACCAGCCTGAGAATCACCTCTCAACCTCGGAAAACCCCAAAATCTCCTCCTCTCTGTATAAAGTATTTTCGTAGCCGTTAAAACAAATACAGCTGATGAATCAGTTCCAAGCATAATTAACACTAGAAACAGTGTAAATTTTGCTGAAAATTCCAGAATCATTACCCGTTTTCTCCTGCGAAGACACGGCGAGCAACGTAATGTAGTCTCCTGGGCGGACCACGTGAGTCAGTGCCCATGCAAAGGCTGTCTTTGCAATAACCTTCTCTGCCTTCACCGCCACGATCACTTTATCGCAGGTCTTCTTTCTGACGGGAGGCGGCGTGGCAGTGCCGGTAGAAGTTTTCACTCTTGGCGGGAACATTTACCGTTGCCGACGTGAAGAATTCCGCGCGGAATGGACGCTTTTTCCTATGTCTCGTAGACAGCGCGGTTACTGCTAGTTGGCAGGCTAAACGATTGGAGGTCCAGTTTCGCATTTGTACCATAATAATATGATCTGGTCAGGACCTTTTGAGCCAATAATTGATCAACCAAAAATCGACCCTCCTTTTATTTTTATTTTTATTTATATATATATATATATATGTTGAAAGGCCAACTATGAATATAACTTAATATTTTCACTCTAATAATAACCTCTCATTCTAATACATAAATAAATAAATAATGTCTTGCGCTAATAATAAATTACCCTTACACTAAATAAATAAATAACTACTGTATTTAATTTTTTGAAGTTGATATTATTAAGAAATATATATGCAAGGTTATTTAGTTAATAATATTACTATCAAATATTAATTACGTGACCAGATCCCTTCGTTCTGAAAAACATTCCAAGGTGAAAATGAAAGAAAATTAGCAATATGCCAATTCTTGCAAAAGTATATTCAATTTGTTTTTGAGGCCAAATTCAAAGGAGTTATATACATATATACTTCACTAAAATGTATATAACTCATGGTGGATCTTCCAACCTGATTACATTTGTTTTGGAGAAAATTATATATTATTATTTTTATTTAAAATTGAATGTTTATATTTTTATTTTGGGATGTTTGGAGGTGAATATTCATTTTCTTAAAATAAATATATATTTTTAATAAATTCACAATTACGCCTTTTGTTTAATGAAAATAAATTTGCTAATCTATACATCTCGCTACTAACTTTTCTAATTAGTAAGGATAATATTGTAATTTATGCATAGTCAAATAATTTCTTAAATTTTTATATTAAGTTAAGAAGATATATTCAAATATGAATGGATGAAATAATAATAATAATTATTATTAATAAATTTTTTAGTACTTGCAATCTTTTCCCAACACATTATTCTGGTTCAACAAGTTAACCTATTTTCCATCCTTTTCCTCCAACCTTAAAAAAAAAAAAAAAAGAGGGTCATAAGCCTTTTGTGAGACAATTGATTGTTTAATAATCCACATATCCATCTTACAAATACACTAATACAATTCTATCCTGCTTGAGTATTAACTCGTATACCCGTTCGAGAGAAGATTGCAAGTGAATCACGGGGACTATCTAAATGCCAAACTATTTAATAATTTTGTTTTACGAAATTATTAATTTTATTATATAATTCACCCCAACAATAATTTATGAATCAGATAATTACATGAATTTAAGTGTTTTTATAAATGTATGACCAACTTCTTTTATATCAATACGTGTAATTAAACGTAAATAAATATATGGTTTTTAATACTTTAATAAATGTATGACAAACTTTCTCTCTTATAATAACTACAATTAAATTTAAACATTTGATCTGAAACAAGAAAAATTTTTGCCTGCACCCGGTACACGTCTACCGAATATTTTGAATACTTGTATTACATATAGGTAAAATTATATATAATATTTAATGCATAACTCTCAGTGTACGTGATATAAGTATTTAAAGTATCAAATACACCGAGTAAACGTAAGAATTTCACCTGAAATAAAACCATTCTAGTCATATTTGGAATTATGCAAAAGATGTTAATTTATGGCATATTTTCAAAGTCTTCACCCCACACATGAAAATACAAATCGTTTTGTTATGGGGTAAAGAAGACTTTGAGATTTCTGGTCAAAGGGCATGGCTTCTTGGAATGACTTAGTAAGGAAAGAATGGATATCATAAATGGGCACACTCATAGATGGTGATGTATGCGAGGACACATGAATATGTTGAGAGGGCAAAATTAAAAAAAAAAAAAAACCAACTGTCAAGATGGAGAAGATGAAGACTGATCATGTTAGAAGAGCTTGGCCATATGTGGACAGGAAAGGCATAAATCATGGTGGCCAAGTTGTTTTCAAGACAGATGAAAAGAAATGCACGTGATCATATTTATCATGCAATTAATGATCAAATTATTGGTTTCATTATGGTCAAGATTAAAGTTTAAGGAATGGTTGTTTGCTACTAATATTAGACAATAATTTAGTTAATGGGAATTTGTTTAATGTTTAATTCAAATTATGGTAGGGATTAGGGAATCTCTCAATTTTCACATGGGTGAAATGCCCAAATTAGGTTAAGAATCCAGCAAGAGCACAATTTTATGAGCTTACAAACTTCAACAACCTCTCTCTCTCTCTCTCTCTCTCACAGAGAGACATATGCACACACACAAAATATAGGCCCTTTTAAGTTTATATATAAATTAATTATTTGAAAATAATACATTTTATAAGTCAAACTACATAAAACATTCTAATTAAACTACTTGGAAAATTGAAGAATATAGTATTTAGGATGAAAAAGAGACAAATAAAATTAAATAAGATAGGAGAGTATTGGAATACTATTATTTATACGAATGAATTTTACAAAAGACATATTTTGAAATGAAAAGTTAATTCTAAATAGACTTGTATTAAAATAAGGGGAAAAAAATCTCTATATCATTCTTATTGTATAGTTCTATTTCTTTTATAGCACTCCCTCCATCCTAAATTATTTGTTATATTTTTAACTAAATTTTTGTCCTAAATTATTTATCTAGTTAGAAAATTAAGATTTCATATACCAAATTTGTCTCTATTTAATAACACTTTATTTTTTAAACACATTAAATAATTTCTTTCTCAATAAGCTGATTTCATTTAAATAATAAGATAGAGAAGTAATTTAGAGTACATCAAAGGTTAAAATTTGAATACTTTTTACTACCTCCGTTTCACAATATAAGTTGTTTTAAACTTTTGTAAAGGAATTAATGGTTTATAAATTTCAGACAATATTAAAACTAAACTTTTAAAAATATCCCTAAGTAAATCTTTTTTTACTTTGGTAATTGGAGATAGTTGAGTCATAATTAGTGGAAAGAGAGAGATTGTAGGAAGAGATAGAGATTGAAAAAATAAAAATTTTTATAGAACTTTATAAAATGATCTATATTGTGAAAAAAAATTAAGTGTAAAATAACTTATATTGTAAAACGAAGGTGGTAATAAATAGAGAGAATAAATTAAATTTAAATGGTAAAAATGAAAGTAAATATTTAATTTACTAAAAAACTTACTTATCTTAATATTTGTATAATCGGTTAAATATGACAGATAATTTGGGACGGAAGGAGTATTATTATTTTTAATTATTAAACTATAAACAGTCTCATTCCTTCTATAATATTATTCTTTTAAATATTTAATTTTTAAAAACTTAATTATTAAACAATAAACTAAGGTTTAACCTAATTGCCTTTTTTCCCCAATCTTCTCCTCCTCACAATCTCCCCATCCCCTCCTCCTTCCTCACTAGGGTTCCTTCTTTTCTCTTGAGTTTCACTTTTTCGCTCTCTTCCTTTTCACTTTTCCGGATGTCCATTGGCGTGGAAGATTTAGAATTAAGGATTCAATTTCTATTTTATAATTCTTTTGAATCTTTGTTGTAGTTCTTACTGTTTTTTTTTTCTCTGATTTAATCTTCCCTTTCTTCTATTGGGATCCATCCTTGCGACTGCAACATACAATAGAATAAGGTTCGATAAAGACCCCACTATTCTGGATCGCAGTTGATATCAAAGTGCAGTTTCTACAATTTCTTCAGCACGAATTCCATTAAACATAATATGATAAGGGAAAGATTTAAAGATATTATAAAATAAAAGCTTAATCAGTTATACTAAAAAACTTTAATGTGTTACCTTGCTTTTGAGAGGAGAAGAAAAGAAACAGAAGTAGAGGGAAAAGTGGTGAGGAGTCATGAGGATGAAAAGGAAAAAATAAAGAAAGAAGGAGACTGGAAGAAAAGAGAACCCAAGCTATAGGATTAACCGTTAGTGTAGTAATTAGGTTTTAATATTAAGATTTTAATAATTGAAAATTTAAAATATTTAAAAAGGTTTTATAATAAGGATATTATAAAATATTTATATAAAATAATTACACAGAGTGGTATGAAAATAGTTTGGTCTATAAAACTATTTTTTTAATATAATAAATTTTAAATTAGATTCATATTCTTTCAAATGTAATAATGAAAAATAAATGGGGCATAGAAAATAATTTTTAGTTTTATTTAGATACAATTAAAGCATACTTTCAATTTGCTTCCCTAAAAAAAGAAAGGAATTAAAAATAGCTGATCCCGGTCCTAATCATTAACCTAACTATTCTTTCCTTGGCCATTATGATGAACCTACTACGGTCCACGGCCTAACCGACAAAAGGATGCATACTCAGCCGTCGGGCATCGCCAATGGTCCACAAAAAGTCCGACCAGGGTAAATAGTTTAACCTCTGGGTCCCTTCATTACTATTTGCTGGAACAAGTGGAAGAATAAAGACACGAACTGGTTTGCTTCATTTTCCCATCTTCATGTGAGTCTGTTTTTCAAAATGATGATAATTTAAATAATTTCATTATATTCAAGCAAATCAATTTCAAAACAATTCATATCCAATTACACTTTAATTCTTTTATAGATTGGGCATATATTAGTTTTAAGAGATGAGTTAAATCTATATCTTTAAATTATAAGTGTCTTGTATGATCATTATTACCCTTGATTTTTCTAACTTCAAATCATTTATTTATTTTTAATTCCTAATCCACATCCTTTTAATTTAAATCTGTACACTTATTTATTAATATCTATTAATTAAACAAAAGTGTGATTCTCCTCTTTTAATTTTAAAATCTTTTTTTATTTTTTTAACTTTTAAAAATATTATATTTTTTGAATAAATATCAAACTAATCGAAATATACGAAGTTATGTATGACTTAAATTGTTTAAAAAATAATGACATGTATAAGAATTGAAATTCATTTATTTAATGTATATTGAAAGTTTTATTTTTTCTCATTGATCTTTATTACTTTGTGAAACTTGTAAAAGTATATAATAAGTATAAAGCAGGGTTTCATTTAATTAAAAACGTATTGATTTATTTATTCTTAAAATTATATATTTTATTAAGATATTAAAATATTGATAAAATAGAGAATTTATCAAAGATTAAAAAAATAGTTACTATTGAGGAGACACATCAAGAGAAAAATATAATTAATAATTGTTTAACTTCCATTAATTAATTATTTTTAAAACAATTAATCTACATAATAAAAAAAAATAGTGGCATAGTTGATTGGAAGTAAGAACAGGGAATGACACATTTGTTTAATTGATAAATATTAGTAGATAGGTGTGTGAATTTAGGTTGGAGGGGTGAAAATTTAGCCTTCCCTAATAAAATATATAGTTTTAAGAATAGATAAATCATTGAATTTTTTTATCAAATGTAACCTTACATTATATTTACTATATGATTTAACAAGTTTAACAAGGTATGCAAGGCAAAGCAGAAAAAAAAATAAAAATTTCAATATATAATAAATATATAGATTTCAATTCTTATACAAGTCATTATTTTTTTTAACAATTTAATTTGTACATAGTTTCATGTAATTCAATTATTTTGATGTTTATTCATAAGATATAATTTTGTTTAAAAGTTGAAAATAAAAGAAAATTAAAATAATATTTTTAAATTAAAATAAGAGAAGACAGTTTTGTCTAAATAATAGATAGGGGTGTGGATTTAGGTTAGAAGGGTATAAATTAGGAATTAAAAAGAATTAAAGGTTTGAAGTTAGAAGAGTAAAGGGTAGAAATGACCACACAAAATAATTATAATTTAGGAATGTGGATTTAAGTTATAGGAGGGTGGATTTAACCCTCCCTAGTTTTAAATAGGATTCTACTAGTTTAATCGAGTCAAATATTGAAATTAATAAAATTGAGTTCAAATTTAATTAGATAAAAATATGTTAAAATGTGAGCTTAACTTAAAATTCGATTAATTAATGAATTTGAAAGTTTGAAATTAGACTCAAATTTAATTTGTTTAAAAATATTAAGGATATATAAAAATAGATATTTTTATAAAAATATTTATTATATACATAAAAATAAAAATATAATTAATTAATATAAATATATATAATTTTGTATATTTTCTAACTAGATATTCGAGTAATCGAATTTGACTTGATAAAAAAAAATTAATTTAATAATAATACTTACATTAGAGTCGAACTCGAACTATAGAATTAAACTTAATCAAGACACGCCAAACCTTAATATAATTTTGCAAGATTCAAATTCAAACTCAAATTTAATTCAATAAAATATTTTGCTGCTCCATTTTAATTGAAAATTTAATTAGTAACGAATTCAAAAGTTTAAAATTAGACTCGAATTCAAACGGGTAAAAAATATTAAAATATATTTTAAAATATTTTATATTAATATTTTATTTTATACATATAAAATAATATAAAATATATAATTAATTAGCTAAGATAAATATATAATAAAAATATTTGTAAATTTTTGAGTCCAGTATTTAAGCATTTGAGTTCAAATCAATTAAAAAGTCAAATAATACGTAATCGAGTTTCAAAAATCAAATTTAAATCGAGTAATTAGTGAGGCAAACCTTTAGAATGTTTTGATATTCCCTAGTATATCATCCCACAAGATTCTCAATATGCTTTATAAATATGAAAGCTATATTGCCAACATAGCCCTTCTGTTAGAACACTAACATTCAAATTCACTGTTCACTGTTTCAAACTATGCTCCTTCTAAGTACTCCTAAAGTTGCCTCATATGAAAAAGAATAAAAATTTAAAAAAAGCTTCCTTTTTCTGACATTTGTTTTTGCAATCTTAAGCAGGATTCTAACGAAGGATATCCATCGTCAATGGCAACTGAAGGAGCAAAGAGTTCAAGACGGTCTCTGTCTGGAATGACAGCTCTTGTCACTGGCGGCACTCGTGGAATCGGGCATGCAATTGTGGAGGAGCTAGCCGAATTAGGGTTTACACCTTTTCAAGAAATGAAACAGAGCTCAATCAAGTCTTAAAAGATTGGACCACCAAGGGATACAAGGTAGCGGGTTCTGTCTGTGATGCATCTTCCGGAGAACAGAGAGGCCGCAGCTCATGCATCTTCAAGATTCAATACTCATTTTCAAACTAGAAGAATATTGAGTATTGAAATTTTTAAGTCATCCCTTTTTCCCTTTAATTCTCCATTTTCCTCGGCCTCGCCATCGCCACACCAGTCCCGCCATCTTGTAAGGACCCAAAAAAGGAAAATAATTATTAAAAAAAAAAGGGTGTGCTAGATGTAATTACAACCATTACTAACGTCTTTCTTTGCTTTGGAGACAAGTCTGCAAACCCGCTTGCTACCCTCTCAAAGCTATGTTCTATAGCAGAAGTGCCAAAAGATTTTCTCCTCGTCATAAACCAGGACACATGCTCATCCGCTTCCTCCATTTTCTTGCGCTTCTCCATCATCCCAGTCGTCAACTTATCCTTCTAATTCATCGTGAGCGTTCTTTCAATTTTCAATTGCTCTATATATTCTCCCAACATGTTATTATCTTGATCCAATACTTTGAGGTAGCGTTTCTGTTTACATTGACCATAGGAACATATATTATTTAGTAATAATTTTTTTGAAAAATATATGTGGGACGAAAGACAATATTTACAAGAATTTTTTTGAAAGACTAAAAATTATTAAAGAAAGACAACATTACTGTTTAAACCTTTTGGGGTTTTGAAATTTTTATTTTTGGAATTTTACCAATATTATAATTGTATCTCTCTTTTATTAAATTGATCCATGATATATTCGGAAGGCAAAATTAAGGTCGTAGTATTTGGGAACCCGTTTTTCTTAATCCAAACCAAAATTCTAATTTAAAATAATATTAATTTAAATAATTTTTATTTTTTAACAATTGTCATTTACTCACAACACATTATTTTTTTTCTCTCGCATTAATGATTGAGCTCCACATTTGTCTCCCATTTAATAATATTTTATTAAATTTTAACAAACTTATTTCAATTTAATCATTATCTAAGTATTACCTAAGAATTTTATAAAATGAGCGAGATAATTAAAAAAAAAAAAACATTTCGAAGCTGTTACTTCAATAATGACGAACAAAGAAGGTTGAGTAATAATCATTAATTACTTCTAAATATTTAAATATCGATCACTTTTTAATTCAAATACTTCAAACTTGCTTTCTTAAGCTGCAAAATAGAAATTTAATTGATCTACTCATAAAGATCAGAAGAGAGGCGAGGGGCGACAAGCACTTCCAGAGGGGTGGCTTTGAGGTTGTTGGGTCCAGATCCCTCCGTCATGTCGATCGGTTCATCAGATGGTTTTGCAAACTCAAAGTCGTGAAGCAGGCTAGCTAGAGTGAGAGGCACCATTTGAAGGGCAAAAGAAACCCCAGGGCACATTCTTCTCCCACTGCCAAATGGAATCAGCTCAAAATGCTGCGCCTTAACATCAATATCCCTATGTTTTGTCAAGAATCTCTCCGGCGGAAACTCATCACGAGCAAACCAGACATTTGGATCGCTCTGCACCTTGTGCAAATTGACAATCAGGCATGTGCCCTTGGGAATGTTGTACCCTGCTAGCGAACAGTCCTCCATTGATCCAAGAGGAAAGGCTACTGGAGCTGCTGGATATAAATGCAATGTTTCTTTGATGACTGCTTGGCGATAGACCAAGTTCTTGATGTCTGATTCTTGGACCTGTCTATGCCTTCCAACTTGTTCATCCAACTCAGTCTTTATTTTCTTCAACTCTAGCGGATTGTTGAGCAATAGAGAAAGAGCCAATGTCGTTGTTACTGCTGTTGAATCAGCGCCACCTGCAAACATCTGCTGACACACACGAAAAAATTTATTACCTCCAACAAGTTAATGAAACTACTTGCTTTTATTAAAAACAATTTGTCATTTGTTTTCCTCTATCCCCTTCCCCGCGCCTTGTCTTCCATCCCTCCTCTCCCCTTCTACAAACAAACAAACAAACCCCCACCCCACCCCACTCCACGGATCCGGGGCCGCGCAAGTTGTCGTACGGCAACTTGTGCGGTCATTTGAGTTCACACGAACGTTTGACACAATCACATGAACATTTCACACGATTACATGAACATCAAAACGACATCGTTTTGAATGGTCACAAAACGACATCGTTCTACTAAAAAAAATTTTTACACGCGACCACCTTTTCGAACGTTGGATTTTCACTGTTTTTTATTTGGGCCATGAAATCACCACGCAAGTTGCCGTACACAACTTGCACGGCCCTAGATGCCCACTGCACCCCCCCCCCCTCCAAAAGGAAAACAATTTGATCAACCACGCAATCTTGCACCACTAATTCCTGGAGATAGTGTAAGTTGGGCTTTGTTCATTTCAACTACACATTATGGAGGAATGAATGGAGAAAAATCCTGATGTTTAAATATGAGCATTCCAAATGCAAAAATTTTGTGAATCGATGAGCAACAGCTTAAAGGAAATGTGTAATTAGAAATTCAGGAAAAGTTGCTGTGGAAGCTGGCATATTGAAATTTTGTGCATTGAATGATTTGACTCCTTGCTTATCAATTGCTTCAGGTTTGGACAAATAATTCGATCAGAAATAACTTACCAAGCATGTGGCTTTATTTATGGTATCAACACTATGATAAGAAAGAGCTTCCACAGAATCACCGTCAAGAATGGAGAGCATTATATCCATGAAGTCTTGGTCTTCCCGGTTTAGATTGCTAGAGCTTGGAGTAATGTGATACCCAATCCCATATGGGATTGGGATATGAGAAGTGTGTATGGTATATAAGGATGGACCTAAGTACCCATTGTCAATTTAGGGTATCTATTTTGGCCCAGTGAGGACGACGGCTAAATAGTTGACGTGGATGCTGCCAAGTCCATAGTTGCGCTCCGGGTCCGCGGGCACAGGGCGTGATATTTGGTATCAGAGAAAGTAACTAGTCCCCGGTATGGGAACTAAGTGCTACACCGTGCGCAATGGGAGCCACCTCTAGAATCCTATGTCGCCTGGTTGGTCCTGAGTTTGGCCCCTAAGGTATGGGCTCAACGAGGACCGCTTGGGCCTAAAGGAGGGGTGAATGTGATACCCCAATCCCATATGGGATTGGGATGAGAAGTGTGTATGGTAGCCACCTCTAGAATCCTATGTCGCCTGGTTGGTCCGGAGTTTGGCCCCTAAAGTATGGGCCCAGCGAGGACGCTTGGGCCTAAAGGAGGGGTGAATGTGATACCCCAATCCCATATGAGATTGGGATGAGAAGTGTGTATGGTAGCCACCTCTAGAATCCTATGTTGTCTGGTTGGTTCTGAGTTTGGCCCCTAAAATATGGGCCTAGCAAGGACGCTTAGGCCTAAAGGAGGGGTGAATATGATACCCCAATCTCATATGGGATTGGGATGAAAGGAGGGGTGAATGTGATACCCCAATCTCATATAGGATTGAGATGATAAGTGTGTATGGTAGCCACCTCTAGAATCCTATGCTGCCTGATTGGTCCTGAGTTTGGCCCCTAAAGTATGGGCCTAGCGAGGACGCTTGGGCCTAAAGGAGGGGTGGATGTGATACCCCAACCCCATATGGGATTGGGATGAGAAGTGTGTATGGTATCCACCTCTAGAATCCTATGCCGCTTGGTTGGTCCTGAGTTTAGGGATGAGAAGTGTGTATGGTAGCCACCTCTAGAATCCTATACCGTCTGGTTGGTTCTGAGTTTGGCTCCTAAAGTATGGGCTCAGCGAGGACACTTGGGCCTAAAGGAGGGGTGAATGAGAAGTGTGTATGGTAGCCACTTCTAGAATCCTATGCCGCCTGGTTGGTCCTGAGTTTGGGGATGAGAAGTGTGTATGGTAGAAACCTCTAGAATCTTATGCCGCCTGGTTGGTTCTGAGTTTGACCCCTAAAGTATGGGTTCAGCGAGGACGCTTGGGCCTAAAGGCTCTAGAATCCTATGCCGCCTGGTTAGTCCTGAGTTTGGCCCCTAAAGTATGGGTTCAACGAGGACGCTTGGGCCTAAAGGAGGGGTGAATGAGAAGTGTGTATGGTAGCCACCTCTAGAATCCTATGCCGCTTGGTTGGTCCTGAGTTTGGGGATGAGAAATGTGTATGGTAGCCACCTCTAGAATCCTATGCCTCCTGGTTGGTCCTGAGTTTGACCCCTAAAGTATGGGTTCAGCGAGGACGCTTGGACCTAAAGGCTCTAGAATCCTATGCCGTCTAGTTGGTCCTGAGTTTGGAGATGAGAAGTGTGTATGGTAGCCACCTCTAGAATCCTATGCTGCCTGGTTGGTCCTGAGTTTAGCCCCTAAAGTATGGGCTCAGTGAGGACATTTAGGCCTAAAGGAGGGGTGAATGTGATACCCCAATCCCATAAGCGTGTATGGTAGCCACATCTAGAATCTTATGCCGCTTGGTTGGTCTTGAGTTTGGCCCCTAAAGTATGAGTCCAGTGAGGACGCTTGGGCCTAAAGAAGGGGTGAATGTGATACTCCAATCTCATATGGGATTGGGATGAGAAGTATGTATGGTAGCCACCTCTAGAATCCTATACCGCCTGGTTGGTCCTGAGTTTGGGGATGAGAAGTGTGTATGGTAGCCACCTCTAGAATCCTATGCTGCCTGGTTGGTCCTGAGTTTGGCCCCTAAAGTATGGGCTCAGCGAAGACACTTGGGCCTAAAGGAGGGGTGAATATGATACCCTAATCTTACAAGTGTGTATGGTAGCCACCTCTAGAATTCTATGCCGCCTGGTTGGTCCTGAGTTTGACCCCTAAAGTATAGGCTCAGCAAGGATGCTTGGGCCTAAAGGAAGGGTGAATGTGATACCCCAATCCCATATGGGATTGGGATGAGAAGTGTGTATGGCGAGGACGCTTGGGCCTAAAGAATGGGTGAATAAGAAGTGTGTACGGTAGCCACCTCTAGAATCCTATACTGCCTGGTTGGTCCTGAGTTTGGGGATGAGAAGTGTGTATGGTTGGTCCTAAAGTATGGGCTCAACGAGGACGCTTGGGCCTAAAGGAGGGATGAATGTGATACTCCAATCTTTTATGGGATTGGGATGATAAGAAGTGTGTATGGTATATAAGGATGGACCTAAGTGCTCATTGTCAACTTAGAATATCTATTTTGGCCCAACGAGGACAGCGACCAAGTAGTTGACCGTAGGTGCTGCTAGGCCTATAGTCGTGCTCTCGGGTTCGCGGGCACGGAGCGTGACAAGTTTCTCTTCATTTTGTGCTCTTCTAACCATCTTTGAAGCTTGCTGTCAAGCTGTTAGCAGTCCTTTTCATGGACTTCTCATACCCTCCCAAGTCCAGCCACCTCAGGAATGGTATGGCATCGGACACTACCAATGTGCCCCGCAGATCAATAAATTCTCAAAATAGCTTTCGAGCATAGCCACTCTCTTCATCATCAGAGGTATATGTCTTCCCAAAAAGCATCTGAACAATTAAGTTAAATAACAAATTCCCAAACCATTCCTTCATTTCCATCAGCACCGTAGTTGAAGAACTTCTGCCCTTTAGGCAAGATTGATAAACATCCTTTAGAGAAGCCTTCACTTCAGATACTGGAAAGTGTTCAAGCATCGCTAGTCGTCTACTAGAAAGAAGATGAAGACGGACGATTTTATGAATTTGGGACCGGTATTGTCCATAAGGGCCGACGCCAAACACGACATAATTATATCCCATCAGCTCGCTGCTAAAGATTTTGGACGACTGGCAAAGGCCTAGTCGTTGGTAGTAAAACACTCTTTTGCTATGTTATGATCACTGACCTGCAAATTGTTATACAATCCAAGCTTCAGATTGAATATTGGACGGCAATTGTCAGCCATTGATGCCAAGACAATGTGGGGTGGCTTAGAGCCAATTAGGTAATGCAGGTGACCTATAACTGGCCATCTGCCACCAGATTCTCATTTTGGCTATTCTTATTTGGAACTGATGATCTGCGTAGCAGTAAAAATGTAACGAGGAAGAGTGAAGTAGTTGAGAATAGCGGAAAGTTAAAATAACTCTATTTGATTGAAGTATATATTGCAGTCTAAAAGTTAAGCCAGTTGTTGCATTTGACGTCAGAATTAAGCTGTCTCGTTCTAATTCTTCTGCCTGCGCCAAATCGAATCAATTTAAACTGGTATTTATTTGATAATTTAATTAAGTATTTAAAATTAATTAATTAGTTATATTATTAAATACGTTTAATAATAAATAATAATTAATTAATTAAATTATTTGATAATAATTTTTATTATCATTTAATTAATTATTAAAATTATTTTATAAATTTTAAATGACATTAAAGTTATTCAAAAACTTATTTGATAAAACTGAATTTTGAATATTTAAATATTGAATTCTAAAATTTGAAGTTTGAATACTAGATTTTACAACTAGAAGTATGAATTAATTATTATTCATTTTTATATCATATTTTATTATAATTTAGATTAAATATAAAAGATATTAATAATTAGATGAGTATTTAACTTATTCAATTTTCAAATTTAAGTAACTTTCATTTCACTTAAAATTTATGTGATTTTAGTACATCTTAATCAATTAAATAATAAAAATATTATTAAATGCACTTAATATTATCTTTTATCAAACATACTTACTAAAATAAATATTTAAGTAATTAATTTTAAGTATTTAATTGAGTTACTAAATAAGTTCGAAATCGTAAGTATAAATATGTTAAATACTCATCTAATTATTAATATTTTTTATATTTAAATCTAAATTGTAATAAAATAAATATAAAAATAAATTACGATTAATTTAAACTTCATATTTATACTTTAAATTTTTGAGTTTAGTCTTTAAATTTCAAATTTTAAAATTAAGTAATTAAATATTGAAATTTAAAATTTAAAATTTTAATTTTATCAAACAAACTCTAACATCAATATCTTAATTGGTGGTGATTGGTGAGGAACCTATCTGGCCTAAACTCTGATGGACTTGTTTTGGAGGTTTTTGGTAATTGATGTCAATATAAGCCCTTTTGCATCTTTATGGACTTTCCGTAGGTTTAACATCTTTGTGCCTTTTTGGAACATGATAACCATTGACCTGATTGGGTGAGTCTTTGCTCTTAGATGAATTTATTTGAAATCACTCAAATGGGATAGGATTAAGAATTTAAAGGTTGTGAAACAAATTACAAGATATTAGAGGACAATACCTTCACTTCGAGAAAACATTTTGAAGGGATGAAAAGATACTAAGTTTTTGCTTTAAAAGGTATAAAATGTATTTTTACTCCTAAATTGCACCTCTTCTTGATTGCTAACCATGTAAAATTCTGTAATGCACTTACCAAAAAAAAAAAAAAAAAATGGTTGAAGATAGATATGTTTCAATTGTCTAATAGAAAAAGATTTAATCCATAACAAAATTTAGCAATGGGTGACCACAATATAGTTAATGCGTACCTGTTGAATGTCGACTACAATTCCCAATTTTCATTTGGGCAGCCTGCCTAAATTGGTTTTGTCAAATTCCATCATGGATCATGTTGGTAAAAAAATTTCATATGATAGATGAGATAATCTGCTTAAGAATCCTAGATCTTATTATATTTATACTAGTAAAGTTGTCTCGCGTAAGGCACAAGGTGGAGTACTTGTACTATTCTCAATTAATTATTTTTTTCTCTAATAATCTATTCAAAATTTTAAAATTTATGCAATAGATAATTATATTGCTAGAAAAAAGAAAAACAAACAAAAAAAGGCACAATGTTTAAGGCTTTAAATTTTGCAAAAAAAAAAAAAAAAAGAAAATCCAAACCAGAACAAACTCTTTTAGAAACGCTAGAATGCGGTTCACTGCACAAATACAACAAACAACCGTTCAATGCAATTCGTATATATGCAATTATACCCAAAATAGTGATGGTATCTACTTGGTGGTATTTTTGTTTTCTTTCTCCGCCTCTTGCTTGAACTGAAGACATTCTTCAAGCAACTCCATAGCTGTCTTTTGCTTATGCTCTTCTTCCAAAAGCCTCATTGCTTCCTGCTTTCGCTTCTCATTTCCAGTAATTTTCAAATAAGCTTCTTTCTCAGCCTGATACCTCTCTTCATAAGGTTTCTTCTCTTCTTGACAGATTGTCTTCCATTTTGCGCCCAACAAGTTTGATATGGCCTTTCTGCATCAGGATTAGCTTTCTTCACCTAAAAAACAACATATGGTATCAAAAAATTTGACCAATTAAAGCATTCCATATCAAGAATATTAAGTATAAATTAGAATCTCAAATTTTAAAGATTACAAAAAATTCAATTTGTGAGATGGTTGCGATTTTTAGTTAGTTATGGCCATAAAATGCTCTTTTCCTCAGAACTCCAGCAACCTGAAATGAGATAAAATGTGTAACAACTTTTTCCATATTAGCACAATGGATAGCATAGATAAAGTAAAACTTAATAGAGAAACCTTCTAATAAGTGCAAAATAAAAAGAATTGCTACTGTTTTCACTACAAAAATGCTCCCATACCTGTATTCTAGCCATGACCATGTGCACACCATGAAACCTTAACTGATACAGTGATCTAGTTTTAATTAAAAATGCACATATGAGAACAATTATGAAGTTTTCACCAAATTCTTAGTAAAAGAAACAGTCAACAAACCTTCATCAGGAAAAGTGGATTTCCCACATTTTAAAACCATTGAGTCCAATGCTTAGCAATTATTTTCTCTAGCTACTCCTATAAATAGAGAATAGCTTAGTACTTAAAATGAAGCATGATGTTTGGAATTGCTGAAAAATATGTCAAAGCAAATAACAGAAAGCAAAAAGAAATGAAAAGAGATAATAGCATCAAATGTTAAAACACCTTCAGAGCATTAAGATCATGACAACTTGACAGGAAGTCTATGCCATCCTCAAATATACCATCTCCACATCTTGTCCACCTGAATTTACAAGATCACAAAAGGGTCTTAAGAAATAATCTTGAGGAAATCAGAATTTCAAGTTATGAGAAAATCAACAAAACCTTTAACTCTGAGTAACTTGTTGAGTGGCAATTCCTGTGAAATGTAGAAGCTTTTAATATCCATTCAACCAATTTAAAGGACAAAATGTACTAACACTACGAACCCGATCCAGGAAAATAGCATTCGTGTTTGCGGAGCATGGCAATTTGAGTAGCAGCTTCCATATCATAAAATATTTCTGATTGCAACTGAGTGTTCCATGCCCATTACCAAAATTAGTAATTGAGAAACCTCCTCCTTGGAAACAAGTTCAAACATTGGCCAAAATAAGTTACCCCAAATACTTATTTCTCCAAATATTGAGAAAAAGATACTAAAAGCACCAAATTTTTTAAATTTAAATAGCCATGAATCCAAGATCAACTCTCACCATTTGCAAAACTTCCAAATTATAACTATTTTTGTTTTTTATAAATAGCAAACTCATTATTTAATTAACGACAATTAACATTCTAACGTGAAGCTTCAAAAGTGCCCGGTAACATAAAAGCATAAAATACCACTCCTACTTAGCATCTAGAATATATAGGCATAAACACGTTATACTTTTCATGAGCATAAACTTACAAATCTCAGGAGAAGCAAGAGTCATATGAAATCTGATTTGGCATGCATGTAATCATATGATAAAGGAATGGGACTAAGAAACCATAAATCGGAAGGGCAAATTTTATATTAACAATAATAAGAACGTTAAAGGAATTAGACGTTAAAAAATGGGTGAAAATTCAAAGACAAGTGAATTCAAAAGGGCACCTTTTAATTTAAAAATACCTAAAAATCAAGGCACAGTGAAGTTCAGACACAATTTACCTCCCTAATATGCAGCATGATCAATTTTCATAATCCTCTACATCAAAAGGTGGAAAAAAGAATGTTTACCAACATGAATGGAAATATTATGTATCAAAGATGAGGATGAGAGGAACAAGGTAATTATCTAACAAATAAGTGAATTTTAATGAGAGACAATGAAAATTTTATCTCAAGAAATAATGGCATGTTACTTCCAGCAGTTTATTTGGAGAAAAAAAAAATGAAAAGAAAAGAAGGTTAGTAGACTTATCCATGCAGTAAATAAAAGAGCACTACAGAACAAAACCTCTGAGAGAACCATAACTGGAAAAACAAATATGTAAAATGATAATGCTGGAAACTACATACATGCCTAAACCAAAAGATGTTGAATTTAAGTTATATCTTGTCAACTAAGTTGCTTGCCTCAGAAACATCATCACTGGAGATCATGGGGCTGGCAGAACCTGAAAATTCATGGTCCAACAGTACAAAAAGACAAAATCAGAAAGAAATATGTTTAGTAAACAACAATAGAACTAAAACAGTTTGAGATCAAAAAATTGCATACACCCAAAGTTTCATAGAACTCAATTGAACACATGATCATATGCCAATAAAAGGTAATAAAAATAGAGAAAATCCAAAACCTAGATATCCATCCATAATATGGATTCATAGTCATCATAGATTCCTATTAATTGATGCCAATTAAAAAGTTCAATTGAGTCCTTCAATTTCACCATCTAAATCATATACATCATCTATGAAGCCACTAACAAAGCATGAACTAAGTAAATATATAGCAATTAGTTCCAATCAGATCTTGAACCACAATTCACAATCGAGGCTCATAAACTCTACTCACAACCTTATGGATGATTCTTTCAAATGAACTTTATCAAAATGACGACAAAGGATCAATATTCACCTACAAATAACTGCAATTCTTGTCCTTTTTTCTTTCCAGATTGTACCTCTCAAAACTGGACAAAACTAAAAGTTCTAAACTTGAATATTCCTCGACTAAAAAAAATATATTATCCTCCAATATCACAAACTTATATAAGGAAATAGAAATATATACTAAGGAAAAATGACAAATTTAGCCATATATTATACAAGAAAAGTTTGAAGGTCTTTACTTTAGCCAAATGAAAACAAAGCCAGAATGCTTTCAATCACATGATCCTCAAAATGGAATATGGAGACAGGAGGCCTGAATTGGCCAAAGCCTATCTTCATTGCAATGAATGCTACAGGTTAAAAGAAGTTAACTTCAACACTAAAAAGAGCATTGAAAATTTAACATGTCCATTCTCATATATGTGCCATGTGTAAAAGGATATCCGAAAACTGCACCAAGTGAGTTTGATGACACACTCAAGAAATTTTTTTTACTCAAACTGTATATAAGATGATTGTTATTATAGTGACTTGCCTGTAACTCTGGCAGATCCACCTTGCAAGTGTATGTGCTTTAGGAGTACTAAGAGGTTGTTGAAGACTACTATGTGGACCAAGCTGAGATGGAGAAAGAGCTATTGCAACCCTCTGAACAGATGAAATAACACTGCGGACATACTGCCTAGCCATAGATGCAACACTCTCTTGTATATGGCTTTCAAATGCAAATTCAAACACAATTGTCATTGCAGATCTCATTGTCCCACCAAAAGCTGTTGAATCACTTGAAGTTTTATTTGCTGCGGGTCCAGTCTGAAGAGCGGAAGCAAGGTCAAGGGTATGATTTGGACTTGTGGCTTCCTGTAAAAAGTTATATCATGTTATAAGCTAAAGAAATAAAGATTTAATGGAGGAATATAAGAGGAAAAACAAATGAACTGTCAGAAAGATTATTATGATATACACATAAACCTTGCTGGAAACGAGAGGAATTATATGGAAACCAGAGGGCAAGAGAGGAGCATCATCAGCAAAAGAGGCATCAATAGGAGCAAATATGAGCTCTACACAGGTACCAATAGGATTTTCCATCAATCAAAATGCCGAAACATTTTCCCACATCAACAGATAATAAATTCACCACAAATTCAGATTTATATACGATCTAATAAATATACCAGCCAAAATCGAATGCTATAAAGCTCATATGCAGAAAAGTTGGAGTCTTGCATGGTATAAAGTTCATCTGCTACTTTTGTTGTCTTTACAAACAAGTCTTCTTTGATTTCTTGGATCTTTCTACTCATCTTCATGATTTCCACAAGCAGAAAGAGTGGGGTTGCTACAGGTTTGGGGTGTATGAGGGTGACCATTGAAGGTACCGAAAACAAAAAAATTCTCTTCAATTTATGGGGTTTTTGGCTCATCCTGGTGATTTTCGCAGACAAAAGAAATGCGAATTATATATATATATATATATATATATATATA
Source organism: Voacanga thouarsii (assembly GCA_026120185.1). Taxonomy (NCBI): domain Eukaryota; kingdom Viridiplantae; phylum Streptophyta; class Magnoliopsida; order Gentianales; family Apocynaceae; genus Voacanga; species Voacanga thouarsii. The sequence continues at coordinate 835,882 of JANUWF010001636.1, read as the reverse complement.
TATATATAAATGAACAAAAACTTTGATTTTTACCTGAATATACAACAGCCTCTTCTCATATCGCAACACACAAATCGAAGCCTCATATCTTCCTTTCCAATGACATGCAACCTCAAATATAAACAGTCAGAAATTGACCCAAGCTAATACAATCATCGGCTACTATATTCCTGAGAAAATGTGGGTCTTCACCAACACGCGCGGCCTAGGTCGGAACATGAAGATATAGGACAATGTGGAAGAATTCAAGCAAGAGAAGCATTTGACGGTCGAGGAAACTGAGTAGAAATAAGCCATAGAGCGGATTTCAAGATACTGCCTTTTAGTGCCGGCAAAATAAAGTGCCCTGGCACTCCTCTTAGGGTAATATTTGTGCTGGTGGCTTTAGCTCGGCTATTTCATTCCTTTGATTGGAGTCTGCCTCTGATCATATTTCTAACTTTAGCGGCACGACTAATGCGAAGAAAATCCTCAATCCTTGAATCTATTCAAGAATCACTAATGAGAAGAAAAATCTATAGTTGGCCATCACTGGTTCCTCAGAAAGGGAGGAAATTGAAACCAACTCTGGTTGTGAGTAGTTGGGAAAGTGATATTTGGCTGTAGCATATGTGAATTAATGGAAAGAACCAAGACTATGAAGAAGTACACATCTCACGTGGGCATTGCCAGATCTACACAAAACTATGCAGCTAATTTTTTAATTTTTGGGTTGTTTCGAAACCACAGATCTACACAAAATAGGGGGCACAAACACTCCGTAAACATCGATCCATAAAAGTTGAGACCACCGTTTGTGCTTAACTATTGAAAGGAAAAATGAAAAGATAAAAATGCCCTTGATTGACAAAAAATGAATAGTGGCACTCCAACTCTTTTTTCTCTGTATAGAAGATTATGATTTTTGCAATTGATGGATACAATCACTCTTAGGTTGCCTTTTTGATAAATATGCAACTTCTATGTTTAGAGAATAGTGGAAATTAGAAGCCATGTCTACAGAGCAGAAATAGAGGTGGAAAAAATAAGTTGATTAATAAAATATGAGAATAGAGTAATAAAACCTTATTTGTATAAAATATATTTAAAAGACGCAATAAATTTGTAATATGGTATTTTGTTTCATCCTGTATAGATAATGGTGATTCAGCAAAGAAGAGATCTGCTCATGGATATCCCAATCTTACACAAGATTGATGTGCTTACTGTTTATTGTGAGAATCTTCAATCTCCAACTGAATCTTCTTTTGATGTTGGCATTCTACATATATATTATATTACTAAACTATACCAAATTTGATTGAACAAGATTGCTTGGATAATTTCTAAGATGAGAATGAATTTTAGTGTTTTCTCAAGAGATGGAGAGAGTCTGGAAAAGGTATATATCCAGTGAATTGAAAAATGGTGATTACCTTGGACTAAGGTCCTTGCCAATGGAATATCATATGCATAACATAAATTTCTATAGTATCAAAAGGATTGTGTCACTACAAAAAAAAAAAAAAAACAAAAGTAGTTTAGCGACAGAAATTAGCGACGGATTTTTTTCCGTCACTAATTTGCGTTGGAATAGTGACTGCATAAGAATTCATCGCTAAGTTGCGATGGCATTATGACGTAAAATCAAAATTTTGAAAATAAAATTATTTTTTAGATTTTCCAACTATCAATCGCAAATCTGTCGCTAATTCGCTAATTAGTGATAGATTTATCTAATCATATATTAAAATTAAAAGAAATTTAAATCCGTTACAAATCCTCGCTAATTAGTGACGGATTTGCAACGGTAATTTTAATTTATGATTAGATAAATTCATCGCTAATTAGCGATGGATTCGTATCTGTCACAAATCGTTGCTAATTAACGAGGAAATTACGACGGATATTAATTTTCTTTAATTTTAATTTTTGATTAGATGAATCCATTGCAAATCCATCTCTAATTAGCGACAGATTCATGACCGTCGCAAATTCCTCACTAATTAGTGACGGTTTTGCGATGGAATTTCAAAATTTCAAACTTAATTTAGTTTTAGCAAGCCTTCACTAATCCGTCGCTAAATTGCAACGAATTTACGGTAGAAGATTGGGTTGTCACTGATTCGTCGCTAATCTACAAAAAAAATTATATAATTAATATATAAAACAAAAAATTGCAAGAATATCAGTAGTCTAGTAGTGGAGTACGTGTTCTCCCACAATAAAAACGTGGGTTCAAGCCCCATGTTCTACATAATCTTATAATTTTCTTAGCGGGTCAGGTTCGATCGGGTCAAAATTAGCAACCATATTTAATTATAATATCATCAATTAAATGGTTTTGCGCATTTTAGCGACGGTCGTCATCCGTCACTAAATTATTTTTTTCTTGTAGTGTGTCAACCAAGTATTGATAGCTTCCATGGCCGTCAATGCTTAAATACCATCAAAAAACCACATCGAGTCACGTCTAAAGGTATAGCAAAGGGAAAACAAAAAGTCCCTATATATCAAGACATTTCCTCAAAGAACCCTTATGGTAAAGCATTACTAATTTTACTTTTGCTACTCCTTTATTAGAATGGCATAGTGATATAACCTACAAGAACGTTACTTTTGAGTTCTTTGATCTCGATTTGTTCCTTTCTACCATAGATTTGTCACCAGAGCACAAAGTTCTAGACCCTCAAGAATAGAATTACAGCATCTACAGTGATTTGGAAGGGGAAGATGCACCACAGGGATTGGAAGCATTCTTGGGATTCAGTTGTGAACTTGGAGAAGAGGAAGCTCTTTGAAGAGAGAGCAAAAATAATCTTACTTCTATTTAAAAATATCGATTTTCAAGACTTTCTCAATCCATTCTAGACATAAGTAAAATTCAATATAACAGAGTATGGATTTTTTCTCATCCTATTGGTTCTAGATAAGCATGCAAAAGTATGTGTTCACTTGATTCTTGAACTTCTTAGCAAATTAAATTTCCAAGATGCCCAACATTCTAATCTAGAGAGTTATTCAAGGGTATTTGAAAGCTTGATCAACACAGTCATAAATTATATTGAAGATGTACTATGTGTGGATTCTCATATTAGTATGCCAGACTACAAGAAAATTGAATTTCCGCAACCATTACATTTCGTGGGAAAAAAGATGGAATTGGTCGTAAATGATCAATTGCAATGGCATTGCAACGGAATAGTGGTCGTTGCTATTGAAGGGGGTTGCAATTGCCTTTACAACCATAAGCACCGTCGCAATGATCTATTTTCCACGAAAAATGCCTTTTTTTATAACCATTTTTTTCCGTTGCAAGAAACCTCAAATCTATCCAAACTAAATGCAACGGTTCTTTTTCCGTTGCATGGTCGTTGCAAATAGGCTTTTTTTCAACGGATTTTGTTCGTTGTAAATACAATTATTACTCATTGCAAATATTTAATATTATAGTTAATATTTATTTTAAAATAAATATTTAATTAATTCTCACCACTTTTAAATGTGTCCCTAATTTACTAATATTTATTATATAGATTTTTTTCCTGACGACACGCTTTGTATAAGCGTCTCCAAATTAGCGACCAAAGGTTACGCTTGTGTCCCCTTTTTTGCTACACTATGAATGTGTAGCGTCCCAAATTTGGCGACTGTTTTTCATAAATGTCCCTTTCTAGTGACAGAATAATCGCGACACTATGAATGTGTAGCGTCCCACATTTGGCAACAGTTTTTGTTCATAAATGTCCTTTTCTAGTGACGGAATAATGGGGACACTATGATTGTGTAGTGTCCCAATTTTGGTGACAGTATTTTTTACATAAATGTCCATTTCTTAGTGACGAAATAATCCATAACATCGAGAAAAGTGTCCCAAAATTACGACGTATAAGTATGTTGTGTCCCATATTTGGCGACACTTTTTTTTAACATAAATATCCTTAAAATGACGACGTATAACTATGAATCTGTCCCTTTTTTAGTGACGAAATAATCCATAACATCCCCAAAATGTGTCCCCAAGTTACGACGGAATACGTATGTTTGCGTCCCTTTTTCACAACACTAATTTTTCCGTAGTGTCCCAAAATTTAGCATCGTTTTTTTTCGCCAATATTTCTCACAATTTATGACACATTATTACTATTGTGACATTTTTTGGTATGCAATTTCTCCATAAATTGTGTACCATTTTTTATTTCTTTGTTTTTTAATACTTTTAAAGTTGCCAAATTAGATTTTTTAAATATAGAAAGCATAAAATATGAAACATAATTTAAATATTCAAAATATATGTAATTCAAATATCCATATAAAGAACAAGTAAAGTAATATTTGATTACGCAATGTTCAAGTAATTCTCAACCACAAACATCTCTTCACATCTTCAAAGTGGATGGATTTTTGCAAAGCGTTGATTTTGATATTTTAATGTCCCTGTAAATCAAAGCAAATAAAATGTTAAATACTCAAAATAATGAAATAATTGTATTGACAAATTTTGATAGTTTTTCAAAATTCAATGAAATAAATGCAGTTGAAATTTTTTGACTAAATAAGATACTTACATAAGCTTAACCTTGTGTAGATGTAAACGTAGATGTACTGAAATTGTGACCAGCCTGAAAAATGAAACGCATGCCATAAATTTTACATGCCATGATACTGTGTACTAGTAATAGTAATTAGAATGACCATGTTAATAGTAACTCACCTCTGAAAATAATATTCTAAAATTAGATACATCACTGCGCATACTGTTTAACTCTTTTTGGAGATCATCAATCTTCTTTTCGTAATCCTTTTGCATGTCTGTAATCTTCCTTTCATACTCTTCCTTCAGGTTTGCAATCTTCATTTCATAACTTGCATTTATGTCATGTATTTCTTTTTGGAGAATTTCGACCTCAGGTTGTTTTCTATTTTTTGCCTTAGAATGTGGTCCAAAAATCTGTGAAGGAGTAACTCCTAATCCATATCCTCTAACTCGACCATATTGATGTTCCCCCAAAACTTCATTGAGTGCTTCATCCTCTATTATATTGGGATTAGAATCTTTATGTGTTGCAGAACGTTCAGCAGCAACGCTAGTTGCGTTCTCCTGTTTTACATTTAAAAAAAAAGAAAAATAGTAGTAACCTTAATTTTTGTCCAATGGTGTGCGACTAAAATTTTAGTTTCAATAACGTAAAAGAAAACTACCACAATAGTCTTGGACTGATCGTTTATGAATTTTCCATCATTTCTTGTGTGACTGATTTTGTAAAACTCAAGCTCCCCTGGCTTTTTTCCATACTTCGTCTCCTATTATAATATGCATTAAACAATTACAAATTATTAGAAAAAACATAAAAAGGAATTAAACTTTATGTAGGAATTGCAGAAAAAAATACTAAACATATTAAATTTAAATTTTAACTCACATATTCATCTCTCCCTCTTGCAAAACTCTATGATCCACTAGTGTGATATGTTTTGTGATAATCTCGTGCTGCTTTACCTTTTTCTGAAAGATTCTGACCATCATATAGATATGGGGGGGGGGGGTAGGGAGGGAATTCAGATTGTAAAAGAAATTTTAGACAAAAATTAATTTAAAAATATAATTAAAATTAGTTTAGAAGATAATATTTCATATTACCTGAGCTTTCTTTGAGAACCAATATTCGACAAGAATCTTCCATTGATTTGGGAAAACATCATCTGGAACTAATCTTTCTATTTTTTCTTGAGTCTTATGAGACGAGAAATACTTATGTTTTAAATCAAATTTAAAATCCTTCCACTTGCGTGCAATTGATTGGAGCACCCACTTTTGTACTTCAACTTGATCAGGGATATCAAAGTATTTCTATAAAAAAATATGAAGCATATAAAGTGAAAACAAAAAACAAGTTAATCAAAGATTTTAGAAAAATAAAACTAAATAACATTAATACCTTAGTCAATTTCATCAAATTCTCCTTATCAATCCTAGGCATTTTTCTCCAATCTGACCATTCAATTGAACAGTATTCCTTTTCCTTGCAACATTACCCAACCATCCACCCAAAATTCCTCCGCTTTTTTTAACTGGTTGCCCTAACTCATTAAAATGGACCACAATCCTGTGGTTAATAGGTAATGTCCATACATCTTTGGCACGTATAACTCCTTTATGTTTCTTTACAGTCCCTTGCTCATCTGTAAAATGATAAAAAAAAAAAAAATTGATAGAAAACATTAATTTGTCAAGAAAATATAATATTTTGTACCTCTAATTTCCACATCATCATAAACTTGAATACCGATTTCAGCTTCTTCTTCTGGTTGGGTATTAGTGAATTCTCCATCACTAGGTGGTTGAGTGTCATCACTATCAGAATGCAAAGCATTTAATTCATTCGTGTCTGATGCAATTACTCCTTGACTAGTGACATCACAATCTCTTTGTCGTTTTCTTGTAAAAACTTTCCTAAAATAACCAATTAATTGCTAGAGTAAATTAACAAATCTATTTTGGATTAAAAATAAGCAAAAAGAAAATAAAATAATTCGATTAGTAGAAGTTTTGAACTTACATTTTGTTGGTTGCAGTTGATGATGGCAATGTGAATTCCGAAAGAAGTAGTATTACTACAAGTATGAAAAATTTAGCAGAATTGATTATCAAATACTCTAACCACATTCATTATTCAATTTGAAACAATACTAAATTAATTTTCATTCTTTAGGAATTCAGTTATTTAAAATTTTCAACATTCAAACTTCAATTTAATTAGTAAGGAAATGGTCAATGAAAGAAAATGAAAAAATTAGATAAGAACCCTTTATGTGAGTTGGTTACTTGTGCTGAATAGGAATAGAGATTGAAGAAAAATAAATGATAACAACTTTTTAAATTCATCAGTTTGTTAGCTAATGATTTATTAATATAAAAAGGAAATTGCTCTAGCTCCTAATTTAAATTTTGGTGGAAGATTACAAGAATCACATATTTCAATTGCATCTACCAATCTAAACACTAATTTTTGCTTGCAATTGAATAGGAAAGCATCCAACATCCAAGAGAAAGTTAGACTGGCCAATATGATTTTAACACTTGGTCATGGAGAGGTTACATGGCTCCAGAGTATGTAATGCGCGGCTACTTAATTGCTAAAGCTGATGTTTACAGCTTTGGAGTAGTTGCCTTGGAAATTGTCAGTGGAAAAAGCAATACAAATTACAGGCCAAAGGAAGCATGTTTTTATCTTCTTGACTGGGTAACTAAAGCTTTCTTTTCTTATTTTCTCCATTTCCTTTTGAATACCTTGAGGATGTATCTCACAGTAATCACTCACCTTATGGTTTAATCTGGATTTTTTGCCATCTTACACCGTTGCTGCTTCCTTGTTTCTTTGTATTCTTAACTAAGAAGCTACACACATTTTCTGTTCCATTTTCATGCCTTTGTTTCTCTGGCATGTTACTTAACTTTCATCTTTCTTTCATTCATCGAGCAGGCCTATGTTTTACAAGAGAGAGGCTGTCTCCTTGAATTGGCAGATCTGGAATTAGGGTCCGAGTATTCATCAGAAGAGGTAACAGTTATGCTAGAATTGGAAGATCCAAAATTGATGTTTATTTGTAGGTTAATTACGGGGCACCAAGATACATAGTGTCTATGTCACTAGCCTGATGCCAAAATTCCGCCATCACCATTCCTACATGAATTCTGCATCTGTGTTATTTCGTTTCATTCGTTTCACAAAGGCTAGCGACACCAAATCGTTAAGGGATTCTTTTATTCGCTACACAACCATTGAAACAAATCGTTTCATTCAAAACCATTTTCGATGGACAAGAAAAGATGCAAACAAGTACAGAAAAAAAAACCAAGAAAAAAAATAAACTTAGGAGTAAGAGAGAGAGAATACCTTGACTAACTATTGAGACGGTAGAGATTTAACAGGAAGAAAGTCTCCGAAGAAGATACTGAAATTAACTTTAACTTGTGCTTTGATGAGAGGAGGAAAGAAAGAAAAAGATCATGTTGTGTTTAAAATAGGGTTTGATTTTTTAGGGTCATATGGTGGCGGGAAGAGTTATAAGTATACAACATCACTTATTTTCAAAGACTTGAATTTTTTTTATTGTTGTATTTAATAACATTTAAAAATTAAGGACATTTAATACACGATCAAATTGTAACGGTGCAGGCCGAATTGGCAATTTCACTTACCGAAGAAGTTGTATTCTAAACCTTGAATGGTTACTATAGTAACTACATTATTTTGGCAGAGACGACATTCTATGCTCTTAGAAGACTCCAAACTAGGAAGAGGAAAATTGTTGACCGACGTGCCTCCAAGAGTCGTAAAATCAGGTAAAATTTGCCCTTGATAGTGTTAGATGTCAAATCCTTTTCTTTCTAAATTTATTTAGTACCAAGTTTGACAAACCTTTGGGAATAATTTTGTAGGTTTAACGTCCATGAAAAGATTGTCAATTTTATGGCTCCTCAGCCAATGGAGCTTCCCCCTATTGCTCCTATGCTGTTTGGAACTTGTTCCGCGCCGAATCTTTGAAGCCAACCTCCCTACAATAGCTAACGGTTACGCTGCTAGATTTATCCGGACTCTGTAAATGGTGAGAGTATGAAAGTTTGTAGTGTTGTATTAAAAAATCTCTTTTCATTTACTATTAAAAAGAATCAATTTTCTCAAGTCCATTTGTGTAATTTCAATTTGTGTAGCCATCTCAGCATCAAATTTACACTAATAAAGAGTTTTACAGGTTTGACTGAAAAAATAAGCTCTCCATGGTCTGCTGTTTGTACACGGGTGATCCTATAAAAACCCCCAACTGCCATGTAGATGCGCCACCTTGCTTATATTGGTGGAGCTTGGGAAGACTGTCCGTAATAGGCAGCAGCTTGGTTGGCGGTCGTTGACATTGCTGGACTGCAATAGAGACAAAAATACACTGTTACTGTTGCTCAATGTCAACTTAATCAAAAACAAAACCAATTTCAATACAAGAGCAGAGACTTAAAAAGTTAGTCTTAAATGTTAAAATGCCGGAAAAAAATACTTAAAAGAAACACTTGAGTAATGTTCAATACACATGATCAAGAAATAAAGAAACGATTAAAAACTTACATAGTCTGTTGACCACCTGTTTGCATCATCAACTGGCAGCAGCCTTATCTCAATAAGCTCTTCCATTAAATTTCAATCACAAATCATGGAGCAGCCTGAAATTCAATCACAATAGACATAAGCAAAGGTATAAAACAATGCCATAGAAGAATATAGAAACGTTCACTGAATAGCACGTTTATGAGGAGCAGGCTATATATTGAACATCAATTTTAAAAAGAACAGACGTCTTGCTACTTGAACAGGTGCCTGTGCTAAGAAGAGAGTTCAATTCCTTCTTCAAGTTGTCTCGTATAATTCCATATATTTTGTCAACATATGCTGTTAACTGCTGCTTGAAAAGCAGAGCAGGGTATTTGGCTTCAACTTGGTGCACTACCTCAAGTGCAGCTGCAGCTGCACTAAGGTTGACAGAGGATGAGCGAAATCCCTGAACAAATGACAACCATATCAATGATCAAGTTGTAAGAACAACAAGGTAGAAGTAAGAAGCAGCTTTTAAGCTTCCTTGGAGCAAGAACAACAAGGTAGAAGCATTTGACAACCAATATGCCATATGGTCATTGCTCTCATCATTCTGTATCCCATTAAATTTACGCTTGAATTCTTTTCTACCAATAGGCTAAAGTAACTCTGCATACAACATATAAAGCTTGTTTTTTCTTTCAATTTTGTTATTCAGAGAAGGCGGCTATCTTTGGACAATTATCCCAGTGTCTCAACAGGTGAAAACCAGGCAATTTGCATATTTAATATAAGAGACATGCTGAAATAATTGCAAATGGTTTTCAAAAGCCAGCCTCCAACTAATAAAGAAACTAGGGTTTTTCCTCAAAAAAATTGCAGCATAATCAAGAATTTTAGCATACTGCAGGCCACTATCTCCAAGGATATCTATCACCCTTTCTCTTGCTTTGCAAACCTTCTAGAGACATTAAACATAAATTGCCTCCTAGTAATCCTATAATAGCATTACTGCTCCAATTGTGATAATCATATAGTTGTTGAATGGATTTTTCTGCAATCCTTTTTTCAGAGGCTGCTGAGTGTTTGAAAGTTTTAGAACAATTGTGTGAAACACCCCTTATCTAGGTCTGAAAGCTAGATCAACAATAGATGCTTCAGGTATATCAATGTCTATGTTTGGCAATTCACCAACACACATCATCACGTAACTACCATCTAAGTGATCCTCAACCATTCTCATTACATCACCACGTAACTACCATCTAAGTGATCCAGAATAATCAGTACATCTCAAAAAGAATCTGGCCAGTCTATCAAAGAAAACATGAAAAGGTGAACTAGACAGAAAGATGAATTAAAAAGAAAGCTTCTGAAGGCACAGATTCACATTTCTGCACTTACCATGCTTCATCAAGTGGAGAACTGCAACTCCGTGCCAACCTGATTGAAATGCTGTTGAAGCTTCTCATTTGGTCATCCTAAAGTGCCAGCATCCTTGACAAAAAAGGGTATGCCCATCCAATCCACAACATCAACACAATGATGGTGAGCAAATACACTATTTAAACAAATCAACTCAAAAATGGAATTTGACATGAGGTCTTGAATTACTTTAATTTTTGCAAGTGAAGATGGATATCAAAGCAGGCATGGTTCGAATAAAGATACCTTTAATGAAACTTATATTAGCGTGCCATATTGTTTTCCTGAATGCTCTATGGGGTAATAAATTGACAATCACAAACACAGCCATTAAGATAGCTATCACTACCTGCAAAATGTACTCACCAAAATCATCATGAAAACACACACAAATGTACTAAAAATATTGTTTTCCAATTACTGAAAAGATGTGTAGGTGCATTCAGCAAACGGGATTGGAAAATGTTTGACAGTTTGCCCATCAATTATTTTCCTGTCATGAGATGCTCAATAATCCTAAACTTTGAGCAACTTGTACAACATACTTCCAATCTCCTAGTGCTTACACTGTCAAGGTACATAAAAAGGAAGAGTCAAGTATCATAGAAGGTTTCAACGAATAATGAAGAAATTAGATCAATAGGCATAAAATCTATACATACTGGATTGAAACATATACTGCATCACACACTGCAATTCAAGATAAAATGCTTACATTAGCCCTTGAAGGGTATAAAAATGTTACATTCACGATCTCTGCATAAACTGGTGCAATTTTGAAAACCAGTCTCAGTTGCAAAATGAAAATCCACTAGTCATTACAAACAAGAGGATAAAAAGAAAAACATAAACAGCCCTTGCTGAAAAAAAGCAAACATCCTCTGCTGAAAAGAAGCAAACATCCAGTAGTCATTAGAAATAAAATGATAAAATGAGCACCAGTATCAATAGCAAAATGAACTATCCTCTGCTGAAAAGAAGCAAACATCCCCAGTCTATAATACCCATGGGGAACAAAAAATAAGCAAAACAGTGAAATATCCTCTATTGAAAAACTACCAGCACCCTAATAATAATAAAGAAGCTCAAATTAATAAAAAAGGCCAATGCTGTATTACATAAACATAACACTCGACGCAAGCATCCCCAGTTTATAATAGTTTTTAAACACCAGTACCAACTAGCTACTTATAAATAGAAATCCAAAATCTGGCTTTGAATAAAGTATTAGTTCTGAAGTCTAATAATCTAAAGACAAAATAAATCTAGTTGTAAAAATTAAAACAAGAATTAATGTTCCTAAGAGTAAGATAAGAAAACCCAAAGAAGCAAACAACAAAAACTTAAACTACTCAATCTTAGGAGCTGCGGCCATGTCAGCACCCTGGTCTATCTTTGCATTTATGGGGTTGCAATTATGCTAATCATGTTCTCATTTTATGTTTCACGTCCTGCAAGAACAAATAGAAATCAAGTTCAACTTAGCTGCTCAAAAAATAGTTCAAAATAATTTATCAATTTACAGAATTGTGTTTTGCTTCAAATACTATACATGTGATTATTTGGAAGAGAAATTCGATTATGGTTTTAATCTACTAGTCATGTGACAACCCATTCACTAGTCCGACAATTTATTACAACACATCCACTTTAGGAATAGTGATATAGCAATTGAAAAGTAAAGTGTATATGTATTGATATATAAGCTTCACATGTACCACCAAGTTTGCATAAATCATTAATTACCTTTATCAAGCACTCCTAGGTTGACGAGAAATTCACTATCAGCTTGACTATCATAACCGGCAGTAGAATCAGAATTGTTCATTTCATGTCCACTAAATGCAACTCCAACCTGTCAAATTGTATTAGAAATATATTTTTAAAAACTGTAAAGTATTAAGCCTTTACAATTAAATTTTCTGAATACGTATAGATTAAGATTCCATCTTACTCTTGTCGATTGCTGAACTTGTGCTGGGGTAAGAACGTTGCTCATTAAAGATTTTAGTGCTTCGTTGACCTCAGCTCGTGCTTCAGCTCGTGCCTCATCTCGTAGGTCTTCTCTTACTTTTTGTACAATTTGCTGGTACTGAACATTTGTAATGTGCAAGGGAGTAATAGATGCTTGTTGGCTTCGATTACGAGTTTTGATACGTGAAGATTTGTCCATACAACGTACATATCCACGATTATCTTCTCCTAAAAATTCATTGTAAATTTGGTCCTTCAACTCCTTGGTTCGTTCAATCCCAGGTACTTGGTCTAAGCGATATGATATTGCATGCTATCACAAATTTAAAAAAAAAAATTCCAATCAAAACATGACAAGATTAATATTCAAGAAAAACGATCAAGCAAGTAAATCTCTAGAGAACAGTATTTCTATATACTTACAAACAGTTCTCGTGTGTCTTCATCAAGGGACATCCCCTCTTTAGGTATACGAGTCCTTATCCACACATCGAGCCTTAATGGCTCAAGTCCTTCTTTCAACATCTGTGATAATTTGAGGAACATATGTTTAACATTTTTAGCTAAGTTCTCAAAACATACCATTATACATTTTACCTCTTGAATGACTTCATAGTGACTTGTTCTCCCCATCTTGTGCCCAAAACGTTGATTTGCTCTATTTTGTTTGTTTTGTTCGGAGATTTGCTACAAAAACCAAAACCATATTGTAATTTGGTTCTAAAACTAAAGATAAAAGGGATAGAACTACTTCGCAATTTACAACCTGTATACGTTCATTTTTCCAATATTTAACTAGAGTCTGCCATTGAACTTCCTCAACTCTATCATCTGGACAGTGTCGAAGGAGTTCCTCATTCTCCTTGTTCGGTTCAAAATGGTTACTCTTAATGCGGCACTTAAATTCCTTCCATCGATTTGAAACATCTGCCATAACAACTTCATATGCATCCTCGGCAAGAGTAGTATTATCCTACATTAAAAAAGGAAACAAAAAACAAAAAAAACTTAGAAGAACAAAGCAGTTCTATTAGACAAGACAGAAAGGGGGAAAATATATATCTTCAATTAAACTACAAAAACGGAGAAATTAAAATATCTGATACCATAATTTCGTTCCAAAGCTCAATAATTATGGCAGTTGGCACATCTTTCCAAGTGGGGAATATAAGTGGAAGTCTGTAACCATTTCTTGCTAAAGTTCCAATGGCACTTTTCACCTTTTTTCTATGTTTGCCAACAATTTCTTTCCCTTCAACGTGGACTTCCAACCTTTTTCCAGTACCCCATTCCAGTGGTATTTGTGAAGGACCTCTTTTTGGTTTTTCGATGGGACTTGCTGTGGAAGCAATATTTTGAACAGTATTAAAAGAAAGATGTCCATTCGGCTGTGCTTGATAGTGTAGGTTCGTAGGATGACAAGGAATCTCTCCATTTAGATGCTCTTGTGGCATAGATTGTGAATAGGTTTGGCTGGGTTGTGGTCGTCTACTAGTTGAAACTAAAGGTTGGAATTGCAAATGCAATAATTGTGTGTTTTCGCCTAGCGGTTGGAATGGCTGAGCAGTACGTGAAGGTCGGGATATTGGTGGTATGGGTAGAAGTGACTGTGAATTTTGTTCACCCACAGGTTGTTGATCAACGTCATGATTTTCAATGACATCGGCCATAGTGCTCCCCGGTGTTTTCCTCTTGCGCGTCATTATCACTGAGAATACAATGCATTTATGGTTATCTCCAAATGATATTGCATGCTACGAAATTCAAATACCCATCAAAATGTTCTTGCAAAAAGGAAAAATAACATTGTCACCTTCTTAACAAAAAAAAAAAAAAAATGTGAGCAATGTCGAATACAAGTGCAAAACCAAAAATTCATACCTGACAATCGTTTCAATACAAAATGGATTGAATTAGTTCAAACACTGCGAGCAAATCTCAACTTCTAAAACATGTATAGTAAATTTAGCAACATTGAAAAAAGATGAAAATGAGTAAAAATACAAAAGAAAAATAACGATATAAGGAATGTAAGCATTTCATGATCATACAAAACCATACAAAAAAAAGGAAAAAATTCATATAAGATTTAACAAAAGCCGATGTCATCAAATTCAAACATAATGTAATAAAGGTTAAGTAGTTGGTAAATGACAAATCAATCTATGTCTCTTTCTTCATCGACACCAATTTCCGTGCCCTCGTTACTGTCACACGGAGGTATGTCAACTGAAATTGGTTCTACTCCTTGTCTGACCCAAGCCACATCTTCATCTCAAGTAACTGGTCGATCATCTAACTGTTGATGTAGACATGGATTACTATCTTAAAAAATTGAGTAAATTTCAAAATTATCCCTCATATTCATCTTCATAACAACATTCCAGTCTGAATCAACTGGGTCAGCTACATACCAAACTTGCTCTGCTTGAGTAGATAGAATAAAAGGCTCATCAGTTAAACTATTCTCCTTGTACATTAGATGCTTAAAATTAACCAAAGTGAACTGGAACTCATCTTGCATTCTTCCTCTCTCATTATTGATCCAGTTACATTTGAACATCATATATTGAACATCATTTGAGTACCTAATCTTCAAGATATCTTGTAAGACCCCATAATAAATAACTTGGCCCGTACGAGGATTATTGTCTCTAGCATTGGCAAAGCTTACTGTACTAGCCCTTAACATCACTTCGTTGTTTTGAGTTGTTCTTGCTGCCTCATGGGCCTTAGTACGAAATCGAAAACCATTAACAATACATGCTTTGTGTTTTTTCGCATCTCGATGGGGCCCTCTCGCAAGAATCTTAATATGTTCATCTATTTGTACATCTGATGTGTTTTGTAAGCCCGCAATCTATATTCAAAAGTAATGCAAGTATAAAGTTAAGATACTTTTAAACTAAATATTAATTAATAATTAAAATAGGAGTTCTTCAAAGTTAATCTCAAAATGCTTACGTAATTCTTGAACCATTCATGGAATGTGTCATTATGAACTTTTTGTATATAATTTCTCCCAACACGAGGATGTTCCTTGACTAATTCAGACAAATGTATGCTGGATAGAATTTCAAAATAAAATTTAAGGTGTCATGAAAATCTGATTAAACTCAACATTCTTTTTAAAAGAAAAATATTAACACTTACTTTCGATAAGGAGAAACAGCATCTGTGTTTACAAGAATGTATCTGTGTACCTGAACCCACGTGACACGATCTAAAGTGCACCTCTCACCTCGTCCAAGAACACGACCTATACTGATACCTTGATCACAATTCTTTTGCTGCCGATTAAACTTTGTTTCTACATCTCGCAAATATCTTGAACAAAAATTCATACATTCTTCCATCAAATAGCCTTTTGCAATTGAACCCTCAGGATGAGCTCGATTCCTTACATATTTCTTTAGAGTAAGCAAGTACCTATAATTTAAGGTCATGCTTTATACATAATCAAAAAAGGAATATACATTGAAATACAATTGAAGAATCCAACGTACCTCTTAATTGGATACATCCATCTAAATTGTACTGCATCTCCAAGAAGAGCTTCTTCTGCTAAATGAATGGGTAAATGTTCCATTACATCAAAAAAAGATGGAGGAAAGATTCTCTCGAGATGACACATTGTTAGAGCAATGCGATCCTGCACATACTCTAGTTGTCGTTTTGTGTTCACCTTAGAGCACAATTGTCGAAAAAAATTTGATAACTCGATAATCTCCTTAACAACATTTTTAGGTAAAATTCTCCGAATAGCAATAGGGAGCAATTGCTACATCAGAATGTGGTTGTCATGACTTTTTAAACCTGAAATGCTCCGATCACCAATATTCACTCGTCTCGATATATTCGAAGCATACCCATCTGGGGCTTTCAATTCTTTTAAGACTTTACAAAACATCTCTTTATCTTATTTACTCATTGTATAAGGAGCTGGAGGTAGCATTATGTGCATTGAACCACTTACTTGCTTAGGGTGTAACGGCTTCCTAATCCCTATACGCTGAAGGTCACGACGAGCATATACATTATCCTTTGACTTTTTTGTGTTCATACATGTAAAAAGTATATTATCCACGTTATTCTTTTCAATATGCATGGGGTCAAGGCTATGGCGTAGCAAATTATGCTCCCAATATTCTAATTCGAAGAAAATACTTTTCTTCTTCCAGCTATGCTCTTTGGTGTTCAACTCATGCTTCTGCTTCTGCTTTCTTGCTATCAAATCATCCATTCTATACTCTGTACCAATACCATAACGTTGTAATTCTTGTAAAATGTCAAACCCAGACAATGTAGTAGGCTTTGGTCGATATTCTACCTTCCCATTGAAAGACACTTTGTCTCTACGTAGTCTGTGACTTGAAGGTAAAAAAACAACGATGACCTCTATATGAGAATTTTCTCCCATGTTTCAACCAACATGAATCAGTATCCTTATGACAAGAAGGGCAAGCTTTTTCCCCTTTTGTACTCCAACCAGACAACATTGCATAAGCTGGAAAATCGCTAATAGTCCACATTAATGCTACATGTAATCGAAACATTTCATTATTGGAGGCATCATAGGTTTGGACACCATCATGCCATAATTCACTCAATTCCTCGATCAACGGTTGCAGGTACACATCAATCTTATTACCGGGACCTTTTGGACCATCAATCAACACTGACAAAATCAAAAACTGCTGAGTAATGCACAACCATGGGGGAAGATTGTATGGAATAAGCACAACAGGCCATGTACTATGAGTTATACTCATTGTTCGAAACGGATTAAATCCATCAGTGGCAAGCCCGAGTCTAACATTTCTACAATCACTTGAAAACATGGACCATCTCCTATCAAATTCTTTCCATGCTATAGAATCAGCAGGATGTCTAAAAACACCATCATCGACTCGGTCGTTAGCATGCCATTTCATGAGAGAGGCAGTTTTAGATGACATAAAATATTTTTGTAACCTTTGCTTGAGTGGAAAATATCTCATTTGCTTTACAGCTATCTTTTTGCCCCCTACCTTGTACCGAGAACTTTCGCATACCAAACATATATCAAGCCTCTCATTATCACCTCTAAATAACATACAGTTATTTGGACATGCATCATAAGTTACATATGAAAATCCTAACTCATCTACTAATTTTTTGGCTTCATAATATGAGGTTGGAATGTTAGCTTAAGGGAATGTCTCTTTTAGAAACTCAAGGAGCATAGTCATGGAATTGTCAGTCTATCCATTTGTTACCTTAAGAAGTAACAAACGAACAACAAATGAGAGCTTCGTAAAATTTTCACAACCGGAATACAGCTCACATTCTGATCATGCAAGAGTTTAAAAAAAGATTTTGTTACGCTATCTGCTCCACTAACATCATCAACCACTGAAACCTCGCCTTCATTATTAATATCTTGGTTATGTTTGCTAAATCCAATTGCATCATGTACCATGTCCACTATTTCATCCCTGTCTTCTGTTTCAAACATCGGATCATAATTTCCAATAGCATTTTCTGAAATGTAAGATTCTCCATGATATATCCAATTCTTATACCCTCCCAGAAACCCATTAAGAATGCAATGGGCCAACACATCATTCCTACTCATGAAAAAACGATTTTTATACTTCTTACATGGGCAACATATTTTGGAATTAGGTGGTCTTGAAGCATAGGAAAAATCCAAGAATCTCTCAATTCCATATATGTACTCACTTGTCCTTGTATTTAAATTGTCTATCCAACTTTTGTCCACAAGTACATTTGCACTTGTCATCTAAATGTTTTTTATATGCCACAAAAACATATAGTCAGCAAGACTTAACAAACAATTCAATTAAGCTTATAAACCAACACATAGTCTAATGCGTCTGGAAAAATGGGAATTAAAAAAAAAAAAACAAACAAACTTATGAAACACTATCTCATTGCCAATTTTTAGTGAACAACTACAGCAGTAAATGGGTTCATGAAGACACAGCAGTTTGAGCAGGTTTATTTGAAGTTTTTATTACTTTAAAATCAATTGTAGACAAGCAAAAGTCTCCAAGCAATGAAGAGATAGCATTTTAGTTGGGAATATAGAGCATATAATATTCACATTTTACGCTTTGTAACACAATGACAAACCAGAATTTATCACTACCACACACTAGAGGACATCATGCATCTATTAGTTATATAGGATATGCATTTTCCACGAACCGGAACATTAGTGTCTTTTGCTAATTTCCAATATTCCATGTTAAAAGTCAGCTACACCTACTGATTTACAGTAAGATTAGTGCATGTAGCTATTTTCCAATATTCTATATCCTACACTAAATAGCTTTCCCCTTTGTGTAACAATATTTTCTGCAGAAATACAGAAATGCCAAGTAGGCCATACTGTATTACATAAACTTATACGGAAACTTTAGGAAGATCTTTGTGTACACCATGATTTCACATTTGTTAATGGCATCTGTTTTCCATCTCTGTCCAATATTTAAACTGATATTAGTATTGAATTCATAAAGAACAAGGCTAATGAAGCATATGTTATTTGTTTTCTACAAGGCACACTATCTTAGGATGCAAAAATAAGAAAAGAATTTACAGCAAAGAGTTGAATGCATTGTATGCAGGGATGATGATTTGTGTGCTATCATATCTTTTCTAAATCCCGTTACTTTTTCCTTTTTTTATTTTTCTTTTTTTTATTTGGCTTCGGGCTTTGGGGAAAAAGGGGACCAAATTAACCACTTATTTTCATAAGATGATTACAAAACAAAACAAACAGCAAAGACAATGCTGCAAATGGTCTTGAGATATCATGCATTTACATTAGCCCTTCCACGCCTGATCTGCAGTTCACTTTCTTTTCAATAATTTCCTTTTTCTTTTCCTCCCAACCAAAATATTTAAGTAACAGCAAAGTTGATAATTTGTAGAAGTTCCATTTTCACAATAAGGCTACAAATTTTTGGCATATCATGTTTGGCCCTTTTTCCAAGTGTTTTCTATTAGGGGTGGGGGCAAGGGAGTTGGGGAGGTGTACAACTTGGAAGATTCACTTTGAAATGTAAAACCAACGTGCTCGTGCAACTCTATCCCAATTATAACATTTCTAGTCCACCACATTTATCAAAACTGGGGGTCAAGCAAATGCTACCCGTGGTATTTGCACAAAGACCAAAGTGAAAAACATCTTTGATGTCAAACAACTCTCCCTCTCACTGTGTGAGTGAACACCAATAAGGTACCTAACTGTCCATCAACATTGACCTCTCCAACCTATGGTCATTTAATATCTAGGACACGCCATTTTATAATGGACACAAAATGAGAAAGAACCCAGTCACCTACATATAAACAACACTCTACAGGTAAATACAGAAATGCCAAGTACATCCCATATTCTACACTACAGAAATGCCTAACTGCATTAGAAACAATAGACAGAATTTCCCTCATAGACAGAATTTTCACATTTTCTTTGCATTCTCAACTAGAAACAATAGACAGCTCCGGAAGCACCAACAGAATCCACAGAAACCTAAAATTAAATGAAACCTATGCAAAATCATTAAAAAGCTGAATCAACCAAAGAAACAGAACTTATCATCTAAGTCCATCATTTCCATCCACAGTTCTAGAAATTGAAGCTCCCACCAATCTAAACATTTAGTAGAGGGATAAGTACCGTAGATCAAGCTCTACAGCATAACTCCTATACAAATTGATTAATGTCCCAACAAAAATTTCATCATGCACAAAGTGAATTCTGTTCGGTTCTTCCCTAACCCAGAAGTGGTATCAGAATATCAAGAACAACAATATTCAACTAATAGGTACTCAACAATACCAAAATTCTTGAATCAAATGGTGCAATTCAAAACTCATATACACAAAAAGAGGGGGACACCATTGAGTTTCAGAACAAAGAAATCAAAATAAATAAAGAAGGTTGAAAGAAAATACCTTCGAAGTAGGAATTCCGGTGTCTGCCAACAAATTCAGCAGCAAACAAAAGAGGTAATGACTATGGAGGCGTACTGGGAAGAAGAATCACAATAGACAAGAATCACAATGGAGTTAGGACATTCGATTTCCCCCGCAGAAAACTAATTAAGGCGCCAAAAAAAAAAAAAAAAGCCGCGACTTACTGAAAAGCGGGAGGATCGACTGGGTTTTGAAACACAACCCAAGCCACGATCAAGGGCGGTTGTAGCATGGCCCTAAGACTCCGTCGAAGGTGTGAGGTTGGGACTGGATCTATTCGGACCGCAGGAGCACCGATGCAAATGGGTTCGGTATTTCCACCTGCTCCTGGTTCGTTCGGACTGTGGCTGACCTTTCTGCACTTTTTGTTTTTTTTTTAAGTCATTCAATTGACACTTTTTTCCAGTTTTTTCATATAATTGTTGGCTTCTTTGTAAATGTGTAAATATTTCATAAATAACATTTTTTTAAAATTAATAATTTCTAATATTTTATGAGTGTAAAAATTTCTTTGAGGCCTTTAATATATATTCTTATAGTATTCTTTTTTTCCACAAATAAATAGATAATTGCACCTCTTAATTAATATTTATTTTTAAATCATAGAGTTAATAAATATTATTAATTTTAAATTTATTTTTAAATTTACTTAACATCTGTTTCTAAAAGAATTTTAAATTAAATTATGAATATCAATATTCAAAATTATAATCTCTACCATTTTCTTCATTGCAAAAGATTATCATTTTGGTCGCAAATAAAATTGTACATGCAACCACATACTTCGGTTGCAATTGGTTAATTTTCGTTGTATGATATTAAAAGTTCATGATATTTGCAACGGATATTTTTTTTGATGCAATTGAATGCTCATTTGCAACTAAAATTCATCTGACGTAAATAATATGGTTGCGAAAACTCCTTTTTCTTGTAATGCCACTTGCCACAACTAAAATGCCGACATCAAGGGAGTCTTCTGCTTCACCACAGAAAAGGAGGAAAAGAAGTTGAGTCGTAATATAGGGACACCAAACTCAACTTCAATGACACTGTCTAATTTCATGAGCTCATATTTGGAGTAGGTAGATCAAGTATAAAAAAGGATGCCTTCATCGGTAATTTGGAGGTGTTGACTGATAGAACTGACAAGAACCAAAAGCATTGTTGACAAGGTTGAATCTACAAAGTCTGACTATTTACTATTGACAACGTCAAAACTAATAGTCTCCTATAAAGTGTAAAAGATATAAATAGATTGCATGATTATTCCTTCCTGAAGAAATATGATTTATTATACAATTAAATTTATGTACATTTTATTTAGTAAGTAAATAATTTTTAAAATAATATACTATAAATATCACTCTCTATTTTTTATCTCCACTATTAAAAATTTTCGTTATGTATATATTGAAAAACAATGCAAATTAGATACAGTATAGAATTTCATTTTAATTTAGATATGCATGTAATCCCATTAATATAGAACTTTTATAAAAATTTTAGTTAATATAATTGGCAAAATCTCATGTGGAGTCGCCAATTAGTATGGACTACTAAGCCTATTTGGATCGAGAAACATGGAAGGGGACGAGAGGAAAAGAAAAAGTTATTGGAAAGAAAAGGGCGAGAATTTCTTATATTTTCATCTGATCTATTCAGTTGCAATATTTGAATTAATTTTTGACAAATTGTGAATGTATAGAATACCTCAGTATTTGGATGGCGGTAAAACAATGACTCACATGATTTTTAAGATTATTAAATAATTTAAGGTAGTAGCATTTTAGACATGCTCGTGTTGATATTTTACATAAATTAATAGAATATAATAGTTAGACAATAACTTAATTAACAAATATATTTTTAATAAACAATTAATTTTATATTTAAAGCACGTTAGATAAAGTTGAAAATTTAAAATTAAAGTTTAAATATTTAATTATTAAATTTGAAATATGAAGTTGAATATAAAGATTAAATTAATTATAATTTATTTTTATATTATATTTTATTAGTTACACAAGCAAAGTTAGTAAAGACTTGGGGAAAGCCGAGGAGCAACAAGGACATCAAGTGGGGTGGCTTTGCAATTGATCAGTCCGGCTATCTCAGTCATATCAACGGGTTCATCTGATGGAGTTGAGAAGTCGAAAGTGTGCAGTATATTGGCCAAAACCAGATGTAATATTTGAAGTGCGAAAGCTATCCCAGGACAAATTCTTCTGCCTGCACCAAATGGAATCAATTCAAAATGAGCACCCTTTACATCGAGATTATGTCGGGTCAGAAACCTCTCAGGCCGGAACTCTGATGGATCACTCCAAATATTTGCATCCCTCTGGAGTTTCCAGATGTGTAATATCAGCCTTGTGCCTTTTGGAACATGATAACACCTATGGTGCAGTCTTCAGTGAATTCTCTGAAACCACCAAGTGGAGCTGCTGGGTGCAACCGCAGAGTTTCTTTAACAATGGCTTGGAGGTAGACCAAACTCGTGATATCTGATTCCGTGACTCGTCTCTCCTTCCCGATGTGGATATCTAGCTCTTCTTGAGCCTTTTCCAGGACAAGGCGGTTGTTCAAAAGCAGAGATAATGCCCATGTCAGCGTAACCGCAGTTGTGTCACTCCCTCCGGCAATCAAGTTCTATGAAGTGTGAATCCAGTAAATAATTAAGTTTGTCAGCGGAGGCATATAGTTCCATATGCACATTAGTACATCTAGCTAGATCTCAGTGAATCATGAAGACAAAGAAATTGTGTGAAAAAAGAGCAGAGAATCATGAAGGACTGAAAGTGAACCACATAAAAAAAAAGGGAACGTAGACCATGCAAATAACAGGCACAGATAGGGATGGCAACGGGGCCGGGTCGGGCCAGGGACTAGAAATCTCGGCCTCACCCCCATATTGCCCCCGTATCCCCATCCTCGGCTCGTCCCCGCTACGGGGAAAGGCGGGGATCCCCGCCCCCGGCCCGTCGGGGATAAAACAATCCCCGGTCCCGGCCCAACGGGGAAGCGGGGGCCGTTTGGGCCCGGAAATATTTATAAAGATTTTTTTTTTAAAAATTTCCTCCAATATATTTTTATTCAAAACTTTTTAATCATATAAAAAAATTTTGTGGTGGTTTTCAATAATTCATGTATTTATCATATCACTAGATTAATGATAGTAAAATTGATAATTTTTTTTTCTTTTTTTCTTTTTCCTCTTCTTTTCTATAATATTTTATTTTATATACATATATAATCTACCTTTATATACATATATAATCATATATAATATATATAATCTACTTATAATTTATATAGTGTGTGTTTGTGTGTGTATATATATATATATATATATATTAGTATGTATACATATACAACACATATATAATTCACCTCTATATGTATGTATGTATATATATATTTATATAATCTACTTATATATACATATATATATATATATATATATATATGTAAAGCGGGCCGGGGGCGGGGATCATGCAATCCCCATCCCCGGCCCGGCCCCGGTTGGCAGGCCAAAGAATGAAACCCGCCCCGCTTTAAATCGGGGAATCCCCGGCCCAACTGGGCCGGGCCGGGCCCCGATTTACACGGGAAAATTGCCATCCCTAGGCTCAGAAGACATACCATGCATGTAGATTTGGTGATGGTATCAGCATCATAGCCAGCGAGATCTGCACCTTCACATAGTGATATCATCACGTCCATGAAGTCTGGCTCTCCACAATTCTTGCCGGATTCCTTCTTTTGGCGGTGCTCCTTCAACCATTCCTCAAGCAGACTGTCCATTTCCTCACCAGTTTCTTTCATTTTGCTTATATATCCTCCTATGTCCAACCACCTAAGGAAAGGAATGAAGTCAGCCACTACGAAGGCCCCAAGTAAATGAAAGAATTCCCTCGTCACCTTTTGGCATCGTCTTGCTTCTTTCCCCAAATTCACATCTGCTGCGCCAAAATATCGCTTTCCCACAACCATTCTCAGAATAACGTTCAGAGTCAAGTCTCCAAACCACTGCTTCATTTCCACCATAACACGCCCTGATCCATTTTTCTTATCATTCCAAATCCTGTAAAGCTCTTTTATGGAAATTCCAGTCTCCGATACTCGAACATGCTTTAGCAACTCTAGCCTGCGAGCTGAGAGCAATTCAATGTTGATCAATTTCCGCATCTCTCGCCAGTATGCACCGTATGGGGAGAAGCCAAACATGGCATAATCATAACTCAAGTGGTCAGTAGCCATAAATTTTGACCTTGAGGATACAGCTATATCATTGTTGGTGAACAATTCCTTAGCCAGCTCCCAACTACTTACAACCAGAGCTGGTTTCACACCGAGCCTGATGGTGAAGATTGGCCCATACTTGTCGGCCAAGCATGCCAAGCTTATGTGTAGAAGCTTTCCTAAGAGATGAAGGTGGCCAACTATCGGCCACGCACCACCAGCTTCAGACGGGGAACTGTTTTTAGCCGGCTTAGGATTTCGAGATGAGAAATGGGGAACAAGAAAGAAAGCAAGGGCTCCAACTATGGCAGCACTCACGTAGTATAGAAGAAGTAGTAATTCCATGCCTGGTACAATTCTGGAGCCTCCTGGGGATTGGGGGACGACAATCTGTCAACCCTAGGGCTGTTTTTATAGCCAAAAGGCGATTAATTTTAGAAAGGATTATGCACTATAAATGGTCATACGAATGAATAACGTGTGCTTTAAAAAAGAATACAGTCACTAATATAAGTTTGAGCGTATTTTCTATGATGACAATGAGAATCTTGACTAAAGGGTAAAATCAAGAGGATAAGTATATCCATTTTGAAGGATCAGCTTCGGTGTAAATAGCTTCACTGAATCCCGTTTTCCGATTTGCTTAGACTTTTTCTTCTGCTGTGTCAATAAAAACAAACTTGACCTGGACTCACAAAGATACTTGTTGTTTTAAGTTTGACATCATTTTATAAACTAGATTGATGTCCCGCACATTACATTACACAGATTCAATGTATTAATATTAAATATATTATTAATTAATTAGTTAAAATCTTAAAATAATTTAGATAATATTCAAAAAATCATACATTTTAATGTATTAATTTAGATAATATTTAAAGAATCACATATTTCAATGTATTAATATTAAATACATCTATATTTTATTACCTAATTTAATTATTTAAGATTTTAAATGAATTCAAATATAATTTTTATCCTTTTTTTTAAAAACTTCATTTAACCACGTGTCATATTATGATACTTTCATGTGTCGTAATGGTAGGTTTTCTTTTTCATTTAGTCACGTGTCATATTATGATATTTTAATGTGTCGTAATGGTAGGTTTCTTCTTCGACTTTTATATATATATAGATATAGATTTTAAATGAAATAAAAATTATTTAAATTTAAAATTTGAATATATTTAATATTCATATAAGTATTAATATATTTCTATTTAATTTAAATTATAATAAAATATAAATTATAATTAATTTAAATTTAATATTTTAAAATTTAATAACTAAATATTTAAATTTCAATTTTATCAAATAAATCCTAATATCAATATATTAATTAGTGTTGATTGGTGACGAACCTATATGGCCTAAACTCTGATGGATTTGTTTTGGAGGAATTTGGTTATTGATGTCGATATAAGCCCAACAGGGACAAACCAAGATTTTGCATCTCTTTGGACTTTTCCTAGGTTTAATATCTTTGTGCCTTTCCACTGAAAACCATCATCCCGTGTCAAAAGAACCACACAGTGATACAGCATGCTTAACTGTGATGGAAGACTCAAGAGAAATCACTCAAATGGGATAGGGTTAAGAATTTAAGATTGTGAAGCAAATTACACGATATTAGAGGACAATATCTTCACTTCGATAAAACATTTTCAAGGGATGAAAAGATTTTTGCTTTTAAAGACTACATGAAATCTGTCAATTTGCTTTGGACAAATTCGTGGCAAATCCGTGGCTAAACTGGAATTTGCCACGGAAAGGATCTGTGGCAAATAACTTCGTCGCTAAGTATTTTTTTACCACGGAAATATTTTCCGTGATAATTTATCATGAATTTGCCACAGATTGTTCAAATTGGTATTAGATTTGGAGAGAAAGATCTGCCACGGATTTGCCACGAAAGATTCTCAAGCAGGTATCGTCTGTGGCAAATCCGTGGCAATCTGCTACGGAATTGCCACGGACTGTTTCTCAAGTAGGTATCGTCTGTGACAAATCCGTGGCAGATTGCCACAGATTTGCCACGGAAACTTATAAAGATAGTTTGGACTGAAACAAGCAAAACCTCCAAGCACGATAAGACTAAAAAAATAATTCTTCCCCTTTCTCCTTGTCTCTTTCTAAACAATTAACCTTTCATCTCACTACAAAAAAAAAAAAAAAAACACTATTTGCGACGGCCAAATCCGTAGCAAATCCATCGCAAATCAAGTGTTGCGACGGATTAGGCCGTCGCAAATAAGAGCGTTGCTATTTGCGACGGAAAACTAATTCCGTCGCAAATAGCGACACATTTGCGACGGCCAAATCTCTGGTCAACCAAATTACATTTTGCTACGGATTTGCGATGGATTATAAAAGCCGTCACAAATCCGTATCAAGTTGCTACGGATTTGCGATGGAATAATTGGAAAAAAATAAAACGTGGAAAAAAATCCGTTACGGAATAATTGTAATTTCAAAAAAAATTAAAAAATCCGTCGTAAATCCGTTGCAAATTGCTACGGATTTGCTACGGAAAAATATGAATTTCAAGAATTAAAAAAATCCGTAGCAAGTTGCTACGGATTTGCTACGGAAAAATTACAATTTCAAAAAAAATTAAAAAATCCGTAGCAATTTGCTACGGAAAAATATGAATTTCAAGAATTAAAAAAAATCCGTAGCAAATCCGTAGCAATTTCAAATTAATTGCAATTTCAAAAAAATTAATAAATCCGTAGCAATTTGCTACGGATTTGCTATGGAAAAAAAATTAAAAAATCCGTAGCAATTTGCTATGGATTTGCTACGGATTAATTGCAATTTCAAAAAAATTAATAAATCCGTAGCAATTTGCTACGGATTAATTCCAATTTCAAAAAAATTAAAAAATCCGTAGCAAATTGTTACGGATTTGCTACGGATTAATTGCAATTTCAAAAAATTAATAAATCCGTAGCGAATCCGTAGCAAATTGCTACAGATTTGCTACAGATTAATTGTAATTTCAAAAAAAAATTAAAAAAATTCGTCGCAAATCTGTAGCAACTTGTGACAAATATTTGTCCAAATTAATTTTAAATAAATTAATTTAGAAAACCTATGACAAATATTTAAACAATTTTTCTCATAAATATCAAATCTGTAATGTAAAACTAATAAAACAAATAAAATTTCGAAACCAATAATAAATTGCATGCCAAATCATAAAGTAAAACTACAATAATTCAAATATGTGTATACACATAAGTATCACAATAGATAAATAATGTTCAAAATACAATCATGTAGCTAAAGGATTTGGAGCACTAGTTGAAGGAGGAGTGGGAGGACCATCAAACCCAGTACTAGGACCGGGGTGATGATCAGGTGGGGAAACAAATAAATCATCGTCCTCGTCCTCGTCCTCATCCATGTCCTCATCCTCAAATACCGAAGACAGCTGTGGCATAACAACCCCCATCTTCTCGGACATAACTGCCATCCAAGAAGTGATTCCCGCAACTTTATGTTCAAAATTCTTCTTAATCCTATTCTCACGGCGCTTGTACTTGTCCTCGCGACTCCTCTCTCGATGCCTCCATCGATCCTCAACCTCCTGAATCCTCTGCTGAACCCTAGTCTCAACTATCTGGCCAACATCAACAGGAGTGGATGAAGATGATCCTAATAAATGAGACGCATGCATCTGCTCCCTAATACGAGTAGCCTCTGATCCCAACCCGTAGACACGACCCCTGCTGAATCCGCCAACTGCCTCAATGATAATGGCCTTGTCATTTGGCATAGCAACAGAGTTGACGGACCCGCTAGACTCCATTTGAGAGTAGCGCTCCTTGGTGACATTTGCCGTCTCCTGAAATAACGTGAGTTTATAAAAATTAAAAGAAGACCTATTACAATAAGTAATGTAAGAATAAATTATTTTTACCAATATCTTCTGCGGACGCTCGCCCACAAACTGACCCTGTCTTTCTCCGTTTTGAAACATATGTAGTTTTTTGAACATGTCCAGATTGCTAAATGTGTCCCCTTCATGTATCCTCTGTAGTTTAATTAATAGAAAAGAATATTATTTCGAATGCGAGTGCATGATTCTGACAATTTTGAAATATGCAAAAGTTAATAAAATTGAATTTACCATACGTTCCTCGTGCTCAATGAAAGAGATGGAACCTCCTGTGTGAGTGACACCGGTACGAGACCGATTTTGCCTTGCAGACTGCACGATTCGTTGATATTTGGGATCCAACCAATATTTGTTCATCTCCAACCAATGAGTTGGATCAATCCAATTTGGACATGAATTAGCAAGCATGCTCTTTCGGGTCTTCGACAAAGTATCGAAAAACCTTTTTGCACACTTTCTTTCCCAATTTTTCCATATCTGGGAACCATGCTCGGGAGCCCAACGAAATAACTTCTGCAACTATAGTAAACCATCGCCATTAAAGTTTAAATTAACAGTTTAAAATAAATTTGTTTGCAAATACAACGAATGACACCTGAGCATATAAGCTTCAATAACATATACATGAGATTAAAATTGTAAGAAAGTAAAAGAAACATACTCCCCACTCCTCGAACCACAAGTCCTGAACGTGTATCGGGACATGTGAGTATGTAGCGTACGAACCATTGAATTGTTTCTTGAATATGTCTTAAATCTCTCTCACACATTTATCTGAACCAGCAAACCTATTTTGTATAACCAGAAAGGAAAGTAATACGATTATTAAATAAGATATGCTGAATTGGAAATCAATCAATAATTATGAATTACACACCCTTCTTCTCGAGGAATAATCATAGGTCGGCCGTCTGTGGCCTGTGATCCAATATGGTGTGATACAGAAGTAGGAGCGTCTGCTGGAGAAGCACCTCTTGATTGTGAAGGTGAACCAGAAATCGATCGTGGTACGGAGAGGCGCCGTGCGTGTGATGGTGATGTGGTGTCAGGAGGATGGGTATGTTGGTCTGTTCCAGCACCTCCAGAAGATTGTCTATCGCCAGACATCCTAATTTTGAAATAAATTTAATTAAATTTCAAACATATTTGTAATATATATGTAGAACAAGTTATAAACGCAAATTTATAAAAAACTTGAATAGAGTCTCCCCTATAAAATGGTTATTTTCCAGGCATTAATGCCACATTCAAACATATTCCAAGTATCATCAACACATCAAACACACAAAACATTTACAACAAAACCTGTATCCATTGAACACATTCTCCATAACAAAAAAATTAACTGCCAATAGATAAACTGGAATATGTAGAAACTTGGCCATTTATACAACTTGAGAAAGAAACGGTTTGTTATTTTTATTAACATATTTGCATGATTCTTCCTTTGTCAATGGATCAAAACCATCAGATAACGAAATGTGTGTTCTTTTATACAGCTTTTATACAGGTTTTATATCCTAACAAAGAAGACATCTATAATAAAAAGTCAATGTCAACAACATCAATTAACTTAAGGGTAATCACCCATTACCCAGGAGGAGTGATCACCCATCACTCATGGGGAATGATCACCCATCACTTACGGGGATCCAGTCCATATATTAGACAAAAAAATATACCTTTGAAAAATCAAAGAACACCTGTTGAGCTGAAAATAGTTAGCATTGACTCATGCTTAACTGTATTTTTTTTTTTTAAAAAAGTATACCTGTGTAAAGGCAAAGAACACCTGCGGAAAAGAAAATAGTTAGAGTCTCCTCTAACACTTAACTGTATTTTTTTTTTTTAAAAAAAAAAGAAGCATACCTATGGAAATGCAAAGAACACATGAGGAAAAGAAAATAATTAGTATTGACTCGTACTTAACTATATTTAAGCTAATAAAAAGGACAAAAAATGGTATAATAATTGATCATCCAATAAATTAGTAAAACTTGAAATTTTAACATAAATTGTTGATCAACCATATAAGCAACCATCATGAATTATTTAAACTTTACATCACAAACGTATTAGAAATGTACTTTAATCACTCGAGTCATCCTCTGATATATATTCTTCTTCTTCCATCTCTGTTGTGCTATCTGTATTCCAGTTACCTTCGTCTTCGTCTTCATCCTCATCTTCGAGTTCATTTGTATCCCTAAATAATCCTTCTTCTTGAACATCCAACAAATCACTTGTGCCCGTTTCATGAGCTAAGGGACAAAGATCAACAACTAAGGAAATACTCATTGCATTGTGAATATCCACCTCTTCTTGGTAAGCTTTATCAATCACAGGTGCATCAATCACATGTCGAGCTTTTACTTTATACACAGCTAACCAGTCGGATTTTGGTCTTTTGCATCCTAGATATGAGGCATAGTACACCTGAGATGCCTATTGAGCTAATACAAACGGATCATATTTTGGATAGCTCCCCTTGCAATTAACATCAACAATCTTATACTCCTTATGTATTCTAACACCGTGATTTGCTGTTTGATCAAACCAATCATATTTAAAAAGGACAACTTTTTGTGATGGATTACCAGGAAACTCTACTTCAACAATCTCTTTGAGAACCCCATAATAATCACTCACTACTAAGTCCTTTTCACCCCCCTTAACACAAACTCCAGAATTCACTGTTTTCTTTCCTTCGGCGTGTTCGTGGGTGTGAACTCTATAGCCATTAATAATGTACCCAGTATATGTTTTTACTTTTCTCGAAGGTCCCCAAGCAAGATTCTTCAAACATATATTTAACACACGGTTTTGTGGATCGTTCACCTATAAAGCATATGAAATGTTCAGGTGGGCATACATTAACTAACAACATATGTTCACGTGTAAAGAAATTTAACTGATTAAAGAAGATCATACATAATCTGTAAACCATCCTGCGAACTCATTCTCTATCCTTCTTTCTACATCCAATTCCGAAATGTTTGGGATTGAAGATTGTAAACGAGATGTGAACTCACTGTAGAGAAGAAAATGTCACAATTAGCAATGGATTTTATTTCTAATATCAACCAGAGGGGCAAGCATCTCACCTAATATATGGTTGGACCTCTTCACAGTTAAGTAATATATAATTTCTTGCCACTTTGTATTCTTCATGAGAGAGGAATCGAGTTTGAATCTTTCCTAAGATCTTCCCATAAATATTGCATATTGACAACGAAGCTTCATCTACTTCACGCCCGACCACACCTTCATCGTTGCGAGCCATGGATACATGTTTTGTCCGCACATGTGCCTCAAAATAATAGGAGAAGAATGTAGATGTTTCCTCAACAAGATAAGCATTGCAAATTGACCCTTCTACTCATGCCTTGTTTTTTACCTTTAACTTTAAACGAAACAAGAACCTGGCATAATTCAAAGTATGATAATAAGTATTATGCAATGACTACAGCTAGCTGTAGCAAAAT
The DNA here is from genome assembly GCA_026120185.1 of Voacanga thouarsii. Taxonomy (NCBI): domain Eukaryota; kingdom Viridiplantae; phylum Streptophyta; class Magnoliopsida; order Gentianales; family Apocynaceae; genus Voacanga; species Voacanga thouarsii. Next base: position 803,792 of record JANUWF010001636.1, on the reverse strand, counting down.
TTTGATAATGACAACTACCTCTCAAAAGGATACATCTATCTATATTGTACAGGACCGCAAACCCTTGCTTCGTAAGGCAAATGAACCAAGAGATGTTCCATAACATCGAAAAAACCTGGAGGAAAAATCTTCTCTAGCTTACATAGAAGAACCGGTATCTCTTGCTCCAACTTCATCATATGAGATACAGACAATTTAGGAGCACAAATGTCTCGAAAAAACAGACTTAATTCTGTCAAAGTTCCCCAAACATTAACTGGAAGGAATTCTCTAAGGGCAATCGAAAGTAATCTTTCCATGAAGATATGACAATCATGGCTTTTCATGCCGGACAGCTTCAGTTCATTAAAATAAACACATCTACAAAGATTCGATGCATATCTATCTGGAAGAGTTAATCCTTTCAACCACTCAAGCAACATTTTCTTTTGTTCTACGGTCAACGTGTAACATGCCTTAGGTATTGCTATCCTCCCTTCTTCGACGTTACACACATGTAGTTCTGGCCTATTGCAATATATTTCAACGTCACGACGGGTCTTCAGATTGTCTTTAGCCTTGCCCTTCACATCCATAACTGTATTGAAGACATTATCGAACACATTCTTTTCATTATGCATTACGTCAACATTATGACGAACCAAATGCGTTCGCCAATAGGGCAAATCCCAAAAAATACTCCGTTTAGCCCAATTATGACTCACATATCTACCTTCCGATCTCCCAAGTTCTCTTCCCGACTCTGTTATTTTCGAATACTGACAAACACTGCTCCACAAGTCATCCCCAGTGGGACGTAGAATAGGTTGGAACATATCAGAGCCCTTATCTCTCTTAAATGATGTTGTATCCCGTCGAAATGGGTGATCCATGGGTAAGAAGCGACGGTGGCAGTCAAACCATGAGTGTTTACCACCATGTTGTAGATGAAAAGACTTTGACCTCTTCATACAATATGGACATGATAATCTTCCAACTGTGCTCCATCCACTCATCATTCCATAGGCAGGAAAGTCGTTAATAGTCCACATTAGTGCAGCACGCATCTGGAAGTTTTGTTTCTTTGCTATGTCATATGTAACAACACCTTCAGTCCACAAATGATTCAATTCTTCTATTAATGGTTGAAGATAAACATCAATTTTATGTTTCGGATTCTTTGGTCCCGGTACAATGATTGTTAAAAACATCACAGGATCTTTCATGCATAACCATGGTGGAAGGTTATAAGGAGTGACAATAACTGGCCAACATGAATACTGCTTTCCTGACATGCCAAACGGCGAGAAGCCATCAGTACAAAGTCCCAATCTTACATTCCGAACTTCCTTTGCAAAATCTGGATGAATCCGGTCAAAGTGCTGCCAAGCCTCACCATCTCTCGGATGGCTCATGTTTCCATCTTCGACCTTAGCCTTTGCATGCCAACTCATGTGTTCAGCTGTAGTTTTTGATACATACAACCTCTGCAGCCTTGGTGTAATCGGAAAGTAGTACATTTTTTTCATAGGGATCTCGAGCCTAACCTTTCTTTTTTTTCGTCATTTTCTAGGCACGTACCGAGCATGCCTGCAAAATTTGCATTCTTTCAAATTGATATCAACCTTCCAATAAAGCATGCATCCATTACTGCATACATCTATCTTTTGAACAGGCAACCCCAACCCAGATACTAACTTCTTCATTTGATAAAAGTCATCAGGTATCTTGTTGCTACTTGGGACCACCTCTTTTATAAGCTGCACAACTTGGTTAAAAGCTTTATCAGATACGTTATTTTCAAACTTAACATTTAATAGCCTTGAAACTAACGAAAGCACCGAGTGGTTCGTACACCCTTCCCATATAGGAGTGTCTACTGCCCCCAGCATATCATAAAACTTCTGCGCTTCCGCGTTAGGAGGTTCTCCAATTTGCTCATCCAACGGTCTTTCCAAATTAAAATTAGGGCCCGCCACATCAATGTTCATTTCCAGATACGGATTTCTAGAACCTGAATCAGCTTGAGCTGTACTAGATGTTGAGGTAGCCATGCTTTGATTTACATAGTAAGGTTCACCGTGACAAATCCACCGATGGTAATTGCTAACAAACCCATATCTATACAAATGGATCTCAACTTGGTCCGGAGAGTCAAATTTCATGTTCTTGCATTTTGTGCAAGGACATCTGATTTTACCAGACGTAGAATTCGATAAAGCGAACGCAATAAATCCCTACACCCCCTGCTCAAATTTAGTAGTAAACCCTTTTACCGGGCAACCGCCTTCTATACATCTAACCGCGATCTTCCATCTATATATTCAACATATATTATGCGACAAAGAGGTTTAACTGTGAGTTTATGCATGTACGCAATAAAAGGTTTAGGAAAGCTTAAGGGTAATCATCTTCATGTTACTATAAACAACAATTATAAATACATGAATAGCCAACTACATGTTTCATGAAATACTTTTTTAGTAATTTATATATACTTCTTTATCGTGCATCATACGTGGGCTTGTGATGGTGAACCATCGTCGCAAAACACTAATCGGTTTCCCAATCATGTTTATATAGACACCCAATATACTTAGCACAGAATTAAAATTATTAACTTCTCTTACAATACCTCAATAAGCAACTAGATTTAAACCATGAAGCATCAACCAACTCAGCCACCAACTAACAATCAAAATTCATGTTAAACCAACAACCATAAACACAACCACCAGTGCAAAATTCATTAGGAATTTCGGCAGAGTTTCCCCTATATACTGGACGTTTCTAGGCACCAAGCCACCACAACATCAACAACATTGAAAAAAAAATATTAACTGTCAAAACAATTATTCAATATGACTAATGTAAGGGTAATCACTCATTACCCATGGGGAATGATCACCCATCACTCACGAGGAATGATAACCCATCACTCACGGGGATCCATTCATATAAGTTAAAAAAAAAGAAAAAGAAAAAAAGATGCAATTGGTATTTGTTGGTAGCCAACTTATCATTAAAAAATAGTAAGTACTAATTATTGACGTGTAGTATACTACTAAACGTTAAATAGTAATTATTATCAAACAATTTTATATTAAAAAATAATGTTATAAAAAAATATTAGTAGTAATACTAATATAATATTGAAAATATTTTTCCCCCCTAATATAATATTAGTAGTAATGCTAATATACTATTGAAAATAATTTTTTGCCCCCCTTATATTTAATAAATAGTCAATAATAATATTAGATAAACATATGAATAAAAGTATTAATATTATGGAATAGCAGTTTTAATAGTCAACAAGTAATAAGAACTAATAATTGTCATACTAGTAAATACTATTAATAGTGAGCATAGTAGTTAACATTTAAGCAATTCAGTGCTTGTAATACACATCACATACCACATAGCAAATTCACTGCTAAGCACATAATATATTATTCCATTCTCCATCACAAAATATCACCTACTACTACCGTTCTCAAAATAAAAAATGATGTAAGAGTTTAAAAAAAGAATGATATTTACTTATTTTGGAGATTGATGTTGAGTGATGACTAAGGCCTCTTATATGCTTTGATGATTCAACCTTAGTCTCCCCTGGTTGAATTTCTTGAATTCTACAATTCGTGGAGAATGCTCCGAATTTGGAGTGTGAAGAAGCAGGTTTTAAGTGTTTTGGGCAGAAATTAAACAATAATATAGGAGAAGGGGGATTGTCTACGATTGGGAAAGGGGGGGGGGGACGGAGAAGGGGGCTGGGGGTGGTTGGCGGAAGGCGGAGAGGGGGGGAGAAGGGGGCCGGGGTGGGGGGATAGCCTCGGGGGAGGGGGACCCGCGAGGGGCGAGAGGGGGTAGCCGAGGGGAGGGGTGGAGCCGCGGGGGCGGAGGGGGAGAGCCCCTGCGGGGGAAGGCGGGGGGAGAGAAACGAGGGGAGGGGACGGCAGCGGGGGTGGGGGGAGGGGGACGGCAACCGGGGCGGGGGGAGGGAGAGAACGAGGGAGGGGACGGCGGGGGTGGGGAGAGGGGACGACGGCGGGGGAGGGGGAGAGAAACGGGGAAGGGGACCGCAGCGGGGAGGGGAGAGACGGGGGGAGCCGGCGCTGCAAGGGGGAGGCGGCGGGAGGCGACGAGAGGGGGTGGCGGCAGGAAGAGAAACGGCGCGGCAAGTGGGAGGGGGGAAACTCGGTGAAAATGCAGATCTGATAGGAGGCGGGCAGGGGGGGAAGAAGGAGGGAGCTAGGGGAAGAAGAAAAGTGGTTGTTCAAAAATTATTTTTTTTTTTTTTGGGTAGATTATTTTAAAAAATTTGGAAAAAAGATTCGAAAAAATGTCACGAATTTATCAGAAATGAATTGTAATTTTGTGATTTCGTGACAAATAATCACAGATTAACCACGAAATACACAACAAAAATTTGTATATTTATATTCAATATAAAACTATATTATTCAAAAATAAAAAAATATTTTTTTATATTTATATACTATCTTTTTTGTTAAATTATTTTTACATATATATATATATATATATATATGTATATAAATATACGCATAAATTCATATACAATATAACCCAAATATACACACACACACACACACACACATACATATTTTATACATAGACACACACACACACACACCCAAACCATATATATTAAAGTACATATACACACACAATCATAAGCACACACACACACACACACACGCACACACACACACATATATATATATTCATATTATATATTTATATATACACTCACAAGCATTTATTTATATGTATAGATACACACACATATCATATACATATGTAAATACGCACATGTATACAAACATAATCACATATATATATAAATATATATATATATATATAGACATATTCATATATATACATATATATTCATATATATATATATATATATATTAATGAAGTTTTCTTAATAATTAATGAAACTCCTTATTACTCAATTTATAAAATTATCTACAAAGAACATGTAAGAATATTTTATACAATAAACAATATTAGTAAGAAAATCATGGACATATTCTATGATAATAACACTCATGTGTATATATAGTATACAAAATTATACAAAAAAATCCTTAATAAGTAACTTTAAATATTTTAGATTAAAATTATTTACAACGATAATTTTTTTTAAACTTCATTCTATAGAAAACATCAATCCGTCGTAATTTTAAAGAAAACACCAATCCGTCGCAAATCTGTAGCAATTTTGCGACGGATTTCTAAAAATAAAAAATAAATTAATTTTCTTAAAATTAAAAAAAAAAATCCGTCGCAAAATTGCTACGGATTTGAGATGGAATAAATCCGTAGCAAATTTTGCTACGGATTTCTAAAAATAAAAAATAAATTAATTTTCTTAAAATTTAAAAAAAATCCGTCGCAAAATTGCTATGAATTTGAGACGAAATAAATCCGTAGCAAATTTTGCTACGGATTTGCGACGGATTTCTAAAAATAAAAAATAAATTAACTTTCTTAAAATTAAAAAAAAAATCGTCGCAAATTTGCTACGGATTTGCGATGGATTTCTAAAAATAAAAAATAAATTAATTTTCTTAAAATTAAAAAAAAAACCCGTTGCAAATGCGTCGCAAATTTGCTACGGATTTGAGACGGAATAAATCCGTAGCAAATTTTGCTACGGATTAGCTACGGATTTCTAAAAAATAAAAAATAAATTAATTTTCTTAAAATGAAAAAAAAATCCGTCGCAATTTTGCTACGGATTAGCGACGAATTTCTAAAAAATAAAAAATAAATTAATTTTCTTAAAATGTAAAAAAAATCCATCGCAATTTTGCTACGGATTTGCGACGGAATAAATCCGTCGCAATTTTTCTGCTACGGATTTGCAACGAATTTCTAAAAATAAAAAATAAATTAATTTTCTTAAAATTAAAAAACATCCGTCGCATATCCGTAGCAATTTTGCGACGGATTTCTAAAATTAAAAAATAAATTAATTTTCTTAAAATTAAAAAAAAAACCGTCGCAAATCCATCGCAATTTTGCTACGGATTTGCGACGGAAGTAAATCCGTCGCAATTTTTCTGCGACGGATTTGCTAGAGCATTTTTTTGAAATTTTTTCTACAATTTTTTTATTAAAAAATTAATTTCTGTCGCAAATCCGTCGCTAATTTTGCGACGGATTTGCCACGGAATTCCTAAATCCGTCGCAAATCCGTCGCTAATTTTGCGACGGATTTGCGACGGTCGGTCAACTACATTTCTTTTTCCTTTTTTCCGTCGGTGAGCCGTCGCAAATTTGCGACTGATTTTGGCCGTCGCAAAAATCCGTCGCAATTTGCTGACTTTCTTGTAGTGTCTTCTTCCTTATCTCTTTCTCTCATTGTCTCTTCATCTTTCTCCTTATCTCTTTCTCTCCTTGTCTCTTCCTCTTCCTCCTTGTCTTTTTCTCTCCTCCCCAGCCTTCCCTCCCCTCTTCCCGCACAAACATATATATCTCTTAGTCATTAGGCATTAGTGAAAACTACAAAGGCACCAAGATTTCTTATTCAGCACCACAAGGATGGATAGTTGTAATTCGTTTGAGAGGTGGTCAAATTTTGAAATAGTTTCCAATCAAAGTTATGAACATGCTGTTTTGGATTTCCAATTTGAACTATCTATTCAACATACTAGTTTTGATACTGTTCCTCTGATGGATAATTTTAATTCATTTGAGATGTGGTCAAATTTTGAAATATCAACTGAATGTTTGCCGAACCAGTCTCAAAAAAATATGTAGGGAGTTGGAAATTCGTAGATGGCCTTACAGAAAGTTTAGGAGCTTGGAGACCCTAATCAAGACTTGTTCAGGTTCTTTCTCACACACACTTGAGAAGAAAATGACCATTGAGATACTGGAACGTGAAAAGAAATTGATGGAAGAAATCTCTAATGCAAAGTTGGAAGATCAAACAAAGAGGCTAAGACAAGCACGTTTTAAGGCCAAATATGAGAAGAAAAAACTCAGGGATCTGGAAAAAATTTTGAGAGGCAGATGTTAGTCTAATTGCTTTGGTTAGATAAGGTCAAGTTTATGACCTTTCTCAAATTTTCTTTACATTAAGAAGATGCTTAGGCATTAAAATCTATTGTATAAAATTAAGCTTAAGGGTAATCAACTTATTTGGAGTATCAAGATGGCAAAAAAAAAAAAAAAAATCGACAGAGTTTCCCCTGTATACTGAACGTTTCTAGGCACAAAGTCACCACAAAATCAACAACATTTGAAAAAAAAAAATTTAACTATCACAACAATAAAAGGATAATCACCCATTACCCATGGAGAATGATCACTCATCACTCATGAGGAATGATAACCTATCATTCACAGGGATCCATTCTTATAAGTTAAAAAAAGAGAAAAAAAGAAAAATACTGAGAACTAATGGAAGGGTAATCATACATGCTTCACTTAGCATGTAATGCAAAGTGGAGAAAAATACTGAGAAAAATTGGAGAAAAATTGACCCATGCTTCACTTAGCATCTAGAATTCTCATTATACTTTAAATTCAACATGTACTGCTAAGGAGAAGTCATTTAAGACTTTTTTTTCCCCATTAAAGCAGGAAACAGAAAAAAGAAACTTCAAGCTCAAAATTTCAAAATAAAAGAATCCAATAGTCATAACTACAAAACTCAAATTAGCTAAAAAACAAAGTAAAGCCTAATATGAAGGTGTATATTCAACAAATGAAAGCATTTCTAGGGGATAAAAATGAAAGCAGAAATACTGGAACAGGCCAATTGAATTGCGAATCTGGACATAGAGAAGCTAAATTCAAATTAGGATTAAAAGCAGAAGGAAGAAATTTATACCTTCCCACAGAACTCACAAATATACTTGCTATGCTGACTGACCTCCATCTTCTTAATCTGCTTTCGCAAACTAGCACCATAACGAGGACCTGAAATGTCACCACACAAACAGAGAGTCAATTACGTCCTTACTTTCACCAGAATTTGATAGCTGGCAATTCGCAATGCATACACACAACCCAACAAAAATTAACAGTATAAAGTGAATCAACTAAAGATCAGTATCTGGATATTATTTTTAAATGCTTCAGAAGAGGCCTGTCTGTGATAACTAGAGGTGGCAAAGGTTGCTAAAGACAATGAAAACCAAAAAACTTAGCTTCACAACCTGCAGCTCACAAACACTTAACCTCTATTATCAGAAGTGCCCTTGAAAGTCAAGAAAAGCCACTTTTTACCATTTTCCGTCAAATTGCACCTGGAAAGGAGATCCAAGTCTTAAACAAAAGATAGCCAAAAACAAAATACTAAGAAAGTGCTCAGCACATACCATATTTTCAAGAAAAACTCCAGTGATGGCTCAACCTAGCAACCAAATTTCATCTCAGAATACAAAAGCTCACCTCTTTGTCCAAAGACATAACCAAATTACTGGGCAGCTTGGCTGGTTCAACATTTTCCAAACTATCACTAGAATCACTTCTCTTGTTGTGCACCTAAAGCAAGACAACTGTTCTTAGAATAGGCAGAAGCAAAAAATAGTGTCAGAGAGAAGGAGAACGGAGGTGGGAGGCGGAGGCGGGAGGGGGGACTCGCGGGAAGCTCGGGGTCGCAGGCTGGGGGAGCTCGGGATGAGCTGGGGGCTACGGGGTGGGGGCCGCGGGCTAGGTGCGCCGGGTGACGAGATCTCGACGAGGAGGTGGAGACAGGAGGGGGGCTCGCAAGGAGAGTGGGTAAGGAACGCTGCGGGGGGAGCGGGGGTTGCTTGGGGGGGGAGAAGGGGCTGCGGGGGAGGGGAGAGTGGGCAAGGGATGGTAGGAGGAGCGGGGGGTGAGAAGAGCGGGGGAGAAGTGGAGGTGGTGAAGGGGGCAGGGGTGGGGTACGTGGAGGGGGTCAGAAGGGCGGAGCGGGGTAGGAGGAAGAGGGAGCAGGAAGAAGAAGAAATTGGGAAATCTAAGAAGAAGAAGAAATTTTCTAAGTGTTTGAAAAAAAAAATGATTTTTTTTTTTTGGGCAGATTATCTCAGAAAAAATAGAACAAAAAAATGAAAAAATATTGTAGCAAATCTGTGGTAATCTGCCATGGATTTGTTAGGGATTAGTAGCGATTTTTGTGATTTCGTGGCAAATAGTCATAGATTGGCCACAGAACACACAAAAAAATTTGTATATTTATATTTAATATAAAACTATATTATTCAATATAAAAAATATATTGTATATTTATATAATTTTAAAATTTTATATAATATCAATTATACTATCTTTTTTATTAAATGATTTATACATATATATATATATATATATAGAGAGAGAGAGACACACACACACACACCCACCATACATATTGAAGTACATATACACACACACAAATATATACACACACTAATATACACACACATTAGAAAATAAATAAATCAAGATACTTACAAAATATTTCGTTGTTGTTATTTAAAAGATATGGAACAAAAAGTAATACAAACCAATATAACTAATAAATTAGAAAAAGTGGCAATTTGCCACGGAATTGCCACGGATTAGTGGCAATTTAGTGATTCCGTGGCAAATAGTCACGGATTTGCCACGGAACACACAACAAGAATTTAGTCATTTCTTTTTATCATTACTTTAGGTAACATACTTTTTTTGTGTACTTTCAATGATAATGTAGTTCTTCAAAACAATTTTCAATGGCTTTTATAGTCAAAATAAAATAAAATTATATCGTTTCTTTAAAATTTATAATTTTAATATAAACGTATATTTTGATACTTACAAAATATACTTACAATCTTATTTTTAATTTCATTTCAAGCATGAACGCATTAGAAAATAAATAAATCAAGATACTTACAAAATATTTCGTCATTGTTATTTAAAAGGTATGAAACAAAAATTAATACAAACCAATATAACTAATAAATTAGAAAAAATGGGGAAAAAAGATTCCGTGGCAAATCTGTAGCAAATAGCCATGGATTTGCCATGGAACACATAACAAGAATTTAGTCATTTCTTTTTATCATTACTTTACGTAATATACTTTTTTGTATACTTTCAATGATAATATAGTTCTTCAAAACAATTTTCAATAGCTTTTACAGTCGAAATAAAATAAAATTATATCGTTTCTTTAAAATTTATAATTTTAATACAAACGTATATTTCGATACTAAAAAATAATATATCTTATTTTCAATTTCATTTCAAGAATGAATTTATTAGAAAATAAATAAATCAAGATACTTACAAAATATTTCATCATTGTTATTTAAAAGGTATGGAACAAAAATTAATACAAACCAATATAACTAATAAATTAGAAAAAATGGAAAAAAAATTCCGTGGCAATTTGCCACAGAATTGCCACGGATTAGTGGCAATTTAGTGATTCCGTGGCAAATCCGTGACAAATAGCCACGGGTTTGCCACGAAACACATAATAAGAATTTAGTCATTTCTTTTTATCATTACTTTACGTAATATACTTTTTTATGTATTCTCAATGATAATATAGTTCTTCAAAATAATTTTTAATGATTTTTACAGTCGAAATAAAATAAAATTATATTGTTTCTTTAAAATTTATAATTTTAATACAAACGTATATTTCGATACTAAAAAATAATACATCTTATTTTCAATTCTATTTCAAGAATGAACGCATTAGAAAATAAATAAATTAAGATACTTACAAAATATTTCGTCGTTGTTATTTAAAATGTATAGAAAAAAATTAATACAAACTAATATAATTAATAAATTAGAATAAAAAATGCCGTGGCAAATCCGTGACAATTTGCCACGGATTAGTGACAATTTTGTGATTTCGTGGCAAATCCGTGGCAAATAGCCATGGATGTGCCACGGAAAACACGACAAACATTTAGTCCTTTCTTTTTATCACTATTTTGTGATTCCGTGGCAAATTTATGGCTAATGTTTGGCATAATTTTGCCACGGAAATATTTTCATCGCAAATCGGTGGCTAATATTTGGGATAATTTTTTGGCGCCTTTTTTTGCTACTGATTTGCGACGGAATATGTTTGCATCGCTACTATTTCCATAGCAATTCCGTGGCAAATTGCCACGGATTTGCTAGGGTATTTTTTCCCTCGCAAATTGCTTCTATTTTGCTGTTTCGTGGCAAAATCCATCTCTGATTGCCATGGAATATATTCCGTGGCAAAAATCCGTGGCAGATTCATAATTTTCTTGTAGTGGGTATAAAATGTATTCTTACTCCTAAATTGCACACCTTGATTAATCACGTAAGATTCTATAATGCATTTATTTTAAAAAAAAAGTTTAATATAGATATGTTACAATTGTCTAATAAAAAAAAAATTAATTCATAACAAAATTTAGCAATGGGAAACCACAATTTAGTTAATATGTAACTGTTAAATTTAATTTGGGGGAGAATAAAGGGACTTCCGAGTTGGGGAATCTATAGAGACCGAGAGGACTTGGAGAAATGCGAGCCATGGAGTTTTGGTGAACAACATGTCATTTGTGGTAGCCCAACGAGTTAGAGGCAAATTTTTTGTTTTACTTTTCAGGTTTTTTGTCATTGGTGTTAGGCAGACACGCTAGATTTTTATGGACAATCCTATTTTTGGATTGGGAAAAAAAAATGGAAAGGGAGGAGAGGGAAAAAAAATGCAGAGTTTGAATTTTATATATTTAGATTGATTTTTTGAAAATAAAAAGAGTAAGAGGGGATATAGAGATTAAGTTTAAGGTTCATTTGAAAAAATTGAAATTTGAAAATTGAAATTTAACTATTCAATTATTTAATTCTTTTTTGAAAGAAATTTAATTATTAATTTTTAAAAATTAAAATTTAACAATTGAAATCTCAAATATAGAATTTAAATTAATTATAATTTATTTTTCACTATATTTTATTTCATTTTAAGTTAAATAAAAAATATTAATAATTAAATGAATATTTAATATAGTTATATTTCAAACTTAAATAGTTTTTATTTCACTTAAAATTTGTAATAAGATTTTTGCATATCTTAATCATTTAAATAATAGTAATAGTGGTGGTGGTGATAGTAATAGTAGTAGTAATAATTTGTTATCAAACATATTGAAATAATTAAATATTTAATATTATTGTTGACGTCAGTTTTGCCTAGTCGACGCAACGATTACTTTGAGCCGTTACCGATTCGATAAGTTTTGCCTCGCCGATAAGGTCAACAATTTGAGCAACCGATAGTCATGGTCAACATCGGTACCACGAAACCGATAAGAAGGAAAACAGATTCCTGATCTTTCGGCACAAAGAATTATGCACGACTGTTGGGAGCATTCTTTGGCCGAAAGAAACTCCACGACTTGTTAGTGACTTGGTTGCAGCCAGTATAAAATGGGAGCATTGCCTAGAACCGAGGACAACACTCATCAACCAACAACTTCAAATTTCAATTACTTCTATTGTCATTTACAGCTTTCTAGTCTAGGAATTCAACTTCTTATAGCTTTCTTACCGCTTTATTACAGCTTTCATTTATAGCTTTGTTTTCAACTTTCTTTACAGTTTTCCATTCGTCTTTCTAAGTCAAGATCTTCTATGTAATTTCTTTTAAACAAGGTAATACGAGTATCAATTTATTGCTCCAAAAAGTCCTTCCCTTGGGCATTTTCAGCTGACTTTCTTGAACCATTTCTATAGTAAGTTCAAGGAACCCGGTCCTTGATTCAAAAAAAAGATCTAATACCATTTTCTATCTCATCATATCGGATCGTTTGTGTTCATCGGAAGTGTAGCCGATACCTGTCTACATCGGCTCATTATTTTGATAGCAACACAGATTGGCATGCCTAATGGGACCTAAGGTCAGTTGTCGCATGCTATTGTGGTCAGGACGATTGATGGCGAACAATTCACAGTAGCCGCTTGCACCGGAGTCATCTAAGCGACCCCCAGTCCGTGCTCTCCGAGGAGTCTTTGATCCTTCTGTTACTACCTCTAGTTGTACTCAGGTCACTTCTATGGAGCAAGGGTGTCAGTCCTTGCCCCTACCACCAGTGTCTCAGTCGACATCCATCTCCCTGACTGCCATCCGACTTACTATGGAACAATGCACTGGCGAGGTCTTACAGGGTCTTATCCCGTAGTTTGCTACTATTTTTCGACCTCTGCTTCAGAATGAGCTCCAACAATTTGTATAGAGGCAAAATATGCAAACTTTCACTCAGCCATCAGGTTACCCTGCACAAGGGACAACCATGGCACTTGCATACTCCGTACCGTCAGCTGATGGTGCACCCTCTCATAGTTCGGTATACCTTCTGCGAAGAGAAGTGCCTTTCCCTGCTACCGGGGGGCATCAGGTTCCAGGAGTAGTGACTCAGAACACTATGCCAGCAGAAATGTTTCTAGGTAGAAGTTCGGTTCCAATGACAAGAGTACCAACGACTTATGAAACAGCCCCAGCCTTTGTTAGAGGGAACATGCCATCCTTCGGGGGGCAGCCAAATTACTCTGTTCCTTACCCTCTTATATATTCGGCAACAACAACGGCTTATCCAGGGCAGGGGACCGGAAGTACTGAGCCTTCCATGGGGCAAGGTCCCCGACCTGTCATGCAAAGTCCTTCACCTTAGATTCAGCAGACATACCAGTCGGTTGATATAGTAACGGAAACACTTCGTCGATAGTCATGGGATCGGCTCGTATACCAAAAACCTTACCCTGATTGGGTGGATTCCATGGCAGTACTCCCTCGGGGTTATAGGCTACTGGAATTTTCAACATTCTCCGGTGAAGATAATAAGTCCACCATAAAATATATCGGAAGATTCACAGCACAGTGCAGTGAGTTGGGGAATAATGAATGGCATAAATTACAATTGTTTTCGTTATCTTTGACATAAGCAGCTTTCACATGGTATGCCAATCTAGTTTCTAATTCTGTATACTCATGGGCTGACATGGAAAGAATGTTTCACCAACGGTTCTTTAAACCGGCACCGGAAGTTTCCATCGCTGATCTTTTGGCAATAAAACATAAGGGATTAGAAGATGTTGCGGATTTTATTGAGCGTTTCCGGCAGACTAAGTCCAAATGTACAACCCAACTGCCTGAAACGGAATGTGCGAGAATTGCTATTAGCAGGATACATTCGCAACTCAAAGAACGACTCATTCTCCAAGATTTCTCGGACTTATCCCATTTATTGTCTCATGCTGTCAGAATAGAAGAAATGATCAAGGAGAAAGAGAAGAGGCATTCCGTCAAGTTCTCCCATGGCCAGACAATGATATCCGTTATAGATGATACTAATGAGGATGACGAGGAGCAGGCTGTAGAGGTAATGGCAGCAGAATTGGTAAAGGGTGCGTCCTATACTTGTCCCCATTTGAAACCCGGCAAAAGGAAGGAGGAAGTTGCCACATCAAGACTATCTTACTCTTTTAGTGTCTCAAAAGCTGAACAAATCTTTGACCAACTAGTGACAAATAAGCAGATTCATCTAACTTATGGACACAGGATCCCAAGCCAGGAAGAGTTGAAAGGAAAAAGGTACTGTAAATGGCATAATTCTTTCTCGCATAGTACTAACAGTTGTATTGTTTTCAGAAACACCATTCAGAAGGCTATTCAGGATGGAAGATTGAAGTTTGCAGATAAAAAGGAAGAGACTTTGGTAGGCATGGATCTGTTTCCGTTAGCCGATGCACACATACTGCAAACAGTGGCAATTAGGAAGCATGAAGAACATACAAAAACAACAAGCCTGAGGGGATAGGAAAAGCATTTCAAAGATTAGATGGTAAACCATCTGTTTTTACCCGTTTAACTCCTCCTTCTTTTGCAGCACATTTCCATGGCAAAGAAGGGAAACTAACAGTGCAGGTGACCCAAGGGTGGCCATTTCTGCTTGGCCGTTGTTCTCGATCGTCGAAGTCCAAAAAAAGACGAGAACAGCGGAAGTGGGCACAACAAAGGCGGCTCCTTGATTCTTGGATTGAAGAACAATTACCCCTGAGAATGGCCAAAACATGCTCAGCATCTTGCTGTCAAGTTTTCGAGCCACCTCTCATCAAGAGTCCATGGAAGAGGATTTTTATGCCGAAGAAAAAGCTGCAGTGGAATTGGTCGATGTCAAAGTTCCCCCAAAGGGGATGCTCTTTCCCATTCCAACAGCCCAAAGTGTTAACCATCTCAGGCCATTGTATATCAAAGCACATATCAACGGCAAGCCATTTACTTGGGTTTTTGTTGATGGTGGAGTTATCTTGAACGTAATGCCTTTCTTTTCCTCGAAATGTTTGGGAAAAGATAGGACGGATTTGTCCCCTCCTGATGTGCAGATGGTTAATTTCACTGGAGAAGCAGCTGCGGCAGAAGGCGTTATCACCTGTGAAGTCACAGTCAAGTCCAAAACTAGTAAAACAGTCTTTTTTATAATTGATGCAAAGCTAGCTTATTCCGTTTTATTAGGTAGGGATTGGATTTATGCAAACCGTTGCGTACTGTCCACTTTACACCAAATGATGCTAATCTGGGATGGAGAACGAGTAGCGCAAATCCCAACCGATCCCAATCCGTTTTCAGCAGAGATTCATATGAATGAAGCTCTATTTTATCACCCGACCTTTAATTCAAGCTAGTATGCTAAGCTAACTATGGCTCACAACCTTATCACCACTAAGGAACCAAGGGAAAACGGCTTACGACCTGAGGATCCAGAAGTCCGACGAGCTCCTGGTTTTGTCGCTTGAGACCCATTAGTGGAAGCAAACATAGGGGAGCCTGGGAAGAACAGAACAATCAAGGTTAGCCTACGTTTATCTATTATGCAGAGAGATAAGTTGACATGTCTAATCCGCAGGTATATAGATTGCTATGCATGGGACTATCATGAGATGCCAGGACTAGACAGGGGCATTGTGGAGTATCGTCTACCTGTTAAAGAGGGCTTTATGCCACATAAACAACCGGCTAGATGATTTAATCCCGCGTTGTTGCCCAAGATTAAGGAGGAGATAGAAAGATTGCTTCGGTGTGGTTTCATCCGTACTTGTCGGTACGCAGACTGGATATCTAACATTGTGCCGGTTATCAAGAAGAATGGTCAACTACGTATCTGCATAGATTTCAGAAACATAAATTTGGCTACTCCGAAAGATGAGTATGCTATGCCAATGGTAGATATGTTGGTGGATTCTGTTGCAGGCAACCAATTTTTGAGTTTTCTGGATGGCTATTCAGGGTATAATCAGATATTTATAGCTGAGGAGGATACGCACAAAACAACGTTCTGTTGTCCAGGGTCCATCGGCCTGTTCAAATGGGTAGTTATGCCATTCGGTTTGAAGAACGCTGAGGCCACTTTTCAGCGGGTTATGAACCTCATCTTTCATGATCTTATCAGTAGTACAATGGAGGTCTACATAGATGATTTGATCATGAAATCCTCTGATTTCTTACAGCACTTGACTAATTTGGAGTAGGCATTCATTCGAATGCGCAAACACCATTTGAAGATCAATCTCGCTAAGTGTGCATTTGGAGTTACCGCCGACAATTTCCTTGGTTTTTTGGGACACCAAAAGGGAATTGAAATAGATCAGAACAAGGCCTGGGACATTTTACAAGCAAGACCTCCTCAGACAAAGAAGGAACTTCAGAGCTTTTTGGGGAAGATAAATTTCTTACGATGTTTTTTAGCGAATTCTGTAGGTAAACAGAAGAGTTTTTCCTCTTTGTTACTATTGAAGTTGTCTCAAGAGTTTATTTGGTAGCCTGAGCATCAGGAGGCATTTGATCATATAAAGATAGCTTTGTCCCATCCAACGGTGTTAGCACCTTCCCACAACTGGTCACCCATGAAGTTGTACATCTCAGCTGCGCAAGAATCTATCGGCAACTTATTAGCTCAGGATGACCAACATGGGATTGAAAGAGCAGTATACTATCTTAGTCGAAATCTATCGGACACAGAGACCAAGTACACCCCTATTGAAAAATTGTGCTTATCTCTCTACTATGTGTGTTCAAAGTTGGAACATTATTTGTTGTTTAGGGAAGTACATTTCTTGTGTAAGGTAGATTTAGTTAAATTCTTACTGAATCGTCCTTTGTTAAATGGACGGATTATGAAATGGGCAGTCAAATTACATGCTTTTTCCCTAACCCATATGCCGTTGAAAGCAGTCAAAGGACAGGCTATTGCGGATTTTTTAGCCGAACACCCTTCTTTAGAAGTACTACAGGAAGTACCACCAACAGAAGGAAACTCAACACAGAGGTACATGTCTTTGAAGCCGTGGGTTTTGCGGTTTGATGGCTCAAGCACCCAACAAAAGGCCGGTATCGATTTGGTTATCGAATCTCCAAATGGACACTAGGGTAAAATCCACTTTGAGCTGAAAAAATGAACAACCAATAATCAGGCAGAGTATGACACCCTTTTATTAGGGCTATGAATTCTGAAGGCATTAGAGGTCCAAGTAGTCAAAATTTTAGGAGATTCCTAGGTGGTTGTTAGACAGGTATTAGGAGATTATAAATGCGCTAACCCGTTTCTGTCAGACAGATTGCAGGAGGTAAAAAGATTGCTTCAGCATTTTCAGGAGGTTGTTCTAGTTCATGTTCCCAGATCAGACAATTAAGGTGCTAATGATCTAGCTCAGATGGCCTCAGGTTTTAAGAAAGTCATAATGTACCAACAGATAGCAGAGATGAAATATCAGGATGATTGGCGACAGGAGATTGTTTCTTACCTATGAAACTCGACTGGTCAGGTGTCTCGTGACTTGAAGCGGAAGGCCCTTAACTTTACCTTAATAGACGGTAATTTGTTCTGACGAAGCCACACCGAGATTCTTTTAAGTGTCTCTTAAAAGAAGAAGCATTGCGGGCTATGGCAGAAATACATGAAGGCCTATGCGGAGCGCATCAAGCGGGCCCAAAACTAAAATGGACACTTCAGCGCCATGGTTTCTTTTGGCCATCAAGGACCACAGAGTGTAATGCTTATGCTATGGGTTGCGAAGCCTGCCAAAAGCATGGCCCTCTATTACATACTCCTTCCACAGAGTTGCATCCGATCATTAAGCCTTGGCCTTTCCGCGGACGGGCTCTGGACATAATCGGAAAGATTCATCCATCTTCAGCAAAAAGACATACATTCATATTGGTGGCAACGAATTACTTCACCAAGTGGGTAGAAGCACAACCATTGATTAAGGTGACAGAAACAGCAGTCATCAACTTTCTCCGACAGAACATTCTCTTCCGTTTCGGAATCCCAAAAACAGTGATAACGGATCAAGGCACGATGTTTACAGGGGATCAGGTACGTAACTTTCTAACCCAGTTTAAAGTTAAGTTGCTTCACTCTTCTCCTTATTATGCACAGGCCAACGGACAAGCAGAGGCAACAAATAAAACTTTAATCGGCATGATCCGTAAGGCAGTAGAAGACAATCCAAGGAGATGGCATAAGATATTACAGGAGGTGTTATGGGCCCATCGGAATGCCGCTAAGACTGCTACTGGCGTTACTCCGTTTAGACTAACTTATGGGCAGGATGTTGTGTTACCTGTGGAGTCATCGTTGCAATTCGCCCGGATAGCCTATCAGCATGGTCTAACGACCGAAGAATATCAGACAGCATTGGCCCGAAGCTTAGATCAAGTTGAGGAGGATCGCTGGATCGCTTCGGAGAAAATAAAACGACACAAGGAGAAGGTGGCGAGGGCGTATAATCGGAAAGTCCATGAAAGAAGCTTTCAAGAAGGGGACATGGTATGGAAGACTATTTTACCCCTTACACCAAAAGACCCAAGATATGACAAGTGGTCTGCTTCATGGGAAGGTCCGTTCCTGATTACTCAAGTTTTTGATGAAGGGGCTTATCGCCTGATGACGCCCGATGGAAAAGAAGCAGGTAAGGCGATCAATGGTAAGTTCTTAAAATATTATTATCCGGCGTTCTGGGAAGGAACTAGAGAGTAAAAAAAAAAAAAAAGAGAAGCTTTTGTTAAAAGAGTTCCGATATATTGATGAGCTGATCACAAGAGGCCGATCAAATAGCCATAAGCGTCTACAACAGAGGATTAGCTATCATCAGAAGGGAAGTTGGGCAGCAGCATCGGTCGATATGGAATAATCGCTAGCCGATTAGGGTCTTCTGATTCGAAATCTCGGCGAGCCATTATGCTAGTTCCCGTTGGCTGCGGATCAGGAACGGGAAGCTCTGCCTCAGCCATCTCAGGTTCAGACTCTGTTTTCTTCTCGGGGGGCAGGTCGATCTCATCAGTTGATGTCTTTGGAACCTCTGTCTCGGCTGCCGTAGTTACAGTTTCCTCGGTTTGAGTTCCAGAAGGACCAGCTTCGTCAGTAGTCGAAGGATAAAGAACTTTGTTTAGCTTGGCCACAAAGCAGTCCCACCCAGACTTTATCTCATTTAGTAGAATGGTTGAGTTTGTCAGTTCAGCTTCGAGGAATTCCTCTTCTGCTTTCAGTAGTAGCCGTTCGTCATTATGTTTGAGAAGGAAGGCGTTAATGGCCTTGACTGTTTCTTGGAACCCTTTCTCTGACTCCAGTCGTTGCTCTAAGGCCTCTTTCGCAGAAGCAAGTTCTTCTTGGAGTTCCAGTAACTGACGCTCGAGCCGTTTAATCTTTCCTATTCCCTCTGCAATATCAGCTTGCGGAAGCGTTAAATGATTAATGGAATCCCGGTGGTCCCTCTCTGCAAGCATTGCATTTGCTCGGTGCAATTTTAGAAGCTCTAATTGATCATGAGCTTCATCTCGACGATGCTGGGTGTTGAAAAAAGCACCCCGTGAAGCGCATCTGCCCCAGACACCCAATTGCCAAGTCCCAAAGCGTAATGGGCATGTCTGGGTCGGCTGACTATACAATCCGCAAAAGGGCGCGACTTATGTTGTCAAGGGTGGACTTCTCAGTAGGCAAGGAGGCCCCGATGAGGCCATCAAGAAAGTCCAGCGCCGAGGCTAATGTCAGCATTGGTAGGGGAGCAGCAACCTTTTCAGTTTCCTGGTTGAGGGGAGGCAGAGTTGTTTCTGTAACAACGGTTACTGGTTCTTTTCCAGGCCTTGGCAGAACAGGAGATGGACTTTCGGAAGCCGGTGCTGCAGCTGACGGAAGGCCTGCTGTTGGTAGGAAAGCCGACGCATTAGCCGGTGGAAGAGCAGCTGTAGCCTCCACCGATGGGGTGTTTGCTATCGAGAGAACAACTTTTTCAGCTGCCCTTTCGGCTAGAGATCAAAGCGGAATGTCTTCCTATGAATCAGAAGAAGTGTCGATGATAACGGGACGACCTATCCCTTGTTTACGATTCTGCAGAAAAGATTAAATTGATAGTTAGACAAAGGGAATATTAAGGAAACCGAGCAAAACAAGAATTGACATAAGCAAACCTTGGAAACAGGAGGAGTCAGTGTCTCATGCTTCCTTTTTGATCACCAGAGCAAGGACGGGACCTCGACCTCTTCTTCTTCTTCCTCCGGGACGGCAGGAGCAGCAGTAATAGTTTTCTGCACCAAAGGAGTACGTAAGGCCGACTTTATTATAGGACTTACAGGCTGTTTTACCTGTTTTCCTTTCTTAGTAGATGATATCTCAGGTAAAATGGTGGTCGGCCCGGGAATTCGTAGAAGCCAAACACCTACGGGGTCAGAAAATAGGGCCCCACTCAGTAGCCTCCACCATGAATTGAAGTTCGGAGAAGTCTCCAGCACCACTTGGAAGGGTTTGAATTGGAAGGACCGCAAGATGGCTTGGGTGCTATCGGCTAAAGTTTGTACATCCTCAGCCGATAGCACTGGTTTCACGGAGAAGGAAGAAACGTGCCCCAGATCGGCAGGGATATCTTAGATTAGCCCAAACTGGCGGGAGAAATAGTGAGGATTGTACCTCTCATAGGAGATCTTATCACTTTGGGCCCCAGGCTTGGCCCCCAGAAGAATTTCTCGAGGACACAGAATTCGGGCCCATAGAGTTTCTTGTGTTGCTTCGGGGCTTTCCGACAGGCCTTTCAACCAGAGGGGGCCTTCTTGGCGAGCAGCATATGGAAAAAAGATAGTAACATGGAAGTCTCGACATTGGTAGAGGTACGAGACGATGGTTTTAGCAGAAGTAGTATTCAGAAAGACCTGCAACAGCCGATAGCCGGTCGATTGTTCGGAAGGACCCGCGTGGGCTCCTGTGATTCAACTAACATTAAAGTTGGGCAGATACTGGTATAGCCAAAGTTGGGCGATCCAGAGCGGGTCCTTAAGGTTGGTTGGGTCTTCTCCAGCAGAAAGGGCAGTCATCAGCTGGTTAATGGTGCGATAGATCAGGGCGAGGACCAAAGAGGCAATGTTGGAGCGCCTTTTGCCCCATAAGAGAGCCAATACGTAATATCGGTACTCGTTGCTAACACCGGCAGAATGGGAGCAAAGAATGTACTTGCATAACCAGAGCCATAGGAATGCCGCTTGTTCTTGGTTTGAAGGAGTATCCTCCACCCCTCTCTGAGCGGCGATGAAGTTGCCGTATAAAGAGAAGGCCTTGTCCAGACAAGCCTCAACGGCTGGCAGGTTGTCTTCATCATGGAGCCTCAGAATCTCGTCGCCGTTGCATCGGAAGCCGAGGATGGTGCAGATGTCGAGGATGGTAGGGGAAAACATCCCGTGTGGAAAAATGAAGTCATTTATTGCCGATGACCAAAAGGAAAAAACGGCAGCAATCAGATTGCGGTCAAACGCCATCTCAAAATCAGTCATCATGATGGCATCTGAAATTCCCCATTGCGACCAGATGGCCCCAAATCGGGCATAGCAGTAGTCCCGCCATTCTCTGTAGTTCTTGAACTTGCAAGGCCAATGACGAAAAGAGGGGGGGAGATTGGCAGTTGTAAAAGTATCCTATTGCAGAGGGAAAGTAAAATCAGTAGGCAAGACAAATCGTAAGTGTTCAACGGTAACCTCTATTTGTAAGAGACGAGGGCTCAAGGTAAATAGGTTAGCATCAGCCTAGACCGGGGAGAGGATGTTCTTATCAATAGGGGTTGCCATCATAGTTCGGTCCCTTTACTAAAAGGAAATTTACAGATCATAGAGAACAAGCGCAAAAAGATAAGGGATCGATGAATCACTTAGGCAGAAGAATTCTGAAGAAGATAGAAGTCGTAGGAAGTAAGGAGTTCCGTTTGGGGACCACTGCTATTTGTAAGGGAATTTGAAATTGAGCCGTTCGCAGGTTCCAAAGCCGAGGCGTCACAAATGTTCCACAACGTTCGGGACGTTTTGTTTTTGTCAGAAAAGGAACGGTTGCTATTAATGACTGTACGATTCCCATTGTTTTGCTGACTAGCGCCCGCTGAAACAACGGGACTCGGGGGGGCATGTGTTGACGTCAGCTTTGCCGAGCCGACGCAACGGTTACTTTGAGTCGTTGCCGATTCGATAAGTTTTGCCTAGCCAATAAGGTCAATAATTTGAGCAACCGATAGTCATGGTCAACATCAGCACCACAAAGCCGATAAGAAGGAAAACAGATTCCTGATCTTTCGGCGCAAAGAATTCTGCACGACTGTTGGGAGCATTCTTTGGCCGAAAGAAACTCCACGACCTGTTAGTGACTTAGTTGCAGCCAGTATAAAATGGAAGCATTGCCCAGAACCGAGGACAACACTCATCAACCAACAACTTCAAATTTCGATTACTTCTATCGTTATTTACAGCTTTCTAGTCTAGGAATTCGATTTCTTATAACTTTCTTACCGTTTTGTTACAGCTTTCGTTTGTAGCTTTGTTTTCAGCTTTCTTTACAGCTTTCCGTTCGTCTTTCTAAGTCAAGATCTTCTCTGTAATTTCTTTTAAGCAAGGTAATACGAGTATCAATTTATTGCTCCAAAATATCCTTCCGTTGGGCATTTTCAGCTGACTTTCTTGAACCATTTCTATAGTAAGTTCAAGGATCCAGCTCCTTGATTCAAAAAAAAGATTTGATACCATTTTCTGTCTCACCATATCGGATCGTTTATGTTCATCAGAAGTGTAGCCGATACCTGTCTGCATCGGCTCATTATTTTGACAGCAGCAATTATATATCGAATACACTTAATTAAATAAATATTTAATTAATATTTTAAGTATTTAATGGAGTTATCAAATAGACTCTTAGTATAAAATTTTCAACGTCCTTACCATTCAAAAGTGGGTGGAAATGAAAAGAAAAAAAATCTCATTTAATATAATCTTATAAAATGATATAAAATGCTCTTAATAAATAGATATTCTAATATTATTATACCAAATTAACGTATTAATATATAAACACAAATCGTATTTGTTTCTTTCTTTTCCTTCTCTTCTTTTTTTCACATACTATATTTGACCCTTCCGATATTTTCCTTCTATATCTAATCAAATACCATAAATAAATACTGATATCCTTTCATTTCCTTTCAATCTTACTCCTATATCATCTACCCTCCTCTCCTTTAATCCAAATAGGGCCTTAATCTTTTACTAGAGAATTTTCTTTTATTTTTTTACCAACTATAAGAAAATAAAATTATGATAAAATATTTGAATAAAATGTAGTAGTCTAAATGAGTTGTGCTATGCACCGAAAATTTTATTATGTATTCCTACAAAATATATATTTAATTTAGTTTGATTTTATTTTAAATATTTTTCAAACTAAATATATATTTTCAGTTTTGATAATATCTAAACCAAAACAAAACTAATGCAAGATAGAAACCACAAAATGAATTTGATTAGTTTGGTTTGGTTATTGATTTGGCAAATGATGTTTTTTAAAAACCACCAATTGGACCTGCGATTCTTCCCTGGCCTATTGGAAATGACCCATAGCCCAACAATTTTTCGAATTATCCTTCCATCTCATAATATAGTGCTTAGGATTTGAGTGTGTGAAACAAATAAGAATACAATTTAAAAAATATTTTTAATATTTATTAAAATTATAACAGGCTTATTTAAAAAAATTAAATGATCAATATTTAGAAATGGAGCGAATATTTCCTCACATGAAAGCGCATTCAAGGTAAGAAAGAGGCTGTTAAATGGGTGGGAAATTAAAAAAGGAAAGAGAGTGATATAACAAAATGGGGGAATATTCGAATTAATTTTTTAATCTTCACTATAATTAGACAACTAATAATTGTAACGCATTCACTTTGTAGGATCTAAAATGATTTATTCAATACAGTGATAGAAATTCAAGCATGTGTCTGTAAAAAATTGTATATAATAATCGGACAAAGTGATATTGTAGCATAGTTTGTAAAAATACTTCTTATCAACATGACAAGTTTTAAAATTAATTCAAGTCCTATCTAGTGATAAAGAAATAGGGATAGAAAATATTCTTTAATTTTAGGATTTATTATGATTTATCTCCATTAAGTTGGAGGATAATGGCACTTTCGTATTACAAATTATAAAAGATATTAGAAGTCTATTGACAATTAATCAATAATAATATTAATTAAAATAAATTATTTTTATAATAAAATATTTATTTTGTCCATGTCTGATAATTTCATTACTATTACTGAGAAATTCTTAAGGCAGAAACTCACGTAGTATAGAAGAATTAGTATAATTTCATGTCTGGTACAATTCTTGGAGCCTTCTGGGGATTGGGAGACAATAATCTGAATGTTATAAAATTTGGGTAGTGTTAGAATAAAATCTACACACTACACACTAATAAAACTCTAACTATTCTTTGCACAAGAATTTCTTTCTTTCTTTTCTCTCACAATTTTCTCTAATATTTCTTTCATTAATCTTTCTTTCACAAAATAATGGTGTATTACAAGCTTAGAGAATAACTCTATTTATAGAGCTCTAATTAGTGAAATACATCATGTCATACATCATCTTCCACTAATCTTAATTAGTGGTGTCTCCACTAAATGGTGGACATCCATAAAAATCTTCTCTAATAATTCACATAAATCCATAATTAGTGAAGCCTCCACTAATTAATGGAGCTTCCAAAATTTGGGTAGTGTTAGAATAAAATCTACACACTACATACTAATAAAACTCTAACTATTCTTTGCACAAGAATTTCTCTCTTTCTTTTCTCTCACAATTTTCTCTAATCTTTCTTTCACTAATCTTTCTTTCACAAAATAATGGTGTATTACAAACTTAGAGAATAACTCTATTTATAGAGCTCTAATTAGTGAAATACATCATGTCATACATCATCTTCCACTAATCTTAATTAGTGGTGTCTCCACTAAATGGTGGACATCCATAAAAATCTTCTCTAATAATTCACATAAATCCATAATTAGTGGAGCCTCCACTAATTAATGGAGCTTCCAATAATTTAAGATATTCATAACACTCCCCCTTGGATGTCCATCCATTACATAAAGAATATGCCTCGTTAAAACCTTACTAGATAAAAACCCAGTAGGAAAAAAAATCTAATGAAGGAAAAAGAGTACACTATTCTATATGTCTATTTATTACTCCTCCTGATGAGCTGATTCCTTTAAATCTTTAAACGGACGCATATCGATTTTATATCTCAACTTCTCAAATGTTGCAGTCGGTAAAGTCTTCGTGAAAATATCTGCGAGGTTATCACATGACCGAATTTGTAGCACATCAATTTCACATTTCTTCTGGAGTTCATGAGTAAAGAAGAATTTTGGTGAAATATGTTTTGTCCGACCTCCTTTAATATATCCTCCTCGTAATTGAGCTATGCAATCTGCATTGTCTTCATAAAGAGGAGTTGGAATATCTTTGATCGATAATAATTCACAACTTTCTCAGATATAATGAATCATGGATCTTAGCCATACACATTCTCGACTTGCTTCATGAATGGCTATACTTTCAGCATGATTTGAAGAAGTAGCTGCTATAGATTGTTTCGTAGAACGCCATGATATAGCAGTATTTCCACATGTAAATAGATAGCCCGTTTGAGAACGGGCTTTATGTGGATCAGATAAATAACCAGTATCTGCATAACCAATCAATGTTGGGCTGGTTTTATTTGAATAAAATAATCCGAGATCAATTGTACCTTGGAGATATCGAAGGACTTGTTTAATTACATTCTAATGTCGTCGTGTTGGTTAAGAACTAAATCTTGCTAATAAATTGACAGCAAAAGCAATATCAGGTCGTGTATTATTAGCAAGATACATTAATGCACTAATTGCACTGAGATATGGTACTTCAGAACCAAGAAGTTCTTCATCATTTTCTTGAGGTCGGAAAGGATCTTTATCCACATTTAATGATCGGACGATCATTGGAATACTCAATGGATGTGCTTTGTCCATGTAAAATCTTTTTAGCACTTTTGCTGTATATGTTGATTGATGAATAAATGTTCCACTATCCAGATGTTCAATTTGTAAATCAAGGCAAAATTTGGTTTTACCAAAATCTTTGATTTCGAATTCTCTTTTTAAATAATCAATTGTTTCTTGGAGCTCTTCAGGAGTTCCAATAAGATTAATATCATCAACATATATAGCTAATATCACAAATTTAAAACCAAACTTAATAAAAACACATGGACATACCTGGTCATTTTTAAATCCCGCTTTCAATAAATATTCACTAAGACGTGTGAACCACATGCGCCCAGATTGCTTCAGGCCATATAATGATTTCTGCAACTTGATGAAGTAATTTTCTCGAGGATAATGTTTATATGCTTCAGGCATATGAAATCCTTCGGGGATTTTCATGTAAACATCATTTTCTAAATTTTCATACAAGTAAACAGTGATAACATCTAATAGGCGCATATCTATCTTTTCATGTACTGCCAAACTGATAAGATATTGGAGTGTAATAGCTTCAACAACAGGAGAATAAGTTTCATCATAATCAATACCTGGTCTTTGTGAAAAATCTTGGGCTACTAATCGCGCTTTATATCGAACGATTTCACTCTTTTCATTGTGTTTTCGCACAAATATCCATTTGTAGCCAACAGGTTTTACACCTTCTGGTGTTCGGACTGCAGGTCCAAAGACTTCATGTTTTGTCAGTGCATTTAACTCCGATTGAATCGCATCTTTCCATTGCAGTCAATCTTTTCTATGCCGACATTCATCAACTGATATTGGTTCAGGATCATCATTATCATGTGTAACATCAAGAGATATATTGTATGCAAATATATTATCAATAACAGTTTCTATTCGATTCCAACTTTTACCGGAAGTGGTATAATTGATAGAAATTTCAGTGTTACTTTCATCAACTTCTGGTTCTTTATCATCAGTTATCTCTTGGTCTTTTTCATTCTTTTCTTCAATATGATCTTCTAGATCATTTAATCCTCTTTTCTTTCGATGATTTTTATCTTTAGAACCAAGTGGTCGGCCACGCTTCTGGTGTGTTTTTGACTCAGCAGCTATAGGTATAATATTTTGTTCTGCTGGAACTTCAATTCGAATAGGAGCATTTATAACTGGAATATGCGATTTTGTAACTCTTCTGGAGTCAACAAAAGCGTCTGGCATTTGATTTGCAATGCTTTGCAAGTGAATTATCTTTTGAACTTCAAATTCACATGCGCTTGTGCGCGGATCAAGATAATTTAATGGTGTTGTCCAAGCAAGATCTTTTTTATGCTGTTTTGGTTCTCCCCCTAATTTAGGGAATAATGATTCATCAAAATGACAATCAGCAAATTTTGCTGTGAATACATCTCCTGTCAGGGGTTCAACATACCTGATAATAGAGGGAGAATCATATCCAACGTATATCCCCTTTCTTCTTTGAGGACCCATCTTTGTACGTTGGTTTGGTGCAATTGGAACATATACAGCACACCCAAAAATTTTTAAATAAGCAATATTTGGTTCTGACCCAAAAGCCAATTGCAAAGGAGAGAATTTATGATAACTAGTTGGTCTTATACGTACAAGTGCTGCAGCATGTAAAATAGCATGTCCCCAGGCAAATGTTGGGAGATTTGTTTTCATTAATAATTATTTAGCAATTAATTGTAATCGTTTAATCAAAGATTCAGCAAGACCATTTTGTGTGTGAACATGAGCTACAGGATGTTCAACATTAATCCCAATTGACATGCAATATGCATCAAAAGAATGTGATGAAAATTCACTAGCATTATCTAAACGGATATTTTTAATGTGATGGTCAGAAAATTATGCTCGTAATTTAATTATTTGAGCAAGTAATCTCACAAACGTCAGGTTGTGAGTAGATAATAAACATACATGTGACCATCGGGATGATGCATCAATTAAGACCATAAAATATTTGAACGGTCCACATGGTGGATCAATAGGTCCACAAATATCTCCGTAATCCGTTCAAGAAATGTAGGACTTTCAACTCCTACTTTTACTGGTGATGGTTTAACAATTAATTTTCCTAGGAAACATGCAGTGCATGCGAATTTTTCTGATATTAATATCCTTTTATTTTTTAAAGGATGACCATGTGTATTCTCAATGATTCTTCTCATCATGGTAGATCCCGGATGACCCAACCGGTCATGCTAAATGCTAAAAGTAATAGGATCAGTAAACTTCTGGTTTACTAGATGATAAATTTTAATTGTACGTATTTTTACAAAATATAGGCCAGTAGAAAAAGACGGCAGTTTTTCTAATACAGATTTCTTACCCAAGTGCATTTAAGTAATATAAAGATACTCAATCTCATTTTCCTCATTTGTTTCAACATGATACCCATTTCTGCGGATATCTTTAAAACTCAATAAATTTCTTCTGGATTTTGAGGAAAATAGTGTCTTATCAATAATAATTGTTGTTCCTTTAGGCAATAATATACTAGCTCTCCCGGAGCCCTTAATCACATTTGCACTATCGTTTATCGTATAAATATTTATTTCTCCCATGTTGAGATCAGAAAAATATTTCTCATTTTTTAGTATGGTGTGTGCAGTTCCACTATCAATAATGCATACATCATCATTAACAACAGCCATCTGAATACAAATATATATATATGCAATCGTAAATATCATTAGAATATAATGAAAATGAAAAAACAAAAATATCAGGGTGAGGCTTTAGTTCTTCTGGACACTGCCATCACCAATTAAATGGTCTATCCTACCGTCTGGGTATTCAAAAAAATTCGATACATCTATATGAGTAATATTGATATTAAGATCTTCAGGATCAATATCATCATTCTCAGCATCATTTATTGGATATTGAGAAAAATTTGCTTCCACATTTTTATTTTTCAATGAAGCTTGATACAATTCAACTAAATGCTTAGCTATACGACAGTTTCGTGACCAATGACCTTTCATGCCACATCTATAACATATATCCTCATGCTTTTCTTCAATTTCTTTTTCTTTTCCCTTATGATCTTTTCTGTTCCACTTCAGGTAGCCAGTATTTCTCACAGTTTGATTATGATTATGATAAGGGAAATATCGAGCGTGTCTACGACCATAACCACGACCACGGCCATGACCACGACTATAACGATGACTTCTGCTGGAGCCAACAGCATTCACTTCTGGGAGTGCTGTTGAGCCAGTTGGTCTGACTTCATGATTTCTCAATAATAATTCATTATTTTTCTCTACAATGAGGAGGGCAGTAATTAAATCTGTAAATTTTGTATACCCTCTTTCTCGATATTATTGCTGCAGGATAATATTCGAGGCATGAAAGGTGGAGAATGTCTTCTCCAACATATCTTCATCAGTCACTTTTTCTCCGCATAATTTTAACTGAGATGTAATTTTATACATCGCGGAACTATATTCATTCATAGTTTTAAAATCTTGCAACCTCAGGTGCAACCATTCATACCGTGCAGTAGGTAGTACGACCATCTTCAGATGGTCAAATCTTTCTTTTAAATTTACCCACAGGACATATGAATCTTTTTCGGTAAGATATTCCATTTTCAAATTTTCATCGAGATGACGACGAATAAAAATTAAAACTTTAGCCTTATGTTGTGCAGATGCACTATTATTTGTTTGAATAGTTTCACTAAGGCCTTCAGCATTTAGATGCATTTCTGCATCGAGAACCCATGACATATAATTTTTTCCAAAAATATCAAGGGCTACAAATTCGAATTTAGCGAGGTTAGCCATATAGATCAATAAATGCGTACCTGTCTTCTGGCTTTGGTAACGGCAGAAACTCGTGCTTAGTCTTTTGGCTTTTGTAACGATAGAGACTCGTGCTGATAACGTGTTATAAAATTTGGGTAGTGTTAGAATAAAATCTACATACTACACACTAATAAAACTCTAACTATTCTTTGCACAAGAATTTCTCTATTTCTTTTCTCTCACAATTTTCTCTAATCTTTCTTTCACTAATTTTTCTTTCACAAAATAATGGTGTATTACAAGCTTAGAGAATAGCTCTATTTATAGAGCTCTAATTAGTGAAATACATCATGACATACATCATCTTCCACTAATCTTAATTAGTGGTGTCTCCACTAAATGGTGGACATCTATAAAAATCTTCTCTAATAATTCACATAAATCCATAATTAGTGAAGCCTCCACTAATTAATGGAGCTTCCAATAATTTTAAAATATTCATAACACTGAATACATATAAAGCTGTTTTAACAACAAAAAGGAGATTAATTTCTGAAAGAGACTACTAACTGTAGATGGTCATAAAAGAGGTCACTGATAATTCTTTGTCAAAACCACTTTAATTTGCCATTCTAAGCCATGATTAAACAACTATGGTTGGAATGACAAATGGGTCCGACTTTGTTGAAAACATTGAAGTTTGTTCATGAAAACATTAAATTTGGTGCACCCAGACTATCCCAAGAAAATGATGTGAATTCACATGGGTGATCTCAATTCTCACTTAATTATTTGAACAAAATGATACTCTAATTTCAAAGTAAGAAAACTTGTACATGCAGTTTCATCACAGCTTAACAAACTCAGATTGGAGTACTAATTATGTCTAAATTTAAACTTAATTCGATAATTAAATAAGCATTTAATTATAAATAAATTATCTCACCATCTTTCTTGATTAAGAATATTAGAGGTTAGACCTAGATGAATATCCAGTGCAACACTATTCTTCTTGTTTACTACTTCATTGTAAGGTGCCTACCACTTAGCCCTTAGCCCCCCCCCCTCCCCGATCCCCCAAGGAAAACAAAAATAATAACAACAAACAAGACTACCACCACATCACAATCCTGTCGGGCCTCATTCAAAAGGATTCGATATCCAAGATTCTAAGTTTGCGCTGCATTTTCTATGATAACAATGAGGATGCTGTAGAATCTTGGCTAAAGGATAACAAAGATCCTCTAGGCATCCTTGAAAGACAGAAGAAAAAGAGTGAGTAAATTCAAAGACGGAATTCAGTGAAGCCGCTAGTGTCCCGTTCAATATAATGTCCATACTTAGGGATCCTCTTGGATGCACTTACCTTGATTTTACCCTTTAGTCAAGATTCCACATCATCATCATTGCTATAAAAGAAAATACCACTCAAACTTAAAATCTTGGAGCTCAAACTCGTATTAGTGACTGTATTGCTTTTTTAATGCACATGTAATTCAATCATACGACCATCAATAGTGCATTCACACGGCCTAACCAGGAAAAGTGCATTCTTCATGTTGGTCACCAATGATCCACCAAAAGCCCAACTTGGGTTCTGGGCCCATTCACTACTATCTAGTAGAAAAAGTGGTAGAAGAGGGACAACGAAACTTTTTTGCTTCATTTTTCTCCTCCCTCACGTGGTTCAGGGAAATTCTGAAGGCAAAAACTCATGTAGTATAGAAGAATTAGTAATTGCATGCCTGGTACAGTTCTTGGAGCCTTCTGGGGATTGGGGGACATCAATCTGAATAGAAATAAAGCTGTTTTAATAGCCAAAAGGATATTAATTTCTGAAGTAGACGGCTAACTATTGATGGTCATATGATTGAACAACAAATCATTAAATATAGGGTAAAATATTCTAATCATCTTTAAATTTTTATAAATTTTTATTTCTATTTT
The DNA here is from genome assembly GCA_026120185.1 of Voacanga thouarsii. NCBI lineage: Eukaryota > Viridiplantae > Streptophyta > Magnoliopsida > Gentianales > Apocynaceae > Voacanga > Voacanga thouarsii. The sequence goes on along the minus strand of JANUWF010001636.1, from coordinate 771,741 downwards.
TGAATTTTAAAATATATGATTTTAGCCCTCAAATTTTTGAAACACCTAAAAAATAGCAATTTCAATAATAAAAGCTCAAGTACAATACAAAATAACCAAATTTTAACTTTCATTTCCCTATTTTTTATTTCTAAAATATTATTTTCAACTTTATTCTCGCTCTTTTCTCTTCAAATTTCTTTATTTAACAATAACAATTTTAAAATATAACTTCAAGCCTTTTATGTGACTCAATAATTTTGAAATTACTCTTTTGCACTTTTTCGAATATAACCATATAACAAAAATAACATATTTTACCCTTTAATAAACAAAATTAAGACATAAAAATGTAGAAGGAAAAAAAATCGATTCAATTCTTGACAAATAGTAATTTTCTTAGCATCTCTACAGAAAGGAAGAATAAATTTGAAAGTAGAAGTGAATTACTAAAAAAAAAAAATCCAAAAAAAGAAGTAAGAGACGCTCAAATCGCAGTAATCTTTTCCTATCATATATAAAAGTTACTTTGTAAGAATTAAAAGGATGACACCACATTGTGAGAGTTGAGTAAATGAAAATGCTTATAAAATAGGTCATATGGAAGTCATGTGATGAATTTCCGTGAGCACTTGATAATTTTAATTGATAGAAAAGCTATTTTTTAGATGTTTAAAAAGTTCGATGGCTAAAATTACACATTTTAAAATTCAAGGATAGAAATCAAAATTTGTGAAAGTTTAAGGGTGACTGACATATTTTGTCCATTATTCTTTGTCAATACCACTTTAATTTGCCATTCTAAGCCATGATTAAACAATTATAGTTAGAATGACAAATTGGTCCGACTTTGTTCAAAACATTGAAGTTTGTACTTGAAAACATTAAATTTGGTGCACCTAGACTTTCCCAAGAAAATGATGTGAATTCACTTGGGTGATCTCAATTCTCACTTAATTATTTGAACAAAATGATACTCTGATTTCTAAGTAAGAAAACTTGTGCATGCAGTTTCATCACAACTCAACAAACTCTTATTAGAGTACTAATTATGTCTAAATTTAAACCTACTACGATAATTAAAAAAGTATTTAATTATAAATAAATTTTCTCACCATCTTTATTGATTAAGAATATTAGTGGTTAGACCTAGATGAATATCCTGTGCAACACTATTTTACTTGTTTACTACTTCATTGTAAGGTGACTACCACTTTGCCCCTCTCCCCCAAAGGGGAAAAAAATAATAACAACAACAAACAAGAATAATAATAACAACAACAAACAAGACTACCACCACATCAAAATCCTTTCGGGCCACATTTAAAGGGATTCGATCTCCAAGATTTTAAGTTTGAGCTGCATTTTTTATGATAACAACGAGGATGCTGTAGAATCTTGGCTAAAGGATAACAATGATGGCATCCTTGAAAGATAGAAGAAAAAGTCTTAGCAAATTCAAAGACGGAATTCAGTGAAGCCGTTAGTGTCCCTTTCAATATAATGGCCATACTTACAGATCCTCTTGGATGCACTTACCTTGATTTTTCCCTTTAGTCAAGATTCCGCTTCATCTTCATTGCTATCATAGAAAATATAGCTCAAACTTGTATTAGTGACTGTATTGCTTTTTTAATGTGCATGTAATTCAATCATATGACCATCAACAGTGCATTCTTTTTCAGAAATTAGTCTTCTTTGGCCATAAAACAGCCCTAGGATTATCAGATTGTCGTTCTTCAATCCCCAGAAGGCTCCCAGAATTGTACTAGTCATGCAATTACTAGTTCTTACATACTACGTAAGTGCTGCCATAGTTGGAGTGCTTGCTTTCTTTCTTGTTCTCCACTTCTCATGTCAGTATCTTGAGCCTGCCAAAAATAGTTTGCCCCCCTAAAGCTGGCGGTGCATGGCCGATACTTGACCACCTTCACCTCTTAAGAAAGCTCCCACACATAAGCTTAGCTTGCTTGGCCATCAAGTATAGGCCAATCTTCATCATCAGGCTCGTCCTGAAACCAGCTCTGGTTGTAAATAGTTTGGAGCTGGCTAAGGAATTGTTCATCGCCAATGATATAGTTTTATCCTCAAAGTCAAAATTTTTTGCTACTGACCACTTAAGTTATGATTATGCCATGCTTGGCTTCTCCCCATATGGTGCATGTTAGCGTGAGATGCGAAAATTGGTAAACATTGAATTTCTCTCAACTCGCAGGCTATAGTTGCAAAGCATGTTTGAGTATCGGAGACTGAGATTTCCATAAAAGAGATTTACAAGATTTGGAATGCTAGGAAAAATGGATCGGGGTGTGTTTTGGTGGACATGAAGGAGTGGTTTGGAGACTTGACTCTGAATGTTGTTCTAAGAATGGTTGCGGGAAAGCGATATTTTGGTGCAGTAGATGTGAATGAGGAGAAAGAAGTAAGACGATGCTAGAAGGTAATGAGGGATTTCTTTCATTTACTTAGGGTCTTCGTAGTGGCTAACTTCATTCCTTTTCTTACGTGGTTGGACATTGAAGGCTATGTAAGTAAAATGAAGGAAATTGGTAAGGAAATGGATAGTCTGGTTGAGGGTTAAAACATCTACATCACCAGCATCCACATTAGCCGCATCGATATCAGCAGCAGCACCATTTCCTTCTTCCAACTCAGTTGACATTGCTGCATGTCATCTGGACAACAACTCAACAGATGAGTCAGTAGCAGCATCACATGCACTTCATGATCACAGCTTCTACGAGGCTTCTACCAGTTGTAATTCCTTATAAATGTAATTAGATTAGTGAGTTATAGTAGTTAATGAGATTAGAATTAGTTAGAGATTCATTATGTATATAAACACTCTTTGTACAGAGTTAGCTCAGATTTTTGAATGAAGAAGATAATCTTAATTCCCTCTCTGCACATCATACATTTTCTCATGGCATCAAAGCGGTTTTTTCGTATGAACTAAGCTCCATTTTGATTTTGCTTCTTCTTCCTCTTAATTGTTCTTCATTGTCATTGTTCATTATAAGCATGGCACATCCGGCCAGCACCTGCAATTGCAAAATATGTAACACCAAATCCATATTATATTCATCGAGTGATTGTCCTTCTCTTATGTTAGTAACTCCTCTGCTTGATGCAAATAATTATCAAACCTGGAGTAGATCCATGCACATAGCACTCTCTTGTAAACACAAAGAACATTTTATAGATCCTTCTTTTGCCATGCCAACTCCAGGAGATAGGATGTATGAACTGTGAAAGTACTGTAACAATCTGGTGATGGCTTGGTTGATGAAATCATGCATACTAGAAATTGCCAAATCTATAGTGTATAATCAAATTGGTACAAAAATATGGAAGGAGGTTAATGAGAGATTAATCACGGAGATATGCTGCGATTGTCAGATCTCATTAGAAAATACACAATTTAAGGCAAGGTAGTTGACTATAACTCAATATTTTACTAATCTGAAATCTTTGTGGGATAAAATGCTTGATTTGAGGCCAATTTCATATTGTACGTGTAATGAGTCTAGCAATGTTAGAAAATATATTGAAGGAGATTGTGTGATTCGGTTTATAAAAGGTCTTAATGATAATTATAGTACACTGAAGTCACAAGTTTTGCTGATGAGTCCTTTGCCTGGTATTAATCAAGTGTTTTCTATGGCAAATAAAACTGAAAGAAGAACATGCAGTTCACATTCTGGAAACTTTTTTCAATCTTTGGATCATCTTGTTATAGCAACTGGAAATGGTTTAAATCCTGTTTTAGGAACAGGTAATGTGAATTTGTACAAACCTGTTAGTAAGATACCTATATTTGGAATTCAGACATCAAGAGGAAATATGCAATTAGCTCAATATGCTAATACTGTAGGAGGCCAGTTTAGGAGATTCAATAAGAAACCATTACATTGTACTTATTGTGGTTTAAATGGTCATACCATAAAGAAGTGTTATAAGAAGTATGGGTATCCAGTGGGGTATAAAGGAAACAGAAGTATGAATGTTCAGCAAGGTAGCTCAGTTAATTTTGCAAAAATGGGAAATGCATAGTTGAATTCACAAGGCAGTGGAGGGTCAACAGAAAGTTTGTATGGATTGACAGTACTTCAATATCAGCAATTAGTGGACTTGTTGTAGAAGAAGAGTGCAGACTCAAATGCTAATCATGCTAATTCAGTGGCTAGTCAAGCTACTACTCTCACTGCTAAGTTCAATGAACAAGGTTCAGGTATCTTATGCAAGTCAAATTCATTACATTGGATTTTAGATTCAGGTGCCTCTGATCACATTTGCACTTCTCTATAGCTCTTTGACCCATATTTTTCTGTGACCAACATGCATATTAGTTTACCTAATGGTCGAACAATACCGGTTACTCATTAAGGGGCTATTAGACTAAATTATCATTTGTTACTTTCTAATGTCCTTCTTGTTGCTAGCTTCCATTTTAATCTTGTTTCCATTTCCAAATTAGTTGAACAGCAACATTACAAGGTGACTTTTCAAACTGATTGTTGTTTTATCTAGGATACTACCAAGCTGAAGATGATTGGATTAGCTAAATTACATCATGGTTTATACTATCTGTCAAAACCAACAACATCTTCAGTACCTCACTGTTTTTGTTCCTTAGCTTTTCCTAAATCAATGCTGTGGCATTATAGACTTGGTCATGTACCTAGTAGAATTCTTAAAGAAATTTAGTATTCTACTTCTATTGTAATGAATGCAGAAGAAGACACTTGAAATATTTGTCCTGTTGCCAAACAACTCAAACTTAGCTTTCCTATTAGTCTTTCAAATTCAATTTCTCCATTTAACCTGATTCACATTGATATTTGGGATCCCTATAAATACAATACTGTCTATGCTCAAAAGTATTTCTTGACATTGTTGATGATCATACTAGATTTACATGAATTTTTCTGATGAAGTCCAAAGCTAAAACACAAAAACTTATACATGATTGTCATATGTATGTTGAAACACTGTTTAGCAAAAGAATCAAAATCATTAGAACAAACAATGGAATTGAGTTTCTCATGCCTGAATTCTATCAATCTAGAAGGATAATCAACCAAAAATCTTGTCCTTATACTCCTCAGCAAAATGGTATAGTAGAAAGAAAGCATCAACACTTGTCAAATGTAGGAAGGGCTCTGAAATATCAGTCGAATGTTCCTATTAGATATTGGGGTTTTTTTGTATTCAATATGCTATATATCTCATCAATCTCACACCTACTCCTCTACTTAACAACAAAAGTCCCTATGAATTGTTGTATTTTAGAATTCTTAAATATGAACAACTCAATTTTGGTTGTCTTTGTTTTGCTGCCAATCTTGAGGCAAGTCATTCAAAATTTGATCCAAAAGGGAAACCATCAGTTTACCTTGGTCTATCATATCTTAGTAAAGGTTATATTTTGCTTGATCTTCAGTCTGACAAAATTCTGTTGCTAGAGACGTGATATTCCATGAATTTACTTTTCCTTTCAGATAAAGTTCCTACACAACTCCTATTAATTTTGTATCTCCATCTGATCCTATCATTGCTCCCTTTCTGTTTCCTGATAATTCTACGGTAGGAATCCCATCTTTCATTTCATCTCATATGAATGAAAGTGAATCTAGTGATCTACCTTCACAGCTTGATCATGTGCCCACTGTAAGGAAGTCCAATAGAGAAAAACATAAACCTACCTATCTTGATGACTATGTCTGCAGTACTCCTCCTTTATGTTCTACTCTTCATTCTATACATTCTGTATATACACTTCATCATCTTGGCCCTAAATATAAATCTTATGTAATGAACATGACTTTACATAAGAAACCTAATAGCTTTCATGAGGCTATGCAGTTAGAGGAGTGGAAGACAGTTATGAAAGCAGAAATTTTAGCACTTGAGAAAAATCAGACTTGGACTTTGGTGAAATTACCATCAAATAAATAGCAATCGGCTGCAAATGGGTGTTCAAGATCAAGCATAAAGTAGATGGAACAATAGAGAGATATAAAGCTCGATTAGTAGTCAAAGGTTACACACAACAGGCAGGCATAGATTTTCTGGAAACATTTTCTCCAGTTGTTAGAATGACCACAATTTGACTTGTTCTAGCATTAGCAGCACAACAAGGTTGGTTTCTACACCAATTAGATATTAATAATGCATTTTTATATGGTGATCTGGTAGAAGAAGTATATATGACATTACAACCTGGTTTTGAGTCTCCTCAACCTAATTTGATGTGCAAACTTCAAAAATCTTTATATGGCCTCAAACAGGCAAGCAAGCAGTGGCATCAGAAATTGAGTAATTCCTTGTTGCATCAAGGATATACAAATGCTTATAGTGATCCTAGTTTGTTCATCAAAAGGCATCAACACAGTATCACTGTTCTTCTTGTCTATGTAGATGATTTGATATTGGCAGGAAATGATCTCACTTAGATTGGTAGAATTAAACACCAATTGAATCAGGAATTAACTATTAAAGATCTTAGACTTCTGAGATATTTTTTGGGAATGGAGATAGCTAGAACAGAAAAAGGGATTACTCTATGCCAAAGAAAATACACATTAGAGATGTTGACTCAATTTGGTTTTTTAGGTAGCAAGCCTATATCTACACCTATGGATTTCAGTGGTAAAGTACATGTTGAGTTTCAGCCATTGTTTTCAAATAAGCTTTTTAGACAAATTGTTGGAAAGCTTTTATATTTGACATCCGCATGGCCAGATATCTGTTATAGGGTGCAACAGCTATCTCAATTTTTAGATAAGCCTACTAAGGGACATTTATTGGCAGCATACGGAATTTTGAGGTATTTAAAAAGTGCACAAGGTCAAGACTTGTTCTTTCCAGCATTTTAAACAATAAATTGATAGCATATAGTGATTCAGATTGGGGAGAGTGCAAAAAGACAAGAAAATCTGTCACTAGATTTTGCATTTTTCTTGGAGATTCTTTGATTTCATGGAAGTTAAAGAAACAAACCATAATATCTCTTAGTTCTACAGAAACTGAATATAGAATTATGAGACAATTTATATGTGAAATCCAATGGCTAACTTATATGCTTACATAACTGCAGTTCCCTCTTACACAACCAATTCCTTTATTTTGTGACAATAGATGAGCTATACAAATTAGAGAAAATAGCAACTTTCATAAAAGAACTAAGCATCTAGAGCTTGATTGTCATTTTGTCCGTGAGAAATATGCATTTGGTCTCATCAAGCCACTTCCAATCCGTTCATTAGCTCAACTTGCTGATATCTTCACAAAGACTTTATCTCCAGCACAGTTCCTGAGCAATTTACATGCCTTGCCTATTATCAATCTTTACAGCTCTACTAATGCCCATCCTGGATTGAGGTTAAAACATCCAAATCAACCGCATCGATATAAGCAGCAACACCATTTCCTTCTTCCAACTCAGTTAACATTGCTGCATGTCATCTGGACAACAGCTCAACAGATGAGTCAACAGCAGCAGCACATGCACTTCATGATCACAGCTGGTGCCAGACTTCTGCCAGTTGTAATTCCTTGTAAATGTAATTAGATTAGTGAGTTATAGTAGTTAGTGAGATTAGAATTAGTTAGAGATTCATTATGTATATAAACACTCTTTGTGCAGAGTTGGCTCAAATTTTTGAATGAAGAAGACAATCTTAATTCCCTCTCTGCACATCATACATTTTCGCAGAGGGATGGTTGAAGGAGCACCGCCAAAAGAAGGAATCTGACAAGAATTGTGGAGAGCCAGACTTCATGGACGTGATGCTATCACTAATGGAAGATGCAGATCTCCCTGGCTATGATGCTGATACCATCACCAAATCTACATGCGTGGTGTGTCTTCTCTGCTTCTTGTTGCAGCCCCCACACCCTCCTTTTTTTATTTTTTGGTTCATTTTGAGTCCTTCATGATTCTTTGCTCTCTTTTCACATCATTTCTATGTATGCAGGATTCACTGAGATCTAGCTAGATGTACTAATATGCATTATGTACATATGGAACTATATGCCTCCGCTAACAAACTTAATTATTTATTGGATTCACACATCATAGAACTTGATTGTCGGAGGGAGTGACACAACCGCAGTTATGCTGACATGGGCATTGTCTCTGCTTTTGAACAACGGCCATGTCCAGGAAAAGGCGCAAGAAGAGCTAGACATCCACATCGGGAAGGAGAGACGAGTCACGGAATCAGACATTGCGAATTTGGTCTACCTCCAAGCCATCGTTAAGGAAACTCTGCGATTGCACCCAGCAGCTCCACTTGGTGGTTTCAGAGAATTCACTGAAGACTGCACCTTAGGTGGTTATCATGTTCCGAAAGGCACAATGCTAATATTACACCTGTGGAAACTCCAGAGGGATGCAAATGTTTGGAGTGATTCATCAGAATTCAGGCCTGAGAGGTTTCTCACCAGCCATAAATATGTTGATGTAAAGGGTGCCCATTTTGAATTGATTCCATTTGGTGCTGGCAGAAGAATTTGTCCTGGGATAGCTTTTGGACTTCAAATGTTGCACCTGGTTTTGGCCAATATACTGCCCGCCTTCGACTTGTCAACTCCATCGGATGAATCCGTTGATATGACTGAGATCGCCAGACCGAGCAACTGCAAAGCCACCCCACTTGATGTCCTCATTGCTCCTCGGCTTTCTCCAAGTCTTTATTGACTTCCTGTGTAACTAATAAAATAAAATATTAATATTTTATGTATTTTAAATATTCGTAGAAACGTTAGATAATGTAATTAAATAATTAAAATTAATTAATTAAATACGTATAATTATAAATAATATTAAAGGTTTGAATATTTCAATTTGTTTGATAAGACCTTAGCATTTAATTTACACTTAACTGATTAAGATGAAATAAAATTTTATTATAAATTTTGAATGAAATGAAAGTTGTTTAAATATTTAAATTTTAAATTTTAATTTTATCAAATGAGTTTTAAATTCAAATTTAATTATTTATTTAAAATAATTTTATTAATTAATTTATTATGTAACCATTATATTCTATTAATTTATGTGAAATGTCAACACGAACATGTCTGAAATGCTACCACCTTAATTATTTAATAATCTTAAAATCATGCAAGCCATTGTTTGACCGTCATCCAAATATAGAGGTATTCTACAAATTCACAGTTTGTCAAAAATTAATTCAAATACTCCAAGATGAAATTATTAGAAACTATCTGCCTTTCCTTTCCAATAAGTTTTTCTTTCCCAAAGTACACTTACGAGACAGGACAAAAAGAATTTATGATTGCCCTGAGATATATTGGACAATAATAAAGGGCTAGTCTATAAATAACGGTGTTCTTATTAAGTCACAATTCAATATTGCACACATCTCAGAAGTTACATTTTTCATAAGGCTTCAGAGTAGGGGTGGTGGGCTCGCTTGTAATAGAGTATTATAAAAAAATTATGATTGGAAAAAAAATTTAGGAAAAAAATAATTAAAAGATGAAAAAAAATTGAGAAAAATTAGTGCTATTTTCAAATTTAAAAAAAGTTAACGGATTAATTTTGTAACCTACTCTAAAAAATGGAATTGTTTAAGTTTATGAATGGGTTAAAATGTGCTCTTGTTAAATTATTAATCCAAATTGGGAGGAATTTTTCTATACATCGTGTTATACCACATCATTTAAATAATAATTAGATTATCAGCTCGAGGAAAGCCACGTGAAAATGTGACCGAGAAAGAGTAATTTGACAGGTTCATAATAGTATTTGATTATAACCTAGTTTTCCCTTTATTCTTAGAGATGATATAGACGTCACAATTTAATTTTATATTAAATGGGTATTCAAATTTATCCATTGCTACATGGGTCTGTACTATCAAAATTAAGCTAACGGATGTCAATCTAAATCCAACTAATTTAAATAGATAACTATTAGATTCCACAATATTTACGTACATAAAAAAGTTCATTATCATCCATCACTTAAATAATATATGCTGCTAACTTATGAATCTCACTGCTAACCACTCTAATTAACAAAGACAATAAGGTAGTAAAAGAAGATATTTATTTATGTTACTTAAGTGATGATTTCCACTAACATATAAGTTTCACTATTAATATTCTTAATTAAAAAAAGATAAATTAGTGAAAAGATATTTATTTATTTAATAAAAATATAAATAAATAAAATAGATATCCAAAATCAATTGATATCTATCTATTTCAATTTACTTAATAAATAGATGTACATAGATTTGGCTCAATTTAATTATACCCAAATCCATATTGTCACATCTAGATATTAGTAATGAGACTTATAAATTACCAAGTTTATATTCTTTCTATAAAAAATTAGAGAAAAATATTTTAACAAGGTGGACATTCAAGGGTTCCGGAATCCTTCACAATTGTTGGGCTTTATGTGGATCTCTTTTATACGTTGGGACTTGAGTCCTTCACAATAGGCCTAAGGAAGAATTGTTAGGTTCAATTAAGGATCTCGATCAACCCTGGCCCAGAGTTGTCAATTCGACCTAAGCAGATTCAAGTCATATAAATAGAAAATAATAATTCCTCTTAAACGACCACGAATCAACGAGAAAAAAGAAGAAAAAGAAAAAACCCCACTAAATTACAGTTTAGAATGACTCTAACGCATTTGTGTTTTTGTCACACGATTGAATTTATAAATGTTGATATGAAAAAAACGTTTAAAAAAAAATAAATTCAAAATTTCTTCCTATAAATTTTTAGACTAATTTAGTATAATTGCAATTAAAAATTACAATGATATGATATATAATTCTTCATCTCTTACTGTTCTTCATCTCCTCGGACAAATCTATGGAAGCACCCTAGTTAGGGGATTGCACTAAATCATCACCACAATCTTTGGGAGAATCGCTCGTGAAGGTGAATATAGTTTATGTGCTCTTTTCATTATTAAATAATTCACTTTTAAAGAATTTACACATGTAAAAAATTCTTATATCTATAAAATTTTAAGAAAAATAAATTATTTTTATTGAAAATTATAAATTTCATTGGAAATTTCAAAACTAAATTATAGGAGGACCTTCAAAATTTGCAGTTGGGATGCCTCAGACTTTGTCTAAAAACAAAATACAGTGGAAGGAAGAAAGAAAGTGCCACCATGGTGGACATTTTGAAGAATGCAGGCTCTACGGTTATGGATCCCTCCCAAGTTCTCAACTTGGGACATATTGGTTCTTGTATTTTAGTGTGCTTAGATCTCTCAACTAAATAAACACTGCTTGTGGTTGGTACAAGTTGCACTTCGATGAATAAAGCTAAGTTTGAGGTAGAATTGCGAAATTTTGGGGATTGAAGCTTAGTAGCTTTACACCAACTTTAATTAGATGAGGAAATGAGTTGAAGCAAAAGGTACCATGGTTTTTTAATTTGATTTTATTCTCTATTTGTTTAGTAAGAAGTACATTTTAATTAATCAAGTTATTATTTAACAATTTTAATTAGAAATATATGCTTATTTCAAGCAAATTTAAGTTGGACAAAATATGTCAACTAACTTTGAATTTTCATAAATTTTAATATTTACCATCGAATTTTAAAATATATGATTTTAACCATCGAATATTTGAAATAATTAAAAAATAATCATTCTGTCAATTGAAACTATTAAATACTCGTAGAAACTCATCACATGACTCCCACAGAACCTAGTTTATCAGTACTTTCGTCTACTCATAACCCTCACAATGTGGTGTTGAGTTTCTCTTTAATTCTTACAAAGTAATTTATATATATAATAGAAAAAAATTATTGTAACTTGTACATCACTTACTTCTCCTTTCAATTTTTTTTTTTTTTTAGTAATTCACTTGTCCTTTCAGATTTATTCTTCTTTTCTGTATAGATATTAAGGAAATTGTTGTCCATCAAGAACTAAATTTGAATTTATTTTACTATCCATTAAAATTTGAACCTGGTTTCTTTCTTTTTCTTTCTTTTTTTTAATTTTTATGTATAAGTTTTATTTATTAAATGGTGAAATATGTGATTTTTATCGTATGGTTGGATTCAAAGATGTGCGAAACAGTAATTCCAAAATTATTGAGTCACATGAGAGGAATTGAGTTACATATTCAAATTACTATTGATAATATGAAAAAAAAAATAGAATAAAATATAGTGAAATTAAAGTTGAATTATAATATTTTGAAAGTAGAAAATACAGCGATGAGGTCAGGTGAGGGTCATGTGATCTACTTCTGTGAATGCTATAGAAGGGCAATTTTTTAAAGATGTTTCAAATGTTTGAGAGTTAAAATCACATATTTTAAAGTTTAAAGGTAAAAATCAAAATTTAAAAAAGTTCAAAAGAAGTTGGTATATTTTGCCCATTTAAATTCGAGCCCTTAAGTAGTAAAGAGATTTGTGTACTTGAATAGTAATTGTTTTGAGATTAGTTAATTAATTCGTTTAAATATAATAAAAATTATAAAATATGTACGATCGATGTAAAGTTCGAATAAAGTTAAAAATATATATATAATATCTTATGAATATATAATCGTTGTTGAAAAATTATTTAATTTATAATTATTTTAAGTTAAATTGAAATTTTAGATTGAGAAGAGTCCCAATCCAATTACATGACTGTGAGGTTTAGTGACAAAGAAAATTAGTGTTTGAGGTGATTGCTAGTGGAAGAAGAAGAATTATATATCCTAGCTCGGAAAATCAACTGCGGTTATTATATATACATACATGCATACGTATATATATATATATTAGAGTTAACATGAGTCATAATTCACTACAAGAAAAATCGCCATTTGCGACGGCAAAAAACCGTCGCAAAACCGTCGCTGACCGTTTTTGCGACGGTTTTGGCCGTCGCAAAAAACGACGTCGCAATTTGCGACGGCCATGGGAAACCGTCGCAAATTGTGACGGTTTTGCGAGGGCAAAAAAAATTCGTTGCTATTTACGATGGTTTTGCGACGAATATTTTTAGTCAAACTTCACCAGAGGAATAATTTTTGCGACGATTTTGCGACGAAAAAAAGTGACCCCTCGCAAAACCGTCGCAAATTTGCGACGGTTTTGCGAGGGCTAACCTGTGCCTCGCAAAACCCTCGCAAATTTGCGACGGTTTTGCGAGGGCTATGGTTTGGACCCTCGCAAAACCGTCGCAATTTGTGACGGTTTTGCGAGGGCCACTTGTGCCCTCGCAAAACCCTCGCAAATTGCGACGGTTTTGCGAGGGCACAATTAACCCCAAGTTGTGACCCTCGCAAAACCGTCGCAATTTGCGAGGGTTTTGCGAGGGCCACCCTTGTGCCCTCGCAAACCCTCGCAAATTGCGACGGTTTTGCGAGGGCACAATTAACCCCAATTTGTGACCCTCGCAAAACCCTCGCAATTTGCGAGGGTTTTGCGAGGGCCACTCTGTGCCCTCGCAAAACCCTCGTAAATTGCGACGGTTTTGCGATGGCACAATTAACCCCAATTTGTGACCCTCGCAAAACCCTCGCAATTTGCGAGGGTTTTGCGAGGGCCACCCTGTGCCCTCGCAAAACCCTCGCAAATTGCGACGGTTTTGCGAGGGCACAATTAACCCCAATTTGTGACCCTCGCAAAACCCTCGCAAATTGCGACGGTTTTGCGAGGGCACAATTAACCCCAAGTGTGACCCTCGCAAAACCGTCGCAATTTGCGAGGGTTTTGCGAGGGCCACCCTTGTGCCCTCGCAAAACCCTCGCAAATTGCGACGGTTTTGCGAGGGCACAATTAACCCCAATTTGTGACCCTCGCAAAACCCTCGCAAATTGCGAGGGTTTTGCGAGGACCACCCTTGTGCCCTCGCAAAACCCTCGCAATTTGCGACGGTTTTGCGAGGGCACAATTAACCCTAAGTGTGACCTCGCAAAACCGTCGCAATTTGCGAGGGTTTTGCAATAAATTTTTTTATTATTATATTTATTTTAAATTATTACCCTATAAATCAACCCCGAAATATTATACAAATAAATATCAACAAGTATGTTCATAATCCAAAAAAATACTATAAAAAATTAAAAATAAACCCAAATAAATATAATTAAATATTAAAATATAATATAAAATACATAATAAGTATCTAAAAAAGTAAAATAATTCACAAAAATAAGTAATAGTGTATAAAGAGTATAAAATAAATATAACAAGTCTATGTAAGCAATGAAGGAGCAACTGCAGTAAGGAGGTGGAGGAGGGGAACGAGAGCCACTACGTGGGCCCGGTGCTCATCGACTGGATCAAATCCATCGTCAACATTTGGATCTTCATCTTCAAGCATTAGCACCGCAATGCGCGCTTCTATCTCCTCTATGGATGGCATAGATGGTGCAGGAATACCCATTTTGTCCGACATAGCCGCCATCCAACCACCAAATGTAGACTCGTCGTTGCTTCATGAAGTCCCGGCACAAGTCTATTTGTCGATTGAATCTCCGCTCAGCTCGTTGAACCCTTTGCTCTACTAGATGTCCAATATCAACTTCGTAGGAGAAGATGCATGCAGTCCACTTTGAGACAGCCTAGTTCGAACATGTGTCGCCTCCGAGCCTAACCCAAAACTCGTCCCCTTTTGAACCCGCCTTGTGCCTTTACAAACATGGCTTTTTCATCAAGAGGAATAACAGAGTTTACAGAGTCACTAGACTCGGATCGAGGAGTGCTCGTATGAGATTTCGCACCTCATCCTAAAAAAAAAAAAAGAATTGTCAATAGTAATTATCAAAATAAAATACAAATTCCACACAAGTATAAAGAATTTCAACATATTTAATCTATATAGTACCAATGTCCGGCGAGATCGCTCACCGACAAACCGACCCTTTTGTGGCTCCGCTCCGAAAGACATGTAATGTCTCAAACATGTCTGTGTAGCTAAAAGAACTCCCTCCTTGGCCCGCTACATTTATGTTAACACAATGTAATCATTACAATCTTACATAAATTTGTAATAAAACAATTTAGATTAATAATTAATTAAGGCATGTAGGTGAATTACCAAACGGTCCTCGTGTTCCGTGAACGAAATAGACCCTCCAAGTATGGGTGCAACTACTCCCACGATTCTTTTTGTTGGTGGATGAGAGCTTCGATACTTCTCTCGATCTCCAGCACTCGCAAATGTCATTCCAATACTCGTGCCTCTATCCAATGAGGACATACCCAATCATCCCTCTTCCTCAACCTAGACATTATGTCCGAAAATCGCGTCCGACACTTCTTTTCCCAATTTGATCGAATTAGCGAAGCATACTCTTCCCTCCACCGAAAATATTTCTGCATGATCATGATTAAGATTTCGATTAACATATAACATAGTACTTAAACGATAAAAAATACTCAAAAATTGCTTACCCCAAATTCTTGAAACCATAAGTCTCGCACGGTTA
This sequence comes from Voacanga thouarsii, assembly GCA_026120185.1. NCBI lineage: Eukaryota > Viridiplantae > Streptophyta > Magnoliopsida > Gentianales > Apocynaceae > Voacanga > Voacanga thouarsii. The sequence continues at coordinate 756,313 of JANUWF010001636.1, read as the reverse complement.
TCGGGACGTGCGTGTATGTCGGATACGAACCAATGAAGTACTCGTCTGTATTATATTTGAAATTTCTCGGACACATTTGTCCGAGCCGGCGAACCTATTTTTGGTGCAATGACAATGTACAATATAGTTATGTTAATCTCAAAAATAATAATAATAATTGAACTAATAATCAACATCTTACAAAGTATGAATATGTTACTTACCCGTTTCCCCGTGGAACAATCCAAGGTCGGGAGTCCGTAACTTGCAACCCAACGAATGCGAAGTCAAGCAACGGATGATTGAAAAGCCGGGGATGGTACTCCCTCATCTCCAATAGAGCCATGTAATGAAGGAGGCACCGAAAGCCTTTGTAGCCGAGTAGGGGATGGAGTATAAGGCTCCCGACCCTCCCGACTCCCCTCCCTCAATGATCCTTCATTAGAAGACATTGCTAAAGGAGATGAAAAAAGAAAAATAAGTAACCAATAAAGACGAAGCCCACTCCAAAAGAAGGATGTAAATAACCGTGAATAAAAATGATAAAAGAATAATAACATTGAAACGTTATATCTATTCGCTAGTTTAAAGTAATACAATAATAATGCTTTGCTGATGATGGATATGTCAAAATAAACATTGTACTTGTAAATTGAATTTTAAAAAAAATTTGACAGAGTCTCCCCTATAATTGGGCATTTCCCGTGCACAAGGCCACCTCAAGATTTGACAACCAAAACGCTGTTACAAACAACAAAGACAGATCTTTTAAATATAGAAAAATTCAAAAGATAACTAGGGGTAATCACCCATTACCCAAGAGGAATGATCACCCATCACTCACGGGGAATGATCACCCATCACTCACGGGGTTCCAATTAAAATGTTAGATATAGTTAAAATCAAGCTAAAAATTATAAATGCCTCTCGTCCTTGTGAATTGTCCGTCAATACAAGCAACAATACAATATATAAACTACCTTGTTGTTTACACCACAAAAGAATATAATAAGGAATAACAAAAATCCTCCGGGCTGTACAAGTCTAAACGAAAGATTCCTCGCAAAAAAAAAGAAGGAGATGAGATTCCCGACAATTAGACAAAATTGTGAAACAAAATTGTATGTGATGGAATTTAAAATAATAAAAATTAAAAGATTCAAGGCATGTAGATTCAAGTAACAAATAAATTGTAAGTTAAAATTTGACATGGGATAGTAATGATGCAATAGATTTCAGGATTCCCTCACCATTAACTATATTATTTGTAAATGAATTGAAATCAGGCCTATTCACTAGAATCATTCTCCGATACGTACTCATCATCATCTACCGAGGTATCGCTACTCGTTTCCCATTCATCTTCTTCCTCTTCATTTATAGGAGAACTATCCCTTGCTCGTTATAGCCTCATCATGAACATCCAACATTTCACTCATACCATTCTCATGCGTCGTAATACCAAGATCAACAAATAACGATATGCCGACTTCGTCGCAGCATCTACTTCTTCCCGATAAGCTCTATCAACCACGGGTGCATCTATTATATGTCGAGCTTTGGTTTTGCAAACCGCCAACCAATCAGATCTTGGCCTCTTACTCCCCGGATATGATGCATAATACACTTGGATAGCTTGTTGAGCTAGAACAAATGGATCATAGTTAGCATAGCTCCTTTTGTGGTTAATTTCTACAAGATTATACTCGCGGATGTACCTCGTACCACGATTCAATGTTTGATCAAACCAGATGACATTTAAAAAGAACAATGCTTTGCTCGTGGATTACCAGGAAATTGCACTTCAATAATCTCATTTAACACTCCATAGTAATCAGGTCCCGATGCGTCATTTCCAATCCCTTTCACGCAAACACCACTATTAACTCGTTTTCTTTCCCTCCGCATAATCATGAGTGTGAAATCGGTAACCATTAATTATGTACCCACTATATGATTTCACTAGTCTTGACGGACCCCAAGCAAAGTTCCTCAAGCATTCATTTGTAACCATATTTTCTCGAATCTTGTACCTAAAAAACATTAGACAAGTTAACCTCGTAATTATGAAAGTTATAGCATTATGAAACTCCATTGAATCCCCAATGGAGTTCCAAATGCAAGTTATTATCTTATGAGACTTACATATCCACTAAACCATTCTCGCAAATTCAAGGCCGATACTTCTATTGATTTCTATCTCCGATATAGTCGGAGCCGTACTTCGTAAGTGTGCCGTGAATGCCCCGTAATGCATTAGAATTAGATGGAATGAGTCAAAATCATTATGATGTATCATTTATCGTATAAAATGTATGAAGTAGTAGCTCGTACTCAATGTATGGCTGCACTTCACCACAATTAAGCAACATATAAATTCTTGCTGCAACGAATTCTTCGTAAGTAAGGAACCGAGTTCGAATTCGTCCTATCACCCGTCCTTGAACATTGCGTATTGACAGACCCAGTGTTCTTGCACCCTCTCTAATCGTTCTCCTTCTTCATTACGCTACTGGAATTGTACGTTTTGTTTGTACATGTGGCTCAAAATAATAAGAGAAGAAAGTGGATGCTTCCTCAACTAGATAAGCATTGCAGATTGACCCTTCAACTCTAGCCTTATTTTTCACCTTGATTTTCAATTGATGCAAATACCTGTCATTTAAAAAAAATACGACTTCAATCACACACACTTATATCGAACTCCGCTATGAAAAGAATTAGATTGAATGATTCGATTACCGTTCAAACGGGTACATCCACCTATATTGAACAGGGCCACAAACTCTTGCTTCGTAAGGCAAATGAATTAATAGGTGTTCCATTACATCAAAGAATGCAGGTGGAAATATCTTCTCCAACTTACATAACAATAAAGGAATATCGGACTCCAATTTGGCCATATGAGCTACATTCAACTTAGGAGAGCATAGATCACGATAAAAAAGACTCAACTCCGTCAAAACACCCCATACATTAGAAGGAAGAAATTCCTTCAATGCAATTGGAAGTAGTCTCTCCATGAATACGTGATAGCTCATGTGATTTCATACCGGATAACTTCAACTCATTCAAATCAAGCACATCTTCCAATGTTTGAAGCGTATCCATCCTGGGAGTTGCAATCCCCTCAACCATTCTAGCAAAAGTTTCTTTTGTTCCGATGTCAACGAGTAAACAGACTTTAGGTATAGCCACTTTTCCTCCTCCCACATTCAAGGCATGTAGCTCCGGCCTATGGCAATAAATTTCTAAGTCACGTCTAGCCTTTAAATTGTCTTTTGATTTACCCTTTACCTCAAGAACTGTATTCATGACATTGTCAAATACATTCTTCTCATTGTGCATTACATCAATATTATGTCGGACCAAATTAGTACGCCAATACGGCAAATCCCAAAAAATACTCCTTTTTGCCCAATTATGAGATATTCCCCTGCCATTACTCCTTCCAATTTCTTTGCATGTTTCTGTAATTTTTTCATAATTAGACAAACTATCCCGCATTTCTTCACCAGTAGGGTATTGCACAGCCGTGATGTCTCGTAACCTCTATCATTCCTAAAAGATCTCGTATCCCTCCCGTAAGGATGATCCGATGGTAAGAAACGACGGTGACAGTCAAACCATGATTGTTTCCCACCATTTTGTAGATGAAAAGACTTTGTATTGCCCATACAATATGGACAAGCCAGCCTCCCAGACAGTGCTCCACCCACTCAACATACCATATGCAGGAAAATCATTAATAGTCCACAAAAGTGCCGCCCGTAGTTGGAAGTTTTGTTTCTTCGATATGTCATAAGTGGTGACACCTTCAAACCACAATTTGGTTAATTCGTCTATCAAGGGTTGTAAATAAACATCCACCCGGTGCTTTGGATTCTTGGGGCCCGGGATAATGATTGTTAAAAACATGACCGGATCCTTCATACACATCCACGGGGGAGATTATACGGTGTGAGAATGACCGGCCAGGATGAATATTGCTTACCCGACATCCCAAATGGTGAGAATCCATCTCGTACATAAACCAAGTTTGACATTCCGTACTTCTTTTGCAAACTCGGGATATATTCGATCAAAGTGTTGCCATGCTTCAAGATCACGAGGGTGACTCATTGTGCCTTTCTCCGATCCGCTCTCTCCATGCCATCTCATGTGTTCAGCCGTTGTTTTGGAAGTGTACAATCTTTGTAGCCTCGGTGTTATCGGGAAGTAATACATCTTCTTGAATGAAATTTCCCTTCTACTTGTGTTCTTCCCAACCTTTTTCTCGTGCATATCGAGGATGGCCACAAAATTTACACTCTCTACGATTCATGTCATCTTTCCAGTAAAGCATGCATCCATTATTGCATACATCTATTTTTTGTACCGGCAAACCCAACCCAGCCACTAATTTTTTCATCTGATAGAAATCATCAGGAATCGTATTACTGCTAGGCACAACCTCTTTCATCAATTGCACAACATCGTTAAAGGCTTTACGCGAGAGGTTATTTTCGGACTTAATGTTTAATAACCTTGAAGCCGATGAAAGCCGCGAATGTTGTGTGCATCCATCCCATATAGGAGTCTCTCGCCGCCTTTAACATATCGTAAAACCTTTGTGCCTCCACATTAGGTGGCTCTTCAAAATGAACTCGCTGATGGAGCTTCAGGGGGAAAGTCGGGTCCCGCTACGTCTAAGACCATTTCGCGAGACCGATTTTCTTGATGTGAATCGATTCTCGGGATTGAGGTAGACACACTTGAGGGACACTCGAATGGCTCACCATGACATGTCCACCGGTAATACCTAGGCACAAATCCAGCACTTCCACAGGTGGAGCTTAACTTGTGCCGGATCCGGTACTTTTTATTCTTACATTTTGCACACGGGCATCTAATTACGCTTGACATTGCATTTGATAAGGCAAATGTCAAAAAAGCCTTAACCCCTTCCTCAAATTCAATAGTGATCCCTTTTACACCTGAAGCGTGCCTTCTATACATCCAACTACGATCCTCCATGACGTCTAAATGAGAGAAAAGAACAATCAACTCAATAATTAAAATCACCCCTTAAACAAAAGGAAGAGAAGTATAATTACATTTTCCTTTCTATTATCTAACAAAAAGAGGTCCAAAACATAGAATTTACAATTGCTATCGTTGGATACAGCTTACACCTTCAATATATACGTTTTAACCAAGTATTTAATCTTAATTGAGGAATTTGATTAAGATTAAATACTATTAAAGCTAATTATATTCTTATTTTAACTCTCTCTATAACGTATATTATTCCCGCTATTATTAACATCGACCTATATATGAAATTATTATTATTACTCATTTCATTACTCCTATTCTTATTCTTATTAGCAATATTATTTTTAATAATAATGCTATTATGGGATATATACTCATGCTCAATCGAATAATACACTCCAAGATAAGGGTAGTTATTCTATTCCACATTAAGTAGCGGTAGCATTTTGAAAAAAATTTTGACAGTAGTCTCCCCGTAATTGGACATTTTCCAGTGCACAAGGCCACCTCAAAATTATACAATCAAAATGCAATTGCAAACAACAAAGACAGATCATTCATTTATACAAAAAAATAAATAAATAAATAAAAGGATAACTAGGGGTAATCACCCATTACCCAGGAGGAGTAATCACCCATTACTCACGGGGAATCCAACATTTGAATTCAACAAAAAGGCAATTTATATGAACAACACGCACATCCTACATCTTCATAATCTAAGGAAACGGATTTCTCACATAAAAGAGCCTTCAAAGCATTCTACTAGAGTTAAATCTTCCACTAGAGAGACTAATATATTATTATAATCAAGTAATAAGATTACTAAACTAATTAGAAATCAACCTTCCTATTATGGCATCATAACCAATCAAATTAATTTATAAGGGTTTATATAGCTAAAACATAGTTCTCATATAATTTGATCAAAGTAGTAATTTTTTTATAACAGTGGTAAAAAAGAGTGCACTATAAGTATAGATCAAAACACATTGAATGTTAAAAAAGGACAACAATTCCAACTAACAATTTAGCAATTCCAGCTCACAATTCCAAATTTAAATTGTTTTTCTCACATCAAACCACCATCATGTCACTCACAATCTCCTCAAACTCAACCCCAACATCAATACAACTTTTATACATCAATTCAAACTCGCTCATTCACAAATAATCGCCCAAATTTCAAAGCTTCAGGGGAAATGAAAATCTGCCCAAAGTTTATAAGATAATGAAGTAGCTCAAAGAGATAAATTCTAACTACTTACCCAAACGAATCGACTTCAAGAACAAAGACAAAGATAGAGCACAGAATGGCAGTGCGCCGACCGAGGGGGCGGGTCGAAGGGGGTAGGAAGAGCAGGGGGGAGTTGAGGGGGGGGGGCGCCGCGGGATGGGGGGAGTTGAGGGAGGGGGCGCGGGGGTGGGGGGGCTGCGGGATGGGCGCAGGGAGGGGGCGCGGGGGTGTGGGGGAGTTGAGGGAGGGGGCGCGGGGAGGGGGCAGGGAGGGGGGCGCGGGGAGGGGGCCGCGGGGGTGTGGGGGGGTTGAGGGAGGGGAGTTGAGGGGGGGGGCTGCGGGATGGGGGGAGTTGAGGGAGGGGGGAGCAGGAGGGGGGCGCGGATGAGGGAGGGGGGCGCGGGATGGGGGGGGTCGCCGGCGGGGAGAGGGAGGGGGGAGCGGGAGGGGGGCGCCGGATGGGGGGGGTGCCGTGAGGGAGGTGAGGGAGGGGAGTTGAGGAGGAAGAAGGAAGGGGAAGAAGGAGGAAAAAAAAAAAAAGAGGGAGTGAAAAATTTTGGAAATTTTTAATTTTTTTTTAAATTTCTAGCTATTTCGTCGCAATTTGTGACGAAAAAATAAAATCCTCGCTAATTTCTCATAAATTAATACGAATAATATTATAAATCGATCTATACATTATAATTTTTATTATTTTTTAGTGATTCTAATAATAATATTATTATGTAAATTATTTTTCTTTATATATTTTAATTTATACACCACTTAATCAAATAAATAGATAAAAAAATTAGAATATGTATATATATAACTATATAGTATAATATATATTAATATGTTCGAGATGAATAACATTACAAATCGATCTCTACATTATAATTGTCAATATTTTTTTTAGTAATCTCAACAATAATAACAGATATTTGAATTGTTTTTCTTTACATATTTTATTTTATACACTACTTAACAAAATAGATATATTAAAAAATTGGACATATGTATATACATAGCTAAATTAGTATAATATATATTAACATGTAGGAGACGAAGAACATTACAAATTGATCTCTACATTATAAATTTCATAATTTTTTTAGTGATATCAACAATAATAACAAGTATTTGAATTATTTTTCTTTATACACTACTTAATCAAAGTGATAGATTAAAAAATTAGACATATGTATATATATACCTACATGTTATAGTATATATATATATATATATATATATATATATATTAAACTAAACAGATACTTATATACATTATATACATATACTTATATATTAGAATAAGTATATAACATAACATAATTAACTATATACATTTACTTATGCAATACATTAGGTGTATAACATGACATAATTACATATACAAAATTATAATAAAATGCACTAATTGAGACATGTTATTAAAAATATTTCAAGTAAATTTGTCAAAATACACCATCACATAAACACATAAAGAAATTTAAAAAAAAAATTAAAACCCTATTTTGTTGTAAAACCCTCGCAAATTCGTCGCAATTAGTGACGTATTAGCGACGAATTTGCGACGAATTGGGGTTTTGAGATTTTCTATACATTTTGCCATTTATTTATTTTTTAATTAAAAATATTGACCGTCGCAAAACCCTCGCAAATTGCGAGAGCCGAAAATTCGTCTCAAAACCCTCGCAAATTGCGAGAACTTTGCGACGGATGTTCAAAAATTTTTAAAATATTTTTTTAAAAAATAATCGATCGTCGCAAATCCCTCGCAAATTGCGAGGGTTATTGCCGTCGCAAAATCCTCGCAATTTGCGAGGGTTTGCGATGAACGTTCAATTTTTTTTAAAAATAAATTACCGTCGCAAAACCCTCGCAAATTGCGAGGACTTTGCGATGGACGTTCAAAAATTTTAAAAATATTTTTTTAAAAAATAATTTGTCGTCGCAAACCCATCGCAAATTGCGAGGGTTATTTACCGTCGCAAAACCCTCGCAATTTGCGAGGGTTTTGCGATGGAAGTTCAAAAAATTTTTTAAAAATATTTTTTTAAAAAATAAATTGCACGTCGCAAAACCCTCGCAAATTGAGAGGGTTTATTGGCCGTCGCAAATTGCGAGGGTTTTGCGATGGACGTTCAAATTTTTTAAAAAATATTTTTTAAAATTAAATATCCGTCGCAAAACCCTCGCAAATTGAGAGGATTATTTGCCGTCGCAAAACCCTCGCAATTTGCGAGGGTTTTGCGATGGTCGTTCAAAAAAATTTTAAAAATATTATTTTAAAAAATAACTTGCCGTCGCAAAACCCTCGCAATTTGCGAGGGTTTATTAGCCGTCGCAAATTGCGAGGGTTTTGCGACGGACGTACGAAAATTTATTTAAAAATATTTTTTTTAAAATAACTCGCCGTCGCAAAACCCTCGCAATTTGCGAGGGTTTATTGGCCGTCGCAAAATCCTCGCAAATTGCGAGGGTTTTGCGACGGACATACTGAAAATTTATTTAAAAATATATTTTTTAAAATAACTCGCCGTCGCAAAACCCTCGCAATTTGCGATGGTTTATTGGCCGTCGCAAAATCCTCGCAAACTGCGAGGGTTTTGCGACGGACGTACGAAAATTTATTTAAAATTATTTTTTTTAAAATAACTTGCCGTCGCAAAACCCTCGCAATTTGCGAGGGCATAAATACCGTCGCAAAACCGTCGCAAATAGCGATGATTTTGTTACGAATTGCGACGGGTATATTGGCCGTCGCAAAACCGTCGCAAATTGCGACGGTTTTGCGACGGTTTTGGTCAACTCGCTACTTGTTTGAAAATCGTCGCAAATTGGTCGCTATTAGCGACGGTATTGAAGCCGTCGCAAAAATTCGTCGCAAATCGCGATTTTTCCTGTAGTGCAAGTAGTACTACTATGTTTATAAACCATGATTCTGATTCTCAAACAATTAGATTTGGACTTTTGATAGAACGCAATATTGACACTTTTACTTTTGAAATAGAGCTACTCCTATGAAAGTTCTCAAAGGTTTTCCATCCCAAAATTTCAAAATTATTTTCTCTTTGTAAATATTTAAACTTATAACTGTAAATATAAAAATGTTGCTTCATATTTTGTTATGATCTGTTGCATTTTTCAAGACAGGCAACTAGTTAATAAAATAAAAAGGACTTAGTCACTACATGAACCTCGTTGCCGAGGCATCTCTAGGAAATCGGAAACGTCTTTTTACACCAGCGATGCGACTGTCTCCTTTGAGGCTCCCCCGATTCTACAAAATTAATTCTCTTCATCTTTGTCATAGTGAATGACACATTTATAATGTTAGCCAAAATAAATCTGTCTTTTTTTCTTTTTTCACTTTTTTGAAAAATTCTACAGTGAAATCGAGAAATTGAGAATGAAATAGATAGGTAAAGATATTAGTATAATTTGAAATTTTATCAAAAAATTATAGATAGATTTAAATGTTAACATTACAATTTTTTAGAGTAAATAATAAAATTATTAATATTTTATAAATAAAACTAATTTATATTAAACTTATTTAAACGTCAAAACAAGCGCTAAAGCATTTTTTTTCTCCCCAAATAACTAGGAAACAAGTGCAACCTTAATCTCCTTTTAATGCACTGAAAGGAGAATTTCAAAATTCCCAATTTGGCATAATCTTTGCTGGCAGGAAGCATTCGAGGACAATTATCCCATCTGTGGCTTTCTGAGGTAAAAAGGAAGCACTATAGGTATAGGTATAAAGGTCCCAAAATAAAGGTGCTTTCCTCAAGATGCCTTTCCTCAAGCATTATGGAGCGCATGATATTACTGAGAAAACAAACAAGAAATGATCCATCAACTTAGGCTTTTGGGAAGCGGATTATAACATGACTCTGAAAAGCAGAATAGAAAGGGAGCAAGAATAAGGCAGCGTCCCGTGTGCGGTGGGTAGGCTGGTAGATCGTCTCATTCGAGACGTCACCGTCATTAATTCGACTCCTATCGCGAGTGCTAGCGACTCTCCATACCTATGAAAAATATTCAGGCCGAAAATTCGGACATCCCATATAAATAAATAAATAAATAAGGCAACGACCTTTGCCAGATAAGAAAATAAAGAAAGCCAGAAGAAGTAAAACATGAGTACTCAAAACTTAAAGCAGCCACTGTTTTTAGTCTTCGGTCACGGACGTACACCCTTAAAATTTTATATAATTATACAAATTAATTTTTTTTAAAAAATTCTTTTAAATTATATTCCGTCAGTCCATTTTTATCTATTTATTTTAATTAAATTTTTTGTTCTAATTTATCTGTTTCATTAGCAAATCAAGACTATATTAATTATTTTTTTTTACAAATATTTTTCTTTAATACAGTGAGTACTTCTACCTTGTAGTGAGAAATAAAAATAAATTAAATATATTTACAACACATAAAATTTTAAAATTTGATTATTCCTTAATAAAGTGAGAAATTCTTTGAGGGTAAAATAGAAAATATTAATTAATTAACTAAAAATCTTATTTTTCTTAAAACTTGTGAATCGATTAAAATAGACAGATAAAAGAAAAATGAGAAAGTACCTTTTTCTTTTTTTTAACTTTTTCTTAAAACTTATAAAATTATCTTTTCGCGTAGCCTTTCGAGTAGTTTGTCTCTAACTTCAAGTTTTTAATTCCGTCCTCATTTATTAATTCTCTTTGTTTCAATGCTAATTAATACGTTCTCTATCCACAAATAAGTAACTTAATTTTTTTTAATTTATTCAAAAATAACTGTCTATTTTCTAAATGTATATCGTATTTAATTTTTTTCCAAATTTACCCTTACAATAATTTTTCAATAATTAATTAATATTACAACTACCCATAAGGAATTTATTTTAATCAAGAATGACAATATATTCTCCGATAAAAAAGTCAAAAGTCTACTTAACTATTCTCTCCACCAAAAATATAGTGATAGAATGTAATTAATCACATGAAAATTTGTTAAAATTAAAAGAAGAATAGAATAGACATTTTAATTCTTTTTATTATAAAATTTTACAATTCTTTAATATGAATAATTTTGATAATTAGGCCACTTATTCTTAGATTGAGGGAAGGAGTATTCAAAGAACAATTACTCTAAATAATCCTTAAACTTTTTCTTTTTTTTTTGTAATACTATTTTTGTCTTTGATTTTTTTAATCTTTTATTTTCCGCAAACTATTTTTATAGGACAAAATTAGCTCCAAAAAAAAAGTTTGAACGTTATTTAGACCAATTTTCCTAGTAAAGTAATAAGATAGAGTGCTATGATAATAGTTTAGTCTGCAAAAAACTTTTTTCTCAATATTATAAAATTTGAATTTCATCCCCATCCTCTCGATTTATCCCCCAAAAAAAAGTATAAAAATAATACTTAATTTTATTAGCTACACTTTAGGCAAACTTTCAATCCGCTTAACTAAAAGAAGAAAGGAATAAAATACAGCTGGTACGGGACCTAAAATAAATGAAGCATTAACCTAACGATTCTTCCGTCGGTCCATTATGACGGACCCACGGGCGACAGCACATAGACATGGAGAAAGACGGGGAGCAATGAAGACAGCAAGCAATTGGAGTCCGGGGACCTCAGTCATATCAACGGGTTCAGTATATTGGCCAAGCAAGTAGAGAGTGGTAAAATCATATTATGAAGCAACGATACCTTCAACTTCAATTCATTTCCTCATATAATTAAAGTTGGTGTAATGCTACTAAGATTTTTCTTTTTCTTTTTTTTTTGGTAACGGTGGGAAAATTAGACCCCTATCAATTTATTAATAAATAAACTGTTACATGGCTAAAGGCCTCCAACCAGATTGGATAGACGATTTTTTTATAGCCCTTATATTAGGGACACCCATACTATCTAGGATACAAAGCTCTCGAACTGGCTTTGGGAGGTGAAAGAAATGAAAGAAATGATGGTTAAAACCAACAACACAAGTTAGGTTGGCTAAGGCATCAGCCACTTGGTTAGCCTCTCTGTATATATGCCTAAATTCAATGGAGCGAAATGATCTGCTTAGCCATTGAACCTGACGTTGAAGTTGGTGAAGTGTGCCAGTCATCTCCATAGATAAGGTGAGGAGCTGTAAAGTAGTAGTTGAATCAGATTGGAATAGAATGTCAAGAAATCCATATTGTCGGGGCTATTCTCAGGCCTTCACAAATAGCTAAAAACTCTGCTTTCCGATAGTCTCCCAATCCTGTATGTCTAGCAAATGCCATCAGAAAATCTCCCTTATTGCCCCTAATGATACCTCCCACTCCTGAAAGACCTAAACCCTTAGCTACCCCATCAACAGTGACCACAGTAGCTGCATTAGCAGCAGACCAGCAAACTGGTATATGACGAATTTGAATCCTTAGGATGATGCTGATGTGGAACCCATGCAAGCTAGCAATGTTATGGGAAGCCTGGCTAAGCGGAAAAGCTGCTGAGGAGAGCTTTATGAAATATATAATATTACCTTTCAAATGAGCTGAAAAGATAGAACATGAATCATACCTAGCCTTATTCCTCCCCTTCCAAACTTCCCACAAGAACGCAGACATAAATAAGCGAGCAAAAGGCCTGCATCGCTGGGGGGCCGTCCACCACAAACGCCAGAAATCACTAAAAGAAGAGGAAGCTAAGAAAGAAAGACCGCCCCATACAGAAGGAAGGATGGAAGACCATAAACCTTTAACAACCCCACAATCAACAAAAACATGCCATAAAGACTCCCTAGCTTCATTGCAAAGACTGCACTTGGAGCATAATTGTACACCCAGACATTGTAATTTGTTATCAAGAGGCAAGAAGTTATTGACAAGACGCCACAAGAAAAAAACGAACATTATCTTGGACTCCCAACTTCCATATGTCTTACTTTACCTTGCAAATAGTTTTACGTTTTTTTATCAACTCCCAAGCTGAAGATAAAGAGAAAGTACCTGATGGAGTCAGAATCCAAAGCATAATGTCTTGAGCTTCGGGTTGAAAAGGGGGCTGGATTTTGAGAATGGAATATGCCAGATGGTCATCAAGCAGATTCAAAATCTTCCTGGTATTCCAAAAGCCATTGGAAAGACAGTCCTAAACTGAAATCTTCGGAAAGCATATGGAGGAATTGCGGGCAGCAAGATTACCCTCGCCTGTCTAGTTATCAAACCAAAAAGATGAATTGCCAGATTTCAATGAAAAGGCGATGTGAGGATCTGCAATCAGAAGTATGTGCTTCCAAATCATTGAGGACTAGGGAGACGGCTCCAGCAATGAAGGATGGATATTTGTAGCATTGTATTTTCTCCACATGAACAAAGACCACAGGGTATCCTTTTCCCAAAATTTCTACCACAACTTGAGAGCGAAAGCCTGGCTTACTTCTTCCAGGAATCTGAAGTTAAGTCCATTCTCATTCTTAGGAAAACATAAAGAATGCCAACTCATCCAATGTCATTTTTCCCCGTGAGCTGAGCTTCCCCAAAGAAAACTGGCCAAGTGCCTCTCGATGTCCCAGTAAACTGATTTTGGTGGATTGATTACCTGCAATAGATGAAGTGGCATAGCAGATAATACTGATTGAACCAGCTGCATTCGACCTACTTCGGAAAGATGTTTGAATCTCCACCCTTGTAGCCTTTTTTTTACTTTGTCAATCAGAGGCTGAAAATATATCTTCCTCCTTCTACCTTTGAACATAGGATAACCAAGGTACGTGAAAGGCTAAAACATTCTTGAAAAACCCAATATTCTATGAACCAAAGAGGACCTGTGTGTAGAACCTTTATTTGAAATAATGTAGGAACTTCTGGCATCATTAATGAGCTGTCTCGAACACTTTTGATATTCCAAGAGAATGGATTTCATCAGAGTTAGAGCTTTCTTTGAAGCAGTTGTAAAAACCAGCGTTTCATCAGCAAAATTGAGGTGAGAACCGAAAAGCAAGAAGAAGGCAGCTTAAAAGGAATAAATCCACCCGTAGTCAACTTCTCATTCAAGCCTCTTGCGAATAACTCCTGGGCAATGATAAAGAGCATAGGTGATAGAGGATCCCCCTGTCTTAAACCCTGTAAGGATTTGAAGTAACCACACATTTCTCCATTTACCACCACTGAAAACCAGCAATTGTTTACACAATTCTCCGCCAGCTTGATAAAGTGGGCATTAAAGCCAAATCGAGAAAGTACTGCACACAACGAGGACCAAGAAACTCTATCAAATGCTAGACATATCAAGCTTGAGAGCCACATTATTCCCCACCACTCTTCTGTCTATGGAATGAAAGATTTCATAAGCTAAAAGGACATTATCAGAAAGATTACGCCCTTTGATGAAACCCGATTGATTAGGAGATATGATTTTGGAGAGCAGAAGACTAAGCCTTGAAGCCAAAACTTTAGAGATAATTTTATTGCAGTAGTTACAGAGACTGATAGATCGGAAATCCCCAAAATTTCTAGGAAAGGCCTTTTTTGGAACCAAAACAAGAAGAGTACTACTAAAGCCTCTCGGAAAAAGAACTCCAGCAAAAAAAATCTCGAACAGCATGCAAAACATCCAATCCCATAATACCCCGACAATGAGTATAAAAGTTTCCTAAAAAACCATCTGGCCCTGGAGCACTATCAACTCCTAAGGAAAAGATAGCCTCTTTCACTTCATCTAATGATGGAAGGCCTGAGAGAGAAATATTGTCTTGTTCAGAAATGATAAAAGGGATGCAGTTGTACATCTAGGAGGACTTGTCCAAGCTGGTGGCTTCAGAGGGAGCCAGGAGCATAGAGAAATAACGAACCGCTTCTGCCTTAATTAATCCCATGTCATGGAGCAAAGATCCTAATTCATCTTGGATGCATGTAATACATAATTTTTGCCTCCTGACGTTATAGTAGTTATGAAAGAAAGCAGTGCCTGCATCTCCTTCTTTTAACCATTTAATCCTGGATTTCTCCCTCCAAAAATCCTCCTCATTCTTTAAGTGAAAGGCTAGATTGGCCTTGCACTCTTGAAGGGCAATTTGGTCCACCTGAGTGTGACTTGATTCATAAGCAATTTCAGCTTGAAGTACTTTGTCCTCAGCCTTGGAAATATTGTCATTAATATTACCAACATGCTCACGATTCCATTGTCGTAAAGCCACCTTTACTGCCTTCAATTTGCCCAGAAGCCTTTGCATTCCATTCCCATGAATATCTAGAGACCAAGCTGCTTTGACCGTCTCCATAAACTGCGAGTGCTTGGTCCACAGCTTCAAAAATTTGAAAGGCCAAGGCACTGTGCTAGAGCTAGCATCTCAACAGAAACTAGAAGAGGAGAGTGATCTGAGCCACTCCTTGTAAGATGTTGCACTTTGATATCATGGAAAACCTCTCTCCACCTGCTATTAATCAGAATCCGATCTAATATTTCAAAACAAGGCCGCTCCCCCATTCTACACCAGGTATATTTACTCCCAGTAAAAGGCGGGCTATGCAAATGACAATCATCAATGACTTGCACAAAATCAGCAATAGAAGCAAGGTTTGGGGTGGCAGAACCAAAATATTCACTAACATCCACAATCACATTAAAAGCTCCCCTAATCAACCAAGGAGCTTCAGTCGAATTTTCAGCTATGAGCCGGAGAGAGGCCCATAGATCATTCCTGTCATTCTTGTTACATGCTACATAGTCAATGGTGCAAGAAACAGATATTCCAAAAACAGAAATTTGCAGATGCACAAATTGCGAGCTATTTTCAATAGCTGATAAAATGATGTGATCCCTCCAGAAAATCCATATTTTGCAATTGATATTAGAAAATCCACAATGAAAACCCAGCTTGTACACATACCATTGCAAATTGTCTATAGCAATCATAGGTTCCAAAATAGCAAAAAAATCAATATTATAGGTGTGAATCAATTTTTTCAATCTTCTGAAAAAGAAGGCATTAGCAATGCCTTGAATGTTCCAGATGATAGTATTCATTTAACTAGTCGATGAGGGCAAAGAGGTATACTTTAATGGGGGTCTTCGCCTTCTGGGAGGCATCAAACGAATGTCTGTATCAACCCCCTCCTTTGTCAACTTTTTCTTTTTACGAGTGGCCTTCTTTCCGTCCACTACCGCCTGAAGGAAGAGCAAGAAATCAGCTCTAAGAGGGGGCTTCTCTGTATCTAAATTGTACTTCCTTTGAGCATCTTGGGCCTCATCTTCACTGGATTCAGAAATCAATTTGTTTGTATATGAGCAAGGCATGTCATCCATAATTTCACCTAGACGTCTGTTCTCGGAGGTAGATCCAATAGCTACATTAGAACTTGATGCCTGCAATGTTGTTTGTTGTTCCCTAATATCATCATCTCTCAGTATTTCCATTGGGATATTAGCTGTCTGAGGAGCAGATGGAGGATTATTAGGCATCACAACTGGTATTACCGGGAGAGTCTGTGGCTCAAAAAGGGGAATAGATGGTTGGTTATTAGGTATCACGACTGGTATTGTAGAAAGAGTGTGTGGTTCTAAAAGAGGAGACTGCAATATAGCCGAGCGGATTCCGCGCTGTGTCTGCAATTGCTGCGTCAAGGTTTCTGGTGGGAAAGCTGTCTGTGATTTAGGAATCCATTGTTCCTTAGCCGACGAAGGCTTAGGCACAACCTTCTCTCTAAGACCGCAGCAAGAGATGTCATGACCAAGTCTAGAGCACGGTCTGCAATAAGATGGCATGTTCTTGTAGGCCACTGGCTGGAAAAACCCAGATTCACCTTCGCCTATCCAGATGGACACTGGGTTTGATTTAAGCAAATCCACTTCAATGCAGACTCTTGCGACACTGGGCCTCGAGAGATTTACCGTGGCTTCATCAAGCTTCAATGGCCGCCCGATTGTAGAAGCTATTGCGAAGAGAACATGCTTTTTGAATAGGTGAATCAGCAGATGCTCAAAGGAAACTCATAGAGGGATAATGGAGGGGTCTGATGAGACTTTAAAGCCCTTAGTCCATTTCAAAATTTGCATTGGAAACCCCTTAAGAAACCAGAGATTCTTCATCCAAAGCCGAAGATAGTCTTCTTCCAAAGCCAGGTGGATTAAAACATGCTTTGCGTCTAAAGATCCAATAATAACTTCCCCTCGCAGGCCCATTGTTTTAAACTCCCTTCGTAGACCCTCCATAGATGGCCGACCTTGAGCAAATTTTCCTACCAAGGCAAAATGGTAAGGGGCAGCAAGTGAAGAAATTTCAGCATCAGAAAAGAAGATAGCCGGAAATCCCTTGTAAGAGGTAGGTTGTTTGATAGTGGAGCAGACATCACCAGATTTGCTAAAGAGATCGGCATAGGACTTACGTCCCCATGCAGCTGTAGTGGCCGGCACCGACAGCGGCTTAGCAGCCATGCTAGGGTTTGCTATCACCAAGATCTGAAAAAGTAGGAGGTTCTTCTTCTCAGTGCTCCGAAAAAGTAGGAGTTTCTTCTTACGTCCCCATTACATCTTGGGAGTTTTTAATTTGTAATGCTACTAAGCTTCAATTCCAAAATTTCACATTAGCCATGTTTAAAATTCTATCCCAAACATAGCTCTATTTATCGAAATGCAACCTTCTACAGACTATAATCAGTGTATTATTTAGTTAAGAGATCAGAGCACACTAAGTACAAGAACCAGTATTTTGCAAGCTCAGAGGGATCCATAACCCTGTAGCTTGCATTCTTCAAAATGTCCACCATGGTGGCTTTCTCTTTCTTCCTCCCACAGCATTTTGCATATAGACAAAATCCAAAGGATCCCAACTGCAAATCTTGAAGGTCTTCCTTGCAAGGAGAGATTTCAGATCTACTATAATGTTGTTGTAACATTTGAGAATGGTGAAGCCAGTTGAGGTTCCTGCAGCATGGTCAAGCTGCCAGATTGGTATTCCCAGGGTAAACTCAAGATTCAGCAATACATGCTAAGATGCCAATGTCGACCTATTAGCACTACCACCTAGTTTCTTCGTGTTTTCGGACATCTTGCTGGAGTTCCTCATCAATTCCGTCACCATAAAACATTCCAAGGCAATCAAATAAGTCCAGAATGAACAAACTCTTATAACTACACCTTAACACATTCCAATTAGATAAATACACAGTCCATCTTCAAAAACTTAATTGCATTATCAAAGACTTCTACCTATATTTAAAAAACATAAAATGTTAATCTTTGATCTTATTAGGTAACAGAGTACATTAATAAAGACTTAGGGAAAGGCGGGGAACAATGAGGACATCAAGCGGGGTGGCTTTGCAATTGCTCAGTCCGGCGATCTCAGTCATATCAACGGGTTCATCCGATGGAGTTGACAAGTCGAAAGCGTGCAGTATATTGGCCAAAATCAGATGTAACATTTGAAGTCCGAAAGCTATCCCAGGACAAATTCTTCTGCCTGCACCAAATGGAATCAATTCAAAATGGGCACCCTTTACATCAACATCTTTATGATGGGTGAGGAACCTCTCAGGCCTGAACTCTGATGGATCACACCAAATATTTACATCCCTCTGGAGTTTCCACAGGTGTAATATTAGCATTGTGCCTTTTGGAACATGATAACCACCTATGGTGCAGTCTTCAGTAAATTCTCGGAAACCACCAAGTGGACCTGCTGGGTGCAATCGCAGAGTTTCTTTAACAATGGCTTGGAGGTAGATCAAATTCGTAATGTCTGCTTCCGTGACTCGTCTCTCCTTCCCGATGTGGATGTCTAGCTCTTCTTGAGCCTTTTCCAGGACATGGCGGTTGTTCAAAAGCAGAGATAATGCCCATGTCAGCATAACTGCAGTTGTGTCACTTCCTCCGGCAATCAAGTTCTATGAAGTGTGAAGCCAGTAAACAAATTTTGTTAGCAGAGACACATAGTTCCATATGGACATAATGTACATTGGTACATCTAGCTAGATCTCCGTGAATCCTGGAGACATAGAAATATGTGAAAAAAAGAGCAGAGAATCATGAAGGACTCAAAGGACACACCACGCATGTAGATTTGGTGATGGTATCAGCATCATAGCCAGGGAGATCTGCATCTTCAATCAGTGATATCATCACGTCCATGAAGTCTGGCTCTCCACAAGTCTTGCCGGATTCCTTCTTTTGGCGGTGCTCCTTCAACCATCCCTCAACCAAACTGTCCATTTCCTTACCAGTTTCTTTCATTTTACTTACATAGCCTCCTATGTCCAACCACCTAAGGAAAGGAATGGAGTCAGCCACCACGAAGACCCCAAGTAAGTGAAAGAAATCCCTCATCACCTTCTGGCATCGTCTTCCTTCTTTCTCCTCATTCACATCTACTGCACCAAAATATCGCTTTCCCGCAACCATTCTCAGAACAACGTTCAGAGTCAAGTCTCCAAACCACTGCTTCATTTCCACCAAAACACGCCCTGATTCATTTTTCTTATTATTCCAAATTCTGTAAAGCTCTTTTATGGAAATCTCAGTCTCCGATATTCGAACATGCTTGAGCAAATCTAGCCTGCGAGTTGAGAGCAATTCAATGCTGATCAATTTCCGCATATCACGCCAATATGCACCATATGGGGAGGAGCCAAACATGGCGTAATCATAACCCAGGTGCTCAGCAGCCAAATATTTTGGCCTTGAGGATACGATGATATCATTGGTGGTGAACAATTCCTTAGCCAGTTCCCAACTACTCACAACCAGAGCTGATTTCACGCCCAGCTTGATGGTGAAGATTGGCCCATACCTGTCGGCCAAGCGTGCTAAGCTTATGTGTGGAAGCTTTCCTAAGAGGTGAAGGTGGCCAACTATCGGCCACGCACCACTAGCTTCAGGGGGGAAACTGTTTTTGGCAGGCTTAGGATTCCAAGATGAGAAGTGGAGGACAAGAAAGAAAGCAAGGACTCCAACTATGGCAGAACTCACGTAGTATAGAAGAACTAGTAATTCCATTTCTGGTACAATTCTTGGAGACTTCTGGGGATTGGGGGACGACAATCTGATAACCCAAGAGCTGTTTTTCAAGCCAAAAGGAGATTAATTTCTGAAGGAGACTGCAAACTGTTGATGGTCATATGATTGAACAACAGGTCACTAATACAGTCACTAATCATTCTTTGTCAAAACCACTTCAATTTGTCATTCTAAATTTCTTGGTACATAATGTGCTATGTCTAGGTGAGCACTAAACTTTTCTCCTATTGGGCTCCAAGTTTTTAAGTTTGCGCTGTATTTCTATGATAATAATGAGGATGCTTTCGAAATTTCTTGGATCTTTCCCTGAATTCCGTCTTTGAATTTGCTAAGACTTTTTCTTCTGTCCGTCAATAAAAACAAACTTGATCTTAACCCACAAATATACTTGTTTATTGAAGGTTGCCATCATCTTGATGTGCAACGCATTTCCTCCTCAGAAAGCTATAACCTCGAGTCCTCGACGCCTTCAAATCTTGCGGATAAATCAGTACGCCTTTTTCCGCTGATCTCTCTCTTAATTTAATTTCATTTTATTTTTTATGTTTTTCAGTCGAATAAAGCCCCGGAAAGTGAGGGGAATCGGGGAATGGAATGGCCCAAATTACATATGGGCCTTCCACGCTTCCTGCACAGTTTCAAAAGGTAGTCAAGACTCCGGAAATAGGACTTATACTGGGCCTTTTACCTTTGTCCTTATGTCTAGATAATTTCCTTTTTCCTCTCCCGTAACTGAGCGTAACATACATTAAGTTTTAGTACTATTTTTTCTATTCAAATTTAGATATTTATAATCTTATTTAAATTTAATTTAAATATAAAATATTTATATTCAAAAATAAAAATAGTATTTTGTTTGATAATATTATATCGGTGTTTTTAATATTTTAATATATGAGAGTGAATATGCTATTAACATATTTGATAATTCAATTAAATATTTAAAATTATGTTATTTAATTAAGTATTTATTTATTAATATTCATATAATTATTAATTTTTATTATTTAATTTTTACTTAAGATCTAATTATAAATCTCAAGTAAAATAAAAATTATTTAAATTTAAAATTTGAATATATTAAATATTTATTTAATTATTAATTTTTTATTTAATAAAAAATATAATAAAATATAATGTAAAAATAAATTATAATTAAGTCCGTCTTTAAACTCCTACTTCAAGTTTTAAATTTTATTTTTTAAAATTCAATACCTAAATATTTATATTTCAATCTTCAAATTATAATTTTATCAAATGGACTCTAAATTATTAACTCAACTATAATTTATATAATAATATTTACTTTTATCACTTGTTTGCAAAATCGAAATTTATTCTACGGTAAAATATCGAATCATGAAAACCATCCAATTTCTTTAATTTTTTCCAACGGAATTTCCCTTTTGATATTACAGTTTAGAAAACAGTAAATGAAAAATTACCGTAAGTTCTTGGCACTTCTTTTCTAGAATTTAAATATAATCCTTTTTCGATTTGTAGATTGATTTTTCTCCTAATTGTGTTAAATTATGACTCATGTTAACTCTGATATATATATATATATATATATATATATATATATATATATATATATATATATATATTTATTTATTTATTTATTTATACCTTTGATTTTTCAATCCAGGATATAATTCTTTTTTCTTCCACTATCAGTGACCTCAAACACTAATTCTCTTTGTTACAATAACCACACCCTTGTGTGAATTAAAATCCCAATCTAAGACTTCAATTTAATTCAAAATAATTATAATTTAAAGAATTTTTATATCTTGATAGACTCAAGTTTAAATTTATTTGAAATAAAAATATATTTTTAATTAAAATTGTTAAAATAATAACTTAATTAATTAAAATGTACTTCTTATATTGAGTAAAATCAAATTAAGAAACGATGATACCATTTGCTTCAACTCCTTTCCTCAATAATTAAAGTTGGTGTAACGCCACTAAGCTTCGATCCCAAAATTTCACATCAGCCTCGTTTAAAATTCTACCTCAAACTTAGCTCTATTAATCGAAATGCAGTCTTCTACAGACTACAATCAGTGTTTATTTACTAAACACAAGAACCAGCATTTCCCAAGCTGGGAGGGATCCATAACCGTGTAGCCTCCATTCTTCGAAATGTCCACCATGGTGGCTTTTTCTTTCTTCCTTCAACAGTATTTTGGCTTTTAGACAAAATCTGAAGCATCCCAATTGCAAATCTTGAATGTCCTCGTATAATTTAGTTACTAACTCATTAAATAACAATAATAATTAATTTTAAGTTTTCAAATGAATTTTATTATTTTCAACAAAAGTAATTCAATGTTTTCTTAAAAATTTATAAATATAAAAGCTTTTTACATGTGTAAAATTTTTAAAAGTGACAGATATTTATTTAATAATAGAGAAAATATATAGACTATATTCACCGTGAAGAGAATTTCTCCCAAAGATTGTGATGATTCTGAACTGTGACGCTGATAGGGTGCAACTCAAGGGACATAAATAAACATTTTCTTTTACCATCTTATTATCTTTATTAATTAGAATGATTAGCATAAGTTAGGAGAATATATTCTCTAAATGATGGATGCTAATTAATTAGCTTTTTTATGTAAGTAGATATTCTGGAATTAAAAAGATATTCATTTAAATTCTTTAAATTAGTTGGATTTAGATTGACATCCATTTATATCCATTACCTTAATTTTGATAATATATAACCATGTATTAATGGATAGATTTGAATATCCATTTAATATAAAACCAGGTTATCACAGCTAGTAGCATCTCTAATTAATAAGAATATAGGAATAACTAGATTATAATCAAATACTGTTACCAATCTAAACTATCAAATTACTTTTTTTCGGTGGCTTTCCTCATTAGTTATAAGGTGATTAGTGAACTGATTTTTTTTTTTGGGGAGTAATTTACAAAATTAATCCGTTAACCCTTTTTAAAAAATTTTTGAAAATAGCTATAATTTTTTTCAACTTGTTTCACCTTTTAATTATTTTAATTTGTTATTTTTAGTTCCAACAAGCGGAAAAAATCACATGCTACCCTATAAATCACTCCTTTTTTTTTTTTCTTCAATCATAAATTCTCTTTGTTCTGTCTCGCTAGTGTACTTTGGAAAGAAAAACTTATTGGAAACGAAAGGGAGAGAATTTCTTATATTTTCATCTATTCAGTTTTTAGATATGCTCGTGTTGACATTTCACATAAATTAAGAAAATATAATAGTTAGATAATAACTTAGTTAATAAAAATATTTTTAATAAACAATTAATTTTGAATTTAAGACTCGTTTAATAAGATTAAAAATTAAAGTTTAAATATTTAACTATTAAATTTTGAATATTAAATTCTGAGGTATGAAGTTGAATATGAGGATTAAATTAATTAAAATTTATTTTTACATTATATATTATTAAATTATAAATTAAATAAAAATAACTTAGATAAGAATTTAATAATTTATACTTTGAATTTAAATAATTTTTATTTTATTTAAAATTTATTAAAAAATTAATACATTTTAATCAATTAAATGATTAATATTGTTTATTATTATATAAATTTAATTAATTAATTTTAAACATTTAATTATATTATGAAATACTTCTACACATATTTAAAATACATAAAATTTTAAAATTTTATTTTATTGGTTACACAGCAAGTTAGTAAAGACTTGGGGAAAGCCGAGGAGCAATGAGGACGTCAAGTGGGGTGGCTTTGCAATTGGTCAGTCCGGCGGTCTCGGTCATATCAACGGGTTCATCCGATGGAGTTGAGAAGTCGAAAGCGTGCAGTATATTGGCCAAAACCAGATGTAACATTTGAAGTCCGAAAGCTATCCCGGGACAAATCCTTCTGCCTGCACCAAATGGAATCAATTCAAAATGGGCACCCTTTACATCGAGATCTTTATGGCGGGTGAGAAACCTCTCAGGCCGGAACTCTGATGGATCACTCCAAATATTTGCATCCCTCTGGAGTTTCCAGATGTGTAACATTAGCCTTGTGCCTTTTGGAACATGATAACCACCTATGGTGCAGTCTTCAGTGAATTCTCTAAAGCCACCAAGTGGAGTTGGTGGGTACAATCGCAGAGTTTCTTTAACAATGGCTTGGAGGTAGACCAAACTCGTGATATCTGATTCCGTGACTCGTCTCTCCTTCCCGATGTGGATGTCTAGCTCTTCTTGAGCCTTTTCCAGGACATGGCGATTGTTCAAAAGCAGAGATAATGCCCATGTCAGCGTAACCGCGGTTGTGTCACTTCCTCCGGCAATCAAGTTCTATGAAGTGTGAATCCAGTAAATAATTAAGTTTGTCAGCGGAGGCATATAGTTCCATATGCACATAATGCACATTAGTACATCTAGCTAGATCTCAGTGAATCATGAAGACAAAGAAATTGTGTGAAAAAAGAGCAGAGAATCATGAAGGACTCAACGTGAACCACATAAAAAAAAGGGAACGTAGACCATGCAAATAACAGGCACAGAAGACATACCATGCATGTAGATTTGGTGATGGTATCAGCATCATAGCCAGCGAGATCTGCACCTTCCAATAGTGATATCATCACGTCCATGAAGTCTGGCTCTCCACAATTCTTGCCGGATTCCTTCTTTTGGCGGTGCTCCTTCAACCATTCCTCAACCAGACTTTCCATTTCCTCGCCAGTTTCTTTCATTTTGCTTATATATTCTCCTATGTCCAACCACCTAAGGAAAGGAATGAAGTCAGCCACTACGAAGACCCCAAGTAAATGAAAGAAGTCCCTCATCACCTTCTGGCATCGTCTTGCTTCTTTCCCCTCATTCACATCTACCACTCCAAAATATCGCTTTCCCACAACCATTCTCAGGACAACGTTCAGAGTCAAGTCTCCAAACCACTGCTTCATTTCCACCAAAACACGCCCTGATCCATTTTTCTTATCATTCCAAATCCTGTAAAGCTCTTTTATGGAAATTTCAGTCTCCGATACTCGAACATGCTTTAGCAACTCTAGCCTGCGAGCTGAGAGCAATTCAATGTTGGTCAATTTCCGCATCTCACGCCAATATGCACCATATAGGGAGAAGCCAAACATGGCATAATCATAACTCAAGTGGTCAGTAGCCAAAAATTTTGACCTTGAGGATACAGCTACATCATTGGTGGTGAACAATTCCTTAGCCAGCTCCCAACTAGTTACAACCAGAGCTGTTTTCAGGCCGAGCCTGATGGTGAAGATTGGCCCATACTTGTTGGCCAAGCATGCTAAGTTTATATGTGGAAGCTTACCTAAGAGGTGAAGGTGGCCAACTATCGGCCATGCACCACCAGTTTCAGGGGGCGAACTGTTTTTGGCAGGCTTAGAGTTTCGGGATGAGAAGTGGAGAACAATAAAGAAAGCAAGCGCTGCAACTATGGCAACACTTACGTAGTATGTAAGAACTAGTAATTCCATGCCTGGTACAATTCTGGGGGATTGGGGGGACGACAATCTGTTAACCCAAGGGCTGTTTTTATAGCCAAAAGGATATTGATTTTTGAAAGGAGAATGCAGTATAGATGGTCATACGATTGAATAACATGTGCATTAAAAAAGAATATAGCCACTAATATAAGTTTGAGCTGTAGTTTCCATGATAACAACGAGGATGATGTGGAATCTTGACTAAAGGATATAATCTAGGTAAGTCCATCCAACAGGATAAGTATAGTTGAAGGGGATATTTATAAATTAGATAAAAATTAAATTAAATTAAATTTATTTAAATATAATAAAAAATTATTAAATATATAAAGTTAAAATAGATTCAAGTAAATTAAAAAAGATATAATATTTTGTAAACATATAATAACAAATTTGTAACAATAAAAATTATTTAAATTAAAATAACTTTAAATCAAAATGAATTTTTTTTATTAAAATACAACTAAAACTTGGACAACTGTGGGCAGCGTCGGGGTAAATGGCTCCACCGAGAAAAGGTTCGGCAGGGGTACTATACAATAGTAATACAATTTCATCCAACAGGGTCAGTAAACCGCCACCATCGTACTAATAAAGGACAACGTGGATTGTTGTGAGTCGTGTGACACTTGTGAACCGCGTTGGAGTAAATGTCGCCTGTGTCTTTGTCTTCGAAATTCCGTCTTCGAATTTGATAAGAATTTTTCTTGGGTCTGTGTCAATAAAAACAAAGTCACAATAAATATACTTGTTTTTCAAGTTTGTCATTAGGGATGACAATGAGGTCGGGTTGAACCGGGGACTAAAAATTCTAGCCCCGTCCCCGTATATGCTTCCATATCCCCATCCCCGCTACGGAGAAAGGCGGGGATCCCCGCCCCAGCCCGTCGGAGACAAAATAATCCCCGGTCCCGGTCCGAGGAAGCGAGGGCTCGTTTGGGCCCGAAAATAATTATAAAGATTTTTTTAAAAAAATTTTTTTGCCTCCAATATATTTTTATTCAAAAGTTTTTAATCATATAGAAAATTTTTGTAGTGATTTCCAATAATTCACATATTTATCATATCACTAAATTAGTAAGAGTAAAATTAATAATTAATAATTTTTTTCTTTTTTATTTTATTTTATATACATATATAATCTACATTTACATACATATATAATCTACCTATAATTTATATAATGTATGTATATATATATATATATATATATTGTTATGTATATATGTAATATATATGTATATATGTATATATATAATTTATATAATATATATACATATACAACACGTATATAATTCACTTATATATGTGTATGTGGATATATATATATAATATTTATTTATATAATATATATTTATTTATATAGCATATGTAAAACAGGCCGGGCCGGGGACGGGGATCATGCAATCCTCGTCCCCGGCCCGTCCCCGGTTGGCGGGCTGAGGAATGAAGCTCGTCTCCGGTCCATTCCCGCTTAAATCGGGGAATCCCTGGCCCAATCGGACTGAGCCGGGCTGAGTCCCCGATTTAAATAGGAAAATTACCATCCCTATTTGCCATCACGGTAACGTGCAACACATTTTCCCCCTCAAAACGCTAGAAACGTCAACCCCTATCTTTTGTATTAATGAATGGGCAGTGGGGTTACAAGGGAAAATTCTTGTGTGCTTCCGATGTTGTGTATCGGATATTTTAAGTGTTTATATTACGTATATTGAGAATTATATAATAAATATTATATATAATTTTATTTATACATGATGTAAATACTACAAACACCCGCTACATATGCATCGCATGTATGCAAAAATTTCCCGCAAGTAACACTTATATTGCAACCATAATGTAAGTGCATATAGACCGATCTACTAGAGAGACGGAGATAATGGGGCAGAATATGTTGACCCAACCCTTCCAAAAGTTTTACAATTTTTTCTTAACAAAACAAAAAATATATATATTTTTTAAAAATCTCTTTAGCTGACTGCTTTGTTGTAAAAAAAAAAAAAATCTTTAAATTTTACTTTCACTTCTAAAATTCTTTTAAAAATTATAAAAGTATTCTTCAATATATATTTTTTATATAATTTATCTTTTCAAACTTAAGTATTTATTTAGTAGATTTCCTGATGATTTTAAAAAATTTTAAAAAATATTTATATAAATTTTTCTTTTGATCCCATAAAATTTTGTCAAAATTTAATATTATATTCTCTATATATATATAGATAGATAGATATATGTATATACAAGCTTTTTCCTTACTAAAGCAGGCACACGCAAAACTCTCTCTTTGGCTTTTCACTGAAACCATCACGCCTAAACACCCTTATGTTTAGGCTTGAACTCCGCTTTTTAGTTCGACATTTCCTTTCGCGGTAGAGTAAAAGATAAAAATCCTTCTTGTGCCGGATGAGATTGATCAGATGAGACAGCTGATACCGAACTATCGTTTGCATATTTAGTCCTTTGGACCTTTATATACATATATATATATCTATATATATATATATAGTAACCAAGACATTCAAATTGGTATAACTTAAAAAAATAATAATAAATACGGTTGATTTTCCGAGATAGGATATAATTCTTCTTCTTCTTCCACTAGCAATCACCTCAAGCACTAATTTTCTTTGTCACTGAACCCTAGAACCTCTTTACTACTTAAGGTTTCGGGTTTAAATTTGTAAGATGAGATACGCATATATTTTTAATTAAAATAGTTAAATAATAATTTAATGAATTAGTAAAATACACTTTATACTAAATAAATAGAGAGTAAAATCAAATTAAGAAACGATGATACTTTCTACTTCAACTGCTTTCCTCATATAATTAAAGTTGGTGTAAAGCTATTAAGCTTCAATCCCAAAATTTGACTCCTGCCTTGTTTAAAATTCTACCTCAAACTTATCTCTATACATCGAAATGCAACACAGACTACAATGAGTATTTTATTTACTAAACACAAGAACCAGCATTTCCCAAGCTGAGAGGGATCCATAACCTTGTAGCCTGCATTCTTCGAAATGTCCACCTTGTGGCTTTTTCTTTCTTCCTCCAACAGGATTTTGCTTTTAGACAAAATCTGAAGTATCCCAACGGCAAACCTTGAAGTATCCCAATTGCAAAACTTGAAGGTCCTCTTATAATTTAGTTATTAACCCATTAAATCATAATTTTAACTGATTTTAAAATTACAGACCAATTTTAAAAATTTTAATAAAAGTTGTTTAATTTTTAACTAAATGAGAAATGGTGTCATTTAAATTTTAATTCAAATTATACTAAATGAGTCTAAAAATTTATAGGAAGTAAATTTGAATTTATTGTTTTTTAAACATTTTTCTTCATATCAACATTTTATAGATTCAATCATGTGAAAAAAACACAAATGCGTGAGAGTCATTCTAAACTGTAATTTAGTGGGTTTTTTTTTTTTTACTTTTTCCTCCTTGATTCGTGGTCGTTTAAGAGGAACTATTATTTTCTATTTATATTACGTAAATCTGCTTAGGTCGGATTGACAACTCTCGGCCAGGTTGATCGACATAAAGTACAAATCCCCTTAATTGAACCTAACAATTCTTCCTCAGGCGGACTCAAGCCCCAACGTATAAAAGAGATCCACATAAATCCCAACGATTTTAAATTATAATTATTTTAAATTAAAATAATTTTAAATTGACATGAATTTTTTTTGTGTAAGTACAACTTTATGTTTTTTGAGAAAGATAAATCACAAATATCTATCATATTATTATGAATTATTGGAATCTTTATTAATTAGTGGAGGCTCTACTAATTATGGATTTATGTGAATTATTAGAAGATTTTTATGGATGTCCACCATTTAGTGGAGACACCACTAATTAAGATTAGTGGAAGATGATGTATGACATGATGTAATCCACTAATTAGAGCTCTATAAATAGAGCTATTCTCTAAGCTTGTAACACACCATTATTTTGTGAAAGAAAGATTAGTGAAAGAAATATTAGAGAAAATTGTGAGAGAAAAGAAAGAGATAAATTCTTGTGCAAAATAGTTAGAGTTTTATTAGTGTGTAGTGTGAAGATTTTATTCTAACACTACCCTAATTTTATAACACGTTATCAGCACGAGTCTCTACCGGTACAAAAGCCAGAAGACTAAGCACGAGTTTCTGCCGTTACCAAAGCCAGAAGACAGATACGCATTTATTGATCTCTATGGCTAACATCACGAAACTCGAATTTGTAGCCCTTAATATTTCTGAAAAAAATTATATGTCATGGGTTCTCGATGCAGAAATGCATCTAAATGCTGAAGGCCTTAGTGAAACTATTCAAACAAATAATAGTGCATCTGCACAACACAAAGCTAAAGCTTTGATTTTTATTCGTGGTCATCTCGATGAAAATTTGAAAATGGAATATCTTACTGAAAAAGATCCATATGGCCTATGGGTAAATTTAAAAGAAAGATTTGACCACCTGAAGATGGTCGTACTACCTACTGCACGGTATGAATGGTTGCACCTGAGGTTGCAAGATTTTAAAACCGTGAATGAATATAGCTCCGCAATGTATAAAATTACATCTCAATTAAAATTATGCGGAGAAAAAGTGACTGATGAAGATATGTTGGAGAAGACATTCTCCACCTTTCATGCCTCGAATATTGTCCTGCAAAGCAACAATATCGAGAAAATGGGTATACAAAATTTACTGATTTAATTACTCGCCTCCTTATTAAAGAGAAAAATAATGAGTTATTATTGAGAAATCATGAAGCCGGACCAATCGGCTCTACAACACTCCTGAAGTGAATGCTTGTTGGCTCCAGCAGAAGCCATCGTTATAGTCGTGGTCGTGGCCGTGGTCGTGACCGTGGTCGTGGTTATGGTCGTAGACATGCTCGATATTTCCCTTATCACAATTATAATTAAACCGTGAGAAATACTGCCACCGAAGTGGAACAGAAAAGATCAAAAGGGAAAAGAAAAAGAAATTGAAGAAAAGCATGAGGATATATGTTATAGATGTGGCATGAAAGGTCATTGGTCACGAAACTGTCAGTACGGCTAAGCATTTAGTTGAATTGTATCAAGCTTCATTGAAAAATAAAAATGTGGAAGCAAATTTTTCTCAACATCCAATAAATAATGCTGAGGATGACGATAGTGATCCTGAAGATCTTAATATCAATATTACCCATATAGATGTATCGGATTTTTTTGAACACCCAGACGGTAGGATAGACCATTTAATTGGTGATGGCAGTGTCCAAAAGAACTAAAGCCTCACCCTGATATTTTTGTATTTTTATTTTCATTCTATTTTAATAATATTTACGTTTACATATATATATTTGTGTTCAGATGGCTGTTATTAATGATGATGTATGCATTATTGATAGTGGAACTACACACACCATACTAAAAAATGAGAAATATTTTTCTGATCTCAAAATGGGAGAAATAAATATTTATACGATAAACGGTAGTGCAAATGTAATTGAGGGCTCCGGAAGAGCTAGTATATTGTTGCCTAAAAGAACAACAATTATTATTGATAAGGCACTATTTTCGTCAAAATCCAGAAGAAATTTATTGAGTTTTAAAGATATCCGCAGAAATGGGTATCATGTTGAAACAAATGAGGAAAATAGGATTGAGCATCTTTTTATTACTCAAATGCATTTGGGTAAGAAATCGGTATTAGAAAAACTGACGTCTTTTTCTACTGGTCTATTGTTATAAAATTAGGGTAGTGTTAGAATAAAATCTTCACACTACACACTAATAAAACTCTAACTATTTTGCACAAGAATTTCTCTCTTTCTTTTCTCTCACAATTTTCTCTAATCTTTCTTTCACTAATCTTTCTTTCACAAAATAATGGTGTGTTACAAGTTTAGAGAATAACTCTATTTAT
Organism: Voacanga thouarsii; assembly: GCA_026120185.1. Classification (NCBI taxonomy): domain Eukaryota; kingdom Viridiplantae; phylum Streptophyta; class Magnoliopsida; order Gentianales; family Apocynaceae; genus Voacanga; species Voacanga thouarsii. The sequence goes on along the minus strand of JANUWF010001636.1, from coordinate 724,676 downwards.
AGAGCTCTAATTAGCGGATTACATCATGGCATACATCATCTTCCACTAATCTTAATTAGTGGTGTCTCCACTAAATGGTGGACATCCATAAAAATCTTCTAATAATTCACATAAATCCATAATTAGTGGAGCCTCCACTAATTAATAAAGATTCCAATAATTCATAATACTCCCCATTGGATATCCATCCATTACATAAAGAATATGCCTCGTTAAAACCTTATTAGATAAAAACTCAGTGGGAAAAAAATCTAGTGAAGGAAAAAGAGTCCTACATTTCTCGAACGGATTCACGGAGATATTTGTGGACCTATTGATCCACCATGTGGACCGTTCAAATATTTTATGGTCTTAATTGATGCATCATCCCGATGGTCGCATGTATGTTTATTATCTACTCGCAACCTGGCGTTTGCGAGATTACTTGTTCAAATAATTAAATTACGAGCACAATTTCCGGACCATCACATTAAAAATATCCGTTTGGATAATACTGGTAAATTTTCATCACATGCTTTTGATGCATATTGCATGTCAATTAGGATTAATGTTGAACATCCTGTAGCTCATGTTCACACACAGAATGGTCTTGCTGAATCTTTGCTTAAACGATTACAATTAATTGCTAGACCATTATTAATGAAAATAAATCTCCCAACATCTGCCTGGGGACATGCTATTCTACATGCTGCAACACTTGTACGTGTAAGACCAGCTAGTTATCATAAATTCTCTCCTTTGCAATTGGTTTTTGGGTCAGAACCAAATATTGCTCATTTAAGAATTTTTGGGTGTGCTGTATATATTCCAATTGCACCAAACCAACGTACAAAGATGGGTCCTCAAAGAAGAAAGGGGATATACGTTGGATATGATTCTCCCTCTATTATCGGGTATGTTGAACCCCCGACAGAGATGTATTCACGACGAAGATTTGCTGATTGTCATTTTGATGAATCATTATTCCCTAAATTAGGGGAGAACCAAAATAGCATAAAAAGGATCTTGCTTGGACAACATCATTAAATTATCTTGATCCGCGCACAAGCGCATGTGAATTTGAAGTTCAAAAGATAATTCATTTGCAAAGCATTGCAAATCAAATGCCGACGCTTTTGTTGACTCCGTAAGAGTTACAAAATCGCATATTCCAGACTATAAATGCTCCTATTCGAATTGAAGTTCCAAGCAGAACAAAATATTATACCTATAGTCGCTGAGTCAAAAACACGCCGAAGCGTGGCCGACCTCTTGGTTCTAAAGATAAAAATCCTCGAAAGAAAAGAGGATTAAATGATCCGTAAGATCATATTGAAGAAAAGAATGATAAAGACCAAGAGAGAACTGATGACAAAGAACCGAAGTTGATGAAAGTAACACCGAAATTTCTATCAATTATACCACTTCCGTAGAAGTTGGAATCGGATAGAAACTGTTATTGATAATATATTTGCATACAATATATCTCTTGATGTTACACGTAATAATGATGATCCCGAACCAATATCCGTTGATGAATGTCGGCATAGAAAAGATTGGCTGCAATGGAAAGATGCGATTCAATCGGAGTTAAATGCACCGGCAAAACGTGAAGTCTTCGGACTGCAGTCCGAACACCGTAAGGTATAAAACCCGTTGGCTACAAATGGATATTTGTGCGAAAGCGCAATGAAAAGAGTGAAATCGTTTGATATAAAGCGCGATTAGTAGCCCAAGGTTTTTCACAAAGACCAGGTATTGATTATGATGAAACTTATTCTCCTATTGTTGATGCTATTACACTCCGATATCTTATCAGCTTGGCAAGACATGAAAAGATAGATATGCGCCTATTAGATGTTGTCATCGCTACTTGTATGGAAATTTAGAAAATGATGTTTACATGAAAATCCCCGAAGGATTTCATATGCCTCAAGCATATAAACATTATTCTCGTGAAAATTACTCCATCAAGTTGCGTAAATCATTATATGGCCTCGAAGCAATCAGGCGCATGTGGTTTACACGTCTTAGTGAATATTTATTGAAAGCGTGATTTAAAAATGACCAGGTATGTCCATGCGTTTTTATTAAGAAATCTGGTTCTAAATTTGTGATATTAGCTATATATGTTGATGATATTAATCTTATTGGAACTCCTGAAGAGCTCCAAGAAACAATTGATTATTTAAAAAGAGAATTCGAAATCAAGGATTTTGGTAAAACCAAATTTTGCCTTGGTTTACAAACTGAATATTTGGAGAGTGGAACATTTATTCATCAATCAACATATACAGCAAAAGTGCTAAAAAAATTTTACATGGACAAAGCACATCCATTGAGTATTCCAATGATCGTGCGATCATTAAATGTGGATAAAGATCATTTCCGACCTCAAGAAAATGATGAAGAACTCCTTGGTCCTGAAGTACCATATCTCAGTGCAATTGGTGCATTGATGTATCTTGCTAATAATACATGACCTGATATTGCTTTTGCTGTCAATTTATTAGCAAGATTTAGTTCTTCACCAACACGACGACATTGGAATGGAATTAAACAAGTCATTCGATATCTCCAAGGTACAATTGATCTCGGATTATTTTATTCAAATAAAACAAGTCCAACATTGATAGGTTATGCAGATGCTGGTTATTTATCTGATCCACATAAAACACGTTCTCAAACGGGCTATCTATTTACATGTGGAAATACTGCTATATCATGGCGTTCTACGAAATAATCTATAGCAGCTACTTCTTCAAATCATGCTGAAATTATAGCCATTCATGAAGCAAGTCGAGAATGTGTATGGCTAAGATCCATGATTCATTATATCCGAGAAAGTTGTGGATTATCATCAATCAAAGGTATTCCAACTCCTCTTTATGAAGACAATGCAGCTTGCATAGCTCAATTACGAGGAGGATATATTAAAGGAGATCGGACAAAACATATTTCACCAAAATTCTTCTTTACTCATGAACTCCAGAAGAAAGGTGAAATTGATGTGCTACAAATTCGGTCATGTGATAACCTCGCAGATATTTTCACGAAGACTTTACCGACTGCAACATTTGAAAAGTTGAGATATAAATTCGGTATGCGTCGGTTTAAAGATTTAAAGGAATCATCTCATCAGGGGGAGTAATAAATGGACATATAGAAATAATGAGTTTTTATTGAGAAATCATGAAGCCAGACCAACTGGCTCTACAGCACTCCCAGAAGTGAATGCTGTTGGCTCCAGCAGAAGCCATCGTTATAGTCGTGGTCGTGGCCGTGGTCGTGACCGTGGTCGTGGTTATGGTCGTAGACACGCTCGATATTTTCCTTATCACAATTATAATCAAGCTGTGAGAAATACGGCCACTGAAGTGGAGCAGAAAAAGATCAAAAGGGAAAAGAAAAAGAAATTGAAGAAAAACATGAGGATATATGTTATAGATGTGGCATGAAAGGTCATTGGTCACGAAAGCTGTCAGTACGGCTAAGCATTTAGTTGAATTGTATCAAGCTTCATTGAAAAATAAAAATGTGGAAGCAAATTTTTCTCAACATCCAATAAATAATGCTGAGGATGACGATAGTGATCTCGAAGATCTTAATATCAATATTACTCATATGGATGTATCGGATTTTTTGAACACCCGGACGGTAGGATAGACCATTTAATTGGTGATGGCGAGTGTCCAAAAGAACTAAAGCCTCACCACGATATTTTTGTATTTTTATTTTCATTCTATTTTAATAATATTTACGTTTACATATATATATTTGTGTTCGGATGGTCTGTTATTAATGATGATGTATGCATTATTGATAGTGGAACTACACACACCATACTAAAAAATGAGAAATATTTTTCTGATCTCAAAATGGGAGAAATAAATATTTATACGATAAACGGTAGTGCAAATGTAATTGAGGGCTCCGGAAGAGCTAGTATATTGTTGCCTAAAGGAACAACAATTATTATTGATAAGGCACTATTTTCGTCAAAATCCAGAAGAAATTTATTGAGTTTTAAAGATATCCGCAGAAATGGGTATCATGTTGAAACAAATGAGGAAAATGGGATTGAGCATCTTTTTATTACTCAAATGCATTTGGGTAAGAAATCGGTATTAGAAAAACTGCCGTCTTTTTCTACTGGTCTATATTTTGTAAAAATACGTACAATTGAAATTCATCATCTAGTAAACCAGAAGTTTACTGATCCTATTACTTTTAATATTTGGCATGACCGGTTGGGTCATCCGGGATCTACCATGATGAGAAGAATCATTGAGAATACACATGGTCATCCTTTAAAAAATAAAAGGATATTAACATCAGAAAAATTCGCATGTACTGCATGTTCCCTAGGAAAATTAATTGTTAAACCATCACCAGTTCTTCTGGAGTTCATGAGTAAAGAAGAATTTTGGTGAAATATGTTTTGTCCGATCTCCTTTAATATATCCTCATCGTAATTAGGGTAGTGTTAGAATAAAATCTTCACACTACACACTAATAAAACTCTAACTATTTTGCACAAGAATTTCTCTCTTTTTTTTCTCTCACAATTTTCTCTAATCTTTCTTTCACTAATCTTTCTTTCACAAAATAATTGTGTGTTACAAGCTTAGAGAATAGCTCTATTTATAGAGCTCTAATTAGTAGATTACATCATGGCATACATCATCTTCCACTAATCTTAATTAGTGGTGTCTCCACTAAATGGTGGACATCCATAAAAATCTTCTAATAATTCACATAAATCCATAATTAGTGGAGCCTTCACTAATTAAAAAGATTCCAATAATTCATAATACTCCCCCTTGGATGTCCATCCATTACATAAAGAATATGCCTCGTTAAAACCTTACTAGATAAAAACCCAGTGGGAAAAAAATCTAGTAAAGGAAAAAGAGTACACTATTCTATATGTCCATTTATTACTCCCCCTGATGAGATGATTCCTTTAAATCTTTAAACCGACGCATACCGATTTTATATCTCAACTTTTCAAATGTTGCAGTCGGTAAAGTCTTCATGAAAATATCTGCGAGGTTATCACATGACCGAATTTGTAGCACATCAATTTCACCTTTCTTCTGGAGTTCATGAGTAAAGAAGAATTTTGGTGAAATATGTTTTGTCCGATCTCCTTTAATATATCATCCTCGTAATTGAGCTATGTAAGCTGCATTGTCTTCATAAAGAGGAGTTGGAATACCTTTGATTGATGATAATCCACAACTTTCTCGGATATAATGAATCATGGATCTTAGCCATACACATTCTCGACTTGCTTCATGAATGGCTATAATTTCAGCATGATTTGAAGAAGTAGTCTGCTATAGATTGTTTCAGTAGAACGCCATGATATAGCGATATTTCCACATGTAAATAGATAGCCCGTTTGAGAACGTGCTTTATGTGGATCAGATAAATAACCAGACATCTGCATAACCTATCAATGTTGGACTGGTTTTATTTGAATAAAATAATCCGAGATCAATTGTACCTTGGAGATATCGAAGGACTTGTTTAATTCCATTCCAATGTCGTCGTGTTGGTGAAGAACTAAATCTTGCTAATAAATTGACAGCAAAAGCAATATCGAGTCGTGTTTTATTAGCAAGATATATCAATGCACCAATTGCACTTGAGATATGGTACTTGAGGACCAAGGAGTTCTTCATCATTTTCTTGAGGTCGGAAAGGATCTTTATCCACATTTAATGATCGCACGATCATTGGAATACTCAATGGATGTGCTTTGTCCATGTAAAATCTTTTTAGCACTTTTCTTTGTATATGTTGATTGATGAATAAATGTTCCACTCTCCAAATGTTCAATTTGTAAACCAAGGCAAAATTTGGTTTTACCAAAATCCTTAATTTGAATTCTCTTTTTAAATAATCAATTGTTTCTTGGAGCTCTTCGGAGTTCCAATAAGATTAATATCATCAACATATATAGCTAATATCACAAATTTAGAACCAGATTTCTTAATAAAAACGCATGGACATACCTGGTCATTTTTAAATCCCGCTTTCAATAAATATTCACTAAGGCGTGTAAACCACATGCGCTCAGATTGCTTCAGGCCATATAATGATTTACGCAACTTGATGGAGTAATTTTCACGAGGATAATGTTTATATGCTTCAGGCATATGAAATCCTTCGAGGATTTTCATGTAAACATCATTTTCTAAATTTCCATACAAGTAAGCGAGTGACAACATCTAATAGGCGCATATCTATCTTTTCATGTCTTGCTAAGCTGATAAGATATCGGAGTGTAATAGCATCAACAACAGGAGAATAAGTTTCATCATAATCAATACCTGGTCTTTGTGAAAAACCTTGGGCTACTAATCGCGCTTTATATCGAACGATTTCACTCTTTTCATTGCGCTTTCGCACAAATATCCATTTGTAGCCAACAGGTTTTATACCTTACGGTGTTCGGACTGCGAGTCCGAAGACTTCACGTTTTGCCGATGCATTTAACTCAGATTGAATCGCATCTTTCCATTGCGACCAATCTTTTCTATCGCAGACATTCATCAAGCTGATATTGGTTCGGGATCGTCATTATCCTGTGTAACATCAAGAGATATATTGTATGCAAATATATTATCAATAACGGTTTCTATCCGATTCCAATTTCTACTAGGAAGTGGTATAATTGATAGAAATTTCGATGTTACTTTCATCAACTTACGGTTCTTTGTCATCGAGTTCTCTCTTGGTCTTTATCATTCTTTTCTTCAATATGATCTTCTGGATCATTTAATCATCTTTTCTTTCGAGGATTTTTATCTTTAGAACCAAGAGGTCGGCCACGCTTCTGGCGTGTTTTTGACTCAGCAACTATAGGTATAATATTTTGTTCTGCAGTCGGTAAAATCTTCGTGAAAATATCTGCGAGGTTATCACATGACCGAATTTGTAGCACATCAATTTCACCTTTCTTCTGAAGTTCATGAGTAAAGAAGAATTTTGGTGAAATATGTTTTGTCCGATCTCCTTTAATATATCCTCCTCGTAATTGAGCTATGCAAGCTGCATTGTCTTCATAAAGAGGAGTTGGAATACCTTTGATTGATGATAATCCACAACTTTCTCGGATATAATGAATCATGGATCTTAGTCATACACATTCTCGACTTGCTTTATGAATGGAAAATTAATTGTTAAACCATCACCAGTAAAAGTAGGAGCTGAAAGTCCTACATTTCTCGAACGGATTCACGGAGATATTTGTGGACCTATTGATCCACCATGTGGACTGTTCAAATATTTTATGGTCTTAATTGATGCATCATCCCGATGGTCACATGTATGTTTTTTATCTACTCGCAACCTGGCGTTTGCGAGATTACTTGCTCAAATAATTAAATTACGAGCACAATTTCTGGACCATCACATTAAAAATATTCGTTTCGATAATGCTGGTGAATTTTCATCACATGCTTTTGATGCATATTGCATGTCAATTGGGATTAATGTTGAACATCCTGTAGCTCATGTTCACACACAGAATGGTCTTGCTGAATCTTTGATTAAACGATAACAATTAATTGTTAGACCATTATTAATGAAAACAAATCTCCCAACATCTGCCTGGGGACATGCTATTCTACATGCTGCAACACTTGTACGTATAAGACCAGCTAGTTATATAAATTCTCTCATTTGCAATGGCTTTTAGGTCAGAACCAAATATTGCTCATTTAAGAATTTTTGGGTGTGCTGTATATATTCCAATTGCACCAAACCAACGTACAAAGATGGGTCCTCAAAGAAGAAAGGGGATATACGTTGGATATGATTCTCCCTCTATTATCGGGTATGTTGAACCCACGACGGGAGATGTATTCACGACAAGATTTGTCGATTGTCATTTTGATGAATCATTATTCCCTAAATTAGGGGAGAACCAAAACGGCATAAAAAGGATCTTGCTTGGACAACATCATTAAATTATCTTGATCCGCGCACAAGCGCATGTGAACTTGAAGTTCAAAAGATAATTCATTTGCAAAGCATTGCAAATCAAATGTCAAACGCTTTTGTTGACTCCAGAAGAGTTACAAAATCGCATATTCCAGCTATAAATGCTCCTATTCGAATTGAAGTTCCAACAGAACAAAATATTATACCTATAGTCTGTGAGTCAAAAACACGCCGAAGCGTGGCCGACCTCTTGGTTCTAAAGATAAAAATCCTCGAAAGAAAAGAGGATTAAATGATCCGAGAAGATCATATTGAAGAAAAGAATGATAAAGACCAAGAGAGAAGCCGATGACAAAGAACCGGAAGTTGATGAAAGTAACACTGAAATTTCTATCAATTATACCACTTCAGGTAGAAGTTGGAATCGGATAGAAAGCTGTTATTGATAATATATTTGCATACAATATATCTCTTGATGTTATACAGGATAATGATGATTCTGAACCAATATCCGTTGATGAATGTCGGCATAGAAAAGATTGGCTGCAATGGAAAGATACGATTCAATCGGAGTTAAATGCACTGGCAAAACGTGAAGTCTTCGGACTGCGGTCCGAACACCGAAAGGTATAAAACATGTTGGCTACAAATGGATATTTGTGCGAAAACGCAATGAAAAGAGTGAAATCGTTCGATATAAAGCGCGATTAGTAGCCCGAGGTTTTTCACAAAGACCAGGTATTGATTATGATGAAACTTATTCTCCTGTTGTTGATGCTATTACACTCCGATATCTTATCGGTTTGGCGGTACATGAAAAGATAGATATGCGCCTATTAGATGTTGTCACTTGCTTACTTGTATGAAAATTTAGAAAATGATGTTTACATGAAAATCCCCGAAGGATTTCATATGCACGAAGCATATAAACATTATCCTCGTGAAAATTACTCCATCAAGTTGCGAAATCATTATATGGCTCTGAAGCAATGCAGGCGCATGTGGTTTACACGTCTTAGTGAATATTTATTGAAAGCGTGATTTAAAAATGACCAGGTATGTCCATGCGTTTTTATTAAGAAATCTGGTTCTAAATTTGTGATATTAGCTATATATGTTGATGATATTAATCTTATTGGAACTCATGAAGAGCTCCAAGAAACAATTGATTATTTAAAAAGAGAATTTGAAATCAAGGATTTTGGTAAAACCAAATTTTGCCTTGGTTTACGAATTGAACATTTGGAGAGTGGAACATTTATTCATCAATCAACATATACAGTAAAAGTGCTAAAAAAATTTTACATGGACAAAGCACATCCATTGAGTATTCCAATGATCGTGCGATCATTAAATGTGGATAAAGATCATTTCAGACCTCAAGAAAATGATGAAGAACTCCTTGGTCTGAAGTACCATATCTCGAGTGCAATTGGTGCATTGATGTATCTTGCTAATAATACATGACTCGATATTGCTTTTCTTTGTCAATTTATTAGCAAGATTTAGTTCTTCACCAACACGACGACATTGGAATGGAATTAAACAAGTCATTCGATATCTCCAAGGTACAATTGATCTCGGATTATTTTATTCAAATAAAACCGAGTCCAACATTGATAGGTTATGCGAGATCTTTGGTTATTTATCGATCCACATAAAACACGTTCTCAAACGGGCTATCTATTTACATGTGGAAATCTTGCTATATCATGGCGTTCTACGAAACAATCTATAGCGACTACTTCTTCAAATCATCTTTGAAATTATAGCCATTCATGAAGCAAGTCGAGAATGTGTATGGCTAAGATCCATGATTCATTATATCCGAGAAAGTTGTGGATTATCATCAATCAAAGGTATTCCAACTCCTCTTTATGAAGACAATGCAGCTTGCATAGCTCAATTACGAGGAGGATATATTAAAGGAGATTGAACAAAACATATTTCACCAAAATTCTTCTTTACTCATGAACTCCAGAAGAAAGGTGAAATTGATGTACTACAAATTCGGTCATGTGATAACCTCGCGAGATATTTTCACGAAGACTTTACCGATTGCAACATTTGAAAAGTTGAGATATAAAATCGGTATTCGTCGGTTTAAAGATTTAAAGGAATCATCTCATCAGGGGGAGTAATAAATGGACATATAGAATAGTGTACTCTTTTTCCTTCACTAGATTTTTTTTTCCCACTGGGTTTTTATCTAGTAAGGTTTTAACGAGGCATATTCTTTATGTAATGGATGGACATCCAAGTGGGAGTATTATGAATTATTGGAATCTTTATTAATTAGTGGAGGCTCCACTAATTATGGATTTATGTGAATTATTAGAAGATTTTTATGGATGTCCACCATTTAGTGGAGACACCACTAATTAAGATTAGTGGAAGATGATGTATGCCATGATGTAATCCACTAATTAGAGCTCTATAAATAGAGCTATTCTCTAAACTTGTAACACACCATTATTTTGTGAAAGAAAGATTAGTGAAAGAAAGATTAGAGAAAATTGTGAGAGAAAAGAAAGAGAGAAATTCTTGTGCAAAATAGTTAGAGTTTTATTAGTGTGTAGTGTGAAGATTTTATTCTAACACTACCCTAATTTTATAACACATATTCATATTTAATGATTTTTCATAAAGTAATGACAGAATATTTAATTTATATAAAATTTTCTATTTTCCAAGTCAATCCAATCTTCGTTACTCGATCACAGATATTTATAGAATACTTTTAACAAGGAAATTAATAGTCAATTCTAAAAGAATTTAATGTCAATTTCTTTTAAATAAAAATCTACCCAATTTAAAAAAGAAAAACTTACATTAATATATTAAATTTAACTTAAACGTGGCGTCTGTTTAGGGCATACCGGCGTATTATAAACGCCCTAGTTAAACCTACTGATGGTAGGGGTAAAAACGTGGATAATTGTGAGCAGCATCGGTGTAAATGGCTTCACTGAATTCCGGCTTCGGTGGGGTAGCGGTCCGACTGGGCTCCAAGATTTTAAGTTTGAGCTCTATTCTCTGCGATAATAATGAGACTGCAGTAGAATCTTGACTAAAGGATGAAATCAATGCAAGTTCATCCAAAAGGGTATGGTTTCTGTTGTAATTTGTGTTGTATTTTTCTCAATCTCACATGAGATAATTTAAAAAGAGATAAAGAAGATTTTTTTTTTTAAATAGGTTAGTGTTGTTTTAAGAAGAGTACACTAATTCATTGAGCCTAACATATTGAAAGATTTTTGAATCTTAAGTTATTTTATAAGAGTTTATAATTTTGTCTAATCTAAAAATTACACAGTAGAGTGTTTCATTTCAAGGTCGTGGATCTAAGTCTAATAGAGAGATCGAACCACGTTAAATTTTCGTGTTGTATTTTATTTGTTTTTTTTTCTCTTTTCTATATATTTGTGTGTTGCTTCTGTTGCCCATCCCAACAAGTGGTATCAGAGTCTGGTTCCGACTTGGGCTTGAGAGAAGAGCAAAGGTTCGGGTTTAGGGAGGAAAGATAATGAGTAGAAGGTGCTTCATCAGCAGTTCTGAATAAGAGGTAATTTTTTTGTATCACGTGGAGGTAAGATATTTTATTATGGATTCTTTAAATATCACATATATAAAGAATAGAATTTTACTTCCATTGTTTGATGGAAAGATTGACTTCACTCTGTGACAATGTACAATTCAAGACTATTTAGTACAGTAGGGTATTGATTCTGCATTAGCAGAAGGTATAAAGGATTCAGATTGGAGTATTATTCAGAAAAGAGTGGTCAGTACTATTCGATCAGTATTAGCTCCACATATTAAAGTTACAGTATTGAAGGAGACATCACCTAAGAAGATGTGAGAGATTTTAGATAAAAATCATGTATCGAAGACACTAACCAACCGCTTGATGATGAAGATGGATCTATATTCGCTTAAGATGGAAGAAGGAGGTAACATTATTGACCATATAAATAAATTTAATGAGTTAGTATCTCGACTTGAAAATTCAGTGGAGGAGATTGAAGATGAGGAACAAGCATTGCTCTTGTTGGCTTCTCTACCCAAATCTTACACGCCATTGGTGCAGTCAATGCTAGCAGGAAAAAGCACACCTCAATTGAATGAGGTGTCGAAGTCGTTAAAAGAAAATCACTATGAAGATAGTCGAGTACTAACTACAAAGAGTTGGAGAAGAGGGAGGAGTCAAAGTAAAAGAAGAGGTGATCAAGGAAGAGGAAAATCCCACCGAAGTGATAATAGTGACATTGAGTGCTATTACTGTGGGGAGATTTGTCACATTCAAAATCGGTGCCCAAAAATGAAAGAGGATTTAAAAACTCTAAGAGAACAAATGAGAGGTAAGGCAAAAGTAAGTGATTCTTTTACAAATATGGTTATGGGCGATGATTTATTATTGGTGAGATGTTCGGATAATATTGTTGATGAAAAGCATTCAAATTGGATAATGAATTTCTACATCAGATTTGCATATCTGCAAGGACCAAGACATGTTCGATAATTTGCAATTGGGGAATTTTGGCCACATCAACGTGGGAAACAACTCTAAGATGAAAGTTGAAGGCGTTGGACGAGTCCGCCTTAAGTTCCACAATGATGAAGTCAAAATACTTCATGATGTAAGGTATGTTCCTGATTCTAGTGTCAACATTATTTCATTAGGTGTGATGGCATCAAAATGATTCAAGTATGTTAGAATTGGGAAGTCTTGCAAAATATACAAAGGGAACTGTCTGGTTATGCAAGGAAGAAAGAAGAACAAAAACATCTACTATCTTGATGGTCATTCCTTGAAGAAGCGACTTAAAGGAAGTAAAACGAAAGAAACAACAGAGATGAAGACCGCAAAGATTGGGAATAGAGTTAGATTTTCAAATTCTATTGTTAATTTGGGAAATTGAGAAAATGAAGGATTTGTTGAGTTTTTCTCAATCCCACTAGGATAATTTAAAAAGGGATAAGAAAGGTTTTTTCTATAAATAGGTTAGTGTTGTTTTAGGGGGAGTACACCAACTCATTGAGTTTAGTAAATTAGGAGATTTTTGGGCTTGAGTTATTTTGTGATGGTTTATAATTTTGTCCGTCCAAAAATTACATAGTAGAGTATTTTCCTTCGGAGTCGTGGATGTAGGTCTAATTAAGAGATCGAATAACGTTAAATTTTTGTATTGTGTTTTATTTGTTTATTTTCTTTCTTCTTTTCTATATATTTATAAGTTGCTTCCATTGTCCATCCCAATAATTTGTGGGATTACAACTCTAATCGTCTTGTCATAGTTTTTTTTAAAAAAAATAAAAAAATTTCTCTGGACATAGGTCGATCGAACTACTTTAATTTGTCCATTAATTTTTTTTATTTTTAATTCGTTCAATTATTATTATTTTTCAGAATAGATATGTTACAGTAGTCGAATACATAATGGATGACCACAATTTAGTTAATGTGTATCTGTTAAATGTCTACTACATTGTCCCCCAATTCCCCATTTTCATATGGGCAGCCTGCCCAAATTAGTTGAGAGTCCTGCAAGAGGAGAAAGGAGTATTTACATGTGGGACGGAGGAAGAATCAGTTCGATTAGGGCTCGTTTGGCAACAAGAAATTTCCTGATATTCCCGAAATTTAATTTGAGGGAGAATAATGGGCCTTACGAGCTGGGGAATTTGATGGAAACAGATAGAATGTGGCCCGAATCTATGGAGACCGAGGGGCCTTGGAGAAACGCCTGTCGTGGAGTTGTGGTGCAGAGCATGTCATTTGTGGTTGGCCATCGACTTAGAGCCGATTTTTTGTTTTGGTTTTCAGTTTTTTTGTCATTCGTGTAGGCAGACACGCTTTCAGGTTGCTGACTCCAAATCCCTCCGTCATGTCATTCGGTTTATCAGAGGGTTTTGCAAACTCAAAGGAGTGTGGCAGGCTAGCCAGAATGAGAGGCATCACATGATCAGGGTAAAAGAAACCCCGGGGCACATTCTTCTCCCACTGCCAAATGGAATCAGCACAAAATACTGTCCCTTAACATCAATATTCCTGAGGTTTGTCAAGAATCTCTCCTGCTGAAACTCTTCAGGAGCCGACCAGACAATTGTCAAGAAGAGTAGTTTCCGATACGGTTGATGCATTCACGAATGGGACTTCTATTGATCGGACTCAAAGCTATAGGGGTCGGAGAAAGATTCTTCCAGCACGTGGTGAATTTAGAAATGACAATTTTCCCACGAGGGGTTCGATCTAATAGAGTTGGGGATTTTCTAATTTAAGCAGAGATGGAAATGTGACCAGGCTTCATACCTCTTCTTGCCAGTCGGGGTCGGGCCAAGGACGAGAATGGCTTGATTCCGGACCTGTCTGTCTGTGTTAAATATAATAATTTACAGTTAATATATACATTAAATAATATATATTATATATAATAAATTCTATTATATATATATATATATATATATATATATATATAAATATTCATGCATCAATTAGGCACTTGATTTTATTTTTACTTCTTCTCTATTTTTATCCCAAAAAGTTAAAGAGGTTTTTAGAATTACAAGAGATTGTCTTATATACCCCCTTCTATACATACATACATACATACATACATACATATCATAAAATATAAGTATATATAATTAGTATGTAAAAAATAATACATATATTATAAATGTATCTATATTTATAAAAGACAAATTGACGAATTTAATCCTTTGACTTTTCTTATTAGCAAATTTAGTCCCTAATTTTTATTTTTAAATTTTTAGGTCTCTTATTTTTTATTTTTTTTTTGTTTGGATGAATTATTTGATCTCTTCGTTCACTTAGTAACGGTCAATGCAGGTCAATGTCTATGCGTTCTTAAATAAGTAAATATTATCTTTGTATGAACTTATATATCTGATTATTGGTAGATTGATATATATTAATGATAGAAATTCAAAGAGAAATATATTTATTTAAAAGTTTTATATAGTCATTTATTTATACTAAATATATTTATTTTTAAACATATATATTTTTAAAAATATATTTTAAATAAATATTTATTTCAAAAATAAATATATTTATTTTAACACAGTTAAATTAAAAAAGGAGATATAGCCATATATTTTGGATTGAGAATATGTCTTCTTAATTTTTTAATCCGTCATAATTTATAATTAATTTTTTTTAATTTATATAACTATTTATATAATTCTTAATCATGATATATAATTATATCTTTTAAAGGTTTAAAAAATCTAATATATAAATTAATTACTGTAAATATTCTTATTTATCTAAATTAATATATGCATAGAAAAATTATTTTTATCACAATTATTATAAATTTTAATATGGATATATAATAATTATATCTTTTAAAGATTTAAGAAATTTGATATATAAATTAATTACCATAAATATTCATATTTTTCTAAATTATTATACATCCTTATTAAGATTTATTTAAGACGATTATATAAATTAAAAAATCAATTACAAATTATGACTGATAGAAAAAACTAAGAGAGTACTTTCAATCCAAATTAAACAGTCATATCTCTCTTTTTAATTTAATTGTGTTAAAGTGAATATGTTCAGTTTTTTAAAATAAATATATTTCTCTTTATATTTTTATCATTAAACTTCTATCATTCTACCAATAATCAAATATATGAGTTCATACAAAGATAATATTTAGTTACTTAAAAATATTATTAATTAATAGATTTTATATTCAACTTATAATCAATATATATATATATATATATATAGAGAGAGAGAGAGAGGGGGGGGTAAATTGACGGATTTAGTCCATAAACTTTTTTCAATTTGTAAATTTAGTCTCTAAAAATAGATGTTGACTTCCGTTGACCGTCACTAAGTGGATAGATAGACCAAATAATTTATTCGAAAAAAGATGAGGGAATTAAAACATTGAAAATAAAGATTAGGGATCAAACTTACCAATCGAAAAAAATTAAGGGACTAAATTTGCTAATTTGCCTCTC
The DNA here is from genome assembly GCA_026120185.1 of Voacanga thouarsii. Lineage (NCBI taxonomy): Eukaryota > Viridiplantae > Streptophyta > Magnoliopsida > Gentianales > Apocynaceae > Voacanga > Voacanga thouarsii. Next base: position 708,734 of record JANUWF010001636.1, on the reverse strand, counting down.
TAAAATGATTAATTATAAAAAGCGTATATATCTATAATAATATGTGTCTATATATATAAGTATATGTATATATTCACTTGGCATTGTTGGCCATTAGAAACGTAATATAGTGCAATGTTTGTACTTATCTACTTGATCATGATAAGCGAAAACAGGTCTTACTATATTGAATTATAAATTTTTATCTTATGTGAGGTAACAATATACCTATATTATTAAATTTGTCATTTTAAAACACTAACAAATAATACACTAGATGACAATTAATATGGTTATTGGGATGGTAAGTCACTTTGAACTTCTTATTTTTTCTCTTATATTCTAAATATTAACATATTTTATAATTTTTAATTGGTATTAATGATGTTATTCTAATACTACCTATATTTAATTTATTATTATTATTATTATCCCTATTATTCTAAATATTACATTTTCTAGTTTTCTAAATAATTTGACTCGGAGTATTTTAGACAATTTCACTCAGAAAATGCATTATTCTTAGAAAGACATTTATATTGAAATAGTTCCATTAAAGAAAAGTGACATACATTGGCATTGTGACTAGATATTTGCTTTAGTATGATAAATAAATTAAGAGGTGGTTTTATTTTTAATTGCCTCAATATTTATTTGTATATTGTGAATTTGATTTAAAATAGAATTGTAAATTTGATAAATTTAATAAAATTGTAATGTAGAGAAATAATAAAAATAGAGAAGGAACTATTATTATCTATTCATATAAAATCATATGAATCCATATAAATTGATATTATGTTCGCATGCACAAGACTCATATTTATAGAAATGAAATATAATTAATAAACTTAATAAGTATTACATGTATATATATATATATATATATATATTATGCATAAGATATTCTTATTATTTTTTTATACATACATAAAAAATATAAATATCTATAATTAGTGTGTATATATATATCATAATAATTTAAAATACAATAAATAATTATAAATTTTTAATTTAAAATTATAAATATAAAAAAAAGAAAGAAATATGATATTTTCATATTAAAAAAGTTTTTTTAATAAGAAAAATTCAAAAAGGGAAAGTAAAAATAAAGCCCTATCTGGGTATCTTCATTCTTCTCTTCTTCAGTCTGTTGAGCAAACCGCAAATTGCATTACAATATCGCAACCCTCCTCGCTCCTCAGAGTCTCAAATTTCATTACAGCTCTCGGCTCTCCTCAAACTCGTTGCCTCTCGCTCTTTCTTCTCTCTAGCCTTCGCCACCACTTCTGACTAGTAATATTGTCAATCTCTTCTCTGTGTCTGGTTATTGTGTGTGCGCTTCCTTTCCCTTGATTCTTCACCCCCACCCCCCACCTTCCGTCCCCGGCCCCGTCTCCTTTTGAGCATAAGAGGAGCTGGTTCTGCAGTCCACTTTTCTTAGGTCCAAAGCACTCGTGGTACAAGTGCCAAAAGCACTCGTTACACGTGCACCGGGACACCTAAGAATTTTTCATTAAAAAGTGACAAAAACTGAATTAAAGATGAAGAAGTAAAAATGATCAGAGGATAATTAAATTAAAAAATAACATGAGAAAGAGCCGCAATATTGCATCAAGATATTGACGAAAATGAAAATATATACCAACATGGGAAAAATATTGAAAATATATATGCATAATTACAGCCCAATCTTCAATTACTTGGTCGCTATTTCATTTTTTGAATAAACACTCCATAACAATGGAAAATTCTTAGGTGCACCTAAGAATTTTCCCTTTTTAATGCTCTCCAACAATCGGCAAAAGTTGCCATATGAAGTATGCAAATACGCAGGCTACTCCCTATTGGCCCCGTGGGCTCAGCTGCCCCCCGCTTCCCTGATTCCCGTTGAGCCGGGGACAGAGATTGTTTTGTCCATTTAGGGTCAAGAGTAAGGATCTCTCCCGTCTCGAGAATGACGAATTGGGAAATGTGAGGTGGAGTTGGAATTTTTAGAATTCATCTCGACTTGATCACATTGTCTTTCCTAGTGATGATACTATTGCTAAATAAAACCGGTGTGTAGTTAAGTACATATTTAAAATTAATTAATTATGTATTCAATAAAATATATTTAATAATGTATATAGTTAAATAGTTAATAATAATTTTTATTATTTAATTAATTAAAATATATTCAAATTATTTTTTACAAACTCAAAATTATAAAAAAATTATTTTTAATTTTTTTATAAATAAATAAGAAAGAGACAACTTATTGGATGGGAAATTAGGAACACAAGAAAAATCTAACAAAATGGGAAAACATTCGAATTAATTTTTTTAAAAGGTGTATTTGAATTTCCATCACATATTTACCTTATATAATCTTAAGAAATAATTCAATCCATAAAAATTTTATATAAAGTAATAAGATAGAGTGGTATGATAAGAATGTAATCTTTAAAAAAACTTTTTCTCAATATGATAGATTTTGAATTTCATCTCCATCCTCTCGATTTATCAATAAAAATAAACAAACAAACAAATAAATAAGACATAGAAAATAATATTTAATTTTGTTAGTTACACTTTAGGCATACTTTCTATCTGCTTTCCTAAAAGAAGAAAGGAATAAAATACAACTGATACTAACCTAAAATAAAACGGGTAATTAATCAGAATAATCCATCTTAGGCCATTTCGTTTCAATTGGCCCAATCGCTTTATGGATGTTGAAAATGACCTGAATTTTATCAGTAATAGCGTCTTAATTAAAAATAAGGCGCTTTCAGTGAAAGCTTCCTACCTGTGCGTTTTATTCACCCGTTCCCTTTGCATTCGCCACAGCCAGCTGCAAAATTTTTCCCTCCCCCGTCTGCAAATTTTCCTGAGCACCAACTGCTGGAATTTGTTGGTTCCATTTGCGCCATCTTCAGTACCGATTCCCACCTCCCCCTCTTTTGTCATCTAGTGTAGGTTTTGGGGGCTAAAATCGGGGTTTTAGAGGATTTTGTCAGTTAGGTGATTTGGGGTTTTAAGCTCGGAGCTTTGGATAGTCAGTGTGGAGCCTTGGATAGAAGGAAGGAAGGAAGAAAGACGACATTCACACATTTGAAAACCAAAAAGAGGGGGGAAAAAAAAAACAGCTCGGGATTAAGGCCGGAAATCCCTGATTTTTTCCTTTTTTTTTTTGGGGCAGAAATATTTGAATTATGTTCCCATTTTTATTGGGTTGAGCTGTGATTCTTTTTTAATTTGCATAATTATATATTGCTGATGTTTGGAGCGCCGTGTAATGGGTTGAGCAGTGAATTTTTTTTTTTTTTTGGTTAACTTCACAAATATATATAAATATATATATATATATATATATATATATTTATTTATTTATTTATTTATTTATTTATATTGTTGTTCTGAGTTATGTTATATTTTTTTCGTCGAGTAGTAGGTTTTTTTTTTTTTTTAAAATAATCTGTGTGATGATGTTTAAAGTGTTGAGCTAAAATGCTTTAAGTTGAGCTATCTGCTTTTGGATCGAGCTCATTTATATTTTTTCCTGTGTTTGAGTTGGGTTTTTGTTCAATTTTTTGGGGCTGATGTGGTTTTGTTTAAGTTTTTGGGAGAATGATGTAGCTGGGTTGAGCTTTGTTGTTGGCATTTTCTGTTTTGGCCTTTTTTTTTTAACTTTTTTTTTAAACAAAGGCATAGCATTAAAGATATGTTTTGTCAATTGTGTAAGATATAAATACTTATAACAAAGTAAATAATTATTTTTAAGGGATGAGTTACTATTTTATCACAAATTAATATTAGCTTTGGATAGTAATTTGTGAACATTGTATCTCATATAACTAATAAATATAGAATTTTCCTATCAAAGGATATAATGGGAATTTTAATATTTTGATTTAAATGTTATTTTTGCATAGGGGGATGTGGTATGGTTGTATAACAAGAACTCACATTTACACTAGTAAACTCAAAATCTAGAGAAGACTATAAATTTTTTTTTTTTTGAATAGCTACTATAGAATTAACCATTGTTCTTTTAGTTTACTTAGTAAAAGTTGCAAGAAGTGTAACAAATTATGTAGCTCCTAATGATACTCTATTTTATTAATGGAAGGAAAATTATAGTTTTCTTATGGTCATATTGTAATTGTTGCGGTTTGTCTGTTGGATTTTTTTTCAATTAAAGGTAAATTACAACAAAATTATGTTGTTATTTTTTAATTTTGTTATTAAGAAAATTGATTTTTTTTTTTAATTTTACTTTAAAAAAAAATCTTATGATGCCCCAAATTAGTATGAAAAAAAATGATGAAAATTTAATGTACAATGCTAGCTCTTTTAGAAATATTTGTGTAATATATAAATACTTAAAACAAATCTTATTAAGTGCTTAAGTTTTATTCACATTATATGTATATATATATATATATATATATATATATATATATATATTTATTTATTTATATATAGGATACAAAATGTAAGAGCATCTTTAATGCTGAAAAAAGAAGATTTTAAGTCTGGAGCACCATATATTTAGTAGATCAGTAGTTGTATTTTATAGTTGCTTTATTTTGCCTCCCACTATTGAATTTTTATAAAGATGCCAACACTTACCTATCTATTCTTATATTAATTCTATTTGTCATATCAGATCGAATGCACACACAGTGATATATATTAATTGTTCATTATATGCATATTTTACATATCACTTGTTTTTCAAAGTATTTAAAACTCATTCTAGATTGCTACTTAATCTCCTATTTTCTCATTGTTTTGTGTATGTTGAGAAGGTTAAAATTAGACAAGGATTCAATGAGAAAAAAACTAAAAAAGAGTTAAATTGAAGCTTCACGGTGCCATTGAGATCACTATGTACGTAGCCGTGCAATACTTGAACATCAAAAGTCAAAATACTAGGAGTCTACGGTGCCGTACCTATTACCTTTTATGTCAGCGTGCATTCAAAAATGTCAAGACTTCTGGGCTTTGATGTACCGTGCAACTCACCTTTGATGCAATCGTGCAGTTTTATAGCACAGAATGAATTCAAGTGCTATGATATCGTTTCAAAGCTGGTATAGGAATATCAAAGCATGAACATCTTCCATGACGCCGTGTAACATCACAGATAACTCTCAATTTTGTAGAATTTTAGGGATTCGAGGAAACAACCTATAAATACCCTTTAATAGGCAGATACAAGGAGAGCCACCCACAGAATACCTCTAAGAACCTCTTAGAAACACAAGAAAAGCCAAGAAGAGAAGATTAAGAAGAATTTGAGGAGAAGAGGAGCACCAAAAGGAAGATTGTAAAGGAAAAGAGAAACTTTATCTATGAATTTTCTTTTTGTCCCTTTTGTAATTTGATTTTGTGAATGTTAAATTTGCTTGATTTGAGTTGTAATTAAAGGATTGTACCATATTTTACTCTTGTATTGGATGTTTATTTAATCTATTGATTTCTATATTGAGTAATCTATCACTTGAGTTTGATTGATTGAATTGATTGATTAGGTAATTCTCTTATATTAAACTTAAGAAAAGATGTATGAGATATGTTCCCTTTTATGTTAATCCAATAGATTTATTTTCTCTTGATGAGCTTAAGAAAGAATTTAGGTAATTGAGAGTTTTGTAATAGATGATTTTAGGGTTACCTAGAGATAGGGATTCTATGAATTCTTGGTTTAAATTTGGATTTTCTTAATTTTTATATATTTTTTGGTTTAATTTATATGATAAAGATGTCTATGGTTGAGTCCAAGAGTAAGAAATTCACTACTTGAAAGAGAGTGAATTTTATATTATTTTAGAAATTTTACCAATGCTTAAATTTGTTTTTAATTGATTAAATGATGTTTTACATTTGAGTATTTGTGGGGGAATTCTCCTTAATTACACAGACAATCTCCTTTTCTTATTTAAATCTTGTCTTGTGATATTCTAGACTTACCTTTTAAGTTGGGGTTGATGTATTCATGTGGTACTCCTTTGTACTTAGTTAGTATTAATTAATTGTTTTACTTCTTACTTTGGTTGATTGAACAATAGAACTTTTGTAGAAGTAGGGGTAGTTGAGGTCTTTTCCTGAGGATCTTCAATACTTATCAACTATACTCTATACTACATGATAGATATACTTGTCCAATTATGTGCGTGTATATAAGTTAAATTGGTATTTTAATTTAAAACTTGATTGAATATTGGATATATTTTTTATACATGCAAAGCACGTGCAAAAAAGTTTTTACGATCGTTGTCGAATATTATGCATTGATATCCTAAAAACATTTGAATTTTGTTGATTTAATCGTTCTTTCAGTTTATTAGTCCTTATTTTTCAGTTTAATTATTTGCTGTATATATTTCTTTATAGGAAACTTTTGATTGTAGAGGATTTTCTTTTTGTATTTTTTGTATTTTAGTTCATAGCTTTTTCACTCGTTTTCTTCTTTTAGTCATTGATATATTCTTATTACATTGATTCATTGATCATTGTATTATCATATTTATCTTTCTTTTGATTTGATTGGTTTTCTTGCAGTTGAGTTTTTCTGTATTTTATTTTGTAAAAAAATATCTTATGTATGCATAGGAGAAACTTTGGTAAGGCATTGGTAGAGTTTGACAACAAAATTGAAAGAACTTTTAGAAGGTTGCTTAGAGAACAAAAATAGAGAGCTTTAAAAATTTTTAAGCAATTGGATAATTCAAGTGAATTTGGTGAGAAAATGGAAGTTAACTAAGGTGGTAATGGTAATAGTGATGGTAATAAGAGAAGGACAATAGATGATTATGTTAGATCCACTCTTTTTGGTGCGAATTCGAGTATAATGAGTCCTCGAGTAGATGCAAACAATTTTGAAATCAAATCTAACTTTATTCAGATGATTCAGTAGATGGTTCAATTTGATAGTTTGTTGGATGAGGATCCTAATGCTTATTTAGTTACTTTCTTAGAAAGTTGTGATACACTTAACTAAATAGATTGTTGGAGGATGCAATTAGATTGAGGTTATTTCCATTCTTCTGGAGAGACCGCGCAAAATCTTGATTGAAATCATTACTTATATATAGGTTCTATTACTGCTTAGGAGTAATTGGCTGAAATTTTTTTTGCTAAGTATTTTTCTCCTATTATAGTGGCTAAGCTAAGGAATGATATTTTTTCATTTTTTTGGTTAGATGGTAAAACAATTATTGATTCTAGGGAAAGATTTAAGGAGTTGATTAGAAAATATTGTTAATATGGATTTGACCTTGGTTTGCAAATACTTACTTTTTATAATGGATTGACTTTTCTGCTAAGCAGATGGTTGATACTTCATCAGAAGGAACTGCTTTTTCAAAAATCCCAGAAGAACTATTTGATTTAATAGAAAATATCTCATTGAACAATCACTCTTGTGGAATGCAAAGATCAAAAGCTAACGTTCAAGGAATGCATAATATAGACACAATAGCATCTTTGGAAGCTAAGTCGGGAGCACTTACAAGAAAAGTGAAAAAGATGAATGTAACTCCTCATGAGCAAGCAATGAGTTGTAATTTCTGTGGAGGAGGGTATCCAAATTATGAATATTAAGGAATAGAAGTTGGAAGTGAATAGCTTGAGCAAGTAAACTATTTGGGTAATGCAAGGCAAGATAATATGCCATTTGGCAATACTTACAACCCAAGTTGGCGGAACTACCCAAAATTTTCATGGGAAAATCAAGGACAACATCAAGTGAAAGCTCAAGTAGACAAGCTAATTTTGCTCCAAACCACAAGCCCCTATGCCATATCATACACTACCATCTCCATTTCCTTAAGCCCCACTGAAGCCATCTTTGGAAGATCTTATTAATAAATTAGTTACTTCTACTGATACACGTTTTCAATGTGTGAAAAGAGATCAATGAGAAATCAAGAGGCATCTATCCACAACTTTGAAAGTCAAATTGGACAATTAGAAATGATGTTTTCAGAAAGACCATTGGAAACAATGCCAAGAACACTGAAAGCAATCCATGTGATGAAAGTGGAAAGCCTTGATATCATTTTCTACTATATATTACATGCAAATAAATGTTTAGTTGTAGTTATTTAAGTTTTGTTTTATTTTTAGTGATGGTTTATTGTTGCTAAGTATTAGTTGATATTTTCCTTGTTTAGTTTGTTATGCTTTATGGTACTTCCTCTAGTATGTTATTTTTTGTCAAGTTTTGTGATTATATATATATATTAGCTTTATTTTCTTTACTTGATTTACTTATATATAGAAAATAAGAGAAAAAAACGAATAAAAATGATGAAAATTTACAATTTTTGGAAGTGCACAATGTGGTGGCTATCATAATCCGTGGCGTCGTGGCCTTTAATACTGAAGAAAAAAAATTAAAAGTTTTGGGATCACATGGGGCCATGCAACTCATGCACGATATCACCGTGTATCTATGTGAACAGAAACGTTGTTGTTGCCATTAAAAATGCAATGCCTAAATATTTTGCATGACCCCGTGCAGCTCATGCTTCAATTTGCCGTACACCTTTTCATAATTTTAACAACATTGTTTTAATTTTAGGTTTCAACGTTCTGCAACTCAACGCAATGTGCAGGTTAGGTGCCATGTTGCCGTGCAACTTCGAATCTTAGAAAATAAAAGTAGATTTCTTTTTCTTCTTTCCTTCCATTTCTTCAAAACCCTAGATGGCAAACGCTATTTCTTCTCCATCCCTCCTCGCCATGTAACCTCCTTTCATTGTTCAAATCACTCTGTACTCTTCATTTCCTTATGAAATTTGAATCATAACTGCTTTTTCAAAATCACCAAATTATTTCCCTTTTCCCTATTTAAGTTTGCAACTTCTTAGTTTGAATACTTCACTCAATTCTGACTAAAATATATATAATATACCTTAATAGCGCAAACCTTTCTGCAAATTTTTGAAGCTAGGCGTAGCTCTGAACTATAATTCTAGTGGAACGAACTAATTGCCAACATTGAGAAATTTAGGAAAAAAATTCGAGCGAAATTAGACGACATATGAAATTTTAGGAGCTTTAATTTTGCTTATGATTGAGTTGTTTTAGGTTGAATTGTGGTTAAATTACTTGCATTAGTTGTGAAGAAGAGTTTTTATTTTGTTTATCTTTGTTGAAATTATGTGTATTATCTGTTGTGTTTCGTTAAAGCTTGAGATTGAACTGAAAATAGTTGAGCTGCTTTGAATTGTTTTGAATATTATTTGTGGAGCTTTTGTTGGATGATTTGAACTCAGTTGAGCTATTGATTAGCAGAATTTGAAGTAGTGTTTGATCGTTTTAACTACTATATAAGTTGAATTATTTGAGCTTGGAGTGAGTTGTTCTAATACCTGCCATTGGTTTGCTTGTTGTTGAGCTTCTTTGAACTTATCTAGAATTTGTTGAGACTGTTATGTTAGATGATTTGGATAATTTGCTAATTTGATTGATTCAGCTTATGTGTGTTGACGGTTGTGGCTGATTAGAGATTGGTTTATTTTGTTAAATTTGAAGTGATGAGCTTGATTTGGTAATCTTGTTTGGTTTAAAGGTTAATGAAAAGAGTGGTGTTGTGACAGTTGTGTAGAATGAAGTTAGTGATTTGAGTTTTGGGTTGTGTTGGTGATTTGGTGCTGTGAACTTGTGTAGAGAAGAATGGAATTGTTGTACTTGTTGGTTAAGTTGCATTGAGTGAACCTTGTTGGTCATTTCCCTGATTTACCTATCCTTTTTCTTTTACTTCCCTTCTCTTCCATTTTCATCTTCTTTTCGTTTCATATCCCATTCCACTTATAGGCTCCAAAACATATAGCTACTAAATTGCCCTCCAAGAGAAAGAGAGGTGAGGCCTCATCTTCTTCCCAACCACAACCTACCAATACCAATAAATTTATAAACTTGGAATGTAAGGAATGGTTTGAAAAGCAAGAAAATAGAAAGATAATTGTGGAGAGGACATTGGATCCTATTTTGAATCATCAGTTGAAAATCTCTACTCTATTTAGAAAAGTTGGATGGGGCATATTCTTAAGCTGAAGGGTAAAGAATTTTATGCAAATTTTGAGGCCAAAAAGCAAAATAACTTGAGGAATATTGATACAATGGAGAGGGGGCATTCCCATTAATCTTTTTAGAGATCTTTTAGGTCAAATTCTTGGGATAAGAGATGAGGGAGCTTGGGTGGAGATTAACACATATAACAAAAAAATTATATCAGATGTGATGTGAAAATTCAATGATGCTAGAGCTAAGCTACACTTGACGTAAGAGCTAGCTAAGTAGAGGTGTTACATATGATTGACCTTCCACTACAGTAAATAATGGTTGTCTACTTGCTTTCTTCTAATGTAGCTCCTAGAGTTAGTGGGTTTAATTATGGTAGGTTAGTAGATATTTATATGCTAAATAAGCTAATGCACACACAGTTTATCCCTCTAGCATCTCTGATCATCTACTACATGCAAGATGTTGTCTTCTCTACCCACCCATCTAAAGCCTTTGCTTTCCCGCTTGTGATAACTAAAATTCTTCAGTACTTTCATGTGCTAACAAAGGGTGAGATGACTACTACTACTGTTGCTAGTAAGATAGTAACTGATAGGACATTAGTTAATTATGGCTACAGTTATGATAAAAATGACAAGAAATGATTGACTTTTAGTGAGTTTAGAGAGAGGACTAGTCAGAGACAACCACAACAGCAACCCCCATCTGTAAAGTCATTTAGAGCTCAATGTCCCAATATTGGACGCCGGACTACCACAGTAGATTATCAAGCGGAGGTGCGTATGCACTTTGCCATACTTACCAATAGTATGCACACACTCCAATACATCGTAGCACAACAGAGCTAGATGATTACCTAGCAGTAGGGTATGATTGCTAGTTTGATAGACTTGGTGGGATAGCAGTAGTAGCCATCTTCGGACTTTGAGTCACAGTTGGAGTAGATCAAAAGCACTCAGAAGGACATCAATAACATTTTGACTACTCTGAACAATAGGCAAAATAGTGCTAATGCATTTCTACACCAGACATGGGAGCGCTTGCAACAGTATGGACTAGTAAGGCCTAGAAACCCTCCCCAAAATCGCCATGGAGGCAGATGCCCATTTTGAGCATAGTATAGGACTTCAGTTTATGTTTATGATATTTCTAGTATTGTGTTTTGTAATTCCATTTAATTTTAGCACTTATTTTATTTTACTTATTTAGTATTTCAATTCTTTTGGATGAATGTAGCTAACATTCAATTTTTGGATATTGATCATATTCTCTTCATTCCAAATGATCAATTTGAGCTTCTATTCAATTGAGCGTATTACTTTACTCTTTCTTCCTTATCATTCTCAATCCTATTGCATATATTCATATTGCATACATTATTGGCCAATGAGGACATTGTCCATTGAGAGGTTGAGTGATATTCCTTGCAAGATTTTAGGGAGGTTAGCCTATTTAGTCCCTAAAGTTTAGAATTTGAAATGCTTTCATTCTTAATTTTTTTTCCCATCATTATGGTTCTTAATGATTTTTTTTTTTTTTACTATTATGATCCATAATATTTTATTTTTTTGTCTAAACAAATCAGCCTTATGGTTCCTAAAAAGAAAAAATTAAGGGCTATAATGGCAGAAAAAAAAAATCATTAGAGACATAATGCTAGAAAAAAATATTAAGGATAAAAATATTACAAACACCAAATTTTAGGGACAAAATAAGCTAATTTTTCTTAAGATTTTATTATGGGTTTTCCTTGTAAATTTTTGAGCTGAAATATCTTGAAAATTGAAATCAATGAAATTGAGCTAAATTTTTTTCGATTTTTGGCTTACTTCGATTGTTTATAGAATTGTTATTCTTTTTCTCTTGGCATTAGAATTTGGAATAAGTTTGTTTTGATAGAATATTCTTAGGTAAATGTGTATTTATATATATACTAAATCTTGAGAATTTGGCTTAAACTTATTAATTTTTTAGTAAACTTTGAGACATTTTGTTTCCTAGGAATTGATGAGAAACATGTGATGAAATATAAGTAAGAAATTTTAACTTATTTATATTTTATGATCTTCTAACTAGTCCTAACCCTAGGTTTAAGTAAATATGGATTAGGGTAAGAAAACGAAAAATTAAAGCAAGGTAATGTAGAAGCTGAAAAAAATTAATTTTCTCTCTATTAGGGAACACTACAGGAAATTTGCCATTTTGCAAATCGCAGACCCGGTTTGCGACGGTTTTGGCGGGTCACAAAAAATGGCGTCGCTATTTCTAACGGCCAAGACAAACCGTCGCTATTTGCAACGGTTTTTGAGAGGGCAAGAAAAAATTGTCGCCATTTGTAGCGATTTTGCAACGAATATTTTTTGTCAAAGTTCGATGACGTAGAAAATTTGGTATTATTTTGCGACGAAATGCATAAGCCCATCGCAAAATCCTTGCAAATTGTGAGGGTCTTTGTATATTAAAGAAATTGGCCCTCGCAAAACCATTGCAATTTGCGGAGGAATTTTTCACCCTAAGGCATGACCCTCGCAAAATCGTCGCAAATTGCGAGGGTTTTGCAAGGGACTTTTTCACCCAAAACCATGGCCCTTGCAAAATCCTCACAAATTGTAAGGATTTTGCGAGGGATTTTTGTTCTCAAAACTTGGCTCTCGCAAAACCCTCGCAAATTACGAGGATTTTGCGACGGACTTTTCTACCCAAGCAAAGTGGTTCTCACAAAATTGTGAGAGTTTTGCGAGGGGCTTTTTGTTTCCAAAACTTAGCCCTCACAAAATCGTCGCAAATTACAAATGTTTTGCGAGGGATATAAAATCGTCACAATTTGCGACGATTTTGCAAGGGATTTTTTACCTTGGTAAAATTGTCGCAATTTGCGAGAGTTGTCGTAGCCCTTGCAAAATCGTCACAAATTTTTCTAACCCACGCTAAATCGTCGCAAATTCTGAGAATTTTGTGATGATTTTTTTATTTTTCCATTATTATATTTATTTTAAATTATCAACTCCTTGTAAATCAATCCTGAAACACTACACAAACAAATGCGAAAACTGTGTTCATAACCCAAAAAATAATGTAAAAAATTGAAACTAAGCACAAATAAATATAATTAAAATACTAAAACATAATATAATATAAATACATAGTAAATATCTAAGAAAGTAAAATAGTTCACAGAAACAAGTAACAGCGTATAAAGAGAATATAAATAAATACAACAAAATATATGTAGCTAAAGAAGGAACAGCTGTAGAAGGGAGTGGAGGAGGGGAACGAGAGCGTCTATGTGGGCCTGGGTACTCATCAGTTGGATCAAATCCATCATCAGCATTGGGGTCTTCATCTTCAGCATTAACAGCTGCTATGCGCGCTTCTATCCCCTCTATGGATGGCATAGATTGTGCAGGAATGCCCACCTTGTCCGACACAGCTACCATCCAACTACCAAATATAGAGTGTTGTTGCCTCACAAAGTCTCAGTACAAGTCTATTTGTCGATTGAAACTCCGTTCGGCCTGCTGAACCCTTTGCTCTACTAGATGCCTGATATCAGCTGGTGTAGTGAAAAATGTGTTAGAATTCGTGGACTCCTAAACGCGAAAAACATCCAGGAATCCCTTCCAATGATCCAAGTAAACGATTAAGAAGATCGTAGATTTGCAGATTTACCTATGTTATGTGTAATCGATATCCTTCAGTTCCGATTGTGCTACTATGCGTGCAACCCGAACGATCACCAGACGCTGCAGTTGTGCGAACGTCCTCTATCGGATACACACCGCGAACTCACTCGTCACCCGGGGAGTGCTAGCGCCTAGGGTTTTGAGAGGCTTATTTTTTTTGTGGATGAAGGCACGAATTTTACAACAGAATTGGCACACACAAGAAGATGGCTAAGGTTTTTTCTTAAAAACTCACTCCGAACCTCTTAGAGTCCAACCCTAATAATATCTTATTGTATTTTAATTTAAATTCAAATTAAATTAAAACTGATACGATAAGATTCTGCCATTATCTCGGTAATTTAACTAATTAATTTACCGAGTCAGATTCTTATAATCTGGACATCATTCAGATACATCAAATGTGGACATATTTCCAGATTCATTGTATCTGGTAGATTTTCTAAGTTCGATTAACTTAGACATGTTTCCAGATTCATCGAATCCGGTTACCAGAAAATAACCTAACAAGTTTGCTTATTGTGTGACCCTATAGGTTTATTTAACACTGGCAGTGTGCCCAAATCATATTTAAAATGGGCCACAAGTTATAAGTGGTTTCTAGCAAAACATTATAACTATCCAGGTTAAATGAAGATCGGTGATCTCTTTGAACTAAACCATAATTTTATATTTAGTCCTTTTGTCACATGATATCCAGATTAAGCATAAGGCACGGAGCATGTCATCCTTATTAAGCTCAATCAATTATTTCTTGATTTCATAGTAGACTGTTCAAATAAATGATATCAATATCTTAGATTGATATATTTGAGCACGGCCATGCATTTTAACAGTCTAACTTATCAAGGGGTCCATGAATATCTCTCCCATAATTGAGAGGGACAAATTCCTTCACAATCAATCGTATTCCTCTCCTCGATTTATTCTATATCCAACAGTAGTCTAATTTATTATCTAATTGAAGACAACTTTAGACAATATCAAAATATAAAATTTATCAAGTAGGAAACTATGATGAATTTAGGTCAAATGACTTTTAATATTATTATGGCTAGAAAGTACTTATGACATGTTCCATGAAGTACTCTCACAGTGGGTCATATCCAATACAATGTTCTCTAACATTTATTTATGTTTTGACTTGATATCACAAATATCCATGACCAGTAAAACATAGCCATCCAGTCACAAACATACTAATCTTAATTTATTATTGTTCCAATAATAATAAATGATCAGGGACAGATTTAGAATAGTTATTGTATTCATTGTTGGGTTTTACTATCAAGTCACGTACTTGATGACCACAAAACAAAACGCACTATTCATGGAAAGGAAAGCCTCATATTATTATATAAAACATAACGACAATAGTATAAGTACAAATTGACTCTGGGGCATATCCCCAACAAAATGTTTGCAGTCCACTCTGAGACAACCTAGATCGAACCTGTGTCACCTCTAAGCCTAACCCAAAAACTCGTCCCCTTTTGAACCCACCTTGTGCCTTTACGAACATGACTTTTTTATCAAAAGGAATAACCGAGTTTACGGAGTCGCTAGACTCAGACTGAGTAGTGCTCTGTATGAGATTTTACACGTCATCCTAAAAAAAAGGAATCGTTAGTGATAAATGTCAAACAAAAATACAAATTCTACGCAATATAAAGAAATTTCAACATATTTAATATATATACTATCAAAGTCTAGTGAGATAGATCACTGACAAACTGGCCCTTTTGTGACCCATTCTAAAAGACATGTAATGTCTCAAACATGTCTGTGTAGCTGAAAGAACTCCCCTCATTAGTCTGCTACATTTATGTTAACAAAACACAATTATTACAATCTTATATAAATTCGTTTCAATAGAATAATAAATAGTTAAGTGAAAATGAACTACCAAACGGTCCTCGTGTTCTGTGAACGAGATAGACTCTCCAGTATGAGTGCAATTATTTTCTCAATTCCTTTTGTTGATAGTTGAGAGCTTCTGATACTTTTCTAAACTCCAATACTCGCAAATGTCATTCCAATACTAAGCCTCTATCCAATGAGGACATACCCACCCTCTTCCTCAGCCTAGATATTATGTTCGAAAACCGCGCCTGGCACTTCTTTTCCCAAATAGATCGAATCTAGGAAGCCTACTCATCCCTCCATCGGAAATATTTCTACATGATCATGATTAAGAATTCTGATTAACGTATAACATAGTACTTAGACAATAAAAAATATTTAGAAATTGCTTACACCAAATTCTTGAAACCATAAGTCTCGCATGGTTATCAGGACGTGCCTGCATGTTGGATACGAGCCAATAAAGTACTGCTGTATTATATTTGAAATTTCTCGGTCACATTTGTCTGATCCGGCAAATCTATTTTTGGTACAATGACAATGTACAATAGAATTATATTAATCTCAAAAAAAAAAAAATTGAAGTAATACTTAACATATTATAAAGTATGAATATGTTACTTACCCATTTCTCTGTGGAACAATTCAAGACCAGGAGTCCGAAACTTGCCACCCAACAGGATGCGAAGTTGAAGTAGCGGATGATTGAAAAGTTGGGAATAGTACTCCCTTGTCTCCAATAAAGCTATGTAAAGACCGAAGCACTAAAAGCCGAGGTAGCTGAGTAGGGGATAGGGTATAAGGCTCCTGACCCTTTTGACTCCCCTCTCTCAATGACACTTCATTAGAAGACATTGCCAGAGGAGATGAAAAAGAAAAATGAGTGACTAATAAATTGTATCAACACTTCAAAAGAAAGATGTAAATAACCGTGAATAAAAATGATAAAAGAATAATAACATTGAAACGTTATACCTATTTAGTAATTTAAAGCAATAGAATAATAGTATGATAATGATGGATATGTCAAAATAAACATTGTCCTTGTGAATTGAATTTTAAAATTTTTTTGACAAAGTCTCCCCTATAATTGGACATTTTCTAAGCATAAGGTCACCTCAAGATTTGACAATCAAAATACTATTGCAAACAACAAAAACAGATCTTTCAAATATAGAAAAATTCAAAAAGTAACTAGGGGTAATCACCCATTACCCAAGAGGCGTGATTACCCATCACTCACAGTGTTTCAATTATTATGTTGATATAGTTAAAATCAAAGTAAAGAATTATATATGCCTCTGTCCTTATGAATTGTCTGTCAATACCGTAACAATGCACTATATAAATTACCTTACTTTTTACACCATAAAAGAATATAATAAGGACTAATAAAAAAATCATATGGATTACAAGCATGTATATAGATATACCACATACTCAAAACAGTGGAATTTATATAGCAGCACATACAGATATAACCACCTTATATTTATTTATCTCTTTTCCTCTGGCCTATGCAAGTCTAAATGAAAGATTCATGCAAAATAGAAGGAGATAAGATTCTCGATAATTAGACAAAATTAGTGTAAAAAATTCTATGATGGAATTTAAAATAAAAGAAATTAAAAGATTTTGAAATGTGAAACAAATAATAATAATAATAATAAGGATTGAAATTCTGTAATAAATAAAATTTAAAATTTCACATGAGATAGTAATGATGCAATAGATTTCAAGAATCCCTTATCATTAACCATATAAATGGTAAATGAATTTTAATAAGGCGTAATCACTAGAATCATTCTCCGATGCAAACTCCTCATCATCTACTGAGGTATCGCTATTCGTATCCCATTCATCGTCATCTTCTTCGTCTTCATTGATAGAAGAATTTTCTGTTGCCATTACAGCCTCATCTTCAACATCCAACATTTCATTCATACAATTCTCATGCGTCAAAATACCAAGATCAATAAATAACGATATCTTAACTTCGTTAATAGCATCTACTTCTTCCTGATAAGCTTTGTCAACCACTGGTGTATCTATTATATGCCGAGCTTTGGTTTTGCAAACTACTAACCAATCAGATCTTGGCCTCATACTCCCTGGATATGATGCATAATACACTTAGCTAGCTTGTTGAGCTAGAACAAATGGATCATAGTTGGCGTAGCTCTTTTTGTGGTTAATTTCGACAAGATTATACTGTGGATGTACCCTGGCACCATGATTCAATGTTTGATCAAACCAATGACATTTAAAAAGAACAACGCTTTGCTGTGGATTACCAGGAAACTACACTTCAATAGTCTCATTTAACACTCTATAGTAATCAGGTCCTAATGCGTCATTTCCAATCCCTTTCACGCACACACCACTATTCACTATTTTCTTTCCCTTTGTATAATCATTAGTGTGAAACCAATAACTATTAACTATGTACCCACTATATGATTTCACTAACCTTGACAGACCCCAAGCAAAGTTTCTTAAGTATTCATTTGTAACCATATTTTTTGGATCTTGTACCTAAAAAAAATGAAACAAGTGAATGTTATATAAAATGAAAGTTGTAGCATTACGAAATTGATTGAATCCCCAATGTTGTTCCAAATGCAATTTAGTAACTTAATGTAACTTACATATCCACTAAACCATTCTGCAAATTCAAGGCCTATTCTTTTATTGATTTCTATCTCTGATATAGTTAGAGCCAATCTTCGTAAGTGTGCCGTGAATGCCCTGTAATGCGTTAGAAGTATGCATATGTCAAAATCATTACGAGATCTTCATTTATCATAAAAGATATATAAAACAGTAGCTTGTACTCAATGTATGGCTGCACTTTACCGCAATTAAGCAATATGTAAATTCTTGTTGCAATGAATTCTTCAGAGGTAAGGAATCAGGTTCGAATCCATCCTATCACCCTTCCTTGAACATTATAGATTGACAGCCTAAGTTCTTGCACCATCTCCAATCGTTCTCCCTCTTCATTACGCGCCATATTAGTACTTTTTGTTTGTTCATATGGCTCAAAATAATAAGAGAAGAAAGTGGATGCTTCTTCAATGAGATAAGCATTGCAAATTGATCTTTCAACTATAGCTTTATTTTTTACCTTGATTTTCAAATGATGTAAATACCTGTCATTTGAAAAAAATTTCAAGTTCAGTCACACACGCTCATATTGTACCTGGCAAGAAAAGAATTAGATCGAATGGTTAGATTACCTTTCAAATAGGTACATCTACCTATATTGAATAGGGTTACAAACTCTTGCTTCGTAAGGCAAATGAATTAATAAGTGTTTCATTACATCAAAAAATACAGGTGGAAATATCTTCTCCAACTTTCATAATAACAAAGGAATGTCGGACTCCAATTTGGCCGTATGAGCTACACTCAACTTAGGAGAGCATAGATCTCGATAAAAAAGGTTTAATTCCATCAAAACACCCCATACGTTAGAAGGGAAAAATTCCTTCAATGCAATGGGAAGTAGTCTCTTCATGAATACGTGACAATCATGTGATTTCATATCAAATAATTTCAATTCATTCAAATCAGCACATCTTCCAATGTTTGAAGCGTATTCGTCTGGGAGTTGCAAACCCCTCAACCATCCAAGTAAAAGTTTGTTTTTTTCTGTTGTCAACAAGTAGCAAGCTTTAAGTATAATCACATTTCCTCTTCCGACATCCAAGGCATGTAGCTCTGGCATATGGCAATATATTTCCAAGTCACGTCTAGCCTTTAAATTGTCTTTTAATTTACCCTTTATCTTCAGGACTGTGTTCATAACATTGTCAAATACATTCTTCTCATTATTCATTACATCAATATTATGTCGGACTAAATTAGTATGCCAATACGGAAAATCCCACAAAATACTCCTTTTTGCCCAATTATGAGATATACCCCTACCATTACTCCTTCCAATTTCTTTGTCTGTTTCATTTTTTTATAGTTAGGCAAACTATCCCAGATTTCTTCACTAGTAGGGTATTGCTCAGGTTGTGATGTATCAAAACCTCTATCATTCCTAAAAGATCTCATATCCCTCCTGTAAGGATGATCTGATGGTAAGAAACGATGGTGACAGTCAAACCATGATTGTTTCCCACCATTTTGTAGATGAAAAGACTTTGTATTGCTCATACAATATGGACAAACTAGTCTCCCAGTTGTGCTCCAGCCACTCAACATACCATATGCAGAAAAATCATTAATAGTTCACAAAAGCACCGCCCGTAGTTAGAAGTTTTGTTTCTTCGATATGTCATAAATGGTGACACCTTCAAACCACAATTGAGTAAATTCATCTATCAATGGTTGTAAATAAACATCTACCTGATGCTTTGGATTCTTGGGGCCCGGGATAATGATTGTTAAAAATATGACTGGATTCTTCATACACATTCACATGGGGAGATTGTATGGTGTAAGAATGATTGGCTAGGATGAATATTACTTACCCGACATTCCAAATAGTGAGAATCCATCTGTACATAAACCAAGTTTAACATTTCGTACTTCTTTTGCAAATTCAGGATGCATCCGGTCAAAGTGTTGCCATGCTTCACTATCATAAGGGTGACTCATGGCGCCTTCCTCCGATCTATTCTCTCCATGCCATCGCATGTGTTTAGCTGTTGTTTTAGAAGTATACAATCTTTGTATCATCGGTATTATGGAAAATTAATACATCTTCATAAATGAAATTTCCTTCCTACTTGTGTTTTTTCCAACATTTTTCTGTGCAAATCGAGGATGGCCACAAAATTTGTACTCTCTACAATTCATGTCATTTTTCCAATAAAGCATGCATCTATTGATGCATACATTTATTTTTTGTACTAGAAAATCCAACCAAGCCACTAATTTTTTCAACTGATAGAAATCATCAGGAATCGTATTACTGCTAGGCACAACCTCTTTCATTAATTGCACAACATCGTTAAAGGCTTTCCACGAGAGGTTATTTTTAGACTTAATGTTTAATAACCTTGAAGCAAATGAAAGCTACGAATGTGTAGTGCAACCATCCCATATAGGAGTCTTTGCAACCCTTAACATATCGGAAAACCTTTGTGCCTCCACATTAGGTGGTTCTTCAAAATTTTCTACTGATGGAGCTTCAGGGGGAAAGTCAAGACCTACTACGTCTAAGACCATTTCACGAGACAGATTTTCTTGATGTGACTCAACTTCTGGGATTAAGGTAAAGACACTTGAGGTATACTCGAATGGCTCACCATGACATATCCACCAGTAATAATTAGCCGCAAATCTAGACTTCTACAGGTGGAGCGTAACTTATGCTGGATTTAGATACTTTTTATTCTTACATTTTGTACACGGACATCTAATTACTCTTGATATTGCATTTGATAAGGCAAATGTCAAAAAAGCTTTAACCCCTTCCTCAAATTCAATAGTGATCCCTTTTATACCTAAAGCGTACCTTCTATATATACAACTACAATCCTCCATAACGTCTAAATGAGGGAAAAGAACAATCCATTCACTAATTAAAATCACCCCTAGAATTATATTAGTGAAAATGAGTAATTACATTTTCCTTTCCATTATCTAACAAAAGGAGGTCCAAAACATAGACACACATAAGATATTCAGACATAGAGATCACTTGATAGTTGCGATATTTGCAAACAAAAATGACGGATTGATTGTCTTTACAACAAATGGATTATAATCTTGCAACTGATGTAAATGGTTTTATACCTGGTAAACACTTTTCTTTGTTAAACCTTCAATAATCTTTTGACAAGGATTAGAAAGCGACAAGAATTATCCTTAACTGGACTTGGATCATTTACCTTATCCTTTTCTTAAGTTTTTTTTTTTTTTTTTTATGTTTTAGTTAAAAAAAAAGTTTTATTGAATTGTGAATGAAGAAAAAGATTTGTTATTTATTTTAAAAATAGAATCCTATAGTCTTTCAAAATTTATCTAACTATAACATATATATATATATATATATATATATATATATATATATGTATGAGATATATGCTCATGTTCAATTGAATAACACACTTCAGGATAAGGATAGTTATTTTATTCCACAGTAAATAGTGATAGATTTTGAAAAAAAAATGAGAGAGTCTCCTCTATAATTGGACAATTTCCACGAGGCCACCTCAAAATTTGACAATCAAAATGCTATTGCAAACAATAAAGACAGGTCATTCATTTATATAAAAAGAACAAAAAGTAACTAGGGGGTAATCACCTATTACCCAGGAGGAGTAATCATGCATCACTCACGGGGTTCCAATTATTAAAAGAATACAAAAGAAGCATGTGCTTACCACTTCCATTAAGCTAATAATATTGCCCCAAGGTTTACACCCATTTTTTGCAAGAATCACCGAAAATGAAAGATAATAACATTTTCTTACTATGTTTTTTCCTCCCATTAACAATGATAAGGAAGGTTAGTAAGGACAGATATGCTACACATGGAAGGGTTTGTGTAAATACTCTCTTATACAAAGAAACATTATGATAAGTCAATATAAATTATGTAAAGAATCCGTATGTCTTAAGAATAATTCTATCTCACCGTGTGTGCGTGTGTGTGTATTCGTATGTCCTAAGTCAAGTTTACTTTTTTTATTATTATTATTTACAATATTGATTAGAAAGAATAAAACTAAAATTTTACATTATCTTTTAAGTGAAACCAATTTTTTTTTTCAGAATTAGATATAACCTTCCATTTCTGTCCACTTTGATTTCAAATTGGATGTTGCTTCACGACATCACTAGAAATTATTTCTAAAATTTTTTCATGCATTCATTAACAAAACAACCAAAAAGTCATTAATATAACAATCACATTATTTTACGATTAAGCTAATAATTCAAAAAGTCCACTGAAAAAGGGAAAAAAACATATAAAATCTCCATTAAGGCTGAAGATGCAAGAAACAAGCACGTGCTAATTTCAGAATCAGAATCAAAGATCTTACTTTTAAGATGCTAAGGAGGTTGCTGAATGTTTAAAATGGCAAAAATAATGAAAACGAAGGCATGTTAGGAAAACAAAAATTTTACCTCTGTGATGAAGTGGCTCTCTTCGAACTGATGTAGATGTCTGTATAAGAATATTCGAGGCTAGTGGCTCATGTCCTTACAAACTTCTACTGTGTCTCATCCACGCGAAGCTTTCGATCTTCTGAAATGGTGCCCGTAGCATAGCTAGTGAAAGCTTGAAGTTTGAATTTTGATCAACTTTTACAAAGTTTCAAAGAATGGGTTTGGCTTCTATGAATGTGAAATGAAAGTATGGAAAGCCTTACTTCTGTGAATTGAAAGCTCCATCAAAATTCCATAAATCTCCTCTCCACTGCAATTTATATACATACCCCGAGAGAGAATAATTTCTTTGCGTGAAAAAAGAAAGCACCCATACTTTCTGTTATCCTTCACGCAGAACAACATGGGATCCATCATGTGTTGTCCTTTTTAAAAAATAAATAATTAATTAATTAATTTAATTTTTTAATTTTTATTTATTATTTTATAAATTTTATTTTACTTTGGTCTTATTCATTAGGCCAGATAAATTATTTATTCTTCGGTTTGAATACTCATAAATAATAAATCTCAATTATTTATTTTCTAGAATTTATTAAACAAACCAATAAATAATAACAAACCCAAATAGACCAAATAAAATTTCATACATTTTATCTAGTTTTAGATTAATTTTCTAATTATTCAATTTGGGTCTTGGGCATTGAATAATTAATTAATCATTTAAATTAGATAAAATAAATACTCTCTCTCGAACCTTTTATTTTATTCTAGTGCAATAAATATTAGACTAATAAAATAAAAATACATAATTATCAAGACCAATTCCTTAACCAAAATGTTTCATGACTTAAGGGCCATTTCGGGGACCAAAAGACACATCGCCTTAACTACTAAAATGACCAAAATACCCCAACTATATAAATAGCTATATTTTGCATTTTAAATATTTCCTAATATCACCATAAGAAAATATTGACCCCAAGGACAATGTTGTGTTAGCAAAGTCTTCAACCTACAGGTGTAATGACTAAAATACCCCTCTACACATCGCCATGCAATTAGAGAGGACTAGTGTACTAACACCTCTCTAATAAACATCTACCATCTTTAGACCTTTAGTCCAATGATCCACGACTCCTGGAATATTTTCACTTTTCAAGGGAGCTATCATAAAGTAAACATCCAAGTCATGTTCCCCTGGGGCCTGGATAATTAGATCATTTGAATAGTTACAATGAGTGATATAGTATAGAAGCTATCTTATACAAGTCTATCTTAACTAACAAGTTACATATACCCAACATACAAATATATTGGTTTTACGAAAGAATCTCAATTATAGTATATCAAAGTATATACTTCTAGTTTCGTCAGACCCCCAACTCATACTCAAGCGGTAAAGTATTAGTCCACGCTGTAGCAGTAATAATTTGGGTTTCTTTTAAATAGTACTTTTAGAAACCATTATTACAAGTCTTGTTCTACGTATTCGAAATACGCTCATACTATGAAGCGAGTGGATTACTCATTAGCTAAAAGTAAGCCATTCCCCATTTGAAATTCATAATACAATAACCTATACATGATGAAATTTTCATTCTCATCAATCGGTTAAGAATAAACATTTATGTGTTAAGTAACCCGTGATCCATATACCTTACTGTGAAAGACCACCATTTACATAGATTACTTACTTAAATATAATGGGTAATTTCCAAATAGAAAATTGTGCACAAATAAAATGTAAATTTACAAACAAAATTTGAGAATAAATTCTTTTATTAATAAATTCGATAATTACATCAGATAATCTAGTTTAGAGGGTATATATTCCAGCAGTTGCAGAATGCAGCAAGTGCAAGAACTAGTAGCCAGTGTCTTGAGCCCCCCAACTACGAATTCTCAAACTATGAAGAGAACAGAGACGAGAAGGCAATCGTCTAGTTTTTTGTTGGCCGCGGGTGTGGGGGGTTGCAGGGGTGGAGCGCAGGGGAAGGGGCTGTGGGGGTGGGGGTCGGGCAGGGGGGGAGTGCAAGCAAAGGGGTTGCGGGGGGAGGGGGGCAGCAAGAGGGGGCCACCAAAGGTGGGCACGGGGGGGCATGGGTAGCGAGAAGAAGAAGAGAATGTGAGGAAGAAGAAGAAGAAGAAGAAGAAGAAGAAGAAGAAGAAGAAGAAGAAGAAGAAGAAGAAGAAGAAGAAAAGGAGGAAGTGAAAATTTTCTAAGTGTAGGAAATTTTTAATTTTTTTTAATCCCTAGCTATTTCGTCGCAATTTGCGACAGAAAAACAAAACTCTTGCTAATTTCTAGCAAATTGATACGAAAAACATTACAAAATGATCTTTACATTACAATTTTCACCATTTTTTTTAGTGATCTCAATAATAACAATAGTATTTAAATTATTTTTCTTTATATATTTTACTTTATACACCACTTAATCAAAGTGTATATTTTACTTTATACATACTTACATGTTATAATATATATAGTAAACCAAAGAGATACCTATGTACATTGTATACTACATAAATATATACATTTACTTATATATTACAATAGGTATATATATAACATAACAAAATTAATTATATATTTACTTGTGTAATACATTAGGTGTATAACATAACATAATTACATATATACATTTATAATAAAATGCTCAAATTGAGACACGTTATTAAAAATACTTCAGTAAATTTGTCAAAATACACCACCACACATGCACATAAATAAAAATTTAAAAATTAAAAAAATATAGATTAAAACCCTATTTTGTCGCAAAACCCTCACAAATTGCCACGGTTTTATGAAGGAAGAAGCAAATTCGTCGCAATTAGTGATGGATTTGCGACGAATAAGGGTATTTAAATTTTCACTATGTAAAAATTGAAAAAATCAGTGGAAAGGAATATTTAATTCATTTCGTACAAAAATTCAAATTTTCAATTTTTTAAATATGAAATATCCGTCGCAAAATTCTCACAAATTGCGATGGACATTAAAAAAAAAATTTATTTAAATATTTTTTCATTAAAAACAACCAACCGTCGCAAAACTTTGGCAATTTGTCAGGATTTTGCGATGGTTATTGAGCAATCCATCGCAAAACCCTCGCAATTTGTGAGTTTTGCGACGGTCTAGATTTTTTTCTTTTTTAAATATGAAAAGTCCGTCGTAAAATCCTCTCAAATTGCGAGGGTTTTGTGACGGTTCAGACTTTTCTTTATTTTTTTTAAATATAAAAAGTCCATTGCAAAATCCTCTCAAATTGCGAGGGTTTTGCGTTGGACATTCAAAAAAAATTTAATTTAAATATTTTTTCATAAAAAAACCAATCGTTGCAAAACCTTCACAATTTGAGAGGGTTTTGCGATAGATAGACTTCTCTCTCTCTTTTTTTTTTAATATGAAAAGTCCGTCAGAAAATCCTCGCAAATTGCGAGGGGTTTTGTGATGGACATTTTAAAAAATTTTCATTTAAATATTTTTTCATAAAAATAATCAACCGTCGCAAAACCCTTGCAATTTGTAAGGATTTTGCGATGGATAGACTTCTTTTTTTTTTTTTTTAAATATGAAAAGTCCATTGCAAAATCCTCTCAAATTGCGAGAGTTTAGCGATGGACATTCAAAAAAATTTTCATGTAAATATTTTTTTCATAAAAACAACCAACCATCGCAAAACTCTCGTAATTTACGATAATTTTTTCCATCGAAAACCCCTCACAAAAATCTAGACCGTCGCAAAACCCTTGCAAATTTGCGAGAGTTTTGCGACAGTCTAGATTTTTCTTTTTTTTTTTAATATGAAAAGTCTGTTGCAAAATCCTCACAAATTGCGAGGGTTTTGTGGTAGACATTCAAAAAGTTTTCATTTAAACATTTTTTTTTCATAAAAACAACCCACCGTATTTGTGAGAATTTTGCGATGAACATTAAAAAAAATTTTATTTAAATATTTTTTAGAAAAACAACCAACCGTATCCGTCACAAAATCCTCGTATCCTTGCAAGGATTTTGGTGATGGACATTCTAAAAAATTTTCATTTAAATATTTTTTTCATAAAAACAACCAACTGTCACAAAACCTAAGCGATTTGCAAGGGTTTTATCAGTAACCATTGCATCTAGATTTTTCTCTTTTTTTAAATATGAAAATTTCGTTGCAAAATCCTCGCAAATTGTGAGGATTTTGCGATAGATATTCAAAAAAATTTCATCTAAACATTTTTTTCATAAAAACAACCCGTCATCGCAAAACCCTCACAATTTGCAAGGGTTTTGTGATAGTTAGCTCAATAACCGTCACAAAATCCTCGCAAATTTGCGAGCGTTTTGCAACGGTCCACCAACTAGACTTTTTATTTTTATATTTTTTAAATTATCAAAAATCCACCACAAAATCCTTGACGTTTGCGAGAATTTTAGTGAGGGTTTTGCGAGGATTTTGCGACGTTTGTAACAATTTTTTTTTGTTTAAATATTTTATTCTAAAAAAATTAATCGTCGTAAAACCCTCACTAATTTGCGAGGGCATTCTAGCTGTCGCAAAACCCTCTAGCAAATGGCGACTGTTTTGCCATGAATTGCGAGGGCCATTTTGACCGTCACAAATTACGAGGATTTTGCGACAGTTTTGGTCAACTCGCGAGTTCATCAGTTACCGTTGCAAAACCGTCGCTAATTAGCTATAGTACTGTAGTCGTCACAAAAAATTCGTCGCAAATTATGATTTTTCCTATAGTAGAATTGCATTACCTTACTCTAAAAGAAAATGAGAATCCAATGAGGGTAATGTAAAAGTTGAAAGATCTTTATTATCCATCTATTCTAAGCATTTACATTGCCCTACAAATGTGTGTGTTTGGAGCAATCCTCTATTTATTACCTATGATTGCAATAACTTCAAAAGTCAAAGAACTTAATGTAGCTCACTATGCCCAACTTATACAAATCACTTGATTTATATTCTTGAATTAGAAGATAATGTGAAAATTGTAGAATAGATATGGACTTGTTTAATCTAATTTCGATGACTTTAGTTTTATCTATTTAAATAAATGAGGTTATACAAGTTTAATCTAGTTAAATAATCTTGAACTGAATTCTCATTTCAATAAAAAATAAATATTTTTTCTAATAACAATTATTGTTAACAAAAATCTACTCTTATTAGATATGCTTTTTGCTTGGAGCTCTTTTAGTATTGATACTTTGCTTAAGGACAAGCAAAAATTTAAGTGTGGGAGAGTGATAATTGTTCATTATATGTATATTTTATATATTACTTATGCTTCAATGTCTTTAAAACTCATTTTAGATTGCTACTTAATCCTCCATTTTCTCTTTGATTTATGTAAATTGAGAAGGTTAAGATTAAACAAAGATTAAAGGAGGAAAATATTGAAAAAGAGCTAAACTGAAGTTTTACGGTGCCATTGAGATCATTGTGCATGCAGCTATGCACTACCTGAATATTAAAAGTCAAAATACTGGGAGTCTGTGGCGCCGTGCCCATTACCTTCCACATCATTGTACACCATCAAAATTTAGAAATATCAAGACTTTTGAGTTTCGACAGTGCTGTACAGCTCAACTTCAATGTAGCTGTACATGTTTATAGCGCAGAATTATGAATTCAAGTACCACGACGTCATTTCAAAATTGGTATAGGAATATCAAAGTATGCACGACAACATGCAAAACACCTTCCCTAGCGCCGAGTAATATCACATATTAACCCTTTGTTCTACAGAATTTTAGGGATTCGAGGAAACAACCTATAAAGACCCTTTAATAGGCAGATACAAGAAGAGCCACCCACGAAATACCTCTAAGAACCTCTTGGAAACACAAGAGAAAGCCAAGAAAAATTGATCAAGAAGGATTTGAGGAGAAGAAGAGGGCATAAAAGAAGATTGCAAAGTAGAAAAAAACCTTGTCTATGAGTTTTCTTTTTATCCTTTTTGTATTTTGATTTTGTAGATGTTAATTTACTTAATTTGGGTTGTAACTAAAGGGTTATACCCTATTTTACTCTTTTATTGGATGTTTATTTGATCTATTTATTTCTATTTTAAGTAATTTATCACTTAATTTTGATTGATTGGATTAATCGATTGGGTAATTATCTTATATTGAACTTGAGAAAGGATGTATGAAATGGTTCTTTTATGTTAATCCAATAGATTTATTTTTCCTTGATGAACTTGACAAAGAATTTGGAGGATTAAAAACTTTGTAGTAGATGAGGTTATGAGGTCACTTAGAGATCGTGATCTATGGTTTCTTAGCTTATATTTGGATTTTCTTGATTTTTATGCATCATTGGGTTTAATTTGTACGATATAGATATCTATGTATTGGGTCCAAGTGTAGAAAATTTATTACTTAAGAGAGAGTGAATTTTACATTATTTTAGAAATCTTGCCAATACTTGAATTTGATCTTAATTAATTAAATGATGTTTCATATTTGAGTATTTATGGGAATCTCCTTAGTTACATAGTCAATCTCCTTTTCTTACTTGAATTTTATCTTGTGATATTCTAAACTTTACCTTGTAAATTGGGTTGTTGTATCCGTATGGTACTTCTTTGAACTTAATTAGTAGTAATTAGTTGTTTTACTTCTTATTTTGGTTGATTGAACAATAGAAGTTTTGTGAAAGTAGGGGCAGTTGATGTCATTTCTCGATGATCTTCGATACTTACCAATTATACTCTATAGTGTGTATGTGAGTTAAATTGGTATTTTAATTTAAAACTTGATTGAGCATTGAATATATTTTCTATACATGCAAAGCACACGCAATAATATACTTCTATAACAAGTTACATTTGCCTTTCTTGGGGAAATTTTTTGCTTTTAAGTTAATTTTTTTATCCTATAAATTACTATTTATATTATTATTAATTTAATTATTTATATTATTATTTATGTTATTATTATTAATTTAATTATTTATATTATTATTTATGTTATTATTATTATTATTAATTTAATTAATTTATTTTTCTTATAAGATCACCTCTCAAAAATTTAATTGAACAAAAAAGAGATATTTTGTCTCTATGTATAATTTTGATTGAAGCAAGATGAAAATTTAATTTTGACCTTTGTACTCAAGAATGTCTAAAAAAGTATGTGAATAGTTTAAACCATAGACATATATTTTATTATTATAGTTTTTTTTAGTGTTGCATTTTCTAATAAAAAAAATATTCGTATAGATTTATCACCTATACACGATATAAAAAAAATCCAAATTGGATTTTTCAAAGGAAAAGTGCTAAATTTTATGAAGGTAATTTTTAATAGTCCCCAAGAAAAGACAAAAAAAAAAGAAAAAAAGAAAAAAAAGAAGGGAATATTGAGAATCGCAAGGTTTTTTTTTTTTTTTTTAAATTTGAATTCAATTAAACCGTCACCAAACTAGTTAATGAAGGCATCTAACCATCTTCCTTTTGGATAATAATTATTAGTGTTGTAGTCATATTTTGCATTGAAATGGTGTATTTATAGGAGTAAACTTTTGGATTTAGTGTAGTCATTTGATCAGGAAGTACTGGATACTGATCTTGGGAATTGTTTTCCTTTGTTTCGAAGGTTGATAATCTTTTGTAGTATTTTCTTTATTTATTTGTTTGTTCGTTGAGTTATATTATAGCTATTTTGAACTTTTTCAGTGATTTATTTTGATATTTTGTTGAGTTCTTCAAATACCGTAGTTGGGTTTTGTAAAAAAAAAAAAATGAATCAAAAAAGATAACGTAACAATTTTAAAAATTTTGTTATCAAACCATCTCTTTTTAGGATAGATCGAGTACATGTCCATACTGTTCTCGAACTTGTTTATGAGGGATTGATACCCAAGAAGGATAAGCATCATTCTTCACTTATTTGGTCATGACATAGTGAGATGTGTGGGATGCCATTAGCATTTAGGCATTGCAATTCCTGATTTTGGGAATTATTTCCATTCCCTCATCGGGTAATGGATTATATTGATTTAGCTAATTTTGGAAGGGTTTGTAGAGTTGTGCATCTTCAAGTAGACTATGCCCTTGTGACTATATTAGTTGAGAGATGACATCCCGAGACACATACATTCCATCTACAGGTAGGAGTTGCCACTGTGACTTTAGGGGATATTGCTATTTTGTGGGAACTTAGAGTTGACGGCAACCCGATCATTAAAGAAGTGTACGGGTGCTCTCAGACAGTGTGAATGAATATGATATATAAATTCCTTGGTTTGCGGCCTCAAGACGATTAGTTCAGGGATAATGAGCTTGAGAAGTTAGTCCCGAAGACATACCTAGCACTCCCTTTTTCAAAGGTGCACCTGATGTAAAGTGCAGCAAAAGACACGAGAATTTATTATTCTTCTTATAGATGACATGATTTTGTCAGATAAATCAGCCCATCTGCTTCTCATTTTTCTTCCATTCTTTGAGAATTTAGGTTCTTGCAGTCAGCTTAGTTGGGGTAGCGCGACTCTAACGTAGATGTATAGATGTCTCTGTGATCCGACCGATCTCATCACAAGGGAGATTTGTGGTCCAATAGTTCTACTTCAGATTAATTATTATTTTTTTAAATTTCCTTATGAGTTTTAGACTTTAGTAAAATACGGTCGCAATTTATGAAGTGTTATTTTTTTTTTTTTCATGTGTAGTTATAGGTTTGGAAGCATAACCTTCTCTTGCACCCTAATAGGATGGAGCCAATACATATAACTCCCCTTGCACAATACAGTGTGAGGTGGAACATGTAGCTACGTCTACATTGAACACCCATACACATTCTACTTACGTACATAGACTAGTTAGACTCTATGGAGGAGCACCGTGTAAGTATTCATAGCAACCCCCCCTTAGAATTTAGAAATAATTTTTTACCATTTTATTGTTTATAAAATATTTTTTTCATAAAATTGTTTCGGTTTATTTTGCACCCTTATAATGCCATTGACTTGGAGTACTTGTTGATAGGATACAAGGAGGGTTCGGACATTTGGCAATCACATACTCCACTCATTTGCTGAGACATCATGGAGTTTCACTATCCTGACTGCGTATTTTGACAGTTGGTATGTTATAGTGCATTCTTCAGAATGTATTGTATGATGCTTCATTGTATGTGATAGAGATTAGGGATAATCACACGACTAACTGATCCCATAACCACTCTTCATATATAGCGAAGTGGGCTTTGCGGCCCCAGACTGTTGTGCTTGGTATGGATGGATATAGAGTAGCGCTGGACTACCCATCTTGGCACTAACTTAGAACTAGGTGGCAGATTAGTAACCCGTCCCTACTAGGAGGTGAGGTCGTTGGCTACCAAGAGGCCGGTTCGGAATATATAGTCATGGTACTTTAATTAATATAATCTTAAACTTTTCTTAAACAAAATAAGTATATTGGATATATTCACTGACATGGATGTTTTTTGTGCTTAGTGTTGTAGTTGGATGGGTTTCATAAAGCTATTTCCATTGCCATTGAGGCTATGCATGTGACTAACTCCCGTTCCAAAGTGGCATTTGGATTGATGAGGGACAAATGCACTCTTTCTCTTACCGTGGTTAGAATTGATCCTACGCATTTGGTTGCATGTCTCGACCAGAGGGATAAATTCCAGGCTAGATACTCATATCGGAAGGGATGATATGCCAGAAAAATAGTTGTTGGATTCTTGTATAATACATGGTCCTCTACATTCGGAGTATTACATAGCTATATGTTGGCATTACATGCATGATTCAAATCCCAATACAGTAATGCACTGGAAAAACCATGACATTAGTGTTGTAGATACTAACATATCCAGGTTTATATTTTGATTTTTCAAACCATCGATCGATGGATTTAGGCATTACCATCCTCTGATTTCAACTGATAGCACCAATTTAAAAGGGGCATATAGGGGTGTTCTATTGATTGGAATCACTTGGGATGCTAAAAACCACGAGTGTCCCCTGACTTTTGTGATTGTCGATGCTGAATTAATATTGAGTATGATTTCTTAGACTAGTCCGGAGTTATATGGTATGCGAAAGACATGTTTGTGTTGTGTCTAGTAGGCACGAATGTATCTTGTCTGCTATGAAGAGACAGCCTAGATGAACATAATCGATTGGCATTCACAAGTTCTGTCTACGTCACATTCTTGTCAATTTTAATACCAAGTTCAAGAATATCTAGTTGAAGCAACTAATGTATAGAGAAGAGGAAGAAATCTAAGTTTGAATTTGTAATGAACGAAATAAAAGAACAAAATCAAGAAGCATACAATTGGTTGATGCAGATTGGTTCCGAAAAGGGGTTACTTTCACATGATAATGGACATCGATATGGATGTATGATGATGAATTTGTCTGAATCGTTGAATAGTGTACTTGAAAAAATACAGGCATTACCAATAAAAGCACTAGTCAATGTAATATTCATAAAGATTGTCGAATACTTTAATTTGAATTGATTCGTGGCCACCCATTGTAACAAACCATTTCCTCCATTGATATGAAATGCATTCCAGGTAGCTTCACAAAAGGTTAGAAGTTACAAGGTTGTACAGTATAATGAAAGAGTTAAAATTTTCAGTGTAAAAATACCCACAAGAGTTGGAAGGAAAGGTAACAATGTCTATACAGTAAAAATGTCTTCACAGTACTGTATCTGCATGAAATGAAATATTTTTTAATTGTCATGTATGTATGTATTTGCAGTCTATCAACATCGTAGTTGGCAACCTTCAGATTTCGTACTGCCTATTTAATCCATGGAGAAATACGTTGCGGCTTACAGCAATGACTTTTATCCTATCAGCAACGAAAATTTATAGCGTAATGCTGACTTTTCATTGGAGGGCTACACACTAGCATTTAAGGGTAATAAACCTAGGCAAAGGTGTACTGTACATTTTCGAGGAAAGATGAACAATCGAAATGAATGGTCTTCTCAACGATATCGAATTTGTCATCAAGAGGGATATAACTGGCAAAATTAATGCTTGATTCGAACCTGAAAAATAATAACTTATACTAGATGCACTTGTATTGTAAAAAATTTATTTAATGATAAATAATTTATTTCACAATTTACTTTTATATCCTTAACCACACTTTTCCTGTTATAATTTTTAACTTAATAAAATTTCATTTCTTAATATGAACAGTTAAAGTAAGATGAATGCACTCGATCAGTTGTGAAAAAAAAAAAAAAATCAAGAGGATGCATTATACTGGAAGCATTCATTGAATGAGTCTTTAAATTTAAATGTCGTCGTATTGCTATTTTACAAAATGGTAAACGTGGGACGCTTTCACTGATAGTGTCCAATTTTAAATTAAACACTTCTTTTGAAAACATCCTGTTCTATAATTGGACGCTTGCTATTTTGAAAATGGTAAACGTAGTGAAAGCGTCTTATTTTAAATTAGACGCTTGTCTTGAAATCGTCTTATTCTATAATTGGATACTTTTTTTAGAAGCATTATATTTTAATTAAGACACTATTGCTGATAGCATCCAGGTCACTTTAAGTGTCCCTGTAGCAACTAGGCCAATTGAGCAGAATAGCCCCAAATGGAGATATTCTGATCAATTACCCAAATAAAACATTAACCTAACGGTTTCTTCCCTTGGCCCTTTATGACAGACCCAAAAGCCACAGCCGAACATACAAAAGAGCACATAGACATGGAAAAATGTCGGCAAATTCTAACATAGATCCGATTCATATAAACTGTGTGCATTAAAAAATTATATTGCATATAATGTAAATTATAAGATGCAACATTCCATTGCCTAAAGTCCACGAGTCCACATAAAATTTTCTCAAAGGTGGAGAGCAATAAAGATAGCAAGTGGGGTGGCTTACAATCGGAGGAGTCTGATGATCTTCAGCTATATCAATGAGTTCATTTGATGGAGTAGAAAAGTTGAAAGCGTGTCGTATATTGGCCAAGCAAGTAAAGAGTGGAAAAATCAAACTATGAAAAAATGATACCTTCAACTTCAACACATTCTCTCATAAAGGGAAATTAGTTAATTTAGTTCTTAAATTTTGAAATATACAATATTTTTGTCTTTAATAATTTTTTTTTTTTGTTATTATGGTCCCCAATGAAATTTCTACCTAATAAGTGATCCTCAATTCTCTTTTTCAATATAAATTCTAGCCTAAATAATCATTCTTGTTATACGTAATATGTCTATTTTTTGTCTTAAAGAAAAATCAAGTGCAATGGAGAAGGCTTTTTTAAATCAGAATTTATATGGAAAAAGAGAATTAAGAACCACTTGACCAATTATAATTTTATTAGGTACAGTAATGATAGAAAAAATTATTAAAGACAAAAATATTGTACATTCTAAATTTTATTAGGGACCAAAAAAGATAATTTCCCTATAATTAAAG
This sequence comes from Voacanga thouarsii, assembly GCA_026120185.1. Classification (NCBI taxonomy): domain Eukaryota; kingdom Viridiplantae; phylum Streptophyta; class Magnoliopsida; order Gentianales; family Apocynaceae; genus Voacanga; species Voacanga thouarsii. The sequence continues at coordinate 673,679 of JANUWF010001636.1, read as the reverse complement.
TAGGTGTAATGTTACAAAGTTTTAATTCAAAAATTTCACGTTCGCTATGTTTAAAGTTCTACTTATTTATTGAAATGCAACCTTCTAACTACAAATGATGTCTTATTTAGCTAAGAAATCAGAGCACACTAAATGCAAGAACCAGTATTTTCCAATTTGATAGGAATCATAAACGTGTAGCTTGCATTCTTCAAAATGTCCACCACCATGGTGGCTCTCCCTTTCTTCCTCCCAAAGCATTTTGCTTATAGACAAAATCCAACGCATCCCAACAGCAAATCTTGAAGGTTCTCCTAGCAAGGAGAGATTTTAGATATATTATAATATTGTTCTAACATTTGAGAACAGTGAAGTCAGTTGAGGTTCCTGCAGCATGGTCAAACTGCTAGCTTGGTCTTCCCAGGGTAAACTCAAGATTCAGCAATACATGCTCAGAAGATGCCAAAGTCGACCTATTACTGCAACCACCTTGCTTTTCCCCACCATAAAACATTCCAAGACTAGCAGCTTTATAACTACACCTTAACACACATTCCAATTTAAATAAATACACATTCCATCTTCAAATAACTTAATTACGTTATCAAACACTTTTACATTTATTTAAAAAACATAAAATGTTAATCTTTTATCTTATTAGTGAAACAGTACGTTAGTAAAGACTGGCGCAAAGGCGGGGAGCAATGAGGACATTAAGCGGGATGGCTTTGCAATTGCTCAGTCCGGCGATCTCAGTCATATCAACGGGTTCATCGGATGGAGTTGAGAAGTCGAAAGCGTGCAGTATGTTGGCCAAAACCAGATGTAACATTTGAAGTGCGAAAGCTATCCCAGGACAAATTCTTCTGCCTGCACCAAATGGAATCAATTCAAAATGGGCACCCTTTACATCAAGATCTTTATGGCGGGTGAGAAACCTCTCAGGCCTGAACTCTGAAGGATCACTCCAAACATTTGCATCCCTCTGGAGTTTCCACAGATGTAATATTAGCCTTGTGCCTTTCGGAACATGATAGCCGCCTATAGTGCAGTCTTCGGTGAATTCTCTGAAACCACCAAGTGGACCTGCTGGGTGCAATCGCAGAGTTTCTTTAACAATGGCTTGGAGGTAGACTAAATTCGTGATGTCTGATTCTGTAACTCGTCTCTCTTTCCCGATGAGGATGTCTAGCTCTTCTTGAGCCTTTTCCAAGATATGGCGGTTGTTCAAAAGACGAAATAATGCGCATGTCAATATAACTGCAGTTGTGTCACTCCCTCCAGCAATCAAGTTCTATGAAGTGTGAATCCAGCAAACAAATTAAGTTGTTAGAACAGACACATGGTTCCATATATGTACAAAATGTACATTAGGACATCTAGCTAGATCTCAGTGAATCCTGGAGACATGGAAATTATGTGAGAAAAAGAGCATAGAATCATGAAGGACTCAAAAGACAGACCACACATGTAGATTTGGTGATGGTATCAGCATCATAGCCAGGGAGATCTGCATCTTCCATCAGTGATATCAACACGTCCATAAAGTCTGGCTCTCCACAAGTCTTGTCGGATTCCTTCTTTTGGCGGTGCTCCTTCAACCATTCCTCAACCAGACTGTCCATTTCCTCACCAGTTTCTTTCATTTTGCTTATATATCCTCCTATGTCCAACCACCTAAGGAAAGGAATGAAGTCAGCCACTACGAAGACCCCAAGTAATTGAAAGAAATCCCTCATCACCTTCTGGCATCGTCTTGCTTCTTTCCTCTCATTCAAATCCACTGCACCAAAATATCTCTTTCCCGCAACCATTCTCAGAACAACGTTCAGAGTCAAGTCTCCAAACCACTGCTTCATTTCCACCAAAACATGTCCTGATCCATTTTTCTTATCATTCCAAATCCTGTAAAGCTCTTTTATGGAAATCTCAGTCTCCGATACTCGAACATGCTTTAGCAACTCTAGCTTGCGAGCTGAGAGCAATTCAGTGTTGGTCAATTTCCGCATCTCACGCCAATATGCACTATATGGGGAGAAGCCAAACATGGCATAATTGTAACTCATGTGGTCAGTAGCCAAAAATTTTGACCTTGAGGATACGGCTATGTCCTTGGTCGTGAACAATTCCTTAGCCAGCTCCCAACTACTTACAACCAGAGCCGGTTTCACACCGAGTCTGATGGTGAAGATCGGTCCATACTTGTCGGCCAAGCATGCTAAGCTTATGTGAGGAAGCTTTCCTAAGACGTGAAGATGGCCAACTATCGGCCACGCCCCACCAGCTTCAGGCGGGGAACTATTTTTGGCAGGCTTAGGATTCCGAGATGAGAAGTAGAGAACAAGAAAGAAAGCAAGGGCTCCAGCTATGGCAGCACTCACGTAGTATAGAAGAACTAGTAATTCCATGCCTGGTACAATTCTTGGAGCCTTTTGGGGATTGGGGGACGACAATCTTTTAACGCTAGGGCTGTTTTTATAGGCAAAAGGAGATTAATTTTTGAAGGAGAATGCACTATAGATTATTATTATTATTATTATTATTATTATTATTATTATTATTATTATTATTATTATTATTATTATTATTATTATTATTATTATTATTATTATTATTATTATTATTATTATTATTATTATTATTATTATTATGTTATGAATTATTGGAATCTCCATTAATTAGTGGAGACACCACTAATTGAGATTAGTTGAAGATGATGTATGTCATGATGTATTCCACTAATTAGAGCTCTATAAATAGAGCTATGCTCTAAGCTTGTAATACACCATCATTTTGTGAAAGAAAGATTAGTGAAAGAAAGATTAGAGAAAGAATTGTGAGAGAAAGAAAGAGAGAAGTTTGAAGAGAAATTCTTTTGCAAAGAATAGTTAGAATTTTCTTAGTGTGTAGTGTGTAGATTTTATTCTAACACTACCCTAATTTTATAACACGTTATCAGCACAAGTCTCTACCAGTACAAAAGTCAGAAGACTAAGCACGAGTTTCTGCCGTTAACAAAACCAGAAGACAAGTACGTATTTATTGATCTCTATGGCTAATCTCGCTAAACTCGAATTTGTAGCCCTTGATATTTCTGAAAAAAATTATATGTCATGGGTTCTCGATGCATAAATGTATTTAAATGCTAAAGGTCTTAGTGAAACTATTCAAGCAAATAATAGTGCATCTGCACAACACAAGGCTAAAGCTTTGATTTTTATTCGTCGTCATCTCGATGAAAATTTGAAAATGGAATATCTTACCGAAAAAGATACATATGTCATGTGGGTAAATTTAAAAGAAAGATTTGACCACCTGAAGATGGTCGTACTACCCACTGCACGGTATGAATGGTTGCACCTGAGGTTGCAAGATTTTAAAACTGTGAATGAATATAGCTCCACAATGTATAAAATTGCATCTCAATTAAAATTATGCGGAGAAAAAGTGACTGATGAAGATATGTTGGAGAAGACATTCTCCACCTTTCATGCCTCGAATATTGTCCTGCAGCAACAATATCGAGAAAAGGGGTATACAAAATTTACAGATTTAATTACTGTCCTCCTCATTGCAGAGAAGAATAATGAATTATTATTGAGAAATCATGAAACCAGACCAACTGGCTCAACAGCACTCCCAGAAGTGAATGCGGTTGGCTCCAGCAAAAGCCATCGTTATAGTCGTGGTCGTGGCCATGGCCGTGGCCGTGGTCGTGGTTATGGTCGTAGACATGCTCGATATTTCCCTTATCACAATCATAATCAAACTGTGAGAAATACTGGCCACCTGAAGTGGAACAGAAAAGATCATAAGGGAAAAGAAAAAGAAATTGAAGAAAAGCATGAGGATATATGTTATAGATGTGGCATGAAAGGTCATTGGTCACGAAACTGTGGTACGGCTAAGCATTTAGTTGAATTATATCAAGCTTCATTGAAAAATAAAAATGTGGAAGCAAATTTTTCTCAACATCCAATAAATAATGCTAAGGATGATGATATTGATCCTGAAGATCTTAATATCAATATTACCCATATGGATGTATCGGATTTTTTTGAACACCTAGACGGTAGGATAGACCATTTAATTGGTGATGGCAGTGTCCAGAAGAACTAAAGCCTCACCCTGATATTTTTGTATTTTCATTTTCATTCTATTCTAATAATATTTACGTTTGCATATATATATATTTGTGTTTAGATGGCTATTGTTAATGATGATGTATGCATTATTGATAGTGGAACTACACACACCATACTAAAAAATGAGAAATATTTTTCTGATTTCAAAATGGGAGAAATAAATATTTATACGATAAACGGTAGTGCAAATGTAATTGAGGGCTCCAGAAGAGCTAGTATATTGTTGCCTAAAGGAACAACAATTATTATTGATAAGGCACTATTTTCCTCAAAATCTAGAAAAAATTTATTGAGTTTTAAAGATATCCGCAGAAATGGGTATCATGTTGAAGCAAATGAGGAAAATGAGATTGAACATCTTTTTATTACTCAAATGCATTTGGGTAAGAAATCTGTATTAGAAAAACTGTCGTCTTTTTCTATTGGCCTATATTTTGTAAAAATACGTACAATTGAAATTCATCATCTAGTAAACCAGAAGTTTACTGATCCTATTACTTTTAGCATTTGGCATGACCGGTTGGGTCATCCGAGATCTACCATGATGAGAAGAATCATTGAGAATACACATGATCATCCTTTAAAAAATAAAAGGCTATTAACATCAGAAAAATTCGCATGTACTGCATGTTCCCTAGGAAAATTAATTGTTAAACCATCACCAGTAAAAGTAGGAGCTAAAAGTCCTACATTTCTCGAACGGATTCACGGAGATATTTGTGGACCTATTGATCCACCATGTGGACCGTTCAAATATTTTATGGTCTTAATTGATGCATCATCCCAATGGTCACATGTATGTTTATTATCTACTCGCAACCCTGGCGTTTGCGAGATTACTTGCTCAAATAATTAAATTACGAGCACAATTTCCTGACCATCACATTAAAAATATCCGTTTGGATAATGCTGGTGAATTTTTATCACATGCTTTTGATGCATATTGCATGTCAATTGGGATTAATGTTGAACATCCTGTAGCTCATGTTCACACACAAAATGGTCTTGCTGAATCTTTGATTAAACGATTACAATTAATTGCTAGACCATTATTAATGAAAACAAATCTCCCAACATCTGCCTAGGGACATGCTATTCTACATGTTCGCAACACTTGTACGTATAAGACCGACTAGTTATCATAAATTCTCTCCTTTGCAATTGGCTTTTGGGTCGGAACCAAATATTACTCATTTAAGAATTTTTGGATGTGCTGTATATATTCCAATTGCACCAAACCAACGTACAAAGATGGGTCCTCAAAGAAGAAAGGGGATATACGTTGGATATGATTCTCCCTCTATTATCAGGTATGTTGAACCCCTAACATGAGATGTATTCACAGCAAGATTTGCTGATTGTCATTTTGATGAATCATTATTTCCTAAATTAGGGGGAGAACCAAAACAGCATAAAAATGATCTTACTTGGACAACATCATTAAATTATCTTGATCCGCGCACAAGCGCATGTGAACTTGAAGTTCAAAAGATAATTCATTTGCAAAGCATTGCAAATCAAATGGCAGACGCTTTTGTTGACTCCAGAAGAGTTACAAAATCGCATATTCCAGCTATAAATGCTCATATTCAAATTGAAGTTCCAGCAGAACAACATATTATACCTATAGCTGCTGAGTCAAAAATACGCCAGAAGCGTGGTCGACCCCTTGGTTCTAAAGATAAAAATCCTCGAAAGAAAAGAGGATTAAATGATTCAGAAGATCATATTGAAGAAAAGAATGATAAAGACCAAGAGAGAACTGATGACAAAGAACCAGAAGTTGATGAAAGTAATACTGAAATTTTTATCAATTATACCACTTTCGGTAGAAGTTGGAATCGGATAGAAACTGTTATTGATAATATATTTGCATACAATATATCTCTTGATGTTACACAAGATAATGATGATCCTGAACCAATATCAGTTGATGAATGTCGGCATAGAAAAGATTGGCTGCAATGGAAAGATGCGATTCAATCGGAGTTAAATGCACTGACAAAACGTGAAGTCTTCGGACTGCGATCCGAACACCAGAAGGTGTAAAACCTGTTGGCTACAAATGGATATTTGTGCGAAAGCGCAATGAAAAGAGTGAAATCGTTCGATATAAAGCGCGATTAGTAGCCCAAGGTTTTTCACAAAGACCAAGTATTGATTATGATGAAACTTATTCTCCTGTTGTTGATGCTATTACACTCCGATATCTTATCAGTTTGGCAATACATGAAAAGATAGATATGCGCCTATTAGATGTTGTCACTTGCTTACTTGTATGGAAATTTAGAAAATGATTTTTACATGAAAATCCCCGAAGGATTTCATATGCCTGAAGCATATAAACATTATCCTCGTGAAAATTACTCCATCAAGTTGCAGAAATCATTATATGGCATGAAGCTATTTAGGCGCATGTGGTTCACACGTCTTAGTGAATATTTATTGAAAGCGGGATTTAAAAATGACCAGGTATGTCCATGTGTTTTTATTAAGAAATCTGGTTCTAAATTTGTGATATTAGCTATATATGTTGATGATATTAATCTTATTGGAACTCTTGAAGAGCTCCAAGAAACAATTGATTATTTAAAAAAAGAATTCGAAATCAAGGATTTTGGTAAAACCAAAATTTGCCTTAGTTTACAAATTGAACATCTGGAGAGTGGAACATTTATTCATCAATCAACATATACAGCAAAAGTGCTAAAAAGATTTTACATGGACAAAGCACATCCATTGAGTATTCCAATGATCGTCCGATCATTAAATGTGGATAAAGATCCTTTCCGACCTCAAGAAAATGATGAAGAACTCATTGGTCCTGAAGTACCATATCTCAGTGCAATTGGTGCATTGATGTATCTTGCTAATAATACACGACCTGATATTGCTTTTGCTGTCAATTTATTAGCAAGATTTAGTTCTTTACCAACACGACGACATTGGAATGGAATTAATCAAGTCCTTCGATATCTCCAAGGTACAATTGATCTCGGATTATTTTATTCAAATAAAACCAATCCAACATTGATAGGTTATGCAGATGCTGATTATTTATCTGATCCACATAAAGCACGTTCTCAAACGGGCTATCTATTTACATGTGGAAATACTACTATATCATGACGTTCTACGAAACAATCTATAGCAGCTACTTCTTCAAATCATGTTGAAATTATGGCCATTCATGAAGCAAGTCGAGAATGTGTATGGCTAAGATCCATGATTCATTATATCTAAGAAAGTTGTGGATTATCATCAATCAAAGATATTCCAACTCCTCTTTATGAAGACAATGCAGCTTGCATAGCTCAATTACGAGGAGGATATATTAAAGGAGATCGGACAAAATATATTTCGCCAAAATTCTTCTTTACTCATGAACTCCAGAAGAAATGTGAAATTGATGTGCTACAAATTCGGTCATGTGATAACCTCGCAGATATTTTCACGAAGACTTTACCGACTGCAACATTTGAGAAGTTGAGATATAAAATCGGTATGCGTCGGTTTAAAGATTTAAAGGAATCATCTCATCAGGGGGAGTAATAAACAGACATATAGAATAGTGTACTCTTTTTCCTTCACTAGATTTTTTTCCCACTGGATTTTTATCTAGTAAGGTTTTAACGAGGCATATTCTTTATGTAATGGATGGACATCCAAGGGGGAGCGTTATGAATTATTGGAATCTCCATTAATTAGTGGAGGCTCCACTAATTATGGATTTATGTGAATTATTAGAAGATTTTTATGGATGTCCACCATTTAGTGGAGATACCACTAATTGAGATTAGTTGAAAATGATGTATGCCATGATGTATTCTACTAATTAGAGCTCTAGAAATAGAGTTATGCTCTAAGCTTATAATACACCATCATTTTGTGAAAGAAAGATTAGTGAAAGAAAGATTAGAGAAAGAATTGCGAGAGAAAGAAAGAGAGAAGTTTGAAGAGAAATTTTGGTGCAAAGAATAGTTAGAATTTTCTTAGTGTGTAGTGTGTAGATTTTATTCTAATACTACCCTAATTTTATAACATATTATTATTTTTTGTGGAAGTACACCTAAAACGTGGATAGTTGTGAGCACGGTGTAAATGGCTTCACTGAATTCCGTCTTCGGGCCACACTCAAAGACTAGGTTGGGCAGTGGTCCTATTGGGCTGCAAGATTTTATGTTTGACCTCTATTTTCTACGATAATAATGAGGCTGCCGTCGAATTTTGACTAAGGGTAAAATCAATGCAAGTTCATCCTACAGGATACGTAAACCGCCGCCATGGCTGCATGGAAGTATTCTCTTTTACAAACTCTATCCTCATCTAAAAATTTTTTTCCTCAGGTATAGTGTGCAGCTCATACAATTAGTTAAGGTAGTACTTTTCTATTTGAATTCAAATGTTTAGAATTTTTTTAAATTTAATTTAAAATAAAATATTTATATTTGGACGAAAAATAGCATTGTGTTTGATATCATTAGATTGCATTTTTTTTTATACCTTTTAAATTATACAAGTAAAATAAACTACTAAATTATTAACTCGATGAAGAACAAATGAAACTTCAGTTTAGAAAACATTAAATGAAATTGTTGTAAGTTCTTGGCACCCCCTTTCTAGAATTTAAATAAAATCAATTTTCAATTTGTAGATTGATTTTTTTTCCTCTTATGGTGTTAAATTATGACTCATGTTAACTCATTTAGTAGCTTAATTAGTTAAGAATATACATTTTACCAAGCAAATAGAGAGTAAAATCAAATTAACAAATTCCTCATATATTAAAATTGGTGTAAAGCTACTAAACAACAATTCCAAAATTTCACTTCTACCTTGTTTAACATTCTACAGCAAACTTAGCTCTATTAATCGAAATGCAACATTTTACAAACTAAAATCAGCGTTTTATTTACTTGGGAGATCAGAGTACACTAAATACAAGAACCATTATTTCCCAAGCTGATAGGATCCATAACCGTGTACAGAGCAGCCGTAGGATTAAAATTTTGACAAGGTCGAAATAACTATTCTAAACATTTATTTTTAATATATCAATCATGATTTAGTTATAAATAATGTATATTTTCAATAGGATTTTAAAAAAATAGGACCCCTCTCCCTTAGCTGCGTGTCCGCCTCTGACCGTGTAGCCTGCATTCTTCAAAATGTCCACCACGGTGGCTTTTTCTTTCTCACAACAAGAAATCTGTTTCTCACAACAAGAAATCTGTCAATTTGCTACGGATAAATTCGTGGCAAATCCGTGACTAAATTGGAATTTGCCACGGATCTGCCACGGAAAGGGTCCGTGGCAAATAACTTCGTCGCTAAGTATTTTTTGGCCACGGAAATATTTTTCGTGACAATTTATCACGAATTGTACAAGTTGGTATCAGATTTGGGGAGAAATATTGCGAGGAAATCGTGACAAATCCGTAACAATCTGCCACGAATTTGCCACGGAAGATTCTCAAGCAGGTATCGTCCGTGCCACAGAAACAATATGGAATATAGATTGTCCGTGACAAATCCGTGGCAATCTGCCAGGATTTGCCACGGACTATTTCTTAAGCAAGTACAGTCCGTGGCATATCCGTGACAGATTGTCACAGATTTGTCACGGAAACAATATGGAATATAGGTTGTCTGTGACAAATCCGTGGCAATCTGCGACGGATTTGCTATGGACATTTCTCAAGCAAGTACAATCCGTAGCAAATCCGTGACAGATTGCCACGGATGTTTCTCAAGCAAGTACCATCCATGGCAAATCATGACAATCTGCCACGGATTTGCCACGGACATTTTCCAAGTAGGTATCGTCCGTGGCAATCTGCCATGGATGTTTCTCAAGCAGGTATCGTCCGTGGCAAATTCGTAGTAGATTGTCACAAATTTGCCACGGAAGCAAATTTGTCACGAAAATGTTATTTTTTTCATATTAAATTGTAACGGATTTGTCATGGATTATTAAAAATTAAAATTTATTAAAAATTAAATTTTTTTGAATTTGACCCTGCACACGTATAATTTCTTGTCAAATATAATAGAATCGACTCATTCAATACCAAATATAATAAAATACAATTTTCTCATTTGAAGTCAATTACTGAAGTCAATTGACTACATATCATTTGACTATATATCTAACATACACCCACAATTGTATATAACTACTTTTCCTATAGAACTATTTGACTAATCTGCAAGCCCTTATATCTACATTCTTAACCTCGTAAAACATGCAAACTTCCCAATATCTTTGTGTTCCTCACAATTTACTTCACCACTTGAGTTTCGCAAGAAAAAATACTGCAAGAAGAAAAGGAAATACATTATCAACGAGTTAGGTAAAGAAAAGCAATACGAAAATGACTTGAAAAAAAAAATCGGCAGAATTTTTCCTATATACTGGACGTTTCTAGGCACAAAGCCACCACAATATCAACAACATTAAAAAAACAAAACATTAACTGTCACAGCAATTATTCAATAAATGAAATGCACAATTTGAAAAGCCACAAAAATGACTACATATCTAACATACACCCATAATTGTCATCCACAATGTTAACAATAATTGCAGTACTCTGTGCAAAGTAAACAAGCAACTTATAAAGATAGTTTGGATTGAAACAAATTTGGACTGAAACAAGCAAAATCTCCAAGCACGATAAGACTCAAAAATTGACTTTTCCCCTTCCTCCTTGACTCATTCTCTCCTTATCTCTTTCTAAACAATTAACCTTGCATCTTCTTCCTTATCTCTTTCTCTCCTTGTCTCTTCATCTTCCTTCTTATCTCTTTCTCTCCTTGTCTCTTCCCCTTCCTCCTTGTCTTTTTCTCTCCTCCCCAGCCTTCCCTCCCCTCTTCCCACATAAATGTATATATCTCCTAGTCATTAGGCATTAGTGGAAACCACAAAGGCACCAAGATTTCTTATTTAGCACCACAAAGATGGATAGTTGTAATTCGTGTGAGAGGTGGTTAAATTTTGAAATAGCTTCCAATCAAAGTTATGAACATGCTGCTTTGGATTTCCAATTTGAACTACCTATTCAAGAGACTATTTTTGATGTTGTTCCTCTGATGGATAATTGTAATTCATTTGAGACGTGGTTAAATTTTGAAATAGCTTCCAATCAAGAAGATTTTGATGTGTTCTCCTTTCTGAGCCTACCACTTCCTCTTGATTTAAGGTGAGATACTTTTAAGGCTATTTTTTTTAAAGGGAGTTTTCACTCGTCTTCTTCATCTGGTTTGGTTTATTGTGTTATGAATCAGTGAAAGTTATGAACATGCTGTTTTGGATTTCTAATTTGATCAACCTATTCAAGAGACTATTTTTGATATTGTTCCTCTGATGGATAATTGTAATTTGTTTGAGATGTGGTCAAATTTTGAAATAGCTTCCAATCAAAAAGATTTTGATGTGTTCTCCTTTCCGAGCCTACCACTTCCTCTTGATTTAAGGTGAGATACTTCTAAGGCTTTTTTTTTTTTTTTTCTAAGGGAGTTTTCACTCATCTTCTTCATCTGGTTTGGATTGTTGTGTTATGAATCAGTGAAAGTTATGAACATGCTACTATGGAGGAAATGCCTATTGAATGTATCACTTCAAACGAAATTCCTGTGAAGAAGAAGGTAATCAGGAGCTCCAAGACACTATCAAGAGCAATCATTTCAAAATACTTTTACATGTCAAAGACTCGAGCGGCCAAAGAACTGAATGTTTGCCGAACCAGTCTCAAAAAAAGATGTAGGGAGTTGGGAATTCGTAGATGACCTTACAGAAAGTTTAGGAGCTTGGAGACCCTAATCAAGACTTGTTCAGGTTCTTTCTCACACACACTTGAGAAGAGAATGGCCATTGAGATACTGGAATGTGAGAAGAAGTTGATGGAAGAAATCTCTGATGTGAAGTTGGAAGATCAAACAAAGAGGCTAAGACAAGCATGTTTTAAGGCCAAATATGAGAGGAGAAAACTCAGGGATCTGGAAAAAATTTTGAGAGGCAGATGTTAGTCTAATTGCTTTGGTTAGATAAGGTCAAGGTTATGACGTTTCTCAAATTTTCTTTACATTGAAAAGGTGCTTAGGCATTAAAATCTATTGTATAAAATTAAACTTAAGGGTAATCAACTTATTTGGAGTATCAAGATGGCAAAAAAAAAAAAAAAAACTGCCACGGAATTGCCACGGATTAGTGGAAATTTAGTGATTCCGTGGCAAATAGCCACGGATTTGCCACGGAACACACAACAAGAATTTAGTCATTTCTTTTTATCATTACTTTACGTAACATACTTTTTTTATGTACTCTCAATGATAATATAGTTCTTCAAAATAATTTTCAATGACTTTTACAGTTGAAATAAAATAAAATTATATCGTTTCTTTAAAATTTATAATTTTAATACAAATTATATTTTGATACTAAAAAATAATACATCTTACTTTCAATTTCATTTCAAGAATGAACGCATTAGAAAATAAATAAATCAAGATACTTACAAAATATTTCATCATTGTTATTTAAAAGGTATGGAACAAAAATTAATACAGACTAATATAACTAATAAATTAGAAAAAATGAAAAAAAATTTCGTGGCAACCTGCCACGGAATTGCCACGGATTAGTGGCAATTTAGTGATTCCGTGGCAAATATCTACAGATTTGCCACGAAACACACAACAAGAATTTAGTTATTTCTTTTTATCATTACTTTACGTAACATATTTTTTTTGTGTACTCTCAATGATAATATAATTTTTCAAAATAATTTTCAATGACTTTTACAGTCGAAATAAAATAAAATTATACTGTTTCTTTAAAATTTATAATTTTAATACAAACGTATATTTCGATACTAAAAAATAATACATCTTATTTTCAATTTCATTTCAAGAATGAACACATTAGAAAATAAATAAATCAATATACTTACAAAATATTTCGTCATTATTATTTAAAATGTATGGAACAAAAATTAATACAAACTAATATAACTAATAAATTAGAAAAAATGGGAAAAAAAAATTCCGTGGCAATCTGTCACAGAATTGCCACGGATTAGTGGCAATTTAGTAACACACAACAAGAATTTAGTCATTTCTTTTTATCATTACTTTACGTAACATACTTTTTTTGTGTACTCTCAATGATAATATAGTTTTTCAAAATAATTTTCAATAACTTTTACAGTCGAAATAAAATAAAATTATACTGTTTCTTTAAAATTTATAATTTTAATACAAACATACATTTCGATACTAAAAAATAATACATCTTATTTTCAATTTTATTTCAAGAATGAATGTATTAGAAAATAAATAAATCAAGATACTTCCAAAATATTTCGTCATTATTATTTAAAAGGTATGGAACAAAAATTAATACAAACTAATATAATTAATAAATTAGAATAAAAAAATACCGTGACAAATCCGTGGCAATCTGCTACGGATTTGCCACGGATTAGTGACAATTTTGTAATTTCGTGGTAAATCCATGGCAAATAGCCACGGATTTACCGCGGAAAATACAACAAACATTTAACCCTTTCTTTTTATCACTATTGTGAGATTTTGTGGCAAATCTATGGCTAATATTTGACATAATTTTGCCACAAAAATGTTTCCATCGCAAATCGGTGGCTAATATTTGGCATAATTTTTTGGCACCTTTTTTTGCGATGGAATATGTTTGCATTGCTATTTACTACTATTTCCATCGCAATTTCGTGGCAAATTGCCATGAATTTGCTAGGGTAGTTTTTCCCTCGCAAGTTGCTTGTATTTTGCTATTCCGTGGCAAAAATTCGTGACAGATTCACAATTTTCTTGTAGTGTCTTCCTCTCACATTATTTTGCTTTTGGACAAAATCTGAAGTATTCCAACTGCAAATCTTGAAGATCTTATAATTTATTTACTAACCCATTAATTATAATATTAATTAATTTTAAAATTTTTAATAAAAGTATTTTAATTTTTTCTCTTAAAATTTTACATATATTAAAGCTTTTTATATGTATAAATTATTTAAAAGTGAAAAATATTTGAAAATAAAGAGAGTACATAGTCTATAAAATTATGTGAACAAAATTTTCAAAGTATCGTTGACTGTGAATGTAAGATGGAACTTGGATATTTAAAACGTCTTGGAGTGAATTCATGCAGCGGCCAATAAAGTCCAGCTAACATGGAAATGGAAAACTCCAGAGATGACACAAGACTAAAATATCGAATAGTATAAAATAGAACTTTAAAATAATTAAGTCAAATTTTATTATTTTCATACAATGATCGAATTCGAATTTGATTTTTTATTCAAATATTAAATCTTGACTCAACTTTAAAACTCGAGTTTGGTTCGAAATTTAATTATAATAAAATCAAAAATTCGAATTCGAGTTCAAGCTCTAGCTTAAATTTGATTTAAATAAATAATTTATAATATAATATATTTTAAATAATTTATTAATTAGTTAATTAATTAATTAATTAATTAACATATTTGCAAACCTTCAAACCTAATAATTAAATATTCAAATTCGACTCGTTTAAAATTCAAGCATATACATCATATTTATGTTCGATCTCAAACTCGATATTTTGAATTCAAGTCGAGCTTTTATTGAGTCGAATTCAAATATATTCGATAAAAACTTAATTTATTTACACCCGCATTTCTGATAATGAGATATAGCCTTTATTGTGATTTTTAACTTGAATTATACTAAATAGTCTAAAAATCTATAGAAAGAGATTTTGATTTTGTTATTTTATAAGATATTTTTCTTCATATAAACAGTTATTGATTCAATCACCTCAAAATAACACATATACATGAGTCATTCTAAACAGTAATTTAGTGGTTTTTTTTTGTGGGGGAGAAAAGGGGGGGGGGGGTTTCCTCCTTGATTGGTCGTTGTTTAAATATAAATATTAAATTGATTATAATTTACTTTTATATTATATTTTACTATATTTTAGATTAATTAAATATGAATTTAATATATTTATATTTTAAATTTAAATAATTTTTATTTAAATTAAAATTTATAATAAAATTTTAATACGTTTTAATCTATTATTAAATATATTAAAATAATTAAATATTTAATATTATTCGTTATCAAATTCACTAAATTATTAATTTTAAATACTTACTTAATATTATAAAATCTTTTATTTTTATTTTACAATTTTTAAAAAACTTACAATATTGGTAATATTTTATTTTATTAGTTACACAGCACGTCAGTAAAGAGTTGAGGAAAGGCGGGGAGCAATGAGGACATTAAGCGGTGTGGCTTTGCAATTGGTCAGTCCGGCAATCTCAGCCATATCAACGGCTTCATCCGATGGAATTGAGAAGTCGAAAGAGTGCAGTATATTGGCCAAAACCAGGTGCAACATTTGAAGTCCGAAAGCTGTCCCAGGACAAATTCTTCTGCCTGCACCAAATGGAATCAATTGAAAATGGGCACCCTTTACATCAAAATCTTTATGGCTGGTGAGGAACCTCTCAGGCCTGAACTCTGATGGATCACTCCAAACATTTGCATCCCTCTGGAGTTTCCACAGGTGTAATATTAGCCTTGTGCCTTTTGGAACATGATAGCCACCTATGGTGCAGTCCTCAGTGAATTCTCTGAAACCACCAAGTGGACCTGCTGGGTGCAATCTCAGAGTTTCTTTAACAATGGCTTGGAGGTAGACCAAATTCGTGATGTCTGATTCCGTGACTCGTCTCTCCTTCCCTATGTGGATGTCTAACTCTTCTTGAGCCTTTTCCAAGACATGGCGGTGATTCATAAGCAGAGCTAATGCCCATGTCAGCATAACTGCGGTTGTGTCACTCCCTCCAGCAATCAAGGCCTATGAAGTGAGAATCCAGTAAACAAATTTAGTTCGTTAGCAGGGGCATATAGTTCCATAGATCTCAGCGAATCACGACTACATCGAAATTGGGTGAAAAATGAATCATGGAGGACTCGAAATGAACCAATAAAAAAAAAAAAAAAAGGAACATTCACCGTGCAAACAAGGCACAGAAGACATACCGCGCATGTAGATTTGGTGATGGTATCAGCATCATAGTCCGGGACAACTGCCTCTTCCATTAGTGATATCATCACGTCCATGAAGTCTGGCTCTCCACAATTCTTGCCGGATTCCTTTTTTTGGCGGTGCTCCTTCAACCATTCCTCAACCAGACTGTCTAATTCCTTGCCAGTTTCTCTCATTTTGCATACATATCCTCCTATGTCCAACCACCTAAGGAAAGGAATGAACTCAGCCACCACGAAGACCCCAAGTAAATGAAAGAAATCCCTTATCACCTTCTGGCATCGTCTTGCTTCTTTCTCTTCATTCACATCTACTGCTCCAAAATATCTCTTTCCCGCAACCATTCTCAGAACAACGTTCAGAGTCAAGTCTCCAAACCACTGCTTCATTTCCACCAAAACATGCCCTGATCCATTTTTCTTATCATTCCAAATCCTGTAAAGCTCTTTTATGGAAATCTCAGTCTCCAATACTCGAACATGCTTGAGCAAATCTAGCCTGCGAGTTGAGAGCAATTCAATGTTGGTCAATTTCCGCATCTCACGCCAATATGCACCATATGGGGAGAAGCCAAACATGGCATAATCATAACCCATTTCTTCAGCAGCCAAAAATTTTGGTCTTGAGGATACAGTTATATCATTGGTGGTGAACAACTCCTTAGCCAGCTCCCAACTACTCACAACCAGAGCTGGTTTCAAGCCGAGCTTGATTGTGAAGATTGGCCCATACTTGTCGGCCAAGCATGCTAAGCTTATGTGTGGAAGCTTTCCTAAGAGGTGAAGGTGGCCAACTATCGGCCACGCACCACCAGCTTCAGGCGGGGAACTGTTTTTGGCAGGCTTAGGATTCAGAGATGAGAAGTGGAGAACAAGAAAGAAAGCAAGCGCTCCAACTATGGCAGCAATTACGTAGTATATAAGAACTAGTAATTCCATGCCTGGTACAATTCTTGGAGACTTCTGGGGATTGGGAGACGACAATATGATAATCCTAGGGCTGTTTTTATAGCCAACAGGAGATTAACTTCTGAAAGGAGAATGCACTGTTGTTGGTCATATGATTGAACAACAGGTCACTAATACAGTTCTCAGTAATCATTCTTTGTCAAAGCCACTTTAATTTGCCATTCTACATCATGATTAAACAATTATTGTTGGAATGACAAATTGGTCCGACTTTGTTGATATGACTCACTTAGTGACCTCAATTCTCACTTAATTATTTACACAAAATGATAAGCTGATCGGGTTGATTAGTGGATTTCTGAGTAAGCAAAACTTGTGTATACAGTTTCAACACAACTCAACACATAATAGACTCCTTCTGTTCTGATTTGAATCTCATTTTAATTTAATATAAAAATTTAGAATGTATTTAAGTATAACTAAATTATAATATTATTTTTATTAATTAAAAATATTAATAGTTAGGCCTATGATGGATGAATATCCAATGAAACAATATTCTTCTTGTTTACGTATTTCATTGTAAAACGACTACCACCACATCAAATATCATTTCGGGCCACATTCAAAGATTAGGGGCTGTGCAGATGTCCTAAATGGGCTCCAAAATTATTTTAAGTTTGAGCTGTATATGATAACAATGAGGATGCCGTGAAATCGTGGCTAAAGGGTAAAATCAAGATAGCTTCATCCAAAAGAGGATAATTGAATGGGGCACTAAAACGTAGATAATTGTGAGCTGAATGGGCGTAAACGGCGCCTATGTCTTTGCTTTCGAAATCTTTTGGATTTTCACTGAATTCCTTCTGCGAATTTGCTAGGACTTTTTCTTCTGTCTGTGTCGATAAAAACAAACTGGACCTGAACTCGCAAAATATACTTGTTTTTTCAAGGTTGCCATCATGTTAATGTTCAATATACATTTCCTCCCCAGAATGCAAGAAACCTCGACACCTTCAAAACTTCCTAATTTATCAGGACGCCGTTTTCCGCTGCTGGTTTTTCAGTAGAATAAAACCCTGGATATTAAAAAAAAAGGTAAGATGCATCAGGGAAAGGAATGGCCGAAATTACATATGGGCCTTCCAAGTTTCCTTCACAGTTTTAAAAGGTATGTCTGGAAATAAGGATTATTCTGCTCCTTTAAACTTTCTCCTTAACAAACTCTATCCTCATTGAGAATTCAAAAATCACCTCCCCACGCACCCACTCTTTTTCTCATGTATGTTTTTTTTTAAAAAAAAATTAAATATTTACGATATTTTGTTTGATATCATTAGATTGGGTTTTTTAATCTTTTAAATTATGGTAGTCAAATAAGTTACTAAATTATTAACTCAGATACAATTTATATTGTAATATTTACTTTATCGATTGTTTGTAACAACTAAATTTATTCTGCAGTAAAATGTCAAATCATGAAACCATTCAATTTCCTTTTATTTTTCAAGGGAAATTCCCTTTTGATATTCAAAATGAAGAACAAATGAAATTAAAGCTTAGACAACACTAAATGAAAAATTATTGTAAGTTCCTGGCACTCCTTTTCTAGAATTTAAATATAGCCCTTTTTCGATTTTTACATTGATTTTCCCCCTAATTGTGTTAAATTATGACTGATGTTAACACACACACACATATATATGTGTGTATATACATATTATTTTAAAGTTAAAATTTTGATATTAATAGTGGATTATTAAATTTGTTTAGACTTGAATTTTTTTTAAAAAAAATAATTTTTAATAAAATTTTAAAATGAAAAATATTGAAATAAACGAATTCGAATTCAAACAATTCAAACCCAAATACTAATTGAGTTTTTGAATTCGAATTCAAATGAATATCGAATATTATCAAATAATAATTGAATGAATTCAAATACAAATTCAAATTCAATTATTAACAAGAGGAACTCAAAATAATGTTTGATTACGTTCGAATTCAAAAATACGACATTCGATTCATATCTAACAAATATCCATTAAATTTGTTTGATTTAAATGGACATCCATTAATATCCAATAACTTAATTTTGATAATCTACATCTATGTAGTAATAGATAGACTTGGATATCCATGTAATATAAATTCAAATTGACATTCCTATAACATCTCTAGAAAAATTCCTCCCAAATTGGAGTAATAATTAACAAGAGAACTTTTTTGCCAGTTCATAAGCTTTAACAATTCCCTTTCTTTTTTTTTTATTTTTTTGAGTAATTTACAAAATTGATCCATCAATTTTTTTTTTTTCATTTGAAAATAGCTCTAAATATTTTCTTTCAACTTTTTCATCTTTAAACTATTTTATTTTGTTATTTTTAGTTCTAACTAGTGGAAAAAATCACATTCTTACCTGCAAATCACTCTTTATTTTTCCCCAATCATAAATTCTTTTTGTTGTGTCACATAAATGTACTTTAGGAAAGAAATGGGCGATTTATTAGAAAGGAAGGGGAGAGATATAACAAAAAATGGGTGAACATTTGAATTCATTTTTGGTAAGTTGTGAATGCGTAGAATACCTCAGTATTTGGATGACTGTCAAAAATGACTTATATGATTTTAAGATATTATTAAATAATTAAGGTGGTAGCATTTTGGACATGCTCGCGTTGACATTTCACATAAATTAATAGTAGAATATAATGATTGTGTTGTGAATTTAATTTTAAATAGAATCAAGAAAATAAAATATAAAAATTAGAAATTAAAGAAATTATATGAGAAGAGAGAATTATTTAGATTCAAATTAATTTTAATTGTTCGTTTACATAAGCCCCTTATTTATAAAGGTTTATATACTGATTTTAAAATGATAAGAAATAAATTTAATAAATACAATCTTATTTTATCCATTAATGATATTAGAAAAACAAACGGTCTCATCTAACTTCAAGATAAATAAATAATTTCAGAAAAATGAATAGTCACTTTATTATTTTCATAACACTTTATATTGCCTCGTTAATAGTAATAATTTCAACATGATTGGAAGAAATAGTTGTTATAGATTATTTTGTAGAGTGACATGATATAGTAGTACCACTACATGTAAATAAATAGTTAGTTTGAAAACGTAATTTATGTGAATCAGATAGATAACTAGTATCTCCATAACCAATCAACATCGAACTAGTTTTATTTGAAGAAAATAATTCGAGATCCATATATTCTCCTTGAAGATATTTTAGGACATGTTTAATAGCATTCTAATGTCGTAGTGTTGGAGAACAATTAAATCTTACTAATAAATTTATAGAAAATGCTATACCAGGTCGACTAGTATTTAGGTACATTAGTGCACTAATTGTATTGAGATATGATAATTTATGACTAATAAATTCTTTATCATCTTCCAAGGGTCAAAAAGGGTCTTTATTTACATTTAATGACCTGACAAACATTGTAAAACCTCTTCAAAACTTTAGCTGTATATGTTAATTGATGAATAAAAGTACCATCTTTCAGATATTTTATTTGTAGATCAAGACAAAATTTTGTTCTTTCAAAATCTTTAATTTCAAAATCTTACTTTAGGTTATCTCTTGCCTCTTGGAACTCTTCTGGAGCTTCAATAAAATTGATATCATCAACATATATAGTAAGTGTAACAAAACCAAATCTAAATTTCTTAATAAATACACATGAATATATCGAATCATTTTATATCCTAATTTTAATAAATATTCACTAAACAATTATACCACATATGTCCAAACTGCTTTAAACCATACAATGACTTTTGTAATTTAATAAAATAATTTTCACGATGACTAAAATTATATGTTTCAGGCATATTAAATCCTTTTGGGATTTTCATAGAAATATCATTATCAATCAAGGTTTCTGTACAAATAAGTAATCACAACATCTATTAGACGCATGTCAATCTTTTCACATACTAATAGACTTATAAGATATTAGAGTGTAATTACATCTACAACGGGTGAATAGATCTCATCGTAATCAATATCCAATTTTTGCAAAACGCCTTATACCATAAGTCGTGCTTTATATTTTACGACTTCATTATTTTTATTTCACTTTCACACAAATACTCATTTATAATCAATTAGTTTTACATCTTCTGGTGTTTAGGTCCAAAAATATCAAGCTTTGCAAGTGAGTTTAATTACGATTGAATTGCGTCTTTCTATTTTAACCAACAATTTCTATGTTGACATTCTTCAACCAATATTGATTCAAGATCCTCATTATCTTTTAGTATATCAAGTATTATATTGTACGCAAAAATATTATCAATAGTTATTTCCATCCGATTTCAACTTCTGCTAAAAGTCATATAATTGATGGACATCTCATTATTCTGTTTACTATTTTTAGATATTTTGATCTTTTTATCAGTTGCCACTTGATCTTTATTTTTTAATTTTTCAATTTGATCATTCTAATCATTTAAGCCTTTTTTTTTCGAGAATTTTTATTTTTTGAACCAATGAGTCATCCACGCTTCTGGCATGTTTTTTATTCAACAACTATAGGAATTTCATTTTGTCTTACTGGAACCTCTATCCTTAGGAGCATTTATAGTTGGAATATGATATTTAGTTACCCTTAAAAAGTCAACAAAAGAATTTAGCAGTTAAGTTACAAGTCTTTGCAAATGAATTATCTTTTAAACTTTCAGTTCACTCGCACCTATACGTGGATTCTAAATAATTTAATGATGTTATCCAGGCAAGCTATTTTTTATATTGTTTATGTTCTTCTCCTAATTTAGAAAATAGAGTTTCATCAAAATGACAATTAGTAAATCTTGCGGTAGATACCTCATCTATCAATGGTTCAATATATCCAATTATAGAGGAAAAATCATATCCAATATATATCTTCAATCTTTTTTGAGGATCTATTTTGATACGTTAATTTGGCGCTATCGGTACATATATATCACATCCAAAAAATCTTAAATGGATCATATTTAGCTTTGAACCAGAAGCTAACTATAAGGACGAGAATTTGTGATAACTTGTTGGTTTTATACA
This sequence comes from Voacanga thouarsii, assembly GCA_026120185.1. NCBI lineage: Eukaryota > Viridiplantae > Streptophyta > Magnoliopsida > Gentianales > Apocynaceae > Voacanga > Voacanga thouarsii. The sequence continues at coordinate 651,496 of JANUWF010001636.1, read as the reverse complement.
CACAAGTGTTGTAGTATGCAAAATAACATGTCTCTAAACAGATATAGGAAGATTTGTCCTCGATTCATTGTAATCTTTTAATGAATGATTCAATTTGACTATTTTTGGTATAAACATGAGTTATTAGATGTTCAATAGTAATGCTAATCGATATGCAATAAGTATCAAAGGTTTAGGAAGAATATTCTCCAACATTATCTTGACGGATCCTTTTAATAGGATAATATAGAAATTGTGCTCGTAAACAAATTATTTGGGCAAGTACTCTCGAGTTGATAATAAAATGACATGCGACCATCAAGTTTATGCAGCAATTAAAATCATAAAGTATCTGAATTACCCATGTGGTAAATGAATTGATCCACATATATCACTATGAATTCTTTTGAGAAAACCTAGAAACTCAAGCTCTACTTTTGTTAGAAATGATTTAATAACCAATTTCCCTTGAGAATATGCAGCACATGAAAATTTATCTAATGTCAAAATCTTTTGACTTCTCAAATGATGACTACGCATATTTTCAATTATCATTCGTATCATAATAGCTCCTGAATGACCTAAATGGTCATGCCAAATGGTAAATGTAGTAGGATAAATAAACTTCTGATTTACGAAATGATGCACTTCAATTGTATGAATTTTTGTGCAATATAGGCCAGATAAAAGAGATGGTATCTTTTCTAATAAAGATTTCTTACCTGAAATTATTTGAGTAATACAGAGATACTCAAACTCGTTTTATTCCATTGTTTCAATATGATATCCATTTTAGCGAATATCTTTAAAACTTAATAAATTTCTTCGAGATTTTGAAGAAAATAACGCTTTATAAATGACAATATTTGTTCATCTAAGTAATAATAAATTAACTCTTTCGGAACTTTCAATCAATTCTATACTACCACTTATAGTATTAACATTTATTTATCTCATTTTCACAAAAGAAAAACATTTTCTATTTTTCAATATGGTATGTGTTGTACCACTATTAATTAAGCATATGTCGTCAATGCCAGTTTTGTATCTAGTAAATGGAATAATAGTCATTTGGGCATAACAAAATATTTATAAATTTAAATATGCAAATTACTATTACAACGATGAAAATATAAAATATAAAATAAACACATCAAAAGTAAACTTCTAATTCTTTTAATCACTTCCATCACCAATCGAATGATCAATTCTTCCTTCTAGATACTCAAAGAAATTAGTCACGTCCAAATGAGTTATATCAATATTAACATCTTCAAAATTGGTATTATCATCACAAAAAGTACGTTGTAGAGTAAAAAAAATTTCCATATTTTTACCTTTCTTTTCAATAAAAGCGATAAAAATCAACAAGGTGTTTTGCTGTACGACAAATATGAGACCAATGACCTTTCATATCACAACGATAACATTTATCTTCATAATTTGGAGGAATCACATCCTTTCATTTCCTTTTTCATTTTTTTTTTTGTTATTATTATTTTCCCTAACTTTGTTTTGACTTTTTTTTTTTTATCATAATGAATATTTCAATTATAACCACATACACGTTTACGACTACAGCCATGATTACTACCTCTTCTGGAGCCAAATTCACGAGATCTAACAGTATTTACTTCTGGAAATGGAGTAGAACTTGTTGATCAGGTTTCATAATTTTTCATTAATAACTTATTATTTTGCTTAGTTACGAGAAGATAAGATATCAATTCTGTATATTTCTTGAATACTTTTCTAGATATTACTACTGTAGGAGTACATTCGAGGCATGAAAAGTCGAAGAAGTTTTTTTCAATATATCTTCATTAGTAATATTTTCTCCATGCAATTTTAAAAGTAAATTAATTTTAAACATTGTAAAATTATATTCATTGGCAGGTGCTTCCAGTCATATCGTATTTTTTGAAGGACAACCATCTCGTGGTACTCAAACTTTTCTTTCAAATTATTTCACAAAATAAGTGAATTTTTCACTGTAAAGTAGTCCACTTGTAAATCTTCATGAAGATGATTGATGTTCTTCTACAATAGTATCTGTCAATCCATTGCAGCTTCAGCATTTAGCGTCCAGGATAAATAACTTTTTCGGTGATATCTAGAGTCGCAAACTCAAGTTTAGTGAGATTTGTCATATTAATACAAAATTAAATAGAAAGAGTATATTTCTTCTTTTATTTAAAAATTTTCAAAAATTAGACTTCTTGATTGTATGGATCAAGAGTGTAACTTCGATAGTGTTGACTTGATTATAATTAAACTTCAGTAGAACAATTTCGGTAAAGTCTCGTGCTTATAATGTATTGTGAATTTAATTCCAAATAGAATTAAAAAAATTAAATATAAAAATTGAACAATAAAGAAATTATACGAGAAAAGAGAAATGAGAGAATTTCTTAAATTTAAATTAATTCTAATTGTTCGTTTACATAAGACCCAATTTATAGAGGTTTAGATATATCATCTAAAAAGATAATAAATGAATCTAATAAAAATAATATTTTTTTATCCATTAATAAGTTTAGAAAAACGAATCGTCTCATCTATTTTCAAGATAAATAAATAGTTTCGAAAAAATGAACAACCACTTTATTATTTTCATAACAAGTTGGATAATAACTTAATTGTAAAAATATTTTTTAATAAAGGCTCAACGATATTTAAAAATTAAAATTTGAATATTTAAATATTAGATTTTAAAAATTAAACTCTAAAAATTAAAATTTAAAGTTTGAAATTTCAATATGAAGAATGAATTGATTATAATTTATTTTTTATTATATGTTAATATATTTTATATTAAATAGAAAATAATAATAATTAATTAATTAAGTAATTTTTATTTCAATTAAATTTTAAAATAAGATTCCAATACGTCTTATCAATTAAACGATAATAAGTGTAATTAAATATATTAAATAATTAAACATTTAATATTATTCGTTATCAAATACACTTAATTATACAGTTTTAAATATTTAAGTACATTATCAAACATGCATTTATTTTTTCATTTACATACATTTAAAAACCTTAAAATCTTTATCTTTTATTTTATAGTTCCACAGCACATTAGTAAAAACTTGGGGACAGGCGGGGAGCAACGAGGACATCAAGCGGGGTGGCTTTGCGAGTGCCCAGTCCAGCGATCTCAGTCATATCAACGGGTTCATCCGATGGAGTAGTCGAGAAGTAGATAGCGTGCAGTACATTGGCCAAAACCAGGTGTAACGTTTGAAGTGAGAAAGCCGTCCCAGGACAAATTCTTCTGCCTGCACCAAATGGAAGCAATTCAAAATGGGCACCCTTTACATCAACATCTTTATGGTTGGTGAGGAACCTCTCAGGCCTGAACTCTGATGGATCACTCCAAACATTTGCATCCCTGTGGAGTTTCCACACGTTTAATAGTAGCCTTGTGCCTTTTGGAACATGATAACCACCTACGGTGCAGTCTTCAGTGAATTCTCTGAAACTAAGTGGACCTGCTGGGTGCAACCGCAGAGTTTCTTTAACAATGGCTTGGATGTAGACCAAACTCAAGATGTCTGATTCTGTGACTCGTCTCTCCTTACCAATGTGGATGTCTAGCTCTTCCTGAGCCTTTTGCAAGACACGGCGGTTATTCAAAAGCAGAGATAGTGCCCATGTCAGCATAACTGAGGTTGTATCACTCCCTCCGGCTATCATGGTCTGCGAAGTGTGAATCCAGTAAAAAAATTTAGTTCGTTAGCAGAGGCATATAGTTCCATAGATCTCGGTGAATCATAAAGCCATTGAAATTGAGTGAAAAAGAACAGAATCATGAAGGACTCAAAATGGACCAAATTAGAAGAAAAAAAAAAAGGAACAAAGACCAAACAACACGCCCAGAAGACAAACCAAGCATGTAGCTTTGATTATGGTATCAGCATCATAGCCAGGGAGATCTGCATCTTCCATTAGTGATATCATCACGTCCATGAAGTCTGGCTCTCCACAATTCTTGCCGGATTCCTTCTTTTGGCGGTGCTCCTTCAACCATCCCCCAACCAGATTGTCCATTTCTTTACCAGTTTCTTTCATTTCCCTTACATATCCTCCTATGTCCAACCACCTGAGGAAAGGAATGTAGTCAGCCACCACGAAGATCCCAAGTAAACGAATGAAATCCCTCATCATCTTCTGGCATCGTCTTGCTTCTTTCTCTTCATTCACATCTACTGCTCCAAAATATCGCTTTCCCGCAACCATTCTCAGAACAACGTTCAGACTCAAGTCCCCAAACCACTTCTTCATTTCCATCAAAACACGACCTGATCCATTTTTCTTATCATTCCAAATCCTGTAAAGCTCTTTTGTGGAAATCTCAGTCTCCGATACTCGCACATGCTTAAGCAAATTTTGCCTGAGAGTTGAGAGCAATTCAATGTTGGCCAGTTTCCGCATCTCACGCCAATATGCACCATATGGGGAGAAGATAAATATGGCATAATCATAAGTCATGTGGTCAGTAGCCAAAACTTCTGGCCTTGAGGATATTGTTACGTCATTGGTGGTGAACAATTCCTTAGCCAGCTCCCAGCTACTCACAACCAGAGCTGGTTTCACACCGAGCCTGATGGTGAAGATTGGTCCATACTTGTCGGCCAAGCATGCTAAGCTTATGTGTGGAAGCTTTCCCAAGAGGTGAAGGTGGTCAAGTATTGGCCACGCACCAGCAGCTTCAGGGGGGGAACTGTTTTTGGCTGGCTTTGGATTCCGAGATGAGAAGTGGAGAACAAGGAAGAAAGCAAGCGCTCCAACTAGGGAAGCACTGATGTAGTATGGAAGAACTGGTAATTCCAGGCTTGGAGCCTTTGGGGCTGTTTTTTTAGCCAACAGGAGATTAATTTTTGAAGGAGAAATGAGAATTGTTCATGGTTGAACAACACGTGCGTTGAGTAAGAATACACTCTCACTATTATTTTTAGCCTTCTTCCACACACGTTACAAGGGAAGGAGAAAATGTAAAAACTACCGATGAAGCCGCCGGAGCGAGTCCACGTTCAAGACTAGGTGTTCCCTCAACTTTTGTCCTATTGGGCTTCAAGATTTTAAATTTGGGCTGCTTTTTCTATGATTACAATGAGATTTTTCTGGATTCTTGGCTAAAGAGAAGAATCAAGGTAAGTTCGCCCAAGAGGATTTATACCGAAAGGAACGCTAAGTGTGTAATTACAATTACATTAAAATAAGTTTATTTGATTATAATAAAAAATGATTAAATATATAGATTAAATTATATTTAAAGTGAAATTAAAGAGAGAAAATATGATATATTGTGAATAATAGTTTTCAAAAAATACATATATAAAATAATAATTTTTTAAATTAAATAAGAATGAATTTGGAAAATTTTTTATCCAATTACAGCCTACAATGTATATAATTGTGAGCCGCATCGGTGTAAATGGAATCTGTCTCTTTGCTTTCGAAATTTCTTGGATTTTCATTCAATTCCATCTTCGAAATTGCTAAGACATTTTACAAATGCAACGCATTTCCTCCATCAAATGCAAGAAACATCGACCCTTCAAATCTTCCTGATTTATCGGGAGCCGTAGAGAAGCCCTAAAAAAAAGTGGCCCAAATTACATATGGACCTTCCAATTTTCCTGCACAGGTTTAGAAGATAGTTGGGAAAACTCTATCCTCGTCTAGATACGGTTTTTGCCCTCCCAGCTATGCTATGCGGTTCGTGTATTAACTTTTAGTAGTGCTTTTTTATTTGAATTTAAATATTTATAATTTTTTTTAAAAATAAATATTTTATTTGAAATTATTATATTAAATTTTTTAATCCTTCAAACTATACGAGTTAAATAAACTGCTAAATTATTTTTTTAACTATAATTTATACAGTAATATTTACTTTTTTTTTATAGTTTGCAAAAATTAAATTTATTCTATGGTAAATTATCAAATCTTGAAAACCATTCAAAAAATTTTTATTTTCAACGGAATTTCCCCTTTTGATACTCAAGATGAAGAACAAATGAAATTACAATTTAGAGAATAGAAAACGAAAAATTATTGTAAGTTTTTGGCACTCCTTTTATAGAATTTAAATATAATCTTTTTGTATTTGTAGATTGATTCCCCCCCCCCCCCAAATTGTGTTAAATTATGACTCATGTGTATAACTTAAAAAGACAATAAAAAAACCCAACTACAATTGATTTTCCGAGCTAGGAACTAATTCTTCTTCTTTCACTAGCAATCACCTCATCAGACACTAATTTTCTTTGCCACTATAACCCTAGATCCTCTTTAATACTTAAGGGCTTGAATTTAAAATTATATTAGATACGCATATATTTCTAATTAAAATAGTTAAATAATAATTTAATTAATTAATAAAATACACTTTTTACTAAATTAATAGAGAGTAAAATGAAATTAAGAAACGAAAATACTTTCTACTTCGACTGCTTTCCTCATATAATTAAAGTTGGTGTACAACTACTAAGCTTCAATCCCAAAATTTGACTCCTGCCTTGTTTAAAATTCTACCTCAAACTTATCTCTATTTATCGAAATGCAACCTTCTACAGACTACAATCAGTGTTTTATTTAGTTGAGAGATTAAAGCACATTAAATACAAAAACCAGTATTTCCCAGGCTGATAACCGTGCAGATTGCATTCTTCAAAATGTCCACCACGGTGGCTTTCTCTTTCTCCCTCCCACAGCATTTTGCTTATAGACAAAATCCAAAGGATCCCAACTGCAAATCTTGAAGGTCCTCCTTGCAAGGAGAGATTTCAGATCTACTATAATATTGTTCTAACATTTGAGAATGGTGAAGTCAGTTGAAGTTCCTGCAGCATGGTCAAGCTGCTAGCTTGATCTTCCCAGGGTAAACTCAAGATTCAGGAATACGTGGTCAGAAGATGCCAATGTCGACCTATTACCACTGCCACATAGCTTCTCCTTGTTTTCGGGCATATGCTGGAGTTCCTCATGAATTGCCTCACCCTAAAACATTCCAAGACAATCAAATAAGTCCAGGACGAACAAATTCTTATAACTACACTTTAACACATATTCCAGTTTAGATAAATACTCACTCATTATTTTTTCCTACAATTATCTGTAATTAAGAATGTAAATATTGCTTTTTTTTTAATTTCATCCTTATTATTTATTACTTTGTTAAATTATATAATTAATTTATTTTTAACTTTTAAACTAATTTTATAATTTCTAATAAGAATAATTTAATTTTTTATTTAAAAATTTTATAAATATTAAAACTTTCGTAATATGTATAAATTTTTTAAATGTATCAATTATTTAAAGATAAAGATCATATACGGATTATATTTACCTTGACGAGAGTTGCTCCCAGACTGCGATGATAATTTAGTGCAATCTCCCGACTTGGGTGCCTCCATAGATTTGTCCGAGGTGATGATGAGCATGATGATCTGCAAAGTAAGAGGCGAAGAAAATTTTTATTCTTTTGTGAATCACTGTGAACAAAGTTTTATAAAGGCTTGTCCATTGTGGATGTAAAGATGGATAGTTTAAACGTCCAGGAGTGAATTCATTTATCAGTCAACAAAGTCCAGCTAAGAGAGAAAAATCAAAAACTCCAGTTAAACTGATGACACAGGCCCAATGGCTTGGAGGTACACCAAGTGGCATTTCTGATACAACCAGCATCGAGATTTGAACCAACTTATTGACTTTTAGAACCTTGAAATCCGTACACGGACCATCTAATGCCTACGGGATCAGGATGTGAGGTTGCTGAGGTCTCGTGCCGTGGGACGCTAGAATGGAAAGGAAAATGATATTTCTAATTCTATACAGAAATGCAAATCACAGCTCTAAGCCGGCGATTAAAATTATTCTGTGCTCGAAAGTTGAAAAAATTATTTGGAAGCATTAGCAAAGAAAGACAGACATGTTTTGGGCAGAAATGCTCTCCTGCTTGAGCCTATCTAGACGCGTGTGTAATGCTCTCCCTGCTTGAGCCTATCTAGACATGTGTTTGTAGATGTCTGTATTGGAGCTTGCATTATCTATCAAGCATTAGCATTGAAAAGATGCCTTCGTGACATGTCAGAAATCCTTTCAAATGCAAAATGATGGAGTCGATGAATAATATGAGGCCTGGCAAAAGATAAAGTGCAAGCAAGAAACCAAAAATATATATATTGGAGCTGAGACAATCTGCGGATGCACACTCACCTCTGAGCATTTTGAAGTGTAGTTGGTTGTGACGATGATGATGATGGTAATGCCATGGTATCAGACATCACAGTACCAGACAGTCCAATTCCAGCATCAACTTCTACTATTCTTCCTGTCCTTTGGTTCAAACTGATATCCATCTGCCCTTGACCTGCAAAACGCAAAATCATGGAGCTATTGGGCAAACTTTTTCAAACTATCACAGCATACCATTTCACATGGACTACAGTCCTCTAAATTGGTCGAATATTCTTGGTCTTCTTCAGTAGAGTATTTGCTCTAGTTAAAACCATTTCTAAACCAAGATTTGCTCTTTTATGTCCAATGTCGCCACAAAGAGAAAAATATAGAGAAGAGAAGGGAAAAGATCCTCAAAGAGAAAATCCAAATACCTGTTGGTCCCGTCAATCCTTTGTCAGTGCTCTTCACTGTTCTATACATCTGCATGAGGAATACCACACAAATGATCAGGGAAAAAGTCTGCATTGCTAAGATTACTCTCAAGATGCCCTTTTGTCTCAGCGTCCTGTACTTCATCCCCCAATACACACTAACAGTCCAAGCACATTAAAGGCACAAGAAAAGTGCGAAACGAGCGTGAAATTCAAAACAAAACTCAATTCAGGTCGTATATTCAACAAATTTCTCATTGAGCACAGTAAGCCCACCTGCAAGTGACTCTTCACATGAGCTAGGGTTAGATCCTTGACATTCATCAACTCCAGCACAGATTTTGGTGTTGCTCCTGTGATGTTTAAGGTATTAATAGCCATTATGTGTATATATATTTGCTAAACCAAAAAAAAAGGTTCTGACTTCGGAGGCAGATAAATGACTGTTATAAATGAGATCAATATATAAAATGCAGATTTATGGGAGAGAAAGCTGTAGCAATTACTAATTGTTTCTACGTACGTTCATGGCCACCGAGGAGCTGCACTGCGTGAACAAAGTGGGCATGAAGAGTTGATGTCCATCTCATTCTTGGAGCTCTAACATTTCTTTTGAGCCCATTGATCATTCTTGAGCTTCTCTTGAACTCACGTCCATATATTTGCGGTTGATAATGGTGATAAGGCTGAAAATTTATTGGCGGTTGTACTGGTAAAGGATTGAAGGCTGCCATCTCGAACCCTAGACTCAAGGTGGGCACAGTAGAAGCATAATTTAAAATTCCTTCTGGATCAAAAAGTCCATTTTCATGGCTTAAATCGCTTCCGCAGCTTGCAGAATCAGTTGTTGAACTACGATCACTGGAGTAAGATTTTTTCGCTAATCCATCACATGCCACTTCTTTGAATTCATAATCAGGGAAGGATATTGGTGGGCTGATCTGTAAAGATAGATCGGGCATAGTTGAAGCTGTACTGCTCATCGGGTTCGAGCTAAAGAACGTGAAACCGTGGTAAAAATGAGAAAACCCAACAAGAAGTGGAGAAAAGTTTGAAGCTTCGGAGGAAGAGAAGGATGGCCGTTGAGGAAGAAACGCAGTTGTAAATATATCATAAGTGCCTGATGATTTGCATGCTCATCAAGAGGGGTCCATATAAGAATTTCCCAGAGGGGATCTAGAGAGAGAGAGGGAAGAGAGATAGGCTTTTGAGTAGGAACCTATAGGTTTGATAAAAGAATCAAAGAAAATAGAGAAAAGGTAGAAGGAATAGCAGAAACTACAACCACTAGTCAGAAAAATAATGCTGGAAAAAGAGAAGGTGAACAGAGAGTTTCTTTGCTTTCGAGGAAGAAGATACGGTGGAGGAAAATTAACAGTGAAAAGGGCATGCAGAGGAATCAGAACAGAAACCTTTCCACAGAGACCTCAGAAAGGAGGAGTTTGGGGATTGAGAGGGTGGGGTTGCATATGCCATGCCTTGGCCTGCCTTATCTATGTAATCGGGAAGTGCAGCAGAAATATAATGGAGGTTTGTGCAGAGAGGGAATGGTTGGAATTCGAGAAAACAAAAGGGGTTACTGTCCAATGGAATATTGGAACGGAATTGGAATTGAGTCTCTCTGTCCGTCTGTTCATGGATCGTGACCCCTTTTATTCCTTTCTTATTTTCTTTTCCTTCTTTTATCAGATCCCTTTCCTTTTGTTTTCTATTGTTTTAGCTGCATTAGATATTCACCCCTCCCCCGGCCCCCACCCCCACCCCCAATACACAGCCTTGGTTTTAGAACAAAAAGGCTCTGGCATAGGAAGGGTCTACCCCATAATAGATTTTTTTTTTTTCTTTCTCTCACAATGTATTTAAGAGCTTACTAGTTTTGTAAGAGCCTAAGAAGCAGTAAGTAATTGATCAAGTGTATCAAAAATTGATTGTTGAAATGGATGAGCTTATGATGTTCTAAACTTTAAAACTTAGTTATTGATATTATTAAATTACATGCGCGCTTAATTCTATTTTAAAAGACTGTCTTGTAAGAAAAGATTATTCAAGACTCGTAATAAATAATTTATATTAGGACATAGGGTCAATATATGTAATTCAATATATATATTTTGTAAATATACTTTTTATTTAGAATGTACATTTAAGGATATCTTTTAAAACATTATATTCGATCTAATAAACTAGAAAATATCTTTAACACTTGATATTTTTTCACAAATAATTTTTCTTTTTTCTTTTGCTAAATAATTCTCTATCGTGAGTGCCTCTATCACCCCTACCCTATCTTTTTCCTTCCCTCTTCTAAGATTGTTAATATTGAATTTCTGGTCATAAATAACCTTTTTTTTAAGTAATATATAAAACATCTTATATGTATGAATTAATTTTTTCCACAATATTATCCTACTATTTTACAAGAATCTTTCCACAATACTATACTATCTCTTTACATGTTTCTTTAATCTCTCCATTTTCCATGCACACATCGCTTCCTAGTCAGTTTCAACAATTGTGAATAGTCAAAATTAGGTGTTATATATGTATATAATCAGGGGTGGCCCCGCATCCAAAAATTTTAATTTTTTTTTAAAAAAATCTCTTAATATTTTATGTTTCGCCTCTTTAAAAAAATTTAAAAAATGACATTATCCTTTTAACCTCCCAACCCAAGTTTTCCTGTATCTAACTCCTAATCTATGAAAACAATAGTCCATATCAGCGTTGTTGACCATTTGGTTTTTTCTCTATTTAACCAAACAAAAATTTTCCTCTCTTTTATTTTCTTGTTTTTTTTAAGAAAGAAATCAATAATTTGCTCATTGAATTATAATTACTCCCATTGGAATGAATCGATCTGAAAGTTGAGAATTGACTCAAGGGCCGACAGAAAAATTGCCTTGAATGATAATTCCAAGAGTTGAAAAAGGTTAGTGCTGGGGAACATGCTACTCACCTTAAGAAAAGTGGATTTCACATTTAAGAAGTAGAAATTTCCAAGGCTACTAACCTAGCTGATAACTTCGAGAATCCATAGCTTAATTTCTGATCTGGGAAATGTGTATTGTCCTTAACATTTATGTCACATTAAAGTGCCAGAATTTACAAGAACCAAACATTTCCCTGTTTGTTAGTTTTCGACAATTTTATTTCAAATAAATATTCTTCCGTCTTAAATTATGTGTCTTATTTTTAACTTAATTTTTATCTCAAATTATTTGTCTCGTTAAGAAATTAAAATTTAACATACTAAATTTATCTCTATATAATAATGCTCTACTTTTCAAACATATTAAATAATTTCTTTCACTACAAGTTGATCTCATTTAAATAATATGAGAGAGAAACAATTTAGAGTATATCAAAGTTTTGAATTTTGAATACTTCTTACTCCCTTTGTCCCATTTTATCTATTTATTTTAATCGATTCATAAGTTAAAAAAAATAAAATTTTTTAATTAATTAATCAGATTTACTACTTTACCCTCAAAGAATCTCTCTCTTTATTAATAAGTAATCAAATTCCAAAGCTTTATGTGTTGTAAGCGTATTTAATTTATTCCATTTCTCACTACAAGTATACAAATATTCACTGCATTAAAGATGGGTATTTGTGAAAAAATGACAATTAATATAATCTTAATTTGTTAATGAGACAGATAAATTGAGACAAAAATTTTAATTAAAATAGAAAGATAAAAAGAGATCAAGGGAATACTACTTATCTTAATATCTATATAATTGGTTAAATAAAGAGAGAATAAATTAAATTTTAAGGATAAAAATAGACATAAATATTTAATTAATGAAAAATCTACTTATTTTAATACTTATTTAATCGATTAAATAAAACAAACAATTTAAGATAGAAGAAGTATTAAATCTTATCGTTCCTTTTTCTTTTTCTTTTTTTTTTTTCTTTTGGCTGGGGTGATTGGGGGATTGGGGTGACGAGTTGTGTTCGATGATGGGATAAAAAAATATGTACGTTCGACAGCGGCCTCCATTATCGTGGAGAACATTATACATGTGAACACGTTTTTATTTTAAAAATAAATATTTATTTTTAAAGAGTAATGGATTTTATCTTTAGACTTTCATAAATAATTATAGTTAAAGAATATAATCATTATTAACCATAAATTTTATTAGTAACTTTTCTAATTAGTAAAAATCAAATAATGCTTCACTCATAGTCAAATAGTACTATTATTAATTTTATACCAAGTAACGATTGAATTATGGTAACACGATATACATATAATCTTTTTATTTGTAACATAAAAAATAAATAAGAGTGAGACGGCAGTGAAACGTGTGAACCGTCTCTGGATGTCAGACCGCGGCTTAAGCTTCGGCGACAAGGGCCCAGAAGTCAGGCACTGGCCCATTCTCCTTCGAATTAGGACCACTGGCCTCCGTACTATTTTACCACTCTTTCACAATTATGAAAAGTAATTACTAATATATACTTTTCTATTTTTTTTTATCTATCTATTTTAACTTATTCATAAATTTTTTAAAAAATAAAAACTTTTAATTAATTAATTAACTTTTTTTATTTTACTTTTAAAGAATCTTTCTTTTTATTAAAGAGTAATCAAATTTTAAAACTTTATGTGTTGTAAGTATATTTAATTTATTTAATTTTTTACTATAAATACAGAAGTACTTATTGTATTAAGAGGAATATTTATAAAAAATAATAATTAATATAATTTTAATTTGCTAATGAGATAGATAAATTGAAATAAAAATCTTAATTAAAATGAATAAATAAAAGGAAACTGAGGAAGTAACATACAATCTAACATAAATATGTGAAGTAAGAATAATTTTTTTAAAAAAATGTGAAAAATGTACCTTTATATAAAATAATTAAAGTAGCATTAGGCTTCGCAACAAATTCTAAACTAGTAGCCCCCCCTATTTTCATCTTGGTACTTCATTTTAGAATTGTCATTTTCTTGGTAGGATTTTGCAAACAATTATTGACCTTATTAAATGTTACTTTATATATATATATATATATATATATATATATATATATATATATATATTAATTTGACATAAAAATTATATACTGTGATAAGTAGTAATTTAGTTTATTGATATACACTTTTATATCATATAAAAAATTAAAATTTAACATTCTAAATTTACCCTTATTTAATAATATTCTATTTTTTAAATATATTAAATAATTTATTTTTCAATAATCTGATCTCATTTAAATGATAAGAGAGAAGCAATTTGGAGTATATTAAAACTTTATAATTTGGGTACTTTTTAATAAAAAAAAAGAGAAAATAAATTAATTTTAAGAATAAAAATAAAAAAATATTTAATTAATTAAAAAATTTATAATCGGTTAGATGGGACAATAATCTATGACAGAAGGAATATATATCTTCTCCAAATCTAATGTATATATCTTGAGACCTAATGTGAACATGTAGATAAAAATATTTCTATGAAATTATGAGTTCGATTATTAATTATACATTGTATATCATGTGATTCCCTAGGACATCAATTTTTATACTTTCAAATGATTTCTGTTTAATTTGGAGTAATTCCTTAACAAAGGATAGAGGAAGTGAATAATTGAAGTCAAAATATCTTACATTACAAGTCAACCATGAGTTTGTGTCCTTGATTGGACCAAGGGAAATTAATTCCCACGGTACAATGTTATGAAATCTACCAACAAAAAGGATACAAAGCAGAGAGCCAAAAAGGAAGAGAGCGTGGGAGTGGGAGTAGTTGTACAAGGACATCAAATGGACAATCCTCATTTGGACCGGTAGCATTTGTCCCGTAAGTGAAGTAACAACTTACAAGTCTCAACACCAATATTCCCTCTCCGTGTCCAATTATTCCTGGTTGATTTCCCTGTCGAGCCCCTCCCGGAGGCGCGTGGAAATTCCAATTCTTTCACCACAAAACAAAACAACCACCATATTCCTCGGCGTCAACCTGCTTCTATCACGTGACTTGTGGACGTGACTTTGTCTAGGTCTTTTAACCTCTTTCCTTGTTCTCTCCTCTTGTTCTTATTACAACATCAAACACCCTCCCCCAACCTTGTTCTTTTTTTTTTTTTTAATTTTATTATTCTAGTATTACCCAAAACAATTTTATCAATCTCCCCATTCCAAATTCCATTGGAGGCTCAAATTATTTACATCATATACCCCCCAAAAAAATTAGTCAAAAAAATCATTTAAACAGTGCGAATTTTATTATATAATTTGTAATTAATTTCAAATATGGGATCGAGATTTGACAAAGAAACTAGAGATCGAAATATTTTTAGTAACATAAGTGGAGAAGAGAGGTGTTGCATCCCGATACAAAGAGGCTAAGAGAAGAAAGGGTTAATGATATGTTAATAATAATATTTGCAGTCTGCAGAGGCATGGTCAGCGCCTGATCCGCTCTAGATTCTCCGGGAAATGAAAATTTTGAACCTTATTCTACTATTTTATTGTCTTGGCTGATCCCTTATTACTAATGAATTCTTTAATCTTAGTCTGGAGCCATCGTGTGTTGGATTATGGAATGTTATGAGATCTTAACCGGCTGATAATATTCGGTCAACATCTCTCTCCTGATGGCTCGCTTTCAATGTTTTCAAAATCCTTCCATGGTCATATATTTTAAGAAATTTTACTTGCATATTCTCATATTCTTTGCGTTTGTCTCATCCAACCCATGCCATCCCCCAACGTCCTCCCATTTCATTTATTTTAAGCTGATTATATATATATATTATTTGTCTATGAGTTTAGCAAGAACTTTGCATTAAGTTTGGCAGGTAGCTATGAAGTGCCCATCAACCCCAAATATGCCAGCTTGTTAATGGAGTAATATAAGAACGGAATTAGAATTTTAGATTCGGAAGGACATGATTATAGTAAGGAAAAAGATAAAGAATAATATTATATTTTTTAAATTTTGTTAAAAAGGTTGAAAAGTAAAATTTATATGATTATTTTAAATCACAATATTTTTCTAAATAAATAAGTTATTTTTCAAAAATTTAGAGGTATTGATGCTTATCCTACCCCTAAATCCATGTATGGAGAAGTGACCAGACATCTAATATTTAATTTTTATGAGTAAAAATTTGTATCGATTAATTTATTGGTACACATTAAATAAAATTTGATTTGTTATTTTAATCAATAAAAATTATAAAAATATAAATTAATTTAAATAAATCCTAACTATCCGCTTGTTCGAAAAGGTTTCTAAACAAGTTTTCATCGAAAGTTCAAACACGCTCATAATCGAATCTATCAGTAGTATCGATGAATGCATGGTCATACGAGTGCGCAACCGAGATGAGACTCAACGCTGGGGCTGTGTATTAGACAGACACATTACAGCCATAATACTCAGAAGAATAATAGTTTCCTCTTAGTTGTTTGCACTAGGAAGATAAAGACACTTGTTGCTTTGAAATTTGGTTAAAAATTCTTCTTCTCTCTTGAGTCTTGAGTACAGAGGAGAAGACAAAAAGGAAAGAAAGGAATCACCGGAATCAACGCCGTTTCGGCTGACGAGAGAGAGAGAGAGAGCCCATGATCAGTCACGACATTACATCACTTTGAATAAACAAATTCTCTTCTCCCTTCCCCCACCTTTGTCTTCACATTTTTCTACACTTCCATCCAGATCCAGTTCTACAATGTTCTTCTGCAAACCAAACGTGGTCAAACTGCAGCAGAAGATGGAAGGAGACCTTCAATAATTCATTCTTCATTTATAGCCTAAAATGTCTGGTTCTTTGATGCCTACGTTTTCCTAGTAGTGGCCATGTTATTTCATCTCCATCTGAAAGTACCACATTTGGACTCTCCAGCCTAATTAATTTGCTTTGTTTTCTTCTGGTAAATTGCTGACTAATTTACGATTGATGTGGCCCGGAAATTGACGTTTGGGATGTTGCCAGCAGAATGCCAAACAACCATGAGTGGAAGACCTATATATTTCTGTAAGATTTAAAAAAGAAAAAAAAATTGAAATGTGATTGCATAATGCGTTTCTCGTTCAACGGTATGCAAGATTGAGTATATACAATCCGTTCTTATCAATTGTTGTATATATAGTCCCTTGGTAAAATTTCTTATATTTTACTATTATTATTTAATATTTTCTTATACTTAAAAAATGCTAACATGTTCGTGTTTAAGTAATATTTTAATAGTTTAAATACTTAATTTGTAGTAATTAAAAAAAAATCAGAGATCACATGTTTAAATTTGAAACTTGTATAGCCAAGATAAAGGATCTCTTATTTATCATTTATACTTAACACCTTAATCATTGAAAGATAGCTGGTATCTAGATTAATTAGTGCAAACTAGCCCTAATGTGAATAAACTAGTATGAGCAAAATACTTTTACATTGCTTTTGCTGATAAAGGATAAACCAATTTGGCCTAAGCTACCTTCGTATTTGTATGGAGCTGAAGTTGTCCATTACGATAATAAATTTGCAAGAAATTGAGCACCTATTGTTTGCGCCCAGGATCTTTATGGCCTGCACTTGATGACAAATATGAAGCAGAAATTTGCTTAGACAAACTTTTTCCATTAACCTTTCCTGTTTTGTTCAAAATTTTCCTTATGATTTGACCAGTCATTGGTAAGTGTTTGGGCCAAGAGAAAGTAGAAAAGGGCCCCCGGGCGGGAGGGGGAAGACAGGAAAAAGGTATCGGCATATGATCAGTTGGTAAAATGGAAGCTTCAAAATGATGGATGGTCCACGCTTGTACAAATGGAGAATTGTGGCCGCCCGTTAAGCCACGCAATTATCTTCCACGTTTCTTTGACAGGCGGTTTCCAAACGAAGGTGACGGATGGGCATTCCCACCAGCTACCCGAAAGCAAATAAACCGAGGGTCCTTGCTATATCTCAAGCCCCGCGGGTTGGGAAGCTCTCCGGTTAATGCACTAAAACAGAAGGTAACTAGCTAGTAGAAGCACTCGGCTTCTTTCCCGTTGGTCACAAACTCTTCCAATTTCCTCCTTTTTGCGGTGAAGATTTGGCCATATTCCAATACATATAGGCTGATAAGAGCGTACGTGGAAATCTTGTTGAAATTTTACCAAATTAACGGAGTACGGCATTTCTCATTCAAGTACGTACTGAAAATGAGTCATGAATACAAGTAATGAGTGGAGTAGAGAAATTAAGATAGGCTGGGAACATTGCAGTATATATAATCAATATAATTCAGCGGCTTCTAATTATTTGTTCTTCTTCTTCTTCTTCACGTGCCATTGGGGGTAATTCAGCTGAGCCCTGGGGCCCGTCTCTGCTTAACAATTTACTCCATATCAATCATGATTTGCTTTCATTCAATTCAGTTCTCGACAATGGACTGTGGTGGGCGGTGCGGGGACGGGATGCCATTATTTTGTACAGAATTTTGCTTTTGCATGCCGTATGCAAAATTCATCGATCCATTTCCTTCTGCTTGGAAGCAAGAGCTCAAAAAACAATTGCTGCTACCATATTTAGCAATGAAATGGTATGAAAGTACCCTGTTATCCAATCTCAGTCCTAACATCGATAAAAACCAAAATCATATGATAAAATATAAATAATGATATCTTTCGAATTGGTGAAAATAGTTAGTATTTAAAATTTTATGCTAAAATAATTTTGCGAATTTTTTTATTAAAAAATAAAAAAATAATGATTATTTAGAAGTCAAGTACATTGATAATTATGATGATTCAGAAATATGAATTTGATGCGGAGAATATTCACAAAACAAATAGAAAAAAACAGTCACACTGGACTATATAAAACATTCTCGGGCAGATTGCCATTTTATTGCTATTCTACTGAAGTCATTTTCCAAAAACATGAAGGGGACATCTTTTTATCATGAAGCGGCCGCATCCGTTTCCGAACCGTCTTATACTTCCCAGCCTTTTATTCTCGGTATTCTTTAATAAACCCTATAGAAATTCATGTATATATTTCTCTCTTTCCTAGTGAATAATTTTGAACTCCATGCAACATATCTATAATGTTTGGTTCTATAGACTAACATGTTGATAATGATCTGATTTAATAACATGTGTATGCTAGTGTCAAAGAAGTCGAATATTGTATCAAATCAAATGTTTTCTTTTTTATTTTTAGTTTTCAATTGTTGATAATAACTAGTGTTAATAATATAAGAATTATTGCTTAAGAGATGAATCTTGAATTTAACA
The DNA here is from genome assembly GCA_026120185.1 of Voacanga thouarsii. Taxonomy (NCBI): domain Eukaryota; kingdom Viridiplantae; phylum Streptophyta; class Magnoliopsida; order Gentianales; family Apocynaceae; genus Voacanga; species Voacanga thouarsii. The sequence goes on along the minus strand of JANUWF010001636.1, from coordinate 632,645 downwards.
TTCAATTACATCCTATCATTTTTTCTATATATTCCTTTCCCCACTCCTTATCTTTCCATTTCCCTTCTAAAACATAAAATAAAATAAACTTTCAATCTCTTTTCTGTCTCTAATTATAAGTTGGTTTTCAATAGAGTTTTTCATTTTCTTCCGATTAAACAAAATGCAGGAACTGGATTGTGCATTTGGCTGCAACTTATAGCAAAATTGAATGTCATATCCTAATGAAGCAGACATCTCAATGGTACAAGAATGCATTCAAATCAAGATTTAAAAAAATAAAATTGTTGAAAATTTCTCTGGAATTTTCGAGCTGCTAAAATGCTTAGGACAAAGATCAAAAGAGGCATGATTTTTAGATTAGTACCCCTCCTCAAACATTTATGACCAACCATGTAGAGTGAAAATGGCATATATTAGACAAAGGAGTAGCATTCAAAGAATTGCCTGGCATGAGTCATGATTAGTCTAGCCTCCATCTGTTGAAAAAAAAAAGAGTACCGTGTAAACCATAAGGAAGAGATTGACTGTTAGGGTCCCTGATATGGAGAAGAACTTAGGGATAAAATATTTCTTGGAATCTTATCTTATAGCTAAAAAATTTATGATTATGATCAAAGACAATTTTCCTTTTTCCATTTTTTTAAATCTTTTCAAGCACATCAAGGGAAGTGGATGGGTATTAAAGTTGAACCTTTGATGTATTTTTATACAGAATCTTCTTAGCTGAGGAGTGGAGTCTCACCTCTTAAGAGATGAGGCAACCAGGGAGATATGTGACTGAAAAGGAGCCATGTCATTTAGCATAAGAAATTGCGCGTTGAAGATGAGGGTACACCTAATGTTTGCATGGTCAAAAGCGTACACAAACAAATATTCAAATATACGTTTACAAATGTTGTACTCAAAACTGATATTTAGGGTTGAGTGGGCAAAGATATATGAAGGGATATACCAGAGACTAGTATTAAAATTTTTGAAAATTTTTAAGGACAAAAGTAAACTTTAAAAAAAATTTCTAAAAAAATTTTAATTTTCAAAGACAAATATGAAAATTTTTAAAAATTTAGGAGGGAGAGATAGACGCTACCCTAGCTTCCTTTTGCTCTGTCATTGGTTGTACTCATAAATTGACCTTACTATTAAAAAAAAAAATTATTCGTACTTAAATAATTTATTTTGATTTAATATAAAATTTTAGTAAAATATTTAACAATGATTAAATTAATACTTTATCTTTGAAGAATTTAAAGAAAGAATAAAACAACTAGAATTTTGTAAGGCAAACAACAATATTTTTGTTAGAAAGACGCAAGAAGTTGGAGCTCTAAGGCTCTTAGAGACTAATTTTCAAAAAACTTGCACACCTCAATGGTTAATAACTCTACTTATATTGATATATAAGAAATTTGACTCCTAATCGAATTAAAATGATAATAAAGTACTACTTCTCAATCCTATTATACATAGAACAGTAGTATCTTCTCACTAGGAAATTAAATAATATTAGGAAATTACAAAAAAAGAAAAACATAACTCAATATAATTAAACTAGTAAATAACAAAAATTCTAATTAATAACTCGATTTAATATTCCAACAATCCTTATTAATTAGAACGGTTAGAAATGGAATTAAGACTCATGAATTGATGAAATTATATTTTAAAATAAAAATAGAATATTTAAATTTATATATTAACAAGTGTTATGTATTACACGGGATTTTTTTTTTCTAACAAGTGTATATATGACAATTTAATAAGAATGAAGGAAAAAGTGAGAAAGGTCAGTTACAACTTTTTTAATAGTAAGAGTTTTGTTGGTTGAAAGGTGAATCTCGAGTGTGACACCAAATTATATTTCATTTTTTCCTTTATTTTCTTTTTTATTTTTTGTTATAAAATTTTGGTAGTGTTAGAATAAAATCTTCACACTACACACTAATAAAACTCTACACTATTCTTTGCACAAGAATTTTTTCAAACTTCTCTCTTTCTTTTCTCTCACAATTTTCTCTAACCTTTCTTTCACTAATTTTTCTTTCACAAAAATAATGGTGTATTACAAATTTAGATAATAACTATATTTATAAAGCTCTAACTAGTGGAATACATCATGGCATACATCATCTTCCATTAATCTTAATTAGTGATGTCTCCACTAAATGATGGACATCCATAAAAATCTTTTCTAATAATTCACATAAATCCATAATTAGTGAAACATCCACTAATTAGTAGACCTTTCACTAATTTAATATATTCATAACACTCCTCCTTGGATGTCCATCCATTACATAAAGAATATGCCTCGTTAAAACTTTATTAGATAAAAATCCAGTGGGAAAAAAAATCTAGTGAAGGAAAAAGAGTTCACTATTCTATATGTCTGTTTATTACTCCCCCTGATGAGATGATTCCTTTAAATTTTTAAACCGACGCATACCGATTTTATATCTCAACTTCTCAAATGTTGCAATCGGTAAAGTCTTTATGAAAAAATCTGCGAGGTTGTCACATGACCGAATTTGTAACACATCAATTTCACCTTTCTTCTGGAATTCATGTGTAAAAAAGAATTTTGGTGAAATATATTTTGTCCGATCTCCTTTAATATATCCTCCTCATAATTGAGTTATGCAAGCTGCATTGTCTTCATAAAAAGGAGTTGAAATATCTTTGATCAATGATAGTCTACAACTTTCTCGGATATAATATATCATGAATCTTAACCATATACATTCTCGACTTACTTAATGAATGGCTATAATTTCAGCATGATTTGAAGAAGTAGCTGTTATAAATTATTTTGTCGAACGCCATGATATAGCAGTATTTTCACACGTAAATAGATAACCTGTTTGAGAACGTGCTTTATGTGGATCAGATAAATAACCAACATCTACATAACCTATCAATGTTGGGCTGATTTTATTTGAATAAAATAATCCGAAATCAATTGTACCTTGGAGATATCGAAGGATTTGTTTAATTCCATTCCAATGTCGTCGTGTTAAGTGAAGAACTAAATCTTACTAATAAATTGATAGCAAAAACAATATCATGTCGTGTATTATTAGTAAGATACATCAATGTACCAATTGCGCTGAGATATGGTACTTCAAGACTAAGGAATTCTTCATCATCTTCTTGAGGTCGGAAAGGATCTTTATTCACATTTAATGCCCGGACGATCATTGGAATACTCAATGGATGTGTTTTGTCCATATAAATTTTTTTTAACACTTTTGCTGTATATGTTGATTGATGAATAAATGTTCCACTTTCTAGATGTTCATTTTGTAAATCAAGGCAAAATTTGATTTTACCAAAATTCTTAATTTCGAATTCTCTTTTTAAATAATCAATTGTTTCTTGAAGCTCTTCAGGAGTTCCAATAAGATTAATATCATCAACATATATAGCTAATATTACAAATTTAGAACCAAATTTCTTAATAAAAATACATGGACATACCTGATCATTTTTAAATCCCGCTTTCAATAAATATTCACTAAGACGAGTGAACCACATACGCTCAGATTGCTTCAGGTCATATAATGATTTCTGCAACTTGATAGAGTAATTTTCACGAGGATAATGTTTATACGCTTTAGGCATATGAAATCCTTCGGGGATTTTCATGTAAACATTATTTTCTAAATTTCCATACAAGTAAGCAGTGACAACATCTAATAGGCGCATATCTATCTTTTCATGTACTGCCAAACTAATAAGATATCGGAGTGTAACAACATCAACAACAGAAGAATAAATTTCATCATAATCAATACGTAGTCTTTGTGAAAAACCTTGGGCTACTAATAGCGCTATATATCTTACGATTTCACTCTTTTCATTGCGTTTTCGCACAAATATCCATTTGTAGCCAACAGGTTTTACACCTTTTGGTGTTCGGATTGCAGGTCCGAAAACTTCACATTTTGTCAGTGCATTTAATCCGATTGAATTACATCTTTCCATTGTAGCCAATCTTTTCTATGCCGACATTCATCAACTGATATTGATTCAGGATCATCACTATCCTGTATAACATCAAGAGATATATTATATGCAAATATATTATCAATAACAGTTTCTATCCGATTCCAACTTCTACCGGAAGTGGTATAATTGATAGAAATTTAGTGTTACTTTCATCAACTTCTAATTCTTTGTCATCAGTTTTTTCTTGGTCTTTATCATTCTCTTCTTCAATATGATCTTTTGGATCAGTTAATCCTCTTTTCTTTCGAGGATTTTTATCTTTGGACCAAAGAGGTCGGCCACGCTTCTGGCGTGCTTTTGACTCAGCAGCTATAGGTATAATATTTTGTTCTGTTGGAATTTCAATTCGAATATGAGCATTTATAGTTAGAATATGCGATTTTGTAACTCTTCTGGAGTCAACAAAAGCGTCTGACATTTGATTTGCAATGATTTGCAAATGAATTATCTTTTGAACTTCAAGTTCACATGCACTTGTGCGCGAATCAAGATAATTTAATGATATTGTCCAAGAAAGATCCTTTTTATGCTGTTTTAGTTCTCCCCCTAATTTAGGGAATAATGATTCATCAAAATGACAATCAGTAAATCTTGTTGTAAATACATCTCCTATAAAGGGTTCAACATACTTGATAATAGATGGAGAATCATATTCAACGTATATCCCCTTTCTTCTTTGAGGACCCATCTTTGTACGTTGGTTTGATGCAATTGGAACATATACAGCACACCCAAAAATTTTTAAATGAGCAATATTTGGTTTTGACCGAAAAGCCAATTGTAAAGGAGATAATTTATGATAATTAGCTGGCCTTATGCGTACAAGTGCTGCAGCATGTAAAATAGCATATCCCCAGGCAGATATTGGGAGATTTGTTTTCATTAATAATGGTCTAACAATTAATTGTAATCGTTTAATAAAAAATTCAGCAAGACCATTTTGTATATGAACATGAGCTACAGGATGTTCAACATTAATCCCAATTGACATGCAATATGCATCAAAAGTCTGTGATGAAAATTCACCAGCATTATCCAAACGGATATTTTTAATGTGATAGTCAGGAAATTGTGCTCGTAATTTAATTATTTGAGCAAGTAATCTCGCAAACGCCAGGTTGCGAGTAGATAATAAACATACATGTGACCATCGAGATGATACATCAATCAAGACCATAAAATATTTGAACGGTCTACATGGTGGATCAATAGGTCCACAAATATCTCCATGAATCCGTTCGAGAAATGTAGGACTTTCAACTCCTACTTTTACTGGTGATGGTCTAACAATTAATTTTCCTAGGGAACATGCAACACATGAGAATTTTTCAGATGTCAATATCCTTTTTATTTTTTAGTGAATGACCATGTGTATTTTCAATCATTCTTCTCATCATGGTAGATCCCGAATGACCCAACCGGTGATGTCAAATGCTAAAAGTAATAGGATTAATAAATTTCTGGTTTACGATATGATAAATTTCAATTGTACGTATTTTTGCAAAATATAGGCCAGTAGAAAAAGACGGTAATTTTTCTTATACAGATTTCTTATCTAAATGAATTTAAGTAATATAAAGATGCTCAATCCCATTTTTCTCATTTGTTTCAACATAATACCCATTTCTACAGATATCTTTAAAACTCAATAAATTTCTTCTAGATTTTGAGAAAAATAGTGTCTTATCAATAATAAGTATTATTCCTTCAGGCAACAATATACTAGCTCTTCCGGAGCCTTCAATCACATTTGCATTAGTGTTTATTGTATAAATATTTATTTCTTCCATTTTGAGATCAGAAAAATATTTCTCATTTTTTAGTATGGTGTATGTAGTTCCACTATCAATAATGCATATATCATCATTAACAATAACCATCTGAACATAAATATATATATGCAAACGTAAATCTTATTAGAATATAATGAAAATACAAAAATATTAGGGTGAGGCTTTTAGTTCTTTTGGACACTACCATCACCAATTAAATAGTCTATCCTACCGTCTGGGTGTTCAAAAAAATCTGATACATCCATATGTGTAATATTGATATTAAGATCTTTAGGATCAATATCATCATCTGCAGCATCATTTATTGGATGTTGAGAAAAATTTGTTTCTACATTTTTATTTTTCAATGAAACTTGATACAATTCAACTAAATACTTAGTCGTACGACAAGTACGTGACCAATGACCTTTCATGCCACATCTATAATATGTATCTTCATAATTTTCTTTCATTTCTTTTTCTTTTTCTTTTCCTTTATAATCTTTTCTATTCCACTTCAGGTGGCCAGTATTTCTCACAATTTGATTATGATTGTGATAAGAGAAATATTGAGCGTGTCCACGACCATAACCACGACCACGGCCACGACCACGACTATAACGATGGCTTCTGTTGGAGCCAACAGCATTCACTTCTGGGAGTGCTGTTGAGCCAGTTGGTCTGGCTTCATGATTTCTCAATAATAACTCATTATTTTTCTCTACAATGAGGAGGGCAGTAATTAAATCTGTAAATTTGGTATACCATTTTTCTCGATATTGTTGCTGCAGGACAATATTCGAGGTATGAAAGGTGGAGAATGTTTTCTCCAACATATCTTCATCAGTCACTTTTTCTTCGCATAATTTTAACTGAGATGTAATTTTATACATTGTAGAGCTATATACATTCACGGTTTTAAAATCTTGCAACCTCAGGTGTAACCATTCATACCGTACAGTGGGTAGTACGACCATCTTCAAGTGGTCAAATCTTTCTTTTAAATTTACCTACAGGACATATGGATCTTTTTCAGTAAGATATTCTATTTTCAAAATTTCATCGAGATGACGACGAATAAAAATAAAAGCTTTACCCTTGTATTGTACATATGCACTATTATTTACTTGAATAGTTTTACTAAGGCCTTCAACATTTAGATACATTTCTGTATCGAGAACTCATGACATATAATTTTTTTCAGAAATATCAAGGGTTACAAATTCGAGTTTAACGAGATTAGCCATAGAGATTAATAAATGCGTACCTATCTTCTGGCTTGTGTAACAGTAGAGGCTCGTGCTTAGTCTTCTGGCTTTTGTACCGGCAGAGACTCGTGCTGATAACGTGTTACAAAATTTAGGCAGTATTAGAATAAAATATTACACTACACACTAATAAAACTCTAACTATTCTTTGCACAAGAATTTCTTCAAACTTCTCTCTTTCTTTCCTCTCACAATTTTCTCTAATCTTTCTTTCACTAATCTTTCTTTCACAAAAATAATGGTGTATTATAAGCTTAGAGAATAACTCTATTTATAGAGTTTTAATTAGTGGAATACATCATGGCATATATCATCTTCCACTAATCTTAATTAGTGGTGTCTCCACTAAACGGTGGACATCCACAAAAATCTTCTCTAATAATTCACATAAATCCATAATTAGTGGAACCTCCACTAATTAGTGGACCTTTCACTAATTTAATATATTCATACCATTCTTTATTTTTTTCTCTTCTTTTTTTGAAAAAATTAAAAAAAAGAAAAAGAAAGAGTGATAGAGAAAATGGGACATAGAATCCGTACCGATGGCAAGACACGTTCTTTTTCGTTTTGGGTCACTCTTGTAGACTGTGTTTATTTTCCTCTATTGAGGCCCAATAAGGAACTCATTCTAATTCACCTATAAGTGGGGTGTGATGGGCCTAATCTTCCTGAACTGGGCCACAAAGCCCATAAGAAGATTGTCGAAATCCTGTCCTCTGCTTCCATCGGAAGTCCGCTGGGATCTCCTTCTCGGTTGCAGACACAGACAGAGACACAGACTTACGGTAGAAGGGGTGAAACCAGAAGATAGTGTGAGAAAGGAGAAGTACAGATATGACGGTGTTTCACTTCTTCAACTGTGCGATTCTAACATTCGGACCGCACGCCGTTTACTACTCCGCCACTCCCTTGTAAGTCTCCTTCATTCCTTTTATTGATAATTCACCTAAGATCTTCTCTTGAGGAACTCAATTCGCTTTTTTTTTTTAACTGATTTTTTAGCTTTAAATTAGCTGCACAAAATGTTAGGCAATTGTTTCTTGCAATATTAAAGACTCTGGTATTGGTAATAATCTGACTCAATCAATTTGAATTCATAATTACATGTTTGTATGATTAGTTTTTAACCACACATCATTATGCTGTCATAGATTTTTTTTAATTTATTTTATCTCCAGATATAGGTGTGGTTGTGACGATTTTGAGCTCTATCTAATGATGTATTTTATATCTATTCATTTAGGGTGAGTTTGGTTGGAGTGAAAGTGGGAAGGAAAAGAGGAGGGGAAGTAAAATAAGGAGTAAATGTGTAATTTCTTAGTTTGGTTGGAGTGATTGGAGGATAGGAAGTATATGTTGAAGGGAATTGGATCCCTTCCACCTCAGATTTTTCTTCTTCTCTATTCTGGAGGGTTTGGAAAGTAAATGAGGGTGAAAAACCCTCTTGTCCTAGGATATTTATTTTATTACAATTCTACCTTATTTTGTAATTTTTTATGAATTAACTTTAGGCGTATAATAGTAATTCAATAATTATTTCCTCCCTATCTACCTTACCACCAAACAATGAGAGATAAATTATATTTAGTTCCCTTCCACTCTAACCAAACAGGATGAAAGTAATTATATTTACAAGTAAAATGTTTCACTCCCCCTCTCCTTTCTCCTTCCCCTTCCCTTCGCGAACCAAACTCACCCTTAGGTGTGCGAGAAACAGTTTAGAAGAGTTAAACCCTAGAAAAAGACTTGAACTTTACTCTTTTTGTGTATGAAAATGGCAAAGAATTAACAGTAATGTTACAGAAAACTAGCAAGATTTTGACGAGAAAAGTGACATTGTGGGATGGGAGTAGCATACTACTTAAATTTATTAGAAAATTTATCAAATTCAGCACCAATTGATAGAACTTTTGAACTTGCCTTCTGCCTTCGTTATGCTCTAATTTTATGTCTAATCAAGAAAGGGGGGGGGGTTCTGTTTTTCTTTTCGTTTATTTTTTAAACTGGTGTATGAAATTATGTTTATAGTGATCCATATTTGAGTAAATGCTAATTGGGAATGTTATCAAGGTCTGAGTATGATACACTTGGGACTTCTATTAAAGCTGCTGTTGTTTACCTTGGAACAGCATTAGTAAAGGTCAGTTACCGGGCAATTTGTTCAATTTTGATACTCTGGTTTAGCATAGATTCCTCTGTAATATATCATTTTAACCAAATTCTGTCGTTTGCAGCTTGTTTGTCTGGCAACATTTCTTAATGTATCAGAAAGTGACAGTTTTGATCCATACCAGGTAGGTTATTTTGAACTTCTCTCTTTCTCTCATATTTTACAGTTACCATTATATTGAATGGTTCTTGGCTTGTTTGGCAGCATAAAATTTCATTAAAGCCTCTCTTTGGAATATGATTCTAGATGTCTTATTATTCCTTTTGGGGTTTATGGAAGTTGGTTTCTGCTGTTTTAACAAAGCTTGAATTTCTTTTTATCTTTTAGATAGTGATCAGTGTTCAAAGAACTTAAATGTGAAATAATCAACCAATCATTTGGACCGCATGCTCGGGGCATCATTAGTCCATTATCACATATTTGCAAAACTCAAATAGCTATATGAGTTCTTAAAATCTGAATTTTTTTCAAAGCTGGATAGGATTTTGGATGATATTTGAAACATTACCTAAGATAAAAGTTGGATCATATCTGAAATGCTAACCCCCCCCTCCCAATAACAAGTAAAATCAATGGGATATTTGTGTCTGTTAGACAATAAAGATTCTTCTTTTATAGAAATTGTCCCATGTCATCAGAGTTGTAGACTTGCAAATAGCAAATTTTAAGGCAACAACTCAACAGGGTGTTTAAGATCTATAGTGAATTGCAAGTTATAACAAATTAACTATAGGTTTTCAAAAGTAGTTCCTTTTATGTTAAAGGTGGAGCAATGAATAAATTCCTCTGGGCAGCTGCAAAATTTTGTTTGGTTTTGGTTATCCTTCTCCAAGGAATTTTTCTTTTGAAATTCAGGATTTGAGACACCTCTCCTTTTTTTTATGCATTCATAGGAATTGTTGAAGGCTTTGATTGGGTTCATAGATGTTGCAGGGCTCTACTTTGCCTTGACACAGCTGACCCACAGGAATATTTCTCAAAATCACAAGTTTCAGGCTGTTGGACTCGGTAAGTAATCTTTGAGCTCTTTTATGTGAAATCCTTTTTGTCATTCCGTTGTGTTAAGTCCAATTCTCCACACGCATTCCTTTCAGTTGGAATTTCTGTATGTTCTCTTCTTAACTGTTTGTTTTCCTGTTTGGCAGGTTGGGCTTTTGCTGATTCTGTCTTGCATAGGTTGGCGCCCCTTTGGGTGGGTGCTAGAGGATTAGAATTTACTTGGGACTATGTTTTGCAAGGCCTGGAAGCAAACGCAAATTTGGTACAATTTCCTCTTTTCATGCCTACTACTCCTTTCCTGTGCTCTCAGGATTTGTCATTTCGTTAGTCCCCTTGAAATGAATTTGCTTCATGTCTTGCTCCACTTCCCAAATTCAGGTATTGAGTATATCCCTTGCTGCTTTGGGATCTTTGATGTGGCTTCGGAAAAACAAACCCAGGACCTTGATTCCAATCATTTATGCCTGTGCTGGAATTGTGGCAACAATGCCGTCAATAACAAGGTTTGTTGTCGTCTTGCTTTGCTAAGATATTGTATTTTCACGAGTTCGTGCCTATCATAATGTTACTAGATGTGATTAGTGAAGAATACTACAGTCTAAATTTCTGATTTAGAATTCATTCCAATTGTAGTAATGTATTATTAAAATGGAGTAACTAATACATGTAAAGTTAGATTCTAGGTTCTTGCACCCACCCCCACCCCTCCCTTTTTGAAGAAAGTTAAACATGCCTCGATCTTTTCTAATCCAGTGAGCATTTTACAATCCACATTATCATGTCCAAAAGAAGATACAGAGACTAGATAATTGGCAATTCGAGTTGTTGGCCATAAGTATTGTCCGTCGCAGCATCTTTTGTGTAATTTATTGTTCATGTTCTCTTATCAATTACTATTTTCTGCAGCTATTTGAGGCGAGGGTTGGGATGGCACTTTCCAAAAGTAGTAGGCTTTGAAATTTTCACCTCTTTGGCGATGGCGTTCATTAGTTGGCAGCTATTCGCTGCATGCCAGAGACCATCAAGCTGAGGAAATGAGGCTATGTTATGACTAAATGGAAAGGCGACATTAGCACGAACTCGCGCAACTAATGCTCCATGTCTGTAGGTTTCCCTGCTCGTCTAATTCTTTCTTTATGGTGAGAGGCTTTGGTGTAGAAGACATAACAGATGTTCTTTTTATTTGATCTTCTTCAGAGGTTCCCTGCCCCTTGTAGAACTGCTCTCGAGTGTTTTTGGCTGATAAGATGTGAAATTTTCCATTGATTTGTACTATATTTAGGTCCTATTCACTTCTCAGTTTTAACAGTGGCATCCTTATGGATCTGGCATATGATCCTTCGGAGACTAGACAACGAATATGATTTTGTTGATGCAGGTCGCCTAGATATGGCAATATCGATGCTGCTTGTTTAAATTTTTAAGATTAAAAAAAATTCTAATTGATTTAAAACTACAAATTCTCTTTTGCCAAAAATGGGATGAAAAAATTTGTACCGACTTTTCCACTTCTTACAAAGGCTTATTTATAGGTCTGTCCTGAGAGACCTTCCAACTGGTAACTGGTGGGACAACAATATAATAGTAACAATCATGGAAAAGATAATTGGTGAACTCATTGGACTCCATTCACGATCTAAACAATGGGCAATTGACGAATTCCCTATACTCTATATTTGCTTAATTTGCGTTGTAAATTTTTTGAAAATAAACAGATAACAATCAGTTTAATCCTAATTCGCAAAGCAAAAGACTCAGCCATAACCATAATGGAAGGGTGTATCTTGGTTCTCGACTATACTCTGAGAGGGGCTTCCATCTGTTAGCTGGTAGGACTGCATGTAACCTACTAGGTAGCTACGGAATGTGCCTTTCTTACATTTCTTGGACCTACAATGCGCCAGGAAGCAGCAGAAAAGGCCAGAGGGAGGAAAGTGCACAAAAGCGCAGATTAGAAGATAATTTGCAAATACATTTACACAATTCACGGATTCTAATCGAATGAAATCAGTGTACCTGCTATAATCAGAGACCAATTCATGAACATATTCGAGTATGGGATATGCTATCCTAGGATCCTAAGAACTTCCAGAAAAATAAACAATCACCGTATCCTAGTTCTTGACTCTAGTCCGATGTTGGTTTCCCCATGGGTATTCATTTTGCCAAAATATAGTGGTTTGAGTTATATGAGTCAAGCTCAGAGAGGCACCAGCTTGCCTACTCTGTGATATCACATTACCCACAGTTGCTATAAAATAAAATCAGACTCATGTGTGTCAAACATTTTCAAATGTACTTAAGCTCCAGGCGGACATGCATTTCTGCTAGAAGAAATTATATTCTTCAGATATGAAAACGATTCTGGCCATGATGTTTGCGACGTAGAGTACAAAAAGGCTTAACACAACGTAAATCCAGACGCTTCACAGGTGAACGATATTTTGAGAACATGATGACACACAAAGACATACTACAGAGAGCAAACTCAGTACCTCTCTTCATCTCTTTATATCTTGTTCCCCAGCTACTATTTGGTTGGCTGACTAACCCTTGAAGTGGAGGCTGTCACTTGTGATGGTGGAACCACACACTCAACTACGCGGAAAATGTGAACATCAAGGACGGTTCCAGCATTTTTCTTTCCAGCGACAATGTCAAAGAGGCAAACATCAAATTCTTCTAAAAAGTTTTCAGTTGCAAACTTTTTCCATCCACCTGTGAGTAAGCCACCATAAACTCTGTGCTGGAATGTCACATACCACATTCTTTCTCCAATGCGGAGCATGATTTGTTGACTTTTGTCATCAAGATGGTGCCTTGCCCACTTAGCAGGAATTGTCTGCATCAAATAATGTCGAGTATATATCATAAGTAGAATGCATAGACAACATATGTTGAAGAAAGAAGGAAGATGACTAAACTATGAAGACAGGAAAATGGACTTCAAAGGAGATACTAAACGACTTCAATTACCATGTAGAATTTCTCATATACTTGGTTTGCCCGCATAATGGCAACCAGGCTGTGTTCGGACGATGCTGCCTCAGCCATTCTTAGGGCATTTTCTTTTGCTTCTTCAGTTACTGGCTTCCTGTGAGATGCCAAATGCAAGCTATGCAAAAAACTCCTCCTTAAGCCTTGTCATGATGCATATGAATGTTTTCAAAATTAGTTCACAAAAGCTTTTACTGCTAACTGTCATAATTATATTTCCAATCAGGAAATATCTTTTCTGAAATGAATGTGTGAAACTTACTCTTGGTTTTCTTCCGTATCTTTCCCTCTGCTTGGGAACGCAATCCCGTGGATGTTGGACAAGAAGTATCATCCTTCTTAGGTTTCTTTGGTGGAGTACACTCGATAACATCTTGCGGAGGTCCATCAGCTACTTCAAAACTTTCCGTTGCATTAGCTTTTGATCTGGAGTCACTACCAAATTCTGTATGCCCACATCTCTTTACAAAATAAGAAGCTTCCTTCTCACAGAAGCTCCTATGATCAAATATAAGGACGTCAAAACTTGATTGCCCTTTGTATTTGAACACTAAGATTTCATTTTCTTCAAGAGAATGATCTTCAACAAATTCTTTCCATCCATACTTGAAGAAGAAGGTATCGTCACTTCTAGTCAAACCCACATTCCAAATTGTGCCACTTGGACCTCTAAGTGTAACAGTTCCTGCTAGAATTCCTCTCAAATTGCCAGTGAATTTTTTAGGCACGGCCTGTAATTCATTCAAATCATTATCTGAATTTATCTGAATTGACCTGTGAAATCTGTTAGAATTTCCAAATAAATTGCAAGAAGTGAAATGAACTTGAATCAAACTAAGTTAGAGAATCAACAGGCATGCACCATGCTGCTGTATGAATCACACTGTTCCAGTTGAAAGCAACAGAGCAGAAAAGTGAAGCTCTGCAAGAGAATGATGCTATACCATAGCCACTCTCTAGATAATGTGTAATGTTGCAATCTTTTCCTGTTCTTGGAATTAAAATTCCAAATAGATAAAATTTAGAACTTTGACACGTATGATTGTGTTACACATCTGAATTTGCCAAAATCAGGTAGCCTAAATATCAGTGCTCTTTAAAGGGTAGTTTTTATCAAAAGAAAGGGCGAACAAATAACAATGCATCTAAATTTCAATTAGATCCTTCTTGAAGGGGAAATTGTTAAGTTCAGCTATATTGGATTAGCTTTGTGTCCCATGTAAATTCATGATCAAATGACAAGATTTGACTTAAAAATTTCCCCTTCTGAACCAAGATTCAAAACCATGTGCTTTGCATCTTTTCCTTTTAATCCTTGATTTCCGTATAATCCTTGTAGATCTGGATTGTTATGATTCCCTTGCTATTAAACATGGTCAAAGGAAATGCATGGAATGATTAACTGGTGTTCTGTCTGGATACAAGGATCATGCAGGTGTTGATCTTTTGACTGGCTTACTGCATGTAAGTAATAAAAGCAAGCTAGAACATGCATGCAATCGATGCATAAAATACTCTAATGGGTGTTCCATCTAGGGCAGAATTTGACAGATCCCTTCTAGTTTTAGCAAATAAAGCTACGGAAATTCTTCAAACCAAAAGCATCAACTGTCAATTGAAAGAGGAAAGAGGGACCGGTGGTCGTGCTTTGAACTCACTAGTTGCTCGCGGTACTCCCCAGAGAGAGTTTGAAAAAATTGTACGTTTTTGAAGTGGGACCAGTACATATCCTCCTCCCATTTCCTGCAGCTCCTGCAATCATCTCCCATTTTCTGCAAATCTGCCTCCCTGAACTGAAGCGAACGAAAAGAAAATAAGTGTTCAAAGCAAATTTGGGACGAGGAACAGAATCAGGGAAGGAAAAACGCGAAGGCGTTACCAAGAAGTCAAGACACAGCCAAATATACAGATAATGCTTACCAGGTGTCCGACTCTGGAAGACACAGCTGTTGGAACGGAAGGCAAATCCCCTGCAATCTGATTAGCCTTGTTTATCGTTTTCATGCATCAGGCCGAACTTCGAACGTGACGATGTGTAAAAGTTCTCTATTTTCTTTTTTCTGGGGTTCTAAACCCTTACGGTGGAATGCAACAAATTAGATTGCAAGAGATTCCGACAATTAATCATCCTTTATTTCCTAACAATCAGTTAATCTCTCAAATTCGCTGCACATACATGAACTGTCTGCAAATTTGATGATTTGTTCTCCGTTAGTCAGAACCACTAGCCATTGCCCCTTGGATGGAAGTTCGTAGAAAGCATAGGCCATTGGCTGATTGGCGGAATGATTGTCCTTTGGATTTTCACGGCAGGTCTAGGGAGAAAGCTATTTAAGCGACTTCCAACAGAGGATGTAAATAAAGGAGCAAGATATAACGAGTTTGTTTTAGAACCAGGATTTCTAACATTTACACAAAAAGCAAAACGGAAACGAGGGGAGAGCCCTCCATCACTAGTCTGCAAATGTAGTATGCAGTTCACTGTTCACTGCCACAAAACTAGAAAATAAGTATTTCACGGATGCAAAATGCATTCGAAAGGGGTCTTAGGTTTAGGTGCCATTACATAATTACAAACAAAGCAGAGATCCCAAGCTCAATTATCAGTGCTCTTGTTCATTTTTGCCTCTAGATGCTTGGAGAGATATGCAGCTAAGTTTCTACCCCTCCCCTTGGGAGAGACCGGAGTGACTGGAGAAGGAGGAATAACCTCCTCTGCTACTCGAAAGATGCTGACATCCAAAACTACAGCCTCGGCTGTTTTACTGGTAGGTTTAAATAGACAGACATCAGACTCTTCCAAGAAATTATCCAACACAAACTTTCTCCAACCAGTTGTCAGTCCACCATTATTATTAAACCTTCGCTGAAAAGTGACCTCCCATTTGCTATCCTTAGAGCAGAGTATCACCTTTCTGCTTTTCTGAGGCAGATGTCTCTTCAGCCAGTCGAAAGGAATTGACTGCACTTAACAGTATGCACATCTCTTTAGGAGGGAAATGGAAAATGAAACAATTCGTGTGAAGAAATATGACAAGAAGAAGGATTATACCATGTAGAATCCCTTGTATACATGTGATGGTTGCATGATCACCATAAAAGAGTCTTGAGAAGATGCAGCATGTGCCATCTGCAGCGCCTTTTCCTTTTCTTGTGCTGTCACTGGCCTTCTGTTGGATGACAACTGCAGTGTGTATGGAGATCTTCGTTTGCTAGAACCTTATTCGCAATCAAGCCTCAATAAATCATATGAAGAAGGAAAACAGAATGCTTCCAATAAAACTGAGTTGAAAATTAGTTCTTCTAAATTGTGATAATCTTTCAGAAACGACAACATTCTCTAGGAATCTAAATTGTGAAGGGACTTACTCTTAGTCTTGCCAGCTTGAGGGCGCTTTCCAGTTGACTTTGAAATCCTTGCAGCATTGTTTCTAGGCCGTTTTGATGGAACACAGTTAACGACATCATGTGAAGATTCATTTGTAACTTCAAAACTCTCTGGAGAAGTTCCCTTTCTCTTGCATCCGCTGGCAACATCTGTGTGCCCACATCTTCTAACAAAATATGAAGCTTCTTTTTCACATGAGCTTTCGTTGTTGAACATTAGAACATCAAATCGCGAGTCTCCAGTATATTTAAATATCAAGACATCATTTTCTTCGAGAGAATGATCTTCAACAAATTCTTTCCATCCATGTTTAAATAACAAAGTACCCTCACCTGCTGTCACTTCTACATTCCATAAAGCACCACTAGGACCTTTAAGTGAAACAGCTCCTGCAAGTTTCTCTCGCAGATTGTTGGCAAATTTTTGGGGGACAGCCTGCAGATTCGATTTGAATTACACAGCTCCAAACATTATGATGAATTAGGAGAAAATGTGCAAGAGAATTGGAAGAACCAAGCCAACAGATTTCTCACATTTCCTTTATCATAAAGAGGAAACTAAAGATATAAAATTCTAAATCCCACTGGACCTATTAAAGAAGGGAATAAAGTGTGTTTAAATCGAGAGTGTCCTTTACATGGGACAACGGGAACACAACAAACAGATAAAAGCTCACCCCTTCGATATAGTCAAATCACTAGACCCCAGCTACAGATAAAAAGAATGGATCCATACAGCAAAGGTAATCTATTGAATAAAGTTCTGAAGTTGGCTGAAATAAGGAGATACAGCACCTTATATAAACTCCAAACTGTAACCCCTTTCTGGTAAACTAAGAAAACTCTAAAGAGGAAACTACCAAATTTAATGAACTTAATTAAAGAGACTTTCCTAAAGAAATAATGATTCAATCATAGCATAAGCAACCTCAACCATTTTATAAAATTAAGATAAATTAAAAAGTAGATTTAAATAACTACTGAAAAGTTGCACCCCTAATTTTTCAGTTCACAATCCTCCTTATTTCTGCACCATGTTTCTCTTGTTTTGATTCCTCTCGTATGTGTTTCTCGTATTCCTATCTTGAGCAGAGATGTGTACCACACACTCACACAGACATCATATTGGAATTTCTAAGTTTGCCTTTAATCTGGTAGACAAATAATATGGAAGGGTGAGGCTTTCAACTCTCAGCCTTAAGAAGAGAGTTCTGTTATGAAACCCGTATATGAAGGAACCACCACCAGAGATGATGTGCCCCATGGACATGCTCCTAACATATCAACAGTAACGGTCACTTATATGTGTAATAAGCCAAGATTCGGTTTTTATGTCCTAGTTCCTTCAACAAGGAAAACCACCTCATTGGACTATCCTTCTACTAACGAATAGACAGCACACTGACAGTAAGATAGAACGGTGGCACATTGAAGCAAATGTAGCTTTCAACCATATCGTGAAGGCCATTCAAACTATAAGAAGTCATGTCATATGTGAATTTCTTAACAATTTACTAGAGAGAAATTATAAAGCAGCAGAATGCCAGTCAGAAAGGGGGAAACATGCCAGTCAGAATGCCAGTCAAAATTCTGAGAGCAGACAATGCTATTTTTAATTGAACAAACAAACATTTGCCCTACAAAATGATTTTGCAACTAAAATGCTAGTCAGAAAGGAATCAGTTAGCATGGAAAAGAAAGCTTCCGAAAATTTTAACAAGAGAATTAAACACAGTTATTGAAAAACTACTGTGTGTTTTAGAGATTACAGATAGGACATGCATTTCTCTTCTGTGCTTGCTTTGACAATAAAACCCCGAAAAATGAGTTTTTTCCTCTACCTTTTTAAAGAAACTCCTCAAACAGATAAGGAACCATTGCCTCGAATGATCCGCAAAGAGAAATGGGGGAAACAGAACAAAAAGAAAATCACGTGCATGAGCAGTCAACGCATTTCTAACAATGATCCCCACTTCAAATTCCAGAAGATTGAAAGGGTGAAATTGTGAACCCAACTAGAGAAGCTAATTAGACCCAAAAATCAGGAAAGAGAGAATAAAATACACAGATATGCATGCAAAGTAAGCATTTTTTTTCCCAATCCGTCCATCGGAATTCTATAAGAAAAAGGGGAAACACTCAAATCCATATAATTGTACTCACCAGCTGCTGATCATAGCTACCAGAGAGAATGTGGAAGAACTGAACCGACTGAAAATGAGACCAGTACATATCTTCCTCCCATTTCCGGCAACCGCTGCAATCGTCTCCCATTTTCAAACCTGTCAATGCAATTCTTCCAAATCAACCAGCAAACGGGGTCAAAGAATCCGAAAATACACCATATCAAAAAATATTTGAAAGAAGAGAAGGAAGGGAATTTCAAGAATCATTAGAAATTGAAAACAAAGTAGAGAAATATTAAAGAATCCAACACCTAACAGCAAATTACCACAATTTCACCAGAGATCTTAGAGAGCTAATTACCTGGAAATCCAGAAATTTGCAGTATCTTTACAGCAGCTACAGCAGCAGCGCCAGTATCGAGATGTGGTGATATTCGCTGAGAAGAGAGAGCATTTGCATGCAACGCTGTTCCAAGCCACGCGGCCATATGGTTTGTATTCCCAACTGCCACTCGTCCATAAAGTCTTTGTGGTTTTTTTTTTATTAAATACTCCCTCCGTCCCATAATATAAGTCATTTGAAATTATTTTTGTTATCCCAAATTATAAGTCGTTGGGAACTTTTCAAGAAGGTTTTAAAGCTACTTTTAAATTTTTGTCCTTATTTATTATTCTCTTTCCCTCTCTTTCTCTCTCCTCTCTTCTTTTGTTTCCAAGACATTTAAGTGGAGATATTTTAGGAAGAAAAAATATAAAGTCACCTTATTTTCAAGAATCTTAATATGTGTGAAATTAGGTCAAACGACTTATATTAGGGGACGGAGGGAATACTACCTTTTTAATTATAAAATTAATAAAATAAAATAAATATTTATTTTTTAAAATTATCTATTTATTTAAAATATATATGATTATTTAATTTTCAATATTATTTATTTATTTAAAAATAAATACGATTATTCATTTTTTTAAAAATTATTAATAGATAAAATAAAATTATAAATTAATTTTTTATTCTTTAAAATGATAATTTCTTATGTATACGAATTGAATATTAATATAATTTTAAGTAATTCTTTAATTTTTCTCTTTTTAATTTGCTTTACAATATTTATAAAATTCTATTGAATTTTTTTAATATGCGACTGAGATAATAATTTCTTTGTCAAAGTACTTTCATTTCTTGGAGCAACTAATAAAAGAGTCAATATAAATTTAAGGAAAAAAACCTTTTTCATCCCCTTTCCTCTTATTTATTTATGTTAGGAAGCAATTTTTTTTTATAAATTAAAATTTTGTGATAATTATACGACATCCATTATTTTTTTGTAATATAAACTTTAACCAATTGTACTTAGCAGAGATGGATTTAAGGGGAGGAGTTGTGGTCCACTCATTTTTTTAAAATTTAAAAATTAAAAAAAATCTTTAAATTTTATCTCCGGCCCTTCTTTTAAATATATATACTTATTTATTTATTTAAAAGGGGAGGGGAAGACAAGTATTAGAAAGGGAAGGGGGAAACAACTAGCAGAAAAGAAAAAAAGATGAAACGTAATTTGGTATTGTATTTGAGACATACCTTTATAGTAACAATTATCTTATTAAGACAAATTATTATTGACTTTCAAATAATACCTGATAAATTATATCATTATTCTATTTTTTTTCATATAACATGTCATTTCAAACAAACTTCTTAACTTCGTTTCCTAATTTTATTATATAATATATATGTTGTACTTTCTAAAAATTTATAATAACATTCTGTGCTCAAGAAAGATTCAAGTCTTTCAGATTCAAAAAATAATAATAATAAAAACAAAAGAAGAAGAAGAAAAAGAATCTGAACCAATGACAAAAGTTTCCACTAGTAATTATGTTGTCTTAAACCGAGAACCTTTTTTTTTTTTTTTTACCAAAATATTACTATATTTTTATATAAAATAATAAAACATGATACTTTTAATTGTTAGTGGTGATTTTATAATAAAATAATATTAGAACCGTCTCCCCAAAAAGGAGAAATCGTTCATGACTTTGAAGTCACAAATGCCATTGATTATTTTGCCTTCCTTAGTACTATGTTTATCCTTTGATAATGGTTTTGATGAGGCTAATGAAGCCATGGACCAATCTAACACAACCCAAGCTTAATAATTAATGTGATTTTCTTAATTAGTTCTCTCTCTCTTCAATATAAGTTTTTGACAATGGGGTACTTTTGGTTGTGAGTTTGTTTCATAAGAATGAAGCAAACCCGCAAAGAGCAACAAAATTATCTACTTCAACAGAGCTTTTATCTACTTCCCTCACTTTCGAATTCGAATATTAATATTAATATCGAATTTTTAATAAAAAATTTGTAAATATAATTAATTAATTAATATTATTTTTATATAAAATAAAATATTAGTATAAAATATTTTTAACACATTTTTTAAACAATCGAATTCTAATCTAATTTCAAACTTTCAAACTCATTAAATAATCAAATCTTAAATTAAACTTGAATTATATTTTTATCAAATCAAACTCGAACGTTATTGAAATTAAAACTTAAGCTAAAAATATCAAACTCGACGCAGGCCAGCTTCATATATTTTTTGTAAAAAAAAAGTACTTTAGTGTTTTAGAATATTAACCGAGCTAGCTTGTTCTGATTTACACTTGGGATAGATCGAGTACACCCCCGCGAAGAGGAATGGATTGGGCCCAAAATCAATTTGTTCACTTCAGAAAGAAGGTCCATTCAGAAACATCCAAAGCATGTTCAAATCGCATTTCCCTTCTAACAAAAACCCAGTGGATTTAAAAATTTGTGTTTTTAAGTTTTAAAGAGCCCAGAGCGGATATTTTTCTTTTTCTTTTTTTAACTGGACATAGTAAGTTCGTTTTTAGTGATCACCCAGTGTTCTTGCTCCGGATCAGAAAAGAACACTAAAAATTTAGAGACCTCTCGTGAAAGGTAAAACCCAAAGTCTTGGTACAATTAATTTACTTCAATACAAGAAAAATGAGAAGCTGCAGAACTTAGAAGATTGCAAACAGTACCAACACTCCTCCAACGACCGATGAAACCTTGTCCTAATGGCTAGCCTCTCAATGCCGATCATAGAACGAATCTAACTTATAGAGAGAAAAACATGCCCATGAATTGTACAAGCCTTCAAAAATTGAGCCCAGGCGTGTCTAGAAAGGTACATAATTCTAGCAGTCATTTCATCAAACATAGGATAATAAAACGTCATTCTTCAAGTGCATTAAGGGACTAAAATCGACACATCTGTAGTCAACCAACCTCCGATAAAATGCATTATCAACTGGAAGACTCTCCTATGCACTGTCAATGCAAAGAATCTTACACACAAGATGTTTAGAATGTTGCCAGATAGTTGGGTGAGATTTCAGAAAATTTTGTATATTAAAGTTCCATATAGATTTGACACCAAGAAGGGCAAATTTGGCTCTTGGAAAGAGTCCATATGGTTGTCTAAACTACGAACAATGGCAACTGGTGCCGGATGTGTTTAATGTACAAAGGCAAAAGAAAATATCCAACAGGTGAAGAGCATTTTGTGCAGCCAGGAGCAACAACACAATATTCAAAGTAGCATGAGTCATAACTTTGCGCATGATTAAAATCAAAAGGATACGAATTGGCGGCCTTAATCTGGTTGATGCCTCAACAGTTAGCTTCAAATTACTTGTTCCACAAAAATAGCACTTCTGGCACAACAGTGAGGATACATTAATGAAAACCAGTTATCCTGCCTTCTCAAAAGGAACCCTGGCCTGCAGATAAAAATTATCTATCACATAATTAGAGAAATTCAACAGCAAAAAAAGGCAAGTTGGCACTCAGAGATAGCCCTCTTTGTTCCCGTCAAAAGTTGAACATAATAGCAAAAAAGATCATAATTTGAAGAAAGGAACGGATGCAAATTGCTGATTAATCACCCAAAAAAAAAAAAAGGATGTACTCCACAGACACATTGTGAAATTTGTGCAATGTCAAATTTATCTAAGCACTTTAGAACCGAAAAGGTGAGCAAAGCAGTGCAATGTGGCAGCAGTTGCCTGAGAGGCCAAAGAAGGGCCCCCACTGCCAAATTCAAATGCAAAGTGTAAAGCAAGTTCACTGCTATAGTGTTTGTGTGTGTGTGTGCGTGCACGTGGGTAAATTCACTGCAATAGGTTTGTCAACAAGCAAAGACAAAAAATTACAAAAATCATTGAGCATCAAGAAAACCAGTGGTTTCCAGCTCCATTGTCCACTGAAAGTGGCATTGCTCTCATTTAAAACCAGTTGCATATCCACTTTTTAAATTAAATATATTTCTCAATCTGAATATTTCTCTCCATTAGCCTCATTTGAAAAAGAAAATGATGGAGATGACACTTACCGCCCGCGGGTCCCAAACTAAACATGTTAAATAGTCAATTGCTTCTCTAAATCTTTATGTCAAGTCAAATGTAAATATTTACCTTGGAGAGAGGGAGAGGGAGAAGGAGTAACAAATATATTATTAAAAAATGATAACTCTGAATAGACTACCATACAAAGTATTAAGTACAACCATTTTCATCATCATCACTATGCAAGGTCATCACATTCTGAATTTAAGTGATCCAAACAGGAATAATAGGAAATGCTTTCAGGGTTTGCAAAGAACAAACTGCAACACAAGTATCACCAGTACCTGATCCAGTGCAGTAACTAGCCATTTCAAATAAGAATCGAGAATACAAACCAAATCTTTTCAGCTACAGTTACAACTGAATATCTATTCCACTTGCAATGTAAAGCTGGAGATTGTACAACAAAAATAAATGCACAAGGTAAAGCTGATTGAAAATGCACGAACTCTAGTTCGTATGGATAAATTATTTCATCTGGAAAACATGGTTACTATGTTGCTTAGGCATGTAAAAAATAGTGAAAGGCAAAAAGAAAATAAAATAAATAGATGACACAGTGACAAGGAAAGGGAATTTGGTAAAAGTACTTACAGCAGTATTGCAAGTGATATTCCTCATTCCTTAAGTGAGAGAACGATTGTTTGTCATGGAACAAACAGCATTAGATGAAGCTCTCGCAGTGTTACCATTTCGAGATATATGCACACTCATTTCCTGTTTGCCAACCAGCTCAAATATGCAAATATCACCCAATTGAATGTCGTTATCACGAACAAAGGCCATCCAACCACCACAAAAGGTATGCAGTGTTTGTACCTTCGTTGTTGGTATTGAATTTACAGTCCAACATTTTCCTTTTAAATTGCGTAGAATAATCTCCGTTCTGCAATTAGGGAGGTACTCCATTGCGAACTGATAGGGAATTTTCTGCAAGGAAGAAACTTCTCAATAGATAATACAATAAATGAAGCGGTTTGAGCAGAGGGAGAATTAGAGTCCAAGCAAGAAAATTAATTTATTAAGCAATAAAATTCCCCATACAGCAACCGCCATGAGTTTGAGGAAAAAAATTAATTGCAACGACTCTCAGACAAATAAGTTAACCCTATATAGGAGTTCTCTTCCAAACACCATTGTACCTGAAAAATCCCATGTTTCTCCCCTCAAGTCCTGGTTGAAAATGAAATGAATAAACGCCTCATATGTTCCGAAAGTAATAAAAATCAATGAACTCAGATAGTTACTCATTTAGATTTTTGTTGGTCCTATAATTGCTTCTTATGTAGAAAGCAAAGTATATTTGGCCGAACATTTGAACAATATAATATTATTAGAAAACAAATAAAGGCAAAAATAAAACCTTTAGAGAGAGAAAAGAAAAAGGAAAAAGCTTTCATTCCAAAATAGACGAGCTATTTTGATTCACAGAAATAAATCATCTTGCATCACTTTTTTCCTTTACATTTATCTTCTATGACTTATTGAGTTAACAGAAATCCCAATTGTGAAGGTAGACCATCCATAGCACTATCAGCTGCTAGTTTCAATCAAAAGAAAACAACAGAAGGCAATGGCAGAGTCATCATAACCCAATTGCCAAAAAGGACCTTTCTACCGTATGAAAAACCCACTTCTAATTCAGAGCTGTACTTCCTTTGTGTTTAAGCCCTCTAACATATTTTCTAGTGTGATACGCACCATCTCATTTTCCAAGCTAAGAAAGGTACTAATTTATTCACAAACCAACAGGTATCTTTCAAGAACAATGAAAAACACAATGAGTAGTATTGAAAGGCAACAGAGTAAAATACTCACCAGAGTGTATGAACCACTGACATTAAATTTTTTCATAATTCTCACAAAATGAGGAAAACTGGAAATGAATGATTGGGCTGCGACTTTTTCTTCCGGAGCAGACTTCATTGACATGCAACCCTTAGCATGAGAACCCAATCTGCCTTGTGAACTGGCTTCCCAAAGCACTGTGCAATTTCAAAATCAAAGCCTTGAGTGAAAGGGTATGCAGCCTGCTAAGATGGGAAAAATGTCGTATAATTGTATTTTAACAAGTTTGACATAGTTACCTAATTCTCCATTTTTTGATTGACAGGAGATAGGTGAACCCTTGAATGCACTGCCACATTTCATTTTATCATGATCATATCCTTTCTTGTCAACTTTTGTCATCCACTGTAAGGATTCATTAGGAGAATTTACATTAATTTTCTTTGCCTTGCGTCTTGAAACTTTTTTTGGTGCAGCAAAAGAACCTTTAACCATAACTTTATGAACTTCCTTTTCACTGCAATCCTCCATCCCCTCCTTTATGACCCGTATGATATGTACTCGCAGCTCACATTTGTGCACGAGTTCAAAGATGCAAATGTCTCCCATGTTTATGTTATTGTCACGAACAAAGCTTAACCACCCTCCACAGAAAGTATGGGATGTTTGCACTCTTGTTGTGGGGATCGAGTTAACAATCCAACTTTCTCCTTTTAGATTATGAAGCACAATTTTTACTTTGCATTTTGGAAGGTGTGCCGTTGCGAACTGATATGGGACATTCTGCATTAAATGAACAACAAAGAAATGAGCAACCAAATGCAGATTCCCAATACACCAATAATGGAGGGGAGGAAAGGATGCTTGGAATGAGCTGCAGCCTGTATTCCATCTTCAACCAAGGGGCAATGGAATAACACCAATGACCATTATGTAGTTTAGCTTGTAAACTCAAAAAAAAGTTCCATGTGGAACAGACACAAGGCATTTGAATTCCCCTGTGAAAGCCTCAGATGGGTATTGAAGAACCAAGCAACTTACAGGACATTTATGGTTCAACTACAAAATCTTAACATAAGTCTCAATCAAAGATAGCACATTCAGTAAGAAACTAAGCAGGTTGTCATATAACTAAACCATTCCAAAACAGAGAGTGAAGACAAATTACAGGACTCTGTTAAAGCAATTTTCTTTCCATCTTTGGATTTTCACCAATCTAAATAGTAGCAGATTATTATCATATCTTGGAGGAGAAAAAAAAAAATCCACATGGTACATAAGATACTAGGGGCGTAAGTGGTATCACGTAAGAATATTCCCAAACAACTTTTTCTAAAGGTGCAATTTTTGCAAATCTAAAATGAAAACAAAACGAAGAAAAAAAGAAAAGAAAAGAATAACTCACCAGTGTATATGAACCACTTATGTTGAATCTCTTCATGACTTTTGTGAAATTAGGGTAAGAAGAAGTAAATGCTCGTGCTACTCTTTCAGCTTCTGGTGCTGATAACAGCAACTCTTCCTTGCCGATCCTGTTACCAATGTTCGCCTCTGCTTAAAATTCAAAATTAAATGACAAATATGTTAGTGGTAGAAGTACTTAATTTTTGAGGACGTTGATCATGGTAGAGCACAAGTATATATTCTGACTACATTAATACATTGCCTTTCATGTAAAGCAAACTACTATCTTGAAAACCCATATGATAACTAAACCAGTTTACCTGAACTCTCAACGGCAACATTTTCTTGAGATGGTACCGCAATAGTAACAGTGTTCATTAATGCACTAGTACTGCTATCCTCCCCATTGAGGGTGCCTCCTCCTTGAGTTTTCTTGCCCAAAGAACCAGCCACATCTTCTAGGCATCCATTCTTATTGGTTAAATCTCTATGCTGCTCCGGGCTCTTATTTATGCGCTCAGAATAAACTTGAGAACTTCTCATTCTCTTAGGAATACCTTCAATAATACTATCCAATAAAGCTGAATTGTCCCTATCTCTTTTTTTCACCATAAGGTTATCACAGTTGCTTGAATCTTGACTGCACCCAGAGCTAAATGAAGCTTCTTTCTCACATGAAGTGAGATCAAAGATTTGCACCGTGAAATGTAAATTTCCATCATATCTGAAAACTAAAGAATCACCATGTTCAAGAGAATGATCTTTAACAAATGCAGCCCATCCATCTTGGAAGAAGAAATCATCGTTCTTTTGAACTAAGTTAGCATGCCAGGTATTCCCACTGGGACCCAATAAGAAAGCAATCCCTATTGTTGTTCCATCTATGTGCTTTACAAATTTGAATGGAATTTTCTGTAGAGATGAGATAATCAAACACTTCCATTGTCATAACATGAATAAACTTCTCAAAAGCATATGCGTTCAAAATTCATTTAGAATTTCTCTGTCAGATGAAGGCAAAAAATATAATTATGAGATTCTATATACTCTCCCAATTAGTCAACTCTCATTGTTGGTCTGTCATATGTTTTTACGGAACAGATTAATCGGTGTATGTCAGTCTAAACAAAGTATATGTATCTCAATGAGTATGAGTTGCAGTTTCATTACCCTATTTTGACCCCACAGAACTAAGGTTGTTCTCAGTGTTTGGAATCTTTGGACCTTGCAACCCTAGGTATAGCACCACATAGCTACCCAGAACACGGTCCTAAAATGTAATCCAAATCTTTCACAAAGAGAGGTCTATTGGAAATGGCCTTAATACTACTTTATCAAATTAGGTGAATGTAATTCACATTAAATTTTTGCACACCACACCTTATCGCTACCACATTTGAAACAAGAACCAAAAGAATTCCATACTCGCATTGTTCTCAATAACAAGTAATCAAATGCATCTCATTCCTCACAAGCCAAATTGCAATTCCAGCCAAACCCAAAGTACAGCTTATAAACTAATCTAATTATTATTTTTCTTCTTATTAATTAATCAGGTTATCAGCATTTCCTCGTACTTCTTTACAAGGAGGACCAGCATCCCAAACTCCACTGACGATTCCCTTTCTTTTTGTTCCTGAATTGTTTCGAGATGTTCACCGTTTCACTAACAGACTTCCCCAACCTGAAATACCAGATGTTTACACTATCTAAAATCTCTGGAGCATTTCCATTCTAACCAACGAAGAAAAAAAATTGCTTTCATTTTCAAATGCACGTAAAAGAAGACATATTTCAAGCATTCGCCTTTACATCATCAAGATATTGAAACAAACAATGAAGCAAAATACAAACGAATGTTTACCAGTGCTTCAGAACATAGAGAAGGGTCAAATTCCACAAGGAAGTGAGGCTTCTTGACATTCCACATCTCCTCAAGAATTCTCCCTCACCTATTTCAAAAGAGTTTTGCGTAGGATTAAACGCTGTATGAAACCCCCTGAAGATTCTATCATTTGAATTACAATATTTTGCCTGAATCACACTTCTGATTTGGGTCTCTGAAGCAATTATTATTCTTGGAAAGCCACCAGTGTAGTAAAGTACAAAGAAAGGTCGTGGAGAGAGAGAGAGGGGCTGTTTTTCACTTTCCCAGGGGAGAGAGAGACGGGGGGGGGCTGTTAGCATCAATAACTATTTTGTTGTCCCAAACAGGTAATCTTCATTTAGTAGTAACTACTCTTAGTGGTGAGCACTGGATCAAAAACCCGCTAAATTTGAGATTGAGATACCAATAATACCCTTGGTTTGGAAGGACAAATCACTGTGTTAAGTGGTGCGTCTTTGCACGCGGTAGATGAAATTAGGCTAAACGGGAAGGTCATTCTAACACGTATGAGAAAGCGCGTCGGTATGTGTTGTAATGGGACTAGGCCGGGTATAAGCAGGGTCAGGGATATAATCGAGGAATGGATATCGTGCTGCGATGTCTTGGTGTGCCCCCGCCTCCGATGCCCTCTTCTCTCAAATGCATACTCTACTCCTTGAAAATCCTGTTTTTCAATTTATATAATAAAATCTATGGAATTGAAGCCGCTAAATCACAGTTAACTGCTTAAATATTGGCCTTTCATGTTAATTATATCCTCTTGGTCCAAAAGTTTTTTTTTTTTTTTACTATAGTAGGAATTAAATACTAAATTGCTACTTCTTCCGTTTCAAAATATTTATTCATGAAGCATTTTACACACAGATTAAGGGGGTTGAAAATAATATAATAGTTTAGATAAAGTTATTATTTTACCCATATTAAAAACACTATAGCTATTAATTAGTGAAAATTTTCAAAAACGTAAGAAGAAAGAAGAGTTTTGAAGAATTGTGTAGTTGACTTGGAATAAATAGGGGTACAATAGGAAAAAATTAATCATTAGTTCTAGAAATATGTACATGAATAAATATTTTAAAACAAAACAAAAAAGTTTTGTGAATAAGTATTTTGAAACGGAGAGAATAACTTATAAGCTATTAGCTCCCCTACTCCTCTATATTCCAATAATATAAGAGAGCAACATGTATTGCTATGTTGGTGAGGTAGTACACACTTGGGATGAGCTCTCTGTCCGTATTACTCGTTTTGCTATATTGTATTAGAATGCTAGTATTCGTAGGACTCTTAAGTTTCGCCCTCACTCTCTCCTACAAAATTAATAGTCACCCATTATTGATTTTGTTAAAGTTAATTTTTGTATTACTCGTACGGCTATGTTGTATTAGAATGCTAGCATTAGTAAGACTGTCAAGTTTCACTCTCACTCTTTCTTGTAGGATTGGTAGCCACCCCTTACTGATTTTGGTAAAGTTAATTTTGACACTCTTTGTGGAAAAATGTAAACTTTTATAGAGAGTAAAAAAATGTGTTTAAAGAATTCAATATTTTTTGTCTCAATAATAGTGTTAAAATTAAACACGTCACTTTTAAAACAAGAAAACGATAGGCGGCACTATATTCAATATATTCAATAAACATGTAATCAGATGTTTTAGAACATATCTTCTTGTTTTTAGATTCAGACAGTATAATTTTAATAAGATACCCTCACACAATCAAGTATTTTAAATTAGGTGCATAACCTTTCCATAACTCATACGGTGTCTTACCAATTTTTGTATGTGGAATCCTATTTTGTAAGTGACATGCAGACAAAATAGCTTCACTCCACAAATAGTTAGGTGTAGAGGAATTAACTAATATAGAGTTCATCATTTTCTTAAGTGTTCTATTTTTCCTCTCAACTATACCGTTATATTTAAGTGAATAAGGCGGAGTTATTTCATAAATGATGCCCTATTTCTCACAAAATTCATCTAAGGCAAAGTATTCTCTACCTCTATCAAATCTAACTCTTTTTAATTTCTTGTTAAGTTAATTTTCTACTTCAATTTTATATGACAGAAAATTAGTAAAGGCACCATCTTGACTCCTAAGTAAATATAACTTAATAAATCTTAAAAAATAGTCAATAAAGATTACATAATATCTCTTACCTCCCCTAATCATGCTTTGCTTTAAATCACCTAAGTATGTATGAATTAGATTTAATAAATATGTTTCTCTACTAATAGAAAAACATAACTTTTTAGTTATCTTAGTCTCGGCACATATATGACATTTTTCCATAAAAGAGGAATCAAATCCAGAAATCAAACCAAGAGATTGCATTTTTTTTAAGATAACCAAAATTAACATGTCATAATCTAGCATGCCATAAAATAAATGCGTCAACAATATAAGTAGAAGAAGAAGCATTTTCATTCATTACATTGGCAACATTAAGTACAAAAAATCCCTAATTACAATATCCTTTTTCCCACAAAAGTATTATTTTTAATTATGAAAATCTTGTCAAACTCAAATGATACTTTAACCTAACTTTTCCCACAAAGCTACAGAAAGAAGATTAGCTCTAATTGTTGGAACATGCAGTACATTATTAAGTGTTAAAGTTTTCCATGAAGTAAGTTTTAAAAACACTTTGCTCTTTCCTAGAAAAGCAGTAAAGGCATCATCTTTATTCCTAAGTAAATATAACTTAGTAAATCTCGAAAAATCATCAATAAAGATCACATAATATCTCTTACCTCCCCTAATCATGGTTTGCTTTAAGTCACATAAGTATTATGAATTAGGTTTAATAAATCTGTTTCTCTATTAACAGGAAAACATGCCTTCTTAGTTATCTTAGTCTCGGCATCTATATGACATTTTTCCATACGAGAGGAATCAAATTCAGAAATCAAACCAAGAGATTGCATTTTTTTTTTGTTTAAGATAACCAAAATTAACATGTCCCAATCTAACATGCCATAAATTAATGAGTCAAGAGTGTAAGCAGAAGAAGAAGTATTTTCATTTATCACATTGGCAACATTAAGTACAAAGAGTCACTGATTACAATATCTTTTTCCAACAAAAATTATTATTTTTAGTCATGACAATCTTGTCAGACTCAAATGATACTTTTACCCTAACTTTTCTCAACAAAGCCACAGAAACAAGATTGGCTCTAATTGTCGGAACATGCAGTACATCATTAAGGGTTAAAATTTTTCCTGAAGTAAGTTTTAGAAACACTTTGCATTTCCTAGAACTTTTGCAGTTCTTTAATCTCTAAGGTAGACTATCTCATCATCATCTTTTACAGGTTTGTAAGAGGAAAAGACTTCTCGATTTACACAAATGTGTCAAGTAGTCCTAGAGTTTACCACCCATTCTTTAACATTTGTTACAATGTTTACTTGAGAAATGACCGCAACAATTACATCATCTCTTTCAACCATATTGGCTTTTGGTTTAGGAGGATTGTCATTTCTCACTCTTTTCCTACATTGTGGTGCATAATATCTAGGTTTTCTACAAACAAAACAAGAGTCTTTCTTTTTCTTGAAATTGAGATTAGAAATTTTGGATTTGTAATCATGCAATTTATTATCGTACCTTTTGGAAGAATTACCTCGTACCAAATTTGCCTTCAATACTATCTCTTTTGCTTTGGTAGCATTGGCTTCTTTCTTGTTGGTATCCTCGATCAGGATGTGTGTCACGAGCACATCTAAGGAGAGAGACTTGTGCCTATGTTTTAGGCTGTTTTTGTAATCATTCCAGGTTTCTGGTAACTTTTCAATCAATATACCTACAATGAATTTTTCTGGTAGTACAATCTCTTCAACTTTGAGCTATTCTACTAGTTTTTGTATTCATTAATTTGAGTTTTTATCTTCTTATCACTAGTCATTTGCCACTGGTAGAATTTCCCAATCACAACCTTTTGTTTGGTAGCGTCTTCTACAGTGTATTGTTTGACAAGAGAGTTTCAGATATCTCTTGCTTCTTTGTAGGGTGTATATACATCAAACAAATCGTTATTAGATAAAGTTTGTAAAATAGTATGTCTACAAACCTTATTTACATATATCCATACTTCTTGAACTTTAGAGTCAGAAGTTGAAGATGGTCTAAACTCGATTAGTGCATGGGCAACTTCATAAAGGTCGAGTAGAGAGTGGACTCGTTCTTGTCATCTTTTAAAATTTTGTTCAACAAAAATTTCAATGTTAGAGACATCCGGAAAAGGCTTGGCGTACGTGACCGGAAGTGGTACTCCAGTCAATGGCATAACAAATGGTTCTGTTAAAGGCACAAAAGTCATGACGGTAGCAGAGCCATCTCCGTTTACAAGAACATTGGTAGGAGTAAGAATATTAGATGAAGTCATAATCCTTTAAAATGTAGGAATATTTAAGAAAATAGAAGAATAATTAAGGAGAATAACGGAAAAGAATAATGGCTTTAGTCGTATTGACACTGTTCTAAAGGACTATTTTGACAGTTTCCCTAGGATTAAACAAACCCTTCCGTGAAAGTGGATTGCAAGAATGACAAAGAGATAATGAATATAATCCAACTATAACACTATTAATTTGAAGTAGAGCATAAATATTATAAGAAAAAAGAAGACACGAGCGGAAAGAGCTCTACTATTCTGAAAATGTTGTACTCAAATGAATAGCAACGATTTAGTATTTATAGGCAAATACCACAACCACAAATAAGGGATCTGAGGAGAAAATCCTCCTCCACGTTTGAAGCTTTGTTGACCAAGCAGAAGAAATTTGATTGAGAAAAATTAGGTGGGTTTTGTTGAGATGCTAGTGGAGCAGTTGAAGATGATCCACAAACTTGGTCAACAATTGTTATTGTGCTTTATCTATTTGAAATATTCCAACACATATTTTAATAGTATTGCTATTTCAGCATGTGTATTAAGGGATCATAAAGGGAAGTGTTTGGATCATAGAGGGAAGTGTTGTCGGGTATAGACATATACGTATTTTGATAGTGATGCTTTTTCTGCTAAAGCGATTGCTGCGCTAAATACAACTACGATAGCAAATGATCTTGATATTTCTAATATTATTCTAGAAAGGGATTTAATGAATGTGATTAAGGCTATTATTGGGTGTTTTCTGCAGAAGAATGGCTAGGAAAAGCTGCTACAGATGTAGCTAAAGCTATGCTTAGTAACAGACCCAACTGGAAGCTTTTTTTTTTTCCCTAGAAGTTGTAATACTTTTGCTTCCTAGAAGTTGTAATGCTTGTGTTCATGATCAAACTATGTGGGCTAAGTCCGGTAAGGTTTTTGGTTACATTCCTCCTTCCCTTTTCCCCCCTACTATTCAGTGATCGAGGAGGAACCTCCTCTCATAATTTCTCTACCTCTGTACCAAGGGACGAGGCTTTTGCTTCTGTTTCTAAAATGGAAAACTGATCCTTTACCTAGCCCCCCCCCCCACCCCCCCAAAAAAAAAAACAAAAAACAAGAGGGGCAACTTGGTGCACATCATATTTAATTTTTTTTTAATTTTTTTTGGGCATCTTGTTCTTGTATATATTAAGGAAACGAATAAGACCCCAACGATAATCTCTTTAATTGTTTACAAATGAATTAAAACGCATTTATATTGTTTGATATAAAATGAGTTTTAAAATTAAAAAAAAAATCAATTTATTGTAGGGTGCTAAGTACATTTTACATGGTCCTCCTGACCATGTTTATTTTCTGAGAAGACTTTTTCACTTTGTGTAAACCATTTGTTCTGTTAAAACTCCAAGATGGCTAGCAAATCCAACTAGACAGGTTGCAGACATGGATGCAAATGCCGAAGGCAAGAACTTCAGTCATCAGGGATTTATGGCATCCAAAGCAAAGATGAAGAAAGAATGCATTTCTAAGAGGAAATCCGTGTAATTGGAGTCATAAAATTGCCGGATTACAATTTTGAGCAGACATGGACATCCATCACAGCACTGTTGGATTTGTCAAGGCTGAGTCAGTTCAAATACACAAATATCTCCAACCTTGAGCCTGTTTGCTTTCACGAACTTGTCCCAACCTCTGGTCATGACCCTCCGATGGTGTTCCCTCCCACTTCTCTAGTGGAATATAACTTCCACTTGCCATGCATGGCCAGAAGAATTTATTAGGGTCACTGCTGTTTTGTCACTTAGGTCATTTGATCTAAGAAATGCAGCAGGTATGTACTGTTGTTCGTGGACCCGCAGAGGTCAGGTATTAGTTGATATTTTTACAAAATTCAGAAAATTATACTAAAAATGTTGGCTTCAAAAGAAATGAAATATAATCCTACCTTGAAAAGAGAAAAACCAAAATCACCTTTGCAAAAGCTTGTAACAGAGTTATAAGGAAGTGGAAAACATTACCTAGAAAGGGGAATGGTGGTTCACATTATAATGGTGCAGTGTCATCTGGAAACGGGCATTTTTGTACTGCTGGTAAGGAGTAGCTTCATCTGGTTCTCCTGCAATTGGAATGAACAAATCATAGACTCCAAAGTTGGGAACTTTATATAAATGCAAAGATAACTGTGTGTTTCTAAAGAATGAACTAACAGGCTAATTTCTAACAATGAAATGCTGTTCTCTTTAAAGATAGATATTGTGAAACTTATATTGGATTTTGTAAGCTCCAGAGTAATTTCTAAGCTTTTCTCCAAGAAACTACTAATGCAAAAAAGTTTCAGGTAACAGACTCATTTCCAGCCAAAATTGTCTTGCAGTGACAGAGGCAGCAAATACTCTATTGGAAGCAAGCTGGAGGTGGGAGAAATTTAAATATCTGAACTCAGCTACATTTTTGAGACACGACAACACTTTAATGGGTATATAGGTCTTTCAATTCATTTGGAAGGCTCAAACATCACACCTGGTGTTATCCAATGCAAAAAAGAATCAAGAGTGGAAAGCAAGTTATTTTGACAACAACAATAATCCTATATTTCTCCCTTTCTTTTTTCATTTTCTGTTTTCTTTCATTAGTTTAGGTTTAAGGGATACTTACTGGTGATGGCTCTGACAAGTTCACGGACATTATCAGCAGAACCTGTGTCTTTCACATTCTCCAAAGTCATAGGAAACTTCTTCTCACAAGTAGTTGAGTCGAACACAAGGGTATTAAAATGTAGGTTCCCCAAAAACAACAAAATCTCCAACAGTCAGATCATGATACCGAATGAAACTATTCCAGCCCTCCCCAATGAAGGTTAGGATATTGCTGCATTGTTCGATACGAACTCCCCAGGATCCTCTGCGACTTACTAGAATCGCTGCCTCCGGAATTTCTCCATTTAGCATCATACAGATAATTGGAGGCAGCCTCTGTAAATACAGGCATTTCATGTCAACCAAATTATCAACGGTGTTATGAGTTAGCAGAATGAATCAAAATCCATTAGACATCCTACAACATTGCTTTGTTGTCCCAAGTAAATATATTACTTTTCTTTGGTAATAGAAACTAGAAGCCCACTCTAGATGCTCACTTTTCTTTATTTTCAACAATGCAATTGGTAATCGGAAGCTTATTGACATAAACATGTATTGTGCAAGAAAATAGACATACTAAAAAAAGAAAGTGAGAGAGACAACATACCAGTGATTTTTTGAAATCAGGAATTATCACCTTAAAGAAGCGACTACTGATTAGAAGTCTCCCATGTATTTGTGAAGGACGAAAGCTATTAAACTCACAAAGATTTGCATCCAACATAGGAATAAAATTCTGTATTCATACTTCACTTTCTCACTTTCAAAATCGCATGTGGTTAGTCCTCCCGTTGATTTTATCTCCAAATGATTCATAAACAAAGCCACTAATAAAAGCTGCTGGTCATTGCCCAGAAGGTACTACCAGGTCATAAGACATCTCTTTGGAACTCAAAATTGACATTTTTTTGGGGGGAGAAGAATTGACTTGAAATTTTATTGTTGTTGAATACTTACATCCATGTTTTAAAAAGTGGAAAGTCTAACAACATTACACTACTAGGCAAAGCAAAACTGTGTTACGAGTGATTAGTGGTGAAGTACAATTAAAACCCAAGTCAAAGACAAATGTGAAGACTCCTTCCACAAGAACTGCTTTTGGCTTCAGACTTCAGCCAAATGGAGGGAAAAGTCTTAATTAGCATGGGTGCTTGCACCCCTCACATAAGCAGGACGCCCTTTATTTGAATGGAAGATGCTCTACATCCAGCCCAACCAAATCTTTCCCCAAGTGTATCAAACTAATCCGATTTCTTCAAGACTTCCCTTTAATATGACAAAGAAATACGCAAGAGTGAAGAACAGAGGTTCATGCCATGAGAAGCAACTCGAACATAAACCAAAATTCATCGTTCAAAACCACTATACCAAGACGAAAACAAATAAAGCTACGGTACGCCAAAAAAATAAGATTTAAAAAAAAGACTCATAATCGCTACTAGCATTGGCAAATGGATTGACCCGAGGGCCGAACCGCCCAATGTTCACTAGACTGGTCCTAGGACCAGTCCTAGGTCCTGGGCCGGTCTAGGCCAGGGTAAAAAACCCTGGCCTGCCACGCCGGGCCGGCCTGCGCTTGACGGCAGTTGCACCAACGGCGCTCAAGTTTTTTTTTCATTTTGATCCCTAAAACTCTTTTTTTTATATAATTTAGTTCCTAACGGCTATATTCTCCCCCTAATGTCCAAAACTCTATAAATGCTCATAATTCATCTCAAAACTCATCAAACACTCTCTAACCCTCTCCAATTTTCTCAAACTCTCTTATTTTCATTCATCTTTCTTTCATAATCCTCAAATCCCTTCATTTCCTCTATAAAAAATGTTAGAATAGAATTTATTTTTTAATATATTTTTTCAATTCTTCAAGAAAATCTTTATATTTTGGAAGATTGTTGAGTAGCAGAATAGTAGATATAAGAAGTAAAACTCCACAAAGTGTTGTT
Source organism: Voacanga thouarsii (assembly GCA_026120185.1). Classification (NCBI taxonomy): domain Eukaryota; kingdom Viridiplantae; phylum Streptophyta; class Magnoliopsida; order Gentianales; family Apocynaceae; genus Voacanga; species Voacanga thouarsii. Next base: position 595,456 of record JANUWF010001636.1, on the reverse strand, counting down.
GTTCTTGGTCATCAATTAGTTAGTATTTCTTAATATTACATTCTTATTTTTTAGCTTTATTAATTATTTATTTGTTTTAGTTATTTATTTAATTTTTAAGTTAATTTGTTATTTATATTTTTCAATTCTCTTATTTTATTATTTGTTAATACTTTGTTTTATTTTTTTTTTTGAACTTTTATTTGAATTTTGATTGATTGTTTTTTTAAAAATAATGGATCTAAATCAATATCATCGTTTTTCTTCATCACAATCATCTGCACATTTTGATTTCAATATAGATCCAACCTTAAATTTAATAAATAATGAAATAGGTAATGAAGATGAAGGTCATAGTAGGCCTAGCGTTAATGTTTCACAATCACAACCAACTCCAACTATTAATCCTAATAAATCTAATATAGGTCAAGATGATGCTATGGATGTTATAGCTAAAACAAAAATATATATGGTTTGGAATTTTTTTTGAAAATGATAATGATAATGATAGGGCAACATGTAAAATTTGTAGGGTGGTATATGCACATAAGAAGGAATGAGGGATAGGAACATTAGTTAGACATATAAAAATGTCACATAATGATTAGTCAGAAAATCTACTTAAACAATAACAAATTCGTACTATTGGAGGTCAAATTATTGATAATTTTCAATACGATCATAGAAAAAATAGAAGTGGATTTGCTAAAATGATTGTTCAAACTAAATTACCTTTCAATTTTACAGAAAATTCACATTATGAACAATACATGCAAAACAATTGTCAATCAGCATGGAAAATGATTCCTAGAACAATATTAAAAAATGATATAATAAAGATATATAAAGAAATGAAAGAGTCTTTGATTGCTATATTTGATTCTTATAATTGAAAATTTGTTCTTACTTGTGATGGTTAGACTATAATTATTAATGAGTATTATTTGTGTATTACATGTCATTTGATAGATCATGATTGGTTAGTACAAAAAAGAACTATTTGTTTTAAATTATTTGAATATCCTCGTGTAGGTAGTAGTATATAGAATAATTACTCAAACATGTCGTGAATATAGAATTTTAAATAAAATTATTTCTATTTCTTTATATAACACTTCAAATAATGATTCTGTCATAGCAATTTTGAAAAATATTATGAATCATATGTTAGATAGTATTTTATTTCATACTAGGTGTGCTTGTCATATAATTAATTTGTGTGTTAAGGAAGGATATAAATATATTGATGATATTGTTAATATAATTAGAAATGTTGTTTTATTTATTAAAACTTCCCCAACTAGGCAACAAAATTTCAAGACTTTATGTCGAGAATAAGGTATATCTTTTAAAAAATTTAGATTAGATTATAAAATTAGATGAAACTCAACTTTAGATATGTTTGAAAATTTTATACATTTTCAAAATCAACTTATTGAATTTTGTAATAGTAACAATTTTCAACTTTAACTAACTAAAACTCATTTTGAAAATTGTATTGCAGTTTTAACATTTTTATTTACTTTCAAAGAAGCAATTAAACTTTTATTGGGATCTTATTATTCCACTACTCATCATATTCTTCCAACACTTGCTAAGGTAATACATATTTTTTGTGAGTATATGAACTATCCCCAATATGGTTATTTTATGAGAAGTATGTTTGAAAAATATAAAAAATATTATGAAAATATTCCTATTTTATATTATATGGCATTGTGTATGGATCATTGAATAAAAACGGCTGGATTTCATAGTATTATTAAATATTTATATGAAATATTAGATTTTGATGAGTCTCAAACACTTAGGTAATATATGATAAAAGATATAAAAGATAAAATGACTAAAATTCTATCCGACATGTATAATTTGTATGAATTTGAGTGTTCTTGTTTTGGTTCTCCTAGTTTAAGTAGGTAAGCTTCATCATCATCTAATAGTCACTTTTAACCACCACAAAAATTTACCTCTTTGATTTCATTAGTATTTAATCCATGGGGTATCATGAAGTGTCAAAAAAGATCATCTACCACCTACAACGATATGGCAATTTATGAGATGCATCCCTTGGTAGAAAATGAGGATCAACATTTTGATATTTGTAGTTAGTGGAAACATTGTTTTCAAAACCGGATCGGACTTTGAACCGAAAAATTTACTAGTTCATGGTTCAATGGTCTAATTGCAATTGAATCATAATTAAGCTGGTAAAATTATAATTTAAAAATTAAAAATATAATTATTTTTAAGAATAAAATTGATCAATAATATAGTGTAATTCAAGTCTATAAATGCATAAACAACGAAATTAAAGGCCAGGAACATATGGTTTGCAAGTTTAAGAAGTCTATTTATGAACTTAAGCAGGCATCTAGAATATAGAATATTCGTTTTGATGAGATTATAAAGTCTTACGGATTCATTCAAAACGATGATGAACCATGCATGTACAGGAAATTAGAAGGCATAAATGTGATTTTTCTTATCCTATATGTAGATGGCATTCTACTCATTGAAAATGATGTAGGAACTTATCATCTACTAAGGTTTGGCTGTCCAGTCAATTTAGTATGATGGATTTTGGAGAAGCCAATTACATTCTCGAGATTAAACTTCTTAGAAATAGAAAGTAGAGAATGTTAGGATTATCCCAAACGAAATACATTGACAAGATACTGACCAAGTTCAGCATGGATTCATGCAAGGGAGCTCTAATCCCTTGCAGACACAGGTTGTCTTTTTATTCTAAGGACTGTCTTAAGTCTCAAGAGGAAAAAAGACAGGATGAGTATGATTCCCTACGCTTCGGCTGTGGGAAGTCTCATGTACGTCATGTTGTGCATTAGGCTAGATACCTGCTTTGTCGTAGGCTTAGTTAGCAAATATCAGTAAAACCCTGAAGAGATTTATTGGCAAGTTGTAAAGCATATTCTTAAGTATATCAATGGTACGAAAGATTATATGCTGGTTTATAAGGCTGACAACTTGGTTCCTACTGGATACATAGACTCAGATTTTCAAGTAGATAAGGATGAGAGAAAATTCACTAGTGGATACGTCTTCACCTTGTCTGGAAGAGTTGTTTCATGGAGGAGTATCAAGCAATCTTATATTGCTGACTCAACCATAGAAGCTAAATATGTGACAGTTTCAGAAGCATCCAAAGAAGTAGTCTGGCTTCGAAAGTTTCTTTCAGAACTTAGAGTTGTGCTATACATGGACAGACCGATTATGGTCTATTGCGATAACTCTGGAGTAGTTTCGCAATTCAAATAATTCAGGAACCACAAGAAGGGGAAGCACATCCAGAAGAAGTACCACCTGATTCGAAATTTCATTCAAAGACGAAAAATCGTGGTGGAACAGATAACCTCGGAAAACAACCTAGCAGATCACTTCACCAAACGTTTGATTAAAAGAGTCTTTAAGAGACACTTAGACGCCATAGGGGTGGGCACCTGCGGACTTTCTTAATTTTAGAGTGCAAGTAGGAGATTATTGGAATATATGCCTTCTAGACTAGTTTATCTGATGTAATTATCGAATTTATTAATAAAAGAATTTATTCTCAAAATTTGTTTGTGAATTTATATTTTATTTGTGCACGATTTTCATTTGAAAATGACCCATTATGTTTAAGTAAGTGATCCATATGAATGGTAGTCTTTCACAGTAAGGTATGGATCATAGGTTACTTAACACATAAATGTTTGTTCTTAACCGGATTGATGAGAATGAGAATCTCATCATATTTAGGTTATTGTGTTATGAATTCCAAATGTAGAATGGCTTACCTTTAGCCAGTGAATAGTCCACTCATTTCATAGTATGAGCGTATTTCGAATACGTATAATAGGATCTGTAATAGTATTTTCTAAAAATACTATTTAAAAGAAACTCAGACTATTACTACTATAGCGTGGACTAATACTCTACCGCTTGAGTATGAGTTGGCAGTTTGACGAAACTAAAAATATATACTTTGATATATTATAGTTGAAGTTCTTTCGTAGAGCCGATATACTTGTATGTTGGGTATATATGACTAGTTAGTTAAGACAGACTTGTACAAGATAACTTCTACGCAATATCGTCTCTTGTGACTATTCAAATGATCTAATTATCCAAACCCCTGGCGAATATGACTTGGATGTTTATTTTAGGATAACTCCCTTGGAAAGTGGAAACATTCCAGGAATCGTGGATCATTAGACTAAAGGTCTAAAGATAGTAGATGTTTTTTAAAGAGGCGTTAGTACACTTCCCCTCACTAAATGCACGGTGATGCGTAGAGGAGTATTTTAGTCATTACACCTGTAGATCGAAGACTTTGCTAACGTAGTATTGTCCTTAGGATCAATGTTTTCTTATGATAATATTAGAAAATATTTGAACTGTAAAATATAACTATTTATATAGTAGGGATATTTTGGTCATTTTAGTAGTCAAGACGATGTACTTTTTAGTCCTCGCACTGGCCCTTAAGTCATAAAAGATTTGAGTTAATGAATTATTCTTGATATTTATGGGTTTTATTTTATTAATCTAATTTACTATTAGATTAGAATAAAATAAAATGTCCGAGAGAAAGTAGTTATTTTATATAGTTTAATTGGTTAATTAATTATTCAAGGCCCAAGGCCCAAATTGAATAATTAGAAAGTTAATCTGGATATAAATTAGATAAAAAGTATAAAATTTTATATTTGTCTATTTGAGCTTGTTAATTATTTATTGAGTTATTTAATAAAGCCCAAAAAATAAATAATTAAGATTTATTATTTATGAGTATTCAAGCCTAAGAGTAAATAATTTTATCTAGCCCAATGAATAAGACCAAGGATAAAATAAAATTAAAAAATAAAATTAATTAATTAATTAATTAATTAAAATATAAAAAACAACACGGGATGGATCCCGTGTTGTTCTACGTGAAGGATAATAAAAAGTATATATACTTTCTATTTTCATGCAGATAGAATTACTCTCTCAAGGAATGTGGAAAAGAAATGAAAGGACCATTTATGCATTTAGTGAATTGGCTTGTCAATTTTTCAATCACAGAGACAGAAATCCAAGTGAAGGCAATTCAACGGAGAAGCCTTCATGGCTTATCAAAATCCAGTCTTTAAACTTTCACCGACTATGCTACGGGCACCATTTCAGAATATCAAAGGCTTCGCGTGAATGAGACGCAGTAGATGTTTACAATGACGTGATCCAATAGCCTTAAGTATCCTTATACAGACATCTACACCAATGCAAAGAGGGTCATTCAATCATATAGGTAAGTTTTTTGTTTTCCTAATATACTTTTGTTTTGATGATTTTTGCCATTTTAAGCCTTCACATCGTCATTTGAAAGTTTCCTTTTCTTACCTTATGTTGTATTTTTTTGTTGGCAATTGGGATGCAATATTAGATATCTTCTTTCCAGTTTCTTTTGGTATAGTATCAAAAGCTTCCAATGATAGCTCATTTTAAAAAAGCTGCACATCAATTTCTTCTATTTGCCGCCCACAAGATTCATTTGCCCATCTCTTTCACTTTTCTTTAGCTGTTATAGCTCCCTCCTTGATGGCATGATCCTTGGCAAAAAGTTCTTCCAGATTTTCATAGTTGTTTATTGGTCTAGTTTTCTATTTTTCAGCATTAGGTTTTTCCTTTAAAAAAAAATAAGATTACATAACAAAGTATTACACAAACTATTATTAACCATTATAGCACAAGATACAAACATAGATTTTCTCACCTTTATGAGCTCCTCCCAAACTTTTGGTTCAGCTGTCCAAAGTTTTATTTGAGGGTTCCATGCAAATCCACTAAGCCTATTATTCTTGAAAATATCATTACACTCGTTAAAGTGCTCTTTGAGAGTCTTCATTCTATTCTTCAAGTGTGCCTTTGTAAAGTCCATTTCAAGTGTTGTCTTTAACTCTTGTATTATATTCTTATATATTGTGGAAGTAAATGTCCCATCGACTCGATTTCCTTCAATAGCTGGTTAAGTAATGCTTGAATATAAGCATTATCCATAACTTGAGTCCATTTCAACATTTCCTTCTTAACTCCTCCTTGCTTTATTGTTCTTTTTTTTCAAGATATATTGTACAGAGAATGAATGCAAATCACTTAAAGAAAATGAGTTAAAACTTGAACATTTCTCCTTTTAGGCTTACAAAAATCAGAGAGATATCCCATACATCAATAAAATACACTTTCTATAAAGTCATTTCACAAAAAAGAGAAAGTAATATTACATAACATAAATAGTCAATTATGAATATTGTTTGATACATAATAATTCAACATATTAATGGTTATATTTTTTCTTAATAATTCTCCTTGTGAGGAATCTTCTTAAAAAGGTATTTGAGCACAAGTTTCTTTCGGAGGAACAGTGTTATCCAACACTTAATTCACCTTATTTAAATACTCAATATCTGGATCTACTTCCATTAAAAAGTTTTATGCAAAATGCGACAAGCAAGCACAATTTCTGATTGTGTATTAACATCATAATTGGATTGATTGTCCCCTATGATTTGAAATCATTTTTTCAGTACGCCAAAAGTCTTTTCAATTGCATTTCGTGCTTGTGCATGCCTGTAGTTAAATAGCTCTCGATAGTTTTCTGGGGCTTGGTTGCCATGCTTTTTAACATGGTATCATACGCCTCTATATGGAGTGAGAAGGTTACTTCTTAGCATGAAGCCAGTATCAATAAGGTAATATTTTCCTATTATTACAAAATTTGAATTAGAGTATTATAATTTAATAAACAAACACATAAGTACTTAGAAGACACAAATTACCTTCAGGAATAATTAGCTTATCCTCTCTTTTAAGTGAATTTTTTATTATTCGTGAATTTGATGCAGTTCCCTCCCAACCAGGTAAGATATATGTGAATTTTATATCAAAAGAGCAAGTACATTCATCGTGGGATGCTACTTCCTGCCACGATACCTTGGTACTTCAACACTAGAAAACTTTACTCGAATATGTGTTCCATCGATTGCTCGTATACAATCCTGTACATTTTTATTGCATGTGAAACAATAAATCAAACAAAAAAATTTCAATATATAGATGCTATTATCACAAAATCTTCATATTAAAGTATGGATAAAATCGATTATCTCGAAGTGTTTCTGGAGGAACTTGTGATCTATCGAGTTGCGAAGAAATCAATCTTCCATTGATATGAATGCCTTTAGCACTCTATGGAAATGACGGCTGATTGTTTCATTTGTTCGACGATAAAAAAAATGATATAGAACTATTTTTTGCTAGAATAGCTAATATATGGAGGAATTTAGCAACTTGCTCTTCTACAGTTATTCTTGTGTAGGTTGAAATCCACCATATCTTTGTAATAATTCACATAAATTTAAAAAATTTTATGGTTTCATACGAATAATCTTATTTACACATTCATTTGTCCTATGTTGCATTAAGATTTCATCTCTAACTACACAATGTTCCTCGAAAGCATAACCTATAGGTTGATCAACATAATTGTTACCTCGAGAAGCCAAAAACTCAGTGACACTGTTAGAATATATGCATTCTAGACTAATTTTCTGATGTAATTTATTAATAAAAGTATTTATTCTCAAAATTTATTTGTGAATTTACATTTTATTTATGCATGATTTTCGTTTATAAAGGACCCATTGTGTTTAAGTAAGCAATTCATGTGAATGGTGGTCTTTCACAGTAAGGAATAGATCACGGATTACTTAACACATAAATGTTTGTTCTTAATCGGATTGATGAGAATGAGAATCTTATCATATTTAGGTTATTGTTTTATGAATTCCAAATGAGGAATGGCTTACATTTAGCCAATGAATAGTCCACTCACTTCATAGCATAAGCGTATTTCGAATACGTAAAATAACACATGTAATAATAGTTTCTAAAAGTACTATTTAAAAAAAAACTCAAACTATTACTGCTACAATGTGGACTAATACTTTACCACTTAAATATGAGTTGGTAGTCTGACAAAGTTAGAAGCATATACTTTGATATACTATAGTTGATATGCTTTCGTAAAGCTAATATACTTGTATGTTGGGTATATGTGACTAGGTAGTTAAGACAGACTTATACATGATAGCTTCTGCGCTATATCGCCCATTGTGATTGTTCAAATGATCTAATTATCCAGGGCCCTGGGAAACATGATTTGGATGTTTTTTTTAGGGTAACTCCTTTGAAAAGTGGAAACATTCCAAGAGTCGTGGATCATTGGACTAGAGGTCTAAGGATGGTAGATGTCTTTTAGAGAGGTGTTAGTACACTTCCCCTCTCTAAATGCACGGTGATACATAGATGGGTATTTTAGTCATTACACTTGTAGGTTGAAGACTTTGCTAACGTAGCATTATCCTTAAGATTAATATTTTCTTATGGTGATATTAAAAAATATTTAAAATACAAAATATAGTTATTTATATAACAGGGGTATTTTGATCATTTTAGTAGCTAAGGCGATGTGTCTTTTGGTCCCCGGAATGACCCTTAAGTCATGATAGATTTGGATTAAGGAATTGGTCTTGATAATTATGAATTTTATTTTATTTTATTTTATTTAAGTAGTCTAATTTATTATTGGATTAGAATAAAATAAAAGACCCGAGAGAGTATATATTTTATCTAACTTAATTGGTTAATTAATTATTCACATTGAATAATTAGAAAATTTATCTAGATATAAACTAGATAAAAAGGACTGATATTTTATATTGGTCTATTTGAGCTTGTTAATTATTTATTGGGCTATTTAATGAAGCCCAAAAATAAATAATTGAGATTTATTATTTATGAGTGTTCAAGCCTAAAAGTAAATAATGTTATCTGACCCAATGTATAAGACTAAGGGTAAAATAAAATTAAAAATATATATAATAATTAATTATTAAATTACTTAATTAAATAAAATAATAATAATCAAAACAACACGAGATGGATCTCGTATTGTTTTGCATGAAGGATAACAGAAAGTATGAAACTTTCTATTTTCACGTGGTTGCCTTCTCTCTTTGTGTGAATTGATGAAAAGAAATTATATGCAATCAAGACCAAGCAAGAAATATGCTAAGTGTGTGAGCTTTCATAGATGCTAGTCTGTGAAGAAGAAATCACAGAAGCTAAAGGTTTAGCAAACCCAATTCTTCAAGCTTTCACTGGCAGAAGACAGGGCACCATTTCGGAAGCACAAAAGCTTCACGTGAATAAGATGAAGTCGACGTTTATAAGGACATGATCCAATAGCTTCAAGCATCCTTGTACAGATATCTTCTTCAGTGCGAAAAAAGGTCATTCAATCACAGAGGTAAATTTTTCGTTTTATAAGCATGCTTTTGGTTAATGATTTGTGCCATTTTAAACCTTCAGACACGACAAATCATGTCAACCCCAACTAATTGTTGACTTATCATATGAAAATATAATTATTCTAAATTGGTATTTTCTTCATTATCCATCTACAAAATGATTATTCCAAATGTAGAGTTATGATGCACATCTATTTCGAAATAAATTAAATAAGAATATAAAGAAGCAAACGACAGTAAAAGTAGAACAATTATAATGTGTGCTCAAAAATGAAAACAAATATAATGATGCACATCTATTTTCTTCATTATCCATCTACAAAATGATTATTCCAAATGTAGAGTTATGATGCACATCTATTTCGAAATAAATTAGATAAGAATATAAAGAAGCAAACGACAGTAAAAGTAGAACAACTATAATGTGTGCTCAAAAATAAAAACAAATACAAGTGCGCTATTTTTATTTTATTTAATTGTTTATGGAGTAGCACTACTTTTTTTAATTTTAATATATCTCTTGTAATTTTCTATACGAGTGAATCAGTTGCTTATTATCTCTCCAGAATCTTAAACCCACTAATATATATTCCATTATGCAAGTAAATTGAATAAAGAAAAGGCTTTCTCAATTCTCAATTAGGAGGAATTTCAAAGCTAAAATGTGTCACTTAAAAATAAAAGAAGAACACCATAATTAGAAATATGAATTTGCTAAAAGCAACATAACAACCCTAGACCACAAATCTCAATTCAAAAACCTCGGCAACATAAAAAATAGCTGACCTTGAAACATTCGAGCTAATATAAAACTAAACTAAAAATTTTCCAGATCTGACAGTCACAAAAAAAAAAAGGAAATCCAAATGCCCATAAAAAAAACTGGTAATTAAACAAATTACATATATGTGCAAAGAGAGAAATATCCTAAGCTATCACTTGGTTAAAAGTATAACCACTAAAACCCGATGAAGCACAAAGAATTTAAAGTGCAAGTGAAATTAAAAAGCAATAAGATATACCTAAAGAAGGCATTTAAGAGGGGGGGGTGGAAGAGGAAACTTCCAGTACAATACAAATGCCAGACGATACTTACCACAACATTTTGAATGCAAATATCTTGAATCTCTCAGTTGGATCGTTCAATCCCTGTTCATATCAAAACCGACATTTTCCATTTCTCGAAGAGAAATGAAAGAAGAGATTAGCTTGTCCTGACTTTTCTTTATTTAGCATTTGTTGTATAGGTGAGGAGGGTTTTCTTTGGGTTTGAAGGAAACCCTACAATGGACTAATTGGCTTCTTTCCCCGAAGATGCTAACCTGCCAAAAATATCGGGAGAAAGGAGATGGTAGCAGAAAAGAGATGGCGAGGGGGTCGTTGGGTCCTGAACCAGAGAAGGAAACAAGGAGGGCTTTTATTTCACTATAAGGACATAGAGGGTAATAAATATGTTAAGCTGTTTTTGCAATAGGTAAATTTGTCATTTTAAAAAAAAAACCCAGGATTGAGTTCTCTTCCATCTGTTTCTCTCCATTTTGGAGAGAAGCCAAAATGGCTATAGAAGTGATCCCTAATCCTTCCAATTCTCTTCTTTTCTTTGCACAAAAATTCTCTCAAACAAGAGAAGAGAAGCTACTTCTCTTCTTTTCTCTCATTTTTTTAAACTCCCAAACTAAGCGTAAAGGTAGGGGAGGAAACCCAGAAGGGGAAGGCACGGGAAAATAAAATAAAATACTCCATTTCCCCATTCTAACCAAATTTACTTATTTACTATTTTAAAATGTCCCAAAATTTAATAATTTTTTTAAAATAAAAGTTTTTCAACATATTAATACTATAAAATAATCAATACATCTTTTATTTATTATTTTTATATATTTAAATTTGACATAAAATTTTATATAACTCACATATTTTCTATTATTATTATATTATATTGTTATTATATTGCAGTTTTTCTTAACTTTTATTTTTACATAAAATCTCGTACCAAGTCAAATCATATCAATTTAGTTGAAACGGAGAAAGTACTATACGAGTGTCAAATTTTGAACTTAAATCTCAAACAACAATCACTCTTCTTTTCAATTAATTAATTATGTTTCTCAATATATTCTTATTAAGAAAGTGTAGTTTTAATTTATGATATGTAAAAAACAAAACATAATTATGGCAAACCAGAATTCATGATTGAGTTGGATACAAACTTGATCGAGTATAATTTGATTATCTCACATGTATAATCTTCATAAATTAAAACTTCATTCAGAGTTCAGTTTTTTTTTTTTTACTAAATAAGATAATTTATTTAATAACAATGAAACAAGTTATACAAGAGATAATGTGGTTCATAACTCCTTAGCTATAAACACAACCAACGCACAACAACAACAACCTCCTTAATTTTCAAATTACTAGTTATAAAATCTTTAACTCTACCTGTGAGTTCTGTAGGCTTTGTTTGTGGTGTTCATTGCCGGTCTCAAACTCAGATAAAGGAAGAGAGTTGCGATAAGGCTTGTAATGGTTAGCGTAAAATATAGTCACATCCATGACATGAACCAATCGATTGTCTTCGTGGGGACGTTCCCTATTCAGTGACGCGCTGCACTTCCTAGACCTAGGTGTAGTGATAAATATGCGAGGGTTGCTAGGTCGTTGCCCGAAAGCAATGCGCCGTGTCAATCCCCTGATACGGTGTCAAATATGTAAGGGTGTAGAATAAAAAAGACAGTCCATAGTGATGGGATCCGTTTAGTTACATAGAATATAGGATCTTTGGCTAGTAGATTAATAGAATTAATTGAAGTTATGCAGAGGAAAAAGATTAGCATTTTGTTTTTACAAGAAACCAAATGGGTAGGTGAGAAGGCGAGAGTAATAGCGCCATGGGGTTATAAGCTTTGGTATTCAGATAGAGTTAGGAATAGAAATGGAGTCGATATTATTATTGACCGTAAGTTTATTGATGATGTGGTTGAAGTACAGAGGAAGAATGATAGGATTTTGAGTATCAAGATCATGATTAGCGGCGAGATTACTATTGTTATTAGTGCATATAAGCCACAAGTGAGACTTGATAATTCGGTTAGATAACAGTTTTGAGATAATTTAGATGAGATTTTACAGAGTGTATCGTGTGCATAGAAGCTATTCATTGATAATGATCTAAACAAATATATGGGTATTAATCAAAACGGGTTTCAGAATGTTCACAGAGGTCAGGATTTTGGAGTTAGAAATGAAGGAGGAGCTACTATTCTTGACTTTGCATTGGCGTATGATTTGACTATAGCAAACACCTAATTTAAGAAGAAAGATTCTCACTTGATGACCTTTAGAAGTTCGTTAAATGTCAATCAGATAGACTTCTTTATTATAAGACGTATGTTTCATAGTGGTTGTATGGATTATAAAGTTATTTCAGGTGAGAGTGTAGTTACACAACAGAGGCTGTTGGTCCTCGATTTTAATTTTAGGAAAAAGGGTGAGCAGCGAAATCATCGGGTTGACCCTAAAATCAAGTGGTGGAAACTACTAGGGGTGAAAGAATAACCTTTGTCGATAAGGTAGTTCATACAGATGACTAGTCTTCTGATATAGATTCGAATCCAAATACTATGTGGAGAAAGATGGTTCAATATATTAGGATAGTAGCTAAGGAAGTACTTAGTGAATCTAAAGGAAAAGTACCTTTAAACAAATATGTGTGTAGTGGAAAAACAAAGTGAAAGAAGCCATAAGAAGTAAAAGAAAGTACTATAGAAACTTAGGGAAGTGCAAGAGTGATGAGAATTTTGAGAAATACAAGGTCGCGCAAAGAAAAGCTAAAGAAGCTATTAAAAAAGCAAGATTCATAGTTTACAAGGATTTAGATGAAAAGTTGGATACTAAAGACGGGGAGAAGAATGTATATAGATTGGTGCGTTTCAGAGAGAAGAAGATGAGAGATATCGGTGTGGTGAAATGTGTGAACGACGACAATTACAAAGTTTTGGCTAAAGACGAAGAAATAAAGGAGAGATGAATGTCTTATTTTGATAAGTTATTTAACGGGAGTCAAGTCCAAGTTCCCAGTGTGGGTAACCTTGTGATTTCGAACGAAGAGGTTAACCGTACGTGTATTCGTCATATTCAGAAGCATGAAGTCCGAGATGCCTTTAAAAGGGTGAGACCAAAAAAAACAGTGGGACTGGATGGTATACCGATCGAGATTTGGACGTGTTTAGAAAAGATAGGTATTACGTGATTGACAAGTCTGTTCAACAAGATATAAAGAGTTAATAAGATATCTATAGAATGGAGGAAGAATACTCTGATTCCTCTGTACAAGAATAAAGGGGATGTTCAAGATAGTGCTAATTACCGTGGGATTAAACTCATGAGTCATACTATGAAGTTTTAGGAGAGATTGATTGAACAGAAATTAAGGGGCATTATACAAATTTTAAATAATCAATTTGGTTTTATGCCTGGGCGTTCTACTATGGAGGCAATTCATTTATTACGGTAGATAATTGAATATTATAGGGAAAGAAAGAAAGATTTACATATGGTATTTATTGACTGGAGAAAGCTTATAACAAAAATGCCTAGAGAAGAAGTTTGGTGGGTACTGGCCAAAAAACAGTGTATCGCTAAAATATATTAATCTTATTAAAGTTATGTATTAGGGAACATGTACAAGTGTAAGGAGTTGCGTCGGAGTGACTACAAAATTTCCTATTACTATCGGGGTACATCAAGGATCAATGCTTAACCCTTTCCTCTTTGCGGCCATTATGGACGAGTTGACTTGCACTATACAAGAGGTTGTATCATGGTGTATTTTGTTTGCTGATGATATTGTGTTGTTTGATGAGACTAGAGCCGGTGTAAATGCTAAATTAGAGTTGTAGTGACAGACATTGGAATCCAAGGGTTTCAGAATTAGTAGGAGTAAAATAGGGTATATGGAATGCAAGTTCAGTAGTAGCGTAACTTTGGATGGTAGAGATATATCAGTAGGTGATTGCTTCCGATATCTAGGATCTATTATTCAAAAACATGGAGAGCTCGATGGCGATGTTGCACACCGAGTACGGCAGGTTGGTTGAAATGGAGGAGTGCGACTGGTATTCTATGTGTTCGTAATATACCATTGAATCTAAAGGGAAAGTTGTATAGAACAGACATAAGACCTGCTTTGCTATATGACATGGAATATTAAGTAGTTAAAAGGTGTCATATTCATAAAATGAAAGTAGCTAAGATGCATATGTTACAATGGATGTGTGAATATATTAGAAAGGATAGAGTCAGAAATGAGACCATTAGAGAAAAGATGGGAGTGACATCTATTGAGGAAAAGATGAAAGAAAGTTGCATGCGTTAGTTTGGATATGTATATAGAAGACCGAGGGATGTTCCTATTAGGAGGATTGAGGGAAGGGGATAGGATAGGTTAGACAGACGTAGAAGTAGGCCTAAAACGATATGGATATAGGTAATTAGGAGAGATATGTCTTTATTAGATTTGGATAAGAGTATGACCGTCGATAGAAGGAAGTGAAGAGAGATGATTCATATGAATGACCACACGTTGCCTGATATTGATTCATATGACTGACCCCAAATTTTTTGGGATTAAAGCTTTTTTTTTTTCTTGTTGTAGTTATAAAATCTTTGACATGTGAAAGAAGAAATTCCATTCTATCATCCAATGCTGTGAACAACAAATAAAAAAAACCCTTGATTCCCATGACCCTAAACTAGATGTATCAATGGTCTTGAAACTTATTTGCAAATAAAAAAAAAAATCTTGATTTCCAAAACCCTTGACGTATTAATTGTCTTAAAACTTGTTTGGAAAAAGGAGAAGAGATAGAGAGGGGCTCAAACCATCATTGGGTAAATCAACTCTAAGAACATGGAGGAACATAGACAACATGCCAAAGCTTTGTAGAGTTCAGTTATATGATCATTAGAATCAAATCTCCTACTCAAGATTAATTAAATAACTTGAATTTTGGTTTTAAAAAATACATGTACCATATTACACTCTAAAGAGTATATGTATACTCACATTCGTACAAAAATATAATCAAAGTTGAAATTTTGTTCCAAACAGCCGTTGACCTTACAAATTTCAAACCGAATTAAGCCCAACCTTTTCGTTAAGGATTTGCTGTCAAAGGTAGCGAGGAAACCACAAGACATTAGAAAAGAAGCTGCATGCCCCTTTGGTACCAAAGGGGCTGACAGATCCAGGCTAAACAATTCTAGCTCATGAAAATGACGAAATGAAAGCCAAGTTTAGGACTATAAAAGAACTTGGTAACTTAGCAGAAGAGGCCTCCATTTGGAAGATAAAATCAGGAGGCAAAAACATCACCCTCTCCGACTCCAGTCTTAGCACTGGCCAAGATTACAAGAACCATTGGCAGGAATCAACTCCATTAATTCGTGGACCAAAGAACGCTCAATCTTATTTCTACTTATAGGTGTTTAATGTTTTCTTCCTTCCTATGTTTAAAAGTCGAAATCTATAATCCAGTCTAAAAAATAAAGAATTCAACAGCAAAGGAACAAGAAGAATCAACTTCATTTGCTCAGAGGAAGACAGCTTGGAGCAGGAAGATATGAACAAAGGCTCCAAGAAAAACACCTCCTCGCACTTATGGTCTAATTCATCTTTCAACGATATCAGAGATTTAAAACTTAGATTGAGCAAGAGCTGCTATAGAAACATGTTTCCGTAAGTACCACAAGGCAGCACTGGAATTGTTTTCTTGCTAGAGATGCAATCTAATAAGTCCCAGTTTTATATCTCTTGAGAATCCTTGTGGATTGGAGACAATCTGTTTTCTTCCATGAAAGATGGATCCAGAAATTTGGCTACAAATACCCACATCTTATAGACATCTTCAAAGTTGGTCAAGAAACCGAGAGATGCCGTAACGACCTCAATTCGGGCAGTTAAATTCTTGCTCTGCTGTTGACTTTTAGGCACAGGTTTACACAGGTCCATATCTTCAAGCTGTAGTTCCCCGTGGAGCTGTTTTGTGCTACCTACCGCCTGTATATGACTAAGGATTCCAACACTAAGAGATATCCCGCATCTCTCAGCCAATTTTTGGACAATTTCAGGCTGAATAATCCCTCCTTTGCAGCTTGCTCCTATGTTAAAAGCTATAGCTGCACCTCTGTCGTATTTGATCTTGGGGCCATATATTTCAACAAGTGGCCTTCCAACACCTTTACTCAAACTGGGAAAATGAAGCTGAAGTAATGATGTAACCAACCAGTTAATCAGATATCTTATCCTGAGTGTTGTCCTATTGAGACCAAGCATATCAACATGGTCAAGGTGACGGCAGAATATCTCAGGCTCCCTCCGACTCCATTCTTGCACATCACTATATTCACCATCACTCACTGATTTGTTCTCATGAAGACCACTCACAGAAGCCCCCCCAGGTGGAACTGAATTTTCTTTCTGGTTGCTATCCAGGCTAAAAGATACCCTGTAGCCCGTGCTAGCAACTCGATCACCATTTTCCAAACCAAAAAAACTGCTACCAGTATGTTGATTCCTTTCTCTCCTTCCTAAAAGTCTAAAATCACCTTCTGTCTCTCTCCTTATAGCACTCTCTTTTCTATCTTGGTAAATTTCAAGCATTGCAGAATTTTCAGGTTCAGTAAACAAGCCAGATGCGAGGTGCTTGGTCCTGTATCCATTTGAAGTAGAGCTCCACCTAGAACATGCAGACATGGAATCTAGAGTAGTTTCAGTTTCCTCTTGGATCGCTCCAACCTTCATGTCATCTTCATATATTCCAAGCTGCTTGAATTTTGTCTCTGGTTCCACAAAGGATTCTTCCTCAGGGATCCCCTTAATGCGGTCTAGATCCTTTGACACTGACATCACAGCTTCATCAAAGGACAAGACATCATCTTCATGTTTCATGAAGTTTATTCTCTTTTCATCACATACAAGGCTTTCAAAATAATTTGATGTTAGCTTTGAGGAGAGTTGCCCATTGTTCTTCTTGCCTGAAACCCATGAAGGCGGCACTGGTGAAACTGATTTCTGTTTGATGAATTGACTAGATTTCTCCGAACCAACTGGACTTTGACCTAAATCTATCCAGCACAAGTTATCAGATGACTCATCTTCACTGAAAACAGGACTCCTCATAACTTCCCCAATTGAAATGCTGTCTGCTTCCTCAAATACCATGCTCACTCCATCCTGGTCTGAACTGTTTTCTTGATCAACCTCAGTATCAAATACATCCCTGATGTGTGAGGCTGTGAAAACACCAGAAAATGCAGGCAGCTGTGAGCCTCCAGGCTTTTCTGGCTCTTCATCTTTAATTGGGCTCAGTGCCTTATCTTCAATCCCAACCAATCCATCCATACCATCCAGAGAGTCACCAAGATACTGAGGATAGTCCGGGATTATTCTCACAATTCCGGAGCCAGTACGCCCACACTTATTTTGCAGGGTTCCCATGACAGATTTCTTAATCAAAAGGCATCCAAACCCAGTTGCGTCATAACCAAATACCTTGTAAAAGGAAGTAATAATAAAATCTGGCCTGAAAAGGGACAAGCCTAATGAATCCATGTCCTTAGGACCTAGTGAACCAGCATCCAGCAATACATGCCAATTGTTTTGCTGTGCCAATGCCATCCATTGGTAAGAATACTTAGATCCGGTAACCCTAGATTGAACAGGGAAAACAAAAAGGCCCACAGCAGAATCCTTCTTCCTTTTCTTCTTGTTTGAGATTTGCTTTCTTAACTCTTTAGAGCAGAGTTTCAGCGTTGGCCACTTAAACCAGGCGCTGTAAACTTTTGCACCTTTCTGTTTTGCACATTGAGCCATCCAATTGACGGACTGGCTTTCATGATCAAACATAGTCAAGAGCCTCTTATTGGTGTGGAAAGGATAAGATTCAGCAAGCAATTTGAATGCAGCCCCTCTACTAACAGTAAATACAAGCCCATATTCATCTTCAGGAATGCTCAAATACTCCATAATTCTGGATTTGATATCATGTTCTGCAGTACCTTCCTCAGCACACCCATGAAATGCATGATTGCTCAAATTTGCAGTAATTTCCTTCAAGTTAAATGCAGAAGAATCCCAGTACTGAAGTGTTTGAAAGTAAGAAAACAACCCAAAGCCACAGTAATCAAGGCATACCTTGGCACCAGCATCAGAAAGGTGGCTGTACTCATGTGATCTCAGTTGATCAATCCTCTCCGAAGATTGGAATTTTGGGTACGCCGTCAGGAACTTATTGAACACATCATCTAACTCGGGAATTGACTCTTCGCTGGAAAAAGTGTGCTTTGTAAAAAGGGCAGTAGCACGCAAGAATTCCTCCTGGGCTTGGAGCCTCGCGAGAGATCTTGACCTCCCCAAGTTGCCACTTTTATTGAAGGATTCCAAATCAATGTCTTGCGATTTTGCAAATGATCCATCTTCAGAAGCCTCTTCAAGAGCTTCCTTGAGTTTGTTCTCTTGCAGATGCCTGAGAATTGAGTGCCTTGGCTTACCCCCCTCCGTTGAACCAGAACCATCTCCTCTCCTGCTCTTACTGTCTATGATTAAGGATGCACAACGGGAAATGGGCTTCCATAGTAAAAGATGCATTAATTTCTGCGCCGCTGCTCCTCTCCAAGATCAATCTAATAGATGAGCTCACGAATATAAAACCCAGAACCGAATCTAAAGGGTTTTTTGTATTTGTACCCTTACTAGAGCAATAAACAAAGCACGAAACGAAAGGGCATTCCGATTTCTCGGCTAAACTTAGGAAGACGTTTTACTGTGAAACATTGGGAAAGAAAAAAACAACGAGAAAAAAATCGGAATCTCTGCTAAAGACCTGGTCCAAAGAGGAGAAGGAAAAGAAAGCGAAGAAGTCCGTTTATGATCAAATCTTTATTTGCATTAGGAATAAAAGCTTACAGCTTTGACATCCTCCAATGGCATTTTCATTTCGGAAATTCAACACCTACTCATGTAAGTCACAGTAGTCCAACAGAACCCAAGTGCCAACCCCACCACCGAAGACTTCAGACCCAGATTCAAAGCAATACACAAATACAACCCAATGTCACACACATCGGCCCTTGAAGTAATCTCACTCCACAGATTTGACTCGAGGAATTTGATACACATGTAAGAAATCAAACAAGGAGAAACCAAAAAAGAATTCAACGGTAATGAAGAGATTTTACCATCTCAAGAGACACCAAAAATCAGCCTACACCCTGTACTCGGGAAGAAAATGGTGTCAAAACAAGCAAGAAACACCATTGCTCAAATGGACTTCAATCCAAAAGGGGGAACATCAAAAGTTACACAAAGCAGACTCTCTCCGAGAAGAAGAAAAAACAGTTACTACAACAACCACTCTTCTTTCCCCAAAGTCCCCACCAACTTTACTCCCTCCTTTGCTGAGAAAACTGTACAAGAAGCTTGTGAGAGCGAAACCTAATTAATGGCAATCCCATTCTGCATTAAATTTCCCATTTACTGCGATGGTCAATCAATAGGTGTATGCATTGAATGCTCATTGTTCTCTCTCTTCTCGCCGTTGTTACACGCCTCACATTTCTGTAACCCCAAGTAGAAAAAAAACCGGACATAACCTCATTTTGGTCAACGATTCTCCCTTTCGAATCCCAGTACACATATACATTACTCAGTCCTTCCAACTGCTTTTGTGTTTTGCTTTTTCTCTTTTGGTGAATCCCAACTGCCTTTATCTAGTACTTTTGATATACTATGAGTTCTGGCCTCGGACCAAAATAATAATAATAATAATGATACAACGATGCCAATGAGTGCAGGGTAAAGTTTTGGACTTTGGTGCGCTAATGGCGCTTACAAATGATTTGATGAAGCTTCCCTGTTCCAGTTAGGCAGGTTGGCTAAAATCTTGAGGAAAAGCTCCTTTGACTTGGTTTTTCTTGATTTGTTTAGTCGGTTGGTGCGTCTTTACTATACTGATTCTTGAAGGAATTCTGCAATTTGGAGTTTCTTTAGTTTTGCCAAATTATGATCCCATTATGAATTATAATCAAAATATAATTAATAAAATTTGGTATAAGAAATGTCGAAGAATTTGAATCTTGATCAGTGTAGTCTATTTTTGATTGACTCTATTTAACTTTAATAAGACTACTTTTATAAAATACGAATTCGATATTTACATTGATTCTTCAATTAATTTAATACAATCGTTGATAAATATAAAAGTCTAAACTTTAGACGACGATAAAAAAAATATTTTGATTACAATAGCAACATCTTCTTTTTATTTAATCGAAAAAAAATGTGTTTCTTTCTTCTTTCTTAATCCTCGACCAACCCGTGCAAATTAAATTGCAGCCCCGCTTGCATGGTTTCAGATCAGCGGTCATCCCCAATAATTTATATCGCGATCAGCGGATCAAATTCATTCATATGTTTACACTAGTGTGTATGAAGACAAACTAAAAGCACAATATTATGATTTTTGTATATGTCAAAGAATAAAAATATTAAGCTAAAGAATGATTCTAATGCCAATGTAAAAGTAAGAAACGGATTGAATTGGTGACAACTGACAAGAAGTTTAAACAGCTGTTTCTGACTTTAGAAGTCGGAGGTATTATCCTCTAGCCATCCATGGAAAAAAGTCCAATTTTGTCTGTGGCACTTTTCGAATGGGAAAGAGATATGGAGACAGCAGCTCCCCATTTGGTCAAAATTTGGCTGAAAATGTTTGAAACAGGTGGTTCAACAATAATTCCCAAAATATATTGTTGGTTATCAAATTTGATTTGAATTCGAAATATCGAACTCGAATTTAAATATAAATTTTATTTATGTTCAAATTTTAAATAAATTGAATTTGAATATTTAAGTATTAAATTTGAAAACTTACGAACATAGTCGATTAATTAATTAATACATAATTTATAAATATATTATATTATAAATTAGTTATTTATATTCGAATTCGAGTTTAGTATAATCGAATTTCGAATCGATCTCGAATTTTAAACTATTTTTAAAAAATCAAGCTCAAATTAAGATTTGATATTTAAATCGAACTTGAATTCGAGCCTTAAGTAAAAATAATAAAATTTGAATTTGAAGAGGTAAAGTCAAAGTAAAGATAAGGTAGAAAACAATATTATAAATTTAAAAATTTTACAGGCAGAAATTTAAAAAAATCTCAAATTCTTTAGAAAGATTATATATTTTTGAAAGTTAGAAAGCAGATAACTCTCGATTCGTTTCTTTAATTTCAGTACTCAAAATTTATTATTCGTCATAAGAAAAATAATTTGCTTATTATTTTAAACTATTACAAAGAAATGACACTTTCTTTTAAAACTTTTAATATATTATATATTATAAAAGCATTAATATTTCAATCATATATTATTTTTATATAATTAAATAGTATAAATATTATAAAACTCATATATTTTTATATTTGATTATACTATTATTATTATATTATAAATTTGATTTTTATATAAAATTTTGTGTCAAATTAAACATTATCAATTTCTTTAGACAGAAAGAATAATATCCTCTAATGCAGATATTTAGCAAATACATGAAGGGCACTGTTCGATTTAAATCATGTTACCTTTATATGCGAAGTTAGAAAAATTATTAGTTACGTTACAAATAGAACAAATTTATAATACAGAGTTATTTTTCATTTTTTTTTTGTAATACGGAAATTTAAAAAGGAAAAAATAGTTAAATGTTCAAAAGAGGGTCAACAAGTCAATGCCAAAGACAGAAAGGTCCAAATTTTTGAATAATGTTATGATTACGTGCATGAAATTGTTCGTTAGGTGCACATGTATGTTTATTAAAGTTTTGCAGTCATAATCAAGTGGATTATTTTAAAATTAATTAAGGCTGTTATTTGACTCTAAAATATGAGTAATTCTTACATAGATTATAGATAGATGAATTAAATACATTAATGAGTTATATCGTACAACTTATATTACACGCGATATAAGTTACTAATGCACTTGATCTATGGACTATTGATCTATGTTAATACTCCCTTCATTCTATAATATAAGTCAAATCGTTTGAAGTTACTTTTGTTATCCCAAATTATAAGTCGTTGACGACTTTTTAAGAAGGTTTTGAAGCTACTTTTATATTTTTGTACTTATTTATTATTCTCTTTCTCTCTCTTTCTCTTGTTTCCAAGACATTTAAATAGAGGTGTTTTAGAAAGAAAAAACATAAAGTCACCTTATTTTTAAGAATCTTAATAAGTGTGAAATTAAGTCAAACGACTTATATTATGAGACGAAGAGAGTAAAATTTTTCCTAAAATATGATTACTTGATGCATCAAGTGCAAATACGGCTAAAAAGTGTTTTGGTTAATCTCTCTCTCTATATATTGTAAAATCTTTAACATTTTTAGTTGTGAGACAAGCTCTGCATATTTATAAGTGTATATGATGTTTATACTTTTTTTTCAAGTTAAATAATCGAAAATTGCAAATTTCATAATAGTTTGATAATAATTTATTTGTAAAATGTATTACTTCTTATATCAGTGTTTTTAAATTTGATTTATGCCTTTTTATTAATACTATAAAATAAATAAAAATTGTAAAACAACTAAATAAAGAGTACGAATTATTTCATGCATTATGAATTTTTTATGAATATTATGAAATAATCTCTACTTGCTTAATTTTGCTTTCTAGAATAATTTAAAAAGGCTTCCATAAGTATCTCATGAGTTACATTTGAATTCAGAATAATGCTTGCAACCCTTTAAACTTTTGGCTGAAATCACACATCTCAATCACGTCAATTCATATCAATTTTTTTACCAAAAAGCTCATGATCAAACATCCAAGTAAGACTCCTTTTCATGCAGAATGCACTTTTGCCCTCCCTGTTTCTTCAATCTTTCGATCAACATGTCGTGTACTTGAATCTTGATCCTTTCCTCTCTTATCTTTGATTGCTAATTATTGTTTTCAAAGTGGGATGTATAAAGTGCAAAGAGGAGAGTCACAGTCACAGACGCAGCTGATCGTGCTTTAGCATGATGACCGCAAAAGAGAGAGTGTTATAGAGTTCATGCATGAAATAGCTACGGGATTTTACCAGAGTCTGCTTTGTTCAAAACCCCGGTCCTGAAATTCCAGGAGGAGAATCAAGAAAATCATCCAATGAGAGGTAGGAAATCAATGAGTCTTTTGTAAATGGAGACCGTCTTGAAAGTTTGATCGGGGGTAGCTGATTACCTAAAATCAAGATAGTAGCCATTAGATCAGTAAAGTTTGACCTGTTCATTGGCTGTTCCAAAAAAACGAAGGTTCAATGGCTTAAAATGACACCAAATTTTAGCAACTACGTGATCACCTACGATGGGATCAGCCTATAATTAGACAACGTCCAACTTTAGCAAATGCCAAGTTTGTCGGAGCCATTTTGAGGTTCCAACACACAATTTGTGTGGTAAATTTGATACAGCTAGAGGCTTTTGCTGAGCCTCTCGCATCATGTCTTAATCCGCATGCTAATTTCAGAATCATCTTCATTGTGAACTTCCCAAATGAAGTTCTAGAGGGGTCATTCTAGCTAGCCTCTTCCTCTTCATCGTTGCTTCTAACATAGATCCTTTATAGGCAGCAGCCTTGGGGATCCCCTCAAGGCAGCTAGGCATTGCATTCTCCACCAAAATGCAGGGCGCTTGCTGTTTTTTCTTTTCTCTCCTCCTATTATCTTCCTTATCTTCGCTTTCTGCTGCACTTTCTTATGCAGAATCATCATTCATTGCTCGACGTCAACTTTTATCCCTTCCTGAAAATGGCGATTTGAGTGATAATTATGAAAATACCGTTGATGTCAAATTTCAGTTCCCCAACCTTAGGCTTCGTCGTGCCTACATTGCACTTCAAGCCTGGAAGGATGCAGTATATTCTGACCCTTTGAATTTCACAAGCAACTGGGAAGGTCCTGATGTGTGTAAATACAACAACGTCTTTTGTGCACCAGCTCCAGATGACCCCAATACAACAGTTGTAGCGGGTATTGATCTTAATCATGGTGACATTGCAGGGTACCTTCCTGTTGAATTGGGATTATTGACAGATGTAGCTCTTCTTCACCTCAATTCTAATCGGTTCTGTGGGATCGTTCCAAAGAGCTTCTACAGGCTCAAGCTATTGTATGAGTTCGATATAAGCAATAATCGTTTCGTTGGCCCTTTCCCAGAGGTCGTCATCGACATGCCATACCTCAAATACCTTGACATAAGGTTCAACAACTTTGAGGGAGAGCTGCCTCCTGAGATCTTCGACAAGGACCTTGATGCATTGTTCTTGAATGACAACTGGTTCAACTCATATATCCCAGAAAATCTTGGGAATTCTCCCGTTTCTGTAATGGTATTGGCTAATAACAAATTGAAGGGTTGCATTCCAAGTAGCATTGGTAAGATGGTAAACACCCTGGACGAAATCATCTTCCTAAATAATAATCTTTCAGGGTGTTTTACACCAGAGATCGGGCTGCTTGGCAATGTCACAGTGTTTGATGCTTCATCTAATAAATTCCAGGGTAGCTTGCCAAAGACATTCAGCGGCCTTCAGAAAGTAGAATTTTTGGATATTTCAAACAATATGCTGACAGGGTTGGTTTCTGATACAATTTGTAGCTTGCCAAGTCTGTCGAATTTTACATTTGCAAACAATTATTTCAGCGCAAAGGCCAAAGGATGCGAGACAAGTTCCAAGAAAAATGTTATATTTGATGATGCAAACAACTGTTTGGCAGAAAAGCCAAAGCAAAGGTCACAAAAACAATGTCTTCCTGTGGTGAGCAAACCAATTGATTGCAGCAAGTTCAGATGTGGCAAATCTCATCGTATAAGTCAGCACAAGAGATCAAAGCCTCCAAAACCACAACCTCAACCATCAGCAAATCCACCACAATCATCGAACCAGCCACAACCTCCAGAGCAAAAGCCTAACCCTCCACCAGTTTCAAAGTCACCACCAGAACCATCTCCGACACCAGAAACTCCAGCCTCAGAGCCTAATCCACCACCAATTGCGAAGTCTCCACCTATGTCAAGTCCTCCACTGCCAAAACCGAAACCATCTCCCGAACCTCAAACACCGCAGCCTGATCTTCCCCCCGTTGAAAAATCTCCACCGTTGCCAACTCCTCAAGTGCCAACACCCAAACCCTCTCTAAAGCCAGAACCTCCAAAGCCAGAGCATTATCCTCCACCAGTTGAAAAATCCCCTCAAGTGCCAACTACACCAGAACCAGAATCTCCGAAGCCAAAGCATAATCGCCCACCAGTTGAAATATCCCCTCCAACGCCAACAGCACCAAAACCATCTCCAAAACCAGAATCTCCAAAGCCAAAGCATAGTCCTCCACCAGTTGAAATATCCCCTCCAGTGCCAACAACACCAGAACCATCTCCAAAACCAGAACATCCAAAGCCAGAGCATAATCCTCCACCAGTTGAAAAATCTCCACCTCTGCCAAATCCTCCAGTACCAACACCCAAACCATCTCCAAAGCCAGAGCATAATTTCCCACCAGTTGCAAAATCTCCACCTCTGCCAAATCCTCCAATGCCAACACCAAAACCATCTCCTAAGCCCCCAATGTCCTCTCCACCACCAATCAACTCCACATCTCCTCCAGTCCATTCCCCACCATCACCAGTCACATCCCCTCCTCCTCCTCCTCCTCCTCCAGCAGTTCACTCTCCACCTCCAACGGTACAATCTCCTCCACCTCCAGTCTACTCCCCACCCGTACATTCTCCCCCACCTCCAGTACATTCCCCACCACCACCTGTCCACTCCCCGCCACCCCCAGCAGTGTACTCTCCCCCACCTCCAGTCTACTCCCCACCACCCCCACCCGTACAATCTCCCCCACCTCCACTCTACTCCCCACCACCACATGACCACTCCCCTCCACCCCGAACTGTACAATCTCCACCACCTACGTCAACTCCATCCAAAGCATCACCTTCACCTCCAAAATACCCTGACGTTGTTCTTCCCCCACACATTGGCGCCCTCTATGCATCACCACCTCCACCCAGCGTCCCAGGATATTAAACTTGTGGGCTCTCACTATTTACTACAATTTTGTCACTTTCTTGTTTCCAGTAGATTTGACATTGTTCAATGTATGCCTCATGTTAGCTCTTAGTCATTAGGAAAACGAAATGAAGGAAAGCATGTACCCATTATTCCTTGCAGTCTGCAGCTTAGGAAAGCATCAAAAGGCAATGGATGCAAAATTTTTAAATTTGATACATTGTTATAACATGAATTGTCTATCACATAATTCCACCATTTTCTGAGACTGATTTTTCATTGTGCAAATGAGCAGCTTTTCCATGGCCGTAGGCTTCTCATACGCCATTGCAGATGCTCTGTAATGAAGAACGGTTGATTGATGGCTTCTAATTACTTTTTCAATTGATTTATTTTTTGCTACTCAAAATTCTTTTTACCCTCCCCCAAACTTTATACCTCTTATTTTCAACCTATTTTTTGCCTTAGGATATTCCTTTTTCTGAAATAATTTAAGAAACTCACTTGATGTGCATCATATTACATCTAATTCCAAATAATTAAGGAATTTATACATAATATATAAATTCCTTATGAACGCCTAAGGTTTTAGATATAGTAATCACTTTGCGATTTTGTCCATTCCGTTCCCCTCCTCCATTAACACTCCTTAGCCATCATAGATTAACTTATGTAAAATGACAAATTAGTTTACTTTTTTTTTTCAATATCACTTAATCTTGTTAATTACAAGTAAATATATTTAAAATATACTTATTTCCTATCAAATAAAAGTTTAGATAAAATTCATGTTTTTTTTTCCCAATGTGTGAAAAATATTGACGTTGTTAGCCATTCATGACTTATGATTAGGGCTGTCAATGGATTGAGTATATACGAACCCGTTTATAATAGGTCTGGTACTTCTATTTTTTTATCCGGATCTGTACCAGACCCATTTACCCGTTTAATCAATATAATTGGGTCCAGGTACTGAATTATAATACTCATACCCGATTATCTGATTAATATAATATATTATATAACTTATAAATTATATTATATATAATATACTATATAAAATATAAAATATATTATATTATATATATATAATATATTATGTTTTGGGGTTTTTTGAGACTAATCCTAGAAGCCTTCTTCAGACTTCATCTTCACCTTCTGTTTGCAATTGCAGCAGCCACACAAGCACAACACACTCAAACGAAACACTGCCTTCTTCATCTTCATTCTTCACCAACACCGAGCCTTCTTATCTTCACCTTCTGTTTGCAGTAGCGCACAACACACACAAACACTGTCTTCTTCATCTTCATTCTTCACTGACACTGAGCCGGCGCCACCGCCACCACGGAGACACAAATACTGCCCATGCCTTCACCGCCGACACTGCCTTCTTCATTCTTTTCTGAGTTCTCCCCACAAATCTAACCTATCTAAGGTTAGTATTGTAGATCTAAAAATGAAATTTTGCTAAGTATATAATTATAATCTCTTCTCTCTATGTGCATGTGTAGAAAATGCTTAGAAAAGTTGCCAAGTGCTCAATTTTACTCATAAACAAGGTAATACAGAATATATATACTTTTAATGTTAAAACTCTTAGTAAATAAGGCATATGCTTTTTAGGTTTTGGGAAAAATAGGTATATAAACACACCTACTTCTTCAAACAAAACTCAAATTGTGGTTGGGGCGAAGATTTTAGATTTGACAGAAGCCAATGATTCTTCTTTTGCTTAGTGGTTTTATCATTTTTCTGAAATGATTTAGTCATGCAAGCACATGATTCTAAATTGTTGAGAGAGTTTCTCTCTAGTGGTGTTTACCAAGTTGAAGACCTCATTTCTTTTTCAGTGGACTAAGGTTCCTAAAACTTGGACATAAGGCTTTTCAGGACTTGCATTTGCAAGCTTTTTGCACTATTTTGGAAGCCTTAAAAAAATGGATAAGAAAAGTAAAAAAAGACAAACACATGAATTTTCCTTTTTCGTCTTTTTATTACTCTTGGGAAAAGACAATATACTATTTCCTTACATTTGGATATTTAAATATTTTTACACATATACCCGACCCAAATTCGATACCCGCATACATGGGTATGGGTCTCTTCATTCCATACCTGACGGGTATTCGGGTCGGGTCTGATACTTTTTCCTTTTGTCGGGTCGGCATCCGAGATAGGGCTACCCTAACCCGATTGGACTCGTTTATAGCCCTACTTATGATGAGATAACTTAATCAACTTGAAGCGCCATCTAACAGGCTCTGGGGTTTCTAATATTACAAAATGAGTTTGCTTTAAAATATATTTTTTCAAATAAAAAATTTAATCAAATTCATGTTTTCAAAATATATTGGGTAAATTGGTTAATTTAGTCCATTAACTTTTTTATTTTGACAAGTTTGGTTCCTAATATTTATTTTTAAATATTTAAGTCTCTTGTCTTTTTTCAAGTGAATTATTTGATTTCTCTGTCCACCTAGTGCATGACAGTCAACGCAAGTCAACTTTAATTTTGGGGGGGCATTTTTGAAAAAAAATTTAAAGACAAAACTTGCCAAACAAAAAAAATTTAGGAACTAAATCCGTTAATTTGCATATATATATATATATATATATATATATTATTTTTAAAATTTTCTATATATTTTTTGGAATAGCTAAAAATGATAAATACACTACAATTTTTATACAGTAAAGATATTTTTGATGTAATTAAATGTCTATATTTGTATTTGAAAATATAAATTTTATTAATCCATATATCTCACCACTAATTCTTTAAATTAATAAAGATAATATAATCATTACTTATAATAAAATATTTTCTTAAATTTACATATCAAATAAAAATAAAATATTTAAATTTGAACAAGATGTGTACAAAAGGATTATCTTTTTCAAATTAACGCAAAATGCCCTAAAGGAGAGAATGGGGTGGGAGGAGGAGATCTTTAGCATCGCATCTTTATCTTGCAAGTTTTACAGATAAAAAGATGATCGAATAACTTACCTCTTTACACAATTATCAAATTTTTACTACATTTGCCTCACATTTGTTGGAATGTATGTCTTCTTAGACTAGATTTCTGATATAATTTTGACTTGTATTAATAAAAATATTTTTCTTAGGAATTGTTTGTGAAATCTTCTTTATATTTATGTACAATTTTCATTGAAAAGGACCCATAGTATTTAAGTAAATAGTTCAAGTGAATTGAGGTCTTTCACAGTAAGATGTGGATCATGGATACTTAACACATAAACTACTATTCTTAACCGACTGATGAAAATGGGAATCTCATCATGGCAATGTTATTGTGTTATAAATTCTAAATAGAGAATGACTTACCTTTAACCAATGAGTAGTCTTCTTATTTTATAACACAAGTGTATTTCGAATACGTAGAACATGACCTGTAGTAGTGGTTTCTAAAAGTACTATGTAATATAAACTTAGACTACTACTGCTACAACGTGAACTTGTACTCTACAGCTTGAGTATAAGTTGGTGATCTGACGAAATTAGAAGTGTATGCTTTGATATACTATAGTTGAGATTCTTTAAAAGGACTAAGATACTTATATGTTAGGTATATTTAACTAGTTAGTCAAGAAAGACTTGTACAAGATAGTGTCTACACTATATCGCCTCTTATAGTTGTTCGAATGATTTAATCATCCAAGGCCCTGGGGACACATGACTTGGATATTGGCTTTAGGGTAACTCCCTTAGAAAGCGAAAATATTTCAAGAAGTCGTGGATCATTGGACTAGAAGTCTAAAGATGGTAGATGTCTTTTAGAGAGGTGTTAGTACACTCTTTCCTCTCTAAATGCACGGCGGTGTGTAGAGGAGTATTTTAGTCATTTTACCTGTAGGTCGAAGATATAGCTAACGCAGTATTATTCTTGGGATCAATATGTCCTTACGGTGATATTAAGAAATATTTAAAATGCAAAATATAACTATTTATATAACAAGGGTATTTTGGTCATTTTAATAGCTAATGCGATGTATCTTTTTAGTCCTCGGAATAGCCCGTAAGTCCTAATTAATTTTAGGTCGAGGAAATAGTCTCAATTAAAAAGGATTTTATTTTATTCAGGAAGTCTAATTTATTTTTAAACTAGAATAAAATAAGTGGAACGAGAGAAATTAAAATTATTATCTAGTTTAATTAGTTAATTAATTACTCATAGCCTAAATCCTAATTGAATAATTAAAAGATTGACCTGAACTTAAACTAGTTAATTAAAATATTTAAATAATTATTTTAGTTCATTTTGGCTCATTAATTATTTATTGAGTTATTTTAATAGGCTCAAAAAATAAATAATTAATGATTATTATTTTTTGGTTCATTGGGTCCAAGGAAAATAATAAATTATTTTTGGCCCAATAGTTTAGACTAAGGGGTTTTTTTTATTCACAGAACAGAAGAGTTAAGATTGAGTCAAATCTCTTATGTTGATAGTCTCCAGGAGTTTTGAAATATCAAAACACTGGTGTTTTGGTGATTGAAGTGGATAGTCGTGGTTTTTGTTTTGGAGACTTACTGAACAGACGACAAGAAAACCAGAAGCCTTCATTTCTCTCTTTCTCTCGTGTGTTTCTCTTCTTCCTTGTGTTTCTTGATTTTGCTAATCAATAACAAAGGTTCAAGAATTGTTTTGAGATAAGATTATCCTCGCCTAAGTTGTTTCACCAACGAATAATAGGCGGTGGAATATTCTAAGTTCTCAAGAAGGTTTTGGCATTTATGTCACGAAGGAATAGAAGGATCGCGGGTGAAGGGCCAGAAATATCATTCGAGCGAGGGGCAACTCCTGTGATCCAGTCGGCTTCTTCACAGCCAAAGGAAAATTTACGACGCAAAGGTATCATTTTAACTCTTCCGTTGTGCGATGTCATTGTTTTTCCTAGTTTTATTTGATGGACAAAACGCAGAACAGGGAGCCATGGACAGATAAAAACAGAGACCAAAAAAACTTATACGCGAGCCATAAAGGCCATGCGGAAGCGTGAAGATCATACCTTTGCGTTCCTTAACCCTCCTAGGTTGCGTAGGAACAGATTGAACGGCTGGAATCGCCTCGCTTTGCACAGTTGAAGGAGCTTCCGGTTGAACACCCGCTAGCCTTCGACTTCGTCTTGTTTGCATTAACGCTTAGCTCTCCAACTCTCAGAATATTTCTCAGCCTATCCTCTAGCCGGTGAACACTATGGTGAAGAGGAAGGGTCTCAATTCTCCTTGGTTCGTTCGCTATTGGTTAGCAAAGAACAAGGGAAAAACAAGAAGAAGGAGAGAGCTTTTGTGAGAGAGAGAGAGACTCACGTGAGTCTTTTCTTGTGAAGGAAAATAATTAGGGTTTTTTTCTTTTCAAATAGTTGTTTATATTTAGCCAAAATTAGGTCTCTCAATCTCTGATAAACATATCCACGGGATTTCAAAATATCCGGATGTTATCCTGAGAAACAGTTTGGCCTTATCTTAAACTCCTCTTAACCATCACTGGAAAAAACCCTAAGGTCCAAGCTATTGGGCCAGATAAATATTTATTATTTTTCTTGGACCCAAAAGGCCCAAAATAATAAATATTAATTATTTATTTTCTGAGCTTACATAAGTAACCCAATAAATAATTGATGAGCCCAAATGAACCATAATAATTAATCTTGGCCCAGGTTAATTTCTTAATTATTCATACTGGACCTAGGCCCTGAATAATTAATTAACCAAATAAACTAGATAATTAATTTCTCTCAACTCCTATTTTATTTATTTATTTATTTATTTTATTCCAATCCAATAATAAATTAGACTTCCTGAATAAAATAAAATAAAACAAAATAAAATAAAATCCTCTTCAACTAAGACCAATTCCTCATCCAAAAAATAGTTAGGACTTACGGGCTATCCCGAGGACCAAAAAGACACATCGCCTTGGCTGCTAAAATGACCAAGATACCCCTGCTATATAAATAGCTGTATTTTGCATTTTAAATATTTCCTAATATCACCATAAGGAAATATTGACCCCAAGGTCAATGTTGCGTTAGCAAAGTCTCCGACCTACAGGTGAAATGACTAAAATACCCCTCTACACATCGACGTACATTTAGAGATGAAGAAGTGTACTAACACCCCTCTAAATGACATCTACCATCCTTAGGCTTCTAGTCCAATGATCCACGACTTCCTAGAGTGTTTCCACTTTCCAAGGGAGCTACCCTAAAGCAAACATCCAAGTCATGTTTCCCAGGGCCCTGGATAATTTAGACCATTCGGACAACCACAAGGGGCGATATAGTGCAGAAACTATCTTGTATAAGTCTGTCTTAACTAACTAGTCACACATACCCAACATGCAAATATATTGGCCCTATGATAGAACCTCAACTACAGCAAATCAAAGTATATGCTTCCAGCTTCGCTAGACCACCAACTCATACTCAAGTCGTAGAGTACTAGTCCACGCTGTAGCGGTAATAGTCTAGGTTTCTACCATATAGTACTTTTGAGAAACCACTACTACAGGTCCTGTTCTACGTATTCGAAATACGCTTATATCATGAAGTGAGTGGACTACCCACTGGCTAAAGGTAAGACATTCCCCATTTGGAATTCATAACATAATAACCTAAACATGATGAGGTTCCCAGTCTCATCAATAGGTTAAGAACAAATGTTTATGTGTTAAATAACCCGTGATCCATACCTTACTGTGAAAGACTACCATTCACTTGGATCACTTATTTAAACACAATGGGTCTGTTCCAAACGAAAATCGTGCACAAACAAAAAGTAAATTCACAAACAATTTCTGAAAATAAATTCTTTTATTAAATAATTCGATTTTACATCAGAAACATAGTCTAAGAGGGCATACAATCCAACATTATTTGCTACATGCATGACTTCTGTTAGTTTTCGAAGCATCAATATTATGGTGTATTTTTCATTTTTTATTATCTCAAAATATTGATTCTTTCCATGAAACTAACATTTTGTCATAATTTGTAACATACTTACAAAGTTAATAATTTAATTATACATTTCATTCATCCAAAAATAAATGTTCGCTTATTTATTTTTCAGATATTAAAAAATAATATT
Organism: Voacanga thouarsii; assembly: GCA_026120185.1. Lineage (NCBI taxonomy): Eukaryota > Viridiplantae > Streptophyta > Magnoliopsida > Gentianales > Apocynaceae > Voacanga > Voacanga thouarsii. Next base: position 561,881 of record JANUWF010001636.1, on the reverse strand, counting down.
CATAATTTGTAGTACATCTACGAGGTTAGTCAATTTAAATTTTTTTTTCAAAAAAAAAGAAAAAACATACTATTTGTCTCTTGTACAAATGAGTGATCTGAAATAGTGGTCTAAGAGTTATAGTGAATTTTTTAGTGCCTTCTCTAATAACAAAGTAAATATGTTCAAGTTTCATGGAACACATAAATAGCTATTTACTTAATAATTAATTATTTAAGAAATATGAAATAGACATTATTTAAGTTTCAAAATTATATTATTATTATTATTATTTTGAATGGGTGAGAATAGAATATGAAAATATATATATATATATATATATATATATAGAAAATCTTCAAAAAATAATATATATATATATATATATATTGATGAATTTAGTCCCTAAACTTTTTTTCGTTTGATAAATTTGGTCCTAACAAGTTTAGCCCCTAAAATTTTTCTATTCTAAAACACCCTCCAAAATACGTTGACTAGTGTTGACCGTCACTAAATAGACAGAAAAACCAAATAATTCATTCGAAAAAAGATGAGGGATTTAAAAAATTAAAAATAATGATTAAGGATCAAACTTGTCAAGTTAAAAAATTAAGGGACTATGTTCGCCAATTATCAAAATATTAAGGACATCTTATAAGACACCAGATTCCACTTGGAGCAGCCGTCCGGGTCTCAGGAGACCTGAGAAATATGGGTATTTCCTTTGGACGAATACTTCACTAAGCAGTCAGAGATAATCTTCATTTTTTTTTCCCCTTTTTTTCCCCCTGCCTCTATACTATCTGGGTGCCCTTTATCAATGGACCTGCTTAAATAAAGCCTAAATTGGGCCCCGATATTTAAAAATTAGTCTGTCCAACAATTTGTAACACATTGAAACTAGTTAATAACTACATTCTAAAAACAATATAATTAGACGTAACAACTTTATTTCGTGTGGATAATAACTAAATAGGAAGGGAATCTTTTCATCGTAAACTAAAATTTAATTTTTAAATAATATTCTATCACTTTCAAAATAATTATTTATAAAGTCTTTTGCACACAGATTAAGGGTATTAAAAATAATACTATAATTTAAATAAAGTTTTTATTCTACTCATATTAAAAACATGATAGTTATTGGTTTGTGAAAATTCTAAGGAGTAAGAAGAAAGAAGAATTTTGAAAAATTATACAATTGACTTACAATAAATGAGGATAAAATTGGAGGAAACTAATTATTAATTTTAAAAATATATATATGAATAAGTATTTTGAAACAAAACAAAAAGTTTTATGAACAAATATTTTGAAATAGAATGAGTATTAATTTAAATAATTATTTCACAAATAATTAGCCTAATTGTAAAAATTACGCATATTAAGAAATTGTGAAATTTTATAGTAAAAATGATTAAAATGCTCATTATACCATTTAGAGTATTTTTATTATCTTTCTCACTTCATTAATTTAAATCCCATCACTTCTTTCATTTAGTCACCCTAATAATTACATGGCTTTCTCTTCTTTTAACCCATATCACCTCATTCAATTACACTTTTGACTATTTTTATAGGATAACGTGATTTTATTATTGATTAAAATAATTTCAATATAAGTAACTGTAATACTAATTAATTGATAGAAAATTGTGTTAAGGGTAAAATTGAAAAAAAATAATTAAATAGAAACTACATTTAAAAAGTGGACAGTTATTTTTGGACAAATCAAAAAGGAAATTAGGCCAATTATTTGTGGACGGGAGAGTAAGTTTTTTAGTTAATTAAACATTCTCTTCTAATTTTACCCTTACAATTTAATAATAAGTATCTCTCTTTATATTAATAAATACGCAAACTTCAAAACTTTGATATAACTTCAAATTACTTCTCTCTCTTAAGTATTTAATTCTTACTAGAAAATTGATTAAAATATCGATGAGTATGTAATTCTCTCTCCAAGTTACTACTGATATTTTTTGAGAATTAACGAGATGAGTATGAATAACAAAACTCATAAAATGAGTTTTTGATTATATTTTAATATGTTTAGAAAATACAATACTATTAAATATGGATAAATTTGAAATATTAAATCTTAATTTTCTAAAGAGACAAATAATTTAAGATAAATATTAAATTAAAAAGTAAACTAATAATTTGGAACGAAGAGAGTGTTATATTATCTCTCCATAACCTCCCCCCCCCCCCCCCTCTCCTCTTAGATTCTACTTAACTCTACACATTTAATAAATTTTTAATTATATTTAACAATTCTCATCTCAAATAAATTTCAATCCACATACCGCTTAATTTGTTAAGTTGATAATGCTTATCAGAAGTATGTTCATTTCTTTCTTCTGCCAATAAATATTACAATCATATTCTCCTATTTTCTTGTCTAGTTTCACTAATGTGGATAGATCAAAGAGAAGGACTTCGAATATGATTCATCCCTTCGGCTTGTTTGGTTAATGAATTAAATTATATATCACATTAATCATCCTTCGAATTTATTATCTAACTCTTGAAACACATATACATTTAAGAACATTCAATATAAAATACATTTAATTAATTAATTAATTAATTATATTTAATTGAATTATTTTATCATTTAATTGAATTTACTTCCTCCTATTCAATTTAATTTTTTTTTTCATTTTCTTAGCTTAAATTACATATCGTATCTTAAAATCAATAAAATATTTTATTATTAATTCAATTTTTTTTCTTACTTTACTACCAATCACATTTATAGTTTTTCAATTTTCGAGTTAATATTACAATTTCTATTAAAAAAAATCTAATATCAAAACATTTTTTTTTTCTTTTACTACTGTCAAACACTACTATTAGTGGCATTACACTCAATTTCAAAAAATAAGACTAGTTTTTAATAAATGTTTAAATTTCAAGCAAATAAAAAAAAATCCGTATTGTTTTTGTCTTTTTATCTTGAACTTCCGTATAATTCATAAATTTCCCAATTTACTTGAAATAACCTTGAACGACAGACATGCAAATGAGTCAGAGGCATTTATTTTTAGTAACAAAATTTAACGTCTTCTCAATTTTAGTGGATCAGAGGGAGCATTTATTTCCAATTATAGAATTCACCAATTAAGAAATTTGTGTGTGAAAACATCATAAAACGGCATGAGACGTTACAGATATGATGGACCAGAGGAAGAATTTATCTCCAAACATAGTTTCATTACTTCCACAAATTCCTTAATTTGTGCTTGAACCATCATTAAAGACAGCTAATATATTGTAGCATTTCAATGACAGAATTTAAGAATTTCTTTAAATAACTTTAAAATAATTTTAAAAAAATTAATTTACTTGATCTATAAAATTTAGAATTTATAATATTTTCATCCTTAATCATTTTTTTCGCGATCATAATCTCTAATGAAATTTTAATTTGCCAAACAATCCTTAGGTTCTTTCTCAGTATAAACTCCCACTAAAAGAAATCACTTTAATTATACATGACTAATTGAAAAAAAGAGTTAAAAGAAAATTTATGTGTAAAGAAAGTGAATTTTTTTGACTGAAATTTATATTAAAAAAAGAGAACTATAGACTATTTGACAGGTTATAGTCTCGTTAAAGACTATATAAATGAAAATTTATTAAAAATAAAAATATTAAACTTTAAAAGTTATAATTTTCGTTTCACAATATAAGTCGTTTTAGATTTATCCATAGGAATTAAAGGTTCATAAATTTTAGACAATTTTAAAACTAAACTTTCAAAAATATCCTTAAGTAAGTCTTTGTCTATTTTGGTAATTAGAGAGAATTATGTTTTAATTAATGGAAAGAGAAAGATTGTAAAGAGGAATAGAGATAAAAAAATAATAAAATTTTATAAAATTTTGTAAAATGATTATATTGTAAACAAAATTTAAATTTAAAATAATTTATATTGTGAAATATGTAAGTATTATAAATTGTAAATTTCCGGACCAAACAATTAATTACTCTAATTTTAAACAAAAAGTATAATGAACCAGATGAGGGCCCCATTTTGGGTCCAAACATTCTGTCTGAAGACCTGAGCCGGCACTATAAAATGCTGCTGCTGTAGCGCATATTGGAACCACTGCTTCGAGTTTGGGCCCTTCGGATACGACGAGGGCCTCTCGTCTTCTTCTCCATCAACTTCTGGGGTATCAATTTCCAAAGATACGTTCGTTTCTGTTGGCTGCGAACCCCATTTCCTTCTTTGTTGTTTCATATACGTTCAACCCCATCATCACCATCAACCCAATTCAAGAAGATACCTTTTCTTGCTTTATAAATTAATTTTGCAGTTCTGAAAAAGGCAAAAGTTATCAATTCAAAAGCTTTCTGGTCTGGAATTTCTTTTGTGTATTGTTTTCTTCTTTTAGCAGGAAAAGATGGCGTTGATGGAAGGTATTCTTGATGTCCAAGCACTTCCTTTGGGCACTGCCATTGCTGTGGGTGGTCCTGCTGTTGTACTTGGTGGTCTTTCGTTTTGGTTTATCAAGTATATGAATGATAAACAGAGGAGGAAATCTTCCCACCTTAGAGCCATACCTGGTACTTTCATGGTTACTTTCTGCTTATATGCTATGTTTCAATAGTCTACACAAATATGCTTCCCAGAGTTGTACACCAGTATTTTAATACTGATTAGAAATAACAATGGTTGATTGGGGGCAGCGGTACCAGGATTACCTGTGATTGGGAATTTACTGCAGCTGAAAGAGAAGAAGCCCCATAAAACTTTCGCCAAATGGTCTGAGACTTACGGACCCATCTATTCTATCAAAACTGGTGTCAACAAAATGGTCGTCCTCAACTCCATGGAAGTTGCCAAGGAGGTACCTTCTGTATTCTTTGCATCTAAACTGAAGCTTATATAAAAATTTGGTTTTATCCCTGAGATATAAGACATGCGGAAACATATATCAACTGATTGAATCCACCATTTGGTTAAACATTCCAAAATTTGTAGTTTTTAAAAATTAGTTTTTATTTTGAAAAAATTATTTAAAAAATATCGATGTAAATTTTATCCTCAGCTTTTTTTTTTAAATAACTTTGCGCCTTCAAATCCAATGTTGTGGTTCCGAGTAAATGGTAATATGTGCAATATATTATTGGCGATGCGACCCCATAATATGGAAGGAACCAAATCAACGAAAGGTATACAGTAAGTAGACTTCCAGATGATAGCATACAATTTTGACTGATCGACAATTATTTCCCATTTAGAAGAACTAGTCAAGTGCTGTTCAAAGGGAGACATCTGTTTACTTTCTCGCACCTTATGTCTATAAATCTAGAGTTTCATATCTTTTTTTTTCCTCTTTTTGATTACTCTCCAATGGTGCTTCTCTTTGGAAGATGCTCTTCCAGCAGGTGTTTTCAGAATTTATTCTTGTTATGCTATTAAAATTTGTGTACCCTGGAAAATCTTCCAGCATGATTAATTACCAAATTTATACTCATTTCATGCTTTGCCTTGTTGCTTTACATTTTTTAACTGGTATCCTTAAATTCATACATCCATCTTGACCGATATGGTCTGAGGCCTGCCACTGAATTTAGATGTTTTGTCACTTTTAACATTAGATGACTCGGGGATTGACTGGATTTCTCAAATTTGTTTGCTTGTTTCCAGGCTATGGTGACCAGATACGCATCCATTTCATCAAGAAAGCTGTCAAATGCTTTAAAGATACTCACTGCTGATAAAAGCATGGTTGCAATGAGTGATTATGATGAGTTCTACAAGGAAGCTAAACGACACATACTCACCAGCGCTTTAGGATCAAATGCTCAGGTTTTTTATCCCAGATGTTCTGTCTGTGGTTCTGTTATTGATTACCTTGACACCTTGTTATAGACATGATACTTATTTCTACGTCTGTATCAGAAACGACATCGTGTCCACCGAGATGTCTTGTATGAGAATACTGCTAAACAATTGCATGCTTCTCTGAGTGAAGATCCCCTTGGAGCAGTAAATCTCAGGAAAATTTTCCAGTCTGAATTGTTTGGATTAGCTCTAAAAGAAGTAAGTTAGACAAAGCTCAGTAATCTTGGCATTGAGATTGGCTTTCCGTATTTTGAAAAGATTTAAACGATGCTATTTGTTTGCAGTCTCTGGGAGAGGATGTGCAGTCAATCTTTGTGGAGGAATTTGGAATCACTTTTCCAAGAGAAGAGATATTTAAGGTATTGGTGAATGACCCAATGGAAGGTGCAATTGATGTAGACTGGAGAGATTTCTTTCCATATCTAAAATATATTCCAAATAAAAGCTTTGAAAAGAGACTAGAGCAAATGTACACACGCAGGGAAGCTGTTATGAAGGCCCTTATTAAGGAGCAGAAGAAGCGTTTTGAATCCGGACAGGTAACCAGCCTTGTTCAACCATGAAAGAAATTAACGGGTAGTTAGTTTTCCAAAACCCCAGTCATATACTCAAAGTAACTTAACTTTGATGTCCTTGCAGCAATTGAACTGTTATCTGGACTACTTATTATCTGAAGCAAAGACATTTACAGAGAAACAGATACTAATGTTGGTTTGGGAGGTAATTATTGAAACATCAGACACTACTTTGGTAGCTACAGAATGGGCCATGTATGAACTTGCAAAAAATCCAGAAAAACAGGTTTCAGTTTTCCTCCTTTCCTGGAATTCCACCTCATTCTTGGGATCTTAGTTTTTATTGCTGATTTTCCAACTAACGGCACAGGACCGTCTTTATCGCGAGATTGTAAATGTTTGTGGGACGAAGAAGGTTACCGAGGAAAACTTATGCAAGCTTCCATATTTGTCTGCTGTATTTCATGAAACACTGAGAAGGCATAGTCCAGTGCCTGTAGTTCCTCTAAGATATGTGGGCGAAGATACAGAATTAGGAGGATACCATGTTCCTGCTGGAAGTGAGGTTATTACTTTTCCATGACCTCTTCTTGTATATTTGCTTTTGTTGCTGTCACATTCTTCTCTGGACTAAGTTAAATTTGGCTGTGACCATCTAGTGTAGATTGCTGTAAATATATACGGCTGTAACATGGACAAGAAAGTGTGGGATAGCCCTGAAGAGTGGAAACCCGAGAGGTTTCTTGATGGCAAGTATGAGCAAGCGGATCTGTACAAGACTATGGCTTTTGGAGGAGGAAAGAGGGTATGCGCGGGTTCCCTTCAAGCCATGTTAACTGCTTGCATGACTATTGCAAGGTTAATACAGGAGTTTGAATGGAGACTATCAGATGGAGAGAAAGAAAATGACAACACTCTGGGGCTTACAAACCAAAAACTTCATCCTATGCTAGCAATAATAAAGCCAAGAAATTAATGGGAATATCCCAATAATCTTAGTCATAAGAGGTAAGATAGTGGCTAAAACCCTTTTGCTTCCCCTATTCTTGTCTATCATTTCAGACTTTCAGTCTCACATTAGAGAGGGTGATCCTTGTTATGTTACAGATTTACAGTATTTCAAAGTTTCGGCCAACAGTGGATATGTCATTCGTCTAGTATAATGCACTTTCTCTGTTACTCTCGTTCTTTGGTTCTAAGCATGTTTCTAGTATTACAGTAAATTTAGTAGGGTTCTAAAGAATGCTAATATTTATTCTGGCCCTCGTAGAGTTGTAAACGAACCGAACGTTTGCGAACAAAAACTCGTTCGAGCTCGTTCGTGTTCGAATAAGGCTCGTTTGTTTAATAAACGAACGAACTCGAACATATTCACGAATATATTCGAACGGTTCGCGAATATATTATATATATATTTTTAATTAATTATATTTTATTAATTATTTTATTTATATTTTATAATATTAAGATTTATTAAGAATAAATCTTATATTATAATTATAATATTAATAATATTATTATATTTTTATTTAATATTATAATATTCAATTATTTTTAATTAAATTTTGAATTATTATTTTTATAAATTTTAAAATAAAAAATATAAAATAAACGAACTCGAACGTTAATTGAGTTTTTCAAACTCGAACTTAAACGAACTCGAACATTATCAACCAATAATCGAACGAACTCGAATACGAACTCGAGCTCGAATAATAAACAAACGAACTCGAACAACGTTCGATTATATTCGAACTCGACTCGAAAATATGATGCTCGGTGCGTTCGTGTTCGAATACAGCTCTAGGCCCTTCCAAGAGAAAAAATTGCCAGAATTTTACCCCAACATGTTTTTTCACCTTTGAGTGGTAAAAACTGCAGAAAGTACTTTATAATTTGTTTTATTCTTGATTTTACAGTGTGGAAATGAATAAAATGATGCAAAATGCGGGGTAGATTAATCCAAAACAAAGTAGTCAAGATTCTTTTGAAGATTTTATCTAAATTATAATTTTGTCTCTTGACGGCCCATAATTTTGAGATTAGAGAAGAACATGGCAACCCACCCGGGAACCACTTGGGCCAAGTTTACACATAAACCAACTGGATCAAATATATGATGCTCATTTAGGTAAGGTAACTTTTACCTGATATTTGTAGACTACTTTTTAATATCATTTTTAATTATTTTTTATTTGTTGTAGTTTCACACCTATTAGTTGTCCCTGGGAAAGTTTTGTTTATAGATCTTGAGGCTCTTTAGAATGAAATTAAGTCCGCAACAGAGCATTAGAGGTAATCACCGAACTAATTCCAAAACTATCTTTTTCAGGAGACAAATTTCTGCCAAAACAATAATTTTTGGCTTATTCCGAAAGAAATTGAAAACGAAAGGTAATCCTAGAATCAGTTAGGGGCAGGGTAGGACTTGCATGTCGTGCAAATTACGAGAAGCAGATGAACCAAAGTCAAGCCGACCCCTCAAAGAAAGACATTTTTCTCCGATCCCTTCTGGACTCAAATCATCATCGTACATTCGTAGCAGCAAATTACAGAGGAAATTTTGAAATCCATGTGCATTATTGTTTTGAATTTTTGTACCACTTGATGCTTGGCCTTTAAGACACACAGAGTCCGCCGTTCACGCATTCTTGCTTTTTTTTTTTTTTGCCCGGGGGTGGGGGATGGGGGTGTTGTGAGGGGTAGGGGGTTCTACTGAGAAAAGATATGTAAACTCAATATCTTGTTAAGGTCGACTAGCAATTGTAATTTAACTGGAGCAGACGAATACTCCTCCGGGTAAGAGCGCAAGGTTTAAGGGCGCTTCACTATGATCAATGCCTTTGTCCCTATCAGGTTCTGACTCAATGAAAATCCGGATTCGTTTAAGTGGCTTGAGAAAAATCCCGTCTTCCTAACGTGTTGTTTTGGGAGTAAATTTTGGTTTTGGTTCGGGTAATGGAGGCAATTTGGGGGGTTGATCAGGAGTGTAAAAATGGGATTTGAAAATGACACAACAAGACACCATCATGAATAGAGAATCTGGAAAGAGAAGGCCGGAGTGAGAGAGACAGCTGAGCGAAGACTTGTCTGTGTCTGTGACTGTGTATATGTGTATCTATGCAGCAGCGCAGGAGTCTCAGAATTCTGAAACCTCAAGGCTGAAGCTTCGCGCGTGCCTCTTCAAATCTCTCTGTTCTGTGTTGAGACAGAGACACGGGTATCTCTGTAATCTTTAGTCTTCTCCTATGCCAGCAACAACAGCCCCAGCACCAGCCCAGCTTATTATGTAGAACACCAGCACCACCATCAATCATGGCTCATGCAGTTGAGTACAAAGAAAAATGGGTCCAACCCAGAACCCACAAACATCAAACCACTGTAGAAATGCACCATTTTTGGATCAGATCAAATTAATTATCCACGTTGTCAACAAGAACAGAATGATGCACGCAGATAAAATGCAAGCCACATTATATATATATATATATCCACTGTAGGGTTGTCTCCTCGCACAGTTATAGAAAAGATCTGTACGGATAGAGAAAGGATGAAGAAGGGTTGTGCACTGCAGCAGGAGAATCAAGAAGTGATGAGACCGAAAAATCCGGCAAGTGCAGAACATAGCCTCCGAACAGTACGAATAGGGGAGGAAGAGAGAGAGGAGGAGAGGTGATCCAATTATTGCTCCCCACGCTCCCCGACAGTAATCATACTGTCGGCTGTCTAATCTTCCTAATCCCAAAATTTCCTTCCTTTTAGTATTCTTCTTATCTCTCTTTTCCGGTGGTTTCTTGACCGCGACTTCACAAAGAAACCTCGACCCATCCGGCCATCCCAACTACGATCACTACAACCTTAACTCGTCTTCTGCTAACTTCGTCTCCTTTTTGTGGACGAGTTGTATTTGTTCTCCTTAATTTTCATTTTTTGAAAGATTAGAGTAATGCAAACTCGAACAATTCTTGATGAGCCATAAGTTATATAAATATTCAAAAATTTTGATGAATAACTTTCTTTTTTTTGGGGAAAATTGATGAATAATCTCTTGAGAGTTGCATATTAGTATTCCTTCCATTACATAATATAAGTCGTTTGACTTAATTTTATACATATTAAGGTTCTTAAAAATAATGTAATTTTATTTTATTTTTTTAAAATACCTCTATTTAAATATTTTGAAAATAAGAGAAGAGATGAGAGAGAAAGAGATGAAAAGAAAATAATAAATAAGAATAAAAATATAGAAATAATTTTAAAACCTCCTTAAAAAGTATTTATAATTTGAGATAATAAAAATAATTTTTAACGACTTATATTATGAAATGAAAGAATTACTTATTTTTAGTGGGAAATAGATTCATGTTACATGTGTTAATTGTAGAGAATCTTTAAGGAAAATGACAAACCATATGCATACTATACCCGAGTTACATTGTAATTTTATATTAATTTTAAAAATAATAATATTCATATGTATTACTTAATTGATAAATATATATATAATGAATAATTTTAGAAAATTTATATTTTTATATTAATAAAATAAATAACAAACGTTGTTTGAAACTTATATATTACACATGTTATTTATGCTAGAGGACTGTAATAATATATACAAATAAACAAAAGTAATACTACTAACCTCTTAAAAATAGTATTTGCATTTGCATATTACACTTGTATTTACATATTTATAATGACTCAAAATCAACGACGCATTATATTTGTTTTCTCTTTTCTTTTTATAATCCTCTTATCTGATGTTTGAAAATTATCGTACTTTATTAGGTGAGTTACCTCGTGAAGGTATTATATTTATCCTCTTGAATCTATGTTAAGATGACATGCTAATATTATTTATTCACTCTTATTTTCATGAGTGTGCAAACACAATGGGTTTATCCAAGAAAATGCAGACAATTTTTCAATACAATGGCAAAATAATGAAAATTGACCACGAATTATCTCAAAATTATCATTTACTTTTTTTTCCCTCTGGTAATTGAACTCTAGTAAACTACAGCAATATTCTATTATCACAATGTACGTTATTTTTAGTCAAACATAACATTTAAGCTAATTGAAGTGAAAAGTAACATTATCAATTTAAATTTATATTTTAATATAATATAATATTAATTTAAATAATTTTTATTTTAAAAATACTATTATCTATACATAACATAACATATTATATTTTTTTCTTTGACTCTATTTAGATTCCGTATTAATCTCACATATTTAATAATTTTTTATAACAATAAAATAAATTATCTCAATTCAATTATTATCCACTTATATTGTACTGTCAATTGATCTCTAAAAATATAATAATTACACTTTATATTTCTCTTTGTGAGATACTTCTATCAGATTTTTATGAAAAGAGTTCAATTAGACAATTTATCACCACAATAGTGATTTACATGAATAATTAGATAAGCAAAAGGGCCATAAGAATTGGGTACGACTGGGGTATCAAAATGGGAATATGGCACGTTGTTAATAATGCACCACTTGAGGAATTTGGTCAGACCTAATTATGGTTGGAATGTCTAAATGCCTCTCAATGGAAGCTATGATAATCACGAGATCAGAAATTATTACCAACACTAATCATTCTTAATACTATAGCAGACTTTTTACGAGGTTTGGTTCATGCGTAGATTAAGGTGCCTCATCTCATCATCACTAAACAATTTGTACCATCTTACTCCTTCTGTCCCACTAAAACTAATAGTGATTGACTTGACACGATATTTTATATAAAAATAAAAATAAAAATATTATAATATAATAAAAATAAAAAATATGTGAATACTTTATGTCAAATATAAATATATAAAAATAATATACGTGAAGTATATTAATTATTTTATAATAAATTATATAGTAAAAACTTTCATTTTAAGAAAAAGTATCAAATTTTTTAGAACAATTCAAAATAGTAAGTATGTCAATTTTATTAGGACAAGAATAGTATATTTTTTTTATATCCTCTCCCTAGCCATAGTCTCTTTTTAATATTTCATTTAAATTATATTTTATCATTTATTATTCAATTAAAATTCGTTGATTTTAATTTTTTAATTAATAAAATAATTTTTATTAAAACTCGATAGATATTTATTTTTTAAATATAAAAAATTTTTAAACGTGACAAGTGTTTGAATATATATAATAAACAATGGCGGTAATGCATTTGGTACCGAATGGCCACTAGTTGCAGGCATAATGATATCCACTGCATTCCTTATTCGGGAGTCAAAATTAGCAGCACAATTATAATGCCACAAAAAGATATGTTGTAATAGAGAACACAAACATTATGATGAGGCCCGAATCAAATACACCCTAAAAAGTGAAATTACTTTTTTATCAAGTCCGTTAATTATGGATTAAACGGGGGTCAAATTAGCATGGACTCGATTCAACGTGGTAGCTCATGATGAAATGATATCGATTACTATCCGTTCATGTTCAATAGAAAGTTATGAAGAGCTGACAAAATAATGGTAGCCTTTGCCTTTGCATAATTCTCATTCTTTTTTCCTTTTTTATTTTTTCATATATTTGGTAATATTTAATTAGTTAATATCATAATCATTTAATTTATTGTTTTTAGAGTGTTTATAAAGAAAAAAATATTTATCAACATCTAAAGTCACGATTATTTTAATTAAAACATTAACAAATTTTTGTTATTCAAAATCGACATTACATCTTGTCGTTCTGATAATATGTTAATAATAATATTTAAATTGTCATTTAATTAATATTTAAATATTTAACGCTTAGATTATAATAATAATATTTTAACGAATAAAATCTAATTAGATTTATTTTTGAATATATAACGGTTGTGTTTCAATAATTGAACAGACTCTTCAATCTATCCAAGAAATTTATAATTATTTATTATTTATCGTCAGCAGCAAGTGTCAATGTTTTACCATGAATTCCAACTTTAAATTTGTCAAAATATAATACTAACTACTTCTATAATTAATTAGTTACCAGCGTTTCACCTGTTGTTTTATTTTTAATATTATATTCTCTCTCTCGTGTCCCCAAGCCGGTCTGCCCCTCCCTCCCTCAATATAAAACGCACTTCCAACTTCTACAACAAGGCCCTTTTCACTCTTTTTTCTCTCTCTCTCTCTCTCAAAATAAGTTTGTCTCTTTCCTAGTCTTCCAATTTCTAGAGTCTGAACGCTTCTAATTCGCACCTGAACCAAAAGGCAAAATATCCCCAACGCAACAAGGAGACAAACAAGAAAATGTCGACGGAGAATGGTGAGCAGCGGCCGGTCAGGCTGTCAACCATGACTACACGGCCTGCAGAGCCAGAACACCTGCCATGTCCACGCTGTGACTCCACCAACACCAAGTTCTGCTACTACAACAACTACAACCTCTCTCAGCCTCGCCATTTTTGTAAATCTTGCCGTCGCTACTGGACTCGCGGCGGAACTCTCCGTAACGTTCCTGTTGGTGGTGGCTCTCGTAAGTCCTCCTCTTCCTCTAATAAACGTGCTCGTCCAAACCCTACTGCCACAAACGCCGCTTGTGTTGTCAATCCTAACGCCACTGCCACCAGTGCGTCATCTTCCTCTGATATGACTCACGAGCCATTACATGCAACTCCGGTCTCAATGATGTCCCAGATGGGCTCCGGGTCGGGCCATATGGCTGGGTCTTTAGCCGGCTGTGACGTGAACCTGAATGAGGCTGTGCCGGAGGCTACAAATTTCAGTTCTTTGCTGACAACCCAGGTGGGTTCTGGTTATTTGCCTTTTGGAAGCGGATTCGGAGTTGGTCCCGGGCCGGGCCTGCATGGAGTGGGATTCGGGCTAGGGGTGATGGACTGGCCCGTGGAATCTGTTGGTCAAGGGAATGGAACCGTCGGTGTTGGTGTCGGAGGAGGAAATGGAGGTGGTGGTGGAAATGGATCGGGAGCTTCATCAGGATGCAACACGTGGCAGATAGGTGGCGTTGAAGGCGGTTTAGGCGATGGTGATTGCTTTGGTTGGCCGGACCTTGCCATATCCATGCCAGGCAAAGGTCTCAAGTGAAGTGAAAGCTCTTGGTTATAGTTTTTCAGGAGAATGGAAAAGAAAAGATGGGCTTTGGTTTTGCTAGTTGGGTTGTCGGTTTTTGGTGCTAAGTTATGGTATCTCCCGGGTGTAGAATATTTGACTAATACTAATAGTTAGTAAAGTAGTAGCATATGGTATTCTGAAAGGGATAGCTTTTGTCATTTGGCAAGTTCTTTCCGTGTCTTAGACTTTTGATGTTAACAGGATTTCTTGATGTAAATGTATTGGGGGTTTGGTTTTTTTGACATAGGCGGAGCAAACGGAAAAGGAACAACAATTTCTTTTTTGGGTGTTTTGACACTTCCTCCTCTTGGCTTTTTAGTTCTTTGTTACTTTCTGTCTGTAGTTATTTATTCATTTGCTCCTTTTCATCACCGGAAGCAAAACAAGAATGTCCATAACGATGATCTAAGTAAGAGGGAGGTGGTGATTTTTCTTTCATGAAATTTTCAAGGTTCCATCTTTTAGTTAGTTGTAAGATTTTAGCAGGTTCTTCTCCCTCCCTATGTGTATTTGATGCAAAAGGGGGCAGAGTTTATGATCAAACCCCTACTTTTTTCCCTCTTTTTATCCCCTAAGGGCTTAGAGCTGCATCAATCACCTCTGTCGCTTCTCTCCATTCTTTGATGTATGTTGAAAGGCAGATGATTGGGTAAAGTTGGAAGAAGGTACCTAGTTTGTGACTTCTTGGTGGGCAAGTTTCAGCTTTTTACATAGTTGAGGATTGTTGATTAGCGGCAGATACAACAGAGTAACCGAAAAACTAGTCTGGTAGCCGGCCAGAACCAGCTGCGACCTAATTAATGACTTTAGGTTTTGGTACACTCCTAGTAAGTAGTACTACTAGTACCGGAACTATCGCCAATAAAAATAGACATTATATAGCACGAGACCCTGAAGGCTGTACCAGGGAAAAGCTTAAAATGGTAGTTCATTCCTCAGAGGGTAAAACAAAAGAAGTCCAAGTAAATGAGCCATGTCGAGGATGATGTCCTATGTGTTGTCTTCCACAAATAGGAATGACGCACCACCGACTGAGGGCCCATTTGGTGGAACAATGGATCAGCCTGTTCGATCGTGTGAATGAATAAATGAATGAATGAATGAATTGTTCATATGATTCTTGTTGATACGATGGTATATATATTCTGCTTTTTTGTCATTTTATTCTTTTGCTTTGATTTTGGAAGCTTTTTTAAATTATCAGCAGCCTAATGCCATTGGGTCCAAGACCATTGCCTATCAGCCCCGCTTACCTACTCAAGTGGACTACACAGAAAGAGAAGACTGATAGTTAATGCCGGGTTGGGTTGCTATCGCATTGTGGAGTATGGTACTCTAGATCTACTGTCGTTGCATGCAGTGAATGTTGCACACTTTGCACCGATAGGTCTATTCTATTCTAATGGCACCTTTGCCATTGCATTCCATGTTTGACTGGGATTTAGGTGTGAGCCAAATTGCATGCCAGGGGAAAAATGAACCTCCGTGCAAAGTAACATTGAGTCCACTTGAATTATGTGAAACAGGACTCGGATAGATTTTTCCCTGACTAGCTTGAGCTGTCTTGAACTTATAAGAACACGTGGATAGACAATCTTGGTGAAGGAAGTACGACAAGTCTATGCACTATGGTTTGAGTGAATGTTTATCGTTGGTTCGGGAAGACCATATCGAGTTGATAATCAAGTTACTCGTTTTTAATGCTGCTTGATAAATTGATGTGCTATTTTATGTAGACTTTAGGAGAAATATTTGTATACGTAACTAACTCTATTTTACAATATAAGTCATTTTAAATTTATGTATAAAAATTAAAGATTCATAAATTCGAGATAATTTTAAAACAAAATTTTTTAAAATATTTTTAATTAAAATTTTATCTAATTTGATAATTAGATAGAGTTGTGTCATAATTAGTAGAAAGAGAGAGATTGTAGGGAGGGATAAAATTAAAAAAAATAATAAATTTTTATAAAACTTTATAAAACGACTTATATTGTGAAAAAAATTTTCAAGTCTAAAATGATGGAACGTTTTACAATATAAATTGTTTTAGACTTATACACATGAATTAAGAGTTCATAAATTCTAAACAACTTTAAAATTAAATTTTCAAAAACACTTCTAATTAATAATTTGTTTACTTTGGTAATTAGAGAGAATTCAAAGCAAAATCTCCAATTTGGTCCCTTAACAATTATTTTCAGTCAGTTATGGTCCCTACTCTTTTTTTCATCTTTTTAGATCCCCTAAATATTCTTTTACACTTCATTTGGTCCTTCCGTCAATCACACCGTTAAGTTACTATTTTTTGTAAGGGCAAATCTGGAACTTCACTGAATTTCTCCACTGTAAAACCTATGACTCCATTTCCACAACACCATTTCTGACAACGCCACCAACCCCAATACCGACACCACCAACACTAGCATTGACCATGCTCAGTTTCATCCGCTCAAGCAACTGGACTTCATGGGATTCAGAGATGGGTTGGCTTCAGGACAAATGCTCCAAAATTTACTCTTTTAGCCAGCCAAAGTTCCTTTTGGCAACTGCAGTAGCACTTCCATGCCGGCTGATTTAGACAACTCTTCTATCATGAATGATTCCACTGCTTCTAGTGAGGCTAGTGCTCTGCTTCTGGTAATCAAGCTACCCTTCCTAAACTAGCTGCCAAGAAAAAGCAAAATCTTCTAGGAATGCAAAATAAGAAGAGCAAAGTGAAAAAGAAATGACTAGTTTCTTTCCTTATGTTCTTGACTGGGTGAAAATTAATTTTGGACTTCTGATTTGTACTTTTTCTAGATCCGAATGCAGAGGTGATTGCTTTATCACCAAAGACCCTATTAGCGACAAATCGATTTGTTTGTGAAATTTGAATAAGGGGTTTCAAAGGGATCAGAATTTGCAGCTCCATAGGAGAGGACACAATTTGCCTTGGAAGCTTAGGCAAAGATCAAGCAAAGACGTCAAGAAGAGAGTATATGTTTGCCCTGAACCCACCTGTGTTCACCATGACCCTTCACTGGCATTTGGGGATTTGACTAGAATCAAGAAGCATTTCTGCAGAAAACACGATGAGAAGAAGTAGAAGTGCGATAAGTGTTCAAAAAAATATGTTGTTCAGTCAGATTGGAATTCTCATTCAAAGATTTGTGGGACTAGAGAGTACAAATGTGATTGTGGGACATTGTTTTCAAGGTTAATTCTTGAATTTTCTTTTACGAAATAGTATTTGTTATTCCTTGTATCACGAATAATGTTAGACACTTTGGATTCTTGAGCTCAAGAACTACTCTAGTGATTTGTAGGAGGGATGGCTTTATCATGCATAAAGCTTTTTGCGATGCATTGGCAGAGGAAAGTGCAAAAGCACAGACAGTTGCAGCACCTCCTAGTGTAGATGAGGACCCAAACCTTCAAAGTCCAGCATCACCACCCCCAGCAGCACCACCACCACCACCACCGTCACCACCACCACTAGCAGTCGTGCCTATCCCACCAGCTCCTCCTCCTTGCACTGTTGTGATGTCTTCAACTTTACCCATTCAAACACTAGGTTTTTTTGTCTTTACATTACCAATTTGGGTGTTTTTTTTTTCCGTTCTGTAATCTGTGCTTTGTCGGATTGTAGTAGTTCTGCAACACAACAAAAATCTTTTGTTGTTTCTTTGTCTACTGAACTTGAAGTCTAGTTAAGTTTGTTGGTTACTCATCTTTGTTGGTATTTGCAAGTTTGGTTGACCAGTATAATTATCTATGATGTGAACAAGAAGGAATTACTATAACTTGGAGAGGAAAAAACAAATATTAATGGATATTTATATTGAGATTGAATCTGTGCAATCTTTTGGTAAAGCTAGCGATAGGAATCCAACCAAAAGCTAAAGGCGTTTTCAGAAATGGTGTTGTTGGTGCCGTTGTCGGAAATGGAGTCATGGGTTTTACAGTGAAGAAATTCAATGAAGTTTCAGATTTGCCCTTACAAAAAATAGTAACTTAACAGTGTGACTGACGGAAGGACCAAATGAGATGTAAAAAAAATATTTAGGGGATCTAAAAAGATGAAAAAAAGAGTAGGGACCATAACCGACTGAAAATAATTGGTAAGGGACCAAATTAGAGATTTTGCCTTATTTCATAATTAGTGGAAAGAGAAAGATTGCAAGGAGAGACAAAGATGAAAAAAAATAATAAATTTTTATAGAATTTTGTAAAACGATCTATAAAAAAATTTTCAAATGTAAAACGACTTATATTGTAAAACAGATATAGTAAACAATAGACGCAGAGAATATTGCTATTAGCCTATTATTATGCCTAAATAGTAGACATATGTAATAAATAAGAAAATACTAAAAATTTGGATCATAAAATTTTTCAATTTTGACACAAAATACTTATTAGATCGAATAAATACATTCGTTCCAATAGAGTGATTTTACGTCCCTTGAGATGTTCCTGTTTGAGGAGATAAATGGATCATTTGAGTTGATTGCGAGAGTTGATGTTAGGATTTTTATAGTGACATTTCAGATTTAAACCTCTCTTGAAACTTAAGTCATGTGCTCACCTTTAGATAACAATTGCGAATTACTTTATTAATTAAAAAAATAATAATCATATCTAGGCTAATATCAATCTAAGTCATTTCATACATTCAAGTACATCTTCTCGTTGTATCGAAGCACATAAATATTGACTATGATTAAACATAGATTAATATATATCAAATTCTGTTAAATGTTATTTATTTATTTATTTTACTTTGATTGTCACATACTTTGCTAGTTGCGCAACTTAGATGCAGAAATTGTAGAGCCATTTTAAGGTTCAAATCAAATTAGAAATTGCAAAAAAATCAATAATAATAAAAATAGTCTGTGTTAATTTTTTTTTTTTTTAGTAAAACATCCTCATTTTTACTATATTAAATTTTATTTATCAAATCGTAAATATTATCTGTTCAATCAAGAGTAATGTCTATACAATCGTGACTGATTATACAAATTATAACTATTATTTATATAATTATGATAAATATTCATAATTAGTCTCCCAATTTAAGTAAATCAAATTACAGGCTCCGGATCCATTATTGAGTTATCAAAGTTTGACATATAACCTTATGTTATAAAATTAGGGTAGTGTTAGAATAAAATCTTCACACTACACACTAATAAAACTCTAACTATTTTGCACAAGAATTTCTTTCTTTCTTTTCTCTCACAATTTTCTCTAATCTTTCTTTCACTAATCTTTCTTTCACAAAATAATGGTGTATTACAAGCTTAGAGAATAGCTCTATTTATAGAGCTCTAATTAGTGGATTACATCATGGCATACATCATCTTCCACTAATCTTAATTAGTGGTGTCTCCACTAAATGGTGGACATCCATAAAAATCTTCTAATAATTCACATAAATCCATAATTAGTGGAGCCTCCACTAATTAATAAAGATTCCAATAATTCATAATACTCCCCCTTGGATGTCCATCCATTACATAAGGAATATGCCTCGTTAAAACCTTACTAGATAAAAACCCAGTGGGAAAAAAAAATCTAGTGAAGGAAAAAGAGTACACTATTCTATATGTCCATTTATTACTCCCCCTGATGAGATGATTCCTTTAAATCTTTAAACCGACGCATACCGATTTTATATCTCAACTTTTCAAATGTTGCGATCGGTAAAGTCTTCGTGAAAATATCTGCGAGGTTATCACATGACCGAATTTGTAGCACATCAATTTCACCTTTCTTCTGAAGTTCATGAGTAAAGAAGAATTTTGGTGAAATATGTTTTGTCCGATCTCCTTTAATATATCCTCCTCGTAATTGAGCTATGCAAGCTGCATTGTCTTCATAAAGAGGAGTTGGAATACCTTTGATTGATGATAATCCACAACTTTCTCGGATATAATGAATCATGGATCTTAGCCATACACATTCTCGACTTGCTTCATGAATGGCTATAATTTCAAGCATGATTTGAAGAAGTAGTTGCTATAGATTGTTTCGTAGAACGCCATGATATAGCGAGTATTTCCACATGTAAATAGATAGCCCGTTTGAGAGCGTGCTTTATGTGGATCGGATAAATAACCAGACATCTCGCATAACCTATCAATGTTGGACTGGTTTTATTTGAATAAAATAATCCGAGATCAATTGTACCTTGGAGATATCGAAGGACTTGTTTAATTCCATTCCAATGTCGTCGTGTTGGTGAAGAACTAAATCTTGCTAATAAATTGACAAGCAAAAGCAATATCGAGTCGTGTATTATTAGCAAGATACATCAATGCACCAATTGCACTCGAGATATGGTACTTCAGGACCAAGGAGTTCTTCATCATTTTCTTGAGGTCGGAAAGGATCTTTATCCACATTTAATGATCGCACGATCATTGGAATACTCAATGGATGTGCTTTGTCCATGTAAAATCTTTTTAGCACTTTTGTCGTATATGTTGATTGATGAATAAATGTTCCACTCTCCAAATATTCAATTTGTAAACCAAGGCAAAATTTGGTTTTACCAAAATCCTTGATTTCGAATTCTCTTTTTAAATAATCAATTGTTTCTTGGAGCACTTCAGAGTTCCAATAAGATTAATATCATCAACATATATAGCTAATATCACAAATTTAGAACCAGATTTCTTAATAAAAACGCATGAACATACCCGGTCGAGTTTTAAATCCCGCTTTCAATAAATATTCACTAAGACGTGTAAACCACATGCGCCCGTATTGCTTCAGTGCCATATAATGATTTCTGCAACTTGATGGAGTAATTTTCACGAGGATAATGTTTATATGCTTCGGCATATGAAATCCTTCGGGATTTTCATGTAAACATCATTTTCTAAATTTCCATACAAGTAAGCAAGTGACAACATCTAATAGGCGCATATCTATCTTTTCATGTACTCGCCAAATTGATAAGATATCGGAGTGTAATAGCATCAACAACAGGAGAATAAGTTTCATCATAATCAATACCTGGTCTTTGTGAAAAACCTTGGGCTACTAATCACGCTTTATATCGAACGATTTCACTCTTTTCATTGCGCTTTCGCACAAATATCCATTTGTAGCCAACAGGTTTTATACCTTCGGTGTTCGGACTGCAGTCCGAAGACTTCACGTTTTGCCGGTGCATTGAACTCCGATTGAATCGCATCTTTCCATTGCAGACCAATCTTTTCTATGCCGACATTCATCAATCGATATTGGTTCAGGATCATCATTATCCTGTGTAACATCAAGAGATATATTGTATGCAAATATATTATCAATAACAGTTTCTATCCGATTCCAACTTCTACCGAAGTGGTATAATTGATAGAAATTTCGGTGTTACTTTCATCAACTTCGGTTCTTTGTCATCGGTTTTCTCTTGGTCTTTATCATTCTTTTCTTCAATATGATCTTCCGGATCATTTAATCCTCTTTTCTTTCGAGGATTTTTATCTTTAGAACCAAGAGGTCGGCCACGCTTCGGCGTGTTTTTGACTCAATGACTATAGGTATAATATTTTGTTCTCACTGGAACTTCAATTCGAATAGGAGCATTTATAGTCGGAATATGCGATTTTGTAACTCTTCCGGAGTCAACAAAAGCGTCCGGCATTTGATTTGCAATGCTTTTCAAATGAATTATCTTTTGAACTTCAAGTTCACATGCGCTTGTGCGCGGATCAAGATAATTTAATGATGTTGTCCAAGCAAGATCCTTTTTATGCTCGTTTTGGTTCTCCCCTAATTTAGGGAATAATGATTCATCAAAATGACAATCAAGCAAATCTTGTCGTGAATACATCTCCGTCGTGGGTTCAACATACCCGATAATAGAGGGAGAATCATATCCAACGTATATCCCCTTTCTTCTTTGAGGACCCATCTTTGTACGTTGGTTTGGTGCAATTGGAATATATACAAGACACCCAAAAATTCTTAAATGAGCAATATTTGGTTCGACCCAAAAGCCAATTGCAAAGGAGAGAATTTATGATAACTAGTCGGTGTTATACGTACAAGTGTTGCAAGCATGTAGAATAACATGTCCCCGAGCAGATGTTGGGAGATTTGTTTTCATTAATAATGGTCTAGCAATTAATTGTAATCGTTTAATCAAAGATTCAAAGAAGACCATTCCGTGTGTGAACATGAGCTACAGGATGTTCAATATTAATCCCAATTGACATGCAATATGCATCAAAAACATGTGATGAAAATTCACCAACGATTATCCAAACGGATATTTTTAATGTGATGGTCCGGAAATTGTGCTCGTAATTTAATTATTTGAGCAAGTAATCTCGCAAACGCCAGAGTTGCGAGTAGATAATAAACATACATGTGACCATCGGGATGATGCATCAATTAAGACCATAAAATATTTGAACGGTCCACATGGTGGATCAATAGGTCCACAAATATCTCCGTGAATCTGTTCGAGAAATGTAGGACTTTCAGCTCCTACTTTTATCGGTGATGGTTTAACAATTAATTTTCCTAGGGAACATGCAAGTACATGCGAATTTTTCTCGATGTTAATATCCTTTTATTTTTTAAAGGATGACCATGTGTATTCTCAATGATTCTTCTCATCATGGTAGATCCCTGATGACCCAACCGGTCATGCCAAATGCTAAAAGTAATAGGATCAGTAAACTTCGGTTTACTAGATGATGAATTTCAATTGTACGTATTTTTACAAAATATAGACCAGTAGAAAAATACGGCAGTTTTTCTAATACCGATTTCTTACCCAAATGTATTTGAGTAATAAAAAGATGTTCAATCCCATTTTCCTCATTTGTTTCAACATGATACCCATTTCTGCGGATATCTTTAAAACTCAATAAATTTCTTCTGGATTTTGAGGAAAATAGTGCCTTATCAATAATAATTGTTGTTCCTTTAGGTAACAATATACTAGCTCTACCGGAGCCCTCAATTACATTTGCACTACCGTTTATCGTATAAATATTTATTTCTTCCATTTTGAGATCAGAAAAATATTTCTCATTTTTTAGTATGGTGTGTGTAGTTCCACTATCAATAATGCATACATCATCATTAATAACAGCCATCTGAACACAAATATATATATATATATATATATATATGTAAACGTAAATATTATTAGAATAGAATGAAAATGAAAATACAAAAATATCAGGGTGAGGCTTTAGTTCTTTTGGACACTGCCATCACCAATTAAATGGTCTATCCTATCGTCTGGGTGTTCAAAAAAATCCGATACATCCATATGGGTAATATTGATATTAAGATCTTCAGGATCACTATCGTCATCCTCAGCATTATTTATTGATGTTGAGAAAAATTTGCTTCCACATTTTTATTTTTCAATGAAGCTTGATATAATTCAACTAAATGCTTAGTCGTACGACAGTTTCGTGACCAATGACCTTTCATGCGACATCTATAACATATATCCTCATACTTTTCTTCAATTTCTTTTTCTTTTCCCTTTTGATCTTTTCTGTTCCACTTCGGTGGCCAGTATTTCTCACGACTTGATTATAATTGTGATAAGGAAATATCGAGCGTGTCTACGACCATAACCACGACCACGGTCACGGCCACGGCCACGACCACGACTATAACGATGGCTTCTGCTGGAGCCAACGACATTCACTTCGGAGTGCTCTGTAGAGCCGCTTGGTCCGGCTTCATGATTTCTCAATAATAACTCATTATTTTTCTCTGCAATGAGGAGGGCGAGTAATTAAATCAGTAAATTTTGTATACCCCTTTTCTCGATATTGTTGCTTGCAGGACAATATTCGAGGCATGAAAGGTGGAGAATGTCTTCTCCAACATATCTTCATCGATCACTTTTTCTCCGCATAATTTTAATTGAGATGTAATTTTATACATTGCGGAGCTATACTCATTCACGGTTTTAAAATCTTGCAACCTCGGGTGCAACCATTCATACCGTGCAATGAGGTAGTACGACCATCTTCGAGTGGTCAAATCTTTCTTTTAAATTTACCCACAGTGCCATATGGATCTTTTTCGGTAAGATATTCCATTTTCAAATTTTCATCGAGATGACGACGAATAAAAATTAAAGCTTTAGCCTTGTGTTGTGCAGATGCACTATTATTTGCTTGAATAGTTTCACTAAGGCCTTCAACATTTAGATGCATTTCTGCATCGAGAACCCATGACATATAATTTTTTCCAGAAATATTAAGGGCTACAAATTCGAGTTTCGCGATGTTAGCCATAGAGATCAATAAATGCGTACCTGTCTTCTGGCTTTGGTAACGGCAGAAACTCGTGCTTAGTCTTCTGGCTTTTGTACCGGTAGAGACTCATGTTGATAACATGTTATAAAATTAGGGTAGTGTTAGAATAAAATCTTCACACTACACACTAATAAAACTCTAACTATTTTGCACAAGAATTTCTTTCTTTCTTTTCTCTCACAATTTTCTCTAATCTTTCTTTCACTAATCTTTCTTTCACAAAATAATGGTGTATTACACAAGCTTAGAAAATAGCTCTATTTATAGAGCTCTAATTAGTGGATTACATCATGGCATACATCATCTTCCACTAATCTTAATTAGTGGTGTCTCCACTAAATGGTGGACATCCATAAAAATCTTCTAATAATTCACATAAATCCATAATTAGTGGAGCCCCCACTAATTAATAAAGATTCCAATAATTCATAATACCTTATAAATTATAAATCAAATACTTGACCATCAAATTATTACTTAAACAACATTTAATTATTACATACCTTTTTATTAAGTTGCTAAATTTAACCTATAGTATTTTAAATTATGATTTAAAATATGAGTCAGGTAAACTATTACTTTTTCGGGTAGTAATTTTTATTAACATGTTATTGTTTTCTTGAGCAGAACCACTGGCCTGCTTCAGAAAAAGTAGAAGGGTCAAACTAAAGAAAGATGAGGCTGCTTGGCGTCGAAGTTCACTTTTACTAGTAGTGCAAGGTTTTCTTAGTCCAAGAGGTAATGATAGACTAAGAAGCCAAAAAAATTGCCTAAATGCTTGGTACATATTGCAATCTTCGTTGGCTGCTCTGGCTTTCCGGCCGATCCATGGAAAACATGGGCTGGTGGGAGGCAAGAACAATTCAAATTCCAATTCTCCAAGAAAGCAAACACGAGAATGTTATTGCTGCAATGACATATTCAATGTACATATTGCACAAATACGCAACCTACTAAGTCGTCATCCATCACCAACTAACGTAGGAACAGTGACAACATAACATTCTGCTAAATTGATATCTATATGACAAAAGGGAATGAAGAATAAGAACTTATTTTGTCCAAATCTCAGTTGGGCTTAAAGAATTTCAGTTTAAGGCCGCTGTTCACCATGCTCCAAATACCTCCGATGGAGAAGGCTAGGCTAAATGCAACACCCAACCAACCGAGGATCCAGTGAAAATACCAATTGAAGCTGTATTTTGCTGGCTTTTTTATGAGAACCCACATGAAGCAAGGGTAAGCAAATGTAACTGGTAGAGTAAGTCCTCCCAGTAAACCAGCAAGGCTTGACAGAAAGGGGAGTGCCACCCCTATGAAGAAAGAGACAAATCCGTAAAAAACCCGAAAGCCAGAGCGGACCCAGATTGAGCAGGGACGGTTTGTCCGGCTGGTGTAGCCAGCTTCAAAACTGTCAAAAGCAGGCATTGAGTATATCTGGAAACTACTCAAGCAGTTGAACACCACAAGAAGAAATGTCAATGCTAGAAGTCCTCTTGGAATGTCGTGACTATGAAAAGCATACAATGCATTAAGAATTCCCCCTGAAGGCATCTGTACAGAATCAAAATTCCAAATTATAAGCGACGCAACCATTAAGCGCTTGTATACAAGTTAAGTCACAACTCTGAAAATCTATCTACTCCACTAAAAAAATGAGTATGCGTAAAAGAAATCGCTAGAATAGTCCCTCCTTTTTTGTAAATAACCTTAAACTTAAAAGGAAAATATCTATAAGCAGCCAACATCTACCATCATTTGAGATGATACTTACAATTTTGCTCCTTTCATTGTTCCCAGATGGGGAGAGATAAATAGGTGATACTCAAAATACATGCAATTGAACTATTAGTGCATTAATTCATATGTTAATTGCAACTATGTAAAATGGTGCTATTATTAAATAACAGTTAACACCATCTAATGAGCTTCATAATGGTGAAAGGTGGAAATTTGCATGGTGGAAATGCTTACAAGGTTTCCATAAGCCCAGAAGCCTCCAATAGCAACAGGGAACAGGCACATTGCAATAAAGATATAGGCAACCTTGGCTCCCTTCCACATTGGCACATGAGCTGGGTGCTTGAAGGTTGATGGCATTGTAGCCTGAAAATTTTCATCAGAAATTGAACATCAATTACATTACATTGATTCAGGGCACATATATTTATCACTCAGAGAGAGAGAGAGAGCATACCTGAATTTCCAGAACCAAATTGTGGCCTCTAAATGCAAACGCTACAATGCCAAGTGCATTAAGGACAGAAAAGAGAGAAGCCGAAAAGGAAGGCAATGATACGGGCTGATAAGAGATAGAGGGTGGTCTCTGTTGGCTTACAGAGAGCACCCATGCCATGGTGGAATAGGTTATGGCAGTTACGGCTCCTACGAGTGAGAGTCCAGCAATTGAGTTGAGGTTTGGGAGCTGGGATAATACAATACACAACGAAGTGAAAACCAGGTACCACTCAACAGTTGTTAGAGGATTTGAAGAACAGACAGGACCACAGACAATCTGAAAGAATAGTTTCATGGTCTCTCCTCCGATAAGAATCAAAGCTGTAGCTGTTCCAGCTGATAAGTAAACAGTGGGAAAGAGAGCAAGCCAGACACCTAGCCTTTCTCCTGAAAAGTAAAAGAAATAGAACATCAGCATATTGCGATTTTAAATAAAATTCAGAATGAATATTTATTTATTGTAACTTGATAGCTCATCTTCATTTTCTTTGCTCAATGTTTAAATGTTAATTGAAATGCCACTGTCTCGGTCTTGAAAATGGTAATGATTCTACACCTAAACCTAATTTCTTTTAATCTGCTACAAGAAATAGTGAATTAGGACACCAATTCATCACCAGCAAGCATTGCAACTACAAGTGCCCTATGCAAACAAAACAGCATTAAATGTATCAGACAGAGCTTCTTTCAAGGCCATCACAATGCCATTTAGGTTTCGTATTCCACTCATCTCTCATTTCTACTATAACTACCCTCAGTTAATGTGGGGGCATGAAGATGACTTGAGAAGGCATTTGAGAAGGCATATAGCATTCAAGAAAGGAATGCGAGACAAAAGGTTAGTGGTACTACATAGGTCTAGACTCTATATTGAAAGTTACTTGATGGCTATGAAGCTCTTCTAATATACAACTAGATGGAGCAGAATGATATATATTTAAATAGGAAATTCAATGATTTTTCTGTTCATTTTTTGGACTAAATAAAGACCAGTAACATTTTGATTACTGCTCAATAAAAATAAGTTTTCTCACCAAAGGCTGCTTGTGCAAGTTCCACATATCTGTTATATCTCTTCCCAGGAACTGCTTCATGTAGCTGAACTAAAATCCACAATGTATAAAGCTGCCAGAAGTATGCAATTGTTAAGGAAATTATGCCCCAACTCCTGCACAGCATCCAAGGAATATGGATTGATTAAGAAAGCTCCGAAGCATTATATAGAATATATATGTATAATCTTAATAAAGTCTTCAGCATATAAAGATTACATAAAGGAAACGATGCTGCATTTTCTCCCTAGTTTTCTCTTGTCTTCCCTTCACCTCTCAGGATATTAGTGAACTGTTCTGCCTTAGTTTAAGAAAACATAGAAGAAAAACCTACGTAAAAGACCATGATAGTTCTTGTTTCCAACCAAGTAACGGTTATCCTTCACTGCAGAAAAGCAATCCAACCAGAAGGAAGTAGCAACCTTTTCCATAAACCTGTTATTCAAACTTCTTTCCTTTTCACGACACTAAATCAGAGAATTGTATGTATTTTATCTTGACCATTCATATTCTCTATAACAGTAACAACAAACTACGCCTTAGTCCTAAGGCATGAATTTTTTTTTTTTTTTTCTCCCCTTAACACAGAGAGCACATAAGATGGCAATAGTTAACCAAAGTTTCACCAAAAAAGCAAGCAACTCAAGACAAATTATGACTATAAGAATTAATTTCAAGTAAATCAAGAACCTACTACAAGAAACTACAAGAGGATAGACACGTTGAATAAATGTAGCAAGAGTTTGATGTGTGCCGTGAGGGTTTGAGGGTTCAACACTGAAATCCATCAGGAATGCATTACTTTGCAAAGTAAACCTAATATTAAAATATTAATAGAAAAATGGACTGGGTAAGGACTAATTTGCCCAATATTTTGTACTATAAAATAGACTGAGGGGAGAAAAAATTAAATCAGTGACCCAGGATAAAGAATGACATGCCAGAAACAGAGGAATATATGGAGGACTTAAAAAGAGAGTGCAAATATCAAAATATACCAATAAAGCAGAAAGCAGAATCCAACTGTCTCCATCCTTAAAAGCAAACAATTGAATTATGAGCGGACCCAGTGCAGGGCCTCCAGGCAGCATTTCTATGTAAAAGCAAAAGATGAAAGGAACGATATGACTTGCCTCAAGGATCTTTCTTAGCACTATTCAAATCAAATCTATCATGAAAATTGGAAAAAGCAAGAAAAAAAGAGATAAGCACTACCCATGCCGTTCAGATTCAACCAAATTCCAAGAGCAGCTCCTTGAGAACAACTGATTATCTTATAGCCAAAAGAAAGAGTTCCAAAACTCGGTATTACATTCGAAAGAGAGTGTAGAAGTGCTATAGTAGAAAAAAAAACTATAGTTATTAGCAGCAGAAAGTAGTACTTTGCACACTGTTAAACAACTAGCTACTAGCTAGGAAGGAAAATTGGCAGTAATCTTTGTTCTTTATAATTCAGAACAGCGAACAATATCACAGCCTCCAACTTCAGAACGTATTAATTATTCTTGAAATAAAGCTTTGATACGGCTCTTAGCGTCAAATTGAGGAAAAAGAAACATTGACAACCCGACTCGATTGGACGATTCTATATCAGATGCAGAAACGAAGTTTGGAAGAAACTGAACTTTAACCCTATTCAACAAGTGGAAACAGAGTAGCAAAGGTAAAATGACATGACGAATGATTCTCAAGCAATTTAAACGATCAAAACTTTGAACTCTAGATAAACACTGGAGCACCAAGTAAAGCAAACGTCAAAACGCCGTAGTGTTAGAGATGGTAGCCATTAAGTAAGCTTAGGCAGCTAAGTAAGCAGCACAAAAACTACATACCATCCGAGAAAAGAGAAAGCAACAGGCAAGACCAGAGCTTGGAATCCAACACCAGCATTGAGGTTATGAAAAGCGGCATAATGAGCATTCCCATTGCGAGACTCGGTAATAGGAAGCCAAGCATCTTGAGGGTTGAGCTTGGTCAAGTGACCCATCTCCTCCAAATAGCCCTTCATGTTAACCAACACCCTCTTCATAGGCGTCCCAATGGGGCTCAAGAACCGCGGGGAAATAAACGAAGTTGGCGTCCATGATTTAGCATCCTTGGATGCCGGCCCCGTTGACGCCACCCCTCTCGGCGACCTATTCCCGGAAGGAGTTAATATCTCAGGCGTTGATGCTCGTGGGGTTGCCGGAATTGATATTAGCTCCGTCTCTGGTCTCTCCTCCATAATCTCAAGCTTTTACTAAAAACTTGCAGGAGAATGCAAAAAACAATTTGATTAATGGGTTCTTCTTTTTCTCTTCGATATACTAGGAGGAACTTTTCTGGGCATCTGCCACTGGCATTGAGGAAATGAAGTAAAAAGCTTGGCGACAGAGTAAATTGAGTGTGTGAAATGGAGAAGAATATATAGACTAGACTGAGGTTGCTGTGGAGGGCGCTGAGAGTGCTGTGAAGGCTGAAGCTCGAAAGGGATGGATGGGAGTGGCGTGAGAGTTAGCGAAGCTAATGATCTGGCCGTTGATTAACGCTCATGGCACGAATTTCTTAAGCTTTGGATGTGAACAAAAGTATAAGATCAGGCAGGAAATGAACTTTGTGGCTTTTGATTTTGATTGATGAAGGAGGGTTCTCATTATCTGCAAGGGGAGTACACTAGCTTATGGTGGTACTAAGAAGCAGGAGAATGGCTCACTATCAGGGTAGGAGCAAAGGATAAATTACTTTCGTTTTAGAATATATTAATAAGTCGTTTTAAATTTATACATAAAAATTAAGAATTTTAAAATTAAAATTTTAAAAATATTTTTAATTAAATCTTTATATATTTTGATCATTAGAAAGAGTTGGATCATAATTAGTGAAAAGATAAATTGTAGGAAAGAATAAAAGTGGAAAAAAGTAATAAATGTTTTATAAAATTTTGTAAAATAATATATATTGTGAAAAAAAATTTCAAATCAAAATGACATATATTGTGAAATAGAAGTAATATTTGCGAGCTTACGAATTCAATTTGTACTATATTACTATTTTCGTTTCACAATATAAGTCATTTTATATTCAAAATTTTTTTCACAATATAGATCATTTTATAAAATTTTATAAAAAATTTATTAATTTTTTCAATTCTATCCCTCTTTAAAATATCTCTCTTGTTATTAATTATGACTCAACTCTCTTTAATTATTAAAATAAATAAAAATTTAATCAAAATATTTTAAAATTATTTAAAATTTATAAATACTTAAATTTAAAATAATTTATATTGTAAAATAAAGATAATATTATATATTTCACAATTCATATAACATATTATAGTATAATATCGGTAATGAGTAAAAAATAAATAAATAAATAAAATAATAATAATAATAAAGGAGAAGGGAAAGTGGGGTCCGCACAATTTCCTTCTCCTTCAATAAGGAGACAAGACATGGCTACTAAGAAGTCACTAATTTCAAATTTTGCTTGACAACAGTCACAACACTAGTATTTTCATGTTTGGTTTTCATACGCGAAAGTGTTGCGCGTGGGGGATTGTTACTGCGGAGTAGAACGTGGAGGACTGACTGGGGAAGTTTGACCTTACAAGGAGTGTCCTGGTGTGTGGTGTTGACTAGCGCATACGGTTATTCGACTGCACGGTGGGTCCACTTCTTCCTGGGGATTGTAACTCTAGTACGACTTTCTTGCCCTTACTACCATTTTTTTTTGTTTTTTCTTTTCGGCCTTTTGTTCATTTAATAATAAATAAAGGTTAAAGCTTATTCGATATGTTTTGTATTTAAATTGTATTTTTTTAAAATTATCAAATAAAATTTTAAATATATATAAAAATTAATTTAAAGTTATATTCAAATACGAATGAATAAAATATTATATTTTCAAATTTAAAATCAAATATTATTCAAATTCGTTTATTTATCAAGTTTAAATAAATTCAATTATTGTTTAATAATATTTGTTTGTGATTGAATTCAAAAAACTTAATTAACAATTATTTGAATTCGTTTATATTTTAAGATTAAAAATATAATAAAATTAAGTAAATATAACATTATATTATAAATATAAATAATATAATAAAACACTATAATAAATTTTAATAATATAAACTATAAATTCTATAATTATTTTTAAAAAATATATAAAATATTTATAAACGTTCGAATATGTTTTTAAATATGATTGAGTTCGTTCATTTATTAATCAAATATAATATTTTATTCGAATTTATTCGTTTATTAATTAAACGAGTTTTATTCAAATACAAACGAGCTTGAACGAGTTTTTATTCGCAAATATTCAGTTTGTTTATAACTCTAGAATTCATGTTTATTAAAAAAATAATATTTTAAAAATAAAAGTTATTTAAATTAATATTTTGACGGATTTAAAGTTTTCATTTAAGATGAAAATCAGTCCATTCATACTCATGAATCAAGGTTTGGGTTAAAAAAAAGAAAAAAAATCATTTTCACCAATTTCTCAGTTTTAATCACTTTTGATTAAGTTTATAATGACTCAAACGAATATAGTAATTTTAAAAAAAAACATAAAAGTTGAGATATTAATTAGAGATAAAACTAAATTTGAACGATAATATACGATCCGATCACAACTTGAATAGGAAGGTGAATTTTTTCATAAAAAATACTCTCTGTGTCCTTTAATATAAATCGTTAGATTTAATTTCACACATATTAAGATTTTTAAAAACAAAGTGACTTTATATTTTTTCTTTCTAAAACACTCATATTTAAACGTCTTGGAAATAAGATAAGAGAGAAGGGAGAAAAAGAACAATAAATAAATATAAAAATGTAAAAATAGTTTTAAAATTTTCTTAAAAAGTCTCAAACGACTTATAATTTGAAATAACAAAAGTGGTCTCTAACAACTTATATTAAGGGATGTAAAAAGTAAAAACTATAGTTCTTTGATATATCAGTGAAAAAGTTAAACGTTAAATACTATACTTTGAAGTTTTTTTTTTTTTTTTGTGCGTGTGTGTTCAAATGATCAAACACTTTGTTGCTTTACCTCGAAGCATGATTAGGTATATGAGAGATCAAGAGGCTGCAATTCGAAACTATGTTAGTATTTTTCAAATTACATTTTTTTTAATCTTTTAATCATTTCTATTACAGCCATTGAGGCAATGTTAATATGGAGTTTTTGAGGTTCTAAATGATCTGCTACCAATTCTGCCTGTCTAAAATTGCTTGAATTTGCACCAACCTGGTTTTCAATCAAATTAATTATGCAAGCTCTACAAATGTAACTCACTTATAAGGATTTTTTAATTTTATTTTAAATTAAAATTTTATTTTAATTTAAATATATTATTATTTTATATAATTTTTATTTTTTGAAAATTATCATTTACTTATAACTCATCATATTCTCTTTTTTTAAACTCATCTAACTATATATATTTAATATTTTTTTATAAAATTTATCTCAAATTAATTATTATCCACTTACACTCTATGCATAGTAACCATTAAACACTAAGTTAAGGATTCTAATTCTGTCCATAACACTAAAATTCGTGCCTTGTTAGAGTGAAATTAAATTTAAATTTACATGATTATGAGTCTTGGAAGTAATTCACAGTCTTCAAAAATAATTAGACGAAATCGGATACTTGAAATATTTAAAAAATAAAAATAAAAAAATAATAATTATGTAGAGTTTTGGCTTTGGAAATAGCAATGATTCTGTGGGGGCGTTATGGCAGACTAGCTCGAAATGATTCTCTTCTAATAATAATAGCACTACTAGACATGCATATTGGCCTTTTGCTACAAAAGCATTTACACACCAGTCTCTAGATTCACAATAAAATAATAAAATTTTAAAATATAATTTCAAACAATAAATAAATTACATCAAAATATAATATTAATAGTAATAAAACATAATTAGTTATAAAAATAGAGTATAATACTGGAAAATTTAACACTCTATGTGAAACGTAATTTTCCATTCTCATTTTAAACCAAAATTTTATTATAATTTAAATATATTATTATTTTATATAATTTTTACTTTCTCACGAACTATCAATATACTCACGACAAATTATATTCTATCTATTTGAAATCCATTTGAAATCCACGTGATTTCACATATTTAATAATTTTTTACAACACTCATTTCAAACTAATTTTTATCCACCTATACTCTTATCTCTCAATATAATTTAATTTATTCAAATTTTAAAAAAATTGAACATATAAAAACAAATCTAAAAATTATTTAACTTTACACAATAAATATTTCTTACATTTTATTTTTAAAATAAAATACAAATATTTTCATACAAATTTATATTAATCGTAAAAGATGTTACTTCGAATTAGATATTATCATATATTTAAAAGTATTCAATCATTTAATATATTTAAAAAATATAATAATAATTTATTTTATAAGTATAAAATATATTTATACATATATTATAATAAATAAATATAAATATAAATATAAAAAAATAAAGAAGAAGTGAGGCTGTATTTGAAATATACAATTCCTGTCTCTTGAGTCTCTGCCCGCCCCGCCTTGGCAAGTTGAGGGACAAATTCTCTATTCCCACTTAAATGGGGAAATTTCTGCTTCTGTAAGACTCGATTGACCAAATTCCGGACTTGAAAGAACAAATCATCATCCAGAAATGTCTTCCAGTCTGAATTATAAAAATTGGCCTCGAGCGGCGATAGAAGGAGAGAGAGAGCATCGGTGAGTGGGAGCGTGGCGATGCATATCTACATCATAAACTGTCAACCAGAATGGTCCCGGAATCTGGCTCTCTCAGTCTCGGATGCTGCGTTGACGGCTACTTCGAAAATTTTAAAAAGATGTGTACAGCCTGAGCTTGACGGACCCCAACAAATATCACAATCACAAAAATAGGTGATGATGATTTGATGATGGTGGCAAAAATAGGTGGAGGACTCCAACAAATTCCACATGCGTAACATCAGAGAAATCTCTCGCGTGGGCTTTGCCGAGTCCCACCCTCGTCGTCGCGATTATTGTTTGCCGGCAAAACACTGCCTCTGTATTCATTTCACGATGAATATGTATCCTTCCTGATAAAGCACGCAATCGGAGTTTCTCTCGCACGCCGTTGCCGTGGGGCACAAAGCGTGGACGACTCTTTTGAGCACTCCCGCAGACAAACCCTTCTTTTTCCTCCTTTCTTGTTTGGTCTTACTCGTATTTATTTATTTATTTATTTTCACTCTTGAAATTTTTAAAGACAATTTGGTTCGAGAAAAATATAAAAAGAGAAAAAGAGAAAAATTAGATAGTTTGAATGTTAAGTGTTTAAATTATTTTTTTTAAATAAAAGAATGAGAGGAAATTGAAGAGATTAAATATATATATATATATATATATATATATATATATATAATAAGAGTTGCGGAAGTCTTCTGTTATAATACACTACACATTTATGTTTTGACAAGTGGTACTTTGTTAGAGTTTTTTTTTTTTTTTTCTTTGGTGAAGAAATTTTAAAGGTTTTTTTTTTAATAAATATTTGGATTATTTGAATTCAATGAATTCAGATAAAATAAGCGTAATCAAAATTCAATAAATTCAAATAAGATGAAAGTAATCAAGAGTTATCTGAATTCATATAAGATAGATATAATCAAAGTTACGTCCACTATTGCCACTGTTAAGTGTCATAGACGTAACCTTTCATCGTCCATGACAAGATCATCAAACAGGGTTTTTTTTTTTACATTTTTTCTTTTTTTTTCTTACTTCTGTTGAATATAGGAAAATCAAGCATCATCGCGAATAGGGATGGCAATTTCTCTGCTTAAATCGGAGATTCGACCCAACCCGATTGGGTTGGGAATTCCCCGATTTAAGCGGGGATGGACCGGAGACGAGTTTCATTCCTCGGCCCACCAACCGGGGACGGGGATTGCATGATCCCCGCCCCGTCCCGATCCTCTTTACATATATTATATATATATATATATATATATATACATATATATATATATATATATATATATAAATCCACATACACACACATATATATGTGAATTATATATGTGTTGTATATGTATACATATTATATAAAGTATAAATATACATATATGTATTTATTATATGTATACATACCAATATATATATATATATATATATATATATAAATTATAGGTAGATTATATATGTATATAAAGGTAGATTATATATGTATATAAAATAAAATAGAAAAGAAGAGGAAAATAAAAAAAAATTATAAATTATAAATTATTAATTTTACTCCTACTAATCTAGTGATATGATAAATATGTAAATTATTGAAAATCACTACAAAAGTTTTCTATATGGTTAAAAATTTTTGAATAAAAATATATTGGAGGTAAAAACTTTTTTTTTAAAATTTATAATGATTTCCAGGCCCAAACGGGCCCCCGCTTCCCACTGTCTCGGGCCGGGACCAGGGATTGTTTTGTCCCCGTGCGGGTCGGGGCCGGGGATCCCCGCCTTTCTCCGTAGCGGGAACGGCCGGAGATGAGGATACGGGGGCATATGCGGGGACGGGGTCGGGATTTCTAATCCCTGACTTGACCTGGCCCCATTACTATCCCTAGTCGCAAGCTCACTTGCTAAGAGATATATTCAAAAGCAAGCAGGTTAGAGTCAAGCTTTTCAGATAGAATTGCTCTTGTCGTGGCCCTATATAGGAAGAGTAGCTGATGCAGCTCTGTGGCCTTTCCGAAAACGATATGAGGCTGAATTTTGTATGCACCTGTTTTAAGTGATGGCTTTTAGTTTGTTATACAAGCACCTTTATGATCACCTTTTATTATGTTAGTTATTTCTAATGAATTATTTTATGTCAAGTATTTTCTGAGGAAGTTTTAGAAAGTGAAGAAAAGCAATGGTCAGGTTCTTGCCATCAATGAGGTTTGTTCTCTTTCTATAATATTAATCTGCTATTTCAACATTTATTTTTGCAATTTGGGTTTATTGGTGTCTAGTTGACATATCTTTTAATTTGCTTTCAAATTGACAGAGATATTCAGTTGAATTGAAAATGCTATCTTTTTGTTCAAAATAATTGGTTTTTGTTAGAATAATTGCATTCCATTTTATTTGATAACATCTACCATTATCACCAGAAGTAACATTTCATCGCCTTTACAAATATTTGTAATAATTTCTGAAACCTCTTGACTCGCATCCTGAGTATCCAATGCATACAGTTTGTTTTTTATTCAAGTGCAAGATCAAGAGAATACCAATTCACTTCAGGGAAATGCATTTGAACAAAATTTGGGATGTACGGAGATTCAAGAAAATATGCTAAGAAAGTCTTGAGGCTGAGTGACGCCGCTTACCTCACGCTACTTTTATCCCCCTTTGATGACATCAAAGATGTCAAGACCCCATTAGATCAAGCCACTCAGAAGCACTGTTCCTTTGGCTTTGTTACTTTTCTCGACAAGGATGATGCTGTCACCGGCACGGACAACATGACGGGACCAAATTCTATGGCCATGTTCTCACTGTTAGTCATGCCCTCCATGAGCAGATTAAGGGTGGTAAGTACGGTTGGGCCTCCCTGCCCAGTAAGTATTTTTACCATTTTTGCTTCCATATTTTCGCTCACTTTTTGGGGTTGAATTCTTGAAATGCTTAATTATTGAAAATTGTTGTTAATGGGGTCAATTAGTGGTGCTTGGTCTTAAAGGGTTTGCAATTATTAAAGCAAACTGGAAAAACATGAGTTTTCAAATTTAATCAAGAAAAACGGGATCTCTTTAAAACATAAGAAAAGAGAGTTTTTAATAATGAAAATAAATTCAAACCTTGCATTTCAATTAGATGATGAATTTTAGGCATTAATTTGTAGTTCCTAATTTTGTAATAGTATGGATTGAATGCATATATACACAAACACAGACAAGTATTATGGAGCACTTTTTTGTTCATACCAGGGACCTTTCAGAAGTGGAGGCTGAGCAGAAGAGATTGGAGACTATTGTGAATTCTTCCCTCAAGTGTGTTCAATAACATTGTGATTCACTGTTTGAAAATTCTGAGCATGTTCTATTTGGTGACAAGCAATAAAGAATGCTCGAGAGAGGGACAGGAGGGCACTCCTACGTGTGCTAAGAAGTCAAAATTTTGTTGTGTACATTGATTTTTAAGATTAGTGTCTTGATTTATTCGTTAAATTTTATAATGTATTTATAATTATAAAAAAATAAATATATTCTTTTCGTACATTGCACGGACAACAACCTAGTTAAATATAAAAAATTTCAACTTCCGTTTTTCAAAAGTTTCGAAAATGTTTTGAAAACGGAAGAAGAGAAAATTTTATTTAATAAATGAATTAAAATAAATTTTAATAAATAAAATATTTAATATTATTATACTAAATTAATATATAAAAATACAAATTCAAATAGTATCATTTCATTCTTTACTCCAAAGGTGATATTTGTAAGTAAATAAGAATTGATTGAAGATAAATTTTATAAAAAAATATTAAATATATGAAGTCTGATGGAGTCTAAAGAATAGAAATAATATGATAGGTTGCAAGTAGATAAAATTTATCGAGAAATAAAAATATATAAAATAATAATATATTTTAATTAAAGTAAATTTTTATTTTAAAATATAATTAAAAATTCAAATCTACTTAAAAGCTTAATTTTCCCTTACTTTTCCCCTCATATTTCACCAAACATTGTAAATAATAATTATAATATCTATTCCTTTCATCTCTTTTCCTTTCCTTTCTATTGTACTCTTCTCCTCTTACCTTCCATTTTCCCCCCTTAATTCAAACAGGCCATCAGGAAATAAGAGACGGTGAAAAATCATAATTATCATTATTGTCTCATTGTGCATGATATGACTCTATTTGATTTGTGTTTTGAGGACAGCAACAAAAAGGATTTGTTTGGGGGCACGTTTATGGTTTTGAAGGACCAATGCATATATAACACTGAACAAAAGCTAGACGCCGAAAGCAGAGTCCCTATTTTCAGCATTGACAAACACATCTTTTTGAGTTTGTCTGCGTACCACTGTCAAAAAGAGAAAACAGGCAAACGTTCCCTTTCCTTTAGACAATTCTTTTTGTACTATGGCACTTGGTTACAAATTCAATTTTGTATTCGTAGTGGGGAACTATGGTTCAATTGATGATAGAAGAGTGTATATTTAGAGGGATTATTTGAATGACAGGGCGGGATAGGTCAAGTCCATTTTTTTAATTAGAATTTTAAAAAATTATATAGATTTTATTTTATGCCCCATAACGTATTTTAACTTCATAACATCATCATTTCCTTTTATTTTTGTATATCTTATCTCTTTGAGGCTTGTTTTGGTTCGCGAAGGGAAGGGGGGAGGAAAGGGGAGGAAGGGTGACATATTTTATTTCAATTGGATGAAATTAATATATTTACTATTATCCTGTTTAGTTGGATTGGAGATAGGAAAGGAATAAGAGAGAATAATTAATTTAATTTATTATTTTACCCTTTATTATCTATTTTATTAAAATTTTTAATGATAAAAATGTTGTCAATGTTGTTATTATTACTCACACATTATTTTCTCTCTTCCAATCACTCCAAATTGGGAGGGGAGGAAATACTAATATAGAAGGGGAGTGATATCTCTCCTGATTTAATTCCGCTCCACACTTATATCCAATCAAACGAGGTAAATGTCCTATTTACCGTCACACTTGTTTTCCCTCCTCATTTACTTTTACAAAATAATCTAATCAAATCAAGCCTAAATCCACATTTCTCGGTATTTTCCTATTCCCCGCCAAAGAGGCTAAAACACGAGCTAGGTGATTACAAATTCTAGGAATGAGAGTGTAAATGGACTGGAATTCTTTTAAATTCAAAATTTCACTTTTAATGTAATACAATTATAATTTAATAATTTTATTTTTTAAAAATTAATATATTCTTACACCATATTATGTTCTTCCTCTCTCATGTTTAAATAAATTTATCTCAAAACAATTCTTATCCAATAACGCTATAAATATTCTTAATCACTCAAATATAAAAGCCTACCATAGACAAGTCTTCTACTTCAGCATTTAATCTCTGGATTGCAACAAGGCAATTTGACTGTGCAAATTGGAGGTATAATTTTCTAAAGCATGCAATCTATGTGCACCTGGTCCTAGTAATAGTTGCCCCTAGAAGAAAGCCAATAAATTGAAGACTGTTATGAATATCTTAAAATTATTGGAAGCTCCATTAATTAGTGGAGGCTCCACTAATTATGGATTTATGTGAATTATTAGAGAAGATTTTTATGGATGTCTACCATTTAGTGGAGACACTTCTAATTAAGATTAGTGAAAGGTGATGTATGCCATGATGTATTCCACTAATTAGAGCTCTATAAATAGAGCTATTCTCTAAACTTGTAATATACCATCATTTTGTGAAAGAAAGATTAGTGAAAGAAAGATTAGAGAAAATTGTGAGAGAAAAAAAGAGAGAAATTCTTGTGCAAAGAATAGTTAGAGTTTTATTAGTGTGTAATGTGAAGATTTTATTCTAACACTACCCAAATTTTATAACACGTTATCAACACGAGTCTCTACCGTTGCAAAAGCTAGAAGACTAAGCACGAGTCTCTATCGTTACACAAGCCAGAAGATAGGTACGCGTTTATTAATCTCTATGGCTAACCTAGCTAAACTCGAATTTGTAACCCTTGATATTTCTGAAAAAAATTATATGTCATGGGTTCTCGATGCAAAAATACATTTAAATGCTGAAGGCCTTAGTGAAACTATTCAAGCAAATAATAGTGCATCTGCACAACACAAGGCTAAAGCTTTGATTTTTATTCGTCGTCATCTCGATGAAAATTTGAAAATTGAATATTTTATCGAAAAAGATCCATATGTCCTGTGGGAAAATTTAAAAGAAAGATTTGACCACCTGAAGATGGTCGTATTACCCACTGCACGGTATGAATGGTTGCACCTGAGGTTGCAAGATTTTAAAATCGTGAATGAATATAACTCCGCAATGTATAAAATTACTTATCAGTTAAAATTATGCGAAGAAAAAGTGACTGATGAAGATATGCTAGAGAAGACATTCTCCACCTTTCATGCCTCGAATATTGTCCTGCAGCAACAATATCGAGAAAAATGGTATACCAAATTTACAGAGTTAATTACTGCCCTCCTAATTGTAGAGAAAAATAATGAGTTATTATTGAGAAATCATGAAGTCAGACCAATTGGCTCAACAGCACTCCCAGAAGTGAATCATGTTAACTCTAACAGAAGCCATCGTTATAGTCGTGGCCGTGGTCGTGGTCGTGGTTGTGGTTATGGTCGTGGACATACTCGATATTTCCCTTATCACAATCATAATCAAGCTGTGAGAAATACTGACCACCTGAAGTGGAACAGAAAAGATCATAAGGGAAAAGAAAAAGAAAAAGAAACGAAAGAAAATTATGAGGATATATGTTATAGATGTGGCATGAAAGGTCATTGGTTACATATCGTACGACTAAGCATTTAGTTGAATTGTATCAAGTTTCATTGAAAAATAAAAATGTGGAAGTAAATTTTTCTCAATATCTAGTAAATGATGCTGCAGATGATGATATTGATCCTGAAGATCTTAATATCAATATTACACATATGGATGTATCGAATTTTTTTGAACACCCAGACGATAGAATAGACCATTTAATTAATGATGGCAGTGTTCAAAAGAATTAAAAGCCTCACACTGATATTTTTGTATTTTCATTATATTCTAATAAGATTTACGTTTGCATATATATATATATATATATATATATATTTGTATTCAGATGGCTGTTGTTAATGATGTATGCATTATTGATAGTGGAACTACACACACTATACTAAAAAATGAAAAATCTTTTTCTGATCTCAAAATGGAAGAAATAAATATTTATACAATAAACAATAATACAAATGTGATTGAGGGTTCCGGAAGAGCTAGTATATTGTTGCATGAAGGAACAATACTTATTATTGATAAGACACTATTTTCCTCAAAATCCAGAAGAAATTTATTGAGTTTTAAAAATATTTGCAGAAATGGATATCATGTTGAAACAAATGAGGAAAATGGGATTGAACATCTTTATATTACTCAAATTCATTTGAGTAAGAAATTTGTATTAGAAAAACTATTGTCTTTTTTTACTGGCCTATATTTTGCAAAAATACGTACAATTGAAATTTATCATCTCGTAAATCAGAAGTTTACTAATCCTATTACTTTTAGCATTTGGCATGACCGGTTGGGTCATTCGGGATCTACCATGATGAGAAGAATAATTGAGAATACACATGGTCATCCATTAAAAAATAAAAAGATATTGATATCAGAAAAATTCACATGTACTGCATGTTCCTTGGGAAAATTAATTGTTAAAACATCACCAGTAAAAGTAGGAACTGAAAGTCCTACATTTCTCGAACGGATTCACGGAGATATTTGTGGACCTATTGATCCACCATGTGGACCGTTCAAATATTTTATGGTCTTGATTGATGCATCATCCCGATGGTCACATGTATGTTTATTATCTACTCGCAACTTGGCGTTTGCGAGATTATTTGCTCAAATAATTGAATTACGAGCACAATTTCCTAATCATCACATTAAAAATATCCGTTTGGATAATGTTGGTGAATTTTCATCGCATGCTTTTGATGCATATTGCATGTCAATTGTGATTAATGTTGAACATCCTGTAGATCATGTTCATACACAAAATGGTCTTGCTAAATCTTTTATTAAACGATTACAATTAATTGTTAGACCATTATTAATGAAAACAAATATCTCAACATCTGCCTGGGGACATACTATTTTACATGCTACAGCACTTGTACGCATAAGGCCAACTAGTTATCATAAATTCTCTTCTTTGCAATTGACTTTTGGGTCAGAATCAAATATTGCTCATTTAAGAATTTTTGGGTGTGATGTATATGTTCCAATTGCACCAAACTAACGTGTAAAGATAGGTCATCAGAGAAGAAAGGGGATACACGTTGGATATGATTCACCCTCTATTATCAGGTATGTTGAACCCCTGACAGGAGATGTATTCACAGCAAGATTTGCTGATTGTCATTTTAATGAATCATTATTCCCTAAATTAGGGGGAGAACAAAAATAACATAAAAAGGATCTTGCTTGGACAATATTATTAAATTATCTTGATCCGCGCATAAGTGCATGTGAACTTGAAGTTTAAAAGATAATTCATTTGCAAAGCATTGCAAATCAAATGTCAGACGCTTTTGTTGACTCCAGAAGAGTTACATAATCGCATATTCCAGCTATAAATGCTCCTATTCGAATTGAAGTTCCAACAGAACAAAATATTATACCTATAGCTGCTGAGTCAAAAGCACGCCAGAAGCGTGGCCGACCTCTTAGGTCCAAAGATAAAAATCCTCGAAAGAAAAGATGATTAACTAATCCAGAAGATCATATTGAAAAAGATAATGATAAAGACCAAGAGAAAACTGATGACAAAGAATCAGAAGTTAATGAAAGTAACAGTAAATTTTCTATCAATTATACCAATTCCGGTAGAAGTTGGAATCAGATAGAAACTGTTATTGATAATATATTTGCATACAATATATTTCTTGATGTTACACATGATAGTGATGATCCTGAACCAATATCAATTGATGAATGTCGGCATAGAAAAGATTGGCTACAATGGAAAGATGCAATTCAATCGGAGTTAAATGCACTGACAAAACGTGA
Organism: Voacanga thouarsii; assembly: GCA_026120185.1. NCBI lineage: Eukaryota > Viridiplantae > Streptophyta > Magnoliopsida > Gentianales > Apocynaceae > Voacanga > Voacanga thouarsii. Next base: position 518,013 of record JANUWF010001636.1, on the reverse strand, counting down.
AGTTTTCGGACCTATAGTCCGAACACCAGAATGTGTAAAACCTGTTGGTTACAAATGGATATTTGTGCGAAAGCGCAATGAAAAGAGTGAAATCGTACGATATAAAGTGCGATTAGTAGCCCAAGTTTTTCACAAAGACCAGGTATTGATTATGATGAAACTTATTCTCCTGTTGTTGATACTATTACACTCCAATATCTTATCAGTTTGGCAGTACATGAAAAGATAGATATGCGCCTATTAGATGTTGTCACTGCTTACTTGTATGGAAATTTAGAAAATGATGTTTACATGAAAATCCCCGAAGGATTTCATATGCCTGAAGCATATAAACATTATCCTCATGAAAATTACTCCATCAAGTTGCAAAAATCATTATATGGTCTGAAACAATCTGGGCGCTTGTGGTTCACTTGTCTTAGTGAATATTTATTGAAAGCGGGATTTAAAAATTACCAGGTATGTCCATATGTTTTTATTAAGAGATTTGGTTCTAAATTTGTGATATTAGCTATATATGTTGATGATATTAATCTTATTGGAACTCCTGAAGTGCTCCAAGAAACAATTGATTATTTAAAAAGAGAATTCGAAATTAAGAATTTTGGTAAAACCAAAATTTGCATTGATTTACAAATTGAACATCTGGAAAGTGGAACATTTATTCATCAATCGACATATACAACAAAAGTGCTAAAAAGATTTTACATGGACAAAGCACATCCATTGAGTATTCCAATGATCGTTCGGTCATTAAATGTGAATAAAAATCCTTTCCGACCTCAAGAAGATGATGAATAACTCATTGGTCCTGAAGTACCATATCTCAGCGCAATTGGTGTATTGATGTATCTTGCTAATAATGTACGACCTGATATTACTTTTGCTGTCAATTTATTAGCAAGATTTAGTTCTTCACCAACACGACGACATTGGAATGGAATTAAACAAGTCATTCGATATCTCTAAGGTACAATTGATCTCGAATTATTTTATTCAAATAAAACCAGCCCAACATTGATAGGTTATGCAGATGCTAGTTATTTATCTTATCCACATAAAACACGTTCTCAAACGGGCTATCTATTTACGTGTGGAAATACTGCTATATCATGGCGTTCGACAAAACAATCTATAGCAACTATTTCTTCAAATCATGCTGAAATTATAGACATTCATGAAGCAAGTCGAGAATGTGTATGGCTAAGATCCATGATTTATTATATTCGAGAAAGTTGTGGATTATTATCGATCAAATATATTCCAACTCCTCTTTATGAAGACAATGCAACTTGCATAACTTAATTACGAGGATGATATATTAAAGGAGATCGGACAAAACATATTTCACCAAAATTCTTCTTTACTCATGAATTTCAGAAGAAATGTGAAATTGATGTGCTACAAATTCGGTCATGTGACAATCTCGCAGATATTTTCACAAAGACTTTACCGACTGCAACATTTGAGAAGTTGAGATATAAAATCGGTATGCGTCGGTTTAAAGATTTAAAGGAATCATCTCATCAGGGGGAGTAATAAACAGACATATAGAATAGTGTATTCTTTTTCCTTCACTAGATTTTTTTTCCCACTTGGTTTTTATCTAATAAGGTTTTAACGAGGCATATTCTTTATTTAATGGATGGACATCCAAGGGGGAGTGTTATGAATATCTTAAAATTATTGGAAGCTCCATTAATTAGTGGAGACTCCACTAATTATGGATTTATGTGAATTATTAGAGAAGATTTTTATGGATGTCCACCATTTAGTGGAGACACCACTAATTAAGATTAGTGGAAGATGATGTATGCCATGATGTATTACACTAATTAGAGCTTTATAAATAGAGCTATTCTGTAAGCTTGTAATATACCATCATTTTGTGAAAGAAAGATTAGAGAAAATTGTGAGAGAAAAGAAAGAGAGAAATTCTTGTGCAAAGAATAGTTAGAATTTTATTAGTGTGTAGTGTGAAGATTTTATTATAACACTACACAAATTTTATAACAAAGACTACGCTTTGGGCAACGGAACTCTTGTAGTCTTGTGGGCCGAGGGCTTAGATCTCAATCGAAATATTTACAGAACACCAACACAAGTTCTCAGCTCCTTTACCAAGCCCACGAAGTCTTAAAGAACTTTACACTAGAAATAAATACTGGTAGCCCGGATGACAGGGCCCAAGGGAGCGTGGGCCGGAAAATAAAGAAGTTAATTTAGATTTTTTTCACAAGAAACAAAAATTATGATATGAATTTTCAAAATTTAAAAATTACATAAATTATTACTAAGACGTCAATTAAATATTTAAATTTAATTAATTAATAATAATATAATAATTTTTTATTAATTTAAATTATAATTAATTTAATATTTAATTTCAAAGTTTATAACTTTATAATTTATTTTTTTATTTTTAAAATTTAATACTTAAATATTTAAATATCAATTGTATATTTTAATGTGATCTGGATAGTTTTACAAAGTTGACTAAATTGTCTAAAAAATATGAGTATGAACAGAAAATAATAGCAAAATATTTTTTTTATCCTTACCCTTTATAAATTTATTTTTTCCCTTTTGTAATAATTAGGATTTTTTAAGAAAAAAATTATGTTGCATTAGTGCTTAATGACAAAGTTAATGAGGAGGCAAGATTTGCTCATATGATGCATTGCATTTTGCCAGCAATACTATAAATACCCCTCAAATCATTGACTTTTGATGTCTTACTACAATTTTTAATTTTAATTAATTGAGAAGATTAAGAAAATACTCGAAGAGTAGATTTCTATTGGTTCATTGACTCAGTCAACGAGCGCCGATGTCGGAAAAAAATAATACAATAACAGTAAATACCTTGCGGCTGATGTATGCGCTTTCGTCACGTAGAAGCACCAAGATCCTCTCACCAAACAGCTTAATTATACAGTAACCCCTATATTTTAAAGATATTTATTGGCCCCCCAATTTTTACGCAAATTTTCAATTTTGTGCAAGCAACACAACTAATAAGAAATATGTTCTTTTCCTCTTTGAATTAAACAAACAGAGTTTCTTAGCCCCCCAAAAAAGATAAATAATTATTATTAGAAAAAAAGATACCATAATAATCTGTTTGATACATGATATTAACAATCTACTTAAAATAGAATTTGTTATTTCAACATAGTAAATGCCAAAAAATATTTTTTATAATGTTTCTTAAGACAAATTATTTGCTTTTTGAATAAGTTAAAGTGTATAATTTTTATTATTTATTAATTCTTTAATGTCGTATCATATTTAGGATCAGTTATATTTTTTGGGAAGAATAAAAAGATAAATTGATTGACTAGCTTATTTTATAATAATATAATATTTAATTATATTTATTGATATTTTTTGAAAGCTTTTAATATTATATTTTTATCTTATAATTCAAATTTTAAATATTTTTTAATTCAAACTAAATATAATATTAAATATATATCGGATCAAAGTGCTATTATTGATGTCAGTGGGGTCCATTCCATTCGAATAATATAAGTAAAGAAAAGTTCAATAATTAGTTTACGAGGGGAAAAAAAAAAAAGAAAGAGGAAGAAAGAAAATAAGCCGATGAGCTAATTGGACCAATGGGGAGGCCTGTTTGTGAATATTCCAAAAGGTTGGGCAAAAAAACGGGAAAAAGGGAAAGTTGCCGCTAAGCTGCCCCATCAAAGCAATTTGGTGGAAATTGCTTCCTTACTCCCTTGTTCAAAGTCAAAGAAACCTTTGAAAATGATCCCACTAACAAATGCCTACCCTTTTCTACTTATTTACATTTACAACCAATTATTTCCAGCATTTATTTCGTTCTTTTTATTTTTATTTTTATCCTTATTATAAAATCATAATATTATATAATCTTATAATACGTGTATTATTTAAAATTAAAATTCTTTAAGTTTTTGTTGATAGTTTTTTTTAATTTTTAATTACATTTGATGTTTAGGAAAGTCAATGCTATGCTTTTCTTGTTTATATGATTAGATTTTTGTTGAATTTTTCTTCAAATATAATTTACTCATAATTTGATATATTCTACAAAGTCAAAAATAGATGTACAAATTTATTATTTATTCTATATTTTTAAATTTTATTTTCAATTCATACAAATCTTATTCTTTAAAATTGAACAAATATCATAAAGATGATATGTTCTCTTTTTTATTTTTTAATATTATTTACTAATTATGATTCTAATATATATGCACAAAAACAAAAGATTATTAATAAATAGTGAGATTATATTAATTTAGCATTCTAAATAAAAATATAGAATACATAAGTTTGGTATAATTAAAAATAATTTATTAACTAATTATACTTACTTAAATAGTTTATAAGATTCATACACGTTATTTGTTAATATTTAAATTTTTTATAATATTTTTATCATTTTAAAAATATTAAACATTGAAGAGGTAATCGATAGCATTTTAAAAATTAATTTATCTTTATATTTTTTATTTATATAAAAATATATTAATTTTTATGGTAAAAAATTAAATTTAATATAATAAACAAATAAGTATGTTTAAAATATTAAAGTAACAAGATGTGCAAAATTGAAAACCACATTAAAAAGGGAATAGGCAAATCATATTCCTTGCATTTTTAAATTAAAAAAAATTATATAATAACAAATTATTATTAGAATTATTTTATTTAAGTGAATATAAAAAAAAAGAGAGAAAAAGAAATGAGGGAAAAGATTGAAGAATTAAAAAAAACGAAAAATCAAGAAATTACTGCTAGTGGCGAATTATGTAATTATGATAAGAATCAAGGGCGTTGACACACTCCATCGGTAGCAGCCAACTCTAAAACCCTCCCAACCTCCGGTTTCGTCTTTGTGTTTTTGGCCTCCCAGAGCTGAGTCTGCAGATTCCTGGCTCCTGAGCTCTCCTCTTTGAGGAAAAGGCTCAGCTCAAATTCCCCTCTTTTTTCCTCACCTTTGAATATTATCCATTTGTGATCGCTTCACTTTTCCGGCGGCCTTCCTTTCTTTTTGCCGATCATAACGTAGACTTTCAATTCAACCCTTCGTTCTCCGATTGATCACTGATTTATTCAATTTCAATGGCATTTCTTGGCTTCTTTTAGGGCTTTTGCAACCGTCCCAGTTCGTTTTCGACCGCACCATTTTACACATCTTCCTCAGTCTTTTACAATTTGCAGTTATGGCGATTCGATTCACCGTTACCTACTCCGGTTACGTAGCCCAAAACTTAGCCTCCTCGGCCACCTCCAAGGCCGGGGCATGCCGCTTCTTCCATGAATATGCTGCATGGTCCCGGATCTTCCAAAAGAAGCCTGATCCCAATTATTCATCCGATTTCCGTCCCCGGCCAAATCCCAAGTCAAAGCCGTCTACGTCCCCTTTCTCTTCATCCTCGGCGTCGATGTACTCTACCCTGGCCGGTGAAATTTTTGGGGAATCAAAGAATTCTTTGGCTGTCAGCTTAATTTCTCTAATCAATTCGTCGTCTTCAGTGCCATCTTCGTCTGTAGATTTTTCTTCTGTGACTGGTGCTTTTGGGGTTTCGCCGTTGAAGCCGTCTTCGATTATTCCCTTTTGGCTACAAGGGTCTAAGTGGTTGCCTTGTAGCCAGCCAAGTATCGGGTCTGCAGTTGCTCTAGTGGATAAAGGAGGCACTGCTGCCACAGTTGATAGGCGTAGCGGTAGTGCTAGGGAGAAGGGCGTGGTCCAAGAGTGTAGGAATGTATGTACTGCTGTCTCCTCGGAGGCTATGGCTGATGATTTGAAGCTCTCGAGGAGCAATTGGCTGTCAAAATTGTTAAACGTTTGCTCGGATGATGCCAAAGCCGTTTTCACTGCTTTGAGTGTGAGCATACTGTTTAGATCTTCTTTGGCCGAGCCTAGATCGATTCCTTCCACTTCTATGTACCCAACTCTTGATGTAGGCGACCGCATCTTAGCAGAGAAGGTATCACGCATAACCTTTTCCTAATCCAGTGCATATGAAGTTATTTACATACCTTTTCGTTAATGAGGATAATGCAAGATTTAGTTAGATTTAGTTGATGGGCTTGGATGAATAGGAAAACTATTTCACAGTTCTAGCTGTAGATTTTGGTGCTGTTACTGGGACAAGGATTTAATGAAATACAGGAGGCTGAATAAGGTTAAGGAAATTAGGGAATTAAGGTAATGTTAGAAGATGTTTTTCTGTAATTGTTGAGAACTGAATGGATAATATTTTTCTGATATTGGAAGACTTGAAAATTAAGCGTTCATTTAAATTTTTTGTACTAGATTATTTCTTTTGCATGGTCAGAAATGGATTTGGATGGGAACATGGCAGTTGTTTTGATTGACATCCTGGTGCTGACAGTTCAAAACTGACTTTTATACCTTTGTTAGCTTGCATGCAATTCTAGCTGATTATTTATATGCTTCCTTTTTTACACCGGTTTGTTCAATGTTCAGTTGATCACTTTGGCAATGAATCGAGCAATTCTCTGAAATCTAATGAGAAATGGGATTGGTATACTATTTACTGTCGTTTCCTTTCTATGATAATTTTATGTACTTGGTTTTAGTAGTTTATTTTACCAAGGATGTAGCTTTGACATCAATATATTCTTTAGTTATAGATGAGAAAGGTCTTCATATTTAAGAATGAAGCAGCTGATCTTATTCTCTGTTCCATTTTTTGTTTTGCAGGTTTCATATATTTTCAGGAAACCTGAAGTTTCAGATATAGTCATATTTAAAGCGCCTCCAATTCTTCAAGTATGTCATAAATCTTGAGGCTTTCATGTGTGGATGTACACTGTTCAGTTTTTTTTTTTTTTTTAAAACACTTAACAGGTCTAAATCTTTTCGTAATTAATTTATTTTTCCTGCAGGAGATTGGTTATGGTTCAAGCGATGTCTTCATAAAGAGAATTGTAGCCAAAGCTGGTGACTATGTTGGAGTGAGTGACTGCGCTTTGCTTAATTCCTGTTTTTGATTGTTAAAGTCTTTTCTATGTAAGAGTTAATTGAAGTTTCTATATGTCATTTTTTAATATCTTTTCCTCTGCTTGTGTAAATATAGGTTCGTGATGGGAAATTGCTGGTTAATGGAATTGCGCAAGATGAGGATTTTATCTTAGAACCGCTTGCTTATGAGATGGAGCCAGTGGTATATGTTTCCCATTTTCCTTGTTGGGCCTTTGAATAAACAATATGCCATCTTCTCCAAATTGGTTCAAGCATTCGTTGCCTGATTACTGCTCCTCATATTGAATTTTTGTAGCTTGTTCCTGAGGGCTATGTCTTCGTCATGGGGGACAACCGCAACAACAGTTTTGATTCACATAACTGGTGGGTGTCGTAACCGCAATGTTACTTCTTAAGTGTGAGAGACTTAACAGTTTCTAGGACGTGAAACCAATTGATGCCTTTACCATGTCCATTCTCTTTACTTGCCTTGATTATGTGTTTCTTGTCACACTCATAATTTCAATTGCATACTTCTCATCTTCCCCATGAAAAATAGCAGAAAGGAATATAAGAAAAGTGATTTCAACATTTTGACATTTCTATAGAAGAATCTAGCTCTTGACTTTTTCTTCTCTGGATCATTTTCAGGGGACCCCTTCCTATAAAAAACATTGTCGGTAGATCAGTCTTCAGGTATTGGCCTCCTTCTAGAGTATCGGACACTCTCCCCGACTCACCTGCAACTAAGGACGCTGTTGCTGTTTCTTGACAATCACCAGAGCGACCTGCAAGGAACAATGTTCCCCTCTGATTCGCTTCAGCACTTCGGCTTGTGGAGGGGTCACAAGAAAAGGAAAAATAAAAAAAAAAAGTGTCTTCGACCCATCCGCAGCTCTTTGGTCAATCATTGATTCATCCATTGTGCTCGTTTATGAGCTGCTGTGAATACTTGACCTCATTTCTGTTGTGTGCGTGAATGTGTAAAACCAACATTGCAGATTGCTGATGGATAATTTCTTCCATTAGCGCTGCTTGTTATTACAACTTTTTGCCAATAGCCTGACGATGACTCGCTGGTTTTTTCATTGTATTAATTTTTTGATCACTTTAATTTGGAAAGAACTCGAAAACAGCAGAAAATCCATTGACTCGTCTTACTCTGACGGGTCTAGGTTCAGTCACTTATTGTTGGGATATTTTTTATTATTATTATCCAGCTAATTTTCTTTTCTCTTTTTTTTTTCTTTCGGAGAACAATTTTCTTCACCATACGGCCATTCGCAATGGTACGATAGAATTTGCATTTGTCAAATAGATCTGCGTTTAGAACTTCATTTCCAGCGGTGTCCCATTTGATTTATTTCAATCCTAAGGAGGAGTCCGTATGGCACAATTTAAGTTGTTTCAAGAAAAACAAAGCAAATCAATCATAGTTATTTAAAGAAAAAATAGTTTCCTTCTCTCATTTCAAGTTGTTTCCTCCTCCATTTCAAGTGAATCAATAGTAGTAACATTTTCAGCAGTCATCCGGTTCTTCTCCCTCTACCTCCACCCCAATGCCACCCCGCTCTGTCATTTTCATTCTCCCAATTTGATCAATACACAGCAAAATCAAAACCTTTTGATTTATATATCCATATCAAATACTAAAAATTAAAAGGGGAAATGTTAGGAAGAAGTAAAATTTTCAAGAAAAGAATAAAAATATTAACCAAATGACTAAACTCATGACAATGTTTTACAATCCAAATGCTTGATTTTAAAGCTTAATCCCAAATTTTACATTTTGTTCTAAACCGAAAAAAATTTCAGTTCTTGTGGTTGAGGGAAAGGGAAAGAAAAGAAACGGAGGGCGAAATTTGTTGCGCTGGAGAGATGATGGACCGCTGGAATTGTGGGCAGGGAGGAGAGAGGAATTTACACGCAAATCATTCATGAGATATTGTAAATTAAATAAATAGATAATAGAGCAACAAATTGCTTTGACAGGACGGGTGTAGCTTGGCAATATCGCCAGCCTTTTTAGAGGCTTGGTAAATAATGTTTTTAAAATCAAATGGAATATTGAATCGAAAAATTTATTAGTTCATGATTCAATAATTTAACTGTAATTAAATCATAATGCATCGATAATATTATAATCTAAAAATTAAAAAAATATTTTTTTAAAGAATAAAATTAATTAATATATAATATAATTCAAATTCATAAAGACATAAATCATAAAATTGTTAGAAAATTATATTATTTCTTTATTACTACAGATTGTTTAGTCCCTCCGTGACTTATGTCTTTTTTATGAATATTATTATCTTATATAATTAAAAAAAAAAAAGAGAGATAGAGAGAGTAGTTCAAATATGTTGAATCGATCAATTTAACAATTTTCTAATCGAATTAATCAATTCAAAACGATTTGAATATAATATAATGATTTTTGAAAAAAAATGATTTAAAATAAAGTATCGAATTAATTTGGAGATCGATTCATTGTTCGACCGTCAATCCAATCCTGTTTAAAAATCATATTAGTAAACAATAATTATAATTAACTATTTAATTATCATTTTTATTAGATCAATAATAATTATTAATTAAATATTTGGCTATTGCTTTTAGAATTGATAATGAATATTTAAATTGATTTTTTTCTATTTTCAATTTATTTTTATATATCATATTACAAATTTATCATATGATTCTTATATAGTATCATTTTAAATTTACATATTACATCTCTATCTTTATTCCGAAATTGAGCCTCACGCAATTGCGAGTATAAGAATGTTTAAATTTAAATCTCAATCATTTCATATAAAAAAGAAAAAAGAAAAAAGAAAAAAAGGGGAAAAAAAAAAGCTTCGGAGTAAAAATAAAAGAAGGGTGTATATGTCATTTTAAAGCTCGAATCAGATCTCCGACTGAAGTAGCGTCGTTTTATAATCTTTCAGGCTTTTCCCCGAATCTCCGTGGCGTATCAGTACTCGCTCGCCGCTCTCGCCGCCGTCGACAATCGGTAACTCCAAACAGCTGCCGGCTATAATAATGCTCATAAATTTCTCTCCCTTCATTCTCTTTTCCCTCTGTTTTCTTTCATCATTATCCCACTCAACTTCTGCACTCGTGCCAAACTTTAATATTTCTCACTTCCTTTACCCCTACTCCGACGCCGTTGTCGGGGAGGAGCCCCACCGTCACTCTCAGCCCTCTCCTTTCTTCAAGGTTTAATTTTCTTTCAATTCTAACTCATCGTCTGATTGCCAAATTGAATCCTGTTTAAGTAACTAATTTTAGAAATTTTTTGCTTTGTCTCAACTTAGGGTGTATTGAAGGAGATTGCGGACAGGGGAGAGTGGAATTTAGACGACCTCAGAATTTCAAAATTGGATGTAAACAAAGCTAGGTATGGTCCTGTAAAGAGGTATGATTTTAGAGTTCGATTTGGGAGAAGTGAATTTGTTTTCAAGATGTTGGATCAAGTGTCGCGGTGGAAGAGAATTCAAAGACTAAACATTGAATCCGATTTTGAAGTTTTGATAAGAGAAATGAGCTCTAAGGCTGTGCTCGATACATTCAAAATTCAGGGCCCTTTTCATCTGCGTGTTAGTGGAGATGATGAGCTCAGTCTAATGTTGCCGGTACAAGTTATTTATTTTTGTTCCTGATCCATTACATTTCATTTTGTGCGTTGTGCTTGGTGTATTGTTTGTAGAAGTTGCCAGTAACTGGAATGCTAGTTTGCAACAAGCAAAAGATGATGGCTTTATTGTTTCTACCATTTTTCTTCTCCAGCTACGGTGGGACCTCCATTTTGTTGGATTCTTCCTTGGAATGGTTTCAACTAAATAATTAATAGCGTGTAACATTGTAAAGACGGAAGATAACGTGGCTAGAAACTAGTGGCAGGATTCCATCTAGGAAACACAAGGCAGTTGTATCTAGAACTTAATTTTGTGGTGGAGATATAATTGTAGATATTTCCTAAATGACAAATGACTAAAGCAATCTTTGCATTAGTCATTAGGCCACTAAACTCTTCAGTTAAGTCTGGTATATTTCACACTGCTTTTGATTAGTTCTTGATCTGATGCTTGTTCGAAAGTAAAGTTCTTATAGGTAAATGGAACCATAGGTTCCACATTTGATAGTTTAGGGACAATGTTGTAGCTATTTCAGAGAGCTTGGGACCTGTGCCGTTTCAGATTGCTAAACACACTGAAAAATTTTAAAGAAATAGTCGGACTAGAACCTCCCTGTTCATAGAAATGTAATCCAGAAACTTTGGTGTTCAAAATTTCAACGTATAATCCTGCTAAAAGTTCAGGAATTCCATTTTCTTGCCCTTTTTGTTAAGCAATTTCCTCATGACCTCTCTCTCTTCATCTCCCTTGATGGATTTCAAACTTGATTGTGCATCCCAGGTTGCAATATAGCAAAATAATGAGACAATTTCTATAACCTGGTAAAATATTGTTTCTTGTTTTGTTGTTGGATATAAATGATGGATATTCTTTTACTTATGCTAGGAGCATTTTGTCAGTGGTCTATTACATTCTGATATTGTTCCTCATCTTGCTTTTGTGCTTCCTGCTTGTTTGCTTGATTTCCTATCCGCTGCTGTTAATGTAATTGTTTTCTTCAGATGGAGTAGGTATACACATAGGTCTGTAGCTTATCATTATCAGATGCCCTGTAATTAGATATTTTTTCCTCCAGGTTTTTGTATCTGCAAGTCTGTACATGATACCTGACTCACCTGTTACATCATGGGTTTTCATTGTTAGAAGCATTTATATTATTTTAGACCGTCCTCCTAACAGTTTGTATTTCTTGATGTATTGATCAGATGAATGCTTTGGTGGCTGGATTGAAACATATTTATGTTAGGGAAGGCATCACTGTAGAAGTCAAAGGTGCTAAGGAAGTTTCCCTGTTCCGCTCAGTAGATCCTTATAAAATGGTGAACCGGAGTGTTATAAGCAGTTTTGGATACTTTCAGCCTTCATTATGCATGGCATGGCCTCCTGTCCACGTTGTAGGATCTGCAACAGTGGTTGCTTACAGAACTCGAAACCCTGGGTCACAAATTGAAACTTTTTTCCCGTCAAAAAGAACTGTTGAATTACTGCCAGATAAGTGTTACAGCAAGCACTTCTACAGAAATTGGGAATCCTCATTTGACACTCTGATCCGGAGAATGGCTTTGCTGGAAAAAGTTCTGCAAAGTTTTGTTGGTCACCAAATCAATCAAAATGCAAGTTCAGGGTCTTTGAATGCAAAAATTATCGCGTCATCCGTATTTCGCTTCCAGCTTGAACTTGAACGAGATATTCACAGCAATGATACTTATTGGAGTACAGTAGCTGCGTGGAGAACAAAGCCTATTGTTGAGCGTTTATTATTTGAGGTAGTTGCAAGAATTGAGGATGAAGTTTTGAAACCTTTGATCATTAAGAAGGTTAAGCCATTTATTCAAGTAGATTCAAGGGCTTGGAGTAATTTGATGTCAAATGTTTCATTCACAAATTTCCCATCAATCCTTGGCCCTCAAGAGGCTCTCACCCTGGATGTTAAATGGTAGAGAAAATACATTCATTTTCTTTTGTAACATTCATCCCTTATGGTTTGATGGCAAGATCATTTTCTTTCTTGGGGGGAAAAAAAAAATCTCCGTAATCCATACACAATATTGTACAGATGCTTCTCCAATATGTTTTTGTAAAGTTTTATGGATAGAAAAGGAAAGAAAAAATAAAAGCTTGCTGAAGATGCTGTCTTGATCTGTGTTTCAAAGAATAAAGGACTCTGGATATGGTAGCAATTTTATTGGGCTTCATTGATGCAGAATTGTAGATGCATGACTCGGGAATAAATTCTAAATTTTCATTTGCGCAGAGTTTTCTTTTTTCTTAGCATAATAATGTAATAGGTTGAATGCACTGTTTATCGTGATTTTGATTTTGAAGCTCTTATTTGATCAATATTTTGCCACTTGGCAGTACTGGCTCCCAATGTGCTTTACTGATGCATCGAACAAAACTAGCGTTTCTCTTCTGTTTTACTTTCTGTCGTGTTCTTTTCTGTAATCATTTGTTTGCATGGTTAGGCATATGGTTATAATTGTCATCCTGGACCATAGGGGTGAATCCCATTGGTTCTTTTCTCTATTTCATGGCCTCGTTTTTGGCCTTTCGGTTGGACTCTAGCAAGAGGAGCATTTTATGCTGTACTTTCATATATGTTTGGTTCCTGGTACTTTCATATATGCTTATTCTTCTCAGTCAAAATACTTTTCTGGGATTTTTTTTTTCTCACAATTTGCCAGACATGTCCATTGTCAAAACAAATGTTGTACTATATTCAAAACTTTATTTGAAATTGGTTAACAGCATACATAGAATGTGTAGTTTAGTCTCCTTTATCAGTCCTAATTATGACAAAACAACCTTTTAACATCTCTAGATTGTGTGACTCCTAACTTAGGCCTCCTTATACTTTTCCCTGAGCGTTAACCTTACCATCGACGCTGATTTCCTTCATTTCTACCTTTTTGTACTTGTACCAGGATGCACACATCAAATAAACCCCAAAGTTCAACACACTTAAACCTGCCAGCAACCAGTAAAAATAGTTCAGCTTATCCCTGTTCAGATTATTGTTCGCCAGCCAGCCACCACTCACCTTGTTCACTACATTAACTACCACTGAACTTGTGTAGTATCCAAATGCCATTGAACACCAGGAGATGGCTGTGCCTAGTGACTTCATCCCCAACGTGCTTTCTCCATAAAAGAAGTCTAGCAGTCCCACCAATGTAAACATGTCAGCCATTCCAAATGTACAATATTGCAGACCTAGCCAGAAAACACTCATTGGCAGTGGCCCAACTGAGTCAACCATGTCGTGGTTGCGAGCTACGGATTTCCTGCGAGTTTCAATAAATCCAGCTACTGCCATAGATAATGCTGCAAGTACTAGTCCAATCCCAATCCGCTGTAATTGTCGTATACCAGTTGGAATGCCAGTGAATTTCCGTGTTACTGGGACAAAAACTCGCTCATACACGGGGATTAGTAAGAACATAAATAACAAGGGAATTACTGGAACTGAGGCTGCTGGGACTTCAAAACCTCGGATTCTTCTGTCCAAGGTCGTGCCCTGCTGGATGGAGAAGGTTTGAAGTTGAGCCAAACAAGTGTTCATGAAGATGGTGCTCAGAATAATAGGAAGCATGCGGAGGAGAATCTTTGTTTCTTCAACTTGTGTTACTGTACACGAGCTCCAGGGTCCAGGAGTAGTGGATGTTGATGCATTACCCGAGGCTGAGCTCCTGAAAATCGCTGCCCGATCTAAGCATCTGGAAAGTTTTGCTCAATTTGGTTAGTTGGTGAACAGAATATTTTTGCTGCAAGCACTAGTTCTCGAGTTGGAAAATTGACAACGTACTTGAATTGATCAGTTCTCTCAAGAACCTCGGTTCCTTTTCCAGCATCTTTCCTCTGAATATCATGTAGTTCCTCTGTTGATTCAGGTACTGGAAGTTTCCGATTTTTAATAGCTGCAACGAACACCTGAATTCAAAAGGTCAAGTGATTATGTTAAACTTGTATGGATCATTGTGCATATTCATGTGGCATAAATCAAGTGTGGCCATGGCATCATTCATACCTGAGCAATACGAACAAATGGACTTCCCTTGGGAACATTATTTCTATATACTGATCTTCCCATACTTAGGAAGAGAACGCCTATGATTACAGCTATGGTACACACACCAAAAGACCAATCCCATCCCTGATTGGCACTAATCCAGACTATGAATGTGACTCCTAGCATAGCTCCAAAGGTAATGGAGAACAACAACCAGTTGAAGAAGCTGGCCAGTTTAGGTGCTTCCCTGGGATCCCTTTCATCAAACTGATCAGCCCCCAAAGAGGGCAAAGCTGCTTTGACTCCACCATTGCCAAAGGCAACGAGATAGAGACCTGCATATAGCATTGCCACTTGGCTGCCGTTTGCCATCTGGCATTTATCCATTTCCGTTGTCATGTCCTTGCAGGGAAGAGGCCTCAGTTGAGGAAAATGTGCTTGTATTGTTAGGACAGCATACCCCTGAAAACGGAAAAGCAAATACCATAATTAGGATATGTATAATGAAGCAAAACAAAATATGCCCAAGAAAGATACATAATTCTTTAACATATATACCACTGCTTCTAAGCATCCAAAAATAATGCAGGTCTTGAATCTGGATAAGTACGTGTCTGATATAAACCCTCCAAATATTGACAGTAAAAAGGCTGTTCCCAAGAAGTTTGTAAGGGTAGTAGCTGATTTTGTAAGGTTGAAGTTCATGTAGCCATAAAAGTAAGTCACCAAGCTCACAGCATTTGCAATAAATCCCATATTCTCGAGTGACACCATTGCTGCAGATTAAGCTATGAGTCAAAATTAATTACATAACCAAGAAGCAGAAAAATAAGGGCTCGAGCTTACATAATTGAATCTTGGTCAGAAGTTTTTAAGATAACTTACCGTATACAAATAAAGTAGCTCTAGTTCCTCCGAGCTTTCGCCGCTGCTTGGATTGAATTTTGACATCTTTGCTAATATCCTGATGCAGAGAAACAGAGAACTAGTGAGGCTACACTTGCTAGTGCTTGGTCACAAAGGAAGAGTAAATGGAACGCGCAAAAGGCATTATATTGTTTCAGCAAGAAAATGTTGGATTTCATGAATACAATGAAAGAAGAAAGCCGTGGCCTCTCATCCATATTTTAAATAAAAGCGACTTCATTTGTTCAGAATGAGCAGTGTCTTTGAAGACGTTACCATTTGGTTTGGAGCCTTCCTTAGCACCCTCAACGGAAAGTTGGCAAAGGTCAATGGAAGCTGGAGGAAACTAACGTTTTGGTACTTTGTTTATATAGAGGGCGTTGCAACTCTTCACAGAGAGACAAGAAAAGGAAAAGGGAATCAATTAGCATTGGAAAACTTGTTGAAGTAGTAGGTTCCTTTTGTTTCTTATGATTGGATTCTCTTTCTATTCCTTAGTATCAGAACCGACGTGTACTGTTTGACATTATTAGTTGACATATGACAAGTTAAAAATATAGAAAGCCCAAGTTCTCTTTTCCATATTTCTTGCAGCTCGCAGAGAAGAGCCACAGCTAGCGGCCGAGTTGGTTTCAGGAAAATGACATTGCTTTCGAATGGACTAGTTCCATAGACTACTTAACTCGTAGAAAAATTAAGATTTGGTTCCGAAGAATCAACTTGTCTGCACCTGATTTCTGAATAATGGGTATCGTAAGAAGAGTTACCCAATTAGACAATGCAAGCAAATACTTTTGATCGGGTATAACGTAAGTTTGCGATGCCCATCCTCATCAATTAAAATTCTATGCTTCAAACAGAGTTGTTGGATTTCAAATGCAGCATATTCCATTACTCACATCCTCTTCCTTCTTGGTAAATTGGATCTTTCTCCCAAGATAAAGATACCAGAGTGCCAATTACTCTACCAATTAGCTTGTTAATGTTGATTCCATCCCCCCTGAAAGCTATATTAACTGAACAAAAATAAAGAACTACAGCACAGCAGAGATGAAATTCACAGTGCATGTGGTGGGTGGTGGGAACTGGGCTGAGGTGAATTTGAAACAAGAAACATGGGCAGAAGTTGTTATGATTCCTGCGCATGTCCGATGATCACGGTACATGATCATAAGCAGTTCCCTTCTATAATAGAGATATACATGTATATGGTCAGCTAGTAAGGTAGGCAGGACGAATGATCGGTTGTTGACTTCTTGTATAATATATACAAGTACGTAGATACATTGTGCAAACATGCAATGAGTTTCACTGTTCAACCACCTTCTTGCTCAAAGGCGTGCTATCCTGACGCATATTTGTCTTACTATATACAACAACCTCTCCGATTGCTGTAATTCCCATCTTGCTCCAATCTAATCACTCGTGCTTCCAAGTTCTGTCCTTTGCATGCATCTATGTTCAGGAACGGATGCAAGATCAAATATTTAGATGGTTAAAATTTAATAAATATAAAATAAATAATTATTAACAGATTTAGAAGAGATTAATAGTATAATATATATATAAATAATTTATATTTTATAATTTAATATTATAATTAGTTAGAATTTAAAAAATATGAAGAAGATTTTGGCTGCCTGAGTAAGGCGTGTGTCCGCCCCTATCTATGTCTGTAATTTAGTTAGTAAAAATTTTTAATCATATAACTCGATTTCATTCTTTTTTTTTTTTTATTTTCTCCTGAGAAATAGTCTAATTAACTCATTCAAAGGGCATAGCCAGGCGATTCTTGAAACACCAAGATTGGAAGGCTTCACCTCAAGAAACGGAAAATGATCTCCTTTGGTTCTCTTTAGAGTTGATCCGACTAAACAGATGTTGAAACCGTGCTGCTGAAACGAGAATTGATGGCACAACTACGGGACTGCATAAGAAAATGGCCAAATTAAAAGATTCAGAGTTGACTGAGGTATCAGAAACGTGCTGTCTTGTCAATCCTTTCTTTGCCGTCCAAGGAGCTAATGCTTTTTCGCTACCAAAAAGAATGGAACTAATTCTCAAATTCTTCATAAAGTATATAATTCATATGGGATGAGTCATCGTTTCGCCAATTCTGATAAAAAATGGATACCAAGAAAGACTAAATCAAAACGGGATGGCATTTTTTAGGCTAAAGCAGACAAAAGAAAGTCTCAAACTTAGCTATCTTGGATGGCTGTTAAGGGATACAAATCAAAGCCATCACTTGATTCCTTGCGATTACGATAAGAAATAACCTATTCCGGTCGTAGAATTGGCTGATTTTTGTCAATCTAATGGGATTGGTCCCAAATTTTCACCATTATTTTCTTGGAGAATCTTGAATGAACTACATTTGTTAGTTTATGTGGAATGGATCAGTGGAGTTTAAACAACTAGCAAGCATTTGGAGACAAGACATGGGTAACTAAACATGAGGAAGATGGTCTTGCACACCAGCCAACAGAGCCAAAGAAAGGCATATATTTAATAAATCAATCCCCATCCAAGCTGCAATAAAATTAAGACCAAAGGCGTGACATTAATCAAATCCTACCACTTCCTAGCACTCCTTAAGTTTTTCTTTTTCTTCTCAAAGAAAAAAGAGGAAAAAACATGATTACTATTAACGGAAGAATTAACTTCAATAAAATATTTTTTTTCTTTTTCTTAAAATTACTATCCACTAAGTAAATACTTCATCATCACGTCCTATTAAATTCTTAAGAATCGAGATAATTAATCATACTAATATTTACCATTTAATAATCTATAAATTATCTCATATGAGTTAGTACTAACTTGTATAATTTGTGTGGCAAAATTAATGTCTGAGATTGGTAAACTGCGGCAAGCCTGAAGTTATTCTTATAGCAGAGCAAAGGCTATAAGAATCAGAAAGTTCTCACCTCGCCATGGCTATATAATATATCAAAGAATAGGCAAAAGCAAAGGAACTGGTGCCGACATTAGGTTGGTTTTCTCTCCAAAGTGCAGACTGACTGCCGCAACAACCACTATTACCTATTAGGGCTGTGCATGAGTTGGTTTGGTTCGTTTTTTTTAAATTTTTTAATTTAATTCAAATATTTTAGTTTAAAAATTTTAAACTCAAACTAAAATATTTAAAATTTTATATCGTCGATTTGGGTTGGTTCAGTTCGATTTCGTTTGGCTTGACCGATTTGTACATAATTTATCAAATAATGTTTTAACTTCCCGCTTAGAACATACTTCTGATTTTATACATAAGATATGCATTTGAGATCTACTAACAAAAAGTAATATGAAAAGTATCAAGCATATAAGTGCATAGCCACACAGTAACAAATTAATCTATTAGCAAAGTTAGCAAAAAATGATGAATAATAAAATGATAAATATTTAGATTATAAGATTTGTCTTATTTCATTTTTTTTTGTTTTTTAATTTTTAATGTTTTAATAATTTTTTTAAAATTAAATAAATTTAATTAATTATATCGCTTCGGGTTGAGTTATACAATTTTAAAAATTCGAATCAAATTATCAATTCTTAATTTTCTTAACTCAACCCAACTCATACCAACCCAAAAAATCAAAATTTGGAGTGGATTAAATTGAGTTGATCGGTTGATTCGAATTTTGATTTTTCTCAACAGCCCTACCACCTATCCATTTCTCGCCTCCTCATTGAAATATTGAAGTCCCTTACCCTTAGTAATAGTAGTATTTGTAGCAAGTTCTTTTGGCTGTGCAGGAGGCTTCCTGGATGCAACAGGCGTAATAGAGTCTGCTTGTTTAATCTCACCCAAAGTATTCTGAAACTTGGGCTGGTTAACCATTGTCCAGAAATACCTCTTGATGTGAGGAAATTCGGATGTAAAGCTCTTAGTCAAGACCGTTTTAAATCCATTCTTGATCTTTATACCCAGTGCACACTCAAAGATACCGACGATTGCGAACTTCTCTCTACCCGCACACATAGAAGAAAGAGTAGTATTTGTAGCATTCAGAACAGTTTTCCTTTTAACTCTCATTCATCTCCCATGTAAGCATTCATATATCTCGATATATCTGTTAGTGTGGGCGTGGCTGGCAATGGCATCTTCTCTTCTTGGCCACTAGGAATCTCCTTATCCACCAGGGGCCATGCCAAGAACCAGTCATTTACGAAAGATCTATTCAAAGAGAATTTCCCGTGAGGATGAGTCTAGGGGGTGAGGGGCTCATCTTTCGTACCAGTATTATTCGGTTGGGTCTTGTATATATACACAGCAACCCAACCCCAGAACCCAGTATCTGACTATCTTCTTCAGTTTATTCTCCTTTTGCTCTTCGGTCACGCTCCGAATCCGGATCACACCCGTTTCCGAGACACAACACAGTCAACACAGTCACGTCCTTTGAGGTTTTCCTCAAAGAATGCTAAGTCTCAATATTGCATAAACTAAATTATTAAAAGAAAATAGTTATGATACTTCTATCCAATAATACAAAACCAAAAAAAAAAAAAACCCCAATAACAATAATCCACAAGTTAGAATTGAAGCTAGTAACGGTAATAGTCCAACCCAAATATAAGAGTTCATCTCAACATATTTAATTTAAGGAAAAAAACTTCAAATTGCAAAAGAGACTATCAAATGGTTTAAAGATAAAGGGAGGAAACAAATGATCAAAGACACAAGAAGACTCTAGAGCAATAATATCAAAGTAACATGTATTAATAATGCACATGTTCTTACAATCATTTAGTTAGCTTTTTGCCCATGCCAATGGGTTCATTCATTCGAAGTGGAACATGCTCCACCCACAGCCAATACACTAACTTGGGTCAAATGGCAAGGCAAGGCCATACGCCCGTTTGGCTCCTCGCGGAGTATAGCTCACATCCAAACATCTGATTGGGGAACGGGGCAACGCCCATGAAGCTTCGGCGGAAAGGGAAGGCCTGCCAGGCCGTATGCCCATGGGTGCAGGATTCTTCGAAAAAGCGCGGGCTGACTCGGAGACCTGGGACCTTGGCTTAGCAACGAATGAAGGGAAGCTCGATAATTAATGAACAATTTATTCCAATGCTAAAGCCAAAGTTCATTCATACATTCAACTATCAAATCCAAAATTACCCCAAATCCTAAATTATTATTATTGTTATTATTATTTTAATAATAAGCTGAAGCCAATAAAAAAAAAACTCTAAAATAGCTTGCTTCACAAGCTTAAATAATTTTAAACTCTAAAATAGCTTGCTTCATAAGCTTTAAAAAAAAATTGAAAAGAATTATTTCCAAAAAGATGTTTGCTACAATTTTTTTTTTTTTTCATTTTGGAGAACATCAAATTTGTCGCCCGAAAACGTAAGCCGCAGACGACAACTTATAGATTTTTTATGTCAACACCACAAATGCTCCAGCAACCTTCACTAAAGACAAGGCACCAATGTCTACAATAAACAAAAGTTGCAGACGTCAAGGTTTTTTTTTTTTTTTTTTGTATATACCTCACACACAATCAACTGTACGAAAAGCAATGAATACATTCTTTTTTCCTTACACTTTATCAAGATGAAGGACGGAAACCACTTCACAATTCACCTAATTTTTTTTTTTTCATAAATCACACCAATTCATCCGAGAGCCGTGAAACTAAAATCAAAGTGTATCAACAGTGACCTTGCGGCCAACGTCGAAGTCGTGAAACAAAAAGCCTTTTTTTTTTTTAATGAAAACATAGAGGAAGGATCATCCCCACCTACCTAGAACCAATTCAAACAATCGAACGCCTCTAACTCCAATATTCGCTTCCTAGGCCTTTTCCACTGTCAATTCCTAATACAATAACATTACCTCAATCAATTTCAATGGTATCAACCAATCCTAAATCTATATAAAACCTCAATAAATACTTGATAACGGCTACTACAAGCGCGAATAAGAGGAGAGATGATTAATTACCTTCAATAGTACCCTGCGGTGATAACCCTAATTGTTTCTCCCCTTCCTGTTCTTCTCTGGAACTTATGTCTCCGCCTCCTAATGTTTCAAACGCAAGAGTGGGTAACTAACGTTGTTGGAGGGTATAAGATATTAAAATTTGCTACTAAACCTTCCACTTTAATTCACAATTTAAAATGGTCCCCACAAATTTATACAAGCCTCAATTGACTACATTAATTAGGTAACTAAAATAACCTAACATTGCCCACCCACTACTTGGGCCGGGTTTTACATTCTACCCTCCTTACAAAGAGTTTCGGCCCCGAAACTTGGCGTACCTTTTTCCTCAAACAAATACAGATATTTATTGCGCATGCTCTCCTCCAACTCCCACGTGGCTTCTCTCACTGAATGGTTAGACCATTGCACTTTCACAAAAGGTATGATCCTCCTCCTTAATACTTGTTCCTTTCGGTCAACAATTCCCATAGGGACCTCTTCATAACTTAAGTTTTCTCGAACATGCAATGGCTCTACCTCAAGTACATGGTTCGAATCTAAAACATAACACCTCAACTGCGATACGTGGAAGACATTGTACACTCTAAACAGTACAGGTGGTAAAGCTAGTCGATAGGCCAGATCTCCTACTTTTTCTAAAATCTCAAATGGTCCTACGTATCTCGGACTCAACTTTCCACTCTCTCCAAATCTCATAACACCTTTCATAGGTAATGCACGTAGGTATACTTTTTCACCTTGCTGAAACTCCAATGGTCTTCTCTTAGTATCCGCCCAACTTTTTTGTCGATTTTGAGCTGTTTTTAAATGCTTCCGAATTAAAGTAACCTTCTCCTTTGCAATCTGCACCAACTCGGGACCAGTAATACTCCTTTCACCTACCTCATCCCAACAGATTGGTGAGCGACACCTCCTCCCATACAATGCTTCAAAAGGAGCCATGCCAATGCTAGACTGGTAACTATTGTTGTACGAGAACTCCACCAAAGCCATATAGTCAATCCAACTACCCTTAAAATCCATGACACAAGCTCGAAGCAAATCTTCTAAAATTTGGATCAACCTTTCACTCTGTCCATCAGTCTGTAGATGAAATGCAGTACTCAGAGACAACGTAGTGCCAAACTCCTCATTAAGACTTTGCCAGAAGCGCGAAACAAATCTCGTGTCACGGTCCGATACTATAGACACTGGAACACCATACAATCTGACAATATTATCAATATACAACCGTACCAATTCCTCCATAGTCGCAGTGGCCTTCATCAGAAGAAAGTGGGCAGACTTAGTCAATCTATCCACTATTACCCATATAGTATCTTTACCAATCCTTGTCATGGGCAATCCTACAACAAAATTCATGGTCACATATCCTACTTTCATGCAGGTATCTCTAATAGTTTTAACAATCCCCATAACGCTGATGTTTAGCCTAAACTTATTGACACACTAAATTTATTTTTTAATTCCATACGGGTATCTCTAATTGCTTACCAGTCCTTCTTTGCTTGATCATGTTTTTTTAATAATTTATTATTATTTTTTAATTCTTTGCATTCATTTTTTTACAAATTTTAATTTAGAGTTTGAAGGTGTTTTCGGGAATCATGAAGATAAATGGGATTCTTAGCGTCAGACTTTTGAATGTTTTCGGGCCTCAGACTCAGATCTACATGCGACACCAACCTGCCTCTGTATTCTGAACGAGCTTTTTCGTCCTTGACACATGCACATCAGTTGATGATGTCTATGGATGAAATGGACCTCCAAGAATCAGTCAGAAACCAAAATGACATTTACTTAACCCTCGCACAGAACATTGGATCTCTACTGAGGCCTAGGTATCCAACTTACTATTCTCCCCACTGTCGATTAACATAGTATTGGGCCTCTTGCGAAGGGGCCGAAGGCAAACTCAAATCAACTCCTCTCTTTCTTGAAGTCCAAATCCACCGGTCATCTCAACCCTCTTTGCACTCATTTCGTCACCCGTGTTCGCAGTCCTTTTGGGGGGTCCCCGTTTGTGTTCGGCCTATATATTGGGTTGATAGCTCGCTACCTTTGAAGCTCTCTTTCAAGAAAATTGTAACTGATGTTTACAAGGGAGCTGTCAATCAAGTAAATTTTCAAAACAAGGTAAAAAAAATTTCCTTTTCTTTATTTTGTTTCATCATTATGATCATGTCCATTAACTTGAAGGTATTTACTGTCGATTATGTTGTTTTGAAAAAGAAATTCATGGGCCGAGAAATGGACGAATGGCCTTATCCGAGAGATTCTTTGTCCTGGGTCGATCAACAATATAACGAGTCTCATTCTGACAAATGTTGTGTATTTTAAAGGAACTCGGGATAAGAAGTTTGATGCATCAAAGAGTAGGAATCATGAGTTCCATCTTCTTAATGGCAGATCAATTCAAGTTCCCTTCACGACAAGCGAGAAGAAACAATTTCTGGATGCCTATGATGGTTTCAAAGTACTATGTCTAATTTACAGTCGTGGTGTGGACAGTCGTCACTTTTCCATGTACATATTTCTCCTCGATGCCAAGGATGGGCTGCGAGCTTTGGTAGACAAACTCAATTCTGAACCAGAATTGCTAGAAAGCTGTTTACCATGTTCGAAAGTAGATGTTGGCAATTTGTTGATTCCAAAATTCAAGATATCTTTTGAATTTGAAGCTTCTAAATTTCTAAAACGACTGGGACTATAAAGCTGCCTTTCTCTCCTGGAGGGCCTCACCGAGATGGTAGATTCCGATATGAGCCAGGAGATACAAATTTGCCATAAATCCTTCATTGAGGTTAATGAGAAAGGCACCGAAGCAGCTGCCTACTTTGTTGACGGGTTGTTCTTGTTAGATAACCAGGGTACCTATGAGCACAGTCAGGCAACTCAACTGAATTGAACAAGCACCGCGTATACCCGACCAGGGCTCTACCAATTGCAATTATCAAATATCAACAATGCCGGCAAGGCCACACAGTCTAAACGTAATGTAACTAGACAGAATTCACACTTAATAAACAAATCAATAGTATACCTGATTGACTTGCTCGCTGTTCTACCAGAACGTACCTAGCGCTGGCACTCCTCTGGACAAGTTGCGCCGCAACGTACTGTACTGCTGACCGAATCACCAGTCTAATACTGGTTTGCCTTCAAGAAGCTATCCGCCCCACTCCGGTGCGATGGGTACCGCGACTCTTCTTGCAGGATAAGACGGTTTCAGATCACTGTTGACACACACCAACTGTGATTACCTCGAAAATCCCCTCAGTTCGCCGGTTCCGATAAGGCAAAAATTATGGATCGCGGAGAGAGAACCGAAGCGGCGAATTTTCTTGCAAGAAGCAAAAAAGCACGAAAAGGGGTTCCCCCTAATGGCGGCTTTGTTCCCCCTTTTAATGTCGCCTTAGGAAAATTAAAACCCAATTCGGATTAGGAAGTCATAATTACTTTACCAGATTTTATATTTCCTATTCCTTTTCAAGTTAGAGTTAATTAATTGGGCCAAATAAAAATAGAGGATCGTGAAAACATGGCCGAAGCCCAACTTTAACAACATTTAATTATGGATTCCCATAATGAAAATGGCTTCTACCACAATCAAAACAATCTCTAACATGTCAAGAACAATTCTCATTAATTGTTTTAGGCTAACTAATCATGAGTTAAAAATTATTAACTCCCAAAGTTGCCATTTTCAACAATCCCCCACAAATCCATAGTTAAAGACTATTCAGGATTCACATAATCTGCTTTCGATAATGGTACCTTCCGGTTTGAACCACTACCTAAGTTATCCAACTTATGCCCCCACAGGAACAGATGGACTTAAGCCTTGAATGTAACGGCGTCCATTGGTAACAACAGACTATCGGCTATGGAGATAATCTTTAGGGTTGACACGTTATGGTCATGTGTCCTAATCCTGTCTCATGAGTGTATTCAGAGAAAACCCAATTCCCTTTAGTTGCGGCCACACAACAACACTCACATAGTTGGCGATCTCCAAGGATGGAGTGCTAGCATCCTGTCTAAAAGATTTGATCCCATTCAGAGTCAAAACTCTTACTTATTGCAGTAAACGCACCATAGGCTTTCAGGGAAAGGACCTAGATACAAAAGTATCAGAATTAGTGCCAGATTCACTCAAACAGCTTGTTTATACCACATTGAACTGCCTTGCGGGATCTCCACTTGGTCAGTTGGGTTGCCACTGTAGGTGAATCATTTCTGAGTTATCAGTCCCATTCCCAACCTGGATTTAAGGAACAATGATGTTTCAAGTCCCTTAGTTAGGGGGTCTGCAATGTTATATTTGGATCCAACAAAGTCAACAGACACCACCCTTTCAGACACTAACTCCCTTATAGACTTAAGTCTAACTTGGATGTGTCTCTTAGTCTTTTGATTATACTTGGTACTCTTTATCTTTGCAATTGTGGTTTGACTGTCACAATGTACAGATATAGCAGTAACGGACTTGTTGATCATTGGCAAAGAGGACAATAGTCCATACGACCATTCAGACTTCGTTCCAATAGTATCCAAGGCACATAACTCAGCCTCAAAAGTTGACCGAGTTATCATAGTCCGTTTATAAGACTTCCGAGCGATCGCACCACCACCTAAT
This sequence comes from Voacanga thouarsii, assembly GCA_026120185.1. Classification (NCBI taxonomy): domain Eukaryota; kingdom Viridiplantae; phylum Streptophyta; class Magnoliopsida; order Gentianales; family Apocynaceae; genus Voacanga; species Voacanga thouarsii. Next base: position 491,874 of record JANUWF010001636.1, on the reverse strand, counting down.
GTAAACACATATCCAAGTGCATCCATTGCTACCGCAGTTCTTGGCTATCCAGACTTGCATCACTATACCCTTCAAGTACAGCAGAGAATTTTCCATAATGCAGCCCAAGGGACACTGTTCCCTTCAAGTACCTTAGTACTCTATCCAAGGCCTCCCAATGAGTCCGATTCGGACAACTTGTATATCTTGCCAGCTTAGATACATAAAATGAAATATCTGGTCTTGAGCCATTCGCAAGATATTGCAAGTTACCAATAATTTGAGAATATCTTAATTGAGACACAGGAACTCCACTTTCATTTTTGAACAAAGCTACAGAAGGGTCACTTGGAGTTTTAGCAATTTTACAATTTTGATACCCATATTTCTCAAGAACACTCTCAACATAGTGAGTTTGAGAAATGGTTATCCCCTCAGTTGAGCGAATCAACTTTAGGCCAAGAATCACATTTGATACTCCCATATCCTTCATTTCAAACTTACTTTTAAAAAATGATTTAGTCTCATTAATTATCTCAATATTGGACCCAAATAGCAAAATGTCATCCACATACAGGCATAGAACAATACAAGGATTACTTTTAACCTTACAGTAAACACACTTGTCATTCTCATTTATGTTGAAGCCAAATGATAAAATTGTTTTATCAAATTTTTCAAGCCATTGTTTGGGTGCTTGTTTTAGACCATATAGGGATTTAATAAGTTTACAAACTTTCCGTTCATTTCCTTTGGCCACAAATCCCTCAGGTTGATCCATATATATCTCTTCTTCAAAATCACCATGAAGAAAAGCTGTTTTCACATCCATTTGGTGGATGGTGAGACAATATATGGAAGCCAATGCAATTAGCACTCGGATTGTAGTCAAACGAGCAACAGGAGAGTATGTATCAAAATAGTCTATTCCCTCTTTCTGTCTAAACCCTTTGGCAACTAAGTTGGCTTTATACTTATCTATGGTCCCATCTGGTTTAAGTTTCTTCTTAGATATCCATTTACATCCAATTGTACTGCACCCAGGAGGGAGATCTACCAATTCCCATGTCCCATTGGAGACAATGGAATCCATCTCACTCTTGACAGACTCCTTTCCAATGCCCCGCTTCGAGGAAGCCATAGTCGCTTGAAAAGTCAAAGGTTCGTCCTCAACATTGTAAGTGACAAAGTCACTTCCAAAGTCCTTGACAGCCTTAGCTCTCTTACTCCTTCTAGGTTCTTCCAATTCCTCAATTTGAGTATTGGGACTATTTGGACTTACCCCACATCTTTCATCATTTCCACATGATCAGGAATGGAATCAGACGTTAAGGCTGAATCTAAAGTAGAAACATCTTGAGGCAAACCAGTTTTTATGGGAAACACATTCTCAAAGAATGTAGCATCACGGTATTGAATGATAGTGTTACAATCTATACCAGGTATTTCGGACTTAATTACCAAAAACCTCATGGCATAGCTTGTTTCCACATAACCAATAAAGATGGAATCAACAGTCTTTGGTCCTAACTTCTTCCTTTTATGTTCAGTGATTAGAACTTTTGCAAGACAACCCCACACACGGAAGTATTTTAAGTTAGGTTTTCTACCTTTCCAGATTTCAAATGGAGTTACCTCTTTATGTTTATGAGGGACTTTGTTCAGAATATGGCAAGCCGTATTCAAAGCCTCACCCCACATATATTTAGGCAATCCAGAATTTAAAAGTAAACTGTTGATCATATCTTTAAACGTTCTATTTTTCTGTTCAGCAATCCCATTAGACTGGGGAGAATAAGGGGGTGTCTCCTCATGAATTATGCCATTGCTTTGGAAATATTCAACAAATGGATTAGACCCATACTCTCCACCTCTATCAGATCTTAACCTTTTAAGTTTCTTGCCAGTTTGAGTTTCAGCTTCATTTTTAAATATGAGAAACTTTTCAAGTGCTTCATCTTTATGTTTAAGTAAATAAACATAGCAATATTTACTGCAATTGTCAATAAAAGTAATGAAATATTTCTTATGATCCCTAGTCAATAAGCCATTAAATTCACAAATGTCTGTGTGAACTAAATCAAGTATTTCTGAATCCCTTTCAATTGAATGATAGGGTTTCCTGGTTGTTTTAGCTTCCACACACACTTGACATTTATTTTTCTTATCAATTGAATGTTTAGGGATCAAGTCTAAATTCATCATTCTTTTAACAGAATCTAAATTTAAATGTCCAAGTCTACTATGCCAAACATCAGTGGATTCAATAATGTGCACCATAGGATAAACATAATTCTCAATAGAAGAAGCTTTATTCAAATCAGAAGTAAAATGTTCAACTCTTAATTTAAATAAACCATCTGACAAATAACCTTTGCCAACAAAAGAATTGTAGTGCATAATCACTACTTTATTACATTTGAAAGTAAGTTCATAACCCTCTCTAACTAAACATAAACCACTACGAATATTCCTACGAACTGTTGGAACATGTTGCACCCTATGAAGAGAAAGAATACGCCCTGAAGGAAACTTCAAGTCCACGCGTCCAATCCTCAATACATTGGCTGCAGTTGATTTCCTCATCTTCACAGTTTTTCCTTTAATAGGCTGGTAAGATACAAAAAGCAATTTATTAGCACAAACGTGCACATTTGCTCCAGTATCAACCAGCCATTCAAGTGGCTCATAAATAGTAAAGACTTCTGGGTTAACAGAAACATACCTTTCATCATCATTGGAAGTAGTAATGCCAGTCTCAGCCTCAATGGTACAAACCTCAGTAAGGTGAGTACTCAAATCAGCCTCCGCTTGACTAGTATCCTCTACCACCACATTGACTTGTGCTTCAGAATTTGATCCTTGTTTGACTTTGGGCTTTTTAGACGGACAGTCCTTAGCCCAATGTCCAACCTGACCATAATTCCAGCAAGATTTGTTTGCTTTCGGTTTCTTCTTGGCCTTGCCTTTTGTCTTGTTTATGTTTTTAGAGTTTGAGTTAACCCCCACATTCCTCTGATTATTGCTCTTCTTCCCAGTAGTCACAATATGTACATTAGACTCCATAGGTACAATATGACTATTCTTTCTATGTTGCTCCTCAATGGATATTGATTTCATCAGATCGTTTAGAGAAATCTTCTATGTCTTGTGTTTGAGGGACATACCAAAGTCCTCCTAAGACTTAGGAAATTTCTCTATCACTAACATCACTTGAAACTTCTCAGGAAGTTCCATATCCGATTCATGAAGAGAATGAATAATCAATTGCAACTCTTGAGTCTGTTCAGTCACAACTTACCCTCAACCATCTGAAACTTCAGGAATTTAGAGACATAATACCTTTCCAGACCTTGATCCTCGGTATTATATTTCCTATCCAGTTCATCCCATAGCATCTTTGCTGTGTATGACTCAGAACAGTAGACATCAAAGAGAGCATTTGTCAATGCTGACAGTATTGCCCCTCTGCCTACATTATTCCGTTCATCCCACGCAGCAATCTCAGCTACTCTAGAATGTCTTTCAGTTGGTATAGGCCTGTCTACCTGCACTGCTGATAATAAGCCCCTCATGGTCAACCAAATTTTCATGCGTTGTTGCCAACGCTTGAAATTCTGCCCTGGACCAAACTTGTCCGGCAAACCATTCAAGTCAACCAAGGGCTTATACGCAGTAGATGCAGTACCTGACGAACTGGCCATTGCACACACACAGATAATTGCAGATTAGCTTCTTGAAGACTGTTAGATAACCAGGGTACCTACGAGTACAGACAGGCAACTCAATTGAATTGAACAAGCACTGCCTATACCCGACCAGGGCTCTAACAATTATAATTATCAAATATCAACAATGCCGGCAAGGCCACACAGTCCAAACGTAATGTAACTAGACAAAATTCACACTTAATAAACAAATCAATAGTATACCTGATTGACTTGCTTGCGGTTCTACCAGAACGTACATAGCGCTGGCACTCCTCTGGACAAGTTGCGCCGCAACGTACTGTACTGCTGACCGAATCACCAGTCTAATACTGGTTTGCCTTCAAGAAGCTATTCGCCCCACTCCGGTGCGATGGGTACAGCGACTCTTCTTGTAGGATAAAACGGTCTCAGATCACTGTTGACGCACACCAACTATGATCACCTCGAAAATCCCCTCAGTTCGCCGGTCCCGATAAGGCAAAAATTATGGATCGCAGAGAGAGAACCGAAGCGGCGAATTTTCTTGCAAGAAGCAAAAAAGCACGAAAAGGGGTTCCCCCTAATGGCGGCTCTATTCCTCCTTTTAATGTCGCCTTAGGAAAATTAAAACTCAATTCGGATTAAGAAGTCCTAATTCCTTTACCAGATTTTATATTTCCTATTCATTTTCAAGTTAGAGTTAATTAATTGGCTAAATAAAAATAGAGGATCATGAAAACATGGCCCAAGCCCAACTTTAATAACATTTAATTATGGATTCCCACCATGAAAATGGCTTCTACCACAATGAAAACAATCTCTAACATGTCAAGAACAATTCTCATTAATTGTTTTAGGCTAACTAATCATGAGTTAAAAATTATTAACTCCCAAAGTTACAATTTTCAACAGTTCTAAGTTGCAGTTAGATTTTGTTGCTGATCATCCATTCCTCTTCCTCTTCCTTGTAAGAGAAGACCTGACTGGGGACTTGCTGTTTCTAGGACGTGTTTTGAATCCTACTGATTCTTATGCGTTCAAGATCTAAAAATTCCATAGAAAGTATTAAAGAATTATATAATATAAATTTTATTATATAAAGTATAATTTTTCAATATATATAATTCACGTGGGTCGGGTGTATATTAAAATTTTATATTTTAGTACTTTGTTTCAGTTGTGTGGGAAACTAGGGTACCATCCCACTAGCCCGGTCCACTTTTCTTGCTAAAATATTGAATTCTCTCATTGTCTCTTATAACACTAACATGATCATAATCAAAAGGTAAAAGTTTCAAATTCTAATTTCATTTTTAAATAATTAATAGAAAAAATGTATTCTTATAATATTATTCTCTATTTTTACTTTTGGAAAGATGAAATATATTAGTATTCAGATTAATGTAAATGATATAAATTGTGAAATGTGTCTACTTTCACATTTAAAAAAATAAAATACATTAATTATCAAGATTTTATGAAATTGTTATGAATTATTGGAATCTTTATTAATTAGTGGAGGCTCCACTAATTATGGATTTATGTGAATTATTATAGAAGATTTTTATGGATGTTCACCATTTAGTGGAGACACCACTAATTAAGATTAGTGGAAGATGATGTATGCCATGATGTAATCCACTAATTAGAGCTCTATAAATAGAGCTATTTTCTAAGTTTGTAATACACCATTATTTTGTGAAAGAAAGATTAGTGAAAGAAAGATTAGAGAAAGAATTGTGAAAGAAAGAAAGAGAGAAGTTTGAAGAGAAATTCTTGTGCAAAGAATAGTTAGAATTTTCTTAGTGTGTAGTGTGTAGATTTTATTCTAACACTGCCCTAATTTTATAACACGTTATCAGCACGAGTCTTTACCGGTACAAAAGTCAGAAGACTAAGCACGAGTTTCTTGCCGTTACCAAAGCCAGAAGACAGGTACGCATTTATTGATCTCTATGGCTAACATCGCTAAACTCAAATTTGTAGCCCTTGATATTTCTGAAAAAAATTATATGTCATGGGTTCTCGATGCAGAAATGCATCTAAATGCTGAAGACCTTAGTGAAACTATTCAAGCAAATAATAGTGCATCTGCACAACACAAGGCTAAAGCTTTGATTTTTATTCGTCGTCATCTCGATGAAAATTTGAAAATGGAATATCTTACCGAAAAAGATCCATATGGCCTGTGGGTAAATTTAAAAGAAATATTTGACCACCTGAAGATGGTCGTACTACCTACTGCACGGTATGAATGGTTGCACCTGAGGTTGCAAGATTTTAAAACCGTGAATGAATATAGCTCCGCAATGTATAAAATTACATCTCAATTAAAATTATGCGGAGAAAAAGTGACTGATGAAGATATGTTGGAGAAGACATTCTCCACCTTTCATGCCTCAAATATTGTTCTGCAGCAACAATATCGAAAAAAGGGGTATACAAAATTTACAGATTTAATTACTGCCCTCCTCATTGCAGAGAAAAATAATGAGTTATTTTGAGAAATCATGAAGCCAGACCAATTGGCTCTACAGCATTCCCAGAAGTGAATGTTGTTGGCTCCAGCAGAAGTCATCGTTATAGTCGTGGTCGTGGCCATGGCCGTGACCGTGGTCGTGGTTATGGTTGTAGACACGCTCGATATTTCCCTTATCACAATTATAATCAAACCGTGAGAAATATCGGCCACCGAAGTGGAACAGAAAAGATCATAAGGGAAAAGAAAAAGAAATTGAAGAAAAGCATGAGGATATATGTTATAGATGTGGCATGAAAGGTCATTGGTCACGAAACTATCGTACGGCTAAGCATTTAGTTGAATTGTATCAAGCTTCATTGAAAAATAAAAATGTGGAAGCAAATTTTTCTCAACATCCAATAAATAATGCTGAGGATGACGATATTGATCCTGAAGATCTTAATATCAATATTACCCATATGGATGTATCGGATTTTTTTGAACACCCAGACGGTAGGATAGACCATTTAATTGGTGATGGCAGGTGTCCAGAAGAACTAAAGTCTCACCCTGATATTTTTGTATTTTCATTTTCATTCTATTCTAATAATATTTACGTTTACATATATATATTTGTGTTCAGATGGCTGTTATTAATGATGATGTATGCATTATTGATAGTGGAACTATACACACCATACTAAAAAATGAGAAATATTTTTATGATCTCAAAATGGGAGAAATAAATATTTATACGATAAACAGTAGTGCAAATGTAATTGAGGGCTCCGGAAGAGCTAATATATTGTTGCCTAAAGGAACAACAATTATTATTAATAAGACACTATTTTCCTCAAAATCCAGAAGAAATTTATTAAGTTTTAAAGATATTCGCAGAAATGGGTATCATGTTAAAACAAATGAGGAAAATGGGATTAAGCATATTTTTATTACTCAAATGCATTTGAGTAAGAAATCGGTATTAGAAAAACTGCCGTCTTTTTCTACTGGTCTATATTTTGTAAAAATACGTACAATTGAAATTCATCATCTAGTAAACCGTAAGTTTCATCGATTCTATTACTTTTAGCATTTGGCATGACCGGTTGGGTCATCCGGGATCTACCATGATGAGAAGAATCATTGAGAATACACATGGTCATCCTTTAAAAAATAAAAGGATATTAACATCAGAAAAATTCGCATGTACTGCATGTTCCTTAGGAAATTTAATTGTTAAACCATCACCAGTAAAAGTAGGAGATGAAAGTCCTACATTTCTCGAACGGATTCACGGAGATATTTGTGGACCTATTGATCCACCATGTGGACCGTTCAAATATTTTATGGTCTTAATTGATGCATCATCTCGATGGTCACATGTATGTTTATTATCTACTCGCAACCTGGCGTTTATGAGATTACTTGCTCAAATAATTAAATTACGAGCACAATTTTCGGACCATCACATTAAAAATATCCGTTTGGATAATGCTGGTGAATTTTCATCACATGCTTTTGATGCATATTGTATGTCAATTGGGATTAATGTTGAACATCCTGTAGCTCATGTTCACACACAAAATGGTCTTATCGAATCTTTGATTAAACGATTACAATTAATTGCTAGACCATTATTAATGAAAATAAATCTCCCAACATCTGCACTGGGGACATGCTATTCTACATGCCGCAACACTTGTACGTATAAGACCAACTAGTTATCATAAATTCTCTCCTTTGCAATTGGCTTTTGGGTCGAACCAAATATTGCTCATTTAAGAATTTTTGGGTGTGTCAGTATATATTCCAATTGCACCAAACCAACGTACAAAGATGGGTCCTCAAAGAAGAAAGGGGATATACGTTGGATATGATTCTCCCTCTATTATCAGGTATATTGAACCCCTAACAGGAGATGTATTCACAGCAAGATTTGCTGATTGTCATTTTGATGAATCATTATTTCCTAAATTAGGGGGAGAACCAAAATAGCATAAAAAGGATCTTGCTTGGACAACATCATTAAATTATCTTGATCCGCGCACAAGCGCATGTGAACTTGAAGTTCAAAAGATAATTCATTTGCAAAGCATTGCAAATCAAATGCCAAACGCTTTTGTTGACTCCGAAGAGTTACAAAATCGCATATTCCAACCTATAAATGCTCCTATTCGAATTGAAGTTCCAGTAGAACAAAATATTATACCTATAGTCTGTTGAGTCAAAAACACGCCGTAAGCGTGGCCGACCTCTTGGTTCTAAAGATAAAAATCCTCGAAAGAAAAGATGATTAAATGATCCAGAAGATCATATTGAAGAAAAGAATGATAAAGACCAAGAGAGAACTGATGACAAAGAACTAGAAGTTGATGAAAGTAACATTGAAATTTCTATCAATTATACCATTTTCGGTAGAAGTTGGAATCGGATAGAAACTGTTATTGATAATATATTTGCATACAATATATCTCTTGATGTTACACAGGATAATGATGATCATGAACCAATATCAGTTGATGAATGTAGGCATAGAAAAGATTGGCTGCAATGGAAAGATGCGATTCAATCGGAGTTAAATGCACTGACAAAGCGTGAAGTCTTCGGACCTGCAGTCCGAACACCGTAAGGTGTAAAACCCGTTGGCTACAAATGGATATTTGTGCGAAAGCGCAATGAAAAGAGTGAAATTGTTCGATATAAAGCGCGATTAGTAGCCCAAGGTTTTTCACAAAGACCAGGTATTGACTATGATGAAACTTATTCTCTTGTTGTTGATGCTATTACACTCCGATATCTTATCAGTTTAGCAAGACATGAAAAGATAGATATGCGCCTATTAGATGTTGTCACTCGCTTACTTATATGGAAATTTAGAAAATGATATTTACATGAAAATCCTCGAAGGATTTCATATGCCTCGAAGCATATAAACATTATCCTCGTGAAAATTACTCCATCAAGTTGCGTAAATCATTATATGGCCTGAAGCAATCCGGCGCATGTGGTTCACACGTCTTAGTGAATATTTATTGAAAGCGGGATTTAAAAATGACCAGGTATGTCCATGTGTTTTTATTAAGAAATCTGGTTCTAAATTTGTGATATTAGCTATATATGTTGATGATATTAATCTTATTGGAACTCCTGAAGAGCTCCAAGAAACAATTGATTATTTAAAAAGAGAATTCGAAATCAAGGATTTTGGTAAAACCAAATTTTGCCTTGGTTTACAAATTGAACATCTGGATAGTAGAATATTTATTCATCAATCAACATATACAAAGAAAAGTGCTAAAAAGATTTTACATGGACAAAGCACATCCATTGAGTATTCCAATGATCGTCCGATCATTAAATGTGGATAAAGATCCTTTCCGACCTCAAGAAAATGATGAAGAACTCCTTGGTCCCGAAGTACCATATCTCAAGTACAATTGGTGCATTGATGTATCTTGCTAATAATACAAGACCTGATATTACTTTTGCTGTCAATTTATTAGCAAGATTTAGTTCTTCACCAACACGACGACATTGGAATGGAATTAAACAAGTCCTTCGATATCTCCAAGGTACAATTGATCTCGAATTATTTTATTCAAATAAAACCAATCCAACATTGATAGGTTATGCAGATGCTGGTTATTTATCCGATCCACATAAAGCACGTTCTCAAACAGGCTATCTATTTACATGTGGAAATATCGCTATATCATGGCGTTCTACGAAACAATCTATAGCAGCCTACTTCTTCAAATCATGCTCGAAATTATAGCCATTCATGAAGCAAGTCGAGAATGTGTATGGCTAAGATCCATGATTCATTATATCTGAGAAAGTTGTGGATTATCATCAATCAAAGGTATTCCAACTCCTCTTTATGAAGACAATGCAGCTTGCATAGCTCAATTACGAGGAGGATATATTAAAGGAGATCGGACAAAACATATTTCACCAAAATTCTTCTTTACTCATGAACTCCAGAAGAAAGGTGAAATTGATGTGCTACAAATTCGGTCATGTGATAACCTCGCAGATATTTTCACGAAGACTTTACCGACTGCAACATTTGAAAAGTTGAGATATAAAATCAGTATGCGTCGATTTAAAGATTTAAAGGAATCATCTCATCAGGGGGAGTAATAAACAGACATATAGAATAGTGTACTCTTTTTCATTCACTAGATTTTTTTTCCCACTGGGTTTTTATCTAGTAAGGTTTTAACGAGGCATATTCTTTATGCAATGGATGGACATCCAAGGGGGAGTGTTATGAATTATTGGAATCTTTATTAATTAGTGGAGGCTCCACTAATTATGGATTTATGTAAATTATTATAGAAAATTTTTATGGATGTTCACCATTTAGTGGAGACACCACTAATTAAGATTAGTGGAAGATGATGTATGCCACGATGTAATCCACTAATTAGAGCTCTATAAATAGAGCTATTTTCTACGCTTGTAATATACCATTATTTTGTGAAAGAAAGATTAGTGAAATAAAGATTAGAGAAAGAATTGTGAGAGAAAGAAAGAGAGAAGTTTGAAGAGAAATTCTTGTGCAAAGAATAGTTAAAATTTTCTTAGTGTGTAGTGTGTAGATTTTATTCTAATACTATCCTAATTTTATAACAGAAATATATTAATCGCAAAATATATTATATAAAATCAAAAATTAAATTCGTAATTTCACAATAGTATTATTCTCCACATACACGTTTTTTCTAATGCAGTGTGTGCCCAGGGCATTGGCGTCCTTTTATTCATCATGTTAAAGGAAGAAGTCATTTGCACCACTCACAGGTCACAGCCGCAGCAAGGGGCAACAGGACAAAAGGGGCCTTTCATTTCTTTAAAAACAGGACCGTTCATTTGCTAGCTGCTACCCATTTTATTACAGATAAAACAAAGTAGTAACAGTTTTCTCTCTTTTCTGAAAAACGATGGGTGAAGTTTTTGGCAAAAATATTTGATCTCATTCAGTTTTTTATGCGATAATTAAAAATTTATAAAATAATAGCAATAGTATAATATATTTTTTATTTAAATTTTATACAAAGATTTATATTATGATTTAATTATAAATAAGTCATTAAATTATACTTATTTGTTGGATGGATAAATAGTAGTAAGATTCGTGAAATTAATAGAATTTATATGTCTAAAATAGAAAGAAATGACAGTTCTTAAAATTTTAAATTCAATTTTTTTTAAAAAAAATTACTATCTAAATATACTATAATTGTAAAAAAAAATTATATATTTTTTGCGTAAAGATTATAGAGCTTCCCCATGGAGAGCTGGATACGTGCCCTGCCCCGCGATGGGAAACGGTGGCAACACGGAGAAGCTGTGTAATTTACAGGTATCGGGCAGAATATAATTCCTTATCGAATAAGAAAACCAAAGCGGAAGGCCCCATATTAAACACTATTCATCACTCTACTAATAATTCTACGTAGAAATCGATTTGACTGCTTATTTTCCGAATCAGTTGGTGATCTGCAGCTCCACAATTTTCACAGAGCAGAATGGACCTCCGGCAAGTAATCAGCAACCAAAACGACGTCTCCTCGATGCTTGCAAAGCATTTGATCTCTACCGAGGCTAAGGACGGCAACGCTGTCTTCTCCCCGCTGTCGATTCATGTGGTTTTGGGCCTTATTGCCTCCGGTTCCGAAGGTCCAACCCAAGAGCAGCTTCTCTCTTTCCTCAAATCAAATTCAATTGACGAGCTAAACTCTCTGTCCTCTCAGCTTGTCACCCTTGTCTTTGCCGACGGCAGCCCTTCCGGTGGCCCCCTCTTGTCATTTGCAAACGGCGTCTGGGTTGATCAGTCGCTGCATCTTAAAGCCTCTTTTAAAACAATTGTCGATGATCTCTACAAGGCTGCTTCCAATCAAGTGGATTTTCAAAACAAGGTTAGAACTTTATTCTTTTCCTTCACGCTTTCGTCATCGTGCTCTTTTTTTTTTTTTTTTCTTTTTAATATAAAATTTTCTTTGAAATGGCTTCACTAGCTGTGTATGGTTTTGCCAGTGGTTTTTAGTTATTTAAAGCATGAGTTATATCTAATGAATCTTGACTGTGATTTACTCCACTTTTTTTGTAATGGTCCCTAGTACTCGCTTTGGTTTTTACCTGAAAAAACATGGGCTTTAGCTGTTGTATTGTTATTTGGTTGAATTTTAAGAGGTTTTCTTGATGGCATGTCCCTTCCCTACTGGAACTAGTGCTTTTTGTTATCTTCTAGGTGTTCGAAGAAAGCCACAATTAGGAATAAGTAGTTGCTTCAATTAGACGGACTGTAAATTTTACAAGGAATTGTTTTCGATTAGAAATAAGTAGTTGTTTTCAATATGGTGATTGACTGTAAATTTTACAATTAGATTTCCAAGGGAGTGTAGGGAAGCTAATATCCCATTTCTTGGCAGCAAAAGAAGGAATTCACCTGAGCAGGGGCTTGCCATTAGCTAGTTGGTGAGGCATTGCCTTATGCTGAAATTTGTAGGTGCAAATTGCTACCTCCATTTTCCCCTTATCTATTCATTCTTTGGTTCCCACCACAGGCGGAAACGGTGCTGTCCTCAACATAACTTGTGTCTGTGCATCGCTAAACCTTTCTCTGCTTTAGATATTTAAACCAACTCCTCTGTGTGTGGTTGCTGTCTGACCAATTACAAAATTAAAAATCAATGCTTTCAAATTTCCTTAAGATCTTGGTTTCTTGCAAGTAGCTCATTGTACCCAGAATGTCATGGCTCTCAATCTACTGGTTTTTGGTTAGCAGTCTTGAAATTTTCTGCAGCAGATAATAGAGTCTCTTCTTCTTCCTCTATTTTTTCCCCCCAATAATTATGCTAACATTGTGGAATTTTCTGTTGATTATGTTGAAGCCTGTTGAGGTGACAAATGAAGTAAATTTATGGGCTGAGAGAGGAACAAATGGCCTTATCAAAGAGATTCTTCCTCCTGGTTCCATTGACCCTTCAACAAGGCTTATTTTTGCAAATGCTTTGTATTATAAAGGAACCTGGAATGAAAAGTTTGATGCATCAAAGACCAAGGAGCATGAGTTCCATCTCCTTAATGGCAGCTCAGTTCAAGTACCCTTCATGACAAGCAAAAAGAAACAGTATATAAGTGCATTTGATGGTTTTAAAGTGTTAGATCTTCCTTATAAACAAGGTGAGGATAAACGTCGCTTCTCCATGTACTTCTTTCTCCCAGATGCCAAGGATGGGCTGCCAGCTTTAGTAGACAGATTTGGAGCTGAGCCTGGATTCTTAGAGCATCATATACCTCGTATGGAGGTACAAGTAGGTGACTTCCGGATCCCAAAATTTAAGATGTCCTTTGGGTTTGAAGCTTCCAAACTTCTAAAAGAACTAGGGATAGTGTTGCCTTTCTCTGGTGAAGGCCTCACTGAAATGGTGGATTCCTCTGTGAGTCGGAATCTTTATGTTTCAAGCATTTTCCATAAATCCTTTATCGAGGTTAATGAGGAAGGCACTGAAGCTGCTGCCGCAACTGCTGGAGTTGTAAACCTGAGATCTCTGCTAGTTTTTGACAAGTTAGACTTTGTTGCTGATCATCCATTCCTATTCCTTATAAGAGAAGACTTGACCGGCGTGGTGCTGTTCATAGGGAGCGTACTTAATCCGGTTGTTTCTTAATCTCCAATAATTGGTGCTAGTATATCAAGTTTTAGTTTGACGCAGCTTTCTTTTTGTGGTTGTTATTCTATCTCGTGGATACCTAGCGCATGTATCAGCTACCATGTACCTCTGATCTTACTTTTTTGTTCAAAGTTGTTTTCTTGAATATTTTAGCATTGTAATGAAGCAGTTTCTTGTATCGAATGATAACTTTAACCGTTAGCACTTTTGCTTATTACTCTGCTGCTTTCGGATGACCCGTATAGTAAATTGCTTTTGACAGTTGATCTTCCAGGGAAAATGAAATCAGTCATTCTGTTGAATCCTGTTCTGTTTTATCTGAGTCTCTAGGCAAAGTTCTCTTTGGCTCTGGATCACTAATGTATAGTTGATCCAAGTACAAGTCAATTGGCTCCGACGTAAGGTGTTGGGTTACAGTATTTTCTCCGCTTTTTTTTTTCCCAAGTAAAAACATCCATTCAAAGTAAACAGATTACATAAAGATCAGAAGATTTAGAATGACAGGAAAAACTACCACACAAAAATCAGTTTTCACTTTTCAATCATCTTCATCCTCAAATATCAATGACATTAGAAATTCAGATTCATTTAGATCCGTAAACGGAAAAGTCCCAGGACATATCATAAAAATCAAACTCAGATTCACTTGGATCTGTAAACAGAAAAGTCAGGACGTATCATAAAAATCATCTACAGTATTTTCTCCACTTATTTTCCCTTTAAGTGACTTCCACATTGGCTCACTCTCTCTCAAAAAAAAAAAAAATTCCAGTCCCCCCTGGCTCACTTATTTAAGACATTCGCATCCCTTTGTCAAGCATTGACTTGCTGCAAGTCTTCTGAATTAGGACGAGCTCAGAAACTCCGAGGTTCACAGCCCAAATGGACTTCCGGCACTCGATCAGCAACCAAAATGACGTCTCACTGATGCTTGCAAAGAATTTGATCACCTCTGAGGCTAAGGAGAGCAACTCTGTCTTCTCGCCTCTGTCGATCCATGTGGTATTAGGCCTTCTTGCTGCCGGCTCCAAAGGCCTAGCCCAAGACCAGCTTCTCTCGTTCCTGAGGTCTAGTTCAATTGATGACCTCAATTCTCTCTCCTCTCAGCTATTCCCCATTGTCTTTGCCAACAGCAGCGCTTCCAGCGGCCCTCTCTTGTTATTCGCCAACGGCCTGTGGGTTGATCTATCTCTGTCTCTTAAACCCTCTTTCCAAAGAGTTGTTGAAGATGTTTACCTGTCTGCTTCAAATCAAGTAGACTTCGTAAACCGGGTAAGAACTTCAGTCGATTTCTTCAATACCTTCATGATAAAGTTGGTTATACTGTATTTCTTTTTTTTTTTTTTAATTTTCAGGCAGTCGAATGGGTTTACTTGCTATAAGATTTTGCTAATTATTTTTAATGATTTAAGGCATAAGTTGTATCTCGTCAATTTTGATTTTCATGTACTCCGTTGTCTTCTATAATCTAAACAAACAAGATTCCCAGTTTTTGGTCAAATTTTGTGTATTCTGTTTTTCCTGGTGTTAATTAGATATAAAGGCATATAGCTTGATTTGATAGTG
Organism: Voacanga thouarsii; assembly: GCA_026120185.1. Lineage (NCBI taxonomy): Eukaryota > Viridiplantae > Streptophyta > Magnoliopsida > Gentianales > Apocynaceae > Voacanga > Voacanga thouarsii. The sequence goes on along the minus strand of JANUWF010001636.1, from coordinate 476,497 downwards.
TATACTGTCTTAAATGATCAATGACAAATTGGTTCTAGAGCTGCTTCTTGAGAAGATGATCTCTAATCCTGATTTTATTTGCATTTTCTGGATAGAAGAATCAAGTTGATGCTGAAACTCGACAATGAATTCTATCTACTGGATAGTTTTTTGGTTTTGCAAGTTGCAGATCTTTGTTTGCTGCTTTCCTTGCTTTTCCCCTAATGTATTTATTTATTTTTTCATACTTTGGGGGCGTGATGGTATTGTTATTGTACAGTACAACTCCAGACTGTGCTCTGCTAAACCTCTTCTGTGCTTTAGCTGTTTCTGTCAACCTCCATTTTGCATAGCTGCTGTTTTACCAATTACGAGTTTGAAAGTCCCTTAGCAGTGAAACTGCCCCCCGATTGTCACGGACTTGATTTGCTGCTGCTTTGTTCAAGTCTTGCAGTTTAAGTTTTCATGCGAGTGGCAATGGCTTAAAACAACGGAATGAATAAAAATGAATAAAAGAAAGAAAAAAAGGAGTCTCTTTCTTTCTTGCCAATAATTGTGCTAACATTAAGGAATTTTCCATTGATTTTGTTGAAGCCTGTCGAGGTGACAGAAGAAGTAAATTTATGGGCAGAGAGAGGTACAAATGGCCTCATCAAAGCGATTCTTCCTCCTGGCTCGGTAGACCGTTCAACAAGATTTATTTTTGCAAATGCTTTGTATTATAAAGGAGTCTGGAGTAAACAGTTTGATGCATCCAAGACCAAGGAGCATGAGTTCCACCTCCTTAATGGTAGCTCAATTCACGTGCCCTTCATGACAAGCAAAAACAAACAGTTGATAAGTGCCTTTGATGGTTTTAAAGTTTTGGGTCTTCCTTATAAAAAAGGAGAGGATGAACGTCAATTTTTCATGTACTTCTTTCTACCAGATGCCAACGATGGATTACCAGCTTTAGTCGACAGAGTTGGTTCTGAGCCTGGATTCTTGGACCATCATTTACCTAACATGGAAGTACAAGTAGGGGACTTCTGGATCCCAAAGTTTAAGATATCCTTCCAATTTGAAGCTTCTAAACTTTTGAAAGAACTGGGGTTAGTGCTGCCTTTCTCTGGTGATGGCCTCACCGATATGGTGGATCCCCCTGTTCATGATCTATATGTTTCAAGCATTTTCCACAAATCCTTCATTGAAGTTAACGAGGAAGGCACTGAAGCAGCAGCTGCAACTGCTGCTGTGAGGATGCGTAGATCTTTGGAATATCTTGAAAGCTCGGACTTCGTTGCTGATCATCCATTCCTATTCCTCGTAAGAGAAGTAGTGACTGGTGTGATCCTGTTCATAGGAAGTGTACTGAATCCAGTGATTTCTTAAGCAGGGCTGTTGTATAGCATTACCTTTCTGCTCGTTGTTATATCTCATCTATGCCTAGCGTGTATATCAGCTACCATGTACCAATTTGAGGGCTATCAGACCTGCCTTTCTCTTTCTTATTTCTCTCTTTACCCATTTGCTCTAAGCCAAAGCTTCACAGCTTGGCCAGATCGGAGCTCCGGTATCTTGGCCAAAACTCTCTCTTTTGTGTGTGTATTTTTTTTTTATTATTGTTGCCGGGGGAGCCGATGAGACTAACAATCGGCTAACATAAATAGTCCGATGAAAAGATGAATATGTGAGTTGAACTTTTTAAAAGACGTGAATTTTTTGAATTTTATATAAAAGGGTCTAAGAAAGTAATAATATTACATGCGGAAGCCAATTAGAACAGAAAACAGTGTATTTGATTGATTTTGATAAAAAGAATGAATACAAAAGTACTAAAATTTGAAATCAAAGTAAAATGAGTACGAAAACTTAGTAATAAAGCAATAAGGGAAAATTTCAAAAAACTTAAACAAAGTTGTAAAGAAAGCCGAAGATAAAGAAAATATAGAAAAATAAATTGAAAACTAAAATATCGATAGTCTTGTGGATGTGTTTGTTGGTATGTTTTGTTCTGAGAATTTTTACCCGTTTTGTGCTTGTTGTGGCGTGATTGTCGACTATTCAATTGTGGAAAAAACTTCGCTTCATGGCTCGTCTTTGGCTATTAAGAATAGTAGCGCTTTGCCAATTGTATGGGCTCTGGTTCTTTAAGAACAGTAGTACTTTGCCAATCATATTAATTTTGGTTCTGATATTGATTGGGTACATCGACGGAAGAATTTGCTAATATCATTATTAACTTAGCAAAATTCATATCATCTTCGACTCCAAATTAATGTTATAACCTATCGATTAAAATTGTGGTTAACAATTATATTTAACTATTTTTATTTTAAATAAATTTATTCCCACTTACTGCCCAGATATCACAAAATGAAAATATGAATTTACACGAGGGATTATGAAGTTGACCTGGGTCACATCCTTGACTTCTTTTATTCCTTTTTCTTTTTTTCCAAGTTATTATTATTATTTTTTTTCCAAGTTATTAAACCATACTATGGTTGCAAACATTGTGGCCAGTGACCACGCTACCTACACGTGCCGGCGCGAAGTTTAAAAATCTACATCCTTAAACGGTATTATTGCCCCTTCTTGGACTGTCTGCATGGAGCTAAATTGGCATTTGTCACCCTACCTCTTCCCCAATTTGCCAATCATGCCATCCTTATCTCAATCAAAGAGTACAACCACGCTGTATTTGTCGGGGGGAAAAAAAAATAGTTCAATCTTAATTTTATATTTTATATATTCGATGAAGTTAGGGGGAGAAAAGGAAATAGAAGAATAATAATAAGTGGGCAGGTATTGAAAAAAAGAATAGCAAATTGACACTTTTGATCCCTAAATTTTTTTAATTTGACAAATTAGGTTCTTAATCTTTATTTTCAAATTTTTTAGATCCCTTATATTTTTTCAAGTGAATTATTTGATGTTTATTTTGAGGGAACATTTTTGGAAGAGAAAATTTTAGAGACCAAACTTGTCAAAATAAAAAAAAAAAAATTTGAGAACTAAATTTGTCAATTTATCAGTATATATTATTTTTGAAGATTTTCTAAATATATTTTTCATCTTCTATTCTCACCCATTTAAAAAAAGAATAGTGTAATTTTGAAACTTAAATTATGTCATTCTTTGAGTAATGTTTATTTCACATTTCTTAATTAGTTGATTACTAAGTAAACAGTTACATTATGTTTTATGAAACTTGAACACATTTGCTCTATTATTAGAGAAGGTACTAAAAAATTCATCTTAACTCTTAAACCACTATTCTAGATCGCTCATATGTATGAGGGATAAGTAGTGTTTTTTCTTTATTTTTTTGGTAGAAAAACAATAAATATTTTAAATTGGCTAACTTTTAAGGTGTGTTATAAATTATGAACATTATTTTTTAATATCTTGAAAATAAAGAAGTGACCCTTTATATTTGGATGAAGGAAATGTGTAGTTAGATTACTAATTTCTTAGGTATACTACAAATTATGAAAAAATATTCTTTTTATGGAAAGAACCAATATTTTGGGATAACTAAAAATAACAAAAACACATAATGTAAGGCAAACGTAGTGAAAAATTGATAATTGTGTAAAGAGGTAAGCTATTTCGTCATCTTTTCATTTATAAAACTCGCAAGATAAAGATTCGAGGCTAAATACTCTCCCATCTTAAGATATTTTGCGTTAATTTGAAAAAAGATGATCCTTTTATACCTATCTTGTTAAAATTTAAATATTTTATTTTTATTTGATATGTAAATTTAAAAAAATATTTTTTTATAAGTAGTTATTATATTATCTTTATAAATTTAAAGAATTGATGGTGAGATATATGAATTAATAAAACTTATATTTTTAAATACAAATATAGACATTTAATTATAATAAAAATATTTTAATTAAATAAAAGGATAAAAATATAAATTAAATTTTAAAATAATCATATTATGATTCTATTATTTGAGATTGTCTCATAAAAAAAAGATAAATATTACGGTGTATTTGTCATTTTTTGGCTATTCTAAAATATATTTAGAAAATTTTTTAATAATTAAATTATATATATAAATTGATAGATTTAATTCCTAAAATTTTTTATTTGGCCTGTTCGGTTCTTAAATTTTTTTCATTTTGACAAATTTGGTCCCTAAAATTTTCTTTTTAAAAAATATCCCTCAAAATAAACGTTGATTAGTATTGACTGTGTGGACGGAGAGACTAAATAATTCACTCGAAAAATGATAAGAGATCTAAAAATTTAAAAATAAAGATTAAGGATTTAACTGGTCAAACTAAAAAAGTTTAGGGATCAAAATTGCTAATTTATCAAATAAAAATAGATAAATGAATTTTTCCAGATGTCATAGACAAAAAGGAAGGAATTTGGCCATATAAGACAACCTTCAAAAGGGAAAAACAGAAAAGAAAGAAAAGAAAGGAAAAGACAATGTGGTAATTTGAAATGAGTTTTATAAAAAATTATTAATTATGTAGAGTTAAATAAGTTTAAATTGAAAGAATATAATATGTTGTGAATAGATGATAATTTTTTTAAAATAATAATATATTTAAATTAAAATAAAATAAGATTAAAAAATTTTATCCAAATAAAAGCGGCGGCCCTTGGAACGAAAGATGGGCGGAGGGAGGGCTGCAAAAGCTACTCCTTTACCTGGGTTAACGGCGAGGTAAAAGGGAAAGGGCACGGGTGCCGGTGGGGACGGCGGGGCGGATCGGGGTTGCGGTGATAAGATTTTGAATTGGACGACTTCAAATGCTAATGGCAGACAATATTATAGAAAACTCTTGAAAGTAACGCATCTTAATTTGTTGGTATATGGGAAATTAGTCTTGATTTGGTGTTCCTTTGTCATGCTCTGATTTGCCCACACCTTTTTTTTCCCAATGAACTTACTATCTTCAATCGCCAATCAGTCTTAGCAACAAAATGTAAGCATCAAGACAATGTTTTAGTATTTAAAAAGTTTTGAATATTCTCCCTCGTCAACAAATAATTGACTTAATTATAAAAATTACACATTTTAAGAAATTATAAAATTTTATAATAAAAATATTCACTATATCTTTTAAAATATTTTTATTATCTTTCTTACCTTGTTAATTTAAATCTCACTATTTTTTTAATTACATCACTATAATAATTATATATGTTTATCTCTTCTTACTTATATTTTTTGTCTCTCTCTTTTCACTATTTGTTTTAAAGTTTTCTTTTCACTCGTATCACCTCATTAAATTACACTTTTGACTATTTTTATAAGATAACGTGATTTTATTATTGGTTAAAATAACTTCAATATTGGTCATTGTAAAATTAATTAATTGATAAAAATTTGTGGTAAGGGTAAATTTGAAAAAAATAATTAAATACAACTTATATTTAAAAAATGAATAATTATTTTTAGACAAATTAAAAAAAATTAAACTAATTATTTATGGACGGAGGAAATATGTTCTTTTATTACATCTTTTTGTTTGATCGGAGAAAAATAAGAAAAGAAAAAAAAGAAAAATAAGATAGGAGAAGAAATATGTTATTTTTATTTTTAATTTTTAAATTAGAAGTGAGATGAATTTTTATTACACCTTGACTAAATATAAAAGAGTAATTTATTAACTAAATTACTTCCCATCGGTATTAAATTATATTCTAATATTATACCAACAATTTGTTTTTTTTTTTTTGTTGTTGTTTATAAAAAGTTTTGTATTGACATCTGAATTAATGTATAATTATTGATTGTCTAACTCGTGACTAAAAAATATAATAAAATACCATATACATCACAAAAATTAATTCAAAATACATGAGACACAGGATTGTGTACTCTTCAATTTAAATTAGATTTTTAATTCGATTCGTTTTTAATAAAATTCGATTTGATTTAGTTTGAATTTAAAATTTATACAAAATTTTGGTTTGGTTTTTTATTTTTTAAAATAAAAAATTAAAATTATATTTTTAATTAAAAATATATAATTAATAATTATTTATATATTTAAATTAGTATTTTTAATATTTTGATTTAATTCGATTTTATAAAAAGTTTGATCTATTTAATTTTATATTATTTAAATTTTATAAAATCGAACCGAAAACAAAATTTTGAGACCATCCATGCCGAACAAACATAAAAAAAATTTATATACACTCAGTGTACATCTACGAATATATTAAATAGTTATATTATCTATAATAAAAATTATATATAACGTACCGGTTGAATATATGAATTTCCCAACAAACACCCAGCCTCCGTCCTCCATTTTGAGAGAGAATGGTAGTGGTGGCAAAAACGTTATAACAAAGAATTGGAGTGGCATTTATGAACATGCACCTCGAAGTTCGCGGACCCACGCTGTCCACACAAGTCACAGCCAGAGCCCATGCACTATGTTCCTCGAAACGGACAAATATGAACGTAATCCAAGTTCTCTCCCAGGCTTTCCACCTCCCCCATTCTTTTCCCATTTCTCTCACTCCGCTCTCTCTCTCTTTCTGTTCTTGTCAAAATTTATGTATTACTAAATTCAAATTTGTTTCTTTCTTCACACATTTATGATCTGATCTTGCTTATTCAATGCATTGCTTAAGTTGTTATTTTGAGTCTTGAAGTTTGAACTGAAGAATCCCATTTCCTACTCAGATTATAGTTATTTACTCATGGTATTCCTAATGCGCCATTAGAGACTCTCTTCCGCTGGGTTTTTTGTGTTAAGACGTTTCTGGTGTCGGTGGTGATTGGGATTTGAGATTTGGGAGTGGAGAAAGAAGGGATAGAAGATTTCACCCTTCTTTGAGTAGAAAGGAAGTACCGGAAAAGGAGTAGAAGGACAGTAAAGGAGAAAGAGATGGGGGAAACGGGAAACCACAACCCCCAGCCACCGCCACCGCAGCCACCTCCAGGACCAGTGCCTCCTCTTGGGGCTGCTAGAGGTCCTTCTTTTGCTCCTGCAGAGCAACTCCTTCAGCTTCACTACTGCATCCATTCCAATCCTTCCTGGCGTGAGTGCGTTCTTTCTTTGTATGATGTATGGAGTCTTGATATTCGTTTGTTATCTGGGTTGTGTTAAATTTATAAATTGGTGCGAAGGCTTTGTTAAAAGTGTAATCTTGTGCCGGAAAGGCACCGACTTTACTATGGTATTTTGCTGCAACATGCCAAGTAAAAGATTTGGCTGATATTTCTTTTTTAACTGATAAAATAGTCTGTTGTAAGAGCTTTTAAAGGCTAGGCGAAATGTTCTTACTTTGTCTCAGTTTCATGTACTGCGCCACAAAAGTAAAAAGAAGCTTGGCTTTTGTTTATACAAAAGCTTCTCAAATTACCTTCGAACTGCCGCATGTGTAAATTTTTTATGCAGTGATGGAATTCAAATTTAGATTCTTGTTGACTTTTCCCCTTTCCTGGGCATCTGTAATTTTATCACCAGTATCTTAGTTGTCTTAATTCGAGTAACATATATGTGTTGTCAATTTGGATATGGATGCTTTCCTTTAATATGTGTTGATTCACATTTTGCAGTTGAAACCGTGCTTCTGGCTTTTCAGCACTACATTGTTATGCTTGGAACTACGGTCATGATTGCCAGCTTGCTTGTGCCTCGCATGGGTGGAGGCCCTGTAAGCTTAGTCACTTTTTTGAAGATGAATCTTTATGGTTAATGGAGAATTTAAATGCAATCTAAATGGATCTATTTTTGTTCATTTTGTGAACAGGGTGATAAAGCTCGAGTAATCCAATCTATGCTTTTCATGTCGGGTATAAATACACTTCTGCAAACTTTACTTGGAACCCGACTTCCTACAGTAATGGGTCCTTCATTTGCCTATGCTATATCAGTTTTGCTAAGTATCAACGATTTCTCTGACAGTACCTTCAACTCGGAGCATGAGGTCTGCAAATACATTCTAAAATCAACTTCTAGATAGACAGTTTTTGCACAGCTATGTTGCTTCTGTCCTAGCCTTGTAGGCATGCATAAGGCATTATGTCATTGTTTCCTGGGGTTATGCACCCTAATTGTAGATTCAAACGTAAATTTATCTGGTTGTATGTCACAATCAAGTGAAAAGTTCTTCATAATTCATCTTATTACTGCTAAATACTGCCTATTTTCACTTGAGCATTACAACCGCCTTTTAAGATTTTTTAATCTGTATAGTAATTGGTATGGCTTTTCTCTTCACAACTGGATATGCCTTGTTGCAAATCATGAAGTTTACGACTTCCTTTTGATTAGTTCACAATTGTAGTTAATTTATAGTATCAATACCTCTTTTTTAACCTTTTGATTACTTAACAATTTGCATCTTTTGGCGTTGCGTAAAGATGAAATTTAATCTTTGAAGTCCTAAATCTGGTAAAAAAGGCCTCGATTTCTAACAAAAACTTTGATGATGGGCAAGCTACATAAAAGAAGTGGTATTGTAGTTCTAGGATCACTTTTTGCAGCAATGTTTTCAAATTAATTTCCTATTCCTTTATAACTGATTAACGATCGTCAGTAGTGACACTCTCCTATTAAAGGTATCTAGTTGGTTATATTGGTTTGGTGACCTCATTTGGTACAATGTTACTACTCTAGATTGTTCCAGTTAGGATGCTGCTTTTAGTGGTATCTCATGGTAACTCTATATATACATTTTTTTTTCTTTTCTGTTGTGTAATAATAGTCAGGTAATAAATCTTAACTTGATGGATATATAAATAACAAAGCAAGGGGTAAATGTGTCCAACTAAACTTGGGTGGATATTTGATTCTTCTAATTGGATGCTTGTAGAGATTTACCCACACCATGAGAGCTGTTCAGGGATCACTGATAGTGTCTTCCTTCATCAATATTATTCTTGGATATGGCAAGGCCTGGGGTAATCTTACAAGGTACATGATTGCAGCATGCTTCTCCAGTAATTCACTGTTTTCTGCTGTAGTCTTTCCCCCCTACCCCACCCTCTTTCTTCCTTCCTCTCATTCTCTCCTTTTCCTTTTCTTTTGATCAAAATGCATGTCCACACGCACATGGGAGAAAGTTTTTATTTGCCTTGCTTCATTGTAGGCTTTTCACTCCAGTCATCGTAGTGCCAGTGATTTGTGTACTTGGTCTGGGTTTGTTTGCTAGAGGCTTCCCACAGGTATTATGCCTCTTTTCATGAAAATTTCAATTCCTTAAGATCGATAACTTGAAGCTTCATTTCCTCTTATGCATAATCCTGTGTTATCTACAGATTGGTAACTGTATGGAGATTGGCCTTCCCATGCTAATTTTGCTGGTCATCAGTCAACAAGTAAATATCATTTGGGATTTCTATTTGAGAAAATCATAAACAGGAATAATCACTAACTGTATGTGTTTGTCTACAGTATCTACAACGCATCCATCCACTTACCCGTCCAGTACTTGAGAGATTTGCTTTGCTCTTATGTGTTGGAATTATCTGGGCTTTTGCCGCTATTCTTACTGTTGCTGGTGCTTACAAGAATGTCCGAGAGCAGACTAAGATGAGTTGCCGCACAGACCGATCATTTCTAATGTCATCTGCTCCTTGGTATGTCTAGATTGTAAGATTATGTTGCCCTACAGATGACCATTCTCTAAGCCGTATATTTTTGCTGCTTCAACAGGATCAAAATTCCATACCCATTTCAATGGGGTACCCCTATATTTAGAGCAAGCCATGTCTTTGGGATGATGGGGGCTGCACTTGTTTCGTCAGCAGAGGTATAGTTGCCATATGTTTCTTCCCGTATTTATTTCTGTTTTATTTACATTATGAGTTTGTAGTGCAGTCCACTGCAGCATTTTATGCCACATCACGGCTTGCCGGTGCTACATTACCTCCTGCTTATGTAGTGAGCCGAAGCATTGGTTTGCAGGTTTGGGGTCACCAAAAGTCTCTGATTTTGATTTCAATGAGGTCTCTATTAATATGCAGTCTCTCTTGAATGGGCATTTGATTTTGTGGTCTCTCAATTTGCAGGGTATAGGTCAACTGCTTGATGGGATATTTGGCTCTTTAGTTGGCACAACAACATCTGTGTAAGGAGTCGCGGCTCTTTGTTAAATGCAACTTGGATTTTATGCTATGCCTGTGGTTTACTTGTTTTACATTATTGGATCATGCTTGTTATAGACATCTATTTTGGTCTTTGTCATTTTCTTGTCCTGTATGCCATTTGACTTATGCTCGGAATAAATGCAGTGAAAATATTGGTCTTCTTGGAATAACTCGTGTTGGGAGCAGAAGAGTTGTTGAGATTTCTAGTGCCTTCATGATTTTCTTCTCCATATTTGGTTAGATTTCATGCTTATCGTTTTGCTTTTAGCCTTTCATTTGGTTTTTGCAAATGTGTGATAAGAATTTCTATTTTCAGGGAAGTTCGGTGCCTTCTTTGCATCAATTCCTTTGCCAATATTTGCTGCCATATATTGCGTGCTATATGCCATAGTTGGTGAGTGTCATTTGTTGTCAGCACAGCTTTTGGACCCCTTCATTGTCTTATTAAGAAGCAAATATTGAGTGTAGCATACTTTTTTTTTCCACAGCTGCTCTTGGGATTTCATTTATGCAATTTGCAAACCCAAACTCCATGCGCAACATCTACGTATTAGGCCTCTCCCTGTTCTTGGGGATATCCATATCACAGTACTTTGTCATGAACACTGATATGGCTGGCCATGGACCTGTTAAAACTGGTGCTGGATGGGTAGGAGATGCTGATCTTTGCTTTTGGTTGCTCTTTCTCTTCTGTTTTATTAATTGCTTGCATTCTTCAGTTGGATTCTTTGGTTGATCTTCCTCTTCTCTGTTATTAATTGTTGCATTTTTTCGGTGATATTATAACTTGACGACTAACTTATGGATGGACTATCAGGCTGACAAAATCAACTAAGGTGTTCTGTAATGGTCATGGCTAGTTGCATGCTTATAATGACACTAAATATCAGCCAAAAATAGACCTACAAAAGGACTCTGCACTTGGAATGTGAAACAGAATATTCATTCTCTTCATGGTTGACATTTTTGGGATATGACCGTGTCTTGTGCATTCTTTAGATTTAGATTATCCGTCCAGTCGGTGAGAAAACTATTTATGCTGTATAGCTAGGAAGATTTAGTCCTGGTCAATCAGTCTGTGATTTAGTAAAAACATGATACCACCTTACTATACCTGCTATTTTTGCTTTGCTTTTCGGAAGAAAGATGTTCAGGAACTACTATGTATAGCATGGAGATCATGTAGTGCTTCTTCTTAATGAAAACCATGGCAACCCATGGGATCCATAGCCATCAACCAAACCATCACCCCACTCCCCACCAAAAAATATAAAATAAAATAAGGGGAAAAAAAATTAGATATCTTCACGTCTAACCTGTATCCTTCTCTAGTTCATGAGCAGCTCAAAATCTACGGATTACATGTTTTTAACGAGTCTGCACCCCAATCTTGTCTCTGTGTGTCTGTCATTTCTTGTTGATGGATTGCTTGTTTGGTATTCCTGTTGAAAGTTTATCTGGTCAGAGTTCTTGAATACTGAAATGAATAGCTAAATATTTCCATGGTCTTTGCAGTTTAACAACATATTAAATACAATCTTCTCTTCATCTCCTACGGTGGCCATCATTGTCGGAACACTCATAGACAACACTCTAGAAGCCAAAAACACAGGCAACGACAGAGGCATCCCCTGGTTTGTACCCTTCCAGAGGAGGAAAGGAGATGCTAGAAATGAGGAGTTCTACAGTTATCCTCTTAGAATAAGCGAATATATCCCGACCCGATTCCTGTGAATAACTTTACATGCTTGTACATTTACATATGTTCAAGTTACATGTTTCTAGATGTATTATTAGAGAGCCCTCTTTTTCACCAAGTTCCAAAATTCTGCTCTTCCTCCAATCATAGCTGAAGGAGAGAAAATTAGCATTTCTTGAGGTGACACCATGAGAAACAAACAAAATTGACCAAACCCGTTGGGTCTGTTGCGGTATCATTTTTGAATACTAGTATTTATTTGTGGTGTCATAGCTTGAAGAGGGGCGGGCTCTAAGTGTCATCATCAGATGAGATAACTTGTGTTGACAGAAATTTTAGACAATTGTTGTTTGGTGTGAAAATGATGGTCTTTGAGTTGGATACAGAGAATTTGGGGACTCCACGTCGTTCAATTTTCTGGAAGTGGGGAATTATGGCAGGGTGACGGATTTGGCTGATTGGAATTCTATTCCTGCTTTTCTCTCCGACAACGTTTTTAACGTGCAGATGCCCAATGGGAAATTCTTGCATTTGGTGCATGCTTTGGATATTTGTATTATGTGTAAATAAAATTATCTTATTTCTGTTTCACCGTTTTAGATTTATATAGAAGAATTAAAAGTTTTAAATTTTATATAATTTTAAGATTAAAATTAAAAAAAAATTAATGAAGTCTTTATTTATTTTAATAATTAAAAAAAATTAGGTTATAATTAGTGAAAAAAAAGAGATTATAAAGAGGAATAGAGTTAGAAAAAAAAGTAATAAATATTTATAAAATTTTATAAATTTAAAATGATTTATATTATAAAATAAAAATAATATATAATATTTACTATATCATTTTTAGTGATATAAATATTTAAAACACTCGGTGTGAAACCATAACGAAGAAATTGACGAGGCAGCAGCCAGAGGGTCCACACGTTTATCATTCCGTGTGGATCCCAGGACTTTACCACCCAGAAAAGAAGAGTCGTTAGCCGTCGCTCTCCCTTTCATCTTCCTCTGTGTTGCATCATTTTCATAAATCTTTCTGACGCCATTTGTGTTGGACTTCCACTGTACTTTGGATTCCTTTTTGGGCCCTCAGATTCTGAATTATATAGTAGAGTATGTTTGTGGAATGAAATGAACACGATGATCAACTCCCTTATTGAATTCCCAAAAAATTGAAGTGTACCCTTCCTTTTTCCCATTTAGTGACCGACCCCAGGGTCGTCCTCTTCGATTTTGGAGTCTTCTTTGCCCTTATGGGAAGACAAGATCCGGGTTTGAACCTATTTTCTTAAACTGATGAGTACTCAAATAGTATCAAAATTGTGAGCAAATATAATCATTCCTCCTAAAGGGTAACAATGAAATGATTTTTTTTTTTTTTTTGGCTACGTAACTGTAAAAAAGTTTTGAGATTATGCTAATTGAAGAGAATCAGGAGATCGATTTCCATTAGAAAGGTGACTGAATCATCTGGCATGAAGTAGGGGAAGGGGGAAACTGAAGAGAGCAGGGCATCTGTACATTCAATTAACCTAATATTAGTTCCCAATCTTCTATTTACATCCTCCTAAGCTACAATCCATGAGGCTGCCGCATAGCCCCTGCATGATATGCACAAAGTGACTGAAGGGTCAATTTTTGTCGGGAAAACATCACTCATTCAGCCAGTCCAGGTTAAAGCATTCCTCAGCAACTTGAACACACAGTCCTGGCATGGCCTTTTCTGAATCCTTCCACACCCATGAAACCTCTTGGTCACAGATTACCCGCTGCAGAGATTGCAGTGTGGAAACAGATCTTGGCAAGTTCCTAATATATGGGCATTCCCTCATATCAATCTTCTCCAAACTTTGGCATCCCCCAAGCCCCTCGGGAAGGCATCCCAAATTAATACATTGGGATATGTCAAGGTACTTCAACCTCACAAGTAATCCAATCCCGGGGGGAAGTCTTTTTAGATTTGGACAAGCGTATATCCTCAAAATCTGTAGAGAATTCAGTTTACCTAGATCATTTGGAAGATCCTGCAGGCTATCACAGTTAGTGATGCTCAAGCTTCTGAGAGAATGCATCCGGCATATGCTTGCTGGTAGTTCAAACAAGTTGATGCAATGATCCATCATGAGCTCTTCGAGACTAGGAAAAAGATGGGGAAGGTCTACTACCGATTGATCCAGGCTCTTGTCGATGTTACAAAGAACTAAAGACATCTTTCGCAGATTTTGTAGTGGTATTGTAGTGGGAGGCAGATGAGGAACGGAGATTTTCTCCAGCCACAAGCTTCTCAATTTGGTTAAATTACAGAACGCTGATAGGTTGTGTAGGACAGTGCTTGAGGTACCATAGTTGATTAGTATCAGTGCGCTCAGCTTTGGCATGTTGTCGATAAAGGGAGGCAAGAAGTATTCACTTGATGAAAAATTCAGGATGAGTACTTCTGCTTTTGAAAAATCCATTCTGCACCAGTCCATCTCTCTCATTTCGCCTGAAAATTCCAAGATAATTAGTACTTTCATTACCACAGTTCTTGACTATCTGTTTATGATCTTCTTAAATAAATACAGTAGTCTGTTGGGGTCAAAACCATCAAGCATTGATATACCTGTATGAACAGAGATAATTCGTGCATTGAATGGTTGATCCATATTTCTCTCCCATTCTTTTGGCAGTCTTTCTTCTCTTCTTGACATAACCAATCTCTTCCGCTGATTTACATCTTCAAGACTGCTCAAGTGAATCGCCAGGTCCCTTAGAACATCATGTTGTGATACAGATATCTCATAGTATGTGCTATACAGGTCTCCCACTCTGAGAAATAAACTAAAGGCATTTTAGAATAATTACACTCTTCATGATATAATTGACAAATAAAACCAATTCCAAGAATCTAAAAGACCTACTAAGAAATATTTATAATGAAATTGAAATTCTATGGAGTCTCTCTTCGATTCACATACCGCGAATCTTTGACGAGAGTCAGGAGATTCTTGTTTGAGAGCTCAACAAGAATGGCAAAGGCTTCTTCTTCATCAATGTCATGCAGTTCCACCCACATGTTAATTAGAACATCTAAAGGAATCTTCTTGTCCTCAGGGAAACAACCCAAATCCACAAAACATTCTCTGACTTTAACCGGCAAGTAGTCAATACTCAGTTTCATCCGCTCGAGCAACTGGACTTCGTGGGATTCACAGATGGGTTGGCTTCTCGACAAACGGCTCTTTGCACTTGTCCAGAAAATTTCTGGCTGGTCTCGTAGTGAAGCCCCGATCACCTTGAGAGCTAGAGGGAGCCCTTTGCATTCATCCACAACCTATTCAGACCATTTTCTTTCCCCTGAGCAACGGCAATAACTACATAGAGGAAAAATAAATGATAAGCAAAGTATTTCCCTACCTGTTTCACCAGATTCCTGTTCCTTCCAAGGGGAATCGAAGTATGTCCGAAAGCATAATGGCAGAATAGGGACATGGCTTCATCTTCTCTTAACAATTCCAGCTCATAGGTGCAATTGGTAACTGAGTGGGGGAACTTGAATCGTGAAACCACAAGAATTTTGCAGCCAGGTACTCTGAATATAAGCTGTTCAAGTACCGAGAGGGACCAAACATCGTCCAGAACCACAAGTGTTGGCTTAGCAAATTTCCTGTCAAACAGTAGCGTCGATTGGGGAATAATATAACCATAACCATCAATTCTGATCCCTGATATCATTTCCCAAATCTTTAGCCTCAACTGCTCCACATTTGGGGATTGGGAGACATTGAGGAAGAAAACCCCGTTACTGAAGTAGCCTGCAAACAGAAAAGCAACTTCAAACTTTGTTGTATATTTTTCAAAAAATAGAGCTCAAGAATGATCCTTCAAAGGCTAATATCAAACTCCAGTACATCCCACCACCATATTTACTGTTTGGTCCTTTGAATACTAGATTATATTAAAGTTCAGTTGAAGTTAGAGAGAAATCATGAGAAAAAAGAAATAGTTTTATCATAGCTTGCCAGGACTAGTTAACTCTGGTAATTAGGCAACAGTATCATTGATCAATGCATTCTTTTGTCATCACCAATTAATATGTTCCATTCTCATCAGCTAAATAGAGAAGAAAGCTCTGATGAATTTAAGAGATATTATTCTCCCAATTAATTGGCAATTGATACAGTTGAGTAGGAATCGAAAAGAAACAAAACAAACTTACTTCTGATTTTATCATCTCTGCAAATCTCTCTAGCCAAGGTGGTTTTCCCGCTACCGCCAATTCCAGAAATCCCTACAACACTGACGTCCTCTCTTTCTGTCAGCATCTCGCTCACATTCTTCTTTCCTAACTCCATCCAAGCCCCAAGTTTCACTAAACTACCCTCGCACCACCTCTCCTCCTCCTCCACTTTCTTCACAGCCTCTCCAAACCACCCACTATCAGTCACTCCAATTGCCATCACTCCAAGGCGCTGCTCCAGCCGCCTAGTGGACCCCTCTACCCTATCCAACCTCTCCGACATCTCGTACCTCACGCGATGCACGTCGGCGAGCACATGAGCTTGCAATAGACCCTTTACAAACCTGGACACAGACTTCTCAAGCTTCTCCATTTTTCTAGCTAATTGCAAGTTCTTGTACACATTCCAACGGGGGGAATCAAGAATCTTTTTAGCAAGTTCAAGGCCGTTGCGGAGGGTTTGGGAGAGCATGTCGAGCTGGCGCTGACGAGGCTGAGGGAGCTCCACGCCGGAATACTTGATTTCGTCGATGATGGGTTTGAGGTCATTGATATAGCCTATGAGTTCCTGGGCGCTAGACCTACACAGAGTAGACTTCTTGCAAATTGACATGAGTTCCCTTAGAAGCTCTGTGGCGATCTCGCCGGCGAAAAAGTCCGTTACCGCCATCTCTGGCCCAAGCTTTCGGGCTGATACGAGAGGCTTTAGCCGCCCAAGGTTGATGTTTGATAATGAGTGAAACTACAAGAAGTTGCCAGCAGGCTTCGGTTTTTAAGGGGCGTGAGATTGCTGTTCCTCAAATGACTAAAACACCCCTTTATCCCGGGAAATTTTTCTTTTTTCATACTATAATAAAACTATAATAATTGAACGGAAATGCGAATATATTCTAAGAATATTTTTAATTAATTGAGATCCTAACGTGTCTCAGTATAAAGAAGAAGACAGTCACATAAACCTAAAAATGATAGGTTAGTTGGTCGATAATGTCGGTAGAGTTATGTATTCAAATCTCATAAGATGATTTTATTGACATGAATTAATATTATTATTGAATAATTTGTATCAAAATATTTATCACTTTTAAAGATTATTTTTATTTTAAATTATCCATTATTTTATTTATTATTTTTTGAAATAAAAATATATTTATTATTTTTTTAATTATATTGCTATTATTTATTACTCTATTAAATTATAATATTAATAAATTTTAAATTTCAAATTAATTTTATAAATCTTAATGAGAGTAATTTAATCTTTTTTCTTTAAATATTCTAAAAATATTAAAATTTTCTTAATATGTGTAATTTGTATAACGATGAACATTATTTCAAAATAAAATAAATATATAATCAAATAACTTTGGGTCGAGTTAAAATGGGATTTTTCTCGTCTTCGTTAATGAATCAGAAAGGAAAATTTTTAAAAAATAAATTAATATTTTGCTCTCTCCCTCCTTGTGCCCGAATCTTCCTCTATTGCAAAAGAAAAAGAAAAAAGAAAAAATATCAGCACACATTCGATGAGTGTCGAGCCGAACCCCTTTTGGACGGGTAATGAAATGAACACTCTACAAATAGCAACTGCTTCTTTTTGTTCTGTTTTTTAATGACGAAATCAATGTGCTACACATAAGAATGACGCAGAAATCAAACATTGGGGACCATAGACTCTGCCCACCATTACCAAATTCCACATCTATTTATAGAATGCTCATCATTTTAGCAAATTTGGTTTTGGAAAGTACTCTTTTATTTCAGAATATTTATTTATAAAATTTTTTATTTTATTTTAAAATATTTATTCTTGTACATATTTTTAAAATTAATGATTAGTTTCTTTTTATTGTACGTTTATTTATTCTAAATTAATTATATAATTTTCAAAATTCTTTTTTCTTCTTACTTCTTACGAATTTTTACCAATCAATAACTATAATATTTTTAATATAAGTAAAATAAAAACTTTATCTAAATTATAGTATTGTTTTCAACACCCTTAATCTATAATATATGTGTAAAATACTTCAGAAATAAGTATTTTGAAACGGATAGAGTAATATACTACTTTATACGAGAAAGTTTATGGTAATAAGTTACTCTCTCCGTTTCACAATATAAATCGTTTTAAACTTATGCACAATAATTAAAGATCCTAAATTTTAGATAATTTTAAAACCAAACTTTTATAAACACCCCTAATTAAGTTTTTGTCGATTTTGGTAATTAAAAAGATTTAGGTCATAGTTCATGGAAAGAGATAGATTGCATAGAGGGGTAGAATAGGGGGGGGAAAGTAATAAATGCTTATAAAATTTTGTAAAATGACTTATATTGTAAAAAAACTTTTCAAGTCTAAAACGATTTATATTGTAAAATAAAAGTCATAATTCATGGAAAGAGAGAGATTGCAGGGAGAGGTATAATAGGAAAAAAAGTAATGAATGCTTATAAAATTTTATAAAACGGCTTATATTGTGAAACGAATGTAGTAATAACTTATGTATAATATATAATAAAAATAAAAGATGCGGATACTGGATGACAATTTAACTTTGAAAAATAAATGCTAACAACACTCAATTTATCTTTAAATGAGTTAACATCCGCTTCTTACAAAATTGAGTGACGTTAATATTTACTTTTTAAAGTTAAATTGGCATATACTATTTACGTATTTTATTTTTATTGATTAAAATATAACTTATATTTTATAGATAATTTACTAACTTAACACCTTAAACTTTCCGTGTACCCCTCCCTCAAACCTTGCCAAACACCAATTAGGCACGTAATTGGAATTATCACGTGCTTAAATGTGTGTTTTGAAGCCGCAAACTTTAAAAATATTTAAGGGCTAATCGTCGGTGAATCCATTAAAAGTTATTTTGTCATTTGGGATAATTTATTCGTTTAATAAAATTAAATTTAAATATTTAAATATTAAATTTTATAACATAACGTTTAGATTAATTATATTTTATTATAATTTTAATTAAATATAAAAATATAACTAAATAATTATTTACCTTATTTAAATTTCAAACTTAAATAATTTTTCAATTCACTTAAAATTTAAACTCATACCTATTCGATTAAAATAATTACCAATAGAAGTTTTTGTGAAAATTTTTAAATAAATATTGAGTTTATAAAAATAAATACTCCTACTAATCTTTTGTCTGGTGAATTATGAGTCATGAGCAGTAAGATATTGTGTGACGTAAGCCATGATCAAAACACGAACGATCCGGTCGTCTTCCTAATAATAAACGGTATAATTCATTGGTACAATGCTTACCAGCAAAAAGCCCAGTCAAACAATCATCCAAATCCACGGTGCGTCATTCAACGGACTGCCCAAACTATACGTTGTTATTATTATTATTATTATTATTATTATTATTATTATTATTATTATTATTATTATTATTATTATTAAAAAACAATCGTCCATCCCCAAGCATCATTTAAATTCTTAAAATTATTTTTCACGAAATACTTTATTTAGTAAAGTAAAATGACTTTTAGACACTAAATCAAATGTTCGAATCCTACCTTAGATACTAAGAATTCAATTTTGCTAAAGTGAGATCAGATTCGAATTTATACTAAGACATCTGGATAACGTTCTGAGTTCAAACAAATAAATTAAAAAAAAAAAAGCTATGAATCTTAAGAAGTAAGTCAGAGTTTCAAACACCTAAATTATTATTTTTAAAAAAAAAATCTTAGAATTTCATTACTTTTTTTAAGAATAAATTCATTTTACCTTCTTAAATATAATCAAAATCTCACATTACCATCTAAATTTTATTTTGAATCTAATTTCCATTTAAACTATGATTTCCCCCCATATTACCATTTAAGCACCTCTAATCTTTAAATTAAATTAGTTAACATGGTAAATTAAATGTAAAGCAGTGTAAATTTCTCATCAACTAATAAAAAAAATAAAAAGACTAAATTATCTATAAATTTCAATATAAAAAATAAAAAATATAATACTATTAAACTAACTTAAATTTCATTTAACATAAATAATTTAGTCTTTTTATTCTTTTAGTTAGTTAGATGAGAAATTTATATTACTTTATATTTAATTTATCATATTAACTAATTTAATTTAAGGGATAAAGGTGTCGGATGTAATTTAAGAGTTACATTTTTTTTAATACTATATAGGGACAGGATATATATTAATTCAATTTTAATAAGAAACACTTTTAATAAATTAAGTTATTAGAGTTTAATAAATTTAACTTTCATAGCTTTCAAAGATTTAATTATAAATTCAACTTTGCGAGAAAAAAGATGTACATAATTTCAACTAATGTGGCTTACTATTTGAGCCACCGATTAGGTACCAATCAAATCAGTGGGTAGCGATTTCAACTACTAGCCATCTTTAGCATGCTTTTAAATAAAAATAAAATAGTATATCCATAAACTCTAAAATATCCCTCCAACAGATAAAAAAATAATTCTGTTCTCTTTCGATTCATATGATATTATTAATGCCTGATTTGGATATATTTTTCTCACAAAGATTGAATGAAAATTAAATATACGACCTATTCAATAAATTAAGAAAAATAATTGACAGAATAAAAGTATGAGTGAAATGGTCAATTATTTGAACACTGTCCTCGTTTAGTCAAAATAAATATCATAAGTTGATAATGGATAATTGAACTCATACATATATACCATTCACACTTTTCATCCCAATCCTATATGAGATTGGGGTATCACAAGAATACAATTACAAAAAAGATAAAAAATATAATTATTGATCAGTATAGCTTGAGACAATAATATTATAATTTAGTGAAATAATAATTAACAAGAAAAGAATAATAAGTATATTTATCGATTAATATAACTTGACACTTATATTGAAATGAAAATAGTGTGTCGATAATAACTTGAGCTAGTGATACAATGATTGTTACGAATTTGACACCTGATTACATTCCATCATTTTCCCAATCCCCTCCTCCGCTACTTAACTTCCTCCCTTCCCTTTCTTAAAAAATTTATTAAAAAAAAATTATAATCTTATCACGTTTGTATCTTATGTCACTATGTTCAAATTGTAGCGTCTCGCTATCAAACTATCTAAAGCATTGAGCAAGATGGAGTGCAAGGAAAGATCATTGTGAAAGGTGATAAGTTGTGTCAACAATCTCTACTATCACAACTATAAACATTTGCATTATAATCTTATAAACCATATGGTGCTGCTGTATTCATCATAACAAAATTGGAATTCATGGAAATGGTAATCACTTTTGGTTAGAGCTCAAGTCTGAAATGCTCAACTTGAAGTTGAGGAGGGAATCATGAATGAACTTCCCCAATGGCACAAATCTAAAAAGTGCACTACCCTTTTTCTCCTTTGTATAAAACATTAACTAAACAAAAAGCACATATATATGGTGCTTTCTCAACTTCTCACTTCCCGTTTTGTGCCCCTCCTCCATAGTCAAGGGCCATCAATAATACTATGTCATTTTTTTTTCTCGCAATTTATCCTATTCTACTAAACTTCACAATTTACTTTATACTATTAAATTATTCTTTCTGTCTAAATGAAATTGATCGATTTATCATTTTAAACTGTTTTAAAATAATTGAAACTTTTCCCAAAAGATTTTTTTTATTATAGTATGTATAATAAATAATCAATATCTCTCTCCTATATTATTTTTATATATGCAAATTTGACATACAATATTTTGAGACCCACGTGTTTCTTACTTAGATTATATTCCCTCTATTTTAAAATACTTATTCATGAAATCCTTTAAACACAAATTAAGAGTGTTAAAAATAATACTACAATTTATATAAAGTTTATACTCTACCCATATTAAAAACACGACAGCTATTGATTGGTGAAAATTCTCAATAAGTAAGAAGAAAAAAGAGTTTTGAAAAGTTGTGTAGTTAACTTATAATAAATTAGTGTAAAATGAGAAAAAA
This sequence comes from Voacanga thouarsii, assembly GCA_026120185.1. Taxonomy (NCBI): domain Eukaryota; kingdom Viridiplantae; phylum Streptophyta; class Magnoliopsida; order Gentianales; family Apocynaceae; genus Voacanga; species Voacanga thouarsii. The sequence continues at coordinate 454,540 of JANUWF010001636.1, read as the reverse complement.
TTAATCATTAATTCTAAAAATATATACATGAACATCTATTTTGAAATAAGATAAAAAAAAATTCATAAACATTTATTTTGAAACGAAAGAAATATTATATAAAATCTCATGTTAAGTCAACCACTATCAATTTGATGGAAACGGAAGGAATATTACATTAATAAATTCTTTAATTTTTTAGCTAATACAGTACAATTTCCAATTTGGATTTCCACAATATCAAAATAAGCATTTACTACTCATAAATATACTTACTAATGGCATATCAAATAATAAAGTGTTCATAAAATGTTTTAATTATGTGCAAATTAACATAAAGATACTTTATGGTGTAGGGATTATATTATTTTTAAAATATATATATATATATATATATAAATATGATTTTGAATTTTATAAAAAATTTATGAACTCAAACAACAATATTATAATATACTCGGAAGAAAAAAAACTGTGAAATTTCACAAATAAAATTTATTTATATTAACTCTATTTTAATCTTTTTCAACTTCTAAATTCCATAGAATTCAGGGCCCTGTTAATCTCTATAAACCAATAGATATATTATTCCCTGGTTTCTTTACCCATGGGAAGATTTCTCCCAATTTTCCACCTTAAATCCAGCAAGAACTAAAGCATTCTGTAAAAAAATTCCTGTCCCATCTATAGTGGGCAAAAAAAAAAAAAAAAAAGGTGAAACTTGTAAAGTAACTCATACTCAAAAGTTCCCCACCATATATGCAATGCAAGTAGAAAAGCCAAGTCCAAATTTTCTACCATGGGAATTCAAGAACTCTTTGAGGTCAATAAGAATGGGGTCCCTGAAGTGCTTTGTTTGGTAGACAGACCTCTCAAATCCCAGAAGTCAGTCTTCTCCTTGTCCAAAATGTCAAATTCGAGCGAAATGGACGGTCAAGCCTTCTACCTCTCCACGTCCGGTCGTTGCTACTTTGCCAGGACAGGAGGAGGCACCTATTCTAATTGTCACTAGCAGGAATTAATGGATTCAAAGAATTGTTTTCGTTTCAGGTTATTCTTGCCAAATGCCATCATGATTCTTGATTATGGTAAATATTTCAATGGTAATTTCGATCTTAAGCGGTTTTCGATCGAAACTTCTATTGTGTTAGTCAAAAACCAATCTTCCCCTTTATTGAATCCGGGATTTGGTGTTCCATTTTCCTCCATTCTGAACAAGAGGCATGCAATCACAGATGAATCGAGGCTGAAGCAAGGTCAAAGTCAACCAAGAATTAAGCTAAAAACTATGTATAGTTTACATTAAATTATGCATAAAATTATGCAATAGTTAAAGTATACTCCTATAAGTCATTAGTATAACTAGTAGGTAGGAGGCTTGCTCTATGCACAGCACCAGGCTGCTGGCTCTCCCACCTAAATTGCTAATCTAATCAAGTATCTAGATAAACATATTTTCCTCATCGGGGATTCCCCCACCAAGTTGAAGTTAAAAGGCATAAAATATATATATAAGATGTCTCGTTATCTTTTTTTTTTTTAATAACACCTTATTATAAATGTACTTACCATCTTTATTTTAGATACCTATTAGAATCAAACTCATGACTATACAAAAATATTGTCATTTACAAATTCGTCCTTCAGTGCTACGCCACATGTCCCATAGGTAGAATTCTCTTTGTCTTGACCCTAGGGGATGGCAACCCCAGTGGCACCACTGTTTTTTTCCAAATGAAATGCTTTTTCATTGATAGCATCTTGATGTAAACTAGAGGACAATATATGGACGTGTAACATCAAAACCACTCAAATCATCCCAAGCCCGGAAGAGGAGGTGGAAGCCAAAAAATTCTTGCGTGGAAATGATTAAAATTAAAATAGCACACGGAAGTCTTCGAAGTCATGTGGTGGAAGACAAAATTGAAAAGAACTTTTCTAAGCACTATCTTGAAGAACAGAGGGAGGATCCAGTGGAATACGCTTGAGAGAAGGGGCTGATGCTGATATTAAAGAATGCAACAGCACCACATGGACTGCCATTTTATTTCTTCACCTCACGCTCAAGTCATCTCCAAGGAATGACCTTTTATCATGATGCTTTTGATTTTCTTCTTCTTAGAAAAATATCTTATCAATTTGCCTAAGATTTAAAATATCATATTAATATTTGTGGTTTATGTCTTGTTTGATGACTTTTTTACATACCGTTGCTGGCATATATCTACACATTCAAAGTTACATATTGACATTCTATTTTATTATTATTATTATTATTATTATTATTATTATTATTATTATTATTATTATTATTATTATTATTATTATTATTATTATTATTATTATTTTCAGCTACCTAGCTTTGACCGTTTAATGCTATTATCGCTTGTTTGGCAAAGTGACCCAACGACATATGCTTATCTTAAAGTTCACGTGGTGAAGATATCTGCTAGTAGGTTGTTCAAATTTGACTAAACTGACAGGTTCAAGCAGCATGTTTCACGTTCTCAAGGACTACTGTTTAAGCAATGAAGATCTATAAAGTGTTTTTCATGGTGCAAATGAATCTTCAATGCAGATAAGCAACAAGAGAATGAGATTGGTACCAAATTAAATATTGTAGCCCGAAGGACATCCGATCAAGCTTCTCAGCGATCTGTGTTCTTGGCAGTGTATTATGTTCTATCATACTGCAGATGGTAGGAGATATACCGAGACATTGCACATGAGTAACAAGAGAAGGGAAAAAGTGAGACCTATGCACACTTCAATGGATTTATATATCAATTCTGTGAATTCTTTTGGCTTTTTAGGTTTGATTTGACACACACATGATACAAGCTCCATACCAATATAAGATCATTTTATCTGCCCTTCTGGATGCTGCAACTTGCATGAGGAAAAATAGACCACCACTAGCAGAAGTTAATGATGACATACATAATAAAAACATGTCAAATGAATGTTAGAAAATTTGTACACCATACACAAACATTAACCTAAAGAGAGGGTATTAGTAGATAAGATTGACTATAGGGGTTCCCTCTCTGACAGAAAATCTCTGACTAGTGCTGAAATACTCAATCAGGCAAGAAGTGTGCACAAGCTTAGACCTGATATTTAAACTCACCCAGTAAGGAGGTTCTTCTAGGGATTAGAAATGCAAAGTTTCCAGCAAAACACCAACGCAGATATCGAAAACACTCCGAACTGAAGTGCTTTTGGAGATGCATGAGTACAGAACTAAGATATTAAAACGACAATCAGCATGCAGAACCCAGAAACCCAGAACTAGAATAAAAATCAGCAAATCCTAGTTTGATAAACTGATCCAATTTTAGAATTTTCGTAGTTAGTCAATTACTAGTAATCACCAATATTTTGGATATATAGTTCCCAATTTTGTGAGAACCTAAAGCTTTAAATGCCTCCAAATTGTGGAGTGCTGCTGTGGCAGAAAATCAATAAACAAATTGCATTGAGCAACTGACAAGAATAAAAAGGCATATACACAAACTCAATGTACAAATTAAATCTCTCAGGCAAGGAGGTTATCTACATGAGACAATGGCATCCCCTTAGCCTCAGAATGACAACCAACATAGATGATGTTATCAGCCAATCTACCATTCTGTCCTTCCACTAAGATAAGACAGTAATCATCAATTGAAAAAATGATGGACAAAGAATATACCCTCAGTTTTGAAATATAGGACTCCCAAAGTAAGAAGCATATAGATTCAGAGTGAAAATACATTTACAGAACTGCATTCTTAATGCATTTATTGGTTAATTTGGTAGTCTACTAAAGAAAATAACTGCCAATATTTCTAAATAATATAAAGGATAACAGATCTGTCAAGAGATGCTTTTTCCAGAAAAAGAAATTAAATTTTCAATCTTTCTTCAAGCTAAATTGCTTTAATACTGATGCAAGTTAAAACTTCATCATTTATGATAAACTAGAGTGTCAATTGTCTTTAAATAATACATAACAGCCAAAAGAAACTAAAATATTCTTGAAGGCTTTTCTTCTCCTCCATATGAAATCCATCTTCAATGTCTGTGATTATTTGTACTGACATACTGTAAATAATGCAAGTAAGTTCCGACCTTTTAATCTTTGAAAAGCAATTTCTAAATTAGAATCAAGGAAGTGCTAATTGGCGACCCACCTGACGCAGTAATCTCTCTCTGCAAGATTATCTAACTAGCTAGCCTCCAAGGTATGATTTCAAAGGCTGTGTCCTCAATAACAAGCAAGTCGATAACATTTTTAACCAAAAAACACACAAGCTTTCTACACTTCAAAATTTATAGCGTCTAAATGGATTACAAAAGTAATCTATTCCACAGGGAGTCCAACAGTCTCCTTCGTCAAACTATTCAGCAGTTAAACAGTAGGTTTCATTTCCCCCCCCCCCAACAAAAGATATCAAAACCATAACTTATATATCCACTTAGAAAATCATGAAACATGAACTTACGAATTCCGGGGCATTAGTGTCGGGGATACGCCCTAGAGTCAATTTGTACTTATACAATTGTCATTATGTTTTATATAATAATATGAGGCTTTCCTTTCCATGAATAGTGAGTTTTGTTTTGTTGGTCATCAAGTACGTGACTTGATAGTAAAACCCTACAATGACTATTCTAAAACTGTCCCTGATCGATTATTATTATTGGAATAATAATAAATTAAGATTAGTATGTTTGTGACTTGATGGCTATGTTTTACTGGCCATGGATATTTGTGATATCGAGTCAAGACATAAATAAATGTTAGAGAACATTGTATTGGACATGACCCACTGTGAGAGTACTTCATGGAATATGTCATAATTACTTTCTAGCCATAATAATATTGAAAGTCCTTCGACCTAAATTCATCATAGTTTCTTACTTGATAAATTCTATATTTTGACATTGTCTAAAGTTGTCTTTAACCAGATAATAAATTAGACTACTGTTGGATATAAAATAAATCAGGGAGAGAAATATGATTGATTGTGAAGGAATTTGTCCCTCTCAGTTATGGGAGAGATATCCATGGCCCCTTGATAAGTTAGACCGTTAAAAATGCATGGCCGTGCTCAAATATATCAATCTAAGATATTGATATCATTTGTTTGAACAGTCTACTATGAAATCAAGAAATAATTGATTAAGCTTAATAAGGATGACATGCTCCGTGCCTTATGCTTAATCTGGATATCGTGTGACAAAAGGACTAAATATAAAATTATGGTTTGGTTCAAAGAGATCACCGATCTTCATTTAACCTGGATAGTTATAATGTTTTGCTAGAAACCGCTTATAACTTGTGGGCCATTTAAATATGATTTAGGCACACTGTCAGTGTTAAATGAACCTATAGGGTCACACAATAAGCGAACTTGTTAGGTTATTTTTCTGGTGACCAGGTTCGATGAATCTGGATGATATCCAGATTATAAGAATTTGACTCGGTAAAATAATTAGTTAAATTACCGAGATAATGGCAGAATCTTATCATATCAGTTTTAATTTAATTTGAATTTAAATTAGAATATAATAAGATATGATTAGGGTTGGACTCTAAGAGGTTCGAGGGTTTTAAGAAAACCCTAGCCGTCTTTTCAATAGTCCAATTTTTCGGTTGAGAACATTCGTGCCATTCTCTACCAGAAAGAAAAAAACCTCTCAAACCCTAGGCGCTAGCACTCCCCGGGTATCGAGTGAGTTCGCGGTGTGTATCCGATAGAGGACATTCGCAGCGTCTGGTGATTGTTCGGGTTGAACGTACAACAGCACAACCAGAATTGAAGGATTTCGATTACAGCAACCAGAGGTAATTCTTAAAATTTAGATCTTCTTAATCGTTTACTTGGGTCCTCGGGAGAGATTCGTAGATGTTTTCCACGTTTAGGAGTCCACGAATCCCAACCATTAGAAGATACATGTAAAGAAAACTTAGAAGCTCAATGCTCTCAAAAGAAATCAGAAGCTCTATGCTCTCCCAATAAATTTCAGAACAGGTGGAACAAGACTCTTGGGTTTGGGCCCCCTCCAGGTCAGGGGGCTGCTCAATAAAATCCATTTAGAGGACAATTAATCAAGATAGATTTGCATCTAATTCAAGAATCAGCTGTCGGCATTTGGAATATAATCTGGCAATCAAAACTGCATAGGAGACGCAAACACTTCCTCTAGAAGTTGGTGTCTAATATCATCCCTACTAACAGCAGTCGGAATGCAGTTTTCCCTATCGTGGACACTTCTTGCTATATTTGTCGGGAAAAGGGGGAATCAGTAGAACATCTCTTCTTGAGTTGTCAATTCATTAAGCAGATATGGTGGCTTTAAAGTGGCAACTCAAGATAGATGAATTTTGCAGCATGGAATATAAAGGTGGATCAAAGAACTAATCCTGACAACGAGTTACCCTTAAGCACCAAGGAGAAGGCAGAAATGTTCAGCTTTGCTGTAGTGGTTATGGAGTCAGTTTGGAAATACAGGAATGGATTTAGAGTGGGTGAACTGAATGAGTCCTGGGATGTCCTTGGACTAGATTTCATGCAGAAAGCACAACGGTACTGGGAAGCGAGCCCTAAGAGGAAAAATTAGCTCTAAATATCTGCATGTAGTTAACGCCTGGGTTCCTCCCCCACTAGGCTCGGTGAAAGCTAATTTTGATGCTTCCTATACTGAGATCAGTGCTGTTTTATTCGGGGATCATACTGGCACAATTGTTGATACATGGACTGGTAAATACCTCTGCTTTAGCCTTTTCTGTGCAGAAGCAAAGGCAACACTGCAAAGTCTAAAGATTGCAGAACGGAAATAAATACAGAAAGTGCACTTTGAGGGGGATTCTCTCTGTGTTATTAGAGCCATAAACGGCCATTCAAGTGTTGAAGGATGGAGAGGAAGAGACCTGACAGATGAAGTTAGAACCACCCTCAGCAAATGGACTAATTGGAACTTGGAAGATATCATTCATTCCTTGTGTCTGCAATAGAGCAGTGCAAACCTCACTGTTTGGGTGAAAGATAATTGTATTTTTGTTCATTCCCATCCCTTGTTACTCCCACCAATTTTCTGTTGTGACCATGGAGGAACTGAGGATGAGACCCGTACAATTTCTTCTGTTATTAATGCACAAATTATGACCCATCAAAAAAACAGTATTTCCATTATAAGATGTAATTGTGGCACCAATTAAAGCAGCTTTTTTCTTGAGGTTCTATTAAAGCAAATTTTGCAAGGTTTTATTATCAACTGGATATAAACTGGCACTTCGTATTGTCATTCCTTGTCAACTGAAAAAGAACTAACTTCAAAATTTGGAAAACTATCCCTGATCAATTCAAGAAAACCAAGACACTACAGAGGAAGTTCCAAATACTTGTATGAACGTATGAGCAAACATTTAAAAGACATGGGATTGAGTTGTCTAGTGTATACATGTAGTCAATATGAAGGAAACACCATATCAGTCTATGTTAATAATACCTATCAAACAACGTTAGTTGAATGGGGATCTGCTCTAGTAAATACCTAGTGTAAGAACTCTAAATGATTTACCTGAACAATCTCAACACATTAAAGTCACTGAATCAGAAACTCCTCTCTTTTCCATCTTTTGGGTGTGGATCCCGTTATAGATGTATTCCTTTCGCTAGTAGCCAAACATCTAGTTGTTTTTGGAGCAAAATGGATCCTTATATTGTAACTCCAAACAATATCTAGTTGGTTTTTGCTCTAACTAATAAAAAACAACTAGATTCTTCCTCAAAAATCCTTCTTCATCCTAATAATAACATTTACAAGGATTCTTACGGCATAATTCTCCTCAACTTAGAACCTAGAACCTACTAATCTACACCAACAACAATGTTTTCTGCCTCATTTCTTTTGTTTTCCCTCTTTTCATCAAACAAACCATTTAACTGCATTTGCAACAAAAAAACGACCCCAAACTGACCAAATGAAGTAAAGGTAACAAATTTCGCAACATAAGTCCATACAAGCTAACAAACAATTGTTCCAGATCATCAAATTCACCAAGTTCCCAAGGCCACTATATCACTATTCACAAAGAAATTAAATAAAATCTTTCATTATATTTCCTAGGTTCTCAAATCAATTTCAAATGATTGAAATCTTGATTACAGAAATATTATCAAAAGAAGTAGCTAACTAGACCAACACTCACCGGTCAATTGTAAACTCAATAAACTGAAATAGCCAGCTCTGAATAATATAGTGAAGTAATGAGAGGACTGGAATTATGGAGTTCTAGGTGGAACTCAACGAATCAACATCATTGGTGTAACTATAATGGCCTGAGCTCTTTTGATTACTGTTGTAGTCGTCGTCGATGAAAATCCGGTAGGCAAATTGAATGCCTGATACCTAATGCAAATTGAATAGCTGATGGCTCGGCTTACATTAGTGGCCATGCTCGATCCAGGCTTGGCTAAGTTTGATTAGATATGAAAGGTTAAACATGGCATTAGGAGAAAGAAAACGAAGAAAAAGAAAATAAAGATACGATTTAGTTTTATATATTTTTTACTAAATTAAATCTAAATGTATATATTAAAAATAAAAATGGGAATGAATTGTCTTTACATACTATTTAAATAATTAGTATGATGCCCATGCGTGGGTAATTTGTGTTAAATTGTTATTTATGTGAGAAATTTTTGTTAAATTATTGATTAGGTAAGATATATTTCTAATTTTATTTGTGCTCAAGTATTGAGTGACTTATTTTAAAAAAAATTTAATGTATATATTAGGTTGTGTGAAGTATTATGCTACTTAAATTTTGTGTGTTAAATGTTTGTACGTGGTACCTTTTTAAGTTGATCTTTTAGCAATTTATTATTTGTCTATGATTTTTCTTGTTCTTTTTACTTTCAAAAATAAGTTTTTTTTTTTTTAGAAATTTCATCATTGATCATGGAATTTTATAATGAGAATATAATGAAATTTAGGCTTAGAAAGCTAGACTCCCTCATTTCTTGCAATGTATTATATGTTTGAGATAGACTTTAACTTCTGCAATCTTCAAGAACTTCGAGCATGATCTTAGGATATATACTTAAATACATTTGAGCATATCATATAATTCATTAGAAAGTTTGCTAATACATTTCCATAATTCCAAGGAGTAATCTCGACAAAAGAAAAGTTGTTATTAATTCTAATGTTTGATAAAGATAAATCTCAAAAAACTCACCAAAGCAATTGATAAAAAAAAAAAAAAAAAAATCCAAGAATTCTTCAACTTCATTCTTGAAACATATTAAATGGAGTTTTTATCTAAAAGGAAAGAACAAAAGTTCTATACACGTCTTTTACTTTTTTTTTTCAAGGTAATATGTAGAAACAACTGTGATTATTTTCTAAAACAAACTAATTTTGTACCAAACTCCTTCAAGCCCAATTTTCCACACAACCGTTACAATATCTTTTCGAGATCCTATTATGATCCTAGGCCAACAGAAGTGTTTAAGCCAAAAGTTGCTTCTCTTTTAAAATCCTACACTTCCTTGGCCATAAGCAATGAGCTCCATCAGAAACATTATAATTTTCTGATGAGGTCCCATCAAGTAAATCTATTGAAGTATTAAACCTTAAAATATCATCTGCACCCATATCCTCTGGATTAGACCTATCAAAGACCATTGAACAAAGCAAAGTTACATACTAGAGGAAATCTTCAATTATCCTTGAATTATAAATGAAATTTTAGCATCCAAAAAATCTCTTTCCACCTCCCATCCCGCTGCACACATATTCCATCAACGGTGTCAAGGTTAAAGACATTATATCTCTTGAAAATTGGTTCAGAGGAACAAACTCTCAGAGCTTGTTTCCTGAACCAAAACATAGAACAAATAATTTAAAGAAGAAATGCCCCATCATGTAAAACTGAGAATTCAATCAAATTTAGGAAGTGGAAGATCTTAATATAGTAGAACGGACCCTATGCCAGTACAAAAGCAAATGCTTAAATGCAACATTGATGGGTGAGAGAACATGTTGTTGAGTAATTTTGCAATTATGACTACAGGTTAAAGGGGAAAAGACAATAAGGTAAGCAAGGCACACTTACATTCTTCAAAAGCATGAAAGTGCAACAGTAGTATTTTTACACAGAGAGGAGAAAGCAACAATATCATATTTGAGACATTAGGTTTGAGCTGAAGCATTCACAAATGCCTTAAACCATAATATATTAAAGCTGTAGTCCAAATTAGTTGATTCAATTGGAAATATGTTTAAGTAGAAAATGAAAAAGGTAAAGGAGAAATAGATAGTGGGAATTCAGAACTTGAAACAGTAAGCATTCATCTAAAGTGTTAGCAGTGACTAAACATTTGAGGAAATTGATTCAAGGATTTCAAACAATATCAAATTGGAAGCAAAGCTCCTGGTTTACTTAGCACTTTTCAATGCAAAAGAAGATGACCATATATATTCACTTTCTTTCTTTCTAAATTTTATGTATGGTTTTTAACTTGGTAGGTAGGATGACATATAGAATATCCAATAGAAGATCAATTGATTTTGACAGTTCTAGAGCTCATAAAATTAGAGCAGATATGAGGCTTCAATAGATAGATTCCTTATTGGATTACCCACATGTAGTCAAAGACAAAATATGAATCTTTTAACCATTTGCTAAGCCAAATTAAAGAATATTTCACAATTTTGAATCATTTGTTTATGTTTCCCTCTTTTCTGGCAGTGGAATTATTATATACAACCATTTCAAAAATCACTTGTGTTTTATTCTCGACGAAGTCACATTATGATAAACTTGGTCGAATAGAAGTTCCTCAAGAATTACAAAGCTAAACAATTTACTAAATGATGCAATGGCTACATCACTTGCGAACTATTCATGCAAAAAAGTGGAAATGCATTTGCTGGCTTGTAGATTGTATGCAGAGCTAGGTAATGAACACCATTCACAGCCCATCTCTTCCACCAGTATAGAAGACATATTCACTGGGGTCCAATGCAATTGCTTCAATTACTGATGGGAACACAATATTTGTCAATAATTTTCCTCTAGATAAGCTCCATATTTGGGATAAATTGGGGAATACATATTTTTTAGAAACATACGTACTCTTACTTATATAGGCAGTGAATAGACAACACCTATATTTGCACACTGCCACAAATGCCACACGGGATTTGGGATGTTTGTAAAAATAAAACTTAGAGATAATTATCCCAACGATTACATTTCAAAAAAAAAAAAAAAAAACACACTCACACTCACACTCACACTCACTCACGCATTCACTCTTGGGCAAAATGAATATGATTGCAAAGTGATACTCTACTAATGATATCATCTTACTTAAGATTGAAATATCATTAAATTCAAAATGTAGTCATTCAATGAATAGGAAATCCAAACCACCTATATTGATCAGAGGCATCAATTGCTTGTTTAATTACCATAATGACAATAGGGTAGGAATAAAAGAAAATTTCAGCCACAAAATACAATCTTGAAGGACTTGGGGGTGCTTGGTAACAAAATGCTCTCAGGTAGAAAAATGAAAAAGCTCTACTAACATAAATATGTAAAATGCATCTAAAGTCCAACAAAGCATTATCCAGTACACACCATCCAATTGAAAGTGACTTTAAAAAGCACCAAATTCACATGGAAAAAATCCTTCGCTAGAAAGAAAACTACAAAGGCAACATCACAGACCTTGCAAGTCTGATCCTCAAAAGTAAAGACAATTGTGGCATTACATCCTCTATAACCAATGACAAACAAATCATCAAATAAGGTGGTGAAATTTTTTGTCCTGTCAGTAACCATAAAAAATGATGTGTAGTAGGAAAAATCAAAAGCAGAATGATAGGTGAATACATGAGAAGTGACCACACCCAAATGGAGAGACTCTGCATACTATAAGTGAAAAATGCGGTGATCCTTACATTGTTGAAGAGAATCCACATATCCATGATCCTGATGATGTTTTCCCTGGCTTAGTCATCAAGATTACTAGGAAAAAAAAATACGTGCCACAAATTGTGATATTATGCATATTTGTCATATAGAGTCATAACTCCAATAACAAATTGATTAAAAACTGTAACTAATTATCATTAAACATCCAGCACAGTATATAGAAAAAACTTACCCTTCTGTATTGTCTATAAGCAATTTGACTAGTCATCTCCTGCCCATTTCTACCGACATAATAGCATGTGAGGTCAAGAGAAAACGATTTTATTGTGAATGAGACATTAAACAGTTTCATGAGGAAAAATGGACCCATCCTCGAATCATTTAATCTGCACTTGATATCAATTAGCTAGGGTTTATTATAAGGTAACAGGCTACCACAACAAATAATTATGTGATCTTAAGAAGTATTGAACTGAAGATAAAATTTTAAAGATAGGCAAATATAGAATGTCTTTGAACTTACCCTCCTTCCATCAGAGGCAGTGTACCAATGGCTAGCAGATTTACCAATTGCTTTTATCCTTTTTTTGCCAGCATCTTTAGGAATTCCTGAGGTCTCTGCTCCCAACAACAACCATGAAGCTCTTCCAAGGCCTCTTCGGTACTCCCCTTCAGCAATCCATCTCTTTCTCAGACACATTACTATGTAGAGAGGCTTTTTCTCTGATCTATTCATGTATTTCCTATTCTCTTTTTCAATTGCTACAGGGCAGCATCGTTGGGCGTTAGCTGCTCTTGTTGTTCTGAGTGGAAATTTTTTTTGGCAAAAAAGAAGGAAAGGGGTGGAGAAGAAAGAAGTAGCAGAACATTAAAAGGACATTGATGTATTGTTGATTTGATTAAAAAGCTTTACATTGTTTTGATAAAATAAGAAGATGAGAGGCTTTCATAAGAACCCGTACACAAAATTAAGAGTCTATGCATTAATTAATAGATTCTGGAAGACTCTCTCATATCCCTACAGGAGCTTCTATTGAATTCAACTCCATGTATTAGCATAGAACTCTACCAGTTGTCGTTGCAAGAGCATTGCACAGTTACTATTATATATATATATTTTGTTATTTTATCAATCGAATGATTGATAATTAGTATTTAAAGTTTAAGTATATGTTGAAACTTGAAAGGTTTAGATTTTATAAACAATTCTAAATAGTTTTATATATGATTTAGATTCATTTGATCGTCAGAAATAATATTATAATTTTATATGATTTTTTAATTTTCTTTATTATTTTCCTACCTAAGTCGTTACATTTTTACAAGATCCATGTGTCTTCTCATTCATTTTCATATATTCCTACATTCTCACCAATGGATAACTATTGTCCTTTCATTTTCTGTTGATAATTGTTGACATTAAATTAAATGTGTTTCCTTCTGTTGCATTGCCATTATTGAAGAAGTTTAACCAATGAAACCAAAAGTTGAGAGTTTCATATTATTGCGAATAGAAAGTCAAAATATTCGACAAGAGAAAGATGATTCTTCCTAATTTCTTCTATGTTCTTCATTCTTCTCCTACATGTCATCACGGTTTAAATTATGTCTTTGCACCACTTTCTAATGACCAGTTTTATTGCCATAGATCCGAACATTGAGAGGAAGTTGCCACTGGTTATGGGTTTAAATATTTATGTTCAAAGAGATGAATAATTTAGCTGTTAGATTTTCTCACTTATATAATTAAACCTATTGTTTATGTCCTTCTCCCAGAGTTTCAAGCTCGATGTGATAGCACTAATGAATTTGATAGCTAAAAATATTTTCTTAAATTTGTGATGGATGAATTGAACCTTTAGGTATTTGATGAAAAGTATTATATAAAATATTCTATTAGAGTTGCCCAAAGAACTTTTCTGAAGTGATGGGGAGGGACTCTTCAAACACCTGGGATTTTTAGTTCTTGATTCCGTGTAGTTAAAGGAGGAGAGGCTAGCAATTTGCGGGTTTATGGTAAATTCTTTCTTTTTGCTCTAGGATTCTTGGGATTATTTGGTTCCTTAAGCTAAATTTGACAAAACTTTTTCTTCTTGTGGAATTCCAATTCTTAATTATCTGGTTGGAGGAGGAGGGAATTTTTAGTGGTTTATGATTTTTTGGCATTTGTCTCTGGAGGACTTCTATTTTGTATCATTCTTCATATTAATCAATTGTGTGAATTTGGATAAAGTGTTGGATATCTAATTACAATTTTTATAGAATTTGGATTTCTAATTTGATCAAGGAGCCACTCAAAATGAACATTTTGAAGAGTTTAAGTTGCTCATGCCGCCATGCCAAAAAGCTGAGCAGGTGGCTATAAGTTATTCTTCGAAGTAATATAAAGGGGCCTGTTGGATGTAGTCTCATTTTTATATGTTGTAGAAATCTCTGTGGAAATTGGTGTATCGGTGTATTGCTTTGCTTTAGTTCATCCTTCATTTAATCTTTCTTAAGGCAGAATGCAGTTGGTCTGGGAAACTACTTTTACTCTTAATTTAAGATATCTCTACATGTCTTTTATCATTTTCAAGTGTTTGTGCATATTTGACAAGGAGCTAGTTGTTACTATTGGGAAAAGAGAACCTGTTGCAGTCATTTCTGAATATAGCCTTAAGTAAGACTTTAAGTAGATTGCCTGCTGTTCTTGTTGTGTATGTTCACTTAGCTTCTATTCTCCATTATGGGTAGCTATTGAAGACTTCTGATTTACTTAATCATCTTCTTTCTAGAAATGTTATTTCAATTGACAATTATACTTCTTGATTTGAATACATTGATCCTTTGACTCAATATAAAAGTTGGAAGAAAGTGCAGGCTGTTAATCGTGAAATGTCCATAAGAACTGATCCTATCTCTCAAGCAGTCTTCATTATTAGTGACCCCATTGATTGGAGCAGTGACACCCATGTCTTTCTTTCTCTTCCTCTCCCAATTAATATGTTATGATATGTATATTTATTTGCAAAGTTTGGTTCAAAGAAAATTGAGAAGGTTGATACCAAAACATTGGTTGGGTTAGGTTTACAATGACAAAACATTGCTTTCTTATTTTTTTTTATTTTTTGTTTAATCACTATCCTACTCTCCCTTGAGAATTTTTGTTAAACTAACCTCATTTTAAACTCTTTTTTTCAAGATTCTGGAGATCTTTTGCTACAATAACATGGATCTGTGTTTGCAATTGAACATGTCTTTCTAACCTTCTTTTCTTTTTATATCTTTTCTTTATCACTTCAGGACACTAATCATTGGGGTGGTGATATTGCCGGAGCAATTTTCCTCCTATCAAAGCAATTTTTGCTCTGATGAAAAATTTAACCTTCTTTGATCAATTCAATAATATTTTTTAAATATCTTTTCCTCCTTAATTTTGTCTTATTTCTCCCTATCTCCCCTCTCTCCTTTTTTCTTTCCTTCTTTTTCCTAATCTACTCTCTTCTCTCTCCTCTCTTTTTATTCTCACTACTAGAAAATGGCCTATCATCCACGGCAAATTCCGTGGTTGATCGACCAAATTCCGTGGCTGAGATCAATCAGCCACGAAAATTATTTCCGTGGGTGATCAGCCACGGAATATTTCGTGGTTGATAAATAAATTCTGTGACTATTTTAATTTAAAATAATTAAATATTATTTAATTAAAAATAAGGAATCAGCCACGGAAATTTTCGTGGTTGAAAATAACATTCTGTGGCTGATTTAAGAAATAATAATTAGTGAAATGAAATGAATGAATGGAAAAACTGGTTAAAGGGACATTATCAATACGATTTATCTCAGATTAGATGGTCTGGATTAATACCACAAAGGTGGAGAAATAGAGTTAATCTGCGTCGTATAACTAAAAATCAAAATTTCAAATGGGATTCGTATGAAAAAATTCAGTCAAAAAAAAAAAAAAAAGATTCTGAAGTATATTACTTATTGAATCAAAAAGAGAATTTTCAAAAAAACTCTTGAACCAAGCACACTTGATTGTAACCTTCCAATTAATTGATTTGAAGCATATAAGAAGTTGAGACTTAACCAAAGTACACATGATCGTAACAACATCCATTTAGTGTGGTCCACAACTCAACTCGTGAACCAAACACACTTGATTGTAACCTTCCAATTAATTGATTCGAGACTTAACCAATTGGGCTAAGTCCAATTGCTTTGACATGTCTTTTTTTTTTTTTTCATTTAAACCATTCCTAACATTTATTTTATATTTTTTAAATGTTAATACTATTACAAAATACAACAATCATATTAAACTTACTATGAAACCATATTATTCAATATAACAATTTATTTTGTATATTTATATAGTTAAAAGTTTATATATTGTTAATTATTTTATCATTTTTATTAAATAATTTTTACAAATATATATATATATATATATATATATATATAATATGTATGTATTGATATGTGTGTATGTATTTGTGTGTGTGTGTGTATATATATATATATATATGTATATATATAATATATTTATTTATATAGATAAATATTTATATTTTAAAATATTTATTTTTATATTTATATTTAAAATTTTTATTTTTATATTCATATATAAAATATTTTTTATATATTTATATATAAATAGTTATATGTAAATAAATATTAATTTATACATAAATATTTTTAAATATTTATTTATAAATATATATTGATCATAGATTTTCGTGGCTGATTCGTAGGAGATTAGCCACGAAAAATATTCGTGGCTGATTTGTGACTGGTCAGCTACGAATCAGCCACGAAAATTTTTAAAAAAAATTGATTATATATTGATAAAAGATTTTCGTGACTAATTCGTAGGTGATCAACCACGAAAATGTCCGTGGCTGTTTCGTGACTGATTCACCCACGAATCAGCCACAAAATCTTTTATCAAATATTAATTATATATTGATAAAAGATTTTCGTGGCTGATTCGTGGGTGAATCAGCCACGAATCAACCACGGATATTTTCGTGGCTGATCACCTACAAATCAGCCACAAATTTTTTTATTAATAATTAATTAATTTTTTAAAAATTTTGTGTAACTGATTTGTAAGTGATCAGTCACGAAAATATCCGTGGCTGATTCACCCACGAATCAGTCACAGATATTTTTATGGCTGATCACTTACGAATCAGCCACGAAAATTTTTTATCAATATATAATCAATTTTAAAAAAAAAAATTCGTGGCTGATTCATAACTAATCAATCACAAATTAGCCACAGATATTTTTTCGTGGCTGATTTCCTACAAATCAGCCACGAAAATCTTTGATTAATATATTTACAATTTTAAAAAAAATTTTGTGGCTGATTCATGGGTGATCTCCTACGCCAGTTTTCGTGGCTGATTGTCTAGTTTCTAGTAGTGTCTCTCTCATCCCTCCTCTTTTCTTTCTCTTCACGATTCATAAACAAGCTAGAGCCAGAGATTGATATAAATACAACACTCACTTAACGACCTAGATCTTAACTTCCTTTTTTCGACTGTAAAAGAATTGGTTTCAAGAGTTTCAAAGGTGAAGCAGAAGTTAAGACAAAGGTACATTGTTTCTTCACCTCATCAATCCTACCAATTTGTGAAAGTATGTCCACTTTAGGGAACAAACTCTCCATCCACAGGGTAGGAATTTGCCGAACGAATGAAGAGCAATATGAATAGACCCAAGAGCATCCAACCATAAGCAATGTATAGATTTTTTAAAAAATACAAAATGGTGCATGAACCAGCAATTTCCTGAATAAAATTGTAGGATTAGAAGTTGAAATTTGGTAAAGTTAAGCCTAATAAAGAAGAACAATTAAAAAAAAAGAAAAGAAATGATTACAGAGTCAACCTCCTCTAATAGTTAGGTGGAAAGATTTGGACTGCAACATTCACCCAAGAATGCACTAAACTCTGAGGTAGGTTCTTTTTTTAGGCATGCTCTCTGAAGTGAATCTCTTGAGAGAATGAAACGAGAGATTGCAATTCATAAAGGATAAAAAATAGACATAAAGTGAAGTGCAGAGCTGAAGCCCTGAGGAATGGGGATGGCGAAATGATTTAAAGTCAAACTTGTCTTTCCTCTAATTCACCTATTTTAAAACTCATATTTTGCCTATCCGTATTAAATTTTACCAGTTCTTCTTCACTTTTTCCAGAATGTAAATTTGTATTTTATCCATATTAGATTTCCTGTTTCTTTATTTTTCTAAACATATATTGAAAAGAAATAGAGAGCTGAGAGGAGAAGAAAGAGGAGAGAGGAGGGAGAAGATTAGAAAAGCGAAGGAAAGATTATATAAGGAAGATAGAGGAGAGGGAAGTGAGATAAAATTAAGGAGGAAGATATATTTAAAGAATATTATTGAAATGATAAAAAGGTTAAATTTGTCACTAAAGCAAAAATTGCTTTGGCAGAAGGGGAATTGCTCTAGTAATATCGCCAACCATATCATTGTCCTTTTTGCAATTTATGTTGCCCTGGCAGGGGACTTGGAATTGAGTTATTTCATTTCATGACCTACAACTGTTGACTGTGAATAAAATTATTGGACCACAAATGTAGGGAGAAAGGTCTTGAAACTAATTGCTCAATATGTTGTGATTTTTTATTCACATCAACCCTAATTTTCAGATGTTTTCATTGTGGCCATTTGCATTCGGCTTGTTTCTAGGTCTGCTATTATATCTGCTCTTCACGAATTTTTGTGAAAGAGCTATTGCTCTTTCTAGAATTGTTACTTACTTAGCTTTATTTTCTTTCCCTGGGCATATGCTTGGACATACTACATCTATCCTAGTTGCAACAAATCTATGCATATCTATGGGAGATATGTCAATAAGGAGATGTTTCTTCATTTGGCGCACTATATTCTCTTATACATTGTGAGATTTTACTGTACAATCATTGATAACATGACTATGAGAATAAATAAAATAATAGCTAAAACTTAATTCTTCGAATAAAAAATAAAATATACTTGGTTTTAGACCTAATTTTACTTACCCATGCCTAAGCACAATAGTTTGCTCTACATAATTTTTTCTAGACAATATTTTTAATTTCCTCTGTTGTTTTTGTTGGAAATGTATGTCTTCTAGACTAATTTTCTGATGTAATTATCGATTTTATTAATAAAAGAATTTATTTTCAAAATTTATTTGTAAATTTATATTTTATTTATGCACGATTTACGATTGGATATGACCCATTGTGTTTAAGTAAGTGATCGTGTGAATGGTGGTCTTTCACAGTAAGGTATGGATCACAGGTTAGTTAATACATAAACGTTTGTTCTTAATCGATTAATAAGAATGAGAATCTCATCATATTTAGGTTATTGGGTTATGAATTCCAAATGGGGAAATGATTACCTTTAGCCAATGAGTAGTCCACTCACTTTATAGCATGAGCGTATTTTGAATATGTAGAACAGGACTTGTAATAGTGGTTTCTAAAAGTACTATTTAGAAGAAACCCAAACTATTACTACTACAGCGTAGACTAATACTCTACCGCTGGAGTATGAGTTGGTGGTCTGACAAAGCTGGAAGCATGTACTTTGATATATGTTGTAGTTGAGGTTCTTTCATAGAGCCGATATACTTGTATGTTGGGTATATGTGACTAGTTAGTTAAGACAGACTTGTACAAGATAGCTTATAGCTTCTGCGCTATATCGCCCATTGTGACTGTTCAAACGATCTAAATATCCAAGGCCTTGTGGAACATGACTTCAATGTTTGCTTTAGGGTAGTTTTCTTGGAAAGTGGAAATATTCTAAGAGTCGTGGATCATTGGACTAAAGGTCTAAGGATGATAGATGTTTTTTAGAGAGGTGTTAGTACACTCCTCCTCTCTAAATGTACGGCGATGCATAGGGGGTATTTTAGTTATTACACCTGTAGGTTGGAGACTTTGCTAATGCAGTATTATCCTTAGGGTTAATATTTTCTTATGGTGATATTAGAAAATATTTAAAATGCAAAATACAACTATTTATAAAGTAGGGGTATTTTGGTCATTTTAGTAGTTAAGCGATGTATCTTTTGGTCTTCGGAATAGTCCTTAAGTTTTGACAGATTTGGGTTAAGGAATTGGTCTTGATAAATTATGAATTTTGTTTTATTGGATTTTATTTTGTTTTATTTAATTAGTCTAATTTATTATTGGGTTAGAATAAAATAAAAGGCCTAAGAGAGAGTATATATTTTATTTAATTTAATTAGTTAATTAATTATTCAGGACTCAAGGCCCAAATTGAATAATTAGAAAATTAACCTAAGTATAAACCAGATAAAAGGCCTGATATTTTATATTAGTCTATTTAGACTTGTTAATTATTTATTGGTCTGTTTTATGAAGTTCAAAAAATAAATAATTGAGGCTTATTATTTATGAGTGTTCAAATCCAAGAATAAATAATTTTATCTGACTCAATGAATAAGGTCAAGGGTAAAATAAAAAATAAAAAATAAACAAGGCGTGAGAGAATAACAAAAAGTATGATATTTTTGTTTTACTCTCTTGGTCTCTCTGTGATTGCATGAAAATCAAAGAACAATGGGTCTCTCTGTGATTGCATGAAAATAAAAGAAAATGAACCAAGGCCATTGTTCTTTGATTCAAACACAGAGCTTTCACCGGCAGTGAAAGGGCGATATTTCAGAAGTTCAAAAGTTTTACGTGAATGAAACAAAGTCGCCGTTTACAAGGATATGATCCAGTGGCTTCAAGCATTCAGGTTCAGACATATTTTCCAATGCCAATAAGGTCATTCAAACATAGAGGTAAACAACTTCCATGATGCTGTGTATTTTTTTTGTTCAATAAGCATGATTTCGATTTTATCATTTTTGCCATTTCAATTTTCAGTTTTAATATAGTCATGTTTGTTTGCTGATTAATCTTGTGATTCTCTTTCTTTCTTTCTCATGTGAAAATTACTTATAAATTTTCTTTTTTACCTCCTAGTATTTGCAAATATGGTTTGTTTTACCATCTCAAACGCAAAGCTGCCAACTCATATTCTCTCTGCTAGACTCTACTTGACAACTTTTTAGATTTTACTGAATATCATTTTTATTCATTCAGATTAACTTTGGAATGCTTGCTACTTTAAGGGCTTATGAGGAAAGAGCTCCCAGAAGGCAACATGAGCCATTGTCAAGTAAGCTATGCTACATGTTCTTATCTTCTTTTGCTTTGTATCAATAACAGTACCAATAATCATAACAATAATGGACTAATCTCATTTTTCAGGATATCTTGTGCAATGATTGTGATAAGAGAGGATCTGCACCATTTCATTGCCCGTATCACAAGGGCAGCTTATGAGAATCCTACAATACAACGATCAGCAAGGTTGACCCACCTCCTAATTGCCCAACGAGTGAAAAGCATTGAACCCTTTATTTGTTTATCTGCATGTTGTGAATACATTAGCGGATTAATTGTGAATTTACTAATTCTATTAGTGGACAAATATATATGAATGTCCACTATTAATGTCACTAATATATATTAGTGAACATAAATGATTAACTCCACTGATAGAGCTCTATAAATGGAGTTTTTTTTCAAACTTGAAATATACCAATTGTGAGAGAATTGTTAGAGAAAATTATAAGAGAAAAAAAAGAGAGAAGTTTGAAGAAATTATTGTGTAAATAATAATTAAAAATTTATTATGTATAAATTTTATTATAACACTACTAAAATTTTACAACACTACAAAATTTTGTCACTAATGTAAACATAAGGCTCTTGAATTAATCCTTGAACCCTTTATCCCTTTGCTTCTTTTGTCATTGAACTATTTATTCATTGATACACATCTATTTAGTCAATTCGCGAGGCTTTGCGTCTTATTTTGTGCAATGCCATTAAACAAGAGGTAGAAACAAACCAAGAAGGCAAGTGGAACAAATTCATTTGACTAGAGAAAGGAGAAGAAAATTTGATTGTGCCTTTGAATTTTCTAAGCATAGGGAAAATAGTTGAGGGGCTTTATGGATAAATGAATCTCTAGGTGTGCGCTTTATTTATGTTGTATTATAAAAATTAAATGTTTTTAATTTTTATATGATTAATATTTATTTATAAAATTTATCAATTAATAAAATTATATGAAAAGATGGGTAAAATATTTGCACGTATTACAGTGACGTCAACCAATTTATAATAATATTGTATATTTTTATAAATAGTTTAAATTATTTAATAAAATTTATTAAATGAGGTTTTTTTTAGTCTTATTTTTATACAAAAATAATATTAAAATTTTTATACTAAATTGAATCATTCTATTCCCTACTTATTTTTTTTTATTTTAAAAAAAATTAATCTAAATATTCAAAAACTCAAATCATTTTATGAAAATTTGAAATATTAGTCGTATTATAGATAATCAAGTAGTACTACTATTGAATAAATTCTTCATTGATAAAGTTCACGGTTGAAGAAATTCCAAAATGTACAGCCTTAGTGCTGAAAGACAATAGTACTCAGCAAGTCAGCTGTTTCGCCAACACTGCGGCAGCCGATGGCATCGCCGGGCGGCACGACCGGACGACGAGATCAGTTCATGGCAGTACTGCAACCAAAAATTTGGTAGTTATGTTGGCGTGTACGGTTCCCAGTTTTCATATTTTATCTCCTCCCAATAACTGTAGAGTCCGTACAAATCAGTGCTATAACAATTGATTGACGACGAATTGCCGAGTGCGTTTGAGTATTTCAACGTTTGCACGCGGCCATTTTGTCAACTTTGACCTCGTCTGATCAATATCCATGATCGAACGAGTAAAGAAGTAAAAATTTTCTTCAGTGGAATTTGCAAGATTGACTTTTGCAGAGTTTTGTACAAGTGTAGCAAGTCTACGGAATCGTGTATCTAACTTCAATGCAAATGTTTATAGTATTGAATGTAAACTTTCAACCTCAAGGTTGACCCCAAAGAAAAAAAAAATCAGTTTTTGTTTGGGGGGGCGAGTGCTCATGCGATGACTCTTTGCATTTTCTTCTTCAAAGTTTAACGCCTCCATCAACTGCTCCGCCACAGAATCACCGAATTTTGGTCCATTTCCAATTGGGTCTTTGTAGTTTTTGTTTCATCAGATGAAGACAGAATTACTTTTCACTTTCTTGTATTCTTGACAACCCTGATGCCTTCTATATGGTCTGCATTTACACCTTTCTCATCACCATCGCCATCATCAGCTTCTACTTCTCCTTCTGAGTCTCCTCAAGAAGGTGGTTCAAGGAGAAGGCTTACTAGGCAGCGGAAGTTGAGGCATGTAAGTGAAGATGACCTGGGTCTTCGCCCGGAGTCCATGCCGGCCTCGCCGGACACTGGTTCGGGCTCCAGGTCGCCACGCCACTGGTCCAAGTCAGCCATGCCTCAGCGGCTACCGCTTCCTGAACTGCGTTCTGCACAAAGAAATAGCAATAGTAATGATAATTCGCCTTCCCCCAGAGAGGGCCCAAGCAGAGGAGAGGGGGATCCATCCAGTCAACCACTTACAAGGTGCTCTGCTCTAATATAAGTTTTTCTTGGCGCTACTAAATGGGCTGTTTTTGTACGCATATATAGAAGATGAATGCTTTTGAATTTGGGTACATGTTATCTTTTACTGGCAACTGATGTAATCTTAAACTGTCTTCACTCAACCATGGTGTATGCAAAAGGCTTTGTCCATGTATAGTTCCAGGCAATGTTTAAGAATTTGATGCGGTATATGTGCTTCACTCTGAAATATTGTAATTTGAGTGGCAGATAATGGTAACTGGAGCATCATCACCTTGCAGTGTAAATACTAAAAGTGGTAGGCTCCAGTTTGAAGCATATGACGTTCCCTCACAACCCCCTCCCCCATCTCTCTTGCACGGACTGCTTTATCTTCTAACTTGCAGTAGTCTTTGGTTTTTATGGTTTGGGGTCTTAGCATTGTTTAGGTTGTTTTACCTTTGAAATTTAATGAACTTAAGGGGGTTTTTTCCCATCTCTTTAATATTTAGGGTGGTTTCAACAGTTGGAACAGAAATTGAGAGCCTGTATATATGGTGTAATACATCTTCTGGATTGTCCGAATTTCTAAACTTGGATAATTTGCAAGTTGTTGAATTGGGTGTGTATTATGCCAAGCTTCACATTGTGTTTTTGTGCATCACCACACATGTATGGATATGTATGCATGGCTGAGAAATTTGTAACCTTTTAAGTCTTGCTGAAGAAATGTTGACACTCAAGATGAACTTTTTCTCCCTGATAAAATTGCAGCACAACCTCTTATTGTACTGTTGGGAAGGGCACTGGTGATGTTGCTAGGAAATCATGCAAATCTCCAACTTATCGGCGCAGGGGATTCCCCAATGAGCTAAGTGTTGAAGGAGGCCGATCTAGCTTTAGGCTTAATTCTCCTGCAAGGAGTGCCCCTAGTAGTGGTTTATCAAGTCCTGTTCTTAGCTCACAAAGATTTAGTACGATGGATCTTTTCCGTTCTTCTTTTAATGCTTCATCAAATTTAGAGACTACAGGTTCTTTGCAGGTGTCACCTGCACGAGTTTCATATAGCACAGATCACTCGCCCCTTCAAAGCCCAAGATCAAACAACCATACTGCAAATACGAGAAAACATACTGGTGTTACATTGCAGTCATATCCCAAATCTCTGTCAGAGGCAGGACTTGAAGGTAATACTGCCAATGTGCACCCACTGCCCCTTCCACCAGGGGCATCAAGGTCATCACAATCATCTTCCGTCTGTCAACAAATGGACAAATCAAATGTCACATCACCAGTTAAAGGTCAATGGAAGAAGGGAAAACTTATAGGACGGGGTACATATGGTAGTGTTTATATTGCAACAAACTGGTATGCTAATATTTCTAATGCTTCATATCCAGTTTTTGCAAATGTAGGAATGGTCTGCTAATATTTCTAATGCTTCACATCCAGTTTTTGCAAATGTAGGAATGTAATATGTGTATTTCCTGACTGCAGTGAAACAGGAGCTCTGTGTGCAATGAAAGAAGTTGATCTTATGCCAGATGATCCTAAAGCAGCTGAATGTATAAAGCAGTTGGAGCAGGTTTGGATATTCTTAAATTATTGTGCTACTTAATTGCAATCCATAGTGCTTCTTTACAATCCATAGTGCTTCTTTCTGATTGCTGTAGAATTGGAAGTTACAAAAGCGATGCAAAT
The DNA here is from genome assembly GCA_026120185.1 of Voacanga thouarsii. Lineage (NCBI taxonomy): Eukaryota > Viridiplantae > Streptophyta > Magnoliopsida > Gentianales > Apocynaceae > Voacanga > Voacanga thouarsii. The sequence goes on along the minus strand of JANUWF010001636.1, from coordinate 429,383 downwards.
TACCATGTGCTTACACTCTGACAACATAAGTTTCTTTCTGAAAATTCTCTGGTCCTCTGCATGCATGACTAGTGCTGACAGGTTAATGAGTGCCATTCTTTTAGAGCATGCATTGAAAAGTTTAAAGGGGAATGGAATTTGTTTCCGTCAGTTCACATTTTTATTGCAACGGCAAACAATCCTATCAGACAATTAATCTTTCCTTTTTTTTTTCAGGAAATCAAAGTTCTTCGGCAGTTGAAGCATCCCAATATTGTACAATACTATGGCAGTGAAGTAGTAAGTATTTCTTTTGTTTTATTGCTATTAGTATTAGCGAGGTTTTTCCATGTACAAAGTCTCACTGGTGTTTGATGTATGCAATGCTATTTTAGATTGAAGATCACTTTTGTATATATTTGGAATATGTTCATCCTGGATCCATCAATAAGTTTGTCCGTGAACATTGTGGAGCTATGACAGAAAGTGTTGTCCGCAATTTTACTCGTCATATCCTCTCTGGGCTGGCCTACTTACATAGCAAGAAGACAATACACAGGTGATAATTAATTATACCAGAATGTTTGTGTGCAATGATAATAATGGATCTCCCTTGAGTATATTATTATCCTAAAAAATTGCGCTTTAGAATTACCTTAACTGCCAGTAAGAACTAGTTCCTTATATGCAGTTGGCAATAAGAATTGCAGGGTATTTTTTTTCGTAATATCATTTAGAAGGCCTGATTGGCATATCAATAGTCATATAGCTTTTGTAACTTTCTTAAGTATTGGTGGCTTATGCTGATTCTGCTAAATAGGGATATTAAAGGGGCAAATCTGCTTGTTGATGCACATGGTGTTGTCAAGCTTGCTGACTTTGGGTTGGCGAAACATGTGAGCTCCAGAAAATTTTTAATCCCACTTCGTTTTTGTATTGTTCACTATTTCTGATTGCGTGAAGCCCTGATATTATGTTGTAATTCCCTCATAATCTTCTTTTTGATGCTTATATCTTACTCTGCAGACTTCAGAATACCTACTGAAATTAGACTAGAACAGAGTTAGCTCCATACTCTAGTTCTATCTGTTTTCTATGCCAGCAACACTAGTTGATGAATTACTTCTAATCTTAAAAGAGAAATTCTGAATTTTCTACTCTTATGGACTCTTGAGATTTTATACTTTGGTTCAATTAGAAGACAAATTCCTTGTTAAGAAAAAACCGATGGGACTATTTCTGTGAAGTTCTTACATTGCTTTTTCTCCTTCATTTTGCCTTATTTACTCGCAATATTTCTTTTCAGCTTTCAGGACCTGCAGCTGATCTTTCTTTGAAAGGCAGTCCACACTGGATGGCTCCAGAGGTATTTTTGGCAGCTTTTCTTGTTACCATCTAGCTGATTGCTACTGCCTAAACCAGAATACCTATTCCTCTACTATAGGTCTTGCAGGCTGCGATGCGAAAAGATGCAAATCCTGAGCTTGCCTGTGGGATTGATATATGGAGTCTGGGTTGTACGGTTGTTGAAATGCTCACAGGAAAACCTCCTTGGAGTGACTTTAATCAGGTAGGCTTATGAATTAACTTTGTCTACACATCGCATGTGGGTGGAGAAAATTTTCTGACATGACAAGCATAGGTTGCTTTATGCTCGGAGGTTTTCCTTGTTAACTTTAGAATCTTGACTATGCCAATAAACATTTTTTGATGCTCATGAATTTCAGAATTCGGTATGACTCAATAAGAATTTTTGTAGAATGTGCGATGTGTGCTCAGGCTTTTAATTTCATGGTGCAATTCACACACTAGAAGAATAATTTGATTCTTGACCAACTGTAGGCTCACAACTCAAAAGGAATTACATTGCAAATGACAAACTGATTGAGGGATGCAAGACAAAGTAGTACAGGGTTGAAGTGTTCATATTTCCTTTTGTACTGCCGCTCAGTGAATTCTGACAAATCTGTCTTTAACATTAGGTGCAAGCCATGTTCAATGTCTTGAATAGGTCACCACCTATACCAGAGAAATTGTCTTCAGAAGGGAAGAATTTTCTTCAATGTTGCTTTCAGAGAAAGCCTGGGGATCGGCCAACCGCTGCTTGGCTACTGGGGCATCCTTTCCTGCGGAATTCACATGATCAAAATGTTGCTACTTGCCAGCAAGAACTCTGTCCAATGAAATTATCTGCAAATGTAAATTTTCCCTGCTGCTATTACTCCCTTAAACTTTGCTAACGTCTCATTTTCTTTCTTCTCTTTTGTTTGCATGCCGAATATGCAAAAATAACTACAACTGTCATTATACATTCATTTGGACAAATGCTTTGTCTTGAAAAGTACTCTTATGTTTCCAGGATAAACCACAAAGTCCAAGGGACTGGATAAAAAATAACAAGGATTTTATGCCAATTTCATCCAACATTTTGATGAAACATTGGGAACTGCCACACAACAGGTAGGGGTTAATTTTCTTCTCCCCCAAGTGCTGACTATGCTAATGTTTGAAGGCCTAGAATAGTGATACAGATATCTTTGAACTAGTGAAACAACTCTTGGACATTATGGCAATGGTACACTAAAGACTCTATTTGTTGTTTCAGTGAATGCCAGCAGTCTCAATTTTATCCTCAAGTCTCAGATTCTGGATACACCTCCCGTCACTCTCCTCGTTCAACTCTGGAAGTTCTTCCTAGTGTCTCTTCACCAGAGCCCAACGGTACTTCACATAATGTTAAGCCTTTCTGATGTTGCCAACAGCTTACTTCTGGCAGCTAGGAAAAAAAAATCTCATGTTTATTGGAGGACTGGAGCCTAAAGTAAGAGATATTCCATATCTTTGGCTGTGTTCCAGACTGTAGATTCAGATGGGGACTGAATTTTCATGGAAAATCATGGCGAGGCTGGCATTTTTTGCAGAATTTCATCAATTGTATTGGAGATCAGTTGTATCATAATTTAGAGGAAGATTAGGTGAAGAAAATCAGCAGAGATCCTACACAGTCTAAATGTCCAGCCCTTCTACATGATGCTGTTTTTGAAGCTAAAAGGGTAGACTGCAGTGTCATATGGTTACTGTCAGGCATCTTTGATGCAGCTTCAGTGAAGAACTAAGTTGTTGCATCATGCTATCTGTTTCTAACTACCAGAAGAATATAACTCAAAAGCTAGTAGGCAGAATGTATTCAATGTAAAATGTGATAGGAATAATGGAATTTGGTACAGAATGTAAATATATAGTTTTTTTTTTTTTTTCCAATTTCCTTTCCAATTCATAGTTCTATTTTTGGCAATTGGTTTTACAGCAACTCTCACCATCCCCAGCCCTGCAACCCCAACCCTATAAGTTGTCCATAAAAGAACTTAATTTACATCCTAAATCTTGATTATGTAATTTTTTTTTTAATATAACGAGAAATGGAGGTGTGAATCGAATTCATTGTCAGTTAGAGGGTATTTTTACTAAATAAATTATTATCTTATCAAGAGTAATAAATTATCTATATTAAGTTAGAAAGATTAATCCTTCAATATAAAAAATTTAAAAAAGATTAAAAAGTCTGGGTTAGGCCTGGGCCGAGTCTCCCAGCCCATGTTGATTTTTTTTTTCCCTTCTAATTTCATCTCTCCTCTCGACATGCGAATGAAACGACCTAAACTCGTTATTTTTCGTTTCCCTTTCCCTCCAAATCCATTGGAACAAAGACTGAGTCTTTATTCAGAGTGCCACTGCCGGTTCTCAATTGAATCGTCTTCTTCAAGCCCTTCAATTGTTTGATAAAGTGCTTTCCAAAAGGATCACATTGTATTTTATTTCTTTGATCTTTCCGAAAATTCAGTTGATGTTGCGAAAATGGAAGTTTCTGAGAGTTTAATTAGTGAAATTCATACTTCCTTCGCTGGTGGCTTACATTTCGCAAGCCCAGTATCATCTTTAAGGACAGCCGAATTTGAATTGGTGAGTTGTTTCATCACTTGATGAAAAATGATTAGAATTTCTGCTAAATCACGGTTTTATTTTTGTGTTTTTTAATTTTTTTTCCTTTAGGTACGAGGAGTGTTACAGATCTTTCAAGGATTCTCGAGCTCTTTGTTCTATTGGGACCATAGTGGGCATTGCTTTCGTGTTAAAAATGGGATATATGTATCCCATCTTTCGCTAGGGAGTCTTCGTGGCGTTCTTGATCAGTTCTTGTATGCTGCTACTTGTTTGCAGCTAGTAGAAATTAGAGTGAACAAGATTCAGAAATTTGCAGGTTCTCCTACACCTACACTGAGAGCATTTGGATGCTCTGTCTCTGCTTGGCTTAGAGTACGATATTCACCTCTCTGTAGAATTTGCTGTTTATTTTTTTCCGATTGCCAGTTAAAAAAAGTCACAATTTGGAACTATTCTTTTGTTTCTTCTACGTTGGATGCAGAGGCTACGAGATGTTGCTCTGAGGGAGGAGGAAAAGATTAACAGCTCTGGCACCAAAACTATTCCAACTCTCTTGGGGTTGTCGAGTTCTTTATCATGGTTTGAATGCATTTCACCAGTTCTCCTAAATAAGGATTCCAATAGTTTCCCAAATTGGTTGTGTTGTCAGAACATTCTTCATATCAAGATTCTTTTACCCCGATGAGAATAAGATACATACTTATATCTTCCGTGGACTTGATATACTATGATTTTGGTCACTTTTCAAGCAGCATATGCTAGTCGTTGGTCTCTTGCTTTGTTTTGTGTGTGTGTGTGTGTGTGTGTGTGTGTGTGTGTGTCTTTTTCCTCTTTTTGGGGTGGTGGAAGGAGTGCATTTAAGTTAGAGAGGGCAGAGTAACATTGCTAAAGACTTGTTTTTTCATATCTAATGAAAGAGTAATAGTCTTTCTCTTGTTGGATGCTTTTGTACAAATATGCCAGTTCTTTTGTTCATTGAGATTTGCACTGCCTGGTCAGTTGCATCCTGTATTTGTTCTTATGATACATTCCTCATATTCGTGTATCTGCATGTTCACTACACAAGCGGGGTTTGATTTTTTTTCCAGATGTTAGCATTGTCCTGATACTCTCTTTTCTCTGTAGTCTGTGCTCAGGAGCTGAATATTTGTTACAAATTGTTCATGGAGCTATTCCAGGAGCTTTTTTCGAATTTGATTTTTCTGTTTCAGCAGCGGATATTGCCACGCATATTCTTAATCAACTGTACAGAAATCTCAATGAAATTTGTCTTGTGCAAGGGGGTGAGGTTGTGAAACTATGTTGGTGACTAAAGAAATTTTTATTGAGTACCTATGCTGCTCTTTAATCATGATATTGAGATCTGAAAATGCTTTTTGCAGGAGGATGCTCTCAGGATGCTACTTTATGTATTCACGGGTACACTATTTCCTTATATTGAGGGTCTTGATTCTTGGCTTTTTGAAGGGACCCTTGATGACCCTTATGAGGAGGTAATTCTTCTTGGGACCTTTTTAGGTATCTTTTATGCAGGATTCTGTTTGTGGACTCCTGCTTTCAGGAATAAATTTTTAAGTTAATGAATCTAGAGCTAATGATAAGCTTGTGTAGCTGAATAACTATCGATATTCTATTGATGGTTCATATTCCTACCACAGAATTGGTGATTATGTAGTTTACCTGCATAAGAACCAAATGTGCATGGGCAAATTTGTTCGACCTTTTAAAGTACTTCCATCTTGTCCTTGCAATCCTTGTTGCTCTATTTCACTGTGCTAGATGGACTAGAAATTCACTTCTTGCCAGGTTGGTCTATTTAGATCTATATCCACTTGAACCAGACATATCCTAATCTTAGTAGTTGGAACCTTCATTTTATCATGCTAGATGGGCAAGAAATTCACTCCTTGCCAGGTTGATCAATTTGGATCTATACCCACTTGAACCAGAATGATCCCAATTTTAATAGAAAGACTTGGAGCCTTCATTCTAATAAAGGAAGTAACCATTTCTCTCGAGGATGAAATTAAGAAAGTAGCATGCCCACAGAATGAGCGTAAAAGGGAAAATGATCTTAGTTTAACAAACCTTTCTGGATCCCATTATCGAAGGAGTTGTGTTCATTGGATATTTGCTTTTTCTTTTGCTAATAAATATTCTATCTCCTTTTCGAGTGGACATCTTACACTTTAATATCAGGGAAATGTTGGACAGGGTTACCATATTAGTTGAAACAAATTGGAAGATATGGTTCAAGGAAAGAAAATTTTATGATGCTATTTTCCTTGAAAATTTCATTTTCTATGATGCATTTGTGATTCAAGGATCCATCTCTCCATTTGTTTAATTATCATCACAAACTATGAAGTTCTCTCTTTGTCCATGTTTTTTGTGCCAAAGCATATGAAATAACTATACTAATTTAAATTTTCCAAAACTGCTACTTCTGCACTGGTTTTACTAGTTCAACAATAAACTGATATAATATTGTATTCTCTGAAAAGAACAATGTATAAAATGGTAATGACTGCTGGGTAATTCTGAATGCCATGCAGAACTTCTTTGCTTTGTGGAGGAATTGAGTTGTCCTAGTTGTTAGGTTTAAAATCTGCATAGAATTTGCATTGAGTGCACTAGCATATTTGCCTTTACTTGAGTTTCTTCTGGGAGGATTGCCTCAGTTGATAATAGGACAAACTGGGAAATTACTTTGCTCTACTATCTGTATAATAATACTTCTGTTGGCTTTATCAGAAACAGAAATTTCTTTTTGAATCCTCTGATCTTTGCAGATGTTCTTTTATGCGAACAAAGCTGTTTCAATTGATGAAACTGAATTTTGGGAGAAGAGCTACCTGCTAAGATCAAGATCACTTCAAAAATTAGAACTGGATTCTCCTACTCATATTTTACTTGCCACGAAAGAAAAAAAAGATATTACTGGAAATGAAGCCATCTCTGCTTCTTCTACCAAAGAAAAGGAAGGAAAAGACAGAGACCCTGAGGTGTGTCCTATGTTCATCAAGGACATGGCCAAGGCAATAGTTTCTGCAGGCAAGTCTTTGCAGCTGATACGGCGTGCTCCCATTACATCCTTTTCAGCTGTATCCACTGATAACCAGAGCATCGGTCCTCATGCAGCTGGATTGACCTTATCAGAGGCCTTTTGTGTGTCATTAGCAGCTGTTGTTGGTCATAGTGATCATATTTCTGAACGTGTTTGGCAGGATAACCTAATTGTTTCTTCATTTGAAACTCCTGCACTAAAAAATGAAGAAGAGGGGAATGGTGCGATTTTACGAGATATCTCACAACCAGATAAGGCCTGGTGTAAATTCTTGGCTGATACATTGGATCAGAAAAGAGAGATTGGTTTAGAATCTTTACATAGAGATGCAGTTGATCTTGATCTGGGGCAGAAGAAATTGTTACCGGATAGGGATGATGATATTCTGCATGTAGGAGCATTTTATCCTCAAAATCCAGCTATGACTGTTTGTCAGAAGTATCTCCATGAGAATAATGATGCTTGGAGCAAATTGAATTTGTCAAGAAGTTTGCAGCTTCCACCGCTGAATGATGAGGAATTGAGAAAAGCCATATTTGATGAAAATGTTGAATCATGCTTTGTGTCAAAAAGCACACATTTCAGTTTTGGCTTTCAGTTTGGTGAATCTGAAATTCATCGCCAGCAGGAGGATGGAAAGATGCTAGAGATGTTATTTCCTTTTCCAACTTTGCTTCCCTCTTTTGAGGTTCTGCTTCATTGGCTTAATTTTGTTTCCAGAAAAATAGTTTTTCAGAGAGTTTTTTTTTTTTTTTACTGAACTGTCCTTTCCATTTTGTAACAGGAGGATCTTCACATGTCCGAGTACTTACCTTTTCAGAAAAATAGCACACTTCCATCTAGAATTCTTAGTTGGCTCCAGAGTCTTGAACCAAAGGGCACTTCCCTTCCTATTGTTATTCTGCAAGAATGCCTTGTCACCTATGTTAAGAAACAAGTGGGTTTTGAATAATAGATTTCAATGCTTTTTTGGTCTACTCAGTCGATCACTGCATGTTCAGAACCCCTCTTTTATTTTCAGGCAGATTATATAGGTAGGAACATATTATCAAAGTTACTCTATGATTGGAGATTGCTCGATGAGCTCAGTGTGTTGCGCGCCATATACTTGTTGGGATCAGGTATTCTCTCAATTAGCTTCAAACTTGTACATGCTGATGTTGGGTGGTTAACACTAATATATTGAACTTTACTGCTGCCAGGTGATCTTCTACATCATTTCTTGGCAGTGGTTTTTAACAAATTAGATAAAGGGGATTCCTTGGATGATGAGTTTGAGTTAAACACTATATTGCAGGTTTGCTTGCTCAACCTAATACCAATTCTACACCTGTGGTGGTCCATGCTGATATTGCTTTTGTTCCTTGTCTATGAAGGACTTTATTTGGTATGGCAATATCCCAGGCCAATTTTGGTGTGCACACAAGACCTGTTATATAGCCCTTAGACTGATCATAAATGAGAACATTTTTAGTTGTTGCTTGAATTTTTGTATCTGCTTCATTTAGGAAATTTTTGAAGATTGGAGCTAGGTATGATTCATCCCCTTAAACTCGCTAACAAAGTGCCTTCTATATTGTACTTATCTTGTTTCTTTAAAAAACCTAAACTTTCTTTCTCTTGCTTAAAGTGGTTATTTGGAACTCGATACAGGTACTTAGGCTTCTTATATAAACAACTCCAGTCATAATATAAGGCCATAATATAAGCATAGTCCAAATCCATATCAGGCCAAATATGTTTGTTTTATATGGTGATGCCTCAAGTCCAATAAGGCTTGCTAACATAGCACGAGCTGCAGGACCCAATTGTAAAATTTGAGGGACCGTTGACCTTTTGCGCTGCTATCCATGATAGTTATGTCTTGAACAGGGGAGTAGTCAGTTGGAATAAATTTATATTCAAGGATTCTTTTTATTTTATGAGGTCAACGTATAACATTACAATAGCAAAGAAGTTTTCTCAGACAGTGACTCTGATGATTACCAGCTCATAAATGACAATTCTCATATTGCTCCACAGGAGTCAATCCGAAACTCTGCAGATGGCACATTGCTAAGTACACCAGATTCGTTGGTTGTGTCAATCACAAGGAGTCCTGGTTTTGGTGAGGATGGACAATCTAATACCTCTACTCTTAACTCGACTCCCCGCAAAAGTCGAGGTCAGAGCATTGGAATTGATGTCCTTGAGTCACTGAGGTTCACATATAGGGTACGATGATGATTTAGCCAGGTTCCATTTTCAGTTGATTTAACTATTTGTATACAATCAATCACATAGTCTATTCTGGTAGGTGTATCTACTTTCTTGCTGGTTTTCTTAATTGTGCTTTTTCCTTGAAAACACAGGTCTCATGGCCGCTTGAACTTATAGCTAACTTAGAAGCAATAAAGAAATATAACCAGGTGTCTATATGACTATCTTTTATATACAAGTAGCACAAATTCTGGTTCTTGCATTGTAGTAATGTTCTACATCATACAGGTGATGGTTTTTCTGTTGAAGGTTAAACGTGCAAAATACATTCTTGATAAGGCCCGAAGGTGGATGTGGAAGGTTACTCTCTCCCTGTGCTTCTTGCTTTTTTGTGTAACAGCAAATTGAGACATCACTTACAACTGTATCATCCAATTATTGGAATGCATTTCCATTGCTGAGTGCTAATATTGTACAACAGAATGATGACATTGTTCTTTGTTCTTCGTGCTAAATGCAAATTCAATTTGTTGGATGTTCTTCTATGTTTGAACTCTGCATCTTTCAGGATAGAGGAATGACTACAACTAGCCGCAAGCGCCACTGGTTACTGGAACAAAAATTATTGCATTTTGTGGATGCGTTTCACCAGTATGTCATGGACAGAGTAATGTCTCTTACCACCTTCTTAAGCAGTATTTGATGTTGAATTGTCAGATTTAGTAATAGACATTGATGGATATGGTAAGTCATGTCTACAGATGGATGAATGAGAAGGTCATATTACTAAATTATAAACTATCATTGCTTTGCTTTATGTCTCATCTTGTAATCAGTATTATTTCCGTAGAAGATCCATTAGATATTCTTAAATATTTTCAATCATACACATAGAAGTTCTATTGCATGTGGGTTAATTTAGGTATTATATCATCAGGTCTCATGATATGGAGATCCCATGTATTCTTCTGTGCATATATCCATATCCTAGGTATTCTTCTGTGCATATAAACTTTGGTTTCTCGCAATCTCTTACCAGAACACCATGAGCAGGTATATCACAGTGCATGGCGTGAACTCTGCGATGGTGTGGCAACCGCTGGATCTTTGGATGAAGTCATTGAAGTGCATGAATCCTATCTATTGTTGATCCAGAGACTGTGTTTTGTTGTTCCAGACAAGCTGGTCTCTAACTACCTCTATTTCCTGCCCTTTTCTTAATGCTTTTTTATCCCTTGGCTCTTTTCTTTTTCACTTTCTGAGAAGCTTGAGAATATTTTTTTATTTTCTTTTTCCATGCACAGTGGGCCCTGATTGCCAGCCGACTCAACACTATTCTTGCTCTTGCTCTGGAGTTCTATTCTATACAGCAAACATTAAGCAGTGGTGCAGTGTCTACCATCAAAGCAAGATGTGAAATGGAAGTAGATCGTATAGAAAGACAGTTTGACGAGTGCATAACATTCCTTCTCAGAGTAGTGCTCCATCCATGACATATTTTGGTCTAAATGCAGACAACATTCTTCTTTATGCTCTGATATTATCTTCTTTATTTTGTGGTGCAGATTTTGTCATTGAAGCTCAACGTGGGGCAGTTTCCTCATTTAGCAGATTTGGTCACTCGAATTAATTATAACTATTTCTACATGTCTGATGGTGGAAGCTTGAAAACCACCTCTGGCTCTGAAACTATCGCCTCCAAGTTAGGGAAAGCCTTTCAGGTCAGATTTATACAGACCAAGTAAAAGCTCAATGTGGTTCAACTATTGAATTGTAGTTTCAACAGTGATTCAAAATGGTGTATCAATCCATTCTCATAACAGATTTTATGCAGAAACCGATGCATTGAAGGCTGGTGCCATGGTACTTGTATCTGTGCAACTGTCTGTTGGAGATCGGTTACTCATCTATTTAACATTTGTAGATATTTGAGGTTTGGTGCGGCATCATGGACTGGCTCTTCCTTTCTATACCTCAATTTATTGTAGTTTGAAGAACTCAGTGTCCTCTCTGTGGGTGATGAATGATGAATATATATAGAGACCATTTTCTCATTTCCTGGCCCTGTAATTATAGGAAGGACAGTTTTCCATTCCTAGCAGCTCTGAAAGTGCAGTCCATCAGTCTTGCCACTTCTGTGATTAAGCATAATCCTATTTACAAATCTATGCAAGATATTTTTGTCACCTTGAATCTTAAAGTTCCGAATTACCATTTGTTGTCTTCAAATTTCTTTATTGGTTTTTACTAGGAAATGGAAAAGCAGACTGCAGTTGTTTATGACTAAGGGCTAGTTACATACGAGTAAGGGTGTGTTTGATTTAGATTATATTCATTAATTATATATTTGATTTTTTATAAAATATGAACTCAAGAATCAATATTATGATCGAATAAGAGTGAATAACAAAATAGCAAAAGTGTTAGTATTTCACAAATAAAATTTATTTGCATTAGATAGTATAATTTTTTCGTGAAAAATTATATAGTCGTATTTTTTTTGACAAAAAAATTATAAAATAAGTACATTTTAAATTGATGTCAACTCTATGATTAGATAATCTTATTTTGCATAATTATACAAAAATATTGTTGTGATTTGTGGTAAGAGAAATGTGGCCATTTTTTTCTTTCTCAAATGGCAGTAGTGATAGTGTGAAATCATTAAAGGCTTCAATAGTAATGAAAAAAAAGCATAACGTCTACTTATTTCAACTACATGGAAACTATGTTCCCAAGCCCATATGCAAGAAAGCGGCACCGGGAGACCTTAATAGCAATCAGTTGCAGAACTAATGCCTGGAAATCAACCAAAAAACACAAAAAGTAATATACTAGGATGTTTAGCAAAGCCCAAAGTCCAAGAATGGCATTCTGAATTTCTTCCGTTGGAGTGACAATAAGATCAGTCGTCCTTGCCCAGTAGTGGATTTAGTAGTGCTCCTGGGAAAAGCACTGATCCAGACACCTCTTCCCTTATCATGAAGACGAAAGGATGATCAGCTACAAATCTAGTGGGTGTATAATCTAATGAGAAACCCACATCTTCATCCGACCCAAAAGTAACAGCTGCTGCCTCCGTGCCTTCCTCATCTATTTCGATAAAAGCTTTTTGTATTACCATTGAGACATGGACTTTTTGTTCTATAATCTCTGTTAGGTCTGCGTGCTCTTTGTCGAATGGTAAGTCTAATCCCATAGCTATCATAGTTTGCCGACCTTCAGTTGTATCGTATGTAATTTTGAACTTGGGAATCCAGAACACATCATACCTCCAATCCTTAATTAAGCTTAAAATGTTGTCGAAAGAATCCAGCGTCGGAGGCTGCCTTTTGCAGAAGACTCTGCAATTCATCATTCTGATTTGGAAGGAAAATATACATGGAGAACATTTTTCCACCTTCTTTAATTACCTCTGCGATATGGGATTTTAACAAGTTCAAAACTGTCAAATGATCCATGATAATATTCTGAACAACCGGTCATGAAAGGAACTGAAGCCTTTTCTCCGTTCAGAAGGTAAAACTTTTTATCCATGGTTGATTCCCGAATGAAACTATCCTCCCAAAAACCTTTGAAGTACACTGCATTTCCTAGAATCAGTCTGATCTCTGGTTTGATATGCTTACGCTTGAGACATCTTTCACAAGCCCCTTTGTCGCAGATTTGGCCCATGCATTAGTTTCTGCTACCACTTCATCGGGCTTTCGATCATAGAAACGAACATTTCATTCATACATAACAACATTAACAAGAGAATAATTCTAAGATAAAGCACTAAAATCCTCTATATTTAACATTTGAAGCAATAAGCAACCGTCAGAAATTAAGAATTTGCATAACAATTGATGCTATTTCTTTATTTTGGTGGAATGAAATTCAAGAAAGTATGGCAAGGAAGGAGAATCAAGAATACCTTCAACACATTAATGTTCTTGGCTCTTGCTTTAAAAACCCTTTCCACCACGTCTTGGAAAGAAGCTTTTAGAGGACATCTTTCATCCGCCCAAGCTCCATTTAGGCAACATATTACTGGACCACCGTGGCCTTGGTCATCGGCAATACTCATAATATCTGCAAACCTAGAATGCACATCATCCATGTTCTTGCATTCGAGAAACTTAAGCATCTGCTCTAAGGTATTTCCACTCGCTCCAGTGGCAATCATGTGTACGATGGCATTGAATGATAGCGGTGAAACCACCAGATTCTTGTTGCAGTTGTTCTCGATCTCACTGAGCAGAAGTTGCCCACACATTTTCGAACAAAAATCCAATGCACTTGTTTGCTGATTCTTTCTGGCTTTAGGGTTTTAGAGTTTGCTATGCTATAAGGGCAAAGACTTTGTTTGCGAGCTAAGTGTACCCCCATTTAAAGATTAGGTGATTCAATAACCGAGTAGGGCCACTGTATCGAGTCCTGTTGACTTTTCTCGTGTGCAAATTATGAAAAGATTAATAAAGTCCACTAGTTTTTTTTTTTTTTTTCACACTGGATAAAGAGTCCTCTCTTTTATGTGATACGAAACTAGACATTCATCCACGTAGATTTAAAGTATTTAAAGTTTTTTTAACAAAAAAATATATTTAATATAAATGAATTTTATTTATAAATATTAATAATTTTATTTTTCACTCCGTATAGGTCATACCATTGATTTTTTAGTTCATAATTTTTTTTTTTGCAAAATTCAAAATCATATTTGTATGTATTTTAAAATATTTTGCTTATAATGATGGTTTCTTAATATTACTATAACTCTACCCTCAGGGTTTGAAACAACTTAATTTAAGAGTTCAAATTAGTAACTAATTATAAATATTATTTACGATATAATATATATTAATGACAATTTATATGTAAAATTTTATGTCTTATATTATTTAACTAAATAATTGAGACCCAACAGCTCCATTTATTTTTCATTTTTTAATCCTATTTTTAATACAAAATTTGCATGATCTTGCTTCCGTATAATTAATCCTATGAGCCCAAAACATAATTCAATTAGTAAAATTCATCTTCAAATTGTGGTTATTTTATCTTTGTTTGATTTAACCAAAAAAGAAAAAGAAAAAGAAAAGTGAATATACAGCCCAATGCTCCTCAAAAGAAAGAGATGGCCCAATTAGTATGGTCTAATGGGTTGGGCTTCTGCCGCCGCTCTTAACGGGCACGAATAATCAGATATGGAGCGGCTTTAAAAGACCACTACTTCCCGCTCCCCGCTGCTGAAAATATTACAACGGCTGATGGAGGAAGAAGAAACCGCGAAAATCCTAAAAATCTCCGATCTTAACCGCCGTGGACGGCCAGTTACCGGCACCTATGCTCTCACCCCTAACCATTCGCTATCTTTTTCAAAATCCCAACCGACTGATAGGCTTCCAAAGCTCCATAAACATACCCCTCAGAACCCTAACTCTAGAATTCTTAAACCCTTGAGCCATCCAGCTGTCCTCGTTGGAACACTAACTTTACCTTCTTTTTACAGTAACAATGACAATGTTAATTCCACTATTCAATGTAGCTGCTTTCAGTTTACTGACGGTTCAGCCACAGTTTGTTGTGATATTCTTGATTTTTATCCAGAAGTAATTGGTAAAACTATCCGCGTTTGTGCCTGGAATTTTATTCCTTTGAAATGTGCTGCGAATTTTGGAGGCTTTTTGGAAATTATTAGATGGGAGTATCTTGAATTCATTTCGAATTCCTCTGCATTTTCATTATCTCTGGGTGCAAGTATTGATTGCAAGGATGATTTAAAGGCTAAATATTCAATTTTTGGTGTAGTGGAATCACTCAGCCCTCTCTCTGTGGTGCCTTGTTCAGCAGCTGGTGGTAATTCTCCAAGGGATTTGAGAAATCTCTCTGGATTTCTTTCAAAAATTTTAGTTTGTGAGTGCAGGTTGTGTAGGCGCAGAGATTCAAGAAAGGAATTGCAAGAATTAAGTGCACAAAAGTACAAAGGTCATTGCTTTGTGAAGCCTTTAACCGTTTACTTTTGCGGCTCTGCTTCCTCTTGGCACCCTGTTATTTCGAGATTAATCCAGAATGTTGTTTCATTGTCGGGATTGAAGAAAAAGTTGGTTTGTATAGGGAAGCAAGATTCTCAGATCATGTATCTATTGACGGATAAATCTTCCTTGCATCTTCCTAAATTGGAAAGGAATTGGGTTCCAGATGAAAAGGTGTCTGAGATAAGAGGGTTCGGTGAAGTTGGCAGCTATGCTGGAATTGTTACTGGGATCTACATGCAGGGCATGGTTGTTGAGTTGGATCAGAAAGCACTTCTTTTGTTAACTGACCACCAGCTCCTGGTACCTCATGGTTTGAGAGTTGGCGCCATTGTACGTGATGTAGCTCTTACAATTGCACAATTTATTTATTTGCTTAGATAAATTTGTAGAGTTGTCTAATACCTAGAAATTACTGGTGAAGTCTGTAAGAGTAAGTGAGCATTACCTTTTACTAATTGAAGTTATTTTCTGTGATTATATGTTTTATTCTAAGGGAAATGTCTGGCATATTACCTTTTTATATTTCTTTTACAGGTATCCGTGAGAAACGTTCATTTCATGAATCCAAAATTTGCTTGGACAAAAGCAGTCGTCCTTGGTGCTTGCTTCATAACAAGCATTCGCGTGGAGTCATTTTCTCCACTGGAAGCAGGGTTAGCATTCAAACTGAACAGAAATTATTTGTAATTGCAGACGTATAAATGTACCGTATCACCTTTGCTGATCTTCCCCATCATCCACAGGTGCTATATAAAATCCCAATCTCTGAACCTTCTCCGAAAATTTATTGACTCCCTGACCTTCTCTGCAAGATTATGGTAGGAAAAGGTGTTAATTTCTTCATTTCCCAACATTTATAGTTGACTTCTGCATGTTTTCTTTGGTTTCAGGGTACTACTTGCCGTCACATGTTTCCGAAAAAAATTTACTGGGATTTTTTCAGAGAAGGAAATTTTAGGATCACAACATGTAAGTAGTTGGATTTTTTAAATTTTTGTTAGTGATAAAAAAAGATTAGTTTAAGCTGATTTTGACAGATACAAGATGTTTCCAGAGTGAAGGATTGGCTCAAAAGTATATCACTTCATGTCTATCCTCATCTATGTACCAATTGCGGGTAAATTTACTATTCTGAAGTTTTTTAAAAGGCGAGTGTCACATTGTTTTCTATACAGTTTGGCATATCCTGTACTGACTTTCTTTTGGCAGCATGGAGTATTTATGGAATACTGCAAGCATGGTTTGTGTAACCCTGGCAATGGAGAAGATTACCGTTGTTTGAAATTGGTAAGTTTAAGCAAACATGTGTTCTTTCTAATTTCTGGCTTCAGATATCTACCAATTTCTTCCTTACTTTTGCTTGTTGGCAATGAACAACTAACTAATGATTCCATTTATTTCTTTAGGTTGTTCCTATCTCTCTTTTAGTAAATCATTCTGAGACCAGCTGGATGAGAATGTTGTTGGACCTGCAGAGAATGGATACTTTCAGCCAGAGCAGTAGTATATCTTGTTGCGGAAGATCTCACAGAAAACAGATAAGAAGAATCTTTTGCAGTGAGGATATTGGTGTAACGTTGCTCGGAAATCTAGAGGTTTAGTGCCAAATTTACTGCCAAGTCTTTTGGTCTTTGATGAAGCAGCTCCTTCTTTCTCTTATTAGGATGCTTACATGTAGCTGATAACATTAATTTTCATCCTCATGTGTTTTATCTCTGTTTACTGTTATGTGATATGACCCAAGTTTGGTACAGTTTGTGTGATCCTTGGAGGCCTCTCAATGTGACTTTTTCATGCTCTAGTTCTTTGGATCCTTCTTCTGCAATGCGATTTGGCAATGAGCCCTGCTCAATTTAGGAATATAATTCTGCTTCTAATATCCTAATCCCTTTCTGTCACAAATGCATTCTTAAGTTTGTTCTGAAGTTCCTACTTTTTCAGCTCCAAGAATAACCTACACTGACTCCCAGTTTGATAAATGAATTTTAGTCTTCTCTGTTTCTGTTAGTACTGGAATTGCTTTCTAGTCGAACATCTGCTGTTCAAAGTTTAAATCTGAAGAATCTTTAAGTCTCATAGGAATTAATTGAATTTAACATCTGTGAATAAACTAATTTAGAATAAGGTTCATATTGGTTATGTGGATATGATGTTTATCCAGGTTTCTTTATCCTCTGGAAGGCTGCAGTTAAGTGATGCTACTGGGAGCATTGATGTTGTCATAACTGACATTCCATCAACGTGGGATTTCAACACAATCTATGAGGTGATATAGGTTTGCCTTGTTCTTTAGCTTTTGGGATTCTGTTTCAAGGTGCAGATCCTTTTTCCCCATCATCCATCAATTTTTTTCTGCTTGTAACATTCATTCATTTATTCATTGTTTTCAGATAGAAGTCTTCACTATAATTATTCAAGGGGTACCTCCTGGACTGGATCACTTGGATTTAAACTTAGGTGAATCATTCACATTTCAAAATATTTTGAGTGGTGCTCCAGCAAAGAAAGAGACAAAGTTATTGCTACATCTTTGCTACAATTTCAGAGACCAACAACCGCGACATGATATGTGTTCTCCTTCCACAAACTGGAAACGAAGCTTTCAGGTTCCTGAATGTGGAAGATTCCATCTCCTTTGGTTAGAGCACAAGTATCCTTTATTGCAGAAGGTCTATCTTTTTTGCAAAAACCATCAAATTTGTAGAACCTTGTAATCATCATAATTGCATCTCATTGACCACTAAATTTGTAAAGTTTGTAATTTTCTCAGTTAATAGGTGATGAAGCTATATCAAAGAGGTCAAGCATGTTTGCTGAGGCTATACTCCTACCTTGGGATTTGGCTTTTGCTAAGAAGGATGAAGTTGCACAATTGTCCAGGCCTCAAGATCAGCCAAGAAATTCTGTAAAGTATTCCAGCAGAGATAAATTTGCGGAAGATATAACTATAAAGAAATGTAAAACTGATGAATCATCTAGTAAGGTCTTGAATTCTTGTTGTGATGCTGGAAGTGTGATTTATCGCCTTTCAAAGTGTACTAGTCGCAGCTTCTCTTGTTCTGATGAGAAACATTGTGATTTGAGTTCCCAACTTAAATTTCCATGTCTCATCTCCAGCAGAAGTTTCAAGGCTCCCTACAAAGGTTTTTTGCATTGCACAGATGGAAAGGCAATTATAAGCTCTGGTGTCAAACCAGATGGAAGAAGGGTATTCCTGGAGTTTGGTTCCGAGAGCTTTTACATGTATGAGGTGTGTGGCATTTTTCCTTGCATAACTAATTATTTCTAGTGAGGATCAAGAAATGTTTTGCCATTGACATATCCATAAAAAGTACTTCTGAAATTTGCAGAGACTGAGAATTGGTGGTCACTATGTTGTACAGCATGATGAGAAAGACGTGCTTTGCGTTTTAAAGAATGACAGGAATATAACCAGTAGCACTTTTTTTGTTACTTCCAGAACATGTTTCTGGAGCCTCTCATTCTCATCTGATGAGCTTCTCAAGAATTCTGATTCGTTAGCTGTATTTCCATTGGGTGGTTCATCTGTCCATGATAATGAAGTACTACCAGATGTTTATCAGCAACATCAAAATTCGCATTTGATCTTTAACACTGTTAGTCCTGAAATCAGTTCGGACATCAATTTGTTTATTCCTGTTGATTTCATAAGTTACTTAAAGGTTGATATTGATGTACCACATGGTGGTCTAAGTCTAACAAATATATATGCTTCATGTCAAGGGGAGAAAGATATACACAATGGCAATGGCATGTTCATTCGTGCACCGCTGCTATTTTTTGGAAATTCTCATTCTGATATCCTTTTGCCTGAAGGAGAACTTAAATCTTTCCATGGACGTGTATTGGCTGTGCATTATTTTAATCATGATTCTTTTGTTGTGCATCCAATGAATGGAAGTGCTGGCAATATCCATGTACCTATTGTTTCTCAAGTATCAGGAAGCATTTGCATCCATGTCCTTATGGACCATAAAATGGTATCTTCCAATTTCACCCATTCCTGTTGTCATCTTTCACTATTTTTTTCAGTGGTTTATTACAGTCTTCCTTATTGGCTAGGCCAGGATTTTGGGTGCTCAAGGTGATTATATGTTCCCCACAGGATTTGGAGAAGGTATCCATGCAACTTTTCATCGAGTTCTTGTAGTTGGGTATGTCTTCTTGTGTATGTTCTGATTATCTGTCTTGAAAATTTTGACAGAGGATGTTCTTGTCCCAAATGGGCTTAAATTGAAATTGAAAATTATCAAATTATCAGTGTGGTGCTAATGCTTCATATTTCGGTTACTTGGGTCCACAAATTACTGCAGAACTTAGATTCTTACAATATATTTCAAACATACTATAGAATGTTCATATAAACAAATTTAACATATGCTTATGCTTGTGTTTGATGAGGATTTTATCTATCCACAGTGAAGAGAGGCAATATTTGTTAACTCCAGCATCTTTCGTTGTTGTCAACTCTGTTAATGGTGCCAATTACTTGTCCAAAGAAAAGCTTTATTCCACATCAACATCTGCACTCAGTCTGGGCACAGCTTCAGTCAGTGGCTCTCCTACAGGTTTGATTTCCAAAATTACTAAGAGCACGGATGTAAAACCAGCACAACTCCGTTGCAGGGTAATGGGTGCTCTAGCTATCTTAACTCTTCTCTGATCTGGCTTCTTGTTTGTTGTATGCTTAGTTCTTGTTTTCTTGAATCTTCTGGTCTCTTACAAAACTCTCGCTTTTTGTCAGGTTGTTACTCTTTGTATCCTCATTCTTGAGAACAGAAAAGCTGTATATCCAAGCATTAGAATTCGATCCTCATTACCTGTCATAGACATCCCACTTGCTGGTTTTATTTTGGGTATGGCTATTGTTGATATTTTCAGATTTTGATTTTAAAATAAGAGGATGTTCTAGGAGAACAATTTGGATTGCTTCATGTCATGTGACTTTGATGGAAAAGCCTGAAGTAAAACTCTTCTGCTAATTTTTCTGTTTTCTGTTTGATGAAAATCTGTGGCTGAACAGAATATAACCCTTTTTCCTTGTGATTGGCATGGGTATGAATTATGTTGATCATTTACCATGTTTTCTCCTCTTCACTGAATGTCTACTATCTATGTTTATTTGTTCTGAAACTCTTCAGACGACCAATTTCTGAAGCTTGTTTATTCCACGTTCAAGTCGGTGCTTGAGTGAAGTAAAATCTGCTGAGTTTGTCCCCTATTCAGCAGGCCTTCAATGTAAAGTTGCCTCATGCAATAGTCCATTTTATTTTACTCTATTTTGTTTTATTTTTGCTTTCCAGTGTGGGGAGGGAGGCTAATGCAATAAACCGCAGCCATAATACAAGTATTTTAATAATTTTCCTTGCAGTTCTTGCTTATCCCAATGGACTTGCATCTAAAAATAAGTATTCCACCCACTGATTTTACACAGCTATTCACTGTAGTTTAAATAAAGATGAGATGTTATGCTGTTCAGTTTGTATGAACCGCTCATCCTAGTTGCCGTTATGGTATGAAGCCATATTTTTAGTTCATTTATGACAGACTATCTTCACTGATGAGATTGGCTTTTGCTTTTATTACGGAGTTTTCTTGTTTGTGAGCAACACTGATTTTTTTTTTCTCTCGAGTGGCTTGTTTGTGTGGCCGAATTTGTGCTTTTCTGAGATTTTGCAAATTGTTTGTCTGTGCAGATAATGGATCATCCTCATGCTATTGCTGGGCTAATTGCGAGAGAGCTGCAACTTTGCTTAGGCTTCATTTGCAAGCGATTCCACATGAAGCTTGTGTGCAAACTTCTCAAAGATCCCAAATGACCCTGATTGAGAAGGCTTGTGGATCCACCATTGATCGCTTAAACAAAATCTTAAGGCAGCATGGCAGGGTAATTGTGAAAAACCATGGATCCATGTTCGATTCTTCAGGTCTAGATGTTACGTTTTCGGTTGGCTCTGACAAAACTCTCAGTAGATCTGATGAAGACTTCCTCAGATGCTTAATAATAAATGCCTGTTTAAGCCCAATGTGGGTAAGTTTATGATTTTCGACAATCTACAGAATGGGGGATTACGTTGTCTCTTTGGCTGCGCTTAAACTAACGTGATTCTTGTCACTGTGCATTACAGTCAATTGTTGGTAGTCGCATGGATTCAACTGCTATTTGCCGGCTTGAACAACAATTAACTGAAATGGGAATGGCAATGCTTCCCCTGCAGCATATATGGATTGCTGAAGCTCATCACGTTGATCCTCTCACTGAAACAAGGGAAAGAATTCAAGGACTTTTGAACAATTAGCTGTGTGGATTATCAGCATTACTTCTATAGTATTTTCTGTTTCAAATGAAATATGTCGCATTTGTGTATAATTTTTTTTTTTTAACCAAGCATAATTTTTCTAGTTTGCAAAGTGCATATTCTTGACTGTATTAGCAAGTACAGGAATCAATTTCCCCCAAGATTTTTCTTCCTTGAGTCGATTCACAGTCAAGTGTCAACGAGTAACTTGGTAGTTCATTTGATCCTATGTCGGATGACTCGTTGCAATACTCAATCATTCACTTTTCTATGAAGAAAATTCAGCAGCGTGACAACTGTATATGAACTTTTTCCTGATCAATTCCTAGCCCAATCTAGCAAGCAATGAAAGCAAAAATAATTTGCCCAAAGGATGCTTGTATGAGATTTTAATGAACTCAATATTGCGAACTTCAAAACTCAAGAGACATGTTTGCTAAATTGAAATTGACAAATAAGAATAAGCACAACAATCTTTCGTGGGAATTTCGAATCTTGTTCCTCGAGTAGCACTGGAAAACCTGTTGTACGTTCACAGCAACAGAGAAGCCACTTATGGTTAGAAATGGAGGGACACCTTTTTGAAGGATTTTACAAGAACAAAGAATATTCAACGGTGGTACATATTTTGCAGAAACTGAAGTTCTCCTTTCTTGCTCATCCAATGAAAATCTATCGATCAATCTTCTGGGGCCGCTTCATTTTGAGGAGATGAGAAACACCTGCTACTACATGTCGCCGACTGCTTGGAACACCTGTTTTTGCAAGCGCCTTCCCATTTTTGTCCAGTAGGACAAAGCAAGGCACATACTTTATGTCATAATGAAGGAGCTGCAAGAAACAGATCAAACACAAATCAATCTCTATACTATTCAGTAGGGTCCTTCATTCACACCACAAAATTAAATAGGATATTTCAATGAGTTTGAAATGAAAATAGTTGGCCTACCATGAAGGAGCAGGCATTCAAAAACTGGAAAAACCAACTAATGTTTTTCATTTAACTCAAGCAAAAAACATTTCATGACAAAAGTAAACACCATTATAAGAACAATCATCTCAAAACAGGGACACAATTATCAAAATATAAGAAAAGTGAGAAGAGGAACAACAGTATATCAAAGTTTGCTGAAGTGACAAGGACATAATTGATTACAAGCTCCAGCAAAGAGTAAATCAGAGATGAACATTAACCAGTTGCTATCTTCCATTTCTCGATCTTTCAGAAATAGTAGACAGTCAAACCTAATGAACAAGACTAGAATGTAGTTTCCACAAAATTAAGGGGTTTGAAAATTGTGAACATTACATAACCTTGGAGACGGTTAAGAGTTTCTTTCTTGACACTGATTAAGGAAGTAAAATCAGAAACCACGCACACATTTGGAACTTGAATTTGTCCCCATGGACAGAGATGTTGTGATAAGAAAACCAAATTCAAAGTGAGAAAATCAGATAAAAGATAAGTCCTCTAGAATTCAGTCCAAATTACAAAACAATGACGCTAGAAGAGTACCTCAGGTAGCCACTTATCATTCTCTGCATCAACCATCACAATGTTAAGCCACTCAGCATTCCTATTCTCAACTTCCATTACAAAATTAAGCAACGAACTGCAAAGCCTGCACTTTGGAGAGTAGAACTCAATCACTGTTGCTTCCTTCCCTGTTGCAAGAGCAGAAGCTAGAGCTCTCTGCTCTGCCTCTCCTTGCTCTTCTGCAGTCAAGGTCATTTTTCTCCCACTCCTTTTCTTGATTCCAGCATCTAGCGTGGACATCGTTTTAACCGAAGGATTCGGGTATTTTGACATCTCATTGACAAAATTAAAGGCCAAGGACCGAAGACTCGCAAAAGATTTGAAAAGCCAAGGAGTCTCAGAGTTACAACCACTGGAATTCTTAACATTCTGATCATGGACATCCCAGGGCCATTTTAAGCAAAACAGAGGATTTTTTGGCGGAGAACCCATCTTATTCTTTAAAATAACAATATCTTTCCACCCATAATAGCTACCAACAGTGCATGAACAAACCCCTGAATTAGACATATTCTAAGATATTACGATGCAATAGAAAAACCAGTAAATTTACCGAAGAGGAAAATTCCCGGAAAATTGCAATAAAGTAGACATAATTAGAACAAACAATTACCAGAAAATTGTTATAAAAAGCTAACAAACATAAATACACTAGAATGAACACAGTAAAAAGGGATCAAACTACATTCAGATTTTCTATTTAGTGCCAATTTATCAATGTCGTTTTTTTTTAATTATTATTATTAGTAAGCATAGATTTTCTTAAACTCAGAAACCCTAAAAATAGCATAAGGTTAAAAAGACGATAAAAACGGAACAAAAACCTTAAATCCGATGATGGTAATATGAAAAGAGGGAAACTTCAGTTAGAATCGATTGAGTGATAATCCATGCAAGTGCGACAGTCAGTATGACGCTTTCCAACTTGAGCTAATGGCGTCGGGGAGAAGACGAGAGCAGGCTGTTCCCGTAAGCTGAAGCACGCCACTCTCAAATCGCGCTACAAACGACGTCGTGTTGACGTATCGACTGTTATCCTCCATGAATTTTACACAAAATCAATCTTAAAGGTAAAATCCCTGTTTGGTCCCCAAATTATTTACGGACTGTTTTTTGCATCCCTCTAATTCTAAACCCTTTTTTTTTTTTTTTTTGCCCTACGTAAAACATCGTGTATATAAGTACCAAACAGCGAATGGTTAGGGCCAGAGGGCGACTAACTAACATGCCCAACTATTAAATGGAATTATGCCTTAAATCCAAGGGGCGCTTCATGACTTTTGTTGGGTCAACCACCAAAGTTCCCACTATGTTTGCCCCGAGAAAGGGAACAAGATAATGGGACATGGTGAAAGTAGTGAATATGAACTTAACAAATCTCTTTAAATTCATTAGGAAGACATCAAAGAAGCAATCGAATCAAGAATACCTCAAGAATTTTATAACAATTTTTTTTTTACTTCTGTCTTTTTAGAATTTTATATTAGATTTATTTATTTCTTTATTAGTTACTTTTATTTATATGTAGTTCAGTTTTGATTTTCATTTTTTATCTTGAAATACTCTCTCAATTTACTTGTACATTCGAAGTTTTTAGTCATTTGATCAATAAAAAAATGTCATTTTTAATTTTATTTTTATTCATTTTAAAAAAACATTCTTCTCGCTACATATTTCTATGTTAGCCGTCTCAATTGGGATTGGCAAAAGTCCGCTTGTCCAACATGACCTAACATAACTTATTGTCCGATAAGTTATACGTATGATTGTCTAATATAACTATTATTAGATTCAGAGAATATTTTTCAACTAATTTATTTTCCAAACTAAATTTTGTATCATAATCACTCTTTCTATCACTTGCAACTATATTTGTTGGTCAAAATTTGCACCAATTAAGCATAATCACAAATTATTTATACAAGAGTAAGATTGTCATTTCATCTCTTTCTAAAATAATTTTATTAGTATTTTTTTTTTCTTCTTGCTTTTTTCCCCCTCTCTTCGTCATTTTAAACATAATTCTAATTTCACGATTAACTACCAACACAACAAATCCCATCGCTGCCACCAAATATACCTGTACCACAACTGTTGCTACTTTCATTTCTAGACATTTAAGACCTATTCCAAAGCAAGAATACAGAAGAAGACTATAAACCGGTACGATCATGTTTTCTGGAAATCACTCCTCTCTCTGCCCCTGTGACATTCCGATCCTGTATAAAATTCTGATGATAGATGATAAATTTGAATGATATATAAAGATATGTCTAAATACTCAATGTCAATTTGAAATATCTATTTTAGTCACGATTGTTGATTGTAGGTACGGCTAAACCCATTGTCGCACGCCTAAATATGTAGATTTGGGTTGTGTTATTTAGTTTCAAATGGATAACCAGTCCCCGCTGGAAGAACTTAGTCATGCTTATTTTGTCACAACAAGGACCGTGGCCCAATAGTTGATCGTAGGTGTTGTTAATTATATTTTTGCATATAGAGAGTGTGATATTTAGAATCATGGTGGATAATTAGTCTTTAGTGTGAGAATTAAGTCACGAGAACGGCGACTCAATAATTAATTGTAAATACTATTAATTCTATTATTGCGGCTAAGTTATTGAGTATGGGTGTTGCCAAACCGATTATCGCACAATCAAATCAAAAGGTTTTCAAAATGATGCTTTTGTTTAAAAGACATCTCTGTATGCTTTATGAAGTTATAATATATATATATATATATATATATATATATATATATATATATAGTTGGTTTGAGTTTTGAAGCAAAAGAAATTATTTGTTTATTTTAAATGTTTAAAAATTTATTTGAACTAAAAATAATTTGAAATCTATTGAATAATTTATACAAACAAAAATTTTATATATTTTTAGTGTGTGATAAAAATGTTTTAAAACCAAATATTTAATAATGATTATATATCTTGTATATGTAGTTGTTAATTTTATATACACGTATGTTTGTTATATAAATGTATAATAAAATTTATTCGGGAGTAGAAGTTCATTACTATTTACTAAATATGTGACGGGTTTATCTTTTCAATTTTTACTCCTTTCAGATTCTGATAACGAACTATGGTACGAAAGCCTTCGCTACTAAGAATATGAATGGGGGTGTAATACAAAGTCGAAATTCATAATTTATTTAGTAACTTATATTATTTTATTTATTTGAGGTTTCACCCATACAACTTAAGTATCTGATGAGACATATGCAAGATTAGCTTTTTTTTCCCATGTAATGAGTTAAACAAATTGTATTTGAATTTTAGTTAATTTTTTTTTAAAAATGAGATTCAGTTATAATATTTTTTATTTTTTATTTTAAAAAATATTTAATTATTTAAAATTTTAACATATGACTTTATATTATTATATACTAATTATTATAGCGATACGGTCTGTCACGCCTTTGCGAGCGCGGGAGCGACGGCTTCCCCCTCCAGATGCATGGAAATGTTCAATCCCTCTAGATTGTCCAGCGAAAGAGAAAAGGAATGCCGTGGATGGACTTCCAAGGATTCTCTAATCATGGTCATGCCATCACTTTCTTGGTCCGCGATGAAATTTGTGCGTCTTAGTAGCCACTTCCATACTTTTTCCATGCCAAACAACACTGCAGAAATTGTAGAACTTGAACTTAGTGCCAATCCCTCTGCTTCTTGTCAAAATGTAAACCTTAACAAGTTCAGGAGCATGAAAATGTTGAATTCTGATTTTCAACAATGTAATTCTCTCCCACTAAGCACCTCTGGAAAACAGTATCTTCAAGTTGGTCAGCTCTCGATCATTTCGAGAAAACCATCTATTTAAATCCGACTGAAACATCCTCTTTTAATATCATCCCAGCATATCTCATCTTCCTAGCTTCCAATATTCAAGAAAAACAGGGAGATGGCTATCAGTTCTGTTCAAGGACTTGTCCTCCTGCTGATTTCCTGCATGCTCGCAGTCAGCCAAGCAGAAACCGTGGTCGTTGGAGGGTCTGAAGGGTGGCGCTATGGCTACAATTACACTGATTGGTCCCTCAAACATGGCCCCTTTTACATCAATGACAAACTAGGTAGGCTGCACTTTTGATTAGAGACTAAATGCTACATATCATCATTTACTTACAGGATCATTCTACTATCCGTAACTATGTTAATTGTTGATACTTCTTAGTGTTCAAATATGCTCCTCCAAGTGAGACGGTCAAGGCTCATAACGTCTACCTGCTGCCAAACCTCTGGAGCTTCATTAGATGCAATTTCAGGAGTGCTACTCTATTGGCAAATTCAACACAAGGAGGTGGGGAGGGCTTTACGTATGTGCTCAGTAATTGGAGGGTTTACTATTTTGCAAGCAGCGAGGGAGGTGGCGATGACTGCCGCAATGGAACGATGAAATTCTTTGCCATTCCTCTGCCTCGTTGATTCACTTTTGACACCACGGAATTATGGAGTTTGAGACAGTTTAATAAAAAAATTTCAGGTTGTCGTACAAGATATGAAATATCTATTTATTTCTTGAGTTATGATGATGTGTAATAATAAACTAGAAGCCAGCGTACTACTTATTTAATAAAAGCTAAATAAAATTTATGTATTCCCATTAACCTCATTATGCATTTCTAGTATGATATTTTATTCTATTTTTCATATAACTATACAAAAAATCAAATTTCGATATTTCTAAATTTTTAAGAAGACAGTATTTAAGTTTAACGGTAAATTATATGGATATAGTAGAATGCTATATATTTTTAATTGCTTCAAATCTTATAATGAGTATAATATTTAATTGATTAATTGTCACCATCAACATTCATATATCTTCTTAGTTGTTTTGTTGTGATCGAAGTTGACCAATATAATTAGTGTCGAGAATTTTATAATAACGTATTAGTACTATTTTTTAAAAAAATATAAATGAATGTAGTTATCAATAAAAAAAATAAAAAAAAATTGTTGTGAGTGAAGTACATACAAATGGGTATAATATTTAATTGATTAATTGTCACTATCAACATTCGCATATATTCTTAGTTGTTTTGTTGTGGCTGAAAATGCCATAAACAAAGAGACAGAAATTCCAACTTGTAAATACCCAAGATTTTGGCCTTCAATAAAGTCAAAATATTTAGAAGAAAGCAAGCTTCATCAAACTACTAAAGAAATATATAACCATCGGGCTCAAAATCTTGAAAGGGATCTTGGTTGGCCAATAGGAAGAACTATTGAATCCTAATGAAAAATTAATAGATTATTAATATCTATGGTCTGACGATTTTTTGTTTACAAGCTCATCAAACGATTCATTTTTTCAATCTTACTCAAATATTACAACTCTTTAATCAATAAAAAAATAAAACTCAAACTGAATCAAAATATAAAGTTTATTACAATTTATTCCGATTAAGTCGAGGAATAGTGGTATTTTAATACAATAAGTTATAAAATATGTATTAAAAGTCCATTTTAGTTAGCGATGATATTAACTAACAAAAGTTACTGTTATCATAAAATGTACATTTTGTCTCCCAATGTTTTAGAAAAATATAAAACTTTGTAATTATATTTATAATTGTAATCAAATACAAATAAATCAAATATTATATTTTCGTGCTTGAATTAAGTTAAAATCAGATACTACTTTGTTCGACTATTAAAATCAAGTTTGTATTCAATTTTATTCGACTATTATTTGATAATATTTAATATTCGTTCAACTTCGAGTTTGTTTAATTTATAATTTTCTTTATATAATTTATAAAAAACTTAAAATTCTCTAAAATATGCAAATCTAAATAAATTCAAATAGGCTTTCCTAATATCAAATTTTAATTTAAATTTTTTAATAATTGAACAGACCAAATATTCATCAATTAATAGAAGAAAATGATATATTCAAACTCAAATAGATTATTAATAAAACAAACATTAATATATATATATATATAATTTAGAAAATTAGTACATGATATATATATATATATATATATATATATATATATAATTTAGAAAATTAGTACATGAAATTAAGAAAAACAGGGGATAGAGTTATCACCTCGCAAGGGGGTTCGTCGTAGTAGTGTGTTTATATAAAGCTAGTGCACTTGTATTATTCTGGTTAGTCCAAGTGAACAATATTTTACTAAATATTGTATTAATATTTTTAAGTATAATAGGTCTAAAATAAAATTTATGAAATTATATATATATATTTTTTTTAAAAATATTTTTATATTTATTTTTATAATTTGTAATAACAGTAAGTTAAAATAAACCAAAAAATGTATAATGATCCCAATTTAAAGATTTATCATCTTTTTCAGTGAACAATAAAGCTAGAACGCCTTTATTGATCATTCATGGAGGCATAAACGTGAATCTTGTCATAGTAGCTAGCAGGCACCCTCATATTAAATAGCTTCAAACAAAGGGAGCAATGATCAAGAAGATAAGATCAGTGTCGAGGGCAGGTACCACAGACAAGACAAGCACGGTGGTGGCCGAAAGAAACCCGGTGCGTTCACACGGACTCGGACTGTAGACTATAGCACGTTTACAATATGGAATATATCTCTGCATTAGTTGAAAGTGAAAAGTAGGAACATTCCCTCAGGAGGACATGCTCTCACCTCCGATCATAACAATAATATATGCAACCCTTCTGTCCCCCCCCCCCCCCCAAACTATTCTATTTCCCAGCCTTTTACTGTTTTTTTCTTTCAGTTTTTGATGCGAAGTCCTCTAACCAACACTGTTATAATACCCTTTTGATTCAGTTCTTGCAGCATCTGTGGATTTCAAATGCTTAAGTTACCAATTCCCCATGATGTTCATCAGGCACGAATTATGAATTTGGATTCGATCACGAATTATATAAAAAGAAATAGTAAAATATAATATTATAATTGACCAGATAAATTTTTAAAATTTTGTAATTTTTCTAAAAAAAAAATTTAGAGTAAATGCTACCGCTTGCATTAATATTATTTGGAGAGAAAACAAATGTAGAGGGATGCGAATAAATTTATATCACGCGATTAATTGAAATGAAATAGTAAAAAATTTAACTTTTAATGTACAGGACGTTTGTGCATAATTTGATTTTTTTTTTTTTTTTTGAATTGGTAACTATTATATTATCCACTTATCTGATTTTGTTTGAATTGGTAACTAAATCCACTTAACGTACGTGAGATATAATATTTATAATTCGGGCATTTTTCATTCTTTGTTTATACAAAAAGAAATAAAAAGACTTCGTTTTTTTTTTTTAATTTGCTTTCACCGAATAAGTCCCAGAAGAATGAATGTCGGATTCTAGTAATTAAAATTAGAAGAAAATTTGCCAAATAATCAAAACTAAATCTCCTCTTAATTTGGCTTAAGAAAAAACGGTTGCAACGCGTAGCGAATTCAGCAAACGGGATTTTCTAGGAATCAAGTAAAGCGGGTTGCACGTGACGATATTGTTTAAAAAGTTCAAAGCCTTCTAGGAATCATCCAGGGAATTTTTTTTTCTTTTTTTTTATATTACGATTAAGAATATAAACAAAATAATTAACAAGAAACCAATGAGAAATTAATTAAACCGCAACAACATGATTATCTCGCTAATGAAACCCGGGGGAAGTTGCCGAAAACGACGACGCAACATACTCCCTCACTTCTCTGGCAATCACATTCCTCATCGCATCCCAAAACCCTGCCGGCAAACTCTCCGCCTGTCTTTCCGCCGGTAGCTCGTGATGAGAACTCATTCCCGGAGGAGCTAAAGATAGTGTGGTCATTGGGTCTGATTCGTCGTAATCGATCAAAGGAAAGACTCTATTGCTATTATTTACACTTGTGGGCACATTCTCGCTATTGAAGAAAGACAAGGATGCCGACACCTCGTTTTTTATAGTGGGAGAGCCAGACGACCCTTCAAGCATTTGTCTTTCTTGTTGATGATGTTGGTGGTGTTGTTGCAGCTGTTGTTGGTATCTTCGTTTTAAGGTGGAGTTCCAGTGATTCTTGACCGCATTGTCAGTCCGGCCAGGGAGCAACCTGGCAATGGTGGCCCATCTATTACCATATTTTGCATGGGCAGCTAAGATGGTCTCATCCTCAGCCGGTGAAAATGGACGGTGTTCGACATTAGGGCTCAGCTGGTTACACCATCTAAGCCTACAAGATTTCCCAGAACGGCCCTTTATATATTTACTTATTAAGGACCAGTTTCGGGCACCATATTTCTCTACTAGTCGGGTTAAGATCTTATCCTCCTCTGCACTCCAAGGACCTTTTATCCTCTCCGGCTTGTTTCCATCTCTCAGAGTTTTTCCAGATGAATCAGACGAAGAAGAATCAGATGAGGAAGAAGTAGCCGATGAACACCTATAGAAGCTATCCATAGCAGAGGCTAAAAGCAACGGACAACAAACAAGGAGGAAATTTTAGGCAGAACTGCTCTGGATCTTTTGAAGGCTTTCGACTGAATCTGGTTAGAGCAAGTGGGATTGAGCTAGGTGAAGAGTAAAAGTACGGTGCTCGTGCAAATATATATAGATTGAGAGAAACCAGAAACCAGAAACCATATGTGGCTCAGAGGTTAAGAATATTGGTGCATGCACATTGGCATGGCTTTTTAGCCTAAAGGTGCAGCAAGGGAAGGGTAGGCCGGGTTCTTGGAAATTGCCTAGTGTAAAGTTGGTAGGCGGTACTAGCTAGAGCGGGTGCATAGATGTGCACCCAAACGTGGTTCCTTCATATATATATTTCTGATTTTGTATCTGTTAGCAGATTTGTCGCGGCTGGTTCTGTTTTGTCGTATTTGGCAAAATTACATTTTTAGCTACTTAAAGATGTGAGAGGATATCCACTCATTCAATGAGGCCCTTCATTAAACCAAACCTCTAAGTAAACTCCAGAAGAATTTTTGGGTTCGGTTCATTGAACTCAGCGTAGCTTTGATCCTCTCTTTCTCTTCTGTATCTTTTGGATTTTGTCCTCTTGTCTAGATACACAATAATTCAATTTAGAGTATCATGTCCGTACAACAATGTACAAGGCTTCTTACATTGCTCCGCAATTTGATGAGCCCAAAATTATATCCTCGATATGTCTTCTCTCCCCATTATCATCACTTCATGAAACAAAACCTTCTAGCTCCTGAGGCATATAGCTCTATAATAAAAAAAAAAGTTTATAGATAATAATCTTTTTATAAAGCTATAAATTTAATTCTTAACTATGTGTTATATATATCGCGATTTACTTTCTTTACAAGATTTCAAAATAAAAATAGTAAAAATGTTCATAATGAAATATTATTCAAACAAAATCTTCTAATATTGAAGGATATTTTTTATTTCGAAATTTACTTCAATTGTTAGTTTAATTGTTAAATATTTAATTTATAATTCATACAAGTTAATATTTTACTGTAATAATATAATTAAAAAAAATGCATTGATATACAAAATAAATATGAATTGTCAATTGAATTATGACAGGACAGAGCAGGACGATTAACTTGAATAGTATTACCCCGGCAAGGCTTATCATTTCTTTCTAAAAATATGAAAGTTAGAAGACAGTACAATGTATATTGATAAGGGGACTGAACAAACAATTATGAATGGCAATTAGGGAAAGGAGGGCTAAAAAGGAAAAGAAGGTAAAAATTGCCATTTTAGAGAAAGAAAATAAAATTACTCCGATACAAAGTATAGTGGTGGTACTAAAGGTAAAAAATCATTCTCGTACTGAGCTTTTGATCTTATCAGAAGAAGCGTTTAAAACATGACAGTAAAGGCGGAGCTGTTTATGACGATCATAATGCTGCTCATGCGCGATTTTCCTATTAACAAAGAAAACTGAAGAGGAGTGGCATTAAAAACGCAAGTGGGGTCTTCGCTTTTTGACTACTTTTTAGAGATTTACAGCTGTGATTCCAAATCCATAGCTTGAGTCAGTGTAACTAACGGCTCTGATTAACTGTTTGGAATTGGACCGGTTAACCCCGAAAAGGTGACGCTATAAAGTATCCAGTTTGAGGATGACTTGAACGACTTCCACGTAGGAAGGGACCCACGTACAGCCTGGAAGAATCTCACGTGATACGAGTTTGAATCGCTTTGACTTCGGGGTTCTATCTACGTTCGGGCTTGGCCCCACTCGCCGTTTAGGAGCGTGCCTAACCCCCCGGCATTTCGAAGAGCTAATTTCCAACATTTCTTTATCCCGAAAAATGTACAACTAATAATTACTCGTTCCATTCTAAAATACTTATTCATGTATTAAAAATAATATAATAATTTAGATAAAATTTTTATTCTACTCATATTAAAAATATTATAACTATTACTCAATAAAAATTTCTAAGAAGTAAGAAAAAAAAAGAGTTTTAAAAAGTTGTATAGTTGATTTGGAATAAGTAGGGGTACAATAAGAAAAAACTAATCATTAGTTCTAAAAATATGTACATAAACAAATATTTTGAAACAAAATAAAAAAATTTCATGAATAAATATTTTGAAACGGATGAAATAATTACTAAATATAAAGAGAGTTGATTTTAAATCATTTTAGTTGCTTTTGGTGTGTTACTCGGCTCCTCTTTTAAAAAAATTTATTTCGTAAAATTAAAAATATATCCTCTTTATTTCAAAATAAATATCTATAAAATTTTTTATTTTATTTTAAAATAATTTTTTTATTTTTATTTCAAAATAAATATTCATATATATATATATATATATTTATACACACTAATGAATAATTTTTCTCATTTTATTCTTATTTATTCTAAATTAACTACATAATTTTTTAAAACCCTTTTTTCTTTTTACTCTTTAAGAATTTCTACTAACTAATAGTAATAGTATATTTAATAGGGAAAGAATAAAAATTATATTTGTATTATAGTATTATTTTTAATACTATTTATTTGTTTACAAAAGATTTTATGGATATATATTTTGAAATAGATAGAATATTAATTAAAAAATAAAATTGTAAATTTAGGACCTATTCGGATTGGAATTTTTATTCCAATCTAAAATCACTTTTAATTTAAAATTTTATTATTTTATGTATTTTCGTTTATCAATAATTGTCATATAGTCACAGTATAGTATATTCTATTTTTTTAATTCTATATTAAATCTTACTTGACCTAACATATTTAATAATTTTTTATTATATTTCTATAAACTCATCTCAATTTAATTTTTATCTACTTATTAGTTTGTAAGAGTAAGTTATATTAAAAGATAGGTTGAAATATGATATTATTATGTTTTTAAAATTTTTAAAAAATAAAAATATTCTAAAATTTTTTGAAAATAGGGGACTTCCGTCTTGTAATTCCGTCATCGTATATTATTTATAATGTAATAATTTATAAAATTTAAGTTTATTTGTAAATATTTTTCAAAATGAAAAAAAAAAAAAAAAAAACCTCTTAATTTTCCCTATGGGGTAAGTGGATGCAACCCAGATCATCCTTGCAGGTAATCTGAACGGAGAGGACATCGATTCTGTCAAGCCGCCCACGTGGCAGAATTTCGGGATGCTTTGGACGGTTCCCCTCAAAATAATTTGCTTTCCCTACCAGCAGAGGGTAAAGGCTTACTCATATTTTAATAATATTACAAACTTTTTAATATTTATATAAAAATATATTACGTTAATAATAATTATATTTAATTACTAATATTAAAATAATTTTTATAATAAAATAAAATATTATAAATAAATTATAATCGTATAGATTATTATTAAATAATATAATTAAAATATTAAAAATCTTCAATTTTATAAATATTAGAAAAGAGCCATTTTCGCACGAAGAAACTGGAAAAGAAGAAGAAAACAACAGCAGTTGGGCAGTTGATAAAACTACAGACCACAGCCTGTCAATCCCACCGACTTTCTTAGACCACGAAACCACCTGATTGCTTCCCACTTGCAAAAGTGGGTGGTTATTGTCTATTGTCTGTTGCACAATAAGCGGGGCCCACCTAGTGTTTAGATTAGCCAGCCGATTGGGTTGATCGATGAAAATAAAAATTATTACTTTCTCACAGACCAATAGATTTGGAGCCGCTATATATGTGTATTAATCAAGGGGGGCCCACCGTGTTCCCCTCCAACCTATCTGCCTGTCTCTCACCGCCGTATATGTACAACGCATATAGCGTAGGGTACTCTCTCATTTTCCGCGCGGCGGTGGAGTTGCCGGTACAGCGGAGTACTTTCTTTTCTCTTGAAAAAAAAATCAAAAAATGGTCAACCAATTTGGTTATGGTTGTTGTTTATGTCGTACAAATAATGGTTTCTTGTTCCTATTCACTCAGCATTATTCAACGTCTGGCGTTGCAAATGTCTCGATCACGTGTGAGCTGGATTGAAAAAATTGGTTCTTGTTATGGCCAAGATTATTGTTTTGGTAATTGAGTCATGGTTCCATGGAAATTCTTGCATCTGTCTTGGGTAAGCCAACCCTCCCAAAACACATATTCCAAGACTTGCTATTTTTGCATGCATATCATAGTTTAACGATTAAATATTTTTAAAAAACAATACTTTTTTATTTTTAAAAAAAATATTAAAAATTTTTATTTTTATTGTATTAAAATATTTTTTAATTTTACAAATTAAAAATATATTTATTACGTATATTCATAATTTATTTCTCTTTTAATTACTCCGTAAATATTTAATTGATTAAATATGTGTATTCCTAATTTGATTAATGAAAATTTACTTTTATTTAAGGATATAATAGTTATTTTTTATTATAATTATATAAAATTTAACAATTTTTTAATGTGTGTACTATTCATTAAATTGACATCATTTTTAGAACAGAAGAGATAATTCGAATAGAAAATATAAAAATATATATTTTTTAAAGTTACGAATGATATAGCGATACTATAGATGTCTAGAATAACTGTCCAATACCATTTACAATTGACTGAATATAGACATATCGTATCTATAGAGTCAGGCTCAATTGATAAAAAATATTGACTTATTAAGAAACATTTGAAATTATATAAAAAATAGTTGCTCGTATTTACAATCGACCGAATATAGACATATTGTATTTATAGAGTCAGGCTCAATTAATCAAAAATATTGACTTGTTAAGAAACATTTAAAATTATACAAGAAAATAGCCGCTTATACTTACAATCGAAAAGTTAAAAAGAATCAGTTTTAAATAGAGAATTTAGTTTGGAAACTTACATTATTTATTGGTCGGAAGGATCCTAAATTCAGCAAATAATCGCCAACTTGGGAAGAACCTTTCTGGATTATCCAAGTTATTTCCGAAGGCGCATATCGTTTGATGCACGGTCGATGAAACCCAATCTACAAGGTAGTCATCTCCGACCTCTTTTCTGATGTCGAAACTCTAATTTCATGAATATGTTACATCATATGATGTAATATACCAAGAATTGAAATTTTTCTGTTTTGCAAGGTTTTTGTAAACCCCCCCCCCCCCCCTTCCCAAAGAAAAAAGGCAAAAAACACACACACACACACCAACTTCTACTAGTACAACAATTTGATCAAATCAATGAAACTAGCATTAAAAGGGAGTGAGAAGAGACATGATAGATGCCTAATATATTATGACCTACCTTTCTTTGTTGCTAAATGTCAAAGGATCATTTCCATAATACCAATTCAGATTCCTTCCCCCTTTGATTGTTGAAATACACCATTGGCAAACAGCTAACAGAAAAGGTCAAAAATGTGTTGGTCCTAATCAAGCACATCCAGCTCACTTATGTTTGGGATATCTACATTATTCATAGTCACATAAAAATATATCAAAATTTCACTAATCTTAACAGTAATAAACTAAAAGATCCTTAACCAAATATAGAAATTCTCTCTCCTAAATTCGATTACAATTATCTGTCTACGTGCATTGTACAATACTATGGTCGAAAAAATTTTGTGGATAGGTTACATAAGATTCAATCACTCAAATTTGTCTCTTGAATTGGGTACAGAGAGGAAGGCCATAATATCTCAAGATTTTCTTTGCTGTTGGCTTTAAATAAGCTTCTTTGTCTCCTAATCATAATAAGATCTCTTCCACATGAATCTTTCTCTATTTTAATCCACCTTATTATGTACTAAGAAGCTTCCTAAAGTGTAATCTATCTTCTGTCATGGCTTTACTTCAATGTAATGAAGTTTGGTGTTGCCTCTGTTAGATCACTATTCTCTTTAATATATCAAAGGGTAGGTTTGAATGGTTTGGAATTTAATGCCTTGCAAAGGTGTCGTTTTTCTTGTGGCCATGTTGGTGAGCCATTGGTCGAGTGGGGGGATTCAATATCCAATTCTTACCTATGTTAAAAGGATAGTGGCATCTAATTTAAGATTTTTGGAAAATTTTTATATAGATTGTAAATTTGTGACCCGCATGCATTGATAAGTTATATCGTATAATTTTTATTATACGAAGTGTAATTCTTCAATATATATTGTTCATATAAACTGAATTCATGCTAAAATTTGTCTAAAATTAATATGTAATAGTTATATTTATATTTAGTTATAAAATACGACAAATTTTATATGATAGTCTTTTTTTTTCCATTAATATCTGACAAAAGGGTGTAGTTAAATTGAGTTCATAGAAAAGTTTTTAAAAATATGTAAGTATAATTTTAAATTTGTCGGTAGCAACTTATCGATAGTAAGGCCATGTCACACAGAACTACATTCCATTCTTTTTTCTATCTCCCTCCCTGCGCATCATCTTCCCTCCCCTTCCCTTCTAAAAAAAAACAAGTATAATTTAAAGTTTTATAAAATATATATATACTTAAAAATTAATATTGTAATCTATTAAGAACGAGTAATAAAATTTCAGTATTTCATGCTAAAAGTTCATTTTACATTAAGTTTTTACTGTTGAATTATTACCCCTTCTACGACTATTACATAAAAGGTCACAAACAAGAAGGTTATTTTTGTCGTTGAGTGATACTATTGATTATTTGCTTTCTAATTTAGGATTGTAGCTAATTCTTTCCTAAATAAGCCAATATCTAGCTGTTGCTACTTGCTATTTATGTGACAACTTTTATTAGGCATTCAAATTGAATCGGTCACTTGTCGTTTGAATTGAAGTAAAGATATAGTATGCCATGTCTTTATTTCTTCACCATCTCGACCTATTTCATGATTTGCAATGTTTACTAATTTTTTTTTTAAAAAAAAAAGAAAAACTAAAGAATTTTTCATTGGGATGTGACTGGAATTTCGAGGCTTGGACTTTGAACCTGATGACTTGTCGTTCTGAAGCCTTATACGAAGTGGACATTACACTTAGATAAATTCAAAGGCCCAGGGTTTAAGATCCATAGACTCCTTTTGTAATTTAGTCCAGAATTTCCTGGGCTCTAAGTACCAAGAAACCCAAATATGAAAATTCTTCTTACTCGGCCCAACCTTAGCGATACGTTAGCAAAAGCCCAAACCAAACGACTTTGGAGGTTCGGAGTCCAAGTTATCTTCAGCGGGTGGAGGTAGTATTAAAAAAAAAAGTTTTTCTAAAAAAAAAAAAAATGTATCGAACTTGAGTTTTGAGCATGAGAGTAAAATTATGGTATACTTGAATTTATTATTGGTACACAAAAATTTATCACTATATTACATAAAAGGTTTTTTTCCACTTATATATAAGAATATATAAGAATTAAAGATTCTGAAGATAAAGATATTTTACAAGTTAAATTATCTAAATATTTTAATCAAATTAAAGTACATAATATTTACAGTGCAGAGTTCAACAGGAGTCAGGATCAAGTCCCGTGATTTTTTACCTTTATCACTACCCCATATACTTCGCGAGCTCAGGGCCTATATCTTGAAATGATACGGTACTCTTCGTTTTACATTATAAATTATTTTGAATTTAAATTTTTTTCACAATATAAATCGTTTTATAAAAATTTATTATTTTTTTTCAACTATATCCTTCCATATAATCTTTTTCTTTTTACTAATTATAACTAGATTCTCCCTAATTATCAAAGTAGATAAAAACTTAATTAGGGGTATTTTTGAAAGTTCAATTTTAAAATTGTCTAAAATTTATGGACTCTTACTTCCGGTGTATAAGTCTAAAATGACTTATATTGTGAAACGGAAGTAGTATAGGTCGTTTTGAACTTATACTATTTCCGTTTCACAACATAGGTCGTTTTTTATTTAATTTTTTTTTCACAATATAAGTTATTTTATAAAGTTTTATAAATATTTATTACTTTTTTTCTACCTCTATCCCTCTTACAATCTCTCTCTCTCTTTTCATTAATTGTGACTCAAACTCTCCCTAATTATTAAAATAGATAAAGACTTAATTAGAGACATTTTTAAAATTTTAATTTTAAAATTGTGTGAGATTTAGAATCCTCAATTTTTATACATAAATCTAAGACTTATATTGTGAATGAGAAGTAACACTATTTTACATTGCATTCCCAATTCCTATTAATGCAGTTGGCTGTATCAAATAAACATTGTACCTAATTCTTGGGATCAGAATGTGTTAGCTAATGTTCATGTTGCTACAAGACGGATTTTAACTTGGATCAGTACGATAAGGGTTTGTTCGATTTGATCCACCGGTTTTGATAGGACTTGTCTTTCATTGGAATTCCAGACTCCAGAGCATTGCTTCAAGGAAAGGCCATTTCTAGATGCTTCGTCCATAATTCCATATGGGTTTCCTTTCTATCTATCAGTCATTCAATGCAGAATTCTTGAATCCTACATGGTCCCTCCAGTGGGTTTCCTTCCTAGTTGCTTTACCAGATTCCAGCGGTTCTCATATTGATGACCACCTCACTAAGCCCATATCACATTATATCGTGAATCATATAGGTCGCCGAGTATAGCTCTGAGGAGGAGGCACCAAAAGCTTAGACATTCCACACACTTGGACGATCACGATCTGTGCTTCTTCTTTATACTCGTACGTACCATCTATAGTTCGCTAGAGAAAACTCAACTGAGTGTGAAATTCAAGAAATGTTTTTTCTGTAAAACAAACATGGGATGAAAACTTAATCTCAGAGCATGATGATCAGTTTCTACAAATATGTGTATCAATATGATTCAATTTTAGTGCACTCTAAGAAAGAAAATGCTCAATTCTTGCCCCGATGCACCATCGGGATTTATCATGTACAATGATTCAGAATTTTTTGATCCAACTACTCTATCAAATCGCGCTCTCATATATGTTAATTCTCCGTCTGCTGCTGTTTCCTTGTCGTTTGGGCTAGGAAGAACGCCCGCACCCATTGAAACTCCCCTCAGGAGCTGCATAACATGAACTTCGTCCTCACTCATATTCTTCCTTCTGATAGAGTATCCAATTTTCCGACCATTGCAGAACACAGCCCACACGTACTCCTCTAATACCTTCTTCTTGTGAGTCTTGGTCTCACTCTCGAGAGCAAGTCTGAGAATGTCCGATCCCATTTCTTTGTGAAATGCACTTGTAGTCATTGGTAGCTCTATGACAAAGATGGGTAAACGATGGGGATCTTCTTGTATGGTCAGGCTTAATCGTCCTTTACGGTAGCCGAAGAGAGTTACTGTGGTTGCATTGTCTGTCAATAAATGCTTCCTAGGTCGCCCCAGAAGCGCAACCATCTTACATCCGGTGGTTAACATAGGGAGGAGCTTGAACATGCGAAAGAGCCCGCCACCGGACTTGGCTTTCCTATCTGTATTGCTGGTGCGTTGCAGCATTGACAATAAGGCCGAGTTTTCCAGCTTGTGGAAGGGGCTAGAATACACCGTCGGCATTGGTCTGGAACTCGGAAGGCTGTATCAACAGGAGGAGATCGATGATCGGTGTAAAAGTATACAGAATACAGGGAAAATATGGTATTGATTTATAGGAAGGTTATGGATCTTATTAGTTGGATTGTCCTCGAAATCATTCAAGTGGGAAAACGAAGAGACACTCAACTTGGTTAAGTTAGAGAAATGAGGCCATATATGTTTCCTTTTCTTCCTCAACATGTTTGGTAGGAAGGACGCTTTTTAGAATTTGATGTGATGGTGATAAAGATGGTAGTTTAATCGACTGAATTGTATTTTTTTATATACATATATTATATTTAATTTATATTTTTTATATTAAAAAATTGATATAATAAAGTTTTATTAAGAGAAAAAAGCGTGTTTTGTAAGAAAAGCGTTTATAAAGGTTGTAATATTTTGGTGATAAGATAACAATTAATAGTTTATTTAAATTGAGAAAAATGGAGGGAGAAAAGATGTGAAGAAATTGAGAGATTAAGTTTTAGGTATTTAGATTATTATTATTATTATTATTAAGCAAAGGAAGGAAATAGAAAGGGAATGAAATAATTATGTTTAGTGTAAAAATTATTAATATTTTTTTCATACAAAGATAGGTGAACAGAAAGGAAAAATATTTATTTAATAAATTTTTAAAATATTCTAAATAAACATAAAGTTTAATATTATTATATTAAAATAATAAATAAAAAATATAAATCCAGATCAGTATCATTTCTTTTTTTTTCTGTCCTTCTTTAGATTATACATTCAACATTTTTTTTTAATTTTTTCACTATATTTAATCAAACAACATAAATAATTAATAATTTTATTTCTATCTTGCTCTTCCTCGTTTTCTTTTTCTCGATCCAAATAGGTCTGGGTTTCGAACACACCTTTTACTAAATAAAGATATTAAATTTAATTAATATATTTTTCACCATTAAAGAAAGCTTGATGTGACAGTCATACTAGGAGAAGAAGGGGGATTGAATGTGATAAGATAAAGGAAGGCGGACCACTAGAAGTGGGGAAGGAGGGGAAGAAAAAAACTCAAAAAGATGAAAAAGATACTCTTGTTATGCTGGTAATAGCATGTGCCTTTCTGATTATTTCATGGTGCATCCTTATCATTTGCTACTTTTCCAAACCCATTCTTCAGCCTTCAATTTCGTGTAGGTGTAGTGCAATTCATGTAGCCCTTGAAACACTGCTATGGGGAGTTGAGTGCTGATGACTTTTCCTTAACACGGTAACCCTTTTTTTCTATCACCTTCAATGTCCTTGGATAGATATTATTTCGAAATAAATTTTATAAAAAATTATTAAATATATAAAATATATAAAGTTTAAAAAGAAAGAATACAATATATTATGAGTAAATAATATTTTTTGAAAAATACAAAATATATAAAATAATAATATATTTAAATTAAAATAAAATTTTAGTTTGTAAATGTGATTAAAAAATTACAATCCAAATAAAACCGAAATGAATCTTTATTTTTTAATTCTTCCTTTTTTTTTCTAAATAAATTCATTCATTCAAATAAATTATATAGAGAAATCACAAGATCTATAATAACAAAAACGTATTACACCCCAAAATCTTAGATAAATATAGTACAAAGGGATAGAAAATAAAACAAATGCACAATAATTTTCTTCCTAACTTCCTTACGTAGATATATTAGTAATCTTGAAAATTGTTTTCGAAAAATATGAGATATAGAGAGATGATCTAACTCAATAAATAAATGGAGTATCTAACTCCGATCTAAGTAGATAGGAAAAAAATCACGTCAAAAAATCTTGGATCTTGATAAACAAAATTAAAAACGAAAATTTCTATAGTTTGTGAATTCAAAAAAAATACAAGACGAAAAAAAAAAGAGTAAAAAGCAGAAACTTTGGCCAAGATGCCACGGAAGCCGAAGCGCCGATCTGGCCAAGCTTTGCAACCCCTTGGAAAGGGAGAGCTGTGGTAGAGAGAGAGAGAAGAAAGAGGTCAACGTCAGGAATGTCCAATTCTTCCTTCATTCTTTGTCTAATTTAACTTGAAAATGATAACTTAACTAGTTCATAAAAGATATACTAGTGAGTCGGATGGATTCAACAACAGACACCGACTTGAATTCCAACCTTCCTTTTCCTTTTAAGGCCTATCTCTAAGAGAGATCTAAGATTCCAGCAAGTTGATGCTGCCATTGATAGTTGCTAACATAAATGTTAATTACTCAAGTCACATTAAGGGACAAGTTCAAGTGCTGGTGTCCCACTAAAGCCAGTAGATGTTTGCTAATGCAGGAAGGCCTAAATCCAAAAGTGATGAAATGAAAGTCCAGACTTGTCTCTGAACAATGAAATGGGCGATTTTTCATCACAGCCAAGTAAGTAGATGATCCAATCAATCAAGGATTCCAGATGCATCGTGCTGGTCATTTTTTTGGCCAGAGATTCCTATTCTTTCTTGGTGCATGTCAAATTGAAGACCTTGAAATTAGATTGTACTTGTTTATCTCAAATAAAGGGATGATAAGAATACACGACATATATGTAAACTTGACACCACAACTTTATCTCTTTTGGTGATCAAAGACTTTGGACCATCCTGGTGATTCTAAATTCGGGCTTTTGCCAAATACCGACTGATCATAGTCGCATCACATACCATGCCTCACATGCAG
Source organism: Voacanga thouarsii (assembly GCA_026120185.1). Classification (NCBI taxonomy): domain Eukaryota; kingdom Viridiplantae; phylum Streptophyta; class Magnoliopsida; order Gentianales; family Apocynaceae; genus Voacanga; species Voacanga thouarsii. The sequence goes on along the minus strand of JANUWF010001636.1, from coordinate 385,768 downwards.
AGGTTGGACAAAAAGCTATAGCAGAGTTTGCATCCATAATAGCAGTTGCTTAGGTTTGCGCCAGGTGCAAACCCATGGCCACGGAAAAGAGTGGTGGTAGGGACGATGGTGATGACACGCTAAAGGTAGGGTTGGCACTATTGAATATGACACGTCAATACGATATGAAAACGATACGATTATAGCATGTTAGGGTTAAGTTTTATAGATTCGAATCAAAACATGTTAACCTATTTAATTTTAAATGTGTTCGGATCATAAACGAGTTCAACATGTTTCAACCTGCGAACCCGTTTAATTTTTTTAATATTTTTTGTAATATCTTACAAATTTCACTATAGATAATTTAATTTTTTATATGAATTAATTAAATTAAATTTTATTATATGAATTAATTGAATTGTTTGTATGTCTATTTTGTTTAATTATATGAGACCTCTCAAGAAAAATAAATGATATTAATGTGGCTGTTTGCTTGATATATGGTAAATGAATCATTCTTAATTAATTATTATTTAGTGTTTATGATAATAATATTATTACAACGACTTTTAGTTAGAGAAAATGATTTATTGAACAATTCTCTTTTATTGCAAAGCTACATTTGTTTAAATTTTTAAGATTAAGTCTTATGAATTTATTGAGATATCTAAATATTTAGTTGGATGATTTGTTATTTTATTGGTTATTTAAGATTTTATGGGCTGTTTATTGATTTTTTAATTTTATATGATTTGATTTGATTTTTTAAAAATTTTTTGTGTAAGGGATAGACAGATTGACGGGTTTAGTAGGTATTGGGTTGGCGGGTTTAGTAATTATCTATTTAATTTTTGTGTCTATTCGTATCAATCCATTTTATAATACGAATACAATAAAAAAATAAATGATTTAACACGACATGATATATTTATTAATCGTATCGTGTTCGAATTGATCTGTCGTATGTAATTATCTCAAGTTGACATGACCTACCAATCCGAACACGACACGATTACCACTCTTAGTTAAGGAGAACGATTACCTATTTTACAATATATTTAGTATGTTATATAAAATTTATGATATATAAAATAGTGTATAAGATAACATATTTTATTATATCTTATATATAAATATACGTTATAGCATAGACAAAAATAAGGGACGGAAGGTGGTGCCTGCATTTTCAAATTTTTGAAAATTTTATTTTAACCTTAGCAAATTTAAATTTTAAAAAAGAATTTCTTTTAAATTTTACTTTCTGCCTTTTAAAACTTTTTGAAAAATTATACCATTATTCTATAATATATCATTTTATATAATTTATACCTCGAAATTGCTAGTTCCGTCCTTATATTATAATGTCTTGCATATTGTTTAGTATACCAAAAACATTGTAAAATGTACTAAATATATTGTGATATATAATTGCATATTGTTTTCTGTATTTATTTACTATACCACCCTCTATTTTAGTTACAAATTATAGAAGTCTCCTTCTCCTACTTTATTTTTTAAGATTTAAAACTTTTCGATAAGATGTACTTCCGATCTTTATAGATGGGCATCCTATATTCAGAGTTGTATTCGAATACGAACGAGTCGAGTATCATATTTTCGAACTCCAATTTGAATATAATCGAATACTGTTCAAGTTTGAATTTGTGTTCGAGTTCATTTGATTATTATTTGATAATGTTCGAGTTCGTTTAAGTTTGAATTCGAAAAACTCGATTAATGTTTAAGTTCGTTTATTTTTATTTTTATTTTAAAATTTATAAAAATAATAATTCAAAATTTAATTAAAATAATTGAATATTATAATATTAAATAAAAATATAATAAAAATATTATTAATAATATTATTCTTATAATATAAGATTTATTAAAAATAAATCTTAATATTATAAAATATAAATAAAATAATTAATTTTTAAAAATATATAATATGTTCGTGAACATGTTTGAATTCGTTCATTTATTATTCGAATTCAAATTCATATTTGAATTTGTTCGTTTATTATTCGAGTTCAAATTCGTAAAGAAACAAGTCTTATTTAAATACAAACGAGTTCAAACGAACTTTTATTTGCGAATGTTCGATTTGTTTGTTTCCAGTTATACCTATATTCTCTTCTCATGGAACTGTTACCCGAACTCGGGGGCTCTTCTTCTGTCTCTCATTTCCAAAGGAAAAGATGAAATTGTGTCTTTATCAAATATGGATGATGATAGTGTGTTTTAAGATTTTTCATGTTTGTTTGTTTTTTAATTTGTTTCTATTTTTTTAAATATATGAGTTGCGATATATTTCTTATTTACCTCCAACTTTAATGCTTTATATAATCGGTTTAGTTCTTATTAATGAAATATTTTCTTTAAAAAGAAAGTGTTGTCTCCAATAATTGTGACCATGATTGGGTCCAATCCCAGGTTGCTTTCTATTCAATTCTAGAGGCTTAGTATGGGCCACTTGCGTAGCGTGTTTCTAAATGGGCCTAAAATAAACGAAAGAAAATTCCTTTCTCCGGGGGCACATTGGAAAAGACAACACATGGAGCAGCAAGTTTGTGCAATAAAAGAATGGGCCAGGCCCATAATGGAATATAGTGATGTTGGGCGAAATCTGGGCATGGCTCATTCTTATGCCACAAGCTGGGACGTGACCGCGGAAGCTGGGTCCACTTTATTTATGAACCACACTCATAATTAACCATTTTATTATTATTTTTATAAGTTAAATTAAAGTTCTACTTGAAAAGAAACTCTTTTTAATTCAAATCAAAATTCTAATTTAAAATATATTAACACATCATATTTTTCTTTCTTATTAATGATTAAACCCCATATTTACTCTATATTTAATAATATTTTATTAAATTTTAATAAATTTATCTTAATTTAATCCTTATTAAAATACAGTTTAAATGTTTTAGGCCATCAATTAGTATTCAAGTTTAAAATTATATATTATTTATACTTTCTATCTCTATTTTATATGCGATTAAGATATTATAAATTAGATTTTAAAATTATACAACTTTAAATCTATTTGCTACATATATATGTTAATACAGTACGTAATTAGATTAAACATGAGTTTAAATTTGTTATTCATTGTACATGAATGTTAGTGCAATGTCTCTGAACATCCTGCAAATTATGGGCATAGGAAAAATGTATTATGTTTTTCCATCTTTATTACTTTTGTCTTAAAATCATTTCTTCTTTCTGTGAATTAGAGAAAAACTTACAATCATTACTTTTTGAATGCGCACTAGTCAAACACATCCCGCAACCCTATTCAGTAAAGAATCATGAAGATGCAAAGTAGTGACCTTTCGGTAAATCTTTTCCTTCATCTTTGGTTACGAATGCACAGGTCAATGGAAAGAAATTGATACCCTGTCCTGGGATTAGAATTATGAGTCCCTAACGTTGGCATTAATTAGCAGATGCAGTAAGTGATCCAAATACAAGAACTTATTGCAAAAGTTATATTGATTCATTCCCTCGAATCATGTAAAACTTGTCTAGGTAGATAAGCTCAAAAACAGGTTCATCACGTAATTAATAAAGGTATGACATAAATGATGAAGATTCTTCGAAATCTTGAGAGTAAATGCCACCAAAAATATCTAAGCATCCTTGAAACTATATATATACTCATCTCGAATCCACTGGCATTTGCACTCAACACAACGAAAGCAGAGGGAGAGAAATACAACAAGAAAGATGATCTACGATTCATTCGTGGAGTTTGTGGTCTCCTTCGTTGGTGGTCCTTTGTTCCGGAAGACATTCTTGAAGGACTTCTGCATAAAAGGATGAGAAGAAAAAGAATATAGTTGTTCCTGTTATATCACCTTACATGGGTGGTAAGATAAAAAAAAAAAAAAATCTTTTATGGTAGGCAAATTCTTATTTATTTATTTTTGTGTTGCTCTTTCATTCTATCGAATATGGATTGAGAAATCTACACTGCCGCAGAAATTTGTGTAAACATGTATGCATATTTTCATTTATTTTTTTGAGTGCTTGAGACAATACAATGAATGAACCCAGGATTAAACAAAAAATGTTATCTTCTGTTTTATTTTTTCAATTATTGCTTGTCTATTTTGAACGTTTTCTTTCTTCAAGTTATATATAATTTGGTAGTCATCATCTTATCCATTATCATCTTCCTGATGATGCGTTTGCATTATTCTCCGACAAGAAGCTTAATGGTGGCACCACCCATTCATGAAGATCTCTACTTAAAGTTGTCTGTACTGGAAAAGGTTAGCAACTATGACAAGATTCACGCGCGTTTGACTCCATGAATATCAATCAAATATATATATATATATATATATATATATATACACACGTGTGTGTATGTGTGTGAAAATATAATAAGATATAACAACATTTCATGCTAGAGAGGTACAATGAAGTAATTCAATTGGCTTTTATTGATAATAGGGCACCGTATAAGCAGTGTACTTGTTTCTAGTTTATCACCACACACCATCACAATTTAAGAAGTAAGTACACTAGCATTCCTTTTTAGTATTCTTGTTTCACATCGAGTATGTGCCAAACTGTCTCAAACTCCATAATTCTATGCTGTCAAAGTGACTCAACGAGGCAGGGGAATGGCAAAGAATTTCATCATTCCATTGCGGCAGTCATCCCCCTCACGGCTTGCAAAATAGTAAACCCTCCAGTTACTGAGCACAATTGTAAAGCCCTCTCCACCTCCTTGTTTTGTATTTGCCAACGGAGTTGCACTCCTGAAATCGCATGTAATGAAGCTCCAGAGGTTTGGCAGCAGGTAGACGCTATGAGGCCTGGCCGTGTCACTCGGAGGAGCATATTTAAACACTGAGAGTTATCATCAATTAACAAAGTTAGAACGAATATAAATCTTGGTATCATGCATGATCCAGTAAATAAGACTGTGATATATGGTATTGAATCTCTAATTGAAGGCTAACCTACCAAGTGCGTCATTGATGTACAAGGGGCCACGTTTGAGGGACCAATCAGTGTAATTGTAGCCATAGCGCCAGCCTTCAGACTCTCCAACGACTATGGTTTCTGCTTGGCTAACTGCCAACATGCACGCAATCACCAGGAGGACAAGTCCTTGAAAAGACCTGATAGCCATCTCTCTTTTTTTCTTGAATATTGGAAGCTAGGAGGATGAGATGTGCTGGGATGATCTTAAAAGAGGGTGTGTTTGGGTTTAAATAGATGGTTTTCGCGAAATGGTCCAGAGCTGACTTACTTGAATGACTCTTTTTTCAGCGGGTGTTTAATGGAAGAGAATTACGTTTTTCAAAATCAGGCATTAAGTTCTCTAGTGTTTCTTGGCACGGAAAACGCATAGAGATTGCTACTAAGATATGCAAATTTCTGTATAGACAAAGAAAATGATGGCACAAACCTTGATCAGAGAAGCCTTGGAGATCAGTTAAAGAACAACTGAAGTGGGGTTAGTAAAGGAATTTGCAGAAGTCTAGCGGTCCATCCACGGCGTTCCTTTTCTCTTTGGCTGGATATATAATCTAGAGGGATTGAACATTTCCATGCATCAAATTCTGGGGGGGGGGTTGAAGAAAAAGGAAAGGGACTTAAGAATTTCTAGAGAACATGATTATAGCCATTTGTAGTCTTTTTCTATCTTCTTGAATTGGAATAGGTCTCAATTGTGAGTAATTATGGCAAGGGATAAGTCATTTGGAATTTCACGGAACTGCATTTGAGAAAGTTTCAGCAACAGGAACGAACTGAAAGCAACGGTGTTAACTAATTGAGATTGATTTCATGGATTAGAGTTGAGTACTTAATTCATGGATCATAAGTCTAACGCTGTATTTGGTGAAGATTAAGGTGTTAACAATGACACTTGGCCGAAGAGGACATTGAAGAGCAATAAAGGTGACCAAATGTCAAACAAGGTCCAGCAACAAAAATAGAAGATGAAACTTGTCCTTCACTCGCATGCTAGTCGATTTTGAATTTTGTAGGATTACAAAACAAATATTTTCCCGAAAATTCTTTGACTAAACTATGAACTCATTTTGTCAAGATTGACGAAATATTATGCTAAGTATATAGTTTTAGGGTCGAGCGCTTTGCTCACTAAGGGCTAATTTGAGAATTTATGGAAGAAAAGAAAAGAAAAAAACACTTAGCCTAGTTTGCGAGTTGAAAAATGAAAAATCCCTTCTCTACTCTTGTTTGAGAGGTTTTTTCGGGGAAGAAATGGAGAGACCCAGATTTGTTTCCTTCCAAATTGGAGAGAAATGGAAAGAAGATAAAGGATTTTTAAGCTCTTTTTTTTAATTGACAAATTTAATTTTATTGAAAACCTTTCAATTTTTATTACCTTTCACGTCCTCAACTTCATTTATAAACTCTAAAGGGTATTTTAGTAAATAAAAAATAATCACTTATGTTCTCCCCAAACTCCCACATAAAAAAAGTACTATTCTTTTCTTTTCTCTCCTAAACTCCCAAACAACTTTGACATATATCACCTCACCTTCTTTTCTCTCATAACTTAAAGTTTATCTTCTTTTATTTTCTCTCCTAAATTCGCAGGTCTAGTTTGGGTGTTTAAAAAAAGAGGAGAAAATAAGAGAAGTGGAGAGAAGTGTCATCTCCTCTTGTATGGTAGATTTTTTATGGAAAGAAAGGAAAGAAGTGGAGTGATGATCTCAAATCACTTCAACACCTAGAATTATTTTTCTCCAAATTGGAGAGAAATGGAAGAAAGAGAAATGCTTGTAAGTTTTTTTTTAATGACAAATTTATCCTTGCAAAACAACTTCTAATTTTTTTACCTTTTATATCCTTAACTTTATTTATAAACCCCAAAGGATATTTTAGTAAATAGAAAGTAATCTTTTCTTTTCTAACTTCCAAATAAAAAAAACTCTTCTTTTCTTTTCTCTTATAAACTCCCAAACAACTTTAAATATATATCACCTCACTTTCTTTTCTCTTCTTATCTCTCTTAACTTAAAATTTCTCATCTTTTCTTTTCTCTTCTAAACTCGTAAACTAGCCCTTATACTATGAAAGAAAAAAAAAAGAGAGAAAATGAGGTAAAGTAATTTATATATAGTGTTGCTGGAGAGTTTAAGAAAAAAAAAACTTATTTTACAAAATTAGTAATAAAAAAATTTTAAAGTGAAAAAAACTAAATAAATTTGTCATTTCAATACATTTACGTACAATCCTTCCATTTATCTATACAATCGGAGTGAAATGATTGTGGAAGGAGAATTGATGCAGCGTTAATCTATACATATATATATAAGTAGTTGCGATAGGCTCCTGCTGAGACAAGTGGCACTGTTTCGTGTTGATATTTAGAATTATTGAACTTTAAAGATGTTTTTTTTTTTTCTAGTGAAGAGATTTGAAAGGGGTTTTTTTTTTTTTTAATATAAGAGTTATTTGAATTTAATGAATTCAGATAGATAGAACTAATGATTATGCTAGCTTTTTTGAATCTCCTAAAATTTTGTTCTTTTTGATTTTTTACTAGTTTGATGTCTTTGTACGGATTGTTGAATTCTTAAATTTTAATATATTATTAATAAATACATATATATCTTATTAATTAATTAATTGAATTAGTTAAGATTTTAAATAAATTTAGATAGCATTCAAAGAATCACGCATTTCATAATATTAACCTAATAAATGTTCAACCATCACCAAAATAGAAGATAATGATGTATTATCTACTGTGAAAATATATAATCATCTGATGCAATGTATCTTTAACAAAGTATTTATATTAAGATGGATAATAACCATACAACATGTCAGTTTAAGAACATGCAAATGTTATCACGTATCATCGCAAGAGGATTCTGCTTCGAGATATATATATATATATATATATATATATATATATATATATATATCATCTTTTTGAGAATTTCTAAAGTATTATTCTATATTTATACATTTCATCCCTCCAAAAATTTGAATTTTTTTTTTAACTATCATGGTTAATAGGTTGATGCCCGTGCAACGTTTGTTAAATTTTTGTTTTGGATTAGAATGTAGTGGAATATAACTTGTGTGAATATTAAAATAAATAATAAAATTAGACAATCTAAAACATATATTAAAACCAATATTTAGTTCCAAATCCATCACCTTTAGTATATTTAGACTTATTTAAAAGCCGGATTCCATCATTTATTGCATTGTATAAGATGCTTGAGACAAATTTTAACTTTTACAACCTTCAAGACCTCCGAACATTGCAAGCTAATCCTTACTATGGTCCCAAAAGAAAAAATTTATATATATAAAACACCAGTTTCATGAATGAAGACAACAATGGATTACAACCAAAGTAAGATGGCAAAAAAAAAAAAAAAAAAGAAAGAAAATGGAAATCAGTTGTTTCAAAAAAACTTTTGAACACATCATATAATTCCTTAGAAAGTTCTTTGATACATTTCCATAATTCCAAGGAGTAATCTCAAGGAAAGAGAGAATGAAATGAGAGAGAACAAATAAAGTTTAGATATTTCTTATAAGAGGCAATCAAAATATTTGGTCCTTTCAGGAAAAAGAAAAAGATTATCCATATACATCGATCCATTCTAGCTTACTCCTCAAAGAATGTCAGAATTTGATGTCTTCTCGAGAGGGAGATTCAGATCAAGAAGTACAAATTTATCATCTGTAACTTCCTCCGCCACTTTGGAAAAATCATTTGGGGAGGGGAGGGGGGGAGGGGGGGCATTAAGGCGACCCCACAACAATTGGTGGCAAGATTGCTGGGATAGGGTCAACAAATGCTAGCTCCTGCTGCAATTGATCCGAAATAGGTGAGTACATGACTATTTAAACAATTATAGAACCAAATAAAGCAATTAAAAAAATGAGAAAATTACACATTATGGGTGCCTGTGTGCAAGTGAAATAGCCAAAAGAAAACAACAAACACTCAACTTCAAAATAAACAATAAGGTGCATAAAGCAAAGCCCACCTGTACCATAAAGTAACCATCAAATGGGTGTAAGGCTTCAAAGGGCTTCCATATTGGCATGCTAACCCAAAGTCACAAATCTTCAACTCACCTTGGTTATTTAAAAGTAGATTTAATGTCTTCAGATCTCGGTGAAACACCCAATTATCATGAAGATATTTGACACCCTCCAGAAGCTGAAGCATAAGGCATTCATTCTGACTGAAAGGTTGTTTCATTGTTTCCATTAGTGCCTTCAAATCATATTCCATATATTCCATTACCATAAAAATACTATCAAGACTGCTACCAATCCATCTGAATTAAGCGACCCACATACATAAGAGTTCAACTGATCGCTTAGTGAAGTTACTGAACATGGTTCGCCAGTAGCCACAATTGAAAGGGCACACAATAGAACCACCGCAACATAGGAAACTACAGTATAGTGCAAAATTCTCCTGTTCAACATACAGACCCATAAACAACTGATGACCATGTCATCTCAAAACACTAACAACTACAGACACCCTGAAAAAGAACATTGAACATAGCAATAATGTCACCCTGCTGAAAATATAGAACCAGCTATCGCACGTCCAGAATAATACTTAACAACTTAAGCAACTGAATCCCCATTTAGACCCAATAAATAACAGATTGAAGAAGATTTGGTGGAGGAAGAAAATGTACGCACATTGGACAAATGCATCTCTTGCAATGAATACAAAATAAACTTACATGTATCAGAAAAACTTTTGAACAAAATGTTACAGAAAATACCAAAAAGGCTTCTAATTCAAAGGAAGATGGGAAAATAGCATTTGCAAAACTAATCTCAATCGCCTTAGTGAGCTGATAGATATATCCATCTGTATATGCTCTCTGCATCATTTTAAGCATGGATATCATGAATTCATGCTGCATCAATTGTTCAAAAAGAGAAAAAAAGATAGAAATAGAGGATCAATTTACACAAATACCCAAATTAATAACACTTATATGGTTGGAAAGAGGATACTTGCCTCGAGGATGAAGTATTCCATTGCCATCAACCATTAACAACTATCCGCTTACATGAATGAAAAAGGGTAAGGAACAGCATATTTGAATTATGCATTTAAATTAAAAACTAAAATAAAACTATGATCAGTGAAATTAGTCCCATCGAGAAACTTACCTTACTTCTACAACCCATAGAATATATTATATGCATCAACATTCAATACAAAAACATAACTGCAAATTTACTTAAAAACAGAGTAGTAGTTATCTAGGAGTAGAGTAGATTGACACTTTTCTTCATTTTATCCAGAAGCTCTAGAAGTACGGGAGCCTATAATTAAGAAATTTAAATTGAGTAGTTGCAAAAATACCCAAAGCAAGTAAACAATGAATTAAAAACAGAATAAAACATATCCTTCTAGCTTCCAAGAAGACATAGAAGTGAAGATTGGGTCCACATAGAGAAAGGAAGAAAAGGCATCTGTAAATGCAAATACATAATGACTAAAAATTAAACAATCTCAAATGCCCAAAAAGTCAAAATCAAGCTTCCAAGAAGACATAGAAGCGAAGATTGGGTCCACATAGAGAAAGGAAGAAAAGGAATCTGTAAATGCAAATACATAATGACTAAAAATTAAACAATCTCAAATGCCCAAAAAGTCAAAATCATTGTGTACTTCAGTTCATGTTCCCCACATTCACATATAAACAAACACATCGAATGCAACCAAAAAGAAATTTAGATCCATGGAACAAAAAAAAAAAATAATAATAACAACAACAACAACAACAATTTGACCTCTCTAAATGCAAGAAAGCTCAAAACATAAGGGACATGAAGCTTAACAATAGAGGAATCTTGATACACAACATTAAGATTCTCAATGTCCATTACATGTATCAGAAAAACCTTTAAACAAAATGCTACAGAAAATAACAAAAAGGCTTCTAATTCAAAGGAAGATGGGAAAATAGCATCTGCAAAACTAATCTCAATCGCCTTAGTCAGCTGATAGATATATCCATTTGTATATGCTCTCCGCATCATTTTAAGCATAGATATCATGAATTCACGCTGCATCAATTGTTTAAAAAGGAAAAAAAAAAAATGCTTCGGATTAGAGAACTTAAGAGTAATTCTAACCTTTCCCTGGGCATTTTTGTGGCAAATTTCACCAAAAGCTTATGAAAAAATAGAACTGATAATTCTGTAAACCCACTCGCCAAACCCCTAAACTCTGAGCCAAAGGCTTCCAAACAGTAACAACAACCGGAAAGGAAACAAAAGTTTGCTGAAAAGTCTCTTCATTCTAATGGCAAAACTGACATCCAGAAGCGAGGGAAAAAACGTTTTCTTCAAATTGTCCAAAGAAAAGTATGAATTTAATAGCTTCCACATAAAATGCTTTACCTGAGGCTGAATATTAATCTAATGAAGCTCCGATAGCAATCGATTTGGTTGTCTTCTCCATCGAACAATACTCCAAGCAGAAGAGAGTGAAAATTTGTCATCCTGCGAAGGCAGCCAAACCAATTTGTCAGTTGTAGATTCCAATTGCTGAGGAGAAAGGATTCTGAAAATATGAAGTGTCAAATCTGAATCCAAGACCAGAGTCATTAGAGGCACATTCCAAAAACCATTTGAGGTGAAGTCTGACACAGAAAACCCTTCAAAATGAACTGCATGTAGAACATGAGAAGTCAATGACTGCATGACCAGCTTCCACTGCTATTTGAGAACAATCTAGAGCTGCAATTTGTAGCCACATTTTGCAGCCACCATTCTACAATAATCTGGACAACAACAACTCGCTGAAAAATATCAACTTGCACAGTCCACTTGCAGCTCATGAAGCTTCCACCATCTTCATCAACTTGCAGCTATTATGAATTATTATAGAACCTACAACTTGCAACAAAAATCTTCCTTGGAAGATGTCCACGGCCATTGCAACTTATGTGATCCTAGAACCATCAAGAAATAGCAAGTCAGTTAGTTTACTTATAAATAGAGATGATTCTTAGTGCTTTGTATCAACATTAAAAAAAAAGGATAAGGAATTGCATATTTGAATTATACATTTAAATTGAAAACTAAAATAAAACTATGATTAGTGAAAGTCCCATTGAGAAACTTAGCTTACTTCTACAGCCTATAGAATGTATTGTATGCATCAACATTCAACACAAAAACATAACTGCAAATTTACTTAAAAACGGAGTAGTAGTTAGTTGGGGGTAGAGTGGATTGGCACTTTTCTTCATTTTATCCAGACGCTCTAGAAGTACGGGAGCCTATAATTAAGAAATTTAAATTGAATAGTTGCAAAAACACCCAAAGTAAGTAAGAAATGAATTAAAAATAGAATAAAATATATCCTTCTAGCTTCCCAAAAGACAGAAGCGAAAATTGGATCCAAATAGAGAAAGGAAGAAAAGGAATTTGTAAATACAAATGCATAATGACTAAAAACTAAACAACCTCAAATGCCCAAAAAGTCAAAATCATTGTGTATTTCAGTTCATGGTTCCCCACATTCACATATTAACAAACACATCGAATGTAACCAAAAAGAAATTCAGATCCATGGAACCAAAAAAAAAAATAACAACAAATTGACCTCTCAAAATGCAACGAAGCCCGGAACATAAGGGACATGAAGCTTAACAGCAGAGGAATCTTGATACACAATATTAAAATTCTCAATGTCCAACACCATAATAGTGCCGCATGCAACAGAAGGAGGTGATAGAAAGCTAACCCTTGAATTACCCAGAATTAATAAATCACAAATGGCTTTTCATTTGCATAATCATTGAGATTTAATTAGAAAAATAATAGATAAATGCATATAAATTCAAGATGTCATGTGGCAGTAAAAGACAATGGCAGACGTCACATTTATAACCTTCTTATATATATATATATATATATATATATATATATATTATTTGAATTATATTTTTTTTAAAATTCGAGTTATTTGAATTTTTTATTTTTTCAAATATTAGAATTTTTTTTATTTGAATTGTTTTTTAATGTAAAGAAATTAAAGGCACCAACCTAGTATATGGAAAATTTCCAAAGTTTTAGTTAAAAAAAAATGGAAAAGAAAAAAGAAAGCTTTTGAACAGATGGCAAACTGAGCTCTTCTCTATGGCAGCATCAGTGGCAGCCATATCCACCGTCGCTCGCCACAGCAGGCGCTACTCTGTTCCTCTGATTTTTACGAAATCGTGTATATATGCTTCAGTTAATCACATAAGCAGAAAGATTATCCTAGTTGGGGCAAAGAGAGTAGCATTCTCTACGTTTCAGTATCGCCAACACTGTTCCACACAGATGTCTTCTGCAACCGTTGAAAATAGTGAGAAAATCACTGCACCTTACGGGTCCTGGAAGTCCTCTATCACCTCTGACCTTGTTTCTGGTTCCGAGAAGCGTCTTGGTGGCACCGCTGTCGACTCCCAGGGCCGCTTGTTCTGGCTTGAATCTCGTCCCATTGAATCAGGGTATGTAAGTATTTGGTTCAAACGTGTGTGATGAACTTAAAATGTAATAAAGATTGCTGGATTTTGGTGTTATATGGTTTTCTTGTTTGGTGTCTGCATAAGAGATTTGAGTCTTGGATTTTGGATTCAGACGATTGGTAATAGTGAAGGAAGGAGAGAACGAAGGAGATGAGCCGATGGATATTACGCCAAAGGAGTTTTCAGTGAGGACAGTGGCTCAGGAGTATGGAGGTGGAGCATTTAGTATTTCGGGGGACACAATAACATTCTCCAATTACAAGGATCAAAGGCTCTACAAACAGTCACTTTCGTCTAAAGGTTGTACCTTTTACTCTTTCCTTTTCTTTTTCTTTGCTCATCGAACTGGGCTTTCTTAGTTCTTGAACATTTTAGGTTTGAGGAATTTACAATTGGGGTGAATAATGTCGTATACTAATTAATAAATAAATAAAATTGATAACAACGGAAAATGCACCGTTTCAGATGTATGAGGACATCCTATGAGAGTTGCAATTAATTGTCTGTACTTTATCTTGAAAATAAATGAGGAACTTCAGCTGCTAATGAATTGCAACTACACCTTTTAGGTATCAACTTGATCTGGTGAAAGGGAACTTAAACGAATGAATACTGAACTTCACAAACTATATTTTTGGTACTTGAGTTAGAACTGCCTTCTCTGTCCGAAGTGCACTAATCTGTTTGTCATGGCATATAGTTGGAGGAATATCTGTCAAAACCTTTTCCCAGTAGATTTTTCTTTTTGCTTATTCTTCTTCTGCTGGCAGATTCTGCTCCAGTGCCAGTTACTCCAGATTATGGCAAGCCACTTGTGTGTTATGCAGATGGAGTTTTTGACTCACGCTTCAACCGTTATGTGACTGTGCAGGAAGGTAGAATTTCAGTGTATTATTACATCCAAGGTTTGTGGCTGAAAATTTATGCATCTGTTTCATTTTTTTTTTAATTTTCTAGACTGCCGCCAAAGTGGTACAAATTCAATCACAACAATAGTGTCGGTTGACCTCAATGATAAAAATATCCAAGGTAAACTCTTTCTTTCTGAATTTCTTTTGATTTTGTTTATTCCATATCTTTCAGAATTATCTCTTTCCTGTGAGTCAGCAAGTATGGTTTCTTAGAAAATGATTTTATGTTTCTTTGAGGTCCTTGTAGTGAACTTTCTTCAGAAGAATCATTAAGATTATATTCTTCTTACTAGTATCTGATGCATTGTTGACAATGCAGAACCAAAGATGTTGGTTTCCGGCAGAGATTTCTATGCTTTCCCCCGAATGGATCCAAAAGGAGAACGTATAGCATGGATTGAATGGGCCCATCCAAATATGCCATGGGACAGATCAGAACTTTGGGTTGGCTATATTGGTGAAGATGGGTATGCTGCATATTTCTGTCTTTTAAGCACATAGAGAATCCTGGAGTATAAGAATGGCTTACTGGCCTTGGTCTATGCATTGATTTCAGGAAATTAGTTTTCTTGGTTGGACAGGCTATTTTTCTTTTCTCTTAGCAGTTTTTTTTTTTTTTTTTTTATTCTTTTGTAGTTTTACTCTGATAGGCTCTGCACTAGAATGTTAAGTTATAAGTTATTTATATGGGATAAAGAAAAAGTAAAGGAAAGAAAGCCTGCAAATTTTGTGGATGTCTATCCTTTTGGCAGATGTTAAGGACTGACTAAGTGAGGATAAAACATGTATTAGCTCACAAGTTTGCACAGTTATATTGTTCCATGTGGAACGGATCTCCCTTTTTCTCCATACCTGTCTGTTTTGGCATATAAATCAGTCGTTTGGTCAATATGTTTTGGGAACTCTGCTGCTTTTTGGAAAGTAGTGTGAAATTCTGCTGTGTTCAGTATTGACGTGCTGTAAGGGGAAATGTACTTCACTTACATGGAATCAGCTTGATAGATTCCCTGCTCTACTTCTTTATATACTACTAATCTGTGAGAGAGAATCTAACATGTCATCTGCTAGACTGCAAGTTCCTCGTCCAGAATTCTATATGCCAATGTGTTTGGTTTAATTGCCTATCATATTATTTTACATGTGATGTAATTTTTTAGCAAATACTTTGCACATTACTTTCAAGCCCTAAGATTTTGTCTTTTGCATTGATCCTTATAAATCTGTTATTTTTCTCTCCTTTTTCAAATGCGCATTTTCTTCTTCTCTCAGAGATGTGCAGAAGAGGATTTGTGTTGCTGGTGGTGATAGAACAGTCATAGAATCTCCAACTGAGCCAAAATGGTCTCATGAAGGTATTTCTGGATAACTGGACTTTCATTGAGTATGTAGAATAATATGCACTTCACTTCATATTGCTTTATTGCAGTTTGGTGGAATTTAAGAAAGTTGAATCACCTCCTATATTACATGGACAGTCTCTTCTCTTTTGCTTATACTTTTTCCCCAGCTTCTGAGAAGAAGTGATTAGCGGAAAGCAGTTTGAAATTTTATGTAATTTTTATATGTAGCTGTTTTCATAGCAAAGGCTGCTTAAAATGTCCCTTTCTTCTTTTTGAAGCTAAAATCATGTTTGACCACCTCAGCGGTAGCTTCTGTCTTGAAAAAGGCTGAAAATTATTTCAGCTTCCCATGACAATCCCTTCAATCTTTCTGAGATGTGTCACGTTTATCTGGTTTTTGCTTTTAATTATTATCTGTGGAAGTCAGCAATCCAAAATAGCAAATATACTTAGTTATCCAAGACTGGAAGCTCATACTCATAGCAGTTGTGAAAATCAGCTGAATATAGTTTCTAGCAAAACTCTTTTCCTGTTTTATTGAACCATGTGGATTTTATGACAGCTGAATGACTAATATGGTTCTCGTGCTGGTTCAGAATTATGCAACTGTGCTTAAGACATGGTCTGCTGGTTGGTGAATCGATTTATGGTCTCTCCTGATAGTATTTAAGATTTGCTGCCAATTGAACCTAGATGTTCATATTCGAATATTGTGGCCTTTATCTTCTTCCAGATTCATGACAGGAAATGATATCTTCCTCCTGTTCCTGTGGCATTTATCCTGGAGATGCTTTGTATGGTTTGTATAAAATTTGCCCCGGGATCATTGCAAAACTTATTGTCTGCCCTATTGAATACACTGAATGAGAAAATGTTGTCACTAAATTTTGGCAATCATCTACCCTATTGTCTACAAAATGTGGTTATGCTTATTGTCTGACCTGTAAAGGACACGCTTACTTTGGCAATCGTTGACTACCTTGTGTGGCAAACTTGAAAAACTTCTGCAAATTGAGCCATGAAAAAATGATCACTCTACTTTGAGCTCGTTGACTTCTCAAAATATTTTCATTCTGGATCTTAATTCCTTTATTTCCAATATTTAGATGTTCATTGTTGAACTTGTTGTTGCAGGAGAACTGTTTTTCATCACTGATAGGAAAACTGGGTTTTGGAACCTCTATAAATGGGTGAGCTTCTAATCTTATGTTAGGAGGCAAACACTTTGTATTTGCTTGCCATCTTTTTCTTCTTCAATGTGGAATTACTTAGTTTTCACATGCTCTTGCAACTAACTTCTTATTTCATTATTTCGTATGGTATCTGTTATATCATTGCTAAGGTCATGTCCTTCTACTTGTCTAAGAAGGCTGATGTCCCGGCAAATTTGGACTTGCAATCATCTTAGCATCTGTTCATGGATTACCTTTGTCATTTATTTGTCATGTTGACCTTGTATCATCTCCACCTCCTCCTCCCCTTTTTCTGTGCATCTTGCCAAATGTCATTGGTTTTCAACACTGATTAGAAGTTGGTATAACTGGCATTGACATTCAGATATTTTGGTTTTTATCAACTTGTGAACCTCTTGTCTTCCATTTTAAAAGTGAATTCTATGGCTGCCGCCACTTTCTGTAATCAAATGTGATTAGGTATAAGTTCTAATCTTTAAAATATTACATATAAGCCTATCAGTGTTTGAGTCAGTGGATGGCATTGTCTTGCTTCTCTTTATGTGCAAGCGTGTAGAAGCACAAGGGAGTTACATTTGATTGTAATGTTGCTTTGTTTATTGATAATAGGTAGAACCTACAAATGAAGTGCTGCCTGTTTACCCATTTGATGCTGAGTTTTCAAAACCTCTGTGGGTTTTTGGCATCAATACTTATGAATTTATTCAGGACAAAGATCAGAAAACCTTAATTGCCTGCAGTTACAGGTGACATCCCAAACAGAATTATGCTCACAATATTCTCAAATAGCTTAATCTATGCTTATTCTTTGAGAACAATATTCCATAATATGACGGCTCTATAATCACCTCTTCTGCTTTCTTGGCCTAACCTCTTCCCCTTAATATCCCCTCTTCCATATGGTCTCAAATGATAACCGTATGCAGGAAGAATGGAAGATCATATCTCAGTATTCTGGACACAGTTCAAAGCACATTATCAGCACTTGATATTCCATTCACAGATATAAATAATATGGTAAACACCCCAACAGCCCCTTGCTGCAGCTTTAGAATAATTCTTTAGCATAGATTATGACCGTAACTTAAAACATCTACTACTTATGCAGACTTCTTCAGCTCAATCCTTGTTTATTGAGGGAGCTTCTGCAGTTCATCCACTGTCAATCGCTAAGGTTCTGGAACGTCATCTCACCCTTCGAGAATTTGATACATTTTATTCCTTTAAATTTTTTGAAATTGTTATTTTATAGTTTCTCATTTATATTTCTTCGTTTCTTGGAGTTCCTTCCTTGTGTTTGTAGGTGACTGTTGATTGTCAGAAATCAAAAGTGAGTAATTTTGAGATTGTATGGTCTTCTGCATCAGTTACCTCAGATATCAAATCATATTTTAGTATGCCAGAAATGATAGAATTCCCGACTGAAGTCCCGGGTCAAACTGCTTATGCATACTTCTATCCACCAACCAACCCAGTCTATCAAGCTAGGCCTGAAGACAAACCTCCCTTATTATTGAAAAGCCATGGTGTGTTCTTTTGTTCTGATTAAGCTTGATTTGCAGTTCATTTGCTTCTTTAGATTTCTTTATCATTGTATCAATGTTCAGGTTTCACTGGACTTGATCAACAATAAATTTGAAAGGTTGGCGGTTGTCATATTTTCCCTCTTAAAATGATCATTTTCATATATTCGAAAGTATCAAGCTTAACATGTCAGAATCCAGATACAGTGTCACTGAAAATTAGAGAACTGCACTGTTACAGCTTGTGGCTTGCTTTGCCTGTTGGTGCTGGGGAGCTTTTGGCATTACTGAATTTATATGAAATTGGCAATTTATAAATCTTATTTGTTGAGGATAAATAAATATGTTTTCCATTCCTCCTTGGCATTGACTTAGCAAGAGACTCTCCAGTTTGTTAATGGGACAAAATCTGGAGCTTATAATAATGATCAAACTCTAAAATCTAAGGCCTATTTGAGAACTAACTGTGCATCAATAAGTTTTGTATATTTCCTTATAAGAGATGCTCTTGGATCTTTATTTGAGTAGGATTTACAGCAAGCCATATGCTTAGCTATCTGCAAGCTGTTCTGCTACTAAAAGTTGTTTTTTAGATTTGCGCCACCAGTCAATAATGTTACGGCTGATTACTCTCAAGTCTCAATTCAGAGTAGATTTTAACACAAATGCATTGACGACATGGCGGTTCCCTGATTATTAGTCTCTTCCGATGACATTATTATTGCCCTCTCATGTCAGTGCAGTTTGTAGAATACTAGGGTCTTCTAGTTGAGTTGGTTGATTCTCCTAATGCTGCAAAGATTTGCTGTTTCTCATTGAAACTAAGAAGCTAAATTTGTTTTGAAGGCGAACCACCTTTTGTAAACTTTGCAAATTCAATTGCATTTCTTCCTTTCAGCTCTAGGTGTACAACTATTGGTTTACTACGAATGGACGATTTTGTACTACTGCTGCTGATGGTATAATGCAGCCTGTTAACTTTTAGTAAAGAATATGTCCATAGTTCAATACAGATGCAGAGCAAAGGATGCAATCTTGGAAATTCTCCATGAAATAGTTTCTGATATTGTTTTTTGATTTGATAAGGTAGTTTCTCATATTGGCATTTATATAAACGCTATGAAAGTTGGTTTAAAACATGCAGTTGCTTCCTGGTTATTCAAGAGTGATAGGCTCCAAAAATTCTATTTATCAACTTTCAACATGTCTTCAATACAATACTAATTCTGTTAATGCATCGATCCTACAATGTGTTTTTCCCATGGCTGCAGGAGGACCTACTTTAGAATCACGTGCAACCTTAAGCCTTAGCGTTCAATATTGGACCAGTCGCGGTTGGGCATATGCAGATGTAAATTATGGTGGAAGTGCTGGTATGCTGCAGCCATTCTTGTCTTCCTCATCTCTCTCTCTCTCTCTCTCTCTCACACACACACACACACAAACACGCATGCACGTGCACCCATATTTATATATTTTTCCTAACTTGACTTCCCAAGTCAAGTGATCTATTTCTGGAAATTTAATTTCTATATGCAGCAATTTCGGTTGGGTGCAACTTTTGCTTTACCAAAGAATTAAGACATCTTTCTATTTTGATTCCAGAAAATTGTGGATCCTTAGAATCTTTTTTATCAATTAACATGTTAATTGTCTAGATTCCTGGAAGGCCTTTACTCTATTGTGATTACGATTCTTTCATTTCAATTATGAAGGTTATGGCAGAGAATATCGAGAAAGACTCTATGGAAAGTGGGGGATTGTTGATGTGGATGATTGTTGTAGTTGTGCAAAGTTTTTGGTAAGCTATGTTTGCACTACACACTGCTTATGATGAACATAGCCCACTGGATATGCCTTTGAGTTGCTTTATTTATATTGCTGTCCAAGGTTGATAGTGGAAAAGTTGATGGGGAAAGGCTATGTATTACTGGGGGTTCTGCTGGGGGGTACACAACATTAGCTGCACTTGCATTCAGAGAAACATTTAAAGCTGGAGCTTCCCTGTATGGTGTGAGTGCCCAATCAACTGTAGTTGACTTTTGTAGTTTTTGTTTGTTATTTTGCAATTCTTGTTTCTTTGTATTTCTTCTCTCCCTCCACACCCCACCCCAAAGTGCTGGTAAGCATTTTTCATGCATTAGTTATTTACTGTTTTTCTCCTATTCTTTATCTTTAACTGACAGGTAGGTGACCTGAAGCTGCTGAAGGAAGAAACTCACAAGTTTGAATCTCACTATATTGACAATCTTGTTGGTAGTATTTGGGTCGCCTTTCATTCATGTTACTATAACTGCTATCTTTCAGCTGATATCATTTAAATTCTGCTCATCTGTGACAAGCAAAGATTTTGTTATGGCAGGAAGCAAAGATGCATACTTTGAGAGGTCACCCATTAACTTTGTTGAGAAATTTTCCTGCCCTATAATTCTTTTCCAAGGATTAGAAGACAAGGTATGCCCAGCAGATGCTGTTTCCTTTTCATTTCTTTACAAGTGATTAAGCAACAGGTGCACATCTTTTCCTGTTTCAACAGGATTAGAAAACACACATTGCTTTGTCCCGCCATGTATTCATAGGAGAGTGGACGTATGTTACAGGTTGTACCTCCTGATCAAGCACGCAAAATCTACCGTGCATTGAAGGACAAAGGATTGCCTGTTGCTCTTGTGGAATATGAAGGAGAACAGCATGGCTTCCGCAAGGTATCTGCTCTCATAAAGTAAAAGCTTTCACTTGAAACTATTCAACCCGCTTCCCAGTTGTAGCTGATTTCCCTTCCCCCTTTTAACATTGCTTAGGCTGAAAACATTAAGTTTACGCTCGAACAACAAATGGTGTTCTTTGCTCGTTTGGTGGGACATTTCGATGTGCCTGATGAAATCACTCCCATGAAAATTGAGAATTTTGACTGAGGCATTGAGTGCTTCGAAGCTACACTTAAACAAAGCTTTGGTTGACAAAGACATCTATGCTTGTGATTTCCAAAGAAGAGAGTTAATGCACTAGCCGATGACCATGTTGGAGACTGGATTATCATCACCACACCTGCTTGTGGTCAAAGAGCAGCTACATTTCAGGTTATTATGTGTTTATGGTACCAACTTCCTGTTTGTTTAGACTAAGTCTCTCTTAGGAGGAAGAGGGAGGTTTTTAGGAGAAGGGCTTGCAGTCTTGGAACTTGGAACTTTGTGGAGGAGATTCGGTCTTCATAAATCGCATCGAAAATTTGCAGTGTGTGTACTGTGTGCACGTTTTGAAACAGTGCAAGCTTTTACAGTAATACACGTGTGTACAAAGATCGAGCTTGAGACAGCGCTATTTGTCGGCCGAATATGCGTGGGGGCTGTGTGAGTGGAAACAAAAAACGTGGGGTATGGTGGGCTCTTTAGATTGAAGCAATTCCGCCGACCGCATTATGTCTTTATATCAGCGAATAAATTAACCAATCGTTAGAAGTTTGAAAATCGTAATATTTTTGTTTTTTTTTCATTATATTTTTTTAATAAAATTATAACTTGTTAAATAATTTTTTATTTTTTTAATATAAATTTCGGTTATAATAATGTGATTTTTTTTAAAGAAAAAAAATATAATTTGATCACATAAAATTAAGGGGTTTTTTTTTCGGAGTTTATAGTAGTAAAAAGGAAAGTTAAGAATTATTTGATTGGTTATAATTTTATTAAGAATTATAAAAACAAAAAGAATTAAAGCATTATAAATTATAAATTCTATATACTAAATAGGTTTTTTTTTTTTTTTGGGGGTCAAATTGGGGAATTTGCTTGTCTCTCGTACGCAGCTGTGCTTACTTTATAGATTCCAGACGGCGGTGGCAATGACAGAAAAAGTCATGTGGTTTTTCTTATTCCGGAAATCCATAGCCACGTGATTCTACATGGTTAATACTATTTTTTCATTTTAAAATATTTATAACATTTTTTTCATAGATTAAAAATAATATTATAATTTAGATGAAGTTATTATTTTATTTATATTAAAAATAAGATAATTATTAGTCAGTAAAAATTTTTAAGAAATAAGAAAAAAGAAGAATATTAGAAAGGTGTACTGTTGATATAGAAGGAATAAGAATAAAATAAAAAAATATGTAATTATTAATTTTAAAAATATATATATAAATAAATATTTCAAAATAAAAAGAATACTAAATATAACTGGACAGTCGTGAATGTCAAATACTATGTCGGTTTAAGTCATCGTTGCCATTAAAATCTGCAACCTTTTTGCCGCCAGCTGGTAGCCAAGTATGCATAATTAGATAAATGTGAAGTAAGAAAAATGCGTCTCAAAATAAAAGAATAGAAGACCAAAAAAACAAAAAATCGTTAACTATTCTAGAAGTTGACGATTAATTTTCTTGATCAACTATGTCACGTATGATTTTTCTTCCATTTGAAATAAATTAATCCAACCCTTTCTGGAATATGAGCCATAGTTGTTCTCTACCTCACATTTATCTATACGTGGCTTATTTTCATTAAATAGTATATATTTTTTCGTTTCAAAATAATTATTCGTAAATTTTTTTTATTTTATTTCAAAATAAATATTTATGTATATATTTATAGAATTAATAATTAGTTTCTTACTATTTTATCTTTATTTATTTTAAATTAATTACACAACTTTTTAAAATTCTTTTTTCTTCTTACTTCTTAAGAATTTTTACTAAATAATAGTTGTCGTGCTTTTAATATAAATAGAATATAAACTTTATTTAAATTATACTTCCTCCGTTTCATATTATTTAGCGTTTTAACCTTTGTTTTTTGTTTCATAATATTTGGCTCTTTACGCATTTTTACACATCAATGATTAATGTTTTCTAATAGTATCCTCAAATTTAGTCAAGCTATATTTAATGAAAAGATAAAAAACCTTATAAATAATTACTCATCCTTACATTTATTATGGATAAATTTAGAATATAACTAAAAATATTTATTAATTTTAATATTCTTAATCTATGCGTAAATGGCTAGAAAGTCAAATAATATGAAACGGAATAAGTAGTATTATTTTCAACACTCTTAATTTATCTACAAAGCTCTTCATAAATAAGTATTTTGAAATTGTGGAAATAATTTTTAAAATGTTTATAAGCTGCTCTTGATTATCATAGATTAAGACGTTTATAAGTTATTCGTAACCACCGTAAAACTACTCTAGTTAACCCTGGGTGGCTGGTGGGTGGGTGGTTTGTGTTTGTTGGGGTCTTTCTGATGGCAATACTTTTCTTCCAACACCCTTAATTTATCTACAAAGCTCCTCATAAATAAGTATTTTGAAATTGTGAAAATAATTTTTAAAATGTTTATAAGCTGCTCTTGATTACCATAGATTAAGACGTTTATAAGTTATTCGTAACCACCGTAAAACTACTCTAGTTAACCCTGGGTGGCTGGTGGGTGGGTGGTTTGTGTTTGTTGGGGTCTTTCTGATGGCAATACTTTTCTTCCTTGGGAAATATTTGGGTGGTCTCAATATACCAAGTATTTCCCTCCGTCCAAATGTCTATAATAGGTTGTCCATTTTCCAGCAAAGGTGATGTCTAAAGAAAAAACACAAACCTAATCTGACAAATGCTCCATCGCAAAATTTTGACTCTATGACTTGAAGACTCCAGTGAACAGTACTATAAGCCTAAATGCTTTTTTTTTTTTTAATCAGAGGAGTATTTCTTTTGTTTTTTGTGTGTTATGGTGAATGTTCCTTTTTTTAAATATAAATAATCTGCTTAAGGGAAAAAAAACAACAAAATTAAAAAGATTTCTTGAATCTAAAGCATGGTGGCTTGCATTCTGTAATTGAAATGGCATCAATATGTCTGGTAGGCAGAGGAATGTTGGAAAATGGATTCATAGAAGAAAGATCACAAAGTATTCCACTTCATTCATAAACTTGAAGCAAAAGTATGATCTTGATTCTGAATTTTGATGTTTACATGTGATCAGCAGAAACTTGAGCTGATTTTAGTTGCTTTGATTTGGCTTTGATGTTCCCTTAGCTGCAAATCAAAGCATTACAAAACGAACATTTATGAAGCTTTGCTATTTTTATGTGTAAAAAGTAAATAATTACCTATACAAGAAGAAGAAACAAATCAAAATCAAGTTTTAGTTGCGAGAAAACCCAAAGCCATTAGCTAATGCATGAACAGCAGGATTGAATGCAAGTCTCCCCAAAATTCCCTGCTTGTACGGCAAGAATGTCTTCTTCTTCATATTTTCTGAAACTGCTCGGTTTACAGTGTAATGCAACTCATGAGCAGAGACTGCTCCTCTTCTTCTTGACATGGATACAGAACCTGCACTGTCAATAGCTCTGCTACTCTGTTCATATCTCCGAAATGGTGTGTATTTCCTGAAGGGATCTTTATCAGCTGCCCGGCCTTCTGATGCACTTCGAAACAAGAAGAAGTCTTTGAAGCTCCATTTCTTGAAATTTTTGGAACTCGAAGACGAACACAAGGCTGAACAAGCATTCGTTGGAGAGGAAGATGGTTTTGTACTCGTTGGTGATTGTGCTTTATTTGGCTGCTGCTGATCTTCTTCTTCCTCCCATGGATATTCAGAAACTCTCAGAGGAGAAAGCGACCGTGTTGCTCTTCGGCTGGAAGAAGATATGCCAGGAGTTCTTGCTCTCCCTCTTTCGCGCTCCGGCGTCCTTCTAGTGTTCTTTTGTGCTGCAGCAGCAAAAGGGTCGGATTCTTTCTTGTGTCTCGGTGAGAAAGCACCCATCATCATAGCCTTTCTACCATGTGACCTCGGTGAAATTACTGGGATGCTTTGCGCTGAGGCGTTCACCCTTTTGGCTTCAGGAAGTTGCAAGCGAGGTGGAAGCTTCAGGGGCTTGATTACGCCGCCATCAAAGAGTTCCTCAGCCGAAACAGAGGTTGTTTCGAAATCCTCACTTACGTCAAAAGCAAAATCATCTTCCTTATAACCGAAGGCCTTGGGTGATTTTGGCTTACCAGGCTTTTCTTCCCAGTCAAAAGGCACTGCTGCAGCCGAGCCCCTGCTTTGGCTGCCATCGTCACCTCCATTAATGTTCAAGAAATCATCAAAATCACGATAAAACTGAGAGATTCTTGATGGGCTAGGAGGGGCACTAAAATAGTACTCCCCTAAACGCTTCGGAGTAGAAGGAGCAGTGAAATGTGCAGGAGAAGAAAGTGCACTGTTGAATTCAAAATCCATATTATGGATAGGAATCACCACCTCCATCTCCATGCAATTCCGGGATGTTTTGCTCTGCAACTAGAATGGCATGGAGGCAGGTAATAATGGTTTGGTAAACTTATTTAAAAAAAAATGGTTCAAGAGAAGCTAGGAAATGAGAGAGAAGGATCAGCCAAATATTATACATTGACCCGTGAGAGATCTAAGGAAGAAAGCAAGCTAGCCGCCTTTTATTACTTTGTGCTTCTTTGGCACCTTCTGTCGATATCCATCTGCTTAAATGGTTCTAGTTTTACACCACCAAAGAATGCATTCATTTATTGGCCCACAAAGTGTGAATTTTCCTTCAAGTATAGACAATAAGACAAGGCATGCGTAATGAATTTCATCAGCCGTATAAATAAAATCATCCTGATTTAATCTCTCATTTCACCTTCAAGCATTGAATGGTAAATATAAAATTCTTGTATCCAAAGTTATAATAATACGAGAAATTAACCTATTTAATTTTAAAATTTATTATTTGTAATATTATTATAATTTTTAATAAAATTATAACATGTCAAATGATCTTTACCTCTCTTTTTCATTATAAACTTCGGTCAAAAAAAAATATTCTAATAAAATTAGCCTATTTAATGCTATTACAGTCTTATCCCTTAAATTTTCACAAGGAGTGCAGTGCAGTCAAAGATTATGTGGCCTCACTTGATCCTTGAGTTAAAAGTTGAGTTACCAAAAGACTTGGAAAGCAAGATTTGGCTAGGGAATATGGAGGTGGGGTGGGTTTGAAGTTCAATTATACGATGCTGTTATAATCAAACACAGCCTATAATTAACCATCACTCGGTATGTTTTATCCCAGAGTTTGGTGTGAAAGAGCCACTTCCTGTTTCAATTATAATGACTTGCATTTTCTCTATATGCTTTTGTGGAAAAGTGATTTGCTGGAAGTATAATAGTAGTCAAATTGTGCTCGGTGGATCCAACAACTGTACCTCTGCTGTAAAGACTTCTTCATTCATGCCTGCGGCAGCGATTAACAGGCCTAAGATGACGAGGGGTTAAATATGGGAAGATGAAGACTTTGCTACCGCAACCAGAAATCTAAAGTCGGCCATAAGCATAATATAGTCAATGTTACAAACTTTGAAAATGTTTTCAAGGGCAAGACTTCTGTGAAGATTATAATACTAGCCACATGCATTATTTCTACTCTTAACACTGTTTAATGACAACATCATATATTCAACTCATAAAAATATAACCTGTTTGGATTGATAAAAGGAAAGGAGGGGAGAAGAGAGGAATAGGAGATAAAAGAAAGGGAATGAGAGGAAAAGAGACCAAAAATTATTTATAATATTTAATTTAGACACGAAGGAAAAAGAAAATAAATATTAGATATGACTTTGGGAGAAGAAGATGGAAAGTAAAGAAAGGAAAGATATTATTTGTATTTATATTTTTATCTACTAATTTGATGTAAAATATTAAATATTTTAATTAATTTATTAAAGATTCATTAAATGAGATTTCTTCTCCTTCAATTTCCGTCAACTTTTAAACGGAGAGGAGATTTAAGTTTTTATACTAAATCTAATCCTTTAGTTCCCTTCCTATTTTTTTTTCGTTCTTTTATAAAAAAACTAACCTAAACACTTAAAATTTAAACTCTCCGTCTCCTCGTTACTCCTCTCCAAACAGTTCCCTCAATCCAAACAGGTGAGATATTTCTTAAGAAACACTAACCTCGTTTTAGTTGAGCTAACCCTTTATAGGTGAGATGGTGAATTTTCTGGGCTCTCCTTTGAAAACTTAATTGCCATGTGCTCTGTTTGGAAGCTTTGATGAGGTGCCCGATTCAGACCACCTTCAACTCGTGGCCAACGTTGTTCTTCCAGAAGGCCTCGGTGATGCTGAGGAATGAAATTAAGTCGATCTATTTATTTAGATTAAGACAGCGTTTGGTGCATCTTTGAGTTTTCGACCATTGTGGACCCATAAACCTACCATTAGTCCTGTAAACGTATTGTTTCCAACTGATATTATCATTTTGACAAATGTATTTTTCTTTTTCCACCTGATTAGGCAAACAAATTTGAAGTTTTCCAAAAATCTTTAGTTCTTTTGGCATCCGTCATCAATCAAACTAAACGATAAATAATATTGTAGATTTGTTTGATGTTGCGTTCTCAGCATGACCACTTAAGGAGCTGTTAAATTTTGATTTTAACTTATATTAGGATCGATCAAAATTCATCTAGGAAGTCTATTTTTACAATGTATTACTCATTTCGTCTTAAAAATTATATAATTTTTTTTATTGTATCAAAAAACTTGTCAATCTCACAAATTAAAATTAAATTTATTACTTATATTCTTAATTTATCCCCTATTCAACCGTTTGACTCATTAAATATATATATTTCTAATGAATATATAGAGGAGAATAATTAATGAATGTTTACTTTTATTTAGGGATATAATGGTCTTTTTTATTCATTCGTTCCTATTTATCTGTCACCAATAATCGAATTTTACATACTAAGAAAAGTAGTTAGTTTTCAAATTTCAATGAATATTTTAGTTGAATTTTCAAAATTATCCTTACATGCTTCTCTTTATAATTTATTCCAATTTGTTAAACAATTACTACTATATCCCTCCCATGTTTTGTCTGTCGAGAAAAATAAAGGTACAACACTTTCGAAAGTGCAATTGTTATAGAGTATTTTATTGTGAATAGATATCAATATTAATAATGGATTACAATTCAACCGCTAATTTAATTTTTCGTAATCCCAACAAAAAGTTGGAAAGTAAAGTAATACTAATATTAATAAGGGTAATTATGAAAAAAAAAATGTCTTATGGGTATTAGAAAATGACAGATAATAGGGAATAAAGATAAACGACGGATAAATAAGAACGAATAGAGTATTATAATTATATAAATTTTAAATTTTTTTTAATTTTTATGCCATATTTTAAATTAATATAATTTTTAAAACGGTCGGAATACTATTATTTTTAAAATTCGAACTCTAAACTTCGTAAATTGTGAATTAGACATTCAATCACTTAACTTTGATTCAACAAAAATGCGTCGCAACTTCTTGTCCAAAATTAAAGAAGATGGATAGTTATAGTCTTTATAAATATGAGCTTTGGGCAAAGAAAAGATATTAACGCTTGTTTTGGCTCGCAAAAGGGAGGAAGAGAGGAAAGGGGAGGAGAAGTGACACATTTTATTTCTATTAGAAGAAGTTAATATATTTACTCTTATTTTATTTGGTTGGAGTGAAAATAAGAAGGGAAGGAGAAGGAAGAAAATGGAGAATAATTAATTTAATTTACTATTTTATCCTTCATTATTTATTTTATTAAAATTTTTAATATTAAAAATGTGGTCAAATGCTAGCATTATTACTCCAATTTTATTTTCTCTCTCTCAATCGCTCTAAATTGGGGTGAGATGAAATGCTGATGCGGAGGGGGAGTAGTACCCTCTTTGATTTACTTCTCCTCTACATTTACATCTAACCAAACGAGGCACATTTACTTCTCTCCTTATTTACTTCCACAAAATAATCCAACCAAACCAAGCCTAACTACCAATCCTTTTGGGGAAAATTGCCAGACCGTGTTATAGCCAATCAGAGACGGAATTAAAAATTTAAAATTAGATAAATTGTGTAAAATGATATATTATAAATTTTTTTTAAATATTTAAAATGACGAACGATAATATTTTTTAAAAATTAATTTTATTAAAATAAAAATTAAAAATTTTGAGAGCGGACGCAACCTCTAACTCCGCCTCTGTAGCCGGGGATGGTGGCTAAACAGCTGTGGCATTTTCGTTAATCTCCATGTGGTTTTTTCTTCATGAAGTGGCCAATTTGTCTCGCGCTGCGTCTTTCCTCTTTGACGATTGGCTCTTATTTGTAGCTAAGTATTTTCTTCAACTCATTAGAATTTATATTTTTTATTTTAAGATGTGTTGTGACACTAATTGTACTATTTTGCCTTACTTTCCCAAGAGGGAGTCCTAAGCCTAGTGCCTGGAGAAATAGAGAGAGACTCCCCAGGTTGGAGTATAAAACCAGGAGTAACTGTTTAAAGATGGTACCACTTCCTTTCTAAATTTAGCATTTTTCGTTCCTTGCGAATTGAGGAATTCAAGAAATTGTAGCTAATGTTTTGCAGTATATAGAATTAATTTTAGGTCGAATTTAAAATTTTAATTAAAAAAAGAGATATACAAAACCTAAAATAATTGAACTTTTTTTTTTCTCTTCTTCTCTCTCTTCTGTTTTTTCTTCCCCCAACCACACTATGGCCAAGCCTTTTTAAGATTTTCATTTATCCTTTCTGATTATGCATTTGGTACTCATAGAGAACTAAGGTGATAAAGGAAAATATACTACAAAAATTTGAGCAGAAGAGACAAAATGGGATTAAGTTGACTCGTTCGTAACATTCTATTGTCTTAATTTTCTTTAAAAAATTTAGGGATCTTTATCCCCTTTCCTTTGTTTTATTTTGGCTGTTTGGAAGAGGCCGGGACTGGGTAAACGGGGGAATGAGAGGTGTGAACAAAATGGAGTTCACCAATAAACAAATAGTTATAGGTGTTAACAGTCAACATTCTAATGCATCAACTTGTTTTGCTGCTCTCTTGTTTGTTCTCTGCAAATGAATTTGCCATTCAAGTCTGAGCGGCGCTCATGAACAACAATAATTTGTCCTAATAATAAAAGTATTGTTATTCGAGATGTAGATCTCAAATTTAACACTAAACTACATTCCATTCTTTTTTGCATTTTCTTCCTTATTTTTTGTCTCTCTCCTTTCCCTTTTAAAAAAAATTAAAAACCAAAAAAGTCTCTGTCCCCGCAGAAAATTAATTACTCCAATAGGTAAAAACATGCATGGCCTTCCATTTTGTTGTTTGTGGCACACGGTATCTGACCCTCTAGAAGTAACAAGTTAGAAACATAGAACAAGAAGTCCCCAGAAAGCAGCTTCTTTCTGCCTTCCCGATTGCAGAAGACAAATTGGAACTTTGGCTGAAAATGGCATTAAGTGCTCCGTCGGCCAAATAATTAAGTTAACTGTACACCGCGACAGCATCTTATTGTGATGTTCGTGTTGGAGTCGAATAGTAAAGTATTCCATAGAAATTTGGCATCTTTTAAACATTGCCTAATTTAACAGGTCAATAATATAGACAGACATGTTTTTACAGAATCGTTTTTGTCTTCCGCAAAGGAGGGCCAAGGGCCAAAATAATTGTTCTTTCGTTTAGATTTTAATATTTTATTTTGATTTAGTAAAGATTTAAAGAAATATTTATTTGACTATAGATAAATTGTAATTTTATCATTGTTAGTTAGAAAGATAAGTAGTTATTTTCAGTATATCTCAAAATAGAAATATGAACAAGTATACAAGCATAAGTATTACTTTCTCTTTAGTGAAATTTCAATTTGGTGCTCCATTCCCTCTGATTCAGGGACCAATGAATGGCGACCCCTGCCTAGAGGCTGGGTGAAAGTGCAGATTCTGCATTCTGGCAAGATGAAGCGAGGATAGCATGCTTGATAAGGGACCATCTAGGAGCTGTCCTTGGTAGTGCTTGGACAGGAAGCTTTCCTGCCTCTGATGCCTATGTGGCCGAAGGAAGTGCTGTACTCCAAGCACTCAGAGTTGCAAATGACAAAAACTTCCAGCCAGCTATCTTTGGTGGCGATGCTCTAAATGTCCTACAAGCTATTACAGGTCACAAGGAGGCCGAGGAATGGAGATCTTGACAGAAAAAGCCAAGCCATCCTGAACAACAAACCTTTCTGGACTGGGCGGACGCAAAACAAGCATTTGAGGAGGGTCGAAATTTAAGTAAATAAATATTAATTTAATAATTAAAATATACATTATCGTTTCTTTAAATTATGAAAATCATCCATAAGTAAATTTATATTAAAATTTTTAGTAATTTATTTTTTAATATATATTAATAAATAAAAAAAATCACTTTCTATTTATTATGAAATCTAGTCTTAACCATCTTCATTACGGTAAATGATTGTTTCGTGATAATTATTAAAATTGAAAGAGTACGAATAAGTTTTAAAGTACTTTGACAGGCCTAATAAGTACTTTAAGTTAGTGGGTTTCCAATTACTTTTAGTGCACCTCAATAAGTATTTTGATAGGTTAAAAAAATTTTAAATTTTAATAAATATAAAAAAGATAATAATTAATAGCCCCCTACCCCCATGCCCTGTATCTGGAAGACTAAGCATACACCTAGGAATTGCAACTGGGAAGTGGGAAGCTCACCAGTTAAGTGGTTGGGCTGCATTGCACCACTTTGTAAGATATAATCATCCCATCGATCCCCCGCTATTCTTTGTAATCATCCGTTGGAAGTTTGGGTTTATGCATACCTATATTTATGGCAAACTCCAAAACCCACAGGCCTTGAACATCTCAAAATAGACCAATTTGTAAAGATTTCTAAGAACCAAGCGAACCCTTTTTCGCCTGGGCACTCGCTGCAGTGAGTCAGGATGATGACTCGGGCACTTCTATACAACGAAAATGAACAAAACAAGAGCTACTCGGCCTTCTAGGGGTGAAAAGCCTCCTAAAGAAATATGAGCCCATTGTAAACAATTATAGCACAATTCTTGGCCCATGTCAAATCAAACTCTGGAAATGTGGTAGTCACAAAAAGATTAACTGAAAAAAGGCTCGCTTACTCCTCCGACTATAAACCCTTTGAGTCCAAGGGGGAATGATCAACACAGCGGGTATCGACTCCTTCTGGGTACATAACTGGATGGGATTTATGAGCCCAATCGAGAAGTTATGGACTTCTGAGAAATTCTCTAACAAACTAATAGGGATTGAGTGTGACTTGGGGAGTTTGCTTATAGGCTATACTATTGCCTGAATGGCTACTGTTGCTAGTAATGGTCGGTGGGTCGATTCGATCCGTCAGATCAGGTCAATAACCGACCATTGTATATCGGATTAGGTTTAGGGCCGGTCTTAGGTTCCAGCTTGCCTAGGCCTGTCGCCCAGCGGGCTAGCCCACATGAGAGAGTCGTTACCCAACGGCTTTCTCAATTTTTTTAATTACATTCAGCCCAAAAAACGATTAAAATATTTTTTTTTACATTTTAATTCCTAACGGTTATATTCTTCATTCTAACCCTCAAAACTCTATAAATACCTTTCAATTCAACCCAAAACTCATCAAACACTCTCCAATCCTCTCAAACTTTCTCTAATTCTCTCAAACTCTCTTATTTTCATTTATCTTTCTCTTATAATCCTCAAATTTCTTCATTTTTTCTACAAAAAATATTAGAATAGAATTTATTTTTGTGTTATACTTTTTCAATTCTTCAAGAAAGTCTTCATATTTTGGAAGATTGTTAAGTGACGAAATAGTGGATACAAGAAGTAAAAAGCTCCACATAGTATTGTTATTCTTAGTCATCAACTAGTTAGTATTTCTTAATCTTACACTCTTACTTTTTAACTTTATTAATTGTTTATTTATTTTAGTTATTTGTTTAATTTTTAAGTTAATTTGTTATTTATATTTTTCAATTCTCTTATTTCATTATTTGTTAATACTTTATTTTTTTGAACTTTTATTTGAATTTTGATTGCTTGTTTCTTTTTAAAAATAATAGATCCAAATCAATATCATCATTTTTCTTCATCGCAATCATCTGCACATTTTGATTTTAATATAGATTCAGTATTGAATTTAATAAATAATGAAATAAGTAATGAAGATGAAGGTCCTAGTAGGGCTAGCGTTAGTGTTTCACAATCATAACCAACTCCAATTATTAATCCTAACGAATCTAATATAAGTGAGGATGATGTTGAAACAGCGGATGTTATAGCTAAAGCAAAAACATCTATAGTTTGGAATCTTTTTGAAAAGGATAATGATAATGATAGGGTAATATGTAAATTTTGTAAGGTGGTATATGCATATAAGAAGGGAGGGGGATGAGAATATTAGTTAAACATATGACAAGGTCACATAATAATTGATTAGAAAACTTACTTAAACAATAACAAATATGCACTACATGGGGTCAAATTATTGGTAATTTTCAATATGATCATAGAAAAACTAGAAGTAGATTTGCTAAAATGATTGTTCAAACTAAATTACCTTTTAATTTTACAGAAAATCCACATTATGAACAATATATGCAAAATAATTGTCAACCAACATGGAAAAGAATTCTTAGAACAACGTTAAAAAATGATATAATAAAGATATATAAAAAAATGAAAGAGTGTCTAATTGTTATGTTTGATTTTTGTAATTGAAAATTTGCTCTTATTTGTGATGGTTGATCTGTAATTACTAATGAATCTTATTTGTGCATTACATGTCATTGGATAGATCATGATTGGTTAGTACAAAAAGAACTATTTGTTTTAAATTATTTGAATATCCTCATGTAGGTAGTAGTATAACTAGAATGATTATTCAAACATGTCGTGAATATAGGATTTTAAATAAAATTATTTCTATTTCTTTAGATAATGTTTCGAATAATGATTCCGCCATAATAATTTTAAAAAATATTATGAATCATATATTAGATAGTATTTTATTTTATACTAGGTGTGCTTGTCGTATACTTAATTTATGTGTTAAGAAAAGATATAAATCTGTTGATGATATTGTTAATATAATTAGAAATGTTATTTTATTTATTAAAGCCTCCCTAATTAGGTAACAAAATTTCAAGGCATTATACCGAGAATAAGGAGTATCTTTTAAAAAATTTAGATTAGATTGTAAAGTTAAATGGAACTTAACTTTAGATATGTTTGAAAGTGTTATACCTTTTCAAAATCAACTTATTAAATTTTGTAATAGTAAAAAATTTCAACCTCTACTAACTGAAACTCATTTTGAAAATTGTACTGCACTTTCAACATTTTTATTTACTTTCAAAGAAGCCACTGAACTTTTATTGGGATCTTGTTATCATATTACTCATCATATTCTTCCAACAGTTGCTAAGGTAACACATATTTTTTGTGAGTATATGGATCATTCTCAATATGGTTATTTTATGATAAATATGTTTGAAAAATATAAAAAATATTATGAAGATATTTTTATTTATATTGTATGGCATTATGTATGGATCATCAAGTAAAAACGGCTAGATGTCATAGTATTATTGGATATTTATATGAAACATTAGTTTTTTATGAATCTCAAACACTCAGGCAATGTATGATAAAAGATATAAAAGATAAAATTGCTAAAACTCTATCTGACATGTATAATTTGTATGAGTTTGAATCTTCTTATTCTAGTTCTCCTAATTTAAGTAGGTAAACTTCATCATCATCATTTAGTAGTCATTTTCAACCACTATGAAAATCTATCTCTTCAATTTCATCAGTATTTAATCCATGGGGTATTATGAAATGTAAAAAAAAATCGTCTACCACCTACAACGAAATGACAATTTATAAGATACAGCCATTGGTAGAAAATGAGGATCAATATTTTGATATTTGTGGTTGGTGGAAGGCTTATGTATGTCAATACCTCATTTTATCTAAAATGTCACGTGATCTTTTGACACCACCAGTCTCTACAGTGTCATCAGAAAACGTTTTCAGTGAGAGCGCTCGAACAATCGACGAAAGAAGATCTCGATTGGCTCCTCAAACTTTGAATATGTTAATGTGTTATAGTAGTTGGTTTGCAGTCGAAGATAGAACGACTAATTCGTGGATTATTGATGATGACTCAGATGATGAATAGGGTGAACCAAGTAATTAGTTTAATATTCTTGTAATTAGGAATTTAGCATAAGTAATATTATGTATTTAATTTTATTTTTAGAATATTTATTCTATTTTTAAAATTTAATCATTGTAATATTTTTAAGAGGTTTAAGCATCAAGTCCCCCTCTTATGTAATCTTTATTTTATTAATTAATAAAATAGGTAAGAGTCCAAACCAAACCTTCCACTACTAACTTTTTTATAATTTTAAAAAATTATATTATTTAAATAACAATAAAAAAATTACAAAACAGTTTAATATCAAAATTTTTAATCGAATTAAATAGTAGAAAAAAGAACTCACGGGCTGACTCACGGGCCAAGAGCCCGAGCCGTGCCGGTTCCAAGACTTCTGGTCCAGGGACTAGACCGACCCACACACCACGCAGGCCAATCCTCATGCCTGATCCGAAATTATGCGGGCTGGCCTAGGTGTTAATGCTATCTGTTGCATTTCTTATTGAATGCAGTTCTTTGGTTTAGGGCGGAGGAGATTGTGTTCGTTTATGATCAATCCTAAGTTTGTTCTAAGTAGATGTATTAGGCATTTAGCAAAAAAAAGTAGATGTATTAGGCTCCACCAGAGCAGAGGATTTGGGACTGGTATCAGCATCAGTCATCAGCAGGTTCGGTGCTATAGGCTTCTTGCGTTTCACGAACAACGAAACTAATCTCCATTGCATCGAAAAACAGGGACACAAACACAAAACCAGCGAGTACGCCAGAGTCACATGATGCATAAACAATCAAACTTTACATAAATCTGTGGACACCGATGTTGGGTCATATTAGAGACATAGTTGTGTGTATAATAAGCAGTCAGAAAATCCAAGTGGCTTGCTTCTTCGGCTTTGTGTGATGGCCATTCCCTCTCTTGCTTGGAGAAAAGCAGTATTGTTCTTTGCTTAAAAGTAGATGGCTCATGACTCGTGCCCACATGAAAAGGACAATCCTTCACCCTCTCCCTCACGCACTCGCATGATCTAGATCAGATTTTGTTCAGTATCCTGACAAATTTGGATTCTTTTTAGCTGTGTTCTCTTTCTTTCTTTTGTTTTCTTCATTTTCTTGAATCTTTCTTATCTGGGTTGTTGATTAATTTTGATGAGGATTTAGCTTTTGTATGTTGTCTGTGAAAGTTCAGTTTTTATCCCAACAGTTCACTATTTCTTCAAGCTGGATTTCTTTCAAATGAACCATTGCCAGACTTTTTAAGTATTCAAGGTCTTGCATTAAAGATTCAAGCATCTGCTTTAATATTTCTTGAATCACTTGCGTATCAAATGTAATGTAATGGTGGTAGCTATGCATCAATTATATTCATTTCTAAAATCCAGCTGTTTCGAGAATAACTCTTTCCAGCTTTGTCCTTTAGATCCTCTCTTCCATGCAATTGAGGACCTTGTTTCTAAGAATAAGAATGGCAGGTGGATCTACCTTCATTTTTTAAGGGCCTCACAAATTATAAAATAGAAAGAGGAGGATGACCACTGGTTGGAAACATTGAAAAACAATTGCTTATGGCGTTCAGCTCTGAAATGTTAGTTGGGCATATGCATATAGCATCTCCCATCTCACCAGAGTAAGAAACATTGGCCCTAGAACAGAGATTCAGAACGCTAGAGAACAAAAGAGTGGGAGTAAGACATTCTTGGTCAGTCTCTTGAAGTCAAGCTGATGACAACTTTATGATTTGATCAAGCAAATCTCTGAGTCAACAAAAGTAACATCACAGCCAGGATTAATTGGCATATTAGGATAATCAAATTTGGAGAACCATTTTCGCTGCAATCGGACTAGAAAAAATTGGAATATAAACTATCTTTGTTAAAGCCATATGCCTTGACATTTTTACATCCTAAAAGCCCGGAGAGTTTACCTTAAATATTTTCTCCTGGTCTGCAGAGGACATTAATTAGGTCTCCGAACTAAGATTCTGTCTTTGACTGATAATATCATAAATCCCCTAGATGGTCCACCAATATATTTCTGTTATATTATGTGGTATAAATTCACAAGTTCAGTAACATGCTGGAGTAATGGCCTGTTTCTGTTCACACCTAAATTCTTTAAATGAAAAATCTGTATACTTATTTCCATGTTCCTGTCTATCTGTTAACAAAGAAGGCTAGTCTACGTGGCACAAAATTCTGAGCCTTCTAAGCCACAACTATGATTGCAAGGTCAAATCACAATTAAACAAAACTTTCCTGCACCAAGATTTTATTTCCAAAAATGGAAATTAGGCAGGGGAAAAGAACTTAAGAGTTGTTCTGTTCATCATGTGGTGTCATTTGCCAGAACTCTGATGAAATCATTAAAATTCTTACAACCTGAAAAGTTTGGAGGAACAAATCTCTGAGTGTCAAAATTTACTTACAAGAGAGTTATCAGATTTTACATTTTTCTCATCGTGTATCTATGGTTGTATACACAAACCCTTAAACTAAGCAACGATCCTATGCAGAGAAGAGGCCAAAGTAGCCACCAGGGGGGAAAAAAAAAAATCAGGTATGCAATAGGTATCTGAAACTGAATTCATAAGGCATAATTTCGAGAAACTGTGAAAGAGGTTCGTTTCTCTCTCGCTCAAGGCAATTAATTGCTTCTTTACCCAGTTCACTGGGTAGTTGAAGGCAAATCCAATCAACCAATGACTCCAAATCCTTAGCAAAGTCCAGCATGTACCAGTCCAACAGCTTTGGTATTGCTACCACTCTTCTGGTAGTTGAAATACCAACTGCTGCCTGTAAGTATTCCTTTTTGGCCACTTCCAGTTCATTTTCCACTTGAGATGCCGTGTAAATTCTCACCTTCATTTAACAAGGGGAAAAACACATGAGGAAGCCACTTTAGAACAATTTTCTGCCCTGCAACTAGATATTCTTGGATGATTAAAAGAACTTCGACTACCAAGTGCGGTAACTTACAGCAGGTGAGGACCAGCTTCCACAGGAGAGAGCAAATGTCACCAATGGTTCAGATAATTCCAACCCAAAGACACTACGTGTCGACATCTCCTCATTTTTTGCACCCTTTGCAAAAGTCTGTATGACAGCATAGAAAAGTCATGAAGTACTGTTATGTTTTCTTCATTAAGGGAAACAATCTAATAGTTGGCAAAAAAAAAAAAGGAAGACTCTGTCTCACATATTTTGAATGATATGGTAGTCTAAGTATGAAATGTTCAATGGTTATTGCATTCAGAAAGTGTCCTCCAACATTTATAGTTGCCTGCAAAATAGAAGGCAAAACATTAACAAGATATTTCTAGTATTATGCGCAAACACACATTTCACCCGAGGATCACTATCCAACTTGTTAAAGAATTCCTTTTAGGATATGTTGCTTCCAGAAAGACTTTCTCATGCATATTATTACATTTTTTAGCATCAGCTGGTAATGCTTGTAACTTTACACCTAAAAGTACTAGTTCCATCACAGTGTTTAAATGCAGATTGTTTCTGCATGATTGCTCCAAGAAAAAAAGGGGTCAAATAGACATACCTTTTGCATCAGTGCAACTACCATTTCAGGGCTTTCCGGAATTCCATGTTCAAGATATGCCTGAATAAGAAAACAAATACTTAGTTCCTTAGCTTCTTTTTTGCGTAAAATGAGCAGACATCAACTTTAAATAATTTATTTTTGCAAGGTGGGGGAGGTGGATTGTTTTAACTGCAGAAACTTCATGCATGAAAGAAATGCATATTGAAAGGGATCAAACGCATTTTGCACCATTAAAGCATGTTCAAAATTCCATTTTAGCCCTTATTATTAAATTTTCCATTTTAACCCTTCTGTAGTATTTCATTGGATAAATGAATGGGATGTCCTTAAGAACAGAAGCATTAGCATTATTTAGTATCTGTCCTACCTCTACAATTTGAAAAGAAATTGCATAGTCTCCATAAAAGTCAGCATGTATTACATCAAAGAAAGATGCGCCAGCTTATGTGAGATGTGCTTACTTTTAGGGAGACTTTTCTGCAAATCAACTTCCTTTCAAAACTGGGAGATGATGGGTAATTGACAAAAATGTTACTGCTCTTAATCACATCCATGCATTTTCCTAACAGAATACTAGGAAAAGACCAAAATGGATGGTATCTATGTAATGCATGGAGACCGGGATGACAACAATAGCAATTGCAGGCCAATATGGGCTTTGTATAATTCTTGTGAAAAGTACATTTTACCCAACTAAAAATGCCAGAATAGTTTTCTAATTGTGGCTGCTGAGAAATTCCACACGTACATTCATCATACAGGAATTGTAAATGTTGATCCAGAAAGCAAGCTTCTCCTGATGAGTAAGGCCCTTTAAGTCAACTGATGCTAGTTTCTCAAGTAAAAGCCTGAGATATCAAGGAGATGAGGGTATAAGCAACAATTCATGTATAAGAAAGGTTTTTAAAAAAAAACGAAAATAATCTCATTGTCTACTTACTTTAGTCTGCGAACAAGAAACACAGATATTGTTGTTCGGTTAGGGTTTATGGAGCTTGCTTCCACTACAAATAAATGCTTATATGGACCAACATCTTGCTTGCTGAATTCTTCATGGATACCATATGGATCCTTAAACTCTGCATCATCAAAGCTCTCTGAAGAAGTCAATGTTGGTAGTGAAGGAAATGGATCTGCCATGCTTCTCGTCTTTTTTGCACTCATTCTTAAGAAAATGCTTAATAAGCATTTCAAAACACTCTCAGAAATTTTGTTTGGATTGTCGTCTCCAGATGACTTTTCATGCCCAATAGCAGGAGCACTGCCTTTGCTATCATGGTCCATATCTAACTGCAAAATTAAGAAATTCAGTATTCACTTCCAGCACATATATATTAGTTCGAGAAAGAGCAAGAACAGCACCTGTAATTTCTTGGGATCTAAATGCTTGTCTGATGATTTGTACTCAAGAGGTGGCCTTTTAGGAGTTCTAACAATTTGGGCTTTCAAACTCGAAGACTTCTGCTTGATCTTGGTTGAATTAGAGCATAATTCATTTTCCTTTCCAAGTTCATTGTCTGAAGAATCATATGAAATTGTTATAATATGGCATTATCTATTGTTACAGTGAAAAGGGAATTGCAGAATGTAGGGATGAAATAAAGCCAATGCAGTTGAGTCCCAATCATTACCATAGAGCAGTGTCAAATGTCTGCCAGAGGATGCAA
This sequence comes from Voacanga thouarsii, assembly GCA_026120185.1. NCBI lineage: Eukaryota > Viridiplantae > Streptophyta > Magnoliopsida > Gentianales > Apocynaceae > Voacanga > Voacanga thouarsii. The sequence goes on along the minus strand of JANUWF010001636.1, from coordinate 345,040 downwards.
TCAAATCATCTTCAGCTTCGAGTGACAATTTAGACTGCTTCTGTTTCCTACTGTTGATCTGGTACTGGTCACATGGTTCAGCTGAATTATCTACATTCCGCTTTGATGAGGAAATGTAGACTGCTTCCTGATACAATCCTTGTCTAAAATGGACAACTTGCTCTTCAAGCCGAACAACCTCCTCTTCCAAAACTGCCACTTCAGCCACAAGCTCCAATGTCTAAAAACATGAGTTCCAGAACAAAGTTGTCAAAATTTGGGATACTAACACATTGAGAGAAAAATCATATGACAAGGCACAGGAGGTGGAAAAGAAGGTTAAGTGCAAGTTGATTTCTTCCCGTCATTTGCAGAAATGTTCTCATCAATACAACCAAGACTTCAAGATATGTCAAGTATCTATCCATACTGCATGGTTTTCAATTGTAATATTTCATGATAATCCAAACATTATTTTGCCTCATTCCAACATATTTATCAAGAATAAAAGGAATAAAGAAGCTTAAACCCATCTCGTCATGAATTCCAATTATTCTCAAATTCACAAAGAATGAAAGTGACGGAAAAAATTCTTCTACATTGTTAAGTATAGCAGAGAGAAAGAGAGGGCTAACATAAGCTGGAAGATAGGGAGGGAGACGAGGTAAAGATCCCAGAGGTCTGGTAAATGCCCTCTCCAAAGCTCTGTGAACATTCTCTTCGTGTCTGAGCTTCTGCTTTAGCTTGTCAACCTAAAATTACAAGCAATAAGTACCAAACCCAAAGGATAAGAAATGTGATATCCAGAATTCATAAATTAAATAGCTTACATCTTGTTGCAGTGCCTTTTTTCTTTCTCTGATTGAGCCTCTTCTGCTTGTCTTAGCCTTCTCAGAGTCCATTGTATTCTTACTCTGGAGTCCCATCTTTTCCTTCAAGCAATGAGAAGACAGTACAATTGTCAGCTTCTACAAGGAAAGAATTGGACAAGCCATTAACACCCCCCCCCCCCCCCACAACCCAATAATTTAAAAAAAAAAAAAAAGAGGACACTGCACATGGAAAAAGGAAAGACCATGAAGAAATAAAATCATTGTGGATAAGAAGCAAAGTAAACAACTTTTGAAGCTTTACCAAAGCAGAGATCAAATCTTACAATCACTAGGAACACTTGGGCTGCGGGGTGGTGAGGGGAGAGGGAGGTGTGGGGGAGAATAACTCCAGACAAATTCCTAAAATAGTGAAAATTACAGTGCCAATTACCCCAAAGAAATGTTTATAACTCTACTTCCTCGCTTAAGCCAACTAAAACTGGAAATTTTATCTGGGATTCTTGTCAAAGACGCCAATTTTATCAAATTTTCTGACAGAACTTCAGCTTCTGAAGCCTACCCGCTGGAATTACAGCCTGTTGCGATTGGAAACTTATATATTGCTATCATACACGCATGTTAATTCATATCTTTCTTCGCTCGGAACCAATAATCAAGTAAGGAGAGTAGAAAGAAACAAATAAAACGGAAGTCTCAAGAATCACAGAAAAATGCGGATGAAGGAAGAGAAGATAGAGCATTTCCAGAGTCGACGATTAATACAAACTGATAAAAGTAAACAGCCTATATATGATTACTCTTTCATGCTTCAGTGGAGCTCTCATAGACTGCAAAGCAGTCCGTTCTCTGGTGTTCATCTTTCTTCACTCCCCAGAAAAATTAATGAAATCTGCCACGCAGCAGAAAGCATATATCAACATAAACAAAATAATCACTCATAAAGAAGATCTTTTTTTTTTTTTCTGGAACAACAACAAATGATGGGACTCCGGAGCAAACAGAGCAACAGACCGAAGTCCTTCAGAGGAATGAATTCATTGCAGGCAGGAGAGGGAATTCCTATAAAAACAAAGCTGGATAGCCAAGCTGAACAAGGTAAGGCAAATGCAAGCCCAGAACGCCAAAAGACAAAATCAACAAAGTTTCCCTGTGTCTCTTTCTTCTCCCTTGAGCGTTCAGTCTAAACTCTGCATTTCTTGATCTGCGTGAAGTTAATGCATATCATCAAAAACCCATATCAGCAGAAACAACAGGCTACAGTCTTCTTCTAGTAGCATAGATCATCCCAAAGGAAGAGAAAAAACCACTTCTCAATGTCGATAATGAGAAGGTGGATATCCTGGATGTTCTTTAATAAACACACTTCTGTGGGTCTCTCTCCCTATATACATGTGTCTGTACGAGAGAGAGGAGAGAGGGGAGCGGGGGGAGGAATTTACAACTGTACTTTTTTTCACTTTCAATTATGAGATGGCATCAATTTGTATTATCAATTATGTGATGATTCCTCAAAAAAAATTAATAATAATAAAGGCTTAACATAGGTCCATAGGGAGTGTGGTTTTTTTTTTTTTTTAAGAATTCATTGGGATTGAGATTGCCATTCAAATGATTGTTTAATAACTGGATATTTAAGTTATATATCTTTTATTTTAAAATAAAGATTTATTATAATTTATCCTTATTAAGTTAGTGGTAATAGTACTTTAATATCACAAATTATAAAAAATATATTAGAGGTGTATTGACGGTTAATTAATACCATGAATTAATGAAAATTATTTTTGTAATAAAATCTATCTATTCTGCTCATGTAATTATAAAATATTTAAAATAATTCTTTGGATTTATTGGATTTACCCACTTTGAATTATAGATTGTGATACTTTAATACCGTAAGTTATAAAAAATGTATTAGAAGTTCATTAACCGTTAGTCAATATGGTATTGATTAGCAAAAGTTATTTTTACAATAAAATACTTCTTCTATTTCAAAATACTTGTTCATCAAACTTTTTTGTTTTGTTTCAAAATAGATGTTCACGTATATATTTATAGAATTACTGATTAGTTTCTTCACATTTTACCCCAATTTATTCTAAATCAACTACACAATTTTTCAAAACTTTTTTTCTTTCTTACTTCTTGAAAAATTTTACCAATCAATAGTTGTTATATTTTTAATATGGATAGAATATGAACTTTATCTATAATTTTATTTTCAGCGTCTTTAATTTGTGTGGAAATGGTTTCATAAACAAATATTTTGAAATAGAAGAAGTATCTATTTTACTCCTACTAATTATAAAATGTCAAAAAAATCTTTAGTGGAAGGACTTTGGTATATGAAGTATTTGTGAATTTATAATATTTTTTATATTTTTAATATTAAAGTATTATTATTCTTACTTAATATGATAAAATACAATTAATATATAAACTAAAATTTCAATCAATTTCTTGAAATTAGACATACCATCAAGGGTGGACTTACATATTAGGGGTGGAGGGCCATGGCCATCTAAGAATTTTTAAAAAAATTATATATATATGTATGTATAATATATATAATTAAAACTTAAAATAAATTAGTCCCTCTAAATATATAAAATTAATTTTACATAAATATTTATAAAATAATATAATAGTAAAAAAAATGTATTAAATATGAGACTTCACAAAAGGTAAAATGATACAATTAAAAATGCAATTTGATTATTTTCATCATTTAGTATGAATTCTTAATTTTGAAAAATTATTTACTATATTTGAATTGTGTCAATGGATAGTCAAGATAATGAAGTTTAAAATTTATGTATATTGTGACGTAACCCTTATTCTTACTTTTTCAATTTCTACAGTTACCACGAAATAATTTTTTTCAATTATGAATATAGTAAAAATCACGTTTTGAAGTAAGATGGAAGATGATTTTTTATTAAATTTTTTAATAGTATATATTAAAAAAATTACAAAAAAAGATTTGATGAGGGAGGCATCAATTGGCCCCCAATGATTTAGTACTATTCGCTCCTTGCATACCATATACAGTTTTATCAAGACCTAAATATGATACAAATTTAAACATAATAAGCCCAAAATAAAATTATAAAAATTGTACCAATATTCTTGTCACAAAAAAAAAAAAAGTAAAGCCACAAAAAAATTTATAATATTTCCCTAATATAAAGTCTCATCAGTTGCAAACCAAAAGAAAACATTCTATTAGATCATCATTATTTTAGTTTGTTAATTAGACTAGGAAAATATGATAATTTTTTTATAATTTTATTTTTTAAAGAAAATATTAGTACAATTTCGTAATGTTATTTTAGGTCTATTATATTTGAATTTGCATTGTATTTAGAGATTGACAAAGTTGTATATGATATGTCTTTAGAAAGTTGGTTGAATTTTTAATTTATATATTTGTTGTATTTTATTATATTAAATTGATAATAATACTTTAATACAAAAAAAATATAAAAAGTATTATAGGCCTACAAATACTTTGTGTCAAGTTACTTTCACTAAGAATTTTTTTTTGATATTTTATAATTAATATGGATAAAATAGATATTTTATTGTAAAAATAACTTCTATTAATCAATGCCATCATTTATTAACGGTTAATGGATCTCTTACTACCTTTTTTATTACTTATTATATTAAAGTGTCACGATACACAACTTATTGTGGTAAATTACAATAAATTCAAGAGGTATTTTGAATACATTATAATTAACATAGGTAAAATAGACATTGTATTATAAAGTAACTTCTGTCATTATTGACTAGCGGTCAATGGATCTCTAATATCTTTTTAACAATATGTGGTACTAAAGTGATCCCCAACTCAATAGGAGTAAATTACAATAAACATTTAAAATAATTATCATTTTTTGATAAATTTATATTTAAAAAATTCTAATATTACTAGAGTTTGAAAATTTTAATTAAATTATCTTAATTAGTTTAAAATTTAAAAATTAAAATTTATTGATGTAATAAATAATATGATATAAATAGAAAATTAATAAATATATTCTTAATCTTAATAAAGTGACAAATAATTATAAAGTAAAAAAAAATCCAAAAGTAAGAGATATTAAAGGTTAGAGAGTGTATCATAAATCAAATTGACGTTGAGAAAGAGGGACGTCTAGAGATTGGCAATCAATATATTTTTGTGATAAAAGTTGATCTAATTATGATATATATATATATATATATATATATATATATATATATATATATATAACTCACGTGAAGTACTTCAATGTAGTAATGGACATAAATCATATTTTTCATTTCGAACATGATTATTTTCCTCAATTTAAATATACTTTTGAGTCGCAATTTAATAGTTATGGTCTATTTATTTTAGAAATTCTTATTGTACGTGTATTTTTCTAAATAAATATGTTATAGTAATTATTTGTAAAAAATATATATTTCACACAAAAATATTTAAATTGACACAAAATATTTTGGAAGCATTTTTTTGTCTAGAAACGTAAATAATTTAAATAATAGTTAAATATTTAATATATAATTTAAAATTTAAAAATTTTATCAATCAAGTAAAAGGATAATGAAATTCTTGGTAACATTACACAACAATGTTGTGGGCGTGGTGGTGCTTGTAAAGAAAGAAGTAAAATGCGCGTCTATGCGCACTTTAGCATTATAGGCAAAGCAGACAAGCCTTTTAACTTGTCATCATGATGTAAGGTGCTCTTCTCCTCTGCATCTCACCATGACACCATCGCTTTACCACTTTGCCAATGACCATCTTGCCCCTGCCATTTACATTCTTGTTCACATCGTGATATCGTCATAGTTGATTTAGTTTAAAAAAATATAATTGTTAAATCTTAAAATTTGATCGCATTTTTGTTTCTTCAATGTATTAAAAGTACATTCTTGTTCACATCGTGACAAGTTAAACCAACAAATTTTGAAGGTAATCTCGAAGATTTTATAAAGTTATCGTTAATTAATTGAATTAAAAAATTGATCGTTTAAAAAAGATATATTTATAATATACGAATTTTTATTATATAGCCTTTTATTTTGTTATAATTGAAGTATAACAAGGAAAATGACCAAAATTTTGTTCAATTTCAACTTATGATGCAAGAATTTGTGCAAAGAAGAAAAAGAAGGAACTAATGCAAAAAGCTGCCCAAACCACATGCCAATGCCAACTAAAATGCTTTGCAATTGAGAAGAAAAATCAAAGCTTTTCCAAAGAATCCAAGACATGAGTCAAATGGATTAGACTACTTAATTTTCCCCCTTCTTATTTGATTCTATTTTATTCATCACTAAATCCATCTATCACGCTATCTCCACATGCTCTTTGGACAAGTAAATTTATATTATTTATTTCTTACTAAAAAATGAGTCAAAATATTACTGTAAAAAATAGTTAATAATAATTTTAGAATGTTAAATATGTTTAAATATTATTGAGTATTTAAATATATTTGAGATATAAAGTGCTATTAAATAAAAATAAATTTAAAATATTAAATTTTAATTTATTTAAAAAAATACTACGTGAGAAATAATAAATTAAAAATGAGAAGCCAGTTACGAAAGGGGTACTTAGGAAATGAAAGGAAAGGCCATTTTGGTGAGCGGTGGTAAAGGACTGAGAGGATTATAGTTTAGAGATTACGAAACAGACATTGCCATTCACTGCCACGTGAGAGTGATTTCTATTCCTACTACTAATTAAGGTTTCGTAATAACTAGTAATCATTTTAATTATAGGGAAATTATTGCGTGTATCTCGTGTACCTAATATTTTAGATAGTTATACTACGTGTATTAAGAATTGTATAGAAAATATTGTGTATAATTTTATCAACACGTAATACAATCATCTAAAACATCCCCTGCTGTGCGTGCACGGGATGCACGCAAAAATTTTCCTTAATTACGACTTTCTAAAACAGGGTAGAATATATATAAATAAATATATAATTTTTCGTATCTTTGCCAAACAATTTTTTCAAACCAAATTTAATTGGGATTGTTTCAAAATGCTACGACAACTATTAATTAGTTTCACTTTTTTTTTTCGCTTTGGTCACTTGAATCGATCTGCCTATTTAAATAAATGTAACCTAAGATTGATTGTGACTTGTTATTAAAATAGTAATATTTTAATAATACGTATTTGATGATGACTATTAGAATTCGAATAGGAGAATAACAAGATGAAATAGTAAAAAAAAAGATTGATAATGACTTAATACTATAATAATTGAAAATGAGGTCAAAGATGTGGTTATCTCCGTGCACGGTAAGGTTAAGGGAATAAGAAATGTTAAACAATGATTAATTACTTTGGGAAGGTTAATGATGGAATATGATTTCTTAGTTTTCAATCCTTAATTATTTGTTCATTGTCAAAGTTTACAAACAAAGTTGGTGGCATGAAAATGGAACAATCCTTAGTTTTTCAGGGTTCAAGAAATAAATGGACAAAGTTTGCTGTTCTTTCTTTATTTTTTGTCCTTTGTTTCTTGCTTCCAAGGATCTCAAGAACAAAACAATTATTTAAGAAATTGATCAAAGACAGGCTGTTTTGTTGGGGAAGACACGAAAAGCCTTTTTGTAAACTCCTACAATGTTAACCTCAGACAACCCCAGTTTTGTTGCTACTCTTCAAATTTTCTTTTTAAAATTTTTTTATAGAAAATGGATTCTATATTTATGAAATCTATGTGTTTTGCTCTTGAATACAATGAACATGTATGAGATTCTATCTTGTACTGGTCCTCCTCTGCATCCAACATTGTGCTTCAACTTGCTATATAGGACCACGGTTCACTGTACTACTACTAGTCACTAGGGGGTGTTTAGCTCCAACTTGGGCATAGGTCGGGGTATGAGTGTTAAAGATTTCAGTGGCTATGGGTTTTTATTTGAAACTTATATACCCTTTTGATTCTTGTAAGGAATGGTATTATACCCATGATAGCAAGTTCAATAAACATTTTGATAATCCCACGGATTGTTTCCGTAATTTGAAGAATTAACAAAAGTTGAATTCTTATTTGAGGTCAGGTGTTTGAATCCTTTATCTTTCAAGTTGTTGAGAATCAAACCGCTTATCAATGTAGAATCAGTGAAAGAAGACAGAATGTTGTATTGTTTTGATAATATTTTGATTAAAATGAGTTAGATAATTTTTAAGTTTTAGTATATTTTAAAAATAAAATGTAACGACGCGTCAATATATATACACCCTCACTGTGAAGTTCCTAAATCTTGCAACCTTGAGCCAGCTTGTTCAGAAACTTATATTAGTATTGGCTTTTTGGTTAATGCGAGCTTGGATCCTTGTTCCTCAGGGGTAAAAACTAGAGTTTGATCTTATTGAGTTGGGTTAAAGAGACTCTAATAAATGGCTATTTCTATTATAATACAGAGGAATTTAAACCATAAAATGGTACCTGTCGTTCAAATGCTTTAAGGCAATGCTTCCAAGCAATAATGAATCCAATGTTCACAAAAAGGGTATGGGAATCTCATCTCACAATGCAGTGCACGCATGATACCTACACATTTTCACGATTATACAAAATCTGCAGCCATAGTTTGACTAAAATGCCAACATTTACTAATGCTATTGGCATCAGAGACATGGGAAACACCTTGTTTTATATTCATCCCCGACAGTGATGCTTGTGGTATCCTTCTGTCTACGGATGAAATGTCGACCCCATGAAACCTAATTAATCATGTTTCCATACACTACCTCCAAACCCTTCTTAATCTTGAGGATTCATATGTTTAGATAGCCTCCAAAATACACCTCAATATTAACCTCTGGACATTATGGCTACAAACCAAACTTTAGTCCTAAAATTGAAAACTAAAAAATATGAGCTGTTACCTCAACTTTAGTTGAATATGATCCGTATTTGAATTTGTCGTTAAATTTTTTAGTCTAATTTAAGGGTTTGATACAACAGAGTTCGGATCAAATAGATCTTGCAAAAGTGGAGTTTGATTTTGATATCCAAATAAAGCTTGTTAGGCTGAGGCAAACATTTTTGACTCATCATCTACCATACTTGTGTTGTTCGTAGAAATCCATTCTTGCTGGTTGTGATCTAGATTTCTCGTGCCTGTGTCTTTCCTTTTCCGGAGCAAACTGGAGGTGAAGGATGTACAGGTAGGGCAATGGTGAAAGCATGAGTAAATAGTCACGTCTAATAACGAATTGAGCTTCTGCGACAGCCTTCACTGTAAAGTACTCTTCTTCACTCATGATCACACATTGCACACCAAAAGTGCCAACTTGACGTGCGATCTAAGTCTAAGACTATTCATTTTCCTGGCATTTGGCCTAGATCTATCCTAGACGTGTCCCTGGTAGTCGGTAGATCCTTCCCATACAAAAGTTAACCACACCTTAGGCATTTAGTTTCAACAGTTCTTGGTTCAAAAAGGAGATTGTCACTTATTTAACCATGTATTTGAGAACCCAGAAAGGATCCTTATCTTCCATTCCATATGATCGTCCATTTCGTATCATTTTCTAGACATCTTATTCTGTTACCTCAAAGCTGGACAAGACCCTTTATCAAGTCAGTTGTCAAGTGGTAGCTAATTTGATTCCATTAACGGCCATTCATCTAAAAAGGCAAATCAAAGTAGCAAAGTTTTTCTGTCTTGGCACGTGATTTGTGATTGAACAATGAATAAAATTAAGGTAAAGCAAAGAAAGTCCACTCCAAGTATAGGTTCAATCGGGGAGACAAGAGGAATCAGTTATAGGAACTTAGGTAGCGACGGTTGCTAATGTGACACTTTTCTCAGAAACCTATGATCTGAATTAAGATTGGACATTGGAAATTTAGGTAGGAATATTTATAGAAGTTGCATCATTTGCATATACAGATAAAGATAAATGATGATCAAGACTCAAGATTCCACAAGAGGGCCATACCCCATCACTATTACAGCGACATGGGATCAAGTAATTTGCTATTATTAAAATTTTTCTCCAAGTTGGAGATGGAAATTTTCATGTCTAAAATGAAATCTCAATGTCACACCATCTAAATTATTGTACCTCTACCATTAAAGCTCATTCACTTCACTTCTGTCAATCTCTTTACTTTGTCTATCCCTTTTTCTGCACTGATCAAATAAAGATTGTGATGATAGATGGAAATCGGAGTACTATTCCCCCTTGACACCTCTTTAGCAGAATGATCAAGGGCCGAGTTCTCTCAACCTTAGTCAGGGGACAGCAGGACCCCCAACTGCAGCAAGGATTCCTGCTTCTGCATTTTTAGGTAAATCTCACAGTTTCGGTAGACGCGAAGAGCCTCATCATCCCTGAGAAAAAGGAAAGGAGTGGGAAATGGCTTAGAAGCATATAGTATTAATTTGGTTAAGTTTCCTCCCGTGGATGATAATTTCAAGAAGGTCAAAAGATAGTATAGCATTGGCCAAATTTCCGTGGTCCCATGTTTGGATGGAGCTCCCTTTACTCTTCTTCTCTCTTCATGGGTTTCTGAAGTCCGGCTTTTTGTGGGCGTGAGGTCTAATTAGAAAACAAAAAAGCAAACAGTGTCCCGGAACTGCCTTGATAAAAGGGCAAAAGCAACCACATGCCAAAAAGTTTGCCCCTTTTTTCTGTTTTGTGTGATTTGTGATGACAACCAAAAGCCACTATTTTTCACTTGGGAATTGTATCGAACGGATTACTGCTAAGCTATCTTATCTAAAGTATTGTCACGGGTCGTATTTCTCACAATCGACTAATTATGATGCCTGTGATTTGGTGAGACCCGAGTTAACGTCACACCAGTCTCTTTCAAACTCTTTCAAACACTTAAAAGTGAGCTTGAGTGGTTTCAGAGTGAATCACAGCGGAAACGATTGAAAACGGTAATAAAAGATATGAAAATGACACAAAATGGTACAAAAACGAAAGTTAACCAGCACCCGATTGTATAAAAGTAATTATTTCATTAAATTGAAAGTGAGTACAAAATATATATACAACAAATATTGGTGAGGGGGAACACCAATGTTCACAACCGACTTAGTTTGCTTCAACCAGATCACGTTTATGTACGCCCCCTATAATAGACGTAGTAAATTTTTTCCAAATTCCAATAGTAGATACCGTTTTTTCGAAGAAGTAAGAAAAGTTTGCCAATTTTCTCTAGACCTGTAACACTCCACACCCCAGGTACCTAGATAGGGCGGGATGTCGCCCCATCCAAAGGACCAGGGGTCTTTATAACGATGTACAAAATAAAACAAAACTGCTAAATAAAATTAAAAGAATAATTCTATTACATCTGGAAGCAAAACTTGTACAAGTCTGGAACTCAAAACTAACAAACGTCTCTTGAAACAAACTCAAAAACACAACTAAATAAATAAACTGGAGCTCAACCTTAGTTTCACCCCGTTCAATGTAAGCAATCCCCTGAAATCATGATATAAAAGGTGTGAGATTGACATTTCAGTAAGTCCCATGTGTACAAATGTCAATTATAACTATTTCGTGTATGCAGGTTTATCAAAACCACAAAATCGTGTTTGAAAGTCAATTTAATCAATAACAGTTATACAAGGAAGCCTTATTTAATAAATCCAAAACAATTCACAATAAATCACTGTTTCATCACATTCATAATTCATTAAATATGGATTAGCAAATGATTCAACAATGTAGTAACACAATCCATATCATGGTTACTACCATGATAGCTCCCCAATGTATTTTTTCAACAAAGGGGCAGTAGGGAATTCACCCACTAGGTGAGATACTCCTCTATTTCTACACCCAACATTTCGGTTGTCCAATCCAGATCAACAATGTCCACATGGACCAATATACTAGCTCAAACCGGCCTGACTAAGTAGTACTGTCGCATCTCCAAGTTGAATTTATCTTCTGGAGGTGGCCTCCTGCCAGAAGACTCACTCTTGCTCTTCGAAACTAGTATTACTAGCCTACGTCGCTAAGTACTCAATGCTCCCCGATTAGGGGCAGAATCATTTTTCCTTCTCCGAAAGTCTTTAATTAACTTGATTGCAAAACGTGGTTTTTCGTAATAGTATTTTCAAATCGTTTGACAATGGTTTAAGAAATCATTTTCAAAGTTGAACAATTAAAATTTAGCAAATTCGTTCTGAAAATAAAACATCCACATTTCCAATCCAAGTCTCACAACAATCCAGTATAACTTATCATTTTCAGTCAAGGCTCAATCATTGTGTCAAAACATCATATTGACATCAATTCCAAATAACATTGTAAAAATTGCTTACAAACATATAACTTGTATCAAAACAGTAAAGGGACTTACTTGAATATACTCAGCAATCAACCAAAGCAATGTTCGCCCCTTACTTCAAATCTTTTCCTTATCTAAAATCAATGATTCTCTAATTAGAATCCAAATATTAACCCTCTATCATCATGTATCATGAATCCTTATGATCATATTATTCATCTAATTCATCCATGGCATCTAGATGGATTAATTCATCAAATCGTCTCTATAGTTTCCCATGATTATGCATCTCATCATTATGCATGCTTAAAATTAAATCAACTCATCTAGGCCATGACTTCCAATATTCACCCACCCTTAATCTCATATAATGAACATATTTGCTTCTAAAGGTCTCACCTTTAATCACCATGCAATAGATCTAGGTCATCATAGCATTATTTAACCATGTTCAAGCCATACATGCCTCGTTCGTTCCATTACTCTTTCAAACTCATCAATCTAGTCTATTTATGCTTTTCATGCTAACGCCATGCATAATAATACCACCATAAAATCAACCTTATGCAAGACAAAATAGATTGAGACCAAAAATACCTCTTGGCGGGACACATTAAGAGCAAAGGTGATGCCTTTGGTGGTTGCTTGAATTTACTTTGAAAGGAAGAGTTGATTGGTGACTATTGGACCTTTGTTCGGAAATTTCTAACAATAGAAGAGAAGAATCAGCCCCCTTAATGATCAATTTTTAGGAGAAAAGAAGAAGATTAATTGAATACGAGTTGAAAGGGTTGAAGGGTTACTCACCTTAGGTTTAGATTTCAAGTTTGGAGATGCTTGGAGGTTGCTAAGGATGGAAACTTTGGAGAGAGTGGCGGCTGGAATTCTACAGCAGCAGAGGGTGTTTTAGGGTTTGATAGTGGCTGGTTTGATGAAGAGAATAGGCTAGGCTGAAGTGTTTTAGGGTTTGGAAGAGGTGGTTTTTGTTTTAGGCTCTTGATCACAAAAAGGAAAGGTGACAACTTTTGGTCTCCTTGGTTTGGACGAAATTGTGTAAGGTTTTAGGAGGTTTTTGGTGGCTGTTTTTGGTTGTTATGGTGGCCGAACGTAAGAGGGAAAAGAAAAGGAAAGATGCTGATTTTCTGGCTACTCTTAGACGAGATTAGGAGGGGAAAGATTAGGGTTTTGTGTAGCTGTTTTTGCTGGATTGCTAGAGGGGCTTTTAATGCAGGCTTTGGGCTGGAAATTTCATGAGAGTGTGTGTGAACAGTGACAAAATTCTAGAGGCAATGGAGCTGAAATTCTAGTATTCTTTTGGCTAAATTCAAGTCCTAATTGGTTAAGGTTTCCTTAGCCAACCCTAGCTAGGTTTTGGGAGTGTTTTAGGTAAGTTGTCTTTACCCTATGTGGTGGCTGTTTTGAGAGAATTTTCCAAAAAATCTAGAAAAGAATTAGGTCATCTAATTAGGAAATAATTTAATTAATTCTCTATATTAATTTGGGTAATAGCTATTAAATAGTTATTAGGTAATAAAAATTCTGGTTTCTTATTCATATCTACTGAAATTTTCCCTAAAGGCTTCGAAAATTTCTGGTTTTATCCAAGAGATAATATTTCATTTAAATTTACCTCTAAACCTTTTATTTCCATAAAAAAAATATTATTTGAAAGAAGATAAAATATGAAAATTTATTTCCTTAAAAATAATACCTATATACTTTCTTATATATATATTTTTTCTACTAATATATTATTTAGATATTGCTAAAAGAAAATCTAGATTAGTAATCTTTAAAATTCACTAAAAGATTATGATAAGATATTAGAATAGAAAATTTAATTTGTTCTCCAATATTTTATAAAATAATTTTCAAATAAATCACTCTCTTAATTTATTTTTTTCTTCTTAGAAAATTAATTTCCTAGTGGCGATTCTCCTAAGGATTTCGGCCAAGCTAAGGGAAAATTAGGGAAAAAGAAAAAAAAAATAAAAGAATGAAAAGGATTTGAAATAGTTAGGATTCAAACTCAAGCCCACCAAAGAACACACACCAAGCTCTATCCACAAAACCACATTAATTCTTGGCAAATATTCTCCTAATAAATTTCTTTAATTCTTACTCACTTACTCCATCCCTTTTTTAATAAATCCCCTTCAATAAAATAAAACTCAACTACCTCAATTACCACAACCACTTCAAGAGCAAATTAATTCATGCAACAACAAATTAATAATTTCATGAAAATAATTCAAATAATCAAATGTGGTATAACTCAATATGACATGCATGACTTTTCCCCACTTACTAAAGCTGGTCTAATATGGAGTATTACAAGACCTATATACAAAGAATCTAACTATGAAAATTTACATGCATGGCCTTCAAGGCCTTAGGAAAATTACAAAAATATAACAAAAGCCTATCTACATATTTACATAAGAAAACGAAGGGGCCGATAGTTCTAGCCGTTGGCTACTGCTAGGCACGCGACACTGTCGGGCACTGGGCACGCAGCACGGTCTTAGTCTGGGTGCGTGGGCGGATGGCACTGTCTGGCTCTCGGTGCGCGGTACGGTCTTGGTTTGGCGTTGGGTGCGCAGCACGGTCTTGCGCTAGGAACTCGGCACGATCTGGCGCTGGGCGAGCGGGCATGCGGCACAGTATAGCGCGGATGCGCAGCATGATCTGGCGTTGGGCGTACCGGCATCGTGCCCGACGGGTTGGAGTCTTTGGTCGTCCCATATCGTCTATCACCCTCCGTCTTGGGCCTTCGGCTAGTGAGGCTCGAATATCTTTAAACATGTCTAGGGCATCCTTGGCAAGATCCTGTTCGTTCTTAGGCATACTCGGCCTAACCATAGGAGGTGGCCAAGTACGCTTAAGAACGTTCGATCCTTTCGGTTTCCTAAATATGTCCGAAGACACACGAGCGCTCTGGTGGTGTGTTGGGCACTTAGATTAGGCGTGGACAAGGTCTTGCCCATGTAAGCGAACTGTCACAGGTTGGCCTGTGACATTCTCCCCCACTTGATTTGGTGACGTTCTTAGCACCACTTCCTCCTTGAAACTCTTCGGGTTACCTGTATCACTGGGGTGTTTCACCCAACGTTGTTGGCCTTGCCACCTTGGAGACGAACGTTCTTTTGGGTGACTTTGTTTGGTAGCAAGGTCCATGGCCTTGGATTTGCCTTTCTTCGTTGAAGCTCGGGGCATGCCATTCCTACATTCTCCTTCCAACATGTACATAGTCGACAGCTTGTACCCTTTGTTGGATTTTCCCTTGGAGTTCCAGGCAGGAATAACACACGGAATTTTTCCCATTATCACTAATGAATTCATGTATAGAATCACGGCAACGTTGAGGTCCTTCAAAAACTCCATGCCCAAGATGAGCTTGAAGTCATCCATCCTCACCACGGTGAATGTAGTTCTGCCCTCAACTGGACCCAACTTAATCCTCCCACGAGCAAGACCCACGATCGGTTTAGCTTCTAAGTTTACGGCCTTTACTGTGCTTGCACCCTTCTCTAGTACAAGGCCTAACTGCCCAACTTCAGAACTAGCCAAATAACTATGGGATGCTCCGGTATCCACCATTGCTCTTATGGGCCTACTGTTCACCTGGATATCCACGAACATCAGTCCCTTCGGTACTTGGGCCTTTCCTTCCAGGACTATCTGCATTGTAGCAAGGGTTTGAGCCGCTCCCTTATCCTTTCCCTTCTCCTTTCCCTTTGTCGCTGGGGCATTCCCCGTTGGGGTGTCGCATCCACTAACAAACGTCCCCATATAACCATCCTCTTCAGCAAATGCCCCTATGTAGCTATCCTCTCCACTGTTTTCAATTCCACTAGGTCTTGCCTCCCGAGTGTCAGCTCCAATAGCTTTCACCAACGTTGCCAAGGTGCCAGGTTCGGTCAGTGCATTCATTAGTTGTCTCTTGGGGTAATTCCGAACAAGGTGTGGTCCGTTGCGCAAAAAACACTAATATGTCTTTTTTGGCTGCCCACCATCCTCTTTTTGGTTCCCGTTCCTTCTTTCTTTTGGGGTAGATGGCCCATCTCCCCCAATTGAGCTTTGCACTGGCTGAATAGTTTGCTCGTAAGGCTTCCAGTTTCCACCGTTCCCTTCTTGGGTTTAGTCGGATCCCTGCCCCGTACTCGCTCTTCTGGGGTTCTCCTTCCTCTCCCTCACAGGGTCTGATTGGAAGTCCTCCAAGTTTTCTACAACCAAAATGGCATATGCCAAGTCTTGCACCCGTTGTCTGTTCAGTTCTTGTCTGGCCCACGACTTTAATCCCTCTGTAAAACTGAATAGCTTGTCCATCTCGGACATGTTCTCGATCTGGAGAGACATGTGATAAAGGAATTCACATATTCCCGCACTGTTCCCGTATGCCACAGCTCCCTGATCTTCCATCTCGCGGCATACTCTGCATTCTGGGGGAAGAACTACTTTTTCATAGCAGCCTTCATCTCTTCCCAAGTCCTGATGGTTAGCCTTCCCGCTTCTATCTCAGCAACCTGCACCCTCCACCATAGCTTGGCATCGTCTTCCAAGTATGTGGCGACAGTGTCTACCTTCAGACGTTCCTCGGTTATCCTAACCGCCTTGAAGTATTGGCCAAGGTCGAAGAAAATGTTCTCCACCTTCTTGGCATCTCTTGCTCCCATGAAGCTTTTCGGCTCTCTAACCTTCGGCTTCGGAGCTCGCACGGTCCCTACTGGCACTTGTCCCTCAACATTGACCTGTCCCATGACTAATTTGAGCATTCTCAGATTTGCACAGATCTCTTCCAACATACCTCGCACCTCTTCCATGGCACGGGCATTAGCTGCTATCGATGCGCGTACTTCTTGTATCACAACTTTCTGCTAGTCGTGCCTGACTTCATGAGATTGTATCATGGGGATCATCTCTCTTAGTGCAATATCCATATCCTCAGCCTGGCCACTAAGACGCACGACGTCCGACTCCTTGAAGCCTACACACTTCACCAGTGACTCAGTATCCATCTCAGTCTCTCCTAGACAGATGGAACTAATTTTGTTCACGGCGCCCTCCAGCGCCTCCAGTCAGTTCCTTGTTGTGCCTTCGCCTGTTGGCTTGTTGGGTCCGGGCTCAGTCAAAGGTTCACTAATACTTGTCTCTTCAACCATAGTCTGTCCAACACAATCACAATAATGCCCACCGAGCGCTCCTCTGGCTCGTACGCAAAAATCGTTCACCGTTTGCTCAAAACCAGACTTCTCGAGTCTCAATAGCCAACAACCGATCCTCTAAAACCAACTCCTAGTGGTTCGAAAAAAAGTTCACACGGCACTGTCACCAACTCCCGATAGTGGTGCAAGCATGTTCATCGGTCCCTAATACCGTCTCCCACTCAAAGTGGTAGCACAGCTACAGGCTCTGATACTAACTGTCACGGGTCGTATTTCCCACAACCGACTAACTGTGATGCCTGTGACTTGGCGAGGCCCGAGCCAACGTCACACCGGTCTCTTTCGAACTCTTTTGGACACTTAAAAGTGAGCTTGAGTGGTTTCAGAGTGAATCACAGCGAAAATGATTGAAAACGGCGATGAACCATATGAAAATGACAAAAAACGGTACAAAAACGAAAGTTAACCAGCACCCGATTGCATGAAAGTAGTTATTTCATTGAATTGAAAGTGAGTACAAAGTATATACAACAAGTATGGTGAGGGGGAACACCAATGTTCATAACCGATTTAGTTTGCTTCAACCTGATCTCGTTTATGTACACCCCCTATAATAGACGTGGTAAACTTTTCCCAAGTTCCAAAAGTAAATACCGTTTTTTCGAGGAAGTGGGAAAAGTTTACCGATTTTCTCTAGACCTATATACAAAGAATTTAACTATGAAAATTTACATGCATGGCCTTCAAGGCCTTAGGAAAATTACAAAAATATAACAAAAGCCTATCTACATATTTACACAAGAAACGAAGGGACCGACAGTTCTAGTCGTTGGCTACTGCTGGGCGCGCGCACTGCACGGGCCGGCTCTGGGCGCGCGACACTGTCGGGCGCTGGGCAAGCAGCACGGTCTCGGTATAGGCGCACGGGCGCATGGCACGGTCTGACTCTCGGTGCGTGGCACGATCTCGGTTTGGCGTTGGGTGCGCGGGCATGCGGCATGGTCTTGCACTAGGCACCCGGCACGGTCTCGGTTTGGTGTTAGGTGTGTGGGTGCCCACGGCACGGTCTGGCGCGGACGCGCGGCACGGTCTGGCGTTGGGCGCGCGGGCATCGTGCCTGACGGGCTGGAGTCTTTGGTCGTCCCGTGTCGTCTATCACCCTCCGTCTTGAGCTTTCGGCTAGTAAGGCTCGAGTGTTTTTAAATATATCTAAGACATCCTTGGCAAAGTCCTGGACGTTCTTAGACATACTCGGCCTAACCACAGGAGGTGGCCAAGTACGCTTAAGAACGTTCGGTCCCTTCGGTTTCTTAAATATGTTCGAAGATACACGAACACTCTAAAGGTGCATCGGGCATTTGGATTGGGCATGGACAAAGTCTTGCCCATGCAAACAGACTATCACAGGTCGGCTCGTGACAGTACCCAATGCAGCCATCATAATCTCTCACGACGGTTCAAGAAATCCAATTCCTAATTGGTGATTAATGAGAACAGATGAAGCCGAAATGTAAATGATATGGAAACATGTTTATTGACATCATTGTGCTTGTTCTTAGAACAACATAAGAGAACTCGGTGACAATTACCATAACATACATTCTTATGTACGTTTGTTCCTTCAGGTTAGAAGGTGAGCAGACAATCAAAAAAATACTCAGCTTATCCCATAACTAGTATAGTTGGGGTAGAAAACCCATTTTCTGGTGATTTCCTATTGAAAAAGAAAAGATAAAAAACATGTCTTTCTTCATATTACCATTGACATGTCTCAAACGCCTGTACTCCCAACCCCAGATCCCAACCCCAGATCCCAACACTAAAGCAATGGTTTATTACTTAAATATCTCCCTCATAGTTAAAAATAAAAAAATCAAGAGTTTATATTTTTATTTTTGAGAGGAGAGTAAAATTAAATTATATACTATTGTATTCTTATTAATAAAATATTATCAACTTAACTTTTCACTTTTCATGAATAATATATATATATATATATATATATATATCAAAATAATTACTTTAATATAAAATTGAGTATACTATAATAGTACTATATAATACTATCAGTGAATGTGTACTAAATTGACTATTATCATACAAACCGTTGTTCTTTTAACTGTTTAATACACCATGAGTGAATGCATTTCCGTTCTTTGATTCTATCCCATGATACTCAGTCACCCTGGACAAAACTCCGAATCTTGATCAATGCGTTTGGCTTGGTTCTACAAGGCAACAACCAAAGAAACTTTTAAAAAGCTAACCAACCAAGAACCGGGCCACTATAGAGCTTCTTCTAGGATACCATTCACCAAGATTCAACCAAAGTTCTAAATGGCAGATGCTTGCTATCATGTAATCAAAATCCCACTCCAACCCCCCCTCCCACCCCCACCAAAAATAAAAAAGAAAAATTGTGTTGAGTTTTCTCTTGCATGCCTAATGATAGAGTAGTTTGAGTGAAAATGTATTCTTAATTGTTTCGGTATATTCAGTGTTATAGGGCATATAAGTATAAATTATACGAGTGTATGAGTGGTGCGAGATAGGATTTAGGTAATACCTTGTGTAAATCTCTTAATGATTATTAATAAAGTATGTCTTGATCTTTGCTGTAGACATAAATCTTTTGTACCTTATTTATATAAACTGAAAAAGTAAATCTTTTGTACCTTGTTTAAATAAACCGAAAGAGTAAATCTTCTGTGCTTTGTTTTATTCTTTATATTCGTTTTTCTGGTCTTGTTAATTATCCCAATTTAGATTTCCCTAACAAGAGGTATCAAAGCTTGATTCCTAGTTTTCTAAAGTTTTGGGTTTCTAAGTTGTGAGATGGTGAAAATCGATGAGAAGAATAGTTTAGACGGTAGAAGATAGAGAAACATGAATCTCTATCGGGAAGGGTATATTAGTCAATATGTGTTTTATTGATGGGGTTATGTCTAGAGGGAGAGGTTGTTAGACATAGGTAAAACTACTCATGCAATTGTACGTACACCCTACGTGAACTGGATAGGCTTGGACAAAAAATATCTGATGATTGATCTGAGTAGGTAGACCCAGGTTACACAATCAGAGGAAAGAACAAACGGTTGTAGTAGTATTGAATGGCCATATACTTATTGAAAGAGGAAAGATGAGGGTTAACCATGGTGGTGTAATGATACTAGCATATGTGAAGATATCTTCACAATCTTCAAACATATGGATACTTCTTCTTGGGTAGATTTTAGATTTCTGATATTGTCTCTAAAGGAGTTCTTGGAGTGAGTTGCACTTTGGGCGGCGTGATAGAATGTCCTAGTGTAATGAAATCACATATGGCTAGAATGTCTAGTGTAATGAAAGAAGTATGAGTAATGATATTCATTTACAAGTAAGAAAGTACTTTGATGACTTGGAAGGATAGTCCGCACATGACTTTTAGGGGCAAATGATGGTGTGAGGAGAAATCTTGCAAAAACGAAAAAAGATCGAGGTTTTCTCATACGAGTCAATGGATCATATTGGACTCGGGGACAACTACATATTTATTGACCAAATTGAATTAGGAATAAATAGGATTACTGGGATTATGTTGTTTCCGATATGTAGCTAAGCACCCATAAGGATTTTGGTGATTGTAAAGGTCAATAGAGTAAAGAGGATTGTGACTTTGATCTTGCTACATATCTTGAGAGATGATAAAGTTGGAATACAAGCCAGGAGATTATTGGGTTTTGTTTTGCATTAATAATCTGACTAGGACAAAATGGTTTGAGTGAAAAATGTATTCCTAATATATTTAGAATTATGAAGTTATTATCGTCTTATATATTTTAGAATTAGGAATTACTTTTACTATATGCCATGTTGATTATGAGTCTTATAACTTAATATATATATATATATATATATATATATATATAGAGAGAGAGAGAGAGAGAGAGAGAGAGAGGTAAAGTTATAAATTTTTGATAGGCTCCTAAATTATTTTAGTATATCCAGTGTTACAAGGCGTATATGTGTAGGTTAAGTAAGTGCATGAGTAGTGCGGGATAATATCTTGTGTAAATTTCCTTATGAGTGTTAATAAAATATTTTGTGATCTTTACCATGAAGGTAAGTTTGGTTAAATAATTCGAACCAAATAAATCTTTTTTATCTTATTTTATTCTTCATGTTTATTTTTCTGATCTTGTTAACTATCCCGATTACATTTTCCCGATAAATTGCTTTGAAGAAAATAAGAAATCAGTAGAATAATACAAGCAAGGCAGTCTGTATAATCAAGGGAGAGAGAGTTGAGAGTTGAAACCTAACATTTATGTGAGAGCAATAAGACAGGAAGAAAGATGGACAATAACAAAAGTTCTACACATGCATAGACCGGTCATTGTCTGCTAGCATATTGGTAATTTGCTTTGCCAGCTTTCACAGTTATATGAGAGCATGGTCCCCGTTTCTTGTTAATACAACTCCTCCTTCAACTCTCAACATTTCATTATTAACTATTGGCTCTATACCTTCCAAGCAATTATCGACAATGGAACTTTGTCTCCTTCCTCAAAGTCGTTCCTTCATCATTACACCCTTCCTGCTGATTCAAGTAGGAAGTTCAGACGATAATACAGTGTAGTAATCAAGCATTTGGACGATGTTTTTAAACTTGGAACAGTGACTGATTTGATTAGTTCAACTGTTATGTATTCCATTCATTATTCATTGAATCAATAATTTAGTGGTTAAATGTTTAGTGTCGAACTGGGATTTGAGAAAATCTCAGTTCATTCCCTATGGTGTCACCAGAGATGATTACTTACATGAGGTAGAAAATTTGATATGGGGGAAAGCTACATTTTTTGTGATCATTGTTACTGTTTTATCCCCAAAAAAACTGCTCATTCTATATGACATGGATATGATTGTGCGTTTGTCAATCGATTGATAACTGTGTTTAGCAGTTTAGTTCCGATTTTCCCATAGAGTTTTTGGAGCCCAAGTTTACAATTGGGAAAAAGATGTGCGGAACCAATTGTCCTGTTCTCTCCTCATATGGAATGCGGTGCACGAAACTCGTCATATTCAAGATAATGACCTCAACGTTTTGGGCTGTTAAATACCAAAGCTAGAGAAGCAATTTGGGTTAGCCAAAATCCATGCCCAAATTAGTTTTGTTTTGTTTTTTCTTTTGGTCGTTAAAATTTTGCACCAAAAATATTACTTTAAAAAAAAATCAAATCAATTAATAAAACTTTTTAAACTCCTCATATCTTGCTACATTTACCTGCATCAGTTCCCCTACAAGCCAACAAAGCATGCCTTCTCATGTTCAATGTTTTATAATGATGAAGTCAGAAAGAGTTAATGAGGCCAATATTGATATATTCCAATTTGCAGGTTGACAGATTTGCCGTTGAATATCAAAACTTGACATTTGTTACCATACGAGGATCTGGACATTTTTTTCCTAGTTGTAAGCCAGAGAGAGCCCTTGCGTTCTTCTTATCATTCCTGAACAACAGGCTTCCACCTCTAGTTTGACTGCAGAGGAACTCTGCATATGTATAAAACTTTGGGTTAGTGCTTCAAGTACAGAGTCTCATCACTTACGAATTCGTGGTGACCTTTCCGAATTGAATCTTGTTATTCTTGGGTTCATTAGAGATTCAGTGAGCCGAGTTCTTAGCCATCGGTTGAGGATGTGATGGCCAATTGCTGCTTGATATGTTTCCTTATGAGTAGATGCATATATTCTGCAGAGAGTAACTGTTTACAAGCCCAAAATGATTTGATTAAGGTAGCTAGTTACTTCAATCAGTTTAAAGATGCAAGGATGGGATAAATACATCATCTGGAATCCTATATACAACTCTGCAATTCTTCCTGGAATGTCCCTCTTGGAAAACTGGGTTGGCAATTAAAGCAGCACAAGAATTTCTGTTAGTTGTGTACAAGGGGTGCCTCTTTATTTTATTTATTTTTTAATCTTTTCATTTAAATTTATACAGAGCCTAGAAATATCCATGAACCTCGCTGCAATACACCTGCAATCTCCCACTGCAAGTTCATGAGGCTTACCAATCGTGCACTGAACCAACTCCACTTTGGGTAAGAAGACACAGCAAAGCAATCATTACCTGAGAAAAATGGTTTTGACGAACAACTGCTAAACTCTCTGGACTTGCTCATGCACTGTCAGGGCTTCTAGAATGCTATCAACCCACCTGCAAGCACAGCCATAATAGAGGTTACCAAGAATTTGACTGTCGTGGCAATTTATCATCCCAACCATTCAATCCCAATTCCCACTCCATGATGTAAAATAATATGGTACTTTCTTACAGGAAGAAGGATAAATACTGGTTAGTTGACAACTAACCCAATATTACATGCATATCATGACATATATCTATACACACAGAGTCAGGCTTCTTAGCATTCGTCTGGTAGCAGATTTATAAACTTCAATTCTTAGATTTCTCCTTCCTCAGAGCATTTTCTATACTTATAAGTGTTTATTTAATCACAACAATAGAAACATAAAACCTCTTTGCATGCCAAATTTGGGAAGATACAACTCGGAGTGACTCCTTTCATGCCCCCAAAAAGGTTGCAAAAATACGAAACGCCATTTGAACCACTATTCTGCTGTAATGGGACCTGATATATGTTCTAGATTATGGTGGTTGTCTATTGGCTGCCCTTAAACCTACATACAGGCACATAGAGAGTACATTGACCAAAATGATAGTTGCATGTTGTGAAACATAAAATCGACTAGGGGAACAGAACCATACCCATCAAGACCTGGGTAAGCTGGATAATACACCTTTGTCAACCCCAGCCTTTTTGCAGCTGAAGCAGTTGTCTCTCCAATACAAACGACAGAATTCTCCCATCTTTCCAATTCTGGAATAAGACTAACCCATGCCCTATTGCCGAACAGATATAAAGCGGCAGAATTAGAAATGGCAAAGCATAAGAGAGCAGGGTCTAACAGGTCTTAAAGCTGTATATACAGCACTGTATTAAGTTTCCGGTAGATGAAATGGCAAGCATATACCACTCTGTAAAGTTAGCCAAGGAACCAAAGTATTTATAATTCCATAGTGGACATACTGTACAGCAGAAGGTGAAGCCACAGCAACAACAGGAGCAACCAGTGCTTGACTGAAAACCTTCTGGTCAACATGATTAACAGGTGCCTGCAACAATATGATAGATATGAAAGACTGCCATAACAATAAGACAAAAGACTAGAAATGAAAACGTCTGGAGGAGGGCAGGATTAGGAAATAATGCAGCATCCAAAACTAATTATATACCCGCTTTGTACAAGAACATGACTAAACAGTGTGGATGACTGGACAGAATAAAGATCATGGCAGAAACATAAAAGAATTCCCGACTTAACTATCTTCACTTAAATATGTGCCTTTATATCTCCTTGTTTGATAGTTCTGCAATAGAAATTTTATCCAGTTAACAAACCAAATTCCCCCCCAGATCCCTCACCTGACACAAGAACATATAGATGCACACTCCAAAGCTCCAAATTGATGACCAAAGCACCCAATTTAAATGTTGAAACATGTGTGCTCGTCAACAGGACAAATAAATGTGTATATTGATTCCCTCTCATATCTTATACATCGAAGAAAAAGACCTATAGGCATTAGGACAAGAAATTGAAAATGAGAGATTCATAAAACTATTTTGCTGAATTATTTACCGTGGTGTATGTATTAAGTCGAGTAACCTCAAACCCACGCTTTGAGAGACCTTCCTCTGAAACAATGTAAGCAGATGTCTTAGTGATTATAGCAAAAGAACATATACTGCAAGGATGAAGTAACATGATGTTATGTCAGTCTTAAGATAAAGGGTTTATAAGCTGAAAATTCATGGTCTCTGAAATTGCTATACTTTTTTTTTATGTTGCTAATATCAATATCTATTTGGCATTTAATTTGGGGTTAAACATCATCTTTGCATAGTTTCTTCTGTTAGATAGAAACAGAAAAGAACAGTCAGAATTGCACAAAAAAAGAGAGGCAAAAAAACGGTGTTCAACAAACTAAAATGACAGTGCAGGTGGGTGCATACATAGATGGAGAAGAAGAAAGAGCAAAATTGTAAAAGAGAAAATAATGCACCAGATACCTATTTCATTGCTTGCTTTTGCTGAAGCAGGATACAAGACAGTACATCTTGCATTTCGATAGTTTGGAAGTTCTGAAGCCAGTATTTTACCAGTTGCTGAAAATTGCATTAAGGCTAAATTTTCAGTTCAAAAGCAGTAGCTGACTGATTCTATCCACTAGCTTTTTGTACCCATGTCAAATTAAAAGTGGCATGGCCAGAAGTCAATGGAAATTAAAAAATGAACGTCCACAATCCCCGTGCCAACAGTAGCATTTTGCTCAAAACGGAGAAATAATGAATGTACCTTTTGATGGTGCAAAGGCAACATCTAGATATTGTTTTATAGGTTCTGCGATTCCCTCAAATGTACTAGCTGTACCAGCTCCTACAACAGCAACCTTAACACTTGGGTTTCCTGCAGCTCTGCATCAGAAAGCTGGTAAGTCCATACAGTGCATGCATTTGGACATAGATCAAATTAAAAATATGAAAAGCAGCAGCTTTTTCTTCCACATTAGACATTTGATAGAAATATTACATTCAGTCAGTGTAAGTTCTTAAGTGGCAGGTCAAGTGGATTTCAAATGCCTTTGACCTCACTTTTTGCAATTCGAATTCAATCTGCGTAACTTGCTTTTCCACATACAGTGAACCTTGGCTAATAATTAGTTTTAACGCATGAACAATTATGGAGAAACCTAGTGGAGATTCTAGAAATTGTACCAACTAGAATGACAAAAAATGATCTTAAAAGAAAATATACAATGTTATCCAAAAGTAAGATTGACTATAGACAATTTTAACAAGATCAAGAAAACATTGTTTCAAAAGACTGCTACAATGGCTCATAAACCATATTTCTCGAAGTGATTCAGGGTAGAGAATGATGAAAGAAGGCCTGATATAATCCATTTTACATAAACTTCAAGAGACTTACTTCCAAGCATCAAGGAAAACAAAGCCTGCCTCAGGTGAAGTTATGACAATCCAGTCAAAATAAGTTTCTGCTGCCACAGAGAAAAAAAGGCATAAAACGGTCCAATAATAAAGTATAAAATTTGTTTTCGTTCATACTTTTCTTTTTGTTTTGGAAACCATTGGATATAAACTATTCAATTAAACCCGACCAACTGAACAGAAGTAACTCTAAAAACATAATAATCAACTCATTCACTCTCAAGCACACAAGATAAATTGTTGTTATGAATTTGTTTAAAATTCCTTTTTTTTTTGGGGGGGGGGGGGGTGGTTCTTTTTGTATAATCTAATAGCATAGCATATCAATGAAATTCTAGTTATGCCAGGCAATTCCTTGCTCTAAAGTGAAGCCATAAAGAGGCATGAACCTACGGCTTAATATAGATGAAAGTCTGTCCAGATCAGGTAATTGCATGTGCTGAATGAGAGGAAGCTCCAAACAATCAATGCCGTGATTCTCCTGCAGCAGCACAAGAAGTGTCATCAGCAAACTTCTGTAGTCTCAATAAAGAATTATCTCTCCTTCAATCACAAAGGCACCAAATATGAATTAATAGAAGCTCCAATATAGTGAAAAGATAAATTTCTTGATAATCCAGTTTTAGATTGAAGTGAAAATCGTTTAGCAATTCACTTAATCTACCAAATGACTAAAGAATTAGTATGGTTAAAATACACTGCATGCAAAAACTAATTTAATCCAGTTTCCACAACAACGATCAAACTTCGTGACACAGAAAATTTGATGATCTTACTATATCTACGGCATACAAGTTGTGCAACACTGGGAGTTTGAAAACATATAGCGTGCCCAAATATATGCAAATTCCATGAAAGATACAGACAATGTCACAAGCTAAGCAATACAAGTGTCTTAGACATCTATGACAATAACCTACTGATAGGACAGATGAGAAAATTTTGGATTATTTGAAGGCATTCACTAATCTACTTCACAATCATCACTTATTCTAATTCATAGTCGATCAAACTCCAACTTTTTCAGCTTTATTGCCAAGCACATTTTGAAGACCTGATAAAAGGAAACAAAACTGTTGTCATCCTTGCCTCCTAATTATTCTTCTATTAACACCTCACAGTAATATCTGTTCTACTGCCCTCTCTAAATTTCCTTGTCTTCCTCATATTCCTCAACCATACGCAAGATGACAGAAAGATTTGAGAAGCAATCAACTAAAACAGAAATCAGCTTATCCTGAATTTAGAATTAGCTACTTAACCTGGATAATATCAATATCCTTTTTTAATGCAAACACATGGGAGGGAGAAGAGTAATCTGCAGCAAATACCCATTCCCAACACAACAAAATGGAATCCTGTGATAATTGTATCACATCATAATACATACGAGTGATGTGCCTTGGCCATTGTACAATTCAAATTCTATTTATGTACTAGCATGCTTTTATTGTCTTGTATCAACAAATAAGTTATTTAGATTCAAAATTGTTTTAAATATACTCAATTCATCAAAAGCATACCATAGAATCTACAGTTACACGCCAGAAAATGCTTGTCATTTTCAATTTTCACATTTTTCTTGGATGTAGAAGCTCATTCCAAATTCATTTTTGAAGAAGAATCACTCTTGCACAAACAGATGCTAGTCCAGGTATCCTGAACATGAGTAACACATTTGTCCACAAAAAACCCGAAGACCTTTGCTGACTTGGTTACCCACATCCCAAATTTGGAAATCATTCATGAAGTAATGGAACTTGACAAGACATTAGTACAGGATTTTTTATATCTTTTCCTGCAATTCTTTCCCAATAACGTCTTTGTATGCTCACATATCAACAGTTTGTTTAATATATTGAGCAGAAAAAGACAGAATAGAGAACTAAACTGTTATTGCTTTGAAAATTGACACATTACCCCAAAAGGACACTGTTCTATTTATAGAACTGAAACAAACAAGAAAAAGATGCTAGAAATTAGGAAGAGCACCCACTAACTCCTAACACCCGCTAACTCCTAACATAGTGCTTACGTGCAAATAGACTCCGTGTTCTCCACAAGACCAAGAAAAACTAAAATAGACTCTTATTGACACAGACAACTTAAGCAATTAAACAAATATTTATAATAATCCCTCCTTAAACTGAAAGTTTTTAAACATTCAGTTTAATAAGATTTATCAAGTGCATAGACTCCAAGCAGCTTCCTTAGCTTCTGAAGCGTAGGCAACATCAATGGCTTGGTCATTATATCAACAATCTGATCTTCACTTTTGCAGTAGAAAAGATCAATTATTCCAATCCTCGTGAGGTCTCGCAGAATATCTCACATCTATTTGCTTGCTTCTACCATGAAGAACAGGATTTTTAGAGAGTTTGATGGCAGAATTATTGTCACAATAAATTGCAGTAGCTCCCTCTTTCATGAAATGTAACTCTTCAAGTATTTTCTTCAACCAAATTGCTTGACAGGCACAGGCTGTTGCAACTATGAACTCTGCTTCAGTTGTTGACAAGGTGACAATTGCTTGTTTTTTTGAAGACCATGAAACAGCTCCCAAACCAAGCATGACAACATATCCTGAAGTGCTTTTTCTAGCATCTTGACCTCGAGCATAATTTGTCTGTAAAGCCAAATAAATTTAACTTTTCACCTTTCTTGTAGAACAGCTCATAACTAGTAGTCCCTTGCAAGTATCGAAGGATTCTTTTTGCAACAAGAAGATATATCTCCCTTGGACATTCCATATACTTGCTAATGAGGCTTACCGCATCCATTATAGCAGGCTTTGTTGCAGTCAAATACATCAAGCTTCCCACAATTTGCTCGTATAGAGTGTTGTCCACTTTTCTTCCTCTAGGATGTCGAACAAGCTTCAAGTCCACTTCAGTAGGTGTGCTAATAGAGTTGCAATTTTTCATTTGAAACTTGTCCAAAGTTTCTTGCACATACTTCCTTTGACCAATAAAAATTCCAGCTACAGATTACACTACTTCAATACCCCCAAAAAATGCATCTTTCCAAGATCAAACATATCAAATTCAACCATCATAGATTTTTTTAATTTATCAAACATGGCACTATCATTTCCAATAAAAATAAGATCGTCCACATATAAGTGAACAATGAGCAACTTTCCTCCATCTCCAAGTTTTGTAAACAGTGGTATGCTCATATGGACATTTTTTAAATTCTTCATTGGAAAAATAAGCATCTATATGACTATACCAAGCACATGGAGCTTGTTTTAGCCCGTATAATGCCTTTCTCAATTTATAGACCTTATTTTCACTTCCAAGCTTCACATAACCAAGAGGTTGATTGATAAATACCTATTCCTGAAGATCACCATGCAAGAATGCCGATTTCATGTCCAATTGGAAGATAAGCCATAAATGTTGTGCTACCACTGCAATCACCAGTCTGATTGGATCATGTCTTGCAACGGGAGCAAAAACTTCTCCATAATCCACCCCAAATTCTTGCTTATAGCCTTTAGCTACTAAGCGCCTTGTACTTGTCAACTTCTCCATTCTCCTTCAATTTCTTCTTGTACACCCACTTAACACCAATTGTTTTGTGCCCTTTTGGAAGATTAGTCAACTCTCATGTGTTGTTTTGTTCAATGGCTGCAATTTCTTCATGCATTGCCTTTTGCCATTTTATTCTTCGATAGCCTCTTCGAAAACTGTAGGATCACAATTAGAAAATAGAACAAAATGTGTAAGTGGGTCCACAGATTGGTCAATTCTAATTACCTCATAATCAGTCATCCATGCAAGTCTTCTTTTAACACGTCGAGGCCGTTCTTTATTTTTTGCTTCTATAAGTTAGCTTGGAACATCTGCTGGTAGAATTTGTTGATCATTTTCTGTTGGTTGCTGCCATTCTTCTTCGTTGATGCCATCAAAGTTGATAGGTATTTGTTGTTTAACCATATTGTTGTTCCATAGCCAAAAACTTTCTTCATAAAAAATTACATCACGATTGACAACAATATTCTTAGTGATAGGATTATAAAGCTTATAAGCTTTTGAATGATCACTAATACCAAGAAAAACACATTTCTCTCCCTTGTTATCCAGCTTTGTCCTATTCTGGTCTGTAATATGGACATAGTCAATTCACCCAAAAATTTTGAAATCTACCGTCGGTCTCCGTTCGTTCCATGCTTCTTATAGTGTCATATTTTGAACACCAAGTGTGGAACTTTTATTCAAAATATGAATGCTCCAACAGACTACTTCAAGCCAAAATATTTTTGGAATGCTGCTCCTTGTCAAAAGGCTTTGCACCATATTCAAAATAGTGCGATTTATCCACTCATGGTCACCATTTTGTTGAGGCGTATAAGCTCCTGTAAGTTGCCTCTTGATGCTATGCATGTTACAAAAATTTGAAAATTCTTGTTACTTGTATTCTCCAACACGATCGGTACGAAGAACTTAGATCGGACTGCCCATTTCTTTCTCAACCAGTACTTTGTAGTTTTTGAAATCTGCAAAAGCTTTAGATTTTTCTTGCAAAAAAATATACCCATTTTTCCGACTAAAATCATCAATGAAGGTAATTATATATCTGTTACCACCATTTGAAGATGGATCTATTGGGCCACAAAGGTCAAAGTGCACCAACCCAAACGCGTTCTTTGCTCTCCATAACTTTCCTTGTGTAAATTGATTATGGTGTTGTTTGTTAACAACACATTCTTCACAAACCTGAGATGGAGTAATGATTTGAGGAAGGCCCATCACCATATTTTTCTACAAAGTCTTCAATCCTTCAAAATTCAAGTGACCATAGCGAAAATGCTAGTCATGCTGCATCCTTCAGTTGCTGAAAACATGAATGAATAGTGTTGTGGAGATAGAGCGGGAACATATGATTCATAGTCATGTTAACTTGAGCAATTAAGCCCAGTTTTGTATCTTGAATTCAACATACTCCATTTTTAATCGAGATCTCGTACCCCTTCTCATGCAGTTAACCCACACTAAGCAAGTCGGTCTTTAAATCTATAACATAAAGGACGTTAGAGATAGTGTGGGTGGAGTTCTCCTTGGTTTGGAAAGCGACCTTTCCTTTTCCAATAACAAATATTATGGACTTATCACCAAACTTGACAGTGTTGCAAAAAGATTCGTCTAGTTCAAAATGCCTTCTTATATCCACACATGTAGTTGCTGGAGCCAATATCTAAATACCACATGTTTTGTTGATTTTCTTCATTCACGGGACACACCATCAAAAGAGACACCTCTTCTTCCTTTTCTACAAAGTTAGTTCTTTCTCCATGTTGTCTATTCAAATTAGTTTGACATTCTGACTGATAATAGCCATAGCTATGACATCGATAGCATTCAACTTTGGACTTGTCTGCTGACTTTAGTCTATAAGTTGTTGAGTGATGGCCTCCTCATCCTCCTCCTCTTCCTTGAAATTGATTTTCTTGGTGTTGGTGGTGGTGTTGTTGGTTGCCTCAATCATTGCTTCCTCTGTCTTTACCTCTGCCTCTGCCTTGTCCTCTATCTCCTTTTGGTATTGAGTGATTTTCTGTTGAGCCCTTTAGTGCTTGCTCCTCTTTCTCCTATTGGTTAAGTTTTCGTTCATGAACCAGCAAGGAATTTTGTAGTTCGTCAATTGAAAGTTCCTCTATGTCATTAGCTTCTTTGATAGAGTAGACAATGAAATTGAATTTTGGTGTTATGGATCGAAGGATCTGCTCAACAATAGCTACATGCTCCATCTTGTCACTATGGATCTGCATCTTGTTAACAATTGCCATCGTTTGTGAAAAACATTCTATAACTGATTCTCCTGATTTCATCTATAGTATTTCAAACTCCGTCTAAAGTGCTTGAAGCTGCTGCCTTTTTGCTCTTACTAAACCTTGGTACTCTTCTTCATGAAGTTCCAAATCTACTTGGAGGTATCTTTGCAAAGAATTGTCTCCAAGATAGTTCTTGGCCTTAAGGTCCTTCAACTTCAACGCTTCCAACTCCATTCTCTGCGTCTCTAACAATTTTGCTCCAGTTGCTGGCTCTGCTACTCCAGATTCAACAACCTGCCAAGACTCCTTAGACCTCAAGATGTTCTCCATTAGCATACTCCAATGATCATAGTGACCATCAAAGTGGGGAATTGCCGGTTGCACAAAATTGTTGGTGGCCATCGTGATTCTGCCGCTACTGCAAGAAGAGTAGGAAAAAGAAAAAAGGAAAAAGCTACTACTTTTCTTTCCTGTATCTCATGCACTTTCCCTCTCACTCTCCTTTTTTTCAATCACCAACTAGGCTCTGATACCAAATGTTTAATATATTGAGCAGAAAACAGACAGAATAAAGAACTAAATTGTTATTGCTTTGAAAACTGACACATTACCACAAAAAGATGCTGCTCCATTTATAGAGCTGAAACCAACAAGAAAAAGATGCAAGAAATTAGGAAGAACACCCACTAACTTCTAACATAGTGCTTACGTGCAAACAAACTCCATATTCTCCTAAGACCAGGTAAAAACTAAAAAAGACTCCCATTGACACAAAACAACATAAGCAATTAAACACATATTTGTAACACATTAAGATATCACCACCTAGATGATATTCATTTTGGCACATTAGAGATAAATAATTGGGAGAATATTGTCCTCGATTTACTTGTATAAAATGCAAACAATCATCCTTATGCCATCTCCGCATACACAGGGAAAAAGATCCATTCATAGTGCCAAAAGTGAAGTGTAAAATAGTGCTGAAGCTATATTCTGTTCGACATTTGATCAAACACCTCCTAATGTTATATACTACTTAAATAACAGGTAGAAGAATAGCAGTGCATAAAAATTCCAAATTATATCAATTCTAACTCATGCCAGATAGGAAGAACTAAAAAGCAACAGCTACATTACTCAAACAACTTAACCAGGAATAAGTCATCTCTTCCGCATCAAATACAAAATATCCAACAAAAATAATTGGAAGAAAAAAAAAATTAAAGACTGTGTAAGAGTCGAGGCATATGTACTTACCAGAGCCTTGATAAGCTTGGTGTTCTTTCCACGCTCTCTAGTGACGACGACTTCAGGCTGAGAAGTCGAGGCGGAAGTGACTGAAAATGAAGCTGAAGCTCTATAACAATGTCCTCCGCAAAACTGGGAAGAAGCCATCGGAGCGGGAGGAGGAAGAGATGGAGGAAGACGAAGAGAGGAGAGAGAAATCGGTTTCATTATTCAGCGAGGGTAACGTGGACGACGGAGGATCCTCTCGAGAGCCAGCCTGTAGCCAAACCAAATCCATATGCCCTCTTCCCTCCTTTTATATAGAGTTGTAGCAATATAAAACTATTCAAGGTACAGCCCTGCCTTGCTTCCCTACCGTCAGTCAGTCAGGTACCTTTTTGCTTATTTTATTTTGACGATGAATTAAAGGAAAGGTATTTTATATTATAATTAACTAAATCCATGATTAATTAATAAAATAATGAAGATATCTCTTGGAGGAACCATTAGAGTTCCACGTATCACGTTAAGTAGGCCCCAGTAACCGGCCCCGGCACCGTCCCAGCCCGTGCAATGATGGGGTTTGGCTGATCTGAGCCGTTAATCCGGGCCGAAGAGAGAGATCGAACGGTGAATTTTGGAGTTCTGATGTTTATACTGGGGTAAGCAAGCAGGAGCATCTTGATTGGTGACTCTGCGCCCGGTGATGGAGCACGCTCGGAAGATCCAGCTTGTGCCCTGCTGTCTTATAGGTACCTGGAAATTCTAGTAATTTCTTTTCCTTTTTAGGTACCTGGAAATTCACATTTCTTTCCTTTTAAAGTAAGCCCATAGAAATTTCCGAACACTCAGTTAGATGGTTTCAAAAATAATTAGTTTTATATTTCAAAAATAATTACGTTGTAAATTGGGCAAGCTAGCTGAGGCAAGACTGCATTTTACGGTTTGTTTTACTTCAAGTTTAGCCATCAAAGTTGTATGGAAATAGTTTCATTGTAATGTTCTACCATCCTATATTTGCATTTCTAGAGGGCCCAATATTTCCTTCCGTTTGGGCTTGTGAGGATGTATTGTTCACCTGAATAGAGGCATCTCTGGGTTGGTTTTTTGACGAATCTTTGTTTGGGGCTTCCAATTCTGGAAGAGGCCGCCTTTCAAATGCCCAAGCAGCCGGGCATAAAATATGTTAGCCATATCCTATCACCTGTAGTATGCCAGGTAGCACCTCCTTTCTCTTCTCCACCACACCGCAGCACCCCCGCCCCCCCACCCGGGGCGCGGTTCAGTTGGATTTGAGAGGAATAAGGTGCTCGATCCTTGGGACGTACCTATCCATGCAGCAGTGTAACATTTATCTTAGAATGATACTTGTCCACCACCCTATAGGACCAGAAAGGACATGCTATCCACAAGTAATTTTGAGACGGATATGCTACTACAAGAGGAAAGGTAGTTGGAAAAGAAATGAGGCCAAATGGAAAAGGGCATCCGGAGAGGCAAATGCTGGAAGCACATTATGTTGCCATGTTAAACCAACATCCCGACGGCAGCATTTCTCCCGCACAATCAATGAGCTAACATAACATGTCAAAATAATTTATTCAAATTAAGAAGTTTCATGTTTAAGTTCACACTTCTAAACAAATGTTCAATGAACCCCTAAAGAACTACCTCATTTTTAGTCAAAATTCAGTTCCACTCCCACATTTGGAGGGAATAATAAGACTCCAAATTCCCAGGCACTCAACAGAAAGATGAAGCAAACATGCTCATTCTGCTGAATCTTTCCAGAAGCTGCTCAGCTTACTTGTTGCTGGTGAGTTCCGTACATGGGATAAGCTCCATAAGCAGCAGCTGCCGCTGCATACATGCCAGGGTCATGAGGAGGTGGCAGTGCATATCCATAGCCATCATAAAAGTGTCCCCTATAGTATGCCCCAGTCCATTGGTTTGCAAAATCAGCTCTCAACTGCAAATCCAAGAGCACTTAAAAGTAAGAAATGTGAACAACAAATACATAAACGGAAAACTGCTGTTTAACTTGTGAACTTGTTGAGGTTCCTTCATCAGAACAACCAAAAATTTGGCTTCATCCTGTCTTTGTAGTGATGGCAGATATCGGGCATAGGCACCAGACAACCACCATATATCAGCCACAGGAACAAGGAGGAGGAGAGAGAAGGGAGGGGGCGGGGAACAAAACTATTTGTTGTGTTTCCATATATCATTACCATCTTCTAGTGATATTAATAAACACTTCCCAAAAGGATTCAACAGCTATGTCCTAATAATGGAGCTTAGGAATACAACATTTGTTCTAATTATTGTTATTATTATCATTATTATTTTTCTGAAACTTCCTTTAGAGTAGTATAATCTGTAGACAGAGAGAAGTAGACAAGAGGTTAAAAAGTGAGAGTGGTTACCTGCTTATTTGCTGGATTCCGTCCCCAAGAAAGCCGCACAGTCTGCTTTCCAATTGTGGCACCATTCAACTTCTGCAATGCCTCCTCAGCATCATTTCTGTGCAAAGTATGTTATATTTATTTTACTTTTAAGTAAATTAGCTTGCTTAAGCTTCATGGGTATTTATTATAAATGCCAAGGAAACAACAAAAATACCGGTTAGCAAATTGTACAAAACCACATCCTTTCCCTACTGGAATTTTCACAGAAACTATTTCACCATATTGTGAGAAAGGCTGCCTCAGATCTTCATCACTTACATTTGGATCAAGCCCTCCAACAAATATCTACAAGTACCAGACATTAGCAATGAAGGAAGAAACAAACTCCCAAAAAAGAGAGAAGGGAGGGGGGATGGCAAAGCCAAAAGATCAGATATCAACTGTTGTGTTTGGAGATTCTCCATCAGATTGAGAGCCCTGTGCTGAGGAGCCATTAAAGTATCCACCTATCAAATTAGTTTAAACAATTAAAGTCCATTACTGAAATTCTGAAAATTTCAGAACATTCAATTGTTCATTGAACCAACAGTTTCAGTGCTCAAAAAAGAAAATATGAAGTCGGAACTTGTTTTGTTTTAAGAATAAGAAAAATTTGAGTTCAAATTCATATATCCAATGTAATTGCAACCTGATGAAAACCAAAGCCTTGGGAAAACCATGCCAGTGTCGATGCAGTAAAATCTAGTCGAAGCCAAGGAAAATCTAGTCGAAGCCAAGGAAAAAAGCAAACTAAATAAAGGTTTTACACAATCAGACAGATGCAATGATTCTAGCCATAACCATTTCCAATTCAGAAATAGACATGGTTCTGCAATCCTGATTTATTCCGCTAGATAACCCAGTAGTCTCTTTCTGTGGTAATAATACAAGTTAATAATCTCAATGCTCTTTGTTTCAAAGGACGGAAAATTTCATGCAACTATCTATACAATACTTTAATAAATACTCTCCAGGAAAACACTCTCAGGAAACTCCAGTGCCAAACTTCGTTTATAGGTAAACAGACACACACTATGATAACTAATAACTGTCACAGTACAGTTTCATCTTTTTTAAGGCTTTTGGGTGGAAACACAAATATATTACAAACTCGGTCAAAAAAGCTCTGAAATTGCCTGATTGAACCCCACCCTTCCCTTCCCCTCCCCCCTTTAAAATCCAAGAATTTAGAAAAGAATTCAAATTGGACAAGGTTTAGTGGGCTCAGAATGCCACATCTCCTTTAATTTCTTTCCTTCAAGCTCAAAACAAAAAATAATAAACAGATTACCTCAGCAAATCTCTCCATTTCACAGTATTCATTTTCCAATTCAACTCCCCCACCCAGTGAACAAATTGCTTTAGATAACTAATGTTGCGTATGAAAGATGTCTATTCTGAACTTGAGACCCAAGAAGGGGAAACACAAACTGTACCTTCCTTCAATTAATTGAATTTAACAGAATAATATTTTGAATCAAATACAGACACAATTCACAAAAAATGAATCTACGTTACCCTGCGAAGAATGTTGCTGTTGGTATCCAGATGATTTCCTGGGAGTTGCTGCACCAATTCGCATGGGCCTGCTTGAACAATAGACACCATTCATTTCAGTCATAGCTTGTGATCTCTCATTATCATCCCCAAACCTTACAAAACCATAACCTTTCGAACGGCCAGTATTGGCATCTATAACAACTTTAGCAGCTTTAACAGAAGGATATTTACTGGCAAAAGTTTCATGCAGTAAACCATCAGTAACATCAGCAGCTAAATCTCCTACAAAAATAGAAAGATCAGAACCATTGCTTGAACGCTTGTCACCCGTGCTAAATGTAGCCCAATTCAAGCGAAAAGGTTGATCTGTGTTAGGCATGACAATGCATGAATAAGTTTGTAAGACTTTCTCTGCAGCACCATGGGAGAAGAACTCCACAAATCCATATCCCTCAGAGAAGCCAGTTTGCTTGTTCCTGATGACCTTAATAGAGGCAACCTGCATGAAAGATTGTGCATGATAAAAAGAGGAGGCATAAAATAGTTTAGTTGATGAGTTATCAGCGTATTGACACAAATTCTTAACTTGAAAAACACAAGAAAGGTAATATTCACAAATCTGGAATCTCATATAGGTTAGGGGAAAGAAAGGTAACTACGTCAAATTTAACCATGACGTTAAATCACCATTCAACCTCATTGGAGTATGGATGATTTTCATGACAAACTTGCTAAGATTAAAACCAACAAAATAATATTTGGCTGCTGTTGAGATATGCAAGTTTATGAGGAATTAGCCCATCATAAGTTTCATCTCAATACTTCAATGTATTTCCTACTTTGAGTTACTCGATATTAGTTTGCAGAATGCTGTCGAATGTGTCTTTTATGTATACTAAATACTTCTGAGACATAGATTGTTCAAACCATTTATCCCCATCAGCTAACAGGAAAAAAGAAACATTATAGGCAAGTTTCTCTTTGAAAATTTATAATCAGTTCAATAAAGCTATCATTTTCTACTCCCGCAACCTGAACAAAATGAGGTCACAACATAAAGATCCAAGCTACTTTCAACATTTACCAGTCCTTTTTTTTTTTTTTTTCTGTAGTCTGTAGCAAATAAAAATGCTTGCGCGTATACTTTACCATTTGAATCATGCTCCAATCTGTTTAAAGCTATTTCCATTTACCCATAATTTTAAACTTAATTCCAGTTTCTGCCACTATATAAATGTACGTACATGTAGACTCAGAGTGCAGAATACTTAACTATAATGTCACCATCAAATTGCAAATATGCATCAGAACCTGACTTTTTCACTGAGCAAAAGTGCACAACAGGAGCACAAAATTGCCTTCAATTATACAGCATCATTAAAACATTTCTACTAACACAGAAATGTCCACTTATTATAAGGAATATGTCTTTATGCACATAAAACAAGTTACTAGTAGCAGAAAAAAGTTATCAGTATGCACCAACCAGCAGTCATAGAATATTTAATCCACAATTCATATTCCTTTTCCTTCCATTTTTGCCTTCTCGTTTAATTTCTCAATATTTCATCTTAGGATTTCTAGGGGACTTGGTTTGTTTTCTTCATCAAGTTTCACCACAGGGCAGCACCAAAACGCTTCACTTTCATGAAGACGGAAACTAAAGCAAGCAGATACTTCACCGTCATAATAATGCACCTTTAGCACAGAACCCAGACTCAATGAGCAAGCTTCAAGAGTAAATTTTACTGTATGTATGGAAGTAAAGAGAACTTGAGGTTCTAATGCCAAAAGATTTTAGAAGGTCTCTACAATCTTCAAAGTTCAAACTATAGAAATATGATATATAACAGTCACTAAAAGCAAAATATAAACCTAACTTTGTTGACGACTTTCAAAAGAAATTTGGTGAGTATTTGGTCAATCCAAGCACACTAACAGAAATATAATTAATAATGTGTTTAACAAGCAAACAGCACTGTAATAATGATCCATTAAATCTAACAAGATATCTTAACAGATTATTCAGTGATGATGCTTCTCAAGATTCCTCTACAACATAAGCTAACTAAGCATTTCTTAAAGCTAAAAGTCATCCTCAAGTGTTCTCTTTATATTTTAACATTGCTAGTTTAGCTTAAGAAAAGATGAAAAAGTTGCATTTCAAAACATTTTTTTTTTTGAGTATTGATGTTTCTAAAAATGAAAGCAGCCCTTGTTCTCCGCAGTCAACTTCCGCCAGACTAGAGAAAATTAAATACTGTACTCCATTACATCCGATTTTGTTTTTGGCTGCTTCCAGAGCGATAAGACCGTCAACAAGATATGGGCAACAGAAACAATGGAAAACCCCAAAATGTTTCGTCCAACCTTAAGTTGAAACTTGTAAACAGTCAAGTCAGGAAGTTCAAAAGAAAAACATTGCAAACGACTAAAAATGGGGTAAAAAGTTGCTGAATAGGAAAAAAATTTTGAGTATTAATCATTCAACGAAAAATGCCATTGCTTCATTCACAAACAAGAGCAGCTTGGCAACAATATCAACCACCAGTTATATATCAAGTCATTACCATCCAATCCATGAAAAGAACTTTCCTTTCTCAAGAAAAGTTACAGTCGTTCAAATTATTGAAACATCTCTACTCTGCAAGTTAACAAAACTAATTCAAATTAGACATTTAGACGTAAATACCACAAAGGATACAGCTTTCCACGTCTATTATGAACCCCCCCCCCCCCCCAAAAAAAAAAAAAACCAACCCAAAACATTGCACCAAAAGCATAAATATAGAAGCCCAGTATTTTACTACTTTATTTAAAGGAAAAACTGAAGCAAAAATAAGTAATCTTTCAAATCAATAATCAAGAATTATCCGGACATGCAATTGTTTATGAATCATCTCCCCCCCCCCCAAAAAAAAAGCCCACACACTTTTTATCATCAAAGAACACACCAACACTCTATGCTACAATTCAATGTGAAACCAGAACAGAAAAAAATGCGGATAGACATAAATTAGACCTCTCCAGTAGAAGCGAAGCAGCTTCGAAGATAATCCTCGTCCATCCAATTATGGAGGTCACCAACCCAGATCGTTCTATTATCTCCATTGGATCCTCCTTGCTGCTGTTGCTGTTGCTGTTGCTGTTGCGGCTGGTGGTGAGGTTGGGGTGGATGATGGAGGTGGTGCGGATGGTAAGGCATGTAGTGAGGTGGGTAATGCGGTGCCGGCATCATATGGTGCGGCATTACCATAGCCGCCGCCGGGTACTGCATCGCTACCCACTGCTGCTGGGGTGCCGCCGCCGCCGCAGCCAACGTCGGTGCCACAGCAGCGGTCACCGCCTGATGCTGGTGGTTATTAGCATTATTACTACCAGTATTATTAATATTACTGTTACTGTTATTCTGTTGCGACTCAGAACCGCTGTTCGCTTGCATCTTCTCGAACACTGTCTGTCGTCCTTTCTCTCTCTTCGCCTATCCAATGAACCCTAAACGAAAGAAGCGCAAATATATCAACAACTATAATTATTTATATAGATATACCTATCTATATATATGTATACGAGAATGAATCTGAGAAGTTTCCGATAGAGAGCGAGCCAGAGGAGGAGGAAGGAGAGAGTGGGGGTGGAGGCTAAAGAGAGGATTTATGTGAGGATGACGGATTCATGGGAAGCCCTGCAATGACGCGGAATGATTTAAAACCGTACGATTAAACGGTGGTTATTTTACGTGCACCGTTGATATTTCGATGACGTGGATACCAGATACACAGTCCATATCCATCTATATAACCTGGTGTAGGCTTGGTCGGCCGCCAGTTTTGGTACTTGCGGGACTGTGAGTTAGAGAGAGAAACTACTCTCAGATATTTCCAGAGTTTTTGCATTTTAAATTAATAAACTTAATTAAATTTATATTAATTAATAAATAATGAATTCAATTCATATCTTATTCTTTTAAATATTTTAAGCATATTTATTATTATTGAGTTAGTAATCTAATATAAAAAATTTAAATTAAAAATTAAATAATTTATGTAATATTATATGATTTTAATGATTGAATATTTTACTGGTTGATAAAAATAATAGGCTTGTTGGCTACCTATGGGTTGGAAAGGCAGATGAGGGAATGGGATGTTAGGAAGGCTAAGCATGGCAAAGGCAAAGGCAAAGGCAAAGTGTGTGTTTTTTTGGGAGTTGTGTGTGAGTGTGTGTGAGGGAATCCTAGGACTTGTACTAAATGGAAGTGACTAAGTTTACCATAAACCTACTTCTTTGGTACTACTAAAGCAGTCACAAAAATCTGCAAAAGCAGAGCTGGGGGATGATTAATTGGTTTGCCATATTTAATGGCAAGAGAAATAAATGTTTTTTTTTATTTCCAAGAAAAAGAAATTTGTGTTGTCAAATAATGGACTACCATATATTGGTTTCTCTTACTTTTTTAGGTTCTTTTCCTTTTCTTGATTTTGACCTACTTAAAATAGGAAGTGGTGGACATGAGTGAAGAATATTTGATTCTAACCATTTGGGGTGGGGCCTTTGGATTTCTTGGATTATTTTTTTTTTCAAATTTGTAATAATTGAAATAAAGTCAAGTTATTTACTTTGAGAAGAGAATTTGATCGATATTTTAAATTTAAATCTTATTTTAACATGATAAAAAATTTTAACTATTGAAGAATTTTTAGATTTATTCTTCATACAAAGTTGAGGATTATGTTATGATATCTTGATTTTTTCTTTTTATAAATAATAGACACTAGAAAAATTAAATATGTCTATCTTTTATAATTGTAATCTTATATTAAAACTAAATCCTTTGGCACTAATCTCTCAGCCAAATAATATTAGATGTAAATGAATATATATTGATATGATAGTAGTCATTTTGCAAGAATCTTTAAATCACCGTTATTGACAATTTATTTGAGCATAAGGGATGTTATTGAAAGTTTCAAACAACTTAAAATTTAATATCTTATTAGTTCACATAAATACTAAAATTTACACACACAATATGAAGATACACATAAATAAGTTATTCAATATTCGATACTATATAATAATATAAATATTAAAAATATGAGTATTCAATTCCAAATCAATATGACAAGAATATATAAATTTATTTTTTATTATTAAATTAGAATAAATTTCAAATATAATATTATTCCTAATAATAATAATAATTTTACCTAAAATGTTATCTGACATTTAGATCACATCCAACAGATCCTTCTTGGTGGGCTAGAATTTTCTTGAAAAAAATTCAGGAATTTTTTTTTTCTCTGCCACCTTTTTCATCGAGGGTCAGTCCACAATTGATGACTCATAAACAAAATACGTCTCGGAGAAGCAAAAATATCCTGATAAGGTATGACTAATTAATGAGCTTGCTAGACCATTGAAGTTCCAGCACTTTGGACGGTAAATGCGATCACCAAGAATTTATTCAATAGTATAGTCTCTCAATTGTCATATAAATGTCATTTTTGAAGCATCATATAAATTAAAGAAGCTCTAACATAGATAAAGTTTTAAAAAGGAAAAAAATATTGAATTATATTTATTAGAAATTGTAGAGATATTTTTAAAATGTAAAAAAAAATTAATTAATATTATGATTTAATAATGTAATAAATGAATAATAAATATATTTTTTATTTTACAAAATGACAGATAATTAAAAAAAAAGACACTTATTTAATAATAGAAAAATATTTTGATGACATGAGAAATTTATGTGAGCTTACAATTAAGGACTTGTTTAGATTGATAGAAAGAAAAGGAGAATAGAGGAGTAGGACATAAAGGGAAAAAAAGGAAATGAGATGAGATTAATAATTATTTATGGTGTTTGATTAGATATAAAGAGAAAATAAAATAAATGTTATATGCAACATGTGTAGAAGGGAAGGAAAGAAAAAAAATACTAGAGTATTTAGATTTATATTTGTGTCTATTACTTTGATATAATAATATTAAATATTTTTTATCTATTGAGTTCGTTTATTAAAAAATTATTAAATAAGGTTCCGTCTTTCTCTGTTTCTATCTATTTTTGAATTAATAGGAAGTTGAAATTTCTATATTAAATATAATCCCTCCGTTGCCCTTATAATCTTTTCCTTTTATTTATAAAAAACTAATCCAAATATTTAAATTTTGAACTTTTCGTCTTATTTCCTCTCCCTCTGTTTCTCTCATCCAAATAGGTTCCAAAGCATCACCTCTTAATTTGACTTTTTCTTGCATTAGAAAAATATATATTTATTGGTTTTTGTTATAATTAGTTTGAAGATTCTTATTGACCGTTCGGCAAGGATGTGGATTGAGAAAAAGCCAAAAATGGATATCAAAGGTAATTTCATCTGTTACTTTCTGCTATTTAGTTGGTAATTATTACCATTTGCTTGGAGATGTAAATTATTTACTTTCCAAGCATAAATATTGAAATGATCCTGCATGCCAACCAACCTTGCAAAGGCCACCGTGCATTTGTCTTACGAAGCAATAAAGACTCTGTATATTGGATTTGCGTGGCTTAGGTTAAAAAAAAAATGATATACATTCCTTTTTATGAATAAGAGTTAGTAGTTTCATTTATGAACTATACTAATTAGTTTTATTACTAAACATAAGCATATTTGTGCCATTAATTGAATCATAAAAGTTTAAAGAGTCAAGTATATATAAATCTCAATTAATTAAAAATATCATCGATCTGATCTTTGATTATGAAAATCGATGTAAACATATATATTCTTATAATGAATGAAAACATTGTGCTGTAGATATGTAAAAGATGAAATACATTAATGAAAATATTTGGATGCTTACAATTCTGGCTTCTCGAACCATTGGTTTATGTGGTAAGGAGACTGTTGAATGTAGATACATTCAGTGGAAACCATACAAAGACACCTATTTTACATATGGATATTAATTAATCTTCATATAGAAAGAACTTAGCAAATAAAGGGAAGTCTGCATGTAGAAATGAACTATATACATATATATGTGCATCAGAAGATCAAACCTAATACTGGAGGCTGAGTCTTACTTATTTATGGCTAGTTTATAATGGTTCTAATTTCCTTAGTTTGCATGTGCTGCATGACATGCACGCAGCAGGGAAATTAGTGGCCAACTCCAGGACTACGACCAGGACCAGTGGGATGGAAATCGTCCTCGCCTTTTGATGCTGCATCGTCAGCTTCCAAGGTTCGAGTAATACTGTTGTTGCGGATGCTGTGGAGAACTGTGTTTCCCACAATGTTGCTGCCC
The DNA here is from genome assembly GCA_026120185.1 of Voacanga thouarsii. NCBI lineage: Eukaryota > Viridiplantae > Streptophyta > Magnoliopsida > Gentianales > Apocynaceae > Voacanga > Voacanga thouarsii. The sequence continues at coordinate 300,436 of JANUWF010001636.1, read as the reverse complement.
TTGGTGGCAGGAGAAACGGATCTTGCAGAGTTCTGTTCTGTTTTCAATTGTCTTTCCTCGGTAGAGATTATTGCATAGGAAAAGATCAGTACAAAAAGAAGCAAACAAGCTGGCAAGATCTTTGCCTTAGCCATTGGAGACGGTGGAAGGAGTATATATATGAAGGAAAAAAATGAGGGGATTTTTCTTGGGGTGGGCGGTAGAGAGAGGTGGGAAGAATATGTATTAATGTGGTTCTTGTGGAGTTATAGCTGTCTTGGTTTTATAGATGAAGTAGTGCAGCACAGGACTTGCCTTTTGCTATTCAAAATTCAACGTATTAAGTGAGTGACAAAAGACTGTAGAACAAAAAGTCAAGATTTTCAATATGCTTTTAGGTTACTTGAGTACTATACCTCTAGCCCAAATGCAGATATAGGCTCCAATATACAAAGGGCTTTCTGATTTCCGCTTGGGAATCCTAACATGCTCACAATTTGGTAATACAAACAATTTTATTTCTGCATCCTCTAGGTTTCGAGAATTAATCCCATCTATAAATGAATCTTTCTAAGCATAACAAATAAAATATAAATAATGTGATATTAAAAGAATCGTGCTCTGTTTAAATGATAAATCTGTATAAATCAAGGAAGAAGAGCTACAGCCTTCGCCGATTGGTTAAAGTTGTTCTAGTCTTACACGATACAATAGTGTGAAGCAGCCATCCATACCACTTCCCTGACAATGACAGCGACATTTCTGGTTGAAGTCCATTATCACTTTGAAGCAATTTGGGTTTCTGCTTGAATTTCTACACTCATTATATGCTGAATCAATAGTGTTTCTCAGCAATTTGCTACGATTTTCATGTGCTGCTATAGTATTTCTTCACTGATTCTGTTCTCCATCAGATACTTTCCTCTTCTCAAAGTGGACTCATTAATTACGATCAATCAGAAACACAGTCAACAGACGGCACATAAAATGCATGCACTTAGTGGCCTTTGCCTTCAAGTTCCAACACATTACTCATCAAGAACACTTAAGTCCATATCAACAAGATTCATCCAAACAAGATTCCATGGCAAGAATTGAATTAATGTCATGAGAGAAAAGTAAAGCCAGCAAGCTGCACAGTGAATTGAGCAAGTTCAAGCATTGTGCTGGGAAGAAGTGGATCTAACTTGATCATGGGTTCTGAGAAAATTGTTCAAAAACACATTGTAAGCTGGTGCAGAATTTTGTAAGAGTCAAGAAGCAAATTATGATCATCTGAGATATTCCAAGTATCAATCTTTCTTTATGTAGCTAGTAGATTCCAAGCAGAAAGATACCGCCTAGTTGGTTCCCAATTTTGAGGAGATCTGACCAGAGTGATTTCAACTGTTGAACCCAAAAACAATGGACTGCAATCAAGTTCAAGGTTGAAACCAACAAGAATGGTAGCTTTTCAATTGTCTTTGCTTTTGTTTATTTATTCAATGTACGGTTTACAATTTTCCCTTACATTTCCATTTATATCTAAAGCTATATTTGATCATGATTAACAAAAAAAAAAAAAAAAGGCAATATTGCTAATAAGTTAAGATTTCGAAATTTAAATTCTTTGTAATTTAAAAAATATAACACTATTATAATAATTGTCAATAATAATACTTGGTAAAAGTTATCGTGAGAAAATTTAGAGGGGTAAAGTGGTATTTATTAGATAAAAGTTCAAGATAGAGTGAAAACTGGTTCAACATGAAGTAGCTTAGGAATTTCCATATTTGACTATGTATAAAAAACAAAACAAGAAATTTTGCAATTGGAATTTTGCATGTGAGAAATGTTTTTGGTAAAAACGTAATTTCCATACTCTAGTGGGGCAGTATTATTTCGTGGAAGAAAAATATTTTTTCCGATTTAATAAAATTGACCTACTTATTATTTTAAATTATCTTTAAAAATTAATATTTTTATTACAAAATTTTAAAATGTATTAAATATTATAAAATAATTAATATTTCTTTTATACTTCATCCGTTTTAAATTATTTGTTTACTTTAACCGATTACGTAGAAATTAAGAAAAGTAATTTTTTTAATTAATTAAACATTCTTTTTCTTTTTTATCCTTAAAATTCAATGATTAATATCTCTCTTTATATTAAAAAGTATACAAAATCCAAAACTTTGATATAACTTTAAATTATTTCTCTCTCCTAAGTATTTAATTCTTACTAGAAAATGAGTCAAAATATTGATAAATATTTAATTCTCTCTCCAAGTTACTATTGATATTTCTTAAGAATTAACGAGATGAGTATGAATATTATAACTCATAAAATGAGTTTTTGATTATATTTTCATATGTTTAGGAAATAAAATATTATTAAATAGGAATAAATTTAAAATATTAAATTTTAATTTTCTAAAGAGATAGATAATTTGAGATAAAGATTAAATTAGAGAGTAAACTAATAATTTAGAATAGAGGGAATCTAATATTTTTATATTTATATTTAATATAAAATATTATAAAATATATTATATATATTATTATTTTTATATTATAATTATTTTTTTATATAAAATTTTATGTCAAATTAATTGATTAAATTAAACCAGAGAAAATTTTGAAGTTTGACCCTCTATGGGCCAGGGCATTATTGAACTAATGCCGCAATTCCGATCTCCTTGACGAAAACGCAACCACCCAAAAAAAAAACGTGGCCCTTGTCGTGCGGTAGTGGTACTACAACCGACCGCGATACCTTAATCCAACGGCCTGAAAGTGAAACCGTGACTAACTTCATTAAGAAAACCAAGCAAAAGAAACCAAAATAAATTAAATTCCTTATGCAAGAGGACAAGAGCGAAGGCAAGCAATCTCTGTGGTAACATCACGAAATACCAATCAGTTATTTTGTTTTTGTTCCAAGTTAGGAAGTTAGGAACCAATAAAACTAACCAACCAAAGAAAGAGTCTTTTTTTTTTTTCCCCATTTTTTCTTTCCTCCGTCTCTCTATATTTCCTTTTTCTGTGTGTGGGCTGTTTGCCAAAATTGTCTGTGAGCAAAGGAATATGCCATTCTGCAAAGAAATGGTTCCTTGCAGACATTCAGTGATATGCTAAATTGGTTCCACAGTCTTTCATTCAATTATTCTATTTCTGTGCTTGTGTATTTATACACACAAGAAAGCACATGCTCGCTTTCCCTTCATCTCTTTCTTTTTCTCTCCGCTTTTTTCATCCAGGTAAGTCTCTTTCTCTCTCTGTCAAATTTTATATGTATATGTGTTTTCTTTGCTGCGTTAATCGATTATCTTTTGGAAGGTTAAAGTAATAATAGCCCAATTGTTCAATAGCGTTGTAGTACAAGAGTTTCGAGCTCAAAACCTTCTGTTTCCTATTGATTGCATGGTTTCTTTTCCCGGAAACCCTCACTACGGCGAATGGATTCTGGGTTTTGTGTGTTCTGTGTTGTTTGAGTGAGTGGGTGAAATGTTGATTATGTTTGTAAATGGGTAGTGGGAAGCTCGTTTTGAAAATGAGTGGCTGAATTACTTAGAAATCAGCGTTTGTTTGCATCTGGTCTGAGAAATATGTTTTTTTTCATTACTATATTGCTTTCTGAATTTACTTAAATGTGGCTGATGTTTCGTTGCTGCTTAGTTATTTTTGGGCTTCAAAATTGGACCTGATGATGGCCTTTCAAAAAAATAATAATTTCTTTTAACTTTCATTTTTCAAGTTGCAATCTTTTGATGGGCAAGTTGCTACATGGCTGTGCAGAAGTTTCTGTCTGGCTAATTCAAATTACCATTTTTTTAAAAACCCATTTATATTCCTATTAACTTCTTTCTGCATCGACTTGTGCAGGTAGAATAAGTAATCATTTCAGATCCTCAGAGGCTTATATAGTAAACCTATAATAAGAGATAGCTATAATGTGTCAATTCATGTAGCAGGCATGGGTAATACTGGGACATATTTACTAACACCCTGATAAGTTAATGGACAATAAGATCCACAACACCGGTGGCATTTAGGATTGAAGAAGTCATGCACCTGAGATCTCCACCTTCATACTTGAAAAAAAGCCTCATTGGCTTTAGTAGCCACTTTTTAATGTGTTATTTAATTTGTGGATGCAATCAGAGGTGGAAGGACACCAAAATTTTAAAAAATTTTGTTTTGCCTTAGAAGAATTAATTTTTTTTTCCTCAAAAGTTCTTTTGAATTTTATCCTCCCCTCCAAAAATTTTCCAAAAATTATAGCATTAACCTCTAACATATCCTTTCATATAATTAGCCCTTCCAATCCCAAGTTCCTGGTTCCATCCCTGGATGCAATTCTTTCATTGGTTACATAAACATTTCTTGAATGGGCACCATCATTGCTTGTATGGCTTTGTTGTTACATATTGCTAGTTGTTTGCATAAAGGATGTGAAGATTCAGTACATTGTTGTTTTTGCTTTTTATTTGAATTCCTATTCAAAGCTTAAGGATTGGTGTCCATTTTGCAGTTGCTTTTAAGGAGCAGGGACTTATGCAGATGATTTTGAGTAACTGAAGTCAATTGAGTGGAAGATTGCTTAATGGGATCTGACAAGCAGTCTGTTGGTTTACTAGATACTCTCAATATGGAGACAGTCAGGACAATTTTAACTCATACATATCCTTATCCACATGAGCATTCACGGCATGCGGTTATTGCTGTAGTTGTGGGTTGTCTGTTTTTCATATCATCAGATAATATGCACACTCTTATTCAGAAGTTAGACACCAATATTAAATGGTGGTCTATGTATGCCTGTTTGTTGGGATTTTTCTATTTCTTTTCATCTCCTTTCATAGGGAAAACCTTTAAACCAAGTTATTCAAATTTCAGTCGCTGGTAAGCTTTCATTTCACTTTGGGCCAAAATACCAAGCTTCTGTTTAAGTTGTATTGCTGTTTTATAGCACACAGAAAGGGAATCTACATAATGATTTTGGGGCTTTTACTTTTCAGGTATATAGCCTGGATATTAGTGGCTGCCCTGTATCATCTTCCCAGTTTTCAATCTATGGGATTAGATCTCAGGATGAATCTCTCGTTGTTTTTGACAATATTCATCTCTTCCATTTTGTTTCTGCTCATGTTTCACATTATATTCCTTGGCCTCTGGTATCTTGGCCTTGTTGCTCGTGTTGCTGGAAAGAGGCCCGAAATCCTCACAATTCTTCAAAATTGTGCTGTAAGTCCTGAGAATACATCTTTATGTAGAGGAAAGCCTTGGTTCTTATTTTATTCCTTCATTTTTTGTGTAGGTTTTAAGTATTGCCTGCTGTGTCTTTTATAGCCATTGTGGCAACCGTGCTATGTTGAGAGGAAAACCCTCTGAACGGAAAAATTCAGGTTGGTCTGGATGGTGGAATAAAGAAGAGCGAAACACATGGCTTGCAAAGTTCCTCCGCATGAATGAGTTAAAAAATGATATTTGCTCATCCTGGTTTGCTCCTGTTGGGTCTGCGAGTGATTATCCAATTTTGTCCAAGTGGGTTCTTTATGGAGAGGTAGGACTGTTAGGCTTTTATTTTATTTACAGTCATCAATATTGTCATGCGATCTTATGCTTCTACTTTTTATCCTCTTCCATTTTACTTCTCAGTTGACTGGCAACGGGTCACATTCAGAATCATCGGATGAAATTTCTCCCATATATTCATTGTGGGCCACTTTTATAGGACTCTATATTGCCAATTATGTTGTGGAAAGATCAACAGGGTGAGTTCTAGCTAGTGCTTACTTTGGATTGTAAGTATAAATTATTATCTTTGTTACAACTTTTTTTGCCTTATTCTTTTCTAACCTTGGTCTCTTACTTCCATTGCAAGCATTGTAGGCCAAGTGCCTCTGGTTTGAATTTTTAGTTTGTACATCAACATATAGTGTTGAGGTGTCAATGAGTTGTAAAGTAATTAGGATGAGCTGTAAATAGATTAGGATGATCAGTTTTAAATCCCTTAAATTAAGGGATATGATTAGATTAGTTTAATCCCTTAAATAGAGGGATTTGATTAGATAGCTATCTAGATTTAGGAGTTCTCTTTTTCCTTTTGTAATCTACTATTTAATACCGTGTAAAGTCAATTCATAGAGCAAGAAATTCAGAATCCTTTTCTCATATTTCTTTTCATTGTTGCGCAACCTTCATGCTGCATTGTCTTCTCTTTCAAGCAGCCTTCATTGCTCTATTGTCCAACCTTCATTGCTGGTTTATATCACCAATAACCTTGTGATTTCAACTAGCCTTCATTGCTGGTGGTTTAGTGATAGGCCTTAATTGCCAAAAAGATCGTATCTTTAATTAGCGAAGATATTGAAGATTGTAAAGACAACCGCTTCGGCAAAATCAGTAGAGATGCTCCAAACTAAGCCATTGGGTAGTCTCAACCAAAAAGAAGAGGCTAAGATGCCTTATTGGCAACCTAGACAAGCCCTTAGGTACTTGTTTTTCGGCATATTCAGGTAAGTTCCCATTCTCTATTAGTTTAAATGTCTCAAGAACAACCTTTGCTAACTCCTGGATTATGGATTCAGGAGCCACTGGCCATATGACCCACTCACCAAACCTTTTTCTGACATACAAACTATGTCCCAGTAGTAGAAAAATAGCTACTGTTGACGGCTTCTTGACCACTGTAGCAGGTGTAGGGGAGGTCAAAATTAGCTCATCTTTAACTTAAAAAAATGTTCTTCATATCCCTAAATTGTCCACAAACCTAATCTCTATCCAAAAACTCACCCAAGATTTAAATTGTCATGTGGTTTTTCATTATAATTATTGTGAACTTCCGGATAAGGATTCAAAGAAGAGGATTGGACGTCTTAGAGAACAGGGTGGCCTCTACTTTCTTGATGCACCAAGCCTATCAAACGAGATTAAGGGCAGTTTTCTCACTCCTTTCTTTCAGAGTCTCTTTTATCTAATAAAGAAAAAATCTGGCTCTAACATCGTTGACTTGGACATCCATCCTTTAAAATTGTCAAAATTTTGTTTCCTTCTTTGTTTAAGGGTCTAGATGTTGAAGAATCTCCTTGTGATGTGTGTGAACTTGTTAAACACAAACGAGCATCTTTTTCGGTCAGCAATACCAAAAGTTCTGTTCCATTCCATCTTATTCATAGTGATATTTAGGGCCCTTCTACTATTCCTAATGTTACGGGGGCAAAATGGTTTGTTTCTTTTCTTGATGATTGTACTCGTGTTACTTGGATATTCTTACTTAAACACAAATCTGATATCAGTACTATCCTCCCAAATTTCTGTTCCATGATTAAAAATCAATTTGGGGTCAACATCAAAAGGTTTAGGTAGGACAATGCCAGGGTACTATTTCAATCAAGCCCTAACTCCATACTTTCAGAAAGAAGGGATCATACACGAGTCATCTTGTGTTAATACTCCTCAGCAAAATGGAGTAGCAAAAAGAAAAAACCGTCACCTCCTTGAATCAACTTGAGCCTTCCTTTTTAAGAAAAATATGCCTAAATCTTTTTGGGGGGAAGTTGTTCTTACAGCAACTTATATTATTAACCGTTTACCTTCAAGTCTTGGGGTTCAAGAGTCTAATGGAAATTCTAGCAACATTTTTTCCAAATCTACAAATCACAAATAATTTTGTCCCCAGGGTGTTTGGGTGTGTGTCTTTTGTTCATGTTTATAGTCAAAATCGAGGGAAGTTGGACCTAAGAGCACAAAAATGTGTCTTTGTAGGTTACTCATCAACTCAATAAGGGTACAAGTGTTTCCACCCTTGTCAAAAAGGTTCTATGTCTTGGCAGATGTTACATTCAATGAACATGATGCGTATTTCTCAACTCCTTATTTTCAGGAGGAGACTTCAACAATGGAAAAAAAGGATAGGGGATATTTCCAAGATATCTTCTCACTTGACTTGCCATCTTCTAAACCTATGCCTAAGTCTAACTCTAATTATATTCCTGAGTCAAACCTTATGCCTACTTCCATGCCCGAGCCTAACCCTGTGTGTGCTTCCATGCCCGAGCTTAACCTTGTGTCTAATTCTATGCCTGAGCTTGAAAAGACAATTAATGTCCTTGAGAATGAGAGATTTGGCACGGTATATTCAAGGAAGAAGATGCCATTCCTGAATCTACGCAAGTTCAAGCCTTCAATCCGGCTCCTATGAATGAGGTAACACTTTCTAAATCTTCATTGCATGATGAAATTGAATCTCATAAGGACCTTCCAATTGCAATTAGGAAAGGGACCACGGAATGTGCCAAACGACCGCTATACCCTCTTGCACAATTCCTCTCTTTCAAGAAATTTTCACATTCTTACAGAGCCTTTCTTGTTAGCCTAAATACTGTTGCCATACCTAAAACCCTATCTGAGGATTTAACCAATGAGAGTTGGAAACAAGCTATGAGTGATGAAATGGCAGCATTGGAAATAAATGAAACGTGGGAATTGGTGAAGTTGCTAGCAGGAAAGAAACCTGTGAGTTGTAAATGGGTTTATACTGTGAAGTATAGGGCAGATGAGTCAATTGAAAGATATAAGGCGAGGTCGGTGGCCAAAGGGTATACGCAAACTTATGGAGTTGACTATCTTGAGACTAATGCCCTAGTTGCAAAGATGAATATTCTTAGGGTTCTCTTATCTTTGACCGCTAATTATGGTTGGGAGTTGCAGCAATTTGATGTTAAGAATGCATTTCTATATGGAGAGCTCAAGGAAGAAATTTACATGGAAGTCCCACCAGGTTATGGGAATAATTTGTTGCTCAAACCGTGCGTAAGTTGAAAAAAGCCTTATATGGCCTTAAACAATCCCCATGGGCATGGTTCGGGGGCATGGTTCAGGAGATTTGCTAGAGTTTATGACAGCCACAGGCTATAAACAAAGTTGAGGAGATTGTGCCTTGTTCATCAAGCACTCAATTTTAGGGGGAGTCGTAATACTCCTAGTGTATGTTGATGACATACTAATAACTGGGAATGATGACAAAGAGAGACAATATCTAGGTCAGTGTTTGGCTAAGGAGTTTGAGATCAAGGTGCTAGGAAGGTTGAAATATTTTCTTGGGATCGAAGTAGCCTATTCTAGGCAAGGTATATTCATCTCCCAACAGAAGTATGTTATTGATCTCCTCAAAGAAACTAGCAAGACAGCGTGCAAACTAGTGAGTACTCCGATAGACCCGAATCTTAAACTTAGAGGCACAAGAGGATATTGCAGTGGACAGTGAAATGTATCAACACCTTGTAGGTAAACTTATTTATCTCTCTCACACACGATATAGCATATGTTATGAGTGTGATCAGTCAGTTCATGCATAATCCAAAGGAAGTTCATTTACAAGCGGCTCATCGAGTATTACAATATCTCAAAGGGACACCAAGAAAAGGTATTTTGTTTAAACGAAATGGATGTCTAGTACTTGAAGCATACACATATGCTGATTATGCAGGAGATTGTTGACTAGAGGTTAACTTCTAGCTATTGCACTTTTCTTGGTGGGAATCTTGTGACATGGAGGAGTAAAAAGTAAAATATAGTAGCACAATCTAGTGTAGAAGCAAAATTCCGAGCAATAGCTCAGGGTTTGTGTGTGAACTATTGTGGTTGCAAATTATCTTAGAAGACTTGAAAATTAAGTGGGATGGCCCACTGAGATTTTATTGTGATAATAAGTCAGTGATTAGCATAGCTCATGATCCAGTGCAACATGATCGAACAAAGAACATCAAAGTTGATAGACACTTCATCAAAGAGAAATTGGAGAGTGCTTTGATTTGTAGCCTTATGTGCCTACACAACATCAACTTGTGGATGTACTTACAAAAGGATTGAGTAATTCAATATTTGAAAGCATTATATCCAAGTTTGGGAATGGATAACATCTATTCCTCAGCTCAAGGGGGAGTGTTGAGGTGTAAATGAGTTGTAAAGTAATTAGGAGGAGCTGTAAATAGATTAGGATGCTCAGTTTTAAATCCCTTAAATTAAGGGATATTATTAGATTAGTTTAATCTCGTAAATATAGGGATTTGATTAGATAGCCATCTAGATTTAGGAGTAATCTTTTTCCTCTTGTAATCTACTATATAATATTGTGTAAAGTCAATTCATAGAGCAAGAAATTCAGAATCCATTTCTCATATTTCTTTTCATATAGTTCCATATTTGCACTTGGGGAAGAAATAAAAATGTCAATGCACCTGTGAGTGTGAATTTTATGAATTATCTCCTTATTGTTTAATTCTCTATAATTTACTGTACTATGTAATCAACAGATGGGCTCTCAGTCATCCAATGTCACTGAAACAATTTGACAAGTTGAAGAAAAAGCAAATGAAGCCTGATTTTCTTGATATGGTTCCTTGGTACTCTGGGTATGTTCTCTTTATGATTTACTCACACACACGTTTGCACACATACAGAGGTTAAGAGGACGAGGGAGGGAATGAAAAGATCATTTTATCATTCAATGTTATGGATGATTGAATGTGCAGGACATCTGCTGACTTGTTTAAGACGGCCTTTGACCTACTGGTGTCAGTAACTGTATTTGTTGGACGCTTTGATATGCGTATGATGCAGGTAAAAGTAAACCTTTTTATTTTTCAGGCATTCATGTTATAATTCTAAATACATTGATCCTATTCTTATTGTCATTTGGAGAATTCTGTAATTCAGGATAAAGATATTTCTTTGTTAGAATTAGAATGTCGTAATAGTTCAACATAGTAACTCTCTTGTGCTTGTATCAGTGGAATTATTTTACTGGCCTTAAAAGGAATACATCAGAAAATATGTAAATTTTCCAACTTCTGTATAACTAGTTGTTTATACTTTCTCCCTTTCCTTGTCCACTTCCCTTGTTATCAGGCAGCAATGAGCAGAGTTCAAGATGGAGCTAAACAGGAAGATCTGTTATACGATCAGTTCAGTGAAAAAGATGAGCTTTGGTTTGACTTTATGGCTGATACTGGTGATGGTGGAAATCCTTCCTATTCTGTGGCACGGCTTCTTGCTCAGCCTTCAATACGAGTCCGAGAGCAGGATTCTGTGCTTACACTACCTCGTGCCAACCTGCTTCTTATTGGGGGTGATCTTGCGTAAGCTCAACGATAAGTTACTATATTAGTGGTCATAGTATGGTTAATAATGTAACTATGAAATAAAGACTTCTCTAAGAACTAGGGATGAGTGTTGGGGCTCTTTTGCTTGTTTTTCATACTGAGAAGAAGAATTCTCTTGAAGTTTTGGCTTTTAAGGCTTTTCTATATATGTTGAGAAGTTTGAAATATATAATTTGGCAATTGTTTCAAATTTATCATCTAAAAAGAGTACTATTTTTTTTCTTTTATTCTAGCTATCTATTCTGAAAGTCCTCAAGAGTCAGGATGAAACAACATTTATCATTTATCATTTGCCTTGCTCTTGTTTTGGTGAAGTCTTTGCTCACTAGGGAAGCCTTCAACTTCTTTTGTTTCTTCTAGATACAAATAGTTCCATTCTACGATGATATCATGCAAAATCATTTCCAAATATGTGCAGAAATCTTTTGCAAAATTGTAATTTACTTTAATAGAAACTTCTTGTTAGCTTGCCATGAAACCTTCTCTGTAATTTGAAAACACTGAAACAGACTATCTTTTTTCATGCATTCTTATCTTGGTTGTTTGAGAGGCAAAAAATGTTTGGTTTTGATTTTGTTGCTCTTTTGAGCAAACATGTATCAGTTTATTAAGACTCAGAAATGGAATGTGTTGCTATGTTGAACTGCATGTATTTGATGAATTGGAACGTGAAATGCTACTTGAAGCTTTGGGTTCATTTTCAACTCCACTGGTGTTAAAGCTTATTGAATGGTGGGTGTTTCAAATTGTTATATATTTTGTGTAGATACCCTAATCCATCAGCTTCTACGTACGAGAAGCGTCTCTTTCGTCCCTTTGAATATGCACTTCAGCCTCCGGCATGGTATAAAGAAGAGCACATAGCTGTTAACAAGCCAGAATTGCCTTTTGGGGAGACCCAATTGAAGAAGTATGATGGTCCTCAGTGTTTTGCCATTCCTGGAAATCATGGTTGGTCTTGGGCTCCCCATAATTGCTTCTTTTGAATGATAGGAATATATTTCCCATTTAGATTTAATTGCTGATGCTTTGAGTGTTGGTATTAAACTTGATTGATGTTCCTTTTGCTAGTAAAAGTTTCATACCTTGTACTTCATTTGCATTTTACAGACTGGTTTGATGGACTTCAGACTTTCATGAGGTATATTTGTCATAAAAGCTGGTTGGGTGGATGGTTCATGCCCCAAAAGAAAAGCTATTTTGCGTTGCAACTGCCACAAGGGTGGTGGATATTTGGTCTTGATCTTGCGCTCCACTGCGATATTGACATATACCAATTTAAATTCTTCTCAGAGTTAATTAAGGATAAGGTATCTTATCTGCATAATCTTGAGTTATTAATATTTCAGTTGTTAGCAACCTTGTGGATGCCTGGGTGTGTATTTCATGCTGTTTCATATCTGTTTTCTCGTACGCATCAAGGGAAAGTACATGAAGATTCTTTCTTGAAATGCACACATATCCAACTGAAACAGGTCTTTATTATGTCAAAAGTTCAAAGAAATATGTTTGTCCTATTCTCTTCTGAGCTGTCTTTTTCAATTTATGTTGATGCCAGTCTGCTAAAACAACGGCCCATGTCCGGCTGGTCTGTCATTTTTTTGGAAGATGAGGCTTATATGTTCTAGTAGATTTGTCATGTTATAGACTCAAGTCTGGATTGTGTATCGTCGTAGATGGGCAATTAATCCTACAACATCTTACTAGCTCTGTTTGTAGGAATTATATGTTGGTGAATTAATTACTCAGCTATTAATCTTACATATTTTCTTTCACTTGATCTGTAGATGTTCAGAGGAAATGATAATTTCTGGTTTTCATAGCTTTCTTCTCCATCTTTCGCTCTCTTTCTCAAAGTTTTGCTGAACCAAAAGGATTCCTTTTTCAGGTAGGTGAAAATGATTCTGTGATCATCATGACGCATGAGCCCACTTGGCTCCTTGACTGGTACTGGAATGATGTGTCTGGAAAAAATGTCTTGCACCTAATACGGGACCATTTGAATGGGAGGTGTAAACTTCGTATTGCAGGGGACTTGCATCACTATATGCGTCATTCATTTATACCATCAGATAAGCCAGTTTATGTGCAGCATTTGCTTGTAAATGGTTGTGGTGGGGCTTTTTTGCACCCTACACATGTTTTTGGTAATTTCGAGAAGTCATTGGGCACATCCTATGAGTGCAAGGCTTCTTACCCTTCTTTTGAAGATTCAAGCAGGGTAATAAATGTGGATTGTAAATAAATGCATATTGATCTTCTTCATTGATTACATCATTCTTGTCATGTTCTTCTAATATTGTACAGATCTTTTATTACAGATTGCTTTGGGAAACATATTGAAGTTTCGCAAGAAAAATTGGCAGTTTGATTTCATTGGTGGGATTATATACTTTGTCTTGGCATTTTCAATGTTTCCTCAGGTGATTTTTGGTTATTATTCTTTCCCCAATAGTTGGAGTTTCAATTGGTAGATCATAGAAAGAAGTATTGCTTAATCATGTAAACTGTATGCAATTAAACAACTGATAGTTTGTCTTCTTCTTCTTCTAGTGTAAGCTAGATCACATCTTACAGGATAATACTTTTTCTGGTCACATAAGGAGCTTCTTTGTCACAATATGGGATGCTTTTATGTATATGTTGGGATATTCGTACATATCCTCAACAGGTGCTTTATTGTTGTTAATAACTGCAATAACTTTTGTACCCAACAAAGTTTCCCGGAAAAGGAGGGTGATAATTGGGATCCTTCACGTTTCTGCACACCTGGCATCGGCATTGATTCTCATGTTGCTGTTGGAATTGGGCGTGGAGACATGTATTAGGAATAAACTATTGGCAACATCTGGTGAGTTGCTATCTTCAATTGATTCTGAGGTTAATATAAGTGTGTTGAGATGGCATAGCATTAAGTGATAAAGTGCATATACAAATTTCTCAACTTATTCTAAGATTTGTCTTAGACATTGTCTTGGTAGTTGCTAATTTTCTTGGATTGAGGGCTCATATATCAGATTCTGATTAATAAAAGTATCAATTGATATTCCTTAGTTGATGAGGAAACAGTTGGACTATATGCCTTATGCTTTAGAGGGTCTGTGATTGCTCAGCCCTTTCGTTTGATAATTTAGGAAATTAACTATATAACATAATGATTGATCATGCTATTTCAGGATATCACACGCTGTATGAATGGTATCGATCTGTGGAAAGCGAACATTTTCCAGACCCAACAGGTCTTCGGGCACGTATTGAACAATGGACATTTGGCCTTTATCCAGCATGCATCAAGTATATCATGTCTGCTTTTGATGTTCCGGAGGTGAGAAAGCTTTCCATACAGACAAAAGGCTCCATCTTGATTCTTATAGGTTGTCTTCTGATCATTTTGTTCTTTTGTTATGCTTTTCCTAAGGTCACTTTTTTGTGCATTTTTAGGTCATGGCTGTCTCTAGGAATAATATATGCAAAAAAAGGATGGAATCTCTTTCTCGAGGGGGTGCAGCAATATACTATGCTTCCGTCTTTCTTTATTTCTGGGTCTTCTCAACCCCTGTGGTTTCTCTGGTTTTTGGAAGCTATTTGTATATCTGCATTAACTGGCTCCATTTACACTTCGATGAAGCCTTTTCATCTTTACGAATTGCCAATTACAAGTCCTTCACACGATTTCACATCGACAGTAATGGTGATCTCGAAGTTTTCACTCTTGCAGTGGACAAGGTAAGATATCAATGTTTCTTCATGATAGTGGACTGAACTAGATGGAGGACAATATTCCTTCCTGGGTTTCTGATTGGAGTTGTACAGTACTTGCAATTTACAGTTCTTAATCACAGTTGCATAGAATGCTACTGATTCAAGGAACCATGAGGTTTGGCAATGAGTAGGAATATCTGGGTCATCTCTTGGATGATGTTGGGAAAGCAGTAATGCAGAATTTTAATTAATAGGATTTCTAAGCCGTCTATTCTGAACTGATCTTCTTTGAAGTTCAATAAGCTTCAGGTGGCTCAATATCTAACTGTTTGCTCGATTACGCAGGTTCCAAAGGAATGGAAGTTGGATCCTAACTGGGATGTGGAACCAAAACAACCGCTGAGCCACCTTAGAAAATTCCCAAGCAAATGGCAGGCAGCTTCTTCTCAGCAGGATCCTGTGAACACTGTACGGATAGTTGATCATCTTGTTATTCAACGAAACCAGAAGTCTGACTCCTGATCCTGCGGAAATAGTCAATTACTCATTGATTTAAGGTGATTCCTTTCTGGTATAAGATTAACCTAGGGTATTTACTGTAAATTGTATTCTTCAGAAAGCAGTTGGAAAGAATGCAAAAATAGATGCTCAGAGAGAGAGGTTGTAAAAGTACTTCTAGTTCTCACTCATATTACTGAAGGAGCTAAGTTGGGAGTTAAAGGGAGATGATTAAACACATTTGGCCCATTTATTTTACCAATTTTCCTGCAATCTCATTTACTTGTGAGTATGCATCTGTACAAAGCCATTACTTCCTCCCAAGGGTGACTGCAATTTTCCAAATTTCCTTGAGAAAGAAGAGAAGCAAGTGCCAGTGATGTCTCAATAACAAACTCAAAAAGAATAATAAAACCCTCTATTGGTTTCTAAAGTCATAAAGGGAAAAAAGTATTTTGCCTCTCCAGATTTGCATTTGCAGGTATTGAGAGAACATGAGAAGGCTACAAGAAACAATGATGAGTGATGATTGAATTCCTCCCAGCTTCTCTCCCTCTATTTTCCCCAATCTAAATAGGTCGTGCGATAGAAAAGAAAAGAATTATCTTTTCATATGGTCGTTTGGGAGGAAAAGAAAAAAATAATCAGTAACCTTTCTTCCCTTTCGCTGCAACTTCACCATCGTTGCCCCCAACTCCCCCACTTTTAGCTTCAAATATCAGTCACCTAACTAAGTTAAAAAAAAAGGGGGGCGACGGGGAGGGGGGTTTGCGTTATTTTTTTATCCAATTAACCATAGAATATCGCTAATTGCTTGATTTTCTACACACTCATCAATTCCATAATTCCCTATGCAAATATCGATTTAGTAATTTTTATCATCAATTCCACTAAATTAGGTTCATCTATCTGCCAAATTTTCAGCAATGACAGTGATGGCGCAACGGTGACAACAAAAACCCTTGATCCCCGAGAAGAGGGAGGAAAAACGAAGAAGACAAGGTTATTATTGTAGTTTAAAAACTGTTACTTCTTTTATCACCATTCGTCCATTACTCTCTATTTTTAGATAAAGATTTTCAATTTGAAACAATCCAAAATCACTTCAAATCTGTGCTTTTCTTCTTCCAAAATCTCCCAGACTGGAGATGGTTGTTTTTCTTTTCTCTCCAAATCATCCCTCCCAAACCAGTCCTCAGGGTTTTGAAATGGTTGGGAGAGGTGGAGAAGATAAAGAGGAGATGGAAGTATTTCAAAATAGTTTGAGAGTGATGATGGATCATTGCCATAGAGGTGCATGACATTGGCACGTAGACCACTTCGGCTTGGTGAGTCGGTTTGTATCGGTTCGAAATTAGGAGTTGAACTAGCTCCACTGTAGCAGGGCTAGCCGGCAGGTTGGATCGCGTAGAAAGCTGCTACACAACGACTCTTTCATTGTTTTTTTTTTTTCTCGATTGGCTCCAAACAGTTGTTTTAAGTTTTTTTTTTTTTTTGGTATTTTAACCCTGGCTATTTGAACCTCAATTTTTAAAATTTTATAAATATCCCATAATTCATTCTAAATCACACCAAATATTCTAATTCTCTCAAACTCTCTATTTTCATTCTTCTTACTCTCACAATTCCCAATTCTTTCTATTTTGTCTATAAAAAGTATTAAAATAAAATTTATTTTTATATATGATTTGAATTCTTTAAGTAAATTCTTCACATTTTAAAATATTATTAAGTAGTGAAATAATAGATAAAAGACAAATATATTAAAAAATTTTAGAATTAAAAAAAAAAAAGAAGAGGCCCATAATCTAAAACCGATCAGACCAATCCATATGCCAATTTTAGAGGTGCAATAAAGAGGGTTTTAAGCTAAGAATAATAAAGAAATATTTTTTTTTACAAATATAAATATAAATATATATTTATTTATTTATATTTACTTGAACTAAATAACTCACATGACCTACACATATTTGCTTGGGGTGGAAACCACCACTTAAGCAACCTAGACTTCCTCCTATTGTGAAACTTAAATCGAAGGGAGAGAGTTTGTTTGATAAAATTTAAATTTTAAAATTTAAATTTAAATATTTAAAATTTAAATTTGAATTAATTATAATTTATTTTATTTTATATTATAATTTATATTATATATAAAAATATTAATTATTAGATAAATATTTATTATATTCAAATTTTAAATTTAAGTAACTTTTAATTCAATTTAAAATTTAACAAAATTTTAATACGTCTTAATCAATTATGTAATAACAAAAATTTATTATTAAATATATTTAATTAATTAAATATTTAATTATTATTAAATTTATTTAATAAAATAAAATAATTAATTAATTAATTTTAAATACTTAATTAAATTATCAACGGCCCTAAGTCAATGTATAAAAAAACTGTTAATCTCTTTTTTTATTTTTTTGTTAAACCATAGGAAAATTATACATGGTTGGATAGCTATTTTCTCCCGACAATTTTATATATATATATATATATATATATATATATATATATATATATATATATATAATGAAGGAAAAACTTTCATTTGGAAAATATGGAGGGTGAGGAGGACAAAGCCACCACACGCAGGGCGAAAAGGATGAAAAGAACAGAGGTAACCCCAATCAAGCACCCACCTAACTACAGAAAGAATTGCATGTTAAAGATGTGGTTACAATTGCTCTATGTGTGTATATACATGAGACCAGGTACTGGAAAGGAAGAAGGCAGTGGATGAGGTAATCAAAGCTGCCTATTCACAAAAAGATCATCTTTCTTCTCTCCCGTTTTTTCGCCGTTACTGCACAAATGGTCTGTTTCTTTTCCTAATCCTTGATGCTTTAGATGCAGGTTGTTGATAATTTATTAGAGCTTATTGGTTTTGACACTTTTTGGGATTTGGAAAACAGCAAATTTAAATTTTTTTCTGTTCATTTTCATCCCTTTTGGAAACGACATAAAATTGTTAACAGCCTAGTTTGAAAGAATTTGTGCTGTGGATGATGATTGGTAACTGGTGTTCCTTTTTAGGTTGATGAAATCTTTGGCAAGTTAACATTATCATTGTTTCACATAGATTATGCCTTGTTAACTTGATATTTAGGATTATCTGTATACTTGGAATCGGGAAGTGGGGATAAGCTCTCGTCCTCCTTGAAGCAATATATTCAAGGACTTCTGAAGGTAGCTACAGAAGATAGTACAGTTGTAACTTTTTTGAGGTTCTAATAGTTGGAAGATGGGATTCATTTTAAATTTTAATTGTCATTTTAAAATTTTGTATTAAGGTAAATATGGAGGTGGCTTTTGGGTCAGAGTGGCTGGCGGAAGAAAAGGTGAAGCGGAGGGAAATGGTCGCTCGAGCAGCACGTTATATATTTGTATATGAGGATCCAAATGCAGATGGTAATCTAATTTCTGCATTTGAGGAGGGTGGGAGGAGTTCTATTCTGAGGAGCCCAATGGTTGGATTTGTACATTACCGTTTTATTGTGGAGGAAGAAGTGCCTGTTCTTTATCTGTATGAATTACAGCTTCAGACTCGTGTTCAGGGGAAGGGACTTGGGAAATTTCTGATGCAATTAATAGAGGCTGTTGCTCAAAAGGTGAAGCCTCATGCCTGCTGGAATTTATTTTTCTGTTTTTGCAACATTACATGTGAATTTGTGTATGCCTTGTGTTTTATCTGAGAAGCCATCTCTGTGTCATAAGTCTAAGCTTAAAAGTTATCCTTTTCTGCAGTACAGAATGAGTGCTGTGGTACTAACTGTTCAAAAGGCTAACTTATTAGCAATGAAGTTCTATATGACCAAACTCGGGTAATCTTTACTTTATTGTGTAATTTCATCGTTCATTTTGTAGGATAATGTTGCAAATTCATTGATAATCATGAAATGGAAGTATGTATGTCAATGATTTAGTTCAATTGTTAGTAGCCTGACGATTTCTTTGGTTTCAAAAGGCATTTTCATATACTATATTTTGTGCTTGAAAAGACTTGAATTTTTACCATCTACATATTGACAACTCACATGTTCTGTGGATCTCCTCCAATTATCCTAGAAGCAATTGTGCAGTTTATCTACTTTGTAGTTCTAATGCATATGCAACTAGAGAGAGAATAAAAATTATCATAGAGGAAGCAAGGGATGAAATGAAACGTAAATCCTGAACTTAATCGAAGAGCTTAGTACTTTGTTACTATTTTGATGTTCAAAGAAGTGTCCCAAGGAGTTAACAGTATGATATTTTTCAAGCACATGTTAGGCAAAATTGAAGCTTTCTTGTGCAAGTAATAGACGTAACAAGCTTGAAGTTTGCAGACGTTTTCAAGACTACGATAGGAAGTATTGGTGATGCTCAACCTCTCAGAATGAAGAAGGGTGTAGTCTTGATCTTAGGCTGAATTTCCCAAATTGTTGAAATGCATAAATCGTCCTTGGATCTGTCCCTGGGTCATGGCAAAGAGACTTATGTTTTGTTTCTGCAGTAATGTGTCAGAAGACAGACGTTGCAAACAAATTGAATTCATAAGATTTTACCGGTGTCACGTGTTTCCTAATAATTAGTTCATACTTAGTTATTACTGGTGCATCAAGAATTTTAATGCCTGAACTTCCTATGAGGAATTACATAACACCATTATCTGTTTCGTGGTTGATAAGTCATGATAACTATTTTTGGCAAGCTAACATTATCTCCAGTTAGCTGTTTATAAACTTATCAAGATATTAGGAAAAGTACTGCTATTTAGAGAAAAAGGAAAGAAACACGTTTTGTTTTTTCTAATCTTGGAAATGGTGTGAGTGATACTGGTCACTGGCATTTTTACTTGAACTCCATGTGTGAACATGGATAATTTTTTCTTGAACTTTGTATGATTGGAGCCACTTATTGATTTCATATCCATGCTTGGTTCTTTACATTGTCCAGGTACATTATATCTGCGATGTCTCCATCCAGAGTCCATGTTTTGGTATGTGCTGTTAAAAGTTCAGCTTTGCTGTTATTATGACTTTACACACGTAATGGTGTTTGTCACTGTAGACAGGGTTAGAGACGAATTATGAGATTCTTTGCAAAGTATTCAATCATGAAGCTAAATCTGCACTAGAGGTATGCAAAATTTACTTTTCATATAACGTGTTTGTATAGAAGGGAACACATAATATGTGGGGGGGAATAAAAACTCTATAGTTTGAGGTAAATGAAAGGGAAATTGGGAACTTGGTAATTTTGGCCACTGCACCTTTATGATGCAGTGGAATCTCAGAAGGAAACATTACTTGACTTTTGAACAGAGTATAATACTATAATGAAGTTTAAGGCACTTTGAAACCCTGTTTCTCTGGGCAGTGGGACAACAGCCTACCTATTATTTTGTTAAGTTCTTAAGAGTGTATATCAACCACAGGCCTATCGTCTTGGAACACAAAGCTAATTCATATGCTGGATGTCTAAATATTTTGTATCATGGGCTATAAGTAAGAAAGTTCCAGCTGTTAGGAAACAGATACTACACAAGGGTATAATGCTGAACGTTATAAGCAATTGAACATGAATTTAAACAGTCTAGAGGTTAACAGAGAAGAAACAGGCTACGCAAAGAAGACAAAACAGGACGGAGGAAGACGAGGAAGAAGAAATTAAGATAATGATAGATATATGCTACTCTAGCAATCACAGATAAGAGGCTGCATGAGGCATCAAAGACACTTCACCGCCCACATGTTGAATTCTGAAACTCATTTCTTCTTATTCCATGAACTATTTAATTGAGGTCACTTAATTCTTTTCAGGATTCCAAGATGCTTTCAGAAACTAAATATAATAGTAATACAACCAATAAATGTCTTCGATACTAACCAGTTGCAGAATATTTTAGTGGGATAAATCCTGTAAGTTGTAATAAATAGTTACTGTGGAGCTTATGGAAAATGTAGTAAAAATACATCATCTTAGAATTGTCAAATTTTGACGCAAGCAAATTGAAATTTCTTGCTCCTTTTCATTACTTTGCTCATGTTGCGGAGCTTGAACCATCTGTGGTAGTGAGTAAGTTGAGTTGCCGGAACTTTGGGTAGTGAAATGAGGTGGAGGACTTCAAATGATTATCTTTTAGAGAACAAAATTTCAGTAATAGGTGCTGCGGTCAACAATAACTCATTGGGTGGGTGAGGAGGAACTGGCTTTCTGTTATTCAATTAGGATCTCAGATCTCCAAATGCCTTTATAGCTTACTATCTTTGGGCTTGAAATAAACTCTAATAACATGATTGAAATATCAAAACAGATGGAATGAGACAATGTGCTATGTACTTCAAATGATATCTTATCATTTTATCTTCTTGTCTCCTTGAACGTTGGATGCTAGTACCATAAGGAAATATGTATGTTTGTTTCCGATTTGTAGGCTTTGGCATGAACTTTCATTCTAATTGGTTTAAGTTTGTGTCAGTTGATCATTGGTGATTTCATGCCTTTTGTGAAGTTGGTTAGTCATGTGAAAACTGACTTTAGTTGCATTATAAATAGGATGCTGTTTCAGATTATTATTGTGTGCAATGGTGATTCCATGCAAGAATAAAGCTTGTTATTAAAGAGAAATTTCTTCCTCTACCTTCTCTTTTCTTTTTTTCTTTTTTTCCCCTCGCCTCATTTCCATAAATTTTGTTCCTCTACTTCCTTGTCAAATTATTATCATTATGGGGCCTACAGTTGCTAAGTCCATGAGGCTTTTCTCACCTTGGAGTTTGGAAAGCCTAGGGATTGTAAACTTTAGCTCTACGTATATCCAAGTGCTAAGTTGGTTGCTGGAAGTTTTTAGGTATACAAGATCCTCTGAGTCTTCAGCAAAAACCCTATGGAATATCTATTATTCCATGATATTTGCATTTTAACAAACCATGATAAGATTAACAATATGAAGATTGTAGAATTTGGGCCACCAGGGTGCTCACTGGAGATGAAATTTTAAAGCTAGTGGAATTAGCCTTTTAACTAGACTCCGATGATTTTGGATTTTCTCTTTGGAAGGATGTGCATGTATTTAATAAAGTTCTACAGAACAGATAGAAATAAATTGGAAGTGGCAGGAAATAACAGATGAGGGGGGAAAAAAAGAGGAATTCTTTTGAGTGCTTATTTTAAACTGGTAAAAGTAAGTAATTGCTATGGAACAGGAAAATCATGTGAGTGTGTACACTTTGCTGTAGTGTTTACTGAACAGATGAAGGGAATTGATCCATAAAGTCCTTTCTGTTATCTATATGTTTTAACTGTCAGCAGCAGAAGATTTGAAATGATGGCCCTTCTGTCTTGCTGATAAATTACTTTCTTCAGTGAAGGAAAGCTGAAAACTTCAAGATGAGCTTCATATTTCTTGGTTGGAAAGATATACTCTTGGGCCGAAGTGAATCAGGAGTAAAAGGAAAAAATGTTTCAATAGTTTCTTGAGAGAACAGAGAAGATATCAACGCCAAGTGGCAGACTGCATGGAGGTTTTATTTCCTCTTTTTTACATGTCAAAAGTTGATACAGTTCACAAACAAGTCAAGCTAAAGAGTCTGCTGCTACAAGAGAATGATTATTAAATTGCAAGTGAAATTACTTCGCAATTGAATGATTATTAACGTCATTCAGATCAATGCAGAACTGAAGATTTTTGTTTTTCTTGCCTTTTCTAGACCGGACTGGGATAAAAAAAAATAGCATAGAACTGCTCAGTAAAATCAACGCAAAGCTCGAATATCCGGATGGCATTATAGTTAAGGTCGTTTTTGTCTGGCTGAGCTGAAACTTTTGAGGAATCTATGGCATGAATGCTTTACTCAGTACATGAAGATGGTTGATTGAGCTTTTGAATGAACTCTCTGAAACTATCGATTAGGACCTTACAATATGTAGAATCATTTTCCTTCCCTAGGAATGTGGCTGGTGATTGGCCATGAGGGAGCGTTACATTTTTGCTATTTAAGCTAAGTTGTAATGAAAAATTCCAACCTTAAATCAGCAGAAATTGAATCGTTACAATGGAGGGGCAGGGGCAAGAGAATGGATTTTATAGGTTTATTGCAATTTACTCTCATTAAATTAGGGGATAATAGTATTTTAGTAGCATAAATTGTAAAAAAGACGCTAGAGGTTTATTTACCGTTAATCAATGACAATATTGACTAATAGAATTTATTTTTTTAATAAAATACTTATTTTACTCATATCAATTGTCCTTTTTTATATTTTAGAATTTCAAATTTAATTATTTTGTACTAATTTTGTAACTTTTATTCCACCAATTATTATCTCACAAACTCATTTACCCATGTTTGAGTTTTATTCTAAATTTTTGGCAATACAATCGGTTGATTTGTATGTATATAATTGGAGTCGTATTTTCAACAATAATTATAATTAAATTTAATATTTTATAAAAAAAAAATTTATATGATTGTACTCAAAAAATTTTGTAACCTTAATTTTTTTTTTTCTCATGATAAAAAGGAAGAAAGGAAAAGAAAAAAAATTATTAGCACAAGATTATATTTGAGTGTATCGTGACTCAAATTGTTTCAATCTTTATAGTGTTTCTTAATAAAATAACAAAAAGGAAAAAAAATGAGTCTATTAAGAGTTTTTTTTTTTATCAAAATATTACTCTCTATCTTACTAAAATTGACAGTGGTTGACTTGGTACGATATTTTATGTAAAAGTAAAAATTAAAATATAATATAATATAGTATAATAAAAATAAGAAATATGTAGGTCTCATAATATTTTATGCTAAATTTAAATATATAAAAATAATATATGTGAGGTATATTAATTATTTTATAATAAATTATATAGTAAAAACTTTCTTTTTAAAAAAAGTATCAAATTTTTTGAGACAGTCTAAAATAGTAAGTAGGTCAATTTTGTTAGGACGGAAGTAGTATAATTTTTTAATTAAACATAAAAATATTATAATTTTTTTTTCAAAATTTAAAATTATAGAGATAAATTTAAAAATAAATATTATTTATTTGTATTAAGATGAGTTCATAAAATTAGAATTTAATAATTAATATCTTATAATCAGTATAGGTAAAAAAGACATTTTATTATAAATCGTTAGTCAATATCGTCATTGATTAACGCTTAATAAATTTATGGTACTTTTTTTACTACTTATGATACTAAAGTACCATTATTTTCTACTTAATAAAAATAAATTATAATAAACTCATAAAATAACCTCAAACAAGTTAGAGTGGTAAGAAACCTTCAAGGACTTTCTCAAAAGTATGTTTCTTTATTTCTACTAAAATGGTTTGAGGCTAAAATAGGGAAAACCCCTGAGATTACTTTTCCTTTCTTGTCTATTTACTTTTGTTTTCAGTCCATTTTCCAAGCCCTGCCCCCCGATCTCTGTCACTACTCCTGAGAATTGGCAGAGAGATGGACCTAATTTAGTAGAATTGATGATAAAAATTATTAAATTGAGATTTGCAGGGAGAACTAAAGGAATTGAGTGTGATTAGAGAAATTTTAAGGTTGATTGGATTAGAAAATTACTCAAAACCCCCTCCCCCTCTTCCTCTTTTTTTTTTTTTTTTAAAGCTTAATTGTGTGACTGAAATTTGAAGCAAGAAGAAGTGCAGATATTTGTGGTGGTGGCTATGGTAGGGTGATGAGGCTGAAAGTTCTACTTCTGGAGGAAAAGAAGATGATGGTGGAGTTGTGGTTAGAGTGGACAAAGTTTATTTTTTAACAGTTACTCTTCTAATTATTTTTCTTGTTCTTTTCCTCCTAAACAATTACTCCCTCCGTGCCATTAAAATTGACCTACTTACTATTTTAGAATGTCCCATTAAATTTAACACTTTCCTTAAAATGAAAGTTTTTACTATACAATTTATTATAAAATAATCAATATACCCCACATATATTATATTTATATTCTTAGATTTGACATAAAGTATTATGGGACCTATATATTTTTTATTTTTATTATATTATATTATATTATTATTATATTCTAATTTTTACTTTTGTATAAAATATCGTACCAAGTCAACCACGGTCAATTTTAATGGGACGGAGTATAAGAAAAGGTAGTTCTTTTCTTTTTTCTTTTTTTTTTTTCCTTACAACCTATTTGGATTTTGAGAAATAGAGAAAGAGGAGAGGACAATCTCATCCTTGCATCAAGAAACTAACCATAAAGTTGAGGCAGACTTCAAGTAATCATTGAAACACCACATACCAATGCTGCACAATTTAAAGACATTCGTAATGACTTTATACACACTTTAATCATATATATTATTCTCTTTTTTTTAATATTTATTCATAAAATCTTTTATATACAAATTAAAGATGATAAAAATAATATTACAATATAAATAAAACTCTTATTCTACTCATATTAAAAATACGACAGTTATTGATTGGTGAAAATTTCTAAGAATCAAGAAGAAAAAAGAATTTTGTAAAGTTACATAGTTTATTTAGAATAAATAAGAGTAAATTGAGAAGAAACTAATCATTAATTTTAAAAATATGTACATGAACATTTTATTTTGAAACAAAATAAAAAAAAATTCCTAAATATTTATTTTGAAACAGATAAAATACAATTCTTTAGTCAAGATTTATAATTTATTATTTTGTAATGTCCGTGATTATTAAACGACTATATAAACGAACTTGCAAATTTTCAAATTTGATACCCATGTGTTTCACTATAGTCAGTAAATGGTCACTCAACATTGTAAACCAATTAGTTCAATTCTTTGAGAAATGAATACTCATTTCATCTATTCTTATTCTCTAATTTATGGACCTATATTCTAGGTGTGTCTTGAGAAAACATTTATGTTATGAATTAATATTTTTTGACAGTATTGTAAGTGTAATATTTCTTAGAATTTTGTTCTTTTTACGAATGAATTTGTCGACTAATTTTATAATTCTAAAAATAAAATAAATTATGTATGTATAACTGTAAATACTCAACCCAATTGATTTTGGGTCTGGTATTTTAACCGACCTATAAAGTGATTTTTTTTTTTATTATGATCTATGAAATAGCCCACAAGGTTTTAGGAATCATGAGGGATTTAATTAAATTGAGGGATGTGTTTGTTATTTAGTATTCTTAAAAGTTAAACCTACGTCTTAACCTAAATGACGTTCTTTGATTTTATCATCAGTTATCCAAAGCGATCATTCAAGGATTCCAAACTCTGGGGAAGAAA
The DNA here is from genome assembly GCA_026120185.1 of Voacanga thouarsii. Lineage (NCBI taxonomy): Eukaryota > Viridiplantae > Streptophyta > Magnoliopsida > Gentianales > Apocynaceae > Voacanga > Voacanga thouarsii. The sequence goes on along the minus strand of JANUWF010001636.1, from coordinate 273,851 downwards.
GCTCTAACTTACTTCAATCGTGAAGGTGATTTCTATTGGCTTGTGTTTTATTGAAAAGATATTATATGTAACATTTTCTTTCCCAAGAAGATGTTTGGACTACTTATTGGGCTAGTGTAGCTCATTCCATTTGACATTTCGCAGATTTTGATCAAGAATATGAAGAGAATTGTGAAGACGGATGGGATTAGATTACGTTTTAAGATTGTTTAGGTTTTTGAGAGTTTTACTTATTATGACCTTTACTTTGGTTTAGACAGTGTTGTTCGTATAAATCCTTAGTTAAGATTGAGTAAGACATTGGTTGTATTAAAGGTTTTATATTTTGTTCATAAAATTATATTTCAGAATATATATTTTTTCTCTTCCTTTGGAGGTGATTAGTTTAAATTAAAATGATTTTTTTTTAGTTAGAAGCTTAGTATCTTTTTGGAGATGTTGTCGTGTAGCGTTTCGGGTACAAACTCGAGTTCTATCTCGAGTTTCGAATTCAGGGCGCTACAATAACAGTTGAAAGAAAGAAATTCAAATTCGTAATCGATAACTCATAGTGCGAGCGTATTATGAAAATTATAATCAATTGAGTTATATTTCGAAAGTTAAATATAATATTTCTTAACTTATATAAAATATATTATGAAAAATTATTTCTGCGATAATATTAATTTTAAATTTATTCATTAATTTAGGTATATTAATTGGGGCCAAGTCAAATAATTTATTAATTCGAAAGCAACCAGCTTCCACATGTTCTCAATAACCATCATGCAAAAGGCACTGCCGATTGAGGGAGTCAAATGCGGGAGGAGAGCTAATAGGAGTTCCAATTTCCGTAGATGCATGCAAAATACACACGACGGCTTGCGATGGGGAGCGTGAGAGTTCGTGATGGTGTAGTACAGTAAAATGGAATGTAGATCAGGGTATCATTTCTGGGATATTAATGCAGAGAATATTTTCTGGTACTACTAAATAGCAATAAACAGACTGCTGTTGTGCGTCACGACACGACCGCATATACTAACATCCTCCGACCTCAAAACCAAGTCCCCCAGCGTGTGACCATCTCAAATTAACACCCCCCAACCCCACCTCACCCTACTAAAATTTTTGCATGCACCTATATGTGAATCGATATATTAGATATTTATATAATTTATAAATAAATTTATATATAACATTTATTATATAATTTTTAATATATATAATATAAAATTTTAATATCTGGGTACTAAGTATATGCAAGAATTTCTCTACCCCCACCCCCACTCCCACCCCCTTCGGTTTTTTCGTTGTTCGGTTCATCAGCGCAACACACCATCATCATTGGTCCTATACATACCAAATATTTTCCTTGTGAAGCAAGTTTACAGTCATCTTCACCGTCAAAAGGTTGTCCCTTTAGGAGGTATTCTACTGGCAGTAAGAGTCACATTTCAGAGTTGCATTACTTGGAGAAAAGACAAGATAAAGGCGAAGAAGCTTCATAACCGAAAATAACTACCCAAACCCTCTCTGTCTTTATCCATCTCCCAAGCAGCAGTAACCGCTGCTTGATCTTTGTGCATAAAAGCTTCTCCCGAGCGCTGTCCCAAATCTTTTCTCTTTTCTTCCTTCCTCTTTTCTGATCAAATCCCACTTTTAGGTAAAGATGATGGACAAGTACAACAACAGTAGTAGTGGTGACAATGTTGTCAGCATGAGTGCTTCTGATTTCCAACCCTTTTCTTGCCCTAGTGGTCAAGAAATCTACGGGTCCACTTTTGAGTCTGGGACTTCGAGTGGAAGGAAAACTGAAGATTTTCCTTGTCTTAAGTACCAACAGAACCCAAGAAAGAAACGAACCAAATTGATCAAGGTTGATGGTTATGGGGTTAGGTCTGGTGCTGTTGCCAAGCCCAAGTACGGGAAAAAGCCAGACCCTAGTGCACCAAAGATCACAGAGCCATGCAGCGAGTGCGGGAAGAAGTTCTGGTCATGGAAGGCACTTTTTGGGCACATGCGTTGCCACCCGGAGCGCCAGTGGCGAGGGATCAACCCACCGCCAAGTTTTAGGCACCAACCACCCGCGGCCATGACATCAGAAACCAAGACAAGTGCTAATTTTGAAGCCCGCATGACCGTGGAGGATCAGGAGGTTGCGACGTGCTTGTTGATGTTGGCTAATGGTCCTAGTGCTTCTGAGTCACCGACTGTTACTACTGCTTGCAATGTTATGAGTCAGGGAATGCGGGAGTCCGATCCCATTGTCGTTAGGGATCCGCTGATGGTGGGCTTTGGAGACGTTGATGCCGATGTTGCTGGTCCTTCGGGGCTGAACTATGGTCGGTTTGAGTGCTCAAGTTGCAAGAAAGTGTTTGGGTCTCACCAGGCTTTAGGGGGACATAGGGCTAGCCATAAAAACGTCAAAGGTTGTTTTGCAATTCACAAGAATGATGATGAGGAGCAAGACCTCATGGGAGATATTAGGAGCGATGGTGAAGTGGAGATGAAGGACGCTGGAGATGATAAGATGCATACGGTTTGCGGGCACAAATGTAGCATATGTTTGAGGGTTTTCCCAAGTGGTCAAGCCTTGGGAGGGCACAAAAGGTGCCATTGGGAGAAAGGGGACGAGCCATCAGGACTCATACAAGCCCTCATTCCTTTTGCTGCAAGGGAGGGATGTGATCTAGATTTGAATTTACCGCCGGCCCCTGTGGATGATGATTCCTCTTGCTCCTATTCTTCAGAGGTAGCATTGGATTTGAGGTTGGGGCTCTAAAGGAAATATGTAGTCCTCATTAAGATCCTTTGCTTATATTAATTACTTTGTGTAGGGTTTCTGATATTAATTTGTACAATGACCATGAAAGGGTTCTTCACGGCTTCAAATTGGAAGACCATGAATTCCCCTTGAATGTATTTCTAGCTGATAAATACCATACTTTCTCACTACTGCTAGTTACTACCTGTAGAAAATGATCAGTAGTAATGCTGCCGCAATTGTTGAAAGTTTTATACAGATGTTGGTACAATATTCACTATAGATTTTCGTTTGATGCCTGTTTTCTCTGGGGATGCTTGTCCAAAAGCTTGAAAATTCATTTGTGCGGGGCAAAATTTTTTGCTTGCTTAAACATGCTTTATTGTTTTACTGTTTGAAAATATAAATTGGTTCATGATTGCTTTACGGTTCTGTGCAGGTTTCTGTGTTGTATATAGTATTGTTTGAAATTCTTCAGATTTTGTCTTTCTAACTTATTTGGCAGCAGAAATTAAAGGAATTGGCTAGGTTCTTTACCAAATGCTAGCTAAGCAGGACTGTGTTCTGTAACTAGAATTGCTCCATGAATTTGCTTTATCGTGTTTGACTTCATTATGAGCCAGAGGAACCATAAAATTTATTAGCTTCTGTGCCTGGCTTTGTGTCTTTGAAATTCCTGTTCTTGCTGGTTTTACACTGAAGGAGAGGTTGCTTATCTTGTATCTGTCCTAACCTCTTTCCTTCTTTTCACTTTGCCATGCACTGAACCAAAATGGCAGTAAACTGCTATACTAAGGAAAACTAAGTGCAGAAAACTTTAGCTGTAACCATTCATAGACCTGGGCCATTCCTGGGATTTTACTGTTTCACTTTGATTCAATTTCAGTAAGTTTGGATATAAATTTTCCGCATAACTTTGTATCTCCATCATCCAAGAATTGGACAGGTTTCTTGGTACATTTTTCAGATTCTGGATCACGTCATTGTTAGTAGTAGTGATATACAAAGTAGTGTACTTGTGTTTTAGTTTCTTCTCAGTGACATGTAGAAAGGGGCCAAGTAGCTTAGAAAAAAGCAGATGCTTGCAGGAGAACGGTGCAGTAGCAGCAGAACACCGGAGGAGGAAAGAAAGCAATTTGCGGATAAAAATCTTGAAACAGAGCATCAAATGTAGTCGAATTCTCGTTATTCACACAAGAAATCACATTAACCGTTTCCAAGTTTCTGATTCACAAATTTCTAAGCGTTAACAGTTCAATAGGCTCAAAATTCGAAGTTCTCAATACAGAATTTAGCAGATCTAATTGCAACTGTTTGTTTTAAACTGTTGGTCTTTGCGTTTTTCTTTTTTCTGGGGGACATTGTTTTGGAATGATGAAGGTGGGTGGCACAACGGTGCAGTTGATTGGAAATCATGTTGCCTGCCCATTATAATAGAGTCAGACCTTTTTGGTTTTTTGGGTGGATAGTGCTATTTACAGAAATTGAATTATAGGTAGAATTAATAGTCTTCCTGGAGGTAGCTTTCGTACGCTGTTCCTGTTAGTGTTCTCTTCACTTCTTCCCAATTTTCAATCTGTGCTGATAGCGGGGCAGTGTGTATCTTGACCTGATTGCTGGTAAGGTTTCTTTGTGGCAACTTCAGGAAGTCCTGAATTTCTATCAATCTCTGTATAGAGAATATCACAACACCATTATGAGAGGTACAGAAACATCAAACTGGAAATGAAACTTAAAAATCTGGGCATTGCAGATGTCCTTACAGTGTGGTTCCTCACAATATCATCATAGTAAAGGACAATGTTTCTAGTGCTTTTGAAGTATTCCAGAACTCTAGCCGTTTTTCGTTCTAGTTTCTTCAGTTCCGATGCAAGGAATGTGGTATTAACCGTGGGCTTGTATTTTGCAAGTACTTTAGCCTGTTGAAAACTTACAATTTCAGCAATACAAGAAAAGATAAGAAACACAATCTATTGACAAATAAAGAAGGGAGAGGGCAGTAGCGGTGGAGATAGGACCTCCTGAGGTGAATGCACATGAGATTTGTGCATTCCATTCAATACTTTAACATCCTTGTCATAGTTATTTGCAAGCAAGGATATCATTCTGCGCAGGTGATTTCTTCGAAACAGAAATATTGCATGGACACCTCTCTCTTTGAAGTACTCTGCTATCTCTTTGTCATACTCCATGAATCCCTTCAAAAGTCTCCACATTTGTTAAACTAGTCCCAGATATATAGAATTTGTCAAGAAACTCATTAGCAGCATAGAAATTCAATAGAGTGAAGTATTAAACTTTCTGCTTCCATATTTTGACCTAATTGCATGTTTTTTGGTTTTCTCCAATGCTGGCAAGTCCAAAAACTTTCCTAGTTAAGGGTAACGACCAACGATCCTCCAACCCAATACAGCCAGATATTGTTAGAGTTAACAGGGGACATCCTTGCCCTGTTGCCTTGAAACGCCTTCTTGGATGACCAGAGGCAATTGTTGACAAAATCTTTTAGGAATTCTTGAAGCTTTCCAGGGACATTACCAATTTGGATTACCTAGAGATTTCATCTTGCTAATTTCCTTTTCTTTTCGAGGATGTTGCCGAGAGCAACAATTTTCACCTAAGCCATGAATGGCTTCCTATACTGGGAAATGGTCCAAAAAATTCAAACAAATTATCAGCAGGAAATATAATCAAATATTGAGAACACCTACACCTCTACCTGTTTAAGCGACTGACCTGGTTAAGCATCCATTTAAAACCGACAGCAGCTGAGCACTCATTCTTTGATGCGCTACTATACCAATCGAGATTATAAACTGTATCCAGCGTCTTATAAAGCATAGAAACGTTGCTTCTCCTATACTTTGCCCCAAAGATTTCGCCATTCGAGCTGACATTTAGATGGCTATTTAACAATGTCTCAAACCATCCACTTCCGGATCTCTGCATCGATATAATAGCAAAATAACGCACTGGATTGCAGACACATTCCGCCCTACAAATAAATCAAAACCAACCATTTTCAACGGGTTGAGATTTTACCAAAAACCAAAAGAATTTCTCAGTTACCTCATAAAGGTTTTGGGTTTTGGGAAATGGACATAGGGAAGCTCACTTTTCTCAATTCCAGAAGTCTGGCATGGCTTCCCAAACACTTTGATGCTTAGGAAATTGCTATCCCTGAAATAAGTTGTTTGCTTTATACAAATTGTAAATGTGTATACTCCACAAACCAGAGAGAAAAGTAAGGCAACCATTCTCAATACTGCTGGAGACTTCTTCCGGTATGCCTTTGGGACGAGTGAGTCCTGCATTTGACAAAGATTACGCTGATGTTATTGTTCTCAACAAGAAAAAAAAAGGGCAAAAGGAGCCAACTTTGTCCATGGACTTAAGACTCTGAAAAGTACATTGGCCTTGAGACGCACAAAAGTTTGAACCAAAAAAAAAGAAGAAAAAAAGGCTAGTTTCAAGAACACAAGCTACCTAACCTTGGCTTCCATGGTAAAATCTCCATAAAATGTAAAGTGAAAAGGAAAAAGAAAAGAGAAACGAGAAGATTGAATTCTTGGTGTTTTACTTGACATATACAGTTAGAAAAATAAGGAGAAAGAAATGGTCAGAGTGAGCCATTCGCTCGGACAGCTGCAGGAGTTGACATATATGCTAAATCTATCATTGCCTCTCCTACCAAATCACAGATTTCAATCAGGGACGTTAGTGCAATTTCCATTTTCCCAGCTCTCAGTGGAAGAACAGGAACCCAGGAAAAAAAAAAGACTTGACAAACAGAGCTGGAGTGGCAAGATTGAATCAAGCCAAAAATCAGTGAGAGACCACCAAAAAGCTGATTGACACAACACAGAACACGCCTTACTCGTACCCTCTTCTTGAAGAAACACATTCCCTTGGCCATCTTTCAAGCATCGGCCCCAAGTTTATCTTCCTTAGTAATCCATTTTTACTCACTTTCTAAAAGAGAAACAAACAAAGAAGCTGTGCGAAGAAGAATGGTTTTCCTTAATCTGATGAATTCTCCCAATCCATGTTTTCAAAAGCTTATTCCCACGAAGAAGAATTAAAATATGGTGCTACTACAAGTTTGTTAAGTGTGATGACCATCAAAGTGAAGATTCTCTTTCTCAACCAAGTTTTCAGTTCTGATTCTCGTCATTAAACTAAACAATTCCTCTGACACAGTTACAGCCAGATATAATCTAAAGCAATGAGCAAACTTACATATCTTTGGGTAATCTAGTTTAGTAATAATCGAATGATTAACAGCCAGATCAAATGCTTGCTCTGTAGTACCACGTAAATTTACATCTAAAGAAACAAGAAATGAAAGGCATCACATGTTACGTGACACTGAGATGCATGTGCCTCCCAATAGAGACATATGCCGAGCACTGAAGTCGATAGTTTTAAGTTTCGTAAAAAAATATTTTTAATAATGAAATTGTTATCTAAAAATATTTAAAGTTTTTAATATATTTTTGAAATAAATATATTTATTATTTAAATTTCTATAACTAATAAATTCAGTAGAAAATTAAGGTTTCTCTCTAGTTAAAAATATTAGAGATTTTTTACCATTTCAATAATATTAAATACGTCATATAATCATAATATAAATAGTTGAAATTGAAATATGATTCCTACTAGATTAGCTAGTTATTAATGTAGACTCTCTATGAAGAGAAAAAAAATAGGATATTGTAATTAAATTATAATAGTTGATATCAATATAAAATAATCTATTTTAATATTATTGAAATATTGAAAGATTTTTGGATAAATTTAATTGATTATGTTATTTATTATTTTTTTAATCACCAAAACGCGTACGATGGAAGCCACCTTTCCCCGACAAAGCCGATTCTAATTTCGTAAAATATATGAAATTAATAAATAATGAAATTAGTTGGTAGTAGAAGATTTGGGCTATTTCTTGCTGTTGTTGTTTGTTTTTCTATAATTTCAAAATCAAGAAAACCATTTTTGCATTCTTTTTAGTGCAATGGAAAAAGATGCTCAAACAACAAGAAATAGCCCAAATCTTCTCCAACCAACTAATTTCATTACTCCCTCCGTCCCATAATATAAGTCGTTAGAGATTACTTTTATTGTCTCAAATTATAAGTCGTTGTGGATTTTTCAAAAAGATTTTAAAACTATTTTTATATTTTTGTCCTTATTTATTGTTATATTTCCTTCTCCTCTCTTCTTTTATTTCTAAAATATTTAAATAGGAGTGTTTTAGGAAGAAAAAATATAATGTCATCTTATTTTTAAGAATCTTAATATATATAAAATTAAGTCAAATGACTTATATTATAGGACGGATGGAGTATTTATTAGTCCAAATCAAGAAAACCATTTTTGCACTCTTTTTAGTGCAATGGAAAAAGATGCTCAAACAACTGACTTTTAAGGAAAGTGCACCCAACCATCCAACTACCAAACGTGACCCAAATTGCCGTTCAAAGTCACATTATTAATCAATTTTGGGTGCTAAAGTCTTTGACTTTTTGTTTGTCAATTTGGGCCCGAAAATATTTGAAAAACCCTTCAACGTTGCCTTTTTATTAATGCCTTTCATTCTCTTTCCAGTTAAACTATTTATAATTGTGAAAGTTTGGATTGTGGAATGGGTCCCTTATTTTAAATCTTTGGTAGGTGAAGTATTTGTTGTTGATTATTAGAGTGATAATTTAATTAATTAAAAATATTATTTATTAAATTGTAATTTCTAACTTTAACTTATATTCGTCATTTACCATATTTAGTAGTTAATAAAAACGATCTATTTCAATTAGAGTCCTGTAGGAATGTAATAAAAAATTTAGAATAGAAGGATGAATTATATAAAAAGTAATATTATAATTTTTTAAAAAAAAAATAGGAGTAAAAAGTAAATTTTTAAAATATTTTTCTAAAAATTTAATTTTATTAAAGAAGATATCGAATTTTTAAAAATTTTAGAGGGCGGGTGCCAACTTCTGCACTTCTCTAATTCCGTCAATGGCCCATATGAAGATGGTAGTGGTAGTGGGAAGGGAATAACTCCTGCCCCTACTAAAGGGAATAACTCTTTCCCCTATTAAAAGTTGAACCCTCATCCTATTGTTTGTAATAAGATTTATTATAGATTGATTAACAAGAAGAGCTATGCCCCGAGAGCATGTTGCTGATGTTTTTATTCTTAACTAACTAAAGTTCATGACTATTTTTGATATTTTAAAAATAATTTGAGGATGGTAATAAATTAAGAATAAATTTAAATATGAAACTAGTAGAATAAAAATAGTTCAAAAATAACAATAGATAGGAAAAAAAAAAAAAAGGAGGGCAACAATGGTATTACAGAAAAAGTTTAACGACTATTTATAATTGACTAACGATATTACTACTGCTAATCTTCGCCTGCCAACTGCCAAGAGCAAATCCTATTTTATTGACGACCGTACCTTTCTCTTGTTAGCCATTGCTTTCTCATTCAGTGTGGACTAAGTTGCCTCTCTCTCTCTAATTTCGTTCTAGCAAACACATTAGAAAGAGTACAATTGCTTTCAATAAGTTGGGAGTTTCTCCATTGCCAAATCATGAAGTTGGAGTAATTGGAATTCAAGTTTCTGGTTCATTGAATTCCATCTTGAATTCCATTCAGAACAACAAGAATTAAACTTTGGCTTCAAATCATTGAAAAAATCCATGATACACAGAACTATTGGGTCTAAGGATTCAAACAAGAAAATATCTTAATTCTATACTCTTAGATGGATTTCAAGGATGTAATAATTAAGATATATTATTGACCCATTCAAAATTATTAAGATTTTGTTGTTGCTCATGCAGAAATAGAGCAAAATTGCTTCAGCCATGATGAGGTTCCTGGAGATGAAGTTTGTGTTATTGCTACGTGTAAATATGTTAGTTGTCAAGGAAACACAGGAAAAGGTTTAGAGACATGAAAGAAAGGCGAAGAAATAGAGAAAGAAGATCTCTAAAGGGCATATTGTCCTCCCTCCTCATCAAATCTATATATATATATATATATATATATATATATATATATATATATATATATATATAAGTCATTATTCCTGCAGTGACACATGACAAAATTGACATATTTTTTACTGACACGTGACAAAATTACTTGAATTTAAATAAAGATTCTCAAGTTAACATACTTGCAAAATATATTATATGAAATTTTATATTTCTAACCCAATTTATACGGCATTATTTTTTACCTTAGTGATAGTTGAAAATTCATCTATTTCGTCTCAAAAACTTAAAAGACCATAGACAATACAATTAATATATAGATGAGAATAATAATTTAAATTATTTTAATCTTTATTTCGACTTATTTCTAACGCTAATCTTAAATCTAATTATTTTAAAAAAACAATATTTCGTTCGCTTTAAATTCATTCCTCCAACTTCCTCCCTTGCTCTATCTCTAGTATCAAGAAATCACCACGTGTCCTTTTATTTCTATCTTTTTTATTTTTTTTCCTTTTCCCAGTAAAAAGTGTTATTTTTTTTTTTTCAATTTAACAGCCAGATTGAAGAAAATATAGTTTTTATATTTGAAATAAGTTGGGAAGGAGAGTCTGTTAAATAATAATAATAATAATAATAATAATAATAATAATAATAATAATAATAATAATAATAATAATAATAATAATAATAATAATAATAATACCTTTTACTTGAAAAAAAAAGATAAAAATAAAGAGATATGTAGCTACTTCTTGAAAGTGGAGAAAGAAGTTGGAGGAGAAGATCGGAAATAGATTTGGATGGCTATGAGTAATGTTGGAGATATGGTAGAAAGAGAAAATTTTCTAATATGGAGATATGGAGATATGGTAGCTCTTACACCCCATTTTTAGAAATTAAAATAAAAAGTGGTAACTTTTTTAAAAAATATTTAATGAATTATCAATTATTTCTAATATCTTATAGAAATTAATGGAATTTACTTAATTAGATTTCCCAAGAATAAAACCTTACTCAAAGGATTATTTGAATATAGATGAGTTACGGAAACATACCTTGATTCATAATGATTTGCGATCACAAATTTGGATTCGTTGATTCTTCTAATTATTACGTACAATGAAAACTCTAACAGGTGACTAGGTTTTCAATACTTGCAATTAAGGATCACAATCCTAATGTATTTATATTATTGTATGCTAAAACAATCCATCATAATTTTTGTAACTACACCTTTGAATTTCTACATATTATAAATAACTCCATACTTTATTAAGATAATGAACCCATTAATTAGATCTTAAACTTTATAGTAATAATTATTATATAATTAGTTTAGCAATACATATAATCTATATGTCCAAATACTAAATAATAATAATATGTGTACTCATGTTTTAAGTCCAAATTTTAATAATATGCTCCAAAAGAAATAAAAAGTCAAGTACAGCATCTACTAACTTGCTTACGAAATAATATTTTTATTATATTTAATCTTAGAACTTTAGCTCGTGCCACTGCAAATGAATTATCCCATCAAAGTACAAAATCTTAGCAAGACTTTGAATCAAATAGGAGCCACTGGTCAAAAATAAAAAATAAAAAAAACAAAACAAAAGATTTTTCTATTCGTTGTTTACATTTAGAACAAAAATTATGTATCAAATTTAAAATTTATTACTTAATAAAAAATATTTTTAATCAATTAAATTATCACTCGGTAACAACATATTTATTTATCCAATATACTATTAAGAATTTACTAACTATTCATACTATTAATGGCAAAAAGTTTGTGAAAACACATTTTCTTGGTGAGGTCTCTCAAAATAATAGGTTAAGAGTATGATTCTCTTTAAATATAAAGTTTATTATTCATTAATTATCTCTGACTCTAAGGTATAAGTATATTTATTGTTGATGTATTTAAATCAAAATTTAATTATGGAGCCAATAGAAATCAGGAAAAATAAAAATAATAAAAAACAATTCAAAGATCAACCTTATTCGGTCATTAATGATGACTTTTGGTCAAAAAAAGAGGGAGAGTGTATAATTGGGCACTTTGAAAACTTAAGGGGTGAAAAAGTGAACGTTTCAAACTTTAGGGGAATAACAACATAAGCAACTTTAGGATACTACAGTCTTACCTTTTCATTAATTTTCCTTAGCTTGGGCAAGGCAAACCATCTCACCTTTTGTTATAGTTTTATATAATAGGCAAGGCTAATCTCGTAAACTGACCTTTTATTGGGGAAAAAAATGATAAAGTTGGCTCTTACTCATATATTTATTACTCCCTCCGTCCTACAAATTATGTTAAAAATTTCTATTTTTGTTATACTAAAATACTCCCTCCATCCCATAATATAAGTCGTTAGAAACTATTTTTGATGTTCCAAATTATAAGTCGTTTAGGACTTTTCAAGAAGGTTTTAAAGTTACTTTTACATTTTTATCCTTATTTATTATTCTCTTTCTCTCTCCTCTCTTTTCTTGTTTCTAAGACATTTAAATATGGGTATTTTTAATAAGAAAAAATATAAAGTCGCATTATTTTTAAGAATCTTAAAATGTGTGAAATTAAATCAAATGACTTATATTATGGAACGAAGGGAATACTTATTAATCTCACAAATCAAGAATAAATTTATTATTTATATTCTTAATTTACCTCTCATTCAATCAAGAATATATACGTTCTCAATAAATCATTAATGAATATATAGAGGGAAATAATTAATGAATGTTTATTTTTATCTATGAGTATAATGGTCATTTTTATTATAATTATATAAATTTTAATAATTTCTTAATTTCCGTGTCATGTATTAAATTGATATGATTTTTAGGATGAAGGAAGTAAATATTTTAGTATTTGTTAGCTGTTAATTTTTGTATCATAAATATATATCTTTGTAAAAATTTTTATAAATTTTATAATATAATATTTTTATATGTTTTTATACCTCTTCTGCAAATATTACTCCACAAGTTAGGACTGCGAAATAGTGTTGCCGCCCCAAATCCAATTAAGATAAATTGTGACACTCCAATGTATAAATAATATATAAAAATATATCTAAATAATGGTTGCTAATTTAAAATATTTATTTTAATTTAATAAGAACAGTGATCAAATAATAATCAATCATCAAAGCTACCAAACCCATTACCATGTTATCGAACTCGCAAACACGGACGTGATACCACTTTCGTTTCACAATATAAGTCGTTTTCGATTTGAAATTTTTTTCACAATATAGGTCATTTTACAAAATTTTATAAACATTTATTATTTTTTTTCAACTCTATTATTCTCTACCATTTCTCTTTTCCACTAATTATGATCCAACCCTCTCCAATTAGTAAAATAGATAAAAATTTAATTAAGAGTATTTTTAGAATTTTAATTTTAAAATTGTGTGAAATTTAAAATTCTTAATACTTGTATATAAATTTAAAATGATTTATATTGTGAAACGGATGTATAACAACCATGTACCAATCAATCAATCACCAGTAGATGCTATAAATTCTGTGGATGATGTTAGTTAGCAGTACCAGGTTTAGACACTATTTTTGTCACTTCTGAAAGTACTGATAATAAGCATTTAGTAGTATTAGTTAGTATCACCAACGTCTCGTATTTGCTCAATCATCAGGTAAAAGTTCTCTTTACAAGTAAATCATGGTATTGAATTAAGAAGAGTCCATTTCTTGATTTGGCAGTATTAATTGGTGAACTCCCCCTTAACTCTTTTTCCAAGCGATTCTGTGATTTGTTGGCTGCTCAGTGGAGCCCAATGGCGGACATTCTTAAACTTTGTTTCGTGAATTCCAATTCAATGTGTCCAATTTTACCAATTCCATTTCTTGCAACTGACAATATCTGTAATTGTAATAATAATATTTTTAAGCTGACCTAAATGACTGTTTCCTTCCCTCCCTTGTGTTATAGTAGTAGTACTAGTTGTCTTTTTTCCTCGGTTCCGTAGTGGGGGGGTTTGCCTCCCATCGGCATAAGTCAAAGAAGCGCACCGAGGAATTTTCAAGACATTAATGAAGCAATCCATGGAAAAATGCCTAATCATGGTTAAGAGAAAATTTATTCTTAAATGGTTTAATAAGAAGAGGGTATAAATTTGAATCTTGACTGTAATTGCTAGTTTATAGTGATTATACTTACGTTTATTAGTGTTATTTTGACGGAATCAATACTTATATTGATTGTTCAGTTAATATGATATATTCACTAATGAATACGAAAATCTGAACATGAAGTAACGAAATGTATCTTAATCACCATTACTGGTATCTTCTTTTTATTCAAAAAAAAAAAAGGAAAAATACCTAAAAGGCCTAACGAAGATGGAGCATGAGTCAAATGAAACTGTACTAACAGGACAAAAATATTGTTTGGCCAAACTAGGAATGCATGACCAATTCTCTCACGAACTTGCAAAGAAAAACGAAATTTAATGTTTGTGGACTTGATGACAACTACTTTGTCAACTACCTGAAAGTTGGTATCTTATAAAAGGCTGCGGCACTCAATTCTTGAAGCATTGAATTATCAGAACAAGAAAAACATTCGGTGTTGTGAGAGGAAAAGAGAAGAGAGCGACCATGGCTTTCGCCATGAATTTGATTACGAAATTGAATTATTATGGTTTCACTGAACTAGCAATCGCCTATGCATTGGTTTTTGCTGTAGTCTATTACTTCGTTTACTCTTCGTCTGGGAAAAAGAAGAATGATGTGTTGCAGGAAAACAAAGAATGCATCAAGAACGTTGAGGATGCTCCGGCAAGCCTCACCCAGACAGGTGCTGATAATCCTGAAGTTATCATAGTTGGGGCTGGTGTTGCTGGCTCTGCCCTCGCTTACACTCTTGGGAAGGTAATTCATCTCGCTTGATTTGTAAGTTTGGAACTAATAAGAGAACATCAGAGCTTAGTCATGGTTTGGTTTTTCTGTTATATAGCTGGCCGTGTGATAAAGTTTTCTTGCTTTTTACAGGATGGTCGGCGTGTGCTTGTTATTGAGAGAGATTTGACCGAGCCTGATAGAATTGTGGGTGAACTGCTTCAGCCGGGAGGCTATCTTAAACTGCTAGAGCTTGGTCTCGAGGGTAAGCATTGAAGAAACTTCCACTGACTATAGTAATTCCAATCTTAATCCTGTGGCTTATTTTCTAAAGAGGAAGCAGAAGGTGTTGGGTTCTGCGACTCTTCTCTCAGACTCTGAGGCAATGATTATGACATGTTATGAATATTTTCGTGGTACAGATTGTGTGAAAGATATTGATGCTCAGAGAGTTTATGGATATGCGCTATTCAAAGATGGCAAAAGCACCAAAATAGAATACCCTTTGAAGAACTACGATTCAGATGTCTCAGGAAGAAGTTTTCATAATGGACGCTTCATACAACGGATGAGAGAGAAGGCAGTAACTGTAGCCAAGTACATATTTCTCCCCCTACTTTTTCAGTTCTCAGAACTACCTCTTCTCAATGCCTATTTTCATTCTAAACTTGAAATCTACGGTTCTCCTATGATAATAAAACTTCTGCAAAGAATTGCCTAAATGGAATAAACTTTCATCTTGTGTATTCTTCTTCTGCGCGTAAAGCTTTCATTTCATATTCAAGAACGCATTATCAATCATAGATTTTCGGTTTCAGTGTCAGGTTGCAACAAGGGACAGTGACATCCTTGATTGAAGAGAATGGAACAGTGAAAGGCGTGAGTTACAAGACTAAAGAGGGCAAAGCAATAACAGCATATGCTCCCCTTACCGTTGTCTGTGATGGATGCTGTTCGAATCTGAGACGTTCTCTCTGTCCTTCTAAGGTTATATATATACTAATTAGGTTGCAATCAGAAAATGATTTTTCATCCAAGTTGGAGCAGTGAATAAATGATTTTACTTCTGCAGGTAGATGTCCCTTCTTGCTTTGTTGCCCTGGTCCTAAAAAACTGCAAGCTTCCATACCCAAACCATGGACACGTTGTCCTAGCAAATCCTTCACCCATACTGTTGTATCCCATCAGTAGCTTTGAGACTCGGTGTCTGGTAGACATACCTGGTGGACAAAAGGTGCCTTCCGTTTCCAACGGTGAAATGGCTGATTATTTGAAGACTGTGGTGGTTCCACAACTCCCCTCCGAGCTCCAAGGTCCTTTTATGTCTGCAATTGAGGAAGGAAACATCAAAGTAGCAACAAACAGAAGCATGCCAGCCGCCCCGTCTTCCACTCCTGGGGCACTTTTACTTGGGGACGCCTTCAACATGCGCCATCCACTAACAGGAGGCGGAATGACTGTTGCATTGTCTGATATAGTCGTCCTACGCCAGCTTTTAAGGCCTCTGGATAGCTTTGAAGATGCAGCTTCACTTAACAAATACCTGGAGTCCTTTTACACTCTTCGCAAAGTAAGCCGCAATCTTGGTAACTTTAAAGCTTCGAGAGCGGATAAATTTCTTGTACTAATAAAACTTTGCATTGAACTTCTGCAGCCGGTGGCTTCTACAATAAACACATTGGCAGGTGCTTTGTACAAGGTGTTTAGTGCAACAAATGATCAAGCAAGAAATGAATTGCGCCAAGCATGTTTTGATTATCTCAGCCTTGGAGGCATTTTTGCCTATGGACCTGTGTCTCTGCTATCCGGCCTCAACCCTCACCCAATGACGTTGATCATGCATTTCTTTGCGGTGGCTATCTATGGTGTTGGCCGCCTGTTACTTCCAGTCCCTTCCCTGAGGCGCACATTTCTTGGGTTTCGATTGATTGCGGTATACAACGCACTCTCTAAAACTACTTAATTTGGATGCTAAAGTGCCTTTACCTATTTTCTTTAAAGTGTAATGTCTCATTGGTTCTTTGTTGTCCTTTCAGGATGCATCACATATCATCTTCCCCATCCTCAAGGCTGAAGGAATGAAACAAATGCTCTTACCTGTTTCAATCGACAGCATACTTTAGTTCTCTCATTTGAAGAACAGCTTCAATCCAATTCTTTCGAGTCTATCAACCTGGAAACCAAATTTTGATTGGGGGATTTGTGTTCTGCATGTCCATAAAAGAACTGAATATTGTATGTGATTCTTCATGTGTCTGCAGTTTACAAGAAGTTCAACCATTCCTAGCTGATGATTAATTTAGCCAAAGCTGATGTATAAAATCTTTCCAATTCAAATGTAATTTCAAATACTGGAAATGTGTATTCTATCACAGGCTTTATGATCTCCCCCTCTCCCCCCCCCCCCAATCCCTCTCTCTTCCCCCACCCAACAAACTGCTGTTGATATCCAGTTTAAAAAGAAAATGCATATAAATTAACATCTTGAAAAGTTCCTAAAAACTGAATTGTTCATACCACTATCCAATAAACCAGGTATTAGTAAAGAGTCATAACCATAAGAACAATTACATAAAAGGCAGATATGTACAGATTGCACAAGAAAAATGCCTTCTATAGGAATTCTACACAATTATCTACCCCTATATGAACATTTACATACAGCAGATACTCCAGAGAGATGCCTGACACCAGGTATACAAAAGCTAGAAGAGAGGACGGAGGATGAATTATCTTCTATGCAGTGCGTTCAGTGAAATATGCAGTAATCGCTTTCAGCTTGCCATTCAAATAATTCTTCTCCACCTGAGACCAGTAAGATTTGTATTTAATGAAATTTGCAATTTTATGAATGATCAGAGGGTTGAAAGTTCAAATATCAGAGATGAAATTTATTATTATTATTATTATTATTTAAAAGACAGAGATAATCTTGTTGACAAAAAGTTACAAGGCTAAAGTTCATCCAAATTGGCAATTACTGCACAACAAAACTTTGGAATGCACACAATAGAACTTCTGAAAGATAAGGGGCATGAACTCTTGCATTAACTTGTAAATGTAGAAGCACTTTTTCAAGAAGGATGCTCAAAACATACTCAGAAAAAGGAAACAACCCAAGAGGCATCCTAGAAAGTCTCTAAGTGCTAAAGAAGCAGAACAGGATAAAGATCAAATTTCTCCCTGTTCCTTTTTTGCTGTCACTGTGACCAGGAAACAGCTGAGCATAAAGATATACAATAATTAAATGAATTTTACTTTTCACAGCAAATTAATGAAAGGTTTACTTAAAAATAGCATAATCACTTCATCCATCTTGTCAAATGAAGTAAACCACCTCCCATACGAGAGAGAGAGAGAGAGAAGGAAATAGGTCTGCAGAAGAGAACAAAATTTCAGCATTACCTCTAATGACCATGGAGGACTAGCAGATAAAGCTAGCTCTGCTAGTTGATTGACATCAACATTTCTTGGAAGGAACATAACAACTTTGGGAGCAATCACCTTTGCAAATTGGAAGAGAAAATGCCTGATAGAGGAAAAATAAGTGAAGCAAAAGAACAGGTGTCTCATTAGAAGGAAAAAGTGAGTTCAAATAAGTACCAATATTAAATTGCTAAAGCAGACAGTTACCCACTATAAGGTTGAAGCATGATATTCATATCAAATACTTTTACTCTGGCATAATCAGGGCCTCCCCAGGGTGGTGACAAAAAGACTGCATCTGCCTGCAGGAATGCAAATATGCAAGTCAGTGATTCTCCAAAAACCATAGAAGCAGTTGAAAGTCAAAGAGGAGAAAATTCTATGAATAGGAAAACCACGACCGAGTTGTTGCATTCTGAAATTTCATATTCTAGTGCTGCAAATATTCAATAGTAACCTAAAGAGTTAAAAAATAACCATGGCACTCCGCAACATGGAAGAGAGGCAGGACTCCCAGGGAAAATAAGATAAGGGAGTCAAAAATACTTTTAGCAGCAAATTCTATTTTCACATATAAAACTGTACATTCCCACGCCGCAGGAAACTATAACACTCCTTTCCATCTCATCTATTGACAAGATATCAAGTTGTAGTGATTTGATGACCAAAAGAAATAGATCAATAGTTTCAAAAGCAACTCCTTATTCTAATAATGCTAATTGGGTTTCAATACCTTCAATTTTGGTGCCACAATGATACAGTCGCCTCTGACAAAGTCGATAAGGTACTCAACTCCATAGACTGCTGCATTATGTTGTGCATAGTCAATCTTCCTTGGATCAATATCAATTGCAATGACATGTTGACACCTGAAAAATGTATAAAAAGTCATATGAGAAGAAAATCAGTGAAATGCAATTATAGTGTGTTAAAAGAAGCATGTAGATTTTCTACCAGTATAGAAGTCCAAGAAGACAGTTGAATCTTTTTGTGTCATAACTAACAAGTCTAGTTTTTGGATTAGATTAATCTCCCATGCATTCAACACAAAAGTGGAATACTAGAGGAAAATTCTTTCATAACATTAGATATACAGATTTGGAAATATTTTTCCAATATATAATTTAATAACGTAATAATTCATGAAGGTAAAGTAAAAGATATACTCCAACTTTTGTGTAGACTAATGATTTGCTGGAAATTCTTACAGATAGTATGGCATGTCAGTATTTCACCAAATGAGCTTATAGGTCCCAAAAATAATTTGATTTGAAAATTGCTAGCTAGACCATTTCCAATCACTTGTTATTAGAATTATGGTCATTCCAAACATTTCAACCCCGAAGAAACCACACTGTTCTAAGTGATCAACTACATAAAGGGGTGAAATGAGAAAAGACAACCAAGTAACGACCTCTAAAAGGAGATGCAAAGAATAGGACAAGTGTAAAATAGCATCCGTGTTAGCCCTAGTGATCCCTTAGCTTAGACTCATTACTAAAGTTTCCCTCCACATTTTGTAATGGAGAGACTGGATAATGATGAAACACTAGCTAGGGTATAATCAGCCAGGAACCAAAAAGTTCGCTACCTGAAGCTGCAGTAACACTCACCTTTGTGCAAATTGGATCGCATTCCCTCCAACTCCAGTGAAACAATCAACTATGACCCCACCTGCACAACGAGATGCATGATGTCTTGCTATAGGTTCAGGAGTAACAGAAAACCAGCCTTCTTCATCCATTTGTATTCCTTCATTGAATCTGGAAAATAGCTGATATCTCTGCCACCAATATTTGCTTATACTGGGAGATATTTCTTCTAAAATTCCTTGGAACTGGCCTTCTGCAAAAACCACGAGTTGTCAGGATACAAACTTGTTATGTTGCAGGTATGAGTAGGAGGTGCAATAACCATAAAGAGACAAATTTAGGAATTCTGAAATTGAACAATTTGCCATTTCAGATTAGTTATTGCTTTTCTTATACTGCAAAGCTAAAATAAGATATATGACGCCTCGTTAGAGTGTAGTACACCGACCAAATTAAATCCCCTTTCCTCCTACATAGCAATCAGAGAGAACCCAATTAAAATGTTTCAGCAGAAGTTACATAAGTTGAATTTCCTTAGAAGAATATTCTCCTTCAACAGCATCATAATGCAGAGCCATTTATAAAGTGTTTTCAGCATAAGCTTAACTTCTATCTCCTAAATGGTTCACAATATCAGTATTCCACCTCATCCTATACGCAAGTTGCAAGCCTATAAATCTATACCTTTGTGTCCTTGGAGTAAAAAACAGCACTTATGTTATTTTAACTGCCAAAAATATGCTACTTAAACCTATCATGTTCCCACATTAACACAAGACTTCTATGATGAGAAGTACCAAATAGTAAAAGAAAAACAGAACAGCTATCTGATGAAAGAGTCAAATGAAGTGTTAGTGTAAACATGCAACAAAATAGCTAACCTTCATTTGTAGTGGAGTATTTTGCATATGATCTCAACCTCCTTATTTTCTTTTTCTTTTTTCCATTAGGGCATTGGAAGAAACTATCAGAAGAAAGATCACTTCCTCTTGACTCAGTGAATGGCAAATCAGACAACCCGTTATCATTTCTTGATTCATTGGTCAAGTCAATATTGAGATCCACAACACAAGAATTTCCCAGCTCACCACATTCTCCAGATTCTGGAATGCTGGTATTTGATTCTTGTGTCTCAATTCTTAGTTCTGGCAGATCATTACCTGCATTCGTAAATTTTAGGTCTTCCATTCCTGGAGGCGGGTCCCATGTAGACTCCTGTGTAGTGACATTATAAAAGTAGGTTCTCATGTAATAATTGTCCAAATATGCTCTCCAGTCTCCAAAAACACCTCTGCTGCTGCTGCTGTCAGCTGTATCAGAGACAACCAGCTCTGCACTCTGTGAATCTGCTGCTGATTGAGACTCATACACTCGCTCATTGCACAATATCTCAACTTCTGTTTCACTATCTGCCATTACAGAAGCTTCTATGCATGCATAACCCCCTTGTTTTTTATCAAGTTCCTTTCCTCCATGACTCTTGCTACCATCTACTAAACAGCTTCCTGAAGAACATTCATCATCTAATCTCTGACCAACCTCCACCTCAATGCCCATTTTCAGTAAATCATTGGGGAATCCAGTGTCATAATCAAGACCATAATGCAATACATGATCAGATATTTCATCGGCAAATGTATTGGTCTTCCCTTCAAGATCAGAATACAATTGTTCACTAAGGCCTAACATAGATGTTAAGCATAGGGTATTGCTTTCACCATCACTAAGAATAGCTGAAGATATGTTCCCTCCCTCACTTTCTCTAACTGAACTTAGCAAGTAATTATCAATTTCTTTATGATGGTAAAGATTCTTCTTCTTCAGATCCTTTCTTTTCCCTCCATTTGCAGTCCTCTTCTGTAAAATAAAGTAGAATGGTCAAATTAGGATAAAAAATATAGCAAATAATATTGGACTATCAAGTGCCTGAGATACCAGCTTTATATTAAACAGCAAAAAGACAGCATCCCGTTGAACATCCTAAGATAAATGAGTTAAATTGTTCAAGGATCCCGTTGAACATCCCAAGATAAATGAGTTAAATTGTTTAAGGATGCAATGATTCATGTAACTTGACTTGCATCTCAAAGGCTTTTCAACTCTAATATCCTATACCTTTCCCCATGTCACATATCATGGAAAAACAAAAGCATCACTTAGAAACAGCAAAAAGAATGCCACAGGCCAATGAACTGTTGTTTTCTAGTGAACTGAAAAAAGCATTTTCTCAACCGTCGTTGCCTATTTGCAAACAAAATCACGAAGGCAATAAATGGATAATTAGCAATAATGATGTTTTCCCATCCACAAAGCAACAGCAAATTTTTTTTTTCCATTTTTCACACAAGTGCAAATGTCATTTAACCTGTGGCAATTATGTAATCCTAGCCAAAACAGTGTGTATATTTCAAACACAAGTTTACAGCCCTTGCACACTGAAAAATGCCAAAGCGGTCAAGGTCAACATTAGATCTAAAGAAAAGAAGACTGTGCAATTTTTCATATAATACAAGAAACTTTCATTTTGGAATCTGATCCCATTGAATCATGGTGATTGCTAATCAGGAAACCAAAGAGATCCAACCGAATATTTTGCAAAATTTCAACAAAGACAACCCCTGAAACTACAGGTTCTCTTAGCTCAAACATTTTACATCCAAATCAAGTCTTAATGGAAGCAATAATGAAAAAGAAGAATGAAATCACCTCCTTGTTTGTCTGAAAACAAACTGGAAGCCCCAGATCATTCATCTGCCTGGAGAGTTCCAAATCTTCGAGTAAGGGAAGAAATTCTGGAAACAAAGAAAAGACCATAACTTATCAAACTCAATTAGTAATGAGAACCAGAATATTACTCTACAAACTAGTGCCACAGTACATCAGTTGTCCAACACCATTTCAAGCAAACGTAACTATCCCTATGGAGATCAGTTAGGGAAAGAACATTACAGATAGCCTAGTGGAACTAAGGAAAAGACACAAAAAGTGTTCTTGCTAATGTGGTTAGACTGTCTACAACAAGGATGGATTTGTTAATCCAGTCTGGATTGTACAGTAAAGCAACCACAAAGAAAAATAACAAGACAAGAATTTATATGAAAAATTCCAAAATCAGAGAAAAACCACGAACGTTGTCAAAAGACAAACGAAAAAAATATTCACTATCTAAAAAATTATTACAACTACACAATAAAAAGAACATACCGTTAAATGTCACGGCATCACTTAAGCCAACACTTTCCTTGTGAATTAGTTTCTGCATCAAGGGAAGACAAAAGACAAAGGAACCAAAAGATATTTTTTCAAACGAACTACATTGATTGAATTCAATTACTTCTCTAAATTTGCAACTCTTGGAATAACTACCGGAAAAACAAAAAATAATAATAATTACAACCTGAGAAAGAAAAATTAAACCAAAAGAAGAAAAAGAATTTCTGAACTTACATCCGGCTTGGAAGAAAGCCCCCTTCGAACCTCCACTGAGCCATCTTCATTCCTGAAAAACAAGCAAGCTTAAGTCACAATTTTTGCAAAGTTTCGACTTTTTCATCGTCACAAGTCCAAAACAATCAAAAAAACCGAAAAAGCAGAACTTTTGAAGCTCAGCAGCCAGTTCTTTAAATCCTAAGCCACTCTGTAAAAGCCAAAAAAAAAGCACTTGGGCATCACAGTTAAAGCAGAAAGCGAGGGACGGGAGATTACCATAGGTGAACTTCGGTAAGCTCAAACAAAGGGCCAAGAGCTCTGATAGCTAGTGAAATTTCTTCTGCTTCTGGGATCGTTGAAATCTCCATTTGTATGTCTGAATCAGAAGAAATAGGCGGGCATAGACAAGTACCCGACAACTATATATTACCGAAGAACTAAGAAGCAACAATGGAAAGAAACCAAAGTATATATATTTATATACAAGCGTAAGCACTAAGCATAGGCCGATGGCGGGGGTTTTGCGTTTCCAGAAAAGAAGAGGAAAATTTTCACCATCTGGTGCATAGATATAATAGGCTCCTTTTTCTTTTGGTTATTCTATTTTTTTCCAAGCTTATACTTTCATATTTCTGTTGGTTTTATTAATTTTAATTCAAAAAGTATGCCAAGAAATCATTGTAATTTTGTTTTCACAAGAAAATATACATCTATATTTATAAATATACATTTAATTTTTTTGTATTCTTCATAATATTATTATTCTAAATTTATTTTTTTAATATTCGTATAAGGATGTATTTGTGATGAATATCTTAAATATCTTAAAATTATTGGAAGCTCCATTAATTATGGAGGCTCCACTAATTATGGATTTATATGAATTATTAGAGAAGATTTTTATGGATGTCCACCATTTAGTAGAGACCCAACTAATTAAGATTAGTGGAAGATGACGTATGTCATGATGTATTCCACTAATTAGAGCTCTATAAATAGAGCTATTCTCTAAACTTGTAAAACACTATTATTTTGGGTAAGAAAAATTAGAGAAAATTGTGAGAGAAAAGAAAGAGAGAAATTCTTGTGCAAAGAATAGTTAAAGTTTTATTAGTGTGTAGTGTGTAGATTTTATTCTAACACTACCCAAATTTTATAACACGTTATCAGTACGAGTCTCTACCATTACAAAAGCCAGAAGACTAAGCACGAGTTTCTGTCGTTACCAAAGTCAGAAGACAGGTACGCGTTTATTGATTTCTATGGCTAACATCGCTAAACTCGAATTTGTAGCCCTTGATATTTCTGGAAAAAATTATATGTCATGAGTTCTCGATGCAGAAATGCATCTAAATGTTGAAGGTCTTAATGAAACTATTCAAGCAAAAAATAGTGCATCTGCACAATACAAGGCTAAAGCTTTTATTTTTATTCGTCGTCATCTCGATGAAAATTTAAAAATGGAATATCTTACCAAAAAAAACTCATATGTCCTGTGGGTAAATTTAAAAGATAGATTTGACCACCTAAAGATGGTCGTACTACCCACTGCACAGTATGAATGGTTGCACTTGAGGTTACAAGATTTTAAAACCGTGAATGAATATAGCTCCACAATGTATAAAATTACATCTCAATTAAAATTATACGGAGAAAAAGTGACTGATGAAGATATGTTGGAGAAGACATTCTCCACATTTCATGCCTCGAATATTATCCTGTAGCAACAATATCGAGAAAAATGGTATACAAAATTTACAGATTTAATTACTGACCTCCTCATTACAGAGAAGAATAATGAGTTATTATTGAGAAATCATGAAGCCAGACCAACTGGCTCAACAGCACTCCCAGAAGTGAATGCTGTTGGCTCCAGTAGAAGCCATCGTTATAGTCGTGGTCGTGGTTATGGTCGTAGACACGCTCGATATTTCCCTTTTCACAATCATAATCAAATTGTGAGAAATACTGACCACCTGAAGTGGAATAAAAAAGATCATAAGGGAAAAGAAAAAGAAATTGAAGAAAAGTATGAGGATATATGTTATAGATATGGAATGAAAGGTCATTGGTCACGAAACTGTCATATGGCTAAACATTTAGTTGAATTGTATCAAGCTTCATTGAAAAATAAAAATGTGGAAGCAAATTTTTCTCAACATCCAATAAATGATGTTGAAGATGATGATATTGATCCTGAAGATCTTAATATCAATATTACTCATATAGATGTATCGGATTTTTTTGAACACCCAAACGGTATGATAGACCATTTAATTGGTGATGACAGTGTCCAGAAGAACTAAAGCCTCACCCTGATATTTTTGTATTTTCATTTTTATTATATTCTAATAATATTTACGTTTGCATATATATATATATATATATATATATATATATATTTGTGTTCAGATGGCTGTTGTTAATGATGATGTATGCATTATTGATAGTGGAAATACACACACTATACTAAAAAATGAGAAATATTTTTCTGATCTCAAAATGGGAGAAATAAATATTTATACGATAAATGGTAGTGCAAACGTGATTGAGGGCTCCAGAAGAGCTAGTATATTGTTATCTAAAGGAACAACAATTATTATTGATAAGGCACTATTTTCCTCAAAATTCAGAAGAAATTTATTGAGTTTTAAAGATTTCCGCATAAATGGGTATCATCATGTTGAAACAAATGAGGAAAATGGGATTGAGCATCTTTATATTACTCAAATGCATTTGGGTAAGAAATTTGTATTAAAAAAATTGCCATCTTTTTCTACTGGCCTATATTTTGTAAAAATACGTACAATTGAAATTCATCATATAGTAAACCAGAAGTTTACTGATCCTATTACTTTTAATATTTGGCATGACCGGTTGGGTCATTCGGGATCTACCATGATGAGAAGAATCGTTGAGAATACACATAGTCATCCTTTAAAAAATAAAAGGATATTGACATCAGAAAAATTCGCATGTACTACATGTTCCCTAGGAAAATTAATTGTTAAACTATCACAGTAAAAGTAGGATCTGAAAGTCCTACATTTCTCGAACGGATTCACGAAAATATTTGTGAACCTATTGATCCACCATGTGAACCGTTCAAATATTTTATGGTCTTAATTGATGCATCATCACGATGGTCACATGTATGTTTATTATCTACTCGTAACTTGACGTTTGCGAGATTACTTGCTCAAATAATTAAATTACGAGTACAATTTTCTGACCATCACATTAAAAATATCTGTTTGGATAATGTTGGTAAATTTTCATCACATGCTTTTGATGTATATTGCATGTCAATTGGGAATAATGTTGAACATCCTGTAACTCATATTCACACATAAAATGGTCTTGCTGAATCTTTGATTAAACGATTACAATTAATTGCTAGACCATTATTAATGAAAACAAATCTCCCAACATATGCCTGGGGACATGCTATTTTACATGCTGCAGCACTTATACGTATTAGACCAGTTAGTTATCATAAATTCTCTCCTTTGCAATTGGCTTTTGGGTCAGAACCAAATATTGCTCATTTAAGAATTTTTAGGTGTGCTGTATATGTTCCAATTGCACCAAACCAACGTACAAATATGGGTCCTCAAAGAAGAAAGGGAATATATGTTAGATATGATTCTTCCTCTATTATTAGGTATGTTGAATCCCTGACAGGAGATGTATTCACAACAAGATTTGCTGATTGTCATTTTGATGAATTATTATTCCCTAAATTAGGAGGAGAACCAAAACAGTATAAAAAGGATCTTGCTTGGACAACATCATTAAATTATCTTGATCCGCGCACAAGCGCATGTGAACTTGAAGTTTAAAAGATAATTCATTTGCAAAGCATTGCAAATCAAAAGTCAAACGCTTTTGTTAACTCCAGAAGAGCTACAAAATCGCATATTCCAATTATAAATGCTCCTATTCGAATTGAAGTTCCAGCAGAACAAAATATTATACCTATAGCTGCTGAGTTAAAAACACGCCAGAAGCATGGCCAACCTCTTGGTTCTAAAGATAAAAATCCTGGAAAGAAAAGAGGATTAAATGATCCAAAAGATCATATTGAAGAAAAGAATGATAAAGACCAAGAGAGAATTGATGACAAAGAATCAGAAGTTGATGAAAGTAATACTAAAATTTCTATCAATTATACCACTTCCGGTAGAAGTTGGAATCGGATAGAAACTGTTATTGATAATATATTTGCATACAATATATCTCTTGATGTTACACAGGATAATGATGATCCTGAACCAATATCAGTTGATGAATGTCGGCATAGAAAAGATTGGCTGCAATGGAAATGTGCGATTCAATCGGAGTTAAATGTACTAACAAAACGTGAAATCTTCGGACCTGCAGTCCGAACACCAGAAGGTGTAAAATCGGTTGGCTACAAATGGATATTTGTGCTAAAGCGCAATGAAAAAAGTGAAATCGTACGATATAAAGCGCGATTAGTAACTCAAGATTTTTCACAAAGACCAGGTATTAATTATGATGAAACTTATTCTCCTGTTATTGATGCTATTACACTCCGATATCTTATCAATTTGACAGTACATGAAAAGATAGATATGCGCCTACTAGATGTTGTCACTGCCTACTTATATGGAAATTTAGAAAATGATGTTTACATGAAAATCCCCGACGGATTTCATATGCCTGAAGCATATAAACATTATCCTCGTGAAAATTACTCCATCAAGTTGCAGAAATCATTATATGGCCTGAAGTAACCTGGGCGCATGTGGTTCACTCGTCTTAGTGAATATTTATTGAAAGCGGGATTTAAAAATGACCAGACATGTCCATATATTTTTATTAAGAAATTTGGTTCTAAATTTGTAATATTAGCTATATACGTTGATGATATTAATCTTATTGGAACTCCTGAAGAGCTCCAAGAAACAATTGAATATTTAAAAGAGGAATTCAAAATCAAGGATTTTGATAAAACCAAATTTTGCCTTGGTTTACAAATTGAACATCTGGAAAGTGGAACATTTATTCATCAATCAACATATACAGCAAAAGTGCTAAAAAGATTTTACATGGACAAAGCACATCCATTGAGTATTCCAATAATCGTCCGATCATTAAATGTGGATAAAGATCCTTTCCGTCCTCAAGAAAATGATGAAGAACTCATTGGTCTTGAAGTACCATATCTCAGTGCAATTTGTGCATTGATGTATCTTGCTAATAATATACGATCTGATATTGTTTTTGCTGTCAATTTATTAGCAAGATTTAGTTCTTCACCAACACGACGACATTGGAATAGAATTAAACAAGTCCTTCGATATCTCCAAGGTACAATTGATCTCGGATTATTTTATTCAAATAAAACCAATCCAACATTGATAGGTTATGCAGATGCTGGTTATTTATCTGATCCACATAAAGCACGTTCTCAAACGGGCTATCTATTTACATGTGGAAATACTGCTATATCATGGCGTTCTACAAAACAATCTATAGCATCTACTTCTTCAAATCATGCTGAAATTATAGCCATTCATAAAGCAAGTCGAGAATGTGTATGGCTAAGATCCATGATTCATTATATTCGAAAAAGTTATGGATTATTATCGATCAAAGATATTCCAACTCCTCTTTATGAAGATAATGCAGCTTGTATAGCTCAATTACGAGGAGGATATATTAAAGGAGATCAGACAAAACATATTTCACCAAAATTCTTCTTTACTCATGAACTTCAGAAGAAAGGTGAAATTGATGTGCTACAAATTCGGTCATATGATAACTTCGCAGATATTTTCACAAAGACTTTACCGACTGCAACATTTGAGAAGTTGAAATATAAAATCAGTATGCGTCGGTTTAAAGATTTAAAGGAATCATCTCATCAGGGGGAGTAATAAACAGACATATAAAATAGTGTACTCTTTTTCCTTCACTATATTTTTTTTTCGCACTGGGTTTTTATCTAGTAAGATTTTAACGAGGCATATTCTTTATGTAATGGATGGACATCCAAGGGGGAGTGTGATGAATATCTTAAATATCTTAAAATTATTGGAAGCACCATTAATTATGGAGGCTCCACTAATTATGGATTTATGTGAATTATTATAGAAGATTTTTATGGGTGTCCACCATTTAGTGGAGACACCACTAATTAAGATTAGTGGAAGATGATGTATGTCATGATGTATTCCACTAATTAGAGCTCTATAAATAGAGCTATTCTCTAAACTTGTAAGACACAATTATTTTGTGAAAGAAAGATTAGTGAAAGAAAGATTAGAGAAAATTGTGAGAGAAAAGAAAGAGAGAAATTTTTGTGCAAAGAATAGTTAAAGTTTTATTAGTGTGTAGTGTGTAGATTTTATTATAAGACTACTCAAATTTTATAACAATATTATTATTATTATAGCATTTTCAAAATAAGAAAAAGATAAAATTATCAAAAGATGATGCCACATTATTTTATGAGTATAAATATGACAGTCATTATACATATGCTTCATTTGCAAGACGACAATAGTCTTCTAAATAAATAGAAAATTCATTTTGAAAAATATGTATAAACTAATCAAAGTATGACAATTAGATATAAATCTAAAATATTTGTCATCTAATTGTTAGGTGTGTGTATGATTTACTTATATAGGTTTTACAAGTAAAATAAATAAAATATTTAGAATTATCAGATGACTGTGGTATAAAATTTAAATATAATTTTATTTGTAAATATATGTGACTAACTTATATTAATAATTAACATAACATAAATAAAAACATATCAATTAGACATTGCTAGACATATTTGGGCACATTTTGTCAAATGGATATAGACTGATTTCCTTGATTTTGGTTTTGTGTTGTGATTGATCTGTCAATTTTTTTTTTTAACTTTTTACTTATAAATCGTTGATAAATTTTTATTTATTTTTATAATTTTTATTAAATTCAAATGGGTTAATTAACAGCCGAATTGATAGATATAGCATAGTGAAAAAAAAAATGAAAGTTGAATAATGTTGATCCATTTCCATTAATTTTGATGTGTTTTATTAAACTTTTAATGGATTAATTAATAGTCAAATTAGATTGAAATAATAAAATGAGAAAAATAGAAAATTGGGAGGTCAATTAGATCTAAAGTAAAATTTGAAGGGTATTATGAGATTTGACAAAAATTTTGGACACAAAATGAATTTCTTTCCTTTGCATTTCAACCAAGCCAAACCAAAAAACCTAGAAAAATGAAAGGAAAATAAAAAACCGGAAAACACAGAAAAAAAACCGCGGTTTTCTGGGGACATCGGGGCCTGAAGATACTCGGGGAGGCAGGGACAGAAGAGAGACGGCACCGGGCGAGACTGCTGGGGAAATCCCCTAAGCCCAGAGAGATTCACGCTTGGACTCAGCAATATAAGAGTCCTCTGCTTCTCTGCTACCTAATGGACGCTGCAATGGGGGAAGCAGAAGCTGGTGAAATACTTCCAGAGCGCGACATAGACATGTCTGCCGCCTACGCCATGCTTAACAAAAGCAAAGCTTCTGTGGAGGATATTGTTTCCCAGATGCTTTCTATCAAGAGAGATTCTAAATCCGAATCCCAACTTCGCGAGCTTCTTACTCAGATATTTCTCAACTTCGTCACTCTCCGCCAGGTATCTCTCTGTGCATGTTCATTTGTGCCTAATTCACAAAGGAGGCAACTTTTCTTGAATTTGGTTTCAAGAATCTATTTGAATTAATCCGATTTAGCTACACTGTGCCTGTAATTGCTAAATCAGGTTTACTAAGCTTGCTGTATGCAATTTCCGCTTAGAGGGAATTCTGTATTGCGTAATTATTGGACCTTTTTTTTTTGGAAAAAATAAAACGTAACTTGGATACACAAGTTTTGATTTGCCTGATTCCAAAGAACTAATTGTTATGAGGTCTACCTCTTGAATAATGGATGGTGATTCTACAGCCATTCTATCTGTAGGATTTTATTACTTAAAAAGATGTCCTAAGCGAAAGAAGAGGCATATAAACTTCATTCTCTTTTGCAACTCTTCTTAATTACTTTACCTTTATTTTTTCTCTCAGACTTAAGCTTGATGGATTTACATGAAAAATAATGCACCTATTTGACTCTCTTATTTAAGAGAAGCTTATGTGCCTTAAAATGCTCTATAACAGGCAAACAGGTCAATCTTGATTGAAGAAGATCGTGTTAAAGCAGAAACTGAACGAGCTAAAGCCCCAGTGGATTTCACAACCCTGCAGCTGCATAATTTGATGTATGAGAAAAGTCACTATGTCAAAGCGATCAAGGCTTGCAAGGACTTTAAGTCCAAGTATCCTGATATTGAACTTGTGCCAGAGGAAGAGTTCTTTCGAGATGCACCTGAAGATATAAAAAGCTCTGTTATATCAAATGATAATGCACACAATTTGATGCTGAAGAGGCTCAACTTTGAGCTATTTCAGGTTTTCTATTCTCCCTTCCCAATAACCAACCCCCACCCCCCACACAAAAAAAAAAAAAAAAGATGTAGTGTATCTTATTCACTTGATTCTAGCAACATATATAATTTTTAAACTGATTTTGTGCTATTTGTTGCAATAAGTCTATTAGAATGCAATCTCCTGTTTAGAGGAAATGTTCATTTTCTCTTCTTGAAATTCTGCTGGAGTTCTGAACTGATGCTGAAAAAGTCTTATTGAACTTCCCCTTGGTATGAGTTTGTTACTAGCACATTGTGTTATTTGGAGGATTCACTGCTCTCTGTTAGCTATTTTATCAATTATTTTCATTTGCATCTTCTGTTCTTGAGAAGGATTGGTAGTGACTACTAATTTGTTGTGCCAGAGGAAAGAATTGTGCAAACTAAAAGAAAGATTGGAAGAGCAAAATAAAGCCCTCCAGGAAACCATCTCTAACAGAAAGAAGTTCTTATCAAGTCTTCCTTCGCATCTCAAATCCTTAAAGAAAGCATCCCTGCCTGTACAACACCAACTAGGGATTCTGCATACGAAAAAGCTGAAGCAGCAACAGTCTGCTGAGTTACTGCCACCTCCTCTCTATGTAACTTACTCACAGTTATTAGCACAGAAGGAAGCCTTCAATGAGAATATTGATCTGGAAATTGTGGGAAGCTTGAAGGATGCTCAAGCTTTTGCTCGTCAGCAAGCAACTAAAGACACTGGTAACTTGGTTGATCATTTAGCTCCTTCTTAATAACTACTCCCTGGCATAATTTGGTAACCTCTTAGAAAGGATTAAATAAGAAATATGGATATCAATTACAACATTTAATGGACCATGGTAGTGTGCAAATCTTGCTGGCTTGTAGTATCTCCTTTGTGCTTGGTGCTACTTCTTGTGACCTTCATTGGCGGAGTTATAAATTTATGTCTTTCCAGTTATTAAGTACTTGTTGAATTTAATTTGCTTGAGAATTCTGAGTCAATTTATTTGGGAAACGTGGAAGGCTCTTTACTTCTCTTCGAATCCTTGTATCTGCTGGCCCTTGTAGGGAGATGGTCCAGAGCTTTTTGGTGGAAATTGTATCTCTTTTTTTTTTTTTCGGGGCACAAGGTACCCCCCAAAAAGATAGTTATTTGTGTTAAGAAAACATGTACTGAATGTGTAAGCCTTTTGTGATAACCCTGTTGGGGGGGTGTGGGGGATGGTACACAAAAGAGTAAAGAAAAAGGATCTCTTAATTTATTGTGTCAGTGATGGGGGTTGATGACACAGGCAGTTCCACGAACCTAGAGAGCTCTAGGTTGGAGGATGATGTACCTGATGAGGAAGATGATGGACAGAGAAGGAGAAAACGACCAAAGAAGGCACCAAGCAAGGACAATGTTGACCAAGCTGGAACTTATCAAGCTCATCCACTTAAAATTCTCCTTCACATACTTGATGATGGAGCTTCAGATCTGAATCCTACCAAACTTATTTCTTTGAAATTCGAATACCTAGTGAAGTTAAATGTTGTATGTGTTGGAATAGAAGGTTCCCAGGAAGCTTCTGAGAATAGCATCCTATGCAACTTATTTCCTGATGATACTGGCCTTGAGATCCCTCACCAGGTAGTCTTTCTACTTAATCAGTTCAAAATTAGTGTCAGTGCCTTTCATTTTTGAAACCATGGTAACATTTTTGGGTTGCTTTGCAGTCTGCTAAGCTTCACTTGGGTGATGCTTTCAAGCTTGATGAGAGTAGAATGTCACGGCCTTATAAATGGGCCCAGCACTTAGCAGGAATTGATTTTTTGCCGGAGGTGTCACCATTGCTTACAAGTTCTGAAGCTCCAACTGATGAACCTACTAAACATGCTGCAGTTCAATCTGGTTTGTCAGTATATCGTCAGCAAAATCGGGTGCAGACGGTAGTGCAGCGGATTCGTGCTCGGAAAAAGGCTCAGCTGGCTCTTGCGTGAGTCACTCACTGTATGTTTAGAGTCATGAACCACCATGAGCAAATACCCAAGATAAGGCAGAATTACAATGTAGTAGAAAAGATTGTGACCTTTAACAGTGTTTATTCCAGATTCATTTACAACCCATCTGTTGATATTAGAGGGCACTGTTGATCAGATGCTTTCCTGGGAAATCTACTAGTTTGCTGTGCTTGGCCTTTCTTTCTCATTCTGCTACAATTTCATTTGTGCAGCTTCATTCATTTTTCCATTTATGCAACTTGCATTTCAGTTTAATTTTGAACCACCCTTTATTTCTCTTCTCAGTGTTGCATTGGTCAGCCTCCTTAAAATATATGAGTGATATGGTTGACTGAATGGAAATTTGTGAAATTTTGGTTGACTTACAGGGAGCAACTTGATTCACTTGTGAAGCTTAAATGGCCAACTTTAGCATGTGGAAGTGTTCCATGGGCCTCGCATTCCCCTGTCTGCAGTTTGCATGCCTGGTCACACCTAGGTTCTGCAATTAATCAGGCACCATCTTCAGTCATGGCTGATGTGGAACAAGTTCAGGGTCCTTTAGATGTTGAGATGGAGGGAAGCTCTGCTGCCTCTAAAGAAGAGGTGGATAGCATGAGGGAAGACGGGGAACTTCCATCTCTGAATCCTATTACTGCTGTTATTGATATCGTTAAGCTTACACCCCTAAAGGGCTCTGACCTTGATCTTCCAAGACGGGTGCAGTTGATTTCAAAAAGTATCCTAACTCCAACTAGTAAGGGGAAATCACCAAGTTTTAAGAAACAAGAGGAGGATATAGATCTCCTTCTGGACTCTGAAAATGACCCAGATGAGCCAGTGCAGGTTCAGCCAGAGACGGATAATGCAACTGTTCCTATGGGACTTGACACAGTTGAGAAGTCTTGGATTAACTGTGAGGTTCAGCAGTATTTTATGGCTTTAGTAAGAAAATTGAATAATGGTGAAAAGAACTTCAAGTTAGAAGCCAAGGTGGGGCAACTCTTTTTGTTTCCATTTTACTGCATTATTCAAATTGTTCTCCCTTTCTGAGTTGATGGTGCTTTCAACAATTTTTGGGCAGATCAAGGTTAGTATGGAATACCCACTCAGGCCTCCAGTTTTTGCTCTGAATCTCTACTCTGGATTGCATGAGGATAACTACTCCGAAGTAGATTGCTCGAAGTGGTATAATGAACTCCGGGCCATGGAGGCAGAGGTATGCATAAAATTATTCAATGAATTCAGTGATACTTCTATATATAATGCATGCTTAACATTCCCAAGTCCCTGATTATCAAAAGTGATCTATGATAGAAGATTAGTTACTTTAGCCGTTGCCGGGAAAGATACATTTTTTACCTTGAGGAATTCTGAGAACGTCTTCTTAATTTGCTGTCTGCAGGACTCATAAATGCTAGCCTTCTCATTAATTTTTCATACTTGTTCCACTATCCTGTTTGGTTTACTAATCATTTCCTTTCTGGGTTTATGTCTAAATTTGCTCATTTATATTTTGTAGGTCAATGTTCACATAATTAAGTCAATTCCTTCAGATCAAGAAAATGTAGTATTAGCTCATCAAGTGCTTTGTCTTGCAATGCTGTTTGACTTCTACATGGATGATGGCGATTTCTCTGTTAAGAAAAGAGAGAACACTTGTGTTATTGATGTTGGCTTGTGCAAGCCCATTAGTGGAGGTCTTGTTGCTCGCTCCTTCCGGGGAAGGGATCGGAGGAAAATGATATCATGGAAGGATGGTATCTGTACCCCTGGCTATCCTTACTAGGATACACTTCCAATGGTAAGTATGTGAGAATCCTATTGGTTGCTTTCTTGCTCCTTTCACTTTTGCTGGCTGACACAGCCACTTCCTGCCCCGCACATGGGAGGGAGAGACAGATAACTAAATTACTGCTATGCAATATGAAACATTTGGTGATTATTACTATTACAATACCGGCAAGGATGCTCCGACTGTGTTTGATCTAGTTTTTAATATTTTGTTATAATGTGCAAGCATGTGTTTCAGCTTTCTGTTTCTTGGGTCATAGTTGCGTACCTAGAAGCTGATGACTATATCCCTTGTCAAAGTTCATTATGTAAACCATGAGAATCTGTTTCTTGATAGTACTGTTATGAGGTTACAAGGTAGTGGCAGCATTGCTAGAGGTTTCGGGGGTTGGTGGTTAACTCTGAGGACCTCCATCCAATTTATATTGTCATATTATCAAAACTTGTGCAGATGTTGGGATGTTAATATCTGTAGAGTTGATATGTCAGACTTGATGCATTACTCCCAATGGGTGGTAATGATGATTCTCGAAGCATCTTTTTACACGAACATTTCCTTCCAGGATTTGTTCATTCTTCTTATTGTGTTAATGTGATCCGGCTGGACTATTATCAATAGGACTTGTGTTTTAACAGCTCGTATGCATCATGCCAATGCCATGCGTCCGAATCTTGCACGAATGGTGATCGATTTCCCGGTAACATTAACTAATCAGAAATTTGTTCGTGTCAAATCACTCAGAACTTCTAAAATTGAACTGCGGATACATTAACGACTTAAAAAGTGGCAGAACATTCGTCAATTTGCCTGTTCTTACTGGTTTTCCTTTTTTTAGTCTCCTTGGGGGAAGGGTGGGAGAGGGCTGGTGATTTCTAAACTTTCCCTAGTCAAAATTGGAGGGGATCGCGTATTCTCTCACATCAAGATGAGCGCGATACGAAGACATTATTAATGCCATGACCAAGTTGACAACTAGGACGGCAAAATCCAAGTTCCCCGTGAAACGCCCTTTACCTGAACCCAGAGCAGGCCTGTGTCCGGCACGAAGTTTATTATAAATGTAGGCTGTATTTGAAAAGATTTTTTTTTTAAAATTTTAAATTAAAACTTTAATTTAAATAAATTTTATTTTTAAAAATTATTATACATCTATAATATATTTTATTTTTCTCTTTATCTTACATTTATTTTTATTTAATAATATTTTATTAAATTTTAATAAACTCATCTCAAATTAATTTTTATCTAAATATAACCTTAATAATATAAATGCTTAAGGTACAACACAAAATCACTTTTTACTAATTTCTTTAATGTGCGTGGATACGTGTGTATCCTCGAAGAAGCAAAGAACAGATAAAAGAGTCAGCTGTTCTACAAAAAAGGAACTAAAATCATTTGAGACATATTTTACCCCTATCTACCATAAATAACATTCACAAGGAGAGCAAAGAAAGTAATGAATACTCTACACCAAAATTCTAGCAACAATAATAGTAACAATAATAATCTACACCGAAATACTAATCACCTCCCATCCAAAACGTCTCACTTAAATATTTACAATCATCTATTCCATATGATTGGGTCCAAGAGACTATTCCGACTTTACCAAGGACCCGTCTGTGTCCTTCTAAGGCATCTTCTTTTGCCTCCACGTTGCATATCCATCATCTCCATGACCTGCCATAGGCAAATGCAAGTGTCATGCTGATCCAACTCTTTAACTAAAATTAATCTGCAGCGTGCAAGATTAGATTTAAAATTTGTTTTTGTTCAAAGAAACACAAAAGATGTCTTGATTAAAACTTTGACAATCATCCTGTTAGACGGGGAGTTTCTTTTGTAATTCTAATCTTATAGGATATGCATACAATTGTATGACATTCTTTCATTATTTAAAGAGGTAAAAATAAATTTTCTAACAAATGGAGTTTGGCAAGGATTGTATGCACACAGCCTTGACTGCAGACGTTGTTCTTTTGTACAGAACAATGGTGGACAAAGACTCTTCGTCGAGACTCATTCACAACTGATGAATTAGATTGTAAGTTGAAAGTTAATGCGTGGGTTAAAATAATGGGTAAAT
The DNA here is from genome assembly GCA_026120185.1 of Voacanga thouarsii. Lineage (NCBI taxonomy): Eukaryota > Viridiplantae > Streptophyta > Magnoliopsida > Gentianales > Apocynaceae > Voacanga > Voacanga thouarsii. The sequence continues at coordinate 236,449 of JANUWF010001636.1, read as the reverse complement.
AAAATATTTGCTGGAACAGGTATTGGGAAAATATGCAGTAATGAGCCTACAGGCATGGACGGAGAGAGAGGGACGGAGGACTTGATGATGAAAGAAATTTTTGGAACCAAAATAAAATGTCAAGATATGATTTGTCTGGAAAAATTACCGTTCAAAAGTTAACACACACAAGCTGCGGTTAAAAAAGGAAAAAGAGCATTAAACTATTGACTTGCCAGAAATTGGATGCATGAGCTTGTACCAAGAATAAGAATATTGCAATGGTGACGATTGACGAATGAGCTTCTTCTCCATTCCATAAAACAGTATTTGAATCATAACTAATGCATCATTATGACTTTTTCTAAAAAGGAAGTTTATTCATTTTATTTTAAAATCTCAAGATATATATATCCCAAACAAGGCAGCGAACCCACCGAAGCAAAATTATAATGACAAAGAATATTTCTTACTTTAGGTATCTCATTCATCCTAAGGTTGCTTCAGGAAGTCACTCATAATTAATCAAACGTATAGGTATACAAAAAGAGAGAATGGAATAATACCTGATTCTTCTGCATTTCCACGATTTCTGCCTGCAGCAAAAAGGTTATTCCAATGAGTGAAGAACTGGAGCGTCAAAAACTTCATATGCTAGAGAAGGTACAGAATGTGAAAATTATACCTGCTTTTTTCGCAATTCTTGGTTTTCTTCTTTCAGTTTTGCAACTTCAGCTTCCAACTCCATAGTATAGGCCTGAAAAATGACAAATATAGCCTGATTAGAAAATGCTTGACCGTACAATGTATCCCAACATATAAACACATCTTCATTTTTTTTATATTTTCTTTTAAACCTATATTTGTAAAACTTAATTCGCCAAGCCACAATAAGACACTTGTTAATCCTTTTTATTTATTTATTTATTTTATTTTGTGTGTGTGGGTGGGGTGGGGGGGGGTTGAAACTACTCATCCTCAATTGTTTCAGCCCCCTGTCATCATATCCCCGTTTCCTCAACACCCCCCTCCTTCTCTTTTCCCCCTCTCTAATTGTCTTTGTTTTCCCAGAAATGTGCAATCTCAATATAGAGAGCAAGCAATATGAAATGATGCAGGCTAAACTAGGAAGCATGTAATTTGAGTCATTTATTTATGTTTTTTTTTTTTTTTTTGGAGGTGGGGTGTGGAAGGTTTTTAGGGTTTTCCAACTAACCAGCAATTCCACTTCATGTATGGCACATCCTCCCCCTCTTTACCCTCCAACTAGACACTTAACATAAGTAATCACATGCATGTTTACGACATTTTTTTAGTCAGATGGAAGAATACTTATCATAAGGTGCACCGTGTCGATATCTGGACAATCAAGTCAATATGAAAACATATGTGATACACTATTCTTGGGAGATATAGAACTAGTACACCCCCAAAAAAGGATTAAACTTGGATAAAAAATTTTAAAGTTCTCAGATATGATAGGTTGAAACCACAAAGAAAAAATAAAGAAACAAGAACATAAAAAGTTCGTTCGCATGTCACCCTAACAAATTACTCTAGATTATAATCCAGAACTCTGTTTTAATTACATGTGAACACAAGCAGGCCCTATCCTTCCAAGTGTTTATTTGGGAAGAAGATAATGGTAAACTTAGGATTGTGTCGTTTAGGCACAAAAATAAGAGAAATGCGACGTGACCATACAGAAGAGACACGGCAAAACTTCAAAAAATCTCATTTAACTTATCTACATTGTTATGCTTTCCTCCTTCAAAACAAAAGTAGTAAGCAAGTATTTCTTGGTGCATGATCCAAAACAATATTGTTTTCAAGTCTAAGAAGGTACATGTGAAGACATGAAATGCACCTGTTTACGAGCCCGTGATCTAGCAGCAGACTCCCGGTTCTTTATCATTCTTCTCTGCCTCCTCTCAACAACCTTCTCCAAAGCGCTGCATTTCCTACCCCGTAAGCCACCATTAAACACATAAGGAACTGGTGACACAGAAGAAGCATCTCCATTACTCTTCCCAAGTCCATCTGATGAAACAGCTGGAGATCCTGCAGCAACAGTGACAGCACCAGCTCCTAAACCAACCATCCCCATGCCTCCGCCCTGTAGTGCAGCATTTTGAACCAAATTACCATTTGCTATGTGATCAGAAATTCCAGCAATCCCAACCCTTAAACCCGGACTACCTAACTGAGCACTATTTGGTAGAGCCATTGGAGCACCATAAGCCAAAGCAGGCTGCTTAGGGAAGAGAGTTTGCTGCTGAGGTTGCTGTGGCTGCGGCTTCTGAGGCTGCTGTGTTTGTGGTGTCCCTAAATGTTGCTGGGTAGACCTTACCCCATTTACATTCAATGGTAAATTAGCAGATTCTGCGGCAAGTTGGTTACTACTCTCCAGAATCCTACCCCCCATCAACACTGTGTTCCTCCCTGGCTGCTGGTATGCAAATCCTAGTCCTTGATTATTCCCAGTATTACGCGAGAAATCACCAAAATAACCAGCAGTATCAGGCTTTGCAATTAACTGAGCCTCCTCCCTCACAACACCAGCCCTCACTAGAAACTCCTCAAGCGTAATCTCCCCTAAAGTTTGTTGCCTCTGACTCTGAGCCATATTTGAACTTCCGAAAGCACTCCCGTCCTTCCCAGCAGCAGCAAACTCTTTGGACATGTCCTTCCATACCTCATCCACAGTTTTATGACTCAACGTCCTTGGCAATATTAATGAGCCCTGTCTCTGCAAATACCCACCGGAAGCAGCCCCATCTTGGACAGCACCAGTAGCAGACCCCATGGACTGAATCTCCTCTGCACTCCAAATATTCTTCAACAACTCATCCATGTTCATTGAACCAAAATCCTTTCCAGTCCCGCCAACGGTGTTCTGAAACTCATCAAAAGTCAATGAATAAACTGAAGACTGCCGCATCAATGGATAATTCCCAGGAGGCCTCCCTCCACCACTTCCCCCCACCCCATCCATTGTGTCATTACCAAAATTCTTGAAATTGAAGTTACTTCCCATGGCACTAAATATTTGAACTTCACAGTGTCCAACTCTGATCCAAAGCTCACTATATTAAAGAATCACAAAGTTCACTCAGACCAACAGAATTCCCTTTTCACCTTTCCCCCGTCGAAAATATTTATACAGCAGCACCATATACACCCACTTCATAAACCTATGTCTCTGTATACATACACATATATAGCTTCAGATGCCTATTGAACTAACGGAGAAAGCGATATCAAATCAAACTGAAATTATAACTTCACACCAAACTTTCAAGCCCAAAAAACAATAAAACTAAAAACTCTACCACCATTTAATTTCACCTTTTTCCACGAGACCATACTACATTTTTCACTTCTAAAAGATGAACTTAACTACACAAACTTCAAATTCATACTTCTACACATATAGATATCTATATCCACACATGCACATACAACTTTATATCATCTTCTAACCACAAACCTCAAACCCTAACTCAAATGCACTTCAACCACTTGTTCTCAACCACCACACCAAAAATTCAACTCCAAATTCAAGCAAAAAGTAAAAATCACAAACTCAATGTAAGCTAGCACTTCATCAATCCACCACAAAATTTGTAAGCAACAAAAAATCAAAACATGAAATGCATTAACTATCAAAGCTCTTAATCACTTCACTAGCAAAATTTTACAGAGAGAGAGAGAGAGACACATCTGATCGCAGTAATCAGCAGATAAACACAGAGAAATACGGAGCAAAAATGGAAATTATTTTGAATTTTCTTTTCTGCTGTCTGTATGTTTACCTGGATTTTTGTAATTTCGGGAAATATTTTCTCTCTCTAGGCAGAGGCTGCGAAGGGTCTCGGAAACGCCATGTGTCTCTGCTTTTTGGAGTTTTTATATTTTTCCTCAAAGGCGAAGACAACAGCCTGATGAGTGAGGAAGTCTTATAATAGTGCGAATTAAAAAAAAATAATTGGAAAGTGGGGTCCACGGGTGGAAACGTGGGCCAATCGTGATGGGGTAGGAAGGTTGGTGTGATTGTGAGCGAATTGTCGTCGGGCATGTGGATTGACCTGAACCGTCCACGTTAGGGGCGAATGGAGGGTGGATGATGGGTTTGTTTTGCTTGTGTCAGATGGTGGGCCCGGGCGAAGGGAAATCAATTAGCATAGGGCTGCCCACAAAGACAAGGATGCCCTTTAGACGGACGGAGCGAGGGAGGGAAAGGCACCGTCGTTTTTAGGCCATTTTTTGAATTGGCCAATTATTAGGTGTTTTGATGTTTGGCAATTGACTATTGGTTGTAATTATTTTGAAATTTTTGCTCTTTTTTCTTATTCTACAAGCTGTTCTTTATAATAGAGGGAGCACTGTAGATGCTACCACTTTTTGATTCTGCAAATTTCTATATTTGAGTTTTTATTTAACAAAAAAAAATATATATATATAATATAATAATAAGGGGCACATTGTGCATACCACCTTATGGTGGCAATTGAGTATCAAAAGAGTAACGCTAAAATTGTTTGCTAGGTTTAATGTTCAGATATTTTTGAATTTATTTTTAGTAATAATTATGAACTAACGAAGTTGTCAGAGCAATTTTACTCTTTTCATAATAAGTTTGCACATGACTATCCAAACCTTCCCAATTAAGTAAGGTTGTTTGTTGTTTTATATCTTCCCTACAAGGTCTGGCTATTTTCTTCCAACATGTCCCCCATTGTTCTTACCAATCCCTCCTCCACATTAAGCCCACTATTCTGGTTAAGTAATACTTGTTCAGCTTATACACATATTAAAAATATTTTTAATTATATTTTTAATAAATATAAGAATAAATAATTATTTATAAATTTTTTTATCTTTTTATTAAATATAATTTAACTAAATTTAAAAAATAATATTATTATTTTTTCTATCTCTTCTTATTTACCTATTTTAATCGATTAACAAATTTTAAAAAAAATAAAATTTTTTAGTAATTAATCAACATTTTATATTTTACTCTTAAAGAATATCTTTATTTATTAAAGAATAATTAAATTTCAAAACTTTATATATTGTAAGTATATTTAATTTTTTTCTATTTCTCACTACAAATGTACAAATACTTACTATATTAAAGGGGATATTTGTAAAAAAATAATAATTAATATAGTCTTAATTTACAAATAGAACAGATAAATTGAGATAAAAATTTTAATTAAAATAAATAAATAAAAAAACAAAAAGAATATTTAATGAATCAAATATTATGAAATAAAATATAAAAATTAAATAATCGAATAATATAAAAGGGTGGAAGTATTTAACTCCGAAACCTTATCCGTTCAATAGATAAATACAAATACATAAAAATGGAAATATCATGACTTAACACCTGTCTCTATTTCTAAATAAGTGAACGATACCATTATCTAATGCTTGCATGCGCACGAAAATGGGGGAAAAAATTGGTCAACAAAAAAAAAAAAGAATAAAAAGAATTGAAGTAATCATTATCCACAAATCCCGACAGGCCGACACTTTTTGCACCTAAACAAAGGATAAGTTCTGCAGGGAAAAATATCCTAGGAGCTTTGACTGAGTTGTGAGGGATAGAGGGGGAATAAAATAAAGAATATGTTGATTTTTAATAAAAAAATAAAAAAAGAAATGCGACAAAAATAAAATGATTAAATTTAATATAAAAATTTTTATTTTATTTTTTATTAAAAATGGACATAAATAGAAGAAAAAAACTTCATTTATTGAACTTTATATAAATTATATAAAATATTATTGTTAAATAAAAATTTTAATATTATTATATTAATTAATTAATAAGAATGTAAATTCAAATCATATATATATTTATTTTTATCTCAAAATGTTATATTTAATTTTTTATATATAATTAAATATTATAAATAATTACCCATCTCCTCTCATTTCTTTCTCTTTCCTTTCCATGCTATTGCTCTTCTACTCTCTCCCTTTCCTTGGTAAGTTTCTTTGGTCAGAGTAGGATGTCAGAAGGAAACGAAGGACAGAAGTAAATGTGAATATAAATGTGTCATTGAGACATAAAGGAAAATCAATTAGGAGGAATATCATTTAGAGATTTGGGGCAGGGTGGGTAGCTGATAAGTTTTTGATTTTTTTTTAATTAAAATTTGTGAAAAAAATCTTTCAAAATTTTACAGTCCATCCCCCGGTAAAAGTTTTTGAAATCTTAATTTTTTTTTAAAATAAATTTTATAAAAAAGTCATTCAAATTTTTATTTTTTACCATCTTAAAAATTTTATAAAAATTATAATATTATCCTTTAATATATATTTTTATATAATTTACTCCCTCAATTCTCATTTCCTTGTTTCGTTTATGCTCGACATTAAAATTTATTTTCCTTCCAAATTAAAAATGTTGGAAGAGAGAAAATAAAATAACTAAATAAGAAACGTAAGATAAAAAATAATTTTATAAAATTAAATAAGATATAAAATAATAGCCCAAAAAAATAAATTAATAATTCTCTCTCCCTCTCTTCTCTTATCCCTTCGTATCAAATAAAAAAGAAAGTAAAAATAAACGTATTTCATTTAAGTGAACTATTTATTTCCCTTTCCTTCCATCTGCAAACCAAACTATATGTTAATGCATTGTATTTAGATATATTTTACCAAAATTAGAACTTCTAAGACTTTACTAATAAACATAATCAATATAATTAATTAATATGAATATATAGCATACATCAAGGACTTCAAAAAGAAAATAATAATAATAACTGCTAAGGAATCAAGTTTGGCAGTATATAAAGAGTCTCAATCTATAACGAAAAACAAATAGTAAAGGATTGCACTAATGATTATGTGAAGTGTATATAAATATATATATATATATATATATATATATATATATATATATAATCAAGGTGATTAAAATAAGATATCCAACTTAAAATATTACAAATAATTAATAGCATTTCTTCAGATTAAAGAATACTACTAACAAAAAACAAAATTTGAAAGCATCTTTGCAGAGAATTCTGGTGAGACAACAAAATCACCTTTCCGACCAGGAGGATAATATTTTTAATTTTTTCAAATGTGATTAGGGCAACTCTATAAAATGTTAAAACCATATATTGTATGTTTGACTTTTGCATAACAAGTTACATGAGGTGAATACAACAGTTTTTGCTTCTTGTGGGTGAAACTTAGAGGCCATTATGATGTTTTTTCACCAAGTATAGTGGCATATTTTGAGGGACAAAATTGTAATTAGCCACATCATTTAAAATCAGACACAGAAAATATTATTAGTGCTTTTTTATTTTGTTCTTTTTAAAGTATCTACAAAATTCACAAGATTCAAATTCGAGATATTAGTGTAAAATTTTCAACACTAATTATTTCGACTAACTTAAGAAACACGTTCATAACTTACTTCTTATATTATTTTACTTACATATTAACTTTACGACAATTTAACTTTCAAAATTCCATTTGGCTCAAAAACTACAAGGAACTTGAAAAGAGAATCTCATAGAACACAAAAGGAAAGAGGGTGCCAAATTCTATGGTCTTAATTTGTAATAGTATTATTCAAAGTAGAAGGTATTTCATGGAAGAAACTTCAAGAACACCAATCTCTACTCTACAATTGTTGATTGCTTCTCTCTTCTATCATGTAGATAATGAGTTCATTAATCAATTATCGACTTGTTGACTTAGAGCTGCGTTCATATTCCGAATGCATTTGTAGATTTTTCTGAAAGAATCTATAAATAATACATCTAAAAGAATGATGTACTCTAAATTTTTTCTTCCTTTTTTTTTATTAAGGTGATTATATTTATGCTGATATTTCTTCATTTTTTTGAAAATCAAACTTACTGGTATATAACACTATCGTCCAATATAATAAATTAAAAAAAATCAATATTCCTTCTATTCATATTTAAATTTCTTATTTTATAATATTCAAATTAAAAAAAAAAAGATAAATATATAGACACAAATTTTTTGTCAAGCACATATAAGGCCCTACCAGACCATCATAGTTAGTTGAACAACCAAAAAAAAAAAAAAACACGATAATGAGATTGTCTTAAAATTCACAATATATTAATTATATTTTAATTAATGATCGAGTTTAAAAATAAAATTTAAATTTTCAATAAAGATATGATTCGTATTTAACTTAATAATAATTTTTCTTTAAATTAGTGTAAATAGACAAAGAAAAGCCCAAAAGCACAGAGTCGTTTACTGGAAAAAGTTGCAAAAAAAATGAGTACAAAAAATCGTTGAAGGATGAAGCACTTGTGGTGTTGACCCTCCACTTGAGATAAGTTCCCATCATAATCTTCCCTTTGGGGACAAATATCGGAGGCTATCTCTGCACTATCGACACGTTTCCAAAAGACAAATCCTTTTGCTTTCCCTTCACATTCACTTTACCTTTATTTGGAAATTCTTATATGCAATCAGTGAACACTTATCAACAAGATATTCTAAAAAGTTCTAAAATATGTTAGTCATTAAGGACTGAGTATGTTCATATACAGCTTCAAATATTTAAAAAGTTCTAAATCCCTTATCAACAAGATATTCACAACCTTAAATATTAAAAAAAGTGTCAAAAATATTAATCAATAAATAAATTTAAATACTCCTTCAATTTTATTTGGTATATTTACTATTTTAAAATAGGTTAAAAAATTATAATATATTATCTTTATATTTATATTTAATATAAAATTTTCAATGATCACATCTATTTTTATATTATATAATATTATATTATAATTTTAAATTTTTTATAAAATTTACTACTAAATCAAATAATAGATGGGTGAAGGGAATATCCTATTCGAGAATAATATTTAAACAATCAATGTCAATTAGTTGTGGATTTGACGAAGATGGAAGGGAAAGGACCAAAGAGAGGGCCCTTAACAGTATATGTAATAGTAGGGCTGCTACACCTACATGGTGCTAACGTTAATGGAAAATCAGGTACTTTTTGTACTAAAAGCCACGTGTCAAACGCCGTGCCTCACCCGGTCACGTTTCCACCGTCATTAGTTCGCCACGCGGAGGCCGTAGTATAGTCCACTCTTGGCGGCAGAGATGCCTCGAAACTACCAACTGATTGATATGACCCGTCGTTTCATGTCCCTAAAGAATTTAGGCCGTTGAACATAAATGAATGCACACTCAAATGACACGCAAAAATATATTTTCCTTCTTTTTAATTTTCCCATTATCTAAAAAACCTTATAACTATGTCCCAAGAACATACGACACATCCACACAAAACGAACTTCTTGATAATAATGGCTTTTAAAATTATAAATTTAATTTTTAATTATATGTTACATATCCTGTTATTTAATATTCTTCACAAAATTTTAAAATATAAATAATGAAAACGTTCTAAGTTATACATTTTGAAATTTACATCTCCTATAAAAGTTCAAAATAAAAGTAATAAGTTAATAAAGACATTATACGTTACACATCTTAAAATTTACACCCCCTACAAAACTCTACAGAAAAAGGTGAAGATGTTGATGAAACAATACTTAAAAAAAAATTATAATTATTACTCCTTGGGACTCTTTTTCATATATAAAAAAAATTGTTCCTAATTAAATTTTGTTTTATTTAAGCAGCACAAAACATTCCGACAAAGGAGCTCATATTATCTATTACAAGAAAAAGAATTACTAGGAAAATAGTAGTAGTGCCTCTGACCTCGGACGCTCCTTTTGGTTCCGTAATGAAGCGTACCTCCGCTACCCTAACGCAACCAACCCGCCAACCCCTAGACCGGCATTGATTGCTGTGGTCATGGGTTTGGTGAGCACTGAGTACATGCACCCAGTATCCGCGTTATTATTTATACCATTGACCAAGAGGCTATGACGATAGCACATTTACGAAGCACTATAACTAAATTAATACGATGCATACCATAGTGAATAATCAACGCTGCTATAATGCATGAGGATTATAGTACCCTGCACATTCATGAGGATTTTTTTTTGGGTGGAGGAGTTCTGAGTTCATAGCAACAGGTGTTATTCTAGTATTGAAAATTAGAAATAATATAGAAGTTATCAATGGTGCTTTTCGTGGTTATTCTTCATGATTATAGTTATTCTAATGCTTAGAAACATCGTTGTAGAAAATAGAAATGGCATAAACTCAGAAACCTAGGAATAAATGCAATTGCAGCTAACGTTGTAAAGACACAATACAAGTATAGAATTAGAATCCAATTCACTGATTCCAGTTCCAATGTTGGCGTGAAGCAGACTTCTCATTCAAAAACAAAAGCTGGAAATATATTCACAAGCATACATAGAAGCACATCCAATACGCAACAATTACCACTCCAGAGAATATAAAAAAACACATAGCTTTCCATTGTTGATTTCCCTTTTTACTCAAAACCGTATCCGGGACAAGGCCACTTGGTGCTCAGGGAAGGAATGGATGCTATTCCATAACTTGGGTGAAATTTGCATGGCTATTTCTGTATTTTGTATCTATGGTTGAGTAAAATGTCCTTCCCTATTATTGGCACTCAGAGAATCAAATGCATGCCCACAAAACTGATGCCTACGAGTTACACCTTTTGGTCCTTTACAAACTAGGCGGATTCCCTCTTGATACCTCACCATTTAACCTTCTCAAGAAATTTCTTGACTGCTGATAAGAGAAAAAGGATGGTATGTTTTTCAATTATCATAGAAGCCTGAGCATCAAGTTCAAATATTTGACCATGTAATTTAAATCTTTAACCATTGCTAATACAAACATTTAGCATGCTCTATAAGAAGATATACTGTCAGATTAGATCACATGGAACCATCAATTGATAGTGCCGTACTGCATAGATTTGAAGTGCAAAAATCAATGCTAATAATTATCTGTGTACTTTTTCACCATACTCCAGAAGAAGCAAAAAAGGCCTGCTAATTGCTATTCAAACTCATGAGAAATAATCCAGATAAATTATTAGTTTCAAATGGAGTGGATATCGAATTAAATGCCAGCCAATATCCCAAGATTATGACAATCAGACTACAAAAACTGACAGCTACTATAGCTCATCTAAGGTATTTCAAGAACATAGATTACCCACGTCTCAGTAGAATTCATGTAGAATGCTGCAAACATTTACTGTTAAGGTCCTCCCTCAACTACAGATCTAGTTGACAATCTTCCACTCATTTTAAAACTCAAATGAAGCAAAAATTGTTAACTTAAAATGTTTGCAGTATATTCAGCATGTGGGAATAAAATATGCTTCCCGTGGGATCTGATACTTGCCTCAAAACAAAAGAGGCATTTTTCCTTTAGGAGTCATAGAAAATGTTAGACCAGGAGTTCAACATCTCTACCAACCATTGGAAGGCCATGGAAATGCATAGCATGATTGTCCAGAGAATACACAAAGAAACATCCAGAGGAATGATTGTTTATTACGATGCACAAGGTCTTTCATTTAACCAATACAGAACTATGAAGGAATTAAGTTTTTGAGCAGTACCATTCAATATTTCAAGAAACAGCATGGGTCAAGCTAAACTGACAATGCCCCCATAATAATGAGAAGTTTGAGACACAGAAGCATTATCAACTAGCAATAGTAAAATGCCTCAAAAATGATAAAAATCAAAACGTAAACTTGACATCAATTAAAAAATTCCACATGCAAATAGGAAAAGGGGAATGCTTGTCTACAAATATCTTCCAAATAACTGAATGACTATAATTTTAACAAGAATAAAAGAACTATACGGCAACTTGCTATCCAAAAATGGAGGTTTAGCGATTTTCTTGCAATATTAAATACAAGCATTTTCCACCATCAGTGTCCAAGAAACATGATGATGGTCTTCATACAGCTTTTAATGGCATTTACTAAGCAATAGGCACAAAAATATTCTCGGCAGAAATTCCAAGATAAGGAATAAACTGAAAATTTTACCTTTAGTCACTACGTCTACGCCTTCGAAAATGCCTAAGAATAAAACTATCAGCATACAATGGATAGTTTTTCCTGATCAAACCCTTTATGCATTTCCAGTATGAAAAGTCAACCAATTCTCCATCCTTTCGAACTATGAACAGACATCGTGAGCTCTCAAAGTCAGGATGGTACCCAACCTGTCAACCACAGAAGAACTTGCACAATTGGCCAATCTGTTTAAGTTATCACTAGTCTAAATATTCTCAAACAGAGCAAAACTAGCGATACATATAGGATGAGAAACTTTAAAGTTGAAAGAAATCTTATTGGGTGACAAATGCCAATAACTGCATTCAGTCAAAGACCAAGGGCTTCCTCTTAAATAGTCAAACCAGCAACCTGAAGGAGATTCAATTTGATTTGAAACCATCCATCCATTTTTTTTTTTTTTGGGGGGGGGGAAGGGAATTATTCTCAGGTAAAAGTTCAGAATTAATAACTATATCATTCTGCACAACCACACAATGCATCCAGTGTTAAATAAAGCAAAATTTTATATTGAATCCTTCTAGGGGATCGTCTAGTAATGTGCACCAAATGCTATATGGCACAACGCAAAACTAACTGGAAAATAAGTTGAGTCTTACTAATTGTATCGCTTACTAATTAGTTGTATTACTTCCTACTGGGACTCATCTAATTACTAATTACTAATTATTAATTATTAATAAAGAAAGAAAAGTTGTATTACTTCCTACTGGGACTCATCTAAATTCTTTGGTTTTAGGTAATTATCAGTCCCCATCACATGCTTATGAAACTTATATCTTAATTATATCTCTTCAGAGGAGATAAAAGGCCAGAATGATGGCATAAGCTGCCAAACAGCTATCAAAATGATTATAAGAGAGCTGTAGAGTCAGAACGCAATTGGAAATAAATCTTATGCTGCAGAGTGAGGCAGAGAGATACCGTAATGTAATCAACTCCACATCCAATCTTCTTTTCACATTCTGGATGGTATGGAAGCAGCCTTTCTAGAATTGTTCTCTCATGATCAGGACTTAACCTATCACCACTTCTGTATCTACAATATAATTCAAATTTAATTAAAATTACACATGGCTTCTGAAATAGCACGGCACACCACAATTTATTTATTTATTATTATTATTTTTAGAGGGGGGGGGGGGTTTGGGAATTATCAACAATTGCACTTTTCCAACTATTTATGCATGTAAAACCTCAGAACTGGGAGGTATGGCAGGACTTAGGTTACCTAGTTTTAGGAAGATCAGTAGCAGGCATAAAGCAACTGTAAAACATTCAGTGCCTATGCTGCAAACCCAGGAATTATTGGCAATAAATTCTTAAATTCCTTAATTCAAATACATTTCCACGAAGAGATTTGCTTCACGTTCACATACAAACTTCAAGTGTACAACAGCAAAATTGATGCACTTAGACTTTCAATATGCAACACATGCCAAGACTTGAACTTGAGGAAAAACTTATACTACAGTCATGCTTTTATAATGGCATTAATATAAATGCTAAGTTCCCCCAAGATGCCTGGATATTTTCTACAAAATTATCATTAAAATAATGGCATGAATATAAATACTTAGGAAATTCAAATATACTCCCTCCGTTTCAAAATACTTGTTCATGAAACTTTTTTATTTTGTTTCAAAATACTTGTTCATGTACATATTTCTATAACAAATAATTAGTTTTTTTCTATTGTACCCCTATTTATTCCAAGTCAACTACACAACTTTCCAAAACTCTTCTTTCTTCTTGCTTCTTAGGAATTTTCACTAACCAATAGGTATAGTTTTTTTAATATGGGTAGAATAGGAACTTTATCTAAATTATTGTATTGTTTTCAACACCCTTAATCTGTGTGCAAAAGGTTTCATGAACAAGTATTTTGAAACGGAGGGAGTAATAACCAAGAATCTATTAGATGCTCTTTAGGTGTTCCTAAAGCTGCTTGTCTTTTTCCTTTCTTCTTTTTTCCCCTAAGATAAAATTGGAACCTTCTTAATTTCCTCCTCCTCCTCCTCCTAGTTATGTTCCTGCTCACTGAATTAACTACTTCAGGCAAGACATGTCATTCAACTAAATTATGAGAATATCAACCATGCACCTAGTTGATGAACTAACAAAAGTTATTAATAGAAATAGGTCTAGTGAAAATATGCCTTGAGAGTGGATGATGTGAGAATCACTCCCCCCCCCCAAACAAAAAAAAACACACACACACACACAGAGCAAGATTATGAAGACGAAATTCATAAAGACATATATAAGGGAATCACATTCATTATCAAATTGACAGAAACTTAAATCCAGAACTATTTCTGGACATCTAAGTTCAGAAGCTGAGACGACTGACCTAACATGCATGTGAATGCTTCGCCTATTAGATTGTATTAGTATTTAGTAATCTATGATTAATCATACGTTTTCTTTCCAAATTGGTCAGTGAACGATAAAAAGGAAATCATGATTTTAGTCATACAGCCCACAATCAACTGAAAAGAAACACACAAAGAACTCCATTTTCAAATATCTATGGTACCAAGGTGGCAGTCTAGCCAAAAAAGCATTGCAACAGGACGATTACATACACAAACTTCAACAGAAAACCAAGTCTTCTTCACATCCTGAAAAAACCATTTTAAAACCAACAACAATCCCCACAACAAAGGCTGTCTTTTTTAGTCAACAAAATCACTCAGGAAGTAAATAGGATTAGAAGAATATCTAACTTATCTTTATTAGGTAGAAGTTCACTAGATATTCAAATAAATCCAATGATCCCAAGAAGCATTATATTTGCTAGTAAAACAGCAATAATTCGCTGCTTGATATGTCAGAAATCCTTCACTATATCACTAATTGGCAGCAAATTCACACTGCCTTTCGGAATTTCAGCTATTCAAATGATGTTTCATGCAACTCCTGCAGAGGTTGCTGCATTACCTTTAGGATTTGAAACGATAAATTTCATCACTTTACTGCACCAGAATGACATAGCATACTAAATAACTAGCCATACCTTCGCAGTTTTCATAAAGACCTAAACTTTCCGAAACAATTTCACCAATTAAATTCCCTTGGAATGCTTGGCAATTAAATATGAAAAAAAAATCAATTCAATGCACATATTATCTCCCAAATCAGTCCTTTATACTTTGAGACATGTATATACACCTGAAAAGCTATGGGGCGGCAAGGGAAACCAATTAAAAGTAAATTATGAGACCTTACTTTCCCGAGTGAAGAATCATCCTCACAAAGCCAACAAGGGGAACTGTGTCCTCCAAAATCTGGTCTTCCCAATCCACCCACGCTGTCCCATCTGCGCCGCCCTTCTTCTTACTATCATCATCGTCCGCCAACTCCTCACCGGCCGACGACAACTCAAACTCCGGCGAAATCACAGGCTTCCTTAACAACTCAGCAGCATAAGGGTCGGAACCGCTCCGACCTTCCGACCCAGTTTTAACCGCAGCGCAATGACGCAGTTGACAGTGACGATGGCATAGTTGGAAAGAAAGAGAGGAAGGAGATAAGAGTACGTTTAAGGAGATAAGGTTCCTGTGAGTGGAGTGATTGAACAGAGATTTTGGAGAAGAAATTGAAGCCATTATTGGGGAGAGTGGGAATCTGCTTATGGAGAAATTACTCAACTGCTTCAAGATCATCCATGGAAATGGCTATGGTGGGAGTAGAAGGAGGGAGTGAAGTCTCCAGAGGTCCGTCTAGTGACACTATTTACCTAGTGCTCTGGACAAGGATAAAAAGCATACCAAAGAAAAGAGAGTGAAAAAGAGGGAGCTTACGTTCTTTGGCGGGCTGGATTTTTGCTGATAAAATGGATATGTAATCCGGATTAGCTCCGTTTGAATCCTCACTGAAGTATATATATAGATTCTTTAGACTGAAAAACAAATCGAGACAGTGAGAAAATTGAAAGGAATAGTAAAAATTTTATCTTTTTTAGAAATTTCTAATCCAGAAGCCTTACAAATTGTAAAAATTGATACGTCATATTAAGTGCGGAGAAATTCTCAAACAGCGATCACCTAGACAACAATGAGCAATCATCTCCTTCCCCGGGAAAATTATCCCAAATAATTATTACATAAAAGATAATCCTAAATTTTTCCATCACTGGCATATCCAAATTTTTTTTGCCTTACTTCTGTCATTATATAGGAAGAACAGGAAATAAGAGAAATTTTCTTTCATGCTTCTAGAGAATCAACTAATTTTGAGCTAGAAATGATTTGGAATAATTTTTCTTGGGAAGGAGATGCTAATAGAGAAAATCTATTTATCAAAGGTCTTTGAGAAGGTTTTTGTGCTTGAAAATCGAAAATGGAAAAAATCATCAAAATTGAAAGCACGCTTAAATGAAAAAATTTACCTCTGTACTTAGATAATCTTATTGGCACTGAAGAAGAATACTTGAAGCTATTGGATCACGTCAATATAAATGTCGACTTGGTCTAATTCACATGAAACTTTTGAACTTCCGAAATGGTGCCATTTTCTTTACCGGTGAAACTCACATAATGTGGGTTTGCTATGTAAATAGCTTCTCTTTGACCTCTGTGTAAACATATTGAGAAAAATTGGTTTACCTTGTGAATCCAAAATTGAAGAGTTTTTTCTCTTTATTTCTTTTCATACCTTCGTTGAGAGAGAGTGACAACAGCATGAAAACAGAAAGCACTTGTTATCTTTAATGCAAAAAAATACGGGATCTATCTCGTATTGTTTTTTTATTTATTTAATTAATTTAATAATTAATTTTTTAAAATTTTATTTTACCCTTTACCTTATTCATTATATCAGATAAAATTATTTACTCTTAACCTTGAACACCCATAAATAAAAAATATCAGTTACTTATTTTTTGAGCTTCATTAAACAGTTCAATAAATAATTAATAAGTCCAAAAAGACCAATATAAAATATCAAGCCTTTTATCTAGTTTATATCTAGATTAATTTTCTAATTATTCAATTTGGGTCTTGAGCCCTGAATAATTAATTAATCAATTAAATTAGGTAAAATATATACTCTCTCGGACCTTTTATTTTATTCTAATCCAATAATAAATTAGACTACTTAAATAAAAAAAATAAAACCCATAATTGTTAAGATCAATTCCTTAACCCAAATCTGTTAGGACTTAAGGGCTATTTTGGGGACTAAAAGACACATCATATTGGCTATTAAAATGACTAAAATACCCCTACTATATAAATAGCTATATTTTACATTTTAAATATTTTCTAATATCACCATAAGGAAATATTGACCTCAATGATAATGCTGCGTCAGCAAAATCTTTGACCTACAGGTATAATGACTAAAATACCCCTCTACGCATTGCCGTACATTTAGAGAGGAGGAGTGTACTAACAGCCCTCTAATAGACATCTATCATTCTTAGACCTCTAATCCAATGATCCACGACTCTTGGAATATTTTCACTTTCTAAAAAAGTTATCCTAAAGTAAATATCCAAGTTATGTTCCACAAGACCCTAGATATTTAAATTATTTGAACAATTACAATGGATGATATAGCGTAGAAGTTATATTGTACAAGTATATCTTAACTAACTAGTCACATATATCCAACATACAAGTATATTGGCTAAGAACATTAATTACAACATATCAAAGTACATACTTCCAACTTCGTTAGACCACCAACTTATATTCAAATGGTAGAGTATTAGTCCACGCTATAGCAGTAATAGTCTGGGTTTCTTCTAAATAGTACTTTTAGAAACCATTATTACAGGTCATATTCTACGTATTCGAAATACACTCATACTATGAAGTACTCATTGGCTAAAGGTAAGTCATTCCCCATTTGGAATTCATAACACAATAACCTAAATATGATGAGATTCTCATTCTCATCAGTCGGTTAAGAACAAACATTTATGTGTGTAAGTAACTCGTGATCTATACCTTACACCATTTATATGGATCATTTACTTAAATACAATAAGTTACTTCCAAACGAAAATCGTGCACAAATAAAATGAAAATTCATAAATAATTTCTTAAATAAATTCTTTTATTAAAAATTCGATAATTATATAAGATAATATTAGTTTAGAGGGCATATATTTTAGCAGTGCTATTTCACTGTAAAAATTCTCTACTTAAAAAGTCGAATAGAATTATTTTCACCTTTAATCTACAAGATATCAAAATAAAACATCAAAAGTAAACTTTGCCATATTGCAAAAATTTGTTTTGAAACAAAAATTTTCACATCTTTTTGCAAAATATCTTTACTAGCTTTACAATCAATACATAATAAAAATTACATGTCTATCAAATTATCTTGAAATTTTGCAATATTTAAAGTAATAGATAAAATTTCTTTTTTAATAGTAAAATAATTCTTTTGTGGACTTAGCACTAGAATGATATCTAACCAATTACTTTCATTGTTGTCCAAGTAATAGCTGTTTGAGAATTTTTCCATATCCTCATTAAGACTTTTAGGTTAGGAATTCCTAGATAAGGTAAATTCTTTACTAATTCTTCCAATTTTCTCACTGTCTTGGTTTGTTTTTCAATCCAGAGAATCGGCTTTTTCTTAAACCTTTGGAATAATGGCACTATATATATATATATATATATATATATATATATATATATATATATATATTAATATTTTAATAATATTAAAATATATTACTTAATAATAACTTAAATAGTGTTCCCTTCATATCAATTAAATCCACATACTTATCATTTTAAAATGTTCTAAAAGAATTGACATTTTCTTAATTTTTTTAATATATTATATATTTATAAAATAATTTATATTATTCTTATATATTATTTTTATATATCTAACTCTAACATAAAATATTTTGAAATTTACATTATTTTTATTTTTATTATACTATATCATACGTTACAATTTTTAAAAATTTTACCTTACTAAAATTTTATTTTATTTTTACTTTAGTAAAATTAAATTAAAAATTTTTATTTAAAATTTACTGTTCATCTACTAGAAATTATTAAATTAGCCTTCTAATATACCTTTCGTATAATTTATCTTTTCAATGTTAAGTTTCAATTTTGTTTCTATTAACAAGTAAATTTATATCAATTTGATTAAGACAAAATAAATATAATATATTGTTTTATTTTTATATAAAAAATCATCTTTATAATAATCTAAATTAATAAAAAAATAATTTTCAATTTCATTCAACTGAATTGTTGTTGACCTAATATTCTTTTTTTTTTTTTTTGGAAAAATCACGTTTCCTTGTCTCTAGTCTTACATTTATATACTAAAATGTTTGAGAAACGTGATTCTGTTGTAAATATTTGAATTAGTGGAAGTTCCATTAATTATGGATTTATGTGAATTATTAGGGAATTAGTGGAAACTCCACTAATTATGAATTTTTATGGATGTCCATCATTTAGTGGAGACACCACTAATTAAGATTAGTGGAAGATGATGTATTTCACTAATTAAGAGCTCTATAAATAGAGCTATTCTCTAAGCTTGTAATACACCATCATTTTGTGAAAGAAAGAATTATGATTGTGAGAGAAAGAAAGAGAGAGATTTGAAGAAATTCTTGTACAAAGAATAGTTAGAGTTTTATTAGTGTGTAATGTGTGAATTTTTTATT
This sequence comes from Voacanga thouarsii, assembly GCA_026120185.1. Classification (NCBI taxonomy): domain Eukaryota; kingdom Viridiplantae; phylum Streptophyta; class Magnoliopsida; order Gentianales; family Apocynaceae; genus Voacanga; species Voacanga thouarsii. The sequence goes on along the minus strand of JANUWF010001636.1, from coordinate 216,770 downwards.
CTAACACTACTCAAATTTTATAACACGTTATCAGCACGAGTCTCTGCCGTTATTAAAGCCAGAAGACAGTTTATTAATCTCTATGGCTCACCTTACTAACCTCGAATTTGTAGCCCTTGATATTGCTAGAAAAATTATATGTCATATAAAAATGCATCTAAATGATGAAAAAAAAGGTCTATATGTCTTGTGGGCAATTTAAATTTGACCACCTGAAGATGGTCGTATTACCAACTGTACAGTATAAATGATTACACCTGAAGTTGCACAATTTTAAAATCGTGAATGAATATGGCTCCGCGATGTATCAACTTACATCTCAATTAAAATTATGCGGAGAAAAAATTACTGATGAAAATATATTGGAAAAGACATTCTCCATCTTTCATGCCTCGAATATTGTCCTACAGCAACAATATCGAGAAAAATAGTATACCAAATTTACAGATTTAATTACTACCCTCCTCATTGCAAAAAAAACAATGAGTTATTATTGCGAAATCATGAAACTAGACCAACTGGCTCAACAGCACTCCCAGAAGTGAATGCTGTTGGCTCCAACAGAAGCCATCGTTATAGTCGTAGTTGTGGCAGTGGCCGTGGTTATGGTCATGGACACACTCGATATTTCCCTTAGCACAGAGCAATACTGGCCACCTGAAGTGGGGAAAAGGATATTTCCATTAATAATAAGTATCACATCTTTGAAATGTTACATTCGGATATCAATATATACTATATTACTGCTAATAATTTAAAAAAAAAAACTATCTCCTCTTGATCATAAGTCTTGTATTCACTTGTATTTCCTTTATTCATCTCACTGGTATTCACGTGAATTTGAGGATGCATGCTTGTAGTTGCTCTTTTTCAATTGAGTTGACAAATTGAGGATGAATGTTTGTAATTGTTCTTTTTCCATGTTTGCATTAGAAGAAGACAAACAGGTAGCAATTATGAATTTCAGTTCCTCTTCTTCGGCATCCTCATTCTCTTCCTTTTCCCTTGGGCCAGCATCTAGACTAGCAGCAAAATTAGTCATGACGTTACTGCGCAATGAGTCTCGAAATTTTCTCATCCCCTTAAGTTTTTTATTATATTTGGCCTTGAAGCATGTTTGTCTCAATTTCTGTGTTTGGTCCTCCAACTGCGTATTAGGATTTTCTTCTACCAACTTCTTCTCACATTCTAGTATCTCAATGGCTTCTCTTAACTTATGTCCTCCTTCATCTTTATTTCACTCATGTAAATTGAAGTGATATCATTGGTGGAGATACATTCATTCCAGTCATTATTTACTTATAAATCTTTCATAATTTTAGCAAATTACAAGTGTGTGTGTGAGAGAACCTGAACATTCTTGATTAGGGTCTCCAAGCTTATCAACTTCCTGTGAGGTCATCGACGAATTTCCAACTCTCTACATCTGTTCTTGAGAGGGGTTAAGTCAATATTCAGTTTTTTGGCCTTGCTTTTGATTGGCAGGTAAAAGTACTGCAAAATTATTTCTTTTAATAGTGTCTTGAAACTATTGCCCTTCTCCGCTCTCTGCCTCCTAATCCTCTCATTCTCCATAGGAATTTCATCTGCAATAATATCTTGAACTTCGATATTATGCATTTCATGGGTCCTCACTCCAAATTCGTTACCAAGACCACTCATTATTTCTCCTAGAAAAGGAAAAACAATATCAGTAAAGGTAATAACATGCAAAATCTATGTTTGAATGTATAATAACCTGGAATCATATTCTGGTTTTGTTCAAAATCCATTAGGGAGTAGAAAAGATCATGCACAAGCATATCCTCATTCAGAGGAATAGCATCAAAAGCAGTTTCTGGAATGGGTAGATCAACAACATCAAAAGCAGCCTCTTGAATGGGTAGGTAAAATTGAAAATCCAAAGCAGCATGTCCAAAACTACCACTGATTTACATCACAACAAACCAAAAGAGAGTTTAATTTCATTATTTCATTATTAAGCATACTAAAAAAAAAAAAAGAAGTCCTCAAAGGTATCTCACCTGAAATTATGCGGAAGCGATTAGTTTGGAAAATTAGACGAAAGCGGTTGGTTTGGAAAGAAAAATAGATCAAAATCTTCTGCGTTAGACCTGACATTAGGCGGAAGCGGTTGGCTTAGAAAAGAAAACACATCAAAATCTTCTGCATTAGAAACCAAGTCAAAATTTGACCATGTCTCAAATGAATTATGAGTCTCCATATCTGCTTTGAGGTTTTTTTATTTTTTTTATATTTACTAATGGCTGATGATTGAAATATATATCGATACACACACACACACACACACACACACACACACACACACACACATATATGTACGATGAAGAAGAAGAGGTAGATGATAGATGGAGGAGAAGAAAAGACAAGGAGGAAGGGGAAAAGATGGTACCGGGAAGAGTAAAAAAAAAAAGGGGGAGAACAAAAATAGTATAAGAAAGATCTTGATTGGACAACATCATTAAATTATCTTAATCCGCGTATAAGCGCGTGTAAACTTGAAGTTTAAAAGATAATTCATTTGCAAAATATTACAAATTCAAATCAAATGTCAGACACTTTTGTTGACTCCAGAAGAGTTACAAAATCGCATATTCCAACTATAAATACTCATATTCAAATTGAAGTTGCAGCAGAATAAAAGATTATACCTATAGCTGCTGAGCCAAAAGCATGCCAGAAGCATGGCCGACCTCTTAGTTCTAAAGATAAAAATTCTCGAAAGAAAAGATGATTAAATGATCCAGATGTTCATAGTGAATTTCTATCAATTATACCACTTCCGGTAGAAGTTGGAATTGGATAAAAACAATTATTGATAATATGTTTGCATACAATATATCTCTTAATGTTACACAGAATAATGATGATTCTAAACCAATATCAGTTGATGAATGTTGGCATAGAAAAGATTGGCTACAATAGAAAGATGAGATTCAATTGGAGTTAAATGCACTGACACAACGTAAAGTCTTCGGACCTGCAGTCTGAACACCAGAAGGTGTAAAACTTATTGACTACGAATGGATATTTGTGAGAAAGTGCAATGAAAATAATGAAATCATACGAGATAAAGTACGGTTAGTAACCCAAGATTTTTCACAAAAATCAGGTATTGATTATAATGAAACTTATTATCTTATTGTTGATGCTATTACACTCCAATATCTTATCAGTTTAGTAGTACATGAAAAGATAGATATGCGCCTATTAAATGTTGTCACTGCTTACTTGTATGAAAATTTAGAAAATGATGTTTACATGAAAATCCCCGAAGGATTTCATATGCCTGAAGCATATAAACATTATCCTCGTGAAAATTACTCCATCAAATTACAGAAATCATTATATGGCTTGAAGCAATTTGGGCGCATGTGATTCAATCGTCTTAGTGAATATTTATTGAAAGCGGGATTTACAAATGATCAGGTATGTCCACGTGTTTTTATTAAGAAATATGATTATAAATTTGTGATATATGTTAATGATATTAATCGTATTGGAACCCCTGAAGAGCTCCACGAAATAATTGATTATTCAACATTAAGGATGTTGGTAAAATTACATTTTGCCTTGGTTTATAAATTGAATATTTGGCAAGTTTCATCAATCAACATATACCGCACAAGTTCTAAAAAGCTTTTACATGGACAAAGCACATCCATTGAGTATTTCAATGATCGTCCAGTCATTAGATGTGAAGAAAGATTTTAACCTCAAGAAGATGATGAAGAACTCCTTGGTCCTGAAATACTATATCTCAGTGCAATTGATGCATTGATATGTTTTGCTAACAATACATGACCTGATATTATATTTGCTGTTAATTTATTAGCAAGATTTAATTCTTCACCAACACGACGACATTAGAATGGAATTAAACAAGTCCTTCGATATCTCAAAGCAACTACTTCTTCAAATTATGCTGAAAGTATAGCCATTCATGAAGCAAGTAGAAAATGTGTATAATTATGATTAATGAGTCATGATATCCAAGAAAGTTGTGAATTATTATCTATCAGAGATATTCCAACTCCTCTTTATGAAGACAATGCAGCTTGCATAACTCAAATACGAGGAGGATATATTAAAGGAGATTGGACAAAATATATTTCACCAAAATTTTTCTTTACTCATGAACTTCAAAAGAAAGGTGAAATTGATGTGCTACAAATTCGGTCATGTGACAACCTCGCAGATATTTTCACGAAAACTTTACCGACTGCAACATTTGAGAAGTTGAGATATAAAATCGGTATGCGTCGGTTTAAAGATTTAAATGAATCATCTCATTAGGGGGAGTAATAAACAGACATATAGAATAGTGTAATCTTTTTTCTTCACTAGATTTTTTTCCCACTGGATTTTTATCTAATAAGGTTTTAACGAAGTATATTCTTTATGTAATGAATGGATATCCAAAGGGGGGTGTTGTAAATATTTGAATTAGTGGAAGCTCCACTAATTATGGATTTATATGAATTATTAGAAAATTAGTGAAAACTTCACTAATTATGAATTTTTATAAATGTCCATCATTTAGTGGAGATACTACTAATTAAGATTAGTAGAAAATGATGTATTTCACTAATTAAGAGCTCTATAAATAGAGCTATTCTCTAAGTTTGTAATACACCATCATTTTGTGAAAGAAAGAATTGTGATTGTGAGAGAAAATTATGTGAGAAAGAAAGAGAGAGATTTGAAGAAATTATTGTGCAAAGAATAGTTAAAATTTTATTAGTGTGTAATGTATAAATTTTTTATTTTAACACTACTTAAATTTTACATCAGATTCATAATTTCATACTATAAAAATATGTTATACTAAGAGATTCAAGTGGGCCCCACCTACCGTTCATGTTGGAATTCAACGGCCTTCAATGGCTGCTTGCTTGCAATCAAGTCAACAGATTTGGTCCACTGTTTTTATTAATCTAAATTAAAAAAAAAAATTGACCATAATAAAAGTGATAATATGCCTAAAAAATCTTTAACAGAATTTTATTATTTTTATCGTTATTCATATAATTATGATTAATATTTAGACTTATATTTGAATAAAAACTCTATCTAATGTAAAATTAAATTTTAATTTAAAATAATATTAATTTAAATAATTTTTATTTTTCGATAACGGTAATTTACTCACAATACATTATATTCTCACTCTTTAACTCCATCTAAACTTTACATATTTAATAATTTTTTATTATATCCAATCAAATTCATCTCAAATAAATTTCTACCCACTTGTAATTACGATTAATTATATAAATCATAACTGATATTTATATAATTAAAAAAGATATTCATGCAATCATAATAAATATTCATACTTAGTGACGCAATTTTCATAGAATTCTAACTTAACAATCCTTCTTCAACATGACAAAAAAGAATATATTTTCACCCTAATATATTCAATTTAAATTATAATTATTATATGAGATTCTTTTTTAAGAAATTAGTTAGTTGAATATTTTTCAATTAGTATATGGATCAGTATCAAACTAATTATGTTTTTAACTTATACTAAAATTTAAACTATTAATCTCTCTTATAAAAGTAATAATCTCTTTATCAACTAACCAATCTTTTGAATGCATGTTAGCTTATTGTACTTTTGAGAATCACCGATATAATAACTTTGTTGCTGAAAAAACAAACAAAAGCAAACAGAATTGCTAAATGCAATCCACTAAAAATAAAAGCACACAACCAACCTTTTCTTTGGCTTCTTAGGGAACCGTGAATTATAATTGAAAATCAAGCACCTATACTCCAAGGTCGGTCCTTGGAACCACCAGTAATCAGGAACAGAAAAAATACTTAAAGATTACATTAATCTATCAATCTTTCTGAAGAACTGAGGCTGTCCAAGTCTCCAAGCATGCTTCTATGTCGGTTATTAAACTCTGCTAAATTGCAAGGTAGCAGTAGCAGTTTCAAGATTATGATGCTTTGTACAGTACCGGTGGTTTTAGATTAATGTGCTGTTTGTGTCTAAATTCTAGAATAAGTTAATCTTCTCACTTCTGGCAAACTTTCTGGGAAGATTGACTTCTTCTTTTTTGTATTTTTTTTTTTTAAAAAACGGCTGCGATAATAAAATGTTGCAAGTATTTGGCAAAATGATTAGCAGTTTGAGATCTACTGCATTACTATTTCTTCCAATGCTTCATCACCCTTTTATTGCATTCTTGTCTTTTGGTCCTTGCGTGCATAAAATGTAGTAAGAAATTAGCAAGTGGTAAAAAAACGAAGGAGAAAAAGAGGACTTTCTTTGTTGACTTATGGTGGTGTTGATTAAGAAGAATACGCGTCAGACTGAAAATTTATCAGAAATTTCACAAGGATTTCTGATTCCTTAAGAAAGATTGAGATGTCTCTGTCGCAAGAATTTTGGTAACGTGTTTGAATCAGTCATAACAAAGATTCTTGAGCATGATTCTAAGAAATCAGCTCTTTTTTTTTTGCAAGTCGTTAGATTTGCTGGTCATTTCATCCACAAAGTTCGGCCTTTGTATCAGACATGTCCTCTCTCCTGCTCTTTTTCTTATTGGGTATATTCTTATTGGCTGCTGCTTCAAAATCGTCAGCCAATGATCAGAAAAAGATCGGTTGCGAAGTAAATGAGCATCGTGTGTTTGGTTCAATTGGGGCAGTGATTGATCAGAGCTCTCGGGTGGGAAAGGAGCAAAGAATTGCTGTGGAGATGGCTGTCCATGACTTCGACCGGTGGACACATTGCTCTAAGCTGGACTTGCATTTTCAGGATTCTCAAGGGAACTCAGCTCGAGCAGCTTCTGCTGGTAATCTTCCCAGCTAACTTCTCCAGCATAATGTTTTCTCTTCATTTAGAACTCTGCTACCAGCACCTTTCGTTACCCCAGCTGAGAATTCAATTTTCTTGACAAATCTTTTGATCTAATTTGGCATGAATATGGCAGATCTAAAACATTGGTTGAATTTTACTCTAATGCAGTGATTGACCTTGTAAACAAGAATCACGCGCATGCCATACTTGGAGCGTTGACATTGCAAGAAGCTGCTCTGGTTTGGGAGCTTGATGAATTCACCAAGGATATCCCCATCATTTCCTTAACTCCATCAGCTAGCCCTCCCCCACTGCTGCCATCTCAACCTCCATCCTTTATCAGGATGAGTTACGATCTGGCAGTCCAAATGCAATGCCTCGCTGCAATAGTTGGGCATTTCAGGTGGCGAAAGGTGATAGCAATTTATGAGCGCAGCAGCAGTTATTCTGTTGATTCTGCACTCATCACTCACCTCTCAGACTCGCTTCACGATGTGGAATCCGTAGTTGAATATCATTCAGCTTTCCCCAGTATGAATTCTCTTTTGGATTCCAAACATTTCATTGAGGAAGAGCTGAAGAGTTTGAGAAGCAAGAATGTTAAGGTCTTTACGGTCTTACGGGCTTCTCTGGAATTTGCTATAATTCTTTTCAAGAAAGCAAAAGAATTGGGAATGATGGCGAAGGGTTATGCATGGATTGTATCAGATGACTTTGCAAACCTTCTTGATTCTGTCGAGTTATCTGTCATACTCAATAATATGCAAGGTGTGATTGCATTTAAGACGAACTATCTGGATACTACCGAGTCTTTCAGAGCATTCGAGCGAAGGTTTAGAAGAAAGTACAGATCAAAACATCCGAAACAGGAAAAACTTTCCAGCCCAAGTATCTATGCTCTTCGAGCATATGATGCAACATGGGCTATAGCAAAGGCAATGCAAAATGCAGAAGGTAAGGCAAACTCCAGTGCGTTAATTAATAACATTTTCACTAGTAATGTTGGGGGACTGAGTGGAGAAATAAGCTTCAAGAATGGTGCATTATTGCAAAAGCCTGTTTTTCAAGTTGTAAATGTGATTGGTAGAAGCTACCGAGAGATAGCTCTGTGGTCACCCCAGTTTGGTTTTTCTGAAGACCTGATTGAATATGATGGAATAAGGACGAGAATAGGCTATGGTTTAGTGGGAGATTTGAGTTCAATTTATTGGCCAGGTGGTGAGTTAACAGCTCCCAAGGGAGTAACTTTTGGCAGCGTAGAGAAACCCCTGAGAATAGGCGTACCTGCGACTGGTGCTTTTAATATGTTTGTCAATGTAACATACGACCACAATCAAAATGAAACTACCGTTTCTGGGTTTTCGATTGAAGTCTTTGTAGCTGCAGTGAAGCGGCTGCCTTATCACCTGCCCTATGTGCTAGTCCCTCATTATGGATCTTACGATGAAATGGTGGCCGAAGTTCACAATAAGGTACTGACACTACTGATACCGCTTTCACTAGCAACAAAGAATGGAAATGATTACTATTTCTTCCTGAACTGATCTGATTTTTTGCATCAAACGACACAAGCACTTGTTTTCTACCTAAATGAAAATAATTCATAATACCTTAATTTCGAACATAACCAATGAATACTGATCGTTGATTCTTCCGAAGAAGAGCTTGGATGCAGCAGTAGGTGATACAGAAATAATGGCAGACCGCTACGAGATTGCCGACTTCTCACAACCCTATATGGAATCGGGACTTGTCATGGTAGTGTCAGTAAAGCCAGATGTTAGAAAGATCAGATTCCTAGTTCTTAAAGCATTTACATTGAAAACGTGGATCCTAATTGCATGGATGAGTCTTGCCATTGGGGTGGTCATTTGGTTGAATGAACATGTAAACAAGAATCCAGAATTCAGAGGTCCCTTTCCTCAGCAGATTGGCTCTATGCTTTGGTTTTCTGTGACTGTTCTATCTTTTGCACAGAGTAAGTTGATCTCTCTCGACAAGTCCATCACATAATCCGATCTAGCCTTGAACTAGTTCAAGTCGACAACTTTGTTTAGTTTTTGACATGAAGAACCATTTACAGGAGAATCAATCAGAAATAATTTATCTAGAATGCTTCTGTCTACGTGGCTATTCGACTCCGTGGTTATCACTGCATGTTTTACTGCTGCCATTACTTCTATGCTGACAGTCCCCATTCTTCAGCCGTCTATAGTGGATGTGGACTATCTTCTCAGCACGAATTCTCCAGTTGGGTGCAATGGAAACTCCTTCATAGTTCGTTTCTTAATAGAGGCTCTCCATTTCAAGCCCGAGAACATCCGAAAGATGGGTTCAATTCATGACTACCCTGAAGCATTTGAGAACGGATACATCAAAGCAGCTTTCTTTGTTGCTCCACATGCCAAAATCTTCCTCGCAGAGTACTGCGATGGCTACACCATTGCTGGACAAAGTTTCAAACTTGGTGGTTTTGGCTTTGTAAGATCAAGATCAATTTTTTTTTATCTTCCTGATCTCTTATGCGATATAAATCATCACTGCTTTCTCTTCTGTGTCTCAGGTCTTTCCAAAAGGTTCCCCTTTGGCAATTGATATTTCAGAGGCAATCCTGAAAATAACACAGAGTGGGGAGATGAATCAATTGGGAAAACGCCTAGCCTCCGTCTCCAACTGTTCCTCAACAAATAGGGCTCACGGCGACCTTGGCGGCTTTGACAGCGAACCATTCTTTCTGCTGTTCCTAATTTCAGGCGTGCTTATGGCGGTCACATTTCTAAATTCAATGGCACGCTTAATGCGAAGAAAATTCTCAATTCTTGAATCTATTCAAGAGTCACTGATGAGAAGAAGAATCTATAGCTGGGCATCACTACTTCTCTCTCATTTCTGGAGGAGATTTCGATCAGAATTCTTTAGAGAACCCATCTTTTACGGATCAAATAACGAAATGAACGTGATTCAAAATGAAACGGAGGCCAGTTCGATGGTAACAGAGTTAGCCACCATGAACATATAGGCACTAGTGATTATATCCAAACAGAATGCTAGATGTGTAATTGTATCAGAAAGAAGAAAGATATTTGTGCATTTGATCCTCATCCAAGTACACAGTTTAGGGATTTTTATGGTATGGTTTTGCTGTGTGTGATTTGAAAAGCTGATAAAATATTCTGAAGCACCATCGTGCATCTCCTGAAACCTTGCTATGCTGTTATCTTATTATATTCTTGCACGTAATGAACTGAAAGATTATCCCATAGCTCAACTATGGGGATTGATTCCATATGCAGTCAGAACCCCATTGTCATCAAATCATTTTCCGCGATTCAAAATGGTTTCCCTAACATTCAATCAATCTTAAGTAACATGAAAGGAGACAAAGAAAATCCTATGTGTAATGCGACCATTAATGTATTATCTAAAAGAATGTCAAAAAGTCCCCTTCAACATCGCTCAACTAGTTTTGGCTCTTTTGATAGGCTCGCGCGGTGAGTTAATAGTAGGGATGGAAATGAGGTCGGGTCAGACCGGATTAAGGACTGGAAATTTCGATCCTACTCTCACATATCTCTCATTTTCCCGTCCCCAACATGGGAGTGTTAGAATATATGCCATCTAGACTAATTTATCTGATGTAATTATTGAATTTATTAATAAAAGAATTTATTCTCAAAATTTGTTTGTGAATTTACATTTTATTTATGCACGATTTTCGTTTGAAAAGGACCTATTGTGTTTAAGTAAGTGATTCATGTAAATGGTGGTATTTCACAGTAAGGTATGGATCGCGAGTTACTTAACACATAAATGTTTATTCTTAACCGATTGATGAGAATGAGAATCTCATTATGTATAGGTTATTGTGTTATGAATTTCAAATGGGGAATGGCTTATTTTTAGCCAGTAAATAGTCCACTCATTTCATAACATGAGCATATTTCGAATACGTAGAACAAGACCTGTAATAGTGATTTCTAAAAGTACTATTTAAAAGAAACCCAAACTATTATTGCTACAGCGTGGACTAATACTCTATCGCTTGAGTATGAGTGGGTTGTCTGACGAAGTTAGAAACATATATTTTAATATATTGTAGTTGATGTTCTTTCGTAAAACTAATATACTTGTATGTTGGGTATATGTGACTAGTTCTTTAAGACAGACTTGTACAAGATAACTTCTACGCTATATTACTCAGTGTAACTGCTCAAATGATTTAATTATGCTGGGCCTTAGGGAACATGACTTGGATATTTACTTTAGGGTAACTCCTTTGAAAAGTGGAAACATTCTAGGAGTTGTGGATCATTGAACTAGAGGTTTAAGGATGGTAGATATTTATTAGATAGGTGTTAGTACACTCTTCTTCGCACGACGATGCGTAGAGCGGTATTCTAGTTATAACACCTATAGGTCGAAAATTTTGTTAACGCAGCATTATCCTTAGGGTCAATATTTCCTTATGGTGATATTAAAAAAATATTTAAAATGCAAAATATAGTTATTTATATAGTAGTTGTATTTTTTGTCATTTTAGTAGTCAAGGCAATGTGTCTTTTGGTTCCCGAAATAACCCTTAAGTCATGAAAGATTTGGGTTAAGAAATTGATCTTGATAATTATGAGTTTTTATTTTATTAGTCTAATTTATTATTGAACTAGAATAAAATAAAAAGTTCGAGAGAGAGTATTTTTTTATTTAGTTTAATTGGTTAATTAATTATTCAAGACCCAAGGCTTACATTGAATAATTAGAAAATTAATCTAGATATAAATTAAATAAAAGGTATGAAATTTTATATTGGTCTATTTGGATTTATTAATTATTTATTGGGCTGTTTAACAAAGTTTAGAAAATAAATAATTGAGATTTATTATTTATGAGTGTTCAAGCCCAAGAAAAAATAATTTATCTAACCTAATGAATAAGACCAAGGGTAAAATAAAATTAAAAAAATAATATTAAAGTAATTAATTAATTAATTAATTAATTAATTAATTAAAAAAGGACAACATGGGATGGATCTCGTACTGTTCTGCGTGAGATGGATTTACTCTCTCGGGGAATTGCACAAAGGAATTGAAATGGGTTTTCATGGATTGGAGTATTGGCTTTTCAATTGCAATCAAAGAGTATCACAGAAAACTAATTTTGGGTGAAGGCTTCGTCTGTGAAGAATTCACAAAAAACTAAACTTATACCAAGCCTTCAAGGCTTATCAAAATCCAAACTTTAAGCCTTCACTGGCTGTGCTACAGACACAATTTCGGAAGATCAAAAGATTTGCATGGGTAAGACGCAGTAGACGTTTGTAAGGACATGAGCCACTAACCTCAAATATCCTTATACAAACATGTACACCAGTGCAAAGAGAGCCATTTAATCACAAAGATAAATTTTTCGTTTTGATGATTTTTGCTATTTTAAGCCTTCAATTGGTATCAGAGCTATGGTTTGACAAATATAGGAAGCATGCTAGGCTTAACTAAAATAAGAAAATATTTGTTTTGGTTGAAATCTGTGATCCTTCGTGCTTACTGGTATGGGTAGTTTCACTGTAATCTTCACGAGTTGAAGTATAGGAATAATATATTTTGATTACTTTCATAGATATCGTGTAAGCCCAATATTTTTTTTAAGGGTATAGGCGGTTGTTTGGATGATTTTTGAGTGAAAATGGAAGAAAAATCGAAATCTACACGCAGAGGTGCATTCTGGAGAAAAAGCACTGTTGAAGCCGAAATAGCCGAGCCGAGCCAGTTGAGCCAAGCCGCCAGATACTGTGAGAAGAGCAGTGAGCCGCTACCAGAAGTCGAGCTGCGAGGAAGCTTTTCAATTTGCAAATTTGCAAATTGAAGCTGCGATCAGCAATTTTGTCCGTGGTTGGAACGGGGACGCGCTAGTGCGGGCGCGAGCAGGCCGGTTCGAGGGCACTCGCCTAGATTCGGTCCATGGGTTCTCCTATGGGCCTTGATCCAGTGTGGCGGGTGCATGGACCCGACCGAAAAAAATAATAATTTTTTGTCCCATACCAGACGAAGTTATTTTTATTGCAATAGTTAATATTCTTTGAATATTTTGCATGAAAAATAATAGTAAAGGAAATTTTAGGATTAAACAAAATTATTAATTAATTAATTAATGTGTTTAATTCTATTATTTGGACACTTAGGTTACAAGAAAAGAAAAGTATGAAAACATTTACAGTTTTTCTAGTATGCTTTTTTTTTTTTGTACCCTATATGCACGTTTTCTCAAAAATCAAAGTCTTTGAGAATTTTTGACAAAGAAAAATATTTTTCTTAAATCAAATGTTTAATTTTAATTCGAACAGAAATTAATTCTTGGATATTTTCTCAAAGGATTCTATCCTTGACATAGAAAATATATTGAATTTAGATATTTTTGTGAATTAAAATAGAAAACCATTTGATTGAATTTTAACAAGAAAATTTAATTTTGTCAAATTAAATTTGAGATCAAAATCTCTCGAAAGTTTTATTGGATTTTTTTTTGAAATTATTAAGTTTATTAATTTAAATAAAATTACTTTATGAAAAAATTTCTCAAAGGATATAAACTTTGACATAAAAATTTTTATGGGTTTAGATATTTTATTTTGAGTTAAAAGAAAACTTAATTGAAAATTTTCAAAATATATTTTTCAAGAAAAACTCTTATTTTAAAATATTAAGCGGGAGAGGGGTTTCAACAGCTCCATGACTTCTATCACGATCCTTATTAGAGATCGTGGGTCCCCTCGCGTCACCCTGGGAGTGAACCCATATAGGATGGGGATACCACAAGGATCTAGAATTAATGGATGAATGTAATTAATAACTCAGGACACGTGCTACGATCGACCAGCTTACGTTGGAGGTTATAGTACGAGGAATGTCCATAAGAAATGAGAAGAAACGGTCATCTCACGATAGAGTTATCTTCTAAATTATTACATAGAAGGAAAATTAATTTGTAGTGATTAATACACTTAGTTTAGAAAATTGTTAATTTTCCCAAGAAGTTATATCAGTTTTTCTAAGAGCCAAATTAATCATATTAAAGATAATAGTGATAAGGTTAACTATTATCAGATTTAATATGAAGATAAAGTCACAAATTATTTTGTTTTATCACAAACTGAATTTTCTTTTATTTTCGATTTTTTTAGAATGGCTGGTGAAGGTTCTTTCAATTCTTTGACCGTTATTCTCCGTGAGAATAAGCTAACATGTCCGAATTATGTGGATTGGAGAAGGAACTTGAATATAATACTCACTGTTGAGGAGTATAAGTATGTTCTCTATGAAACCTGTCCTGTTATCGGGGAGGGTTCCACCGTGGAGGTGCGTGAGGCTGAAGAAGTATGGAAAAAGGCAAATGAAATGGCTCAATGCTACATGTTGACCTCAATGTCTAATGTGCTCCAGTCAAAATACGAGCACATGGCCACTGCATATAACATTAGCTAATCATTAACCACGATGTTCGCTGATAAGAGTCAGTCCGTAAGGCATGAAGCTCTTAGGATGATCATAAACACTAAGATGGCTGAGGGAGTATCAGTTAGGGAGCATATGTTCAAAATGATTGCTATTTTTGAGGAAGTAGAAGTCTTAGGAGCTGTTATTGACCTCGGGAGTTAAGTGGACATAGTTCTCGAATCTTTGTCGGACTCTTTTACTCAATTCAAGTTGAACTACAATATGAATAAATTAAACATGACTTTAACTGAGTTAATGAAAGAGTTCCAGGTGACGGAGAAGGTCATGAAACCACAGTCCAAGGCTATGATTGCGATGACTTTTTCTTCTAAAACTGGGTCCAAACCTAGAAAGTTCAAGAAAAAGAAGAAAAATGCACAGGTCCAACCCAAGAACCAGCCCAATAAGCCTAAAGGCAAATGGACACTGGAAAAATGAATGTCCAAAACTTCAGGCCAAGAAAAATCCTACAGGTATTGTTCTTTATCTAGAGTCTATTTCAATGGTTGGATGGACTTCCACTTAGATTGTTGATTTTGGTGCCACTGATCATATCTGTAACTCATTGTAAGAGTTTAGGAAGATAAAAAGACTCCAAAAGGACGAGTATGGACTATGAGTAGGAAATGGAGCATGAGTATGGGCCCTTACAGTAGAAGAACTGGATTTTATTTTTTATTATAATAAAGTAGTTGTATTAAAGGATATTTTATATGTACCTGGTTTTAGATAGAATTTGATTTCAGTTACAAAACTAATAAATCATGGATATTCCGTTTCTTTTCATTCTGGTATTACTATTAGTGAAAATGAATAAGTTTTATGTACAGGGCATATGTATGGAAGCTTATTCTTTTTAGATCCTACAAACAATCAAATAAATAACGCTCAATCTGAACCTTTAAGTAAAAAGAGAAAGACCAATGTCAATGACTCATATATTTGGCATCTAAGGTTGGGACATATTAACTCAACCAAGATTCAAAGGTTAATCTATGATGAGTCCTTGGACTCATTAAAATTGAAAAGTTGATCTCAGTGTGAATCATGCCTTATGGGAAAAATGACCAAAAGGTCGTTTACCCAAAAGGCTGATAGAGTTAAGGAGATATTGGGTCTTGTTCATACTGATGTGTGCGGTCCTTTGTCTACTCAAGTTAGAAGAGGCTTTGAATATTTCATCACTTTCACGGATGATTGTATAAGGTTTGATTATGTCTACCTGATGAGGTGCAAGTCTGACTCTTTTGACAAGTTCAAAGAGTTTAAGGCTAAAATGGAGCATCGGACAGGTAAACTGATCAAAACTTTACGATCGGATCATGGTGGAGAATACCTCCTTGGTGAGTTTAAGGATTACATGGTACATCATGGAATAGTATCCCAACTATCTGTGCCAGGTACACCCCAGCAGAATGGAGTAGCTGAGAGAAGGAATATGACATTAATGGAAATGGTCCGAAACATGATGTCTCATGCTATTCTTTCAGTATATTTTTGAGGATATGCCTTGAAAACAACGGCATACATTTTGAACTTAGTGTCTTCCAAATCAATACCTAGGACACCCTATGAGATGTGGATTGGGTGTAAGCCAAATCTAAATCATCTCAAAACATGGGGCTGTCCAACTTATGTACTGATCAAGGAAGACAAGCTAGAACTAAGATCAGAATTATGCTACCTTGTTGGATATCCAAAAGGGACAAAAGAAAGTTATTTTTATCATCCCGAGGAGCAGAAAGTACTAGTAAGTACTAATGTTAGATACTTGAAGGATGATCAAAGTACTTCCACTAAAGATTCAACAAGGTTGGAACTCAATGAGAAGTTATCTTTAGAATCAATTTCTTCAGACCCGATTATGGAACAAGAAGAGGCACAACCTCAAGAACCTGTACAAACGGAGCTTCGTTGTAATGTGAGGATATCTAGAGTTCTGGAAAAATGGTCAGGAGAGGCTTTCGAGTTAGTCTCTGACCATTAGCAACAAGATCCCACTAGATAGATGAGCTATTACTGATGTCGATGCAGATCTATGACATGAAGTAATGAAAGTCGAGATTGAGTTTATGTATTTCACTTACGTTTGAGATCTTATAACTTCACCTGAAGGGATAAAATTCCTTGGGTATAAATGGCTATACAAGAGAAAAAGGGGAGCGGATGAGAAGGTGGAAACCTTCAAAATTAGGCTTGTGGCGAAAAGGTATACTCAGAAAGAGTGAATCGATTATGATGAAACCTTTTCTTCGGTAGCCATGCTTAAGTCCATTCATATCCTCCTTGCCATTGCATGTCATTACGACTATGAGATATGACAAATGGATGTCAAGACGGCATTTCTTAATGGCCATCTTAACGAAAACATCTATATGTCCCAATCGAAAAGTTTTATTGCTAAAGGCCAGGAACATATGGTCTGTAAGTTTAAGAAGTCTATTTATGGACTTAAATAGGCATCTAGAACATGGAAAATTCATTTTGATGAGACTATAAAATCTTACAGTTTCATTCAAAACAAGGATGAACCATGCGTTACAGGAACTTGGAAGGCATAAATATGATTTTTTTTGTCTTATATGTGAATGACATTCTACTAATTGGGAATGATGTAGAGACATTTTCATCTACTAAGGTTTGACTGTCTAGTTAATTTAGTATGAAAGATTTGGAAGAAACCAGCTATATTCTCGGGATTAAGCTTCTTAGAAATAAGAAGCAATGAATGTTAGGATTATTGCAAGCGACATACATTGACAAGGTGTTAGTTAAGTTTAGCGCGGACTCATGCAAGAAAGCTCTAATCCCTTACAGACATGGGTTGTCTTTTTGTTCTAAGGACTGTTTTAAATCTCAAGAGAAAAAAGACATGATGAGTAGAATTCTCTAGACATCAGCTGTGGGAAGTCTCATATACGCCATGCTGTGCACTATGTCAGATATCTACTTTGTCGTAAACTTAATTAGTAGATATCAGTCAAACCCTAGGGAGGTTCATTGGCAAGCTGTAAAGTATATTCTTAAGTACCTCAATGGTACGAAAGATTATATGCTGGTTTATATGGCTGACGACTTGGTTCCTACTGGATACATAGACTCAGATTTTCAGGCAGATAAGGATGAGAGAAAATCCACTAGTGGATATGTCTTCACCTTGTCTGGAGAAGCTGTTTCATAGAGAAGTATTAAGCAATCTTGTATTGCTGAGTCGACCATGGAAACTGAGTTTGTGGCAGCTTCGGAAGCGTCTAAGGAAGCAGTCTGGCTCCGAAAGTTTCTTTTAGGACTTGGAATTGTGCCACATATGGATAGACCAATTGTGGTGTATTGCGACAATTCTGGAGCAATCTCGCAATCTAAAGAATCCAGGAACCACAAGAAGGGAAGCATATCCAGAGGAAGTACCACCTGATCCGGGATTTCATTCAGAGATGAAAAATCGTAGTGGAACAGATAGTCTCAGAGAACAACTTAGCAGATCCCTTCACCAAGCATTTGGCTGAGAGAATCTTCAAGAGACACTTAGACGCTATATGGGTGGGCACCTACGAACTTTCTTAATCTTAGAGTACAAGTGAAAGATTGTAGAAATATATGCCCTCTAGACTAGTTTATCTTATGTAATTATTGAACTTATTAATAAAAGAATTTATTCTCAAAATTTATTTGTGAATTTACATTTTATTTGTGCACAATTTTCGTTTGGAAAGGATCTATTGTGTTTAAGTAAGTGATTTATGTGAATGATGGTCTTTTACAGTAAGGTATGGATCGCAGGTTACTTAATACATAAATGTTTGTTCTTAACCGAGTGATAAGAATGAGAATCTCATCATGTATAGGTTATTGTGTTATGAATTCCAAATGGGGAATGGCTTACCTTTAGCCAGTGAGTAATCCACTCACTTCATAGCATGGACGTATTTTGAATACATAAAATAGGACATATAATAGTGGTTTCTAAAAGTATTATTTAAAAGAAACCCAGACTATTATTGCTACAGCATGGACTAATACTCTACCGCTTGAGTATGAGTTGTCTGACGAATCTAGAAACATATATTTTGATATACTGTAGTTGATGTTCTTTCGTAAAATCAATATACTTATATGTTGGGCATATGTGACTAGTTAGTTAAGATAGACTTGTACAAGATAGCTTCTACGCCATATTGCTCCATGTAACTGTTTAAATGATCTAATTATCCAGGGTCCTGGGGAACATGACTTGGATATTTACTTTAGAGTAGCTCCCTTGAAAAGTGGAAACATTTTAGGAGTCGTGAATCATTGGACTAGAGGTCTAAAGATGGTAGATGTCTATTAGAGGTGTTAATACACTCTTCCTCTCTAATTGCACGGCGATGCGTAGAGGGGTGTTTTAATTATTACACTTGTAAGTCGAAGACTTTGCTGACGCAGCATTGTCTTTAGGGTCAATATTTTCTTATGGTGATATTAAAAAATATTTAAAATACAAAATATAACTTTTTATATAGTAGGAGTATTTTTGTCATTTTAGTAGCCAATGCGATATGTCTTTTGCTCAAATGCTCCATATTTGATACCGTTGCTGATTTACCTAGATCCGAGCCCCATACACCAAAACCGACAGGCAATCATCATAGGAGGGACTCTTCTTCTTTCTTCACTGTTGATAGGGAAACAATAAGCTCAAAAGAGTTAGAGCATCTAGAGAATGGTCAATTTGATGATTCAGACAGTGATATAAACCACAGAAGAAGGAGAGCTTTGTTTCAAAAAGTTGGAGATCTCTTAATGAGAAAAAAGTTTCCACAGGAAGGAACCATCAGTTGATCAATAGGCTTTTTCTAAGATTACTTTAGGTTTAGTATTAAAATTATTTTTGTGATTATGCTTCATTTACTAAACAAAGCAGGTTAAAATGCTCATATCAATCATATACATTTAATGCTTTACCTACAGGAAAATAGAAACAGAAACACCATTCAGTCTAACACCAATAACCAAAAGTAAACTAAGCATGGAGATCAACTCAAGCACATAAGCTACACAGAGAATTCTGCTGACCATCCAAACAAGGAAAAAAATAAATAAACGAAAGGGGAAGAAGAAAGATCAGACTATTGTTATCTATGAACAAAGAAAAGATCCCGAAAATCAAAACCAGCAATCGAAGCCCACGAGTAAGTGAACTCCAAAAGTATTATTCTATATTTATTCATTTCATCCCTCCAAAAATTTGAAGATTTTTTTTAAAAATATCATTGTTATTTGAATTGATTTTTTTTTTTAAATTAGAGTTATCTGAATTTTTAATTCTTTTAAATATTAAAGTTATTTTTTTATCTGAATTGTTTTTAAACGTAAAAAATTAAGAAAATTATTGAAACTATTCCGTGCAATGTACGAGCGGCAACCTAATTTTAAATAATTTTCTCTGAGAAAAATTTAAAACTTTTTAAAAATTTTAAATCCACTAAATCTGTCTCAGATTCAGAGCCCATCTGGCATTTGTAATAAGTATTACAGCTTTAATTTTTATTTTTATTTTTCTCAAACTCTTGAATTCTTCTACTCCTTGACATGAATTTTATAGTATAATTTTCCGTTGTTCCACTTATTTCTGTCACAAATAATTGCCTTGTTAAGAAACAACTTTTGATCTAGATAAGCATCCGAAAAGAATTACTATTACATTTTACCCTTTTGGTTCAAATTTAAATATTTTTATCTTTATATTAAAATTTAATACGAAATGTAATATTCAAATTCGAATAATGAAAAAAATATTAAATTTTTTTATTGTAATACTATATTAAAAAGAAGGATCTTTGTCCTTTGATTTATTTTTTAAATACATTAAAGAGTGTTTAGATTAAGAAAAAGGAAAGGGAAGGAGGAGAGCAAAAATCACTAATTGTATATAATATTTAGTTAGAAATAAAAAAAAAAGAAGATATTAGATATAACGTTTAAAGAAGATAATGAAATGAAAAAGAAAAGATTACAATTTAAATTTATATTTTTCTTACTAATTTAATACAACTGTTTTAAATCTTGCAAAATTTTATTTCATTTTCTTTCTGTTTTTACCTACTTTTTACTAAAAAGATATTGAAATATTTATAATAAATTTAATTTTGTTATAAAATTAGGGTAGTGTTAGAATAAAATCTACACACTACACACTAAGAAAATTCTAACTATTCTTTGCACAAGAATTTCTCTTCAAACTTCTCTCTTTCTTTCTCTCACAATTCTTTCTCCAATCTTTCTTTCACTAATCTTTCTTTCACAAAATGATGGTGTATTACAAGCTTAGAGAATAGCTCTATTTATAGAGCTCTAATTAGTGAAATACATCATGGCATACATCATCTTCAATTAATGGTGTCTCCACTAAATGGTGGACATCCATAAAAATCTTCTAATAATTCACATAAATCCATAATTAGTGGAGCCTCCACTAATTAATAGAGATTCCAATAATTCATAACAAATTTTTCTATTTTTTCTTTTATTTCTAAAGAATTAATCTAAACACTTAAAATTTAAATTCTTTATTTTTTGCTCTTCTCGTTTTTCTTTCTTCTTTTTTCTTTTATTTCTAAAAATTAATTTAAACACTTAAAATTTAAATTCTTTACATTTTGCTCTTCTCAGTTTTCTTTCTTCTACATAGACCGAAGAAAATATGGATCAAAGGCAATTGCGGCAGGATACGGCCAAGTACAACAACCTTGTCTTTTGAAGATTTGGAGCTAATTTGCCAGTTTAGGAGAGAAAAGAAAAGAAGGAAAATTTTAAATTAAAAAAGAAAAGAAGAAAAGAGAATGTGTGTTGTGAATTCATTAGTGGAGAATCCACTAATTCTATTAGTGGATAAATGTATATGAATGCTCATCATTAACACCACTAATACATGTTAGTAGAGATACCACTAATAAGAGCTCTTCCCAAGCTTGAAAAATATACCAATTGTGAAAGAATTGTTCGAGAAAATTGTGAGAGAAAAGAAAGAGGGAAGTTTGAAGAAATTATTGTGCAAATAATAGTCAAAGATTTATTGTGTGTAGATTTTATTATGACATTGCCAAAATTTTATAACACGTTATTAGCACGAATCTCTGCCGTTATAAAAGTCAAAAGACTAAACACGAGTCTCTATCGTTACAAAAGTCAAAAGACTAAAGGTACGCATTTATTGATCCCGATGGCTAACCTTACTAAACTCGAATTTGTAACCCTTAATATTTTTGAAAAAAATTATATGTCATGGGTTATCGATGCAGAAATGTATCTAAATGCTAAAGGCCTTAGTGAAACTATTAAAGAAAATAATAGTACATCTGCACAACAAAAAGGCCAAAGTTTTGATTTTTATCTGTCGTCATCTCGATGAAAATTTAAAAATGGAATATATTTCCGAAAAAGATCTATATGTCCTGTGGATAAATTTAAAAAAAATATTTGACCACCTGAAGATTGTCGTACTACCAATTGTACGGTATGAATGGTTGCACATGAGGTTGTAAGATTTTAAAATCGTGAATAAAAAAGTTTCGCCATGTATAAAATTACATCTCAATTAAAATTATACGGAGAAAAAAAAAGACATTTTCCACATTTCATATCTCGAATATTGTCTTGCAACAATAATATCGAGAAAAAGAATATACAAAATTTATTGATTTAATTATTACTTTCCTCATTGTAGAGAAAAATAATAAGTTATTATTGATAAATCATGAAGCCAAACCATCTGGCTCAACAGCACTTCCAAAAGTGAATGTTGTTGGTTCCAACAGAAGCCATAGTCGTAGTCGTAGTCACGACCGTGGTCGTGGTTATGGTCTTGAACACGCTCGATATTTTTCTTATCATAATAATAATCAAGTTGTGAGAAATACTGGTCACCTGAAGTGGAAAAGAAAAGATAATAAGAGAAAAGAAAAATAAATGCAATAAAATTGTGAGGATAGGTGTTATAGATGTGGCATGAAAGGTCATTGATTATGTAACTGTCGTACGACTAAGCATTTAGTGGAATTATATCAAGTTTCATTAAAAAATAAAAATAAAAATGTTGAAGCAAATTTTTCTCAATATCTAATGAATGATGCTGACGACAATGATATTGATTCAGAAGATCTTAATATCAATATTACCCATATGAGTATATCTGATTTTTTCGAACATCTAAACGGTAGGATAGACTATTTAATTGGTGATGTCAATATTCAAAAGAACTAATGTATTGTCCTGATATTTTTAAAATTTTATTATATTCTAATAATATTTATATTTGCACATACATATTTTTGTTCAGATGACTGTTATTAATGATGATGTATGTATTATTGATAATGGAACTACATACCATATCAAAAAAATGAGAAATATTTTTCTTATCTCAAAATGAGAGAAATAAATATATATACTATAAATGGTAATACAAATGTGATTGAAGGCTTCAGAAGAGTTGATATATTATTGCCTGGAGAAACAATAATTAATATTAATAAGACACTATTTTTCTCAAAATTCAGAAGAAATTTATTGAGTTTTAAAGATATCCGCAGAAATAAGTATCATGTTGAAACAAATGAGGAAAATGGGATTGAACATCTTTATATTACTCAAATTAATTTGGGTAAGAAATTTGTATTAGAAAAACTATCGTATTTTTCTACTGGCTTATATTTTGTAAAAATATGTACAATTAAAATTCATCATCTAGTAAATCAGAAGTTTACTGATTTTACTATTTTTAGCATTTGGCATGACCAATTGGATTATTCGGGATCTACCATGATGAGAAAAATAATTGAGAATACATATGGTCATTTATTAAAAAATAAAAAAATATTGACATAAATTTTTTTTTTATGTGCTACATGTTCCCTAAGAAAATTAATTATTACACCATCACTAGTAAAAATAGGAGTTGAAAGTCTTACATTTTTTGAACGGATTTACGGAGACATTTGTGGACCTATTTATCTACTATGTGAATTGTTCAAATATTTTATTATTTTAATTGATGTATCATTTCGATGGTCACATGTGCGTTTATTATCTACTCGCAACTTAGCGATTGCGAGATTACTTACTCAAATAATTAAATTACGAGTACAATTTTCTGATCATCAAATTAAAAATATCCGTTTGGATAATACTGATGAATTTTTATCATATGCTTTTGATACATATTGCATGTCAATTGGGATTAATGTTGAACATCCTATAACTCATGTTCATACACAAAATGGTCTTACTGAATCTTTTATTAAAAGATTACAATTAATTATTAGATCATTATTAATGAAAACAAATCTCACAACATCTGCCTAGAGACATGCTATTTTATATGTTGTAGCACTTGTACGTATAAGGCCAACTAATTATCATAAATTCTCTCATTTACAATTAATTTTTAGTTCAGAACCAAATATTGTTCGTTTAAGAATTTTTGAGTGTGCTGTATATGTTCTAATTGCACCAAACCAACGTACAAAGATGGGTCCTCAAAGAAGAAAGGGGATATACATTGGATATGATTCTTCTTCTATTATCAGATATGTTGAACTCCTGCCCGGAGATGTATTTATAGCAAAATTTGCTGATTGTCATTTTGATGAATCATTATTTCCTAAATTAGGGGGAGAACATAAATAGTATAAGAAATATCTTGTTTGGACAATATTATTAAATTATCTTGATCCGCGTATAAGCGCGTGTGAATTTGAAATTCAAAATATAATTCATTTACAAAGCATTACAAATCAAATGCCAGATGCTTTTGTTGACTCTAGAAGAGTAACAAAATTACATATTCCAACTATGAATACTCTTAGTAGAATTAAAGTCTTAGTAGAATAAAAGATTATCCCTATAATTGTTGAGTCAAAAGCACGCTTGAAGCGTGGCCGACCTCTTGGTTCTAAAGATAAAAATCTTCGATTCAGATAATCATATTGAATAAAAGAATAATAAAGATCAAGAGAGAACTGATGACAAAGAATCAAAATTTAATGAAAGTAAAACTAAAATTTCTATCAATTATACCACTTTCGGTAGAAGTTAGAATCGGATAGAAACAGTTATTGATAATATGTTTGCATACAATATATCTCTTACTATTACATAGGATAATGCTGATCCTGAACCAATATTAGTTGATGAATGTTGGCAGAGAAAAGATTAGTTACAATGGAAAGATGCGATTCAATCAAAGTTAAATACATTTACAAAACGTGAAGTCTTCGAATCGAATACCGAAATGTGTAAAACCTGTTAGTTATAAATGGATATTTGTGCGAATGTGTAATGAAAATAATGAAATTGTACGATATAAAGCACGATTAGTAGTCCAATATTTTTTACAAAGATCAAGTATTGATTATGATGAAACTTATTCTCCTATTGTTGATGCTATTACACTCCAATGTCTTATCAGTTTGATAGTACATGAAAAGATAGATATGCGCTTATTAGATGTTGTCACTGCTTGCTAAAATTTAGAAAATGATATTTACATAAAAAATCCCGAAGGATTTCGCATGCACGAAGTATATAAACATTATTCTCGTGAAAATTACTCTATCAAGTTTCAAAAATTATTATATGGCCTGAAGTAATTTGGGCACATGTGGTTCAATTGTCTTAGTGAATATTTATTGAAAGTGAAATTTAAGAATGATCAAGTATGTCTATATATTTTTATTAAGAAATTTAATTCTAAATTTGTGATATTAGTTATATACGTTGATGATATTAATCTTATTAGAACTCCAAAAGAGTTCTAAAAAATAATTGATTATTTAAAAAGAGAATTTGAAATTAAGGATTTTGATAAAACTAAATTTTACCTTAGTTTACAAATTGAACATTTGAAAAGTGGAACATTTATTCATCAATTAATATATACAATAAAAATTCTAAAAAGATTTTACATGGACAACGTACATCCATTGAGTATTCTAATGATCGTTCGATTATTAGATATGAATAAAGATCCTTTCCGACCTTAAGAAGATGATGAAGAATTTCTTGGTTCTGAAGTACTATATTTCAGTGTAATTGATGCAATATTCGGTCTAATATTACGATGATAATATATTAAAAGAGATCGGACAAAATATATTTCATCAAAATTCTTCTTTACTCATGAAGAAGATGGAATTGATGTACTACAAATTCGGTTATGTGACAACCTGACAGATATTTTCACGAAGATTTTATCGATTGTAATATTTGAAAAGTTGAAATATAAAATCAATATGCGTCAGTTCAAAGATTTAAAGGGATCATCTCATCAGGGGGAGTAATACGCAGACATATAGAATAATATACTTTTTTTTCTTCACTATTTTTTTTCCTACTGAATTTTTATCTAATAAGATTTTAATGAGACATATTCTTTATATAATGAACCTTCAAGTGAGAGTGTTGTGAATTCATTAGTGAAGAATCTATTAATTCTTTTAGTGGACAAATGTATATGGATGTCCACCATTAACATCATTAATACTACATATTAGTGGAGTTAGTGGAGACACCACTCATAAGAGCTTTATAAATAGAGCTCTTTTCAAATTTAAATAATATATCAATTGTGAGAGAATTGTTGGAGACAATTGTGAGAGAAAAAAAAAATTTAAAGAAATTATTATGTAAATAATAGTTAGAGATTTATTGTATGTAAATTTTATACTGATACTACCAAAATTTTATAACAATGTGAAGTTATTTATATCTAAGTTATTTAAGAGTTCATCAGAGAAGAAAAAAAAAAATTCCTTTGATATATTTGAAAGTTAGGAAAGAGAAAAAAAGAAATAAAATAATTTTACAAAACTACCCCTCTATGCTTTCCGCCATTATCACTGAGTTCGAGAAGTTCTCCCACATCTCCATTTGCCGCTGCCACCATGACCACCATCAATCTCTTCTCCTCGTAATCTCAGTCACAATTCTTCTCTTCCTTCTTCTCCTTGTAATCTCAATCCCAAAGTTAGTCTTTAATCTTTCTCTATTCTGTCTCCCTTTCTGTGTAAATCTATAATTTTTTGTAAGCAATTATCTCAAGAATTGATCCAAATATTTGGAGTTAGATGTTTGACTGGTGCTTTTGATGTAAAGGCATTTTGAATTGTTTAATTTGTTTCTATGTTGCTGAAATTTTGCCTTCGTAGTCTGGCGACAGTGCCACAACCCTAAGAAGAAGGAGATAGAAGAAGAAGGAGAAGGCCAATAACGAAGGAGATAGAAAAAGAACGAGAAGGAAGAAGATGAGGACATTATTGGAATTTGAAAAATTCTTACCATGAACACTCTTCCATCCATCCCTTTCTTCCCACTCCTGGGAAGAAACTTTTTTCTACTGTTGATCTCTCCACTTCTTGCCTTGTCTTCTTTTCTCTCCTTTTTTAACTCCCAAACTAGGCCTTGGAGATCAAGTGCCATTGGGAGTCAGGGTCCAAAGATTGGAATCCAGTCTTATTCATCAAGACATTTGAAGAAGTTAATCTTGTCTTAGACCATTCACTGCAAGGTAGTAAGTCTTCATGACGCAGGAAACTACTGACCTCGTGAGAGTGAAAGATTAAGGTAAGGAAGGCAAGAAACAGAAAAGGTAAAAGAAAATTGCAAGAGGATGATTACATACACAAACTTCAACAGAAAACCAAGTCTTCAAATCCTGAAAAAACCGTTTTAAAACCAAGAACAATACACACAACAAAGGAATTCTTTTTTAGTCAACAAAATCGCCCAGGAAATAAATAGGATTAGGTCATTAGAAGAATATCTAACTTATCTTTATTAGGTACAAGTTCACAAAATATTCAAGAATTATATTTGCTAGTAAATCAGCAAAACTTGGCTGCTGCCTTTTTTTTTTTTTTTCCTTAAGCCACCAGGGAGGTGGAGGGTTTGGCTGACCCCTACCCATTTATTAATAAAAGTATTGAAAAAAAACATGGGGGGTGACAAGCCTTACCTCCGAGCCATTAGTACAAATGAATAACGTATTGTAAGCATAAATAAACCTTTAACCTCCTGTGGTAATGAAGAAGAACTATGAAAATAAAAAACTCGTTCTTGAGCAGGGGCATAATTGGCAAGTTTGTCCGCCACCGCATTGCCTTCCTGGAAAACGTGTGTGAATTGAATGACAGAGAATTTGGCCAGCAACAACTCCAGTTTCCTTCAGAAATGCTGCCATGACGATCGCAGAAAGTCGCCGGTGGATAGCTGCTGCATAAGAATCTTGTTGTCCAATTGTACATGTCCATTAGTCACTCCAACTCTCGACCAAAGAAGAAGCCCCTCCAGTAATACTTGAAACTTAGCCTGAAAGCTAGTCGAAAATCCAATACCTTTTGCAAATGCTTGGATAAATTCACTATTCCCACGTCGAATAATACCGCCAATGCTAGAAGGCCCTGGATTCCCTTTACAGGCCCCATCTATGTTTAAAATAACTTTGTCATCAGATTCACCTTTCAACCAGGTTACTATGATGCTTTTAGTTGGCTTCGAAGCCTTCCAAGAAATAGGGAACACAACAGAGAATTCTTCAAAAACTGGACAATACTTTGCCGGGTACACCTTCAAATTTAAAGCAAATGATACCGCCACTGAATGATTAAAATTTTCTAACTTGAAACGGAGCCCATCATACAGACACTTATTGCGAACCCTTCATATTTCCCACAAAGAGATGGCAAGGAAACGTCCCACAATATACAGCTCCAAAGGTTTACCTTTCCACCAATATGTAAAGAAAGCTACAAAGTTTCTCCAGTTGAGAGAAATATCCTTTCTAGGAAGTTTGGATGAAGCCAGCCTCCAGAAATCCTTCAGGGCATCACATTCGAAAAAAAGGTGTGCCCAAGTTTCCTGTGCACCCATACAAAGAATGCAACAAGAGGGCATATGAAATCCCCACTGCTTGAGCTGAGGATCCAATGCAAGGCACCTATTTCAGAATTTCCACAAGAAGATTTTAATAGAGGGCTGCAATTGGAGGTGCTTGATGTCTGCAGCAATCTGATCAAAATGAACAGTGTGCCTAGAGCCAAGCCAAGGAGGAAGAAAATCATCCATCATCAGCTAGTTTCCAGACCATGATATCATCCGACCTCTCATGCTCTGAAGAGGGAAGCAGAACACAGATTTTCTAGGCAACCGAAGAGTCTAGAATATGATGAAGTAATCATGCATTCCAAAACCCATTGGAAGTGCATTGGGCAACACTAAGATGAGGGTACACAATGGCAGAAATAGCATCACAAAGTTTCCCAAGACCCGTCCAATCGTCCAACCGTCCAACCAAAGTGATGCAGATCCATTTCTAAGGAGAAAACCGATCTTGTTCTCAGCCATGCTTCTGATTTTAAGCATCCATCTCCATATAATGGAGGAGGAACCTACCCACAGGAATTAACATAGGATGTTGCTGTTGAGGATTATATTTGGCATCAATAAATCGAGACCAGAGGGAATGTTGTTGTCTGTATTTCCACCACAAACCTAATCCAAAAGCTACACACATATCTAAAATAGACCATAAGCCCAGTCCACATGGCAAGCATATAGAACTCCATGTCTTTGAATGCCTTTTCTCCCCAAACGAAGAGCATCCCCCAAAAGAAATCAGAAAACACTCTTTCCATAGCTGTAAGTATTGTCACAGGAGGCTCGATAGTATTCAAGAGGTGTAAAGGCATGGAAAATAAAACCGACCTAATGAGTTGCAAACGACCTACATCAGATAAGAATTTATATTTCCATCTCTGAGTATGCCGTTGTATTTTGTCCAAAGCCGACTGGAAAAACACTCGTTTGCTTCGCCCTTTAAACATGGGGCAACCCAAATAGGTGAAATTCTTCATTATATCACTGATTAGCAGCATATTCATGCTGCCTTTCGGAATTTCAGCTATTCAAATGATGTTTCATCCAACTCCTGTAGAGGTTGCTGCATTATCTTTAGGATTTCAAACGATAAAGTTCATCACTTCACTGCACCAGAATGTCATAGCCTTCTAAAATTACTAACTATACCTTCGCAGTTTTCATAAAGATCTCAACTTTCCAAAACAATTCGCCAATAAAATTCCCTCAGATTGCTTGGTAATAAAAAAAAAAAAATCAATTCAATCCAAAATCAGTTCTTTATACTTTGAGACATATATATATACACCTGAAAAGCAATGGAGCAAGGGAAAGCAATTAAAAGTACATTATAAGACCTTACTTTTCCAAATGAAGAATCATCCTCACACCTAGTTGATGAACTAACAAAAGTTATCAGCAGAATTAGGTCTACTGAAAGGAAGCCATGAGAGTGGAAATGATGATGTGAGAATCACCTCACCCCCT
Organism: Voacanga thouarsii; assembly: GCA_026120185.1. Classification (NCBI taxonomy): domain Eukaryota; kingdom Viridiplantae; phylum Streptophyta; class Magnoliopsida; order Gentianales; family Apocynaceae; genus Voacanga; species Voacanga thouarsii. The sequence goes on along the minus strand of JANUWF010001636.1, from coordinate 187,064 downwards.
CCTTCTTTCCAGCAAGATTATGAAGATGAAAGTTATAAAGACATATATAAGGGAATCACATTCATTATCAAATTGACAAAAACTTAAATCCAGAACTATTTCTGGACATCTAGGTTCAGTTGCTGAAACTGCTGACCTAACATGCATGTGAATGCCTTAACTATTAATTGTATTAGTATTTAGTAATCTCTGATTAATCATACTTTTGCTTTCCAAATTGGTCAGCAGACGATAAAAAGGAAACCATGATTTTAGTCATACAACCCACAAACAACTGAAAAGAATCACATAAAGAACTCCTTTTTCAAATATCTATGGTACAAAAGTGGCAGTCTTGCCAAAAAAGCATTGCAAGACGAGATTACATACACAAATTTCAACAAAAAACCAAGTCTTCTTCACATCCTGAAAAAACCATTTTAAAACCAAGAAAAATCCCCATAACAAAGGAATTCTTTTTTAGCCAACAAATTCACCCATGAAGTAAATAACATTGGAAGAATATCTAACTTATCATTATTAGGTAGAAGTTCACAAGATTTTCAAATAAATCCAATGATCCCAAGAAGCATTATATTTGCTAGTAAAACAGCAACAATTCGCTGCTTGATATGTCAAAAATCGTTCATTATGTCACTAATTGCCAGCATATTCACGCTGTCTTTCAGAATTTCAGCTATTCAAATGATGTTTCATGTAACTCTTGCAGAGGTTGCTACATTAAAGAAGTTCATCACTTCACTGCACCAGAATGTCATAGCCTTCTAAATTACTAACTATACCTTCGCAGTTTTCATAAAGACCTCAGCTTTTCAAAACAATTCACCAATTAAATTCCCCCGGATTCTTGGCAATTTAAAAAAAAAAAAAATCAATTCAATCCAAAATCAGTCCTTTATACTTTGAGACATATATATACACCTAGAAAGTAATGAGGCAAGGGAAACCAATTAAAAGTACATTATAAGACCTTACTTTCTAGAATGAAGAATCATCCTCACAAAGCCAACAAGGGGAACGGTGTCCTCCAAAATTTGGTCTTCCCAATTCGCCCACGCTGTCCTATCTGCGCCACCCTTCTTCTTATTATCATCCTCGTCCACCAACTCCTCACTGGCCGACGACAACTCAAACTTCGGCGAAATCACAGGCTTCCTTAACAACTTGGCAGCATAAGCGTCGGAACCGCCCCGAACCTCTGACCCAGTTTTAACCGCAGCGCAATGACGCAATTGACAGTGACGAGGGCATAGTTGAAAAGAAAAAGAGGAAGGAGATAAGGGTACGTTTAAGGAGATAAGGTTCCTGTGAATGGAGTGGTTGCACAGAGATTTTGTAGAAGAAATTGAAGCCATTATTCTGTAGAGTAGGAATCTGATTATGGAGAACTTACTCAATTGCTTCAAGATCATCCATGGAAATGGCTATAATGGGAGTAGAAAGATAGAGTGAAGTCTCCAGAGGTCCAGTGACACTGTTTACCTAAAACTAAAAGCCCTGGACTAGGATAAAAAGCATACCAAAGAAAACTGATTGAGAAAGAGAAGAAATTCATATGACCCGATCCACGGCGGATTCGGGACCGCGCAATTCCTTTGCGGCCGCGATTTAGGAACCCAACAATCGTCCGATTAGGAAACATCTACGTTGTTGGTCCCAAAAAAGGACAAAACGACGTTGTTTTGCCCTCAGCTGAATGAAAATCACGGCTTGCATCGTTAGCCAGCTTCCACAAGCCTCTACAAGTTTACTGTAGATGTACTTTGAACTGTTCATCAAAAAATGAAAAATCCCGCTTAAATCACCTGCTCTGTAAACATAAACAAAAGCTTTCGTCAAATGTTAATATTTCCATTCACTTTCTTCTCTCATTCCTTCAAATACTGCAATTAATTCGATCGGTGTCGATAGGGTTATGTAATCCGACGAAATTGAAGAGCTCCTGATACACAAACAAGGCAATGGGCATGCAATGCTAAAGGGGATTTTTCTCCTTCAGTCACCCAAGTTGTCTTCCGACAGCTAAGTATGTGCATTTGAAAATTTGCATTTAATGTAATATGGGTTTTTAGGTTAATATTTGTGTTCATGTCTCTGTGAGAATGAGTTAGTAATGGACACATCCATGTTCATGTAATTACTTCACTTGTTAATACATGTTTGTTTGGCAGCATTGATTGTATACAGAACACAGCAGAGCATAGCACAACATGTGACCACACGTTTACTTATTTATAACATTCTCTCTGACTATGTCGTGGTTAAATTAAGAAATTTTCGCACAATATATTCGCTTGCCTATACATTTACATGTTCCACCTGAACATCCTACGAATTTTACTTGCAAGCGTACTCAAGTATTTTAATATATTTCTTTGTTCCCTTTTTTTTTTAATGATGTGCATAGGTTCTTTTTAATGGAGAATCGTACAAGTGCGAATGTTTGTTTTTTACCTGCTATTGGACAGTTACTTGATTCTAAAGAAGAAGCGTACAACTTTTACAATTGTTATGGTGCAACTATGGGCTTCGGTATACGTAGACAGTATGGGAACAAGAATGCCTCTGGTGTGTTGACATCTAGGAGGTTTACATGCTGCAAAGCAAGGTTTCGAAGGATCGATAAACGTGATAGAGAAATTAAGCGTCCTCGTGCAGAAACGAAGACCGGTTGTGCTACTCGGATGGTCATTGTTCTAGATAGGGAAAAAAAAACAAGGTGACCGAGTTTGAATCAAGCCACAACCATGACCTTCATATTGCTGCTTGTGTTCATCTCATGCCGTCACAGAAGAATGTGAGCAATGCGCAAAGCATCGACGCTTCCTTAGTCGAAGCTGCGGGATTATCTTTAAAGCAATCTCATGAGCTAATGTTAACATAAGTAGATGGCAAAGAAAATTTAGGGTGCACCAAAGAAGACTTGAAGCGATACCTCCGCAGTAGAAGACAAAGAAACTTACAGTATGGTGAGGCCGCGGCAATAATGAGATATTTTGAAGAGCAAGCTTCTATGAATCCTTCTTTCTTCCATGCAGTACAACTTGATTGTGATGAGCTAATCACAAATATTTTTTGGGCTAATGCACGCATGATCATGGAATACTCCTACTTTGGGGATGTTATCACATTTGACACCATATATAAGACAAACAAACAGTGCCAGCCTCTTGGAGTATTTGTTGGATTCAACCAATATAGGCAATTAGTAGTTTTTGGGGTTGCTTTGCTTTACGATGAAACAATTGATTCTTCTAATTGGCTATTCACGACGTTCATCGAAGCTATGGGAGGCAAGCATCCTAGAACAATCTTCACTGACCAAGATGCAGCAATGGCTGCAACAATTTCTACAGTTCTCCCACAGACCTTTCATAATTTATGTACTTTTCATATTTGGAGAAATTTTATAAAACACTTGGGATATCTTTGCAGGAAGGGATTGTCACTCTCGGACATGTTTTGAAATTGTATGTTCCACATTAAAGACGAGAAGGAGTTTTTTGAGACTTGACAGGAACTCATGCTAGTCCATGAGCTGGAGACAAATGAATGGATCAAAAGCATATTTGCAACTAGAGTGAAGTGGGCACGATGCTACCTGATGGGTACCTGGACGGCTGGGATGCGTAGTACACAATTGAGTGAAAGCTTTAATGCAGATTTAAAGGACCATCTGAAGTTAGATCATTATATTCTACAATTCTTCACACATTTTGGTCGTGTTGTTGCCTTGAAACGATACAAATAGGTGATCTCAGAATATGAAAGTAAGCAAAAATTACCAATAATGGCGTTGAGAAACTCACCAATGCTAATTTGTGTAGCGAAGGTACACATTCCCCCATTGTTCAATGAGTTTCATGCCCAGTTCAATGAATCCTTGGGGCTACTCATACAGAGAACAAGTGTACCTAATTCTCTAGTTGAATGCATTGTTGGACAGCATGATGGATTATCAAAACAGCGTACCATTGCATTTGATGCATCGACGAAAACCATAACATGCAGTTGTTTGCTTTTCCAGAGTGTTGGAATGTTATGTTCGCATTCTCTGAAAGTGTTAGATCACTTTAATGTAAAAACAGTTCCAGATTAATACATCATCAGGCGATGGACACACAAGTCTATGGATGCCTCAGTTATTCAGGTTGACAGAGGTGCTGTATCTATCGATCCCAATCTTGATATTGTAGAGAGGTACAAGATGATGGCTACATTGTTGATACGCTTAGCTACCCGAGCTGTCGAGTCTCAAAGTGCAATCGAAGATGTCATTTCTATGGCAACCAAAATGAGTCGCAAGATTGGAGACAAATGTGATGTATTGTCAGCACGTGAGATGAGATAGGGGAAGTCGTTTGAAAGAGATTTGGGCCAAGATGATGTGGCAACCATGAAACCTTCATCCTAAGTAGCTGACTCACAGTTTCCAAACCCAAAAGGTATAAAGAAGCATGAGACCAACAACACAAGAAAACGATTGAAGAGTTTTCTTGACAAATGGAGACCAGGAAAGGCACGCAAAATGAAAGGCACACTAATGCACCAGGTATGTGGTGTACAGCAATGTTACTGTAGCGCTGTTGTATTCCCTATTTGTTAGCATGAATTTTATTTACATCCGTACTATTAAGTGAAAAAGTTTACTTGTTGAAATAGCTAGGGGAGCAGCAGGGCCAGCAATGTACTTGACACACAGAAAAGGCCACTGAGGAAAATAATTACTGCACAACTGAAACTTGTCAAGCCTCACAGCAATCGGTGGGTAACATCCTTGTATATCCCTTAAATATTATATAAATTCGAAAGGCACCTAGCAAATATATTTAGGTGAAATTTTTTTTCTTATCGTGTAGCAAACATCATTAAGCAATGTGACATCTGTACTTATACAGTGCAGCACGACTAGCATTCCACCAGCTTCTCTAACAAATTTTTCGCTCATGGAAATGGTACATTTCGCAGCTTGAATTTACTTCCTGATTTTCTTTAAGCTATAATGACCATAATTACGAGATACCCTAACATACAACGGTGTTTTGGACAGACGCCGCACCTCTCTGTTCCCCATTTCATATAGCAGAACGGTCCTTTTTTGATGAACCAAGTCGAAGACTTGCAGCTATAGATAAGAGAAGGTGGTACGTAAACAGACTTTGTGCGCACCTCTTTGTTCCAATTTTCTCATAGGTACTGTGTATGACTTTTGATACTCACCAAACGAAGACTTTAATTTGTACCAGATCATGATGTCTTAAATCCTTTTCTTTTTTCGGGATTTTTGATAAAGAAGCTACTTCTTGAAGTTTTTAGGAGTCTTCTTATATTTTCTTTCTTATTTTATTTTTCTGGAAAAAAAAGAATAACCTCCTGTGTGTATATCTATGGATGACAATCCGGAGATCAATGTGCTTAGAGAAATGCCTGTATAAATCAATAGAGATCGCAATCTATATTCTATATATTCACATGTTTCAGGTTAGTTTGCCGCTTGATGGGCACTTGCCCGACTTATGTGGTTGTGCTTTAGAAGCATTAATGAGTAATTCTCCTATTGAATACTATGCTTGTAGATACTAATTTAGGCTCGACATACCATCAAGTTGGATTTCCAAGTGTGTTTTAGCAGATGCCGTTACAAAAAGAATTTTGAGTAGAGCCGCGCCTATGCTGAAGCTATCGTTTAAGATCTTGATAAACAATGTGGCATTTTCAAGCCTACTACCCAGAAATTAGAAGACTCCTAAAAGAAAAGTGTATACTTTGTGATGGAAGTGGATACTAACTACTGCAGTTTAGATGAATTTTGTGGAGTTACTTTCATTAGCTTTCATGTTAATAACACCTGAATGGAGTGCATTATTGCGAACACAAATTGATCGAAATTGTCAAATATTACTCTTGTCTCTATCTTCTTATTCCAGATAATAATATGATTTTCAAGTTAAATAAACATATTTGAAGGTAATATATCTTATAATAGTAGTAGCACTTTGAAATGTAACCGTGGCACTGATAGTAGTAGCACTTTGAAATGTAATTGTGGCACTGATAGTAGTAGCACTTTGAAATGTAATTGTGGCACTGATTTTTCTCGTATTCCATACAAACTTGTATTGACTCCTCTCACAAGGAAACATTCGACATTGACATGCGGTATTGGACTGGCACGCTAGAGAACCTCCAATCCAGCTTTTGCTTAGAGTAGTAGCTAGTGCAGGTTTATATGGATGACATGCTTAGGGATTGTATTCATGTGTTTGTGTAACATGTTCATGTATTTGTGCAATTTGATCATATATGATCGTATATCTGCGTGACATATTCAAGAAGTAATTAGCGCAAGTTGACCACATTGCAGAATATTGCTGTTGATGTGGTTGTGCAATGTGTTCATGTTTTTGTTTCAGGTGGTCATGTCTTTGTGTAGCTTGTCCATGTGTGTGGAGTTTATTCTTATGATAGTTTGGAGTTACATGGTTTAATATGATGCTAATTGTCACATTTTCGATGTTAGAGACATTTTATAAAGTTTGTTTTCTCTATAGGAGCAAACTAAATTTTGTAAAATAGTTTGAATGAACTAGATCTCCCATGTCGTGAGCAAAGTGTATGGTGTAGTTTATGATCATGTAGAGGGAACGAGTCTCGAATAGGTACTAGTCTCAATGGAAAAAATGAAAGCCAGTACACTGGTACTTATGCTGAAATGCCAACTCTTGTGACATGTTGGAGTTAACGAGTGGATACCTGGGATTATGTTCAAGTGATTGTCTAAAATGTTCCTGTGTTTGCGGGGCATGTTCATGTAGTAACTTTCTACATGTTGATATTAGTCAAAATCCTCAAGTCTTGTGTTCTTGTTGGATTGGTTATGTTTAAGTCAGTTGTAATGCTTACTCCATGTTTTCTTCTTTAACAAGTAGAGATGAAAAATTTTGAAAAATAGCATATGATATAATTACTACAACCAGTCTAGACAAACAACGATAAAAAGCATTTAATCACATGATTAAAAAACAAACTTTCATCACACAACAACAAAACGTTGATCCAACAACTGGAAATGAAGTGACAATAGAAAACATTGAAAGTAACATACTGCCTAAAAACATGAAGTTTCAAAATACAGAAGCAAAAAAAAAAAAAAAAAAAACCCACTCATCCATTTTGTCTTGCACCCACTGCATACTTTTCTTTCACCTGCTACAAATTCACTAAATCAGTCGCTTTCGCCCCCACTGCTGTCCTCTTTCGAAACCCACGCATCGGAGTGAAGCTGGTCCTCCTGGCATATTTGGGTGAGCATATCAGAGATGTGGATTCGCTCAGCAGTGGATCGTCCATGCACAGCTGTAGACCGCGTACACTCTAGGCGTGTCATGTGCTCCCATATGAGAATGCGCTTTGCCATTACATTATTCTCCTCGCGAATCCTGTTCAGGGCTTTAGACAATGACTTGAAGTCACCACGCTGTAGTTGTTCTGCTTTTTTCTTTGGAGCACGAAAGTCTATTGACGCTAATCGACGATGAAGATTAATGGATTCGTCCACGTGGTATTGCCACTCCAGTTGCATTGTGGAATAATTTTTTTGGCTCTGGAATGAGGACGGCTGCATGTCATACCAAAATTCTCCTGTTGTCTCCAATGCCCAGCGCCTTCCCATCCATTGGTATATCATACGGGGTGTATATTGTGGCAGAAAGACACGCGAATTTTCACGGGAAAAGCAGCTTGAGGAAGCCATGAACCTGAGAGCTAAGTGAACAACCAGTTACTACATGAACCATCATCTAATAAAGCAATGAACACACACAACAGGTATATTAACAATATATGCAATCAGATGAACTGATTATTTTTACTGAATACCTGAACACGGGATTTTAGTAAGAACTCCTTTGGCGACCGATGGAGTATGTGCCAAACTCAATTCTTTGGATTTCTTCAACCCACCGATACATATATAGAGGTTTCAGCACTTAGTTGCCCACTCACAACTATCAAAACCAAAGGTTAATCTTGAAGTGACCGGGAGTTGAATTTGAAACGACTCTTCTTGGCCGTAGAAATGAATCATGAATACAACTGTGAAAAATGTTAAACTGCTAGCAATATATGCGCGAACACCCTGCAGTGACGGCTACCAGCAGGAGGGTGCCAAGCCGCCTTCTTATCGTGCCGCCAAATCTAGAGCAAATCTAAATATAGTTCTGATTCATACTGCCTGGCACTCCATCAACGATCAAGCAGTAAGTAAATATTTGGTGGTTGGGAGATTTGTTGTACCGCCAAATATTTGGTGGTTAATATTTGGTAGTTGAATTGAATTGAATTGAATATCATACTGACAGCATTAACATTTGGTTGTTAGCAGATGATCTTCGACTGCTATAAGAATTACTGTATTTCCCGAATAACAAATGCCACAAATGTTATTGGAGAACATTGATTTTCTGCAGAATCGATCACTTAGATCTAATGGAGCCCGTGACAAGTCTTGAGAGTGCCAGTATCTATTATCCCGGGTCTGTGACCCGACTTCTACTTATGCATCCCTGTAATGACCATGAACGTGCATGGCGTGCCAATCCTACATTGTACCTTAGCTTCCTACGCCAAGACATCGAACTGAAGATTATTGAACAGAAGTAACTCCTAACTGAATTTGAGTTGATGCGGGAAGTCATCCCATATCTGACCGCTCATTTGTTGCCCCTCCACAGTCTTGCCGATCATGAGTTTGCACTTGGTCGATATCGAGAAGAGAATAACCTCCTGGAAAACAGGCTACAACGCCGTGCGATGCTAAATATATGTGCTAATTTCTGTGATGACAATGGATGGACTCTTACCGCAAAACAAAGAGAGTCCATTATTGCTTTTCTAACCTATGCGAGACCGGATGAGCCTCTCCCCTCTGAGAGGATATGCACACAGATGAACATGTCTGGATGATAGGCGTCCATTCCTTAGATGGGTTGTTTCCTTGACGGAATCTTCCTCTTGAAGGCCGCTTACTACCCTTTTTATTTTCTCTGTTCTCATGCTTAGCCTGTTTAGTTTTATCATAATCCTTCTGTCCCTGTTTTTTTTTTTTTTTCCAATACATTCCTTGTCTGGAATGGTCCTTGGCATTGGCTATGTAATGACAAACTTTATGATTTGAATATTAATGGTAATCTCAAGTTTTACAGCCTGGTGAACTAACAAAAAGTTAAAAATATATTGTTACTAGCAGCATGCAAACCAATAGCCGAACACCTTACACAACCATCGTTCTAAGAATTCCCAGCTTCTAGCAATCTGTACTAGTTAGTGCATGAACATGCCATACAAACACATGAACAACCGCTACAAATATATGAACATCATACATGACAACATGAACATCATACAACCCGGGGTGACGCGGGTTCCATCTCTCAATGGAGGGTGCCAGTTCGGCTCTGGCCTCACTCCCCTGTTTTGAAGCACTTCAGTCCTGCTCATTTGTAAAGTTTTATACTCACTGATCTTTACTAATGTTAATCGCCTCCCATTTCTCTTTGTGATGCCATTGAGAAGATGAAAACCGGCCCTTATGCATGAAGGAATTCATAGTTAGCAAGAGTGGGAGATTAGCCTTGCTGTTATTGTTTTTTCTTAAAAAAAAATTTTGCACCCTCAAATTCGTTTGCCTGATATAAATTCATTTCCCAATTTGGCCAATTTAAGATTGAGATATATCAACCACATTTTTAACTTGGCAATGAATTTTATAGTTACTTTCTAAATATTTGTTTCTCTCCATTTGATACACAAGAAGTGCTCGTTATAGCATGGATGATTGTTTTGGTAGCTGACTAAATAGGATAAATCCAAATTTTTTATCCCTTAGAATTTGCTTAGGGTGTTTTCTTTTGCTGTTGTGTACGCAATTTCTTGTACGCCCCTAACCTTATAATTCTAACAATTGATTTTGCCCTGCAAGGTTAGAACAGATGCAGCCCTCTGTATTGAGCATGGTTTGAATCCTTCTATGTTTTTTAACCTCTGGTTTCCATACTGTTTATCTTTTAATGAAAACTAAAATCAATCACATGAATACAGATGTAGCCCTCTGTATTGAGCATCAAGTTTCACAATCACATGAACACAGCCACACAAACACATGAACACCTGTCACAAATACATGAACATCCTATATAACTACATGAACACCTGCCAACCATATAGCACCTTTCACAACCACACAAACACAGCCATACTCACACATGAACACCTACCACAAATACATGAACATCCTACATAACCACATGAACACCTGCCACAAATGCATGAACATCCTATGTAACTACATGAGCCATCGTCGCAAGTTATTGTGCATCATACGTGGGCTTCTGATGGTAAACCATCGTCGTAAAGCACCGAAAGGTTCTCCAATCATGCTTATATTGACGCCCCATATACTTAGCACATATACTAACCATTACTACATTCTTTTACTACTGTATCACTCAAAATACTAACAACTAGCACATTTTTGTTAAAAAAAATTAAACAAAATACCATTTTTTTTATCAAATAAAAATACTACTAGAATTACAAAAAACTTTTTTCTGTAGAATGCCAACACGGTTAAGTTATTGTGTATCATACGTGGGCTTCTGATGGTAAACCATCGTCGCAAAGTACCGAAAGGTTCCCCAATCATGCTTGTATTAACGCCCCATATACTTAGCACATATACTAACCATTACTATATTCTTTTACTACTGTATCACTAAAATTACTAACATCTAGTACATTTTTGTTAAAAAAAATTTAAATAAAATATCTCTTTTTTATCAAATAAAAACACTACTAGAATTACAAAAACAAAAAATTCAGTAGAAAAAAATACGGTTAAGTTATTGTGCATCATACGTGGGCTTCTGATGGTAAACCATCGTCGCAAAGCACCGAAAAGTTCCCCAATCATGCTTGTATTGACGCCCCGTATACTTAGCACATATACTAACCATTACTACATTCTTTTACTACTGTATCACTAAAATTACTAACAGCTAGCACATTTTTGTTAAAAAAAATTAAAGAAAATATCTCTTTTTTATCAAATAAAAACACTACTAGAATTACAAAAACTTTTTTCTGTAGAATGCCAACACGGTTAAGTTATTGTGTATTATACGTGGCTTTCTGATGGTAAACCATTATCGTAAAGTACCGAAAGGTTCCCCAATCATGCTTGTATTAACGCCCCATATACTTAGCATATATACTAACCATTACTACATTCTTTTACAACTGTATCACTAAAATTACTAATAGCTAGCACATTTTTGTTAAAAAAATTTAAACAAAATACCTCTTTTTTATCAAATAAAAACACTACTAGAATTACAAAAAACTTTTTTCTGTAGAATGCCAACACGATTAAGTTATTGTGCATCATACGTGGGCTTTTGATCGTAAACCATCGTCGCAAAGCACCGAAAGGTTCCCGAATCATGCTTGTATTGACGCTCCATATACTTAGCACATATACTAACCATTACTACATTCTTTTACAACTGTATCACTAAAATTACTAACAGCTATCACATTTTTGTAAAAAAAAATTAAACAAAACACCTTTTTTTTTTTTTATCAAATAAAAACACTACTAGACTTACAAAAAAAAAAATTCTGTAGAAAAAAACACAGTTAAGTTATTGTGCATCATACGTGGGTTTCTGATGGTAAACCATCATCGCAAAGCATTGAAAGGTTCCCCAATCATGCTTGTATTGACGCCCCATATACTTAGCACATATACTAACCATTATTACATTCTTTTACTATTGTATCACTAAAATTACTAACAGCTAGCACATTTTTGTTAAAAAAAAAATAAACAAAATACCTCTTTTTTATATAAAAAAAAACACTATTAGAATTACAAAAAATAAACTTTCATGAAGCAATTTATCTGTAATTAAAAGCACATTTAAGTTATTGTGCATTATACGTGGGCTTTCAGAAGCCTTTGAGCCATAGAAGTAGTCATGGATGTTTTCCACTCAAAATGCATGCCCAATAGTAGTTTCTCTATCTAGTAATAATCTCACTCCCAAGTAAAGAGAAAAGTTCAATAATCCTTAACAGAAATGAAATGTTAATGCATCCAATGAATACACAACCGCTGAAAAGACACAGTACAGGTCAAGTACAAAGTTGTTCAGAATGTAGCTGCATTATTAAGATGCATCCTCCTTGATGACATGACGCAATGACAATGAAACTGGCCTGTTAGTATAAAATGTATGTTTAATGTAACTTATGATGATATTCGTGTCATTTTCAAGATAGTAATTTTCAATTTATTATACGACTACAATTACTATTTCAAAATGGGTAATCACTACAACTACAAAACTTCACTTCAACATTTCTAAACCGCATTCTAACCATATTTTTTTTTCCCATTGCAACCATAATATCAAATATTTCACAGAAAATGGTAGAACTCTAAAAAAGTAGTAGAAAATATAAAACACAAGCTGCTGGAAAGCAGAGAAACATAAACCAAGCGTAAATCAAGAAACATAGAAAGATCACAATAAAAGCTCCATATTGGGTTCGAACTAAGGCATTATAAAGACAACAAAGACAGGAAACTAAAAAATAACAGACATTTAGTTAAAAGAAGACACCTTTAAACTAGCATAATGTTATTTGTAGAAGGGTCCCCACTCTGAAAACACCGTCACGTATGTGAGATGAGGGAAGCAGAAAGCAGCTAATGACACCTCTTCGATAGCAACCACAAACGATGAAGGGGGAGGTTTGAGGAAGAGGTTGACAGTGAGGGAGTAAAGAGGTTCAAAAGAGGTGGATTTCTTAAGAAGAGAAAAGGATTTAAGAGATTCATTAATATCTAAAAGTTGATAAGCAAAGTATAGATCTTATTCATATTTAAACATGGCAAAATAATGCTTTAAGAAAGCATATATAAAACAGACGAACTTACAAATATCTACGAGTTGTTAGACTATTGTAAAGGAAAAATTTATGGAATTAGTTTGAAAGTCATTCACACACTACATAGGACAGGTTAAAAAAAGGAAATATTACATATTGTGATATTGTGGCCATGAATTTTTTTAAAAACCACTTGCAGAACATGTTTTTTCGGCTAACAAGAACTCACCTTGTATTTGAAAGTTTTTGGATTCAATACTTCCCAAGGTTTATCGTCCCCTCCAATTAAGATCACTTACAACAAAGTGTTACAATATTCCATGATGAAACAAAGCATCCAACTCAACTAAGTAGAAACAAAAAATGAAAATATAACCACTATTCCATTTCTATATGGTTACTTTAGTCTATATAGATATTTTGCTTTGGTGAGACAAAGCAAGCATCAAATATCCTACAAACCACATGAACATTTTCTTTTTCATATCAAAGGCTTCAGGTATATTCAATCTCTCAAGGTTTATAACAATCCCTTAGGTTAAAATAAGGTAAAACAACCAACCTTCTTTAATTAAGCAAAAACACCATTCTCAGCAATCATATTATGACAACCTTCATTATATACTCTATAACGTTTTATCCACTTATCCAAATCAAGTCAAATATATCTCAAAATGTTCCTAAAATATTTATCTACAAATTTTAACTCACAAGGTTCCAGAATTAAGTCCATTCCATATGGTTAAATTAGCAAACAAACAGCGTACACAAATTGCTCAAACAGTATTCCAATTTTAGAAGAAATTTTACCTCGGAAATTTCTATGACTTTTTCCATGTAACTTGTAAACTCTAAGCTTTCTAAGACATTATTTCAGTAAAAGAGTTTCATTCACCCCTTCAACCTAGCTCCCTTAAAAGCTTCCAAATAGTTCATGGTATTGAACATAACAAAACCGTATTTTCAGGAGCATTATGCAACCAGCTTTAGTTTATTTAATTTATGTAGCTTTGTTAGCATTCAAAACCACCCAAAATCAGCTTCAAAACTCTTATAATATATCATGGCATGCTTTGGTTCAGCCATGTGAGTTTAATACCCTGCAATCACAACAATTCCATAGCTATAACTAATGAACAAAAATTATAAGGATATGTACTGCAGCGAAAAGCATCACCTAGACCACACTGCACAAAAAGCAGGTATCAATGAAAATCAAGAGATTTTTTTTTGTTAGGGCTAGCCCCGGTGCACCAAGCACTCCTCTCCATGCGGGGGTAGGGGGAGGGAACGGATATGTACGCAGCCTTCCCTTGACTTTTTGCCAAAAGGCTGTTTCCACAGTGGTTCGAACTCGTGACCTTTGGTCACCAAAATATAATCTAAATATTTAACATATTGTTACATCCTAAATATAATCTAAACATCCAAGAAAGATGAGAAGAATAGGAAAATGAAAACCTCATAGCAATAAAGTTAATAAGCACTACAGCAATCATACGGGACAGAATCATTTACAAGTAGAGTTGCCATTACTGGTGTTAAGTAGAGTGAGAACATTTTTAGCAAACTGAACTCCTCACCATTTATATAACACTGATCAAATTCATAAATGATACACAAGATTAGAGAAAACTCAAAGTGAATCTTATGTTAAAGAAGCCTAAAACAATGCCAAAGTGACTGCATACATAATTCCACCAGAAACACATTAAATTTAGTTTTTGCATGTGAGATTTACTTTTCCAATTGTATCATAATTTGCAAAAATGAAAGAAAAATCAAACAAGACCAGTAAATTGAAGCATTTCATGTTTGTTATTATTCCCAAAGAAGGATTGAAATGAAAATGCAGAAAAAGAAGACATTCTCTACTTACAAATGACTCCCATCTATCAGATACAGTAAGTTAAGCATAACCCAACAGTCAAAAGCTAAAGCACAAAATATATTGCAAACACGTAAATGCACCTAACTACGAGGAAGTGCTAGTTATGTTGTTTGGATTTACTTTTTTGCCTGAATCTTTACTTTTCCTTTCCATTTGATATACATCTTTTCTAGCTGAATCATTAAATGGACATAAACTACTAAAAGACCCAGGAAGTAGAAATATTGTTTGAATAATTTTAGAATATGAAAAAAACTTTTGCCTATTGCTTCAAACGATGCCAGAGAGAGTTAAAAAAAATTGTTAAAGTTAATGTCCAAAGTAATACCAGACCTGCTACATAATAGGCAAAAGTGATGAAACATAACTAGAATAGCTGGTTTTGCAATAGACATGTTTACACCTAACATTAATTAGATCCTCATAACAGAAGAACAAAAGTTCAGCTGCAAAGAGAAAACCTCCTCCAAGACTATATGGGCAGCTCTCATCCAGTTAAATAAACTAACAAAGAAGCAAAGGGTCTTAGTCTATAAGCATTAGACAGCAAGTAAAATGCTCGAGTGACAAAAAACTACAAGAGGTTCATCATACAGTTTCAATTAATCCAAGATACTATTGCTGTTCCTGAAGCCATTAATTTGAAATGTCATAGATACAGATGCATAAGATAAAGGCGGACAATATACAGGCAGAATCAGACAATGAAGAAACTATTATATGTCTTTGAATAGTTACCATAAGCAAAAACCAAAAGAGAACATCAAAAGCTCACTCTAGAGAAAACTATATATATGCAAAGAACTTTCATGATTAGAATATCTATTGTTGAAGAAAATTTGTAAGAACAACATTTGGGGGGGGGGGGGGAGCATCCTCCCATAACAGTATCTAACAAAATTGCCCTGATAAAGGAATGTGAATTGATACTTTCTCCAGTTGGCTAATATTTTCGATTTGTCAATTAAGCTATATCAAATGTTGTCCATCTCAACTTTCATCTACACCATCAGTTTTTAGTATTCATCAAATTCAACCACTCATTTAACAATAGTGATGCAGAAATCCATCCAACTAGGCCACTCTTCTATTATCCAGAACTTACTTCCTTTCTGTAGACCATGGTGCTCTTAAGAGCTTTCCAGGTCAACTAAAACCCAGTCAAAAGAAATGAGAGGTCAACTAGCACAGAGAGAGACTCATGCTCTTGCCACACCCGACTCAAAAATTGTTTCCAGCATTTCTTTCATTCCATTTTCAACTTATCTTCTTACTTTACATAACCTTTGTGTGACTTATTTTTGCCCTTCCTTTCACTGCATTTCATTCACATAAAATGAACAGCAAAATTTCACCAAAACATCTTTAAGAAAAATGGTTAACATCCCAACCCCAAACAATGTGTAAATAGAAAATTTTTTCCAAGGACTTTAACGGCTAATATCCCAACCTCAAACAACACTTGTATTAAATGAAACCTTGAGATGCCCCGAATACTTTTTTGTTCTAAGGGAAATGATCTTACCTGAGCTTTGAAGCTATCCTAAGGTTCAAAAGTTGCAGAACTCCCTTCTTCTTCTTCGTTCTCGCTTTCTTGCCACTTCTTTTTTTTTTATCCCATGCTTCAAAAGAGGTTGACAGTGAGGGAAGGTAAGGTGTTCTTTATAGTGATAAGAGAGAGACAAAATACGGTACTCGACACTGACTGATAGTATCCACAAATGGTGAAGGGACAGAAGGAGAAAGAGGCTGACAGTGATGGAGCGAATGAGCAACTCGGAGAGGAAAAGCACGATGGTTTTTTGGTGACGGGGGAGGTGAATAGGCAACAAAAACTTTAACAATGGCAATGGGTTTTTCGTTGAAGGAGATGAAAGAGCAAGGCAAGATGGTGGCATGAAGAAACTGAAACAGTTCGTATTGGTAATAAAGAAAACATCAACTCACGCTGCCAAACATCTTATCTGCACTTTTCGTCCTCGAAACTGAAGCTCGGCTTGGCTTCAGCCGTTGTGGAGCTAAAGCCAGATTAGGGCAAAACAATGTCGTTTTGCCCTGCTTTGGAGTTAGAAGACGTGGTCTCTTCTGTGTTGTACGATCTGGGTTCTTGAATTGCGGCCGCAAAAGGGCCGCGCAATTCCCGTACAGGAATTACACGGCCCCTGATCCGTCCACGGCTCCACCTGTCAATCGAGTCCTCCAAACACGACACCTGTCCTTTGAATTATTTTATTTCAACTTAATTTTTTTTCCATTTTCTCCTTAACCCCAACCATGGTTAAAGAGAAGCCGTTCCCGATCCGGTGAAATTTTGCATTTCCACCAAAACTCTCCAAAGCACCATATTCTATGCCTTCAAGCTCTTCACTCTGCTGTCATCTCCCCTGCTCGACAGCAACCCCCGATCTTTGTCACTCTCTCTTTCTTTATCTGGCAATATGGCTTCCATTTTAGGTGCAGCTCCAGGCATTCTCAGACGGTTTAAGTGAGGTCTGCTTTTTCTTCATTCTTTTCCCAGTTGTAATCCGTTGCCCGCCGGACCTCCTCCATCTCTTTCTCTTTCTGTCCAGACATCTTTCCGATTGACAATGCGACTTTGTTTCTAGGTGTAGATCCGGAGATTCTACTGGCGTGAGATTCAATTTGCAGCCCCAAAACTAATCTACCAATTTTGAGGTGAGATTTCTTACATCTTTGTGTTTCATTTTGGTTTGAGGACATTTGCCAATGCTCTTTTTGGATAGACTGATTATTTCACATGAGCATGATATTTGTGGCATGTACCAATAGCTAAGTCTTTTAATGCTGATATTGTATGAGTATTAGCCTAGTGGATGACCTAAATTCTTTCCTAAAGCTAGTAATTTTCTTATTCGTTGAAGGCATGATCTACTAATTTTTTCGCCCCTGCCTACTTTTCTTTGACATGACCTTCGTCTCAAAGAAATAAAAGAACACACATTTAAAGATAGAAATAGATGGTATAGGGTATAGCTTTCTATTTAAATTAATCACAAATTTTCTATTGTAATGTTTCTACTAGATTTTGTTTTCCCTTTTTGGCATGTTTCAGTGTAAGGGTGTAAAATGAAAGTTAATAGAATTCAATTTCTGTCAGTTAGTATGGTGTTTCACTCAGGCAATCATTGTGGCAAGAGTTTACCTTGGGTTTTAGAGTGTGTTCAACCAACATTTGCATTTCTGGCAGACTATTACCATGGTTCATGGTTATGCTTTCCAATGATGCTTGGGTGCTAAAATGACACAAATTGCATGATTTAGTACAATTTGAATTTTCAGAGGTAGGTGCTGCCTGGAGAACAGCAGATGTGGAAGTGGGATCTACCATTGGTATTTTTGGATTGGGGTAAATTAGACTAGTGGTATGACCTTGTATTTTTTTTGTTTGTTGTACTTAGAAAGATATCGGTAAGCTTTTTTCATGAGCATAATTGGTAGAGTGTCTCTATTATAGGTTGCAGAAGGAGCAAGACTCCGTGGTAACAAATTGCAAGATATTTGGTTAATAAGTGTAAAGTAAAGCTTGCCAGTTTTGCCTTTTTTAGAATAAATTTGTTGTCAACCCTGCTGGATAATTGGAATCTATCCAAACAGCAATGGAAGTTTTTTATTTGATTGATAGAGTAATATGAGAAGCAAAATTGTAGTAGAAATATCCGACTATAGTTTTTTTTTTTAAATGTTTGCTTTGTATTTACTCTAATAATTCTTTTAAGCTACCTCTAAATTTGTGTTGGTTTTTGAAAATAAAGGTGTTCGCCATTAGTTCTAGAAACCAAGAAAATGAGAGAGTACTCACCACTTAATTATTGGAGTGATTAAAACGAACAGATCCTTGTACATCCAGTAATCACATAGTTCAGCTTTAAAATGATGCCTTTTATTGGTTGCTACAGAACTAGATAATATTTGAGGGACT
This sequence comes from Voacanga thouarsii, assembly GCA_026120185.1. NCBI lineage: Eukaryota > Viridiplantae > Streptophyta > Magnoliopsida > Gentianales > Apocynaceae > Voacanga > Voacanga thouarsii. Next base: position 168,282 of record JANUWF010001636.1, on the reverse strand, counting down.
GATCAGATTTAGATCTTTTACTTGTCAGGAATTGTTCATTTCAAGAAGTATTCCCAATTTGATAACCTTGGTATCTATTTCTTGTAACTCCAAAAGTCTAAACAATTTCACCGGACATTGGTTAGGTTGTTACCTTAACTCTTTAAATAATAGGCAAAGAATCAAGCACAATTACATTCATATACCTTATGATATACTTGTTTTATAAATAATTAAGATTGCAGAGGTCAAACAAACTCACAAAATTTTTCTTTAATAGTGAAGAACTGTATGCAAATTTGATGAAGGGGGGCGCACATTAGGTTAGAATTACTTAGTTTGTTGAGTTTACATTCAAATCAATGCCACTTTTACACTTTTAATTGACCTTTTTTCTGCATTATTTAATATCACTGTAGATTTATTTATTTATTTATTTTGACAATTAAGAAGTTTCTCTACTATTTTTCTTTACAGTTTTATACACCAGAGTAGTTGGCAGAGAAATATAGCAATATTGCTTTTCTTCTTTACTGTATGATTTTAGCCATAGTTGTCGCGTTGCATCACTCAATATACAGGTGAGATAACTTGGAAGCAATTTAAAATTTCTGTATTAGTAGAATGTTGAATGCTTCATTAACCCTTTAATTTCCTGCTTTTGTTATCCCTTATCACTTGTTTTGGGAGTTGAGTAGATGGAGATAATTGGCCTACTTTAATTGTGCTTGCTTCTAACTTGGTAATCCAGGAGAGGAGCTTAAAGCTTACTGTTTCTGGTGCTATTGGTTCGTGTTTAGTATTGTTTGCCAAATCTCTGTGAGTTTTTGGAACTTACTGAATTTTGTCTGTAGATTTTTAGAATTCTCTTACCTTATACTCTCGATTTTCAATTTTTAGCTCAAACCTTTTGAGACTGTCTATTTTAAGTGGATATCAATCGCATAGCTGGTTCACATACTCTATACTTCTATTGTTTCTTAGTACAGCTGGATTTTGGGTAAAAATTCTACTCATTTTACATCCTCATGATTAAATCGTTAGAAATTGAATTCCCTGCCCTTTGAGATGAAGAAATTTACTACCTTCCAACTTTCTTCAATGTGTTCTTGCTGCAGATGGCCAGGCTTAATGAAGGATTATCATTGTTTGATGCAATTCTCATAGCCCTAATGTTTCAGATAGCCTGGACCTTTTTCTCCATTTGTACAGGATTTGTGTACTTCTAGGAATATCAAGTCATGGCCCTTCCCCCTCATTTCCTTCTCCACTTCCTCTTTCCTCATTCTTTTGGCATTTTTTCATTTGAGTATAAGATATCTGTCTTTTCAAGGGAGACAATATGGGATATTTGAAAATTCGGTGGACTGTCACAAAGCAACTAATGGTTATAGAGGAACTATTTTCAAATATTTTTCGTCGCTCGAAGAAGCTGAGCAAGCATGGCTGTCAAATAAAAATGCAAACAAAGAAGCTCCAAGCAGAACAACAAACCACAAGGACTATAAGAGGGCATCTTCTTTAAATGCTAAATATTTCAATCCATATTTTGAGCCATTTCCACCCCACGACCCCCTCTTAGATGGCTTAAAAAGAAATGATATTGTCAGCTTAGGTGATAGTTGTACAACACTGTATTTGAATTAGACTATTGATTAGATGTATGTCTAGAATGGTTCATTTCATTGTTGTATGGAGACAAGCTGGCTAACTAATGAATCAATGCAGTTTGTTTTCATATTTTGCAAATTCCTTCTTTTCAAGGTTGTATTGCAGTCTTTTTAAGGTATATAGCTACTAGATCTTTTGTCCTTGGATTATTCAATTTACAACTTTGTTCATTGTTATGGTTCTCTCCTTTCCCCCACAGATGCACATGTTTTGCACATGTTCTGTCTAGTTTGAAGATGGATCTTTTTTAATAGTTTGACCATCTTTTTATAATAAATAGAGGTAATGATGAATCAGATTCTGTGTTGTGCATTTTCTTGTTGAATTCTTCTTCCCTCTGATTCTTTCTTTTTGTTCTAATTTTCTCTTCTAAAGTTCCAACACTGCTTCATAAATTAAACAACACCATATCAGCCACTATTCAAGTCACATGAAGATGGAGTCTTTAGTTGATGAACCAACAAATTTAAACCATGAGAGACGATTGGAAACACATTGCCAATGAGAGACGAAGCAAAATAGTTGCCCTCATTCATTCAATGAACAATAAACCAAAGCCTAACAAAACTAATCATCATCTTCACAATGTACAACAAAGTGGTGCAATGCTTGGATAACTAATGTCGTTACTGAATTAACAACAGAAACCACGAAAAGAGTGTACAACAAAGCATTTCTCTAATCAACTTGTTCTACTATAGTGGCACTTCGCAGCCACAACTATGATTCTCTAAATTGATTGTTCCTGGTAGTAAGTCCCAAATAGAATTTGAGTACTGATAAAACTGAAACCGCTATTATAGGTACCACTTGTCACAAGGTGTACCACTGGCTAAGATAATTTAGCAAATGGCCAGCCATAATTTAGTTTCCACTTGCTTTTGACTAGCCATGAGACCCATCAAGGAAACTAATGCATCAGACTAAGGATAAAAGGATCAATATTAGCAGAACCTTCAGAACAAGCATTTTCTTTTTAAGCTAAAATCAATGAGGAAAATGCATATTAAAAACACACATACGAAGCACCCAATAACTAGACATGTATTGAGCTGCTTCGAAGGGTTGGCAAAATATGATTCTAGGCCAAGGCCAAAAAGTGCAATGCAAAACACTATCCCTGAGAGAACACATGTTGATTGATGACCATAATAAATAAATAGCCAAAATCACCCACAGGAGCAATTCTTCTGGTTTTCAATGTGTAAACTACAATATCAATACTCGTAGATATAAGGCTTGGAACCATTAATAATCATATTTTGCACAGTTCAGAGAATATGTTAGGCCTTACTATACATTGCAAACTCTGAACAAAAGAAAATAAAGCTTGTATATCCAAAACAAACAGACAAAAGTTCACTCCTACTAACTCCTACTAAAAGAAGAAAAGGGAAAAATAGTAATCAGTGATTTTCAGTGATTTTCACTCATACTGAAAGAGTTACATTGATGAAGGTAAGAAAGCTAAGAACTCTTTTAGTAGGAGTGAACTTTTGTTTGTTTGTTTTGGATATATTGGCTTTATTTTCTTTTGTTCAGAGTTTGCAATGAATATTCCTCTCTGGCCCTTCCAAATTGGCCATTGCAATGCAATCCCATTGCCATGGCCCCTTCATACCAGTGAGGACATTTTTACACAGAATTTTGAAGAAATGAGTTTATGTGACAGCAAATATGAAAAATCACATTGATTAGGGAAAAAAGAAAAAGAAATAGACAAAATTAAAAAGAAGATGCATTATGATGCATTATCTGTGATTAGACCATAACAAAACCATATTACCTATCATTTATCAACTTTTAACACCAGGATAAGCAAGCAAACATTGGCAAGCAGTTATCTAAGCTGCAGTCGCTGAAACACCTTTGACAAAAATTTATACATGTGCATCAATCGAACCTGCTGAACCAAACACTAGTTATTTGGACCTCAAAGGGCAAAGAAATTTACACTAATTAAGCAAAACACACTGATTTCCTAATCAATAAGCTTGAACAAGTCAGCAACTTGTTTGCACAAGTCTAACTATACCTGACAACCAACAAGAATTCAAAAATGTGCTAGTTCTTTCTAGCTCCAGGGTAACAGGAATCTAGTTTGGTTTCAGAAGTTAGGAAAAGACTACCACTAAGATAAAGTGAACTCACGCAATCATGTATCAGCCTAACAAAAGGATGACAAGACTTGAAAACCAGAATTACCAATCAAACTAATATTCTTACTAAAACGATTGAAACTTGAAATGATACTTTTGTCACTATAGCTTCTTGTTTTTGCCTAGCCATAAGACCTTTCTTCTTTGCTTCCACCTAGGGATGGCAATATCTCCGTTTACACCGGGGACCCGTCTCGGCCTGACCCAGCCTAACAAATTCTCCGATTTAAGTAGAGACGGGACCGAGGGCTTTATTCCTCGGCTCACCAACTGGGGACGGGGATTGCATGATCCCCGCTCTTGGCCCACATATATTTTACATTATATGTATTTATATATACATACTATGTAAATTATAAGTAGACTATTATATATATATATATATATATATGATTATATATGTATATATAAATAGATTATATATGTATATAAAATTAAAAAAATAGAAAAAAAGAAGAAAAAAGAAAAACTATAAATTATCAATTTTGCTTTTACTAATTTAGTGCTATGATTAATACGTGAACACTTAGAAACCACCTCAAAATTTTTTGAAATAATTAAAAAGTTTTGAATAAAAATATATCGGAGGTAAAAAAAAATCTTTTAAAAATTTTCTGGGTCCAAACAGGCCCCCTCTTCCCCCCTAGGCTAGGACTGGGGATTATTTGTCCCCGACTGGCCTGGGGTGGGGATCCCCACTTTTTCCTGTGACAAGGACGGGAAAACGGGATGTATGCAAGACCAGGCTGGGATTTTTAGTCCCCAACTCGATCCGACCTTATTGTCATCCCTACTTCCACCAGCTTTTGCCTAGCCGTGAGACCCATCAAAGGAAACTAATGCATCAGAGTAAGGATAAAAGTATCAATATTAGTAGAACCTTCAGAAATGAGCATTTTCTTTTTAAGCTAAAAAGAATGAGTAAAATGCATATTAAAAACACCAATTTCTGAAACTTTTTAATAGTGGGAACCAGCTTCTTCATAGGCCTAGAAGCTCTTAACAGAGTTTTCAAGTAGCTTCTGCCTAGTTACCCTCCAGTCTCTTATTGCAACTACCAAGGAAACTAGCCCATTGATCAATTGAGGTTAAAATACTCTTGAACAATGCGTGACGAAGTATACAAACTTTAGGCCAATGAATGCATCCCCAGATCAAGACACTTTTTTTACTGAGTTAATCAATTAGTAAAAGGTTACAATTGAGATAAAACACACATGAAAAATAGATAAAAAGCTTAAAAACTTTAACGAATAGAATTTGAAATCAGAATTCATAGTTCTAAGCAGTATGGAAACAACATCCATGGTAGACTCCAATACAATGCTAAATTCCTAAATATTACACAATACATACGAATCGTTCTAATACGTAACAAAATTGGACACAATACATGATCATTGTCACAGTTGGTTAGCAATAAAAGACTCAGCTATTGGTACATGCCACAAATACCATGCTCATGTGAAATAATCAGTCTATCCAAGAAGAGTATTGGCAAATGTCCTCAAACCAAAATGAAACACAGGGATACAAGAAATCTCACATCAAACTGGTAGATTAGTTTTGGGGTTGCAAATTGAAGCTCACACCAGTAGAATCTCTGGATCTACACCTAGAAATGAAGCTGCATTGTCGATCGGAAAGATGTGCGGACAGAAAGAGAGAGATGGAGGAGGTCCGGCAGGCAGCAGATTACAACTGGGAAAAGAAGGAAGAAAAAGCAGACCTCACTCAAACCGTCTAAGAATGTCTGTAGGCTGTAGCTACGCCTAAAGTGGAAGCCACATTGTTAGATAAAAAAAGAGAAAGACAAAGATCGGAGGTCACCGTCGAGCAGGGGAGATGAGAGCAGAGTGAAGAGCTTGAGGGCATGGAATCTGGTGCTTTGGAGAGTTTTGGCGGAAATTTGATATTTCACCACATCGAGAATGGCTTCTTCTTAACCATGGTTGGGGTTAGGGAGAAAAAGGAACAAAAAAAAAAGGGAAAAAAAATTGAGTTAGATTAAAATAATCCAAATGAACAGATGTTGCTGTTTGAAGGATTCGATCCATAGGTGGGATAGTGGACCAAGTTCATATAAAAATTTCCCGAAAGAGAGAGATTTTGTTCTTTGGCGGGCTAGATTTTTGGTGATCAAATGGATATATATTCGGGAATGTGAAATTTTTACTTGGATTGTAGGGATTAGGTAGTTATATCTGCATGAAATACAACTCTCTAATACATGTAGTTTATGTAGATTATATTCATAATGATAATTTTAATATTATTTTTCTATTCTAATTAAGTTAACATATTTATCATTTTTAAAAAATTAAAAAATTATATATTATAAAATAATTAATATATTTGTCATATATTATTTTTATATATCTAAATTTGAAATAAAGTATTTCACAACTTATATATATTTATTTTTATTATAATATACTATTATTATATTGTCATTTTTAATTTTACATAAAATCTTATACTAAATCAATTATTATTAATTTAATTAAGATGAAAGGAATATAATTTAATATATTATTTTATTTTTATATAAAATTCATTTTTATAATAATATAATTTAATATAATAGAAGTTATTTTTCAATTAAAAAATTAACCTATTTAATTTTTATAGTTCGAGACTTATAATATTTTTATTCTTAATGATTTTTTATTTGAAGAATTAAAAATGAATCTTGTCTAATATCTTATACTTATGTAAATTAGGTATAAATTTAATACTCAAAATTTAGATTCGAACTTCAAAAGTTTGATACATTGTGTTTTTAGAGTTTTTTTTTTTTTGAAAAATCAAATACATTTATATCAAGCGTTTGGGAAATATGGTAACTTTATTTCGTTGTCTCAACACAATATCCCTGATATGAATATCACTGACGGCAAGAGCCTTCTTTGTTGATCTAAATTGAGAAACCTGAATCATACTATAAAAACATACTTATGCAAAGCGATTCAAGTGGGCCCCGCATTGGAATTCAACGGCCTCCAGTGGCTGATTGCTTATAATCAAGTCAACAGATTTGGCTCCATACGAAAATTATAGAGTCATTTTTAGTTAAATTTTAAAAAATAAAAAATCAGTGATAATAAAAATAATTATATATTAACAAAATTTAATACAACGATATTATTTTATTATTATTATTTGTATAATTGTGAATGATATTCATATAATCCCGACTAATTATATAAATTGTATGTGATATTTATATAATCATAAATATATTCATACAATAGTAATAAATATTCATATTTAGTCACGTAATTTTTATAGAATTCCAAGTAAACAATCTTTCTTCAACATGACAAAAAGCCAAATACTAGTAATAAATATTCATATTTAGTTATGCAAATTTTGAAGAATTCCAACTTAACAATCATTTTCAACATGACAAAAAACCAAAGACTTTGACTGACTTTCCGGATAGAATTAAATCAAGAAAAGGAAATGGATATTAGTCATCCAAAGTGATATTCATATAATCGTGAAGATATTCATATAATAATAATAATAAATATTCATATTTAGTTGGGTAATTTCGTAGAATTTCAACTTCTTAATCCTTCTTCAACGTGACAAAGAACCAAAGACTAGTAATAAAATCTCGTGCAATTTCTACAGAATTCCAAAGACTAGTAACAATCCTTCTTCAAAGTGACACAGAATCAAAGACTAGTAATAAATGTTCTTCAACGTGACAAAGAACCAAAGACTAGTAATAAAATCTCGTGCAATTTCTGCATAATTCCAAAGACTAGTAACAATCCTTCTTCAAAGTGACACATAATCAAAGACTAGTAATAAATATTCTTGCAATTTCTGTATAATTCTAACTTTACAATCCTTCTTTAACGTAACAAAGAACCAAAGATTAGTAATAAATACTCGCACAATTTATGTATAATGCCAACTTAACTATCTTTCTTGAACATGACAAAAAACCAAAGATTAGTAATAAATATTCGCGCAAAATTTTAACTTAACAATCCTTCTTCAACATGACGAAGAACTAAAGGCTTTGACTGGAAAGAAAAGAAAATCGGTCTTATCCATCCTAAGTGATATTTATATAATCGTCAAGATGTTCATGCTATAATAATAAATATTCATATTTAGTCATGCAATTTTCATAGAATTTCAATTCAACAATTCTTTTTTAAAATGACAAAGAAAATATATTTTCACTGTAAAATATTATAATAAATTAGTTAGTTGAATATTTTTTAATTAGTAAATAAATCAGTATCAAATAATTAAATTGTAGGAATAATGACGAGACGTAATTTAGTTTGAGACCTATGTCTCCTTCAACAATATGTTACAACTAAAATAAGTTGTCAGGGCATACCAAATATTTGGATTCTTAGGAAGGCTGGAGTTGCAACTGAAAATCAAGCATTCTCCAAGATCGGTCTTTGGAACCACCGGGAATCAGGAACGAAAGAAATACTTGAAGATTACATTAGTCTGTCATTCTTTCTGAACAACTGAGTCTGTCCAGGTCTCCAAGCAAGCTTCTCTGTCAGATATTAAACTCTGCTAAATTGCAAGGTAGCATTCAAGTTAATCTTCTCACTTCTGGCAAACTTTCTGGGAAGCTGACTTTTTTTCTGCGAGTATAAAATATTGCGAGTATTTGGGAAACTGATTAGCAATTGAGACACATTGCATTACTATTTCATCCAATGCTTCATCACCCTTTCATTCAATTATTGTCTTATGGTCTTGCATGCATAAAATTTAATAAGAAATTAGCAACTGGAAAAAAAACGAAGAAGAGAAAGAGGGCTTTCTTTGTTGACTTTTGGTGTGTTGATTAACAAGAATACGTTTCAGACTGAAAATTTATCAGAAATTTCACAAGGATTTCTGATTCCTTAAGATCCAGCACCATTGGGCACTATGTCACTGTCGCAAGCATTTTGGTAATGTGTTTGAATCAGTCGTAACAAAGATTCTTGAGCATGATTCTAAGAAATCAACTCTTTTTATTTTGCAAGTCGTTCGACTTGCTGGTCATTTCATCCACAAAGTCGGGTCTTTGTATCAGACATGTCCTCTCGCCTATTCTCTTTCTTGTTGGGTATATTCTTACTGGCTGCTGCTTCAAAATCATCAGCCAATGATCAGAAAAAGAACGGTTGCGAAGTAAAAGAGAACCATGTGTTTGGTTCAATTGTGACCGTGATTGATCAGAGCTCTCGGGTGGGTAAGGAGCAAAGAATTGCTGTGGAGATGGCTGTCCATGACTTCGTCCGGTGGACACATTGCTCTAAGCTGGACTTCCATTTTCAGGATTCTCAAGGGAACTCAGCTCGAGCAGCTTCTGCTGGTAATGTTCCCAGATAACTTCTCTAGCATAATGTTTTCTCATTATTTAGAACTCTGCAACTAGCACCTTTCACTACCGTGCTGAGAAAATTCAACTTTCTTGACAAATCTTTTGACCTAATTTGGCATGAATATGGTATGTCTAAAACATTGGTTGCATTTTACTCTAATGCAGTGATTGACCTTGTAAACAAGAATCACGCGCATGCCATACTTGGAGCGTTGACATTGCAAGAAGCTGCTCTGGTTTGGGAGCTGGATGAAGTCACTAAGGATATCCCCATCATTTCCTTAACTCCATCAGCTAGCCCTCCCCCACTGCTGCCATCTCAACCTCAATCCTTTATCAGGATGAGTTACGATCTGGCAGTCCAAATGCAATGCCTCGCTGCCATAGTTGGGCATTTCAGGTGGCGAAAGGTGATAGCAATTTATGAGCGTAGCAGCAGTTATTCTGTTGATTCTGCACTCATCACTCACCTCTCAGACTCGCTTCAAAAAGTGGAATCCGTAGTCGAATATCATTCAGCTTTCCCCAGTATGAATTCTCTTTTGGATTCCAAACATTTCATTGAGGAAGAGCTGAAGAGTTTGAGAAGCAAGAATGTTAAGGTCTTTACGGTCTTACGGGCCTCTCTGGAATTTGCCATAATTCTTTTCAAGAAAGCAAAAGAATTGGGAATGATGGCGAAGGGTTATGCATGGATTGTATCAGATGACTTTGCAAACCTTCTTGATTCTGTTGAGTCATCTGTCATACTCAATAATATGGAAGGCGTGATTGGATTTAAGGCGAACTATCCGGATACTGCTGAGTCTTTCAGAGCATTTGAGCGAAGGTTTAGAAGAAAGTACAGATCAAAACATCCAAAAGAGGAAAAACTTTCCAGCCCAAGTATCTATGCTCTTCGAGCATATGATGCAACACGGGCTATTGCAAAGGCAATGCAAAATGCAGAAGGTAAGGCAAACTCCAGTGCGTTAGTTAATAACATTTTAACTAGTAATTTTGAGGGACTGAGTGGAGAAATAAGCTTCAAGAATGGTGCATTATTGCAAAAGCTTGTTTTTCAAGTTGTAAATGTGATTGGTAGAAGCTACCGAGAGATAGCTCTGTGGTCACCCCAGTTTGGTTTTTCTGAAGACCTGATTGAATATGATGGAACAAGGACGAGAATAGGCCATAGTTTTGTGGGAGATTTGAGTTCAATTTATTGGCCAGGCGGTGAGTTAACAGCTCCCAAGGGAGTAACTTTTGGCAGCATGGAGAAACCCCTGAAAATAGGCGTACCTGCGACGGGTGCTTTTCATATGTTTGTTAATATAAAATACGACCACAATCGAAATGAAACTAACGTTTCTGGGTTTTCGATTGAAGTCTTTGAAGCTGCAGTGAAGCGGCTGCCTTATCACCTGCACCATGTGCTAGTCCCCCATTATGGATCATACGATGAAATGGTGGCCAAAGTTCATAATAAGGTACTGACACTACTGATGCGGCTTTCACAAGCAACTAAGTATGGAAATGATTACTATTTCTTCCTGAACTGATCTAATTGTTTGCATCAAACAACACATGCACTTGTTTTCTACTAAAATGAGAATAATTCATGGCACCTTAATTTCGAACATAACCAATGAATACTGATCATTGATTCTTCCGAAAAAGAGCTTGGATGCAGCAGTAGGTGATACAGTAATAATGGCAGACCGCTACGAGATTGCCGACTTCTCACAACCCTATATGGAATCAGGACTTGTCATGGTAGTGAAAGTAAAGCCGGATGTGAGAAAGACCAGACTTATAGTTCTAAATGCATTTACATGGAAAATGTGGATCCTTATTGCATCGATGAGTCTTGCCACTGGGGTGGTCATTTGGTTGAATGAACATGTAAACAAGAATCCAGAATTCAGAGGTCCATTTCCTCAACAGATTGGCTCTATGCTTTGGTTTTCTGTGACTGTTCTATCTTTTGCACAGAGTAAGTTGATCTCTCTCGACAAGTCCATCACTTAATCCGATCCATCCTTAAACTAGTTCAAGTCGACAACTTTGTTTAGTTTTTGACATGAAGAACCGTTTACAGGAGAAACAATCAGAAATAATTTATCTCGACTGCTTCTGTCAACATGGCTATTCGACTCTGTGGTTGTCACTGCATGTTTTACTGCTGCCATTACTTCTATGCTGGCAGTCCCGAGTCTTGAGCCATCCATAGTAGATGTGGACTATCTTCTCAGCACGAATTCTCCAGTTGGGTGTAATAGAAACTCCTTCATAGTTCGTTTCTTAATAGAGGCTCTCCATTTCAAGCCCGAGAACATCCGAAAGATGGATTCAATTCATGACTACCCTGAAGCTTTTGAGAACGGAGACATCAAAGCAGCATTCTTTGTTGCCCCACATGCCAAAATCTTCGTTGCAGAGTACTGCCATGGCTACACCATTGCAGGACAAAGTTTCGAACTTGGTGGTTTTGGCTTTGTAAGATGAACATCAAATTTTTATCTTCCTGATCTCTTATGCGATATAAATCATCACTGCTTTCTCTTCTTTGTGTCTCAGGTCTTTCCAAAAGGTTCCCCTTTGGCAATTGATATTTCAGAGGCAATCCTGAAAATAACACAGAGTGGGGCGTTGAATCAATTGCGAAAGCGCCTCGCCTCCTTCTCCAACTGCTCTTCAACAAATAGGTCTCACGGTGACCTTGGCGGCTTTGACATCGAACCATTCTTTCTGCTGTTCCTAATTTCAGGTGTGCTTCTTGCGGTCACATTTTTAAATTCAATGGCACGCTTAATGCGAAGAAAATCCTCAATTCTTGAATCTATTCAAGAATGAGTGATGAGAAGAAGAATCTATAGCTGGGCATCACTACTTCTCACGCTTTTCTGGACCATATTTCGATCAGAATTCTTTAGAGACCCCATCTTTTACAGATCAAATAACGAACTGAAAACGCAGGCCAGTTCGATGGCCAGAGTTAGCCACCATGAACAGATAGGTACTAGTGATTATATCCAAACAGAATGTTAGATGTATAACTGTATCGGAAAGAGGACAGATATCTGTAAATTTGATCCTCAGCCAAGTACACAGTTAAGGGATGTTTAGGTTATGGTTTGGCTGCGAATGATTTGAAAAGCTGATAAAATATTCTGAAGCACCATCGGGCATCTCCAGAAACCTTTGTATGTTGTTATCATCTTGTACGTTTTCCTGCACATAATGAACTGAAAGGTTATGCCAGAGCTCAACTATGGGAGTGATTCCATATGCAGTCAGAACCCCATTGTCATCAAATCATTTTCATTATTCAAAATGGTTTCCCTAACATTCAATGAATCTTGGTAACATGAAAGGAGACAAGAAAATCCTGTGTGTCCATACCTCGCTGCTGCTGCTCCAGAGTCAGGGGTGGAAGGCTAGAGGATCTCAACCACTTATTTTGAATCGCGAAACCACAGAATAAGTGGTAATTCGTTAATAGCACGGATCGAACGAGAAGGATGGGATACAAGGAGTCTCTACCCCTACATTTGCAAGCCCAGCCCATGAAAGGGTGGACTCTAATCGCTCCCGAAAAAAGGCTGTGGCTAAGCCAGCGCATTTGCGCTGTCAATATTAATGCGGCTATTAATGTATTATCTAAAATAATGTCAAAAAATCTCGAACTGATGGAGATTCCAATAATTATGGATTTATGTGAATTATTAGAAGATTTTTATGGATGTCCACCATTTAGTGGAGACACCATTAATTGAGATTAGTTGAAGATGATGTATGCCATGATGTATTTCACTAATTAGAGCTCTATAAATAGAGCTATTCTCTAAGCTTGTAATACACCATCATTTTGTGAAAGAAAGATTAGTGAAAGAAAGATTAGAGAAAGAATTGTGAGAGAAAGAAAGAGAGAAGTTTAAAGAGAAATTCTTGTGCAAAGAATAGTTAGAATTTTCTTAGTGTGTAGTGTGTAGATTTTATTCTAACACTACCCTAATTTTATAACACGAACATAATTTAATTAATAGTGATTTTATCCTAAAGTAGATGGCATAATGATAAAGTACGAGTTTATAAATAATAGCGTCTCGTAAGGTCATGGGTTCGATTCTTATCTCTATATTGCGATTTACATTCTTCATAGAGTTCCAAAATAGGAGCGGTAGGGATGGTAAAAAACGAATTGTATATTGAGTTACATATTTTGTAATTTATATCATTCATAGGGTTCCAACATAGCAGGAGTGGTCGGAGCGGGCAAAGTGCGAGTTGTACATTTCACGATTTATATCCTCCACCGGCCCTAAGATATGAGTGGCGAGAACACTCCCAATTGACTAGCGGTTGAAACACATCCTGAGATCCTCTCAATTATTACCCATTTCACAATTTATATCATTCACGAGCCCGAGGACAAAAATGATAGAAACACCCCAATTGACTAATAGTTAAAATACGTATTGAGATCTTTTCAATTAACTAATTAATTAAAATACATCTCAAATTTACAGTCGAATACCTTAGGGTCCCAGGGTAGGGATTGGACACCATAGTGCCTAGGGTAAAAGTGGTGGGAGTACTCTAATTGACCAGTCAGTTGAAATATATGTTAATTATTAAAAAAATTAAAAAATAAGAATTACAGCTTGGATATTTGAGTTATAAAAAAAATCAAAATTAGAAATAAATTTATTCTTACAAGAACATATTATGATGGGAGTAGAGGTACGGCATTTATCTTATAAAATATATCATTCACTGGAGTTATTTCTTTATCAGTATTATCAGAAATAATTTTTTTATAAAAAAAATTATAATTTCCCACAACTTGGTTGCTAAGTGCACATCCTTGATCCACCCGCTCCTCCCTAGGTTTAGGTCTATTTTGGTTCGCAAAGGCGAGAGAAAGAGGAAAGGAGAAGAAGAGTGAGATGGAAGAAAAAAGAGAATAATTACTTTAATTTATTTTTTATTTTTTATTATCTATTTTATTAAAATTTTTAATGTTAAAGAGTAATTAATATTATCATTATTACCATCACTTTATTTTCTCTCCCCCAATCTCTCTAAATTGAGAGGAGAGAAAATATTGATGGGAGAGGGGTAGTATCCCTCCTGATTTATTTCTCATCTACATCTACATCCAACCAAATGAGATAAATATTTTATTTATTTTTATATTTATTTTTTATTTACTTTTATAGAACAGTTGAACCAAATCAAATAAAATAAAGAGAGGAAAAAAATAAAAAAAAATGTTACGAGTATCACGAGAAGGCATGGCGTAGTGGTGCGGTTTCAAGTTCAACCACACGCGGAGTGGTGCACCTTTGTGTCATGATGCAATGATAAATACGTGACGCCAGAGAGGATTGAGGAAGGGGAAGTAAAGACGAATCAATAATTTAATATTGATAGGATAGAGAATAATATTGTATGATTTTTAAAAAATTTAAAATAATAAAATTTAAAAATTAATTTTTTCCAAGATCCATTTAAAAATTTTAAAGCGTAGAGTGCCCCAACGCACCCACCTCTAAATCCAGCCTGATTCACAGCCCAGCTGGCATTTGTAATAAGTATAACGGCTTTAATTTTTATTTTTATTTTTCTCATACCCTGGAATTCTTCTACTCCTTGACATGAGTTTTGTTGTACAAATTTCCAATGTTCCAATTATTTTTATCACAAATAATTGCCATGTTAAGAAACAGCTTTTGATTTAGATAAGCATCCAAAACGTAATAGTATTACATCTTACCCTTTTGGGTCTAAATTTAAATATTTTTATATTAAATTTTAATATGAAATGTAATTTTTAATTTCGGATGATGAAAATAGATATTAAAATTTTATTTTTTATTGTAGTACTATATTAAAAAAAAGAGCTTTATCCTTTGATTTATTTTTAAAATATATTAAGGGCAATTTAGATTGAAAAAAAGGAAGAAGAATGAGGAAGGAAGAATTTGTTAATTATTTATAATATTTAGTTGAAAATAAAAAAAATATTAAACATAACGTTCAAAAAATAATAATAAAATAAAAAGATGACAGTTTAAATTTATGGTTTCACTAACTAATTTAATGTAACTATATTAAATATTACAAAAATTTAATTCCATCTCTTTCTTTCTTTCTATTTCTACTTACCTTTTTGTGTTATTGAAAAAGACATTGATATTTTTAAAATAAACGTAATTCCTCTATTCTCTATCATTTATTTCCAAAAAATTGATCTACACACTTAAAATTTAAATTCTTTGTTTTTTTTTCTATTTTTTCTTTTTCTTTCTTCTACATAGACTTAAGAAAATATGGACCACAGGCCATGCGGCTGAATACGGTCAAGTCTTTCGAAGGGAAAATTCTAACATGGTCCATGGACTAATTGTATTGATGAGTTTTACTACGTACAACATAAATTATACAGTACAACTCATCGATATATTTAATCCACAAATTCACGTTTCATGTAAGAATTCCTTCTTTCGAAGACTTGGAGACTAATTGCCATTGGGAGTGAGGGTCAAAGGATTGGAATCCAGGGGACATGTGAAGATGTTAATCTTGTGTTAGGTAAGTCCTCCTGTAAGCAGGAAACTATTTGTCACCTAGTAAAAGATTAAGGTAAGAAAGGCAAGAAACAGAAGCGGTAAAAGAAAATTTCCATTTATGAAAAATGGTCATTTTGTTTACGTTTTTGCTTTACCTAAGTGAAGAATAGGGCCAACCGTAGACTTCCGCCGATGCATAGTGGGACTTCCGTCCTTTCTTTCTTCATGCTTTCAAATCTTGCCTTCATTCTTCGCTGTATCCTCGAGGTCTTGCATAAAACCTCAAAATTCAGCTCACCGTATACCTACAGACAGGCTATAGCCAGTTCAATATGAGCAAAGACACTGTCACTAGGCACCCCGCCACCTGATCTCTCCTTGGCACTTTCTTTCCCTATTTATATAAGGCAATAGAAGAAAAACGAGTAGCACTTGTTTTTTTGTTTCCGTACTTTTTACTTAAACTTGCCTCGAAGTTCTCCCACAATTCTTAACTGTCAAGATTCCGGACAGTAATGATGTTAACGGAAGCTTCTTATCATTGATATATGGGATCTCTTTTGGGTGCTTTCTGGGATCTGATTGATTTGTAGTGGTAGTTCTTTTGTATAGCAAGAACCCATTATTGGTTTGACAGAAATGGAAGATGGTGATGGGACTGAGAGATTGGGAACTCTTAAAATGAAGCCTGAGCTCGATCGGGTTTTCAATTTGGAGCCTGATGTCTTCGTTTCATCGCCGGTGACTCGCCAGAAAGCCGCCGCTGCCAAACAGATCATTGAGAATCATTATAAAAACTATTTGCAGGGCCTCCAAGATCGCAAAGAAAGGTTCTTGCTGTTTTTGAAATTCTAATGCGTGCGTTTTTCCTTTCATTCCTCTTTGATTTTAGTTTATTAATGTGATTTCATTTAAAAAAAAAAAAAATTACTGTAGGAGGAGGGCCTTACAGAGAAGGGCGGAGGAGGCGAAGATTTCGAGCGAAGAGCAAGAGGAGATGCTAAGGAATTTGGAGCGGAGAGAGACAGAGTACATGAGATTGCAGAGGCATAAAGTCGGCATTGATGACTTTGAGCAGTTGACTGTCATTGGTAAAGGCGCTTTTGGTGAGGTATTTGCGTAATTCTATACCTATCTGTTTCTGCATATCTCTTCTTGTTTAGTTCCCTGTCTGGTGTAGTGCCGTTTGTTGAACCAATCAAAGTTGAGGTTATTCATGGGAAATTGCATTACTTATTTTTCCCCAAAAACAGTGCTTTTTTATTTCTTATCATTTTGCTTCACACTTGTCGTCTAAGTCAGTCTGACAACAAGGGATTAAGGGGGTTTAATTTAGAAAGTATAGTTGAAATAGCGACAAAGTTTGAAAACCTATATATCTGTTGGAAGGAATCAAATGAATGAATTGAGTAAACATGGCTGACAATCTACATTGAAAATTTCATTTTCCATTAGTGGCACTAAGCAAATTAAAATAGTGATCCTCTTTTTTCATATCTCTTTAATTAGGAAAGGTAGAATCCAAATAGCAGTATGAAAGTCTTATGTGATGGCAAGGTTACGTTGAAATCCTTAGTCTGATTATTTGTTTAGTTTTAGACTATTATTCTATACTATTTTTGTTCTGTGTTAAAGTTTGTTCAAGGGAGACAATGGTTCTTTGTTATTCTTTTCCAAGACTATATTGATATTTCCTGCCAAGATAATATTTTGTCTTCAGTAAAGTGTGCTATATGCAAAGTATAGGAACTGGGATAACAGTGATCAGCCTCATATATTTCATGGGTATGATTCTGCGGTTTCATGCACGACTTATTCAACAATTGCAGGTCAGACTGTGTCGTGCTAAAACTACGGGAGAAATATTTGCCATGAAGAAACTGAAGAAATCAGAGATGCTCAGTCGTGGGCAGGTTTGAACTAACAAATTTTGAACACAACTGACTTCCACTAATGCTTTTTTGTTGTACATGTGAGTTTCTAAATTTTGATATTTGTTTCTGGCAGCATGAAATATAGCATATCTTGTTTGCACCCATTTGGGTAAAACCTAAAGAGGGCAAATGCACATTTTCTGTTAAGTTGACACTAGTATGATATAATCCATGAATATGGATTACCTATGCCAATGTATCTTTCCTTCATTTTGCAAGTTTAGATAATGATATTGAGCATCAGTATTCTTGGTAAGCTCAACTATATTGTAAGCATAAGGATACAGGGATAAAACTATCTTACCAAAAGAAAAAGAAGAGGGGGAAAAAAAAAGGACAAAGAAAACTTTTTCTTGGGATGTGAGAGTCAGTTGGAGATTTAAAATGATGAAATATTGTATCTTTTTTACCTCTTCCAGAGAACTACTATTAAGGTGTTTCAGAGACAGGTTTGTCCCTTTAAAATGATGCCTGTATTGAATCTTTTTACTCATAAATTCTTTTGGTAAGTAAACTCATGAGCAGGAGTTTGACACATAATTGAATTTGAAAGCCATTCAGAACACATAAAAGATTTGAAGGAACAACAATGTTAATTTCAAAATCCATTGATATTTAGAATACTTGAAGGAACACAATTGTTGATTTCAGTCATTGCACTTAAGTTGCATATTTTTTTGGTCAAAGTGTAATAATTGACTCTATCATAGGTTGAACATGTCCGATCTGAGAGGAATTTGCTTGTGGAGGTTGATAGTCGATGCATTGTGAAACTCTTCTATTCCTTCCAAGATTCAGATTTCTTATACCTTATCATGGAGTATTTACCTGGAGGTGACATCATGACTTTATTGATGAGAGAAGATATCCTTTCTGAAGAAGTTGCAAGATTCTACATTGCTGAAAGCATTCTAGCTATACACTCAATTCATCAATATAACTATGTACATAGGTAATAATCTCTTGTCTGATTATTGGTTTCACAGGCTTATGTGGCCTCTAAACTCTATATGTAGAGAATACAATGCAATCAAGTCTTTAATAAGCATACATTCTGAGATGATTAGCAGTCTGCAACAGTAAATTTTCTACCCCACCAACCTTTCAGAGTATGTCGTGCAAATGGTAATATCTTCCCTACGATTGGAACGAAGTCTTAAGAGTCATATTGTGTTCTTAGAGAATAAATATATATTTCTCTGTGTTTCTGATTTTGGGATGCTACAGGATCATAGCCTATATTTTCCAATAGATGAAGTGTTTATAACTTGCCCCTACTTTCCTGGTTCTTTTGGTCCCATCTTCTTTCTTGAGGTGGTAAAAGGGGTTTCATCTTCTCCTGTCTGCATCCATCTTGGAATTTTGAATTTAGTGTAAACATATTAGTGGCCATGTGTTAATGAGTATTTTGTTTTGAATCTTGTTTTGACTGGGTGTAGAGCATGAGACTTACTTGTGGATATTTCTCCTTACAGGGACATAAAACCAGATAACCTAATATTGGACAGAAATGGCCATTTGAAGCTTTCTGATTTTGGCTTGTGTAAACCACTGGATAACAAATATTCATCAATATTTTTGGAAGATGAGGACTTGACAACTCTGGAGTCTCCAAGTGAGTATGAAAGCCATTCCAGCAATAATAGAGGTCCTTGGGCGATGCCAAAGGAGCAATTACAACAATGGAAACGAAATCGCCGTGCCTTGGTATATTTCTCTAGTGCCTGTTTCCTTTTTAGATGTATTTTTGCTGCATTAAGTTCAATGACTCTGGTGGTGTGATTTATTTGTTTTAAAAATCAGCCATCCAATGATTTAATTCAATGAATTTCTTATAATGAGTAGCTTATGTTCATTTCCAGGCATACTCTACTGTTGGCACACTTGATTATATGGCACCTGAAGTTCTGTTGAAGAAAGGATATGGGATAGAGTGTGATTGGTGGTCTCTGGGGGCCATCATGTATGAGATGCTTGTGGGCTATCCTCCCTTCTGTTCTGATGATCCAAGAATGACATGCCGCAAGGTGCTGAAACACATATTTTGTTTGTTGTAGAGATATATTCTGAAAAATTCTTTTGCCAGTTCTATAACTGGAAATTATCACCACCAAAAAAAAAAAAAGTTGACAAGGAATTTGTGAAAATTGTCCTAATGTTGTCCTACACAAACTATTTTTGCTTCCTGGGATGGGCTCCCTTCAAGGTTTTTTAACCACTCTTACTTTACAAATGAGATAAAGAAAGTTCTTAGTAAAGTATTTTGACCTTTGTGCCAGACAGTCTGTTAGCTTTTGAATTTCCTCAGTTTGCACGGATATCAGACTTTTGCCCTTTTGATCAGATTATAAATTGGAGGACATGCTTGAAGTTCCCTGAAGAACCAAAGATCTCTGATGAGGCAAAGGATCTAATCTGCCATTTATTATGTGATGTCGAAACAAGGTTAGGAACGAGAGGAGCGGACGAAATAAAGGTACGGAAGTTTTATACATAATCTTTGATTCAAATGTCTGCTTGATGATGAAGGTTCATCTACAGAGAAGTTTTATTATTTATGGCCTATCTTAAATTTTTAGAGGCGCATTATCATTGTGTTTTCAGGCACATCCTTGGTTTAAAGGCATTAAGTGGGACGCGCTTTATGAAATGGAACCTGCATACAAGCCTACTGTAAATGGAGACTTAGACACTCAGAATTTTGAGAAGTTTACTGAGGTGAGTTGTTGAATTTTGTTGTAGAACTAGTTATCAGCAATAGTTAGAAGGTTAGATAGTTGTAGAAAGCGTGACTGTCCCCATGGTTGGCTGGATGCTCTCGAGCTTTTTGTTCACTATCTGCTCTGTGCATGCTCTGGACATTCAGTTATTCTTAAACTAAAATGATTCTCATTTGCCTTGCTTCCTTTGTAGGCCACCACCTTTCTGGTTTTCTTTCTGTTTCTGTAGAGATTTTTGGCCTCAAAGCTGTTTTTTCCTATAGGAAGTGTGGGAACTTCTGTCATTTCCTAATGTTAGTGCCATAATTTATTTAGAACACTTAAGGGATGCCTTCTGTCCTTTTCTTTAGATATTTTGGGTATCAAAACTGTTTTTTCCTGTAAGAGTTGCATAGAACTTCTGTCATTGCCTAACTTTAGTGCTATAATTTATTTAACACAGTTAATTCACACGATGTTTAAATGCATTTTGAGGTCTTGAAGCAATTAGAATTTTAGCTAGCTTTATCTTGAGCAAATTATGCTCTTATTTACATTCTGGCACTGTTGTTTTTTGCTAGGTGGAAGATCCACCATCCACAGCACCAAGAGTGGGGCCATGGCGAAAGGTTGTATATTTCTCTTCTACAATTTGTAGCTTGTACTTTTTAGTTATCATATAGAAAAGGTCATCTGATTATGGCATGTAATTTAGGTGGTTTCGACCCATTACTTGAAGCTACTTCTCTTTTCCTTCATAATTTAAAGGGGATAAGAGGTTGCTATCATGCCTAAGGAAGAAATGAGCTTCTGAGAATTATAAGATGGATTGTACTCGTATATATCCAAATTGATGTGTGAAGATGATAAATGAGTGCCAATTTTCATATGATTGTTTTTCCCCTCCCTCCTTTAATATGCTATCATGTTGGGTTGTGGCTGAGTTCTATTCACGAGCATTTTGGTTTCCCTAAGAAGAGAAATGCCTTGTGTTCTCTTCTTGAAGAATGTTCAACACAGATGGCATCCTGTGGAAATTGGTTTTGGGGGGCCTCTTGTTGCATATCATGATTCTGAAGTCTAACTTTCATGTTTTATGTTGCAGATGCTGACATCAAAAGATGCCAATTTTATTGGATATACTTTCAAGAAATCTGATATCGTAAAATCTGTTGGAACTTCAGGTCTGTTGCTTCTCCACTATGACACCAAAAGTTGGATTCTTTGTGCTGCATTATCTTCATGTCTTGTCTTCCATTATGAAATTGTGATGTGAGATAAATTTGGAGAGCAGCTATCAAGCAGGTAGGCTCTGTCACAAGATAGGAAATTACTATTTGGCGAAGGGATTATCTTTCCCAACTTAAAACAAGCTAGAATCCAATGGAAGCTTGAAGCTGAGCAGTACCTAATTTTCCCATTGTTCAGTTCAAAATCAGTAGCTTTTGTTTAAAAACCTTACGAAGCGATGGATTCTTGAATTTGATTATCAATGTTAATTGGTTTATTGACATAAGAAGATGAGATTCATGTATGTGGACTGTATGTTTGTGTTTTACTTAAATATTTGAATCAACAAATAAAATCCAAATTGAACATTTTTGCCCAACACTTGATGTGTTTCTTTTACTATATGCATTTTCTCTTATAAGTTTTTCTGAGTGTACTGATCTATGTTTTATGAAACCATGTTTCTCGTCAGACATGGATATGAGTGTGAGGTCCACTGGATGGAAGAAGCCTCCGTCTTTGGTCTCATTGTTTGGTAAGAACTAAGAAGGCCTTATTTTACTTTCTCATGATAAGTCTTTGTTTTGATTAGTAGTCCCATGAAAAAGTTATCTTACAAAATAGCACTTTTTGCCTCTTAATGATATATTAACGGACAAAAGGTAAGGTTTCTTATTTTTTTCTGTGATCCAACCCAGTTATGAAAAATTGTTGATCGGAAAAAAAAAAAAAAAGAAAAACTGTGATATTGTTAGAATTGACAAATCTACTTGTTTCAGTAGTTTTTTTTACACTGTTTCTTATTTCAGCTTTTCTGCAAGGGAAAAATGTACAATTATGCCGTTAATCAGTATGATCTTTGGTTTTTTGCTAATGAATAATAGCTCCATACTAGGTTTTCCTTCTTAGCTAGCCTCCCAGACACACGAAGAATTTGACTCTTCCCTGAACATTATTCTATTCTGCTGTTGCTTTATTAGAGCACTAAGGGATTGAGGGGTTCCATTGGTGTTCTTTAGCAGCAAATTTTGACTCGATAGAGCATCCTCTCATTGTTTAAGCTTGAGTTTCCTTAAGTAGTCGCTGGTGGCTTATTTCATTATATTGCAGGACAAATAGATCTTGAGGATACCATAGCAGAAGATGAACAGAAGCAATAATCTTGGACATCAACTCATTCACCCTTTTACCAACCTTGTGGTTCAGTAACTTTTCACAGGTGTTATTTGCTAAAACGGCTATTACTGTACAAAGAAGAGAATAAACATTGAGCTCCAGAGCTAATGATTTTGTGTTTGACCATTTTGTTCTTCCATTTCCATTTTATGTATGTATGTATGACCATTACTGTACAGCGGAAAAGTTTATTTACCCAATCAATTTGCTATCTTGGGGACATATGGTTATGAAATAAATGGTTAGATATTAGGTTGAGGGCCATTATATGTAACCTTTTGGCAAATGGTAACCTCAAAGAAGAAAATTAAGAATCGAATCTTGGTTGATGGCTTTGATTTCATGTTACCCTTCTGTTCAATCTCTGTCTCTTCAGGCTTTGCTCTCTCCCTACCCAGAGTAATATTTGTTCCCAATTGTTCTTGTTGACATTGCAAATGGCCCCTTCTTCTTACAATTTTAGCTAGTTGCAGGTACCCAAGCTAGGGCCTGTTTGGATTGAGAAAAAAGAAAGGAAAGGAGAGGAGGAGGAGGAGGAGGAGGAGGAGGAAAGGAAAAGAGAGAAAGGAGAGGAGAGGAGAGGACATTAATAATTATTTATAGTGTTTGGTTAGATATTGAAGCAAAGGAAAGGAAATGTTAGATATAGCATTTGGAAAAGAGTTTGGAAGGAAAAGAAAGGGAAGGATACTATTTGGGTTTATATTTTTATTCACTAATTTGATGTAATAATATTAAATATTTTAGTCTATTTATTAAGAGTGATAAGATTTCCTCTCCTTTCGCTTCTGTCCACATTTGGATGGAAAGATACTAAATCTAATCATTTTATTCCTCTCTCATTTTTTTTATTTTCTTTATAAAATATTAATCTACATACTGAAAGTTTAAACTTTTCATTTCCTCTCCTCTCTTCTCCCTTCGTTTCCTTCAATCCGAACAAGCTGTTAAGGTTTTCATAGGGAAAGAAACCATGAGAAGCTGACACGAATGTCTTTCTCCAACCCTAGAAAGGTAGGTTTTTCATCTTGTTTTGGGGTAAACAGCTGCTAGACCATGGTAGTAGTAGTTGTTTTGTTGTCACATGATCATAAGTTGTGTGTCAGATGATGACTAATTTCAAAAGAATGCCCCGTCTGCCACGGAAAATGATTCTTGCTTCTTTCTTTTGCGCCTTTAGGCATTATAGTATTTGTGGCCAATCGTTACTGTCTCACAGCTTAATTCAAAGACTAGGAGCATCTTCAGCACCGAAAAGGTGGCAAAAGCTGAATTACATTCCTCTACTTTTTCTTCTATTTATATTATAATTAATTTTCTTGTAGAGTTTCTTTCATACTGAAATTTGAAATAATCAAACCAAATTTAATTCTTTTTTTTTTAAATTTAGGTTCAAATTCGAGTTTGAACTGCACATGGTTCTAGGTGAGTTGAAGACGAAATCTCTATAAAAATTCAGACTTGTGTACAACCTCAGTTGCTTATTTTACAAGAGTGTTCTGACTTTTGCCTCTCATTGTATGGCAAAAATGACCAAAAAACTAGGAAAAAAGCAGGATGAGGTGGGTGGGCACAAATGCCCAGATGTCCTACCCGTTTTCTTTTGTCTTTCACGCTACACTTTCCTGAACAAAATTCCAGGAACAACATGATATTTATTAAGCATATGCTTGGTGGGAGGATGACAAATCCTTTTCTTTGAAATATTCAACGCCATTTCGGATGCAGAGCGCGCAGAAAATCCCTTCGATTCTTGGCATTAGATTCTCTCTTTCCCAATTGTCTCTCTAATGTTGTAATCTTATTCCATATTTGATTCACAAAGAAAAAGGAGAAAGGAGGGGAAAATTTTTATTTTTATTTTGTTTAGTTGAGACGAAAGAAAAGTAGATGATAAATATTGTCTTGATTTAAGTCTCAATTTATTTAAATTTGGATGGATTATTTTTTTGACGTAAAAATAGAATTCTCTATGTAGATCAATAATTTTAGAAAGTTGTATTACATACCGTGTAAATTATATGATACAATTTTTTAAAGCTTTTGGTCCACATAAATCGAATCTATGTAAGAATTTCTCTAACGAAAATTCTAATATGAATCTGGTCCACGTAGACTAATAGTTTTAGAAGATTATACTATGTGCAGTGCAAGTTGTAAGTACAAATTTCTAAAATTGTTAATCTACGTGAACCCGATATATATAAAAATTTCTCCTCTTTTAATTTACTTTTTTTTTCTTTCATAACTAAATTGCATAAATTACCCATTTACAATCATATTTACATCTCTTTTTCTTTTCACCATAATTAAACATATTATTAGTAATCGAAAACAAACTTAGATAAAACAAAAATAGATGATTATCCCTTAAATTTTTGAATATTTTAACTTTACTTTTTCTAAAAAATCATTTAACTCATAAAAATCAAGAAAAATCAAATGTTTTTTCTGATAAACAAACAGAGAGTGCAAATAAATTATTTAAACATTCTTATCTTATTAAATATACTTTATATTTTAATAAGGTTAAGATTCAATTCAAAGTAAAATATCTATAATAGGATTACACAAGACGTCACTAAAGATTGAAAATGTGGCCGCAACTACTTAGAACATAAGAAAAAAGATATTCTTTCCGTTTCATTAAAATTAATAGTAATAGATTTGACACAAAATTTTATATAAAAATAAAAATAAAAATAAAAATATAAAAATATAAATAATAAATATGTGAATCTCATAATATTTAATATTAAATTTAAATATATAAAAATAATATATGTATATATTATATGATTATTTTATAATAAATTTTTTAAAAAATATTTAAATTTTAAAAATAATTTAAAATAATAAATAAATCAATTTTATAAAGACAAAGAGAGTAACATGAGAGATCAAAAGCCTATGATATTTTGGGCACCAACAAAATATCTCACCGCCTCCGGTCTTTTCCACGGAGATAGTCCAATGGGGTGGTTTCATGATTTGGCTTCACACGTGTAAAAGGTATGACATCTGGCACTGCGCTTTTCGGGCGATATTTTTCCTTCTTCGGACAAAAACAAAGCCAAAAGCTAATGAATAAAAATCAAATCGGCAAAGGATTGATGAAGTTGAGTTACAACTAACAAAGAGACTTCTTTATCTCAGATACTTCTAAATTCAGAAGTTTCTTTGTTTGTTTCGTCTGATTCTGGTAATATGCGTAGGTTAAGCGGTTCATCGGCTGGGCCTGATGTGGCGCCAACCCCGTCTCACCTTTGTGAATTGAGTAGTGGAAAGGGTTCAAGAAGTCGCAAAGAACATCGAGATGTTTCATCTCTGCTGGTAAATTTTTGCCTTTGCTTCTGTTTTTTGCATTTTCTTGGAATTATTTTGGTTTCTGCTATCTGAATATCTGATAAAGGGCGAATCTTTGATCAATATATCTTGTGTTAATTCTGGGGTTTGTTTATTTATACGGTCGGGGGCTTTAGATAATTCTGTGGGAAATAATTCTGTGAAAAAAAAAAATCAGGTGAAGGTCTGTCCGGGATGGCCTGTGAAATTGGGTGGAAGAACTTGTATTGTATTTCCCTTACTCTTTAGTTTCCCATGGACTGTTGGTGCTTGATGGTTGGCTGCAGAAGGGCCAGTTGGTCTGGCAGAGCAAATTTTGGAGGAACTAAGCGAACAGAGGGTGTGATGAAACGTTCTGCTAAATTTTTGAGTCGAAAATTCAGAAAATAAGAAAGAAAATGAAATGCTTATTAATAACGCTGGACAGGGAAGAAATGAAGATAGAAGAATGTTGTGGAAGTCTTAATTATTCAAAGTAGAAACTCTCTGAAACTGTCATTGTTTCATCTCTTACCTTAGAGAGTTTAGAGTGAATGGGAAATGAGTAGCTCACCAGGTGGAGGGGAGAATTTTTTGCATTGGAAATTATCTAATGCAGGTTGGTTGTTTTATATCAGGAGTCTCAAAAGACAGGATCAAAGGCCACAAAATGGACAGACGAAAAACACAGTTTATATCTTAATTCTGTGGAAGCTTCATTTGTCAACCAGCTATATGATTCATTGGATATGTTGGGTTGGCGCCCTGATGTAGAAGGTTCATCAGAACCTAAAGTTTCCAGCCAAAAGGACAACGGGAAAGGGACACCTACCCCTTCTGGCCAGGTTGGACATCTAATTTATTTTCATCACTCTTTTAGGAACTCCTTTGCCATGCTTTTGTCAATCCCGTTGGATTTTCAAACATATGGTTACTTATCCCCCTTATTTCTCATATTAGTTCAAGGTTTTCCGAGACGGATCTTGGGCTAGAATCAATTTTAGGAGAGAAACAACTCGAGTGAACAAGGGGGAAAGGCCTGGCACTATTTTGGCAGATCCTTGGATCCAACACCACAAGCTCTCGGGCAGGAGGGGAAACAGCACATCTCCAGCTTCACATAAAAGAACTCCATTAGCTACTGATTCTCATTTGCATTTGGACAACCATGATTCTATTGGCAGCAATGCTGGTAAATGATGATATCCAAAATGGTTCAATTGCAAATTTATATCACTTCTATTTTGAGTGCACTTGGTTTTGTTCATTGTCGCATTTCTTATTCAATTCTCTAAAGAAGAGTACAAGCTTGGCATGTGTGGACTGCCAGGAACTTAGGAAGTGAAGTAGGTCTATCATTCTTTTAGCTTCAGGGCAAGTTCTCATATTGTCCTTGCATCTTTTTTTGATCAATTTTTCACTTTTATATGGTGAATTTCCTGCAAGACATTGTAAACTGGATGGGAGGGTTGTCTGCCGTGAGGGTGCAGCATATCATAGCATCACAGATAATACTTCGAGTGCAACATGCTAGGCATAAGAGAAATTTTTTGTAGTTATCAAACAAAATCAGCACTTTAGTATGAGATTAGAAATCCTTATGGATGTTCATATAACCTGAGAATGCCAGACCTCTTCTTAGTTTGTTTCGATTCTCTCCCTAACTTTGAATAACCTAATATCGTGGATGATTATGTTCTGCACAGAGGTGACAGATCAAAACTTTGTGGATGAAGTTTCTGAAGAAGATAAGTCAAGCAGGATACGCAGCAACAAATGTAGGAAAATTTCAAAAGCAGCCGGTTCACTCAATGATCAGGTATAGTTTATGCTTCAGTCATGAGATGAATATGGAATGCTAATTCCAGTCGATTTTAAACGTTTCCATAATAATTATGCAGGTTGTTCCTTTTGACAAGTTATCCCTTCTAGGAGATGTTGCTGAAGGCCAGGATTCCTCCAAAGAATTCTAGGCATATATAGTAGAGACTGCAGGTTTTTGTGACATGGATTGCAAGTCTCAGTTGCAGAAGTTTTGAGGTAAAGAAGACTATTCGAACTGCCCGTTGGAAGGCGCATCATATGAGCATAGCATGACATTGCTGCTTTTCTTGTCAACCAAGAAGGCAGGCTCTTCATATATTCTCAGGAAGCTTCCCACACTCGTCAAATGTAGTTTTGCGAAGCAAGATGGTGGCTGATTAGTCTAACATGATTCGTTTGTTTGTTTGTTTGTTTGTTTCATTCAACCAAATTTGGAGACTTGTAGGCTTGATTTTTGTTGGCTGAATACTTTGCTTTTGGTCATGGAACGGAACCATGGTATGAGTACTGTAAATAGTATGTGAAATTATTGTGCTTTTTAGCTCACGTTTGTGGACACCTGTGAATTTCGCATTAGGAACAGTACGTTTTGTCGATTTCAAGTTACTTTAAAAGTTATACTCAGAGGTTAAGTTATATTCAAAGATTATAAAGTTGCGGAAAATAAATAAAAGTTTCAGTTTAAAAGAATTCGAAATTTATAAATGTTAAAAATTTTCAACTTTGCAGTCAACAGCTTGAAATCTATATAGGATTAATGATTGTAGCATCTGTAGGAACCAATATTGGAAAGAATAACCTTTAATTTCGGATTTGTAGCGGAACTTTTATAGTATCCATTTAATATGTCACTTCATTAATTCTTTTCCTTTCTTGTTCTGGAACAAAAATCAAAGCATTATTACTGATGTTAAAAATTTATTTGATAAATTATTTTTAATCATATAAATTTGAGTTTGATCGTAATTATGCAAATTCTTTCCTTATTTCACCACTTACGCAATCCCGTAGGTATAATTAGCGTGTTTTTGACTGAACTTATTAGTAGTACTATTTATTATAGAAAAACAATGACTTTGTAAAAATGTCCTTTTAATTTTTTTTAAAAAAAGAAATCTATATTATATATATATATATATATATATATATATATATATATATATATATATAAGCTAAAGGAAAAGCCTCTAGTGTTGTCATTTGTCATTTGAAATTAACAGAGAGTATGACATGTGCCATCCACCTGACTTCGGCTCTACTTCCTTGCAGAAGACAATTCATCATTGACTCTCTTCCTCGCCTCTTCGATCTCCTCCTCTCCTCCCGTTTTGTCTCTTCGATTTTCCGTCTAGATTCAATGCCCATAATCCTTCAATCATTGTGTATTCCTCAACGAACTCTTCATCTCCTTACTTTCCTTTTCTTTTCTTAGCCCGGAAGAATTTCTCACTCTAAATAAAGAAAATCTAAACCCTAAAAGGGACAAAGCAGAGCAGTGATTGAGAAATAAATCTGCCATGGCTACAACACCAGTTACAGGTTAGGGGCTACCCAAATTTGCCATCCAGGGTTGCCCAGCCAAGATGTGGCTGCTATTATCTCTTAATGCCCAAAAACCACTTAGAGATCCCCCTTATCATCATCACAGCTTCAAACATTTTTTTTTCTTTTAATTTTTTTGGTGTGTTCTGGGGAGAACCAAAACAAGATTAAGGAAGGCAGATAGAAGACGAATATGCAGTAAAAGATTCAATCTTTTTTTCTAGCAGTCCATCATACAAACTAGTAGATCAAGAAAGTATCTGGTTTTCGACTGTTGGGAAGTATACCCTCTTAGACTAGATTCCTAATGTAAATATCGAATGTTTTAATAAAAGAATTTATTTTCAGAAATCGTTTGTGAATTTACTTTTTATTTGTGCACAATTTCGTTTGGAAAAGACTCATTGTATTTAAATAAGTGATCCATGTGAATGGTGGTCTTTCACAGTAAGGTATGGATCACGGGTTATTTAACACATAAATATTTATTTTTAACCGATTGATAAGAATGGAAATTTCATCATATTTAGGTTATTATATTTTTAATTTCAAATGGGGAGTGACTTACCTTTAGCCAGTGAGCAGTCCACTCACTTCATGACATAAGCGTATTTTGAATACGTAAAACAAGACCTGTAGTAGTAGTTTCTTAAAGTACTATTTGGAAGAAACCTAGATTACTACTATTACAGCGTGGACTAGTATTCTACGACTTGAATATGAGTTGATGGTCTGACGAAATTGGAAGCATGTGCTTTGATATGCCTTAGTTGAGGTTCTATTGTAGAACCAATATACTTGTATATTGGGTATATGTAACTAGTTAGTTAAGACAGACTTGTACAATATAGTTTCTACACAATATCGCCTCTTGTGGTTGTCTGAATGATCTAAATGTCCAAGGCTCTAGGAAACATGACTTGGATGTTTGCTTTAAGGTAGCTCCCTTGGAAAGCGGATACACTCTAAGAAGTCGTGGATAATTGGACTAGAAGCCTAAGGATGGTAGATATCAGTTAGAGATGTGTTAGTACATTTTTTTTTCTAAATGCATGGCGATGTGTAGAGGGGTATTTTTGTCATTTAACCTATAGATCAGAGATTTTGCTAACGCAACATTGTCTTTGGGGTCAATATTTTCTTATAGTGATATTAGAAAATATTTAAAATGCACAATATAGCTATTTATATAGTAGGGGTATTTTGGTCATTTTAGTAGCCAAGACGATGTGTCTTTTTGGTCCTCGGAATAGCTCGTAAGTTCTAATTATTTTTGGGTTGAGGAATTGGTCTCAGTTAAAAAGGATTTTATTTTATTCAGGAAGTCTAATTTATTATTAGATTGGAATAAAAATAAATTAAAAGAAGTTGAGAGAAATATATTATTTGGTTTAATTGGTTAATTAATTCTTCAGGGCCAAGGTCCAGTTTGAATAATTAGAAAATTAAACTGGGCTTAAACTAGATGAAAAAAGGTTTATTTAATTATTTATTGGGTTATTTCTATAAGTCCAGGAAATAAATAATTAATATTTAATTATTTTTTGGTTCATTTGGGCTAATTAGTTATTTATTGGGTTATTTTTATAAGCCTAGAAAATAAATAATTAATGTTTATTATTTTGGGCTTTTCGGGTCTAAGGAAAATAATAAATATTATTTTGGCCCAATAGCCAAGACCATAGGGTTTTTCCAGATACAATTCAGAAGAAGAGTTTAAGGTT
Source organism: Voacanga thouarsii (assembly GCA_026120185.1). Classification (NCBI taxonomy): domain Eukaryota; kingdom Viridiplantae; phylum Streptophyta; class Magnoliopsida; order Gentianales; family Apocynaceae; genus Voacanga; species Voacanga thouarsii. Next base: position 137,104 of record JANUWF010001636.1, on the reverse strand, counting down.
AAGAAAAACTTACTCTGTTGATAACATTCGAGTGTTTGAAATATTATATCCCATGAGATATTGTTATCAGAGATCAGAGATCTTGACTTTGCTAGAGATACTCACGTCTCTCGTGAAAAAAAAACCCCTATTTTTCCAAGCTCTCTCTCTCTCTCGTGACCTCTCTTTCTCTTGTTGTTCTTAGTATTTGTTAATCAATAGCAAGATAACCAAGAACGTTGAGACTACTCTCACCAACAAGGATTGATACAGTAGAATATTCCGAGATTCGGGAAGTTTGGCGTTTATGCAAATAAGGCGTAGTAGGAAGATAGTGGGCTTTCAACTGGAAGCTTCATCAAACGGAGGAGGAGTTATTCCTACGGTCCAGTCGATTTCTTCATAGCCAAAGAGGCTTAAGGCACACAGAGGTATGGATTAAACGCATCTATACTGTTGTTTAACGTTGTGTTTTTTTTTTTGCCTCTGTTTTTTTTCCCCGCAGAGCATGGCTCCCTCTGTTTTTCCAAACTACATCGACTATATCTAGCAGGCAAATATCCATGGATTAAAAAGATCAAGGGTGGTTGGTTTTGAATTGGGTGGAGATTGAAGAAATCATTGGCGGAGCAAAGAGGGGCAACCACCCTCCTTATGAACACAGTGATTGTTGATGGAATTAATGATCTATAGCATCAAATTAGTGTCACTGTTGAGGAACGCAGATAGGCTCTAAAGAAACAAGAGCAAGAGGACTTGAGAGCAGCCTTTGACCTCCTTAGCATTGGCGTCTCTCATCAACAAGCCCTTGACCTCCTAGCTCTACAGTTCCAAGAATGAGACTCTAGAAATAATTGCCTTTCTCTTTCCCTCTCTGGAGAGAAAAACCAAAAAAAAAAAAAAACATACATTTATTGCTCTTTTCTGAAAATTCTTCTCTATGAAGGTGAACAAAGAAAGATTGTGTTGATCATTTTCCTTTTCCTAATAATTCTTTATCGTACTCTGAGTCTTACTTTTTATAGCTAGAGTTTAAGATTTAAACTGGGAGTGATTTTTTGCTGGGATTTCAAATTTGATTTTCTGGGCATTGTTTTTGCTAATGATGTTGGGTACATTTCATGGTTTGGGGATTTCTTCTTCCAAGTTACGAATGGAAGAAGAAGAAGCAAATTCATATTTAAGGTCTCCGAATCATTCACGCAAATGGGTTGCAAGAAAAAGAATAAAAGGCTTCATACATCCACAGGTTGAGGATTAAGCCGATATTTTTTTTTTTGTCTTTCATTTTGTTTCCTTTGTACCTTGCATGCCTTAGCTAATTCTATTCGTTACTGTTGATCTGGGGGAGTATGCGTATTATGTTCATTGTTTCAGACGATGATCAAAATGAAATTCAAATGTTAGGTGAATTGAAGGATGATGAACAGAATGCGGAAATGGTAGCTCAAGTCCTAGAAAGTACCGTCTCCGCCGCACAAAATTCGGTTGACGACGGTAATCAAATTAAAGAATCTGCTATTGTAAATGTTGACCATGGACCTCAAGAGAGCTCAGAGGGCAAAGATGCTGGTCAAGGAGAATTTTTGGAGGATGTGGCCGATTCAAATAATCTGGTTGCTGACAACTGTGAAGGAGTGGAGGTAGGAGGTGACTTGAAGGTGCATGGAGAGGAAGAAAGCCGTGCTGAGGAAACCACTGATGGAAATTGTGAAGTCAAGCTGTTTGGAGTTCATTCAGAAATACAGGTAGAAGAGGAAAACTATATTAAGCATGAAATGGTTGACAATATTATTGAGGTTGAAGCTGATCTAGAGACAAGGATCAAGGAGGAAGAAAGGTGTGTTGACGAGGAAAGGTAAGAGCCTTATCCTGTTGTAAACAAATGTTTGGAGGAAAGCATAGAGGCAAGTCAAATGGAGATATTAACTCAAGGAGGTGAGGTAAATGATGTCTCAATTAAGCGTGTTGAAGGAATGGGAGAGGAAGAAAAAGAAGGAACAGATGATAACAAAAGGAATTGGGAATTACTGGAGAAAATGATGAGGGATATTGAGAAGATGATAAACCTGATGAGTCAACCATGTGAGAGGAATGAAATGCAGACTAGAACGTTAAATGCATTAACGCATAGGGTGGAACAGCTGGAGAAGGCCTTCGTCTGTCATATACTAAGGAGGAAGAAAGGGAGACACTCTGCTTGAAGTTTGTGATTTTTTATTCCATTTCTTGCTTTGCTTCTGATTGAAAATTGATGTAAATAAGTTGGTTTCACCTTCTAGGTTTCACCTTTAGTGGCATTGTAAAGTTTTGACTACAGTGTCTAGACTGTCAAAGCTAAATAAAAGAACTTTTGATTACTTGAGATTCATCTTTTGCAAAGTAAGGAAAATTTGTTCTATTATAAACTTTTTTTGTTCATTGATTGTATTGAACTCTAAAATTCTGAATTTTATCATAGCAGTAATTCAATTGTTTAGTACCTTATTTTCTGTTTTAAGATATTGATGAGCATCCATTACACAATTTCTTCAATACAGTCAAATGTAATTTTGTTATTGCTTCCTTTTGTCATGATTTTCTATTTAAAGTAGTTTCATATTTGGTATGCTGAACATATGATGGTGAAGCTACAATGCCGAAATGTGAATCTATTGGGAAATTTGAGAAATTAAATAAATTTTGTATTTAAATTGTTACTGCAAAATATTTTCATTTTGAATGTTAGTGGTAACATTGGTTGCTTGGGCGATGTTTGAGAGATTTGGCTATATAGTGTTATCATAAAAGGATATTGACCAACTAATGAGTAAAATTTAAAAAAAGATGATAAATTTTGTTTAAATTTCAAAACAGATATATATATGATTTTTTTTTTAAAGTTTTTCATTTCAGTATTTGATATATTTTTTATGTGTTTGTGTTCTTTGCGAAATGTACTGCTACAATGGTAATGCCATTCTTGCTATTCTTGACCTTTAACCCTCTTAATGCATCATTCATTTACATATGGCAATTTTCACAAGCTAAGTAAGGTATGTAAGGCAATATATATTATGTGCCTGGGGGTAGGACTCATGGCTATGAAATATGTGAGCAAGAAAATTCACTTTAAAGACATATTGAATATTGAACACAATGCAAACAGCAAACTTTTGTACTTCATGTTGTAATATGACAACAAATAATGCACTGCAAGTACCAATGCAGTGTGTAAATGTCCATAAATGTGCTTAACTATGCACAGGTTAAAAGATCATTCTTACATGCAGTCCAAAATTCATTAGCGATTCATGCATTTTCATTGCTCAATTGGTGAAAGATGGTTAGAATGAGAGGGCTTTGCACTTTTTACTACTGATAATACAAATTTTTTTATAATAATAATAATAATTTAAATTAATATTAACTTTAACACCACTGCCAATTAGAGCAAAGGGTGTAACTACACTTCATTAGTTCAGTAATAAGTGTCAAATTTATTCAATCCGGCATAGGTATTATAAAGTTTGACAACTATATAATATTTAATTCCAATAAGATAACTCAAAAGCTTACATATATGAAAAAAAATTTCAATAAAATAATAAACAAATAGAATAATTTATGGTAAAATTTTCAAAGTCATCTCTAAATTACATGGTATTATAAAAATATTCATAAAAAAACAAAAAATTACCTGAATTAATTTTTTTTTTAAATTATGCATCCGAAAAAAAGGTTGGGCCTCCGGCCTAGCAAGTAGGGATGGCAATGGAGTTGGGCCAGACCGGGGACTAGAAATTCCGGCCCCACCCCCGCATATGTCCTCGTATCCCTGTCCCGGCCAAGGGAAAAAGCGGGATCCCTGCCCCTGACCCGTCGGGGACAAAATAATCCCCGGTCCCCACCCAACGGGGAAGGGGGGCCCGTTTAGGCCCGAAAATAATTATAATTTTTTTTACCTCTAATATATTTTTATTCAAAATCTTTTAATCATATAGAAAACTTTTGTGGTGATTTCTAATAATTCACGTATTTATCATATCACTAGATTAGTAAGAGTAAAATTAATAATTTATAATTTATTTCTTTTTTTATTTTTTCTCTTCTTTTTTATTTTATTTTATATATATATATATAATCTACATTTACGTACATATATAATTTATATATATATATATATATATATATATGTAAAGAGAGTCAGACCGAGAGCGGAGATCATACAATCTCTATTTCTAACTCGTCCACGATTGGCGAGTCGAGAAAAAAAACCCGTTTTCACCTAAATCGGAAAATTTTTTGCCTAACTGAGTCGGGCCGGACCCGTTTAAGCGTCAAAATAGCCGTCCCTAGTAATAATAAGAAATGACACTGTAATTTATCCAACGCTGTCCGAAAGGACTGAATCGAACCCAATCGGTATATTCCCCTCCCCTACGGTCCACGTTTTCTCCAGTTGATTTGCCTTTCCACATAAATTCAGGAGTTGAACAAAATCGAGGTACCAATTTCCTTTCCATTTTTAGTATCTTTTTGGAAAGCAAATTTCTACACAGCTATGCTCTTAATTTTTCTTGAAATTTACTGAATCTCGCTTTAATCTTATTTTTATTAGGTTAAGAAATTCAATTTTGCTCTTATCCGACCCTCTATATGAAAGCGTTTGATTTCTCTAGGGTTTACAACTGTTAAACTATCAAAAGAAAGCAATGCCTTGGTTTACATCGACGTCTAAGACCGTAGGGCAGCGTTTGGCGAGGCGTCGATTTGTATCCAGGCAATGGAGAAGATGCGGATATCCTGGGGCGAATGTGGAATTTGGAAATTTGATTCAGATTCGAGGGTTAAATAGCATTTCTGGTATTAATTCGTTTTCATCAGCTCGTAAAATTGGCGGCGAATATTTACGATTTGGGAATGTGTGTAATCACAGTTACAGTTATAATAGTAATTATAACCAGGATAGTAGTGCTATTCAAAGGAGGGGATTTTTGGGTTGTGGTGATGGGGAAGAAGGTGGTATGTTATCCAAAATACATGAGGAGCGTCGCGTATTAGGGTAAGCTTTCTTTTTTTTTTTTTTATTGGTTGTAATTTTCTTAACAACTGTTAATGGTGTATTGTTGTTGTGTGAACTTTTGGTTGCCTTCTGCAATCTGCCGTTTCCCAAGTTTTGATTTCTTATCTTTGTAAGTTGGCGGTCGGATTTGATTACATGAATTCTTATATATCGGGAGAGTAACATGTACGTGGTCATTTGAAATGATTTGAGCTTGTTTCTTGGATCTCAGTGCTGTATTATTTAGACATGTTAATCTCTCAAAATAACTGTTCCATGCTGTCAATGATTGGATCATGGTCTTCAATTTTGTTCTCATTTTGGTTGGAGCTTCTATTTTTACTTATGGTTTACTTTATCTCAAGTTCAATTTGACTGCAAATGTTGACATGGGGAACTTTCAGTTCTTGCAGTTTAGGTTGTGTGTGGCAGTAGTAGTTCAAATCTGATCTTTTAGTCTCCCAGATTTTCCTTCTTCTCAATTTTGCCCTTTCTTTACATTCATGAGTTCAGTTTGGTCTTTGATTTGATGTAGGACAAATTTAGCTGGAATAGGGGGAAAAATGGTACAGGCTTAAATTACATTTTTCACGTAAGTGTAGAAATGTAAATTCTTTTATCTGGATTTGACTGATATTTCCAAAAGCTATGAAGTTATTCACCTGTTGATAGATCCTTTGTTGATTAGTGTCTTCTTGATTCTGTGTATGAGTTTGTTCTGCTTTATTACTTCCTTATTTTTCCATTTCTTTGATGCAAACACTTGCATGCGAATGCAACATTCTATATTTTTATTGATGAACATATGATTTTTGAACTTGATTTTCTTCATGGATTTTAGATACTCTCCAGAGCAGTTATTTGCTGTGGTTGCTGCTGTTGACTTATATGAAGATTTCCTGCCATGGTGTCAGCGTTCTGAAATAATTCGGCATTATCCAGATGGATCTTTTGATGCTGAGCTAGAAATTGGTTTTAAATTTCTTGTTGAAAGTTATGTATCCCGCGTCGAGTTAAACAGATCAAAATATATCAAGGTAACAAAATTTCTTGGGTATCTGTGACTTGTATTCTGAGGTTTCATCTTTTACTTTATAAACTTTACCTGATTATGCTCGCTGGCATCTATCTTTTATGTACATTTTGGAATTAAGGGGGATATCAGTGGAGCATTTGGTGCTTATAAAATTCTTTGCTTTTGCTACGCTGAATCTGGTACCTCTTAATCAGATAAGCCTGCTTAAAGAGGGTCAAAATTTTCTTGAATCTTCTTGAAATTGAACACAATAGGTAATCTGATTGTTGAAAATTTCACGTGTCAATTCTATTGCCTCCCCCAAAATAATCCTGTATTTCCCACTTTTCATTCCATGAGTTTGCTGGAATTAGGTCAAGTCTAAGCATCTAAACTTTAGTCTCTCTGTCCTCTTTTTCAAATTTCAACTTTACCCTGTCTCAGTGAAATGTGAATGGGTTTATCTGGGTGTTTACTTCAGTTTCTAACAAAACTAAAATGAAGTTGGATGTAAATTTCATGATAACTAAATGTATAAAACAGGCTTGTTGGATTACAATTTACTGAGAATAGATGCGTTCAAGATTTATTGCACTGATGATGCAAAAATGATCCTACCTTCAGGTTTCAGTTTTGCATTGTACAAGATAGAATTTAGCAGACAGTTAAATGCCTCAGTGGTAATCAGGTGAATTGCTATTTAAACTGATATGGATGCTAGGAGAAAGCTGATATGTTGAAGATAACTATAGTTTCATTTTCTAATTATCTACTTGTGGAAAGAAAAAAGAACGAAAAAGATGTTATAAATGAAGGCTAGCAGGTTCAAATGAATTCTACTGGTCTTGTTATTTCTTTTTTGTTCAAAATTTAGTTTTTTAGTTTGGTAAATGAATGTTTTATACTCAATGTTTGGTGTCTTTCTGCTAATTTCATTGACATGGAAATCTTTCGTAGATAGACAAGAGGTTGTTTTTATTTCATGTGATGAATAAAGTGTAGTTTCCTGTATCTTAGTCATGTTCTCATAACACCGTTCTATTTTCCTTGCAGACGACTGCATCTGAAAGTAGCCTTTTCGATCACTTAATAAATGTATGGGAATTTGATCCAGGACCTGTGCCAGGAACTTGTAACCTCCATTTCTTGGTTGATTTTAAGTTTCAGTCTCCATTTTATCGACATGTAAGACTCTTAAAAAATCCTTTGAGCCTTCATGATTAATGAAACGGAAATTTTGTTAGTCAGCTTGGAATATGATTTTATTTTCACTCATATTTTATGATTTAGGCAAATCAGCTATCGACTTTATCCCTGAGGTTGTTTTCATGGTATAGGACATCCCTAGTTGATGTATTATGCATCTGATACAAGAAATACCAGGTGCTGAAGAAACTTATTTTTAGAATGGGATAGATATGGTTGTTCAAACGTTTTCTATCTGAGTGCTGGAAGAATGTAAAATATTGGTAGCAGATTTATTTGGTTACTTCTTACTGACTTAATTGTATGTCAGATGGTCATTGACAGCATTTTGTCTCACCTCGTTGCCTTCTGTTTGACAGATGGTAAACATGTTCTTTAAGGAGGTGGTGTCTCGATTAGTCAGTTCATTCAATGACCGTTGCCGTTTAATATATGGACCTGGAGTCCAAGTTCTTGAGAATTCTTATCAGTAGATGGTGCAAAAGTTATAGTTGAAGGTCCAGTACACAATGACACTTTGTTCATCTTTAGAATACCCGCCCATCTGGTGCACTCACTTGTTTGTTCTAGTGGGGAAAATCAGAGGATTGAGAATGTTTTGATTCATCAACCTCAATTTCCCCCTTCTTTATTCAATTGCTTTAGCCAACTAGTCCCTCGGAATCAGGGACACAATTCTTATAATGAATTAATCTCAGAAATTTGTTGTTTCTGTACTGCAGTATTCTTTACTCCATAATAGTTCTACAGGTGGTTTGTTGTGTTGTCAGGTATATAAAGTCTTGGAGTTTCCTTAGCAACCGTCTCAAAAAAAAAAAAAAAAAAAAAGAATGTCAGTCTTGAGATTTTGAATTTTGGAGAAGAAAACTGAAGTTTTGCAAACAGAAGGCAGTAAAACATGAATCTAAGTTGGGAAGGTTAGCACTCTTTTTTGTTCTTAAGCCCCTGCCTTGTTCTCCGTTGGTAGGAACTGTTTTAACTGTTTTTCCTTTTTCTTTTTCCCTCCATTCTATTATCTCAATCATGTATGAACATTAAATTCTCACTTATAGTTAGTTTCTTTAGAAGATTTAACAGTTAATAGAGTTAACAAGGACTTACCAATATATATATATATATATATATATATATATGAGATATAGAGAGAGAGAGAGAGAGAGAGAGAGAGAGAGAGAGAGAGAACCATTCATGCATTTCTCAGAAATCTTGTAGGCTCTTCTTATCATACGCAATCCAATGATTCTTGTTTCACTGGACCCTTGGAACGGAAAGGGGGTTCTACTTTTATGTGATTAAATCTGTAAGAATATCCTTATGAAGTTCCAAAGTTCGGGCTGTAGCTCTGAGGGAGTGTTACAGTGGCCTAATGGGAGGAAAGAAAGTGATTGACGCCAGCTCCACGTAAGTGTTCTGGTAGGTGGAGCGACCCGTGGACAAATTATTATGGAGAGCTTGTTGAGTCCAATCCACCACAAGGCCCATAACCATTAAATAAACCAACATCAAGGATCGCACTTAGAAGTAGTTCACTGTACAGAATGTGAGTTGTAAGTAGAAAAAAAGGGCTAATTAAAACAGAAACATCATGTGCTACATTGTCATTTCCAAGTTGCCCCTTATAGAAAAAATTGTATCAATATCACACATCCTCTCAAACACTACACTGTTATTAATTTAACTGTCAAAAATTAAATCTTTAATATTTTTTATAAAATACCAAAATTACCCTTTACATTATCTTCCCTAAATCAAAACTAAGCATCTTCTCTCAAACCGAACCCTAACCACGCATCTCCACCACCAAGCCCCCACCCTCATAGCTCCTCCCCTCACCGCTGAAGGACCCACTCTCAAAGTGCATAAGTCGCAGCTCCCCTGCCATCACTAATCCTTTCTCCCCTCTCTTCGTTTCTCTCCCTTTTCATCCCTCCTCGATTTGCCATCTCTCTCTTCCATGGCCACCTTTCCCTTTCTTCTGCTTCTCTCCCTTTTCATACCTCTTGGATTTGCCACCTGTCTCTTTCATGGCCGCCTCCCATCTTCTGCTTCTCTCCCTTTCCATCCTTCATCGATTTGCCACCTCTTCCATGGTCGTCTCCCTATATTTTCCCTTTAATGTCTGCCAACCATTTCCTCTTAATTTCTAAATCCTTGGATTAATCGTTAATTTTTTCCAGTGGCTAAACCCCATTTCATCTACATCCCATAAGCTATATCTAATTAACCATTTCTTGACAAAAAGCCTTGCAGATCTACACCTCCACCATACTTTTTCTTCTTCCTCCCTTATCCCTACTGTTACTGCCCCTATTTCTTCTATTTTTCCCCTACTTCCGTCCTGCGATTCCACCTCCCCCCCTTGCTTTCTCCCTTTTCCCACTGCCGACCTTCTTTTTCTTGCCTTCTCCGACTCTTCTCCTTCTTCCCTCTTCCTTCTTGTGCCTTGCAGATCTTCATCCCTCACCTCCGCCCTTCTTCTTCTTCCTTCCTTCCTCACCCCTGCTATTATTGACCCCGTCTTCTTCTCCTTTTTCCTTACTCCCCTCCTGCAATTCCACCTCCCTTCCTGCCTTCTCCCTTGAGTTCGAGCAGACGCGTCGGTCCACTCCAGAAGTGGAAGAGGAATTCGAGTAGGAGTGAGAGTTGACATCAAGAGGACCCCGAGAGATGACTATGGGGCAAGCCTTTGACAAGATGCGTGCCATTCTTCAAAATTTAACTAAGAAAGTGGATAAAGTGGACAAGAAGGCACCTAGGGGCGAGGATGAGGCATTGGAACGGTTCCTTAAGTTCCAACCTCCAACATTTCAGGGAGAGGTGGAGCAGGATGAGAAAGCAGAATAGTGGATAAAGCAGATGAAGGATATATTTGCGACTCTGCAGTATACTGAGAAGAGGAGAGTGAAGTTCGCTGCATTGAGGTTGAGAGGACCTGCCCGAACTTGGTGGCAATGAGTCTAGGAAGACTGGTAGAGAGAGGATAATGACTGGACATGGGAGAATTTCGTGGAGGCTTTTCGAGTAGAGTATATACCACGATGGATAGTGGAGAAGAGAGAGGATGAATTCTAGACTCTCAAGCAAGGAGGAATAACCATGGCTTAATATGCTGCACGATTTACCCAGTTATCCAAGTACTGTAAGTGCCTGGTAGATACCGAGCAGAAGCAGACACGTCAATTCGTGAAGGGTCTCAGGTAAGATTTGAGGAGGGCACTAGCACCATCTCCTCTGGTAGCATATTCGGCCGCTGTAGATGCAGCAATTCGAACGAAAAACGAGGATAGAAACTGGTCGATGAATCGGCCATTCCAGCCGAGCCGACCACCGATGAGACCCCCGGCTCACAAGCCTGATAAAGTGGGGAAATAAGGGGAAGTAGCCCAGGATGGTACCATCAAATCCTATGTCAAGTGCATTGATGTGTTGGAATTGCGGGAAGCGAGGTCATGCCGAAAGGGATTGCTGGTCACGGGGAGTGACGAAAAGATGTTTCAACTGTGGTGACCCGAACCATCTGAGGAACATCCACCCAAGACCTCTCAGAATGGGACAGGGAGCTGCAACCCAACTAGCTGGGGCTGTCAGAGGAGCACCTGTTGAGACAAATGGAGAGGGAATCTAAAAGCCTCAAGTGAAAGCCAAGATCTTTGCACTAAACCGGGAAGAGGTTGGAGCTGATTCTGAAAGTACGCTTTCTATATAAGGTCGCTCTATTTCTGCTTTAATAGACTTCAGATCGACTCATTCATATGTGAACGATAAATGTGCATGCCATTTGGGTTGGAACGGGGTAGAGTTACCTTATACCATGTTAGTGAGTACACCCTTGGGGAGGCAGAGAGATGCAAGTAAGGTAGTTCAAGGGTGTGATATTATGGTGGGAAAGGAGATTTTGAAGGAGGATCTCATAATCCTACCCATCGACGACTATGATCTGATTCTGGATATGGACTGGTTAGCAAAGCATGGAGCAAGAGTGGATTGCAAGGCCAAGACAGTGCAATTTATTAGACTCGGATGAGATGTATTAGAGTTTAACGGGAGAAAGGTGAGGAAGTTGAAATTCTTGATAGCGGGAGCAAAGGCGCGAAAAATACTAAAGAATGGTTGTGTAGGATATTTGGCTTATCTAAATAATAAGCCCAAGGATTAATGTACCTTGGAGAGCACTAAGATGGTGAAGGATTTCGCGGATGTATTTCTGGTGGAACTCACTTCTCTGCCCCCTTCCCGAGAAATCGAGTTTACCATCGATTTAGTTCCTGGAGCGGAGCTGATGTCGAAGACTCCTTATCAAATGGCACTCGCAGAATTGAAAGAATTGAAGGAGCAGCTAGAAAAATTGGTTAAGCAAGGATACATAAGACCCAGTACATCACCTTGGAGAGCCCCGGTGTTATTCGTAAAGAAGAAAGATGGGACATTGAGATTGTGCATAGACTATAGAGGGCTGAATAACCTCACGATCAAGAACAAGTACCATTTGCCTTTGATTGACGAGTTGTTCGATCAGTTGCAAGGTTCATGTTACTTTTCTAAGTTAGATTTCCGGCAAGGTTATTACCAAATGCGAATCAAGGAGAAGGATATTCCCAAGATAGCTTTCAATACTAGATATGGCCACTACGAATTCGTGGTGATGCTATTCGGAGTAACTAATGCACCCGCCGTTTTCATAGACCTTATGCACAGGGTTTTTCAACCGTACCTAGATAAGTTTGTAGTAGTGTTCATTGATGATATTCGGATCTACTCAAAAAGTCCCGAGAAGCATGCGGAACGTTTAAAGTTGGTACTAGAGAAATTGAGAGAGCATAAACTCTATATTAAGTTTAGCAAATGCGAGTTATGGTTGGATTCAGTGGCCTTCCCTGGTCACGTAATATCTAAAGATGGAATCAAAGTGGACCCATCGAAGGTCGAGGTTGTCTCAAATTGGAAGCAACCAGAGAGCGTAATCGAAATCAGGAGTTTACTTGGATTGGCAGGATATTACCACCGTTTTATTAAGAACTTCTCTACGCTGGCAACGCCGATGACCCGATTACTAAGGAAGGATGTGCCATACATCTGGAATGATAAGTGCGAGAAAAACTTTCAAGAACTTAAGTGGAGATTGATGACAGCTCAGTGTTGAGCCTACCTGAAGAAGGTAAGGCTTATTCCTTGTATACGGATGCTTCTACGGAGGGACTAGGGGCGGTGTTGATGCAGGATAGAAAAGCTATCACCTACGCATCGAGGAAGTTGAAGCTGCACGAGGTAAACTATTTGATGCATGACTTGGAGTTGGCAGCGATAGTGTTTGCTCTGAAGAAATGGCGACACTATTTGTATGGAGTGGAATATGAAGTTTTCACGGATCATAAGAGTTTGAAGTACATATTCACACAAAAGGATTTGAACTTAAGGCAGAGGATGTGGATGGAGCTCTTGGAAGAATACAAGTGTCCAATTAACTACCATCCGGGAAAAGCGAATGTGATAGCTGATGCGCTGAGTTGGAAGGTGAGGATGGCTAACTTGAGGGTGCAAGAGATTCAAATAGTACAAGAAATTTTAAGGAAAGAGGCAGAAGTGAGAGAAAGGAAAATTAGCTTGAGCAACTTGAGATTGGAGCCTGAGCTGAGGCAAGAGATTGGTGATGTTCAATGGAATAACCAAGAGTTTCAAACCCTCAAGGCAAAGGAAGCCAAGAGAGGAAATAACCCTAACCACACATCTCCACCACCAAGCTCCCACCCTCATAGCTCCTCCCCTCACCGTTGAAGGACCCACTCTCACAGTGCATAAGCCACAGCTCCCCTGCCATCACTAATCCTTTCTCCCCTCTCTTCGCTCCTCTCCCTTTTCATCCCTCCTTGATTTACCATCTCTCTCTTCCATGGCCGCATTTCCCTTTCTTCTGCTTCTCTCCCTTTTCATACCTCTTGGATTTGCCACCTGTCTCTTTCATGGCCGCCTCCCATCTTCTGCTTCTCTCCCTTTCCATCCTTCATCGATTTGCCACCTCTTCCATGGTCGTCTCCCTATATTTTCCCCTTTAATGTCTGCCAACCATTTCCTTTTAATTTCTAAATCCCTGGATTAATCGTTAATTTTTTCCAGTGGCTGAACCCCATTTCATCTACATCCCACAAGCCATATCTAATTAATAATTTCTTGACAAAAAGCCTTGTAGATCTACACCTCCACCATTCTTTTTCTTCTTCCTCCCTTATCCCTACTGTTACTGCCCTCATTTTCTTCTCCTTTTCCCCTACTTTCGTCCTGCGATTCCATCTCCCCTCCTTGCTTTCTCCCTTTTCCCACTACCGACCTTCTTTTTCTTGCCTTCTCTGACTCTTCTCCTTCTTCCCTCTTCCTTCTTGTGCCTTGCAAATCTTCATCCCTCACCTCTACCCTTCTTCTTCTTCCTTCCTTCCTCACCCCTGCTGTTATTGACCCCGTCTTCTTCTCCTTTTTCCTTACTTCCCTCGTGCAATTCCACCTCCCTTCCTGCCTTCTCCCCTTTCACTACAAGAAAAAAAAATCAAATTAGCAATGGTCTAAAACAGTTGCGACAGCCATTTAATTGATAACATTATAATTTACTTTATAATTAACGTAATGGAAGATTTACGACGAAAAAAATTATTTAAAAAAATTAATTAATTTAGCGACGGACAAAAATTTTTATTTAAAAAATTAATTAATTTAACAACAGATTTGTAACGGTCAAAGATTTTTATTCTAAAAAGTTAATTAATTTATTTTATTTTAGAAATTAATTAATTAGCTCCTTGATTCGGCAAACCGAACTTGACCTGACCCGTCAAGAATATTATGAGATTATGTCGGACATGGGGCTCGAACCCACGTCCTTATTGTGGGGAAACACATGCTCCACCATTGTTGATGTTCTTGTGATTTATTGTAATATATATTAATTATATAATATATTTTTTTTTTGTGAATTAACGACGGATTTGCAATGGATTTATGATGGATCTGCGATGGCCCAATTTTTCGTCATAAATTCATTACTCATTAGCGAAGGATTTGCGACGACTCATTTTTCAAATTTTAAAAATAATTTTATTTTTAAAATTTGGAAGGCATCGCAAATCCGTTGCCAATTAGAGACAGCTATTCAAAATTTAAAAATAAATTTATTTTTTTAATTTGAAAAAAATGAGCCGTCGTAAATCCGTAGCTAAATTAATTAATTTTTTCAAATTTAAAAAATTAAATTTATTTTCAAATTTTGGAAGGTTCACAAATCCGTTACTAATTAGTGACGGCTAAATTTTTTTAATTTAAAGAAATAAATTTATTTTTAAATTTTAGAGGGTCATAGCTAATTAGCAACAGATTTGCGCAGCTAATTTTTTTTAATTTTGAAAAATAAATTTATCTTTGAACTTTGGATGACCGTCGCAAAGTCGTCTCTAATTAGCAACGAATTTGCGACGGCTCATTTTTTTAAAATTTTAAAAATAAATTTATTTTTAAATTTTGGATGGCCGTCACAAATTAACAAGGAAATTGCGACGACTTATTTTTTAAATTTAAAAAAATAAATTTATTTTTAAATTTTTTGATGGCCGTCGCAAAGTTGTTGCTAATTAACAACGGATTTATAACGGTACTTTAATTTTTTAGTGTTAATTAAATATTAAAAAATACCGTCGCTAATTAGCGACGAATTTGCGATGACTTTCAATTTAATTACTGGTAATGAATAATTACCGTCGCAAATCTGTCTCTAATTAGCGACGGCTAAATATTCGTCGGTAATAACGACGGATTAGTTATGGACATTAAAAAATAATTTTATTTTCAAAGTTTTTACTCTCAATGTTGTTCCGTCACAAATTAGTCATGAATCAGAAGCCGTCAGAAATATATGTCGCTAATTATCATTTTTCTTGTAGTGTTTCTCACTGCCGACCTTCCTTCCTTTTTACAGCCTTATATTGTTCTTCTCTTTCTTTCCTCTTCCCCAGCGTTCAGTGACTTGCAAATCTTCTGCACCTCCGATTAAGTATAGATCGCCCTTAAGGATATTTCATACCCTCTATCTGTCACTGTATAAATTATTTGGACGGAATTTTAATTAAAGGCCGACATTGATACAATTTTTTTAAAAGGGGGCAAATTGAGATTTAGGATAGAGTACAGGGTGTTTTTTTTAGTTAATCCCAGAAAAAAAAAAAATAAAAGCCACAGAAGAAAGAGCTTCAAAACCCAATGAGATAAGATGATTTGATTAGCTTTTCTTTAATTATTTGTTTTCATCCATTTGCCGTAAAGAACTCGGATTTGATGTTTTATGAAACGAACAGTGGACAGAAAAAACCTCATTCACAGAATTAAGCCTAGATAAAGAGAGTTGAAGATATGAAACGTCATTTTGACCGCAAGAGTTGCCAAGGAACAAAGTGGAGAATGCCAGACATGTCAAAGTCGTCTAATGCCTTTGCAGCCCATTTCATCTCGTGCATGTAGATATTACAGATTCCCATGATTTACCAAGAACAGATCTCCAATAATTCATTGCTTTCGGAGATCCCTCCAGCTGGAAATTGTCAAAGTGTGTAAGTGATGTGTGTATATCTGTAATCTGATTGGTTAAATGACTTTGATGGGATCATATATAGAGTATTTTTTCATCTCAACCACGAAAATATTCTGATATTTTTGTACATATATAACATCAACTGAGCATTAACTTTTCTCTTTTGATGGATCAATCATAGTCAATGGCAATCAAAGTCGATATCCACCGTGCTTTACGACCGTATATAACAGCATCCAATGAGCCAAAAAGGATTGCTTCTTCACTTTATCCTTTTGATTTTTCAACCATTATCCTTTCTTTATAATGGCAGCTGAAAGAAAATAAAGTTCCCAAATCATGATTTGTGTTGTTCTGCGTCACAGGGAAACTAAGGTTTAGTTTGTCCTGATATGAAAATGCAGCATAATTGAAGTCGTTTATGTACCCGTACATTCACGTACAATGCCATCTTAAGGCTGGTAAAATATATGTGCCCTCGAAAGTATTCATTATCTTTGTGACATTTTGTTCTTTGGTTCATATACTGAAGTGGAAATGATGCTAAAAAATCTGGGTTTGTTTAGGGGTTTTAGGTCAATAATGAGAAGGACATTATACTCTTGCATAACGGGTGCAAAGAAGTGTTTCTTGGGGGAATGTATTCACTGATGATCTATTCTAGACTGCTGAGTCATACCCACCTATGGAGATTAGAAGGGCCGCCATTTACAAGTTGCATGAGCTCCTAGCTACTCCTAGAGTTGCTGAAGAAGATAAAGATCATAAGAGTTGCCCTCTGGAGCTTGGAGTTGGATATGGAATCAGAACAAGAAGATTGCTTTAGATATTATGTTCAAACAAGTTGGCGCATGTCATAACAGGGAAGCCTATATTCTACATGCATGTTTTCTTCTTTTCTGCTGGCCAAAAAGGAGAGATTTTGCACAAAAATATCCCACCTACTGTGGCATGCCTAGTACAAGTTGGTGTCAAATTTTAGATTGAAGTCACTTTGAAATTCTCGTCCCTCACCTCAAATTCTATATCACAACTTTATAGTGATTGTAAGAAAAAATGACATTCAATCAAAAAAGAATAGAATATAACAAATAATAGGACATCCGTTTCAACGTTGAATAATATGTTTCCACTAGCATCAATTTTTGATGATGTATTATGGCTTTTTTTTACTATACTAAATTATTAAATATTGAATATTCTATAGTTTGGTCCATGGTAGGGGATGGGTTGTTTTAACTTTCTTTTTGTTTCGTACGAGAGGAGAGTAAGGGAAGACGGAAGAAATTGAAATTTCTACTTAATTATAATTTATATCGTTCATTTTATTCTATTTATTCATTTTTAAACTCAAAATGAGATGAATTAGTGATTAATAATTTTTTTTCAATTTATCTCCTTTGAAGGACAAGAAATGTTGATGTTGAGGAATGACCCTTATTTACTTCCCGTCAAATAAAATAATTAACACTACATTCACTTCAGATTACTTCCCCCTCTTCATTTCTATTTGCTTTTCTCCTCAGCCAAGTTGTTTGATGGGAGTTAGGTTCATCAATGTTGAATGCTGAAACCATTATCATTTCCAATGGAGATGGAGGGAGGGGCCGGGATGTGGAAATGTAATGTAACGAGCAGTATTATTTTGTCCTTTTTTATTGATATAAGATACTCCATGCAGCTTCTCTCAGGTCTCAATCTAGCAGAAAACCTATATGCTCGTATCAATGGAATCTTTCACGCTTGTCCGGGGAAAATTTAGCTTCTATAATTCCATTATTTTTCCAACCTTGTAGGTGGATGTCAGCTTCAATGTTGCCACTTGACGAGACAAAAATACATGAAATTGTTGGCATGATGATACAAATCAGGAAATCTAGCTATGAACTTGTCACGATTTGAAATCCTCTTCCATTTTAGCACTCTGTTATGGCAATTTTAGAATTAGACAATGCGATGAAATTCACTTTTCCTGTTCTCTGTACAAGGGACATATTCATTTACAAAAAAAAAAAAACAAAAACAAAACAAAAATGTGGATCGACCTTTCTACATTTGTTGAACTTCTTGGTTCCACATGAAGAGGCTTAGGCAAAGGTCCCGGACGCAAAAACACTTGTCTGTTTAATGCGGTAATGCATGATCAAACAGCTATATTACGAAAACGAATGCCGTTGGAGGAGTCCTAAGTTGGACTTTAAACATCTCAATTATTTCTTGCCTCCATTCTGGAGAAGGGATTATCAATTTGGTGTGACCCCATCTTTCAAAATAGTATTCAGGAACAGAATCAGGAACTTAGGGTTTGGGAGATAAGTTATATTAAGGGAATAATAATATAATTTTAAAAAAAATTGAAGAAAGGTTGAAATACAGAATTTTTTTTTTGTTGTTGAAAATTTTATAAATAAATTAAAAAAATTTTAAAATTTTTGGGGCGCCCTGATTGTAGGATATCATGGAGGCTCATCTCCCGTCTACACTCTAATGTGATCATGTGAAGGAGATTGTAAGACGCATTTAACATAGTTATAAATATAATATTTACCTTTATCAAGTTTACAGTGTACATGTAAATGTATGTACTTCTTCAAATAACTATTGTTTTTGGAGATTTGTTTAATTTATAATTATTTATCATTTTGTAAAATTACAAACGTATTTTTTTAATCGTATCCGTTCTCAAATAGGTATTATAATTTTTGAAGAATCACACATATTAAATAAGTTATAAATGATATTATGGTTTAATAGAGTAATAAATAATAATAGTATAGTTTTAAAAAATAATAAATATATTTTTAATTTTACAAAATTATAAATAATTGTAGACAAAAAAAAAACTCCAAAAATTACCAAATAGTTGGTTATGGAAGAAGTAAAACTAATTAATTTTCAATTTTCAAACTAACTTTACAATTTGTAATAGGGATAATTTAGTCTTTAAAAAAACTTTTATACGTTAAATCAAATATAAATAAATTTTATTTGTAAAATGTTAATATTTTGAATAGATGACAATGTTAATATTTAAATTTTTAAAATTTTTATAAAATTTAAAATTATATTTATATTTTAAAAATAATTCAATATAATCACAATCGGTACATGCAGAATGAATCACGGATAACTAGGGAAGGCATTACCTATGTACTGGTTGAAGTCATATCAAAATCTAGGAAACCAATTGCATGCGCACCCGCCTCCAACCATCCACCGCGAACCTCCCTATCCAAGACTAGGTTGAGGATGCATGTAGTAAGCCCCACCACCAGCAGCTGCAGCTCCTCTTTGGATTTAGACCATGATGTCTATTAGGAAAGTTGCAACTCTATATGCATCACAATACTAGTCCTATAGTATCAGCATGCAATCTACGTGCTCAGGAAAAATCTCACAGGTGTTATGCACTCACCATAGAACTGAATTGCTGAATCCTACCCCCACCTGGCCACCTCCCACCCAACTTCTTATTACAATGATTTCCTCGAAGAACCCTTCTCATCACTGGTGAGCTCCTCTACAATGCCTGTTATTTCTTGGATTAATCATAAGTTTCACTGGTTGGATATGCTTCTGAACTCTTTCGTTTGAACTCTTCCCTCTCTAGTCTGACACTGATAGAAATTGAGGATCTAACAAGAGATTTGTCACAGTTTCTTTAACGATCAAACTGCCGAGCTCCTTAGCTCCTCTGTGAGACCGGCCACTGTCAGATTATGAGATTTAAGCAATAGTCCCCCTCCAGGGAGGTCAGCATTGATCTCACAGCCCCGCCTCCATAAGCAGGCTTGGTGTCATCTCTATCATCTTTGTCCTCAAAATATAACCAGGCTAGTGGTGGAGTAATAATTCAATTAATTAAAAAAAAAGGTAAAAAGTGTAGGTTTTTTTTTTTTAAATTGTCATCTTTCTCAATTTAAAAGTTAGTTATTTGTTCTTAGATTCTCAAAATGTATAAATTCTTATCCTTTCATCCAATTTAAACAATAAAAATTTAACAAAATTAGGGTTTTAGGGTATTTTATCCTCACTAACCAATCAATTCCTAGAACTTTGCTACTAGAGCACATTAGAACCCTCCACTGTTTCTTGAAGAACTCTCCCAATAATTGTAATTATTATCCCATTGCTATTCACTAGTTATTTTATAACTAATGTTGAAATAATCTTTATCAACTTCTTTGATTAAAACTGATCTGCACCAAATTAAATTTAAAAAATTTTCCAACTCAAAGTACAACTTCCAAAAAATAAAATAAAATAAAATAATAATAATCGTCACACCCTGGACCCGAGAGATGACATGGCAGTATCCCGAAATGGAATATCGAACCCGAAACCAGAACAGACATTACCAAAAATAGACTCAACTATCATAACTGAAATTGCCAAAACTCATAATTATTCGGTTACAATGCAAAACGATCTAACTAATCCCTTGGAATAACTCTAGACGTACTAAAACTCCAATGTCATAAAGTAGACTATAAATGAGAACGTTACATGAACTCGTCAAATTAGTCACTCTAGGTCCTCTTCGAACCACCCGTTTAATTCCTCCTCGTTCAACTGAGAACCTGAAATGATAAGTAAGGTATGAGTTCACCAGCTCAGTAAGAATCATGACTTAACCGGGATTGAGCAAGTTACATAGATATAGTTTCGCAAATCATTGAACTTTAAAATAGTGGTAGCAGTGGACTTAGTTAGGGTAACACATGGTTGTGGTTTAGGCTCAAATATTTCTCACTTAAAGCACACACTAAGGAATAATACAACAAACAAAGGTAACTTTGATAAAACTGAAGAGATTCAGAATTAGAAAGTCAACCGGTGCCCATTAGGAAGAGTAAACAGCGTCTGTTGGAACAAAACAGAAGGGGTCTGATTTTGAGATGAACCGGTGCCTGTTTAGGTATGTTAACCGGCGCCTATGGAAGCTAAAAATGGAAGGTTCGATTTTCTGAGGACCAACCGGCGCCGGTTGAACATAGGAACCGATGCTTGTTTAGTTGAAGAACCAGCGCCAGTTCTTCACGGAAAAATTTTCGGAATGCATCTGTTTCAACCGGCGCCTGTTCAAACTAAATTTGCCAAAAAAACAGAGCACAATACATGAAAAGTAGAGACCAAAGAAAGGACATAAAACCAGAACAAATCAGAGGCCAAAATGCACAAAGAAACAGAACAAGGCCCAACATTCACAACCACTCCAATAATGAACAATACAACCGTTACCCTACCATTTTTCCATAACAGTTCACTACACCATTTCTAACTTTTCAAATCATGTGAACAGACCCAGAATTCATGACACATGTTTGGGGAGAAGGTTTGGCTAACTGATATCAGTTTCCTAACTATTTTATCCTGTTAGGAGGAGGGCCAGTACACAGAATTGGGCAAGGTATTGTATCCCCCAAGCCTAGGGCCAGTATACAGAACATAAGGGATCAATATCCCTACCAAGACCAAACCCCAAACAAATGATAGAACAAAACAGAATTTCAACAACCAAAATTCAGTACAGAACAAGAATAGTAAAGTACATATCATATAGTCTTACTTGAGCATAAACAACTCAACATCACAACAAATTATTCCCATGCTCAATCCAATTGAATACCAACATAATTTTCAGATTAAAAAAAAAAAAACAGACAATCATAAAACCAAACCATCAGTTGAAAATCAACACAGTTAAGTCAGAATCCTTACCCGAAATCCTACTCATAGATCACCCTTATCACCACCAACCTCTTCCACACCTACAATCCCAATCAATCCCCATCAGAACATCATTCACCCCATTTCCCCCCAAATCAGAACAGTAAAATCAAGAACTCTAGACATTAATTAAACCTCAATAAAAGTTTAAGGGGAACGCGGATTACCTAAATTCGAAGCCTCGAGCTCTTCCCCTTCCTTTGTCTCCTCCTCTTGGCCTTTCTCCTCTCTCTGAACTGTCTCTGACGGTTGAACAATGATGTGAATATTAAAACCACGTTCTGGCATAACGTTTAATCAGTCAGAAAGTTACAAAATTGCTATCAAGTCTTTCTAATATTCACCCCATTAATTAAGTCCCTAATTATAAGGGTTAAGCCCATGGCTAATTAACACAAAGAAACAAAAGGCCCAGTAAAATCTACCATGGACTCACAACAACAACAACAATAATAATAATAGCAGCAGCTAGGGCCAAGTTGTCTTTTAACTTATGGAGCTCTTGAGTTCTTATAGACCTACTCACAGTTGACACGTTAGTTTCTTCATTGATCATGCACTTGACTGCGTGCAACAACAAAGAGTCATCGTCCAGGAACAAGAAACGTCAAATCTTTAACCTAAAGTACAGGATAGGCAATGTATGATCCAACACGTGTTATTTCTGTATGTTCTTGTAAGAATATTGGATGATTGTTGAAGTTGAAAGAGAAGGCATTTCCCCAAAAAGGGCAAGCAATTTTTTGCAATGTTCGTTATACTCCTTTTTGCAAGTTTTATTGTTGGTATTATTGTGGCGTTGTGAAAAAGTATCAAATTATAGTGACATGCACCCATGTAATGCAAATGTACCTTACTCCTCTTCACTGTCCTTATTTTTTTTGGAAAACAATTCAACAATGTAAAATGGTAATCAATGGGTGATAATATTTCTTATTATGGTATAGATTGATAGATGTAATTAAGTCTGATTTATATTTGATCATTAATTATAATATATATATCTCGTTGTATTAAATATGTGTATATCTGTCTATATAGAGAGAGAGAGGGTTCATTGTTTAAGATTTATAATTTGATTTTATATTTTTGAAAAAAATGCAATGGAAAATTATCATTGGCATACGTACAATTTCAGACCCTCTATCGTCTTCTTTACTTCAGGAGCTCTCACTATTATTATGTTGCCATATTACTTCCTTTTTACCTTTTTTTTTTTGGGGGGGGGGTGGTGGGGGTTTGGGTGCGGTGGCGGACAAGAAAACTATAATTGAGTTAGGACAACTTTGCTCCAACCTTACTCTTTGCTTGGGGGGTTAATTATACAAATTACCGTGCAAAGTTTAGAAGGAAGGTAAAGATATTATGGAGCATAATAAGCTTTTTGCTTTTAAAAGGAAAATAGATATATTATAATAAATTTGAAAAAAATTTACCAAAAAAATGAAGTATAAACTAATGTAGCAGTATTATAGTATTGGGAGAGAGAGGATCCAAAGTGCATTTTACGAGTCTTCTAGAAAAATGATTCAATCTTCAATGATAAAAAAAAAAAAAAAAAAGTTGATCATTATTGAGCAAAGCTTTTTGAGCGATCTTCATCCTCAGTGTCTAAAACCATGCACGTTTACAGTAATCTTTAAGGGTAACACCAACATGAATAGTGGGATATCCACACAGTGGGGGGCCAGTTTTGTTCCCATATTTAAGGATTACATGGATGAAATGTCGCGTTCAAGAGTTGGTGGGATTCATGGATGGGTTTATCGATCGCTATTGGATTAAATAATCATAGTCATATAGTGGATTTGCTTTCTTATCCCCTCCCTCCTCTTCTTCCTTTAGTTTCTGCTACGCTGTCGAGTTGTTACTCTTCATAACACGGTGCTTTCACTTCGCATTCTCTGCCTCAACTTCTTTCTTTACTTTCTCACTCTTACTTTTAAGAATAGGACTATCAATGAATCGAGTATATTCAAATTCGGATTATATTGGACTCGTTTATAACAGGTCTGATACTTTTTTTTCTCCGAACCCATATAATTAGGTTCGAATACAAAACTATAATATCTATACCTAATTATTCGATTAATATATTATCTAAAATATAAATTGTATATTATATTATATATAAAATATATTATGTTTTGAAGTTTTCGGTGGATTAAGGTTTCTAGAACTTGAACATAAAGCTTTTCAGGACTTGCATCTACAGGCTTTTTGCACAATTTTGGAAATCTTAAAAAAAAGGAATAAGAAAAGAAAAAAAAGACAGAGACATGAATTTTTCTTTTTCTTCTTTTTATTGCTCTTGGGAAAATACAATATATTGTTTCCTTGCATTTGGATATTTAAATATTTTTACACATATAATTTTTTTGGGCCGAATATACTCGACGCAAACTTGATACTTGCATACGCAGGTATGTGTCTCTTCATTCCGTATCCGATGTATATTCGAATCGAGTCCGATACTTTTTCTTTTAATTGGGTCTGGAACAGGACTATCCAAACTCGATTAAACCCGTTTACCGCCCTACTTAAGAAGTCGTCATTCGTTTCTCTTTTTTTCTCCCTTTTTCCAATTAAAGATTATTATTATTAACAACCTAACAAACACTTGTTAAAAACTCTATTTCAAATACAAATATTGGAGAAGAGTAGATTTTGTTCAACCTTCTTAATTATACCCAATCTATTTCAGTCACATACAAATGCTGAAGTTTGAAGACAATTATTAAATTTCAAGAGTTGGTTGTTTTCTTCAATCTCCCTTTGCTCGGAGCTATGGGAGCCACCCTTGCCCCTGCCCCCCAAAATTTTTAAAATTTTAGTTTTAGCCTTAATAAAATTAATTTTTTAGGAAAATCTCTTTTTTGCCCCTCCCTTCAATTTTTTTTTTTTAAAAGGTGTCTCGTTCTGTACTAACCTATGCTCAATCTCTTTCTGTCACATACAAACATTAAAGTTTGAAAATAATTTTTAAATTTCTTCAACTTCTCTGTGTCTAATTTTCTCCAAATATTTAAATTTTTTCTCGATGATACAAAAACTTACAGGGACAAGAATAGAGTTCCGTACAATCTCAAGTCGTAGAAATCAGTAATCTTGAAAGTGAAGTAAAGTTCGAAGAATTGTTGAGGGTTTTTTGCGTAAAAGGAACAGTGCAAAACTGAAGAAAATATAAACTTAAGATTTTATGTAGAAGAAGGTTTTGTGTGTGGTAGAAAGAGATCGGGCAAAAAGATGTTGAAGATAACCTAAACTCTTCTCCTACGTTTATATCCAAAATAAAGATTATAAAATGGAATTTTTAATGAGAGTTTGTCAAGTTAATAATAATAATAATCATTATCGTCGTCGTCGTCATCATCTTTAATTAAAAAAATAAAAAGAGATACGAAGGGATATTTGGTTACCCTTTGAGAGTTCGGGAGAG
Organism: Voacanga thouarsii; assembly: GCA_026120185.1. Lineage (NCBI taxonomy): Eukaryota > Viridiplantae > Streptophyta > Magnoliopsida > Gentianales > Apocynaceae > Voacanga > Voacanga thouarsii. The sequence continues at coordinate 112,128 of JANUWF010001636.1, read as the reverse complement.
AGTGGAAGAAGTTGGAAGAGAAGAATCAATGCGGTTTCTCAATGGTTGAAACAAATTAATTGTTCCCGAATTCGAATATTTTGAAACTGTTATGAATTATTGGAATCTCCATTAATTAGTGGAGGCTCCACTAATTATGGATTTATGTGAATTATTAGAAGATTTTTATGGATGTCCACCATTTAGTGGAGACACCATTAATTGAAGATGATGTATGCCATGATGTATTTCACTAATTAGAGCTCTATAAATAGAGCTATTCTCTAAGCTTGTAATACACCATCATTTTGTGAAAGAAAGATTAGTGAAAGAAAGATTAGAGAAAGAATTGTGAGAGAAAGAAAGAGAGAAGTTTGAAGAGAAATTCTTGTGCAAAGAATAGTTAGAATTTTCTTAGTGTGTAGTGTGTAGATTTTATTCTAATACTACCCTAATTTTATAACAGAAACACTTTATTATACCATATTCTTTATTACTATTTCACAATATAAGTCGTTTTAAATTTGAATTTTTTTTTCACAATATAGATCATTAAATAAAGTTTTATAAAAATTTATTATTTTTTTCTATTTCTATCCTCCTTGCCATCTTTCTCTTTTCACTAATTATGACCCAACTCTCTCTAATTATCAAAGTAGATAAAGACTTAATTATATGTATTTTTGAAATTTTAATTTTAAATTATGTAGAATTTATGAACCTTTAATTTTTGTACATAAGTTTAGAATGATTTATATTGTGAAACGTAAATAGTATAATGTTAAGAATATGAAATTTTTACTCCAATCCAATTAATCAATTTTCACCAACCTTACTTTGATTATTAGTAAACTTCCGAATATATATTGAATAAAGTCATTAGATACATACATAGTTCATACACCATATGAATCCAACTAGTTAATATATTATATATTATGAAAAATTAGTTTTCATCCAACATATTAATTTTATACGCTTAGTTTCAGAATTTTTTAATTTTTTATTATTTTTTGTCTTTTTTATTTATTTATTTTAATCGATTCATAAATTTTAAAAAAAATAATATTTTTTAATTAATTAATTAATATTTTTTATCTTACTTAAAAAAATTTCTTTATTAAGGAATAATCAAATTTTAAAATTTTATATATTCTAAGTATGTTTAATTTATTTTTATTTTTCATTATAAGTACACAATGTTTATTGTATTAAAAAGGAGTATTTGTAAAAAAATAATAATTAATATCGTTTTAATTTGTTAATAAAATAAATAAATAAAAATAAAATTCTTAATTAAAATAAACAGATAAAAAAGAGACGGAATAGGTAATATATATGTAATTTTAATTTTAAATAAAAATTGGTATCCAATCAAATAAATTTCATTTTAATATAATGGAAGGCATTCAGAAAAAAGAGAATGTTCTTCATTTTTTTATTCCGAAAATATCTTGTGCTGGGGTCAAACACGAGGCCACGAGGCCCACAACTTTGTGGAAGTCGGCAACCGGGCGAGAAAGTGACTTCGTCAAGTTCTGCGGAATATTGGGTCCCATGTGAATAGACGATGGGCCCGATTGGGAGTCCTGGGGCTTCTCGTCTCAGAAGCCTCTGGAAATGGACCACTGTGATAGAGACAGGTGTCATCCAGCTGGCTCGACTAAGACAACCAGCAGATAAGCTGCTCCAGGGAATTTTAGCCCACAGACCACGCCCAACTGTTTAACGGCACTGCAGGTGAGGTGGGGACTTTTCAAAGGCGGAACTTCGAACGGGGCCCGGGATCCTTGTTGGCCCACGTGTTCTCCGTACTCAACAGAAGAAGCGGAGCCCCATATTATAGTGGGACTTGCGGGACCACACCAATCAATCCGATCTGGAAGGTCGGAGATCCTAAGATATCTGACGTGGTGAGCTGTATGGCACTTCCGTGTTCTTGTGGGTCCCGACGTTAGATTCCTTAGGCCCATATTCTTTCTTTTCCCAGAGGCCATGTTTGTTTCCACAAATTTTGTAGAAGGGGGATAAAAGAAATTTTGATTTTCTTTAAACAAAATACTATTGTTAGGAGCAATGAAAGTACAGTTGTGGATTATTCTCCATTTTCTCATTAATCCGTCCAAATATAATTTTATCATAATTAAAAAGTATTTGATTAAATACAAACTATTATATTATAGTTATTAAGTAAATAGGTTAGTAGTATGACCAGTTACTTAATGTTGTTTACCTTTCTTAAATCAAAGAAGTTTATTTTATATTCTGTATTTAATTAAATTAATAGTAATTAATTTGATACGATATTTTATGTAAAAATAAAAATTATAATATAATAAAAATAAAAAATATATAAATTATGAAATATTTTATATTAAATCTAAATATATACAAGTAATATATAAAAAATATATTGATTATATTTAATATACAATATACTAAAAAGTTTTCTTTTAAGAAAAATATTAATTTTTTGGGGACAATCTAATATAATTTCGTTGGAATAGAAATAATATTTTTGAAAAGGGTGGAAGTATTGGTTTAGTTTGCTTTGGCAAGGACAAAAGCATGTACTCCACAAACGTACTAAAAAGATCTCCCCACCTCCCCCCCCCAAAAGAAAAAAAAAAAAAAACTCCTTGAAAGAGTTCTTTGACTCATAACTAATACATCGTTTATGTGCAGCTGCTAGCTAAAACTGGAAGTACACATTTGTAAAATTTCTTAAAATTCTAAACTTTTGATTAATTTTTTTTTTAATTTTACCTTTTATCTCTCAAATTTTTAAGAAGTTATAATAGTGTCCATAAACATATATTTCATATCATTTATTTTCAATCTCAAATTTTTGATTTCGTTCTTGATTAAATAGGATTACACATAAACAAGCACCTCAAATTGTAAGAAGCTCGATGATCTCATACGCTCTACGATTTTATTCCAAATTGAAGAGTTTCCCTTTTATGCAATATATGATCGATACTTATTTTCATTTATATGCGAATTCTTTCTCATTCTTAAGGTTCACGTGTTCAATTTTTAGAGAGATATTTCATATTTTTTTAGATCAATTCTAGACTATTGAGAAAAAAAAATTAAAAAATAGTGATTGGTGCCGAATATATATTTTTGTGAAAAAAATAAATATTACAATATATCGTAAGCATAAAAATTATTCTAACGGGAATTGGCCTAGGTGGAAGGAGTTTGGTGTGTTTTTAAACAATGTTTCAAGTTCAAATAAAAAAATTATTTAAAATTATGTCTTCTAAAAAATTTGATTGAAAGAACGAATGATATTAATCGTCCTAGACCAAACATAACAATTTAATTTTTGCCATCCACATCATCACCTACACTTAAGACCAAAAAACATGGTCAAAGTGAGAGAAAAAACTGGTTTCTTCTTGATAATGAAACCTAAGGTTCATTTTGTATGATGCAATATAAGATGATGTAGTTTCAATCACAGCCGACAAAAGCCAACGTGTATATACAAAATCTGGATTGATGTTAGATAGTAGGTTGTATTTAGATAAGGATTTGATTGAAATAAATTTAATATAAAGTAAATGTGGGGTTCAATTATTTAAGAAATGGGAATAAAATATGACATGTTATGAATATATAACAATTCTAAAAAAAATATAAAATATATTTAAATTAATATTATTTTTAATTGAAATTTTAGTTCAAATTGAAAAGAGTTTGTTCTTAGTTGATTTGAAACGGTTCTTTAAAAATTGGCATAAGTACACGTACTCATGCTTTCTCGCGGCATCAAGAAAACTAGAAATGGGATTAAGACTTGATTTGGTTGGACTGTTTTGCGAGAGTAAACGAGGGGGAAAAGTAAATATGGAAGTAAATGAAATATTTACCATATTTGGTTAGATGTAAATGTAGAGGAGAAGTAAATCAATAGGGAATACACTCCCTCTACATCAGCATTTCCTCCCTTCCCAATTTAGAGGGATTGAGAAAGAGAAAATAAAGTGTGAGTAATAATGACAATATTGACCACATTTTTAACATTAAAAATTTTAATAAAATAGATAATGAAGGATAAAATAATAAATTAAATTAATTATTCTCTTCATTCTTTCCTCTCATTCCCTTCCTATTTTCACACCAACCAAACAGAATAAAAATAAATACATTAATTTCTCTTAGTAAAAGTAAAATGTGTTACTCCTCCTTCCCTTCCCTCTCTCCTCCTCTTCGCGAACCAAATCAAGCCTAAGGATCCATTCAAAAGTGATATTTGGTCCTTATTAAGAATATGAAAAGTCATTTTCGGAGACTAATATGTTGTGATTGATTCTTGTAGTATAGCATAACGGTTGTTCCTGACTAGTTAATATAGAACTCGAAATCTTCTGGCGTACATTTAAGTTGTTTTACCATTTAGCCATATTGAATATTGGTATTTGTTCTTATATTTGTTGTGTTTTGCTAACACATCCTAGTCGCATCACTAATAAAGTATTGTTATTAGCGTTATTTTATTTATAAAATCCAAAAAAAACCTTCAAAATATAGACGCCAAAAACCAAAAAATAAAGCACTGTTACTAGCATCATTTCATACGTGAGATTTAAAAAACACTTTCAAAATGTAGATGCCAATGACCCAAAAAAAATAAAAAAAGAATCTTTTCTTTCTATCCTCTCCGTCCCTCCTTCCATCTCCATAGAAACCACGGGTAAAATATTCAAGATAAAAAAAAAAAAGGTAAAAAGTATACCAACTAATGGTTGGAAATTTTACAACCAATAACAATAATAGATAGAATCCAATACCTAAAATATATTATTGCTGAAGTTGAGTGGTTGAGTTCGGGGAGAAGATCACAGTTGGTGAGGAGACTACGTACTTTTTTTTTTGGCCAGTGTTTTGGATTTTTTTTTTCTTTTGTTATGGATGAAAACCTTAGTGTGCTTAAGGTGTTAAGAGTGGAAGAGGCTATGCAGAATAAGTAGACATATATTACTTTATTACCGGTATAACAGAGATTGCAATAGAAGGTGTATTAGAATACCCAAAGACGTCGAAATATATAGACTTCAAGTATATGCAAATTTGTAAAGATAATTGAATTTTTTTACATATTGTTGCCATACAAAAGGGGAACCGTTTGAATTGGTGTTCGACTTCTCTTCTGATAAATATAAATAGTTCGACGGAATAATGCATATAAGAATCGAACCTTTTAAGAAACGTAAATTCTTTAAACTTACTATACAAAGGGTTCAAGAAAGTAGAAATATTGTATGTAGAAGCCAAAAGGAATTGGAATTGACGTATCTCGATTGATCTTGATAAAAGAAATAAATAAATTCTGGAATTTAAATCCAAAGCAAAATAAAACGAAAAGCTGTTAACTATGAAATAAAGGGAAACACATGAATCTAATCAAAGTTATAAAAAAAGACAAGAAGAAATACAGAATAAAAAGGAAGTTAAAACTTTAAGCTAATAATTTTCTGGATGTATTTTTGATTGTGTCCTGTTATAGGAATACTTATCCGTTTTATGCTTGTTGTGGCATTGTAACCGACTATTTGTACATAGAGAAAATCTTACTTCATGGCTCAACCCTAGCGATTGGGTGTAGTAATGCTTTACCGATCGTGTCGAGACGTGAGGTGATGACTCAACGGCTCCTAATTCCGATATTAATCGGGTACATCGGTTGAAAAATACTTAAGGTCATTATCGACTTGAAAAAATTCCTATTAGCATTGGTTCAAAGTTACCGTTACAACGGTTCAATTAAAATTGACGTCAACTTATATAATTTTATTTTGTATAGGAATCATTCTTGTTAAGTTTATAAAATGTCATTTTTATAGTGAGTTTAAGAATTACGTCAAATTAAAATTTATTTGATAATTCAATTAAAATTTAAAAATTAATTACTTACTTAAGTATTTACTTAATATAATGTGCTGGATATATGATATTCTTATGTGTTTTATTTTATTGCATTTCATAATAAATATTTATTATGACTTAATTGTTTAAAGAAAATGATAGGGAAAAAACTTTCCCAAGTTCATAGACTTTATGATTGAATAGTATGAGTTAATAGATGTTAGTATAAATGCCTTCATGGTTAAATACATTTAAAACTCGGTAGTATTTTAAAATATACAAATTTTTACATTGGCTTGTATAAGTATTTTCTTATTAAAAATTAAGAGATTAAAAATTTATACTTTATGCATTTGCTTATTCTTTTAGAAAAGCAAAAGCATTTTAGCTGTATGAACGATACAATATATATTACCAAAGAATTTCATAGCAGATAATCTCTCATATTTGGAATGAATTGAAAAATAATGAAGACAACGTGATTGGTTAAAATTACAATATAATGGTATTGGTCATAAAAACCACGTAAATTGTGTAATGGTTTTTTTTTTTTTCTAAACGAGGGATAATCTAGTCATTACAATTGCAGTAGTCCCAAATTAATCCCTCTTCCAATGTAAAAAGGGAAGGAAATCCGTAAAGATAAATATTCCAAAAAATATAAATAATAAAAATTAAACAATCAACTAGAAATTATAGTCAAATTTATGACATAGCTAAATTGTAATATAAAGAAAATTAAACCAAAGCGTTTGTAATGAAGTAAAATACTAGAATTTGGAATGAAAAGATTATTGTTATTTTTTATAATTAATTCAACTTATAATAAAAATAGTGTACACATAACTTATAATTAGTTTAGTTTTCATATTTAAAATTTAGAATTTAAATCTTAAATCTTAATATTTAAATATCTAAAATTTCATTTTATTGAATATATCACAAGTCAGATGAGTCGATCCTTTAGCTGTGAGTTTCCAAGGTACCAAAAAAAATCCCAGATGTATATTGACTGGCTATTGATAGTTAAATTTATGACAAGGCTAACTTGTTAGACGAAGAATCCAAAGAAAATTACGCCAAAGTGCTTGTATCGAAATAAAATGCTGGAATTTGGAATGGAAAAAAAATTGTAATTATTTTCTATTTAATTTAAATTATAACAAAATATAATCTAATAATGAATTTTATTTAATTTAAACTTCAAAAATCACATTTCAAATTTCAAATTTCAATATTCACACTTTAATATTTAAATTTCAATTTTATTCGATAGACCTTAGGTCTCCGGTAAGGTATTTGCGATTTAATTTACATATTTTTTAAAAGAGGAATTAAAAAGTTATATCTCTAAATTATAATTGTCTTGTGTGGTTATTACTATATTTAAACTCCTTCATTCTCAAACCCATTAATTTTTAATTCTTACACTATTTTTTTAATAAAAAAAATTATTTATTGACTCTTATATCTTTAAATCCTTAAAGTCTCTGTTAATCCATTCTAACTCTCTTTAAAATTTGCAGCTCGTCAAGTTTTTAAAATTTTAAAAAGATTTTTTAAAATTTTATATTTCACCCCTGTCCAAAATTTTTTTTTAAAAATCATAATATTATATTTCTATATTTTTTATTTATAGTTTGTCCTCCAACTCCAGGTCCCTTCCGTACATGTTTAAATCTATTAACTTTTCAAAAACTTGATTGACGTGATGTGTATATAAAAAAAAATGAAGTGGATGAGGTGAGAAGTGAACAGAATAAAAAATATTGAAATATTGTACTTTTTTTTGTTATATTTTTAATTAAAGGGATAGTTTCGAAATTAGAAAATTAATAATTTGAAAATGAAAGAATCAAAGGATAAAAATTTCCATACAATACAATTACAATTTAAGGATGTAGATTTAGGTTGTAAGGATATAGATTTAGCTCATCCCATTTTTTAATAAAATTAATAATTTCAATTTGAAAATTTTAAAACTAAACCAAACAGTTTTAAACCTTAAGTCATTGAGTTTTATTTCTATTGATTTGGACAGTTTGGACGATTTGCTATTAAAGAAATTGACTATGTAACAAAACAAGTAATAATTTTATACCATCTTAAATAATAAATGCATATACTATATTTATTTTCTACATTTAAAAATTAAGAATCAACACAAAGCAAAAGTACCACATTGTATTAGACTAAAAAAAATGTAAATGAAAAAAGCATGTACAAGAATATTTAATGAGTAATTATATATATAAATTTTATAAGATGTTTATATATATATATATATATATATATATATATATATAATTTTATAAGGATGTTTATATGCGAATTGATTTGGTACTTCACTAAAAGTTAGAAAGTTAGTCCCCCGATCTCCCCTTCCTTGGAGATGATCTTCTAAAGAGTCGAGATCCATCGGGAACTAGAGACCTCTTAGGGTACTATTCCTTTCGACTAAGCTTCTAGATAGGCGGAGCTACTAGCACTAGGGGAAGGGGAAGGGGAAAGGGTAGAGAGCCTTCTTGGCACATTCATTAAATTGATAATGGCGAAAGTACAGAAGAATTGGGTCTAATAAGTGAATTAATCTAATGGGTTTAGTTTAGTTTGGGTTAGTTCGGCTTGGATGATTTTACGTATTGTAATTTTAATTATTCGATGATATTTTTTTTACAAAGAATAATATTTTTTAGAATAATTTATGTTTAAATTACCGCTCTACCCTTGTTAATCAACCAATCTTTTTATATCATTTAACCAATCTTCTCTCTTCCTTCACATCCGACTAAAATTTCCCCTTTTCTCTCCTCTCTCCCCATTTTCTCAACCATCTTCTCGTCAACAATTCATCAAAATTTTTAGTTAATTAATCTCTTCTCACCCTCTCACCAATCATATCTCTCTCCTCCACATCGTTTGGAGGTTTCCCTTTTTCTCTCTTTGCTCCCCTCTCCCATACCTATCATTGATCTCCCTTTGCCCCCATTCTTCTTTTTCAATATTCTTCCACCTACCCCCTCCAACAATTCATCCACATTAGTAAAATCTTTACAACCTTCAAAGAAAAACCAATTTACCATTAGCAATGTCCATTGTTGTACCACAGATTCTGGTAGTACTAGAATTAAATGTCTTTTTTTGGATTGCACTAGGGATATTAGAGCTTAGATTTTCCCTTTAAATTAGAGAATGAAGGAAACACGATAGGGCATAAACACTGTTTCAAACTGGGGGACACAACTAAGATACATAGAAAAATTAAACTTGTTCTTTGTATTATTCCTCTTTTTTATTCTCTGTATTTCTTCTTATAACAACAAATTTGGCAAATTTCTTCTTTGTATTTCTTTGTTATCTGGCAAAATCCAAAATCCCATCTTTTAGTAGGATTGTTTTTAAAGGTTGAAAAAACCTAAAGCTTGAGCTTTTTCAACCTTTTCAATCCCTTCTTCATTCCACATTAAATTGCTACATTAAATACATTTATTGAATTGATTGAGATGGTTGGTATTGGAATTTCTACATTGACGTCCCGTATTCGAACTTCTCTAAAATTTGCTGTAATATTAATCTATGGAAATAATTCAAAGTTGGTATTTGGAAGCTCATTGTTGAAAAGAAGAGAGGAGAGAGAAGAAAAGAGTGGAGAGAAGAGTATAAAGGGGAAAATTTTGTGGGATGTAGAGGAATGGAGAATATTGGTGAGAAAATATGATAGATTGATTGATCAAATAGGGTAGAGGGGTAATTTGAATAAAAATTGTTCTGGCAAAAAGAAAAGAGCTCTAACAATGTCGTTGACCTTTTTTTAGAATGGAAGGGGAGGGTGGAGAAAGGGGTAAGGACGAGATTCTCGAATTCGAGACGTAACAACTTTTTTATTTTTAAGGTAAGTTATTTTCAACTCATCAACCTTCGTTTTTTAAGTGTGAATACAGTGTTATAATTAAGAATTTTACACATTATTATAATTAAGAGTTTTTCCCTTTTTTTTTTTTAATGATTCGTCTTTCTCTCTCTTGGCTACAATAACGATGGTAAGTTACATGTGTCTCATATCCTCATGGTTTCAAGGCTCTCCAAATACTATGTAAATAAACAAGAATCCTTTGGTGTACGTGAGAGATTAAATAAAAGAAAAAAAAAGGCGTGGAAGGTTCCTCACATTTTTGTATAAATTTGTCATTTAAGGCAAAAATTAAAAATATACAATGGGTGGAATTAAATTCACATGAAACCTGTCTCTTGAGGGTTCTCAATATCACTCAAATCTTTGTGCAAATCTTTCCCAAAACAGATGACGAAATACATCACTCATGTATTGAATAGGAATTTTCATTATTATTATTTTTTGGAAATGTGCATAGGTGTCTAATAAAATTCAAATTCATATCTGAATTTTGCTTCTAGTTTCTATATAGAGGGAGTGTACTTGTTTTGTGGTTTGTCTCTATCCTGTTCGCTCTCCCCCCTATATAAAGCCCTCTCATGTCCAAGGCCCCAATTCAAAACCTCAAGACTCGAATCTGAGGAAAAGCACCCTTTGTTCTTGCAGCGTCAGAATCAAGAAAAACCTCTTGCATTTCCAGTGCTGATTGGATATGGAGGGGAAGGAAATCTTTGTGAATGTTCTCATCTTTATTTTTGCTGTACTCTCTTACTTCCTTGTAAGAGGCTCTAAGATATTGGTTTCATACATCTCCATTTTTCTGAAAAACGTGGAAGTTGCTAGGAGGAATGGTAGAATTCCTCCGGGTTCAATGGGGTGGCCTATTTTTGGAGAAACTCCTCAACTCTACTCTCAAGATCCCAGGGTGTTTTTTGCCGAGAAACAGAGAAGGTTTCTTTTTCATGTCATCATTTGATATATAGTTATAGGGTTATGATTGATCTCTTGTACCTAGTGCATGATTTTAATGGTTTGGATTTTGATTTCCAGGTATGGTGAAATTTTCAAGTCTCACATCCTTGGTCATCCTTGTGTGATGTTGACTAGCCCCGAGGCAGCACGGTTTGTGTTGGTCACTGAGGCTCATTTGTTCAAGCCCACATATCCCAGAAGCAAGGAAATTTTGATCGGTCCCAACGCGCTGTTTTTTCACCAAGGAGACTACCATATGCGCCTGAGAAAACTGGTTCAGAGCTCCTTGTATCCTGATGCCATTCGCAACCTTGTTCAGGATATCGAAGCCATCATAGCGCCTGCATTGGAGTCTTGGGCCGACGGTCGTGTCATCAAAACATTTCAAGAAATGAAAAAGGTTGGCGTCTCTCAAATTTCAATCAGAACTTCCTTTTACATTGTTGTTATCAGGTTTTTTGACAATGTTTTCTGAATCCTTTTTGTTTTCAGTACTCTTTCGAAGTCGGCATTCTTGCTATATTTGGTCACCTGGACGCCAGTCGTAAGGAAGAATTGAAGAGAAACTATTCCATCGTAGACAGAGGTTACAACTCTTTCCCGACGATGTTACCCGGAACTTTGTACAGAAAGGCTCTAAAGGTAACTGCAATTTACTTGTGTCCTTATTCATACTGGTAACCTTTTAATGACACATTCTCATGTCCAATTAATAAGTCCAACTAGGGTCATTAATACTGCCGAATTTAGTAGTTGTGCGTTGCCGCATGTCTAATTATATTGATGTATGATGAATACAATGTATCAACGTGTTATTAACGATCTAATTAGTTAAATATAATAAAAATATTATTCGTGTAAAATAAATAAATCGTGTCTAAATTATTATTTATTACTTCATTTGTTTCATTTTATCTGTCTATTTTAATCGATTCATAAGTTTTAAGAAAAATAAAATTTTTCAATTAATTAATTAACATTTATTTTTTTACTTTGAAAGAATCTTTCTTTTTATGAAGAAGTAATCAAATTCTAAAGTTTTATGTGTTGTAAGTATATTTAATTTACTTCTATTTTTCACCACAAGTGTAGAAGTACTCATTGTATTAAAGAGGGATATTTGTAAAAATATAATAATTAATATAGTCTTAGTTTGCTAATGGGACAAATAAATTGAGACAAAAATTTTAGTAAAATTGACCGATAAAAGGAGACGGAGGGAGTAATATTTTGTACACATTTTCCTTTTCTATTATCATTTTGTTTAAGAACTACTATCTAATGCTGACTGCTGTTGTTTGAAAGGCAAGGAAAAGGCTAAGCAAAATTCTGAGTGAAATTATAAGGGAAAGGAAGGAGAAAAGAACGTCAGAAAAAGACCTTCTGGGATGTCTGCTAAACTCCAAAGATGAAAAGGATGAAATTCTAAGTGAGGATCAAATTGCTGATAACATCATTGGAGTTCTTTTCGCAGCACAGGACACTACAGCCAGTGTCATGACATGGATCATCAAGTACCTTCATGACAACAGGAAGCTTCTGGAGGCTGTAAAGGTAAGGATTGAGTAAATGGTGTCTTTCCCTTTTGAACAATCATATAAAAGGAGAACCCATGATTTATCTTGACCTTAAATTTGGTGTTGTTAGGGACATTTTGATAATCGCATACCTTATTTCCCCGCCCCCCCCCCTTTTTTGTTTCAGGTTGAACAGAAGGCCATCTACCAATCAAATGTCTCTGAGAATCGTCATTTGACGTGGACTCAGACAAGAAACATGCCAATTACTAACAAGGTATTTGCCAAGTTTCCTTCAGTTGCATGTAGAATTTTCATTATAATTGTCACCTCTTTTTGTTTATTTGACATCCTCCGTTACAATTTGGATTCTCAGGTTGTGTTAGAGACCTTAAGAATGGCAAGCATTATATCTTTCACATTTAGAGAAGCTGTAGCTGATGTAGAGTACAAAGGTATGAGTCCAAATGCAAATATTCACTTTGATTGCACACCTTTTCACCGTAGGAGACAAGAGCATAAACCCATTCATATCAATGTAGGAACTAATGCATTGTTAGTCTAGTCTTAAGTTTTTTATAGCAGTAGTTGAAGTTGAATTTGAGACAGTTAATGACTCTAGCTCAAAAGCAATTGCAACTCACTCAAATTTGTATCCGTTTCAGGGTTCCTCATTCCAAAGGGTTGGAAAGTCCTGCCTTTGTTCAGGAATATTCATCATAATCCAGACTTCTTTACGGAACCTCAGATATTTGATCCTTCAAGGTTTGAGGTATGGATTCGGACGAACTTATTCTGCCCATAAATGTAAAAGTTGTCTTTTAAATATTCTGATACGTATAAATCTCATTTGGTACGTACGATAGATTGCTCCAAGACCCAACACTTTTATGCCATTTGGCAATGGAGTACATGCCTGTCCTGGTAACGAGCTGGCGAAGCTAGAGATGCTTGTCTTGATCCACCACCTCGTTTCCAAGTTAAGGTAGGTATCATATATTCTGCATAGATTATTTAAGGAGTCGGATAGTGTTCTGTGTGTTGAGCGCTGAACGATTTTTGATTGTTTGTGTTTGATGATTGTGGTTGCAGTTGGGAAGTGGTGGGATCTCAAAGTGGAACCGAATATGCCCCATTTCCAATCCCTTTGCATGGTCTCCCAGCCAGATTTTGGGAAGAATCTTCCACCTAATTAAAGGCAGCCTTGAGTGCCTGCTTATGATTGCACAAACCATCTCTACAATCCAACCAAAAACAAAAGTATCAATTTAATATAATTCAGTCAGATTTTCTCTTAACACATCTCTGATCAATCTCTTTCGCAAAGGCACACATCTCTGATTCAATCTCCTTCACAAAGGCACACATCTCTGGTGCAATCTTCTTCACAAAGGCAGCTAAGGATAAAAAGAGATTTATTATCTCTCGTGTCCTTCAATCAAGATTATTAGTTGACATCCTCCCTAATTTGCCTTCCTTTACAGCTAGCAAGTTGTACCATTTTCCATTTTTACATTGTAAGAATAGGAATTAGAAAAGGTTGGAATGAAACAAAGGCTTAGAATTTGATTGAATGAATTATATTCCTTCTTGTTCTTTTTTCGGCTTTGGCTCTCTTTTCACTTTGTTGACTTGCAAAAAAATAATTGTTCAGCCATGTGTCTCTCCTGCGAAATCCTTTCACTGGCCATTTCTCAAAAGTTCTTGGTCTGAGGATATGGAATAGCCAAGTGTGGGGCGTTTCATTGGTTCAATCAAGTGTAGAGAGTGGTGCATCTCTCAGCTGGAGAGCACATCTACAAGACCATTGCTTTGCTGACACAATCAAGGTTAGGCAGGCCTAAAACGGGGCCGCAAGAGCTTTGTAGTCAATAGAAGTCCAGGAAATATTAAATTGCGCTGCTGATGATATTTCCAAATGTTCGTGGTCCTAAAGTGAAACTGCTTTGGTCCCTGAGATCTCAAAGCCTCCTTGTTTCACCCTTCTCGCTATCTGATTCCGATACGAACAGTCTATGGGGTTCACTGAGATCACCGTCAAGCCAAATTGACTCTGAAATTCCAGTAATTTCAAAAAACATCTAACAACTGGGATACCATGAGTGAGCTCTATCAGGTTTAAAGTTCTCAGATTCCGCAACTAGGGTCATAAGCTGTATTTTACGCAGAAAATAGTGATCCCCAGAATCAAAACAAGTGATAGGATTATGAATTGAATAAGTGATACTAAAATATTTCTAGGAGTAAACTGTGTTGTCCTTTTTTCAGAATAACAAAGCTCTCTCTCACAAGATGACAAAAAAATAAGATGGTGGAATTGATTTCTTGACCACAAAGAGCCGGATTAAAGATCTACTTATGCCCCACCAGAAGCACAACTAGTAAAGTAAGAAAATAATTGAATATTATATTGAAAGTTCGAATACCAGTCTTGTCTGATAAAAGATCTATTTATGCTCCCACGAGTAGCACAACTAGCAAAGTAGGAAAATGATTGAATATCAGGTCGAAGTTTGAACACCATTCTTGTGTAAGTATGATCGAATTTGAATTTATTTGATTATAGATTAGAGTGTTAGTTTATAGTCTAAGACTTGTTTTGATTTGCGAAGGAGAGAGGGAGAGCAAAGGTGGAGAGAAGTGACATATTTTATTTCTATTAGGAGAAGTAAATATATTTACTCTCATCCTATTTGGTTGGGGTAAAAATAGGAAAGGAATGATGAGAAGGAGAGAGAGAATAATTAATTTAATTTACTATTTTATTTTTCATTATCTATTTTATTAAAATTTTTAATGTTAAAAATAGGGTCAATATTATCATTATTACTCCCACTTTATTATTTCTCTCCCAATTCTTCAAAATTAAGAGGAGAGAAAATGTTGATGTGGGGGTGGGAGTAGTACCCTTCTTGATTTACATCTCTTCCATATTTATATCCAACGAAACGAGATAAATGTCTCTTTTACCTCTACATTTACTTTCCTTCCTCATTTATTTCTACAAAACAATCCAACCAAGCGAAATCTAAGAAATAATTAGACGAAATTTGAATACCTTATTATTATTTTTTAAAAAATCAGGAATAATCGGGCAAACCTCATATACTTGAGGTATTAAAAAAAAAAAAAAACTTATTAAGAAACAACGACGAAGCTATTATGGCTTGAAAACTGAATCTCCAGTTTCATATAATGCATAATTTCATCACACAAACACACAATTCTAGAATGTGATTTGCGGGTTTGGGATGCAAAAAGAAATCCTTTTTCCACAGAGAATCAATTACCATTGCAAACAAGCAGAATTTGGCTTTATATGCTAACCAGATCAAGTCATACATCTCCAGTAGTGGAAGCTGGAGCTGTGTATTTAAGAATGGCTGCAAGTATCCTCTCTTTGTCTCTGGTTGGAAAAGCTTCCAACAGGACTCCATTTTTGTAAAAGTGGAAAAGTGGCACGCTCTGCATCAAAAGTTGCTGTAAGAGACGTTTATGAGGAAGAAGGAACACCTAATATATATTACCACCTTAAAATATATATACATAATAATAATAAAAAAAACTTCCAGATTTGGCAGGAATGAACAGGTTTCTTTTATCTTTCCACGTTTAAAATGATGAGGGCGCTGTAACTTGATGAGTTCAAAGAAAGTAACATATACATCTTAGATGAAAGTCATTTTACAGATTTTACCCTGATCCGCAATCGTTCAGCGACCTCAGATTGTTCATCATATTCATCCAGTACCTGCATTGTCGGGTAAGAGTCAGTCATCTTAAAAAAAACAGAGACAGAAAGTCTTCAAGCTCGAAATACCACTCACATTGTGCTTCAGAAATATTACTGGTGCTTCTTCATCACCAGATCCTTTACATAATTTGGCAAACCCTTGCTCTATGTATTTGCAGCTGCCACACGAAGTCCGATAGAAGTCTACAACAACTAAAGAGTGTGCAATTTTTGCTTTTTCAAGAATTTTGAGGAATTCCTCTTCGGTCTGGAATTCTTTCACACAGTCAACGGGACAGAGCTCATCATCTTCCTCAGATAAAGCGTCTTCATTAACCATGCTATTACATTCCAAAAGTCTACGTTCTTCCTCAGATAATGCATCTTCATTAACCATGCTATTACATTCCAAAGGTCGAAGTGTATAACTTTGAGTCCTAAGTTCCAAATTTACATATCTAAGTTTGTATGACATTCTTGCACTCAAATCACATAAATTTACAATTTTCCTAGCCAGAAGTGGATTGACAACAGAACAATTTCCACATGGATATTTGTAATTTCTTTTGCCAAAAACTGACGCAGCAGTTTGATAGAGAATTCCTTGTTTATGCATGACAGCTGCAGCTTGGTGTCACAAAATTCGTGGATGGAAAGATTTCTTAAGGGTCAAAATGCATTAACAATTATTATCTTGCCTTGGCAGGTAGTCGTCTCCAAAATCTTCTTATCTGGGTTCTTACTTCAGTTACACATGCCCTGGTATCATTCGCTGAAATGGCAGGTTCAAGCAGTGCATCCTTGTTAAAAATGATACAATCTGCTTTCAAGAAAGAAAAAAATGGTTCTATGTTACAAAAGCAATTTAACTTACAGATCTTACAAGTCAAATCTTCCATTCATTGGGAAAGTAGATATGTTTTACAAGATACAGAAATTCAGTTAAGCAATGGATTATTAAGCATTTCAAGGTCATATTAGCTCCACCAGGAATCAAATGCATTATTCATTTAACCAAATCCAATCATTTAAATAATGCTGGTAAGCACAGTCCAAATATCACAGAAGAAAGGACAAGACACTGTGACATCTTGCTCCAACCTCACATATTGCAAGAAGTGGTGGGCATGATTGACTTGATTTAGAACAAAAGCTTGTCCAGAAAGCCAACGGCTTTTGCAGCATATTTGAATCCTTAAGTTGTAAAATATTCTCAACTTCTTAATTACATATAAAATTTTGGCACTGCACGGCAGATTTACTTTGTATTTCTGAAGAGGAAAACAATCGAGCAAAAAAGGAGAACCTATAAAACAGCTACTTGTTGGCTAAAGTCACATTCAAGAAACTGGCTATGCAAACGGAAAGAGTAATCAAGATTCAAGAAAATGGCAGACTGAAGAAAAACGCAAAACAAGAACTAAACCCAGAAATTTAAAGTAAAGGGTTTTCTACCTACAAATTACCAGTAAGTAATACTCTCTGCAAGTAAGCGCGCGATCGCTGCAGTTGTTTTTGGCCCTCTGGATGAGGGATGAGCAATGGGATTCCATTGGCCATTATCACTTCCACGTTGTAGTCCTTCCTTCGTTGCCAATGTTTTCGTGTATTTTTAGATCGGCATGTCATTTTGGTGTATTTTTCAGTTGGCTACCTCCATCTTTTTCCAAATTATGAAGATGCCCCATTTATTCATGTTAATCATAATTGGGTCAGGCCCAAACAATTCAGTACAGAGCGCTAGTTTATTGGTAGTCGGCTTGTCCAGCTAACTTAGGGAAGCCAAGGAAGTTTTTGGGTCTAAAGTTTCATTTCCACGTCTAGGCCCAAAGAATCAGTTTATTTCATCCTACTTCATTCTCACATAGATACAGATAAGACATTTAAATTTATATGGATAACATAAATTAAAATTAAAAGTAAGATTTTTTAAAAAAATAATAATTTAAGTGTTCGAGTTTCATGTCTGAATATTCTTGAAGACTATAAGTCACTTTTCAAGATTTATAGCTATATAAATTCAAATTTAATCTCACCCTAATAAAGTTATTCCGAGAAAAAATAAATTTTTTTTATTAATAGCAATATAAGCAGTCAGTATGTTTTTTAAATGTGAAATAATATTATATATGTGAAATATTATTATATTAAACACGAATTAAATTGTTTTATCTTGTAATTTAATCATAATAAAGCTTTTTTGTTCATATGTAACGTTTATCAAATGGTAACAATTTTATATCAATAAAGAAGATTGTTTTAAGATTGTGTTATTAACTCCTACAATTCTTTGTAACTAACCAACTATTTTTGGCATTTGAATGAAAAAACATTTCTTTGAAATCAAAAGATTCCAAAATTAACCAAGCCTTGCATGTTCTACCTGATCTAGCCATTGAATATTTACCAAGGCCCTAGAAATATGCGTACCGGTCTCATAAATGCTAGCCCAAATTCCTTTAATCTACCCCACGTTTTAAAGGAAATTCTTGTGTGAACCGCTATACCTTTTAAATATTTGTATCATGTGCATTAAAAGATATATAATAAATATTATGTATAATTTGATCTGTATTTAATATAAGCTCTTAAAGTACTAATATACATACACTGTTATAAAATTAGGGTAGTGTTAGAATAAAATCTACACACTACACACTAAGAAAATTCTAACTATTCTTTGCACAAGAATTTCTCTTCAAACTTCTCTCTTTCTTTCTCTCACAATTCTTTCTCCAATCTTTCTTTCACTAATCTTTCTTTCACAAAATGATGGTATATTACAAGCTTAGAGAATAGCTCTATTTATAGAGCTCTAATTAGTGAAATACATCATGGCATACATCATCTTCAACTAATCTCAATTAATGGTGTCTCCACTAAATGGTGGACATCCATAAAAATCTTCTAATAATTCACATAAATCCATAATTAGTGGAGCCTCCACTAATTAATGGAGATTCCAATAATTCATAACACTCCCCCTTGGATGTCCATCCATACATAAAGAATATGCCTCGTTAAAACCTTACTAGATAAAAACCTAGTGGGAAAAAAAATCTAGTGAAGGAAAAAGAGTACACTATTCTATATGTATGTTTATTACTCCCCCTGATGAGATGATTCCTTTAAATCTTTAAACCGACGCATACCGATTTTATATCTCAACTTTTCAAATGTTGCGATCGGTAAAGTCTTCGTGAAAATATCTGCGAGGTTATCACATGACCGAATTTGTAGCACATCAATTTCACCTTTCTTCCGGAGTTCATGAGTAAAGAAGAATTTTGGTGAAATATGTTTTGTCCGATCTCCTTTAATATATCCTCCTCGTAATTGAGCTATGCAAGCTGCATTGTCTTCATAAAGAGGAGTTGGAATACCTTTGATTGATGATAATCCACAACTTTCTCGGATATAATGAATCATGGATCTTAGCCATACACATTCTCGACTTGCTTCATGAATGGCTATAATTTCAAGCATGATTTGAAGAAGTAGTTGCTATAGATTGTTTCGTAGAACGCCATGATATAACGAGTATTTCCACATGTAAATAGATAGCCCGTTTGAGAACGTGCTTTATGTGGATCAGATAAATAACCAGCATCTGCATAACCTATCAATGTTGGACTGGTTTTATTTGAATAAAATAATCCGAGATCAATTGTACCTTGAAGATATCGAAGGACTTGTTTAATTCCATTCCAATGTCGTCGTGTTGGTGAAGAACTAAATCTTGCTAATAAATTGACAGTGAAAGCAATATCGAGTCGTGTGTTATTAGCAAAATACATCAATGCATCAATTGCACTTGAGATATGGTACTTCGAGGACCAAGGAGTTCTTTATCATTTTCTTGAGGTCGGAAAGGATCTTTATCCACATTTAATGATCGGACGATCATTGGAATACTCAATGGATGTGCTTTGTCCATGTAAAATCTTTTTAGCACTTTTGCTGTATATGTTGATTGATGAATAAATGTTCCACTCTCCAAATGTTCAATTTGTAAACCAAGGCAAAATTTGGTTTTACCAAAATCCTTGATTTCGAATTCTCTTTTTAAATAATCAATTGTTTCTTGGAGCTCTTCAGGAGTTCCAATAAGATTAATATCATTAACATATATAGCTAATATCACAAATTTAGAACCAGATTTCTTAATAAAAATGCATGGACATACCTGGTCATTTTTAAATCCCGCTTTCAATAAATATTCACTAAGACGTGTGAACCACATGCTCCGATTTCTTCGGGCCATATAATGATTTACGCAACTTGATGGAGTAATTTTCACGAGGATAATGTTTATATGCTTCAGGCATATGAAATCCTTCGAGGATTTTCATGTAAACATCATTTTCTAAATTTCCATACAAGTAAGCGAGTGACAACATCTAATAGGCGCATATCTATCTTTTCATGTCTTGCCAAACCGATAATATATCGGAGTGTAATAGCATCAACAACAGGAGAATAAGTTTCATCATAATCAATACCTGGTCTTTGTGAAAAACCTTGGGCTACTAATCGCGCTTTATATCGGACGATTTCACTCTTTTCATTGCGCTTTCGCACAAATATCCATTTGTAGCCAACGGGTTTTACACCTTACGGTGTTCGGACTGCGAGTCCGAAGACTTCACGTTTTGTCGGTGCATTTAACTCCGATTGAATCGCATCTTTCCATTGCAGCCAATCTTTTCTATGCCGACATTCATCAAGCTGATATTAGTTCGGGATCATCATTATTCTGTGTAACATCAAGAGATATATTGTATGCAAATATATTATCAATAACGGTTTCTATCCGATTCCAACTTCTACGGAAGTGGTATAATTGATAGAAATTTCGGTGTTACTTTCATCAACTTACGGTTCTTTGTCATTAGTTCTCTCTTGGTCTTTATCATTCTTTTATTCAATATGATCTTACGGATCATTTAATCCTCTTTTCTTTCGAGGATTTTTATCTTTAGAACCAAGAGGTCGGCCATGCTTACGGCATGCTTTTGGCTCAGCGACTATAGGTATAATATTTTGTTCTGCTGGAATTTCAATTCGAATAGGAGCATTTATAGGCTGGAATATGCGATTTTGTAACTCTTACGGAGTCAACAAAAGCGTACGGCATTTGATTTGCAATGCTTTGCAAATGAATTATCTTTTGAACTTCAAGTTCACATGCGCTTGTGCGCGGATCAAGATAATTTAATGATGTTGTCCAAGCAAGATCTTCTTTATGCTTGTTTTGGTTCTCCCCTAATTTAGGGAATAATGATTTCACAAGAGAATAAGAAAAGAAATATAAGAAAATGATGACAAGCGAGAAAATACCAAGAAAAATATCTCTTTTTTTTTCACTCTTCCCGTACCGACTTTTCCTCTTCCTCTCTTGTCTTTTCTTCTCCTCCGACCCTCTACCTACCATCTACCTCTTCTTCTTCCTCATACAGATATATATATATATATATATATATATATATATATATATATATATATCAGTTATCAGTCATTAGTAAACATCAAATACAAAAATCACAAAGCAGATATGGAGACTCGTAATTCATTTGAGACATGGTCAAATTTTGACTTAGTTTTTGCAGTAGATGTTGATGTATTTTCATTTCCAAACCAACCGCTTCTGCCTAATTCGAACACAGAAGATTTTGATATGTTTTCCTTTTCAAACCAACCGCTACGCCTAATTCGAACGCGAGAAGATTTTGATATGTTTTCCTTTCCATACCAACCGCTTCCTCCTAATTTCAGGTGAAATACCTTTGAGGGCTTCCATTTGTTTTTAGTGTGCTTGATAATGAAATTAAACTCTCTTTTGGTTTGTTTTTGATGTAAATCAGTGGAAGTTTTGAACATACTGCTTTGGACCAAGTTGATCTGCCCCTACAAGAGACTGCTTTTGATACTGTTCCTCTTGATGCTATTCCTTTTAATGAGGATATGCTTGTGCATGATCCATTATACTCTCTAATGGATTTTGAACAAAGCCAGAATATGATTCCAGGTTATTATCCATTTAAACATGGATTTTGAATGGTATTACCTTTACTGATATTATTTTATTTTTCTAGGAGAAATAATGAGTGGTCTTGACAACGAAGTTGGAGTAAGTACTCATGAAATGCATAATATCGAAGTTCAAGATATTATTGCGAGACAAAATTCTTGGGGAGAAGAAGATGATTAAGAGGCGAGAGAGAGAAGAAGGGCAATAACTCCCGAGACACTATCAAGAGAAACAATTTCGCAGTACTTTTACCTACCAATCAAGAGCGCAGCCAAAGAACTGAATATTGGCATAACCCGTCTCAAGAAAAGATGTAGGGAGTTAGGAATTCGTCGATGGCCTCACAGGAAATTGGTGAGCTTGGAGACCATAATCAAGAATGTCCAGGTTCTCTCTCATATTTATAAGTAAATAACCGATGATATCACTTCGATTTACAGGATATGCAAAATAAAGAAGAAGGAGGACATATGGCTGAGAAGAAATTAAAAGAAGCCATTGCGATACTGGAATGTGAAAAACGGTTGGTAGAAGAAAGTCCTAATACGCAGTTAGAGGACCAAACACAGAAATTGAGACAAGCATGTTTCAAAGCCAAATATAATAAGAAATATAATAAACTTAAGGAGATCATAAAATCTCAAGACTCATTTCGCAGTAATTTTACGGCTAATTCTGCTGCTAGTCTCGATGCTGGCTCAAAGGGGAAAGAAAAGGAGGAGGATGTCGAAAAAGAGGAGCTGAAGTCCATAATTACTAATTGTTTGTCGTCCTCTAATGTAAATATTGAAAAAGAACAATTACGAACCTTCATCTTACAGTTGTCAGCTCAATTACAAAAGAGCAACTATAAGCATGTATCATCAAGTTCATATGAACACTAGTGATATGAATAAAAGATGTGATGCTTATTATTAATGGAAATATCTTTTTCCCTTATTATCTTTTCTGTTCCACTTCAGGTGGCCAGTATTTCTCTGTGATAAGGGAAATATCGAGTGTGTCCATGACCATAATCACGGCCACTGCCACAACTACAACTATAACGATGGCTTCTGTTGGAGCCAACAGCATTCACTTCGGGAGTCTTCGTTGAGCCAATTCATCCGGCTTCATGATTTCTCAATAATAACTCATGTTAAAGTCGTCAATTTTGGATACCCTTTTTCTCGATATTGTTACTCGCAAGACAATATTCGAGGTATGAAAAGTGGAGAATGTCTTCTCCAATATAACTTCATCGATAACTTTTTCTCCGTAAATTTTTTAACTAAGATGTAGTTTTATACATCACGGAGTTCACGGTTTTACAATCTTGCAACTTCGAGTGCAACCATTCATACCGTGCAGTGGATAGTACGACCATCTTCAGGTGGTCAAATCTTTCTTTTTATCCACATGACATATGGATCTCCTTTTTTTTATAGCATTTAGATACATTTCTGTATGACATATAATTTTTTTTTTCAGAAATATCAAGGGCTACAAATTCGAATTTAGCGAGATCAATAAATGCGTACCTGTCTTCTGGCTTTAATAACGGCAGAGACTCGTGCTGATAACGTGTTATAAAATTAGGGTAGTGTTAGAATAAAATCTACACACTACACACTAAGAAAATTCTAACTATTCTTTGCACAAGAATTTCTCTTCAAACTTCTCTCTTTCTTTCTCTCACAATTCTTTCTCCAATCTTTCTTTCACTAATCTTTCTTTCACAAAATGATGGTATATTACAAGCTTAGAGAATAGCTCTATTTATAGAGCTCTAATTAGTGAAATACACCATGGCATACATCATCTTCAACTAATCTCAATTAATGGTGTCTTCACTAAATGGTGGACATCCATAAAAATCTTCTAATAATTCACATAAATCCATAATTAGTGGAGCCTCCACTAATTAATGGAGATTCCAATAATTCATAACATACACCAAATTTACACAAGAATTTTCTATTTTTTAGTCATAAATTATCGTATGGTATTATCTATCTTAAATTAGTTTGACGTCTTGCTTTAAGATTAATGAGAGCATAGCATAGTGCCACCACCTAAATCTAAGCCTAATCTCAAATCTACTTTGTCTTTTTTTAATTCTAAATAAATGTATTTATTCATAATAAAAAAAACACACAAGTTATGCATATGCTAATAGAGAAGTACTATATCCCAAATCCTAAATAGGTAAAGTACAAAAAATAATAAAAAATACAACAATCTTCCTCCTAACATTTGTATCGCCATCCTCAAATACTAGTGATATGAAATGTCCAAATTCATTCCGTTTATTGAGCAATAATTTTAAAATAATTTGAGCGTATCAGTAATCTTAAAATTTGCCTGAAAAAAATATGAAAAATGGAAAACTCATAATGTCATTGAATGTTTGCGTCTTAAAGAGGCAAAATATTAGATTGAGTTTTCTGAAATAATCTGTATATATATTTTTCATAGTACCAAATTCTAAATATTTTTTTCATTATTTTTGGTCTAATTACAATTATTTAATTTTACTTTTCTCTCATTTTCTCATTTAATCCCTTTCCATGCCATACTCTCCAATTAGTAAGGCATTTGACTCATAAAAATAAATTATTTTTAAAATATGAAAATTAATCTAAAAAATATTACTTCGTCCATCTATAAATATTGTATAGTTTTATAAATTCTTATTTATTTTACATAAATTTAAAATAACTTATATTTTGAAATTCAAAGTTAATTAGGGAAAAAAAATGCCAATAGGCCCAATACCTCATCCGTGATCCGTCTGTCGATGACATCAATGTTGTTGGATGGCGTGTCGCTGCTTCCATTTTCAGTAAGAAATCTCTGCAAAAGTCTATACAATCGAAGAGCTGAATCGGTGGGATGGATAACCTATACTCTCACTCACCTTAATCCTTTAAAAGACCCCTCCAATCCCATTTCTTCTCGGCGATTTTCTCTACTCTTCGTCTGTTACTTCCTTGAGCTCTGCAATTTGCTGTTATGGCGTCCTCCAACACCGACGCGTCTCAGCTCAAGTCCGATGCCCTCTTGGAGCAGATGAAGCATCACCTTACTACTGATGCCGGTAAAGTGCTCACCAAGAAAATTGGCCTCGTTTATCAGCTTAACATTGCACCTAAGGTCTATCTCTGGCTTCCTTTTTTTTTTTTTTTCTTTTTCTTTTTGGGTTCTGTAATTTAGCTTTTTGGGTTTTGTCTGCCTTAACTTGAATTGATTTAACTTTTAGTATTCTGTGCTCCAATTGACAGAAGCTTGGATTCCAAGAAGAGGTTTATGTTGTTGATCTCAAGAAGGGAGAGGTTAAAAAAGGTTAGGGTTTCTGCATTTTGTCCCATTGATGTTCTATTTGTTTGATTTCTAGCTTTTATGTGTAATATAACGTAGAGGCATGTTTATATTGCTCTGATGGTGATAACGAAAGAGGCTACTTAATCAATGTTACAGCTTCAGCTTGTGTTTGGTTAGTAGATTTTTGATTAGTTCCCAGTGAAAGAATTTTCCAAAAGTCTATTATAGGTTCATATGCTATGCCTAGCTTGGCATATTAATTGATTGAGTGTGCAACCAAAGACATAACCTTTGTTCACTAAGCCCAACAGCATTGTAACGTTTCAAATTCTTGGCATTGATTTTATCAATTCTGTTAAAATAGCCTCTTGCAAGAAGTAGATCCATACTGTATAGTACATTTTGTGGCTGAGGTCCCTTTTTTTGTTCCTTTAGGACCATACGAGGATGGAAAGCCAGATGCCACCTTTTCTTTCACTGACAACGATTTTATCAAGATAGCAACTGGAAAGATGAATCCCCAAATTGCTTTTATGAGGTTGGATCACTTGCAATTGGGTTTCTTATGATTATTTTGATTCTATTGATTTTTTATTTTTATTTTTATTTTTTGGGGGTATAAAATCAAAACTCTTGATGGTTTATCTATTTATGATAACTCATTTAGAGGTGCTATGAAGATTAAGGGAAGTCTCAGCGCAGCACAGAAATTTACACCAGACATTTTCCCAAAGCCTGCAAAGATGTGAATCGCTGGACCAATTAGCTAATGGAATTGATAATCAGCAGAACCTGTTGCGTCTGTTTGGATTGCCTCTTGAGTTGTTCCTCAGAAGACTGGAATTATAGACATGTTATAAAAACTAGAGATGATTTATGTTGTCATGCCAATATCTCTGATAAATTTATGTTCTTTGCAGTGTAACAATGCTATATCCAAGGCTAATAACCATATGAAACAGGAAATAAAAAATTTTCGCAGTTAACTTTGGAGTCCGTGTGGTTCTTTTGTTCTTTGAATTTTTCCATATGGGGCCAAACTATACAGTGTCGTGTGGTCTTTTATTCTCTCTATCAATATAGATTTTGCTAAAAATTATCATAAACTGTGTTATTTGTTCCTCCCTGGTGCTGATCCATTGCTCTCTGGCGTTGTCTTCTTTGATGTGAGTAGAGGAACTGGAGTTATTATTCACTCGCTACTATTAGCTGCTGAGGCTGTGTGGAAATGCCCCATCTCCGTCGCCTTTCCAGATGGCGAAGGCATCGCGGGGGGGGGGGGGTGAAGGAGCAGTTTTTCATTTTGCTTTTCTCGTCTTCCTTCTCTGCGGGGAGAATTGATTGGGTTCCACTGGAGCTTCATTCCATTGTCATTGTCTTTATGGAGGAGACTTTGCTAAGGATTAAACTGAATAGTTAACTTGTTTACTTGAAAACACAAGTTGCTGCCCTCTGGCACAACTGTTCAACATAAGGGGAGTTTGCTGCTCTATCTCATGTCAAAAAACAACTTGTCTTAGTAATTCGAAAGTTATTGTTTGAAATATAAGTTTTGAATTTTGACATAAGATTCTATTTTATCTTTTTTTTAATTCCCTTGTCTTAGCTTTCCCTTCCCCTTCTAAAAAACAAATGCAAACCATTAGCTGGTACTTGCATTTTGTGCCAAGGACAAATTTCTATGTAGAGGTTAATTCACACTTTACTTTTTCTACCTTTTCTTTCCCCCCACTTCAATTCCCACCATGAATTGTCCTAGAACCATCTCACTCTCCTTTCTCTTCTTCTAAATCTGAAAAGCCTTCCTCTCACCTTGCCCCAAGCACAAGCAGAAAATTTCGATCCAGGATGGTAGTTTAGTGTCGCTGAGAGTCAATTAAAAGTCTTTTCCTTTTATTTTGAATCTCTATTTCCCGGTAGAAAACAATTTGATTGCCGTCGGTCACGCCAAAAATCCTGAATACTCGTCCAGAAGAAGATCTATCTGAAAGGGAAGGAACCAGAATCAAAGTAGGACTGACAGTGTGAATGAAATGAAGGCGGTTTTTCATACATTTCAACTCATACACTATGTTGACATCAGATTTATCATCTGGGCCAATTATTCTCTTTTATCTTAGCTCTAAAATAATTCTATGGTGCCATTATACTTCATCCTTGTCACTCGTTCTGCTATGGGGACAAAATCTGATCATGCAAGGTTGATGAGCATTCAACATATGAATGCAGCTTGAGGTTCTCCTACAAAATTTGTCCAGGCATGGCATTTTAAGCGCTGGTTTCTTTGTCATTTAGCCCCCCTTTAGGATAAGATACAAGGCAATCCATGTTGTAAATTCCTTGAGACTTTTTTCAACTTTCTTCCTATTTTCCATCGTCACCATCGACTATGCTGCCAACGAAAGTTGAATGCTTTTCTCTAATCACGTACCTGCCAAAAAGAGAAGAACAATGCCGTATGGAATGGGGTGTGAGTTTTTGCCGCATAAATCATGAATGATGATTATTTTTACAAATCATTCGATTGTGATTAATGTTCATGTTATCGCGACTATTATTCATAGTTAATTGTATTTCAAAATTACACGATTGTGGATCCAACCAGTCGTGTATTACAGTAGAAAACTTGGGGGAGTCGCACACGCCCGGAATATATTGTGCAGAATGGTTTCATCAATTATTTTTGGATTCGACGAATGTGAACAAATGGTTGCATTTTCTTTCTTGCATTAGTGGGACAACCTACGAAGTCAAGCAACGCGGCTTAGTACCCTATATTACAATCTTGTTATCCTTCGTCTACTTCCAGACTTAGCCAATACCCAAGGACCAAGGTTGATCATGAGTCCTCTGATGTGGTCTCTTGCTTATATCCTTTTAATTGGTTGGATTTCCTTCTCTGTTCTGGCAGCTCCTACGTTGTTATTTCAGGTACTAAGTGACATATCTAGTTCTTCAGCGGCATCGTGCTGCTATATTGCATACGTTAGAGTCAGCATATTTTTGCACGCCCTAACTATTGTTGCTTCCTGATCTGAATTTAGGGGTTCAATTGGGAATCTAGCAAAAACCCAGGAGGATGGTACAACGTGCTCATGAACCACATCCCAGACCTGGCCAACGCTGGGGTTACCCATGTTTGGTTACCTCCACCCTCTCACTCCGTTGCTCCCGAAGGTCTTTATGTATACAATTTTTGGTATTCGAAGCTTCTTTCTTCAAGGGTGGGGTTGGTCTTTACTGTGCTATTTGTGTTTCTGGAAAATATTCTGTTGAGTCCCATTCAAGACCTCTGTTTTTTTTGCAGCTCATCTCTGTGTTGTTGCTTTACTGATGTTTACTTGTTGATCGATAGTGAAAAAAATTGTTGTTCTCGTTTACTTTTTATTATCAGGATATATGCCGGGAAGACTGTATGATCTTGATGCATCCAAATATGGGAATGCACAACAGTTGAAAACACTGATCAAGGCTTTCCATGGCAAAGGGATAAAATGTGTTGCTGATATAGTCATAAACCATAGATGTGCTGATAAACAAGATAACCGGGGAATTTACTGCATCTTCGAGGGAGGAACTCCTGATGACCGTCTTGATTGGGGACCATCATGCATTTGCAAAGATGACACTCAATATTCTGATGGCACTGGAAATCTTGATACTGGAGATGGCTTTGCTGCGGCTCCTGACATTGACCATCTCAATCAAACGGTACAGAAAGAGTTATCAGACTGGATGAACTGGCTGAAATCAGAAATTGGATTCGATGGTTGGCGTTTTGACTTTGTTAAGGGCTATGCCCCAAGAATCACCAAGATATACATGCAGAACACTTCACCCGATTTTGCAGTTGGGGAATTGTGGAATTCCCTTTCATACGGCCAAGATGGGAAACCAGACTATAACCAAGACCGTCACCGGAACGAATTGGTTCAGTGGGTTCAAAATGGGGGAGGTGGTGTACTGACAGCATTTGATTTCACAACAAAAGGTATTCTTCAAGCTGCTGTGCAAGGCGAGCTGTGGAGATTGAAGGATTCCCATGGAAATCCTCCTGGAATGATCCGAATTTCACCTCAAAATGCTGTCACCTTCATTGATAATCATGACACTGGATCCACACAGAAGCTCTGGCCATTCCCATCAGACAAAGTCATGCAAGGATATGCCTATATACTCACTCATCCTGGGATTCCATCTCTGGTACTAAATCTAATCAGCTTCTAAATCAAGAACAATAATACTAGAATTCTATCACTAGGTTTTAATCTTTCGACACATGTTTGATATTTTGCAGTTCTATGACCACATGTTTGATTGGGGACTGAAGGATGAGATCTCTAAAATATCAAACCTGAGAGCTCGGAATGGGATATCAGCAACCAGCAAAGTGAATATTATGGCCTCTGATGCCGATCTTTATGTAGCAATGGTTGATGGGAAGATAATCGTCAAGATTGGTCCAAAGCTTGACCTTGGGAATCTTATCCCCTCAAATTTTAAGGTTGCCACTTCTGGCAACAACTATGCTGTCTGGGAGAAGCAGGCATAAACCAAACACCAAGGAACCCTATTATGGTTGGGGAGGAACCATATTTTGGAAGATGGCACGTTAGCCTACACGTAATATTATTTTATTTTATTTTATTTATTAAATAAACAAGTTAGAGTGTATGTTTAAAGGTGTGCTTGATAACAATTTGATTGAAATAAATTTGTTTTAATATAATAAAAAATTATTAAATATATAAATTTAAAGTAGAATTTTAAGTGGAGTTTAGAAAAAAAAATTATGTGTTATGAGTGTATGACCGTTATCGTGAAATAAAAATTATTTAAATTATTATTTTTAAAAAATAAAGTAAATTTGGATTAAAATGAATTTGAGTGTTTATTTACTCCCAACCCTCACCTTTAGCAGTAGTATGTGAGTTGGTCCACACGGTTTAGAGTCACCGATCCCCATGGGCCATGTGGGCTAGTCCTAGCCTTGCGCAGGGTGTGTCGGTCCGGGCCTAGGGGCAAAAACTTTAGGCTCGGCTAAAGGCAGTAATATTGAACATGATACGCTAATACGATACAAAAACAACACGGTTATAGTGAATTAGGGTTGGGATTTCGTGGGTTCGGGTCGAAACAAGTCAATCCGTTTAACTTTAAACGTGTTCAAGTCATAAACGGGTTCAACTTGTTTCAATCCACGAACCTGTTTAACTTTTTTCTAATACGTATATTTAATACTTTTTGTAATATCTTACAAATTTCACTATAGAAATTAGATAATTTAATTTTTTACATGAATTAATTGAATTAAATTTTATTATATGAATTAATTGAATTGTTTGTGTGTCTATTTTGTTTAATTATATGAGACCTCTTAAAGAAAAAAAATGATGTTAATGTAGCTATTCGTTTGATATATAGTAAATAAATTATTCTTAATTAATTATTATTTAGTATTTATAATAATATTATTATTACAATGACTTTTAGTTAAAGAAAATAATTTCTTGAACAATCTAATTTTATTACAAAACTACATTTATTTAGATTTTTAATATTAAATCTTATGAATTTATTGAGATCTCTAGATATTTAGCGGGATGGTTTGTTATTTTATTGGTTATTTATGACTTTATAGGTTGTTTTATTAGTCTTTTAAATTTTATATGGTTTGATTTGGTTTTTTAAAATTTTTTGTGTAATGGTGCACAGATTGAAGGGTTTAGTAGGTATTTGGGTTAATGGATTTAGTAATTATCTATTTAATTTTTTTTGTCTAATCGTGTCAATATATTTTATAACACGAATACGACACGAAAATAAATAGATTGACACGATACGACACGTTTATTAATCGGGTCGTATTTGGATTGGACCGTCAAGTGTAATTATCTTAAGTTGACACGACTCGCTAACCCAAACATGACATGATTGCTACTCCTAGCATTGGCACAGTCTGCCCTTAGGGACTATAAGGCCTGTGGTCCTAACGGGCCGGTTTGTGGGCCTTTCTCTTTTATTTTTTTTGATTAGGAATTTTAATTTTTTCAATTTTTATAATTTAAATAATACGATTATTTGTAATTATACGAAAAAATATTTTAAAGTGGTGAGGGGTTTAGCTTAGATCCTTATCGATTTTATTAATTAACAAAATAAAAATTATATAAAAGAGAGATTTGATATATAAACCTCTTAAAATTGTATTATAATGTTTAAAACTTAAATATAAAAATATCCTAATACATCAAGACTTGACCATCACTTAATAAATTTCTAAATTTTTAAAAAGAAATTTGAAGAATTCTAAAAATATATACCTAATAAATTCTATTTTAATATTTTTTGTAGAAAAATAGAGAGAATTGAGGTTTGAGAAGAGTATTTGGTGAGTTTTGAAGAAAATTAGACGTATTTATAGAGTTTTTGAGGTGAAAAAAGTGAATATACCTATTGGCGCAGGGGGGCCCGCAAAAATGTAAAAAAAAATCAAAAAATTGAATTTAGCCAGCGTCTTCGCGAGCCAACCCGTGGCGGATGGACCAATCTGTGGGACTAGACCGCAGGGCGGCCCGCTATAATGGAGCTGGGCCATCTTCCGATCCTAGACCGGCCATTTGGATCGGCGAGGTCAACCCGACTCACTTGGCAAGACTACTCACTTTTAGATGGTTTTTATTTTTTAAAAAATTATATAACATACTGTAGTTTATATTTATAAAAAAAATTGATGCTTCCTCTGTTGTATAATATTTACTATTGTTTTTGTAAATTATTTTTATAAACCTTTTTCCTTTTACGGTTATTTGTGATTTTAAAAAATTAATAATCTATTTATTATTTTTATTTATTCACTTATAATTTATTATTTTATTAAATTATAATATTAATTAATCTTTAATTTTTAAATAATCTCTCTAATTTATCATTCTTTGAATAATTTATTTTTTTAAGTCTATATTTGTGTGAACTCTCTGTAAGTGAATAGTTATTTAAGAATGAATGAAGTACAAAGCCAATTCAAGCAAGCCAATTTATTTTTTACTAATAATATTTAGGGCTTGTGGTTGGTTTAGAAAACCATCATCAAAGTCCAAAATCAACGTTAATGTTTGTTTTTTATTCACGGATTGTTATATTATTAAAATTTAATGTATTAATATTAAATATATATTATTAATTACTTTAATTAATGATTTAAAGATTTTAAAATAAATTTAGATAGTATTTAATGAATCACATATTTTAATGTATTAATTTATATAGTATTAAAAGAATTACACATTTTAATGTATTAATATTAAATATATATTATTAATTAATTTAATTAATGAAGATTTTAAATGAATTTAAATATAATTTTTCTTTTTTTAAAAAAAAAATTATTTAGCCATGTATCACTTTATGATACTTCCACCTGTCGTAATGGTATACTTCATCTTTGACTTATATATATATATATATATATATATATATATATATATATATATATATATATATATAACAAAAGGTTATTATCAATAATTTGTAAATAAGCTTTATAATAAATATCACAAACTTATATTTTGAAGATAAAAATAACTATAGACAGCTCTCAAAAAAATTTAAAAATTAATGCAACCTCAAAAACAAACCCAAAAAAATAAAAACAAAAACAAAAACATCAATTGATTCCCCTTCTTATGAATATTAAAAAAAAAAACAATAATAAAGAAATAAAGAAAAAGAACTTCAAAAAAAGCAGCCCTAACCGCTCTCTTTTCAAAATTTCAATATCGCGCTCTTCACAATACTCTCAAATTCAAATCGACAAATCCTCCTCCTTTGTTCATTTCTCTAGCAACTGGATCTTTTCCTTTCTCTAGGCGAGCCATCGCTTCCAATTTGCTGGAGAAAATGGGTGCCAATCACAGCCGTGAAGATCTCGATCTCTCAGGCTCGGATTCCGAGTCCGAGTCCGAGTCCGGATCTGAATCACGATCCCAGTACTCCCATCATGAGGAAGAAGATAACTTTGAAGACGCCAGGACACCGTCGTCGCTCGACTCCAAGGCTCCTAAAACTCCGTCTTCTCTGGACGAAGTGGAAGCCAGGCTCAAATCCCTGAAGCTCAAGTACAACAAATCCAATGCGGCTCCACCGAACGCTGTCAAACTGTACCTCCATGTCGGCGGCAACACGGCAAACTCTAAATGGGTCGCCGCCGAAAAGCTTACTACTTATTCATTTGTCAAAAATCACAATCCAGACGCGTCTGACGATGAAGATGATGAAGAATACGAGGGAAATTCCTGGTGGGTCTTGAAAATCGGGTCAAAAGTCCGGGTCAAGGTCGACCAAACTTTGCAATTGAAGCCGATAAAGGATCAGAGACGTGTTGATTTTGTGGCTAACGGCGTTTGGGCTGTGAAATTTTATACTGAAGAAGAGTACAAAAGTTTCATGGATAGATTTCAAGACTATTTGTTTGAGAACACTTATGGTTATGAAGCTAATGATGAGAATAAGGTTAAGGTATATGGCAAGGATTTCATTGGTTGGGCAAAGCCAGAGCAGGCTGATGATTCGTTGTGGGAGGATGCAGAGGACAGTTTTTCCAGGAGCCCTGAATTGGCAGCAAAAACTCCGTTAAGGGATGGAAATGATTTGAGAGAGGAGTTTGAAGAGGCAGCAGCGAACTGTGGGACCATTCAAAGCTTGGCTTTGGGTGCTTTGGATAATAGTTTCTTGGTCAGTGAATCGGGGGTTCAGGTTGTGAGGAATTATAGCCATGGGATCCAAGGGAAAGGTGTTTATGTGAATTTTGACAATGGAAGGTCCAATGGGAGCTTTGGTAATGGTGTATCTCATTCGACGCCTAGAAAGGCTTTGCTAATGAGGGCAGAGTCAAATATGCTTCTTATGAGTCCCTTGACTGCTGGGAAGCCTCATACTAGGGGTCTGCATCAACTGGACATTGAAACAGGTAAAATTGTGACTGAGTGGAAGTTTGAGAAAGATGGTACTGATATTACAATGAGGGATATAACAAATGATAGTAAAGGAGCTCAATTGGACCCTACAGGGTCGACTTTCCTGGGTTTGGATGATAACAGATTGTGCAGGTGGGATATGCGCGACCGAAACGGGATGGTTCAGAATATCGCTAGTGAGAGTACACCGGTCTTGAACTGGGCTCAAGGGCATCAATTTTCCAGAGGGACTAATTTTCAGTGTTTTGCTACTACTGGAGATGGCTCCATTGTGGTTGGATCACTTGATGGGAAGATTAGGTTGTATTCTATCAATTCTATGCGGCAGGCGAAGACTGCTTTTCCAGGGCTTGGTTCTCCTATTACCCATGTTGACGTTACCTTCGATGGAAAGTGGATATTGGGGACAACTGATACTTATTTGGTTCTTATATGCACTCTGTTTACGGACAAGGATGGAAAAACAAAAACTGGTTTTGGCGGTCGCATGGGAAACAGAATCTCTGCTCCAAGATTGCTGAAGCTCACTCCTATGGATTCACACACGGCGGGAGTGAACAATAAGTTTCGAAATGCACAATTCTCTTGGGTATGCTTCCATTTTGCTTTATCCGTATTAAGTTTCCAGACTAGAAGATAAATATTAACATAAACTTATGCTTAAAAGCAGACTTTATGCTATTTTCTGAATACCCACTATATGATGCCTGGTCGAATTTTACTTTCCTGGTTTCCGCATGCAAGACTTCATTCTTTGTGTTTTGTCCTTGTAGACTCCCATATTCTCTATTAACTTATCTTAGTTCGAGTATAGCTCCCGGATCAATTGGCCATTTGAAAAACATAGGCTTTTAAGATGTCTTCAATTTGCAGATGACTCTGTATATGATATGGAAGATACATGGTTCACATTCACTATGCAAAATATACATTGAATAGGAGGCAAATGCGTTTAAAGCTTCCTTGAATGGAAAATTTTATTTCCTCCGTTTCAAAATACTTGTTCATGTACATATTTCTAAAATTAATGATTAGTTTCTTTCCATTTTATCCCAATTTATTTTAAGTCAACTACACAATTTTTTTAAAACTCTTTTTTCTTCTTACTTCTTGAAAATTTTCACTAACCAATAACTATTAGTAGTATTATTTTTAACACAGTTAATCTATGTGCAAAGGGTTTTAAAAATAAATATTTTGAAACGGAGGAAATAGTTATTGATATTATAGCATTTAACATGGTTATGTTTCTGCCTGCACAATCGTCTATATATCGTTGTTACGCTTCTGCACATGTTAAGAATTTTATATATAGTTTTTGGGGGTAAAGAGAAGAAGAAAACAGAAAAATGACAAAAGGAGATAGTTACATTTGTGTCCTTGCATATTGTTAAGAAACTAATTTACTGCTATATTTTGTTTGTCAGTGGAACAAATTGGAGATAAACAGAATTGAGGAATCCTGTTCTTCTCTATCATTTATTATTCTGGGCCTTTGCTTTTGCTGCAGATGATCATGTAGCCAACAAAATTGTGTGCATTTCTGTGTGCATTGGTTAAGGAGGTCACTTTAATCACATGGAATGAAACTTGATTCCTTGTTCTTGTTTCATAGGACTGCTTTTCTCCATTGCTATTAATCACTTAGTAGCCTTGCATATATCAATACACTTGCTCCATTATAACCATTGCCAGTGAAAAATGGATTACTGCAAAGATAAGGTCAGCAAATGTATAGGTATCTGCAGGTCCTAGCTTATTCTGTGGAATTGTCTGAGCACAAACATAAAATATTTTCTTTTTAATTTTCATTTACTTTTCCTGAATTTCACATTCTTTTCCCTCCTGACAATATCTGTGAACATTCCATTTATAGACATAGTAAGATGAGATCCGTGCTGTTTGCATCTCATATGTTTGGAACTAAGTCCCTCTACTTTATGCTTTATTAGGTCACGGAGGATGGGAAGCAGGAGCGCCATCTAGTTGCAACAGTTGGAAAGTTTAGTGTGATATGGAATTTCCAACAGGTGAAGGATGGTTCTCATCACTGTTACCAAAATCAAGTAGGCTTGAAGAGCTGCTATTGCTACAAGGTAGTTCTAAAAGATGACTCCATTGTAGATAGTCGCTTCATGCATGAGAAATTTGCAGTTACTGACTCTCCTGAAGCTCCATTGGTGGTTGCAACCCCCCTGAAAGTTAGCTCCTTCAGCATATCTAGCCGGCGATTGAACCTCTAAACAAATCCTCATTATTTGGGCGTCCATGACTTCGACCGGTTTATCAATTGTGTTTTCACGAGACCTACCATGTCCTGACTTCTATTGCTAAGCATGTACTATGAAGCCATTGCAGAAAAATGTACCTCTTTTAGGTAGTCTGGTCTATGGTTAGGTTTTAGGACTAGTGCTTGCAACCTGCAACTTGCAACCTCATTGTTGTTGTAATAACCGGCAGATACTTCTAATTTCAAGAACATATTTCATTCCCATTTTCCACTTGCATTTAAACCAAGAACTGTGAAGTGTAGAACATCCTCGGATACTTTTTGTCAAAGCTTCTTATCCAATGGGATTGCTTCCTGCATCTATTTGCTTGAAATGTCTCACTTTTGCTTGATTCCTGATGCATTAGAATATTTCTTGCACACTTGTCCTCTGCCACGGTGCCACCTATCTGCCTCCCCGCTTTTGTTTCCTAAGTTCCCTGCATGGGATGAGGCAGTTCAAGAGGCGTATTGAACAATCTGAGCTTCTCTGAAGAAGCAGAATGGAATAGGCCTAACATGGTAATTGAACCACTCCTATATTTATATATCACCAAAAATAATCACTGCATAAGGTGATGAAGAACCAAGCGAATGGTGGTTAGAAGCTGAAAAGGATAAGTGGGCCCGTGTGCTATCTTTTCTGAAATGGAGTTAACTGGACGTTTCAGAAGTATGGACCTAGTTAACACATTGTGATTGGAGTCAGGAGCTCCAAGCTCTAGAAGAGAATAAACATGGATGTTGCAGTGAGTAGAGGCTTCCAAGTTTTGGCATTCACCAGTTCTTCCTCCCTTTTGGGAAAGCGCATATGCAAGACTTCATTAGGCTTAGCTAAAACCGGTTGGGCTGCTAAAAGACATTCTTCACGTCGCGTTCGTACCGTTGTTCAAGCTCAAGAACGCCCCACATGGCTTCCAGGGCTCGACCCTCCACCTTATCTTGATGGAACGTGAGCCCTTCAATTTCTTGAATAGAATTTCAGTGCCTTTCTGCTCCATCTTCTGTGCTTGCATTAATGGTATTTGATAATTAATAACCAGAAAAAAGTGTAATAGATTAGAACTCACTTATCTGCTCTTGCAGACTTGCTGGAGATTTCGGGTTCGATCCACTGGGACTTGGGGAGGACCCCGAAAACTTGAAATGGTATGTACAGGCAGAATTAGTTCATTCTCGCTTTGCCATGGCTGGAGTTGCGGGAATTCTTGTAACCGATGTGCGTTGGTGACTGCAACAGTAAATTACGAATCTTTTCTTTCGTTATTCATGTTACGTTAATGTTGTTTGTTGCCTTTCATTAAACAAGTGGAAATTGCACAAAAGAAGAAGCAATTTAAGAAGATAGAGAACGGAGAGATCCTTGTTTGTTAAAGGCCAGGTCAATTGTGATCCAATGAAGGAGATTTAAAAGGAAGAAGAAGGGAATTCATAAAATTATCGTGTAAACATAGTGGATTGTTTGCTTTTGTAATTCCTTTTCGATGTCATTTACAGATATTGCCTTTTAGTACATGGCATTAGTTTCATCTATTTGGTGACTCCATAGCTTCTTGCTGCAGTTGCTTCGCGTGACAGGAATAAGCAATTTGCCTGTTTGGTATGAAGCAGGTGCCACGAAGTTCCCGTTTGCGAGTACCAGAACTCTTTTCATAGTTCAGCTGCTGCTAATGGGGTACAATCTTATTCACTGTCGCATTGACTAGATGCCATGATGCAATATTGGGCTTCAGAGGTTCTGGCAATCACTTTTTCGTTCTTTCCTTTCAGGTTTGTTGAAACCAAGCGATACATGGATTTCTTGTATCCTGGATCTCAAGCCAAAGAGGGTTCTTTCTTTGGGTTAGAAGCTGCACTTGAAGGCCTTGAGCCGGGGTAAATGCCGGGACTGGATACTGCACTTCCATTCCAATAAGTGTCACATCACAATAGTTTTGCATTAGTCCATGGCTACGGAACTTCAATAACATAGAAATTGTTGCAGAATTGTGCAAATAAATACCACCTAATTATGAAAAGAGTCGGTAGTAACGGACTACATAAGTTAATTCTTCTGAGTTCTGGAGTTTTGAACTTTGAAATTTTAATCCATTCCGCCATTCTTGACAGGTATCCCGGCGGTCCATTGCTGAATCCTCTAGGCCTTGCTAAAGACATAAAGAATGCTCAAGAATGGAAGCTGAAAGAGATCAAGAACGGTACATTTAACATGATGTTACGACCTGGATATCTCTTCCATTATTTTTCTTGAACCCCCTTCCCTCCGCATCTCCAAACCCCAGAGGAAAAGAAACAAAAGATTGGAATGATTAATTTTTTCTATGCTTATACTTTAGTGTCTTTTTTTACAGGAAGGCTAGCCATGGTGGCGATGCTAGGCATCTTTGTCCAAGCTTCCGTGACTCACGTTGGACCTATCGAGAATCTGGTGGAGCACCTTTCAAATCCGTGGCATAAAACAATTATCCAGACGCTTGCTGGTTCTGGTTCTTAAACGCTGTTTAATGACAAAGCGTTCTGGTTGATTGTTAGCTATTACAAGTTGAAATGTGTATCATCTTGCAGTGTCATAGTATGAAGCTGAGTTCCTCTGCAAGAAGAATTTATATTGTTACTCAGCTTTCACCCTCAGTCATTATTTTGATTGATAAAGTAAATACAAAACAAGCACCTTGAATTAACTGCACAAACTGGAAATGAGTCTTGGCATTTTGGTAACGTAGTAAATCATTTACTCATAATTTCATGGATGATTGTCAGATTTGAAGCTGGCGTCTGCCCCTCCTCTGGGACACAGCGGTGTCCGGCTTAACATTAACATCAAGCCAAGAGATAATTTCTGCATGCCATGATGAATATTTGGGCAACAGTCATCAGACTTGCTTTGTTTTATGCAACAATCAAGAGGCAGACAGAGCAGCATCAAATGCTAAACCAAGGGTCCATTTACAAACATCATTGCCGTATAAGATTCCAGTTCTGGGGCATGCCAACTTACCCCGGACATTCATAGGAGATCAACACTGACTCTGGGCGATTGGATACATGGAAGCAACAAGAAATATAATTTGTCCACTAGGAATCATTTTGAGAAGCATACATACGTGTCGAAAACCAAATTCTTAAATAAAACCAATATGAACAGGGGATCATTGAGATCCCTCCAGCTACTGAGACCCAACTAGCGAGAGCAAAAATTAATTTCGTTAACTTATTGTATGTGAAATACACTTGACATACACAATGGAGATTCTACCGAGATCTTACTTTTCTGAAGTATGTAACAGAAACTGCACTTTTACAACTGAACAGCAGTGGTGAGAACATGATTCAGAAGTGTAGATAAAGGTTATGCTGACTTTGCTTGAGCCTTCTTTCTTGCCAAAAACATGAAGATCCGAGGGAAGAATGATTTCTTCTTTTTCTTTGGAGCCTTAACTTCAGGAGATGATTCAGATTCCGTGTTGGCTCCATGCAAATATGCCGTTGAGCTCAGCCGTTGATTCAACGAAGTAGTATCAGTGGAAGGGCTATGGCTAACATCCTTAGGTTCTCTTTTCTCCTCAAAGCTTGTTCTCGGACTCTTAGTTGGATGTACAACTGGAACTGACTCAGCAGCTTTACGTCTTTGTTCATGCTCAGCCCTCCACTTTCTCAGCTCCTGTTCTACACCCAACTTCCCTTCCTTGGCTTTCTCCGCTTTCTGTAGAGCAATTTGAAGTGCTTCTTTTCTTTCAGCCAATTCGCGATTAACATCCTCTAGCTTATTCAAGCTTTTCAATTCAGACTCTTTAGCTACCTCAATCTGGGACATAGCAGCAGCCACCCTCATGTTAGCCTGTTCTTCAGCCTCGTGGGCTCTCTTGCTAAGCTCATAATATTCTTCTAGCGAAAGGGTAATGCCATTAGGTGAATCCTCATCATTTTTGCTTTGAGCTGATTCACTCTCTTGTAATGCATTGATAGCTGCAAGTGCCAACTTCTCTGAAGCCTTTGCAGCCTCTATCTCCTTTTTAGCTGCAAGTAATCTACTTTCCATTGTACTAGCTCCTGCTTTTGCTTGTTCTGCTTCCTCCTTTACCTTCCATAGCTCCTCACGAGACACTTGAGCAACTGACTTTGCCCGATCAGCCTCTCGAGCTACCTCCTGTAGCTGCTTGGGCAGCTCTATCATTTTTTCTCTGGCTTCTTTCTCCTTCATCTGAATAAGAGCAATCTCTGACCTGGTCCTATCAAGCTCAGCTTCAAGAGATGCAACTGCAACAGATGCCATCCCTTCTCTCTGCCTAATGTTGGCAAGTTCTGCCTTCTCTTTTTCCAGTTCTGACTTCAATGACGTGGCTGCCACCTTCAAACAATTTACTTCATCTCTTGCTTTCTCAATGTTGATCTTCACTTCTTCAAGTTCTTTCTTTGCTGAAGCTACTGCTGCTTGTATATCACTATGAGTTCTTTTCTGCGATTCTGCTAGGGAAACTTCAACATTCCCATCTTCATCGCTGTCTTGTTTTTGTTTTGACTCCATATAAGCTGCCAATTCAGCTTTTAGATTCTGCAGCAACGCTGATGCGGTATCCAACTTTGACTTGAGATCCTTTGCTAACAAAATTTGCTCATTTAATTTCTCCAGCTCCTCTTCTGCCTGTTTTAACTCTTTTTCCCAGTTTAAGGTATCTTGTTCCCTGGCCATAGCTGCTCCTATCCTGTGTTCCTCTGCCTCTAGATGGGCAGCATGTGCAGACTCCAAGGCTTCTTTTGCAGTGATGAGATCAATTGTCAAATCCTCAACTGTTTTTTCAACTTCTTTTGATGCAGAAACAGCCTCTTCTGCCTTTTTCACTGCTGCATCTTTCTCAGTAACTAGTACAGTGTAGTCTTTACGAAGTGCTTCCAACTCATCTTTCACAGTTTTCAGTTCTGAAATTGCAGCTGCATGCCTGGCTTTAGCAACTTCTAGCTGGGCCCTGGCTGCAATACTAGCCTCATCAGCAATCCCTTGTTCCAACTCTTCAACCCTGAGCTTAGCAAGTTCAGCATCTTGCTTTGCCTGTTGTTCTTCTGTTTGTACCTTCTCTAAGTTGAGCTTCAATTCCTCAATAAGTCTTTTAGTGCTGTCTAGCTCCTTGAGAGCTTTTACTTTTTCATTTTCAGCTGCTCCACACTTTTGTTTATACAATGGAATTTCCTCCTGTATTTTCTCTAGTTCCTGTTCAATTAACCTTCGTCTCTGCAGGATGACAACGAAATTTAGAGGTGACAAATATTATTGTGCTATACGAATCAATAAAGTAATGAGAAAAGACAAATGCTTAAAAACTCAAGGGGGCTTGCACACACTCGATTTTCAATGAAAAATTAGGAATAGTAACATCTTTGCAGAAAAAGCATAGATACATCTACTTCCACCCCTTGTTTTCAGATGATATTCAAGCAGCCGCTCAATTTTTCTGATATCATGACACCAAATTAACTATACAATTGACACTGTTAGAAATTGGACCATCTATATTACATATTATGGCTAACTAAAATACAGTGCAAACTAACTTTGAAGAATTTGGAAGAACTTATACCTCCACAGTCTGTACACGATGGGCCTTCCAGTCAACAATTCCCCCAAACTTTGAAACAGCTTGTTTAACAGATTCAAATGGTGCTGCTGTGTCAATCTGAACATTCTCAGGATGCCTAGGACTATGAGCAGCCGGTAGTGTTCCAACAGCATTGATTGAAACTTTAGCTGCTGGTTGTGTTTCAACACCAATGCTTGAAGCTTTAGCGACAGGAAGAACAACATTACTTGATGGCATTACATCATTGGTACTTGCACTATCTCCAACATGGGGGGATGAAGAAGAAGCTATGTCATCATGGACAAGTGCACCACTTGGAGAATCAGCTATCTGATCTTCTGCATTTTCTCCTGATTGATCAGAAGGAATTGATCCCAAGAGTTCCTCTAGGTTTTCTGCTCGAGAGTTGTGAGAGACTGAATTCTCAGCAGATGCAAGAGAAGAATCCTTCTCAGCTGTATGTCCATTGGTAGTATCATTTGATTGAACAGGAATAATACTCTCTGCAGATGGCTCTACAGCATCTCTTGGTTTGGCTTCTGGTGCAGGTGATGCAATGGATTCAGGAAAAACTGTAGAAACTTCATCTTTCTGGGGCTCCGGTGCCTCAGGATTCATCATTGATGGGACTTCCTTCTCAACTGCAGGCACATGGGAACAATGTTCTGGAGCTCCTGCTACAGAATATTTGCTGGTTTCACCAACTGCAACAGAGGTTGAAACTGAACTTTGTAATGGAACAGATGGACCATCTGCCAGGAAGGATCCATCAGAAGAATCTGCTAAATCATTTAATTTAGAGTCTAGTTTCTTGTAGCCATTAGTATCTGTTGGAGTCT
The DNA here is from genome assembly GCA_026120185.1 of Voacanga thouarsii. Classification (NCBI taxonomy): domain Eukaryota; kingdom Viridiplantae; phylum Streptophyta; class Magnoliopsida; order Gentianales; family Apocynaceae; genus Voacanga; species Voacanga thouarsii. The sequence continues at coordinate 69,168 of JANUWF010001636.1, read as the reverse complement.
CATTCTTCTTCAAGTGATCCTCGTGTGCAGATGAAACACTTGGTGCGGTAGAAGATTCAGGAAGAGCATTTTCCTTATTATCTTTCACATCCTCCATTACAAATAAGTGCTAAGAGAGTCAAATAGGTACCTGAAATCAACAATCCTGAAAAGGTCAAAGGTCTACCCTAAAAGAAGGGGGGGGAGACTATTGAGAAGAGTTATTGCTCAAAGGATAGTTTCAACTGCAGCAGAAGTTAAAAAATTACTAAATTGATGTTGAACCTATCCCCAGCTAAATTAATGTGTCCAATGTTACTCTGCCCTGAATAACAATTGTGCTAATTATAATGGCATAATGTAGGGATAAGACATAGACTTCTTCAAGGCAACAAAGATGGTTTGCTTAGTTGATAAAAATAGAAAACGCATAATACAAGTCTGTAAGGGGATATTAGATTCAAATACAAATCTGTAAATTTCGAGGCATATTTGAACACAATTTTGTACATAAAAAATGATTACAAGTTGCAAAATAGAAAGACATTGCTATTTCGGCCACACTAATGGAATCTAATGGCTTGGCATGAAGGCATATGATTTACTTTCGTGTAACACAAGGCAAAAACTAGGAAAAAGAACCAACTTGAAGAAACTTCTCATCCGTCAGAGTTAGAAACATATACAGAAGAAAAGAGATGAGATGAAATGACAACAAGCTTTCAACAAGATAACTATGAAATATAGCATTGTACACTTTCAACTAAGAACCCAACTCAAAAGACGATAAAATCATATTTCTAATATATGTAAATCCAGACATATATATAGCAAATATTGTTCAATTGAGAATACAAAACAGACTTCAATTATTGCTGAGAATGCAAAAAAACCCAAAATTGAAAATCGCATTGGAAAAAACCCCACCTATTCAGTTTTTCCCATAATGCAATTAGATAGAGAACTTGTTCAGGCAAAATGACCTTTTCTTTTATTTGCATAAAAATATAGTTCATCAATGTCTTAATGAGAACCATCTTAAGTCTAATCCATTCCACTAAATCCCAAGATCTAGGAGAGACAAAAAAAAAGGGGGTGCGTTGTGGGGGGGGGGGGGGTTGCAGATCCCTTTAAAAAGCATGTAGAAATTGTCATCACAAAATAAGGCCCAGTGTTATGCAATCAAGAATGTAGACCCACAACCATATAAATCCCCCGCGGCCATCAGAACCTTAATGGTCCTAAAATCAACATTTAAATATCTTTCTTAGACAAATCAGACTTGCAAGTCCCAGAACCATAATAAGAACCTACAACCATATATGTCCTAATTAAACAACAGGTTCTGAATTAAATTTTCCTCACATATACCAGGATAGCACAAAATGTAAATTCATATTCAATAATTTAGGAAAATCCTTAAAACTCTAAACGACAATCCACCTGATTTGCATCTAATGAAGGGAAAAATCTATGTTCGGCGAAATTACATTAACGTTGTGCAAAGCAAAATACCTTTTCAAATCATTAAGTTCTTGCTTTAGTTAAAAGACCATAACCAGTATTCCAACCATTCCAATATTCAAGATTGCATCTTTTTGAGGATCCAAGCAGCAAATTTGATTATTCAAGAATGTAACTCACAATCTTGTAAGCCAGAAAAAGCAAGCAAATCATTGACCGAACAATAACAGTAGCTAATTAATCAACCTCCGGTACTCAGGGAAAACACTCAACCTCCGGTACTCAGGGAAAACAAAAGAATGAACTGACAGAGACAGATAAAGGACGTACCTCCGAATCACCCGAAACGAAACGAAAAAGAAGATAAGTCAAAGAGGAGAGGCTGCAAATATATGCCCTGTAAAATTCTCGTTTCCCTTCGAATTTCGATTGGCTGGTAACGTTTCTGCCTCAAAAAAGAAGAAAAAGCTTAAATCCAAGAACAAATATTTATCCCAAAAAATAGAAAGAAAAAAAATGAAAAATTTGCAAGAATGAGGTGGTTGAACTCTGGGTCAGAAACAGAGGCAATTATATGTGCGTGTTTCGGAGAATTTGGATATTCCAATGAATTGTTGAGACAGTTTGGATAAAATTAAGATTGTCTGTAAAAATTAGTGGTATAAATGAAGTAGAAGTGTTTAACGACCGCAACATAATCTGAGAAGGAGAGAAAGCTCAATGAAGCTCAGGCGTCAGCGCTTCTTTTTCTGTCCTTTTTGCTCCTTCCTTAATAGTATTTTATTTTATTTAAAAATATTGACATGAAATTAAAAGAAGTAAAAGTCGCCGACCATTAAGGAATGCTCTTCATTACGCCCCGTCTCCAGCGCGTGCTCCTTTTATTTTCTTCCCCACCTCTTTCCTCTTCAGGCAAAATTCCTTAGTGCACGCTGTCGAAAATAATATTTTTTTAATTAATTTATTATAAAAATTAATAACGTCAGAGTACTATCAGACTTTGAATTGTGTTTGGCTAAACTTGAATTCGGACTGATTTTAAAATATAGTTGTTATGAATTATTGGAATCTCCATTAGTTAGTGGAGGCTCCACTAATTATGGATTTATGTGAATTATTAGAAGATTTTTATGGATGTCCACCATTTAGTGGAGACACCATTAATTGAAGATGATGTATGCCATGATGTATTTCACTAATTAGAGCTCTATAAATAGAGCTATTCTCTAAGCTTGTAATACACCATCATTTTGTGAAAGAAAGATTTGTGAAAGAAAGATTAGAGAAAGAATTGTGAGAGAAAGAAGGAGAGAAGTTTGAAGAGAAATTCTTGTGCAAAGAATAGTTAGAATTTTCTTAGTGTGTAGTGTGTAGATTTTATTCTAACACTACCCTAATTTTATAACACGTTATCGACACGAGTCTCTACCGTTATTAAAGCTGAAGACAAGCACGAGTCTCTGCCGTTATTAAAGCCGGAAGACAGTACACATTTATTGATCTCTATGGCTAATCTCGCTAAACTCGAATTTGTAGCCCTTGATATTTACGGAAAAAATTATATGTCATGGGTTCTCGATGCGAAATGCATCTAAATGTCGAAGGCCTTAGTGAAACTATTCAAGCACATAATAGTGCATCTGCACAACACAAGGCTAAAGCTTTGATTTTTATTCGTCGTCATCTCGATGAAAATTTGAAAATGGAATATCTTACCGAAAAAGATCCATATGGTCTGTGGGTAAATTTAAAAGAAAGATTTGACCACTCGAAGATGGTCGTACTACCTACTCGCATGGTATGAATGGTTGCATCCGAGGTTGCAAGATTTTAAAACCGTGAATGAATATAGCTCCGTAATGTATAAAATTACATCTCAATTAAAATTATGTGGAGAAAAAGTGATCGATGAAGATATGTTGGAGAAGACATTCTCCACCTTTCATGCCTCGAATATTGTCCTGCAGACAACAATATCGAGAAAAGGGGTATATAAAATTTACAGATTTAATTATCGCCCTCCTCATTGCAGAGAAAAATAATGAGTTATTATTGAGAAATCATGAAGCCGGACCAATCGGCTCTACAAAGACTCCTGCAGTGAATGCTCGTTGGCTCCAGCAGAGCCATCGTTATAGTCGTGGTCGTGGCCGTGGCCCTGGCCGTGGTCGTGGTTATGGTCGTAGTCACGCTCGATATTTCCCTTATCACAATTATAATCAAATCGTGAGAAATACTGGCCACCGAAGTGGAACAGAAAAGATCAAAAGGGAAAAGAAAAAGAAATTGAAGAAAAGCATGAGGATATATGTTATAGATGTGGCATGAAAGGTCATTGGTCACGAAACCGTCGTACGGCTAAGCATTTAGTTGAATTGTATCAAGCTTCATTGAAAAATAAAAATGTGGAAGCAAATTTTTCTCAACATCCAATAAATAATGTTGAGGATGACGATAGTGATCCCGAAGATCTTAATATCAATATTACCCATATGGATGTATCGGATTTTTTGAACACCCGAGACGGTAGGATAGACCATTTAATTGGTGATGGCAGTGTCCAAAAGAACTAAAGCCTCACCCCGATATTTTTGTATTTTCATTTTCATTCTATTCTAATAATATTTACGTTTACATATATATATTTGTGTTCGGATGGTCTGTTGTTAATGATGATATATGCATTATTGATAGTGGAACTACACACACCATACTAAAAAATGAGAAATATTTTTCTGATCTCAAAATGGGAGAAATAAATATTTATACGATAAATGGTAGTGCAAATGTAATTGAGGGCTCCGGAAGAGCTAGTATATTGTTGCCTAAAGGAACAACAATTATTATTGATAAGGCACTATTTTCCTCAAAATCCAGAAGAAATTTATTGAGTTTTAAAGATATCCGCAGAAATGGGTATCATGTTGAAACAAATGAGGAAAATGGGATTGAGCATCTTTTTATTACTCAAATGCATTTGGGTAAGAAATCGGTATTAGAAAAACTGCCGTCTTTTTCTACTGGTCTATATTTTGTAAAAATACATACAATTGAAATTCATCATCTAGTAAACTAGAAGTTTACTGATCCTATTACTTTTAGCATTTGGCATGACCGGTTGGGTCATCCGGGATCTACCATGATGAGAAGAATCATTGAGAATACACATGGTCATCCTTTAAAAAATAAAAGGATATTAACATCAGAAAAATTCGCATGTACTCGCATGTTCCCTAGGAAAATTAATTGTTAAACCATCACCAGTAAAAGTAGGAGCTGAAAGTCCTACATTTCTCGAACGGATTCACGGAGATATTTGTGGACCTATTGATCCACCATGTGGACCGTTCAAATATTTTATGGTCTTAATTGATGCATCATCCCGATGGTCACATGTATGTTTATTATCTACTCGCAACCTGGCGTTTGCGAGATTACTTGCTCAAATAATTAAATTACGAGCACAATTTCCGGACCATCACATTAAAAATATCCGTTTGGATAATGCTGGTGAATTTCATCACATACTTTTGATGCATATTGCATGTCAATTGGGATTAATGTTGAACATCCTGTAGCTCATGTTCACACACAGAATGGTCTTGCTGAATCTTTAATTAAACGATTACAATTAATTGCTAGACCATTATTAATGAAAACAAATCTCCCAACATCTGCCTGGGGACATGCTATTCTACATGCTGCAACACTTGTACGTATAAGACCAATTAGTTATCATAAATTCTCTCCTTTACAATTGGCTTTTGGGTCAGAACCAAATATTACTCATTTAAGAATTTTTGGGTGTGTTGTATATATTCCAATTGCACCAAACCAATGTACAAAGATGGGTCCTCAAAGAAGAAAGGGGATATACGTTGGATATGATTCTTCCTCTATTATCAGGTATGTTGAACCCCCGACGGAGATGTATTCACAAGCAAGATTTGCTCGATTGTCATTTTGATGAATCATTATTCCCTAAATTAGGGGAGAACCAAAACAAGCATAAAAAGGATCTTGCTTGGACAACATCATTAAATTATCTTGATCCGCGCACAAGCGCATGTGAACTTGAAGTTCAAAAGATAATTCATTTGCAAAGCATTGCAAATCAAATGCCGGACGCTTTTGTTGACTCCGGAAGAGTTACAAAATCGCATATTCCAACTATAAATGCTCCTATTCGAATTGAAGTTCCAGTAGAACAAAATATTATACCTATAGTCGCTTGAGTCAAAAACACGCCGAAGCGTGGCCGACCTCTTGGTTCTAAAGATAAAAATCCTCGAAAGAAAAGAGGATTAAATGATCCAAAAGATCATATTGAAGAAAAGAATGATAAAGACCAAGAGAGAATCGATGACAAAGAACCGAAGTTGATGAAAGTAATACTGAAATTTCTATCAATTATACCACTTCCGGTAGATGTTGGAATCGGATAGAAAGCTGTTATTGATAATATATTTGCATACAATATATCTCTTGATGTTACACAGGATAATGATGATCCCGAACCAATATCGATTGATGAATGTCGGCATAGAAAAGATTGGTCGCAATGGAAAGATGCGATTCAATCGGAGTTAAATGCACCGGCAAAACGTGAAGTCTTCGGACTGCAATCCGAACACCGTAAGGTGTAAAACCCGTTGGTTACAAATGGATATTTGTGCGAAAGCGCAATGAAAAGAGTGAAATCGTTCGATATAAAGCGCGATTAGTAGCCCAAGGTTTTTCACAAAGACCAGGTATTGATTATGATGAAACGTATTCTCCTGTTGTTGATGCTATTACACTCCGATATCTTATCGGTTTAGCAAGTACATGAAAAGATAGATATGCGCCTATTAGATGTTGTCACTCGCTTACTTGTATGGAAATTTAGAAAATGATGTTTACATGAAAATCCACGAAGGATTTCATATGCTCGAAGCATATAAACATTATCCTCGTGAAAATTACTCCATCAAGTTGCGTAAATCATTATATGGCCTGAAGCAATCTGGCGCATGTGGTTCACACGTCTTAGTGAATATTTATTGAAAGCGGGATTTAAAAATGACCAGGTATGTCCATGCGTTTTTATTAAGAAATCTGGTTCTAAATTTGTGATATTAGCTATATATGTTGATGATATTAATCTTATTGGAACTCCTGAAGAGCTCCAAGAAACAATTGATTATTTAAAAGAGAATTCGAAATCAAGGATTTTGGTAAAACCAAATTTTGCCTTGGTTTACAAATTGAACATTTGGAGAGTGGAACATTTATTCATCAATCAACATATACAGACAAAAGTGCTAAAAAGATTTTACATGGACAAAGCACATCCATTGAGTATTCCAATGATCGTCCGATCATTAAATGTGGATAAAGATCCTTTCCGACCTCAAGAAAATGATGAAGAACTCCTTGGTCCTGAAGTACCATATCTCGAGTGCAATTGGTGCATTGATGTATCTTGCTAATAACACACGGCCTCGATATTGCTTTCATTGTCAATTTATTAGCAAGATTTAGTTCTTCACCAACACGACGACATTGGAATGGAATTAAACAAGTCCTTCGATATCTCCAAGGTACAATTGATCTCGGATTATTTTATTCAAATAAAACCAGTCCAACATTGATAGGTTATGCGGATGCTTGGTTATTTATCTGATCCACATAAAGCACGTTCTCAAACGGGCTATCTATTTACATGTGGAAATACTTGCTATATCATGGCGTTCTACGAAACAATCTATAGCGACTACTTCTTCAAATCATGCTTGAAATTATAGCCATTCATGAAACAAGTCGAGAATGTGTATGGCTAAGATCCATGATTCATTATATCCGAGAAAGTTGTGGATTATCATCAATCAAAGGTATTCCAACTCCTCTTTATGAAGACAATGCAGCTTGCATAGCTCAATTACGAGGAGGATATATTAAAGGAGATCGGACAAAACATATTTCACCAAAATTCTTCTTTACTCATGAACTCCGGAAGAAATGTGAAATTGATGTGCTACAAATTCGGTCATGTGACAACCTCGCAGATATTTTCACGAAGACTTTACCGACGGCAACATTTGAAAAGTTGAGATATAAAATCGGTATGCGTCGGTTTAAAGATTTAAAGGAATCATCTCATCGGGGGAGTAATAAACATACATATAGAATAATGTACTCTTTTTCCTTCACTAGATTTTTTTCCCACCGGGTTTTTATCTAGTAAGGTTTTAACGAGGCATATTCTTTATGTATGGATGGACATCCAAGGGGAGTGTTATGAATTATTGGAATCTCCATTAGTTAGTGGAGGCTCCACTAATTATGGATTTATGTGAATTATTAGAAGATTTTTATGGATGTCCACCATTTAGTGGAGACACCATTAATTGAAGATGATGTATGCCATGATGTATTTCACTAATTAGAGCTCTATAAATAGAGCTATTCTCTAAGCTTGTAATACACCATCATTTTGTGAAAGAAAGATTAGTGAAAGAAAGATTAGAGAAAGAATTGTGAGAGAAAGAAAGAGAGAAGTTTGAAGAGAAATTCTTGTGCAAAGAATAGTTAGAATTTTCTTAGTGTGTAGTGTGTAGATTTTATTCTAACACTACCCTAATTTTATAACAATAGTATATTTTTAAGTGTAAAATAGATCCGATTTATAACTTATATTTTATAAATATAGAATTCAAACTCTATTTGAATACAAAATATGAGTCTTAACTACTAATAATCAAAATATGATTTTATACAATCATAATAATAATTTTACATAATTATTAATAATATTATATTAAAAAATATCATGCAAATACTTATATTTTATACTCTACCCGTCTTATTAAAATTGATTGTGGTTGACTTAGCACGATATTTTATATCAAAGTAAAAATTAGAATATAATAATAATATAATAATATATAGTATAATAAAAATAAAAAAAATATAATTTCACAATACTTTATGTCACATCTAAGTATATAAAAATAATATATGTGGGTATATTGACTATTTTATAATAAATTATATAGTAAAAATTTTCCTTTTAAATAAAGTGTCAAATTTTTTGAGACCGTCCAAAATGGTAAGTAGGTCAATTTTGTTAGGACGGAGATAGTAGTATAAAGTGATAATAGTATAAAAATTTTTAATATGAAAATAATAAATTTATAGTGTATATCTAATCCAGTCAATTTTAAAGTATAGCGATACTTGTATATTTTTATTAATTTCATTATGGAGTTTAATGTATTAAGTAAATACTAAATGTGAAAAATGAAACTTATAGCTTCTATGAAAAATATGATTTGACTCCTAGTCTATTTCTAAATTAGTTAGATTAATTGTACTTTTTCATCAAATAATTCAAACAAAAATAAATTTAATAAGTATATACTTTGATTGTGAATGACTAATTACTTTAATATCATAGTCTTTAATTTTATTAAAATTTGTAAAAATAGAAAAAGAATTAACAATAATTTTATAATAAATTTTCAAAGTAACAATGAATTTTAATTTTATATATTTTAACAAAAAGTCCTTAATTATCATATTATGATTTTTATTGAATTAAAAGAAAAATAAAACATCCAAATGCAACATTTACATATTGTAAATGTAATAGTTATTTTTTAAAATGGTATAAATAATAAAAATAAGTAATTACAAAAATTAATATTTATTTATAAATCTATCGAGACGAGTTTATAGCGAGTTTGAACTCGAACAAAATCAGCGGCATGTCTAAAGTAACAAATTAGGGATGTGGAAATTGTATTCAAATTTTATAATTAAAATTTTATTTTTAACCAATTGAGATAATCTATTGGTCACAAAAATTGATCGATGTTAATGTACTATAAATATCTTGGTAGAAGCAGGAATTGGCTTCGTGTCTTGTGAAAAGGAATGCTCTTTGCCGATTTGGTAATGTCAAATTGGAAATTTCAAGCTGGCTAAGAAGATAGGCAAAATCCAAAACATTGAAGGCAAACCCAAACTACAAAGCGACCAAAACTACTCTTGAATATGGTTTTTTTTTTAAAATTCTTTTTTCCTTCCTTCCTATGGTATGTTTTGGCGGAGGGGGGAGGAAAAAATATAAATATGAAGATAAATGAATTATTAGATAAATTTATAAACAGATTGAAATGTAAATTAAAATAATATATATAATTTATTTCTTTCTATTCTAATCATATAAAATAGAAGTAAATTATAGTTAGACTTAAAAAAAATGCAAATAAAATGGATTTTTTTTTTTCTTTCTAGGTTTGTTCTTAGAAAGGGACAATATTCTCTTTTTTTTCTTTATTTGTTAAAAAGTTTAGAAAGTGTTTGGGAGTCTTCGTTGATGGTTAGGTGCCAAGTCAATTCCAAACTTTCTTAGGACTCGGGTTTCCTGCCAAAATTTCAATTCCAAAAAAAGTTATAGAGTGCCAAACTGCCAATGCATTCTAATCCTATAGTGACAAAGCAGCATTTCACCCATAGGTAGCAGAGTAAATTTGATTTTCCATTTTTTCCCCCTTAAGTCCTATCCTCTTTAGCAACAAGGGTTAAAAGAAAAATGTTTTAAGAGAAAAATCTTGAAAAATAAAAATTAAACTTGGTTTTCACAATTAACTGATTAACTTGCTAGCATATATAGTTATTATTTTATACAGAATCTAATATGTCAATTATTAGTTTATGAAAGTCATACATAAAAATTATACTTGAAAGATATTTATTTTTGAATAGATATCATAAATGGAAATAGTATATAAAAATATTGAGTGGTGTTTTTCTTTTTCTTTAATATACATGAAAGGAATGAAAATGTTAATCAAATTAAAAATTTATTATTTGTTGGGATGGGTAATAGAAGCAACACACAAATATATAGAGAAGATGAAAGAAAATAAATAAATAAAATACAACACGAAAATTTAACGTGGTTCGATCTCTCAATTAGACCTACATCTATGACCCCGAAAAAAATACTCCATTATATAATTTTTGGACGGACAAAATTACAAACCCTCACAAAATAACTCAAGACCCAAAAATCTCCCTAATTTACTAGACTCAATGAGTGAGTATACTTTCTCCAAAATAACACTAACATATTTGTAGGGAAAGCCTTCCTTGCCCTTGTTTTAAATTATCCCATGTAGGATTGAGAAAAACTCAACAAATCCTCTATTTTTTCAATTTGCCAAATTACAACAGAATATGAAAATTTAACTTTATTCTCAATCCTTGCAGTCTTCTTCTCTATTGTTTCTTCCGTTTTACTTCCTTCAAGTTGCTTCTTCAAGGAATGACCATTAAGATGGTAAATGTTTTTACTTTTCTTTCTTCCTTACATAACCAGACAATTCCCTTTATATATTTTGCAAAACTTCCCAACTCTAACATACTTGTATCCTTTTAGTGACATCACTCCTAATGAAATAATATTGATACTAGAATTAAGAATATACCTTACATCAGAAAGTATTTTGACATCATCATTGTGGAGTTTAAGACGGACTCGTCCAACGCCTTCAACCTCCATCTTAGAGTTGTTTTTCCACGTTGATGTGGCCACAATTCCCCAATTGTAAATCATCGAACATGTCTTGGTCCTTACAAATGTGCAAGTCTAATACAGAATTCATTAGCCAATTTGAATACTTCTCATCAATAGTATCATTCGAACATCTCATCAATAATAGATCATCGTCCATGACCATATTTGTAAATGAATCATTTATTTTGGCCTTACCCCTCATTTGTTCTCTTAGAATTTTTAAATTCTCTTTCATTTTTGGGCAACGACTTTGGATGCGACCAATCTCTCCACAGTAATAGCACTCAAGGTCGCTATTATCACTTTGGTGGAATTTTTCTCTTCTTTGATCACCTCTTCTTTTGCTTCGACTCCTCCATCCTCTCCAACTTTCTGTAACTGGTACTCGACTATCTTTAAAATTATTTTCTTTTATCATCTGATGATTTTTTTTTTAATGACTTCGACACCTCATTCAGTTGAGTGTGCTTTCTACACCAATGGAGTATAAGATTTGGGTAGAGAAGCTAACAAGAGCAATGCTTACTCCTCATCTTCAATCTTTTCCCCTAAATTTTCAAGTCGAGATACTAACTCATTAAATTTATTTATGTGGTCAATAATGTTACCTCATTCTTCCATCTTAAACGAATATAAATCTATCTTCATCATCAAGAGGTTAGTCAGTATTTTCGATGTATAATTTTTATCTAAAATCTTTCACATCTTCTTAGGTGATGTCTCTTTCAACACTGTAACTTTAATATGTGGAGTCAATACTGACTGAATAGTACTGACCATCTTTTTTTAAATAGTACTCCAATCTGAATCCTTCATCTCTTCTGATTTATTATCTTCTAATGCAGGATCAAGACCCTACCGCACTAAGTAATCTTGAGTTGTGCATTGCCATAGAGTGAAGTCAATCTTTCCATCAAACAATGGAGGTAAAGCTTATTTTTCATATATGTGATATTTAAAAAATTCATAATAAAATATTTTACCTCCACGTGACATAAAAAAATTACCTTTTACTCAGAACTGTTGATGAAGCACTTTCTACTCCTTTTCTCTTCTCCTTAGACTCGAACTTTACTCTTTTCCCAAGCCACAATTAGTGCTCTTCTCTCAAGTCGGAACCAGACTTTGATACCACTTGTTGGGATGAGCAAAGGAAACAACACACAAATATAAAGAAAAGACGAAAGAAAATAAATAAATAAAACACAACACGAAAATTTAATTTAGTTCGATCTCTCAATTAGATCTACACTCACGATCTCAGAGTGAAGGAAAACAATTTATTATATAATTTTTGGACGAACAAAATTACAAACATTTACAAAATAACTTAAAGTCCAAAAATCTCTCTAATTTATTAGGCTCCATGAGTTGGTGTATTCTCCCTAAAACAACACAAATCTATTTATAAGAAAAGTCTTTCTTATCTTTTTTTTAAATTATTTCATGTGAGATTGAAAAAAACTCAATAATATTTGATAAATAGGAAGAAATTGAGAACTTGTTCTGTTGTTGTGTTAGAGGAAAAAGAAATCGAAAAAGAGTAGGTGGCCCCCACAGAGGGTTTTTGTTTTTTGTTTTTTGTTTTTTGTTTTTTAATCATTTCCCGCTCTCAGACACTGGAATAAAGTTGGACATGAAAATCTTAAAAGCCCAAAAGGAAAATTAGTCCAGACAAGAGGGCAGTCTAGAAATGAGCCCTAGGTCCACAATATAATAACTGACCAACTTAATATTTCATCCTGTCCCGACTTGGGGTTCATCATGATTCATCATTTTTATTTTTGTACCCCGAACCGCAATTATATTATATTACCGGGGACCAAAAAACAGAAGAGTGGTTCTGGCTCTTAAAATTTGAATATTTAAGTATTAAAATTTAAAATATAAATTAATTAAAATTTATTTTTATATTATATTTTATTATAATTTAAATTAAATATAAAAATATTAATAATTAAATGTATATTTAATATATTTATACTCTGAATTTAAATAATTTTTAATTTATTTAAAAATTATAATAAGATATTATTATGTTTTAATTAATTAAGTGATAGTAAAAATTATTATCAAAATTATTTAGTTAATTAAGTATTTAATATTATTTATTATTAAACGTATTTAATTAATTAATTTTAAATATTTAATTAGATTACTAAACATGACATGAATAGAATAATTAGAAGGGATTTCAAAACTCTTGAACTTTATTTATTTTTTATTTTTATAATGAAAATTTGATATCATGCTCTCATGAATTTCAATTATTCTCCAATCTCCAGTAATTTGAATTCCATTTCTTTAATTGTTATTTAAATAAAAAAATTTAAACCTCTATGAACTCGAAAATATGATGCCATTGATTTGATTCACATATAATCAATTCGATAAGGAAATACAACCTTTAATTAGGGTTTGAAGCGAAACAAATCATAGTAAAAAGATTCTTTTTATGTTTGGTTCGAGTTTGGGTTGATTAAATCAAGCTCGGTTTGAACTTAGTCAAATTACTATATAGTATTATTTTTTTGTATAATTGATTTACTAATTAATTTATTTTGAATATTTTGTAATTTTTAGTCCATTTACAAAGTAAATTAAAATTACCAAATTAGGCTCGAAGCATTTGTTAAGTTCAAACTTTGTGGAAGAGAATTCAACATAGCTCAAATGTAAACAAATTTCAACTAAATTTGGATGGAGAAAATTAAAACTCGAGTCGATTCCTATGATTTACCTACCTCTACCTTCAACCTAACGTTCAAGAAGCCTCAAATTTTTTGGTGCTTCGATCCCACCCAATTGGTCGAGTACCAGCACGTTAGTCGTGAAGTCGTATGTTCGACTCCTGCAGGGAGGGACCTTTGACCTTTTGGGGAGTTGGTCAATCAGGGCTTGTCTAAGTTGGTTTAACTACTTAACTTTACAAATTCTTTGTCGGCTAGAGTTCTGTGGCGGGCTTCACCCAATTAGTACATTAGCTGTGAAGTCGCGTGTTTGACTACTAAAGGGAGGGACTTTTGACCTTTTGGAGGGTCGGTTACCCAGAGCTTGCCTAGGCTGGTTTAACACCTTAACTCTGTAGATTCTTTTCTTATTAGGGTTCTGTGGCGAGTTTCACGCAGTGCATACCTCTGATAGCGATTACGGACTTTCCCAATTCCGAAGAAGCCTCAAATTTTCTTGAATTTGACAAAATTCCAAGATTCATTTTTTTCTCTCCAAGAAAATAGAACTGATATTATTAACCCAAAAATTTCAAGAATACTTAGGTTTAACAGCATACTATGGATGACCTTAATCAACGAATTAATAATTAATGGGTAAGATATGGAATATGCATATACTTAAAGAATGGTTAGGTGTACCTAAAATTGGTTTGTTCAACCAATACTCAAAAAATTGTTTTCTCGATTCTTTCATTTTCATCTACAATTCTTGCCCTGCACCCAATCATTTCACCAAAAGTTACCTTTTCCTCAAATCTCCAACTAACAAACGGAAATTAAGGTTGTCCAAATACTCACTGTCTCTCCGAAATTGCCATTTAAACAACTCATTTTCACTGGCTCTGATTGAGAAGTTAATTTCTAGAAGAAAGAATCCTACATGCCAAATGACTATATGATGCAAATGCAGTGGTGCTGCTAACAAACTACACAAAGTTGTCATGGACTAATAGTGTAATGTTTGATTTTTTAAATTTTTTTTTAGTTCGAAACTCAAGATTTGGTGGTTGCAGTAGGATTAAAAAAAATAATAATAATGAAGGAATGCTACTATACATTGTGTTTGATTTGCAAAAGAGGAGGGTGAGGGAATGATGGAGAGAAAAATGGCACATTTACTTCTGCGGAGCAAAAGGAAGTAAATTATTTGTATTTTATTTAGTTGAGATGAAAGAGAAATAAGTAAAAGATTTTTAATGTATTAAATTTATTACTTTAATTATTAAAAAAAGATATATCTACCTTTTAACTTTTATTTATATCCCAATGCTCTAAGATTAGAGGAAAAGATTTGCTAATTAGGTGCATGAGGGAAGGACCAACCCCCAATTTACTTCCACTTCTTGCTTTATTTTCAACTATATGTAAGTTTTTCTTATTTACATTCAAAATTTTCCTATTTACATTCAAATTTACTTTCTCTCTTCAAATATTTACATTTTTCAATCTTATCAAATATAGTATTAGGTAGTGTAGCACAAGTCATGATAATTATTTGATATTATTGATAATAACGTGATCTATCTTGTGAAAAAAAATTTAGCGTGAAAATTTCAAAAATAGTTGTTATGCATTGATGATGTTATAGTTAGAGATATCTAACTTTGATGCCTTGAGTTGATTAAATATATATGATATCATATCTAACATTTTTTTTTCAAACTTTACCTTCTTTATACATTAAAGCAATAGGTGAAAGATGAAAATTTAGCATTTAGGAACTTTTTTTAATTGATGAGCTACAACTTAATTAATTTGTCTCGAGTATAAAAAATGTTTGAAATAATATTCTGATTTTATAAATTAGGCAGAAGTGACTCCTGAATATAATCTCATCCCAAGTGTACATAATCTTCTATGCAAACATAAATTATGAGCAAATCCATAATTCTGCATGTGCAAAACCCTAAGACAAAACAAAAAATTGGTTACAAGAAAACCCATCAAAAACAAAAAATAGGTTAAAAGAAATACAAAATCCAATCAAGTAAATCTTCTTGGATCAGTAACATTCATCCAACAATGCTGATCTTTAAATCCTTTCTCCCTAGCTCTCTTTCTATCCCATTCCAATTCAGTCTTCCTTTGCTTTGGTAAATCACATAATTTTTGCAAGGTTGTATCCATGGCATCATGAACCTTCCACCACCTGTGATGTGCAACATCACTAGCATATACATGTTGTTCTGGAATGTCCCAGTTGCAGTCATAGTCTCTGTAACACAGCCAAGGCTTCAACCCTAAATAATGAATGGCATAAAGCTTGGGTGGATCGGACCCGAATAGTTGGTTCTTGACTCCTGCCTCAACAGTAGAATTCGACCAAAAGTTCTTCAAGAAGTTCACTCTCCTTGGAAGCCTATGCCACGACACGAACACTTCATTGAGAAATCCCTGATCACCTCCATTGTAGGATATAATCTTTTTACGATATTGCATGAACATGTTAAACGTACAATTTGATGGCTCTATAACCATAATGCCCGAGTTGAATATTGAATTATCATTACCGGTGGCGGACATTTGAGGGAAATGGAAAAGAATGTCAAGATTTCGCAAAACAATTATGTCTGCATCAATGAAAATTATCTTATCATAGACAGTGAGCTGCCACAGCCTGAATTTGCTGTAATTGTATTCGTTGTAGGAGTATTTTTCAGCTCTTGGATTCCGGATCCTTTTGATGAGTCGAATTGTCCACCCGGCTTTTGCGAGGGCCTCTCGTTTGGATATGGAGATACTCTTGTCAAGGAGGAGGATTAGGTCGCGTTTTGTTCCGGTTTGGAGAAGACTCTGGGCTAGCGTTATTGCACCACAAACATAGGCTTCTGAGGAATGGAGAACTGTGGCATAGGCTTCCCGTTTAACAGTTTTTATGTTGCGCTCAATCTTGGAAATATCATAAACTTTGTTGATTTCTATAAACAGTGATAAATGAATTATTGGTAATGATAATATGAGATACTCGAAAAAGTTAATATAACATTATATTTTTATGTATTACTAAAATATATTAAAATTTAAAATTACGAATTAATTGCTAGAATATTAACTACACAACTCAATTGCTTGCAAATGTCAAGTGAACAACACAAAGGGAGCAATGCAACCATAGGAAGATGCCAATTGGGTCGTTTTCAGTTCGCTGCTAGCAGGCTAAGCACAATCATGCATCTTGGTGAATCTTTTATTGGGAAATGCTTTAGACATTCTCGTTGACATATGAAATACTGAATTACATATGTGTATGTCTTGAACTGGAAGCAATTCCATTACCAACAACCGAATCTAATAATGATGAACCAAAAAGAAAGGGAGAAGGTTACACCAAACTTTAGTGCAAGAAGGAGTCAATGAAGTATATGAGTTTAAAAAAAATATTATTTTAGTAATTAAAATATCTTGGTTTGATGCTTGTGGGTTGCGTTCATTGTTTAGGGATAGATAGAAAACGAAGTGATTTATTACTTTAAATATGGAATGATTTATAAGATTCACCAGGTGCGCCTGTAGCTCAGTGGAGAGAGCGTCTGTTTCCTAAGCAGAAGGTCGTAGGTTCGACCCCTACCTGGCGCGTTTACTATTTTTCATTTTCCATTGTTCAAAAAATTTTCTGGGCAGAAGCAAGGCAAACATTGATGGAAGTTAGCAGGGCAAAAAATGTGTACCTTTTCCCCAAAGAGGCAAAGCCAAATTGCAAGAACCAACAGGCATTGAGACCTTTTGCTCTAATCTGGCTAAGTCCGGTTCAAAATACCACCAGTCCCCTTGTTGTTTCAACAAATCATCACATCGAAACAATTCAGGCATAGGCCTACAGTTGCTCAAAAACACTATCTTTGTTCTCCTATTCCAAAGTCCCTTTCCTCTCTTAACAGCTAAATTTGCCGTTATGAGATGCACTTGCAGCCTAAACACATCCCTGCCCCACCCTTCCTCTGGATATTTGCAGGGCAATTTGGCCACTATCATGTCCAAGAAACCATACCTATCAAAATCCGGCATCGGTATCTCCGGGCAAGACGGACCATCAATCTCTTCCTCCTCATCAATCCATTCTGGAAACAAGTCCTTCCATTCAAAGTACTTGGAAACTTGCTCGAAAGAAATGGGCAAAATTTGTCCATGCCTTTTCCAGTCGCTTACATCCTCACCATCCATGTTCACCATCCCAATCTTCATCCCTATGCCCATAATTTCATTCAAGAAACTTGGTTTTTTTCTCTTGATCATTATTCTTTCGGGCTTTGATTGATTGGTATGTGGTTCTTCCAAGACTGCTTTCATCTTAATTCCATTTTCCACCTGAAAAATCAACCAATTCCAATTACTAGTGATCAAAAGGCACAGTAATTCTATAAAACAAGCAATAAATACAGGAGATTGAAAAATACAAGTCAGCTCACCTTACCTTATGATGGCATTGTCGCAATGAACACTTAACAAAGGATGTCGGCCTCTCATTATAGACTAATGCCGAAGGTGGCCGGAGGAAGAGGGCTGCATAGACAACCAAGAAGAGGGCCAAGAAAAAGAGATTGATTTTGATGACTAATGCTTTTGGAGGAGTAGACTTGATCAACATCTTTCCAAAGCCTAAACCTTTATGGCACTATGCAAGTGACCTATATATATATAAATGTATATATATATTTCAACTTTACAGAGCTATTATACTAATGCTAGCTCTAATGGTAATGATACTTAAAAAGGTGCTCGGCTATAGTTGTTAGAGACAAAAGAAGGCTGCTTAGAGCAAAATTCAAAGAGAAGTAACTAAAACCATTTGGCAAGCTCCAAGTGTCTTTGCCTTGCTTTGCCTTTTTCTTTTCCACTTCAAGACAAAGGGGTCGAAGCAAATGAGGACGTATTAATTCTTCGCCATTTGTAGTAGTCTTAGTGTTTCCAGAAGGGTTTTCTTGTTTTCCATGTATATCCTTCCCTTAGTCTCAAAGATAACAAGTTCACATTCACATAATGTTAGTGTTCTAAGCAAATTTATGGCATTATTATTAGTTTTATAATTGAAAAATTATTATGTTTTAATACAATTAATTTAAGCAAATTAATATTTCTCATTTTGTATGGTGGATAGTAACATATCTTATCTTATGCAACTATTTACGAATATTTTTCTTCTATATTAAATTTGTAAAAATGCAAGACCAGAAGCAAACATAAGTCTTGGATTAGAAGCGCTTCATTATCTTAGCATAAACTTAGGATTAAGTAAAATTAAATCCATTTAATTAACTCTACATCCAATAATATTACAATTCTTTGATTTCATTATATCCTAAAAATATGTCAAAAATGATTATCAGAGGGTTAAAATGACAAAGTTTGTTGTGGATTAAGGGTTAGGAATCTTAATCTTAAGAGAAAAATGAGCAGCTAAGGCAGGCGTGGGTTGCCATTGCCAACAACTCTATGGTTGCCCTGTCAATTTCCGACATGCAGAGAAAGGTCGCTATTTGCCGTTACGAAATCGCGAAGCCACCAAATACTTGATTTTCATTATTCCTTTTGTGTTTAACATATAAATCGTATTTTAAAGGCCAATTGATTGGATAATCACAGCATACCGGAAATGTTCCTCACGACCAAACTTATTAGTACGGTAATCTATCACAGTTGCTCTGGTTGTCTATATACCCTGTGATAATAAAATCATATCAACACGAGATCATTAGGAGATTGATATTTGCTTCATTAATTGTCCTACTAATTGTTACACAAATTTTCATTTAAGGATTGGTAAGTTGTTAGAAGATGAAACATGTCTTCTTAATAATGATTAAGGTGTTGATTAACCAAGACGATTACCACTGCAATTTAGACTGGAAGTTTTATTTTTAAATTAATAAATAATCTTTAATTTCTTACCATGTATACAAAATGATGATCTAAACGTAGATAACTTTGTTAGGTTGGAGGCCAAACGAAGAGAATTTGTCTACGCTCTATACGTCTTGGTTAAGGATGGAACTAGAAACTTTGTGTTAGAAGACAAATTATATTAAATGGATAGTATTATATTTTTTGAAATTGTTTTAGGGATAAAATATACAATTTTGAATAATTTTAAAAACATTATTTGGGGCCTAAATCCGTATATGGTCCGGGGCTCAAATCAAATGGCATCATCCATCTTGCACCTATTGTTGAGGAAAAAAAGGAAAGAACAGAGGTTTATAAATTTGCTAACTTCTGCTATGTGGGAGTTGGTTTTCAATTTCCCCCTCGGGATTTTTTTTTTTTAAAATATACATTGGCTAGTAATAGACTCATAAGCCTACTGCATCCGGCAGCCGGTTGCTTTATTAAAATAAAAAAAGGTAATATATTAATATAGGTATAGGACGTGGATAGAACTAAGAGTTGAGTTGTGCCTACTTTTAAAATTTTGTATTTGTCTTAAATAATTAATTTTTTTAAAATTATCTTTTAAAATTTTATCTTTCATTTCAAAAAATAAAAATAAAAATTTATAATATTATTTTTTTTAATAAATTTTTTCATATACTTTAACCCCAACCTTATATTATTATTAGTTGGTTAGGGAAGGAGGCAAGCCAAATGCTGGGAAGTGATCAGTCCCTATCATTGCCATAACCATTCCTACAGTAATAATTAGTATTAATTCTCAAAGCCCAATCTCCGGCCACCATTCCTAATTAAATAATACTCAAATTTCATTAGTCGAAGACTTTGTCATCAACGTCTAGATCAGGGATGGGAGTAATAATTTGGATTTATATTCAATAAATATTCAAATGCATTCATTAATATATAGATATATTAAAATTTAGGGGACCAAGTCATCAATTCTCTTTTATTTTGTATTTATTGTCTGTAATAAAATTAAAGACTGATGATTATTCATAATATGAATGTGAAAAAAAATACACAAATACAAATAGGGAATTAAAAAAAATCACAATCGCTAAAAGTGGAGTTAATCAAGACTATTTTTGTATAAATAATTATGATAATTATTTTAGATATTTTATAATTTAAAATTACGTGAAAAATAAAATTATAAAAAAAATATAATTTTGATTAATTAGTTGCGGCACACATATTATATCCAAAACGGGGGAAAAAAACTAATTCAAAATATAGATTCAAAACTAAAACAGCAGATGCCACAGTAAGGGTGGCAATCGTGTCGTGTTCGGGTTGGCGGGTCGTGTCAACTTGAGATAATTACACTCGACAGGTCAACCCGAACACGACCCGTTTAATAAACGTGTCGTGTCGTGTCAACCCGTTTATTCTCGTGTCGTGTTCGTGTATAAAACGGGTTGACACGATTAGACACAAAAATTAAATAGATAATTATTAAATCCGTCAATCCGAATACTTATTAAACCCACCAATCTGTGCACCATTACACAAAAAATTTTACAAAATTAAATCAAATCATATAAAATTAAAAAAACTAATAAAACAACCCATAAAGTCATAAAAACCCAATAAAATAACAAACTATCCCACTCAATATTTAGAGATCTTAATAAATTCATAAGATTTAATCTTAAAAATCTGAACAAATGTAGTTTTGCAATAAAATTGGATTGTTCAAAAAATTATTTTCTCTAACTAAAAGTCATTGTAATAATATTATTATTATAAATACTAAATAATAATTAATTAAGAATGATTCATTTACTATATATCAAGTAAATAAGTTGCATTAACATCATTTATTTTTCTTAAGAGGTCTCATATAATTAAATAAAATAGACACACAAACAATACAATTAATTCATATAATAAAATTTAATTCAATTAATTCATGTAAAAATTAAATTATCTAATTTTTTTATAGTGAAATTTGTAGGGTATTACAAAAAGTATTAAATATAAATATTAAAAAAAGTTAAACGGGTTCGCGGGTTGAAACGGGTTAAAACGGGTTGAACCCGTTTATGACACTGTACACATTTAAAGTTAAACGGATCGACTTGTTTCGACCCGAACCCGCGAAACCCCAACCCTAACCCGCTATAACCGTGTCGTTTTCGTGTCGTGTTGGCGTGTCGTGTTCAATATTGCCGCCCCTATGCCACAGCTTTATCAAATAATTCATCAACTACCCCAAGCACCTTTATTCCTCTGTGCTTTTTTATCTATCAGTGGTTTTGATTCAATAAAAGCATTTTTTTTCAAGCCAACAAAAAAGAAATGAAAAAGACATGAAAAATGGTTTCTAGCCCATGTTGAAACACTACCGCAAGAACAAGAACATGAAAAAAAATCTAAGGAAGGATTGTGCATTCAATTTCCGGTTTGGCTTCTGGTTTTTAAATTCAATTATTATTTTTTTTGTATCAGAACTGAATCGAATAAAAATTTTTAAAAAAACCAATATAATGAAATCGAAATAATTTCAGTTTGACTCGATTCGATTTGATTATGAATTGAATTTAAATGCTTTCTTTAGTAGATTCATTAATCGAAAATAAATTTAAATCTAAATAAGTAAAGTTTAAAATAAATTATAATTTAAATTTAATATAAAATGTAATATAAACTAAAGGTTAAATATTTTAAAAATTTGGATCAAACATTTTAATAGAAAGTTAGGATCACAGATGCCAATTGCAAGAATCGAATCAAAATTTTTATTAAATTCATCAAAATCGAGCCAAATTTTTTAAAAAATAATTTATATAATTAAATAATTATTTAATTAACCATATTTTAAATTTTAAAAATATAATTCGATATATTATTATTTTTTATTTTTTATTTTAAAAAATTAAAAATCAAACTAAATTTTTATATACATTTTAAAATCGATTCAAATTAAATTAAAATTTAAAATTAAAATCAATTCAATTTAATTTTTCTATTCAAACCAAATAATAAATTCCCTTGATTTAATTTAAGATGCGTAAGGTTGGGTAAGCAGAGGCTATGGGATATTGGACAATGCAGAAAAGGTTGGGTAAGCAAGTCGTAAGCACTCAGAGCCCAGGCCTAAACCTAAAATTCAATTCTGGATCACGGCCACAAATGGGCTTCTTTCCCTATCGACCCAATTAAGGTATCCGTAAACCACTGAGTCCTTATTCATTTCTGGTGGCTCTTCAAGAGTCAGATTGAAGGTTTTCTTTTCCAATCTTTCACCAAACAGCAGCTTCTTAGGCTCCACTGTAATCTTGAACCCATCCATCCCTGTAAATTCTGCAGAATATGAAGATTTGGCCTCTCCCACATTATTCAGTGTTCTTTGGAACACTTTGACATTTGGATTGCTTCCACCAAGTAGGCCATGAATGATGGATAGTTCTAGTCTAACGACGGGGCTGTGCAGTTGTAAGAGGATGACCTTATGATGGATTCATCTCTTCCGAAGTCAAATTCAAGGCACAGAGGAGATTGATACAGTCTTCTCTCCCCACGTCGTATACTAGTCCGGGGTCTAAAGCTCGATTTGGATGGATATGACCGGCCCCCATAGCCAGAGGAGTGGCACTCTGATCGTCCGTGCCAATGTCTTTGCTGTGGTGGAGGGTGTTGTCCACTACATCGGCAGTGGTCATTATTGCTGATCGGATGGCTCCGGGACTCCATTCCGGGTGTGTCCTTTTCAGGAGTGCAGCTAGTCCTGCTACGTGAGGGCACGCCATTGAGGTTCCACTTACTATTTCGAAATCAGATGTTCTATATCCTTCTAGGCGGCCGCTCTCAAAATCGTTCATAAAAGGCACTCTAGCTGCTAGGATCATTTCCCCTGGAGCCACCACATCTGGCTTTAGGACAGATGTGATCATGTGAAGCTTTCCAGTACTGGCCCTCGTGAGCTAAATGAAGACACTTTAGAAGCTTGCTTAGCACCAATTAATGTCTCCCGGAACACCATTCGTGCTCGTGGCTGGGAAGTGCTATTGATGTAGTCCAAAACAATCTCTCCATTCTCAGGAGTAATGAAGAGAGTTGGATTTTCAATAGCAGGGTCATCAAGGTCAGAAACACGGTTACTTATGTGCACTTCTCCAAACACTTTGGTTCCTTCAACCTTCTCTTGATTGGATGAACTTTCGTTATCTTGGCACAAAACAATCTTGCTTTCTTGCCCCCGTCCATTGTTGCAGTCCTCGCTAAATAGAAGAGGAACTTCTTTTTAGTATCGCTTCTCCAGTATAAAGTGATAGGCCGGAGATGGACACACCGTTATCCTTCCCCTGAATTCACGGTCAACAGTTCCTGAGGCCACTGTCAGAACCCATGGAAAAGCATTGTCCACAGTCTTGAGTCGGGGACCGCTATTTCCTGCAGCCATGGAAACAAAAACACCCTTCTCCATGGCAGCAAAAGTGGCGATTGCCAAGGGATTTTGATTAAAGTCGAGAGCATAATTTCCAATTGACAGGGACAAGATGTCCATTCCATCTATTATTGCTTGATCTATTGCTACAATAACATCAGATACACAATTCAGAATTTCCCCATCTCGGAAAAAGTAAGGCTTATACATGGCAAATTGAGTCTGAGAAGCCATTCATCTCACCGTGCCAGAAGCATTACCAAAATAGGCCGCGCCATCTGTGGGACTTCCCGCAGCTATGGACGAAACCATGGTGCCATGGTCAACATTGTCACGAGGGGAGTTCATTGTAATGGTCAAGTTTGGATTGGACGCGAGCATACCCTTGTTGAAATATCGAGCTCCAATAAGCTTCTTGGTGCACAAAGATTGTTGGGATGGGCAACGGAAGCAACACATAAATATATAAAAAAAAAGGAAAGAAAATAAATAAATAAAACACAACACGAAAATTTAACGTGGTTTGATCTCTCAATTAGAGTTACATCCACGACCCCGAAGGGAAACACTCTATTATGTAATTTTTGGATAAATAAAATTACAAATCCTCACAAAATAACTCAATGCCCAAAAATCTCTCAATTTTCTAGGTTCAATGAGTTGGTATACTCTCCCTAAAATAACAATAACCTATTTATAGGGAAAGTCTTCCTTACTCTTCTCTAAATTATCCCATGTGGGATTAAGAAAAACTTAACAAATCCTCCATTTTCTCAAATTTCCAAATTACAACAGAATCTGAAAATCTAACTCTATTCCCAATCTTTACAGTCTTCTTCTCTGTTACTTCTTTCGTTTTACTTCCTTCAAGTTGCTTCTTTAAGGAATGACCATCAAGATGATAGATGTTTTTACTCTTCTTTCTCCCTTGCATAACCAGACAGTTCCCTTTGTATATTTTGCAAGACTTTCCAACTCCAACATACTTGTATCCTTTTGATGCCAATCACACATAATGAAATAATGTTGACATTAGAATCAGGAATATACCTTACATCAGGAAGTATTTTGACTTCATCATTGTGGAGCTTAAGGCGGACTCATCCAATGCCTTCAACCTTCATCTTTGAGTTGTTTCCCACGTTGATGTGGCCAAAATTCCCCAATTACAAATCATCGAACATGTCTTGGTCCTTACAAATATGCAAGTTTGATGTAGAATCCATTATCCAATTTGAATGTTTCTCATCAACAGTATTATCCGAACATCTCATCAATAATAGATCATCGCCCATAACCATATTTGTAAAGGAATCATTTACTTTTGCCTTACCCCTCATTTGTTCTCTTAGAGCTTTTAAATCCTCTTTCATTTTTGGGCAACGACTTTGGATGTGGCCAATCTCCCCACAGTAATAGCACTCAAGGTCGCTATTATCACTTTGGTGGGATTTTCCTCTTCCTTGATCACCTCTTCTTTTACTTCGACTCCTCCCTCTTCTCCAACTCTCTGTAGTTAGTACTCGACTATCTTTACAGTGATTTTCTTTTATCATTTGATGATTTTCTTTTAACGATTTCGACATTTCATTCAATTGAAGTGTACTTTTTGCTGCTAACAGTGACTGCACCGATGGCGTGTAAGATTTGAGTAGAGAAGCCAACAAGAGCAAGGCTTGTTCCTCATCTTCAATCTCCTCCCCTGAATTTTCAAGTCGAGATACTAACTTATTAAATTTATTTATATAGTCAACAATGTTACCTTCTTCTTCCATCTTAAGCGAATATAAATTCATCTTCATCATCAAGCGGTTGGTCAGTGTCTTTGATACATGGTTTTTATCTAAAGTCTCCCACATCTTCTTAGGTGATTTCTCCTTCAACACTGTAACTTTAATATGTGGAGTCAATATTGATCGAATAGTACTGACCGCCATTTTTTGAATAATACTCCAATCTGAATCCTTTCTCCCTTCTGGTTTCTCATCTTCTAAATCGGAACCTTACTCTTCTCCCAAGCCAGAACTTTTGCTCTTTTCTCAAGCCGAAACCAAGCTCTGATACCACTTGTTAGGATGGGCAACGGAAGCAACACACAAATATATAGAAAAGATGAAAGAAAATAAACAAATAAAACACAATACGAAAATTTAACGTACTTCGATCTCCCAATTAGACCTACATCCACGACCTCGAAGGGAAACACCCTATTATGCAATTTTTGGATGGACAAAATTATAAACCCTCACAAAATAACTCTAAGGTCCAAAAATCTCTTAATTTTCTAGGTTCAATGAGTTGATGTATTCTCTCTAAAACAACACTAACCTATTTATAGGAAAAGCCTTCCTTACTCTTTTTTAAATTATCTCATGTGAGATTGAGAAAAACTCAATAAAGATGAGTTGAATTGTCCCGCTCTCACAGCATCCTTTCCATCTCGCTGGAATGCTAGGCAGTCCAGTGTCACTGAAGCTTGGGGATTCTGGCCAAATCCCAGAGTCCACAAGGCCGATGATCATACCTTCCCAAAGTTGGAAGCTGGCCATGCTGCACCGTGACTGTAAGTAAGCCCAAGGAAAGGCCCATTGATCAGAGTGGCCCCAATTTCTGATCAAGCTGTGTAGCATGGCCGGCTTGATCAGAAAGGCCATGCCATCTGATCAAGGAAAGGCCATGCCCTCATAGGGAGAAAGAAAGCCAAACAGTTTGGCTGGCTTGTCCTTGATGGATGAAAGAAAGCCGCCAGAGTTCTTGATGGCATGGAGCTCAGAAGGAGAAAGCAATGCAGCAAATCCATGCATTGCAGCATTGTAGTTGTATACCAGTTGCCTGCCTTGTCTTTGAAGGAGTGTCGAGTACCATGCAGAAGGATGAGCAAACACCATCAGCATGACTCCGCTGTCCATCACGACAATGTCTGTCTGGCAGCTGTAGTCACAGCAAACCAAAGTTAACATGGCGCATAAGTAGAAGAGGCACAGTGGAAGCTGATTCCTTGTAGCTATGTTGAGAAATGAGATTGAAAAATTTCAGAAGTGAGAGATTGAAATTGGATTAGAGGAGTCGAGAGTTGGGATGCAATCAAAGCGTGGAAGGAAGAATCATTTATAGGCCGGATGGAGTGTTCAAGGTTCAGGACAGTTTGGAGATTTGGGGATTCTCACTACTATCCTGAAATTTCATTTCCCTCGTATTCTCAATACCAGTCTTTGAATCGCCTTGGAGGACTATCGCAGAACTTCTACTAGTGTAACTAGCTTTTAAAGTATAAAGAACATCAGAAATTTAAAGTGGCATGCAGCGAAGCTCCAACAAATGGAAATACGTGTTGCTAACTATTAAAGGCCTGTCTAAAATTCTTTTGCCGTTCAAGGGGAGATAGAGACTTGAAAAACAAGACCGAAGCGGAATTGTTCGGCAGAGGAAGAAACACTTGAGGATGAAGGGGCCGGGGTGTTCATTCAGTTTCGATTCGATTTTCAATTTTAAATTTAATTTTTATTTTTTTTTATCAAAATCGAATCGAATCGAAATTTAAAAACAATCGATATAATCGAATTTGAATATCTCCTTTAATAAATCTATTAACTTAATATAAATTTAAATCTAAATAAGTAAAGTTCAATATAAATTACAATTTAAATGTAATATCAATTAAAGTCTAAACATTTTAAATATTTGGGTCAAATATTTTAGTAAAAAGTTATAATCAGTAAATTGCAAAGATGAATATTTTAAACTCAATTACTAATAGTTTTATTTTAGACAAAATCTAAACTAAATCGAGTCGAAATAATCGAAATCAAATTGAAAATAAAAAAATAATTTATAAAAATAAATAAATAACAATAATTTAATATTAATTATATTTTTAAAAATATAATTTGATTTTTATTTAAAAAATCAAAAATTGAACCAAATTTTTATATAAACTTTAAATAAAATTGAATAAAATTGAATTTTATTAAAATAGAATAAAAAATTAAAATTAGAATCGATTCAATTTAATTTTTCAATTTCGAGGAGGGGTTCAAGTGAATTGACACCATATCAACTTTGCAGTGACGTTATTGGCTTTCCCAAACTATCACAATCACCAATTTTTATAGGACGTTAAACTCACAAAATAACCTTTTTGCCAACTCTTTCCCCATCTTCAAAATTGCCTTTCTTGAATCAAAACCACTCTTGCTATGTACTAGCTTTTTTCCGTTAAAAGGTAATGTATAACTATGACTATCTCAAAGATTTTGTTCATTGTTGTTGGGATCGGATCGGACCGGTTGGTCCACCGATCTTCCAATCGGTCCGATTTGATATTTCAGATCAATTCTTTTAAAAATCGATAATTTTTTAGAAAATCGTATTAGATCGGCTGGTCCAACCGGTGAACCGATGGATTGGTCGGTCCAACATTGAATCGATTTCTTTAAAAAAAATTAGGGTAAATTTGATAATTTTTGAGAGATAAATTAAATTATATAATTCAATAAACTACTTTAATGTATTAGATTGTTAGTTATAAATTAAAAACGATTACTTTTAATCATGAATTTAAATATTTATGTCTTTATGGATTTAAATTATACTATATTATTGATCAATTTTTTTAAAAAATAATTATATTTTTAAATTTTAAATTATAATATTATCGGTTCAATTACGATTTAATTACGATTGGACTATTAAACTGTGAATCAGTAACTTTTTCGATTCAATGACCGGTCCGATTCTGAAAACATTGGTTTTGTTAACAATTTGTGAATATTTCCTTCTATAATTTGAATGGGAACAATAAAACATATATTGGAATGTTTTTCTTTCACTTTCATATAGAATTTGGATAGAGTATATAAATTTAGGTTTTAAAAAAGATGACTGATTCTACAATTTCTTATTTGTCTAGCGTCTTGGTTTATTCTTTAATTTTTACAACTCTTTATTTGTCTAATGTCTTGCGTTTTTTGTTTAAATATTTTTCGTAAAAAAAAAATTACTTGTTGACTTTTATATTGACAGATTTTATCTTAATTTTGCAAAAGTCAATGGCTACTCTCCAGTATTAAAAAAATTTTAATAGTATCAACATACGTTATCTTGTTATGAATTATTGGAATCTTTATTAATTAGTGGAGGCTCCACTAATTATGGATTTATGTGAATTATTATAGAAGATTTTTATGGATGTCCACCATTTAGTGGAGACACCACTAATTGAGATTAGTGGAAGATGATGTATGCCATGATGTATTCCACTAATTAGAGCTCTATAAATAGAGCTATTCTCTAAGCTTGTAATACACCATTATTTTGTGAAAGAAAGATTAGAGAAAGAATTGTGAGAGAAAGAAAGAGAGAAGTTTGAAGAGAAATTTTTGTGCAAAGAATAGTTAGAATTTTCTTTATGTGTAGTGTGTAGATTTTATTCTAACACTACCCTAATTTTATAACACGTTATCAGCACGAGTCTCTACTGGTACAAAAGCCAGAAGACTAAGCACGAGTTTCTTCCGTTAACAAAACCAGAAGATAGGTACGCATTTATTGATCTCTATGCCTAATCTCGCTAAACTCGAATTTGTAGCCCTTGATATTTCTGGAAAAAATTATATGTCATGGGTTCTCGATGCAGAAATGCATCTAAATGCTGAAGGCCTTAATGAAACTATTCAAGCAAATAATAGTGCATCTGCACAACACAAGGCTAAAGCTTTGATTTTTATTCGTCGTCATCTCAATGAAAATTTGAAAATGGAATATCTTACCGAAAAAGATCCATATGTCCTGTGGGTAAATTTAAAAGAAAGATTTGACCACTTGAAGATGGTCGTACTACCTACTGCACGGTATGAATGGTTGCACCTGAGGTTGCAAGATTTTAAAACCGTGAATGAATATAGCTCCACAATGTATAAAATTACATCTCAATTAAAATTAGGCGGAAAAAA
Source organism: Voacanga thouarsii (assembly GCA_026120185.1). Lineage (NCBI taxonomy): Eukaryota > Viridiplantae > Streptophyta > Magnoliopsida > Gentianales > Apocynaceae > Voacanga > Voacanga thouarsii. Next base: position 39,198 of record JANUWF010001636.1, on the reverse strand, counting down.
AGTGACTGATGAAGATATGTTGGAGAAGACATTCTCCACCTTTCATGCCTCAAATATTGTCCTGCAGCAACAATATCGAGAAAAGGGGTATACAAAATTTACAGATTTAATTACTGTCCTCCTCATTGCAGAGAAGAATAATGAGTTATTATTGAGATATCATGAAGCCAGACCAACTGGCTCAACAACACTCCTAGAAGTGAATGCTGTTGGCTCTAGCAGAAGCCATCGTTATAGTCGTGGTCGTGGTTATGGTCGTAGACACGCTCGATATTTCCCTTATCACAATCATAAACAAACTGTGAGAAATATTGGCCACCTGAAGTGGAACAGAAAAGATCATAAGGGAAAAGAAAAAGAAATTGAAGAAAAGCATGAGGATATATGTTATAGATGTGGCATGAAAGGTCATTGGTCACGAAACTGTCGTACGGCTAAGTATTTAGTTGAATTATATCAAGCTTCATTGAAAAATAAAAATGTGGAAGCAAATTTTTTTCAACATCCAATAAATGATGCTGATTATGATGATATTGATCCTGAAGATCTTAATATCAATATTACCCATATGGATGTATCGGATTTTTTTGAACACCCAGACGGTAGGATAGACCATTTAATTGGTGATGGCAGTGTCCAGGAGAACTAAAGCCTCACCCTGATATTTTTGTATTTTCATTTTCATTCTATTCTAATAATATTTACGTTTGTATATATATATTTGTGTTCAGATGGTTGTTGTTAATGATGATGTATGCATTATTGATAGTGGAACTACACACACCATACTAAAAAATGAGAAATATTTTTCTAATCTCAAAATGGGAGAAATAAATATTTATACGATAAATGGTAGTGCAAATGTAATTGAGGGCTCCGGAAGAGTTAGTATATTGTTGCCTAAAGGAACAACAATTATTATTGATAAGGCACTATTTTCCTCAAAATCCAGAAGAAATTTATTGAGTTTTAAAGATATTCGCAGAAATGGGTATCATGTTGAAACAAATGAGGAAAATGGGATTGAGCATCTTTTTATTACTCAAATACATTTGGGTAAGAAATTTGTATTAGAAAAATTGCCGTCTTTTTCTACTGACTTATATTTTGTAAAAATACGTACAATTAAAATTCATCATCTAGTAAACCAGAAGTTTACTGATCTTATTACTTTTAGCATTTGGCATGACCGGTTGGGTCATCCGGGATCTACCATGATGAGAAGAATCATTGAGAATACACATGGTCATCCTTTAAAAAATAAAAGGATATTAACATCAGAAAAATTCGCATGTACTGCATGTTCCCTAGGAAAATTAATTGTTAAACCATTACCAGTAAAAGTAGGAGTTGAAAGTCCTACATTTTTCGAACGGATTCACGGAGATATTTGTGGACCTATTGATCCACCATGTGGACCGTTCAAATATTTTATGGTCTTAATTGATGCATCATCTCGATAGTTACATGTATGTTTATTATCTACTCGCAACCTGGCGTTTGCGAGATTACTTGCTCAAATAATTAAATTACGAGCACAATTTCCTGACCATCACATTAAAAATATCCGTTTGGATAATGCTGTTGAATTTTCATCACATGCTTTTGATGCATATTGCATGTCAATTGGGATTAATGTTGAACATCCTGTAGCTCATGTTCACACACAAAATGGTCTTGCTGAATCTTTGATTAAACGATTACAATTAATTGCTAGACCATTATTAATGAAAACAAATCTCCCAACATATGCCTGAGGACATGCTATTCTACATGCTGCAACACTTGTACGTATAAGACCAGCTAGTTATCATAAATTCTCTCCTTTGCAATTGGCTTTTGGGTCAGAACCAAATATTGCTCATTTAAGAATTTTTGGGTGTGCTGTATATATTCCAATTGCACCAAACCAACGTACAAAGATGGGTCCTCAAAGAAGAAATGGGATATACGTTGGATATGATTCTCCCTCTATTATCAGGTATGTTGAACCTAGGGGTGGCAATATTGAACACGACACGCCAACACGATACGAACACGACACGGTTATAGCGGGTTAGGGTTGGGGTTTCGCGGGTTCGGGTCGAAACAGGTCGACTCGTTTAACTTTAAACGTGTACATGTCATAAACGGGTTCAACCTGTTTTAACTCGTTTCAACCCGCGAACCCGTTTAACTTTTTTTTAATATTTATATTTAATACTTTTTGTAATACCCTACAAATTTTACTATAGAAAATTAGATAATTTAATTTTTTATATGAATTAATTGAATTAAATTTTATTATATGAATTAATTAAATTGTTTGTGTGTCTATTTTGTTTAATTATATGAGACATCTTAAAGAAAATAAATGATGTTAATGTGGTTATTTTCTTGATATATAGTAAATGAATCATTCTTAATTAATTATTATTTAGTGTCTATAATAATAATATTAGTATGAGCTGGTAAGCAACGACCTTACGCAAGTCTAAAGGGGAAGGTTAGACCTTTAGGAAATAACGTATGTAATATGCCTACAGGTCGAATCGAATATAGAATGAAAAGAAGCTCGTGTGGTGCATTTACCAGAGGGTAAAGGTTCACTCAGCATCGATTTACCGGTTCAGTATACTATGCTATTTCTGACATTGGGACAAAGACAATTTGAATTACACCCTACAAGGACAAGCCTTCCTTTCGTACTCGTTTTTTGCTCTCCATTTGCTCTTTAAAATTCCTGGCATGCTACGAAAAAATTGTTGTTCTAAATATCTAGAGAAAATAATTTTTTGAATAATCCAATTTTATTGCAAAATTACATTTATTTAGATTTTTAAGATTAAATCTTAGGAATTTATTAAGATCTCTAAATATTTAGCAGGATGGTTTGTTATTTTATTGGTTATTTATGACTTTACGGACTATTTTATTAGTTTTTAATTTTATATAATTTGATTTGATTTTTTCAAATTTTTTGTGTAATGGTGTATAGATTGGCGGGTTTAGTAGGTATTCGGGTTGACGAATTTAGTAATTATCTATTTAATTTTTGTATCTAATTGTGTCATGTCGTGTCAATCCATTTTATAACACGAACACGACACGAAAATAAATGGGTTGACACGACACGACACGTTTATTAATCGGGTCGTGTTCGGGTTGGCCTGTCAAGTGTAATTATCTCAAGTTGACACGACCCGCCAACCCGAACACGACACGATTGCCACCCCTAGTTGAACCCCTGACAGGAGATGTATTCACAGCAAGATTTGCTGATTGTCATTTTGATGAATCATTATTCCCTAAATTAGGGAGAGAACCAAAACAGCATAAAAAGGATCTTGCTTGGACAACATCATTAAATTATCTTGATCCGCGCATAAGCGCATGTGAACTTGAAGTTCAAAAGATAATTCATTTGCAAAGCATTGCAAATCAAATGCCAGACGCTTTTGTTGACTCCAGAAGAGTTACAAAATCGCATATTCCAGCTATAAATGCTCCTATTCGAATTGAAGTTCCAACAGAACAAAATATTATACATATATCTGCTGAGTCAAAAACACGCAAGAAGCGTGGCCGACCTCTTGGTTCTAAAGATAAAAATCCTCGAAAGAAAAGAGGATTAAATGATTCAGAAGATCATATTGAAGAAAAGAATGATAAAGACCAAGAGAGAATTGATGACAAAGAATTAGAAGTTGATGAAAGTAACACTGAAATTTCTATCAATTATACCACTTCCGGTAGAAGTTGGAATCGGATAGAAACTGTTATTGATAATATATTTGCATACAATATATCTCTTGATGTTACACATGATAATGATGATCCTAAATCAATATCAGTTGATGAATGTCGGCATAGAAAAGATTGGCTGCAATGGAAAGATGCGATTCAATCGGTGTTAAATGCACTGACAAAACGTGAAGTCTTCGGACCTGCAATCCGAACACCAGAAGGTGTAAAACTTGTTGGCTACAAATGAATATTTGTGCGAAAGCGCAATGAAAAGAGTGAAATCGTTCGATATAAAGCGCAATTAGTAGCCCAAGGTTTTTCACAAAGACCAGGTATTGATTATGATGAAACTTATTCTCCTGTTGTTGATGCTATTACACTCCGATATCTTATCGGCTTAGCAAGACATGAAAAGATAGATATGCACCTATTAGATGTTGTCACTCGCTTACTTGTATGGAAATTTAGAAAATGATGTTTACATGAAAATCCCCGAAGGATTTCATATGCCTGAAGCATATAAACATTATCCTCGTGAAAATTACTCCATCAAGTTGCAGAAATCATTATATGGCCTGAAGCAATATGGGCGCATGTGGTTCACACGTCTTAGTGAATATTTATTGAAAGCGAGATTTAAAAATGACCAGGTATGTCCATGCATTTTTATTAAGAAATCTGGTTTTAAATTTGTGATATTAGCTATATATGTTGATGCTATTAATCTTATTGGAACTCCTGAAGAGCTCCAAGAAACAATTGATTATTTAAAAAGAGAATTTGAAATCAAGGATTTTGATAAAACCAAATTTTGCCTTGGTTTACAAATTGAACATCTGGAGAGTGGAACATTTATTCATCAATCAACATATACAGCAAAAGTGCTAAAAAGATTTTACATGGATAAAGCACATCCATTGAGTATTCCAATGATCGTCCGATCATTAAATGTGGATAAAGATCCTTTCCGACCTCAAGAAAATGATGAAGAACTCCTTGGTCCTGAAGTACCATATCTCAATGCAATTGGTGCATTGATGTATCTTGCTAATAATACACGACCTGATATTGCTTTTGCTGTCAATTTATTAGCAAGATTTAGTTCTTCACCAACACAACGACATTGGAATGGAATTAAACAAGTCATTCGATATCTCCAAGGTACAATTGATCTCGGATTATTTTATTCAAATAAAACCAATCCAACATTGATAGGTTATGCAGATGCTGGTTATTTATCTGATCCACATAAAGCACGTTCTCAAACGGGCTATCTATTTACATGTGGAAATACTGCTATATCATGGCGTTCTACGAAACAATCTATAGCGACTACTTCTTCAAATCATGCTGAAATTATAGCCATTCATGAAGTAAGTCGTGAATGTGTATGGCTAAGATCCATGATTCATTATATCTGAGAAAGTTGTGGATTATCATCAATCAAAGATATTCCAACTCCTCTTTATGAAGACAATGCAGCTTGCATAACTCAATTACGAGGAGGATATATTAAAGGAGATCGGACAAAACATATTTCACCAAAATTCTTCTTTACTCATGAACTCCAGAAGAAATGTGAAATTTATGTGCTACAAATTCGGTCATGTGATAACCTCACGAGATATTTTCACGAAGACTTTACCGATCGCAACATTTGAGAAGTTGAGATATAAAATCGGTATGCGTCGGTTTAAAGATTTAAATGAATCATCTCATCGGGGGAATAATAAACGGACATATAGAATAGTGTACTCTTTTTCCTTCACTAGATTTTTTTCCCACTGAGTTTTTATCTAGTAAGGTTTTAAAGAGACATATTCTTTATGTAATGGATGGATATCCAAGGGGGAGTGTTATGAATTATTGGAATCTTTATTAATTAGTGGAGGCTCCACTAATTATGGATTTATATGAATTATTATAGAAGATTTTTATGGATGTTCACCATTTAGTGGAGACACCACTAATTGAGATTAGTGGAAGATGATGTATGCCATGATGTATTCCACTAATTAGAGCTCTATAAATAGAGCTATTCTCTAAACTTGTAATAAACCATTATTTTGTGAAAGAAAGATTAGAGAAAGAATTGTGAGAGAAAGAAAGAGAGAAGTTTGAAGAGAAATTCTTGTGCAAAGAATAGTTAGAATTTTCTTTGTGTGTAGTGTGTAGATTTTATTCTAACACTACCCTAATTTTATAACATATCTCATATTCTTGTTATAATTTGGTTACATTATCCTATTTTTTCTCACTATGAAGAGTCAATTTTGATAACTAATTAATTTAGTAGAAGTCAAGTTTCAATTTTACCCGTTTATATTATTATTACGTATCATATTTTGATACTATTAAATATTAAAAGATTTTCAATGTTTTTAATATTAGAATGGAGCCTTACTCTCTTGCTATGTTTTGCTGCTTGAGATTAACAGAAATTCATCGTGTGACATTCAAGTGACCTTTCTTAAGATTATTTTGATTAACATGAAGTTTTATTTTCTTAAACAATTACTACAAAAATAATGAAATTGATGAATATCCCTCTTAGTTTTCCATTTTTTTTAAATGTGTATATGACAAATAATTCATGTATCATAACTAATGTATTCAAGACACCTATTAATATGAATAAATCCAGATATATATGACAAGTAATTTATGTATAAATTAACATAGTTTCAAAATACAAGTTAATTTTTTTTAATGGATATTCATGAAATACTTTACGAATTTGGCACAGAAGAAATTGAGGTAATCTTCTTTCCCACGTCGTGTACTAGTCCATGGTATAAAGCTCCATTTTGATGGATATGAGCGGTCCCCATAGCCAAAGGAGTGGTACTCTGATCATCCTTCTAGGCGGCCGCTAACAAAATCATACATAAAAGGCACTCTAGCTGCTAGGATCATTCTCCTCGAGCCATGGTTCGAGATAATTTGTTAATGAAATATTAAAAGAGATAGTACGCTATGTATTAAGTCATATTTCTTACAATATTCATGTTTTTGACTTGTGGTTAATCATTAACAAAAATTGATAACATTAATTGAAAGTTATGATAATATAATTGATTATAATGAAAATTTGTAATTCTAAAATACGTAATGATCCTTTGTGAAAAGTTATGACTAAAAGACTCATGACTGATTATTATTGAATTGTAGTATCTAAAAGTTATGATTTATGAAAATATGACAGTGTTGTCTTATAAATAGATTGTCTTTACTCTTCTTTAAAAAAGCATTACATTTTGTTTCCTCTCTAAAGGTTACTTGGAGATTTTATTATATTATATATTGATCATTTTCGGAGAGAAATCAGAATATTTATTGTCTTATTTTTCAAACATTCTTATTGTATCTCGAAGGTAATTTACCTTAACCTTTAGCAAATACTTCGTATAACGAGGACAAAGAACAGTTTAAGAAATTCGTCTCAAGAATTCTTCTTTTTCTTTCTCCTCTCTTACATTCTCTTGAACCATCCATCTATTCCTGTATCCATCTACCCTATATACCAACACCACCACATCTGGTTGCAGGACACATGTTAAGCTTTACGGTGCTGGCTCTCGTGAGCTAAGTGAACACACTTCAGGAGCTTGCTTTGCACCAATTAATGTCTCCTGGAATACTATTCGTCCTCGTGGCTTGGGGAAGTGCTATTGATGTAGTCCAAAACAATCTTTCCGTTCTCAAGAGTAATGAAGAGAGTTGAAGTTTCAGTTCCAATAGAATCGTCATCAACACCATTACTTATGGGCATTTCTCCAAAAGCTTTTGCTTCTTAAACTACGAAGCTTTCTTGATTCCATGCACTTTCATGCACAGAAAACTCTTGTTTTCTGGCCGCTGTCCACTGCTGCAGAGCTCGCCAAACTGAAGTGGTACTTCTTTCAATATTTGTGGACAAAAGAGGGGTTGTTATTTCCAGCCTATAGAAGCAAAAACAGCCTTCTCCACGGCGGCAAAAGGGATTTTCAAAGTGGAGAGCATAATTTCCAGTTGACAAGGACCGGATGTCCACTCCTGCTACAATTGCCTGATCTATTGCTCCAATAACATCAGATACACAATTCATAGAATTCCCAATTTTCCATCTTTGGAAAAAGTAAGGCTTGTTCCTCGAAAATTGAGCCCGAGGAGCCATTCCTCTTACCGTGGCAGAAACATATCCAAAAGAAGTTGCGCCATCAACCGAACTTCCCGCAGCGATGAGGAAACCATAGTGCAAAGCCCATAATTGTAACGAGGGGAGTTCATTGTTATGGTCTAGTTTGGATTGGAAGCAAGGAGGCCCTTGCTGAAATATCAAGCTTCAACGAGCTTCTTGTTGCACAAAGATGAGTTGAACTATGTCCTACTCTCACGACATCCTTTCTATCTCGTTGGAATACTAGGCATTCAGTGTCTCAGGGGGCCAAATCCCAGAGTCCACAAGGCCGATGATCAGACCTTCCCCAAAATTGGATGCTAGTCATGCCCTGTGGCCGTAAGTTAGCCCAAGGAAATGGGCAGAACTGAGTGGTGTATAATTTGGCAGGCTTGTCTTTGATGGATGAAAGAAAGCCACCAGAGTTCTTGATGGCATAGAGTTTAGAGCGAGAAAGCAATGCAGCAAATCCATGCATTGCAGCACTATAGTTTTATATAAGTTGCTTGCCTTGACTTTGGAGGAGAGTCAAGTACCATGCAGAAGGATGAGCAAGCACCTTCAGCATGACTCTGTTGTCCATGAAGAAATATCTGCCTAGTAGCTGTAGCCACAGCAAACCAAAGTCAACATGACACATAAGCAGAAGAGGCACAGTGGAAGCTGATTCATGGTAGCAGTGTTGAGAAAGTGAACGAGAATGAAATTGGACAGAGAAGTTCAGAGTTGGGGTGCAATCGAAGGGTGGAAAGAAGAATCACATATAGGCCGATAACAAATGAAGGACAGCTGCAGAGCTTCTCCACATGGAAATAGCTTTTAATATATCAAAGCAGAACATCAGAAATTTTAAAGAAATAACTCCAAAGGAAGAAGGAAGCAGTGAAGCTCCAAAAAATGGAATATAGTCATGCAAGGTTGCAGAGCTATGAAGGGGTGGATGCAAAACAAACATTTGGGGGCCGAAATTTAAGTAAATAAATATTGATTTGATTAATCAAAATACAAATCGTCGTTTCTTCAAATTACGAAAATTTGAATCTAAACTAAAATTTTTAGTAATTTCTTTTTCACTATATACTGGTAAACAATTAGTTCGATAGAAGAAAGTGGCGAGAGAGGATTCATGTGGATGACCACACGTTGCCTGACGTTAGTTTATATAGCCGATCCCAAGTTACTTGGGATTAAGACTTAGTTTGTTGTTGTTGTTGTATATACTAGTAAACAATTAGAAAGAAAATCATTTTCCATTTTACTACGAAGCCTAATCTTGACTATTTTCATCGTAGAAAATGATCGCTCTATGGTAGTTGTAGAACTTGGAAGAAAAAGAATAAAGTCACCATTCTAAACACAAGCGGATAAATCATGAAACTTTCTTATCTTCACAAGCCATTGACTCAAATCAGATATAGTTGACAACTTTTTAAACTTTGAAAGTTGTGCCAAATGATGAAAATGCTCCAATTGCATAACCTCATTATCAGTAAAGTCTTGAGGATAAAACTTTTGCACCAACTTACAAATATCATCAATCCTGAATGATACCCATTCTCTCTTGGATTCAAAGTTGAACAACAAATAAGCAACTCCACTGTATGTTCATTAAACTTCCTATTTACCTTTGCAATTGAGAATCTATAACAATATTGAAAATATCAACTTTATAATAATGCTCAACTATAATATCATCTCCGTGGTGGTGAGCTCTTTCTCTTCTTGCAACATAAGAAGCATTTAAGTCTAACACAAGTATATTAACTTTTTCACAAAATGTTTTTACCTTTAAAATTAATTCAATCCATTCTTCATCTCTCAAATTTTGAACTAGTAACTTTGTAGATGAAACAAATGTTGGAATGTATGCCATTTAGACTAGGTTTCTGATGTAATTGTCGAATTTATTAATAAAAGACTTTATTCTCAAAATTGTTTGTGAATTTTACATTATCTTTGTGCACGATTTCATTTGAAAAAGACCTATTATATTTAAGTAAATGATCCATGTGAATGGTGGTCTTTCACAGTAAGGTATGGGCCACGAGTTACTTAACACATAAACATTTCTTCTTAACCGATTGGTGAGAATGGGAATCTCATCATATTTAGGTTATTTTGTTATGAATTTCAAATGGAGAATGACTTACTTTTAGCCAGTGGGTAGTCCACTCACTTTATAGCATGAACGTATTTCGACTATGTAAAACATGATTTGTAATAATAGTTTCTAAAAGTACTATTTAAAAGAAGCCTAGACTATTATTGCTACAGCGTGAACTAATACTCTACCGCTTGAGTATGAGTTGGTGGTCTAACGAAATTGGAAGCATGTACTTTGATATGCTGTAGTTGAGGTTCTTTCGTAGAGACGATATACTTGTATTTTGGGTATACGTGACTAGTTAGTTAAGACAGATTTGTATAAGATAGTTTCTGCGCTATATCGCCCATTGTGACTATTCGAATGATCTAAATATCCAAGGTTCTGTAGAACATGACTTGGATGTTTGCTTTGTGATAGCTCATTTGAAAAGCGGAAACATTCCAGTAGTCGTGGATCATTGGATTAGAGATTTAAGGATGGTAGATATCTTTTAGAGAGGTGTTAGCACACTCTTCCTCTCTAAATGTACGGTGATGTGTAGAGAGATATTTTAGTCATTACACCTGTAGGTCAGAGACTTTGCTAACACAGCATTATCCTTGGGATCAATATTTCCTTAGGGTGATATTAGAAAATATTTAAAATACAAAATATAGATATTTATATAGTATGGGGTATTTTGGTCATTTTAGTAGCCAATGCGATGTGTCTTTTGATCCCCGAAATAACCCTTAAGTCCTGACAGATTTGGGTTAAGGAATTGATCTTGATAATTATGAGTTTTATTTTAGTTAAGTAGTCTGATTTATTATTGGATTAGAATAAAATAAAAACCTAAGAGAGAGTATATATTTTATCTAATTTAATTGGTTAATTAATTACAGGACCCAAGGCCTAAATTGAATAATTAGAAAATTAACCTAGGTATAAATTAGATAAAATGCCTGATATTTTATATTGGTCTATTTGAGTTTGTTAATTATTTATTGGGCTATTTTATGAAGCTCAAAAAATAAATAATTGAGGCTTATTATTTATGAGTGTTCAAGTTTAAGAGTAAATAATTTTATCTAATTCAATAAATGAGACCAAGGGTAAAAAAAAAAAAAAAAAACGGGATGGATCCCGTATTATTTGGTGTGAAAGGATAACAAAAAGCAAAACTTTTTTGTTTCACGCTCTTGGTCTCTCTCTGGATTTTTTTTTTTTTTTTTTGAAATAGAAAAGAACCAAGACCATTCTATGATTTGAGATTTTTGCTTTCATCGACTGTTGTTAAGGAGTGGCCATATACCGGAAGTTCAAAAGTTTCGGGTAAATGAGAAGAAGTAGACGACTTGTAAGAATGCAACCGGAGGTGTTGGGAGAATCAGTGGCTTCAAGCATTTAGTAAGAAGTGGTCCAAACATCTTCTTTAGTGCCAACAAGGTTATTATTCAAACACAGAGGTAAACAGCTTCTATGTGATTCTCTATATTTTTTTGTTCAGTAAGTATGCTTTCGGTTTTTTCGTTTTTGCCATACTAACCTTCAACAAAATTCATAGCATTTAAAATATTTTTAGATTGAAGTTGCAAAGCTTGATAAAGTAAATTAGAGATCTCAAAAGTTGTTTTCATAAGATGCATGATGAAAACAAATTCAAATGAAATTAATGCTTCATAAGCTACATCTGCATCTGCCTGTTGAGTTGGTTTACCTCCATCCTCAATGATATTCAATAAAATTTCACAAGTTGTACTAAACATATTTATCAAGTTGGAAACAAATTTCAAATGAGAGCTCCAACGAGTATCTCCTACCTTTTGTACATTACCAATATAATTAAGTCATTTCCTACTTTCAAGCTCATCATTAGCAAGTAAATAAGCTATATTTGTAGCTTGAGCATCTTTTAATTGATTATTATGCTAACAGGAAGCACCGACAATGTTAATTATAGAGCTCAATTTGGCAAAAAAGTGATGAATAAAGATAACTTCTTTAGTTGTAGCAACTAATGCTAGTTGCAAACGATGTGGCATACAATAAACATAATAAGCATAAGGACATTAATTTGAAATCAAAGCTTGTAAACCATTCCATTCTCCTGGCATATTACTTCCACCATCATAACCTTGACCTCGAATATTCTGAACATCAAGATTGTATCGAGAGAGAATAGAGAAGATCCCTTCTTTTAATGTCAATGCAACAATGTCTTTAACATGCACAAGTCCAAAAAAAGTTCAATTACACAACCATTTTTATCAACAAATCTCAAAATAATAGCCATTTGCTCCTTTTTAGATTCATCTTGAGTTTTATCAACAATTATAAAAAATTTTAAATCAACAATTTCTTCTCGAATAGCATTCTTTTCTTTTATAACCGAAACTTGCAAAATTTCCTTTTGCGCTCTATGTGATGAGCATGAGGCATTTTGTGGAGTTTTCTCCAAAATTTCTGCTACTTTTTCACTGTAAGTCTCTATGAAACTCAACAATTCAAGAAAATTCCCTTGATTCACTGATGTTTTAGTCTCATCATGACCTCTAAAAGTACATCCCTGAAATGCTAGTCATCTGAGGGTTCTCAGCTAATTCTAGTATCCTTTGGTAAGATTGTGGATACTTAGTTCTCTAATTTGACTAGTTACATTTTGAGGGTTCTCAGCTAATTCTAGTATCCTTTGGCAAGACCTTCAAAGAATAAGGTCCAAATCTTTTTCAGAAACCTCAGGTTTGGGCAATGACGATGATCCTGCATCTATTTGCAAAATTCGAAAATCCTTGAACCTTGCAATAATGAGCAAAATTTAGCTTTAGGAAAATATAGAACAAATAACTTGCTCAATACTGATGCATGGTTTCTCCTTGCACAGTAGTGCTTGTTCTGACTTTGACCATCCTGTAGAATTCTGTAAGTGTTGGATATTGATTGAACAAACTTTGATAAGGGACATATACATTCCCAGTGAAAATATCATTTGCAAAGATCTTCATATTCCTGAATTCAGCAAGAAGACGATGATATACCCCGAAAGAGTACTCAACTACATATGTTAGACTAGCTGCCCTGTATATCATCGACTTCTTGCTGAATCTAGATGTCACATTCTAAGTTATCTGTTAATAGATGGCTAATGTTTGTTGATTTTCTTGTAGGTAATGGGTTCAAAGTATTCATTGAACACATTAATATTAACCAGAATTTCTAGGCTGACCAACTCAGCCCTGAGCCAATAATAGATTAAACACCTAGTATCCATACTGATAATTCACAGTTTGAAGCATGGATAAATAAAATAGAAACTCCTTAAGCCACAAACCCCCCAAACTGTCCTTGATTTTGAAAGACAACTAAAAATGTTGAAAGTAAGCCTGAAAGGAAAAGAAAATTCTTAATCAAAGTTGATTGTTTGCTATTTGTCGAGAAGTGAATTTAATAATGTTTTTGTTAATATACCCAATTTTATTAATGAGATCCTCACAAGCTTTCTCACCATTTTTGTGAATAGAAGTTGGACCATTTCCCACATGTTTCAAGAATTTAATTTTTGCATTCTTCCAATTTTTAAACCCATCAACAGTGAATGCATTCAACCCAGAAGGTCCATCCTTTTTATTAAATAAAAAGCGTGGAAGACAAAATGCAACATTCAAATGGGGTGAATATTCCAACCATGATGGAAATTGCTTAAACTACGATGCCTAAAAACTACGAGAATGTTTTTCTCTTGATTTCTCATAATTTGATTGTATACACTTATTTGGACATGCCATAATATAAGATATTCGAACTTCATCACGAATATTCACGGGATATTCCCATATTTGCAGTTGTTTTCCTAAATCATGCTATAACGAGTTGATATCAAATCCTATTTTAGTTTCAACTATTGCAAACTTTTTTGGATGATTTTCAGAACTCAAAAGATCAGGGTCAACAGAAGGATGTGATTCCTCATCAGATTTCAAAATTTCAGAAATCTTTCTTTTGAAGAATGCATCAATTGTACATGGTTTTTTCATCTATAATTAGAAAAAAAAGAAAAAAAATTACAATTTTTGTTTAAACTTTATTCATACAAGAACAATTAAAAATTTCATTTAAAATTCAATACTAATGAAAACAAAATATAAATTTAAAAAAAATACACACAATGATTATCAATTGAAAAATACACAAAAAGACTACCACTCAGGTCTATTGGGAGCCACCACCCAAACTCACTAGGAGCCACCACCCAGACTTACTGGCATATATCATATTTAAATATAAAAAAATTAATAAGATAAAAAATTACTAAAATCAAAAGTGCCATTATTATTCATATAGGTTGTATCATCATAGTAGTAGTAGTAATAATAATAATAATAATAATAATAATAATAATAATAATAATAATAATAATAATAATAATAATAATAATAATAATAATAATAATAATAATAATAATTTAAGACATAAAAATAAAAAACAAAAGCTAAGAACTTGAAGAAAAATAAAAAAAAATTAACAACATAATAAAAAAAAGAGAGAAGAATAATTATACTTACCATTCAGTAATAAAGATATTATAGATATGGACTACTTTCTATTATATAATATATGCTTCAAATGTTTTGATACTTGATTCTTGATACTTGAAATTTGAAACATGTAGACACCACCAAAGGTTCCAAGCAGAGCCGCAGACAGACTGCATTGGAGATGGGCAGACAGCATAGAGCACAACCGATCGAAAGCAAAGCACTCAAGAAGAAAGAAATGGTTTGTTCAATTCTTTGTCTGGTATGAAAAAGGAAAAATGGGTAGTCCACCATGCATCATATTGACACAAAGATAAAAATCAACTTTAACTCTTTAGTGAGCTCGACATCATGTAAGTTGGTGGGCTCCAAATATTTAAGCTCAACAAGTATTTTGGTGATTTTGGTAGACAAAAAATATTAAAATATTAAAATATAGTAAATTTAAAAAATACAATAATTAATGAGTTTGAAAAGAATTTAATGATAATATATATATATATATATATATATATATATATTGTAGCAAAAAATTTAATATATGTTATAAAATTAGGGTAGTGTTAGAATAAAATCTACACACTACACACTAAGACAATTCTAACTATTATTTGCACAAGAATTTCTCTTCAAACTTCTCTCTTTCTTTCTCTCACAATTCTTTCTCTAATCTTTCTTTCACTAATCTTTCTTTCACAAAATGATGGTGTATTACAAGCTTAGAGAATAGCTCTATTTATAGAGCTCTAATTAGTGGAATACATCATGGCATACATCATCTTCAACTAATCTCAATTAATGATGTCTCCACTAAATGGTGGACATCCATAAAAATCTTCTAATAATTCACATAAATCCATAATTAGTGGAGCCTCCACTAATTAATGGAGATTCCAATAATTCATAACACTCCCCATTGGATGTCCATCCATACATAAAGAATATGCCTCGTTAAAACCTTACTAGATAAAAATCCAGTGGGAAAAAAAATCTAGTGAAGGAAAAAGAGTACACTATTCTATATGTCTGTTTATTACTCCCCCTGATGAGATGATTCCTTTAAATCTTTAAACCGACGCATACCGATTTTATATCTCAACTTTTCAAATGTTGCAGTCGGTAAAGTCTTCGTGAAAATATCTGCGAGGTTGTCACATGACTGAATTTGTAGCACATCAATTTCACCTTTCTTCTGGAGTTCATGAGTAAAGAAGAATTTAGGTGAAATATGTTTTGTCCGATCTCCTTTAATATATCCTCCTCGTAATTGAGTTATGCAAGCTGCATTGTCTTCATAAAGAGGAGTTGGAATATCTTTGATTGATGATAATCCACAACTTTCTCGGATATAATGAATCATGGATCTTAACCATATACATTCTCGACTTGTTTCATGAATGGCTATAATTTCAGCATGATTTGAAGAAGTAGCTGCTATAGATTGTTTCGTAGAACGCCATGATATAGCAGTATTTCCACATGTAAATTGATAGCCCGTTTGAGAACGTTCTTTATGTGGATCAGATAAATAATCAGCATCTTGGAGATATCGAATGACTTGTTTAATTCCATTCCAATGTCGTCGTGTTGGTGAAGAACTAAATCTTGCTAATAAATTGACAGCAAAAACAATATCAGGTCTTGTATTATTAGCAAGATATATCAATGCACCAATTGCACTGAGATATGGTACTTCAGGACCAAGGAGTTCTTCATCATTTTCTTGAGGTCGGAAAGGATCTTTATCCACATTTAATGATCGGACGATCATTGGAATACTCAATGGATGTGCTTTGTCCATGTAAAATCTTTTTAGCACTTTTGTCAGTATATGTTGATTGATGAATAAATGTTCCACTCTCCAAATGTTCAATTTGTAAACCAAGGCAAAATTTGGTTTTACCAAAATCCTTGATTTCGAATTCTCTTTTTAAATAATCAATTGTTTCTTGGAGCTCTTCAAGAGTTCCAATAAGATTAATATCATCAACATATATAGCTAATATCACAAATTTAGAACCAGATTTCTTAATAAAAACACATGGACATACCTGGTCATTTTTAAATCCCGCTTTCAATAAATATTCACTAAGACGTGTGAACCACATGCGCCCAGATTGCTTCAGGCCATATAATGATTTTTACAACTTGATGGAGTAATTTTCACGAGGATAATGTTTATATGCTTCAGACATATGAAATCCTTCGAGGATTTTCATGTAAACATCATTTTCTAAATTTCCATACAAGTAAGCGATGACAACATCTAATAGGCGCATATCTATCTTTTCATGTCTTGCTAAACTGATAAGATATCGGAGTGTAATAGCATCAACAACAGGAGAATAAGTTTCATCATAATCAATACCTGGTCTTTGTGAAAAATCTTGGGCTACTAATCGCGCTTTATATCGAACGATTTCACTCTTTTCATTGCGCTTTCGCACAAATATCCATTTGTAGCCAACAGGTTTTACACCTTACGGTGTTCGGATTGCAGGTCCGAAGACTTCACGTTTTGTCGGTGCATTTAACTCCGATTGAATCGCATCTTTCCATTGCGACCAATCTTTTCTATGCCGACATTCATCAAGCGATATTGGTTCGGGATCATCATTATCCTGTGTAACATCAAGAGATATATTGTATGCAAATATATTATCAATAACGGTTTCTATCCGATTCCAACTTCTACGGAAGTGGTATAATTGATAGAAATTTCGATGTTACTTTCATCAACTTACGGTTCTTTGTCATCGATTCTCTCTTGGTCTTTCAATATGATCTTTCGGATCATTTAATCCTCTTTTCTTTCGAGGATTTTTATCTTTAGAACCAAGAAGTCGGCCATACTTACGGCATGCTTTTGGCTCAGCAGCTATATGTTAAATCTTTTGTTCTGCTGGAACTTCAATTAGAATAAGAGCATTTATAGCTGGCATATGCGATTTTATTACTCTTCTGGAGTCAACAAAAGCGTCTGTCATTTGATTTGCAATACTTTGCAAATGAATTATCTTTTGAATGTCAAGTTCACACGCGCTTGTATGCGGATCAAGATAATTTAATGATGTTGTCCAATCAAGATTTTCTTGTACTGTTTCTGTTCTCCCCCTAATTTAGGGAATAATGATTTCACAAGAGAATAAGAAAAGAAATATAAGAAAATGATGACAAGAAGGAAATGCCAAGAAAAATATCTCTTTTTTTTTTTTCACTCTTCCCGGTACTGACTTTTCCTCTTCCTCTCTTATCTTTTCTTCTCCTCCGACCCTCTACCTACCATCTACCTCTTCTTCTTCCTCATACAGATATATATATATATATATATATATATATATATATATGTATCGATATATATCTCGGTTATCGATCATTAGTAAACATCAAAAACAAAAATCACAAAGCGAGATATGGAGACTCGTAATTCATTTGAGACATGGTCAAATTTTGACTCGGTTTCTGCAGCGAGATGTTGATGTATTTTCATTTCCAAACCAACCGCTTCGCCTAATTCGAACACCAGAAGATTTTGATATGTTTTCCTTTCCATACCAACCGCTTCCTCCTAATTTCAGGTGAGATACCTTTGAGGGCTTCCATTTGTTTTTAGTATGCTTGATAATGAAATTAAACTCTCTTTTGGTTTGTTTTTTATGTAAATCAGTGGAAGTTTTGAACATACTGCTTTGGACCAAGTTGATCTGCCCCTACAAGAGACTGCTTTTGATACTGTTCCTCTTGATGCTATTCCTTTGAATGAGGATATGCTTGTGCATGATCCATTCTACTCTCTAATGGATTTTGAACAAAGCCAGAATATGATTCCAGGTTATTATACATTTAAACATGGATTTTGAATGGTATTACCTTTACTGATATTATTTTCTTTTTCTAGGAGAAATAATGAGTGGTCTTGGCAACGAAGTCGGAGTAAGTACTCATGAAATGCATAATATCGAAGTTCAAGATATTATTGCAGACAAAATTCCTGGGGAGAAGAAGATGATTAAGAGGCAGAGAGAGAAGAAGGGCAATAACTCCCAGACACTATCAAGAGAAACAATTTCGCAATACTTTTACCTACCAATCAAGAGCGCAGCCAAAGAACTGAATATTGGCATAACCCGTCTCAAGAAAAGATGTAGGGAGTTAGGAATTCGTCGATGGCCTCACAGGAAGTTGGTGAGCTTGGAGACCATAATCAAGAATGTTCAGGTTCTCTCTCATACATACTTATAATTTGCAAGTATGAAACTATGAAAGATTTATAAATAAATAACCGATGATATCACTTCGATTTACAGGAGATGCAAAATAAAGAAGAAGGAGGACATATGGGCGAGAAGAAGTTGAAAGAAGCCATTGCGATACTGGAATGTGAAAAACAGTTGGTGGAAGAAAGTCCTAATACGCAGTTAGAGGACCAAACACAGAAATTGAGACAAGCATGCTTCAAGGCCAAATATAATAAGAAATTTAATTATAATAAACTTAAGGAGATCATAAAATCCCAAGACTCATTTCGCAATAATTTTACGGCTAATTCTGCTGCTAGTCTCGATGCTGGCTCAAAGGGAAAGAAAAGGAAGAGGATGTCGAAAAAGAGGAGTTGAAGTCCATAATTACTAATTGTTTGTCTTCCTCTAATGTAAATATTGAAAAAGAACAATTACAAACCTTCATCTTACATTTGTCAGCTCAATTACAAAAGAGCAACTATAAGCATGTATCCTCAAGTTCATATGAACACTAGTGATATGAATAAAAGATGTGATGCTTATTATTAATAGAAATATCTTTTTCCCTTATTATCTTTTCGTTCCACTTCGGTGGCGGTATTTCTCTGTGATAAGGGAAATATCGAGTGTGTCCATGACCATAACCACGGCCACTGCCACAACTACGACTATAACGATGGCTTCTGCTGGAGCCAACAACATTCACTTCAGGAGTCTTTGTTGAGCCGATTCATCCGGCTTCATGATTTCTCAATAATAACTCATGTTAAATTTGTCAATTTTGGATACCATTTTTCTCGATATTGTTCTTGCAGGACAATATTCGAGGTATGAAAAGTGGAGAATGTCTTCTCCAATATAACTTCATCGATAACTTTTTCTCCGCAAAATTTTTAACTAAGATGTAGTTTTATACATCACGGAGTTCTCGGTTTTACAATCTTGCAACTTCGGGTGCAACCATTCATACCGTGCGAGTGGGTAGTACGCCATCTTCAGGTGGTCAAAACTTTCTTTTTATCCACATGACCTATGGATCTCCTTTTTTTAGCATTTAGGTGCATTTTTGTATGGCATATAATTTTTTTTTCAGAAATATCAAGTGCTACAAATTCGAATTTAGCGAGATCAATAAATGCGTACACTGTCTTACGGCTTTAATAACGGCGAGAGACTCGTGTCGATAACGTGTTATAAAATTAGGGTAGTGTTAGAATAAAATCTACACACTACACACTAAGACAATTCTAACTATTATTTGCACAAGAATTTCTCTTCAAACTTCTCTCTTTCTTTCTCTCACAATTCTTTCTCTAATTTTTCTTTCACTAATCTTTCTTTCACAAAATGATGGTGTATTACAAGTTTAGAGAATAACTCTATTTATAGAGCTCTAATTAGTGGAATACATCATGGCATACATCATCTTCAACTAATTTCAATTAATGGTGTCTCCACTAAATGGTGGACATCCATAAAAATCTTCTAATAATTCACATAAATCCATAATTAGTGGAGCCTCCACTAATTAATGGAGATTCCAATAATTCATAACAATATATTATTAGTAGAGATTTTTTAAAAAATAAGAAGGCTATTCATTTAAATATTTTATAATTTATAATTTAATATTACCATTACTAATAGGGATTTAAAAAAAAATGAGGAGGGCCCTGATCCCCCTAGCATTGCTTTGTGTCTGCCCTTGGAGCTATGACTTTACTATTTCTATTTCTTTCTATTTTCCGGCATCGGAAATACGTTTTGCTAACAATTAAAGACGTGTCCAAAATTCTTCTGCTATTCAAGGGCCGACGAGCCTCGCCAAACAGACCAAAGTGGAATTATTCGTCCATTGGAGAAGACCACAGTTGAGTGTGTTTTGGGAAGGGTGGAGCGGGGTGTTGGCGCAGAGCATTATTGGTTCTGCACAACTAAACAATGCAACAACGTACGTCTATAAAATTGCTAACTTTACCTATTTGGTTGGGAGTGATTGCTTTCGATTTGTTGTTGGTGATTTAATGTACTCTGCTACGTGCTGCTAATAGCATTAATTATTTTGAACACACTCGGTTTACTACAATTTTGAAGATATGGCAAACTCGTACGCAAAGGTGATATAACGCTAATCCCTTTTGCCTTCAATTATCTTCCTCATCTGACGTTAAAACATTCATTGTACAGTAGTAAGGTGGGATAATTTCTCAAGGACAAGGATCATGATCCCTATCCCAACTTGAAATAATGTTTAAAAAAAAAAAATTGATGGATGAAATTCAACGAAATATCTAGCTCAAATGAGTGAAGATACGGCAAAGTAGAAGGTAGAGGTTGTAGGAAATCAACCAAAACCATACAAAGTTGAAGTGAAAATAAAGAGTTAGATTGCATCTGGTGACTAAAGCTAGGCTCTAAGTTTGAAGCTAAAGGAAACAGAGAAGAAAACAAAGGAAACAAGAAAAAGATCAAAGCCTAACAAATTGCTATTACAGAGTGTGCATAGCAGTCATTTTAGGCCCGGGGCACAATTGGGCAGTTCTGCGCACATTTTCTCCATCCTTCTCAATACATGATGGTCTCGTAAATTTCTCTATATCTTCAAGCTGCCTTGCAACATTACCTGAGCATATTGAGAATCGGGTTAAATCCAACGAACAAGACAATACAAAGAGCAAAGGAAATGTCACAGATGCAAATGATAGATCTTTAAGCCTGATCAACTTTAACAAATGAAACCTGAAACCATGATGGGTGATTGCTTCCTTAACATCGTGCTGAATGGTTATCTCCAAGATTTCATGCTTTTGCCACTTCCTGGATGTGTTGTGAATGGCTTTTACCCGGTGGAATAAATATTAGATCTTCCCAGCCTGAATTCTTCTGACTTGTCTAGTTTCCATGGAAGAATAAATCAAAATGTCCAATCAATTGTTATGAAATAAAAGGAGAAATCATGCACTTAATCTGCACAAGAGTAGAAAAAAAATATTTAGGCCAAGAACAGCATTGCTTTTAGAAATTCCAATCCTCTGAGCCACTAACCTCCATTTTCTTCAAAACATCTTCCAAACTGCCCACCTGTCAAATATGATACAGAGGGCATAACATGGTTGAAAGAAGATAAATTCCAAGTTATGTAGCATAACATGGTCAAAAGAAGATAAATTCCAAGTTATGTCATGCACCTAGAACAATTGGTTTTCTAAGTCCTTTGCAACGTGGTTTTGCATTTTACATCATTTAAATCAATAAGTGTAAAATCATACAACAAAAGCTAACAATTTATTACACATTCTCCTTCCAATTTACATTTTGCCACATGGCTAGCCCACACTTTGGATTAGGATAAAAAAGCACAATGCAAAACCAACTGAAATCTAAATCCTTGTACAAAACTCAACAGAAAATGAGGAGAAAGAAAACATGAGTTCCTAAATGGATGGATCCCTGATTAATAGATGATATTTAACGAAGCCTGCAACTATCTCCTAGTATGTTTTTGTACCTTTGATGGATGCGTATAGAAGTGCTCGAAGCTATAGAGGATAACTATGGGAATGAAAAGTGATTGATATTGGTACCATAATATGCTGAGAAACACCAGGTCCTCTTGAAGCTCTTGGCACCATTAACAATTCTTTTTCTATATCTTCCTGTTGCATCAATCATCAAACGCAAACACGTAACCCACATATTCATACTTCAAGTTCTATAATGGCAACAAGTGTAGAATTTCCATACACACCTTCCGAAAGTATATGGGAGAATACCGTTTGTTTTTCCTCTTTGCCACTAGAAGGTCCGACTGCAGACAAAAGAATATGCTCAAATATAAAATGAAAGAATCATGTGATAAAGTGCAATGACTAGAAAATTGCAAAACCAAATGAACATTGAGAACACTAGAATTAACACCCCAAATGCGAATCTCTAAGAACTTGTGAACACCCACATCTATTTAGTCAATAAACACGGGGTTTTTTCCCCTCATTCCTTGTCAGCCTCATTTCTTTTCTCTCTTTTATTTCTTCATGTAGTAGTTATTAGCTTTTATGGGTGGTGGTACGCATAGGGTTTTTTCCCTCATTCCTTGCTCCTTTAGGGCACTTTCATTCTTAGCATTCTCTGATGATCAGTCACTCTTGATCTCCGGTTTGGCAGATGTTCCGTTCAAGTGTGGTCACTTCCTGTGTATTCAACTATCATTCTGCTTTTGATTTATCCTATTACATATTATTTCTAATGGTTACTGATGGGACAAAAATGATAATAGGTATTTGATGATCTGCAAGAAGCGGCTCCCAAATGTCCCTATGAGAATAGTCTCTCTGAGCATACAGTGTATATACAGATTCAGAAAAGTATTTGGAGTTTGGAGATATTGCTCAGAGCTGGGAAAGAACAAGTTACAAGCATCTTGCAATTAAAATACAAATTCATTCAGCCATGGAGAATCAAACCACTGAATTTAAATTTATAAGCAAAGAAATTTTGATTGCTTTTCAAATCGATCACTTTAAGCTGAAGATAATGAATGAAAGACCTAATCAGTAAACCCACAGCAGATATGGTGTATTCATTTTCCCTTGCAACAAAAAATAAATTCAAATTACTTACATAGAAGGTGATTTAATGCAACTCTGTAGGTTGGGTAAGTATAACTTGAATTTGGGACATTGGCACTATTGAAAAGAAGACAGCCCCCTACACACTTCAAAATGATTTGAGAACCTTTTTCTCCTTCCCTTTCTCAATTTGTTAAGGGAAAGAGATAGTTAGAAATTGGTTTCTTTCCTGCATATCTGCAAACCTTCAATATTTCTTCAACTAAATCTAATTAAACGAAGTCCACTTGATTAGCATGCAAAGTTGCAATGGAGAAACCAAAAGTGTATCAAGGTTATATAATCAGAAATAACCATGTAAAATATGCTAAGAAATAGCTTCTAAGGAGAATTGCACACCTGAAAAACAGGTACTCCATCAAATCCACTCTTGACATCTGAAGCTTTAAGCTAGCAAAAAGAAAAGTTTGAGCAAATTGTATTAAGTTTGTGATGCATAGTGACACTGCATAGTTTGTTTTTGCGTGTGTGTGAAAGAGAGACAGAGTGCCAGGGTATTATAATGGACTATAAAATCACCTAGCAGCATGAGAGCTACTTTAAATGACAGCAATAAGACAACAGCAAACCAAAGAGTGATATCATCTATTTCTGAGTAACTGACAACTAGCACCATCAAACCTCAAACCAGGTAATAGAATAAGCACCCACCTCTAATGCATTTTTAATTTGGACAGGATCAGGCAAAAACCTAAATGCAATGCCTTCGACTTTCAACATGTAAACCTGCGGAAAGAAGCAAAACAGAATAGAAGCATTAATTTCAGCCAGCCACAACATTTAGAGAGAATCTACAAATAAAAGAGCCAATTAAAATCATGTGAACAAAGTATTCTAACAAAGAGGCCTCAATTCAGCATAGCAAATTCATTTATGTAAATAAAATTGACCTCCCTGCTAATTAGCCAAGAAAGATGCTGACCTCCTTTCCAGTCTAATAGTTTGTTGCACACACCTCCATGACTAGTAAGCTATGCAAACTGGTTTTAAAATTAATCATGCTACAGAAAGATTTAAGTTGATGGGATTGTCAAGTTATTTGGTTTGCTACTTCTTATGTTTGCCTTAAAAAGGAACAAAATTTTACTAACCACCATCTCACAAGTGACAGGCTCAGCCCTTGTAGGATGGATGCATCCTAGCATTAAGAGAGATTATCTCATCATTTATGTATTCTCTTGGCTCATTTAAATCTAGTAAACACTCAATCTTTGGGCACATTTGTGACTTGCATGTGTAAAAATAATTAAATATCCAAATAAAACAAGAATGCTCTCTTCATTGCTCTAACAAGCACAGCTTTCTATTGCTATACACGGCAAACCTCAGGTATAACTTTGCAGTGCTTTTCATTTAAAAAAGAGGGGCAAAAAGATCTCGGAAAAAGTTCTAAAATTGCAAGATTCATTAATAAGACTGAATGGAAATAATTAGCAAGGTCGACATCTTCTTAGTAGTAAACAGATAATAAATAAAGGAATTTTGTAATGGGTCCAGAATTGAAGCTGAGACTTGGTAGGATAAAGAACTTCCCATGTTTTTCTACTCCATTTTCAACAACAAAACTAGAATGGGAGGTCCCTTGAATTAGGACAAACTAAAGTCAGTTTAAAATCCTTCTGATTTTTTTTATATTAAATTAAGTTCTCATTCCATTCAAAAACAGAAAATGATGCAACATCAATCCAAAAGATTCAACATTTCTACGCAAGATATGTGATGCAAATGTATTTTGTTGCCCAACAATTAAATAATAAGGTATGACAAGTCTGGACCAGCCACCCCTTCTATTCCAGAGATTATTCAAATTTTAGTCAGTCAAAATCAACAAAAAGCATTGCACACTAGTCAAATAACACCGAATACTTGGATTTATTAGTAAGAACAATCTCACATGCATTTTTGTGAACCATTGGCAGCCAATATTAGAAGATAAAAAGTTGAGCACTTTAGAGCAAAATTGAATAGCAAAGAGAAAGATACTGAAGAATCTCGCCTGTTCAAGTGTAATGGGAACAACCTTCGCCCCACCTCTCAACTCTCCCTTCCTCGACCTTACCTGAAAAATTTTACAGAATCAATTAAAATTTTTATTTTTGACATTACCCTCTGCTACATACCTAATACGTACATAAATTAAATACGTACCAACACCGTACACTACTACAGATAACTATGTCCTAACTGAGAAACACAAATGATTTACCTGGGCAAGGAATGCTTCAGCATCTTCATGGCGAAAGCAAAGCAAGCCAATGGATTTGGCGCCATTAGGATCAGAGATGAGCACGAACTCATTATTCGAATTGCTGACAGTGTAGACTGAAGTGCCGGCGAGCGTTTTGGCGACCTGGTCAGAGCCTAGAGTCGCAGCAGCAGAATTGGAACTTTGCTTCCCGTGGCGAGGAGCCAACTGCGACTGAGACAATGAAGCAAAAGGTAAAACCAGAGGTGAAGACGCTGCAGAAGGGGAAGACTGCGACAGCAGTGGCGGTTGCGGAAATATTGGAAAATTCGCAGCAAATTTTGAGGGCAACCATTTCGCGTCGTCGAGTCGACCGGCGAGTTCGGCACCGAGTCGGACGCAGCTTTGATGTATGAAAGAGGAGAGGGAGCACAGAGGGTTGGAAGTGGGGCCTACCGACTTTGGGGCCTCCATCGCTGCGGGGTAGAGGAGAGAGAAGAAAATTGTCTGAGCTGCACATTTTAAGGTTAGGGCTTGGGCTTAATTCGGCCAACCTTCGGGCCAGGACCAAAATAGATAAAATATCTTCACTCGACTTTAAAACTTGGGCCTCACTTTTCACGGGCTTATCATATTACAAATCAACCTTTTGGGTCATTTTTTGTGTCTTCATTTGGTAGTGAGTTAGTTGGCATTTGGTTACAAGTTACAACTTACTTGGCAGTTGGCAATTCCTGCATCAATACCCATTTTTTTTTAACATATAAATAAAATTCATGAGAGAAACATAAATATGAATCAAATATACAATGCATTACCTAGTAAAAAAATATTTATAAATAATAAACTACTAGCTTCTTATGATAGATAAAAATTCAAAAACTGCCCGGTGATTTTAATTGACAAAAAAGTATAAGAATGTAAATTAGATTAGACAAACTTTGATTAATCGCTTCAATTAAAAAGACTAATAAATATGTTTCTATGGAAGATTCACATTCGTGACTTTTCAATCTTCACATTCACTACTCGACTGATTCAACTACTCATTTTCGGGACATAATGGACTACTTGCTTATCATTATTAAGCTCAAACAAAATATTTGTAATGAAATCAGCATTCACTTCATAATCTGTGTAACATTAACAATTTCTCCAAATGAATATGTATGTGGTCAAAAGATACCTCAACACGTGCAATGATGGCCATTAATAGCTTATCTTGTAAATTATATGCTGTCATCTCAAAGAATCAAGAAGATTTTTCAAAATCTTCAATATAATGGTAACGAGATTCGTTGATGTGAAAAAAGCCTTACAAATAAACATGAGTAAAAAGGATGATCGTGATATTCAATCTTCTTGGAATTAGATTCTTTCACATCCAAATTGATCAAATGGTTATATATGAGTTCCGCAATACGCATTGAGTGCCAAACTGCACTTGGATTGAAACTTGTTTCCCAAAAAAGGAAAAATTGCTTTAGGCATGTTTTGAAAAAAAAAAAAATCTAATATAAATAAATTTTATTTACAAAATATTAACAATTTTATTACTCATTTCAGGTAAATTGCAATATTGATATTTGAATTTATAAAATTTAAAGTTTTATATATTTTTAAAAGTGAAAACTCAATACATAGTTTTCCATGCACGTATTTGCATACTCTGTTGCTTCTTTACAAAGGATTGATAGCCGGCGAGACATATTATTCCATATCAATTGCATGCGTAATGCCTCATTGCAATGGTCGCTTTACCTTATGGAGTACCTATTAAGAATAAAAGAGCTTTGATGAGAAAAAAAATGACAAAAGAAACCGAGACTAATTGCCTAATTTTATTAAATGTAGAAAATGGCTTTATAAAGCCGTACAACATAACAAAAAGGAGAAAGAAATGGAGTTCATTACTCCAACTACTTTGAATAAATCAACCAGACTAAGTGTTCCTAAAGAAATGGAATTTATTAGCTAAACTTCCTAAAAAATAGACTAACTAATTTTAAGCAAATCCCAACAATTCCTCCCTTAAACTCAATGCTCTAGCATTCAGTTTATATCAGCTTCAGGGCAGACACCCATGAGCTTTCTAAATTTGTAGAACTGATAAGCTTTAAGAGGTTTGGTCATCACATCTGCCACTTGATCTTGTGAATCACAATGCACCATTTCAACGTTGCCACCTTTTGTTAACTCTCGAAGGAAATGAAAACGTACATCAATGTGCTTGCTTCGACCGTGCATTACTAGATTCTTGGAAAGCTTGATTGCTTGAGTCTGCTATCACAAAGAATAGTGGTTAATTTGTCATGACTACGGTTCAATCTCGACAACACCCTTCTTAACCAAAGCTGCTTGGCATGCACATGATGAAGCAAGCAATAAATTCAGCTTACGTAGTGGACGGACTCACTCATCGGTTGCTTTTTGGAAAACCATGAAATTGCACTTGAGCCTAATAAGAATACATAACCTAAAATACTCTTTCTATCTTTTGTATCTGTTGCATAATCACTGTCAGTATAAGCAACAAGTTCAGCACCTCCTCCCTTCTTGTAGAAAATTCCAAACTCAGTAGTGCCTTTTAAGTATCTCAGAACTCGTTTCACCACTTGCAAGTGTAGCTGAGTCGGATTTTCCATATATCTACTTGCAAGACCTACTACAAACATCATATCTGGTCGTGTTGCAGTAAGATACATGAGACTGCCAATAACTTGCTTGTAATATGTCTTATCCACAGCAACTCCTTCTTCATCCTTCGTTAGTTTAAATCCAGGAACAATTGGATTATGGACAGAATTACAATTATTCATTCCAAAACGTTTCAACACCTCAGATGCATATTTATTTTGATTGATAAAAATGCCATCAGACCTTTGCAAGACTTCAAGACCAAGAAAATACCTCATCCTCCCAAGATCTGTCATGTCGAATTCATTTTTCATGGAATTCCTAAATGCGATTAACAACAGCTCATCATTACCACAAACAATGAGATCATCAACATATAAACTGACAATCACCACTTTATCTTCTTGCCTTTTTATGAACATAGTGTGTTCATAATTGCATTTTTCAAAACCTTCCTTGCTGAAATAAGCATCTATGCGGCTGTACCAAGCACGTGGAGCTTGCTTGAGCCCATAAAGTGCTTTTTTCAGTTTATACACTTTTTCTTCATTTCCTTGCTGAACATAACCACTTGGCTGCTCCACAAAGACATTCTCAGATAATTCACCATGCGAAAAAGCAGATTTCACGTCCAATTGGTAGATAGTCCATCCTCTCTGAGCTGCAAATGCCACAACCATTCTAATTGTTTCCATACGCGCAACTAGTGCAAATATCTCAGTGTAGTCGACTCCATACTGCTGTGACTACCCCTTCACTACAAGCCTAGCCTTGTATTTTTCCACCTCTCCAATCTCATTAAACTTGGTCTTATAAACCCACTTTACTCCTATCTTTTTTGCTCATTTTGGTAATTCTGTCAATTCCCATGTATCATTTTTCTGTATTGCCTCCTTTTCCGCATCCATTGCTCTCCTCCACTTTTCACTTTTAATAGCTTCATCAGACATCACAAGATCATCAGCTGCAGACATCACAAAATAAGCTTCATTTTCATCTTCAGAAAGCCCTTCTCCAGTGTCATAGTCTCGCATCCAGGCTGGTTGTACCCTATTTCTCCCTACATTTGTACATGGAAGATCATCACCAGTTGAGACATTAGAGGCAGAATTCTCTACATTTGCAACAACTTCAGATTCGCCTACTTCTTCCCTTTCATCAGGTTCAACAGCATCATTTTCTTGATCTCCCCATTCCAAATCACACACACCAGCATTTTCACACTTCTGATCCCAATCCCAAGCCTTATCTTCTTCAAACATAACATCCCTACTTATTATAATTTTCTTTGAATTAGGATCATAGAGCCTATAAGCTTTTGACTCTTCACTAACCCCTAACAATACACAACTTATGCTCTTATCGTCTAGTTTAGTTCTTTTAGAATCAGATAAATGAACATGAGAAATGCACCCAAAAATACGGAAATACTCAACTGAGGGCTTGGTTCCACTCCAAGCTTCTTCTAGAGTTCGATCTTTAACTGCAAGTGTCGGACTTCGGTTTAGGACATGTACTTGTCCAATTGACTACTTCAGGCCGAAGGTTTTGGGGATTTTCTTTGTAGAGAGCATCGTTGCGTACCATATTCATAATGGTCCTGTTCTTCCGCTCGCCTACTCCATTTTGTTGCGGTGTATAAGCTGCTGTCAATTGGCTTTGAATGCCATTGTCATCACAGAATTTTGTAAATTTATGTGATGTGAACTCGCCTCCTCGATCCGTTCGCAAACACTTGATAGCCAAATCTGATTCTTTCTCAACACGAACTTTAAAACTTTTAAAAATAACAAAGGCTTATGCTTTTTCTAAAAGAAAATACACCCGGACTTTTTCGCTAAAGTCATCAATGAAAGTAATCAAGTACATTTTTCCACTTGTTTGAAGCCGGTGTGATTGGTCCACAAATGTCCGCATGAATCGGTTGAAGAATTTGTGTTGCTCTCCAAGTACTTTTCTTTGGAAATGACATCCGTTCGTTGCTTTCCCACCATACGAGTCCTTGCAAATCTCTGATGAAGAACCAAATTCTGGCAAGCCATTCACCATGTTCTTTTGCTGAAGTGTCTTTAGACCATTATAACTCAAGTGCCCATATCTGCAATGCCAAAGCTGAACTTTTGCTTCTGTGATTGTGTTGAAACAGGCAGGTGGTGCAGTTACCGCATGTAGCTTGAACATTCGATTCGCAGCCATCTTCGTATCCATGGTCAAACCTTTCTTTGAGTGATAAACCTTGCATCTATTTTTTTTGAAACAGAATGGCCAGCCCCTTCTCCTGCAACTGACCAATGCTCAACAGATTGTTCTTTAATTCTGGTACATAAAACACTCCAGTGATAATTTGCACCATACCATCCACTTGCAATCTTACATTGCCCTTTCCAGTCACTGCCAAGCTTTTTTTGTTACCTAGCTTCACCGTATTAGCAAAACTTTTATCAAAATCAATAAAATACTCCTTCTTTCCACACATGTGATTGCTACAACCTGAATCAAGGAACATATCCTCTTTATTGTCATCCTTTGCATCCAGGAATGCCATCAACAACATTTCCTCTTGAGTTTCGACATAGTTTGCTTCTTTTCTTGAACATTCCCATTGGAAATGTCCTAGCTTGTGACATTTGTAGCATTCTACAGTGGCTTTGTCAAAACTCTGTCTCCCTCTGTCCCTTCCTCTTCCTCGATAATTGCCGCGACCTCGACCTCTTGCACCAAATTGTTCGCTGAAAGAAATCTTCAAGGCTTGTGCTTCCTCAACCAATGAATTCATGTTCATTCGCTGCTCATGCACCAATAAACTACTCTGTAGTTCATCAATAGTTAAAATGCTTGTGTCTTTAGATTCCTCAATAGAACATATGACATAATTGAACTTTGAGGTCATTGATCTCAAAATTTTTGAGACCACTTCAGCATTTGACTTTCTTCTCTCCATTTGCATTCATCTTGTTAACTATTGTGAGAGTGCGAGCAAAGTATTCATTGACTGATTCACCAGTCTTCATTTCGGGAATCTCAAACTCTTTTCTTAGAGCTTGCAGATGTGCGTTTTTAACCCTTGTTGCACCTTGAAATTTCTGCTTCATTGAATCCCATATACTCTTAGCTGCATCCTTATTAAGAATCGTCTCCAGAATTGAGCGATCTAAAGTTTGAAACAGATAATTCTTAGCCTTCAAGTCTTTAAGCTTTTGATCCTCAATATGTTTCTTCTCTCGCCTCGATGGGGCTCCACCTTCAGCTGCTGCAGTACCCTTTCTGCACAACCATCCAATAATCTTTGGATCTCGGAAAATTTTCCATGAGCATTGCCCGGTGATCATAGTGTCCATCAAATTTCGGTACAGTCTGGTTGCACAAATGAGCTTTCTGTTGCCATCCTTAATCACGTAGAGAGCTGTCTGCTTTCTAATTTAATCGAGACCACGTGAGGGGCTCTGATACCAAATGTTAAAAATAAAAGAGCTTTGACAGAAAAGAAATGACAAAAGAAATTGGGACTAATTGCCTAATTTTATTGAATATAGAAAATGGCTTTATAAAGCCGTATAGCATAACAAAAAGGAGAAAGAAATGGAGTCCATTACTCCAACTACTTTGAATAAATCAACCAGCTAAGTGCTAAAGAAATGAAATTTATTAGCTAAACTTCCTAAAAAATAGACTAACTATTTTTAAGCAAATCCCAACAGTACCATCATGCTACAATCCCGGCTATGACTATTATCAACAAGAGAGGAATGTGGATTGGGTTACGTAATTTAATAATGTTAAAGAGTTGTATTGAACTCTTTAAAATTATTGATTTACATATATCGGGTTTATATTAAAATTTCTAATCAAGAAAAAGGAGAACGATCCTTCCAATGATTGATTCTATATGCACTAGGGTTAAACAGAAACCTCATGTTATAAAGATATCAGTGACCTCCTTCTCCTGGCCACTCTAGAAGAAGCTGCAGAAATCTCAGACTTTAGATGCTTTTTCTTTGCTGCCAAACGTACAGTATCCCTGAGAATTCATATCTAATCTGCCAATTTCAGGCAAGTGACGATAGTATGCTTGCACTAATCTCTCACAATGTATTAAACAGCAGAGCATGAAAAATGAAGGGATCAGTATACCACCGGAAAGCCAACCGAAATTGAATACGTGAATACCAAAATTCTAACAAATTCAGGGCATCACACAACTTGAAAAATGGAGCTACTGGCTCATCCTACTTCCAGAATTTAGACCAAGAATAATTCGAGATCTGGGGACCAAGAGCCCTCAAGCTTAGGCTATTTTTGAATTCTGTAACCAAGACTACCAGTTGTAATTGCATAATTGTTTTGATCAAGAAACTATCCCTTTAATTTGCAAAATTTGGAATTCCGATATAGCAGAAGTGACAAGGAATGGCAACAGCATCTTTTATAGAAAATGTATTCTTGGTTTCAACTTTCAAAAGCAAAAGATACCCTAGATGTGGGCTTCTTTCCTTGGACTTGTGTCTGACGTAGAAGGGTCACGATTATATTGGAGATTCTTGCAAAAATTCGAGTTATGGAAAATTCTTCAATCAAATGACTTAATACTTTTGCCTTTTCAAGTATGTTTTTTTTTTTTTTAATCTTTAAAGGGTTAATTTTCACAATGAAGATAAGTTGAAGAATAGAAAGAGTGAAAACTCGATAGTGATGCTGTGCCTATAAGTACAGAAGGATCAGTACTATCCATCCACAAGCCAAACCAGTGGTAAAATAGCTTCGAAAGCTTCAGTTTATCATTGCAGTCGCCGAGGTGAGCAGATAAGATGCCAATTTTGGGAAACAAGGATGCACCAGCTGCGCCCCTCAACCCAGAGCAGCTTAAGAAAATTTTCAAAGAACATGACAAAAATGGCGATGGCCGTTTGGACAAGGAGGAATTGAAGAAAGCCTTTCAGCGCCTCGGTGCAGTTATACCGGGGTGGAGAGCTTGGCGTGGCCTTCATTATGCCGATGCTGATGGAGATGGGTCTATAGATGAAAGTGAGATACCTAGCCTTGTCAATTATGCCAAAAAGTTTGGGTATACTGTAACCTGATCGGTGACTAAATCCACCAAAATTGCTGAGGGTTTCTTGATTTCTTTCTCTCTTTTTATGGAGTTCTAGTCTTTGTGATCAAGCAAAGACTATTTGAGTGTTACTTGCTGTATTTTCTAGCTTTTGAGGGTTGCCTCGTTAGATGTGCTTTTAAGATAGCCATAGCTTGTGCAAAACTAATAGCAAGAAGTTCTCATGTTATAGTTGTATGCTCATCCTTGCAATTTATGCAGCAATGTAATAAATTTCTACTAAAGCTGGCATACCTTGTTGGGTACGATCTTTTTTTTCCCCTCTTCCCGCATCATCCTCATATATATCATGTACTGTTCTTATATGAATGTAAAATTCAAATCTTTTATGTCTAGGCTTCGAATATGAAAGTTCCTATGTCTTTTTTTTTTTTTTTTTTTGAGAACCTAGTATCGCTTTTTAAATTTTTTATAGTACATATAATTATAACCATATATGAATATAAAATTCGAAGTCTTTATGTTTAGATTTCGAATATGACCGCATTTATTTTCGGATTTTGGAGTCTCATGTATCGCCTTCTAAATTTCCTATTTCACGAACAACAATCATACATGGACGTAGAACTTGAAGCTTCTATGTATAAGACCAAGACCAATTTCTTCACTTCATTGTTCATGGCATGTCACAAACAAAGGAAATAAAAGTTATCTCCAAAATTTCTTTGAAACTGGAAATAGTTCTATAAGCCACAATCAAAACGAAGTGATCAATGGGAAGTAAAATTATTAATTCATTAAGATGCGAATTAAGTCTGGGATCAACTTTCTTTCAAGACTCTTTTACTGATAAACATAAGTGATTTTGGTTCGTAGAACAAACCAATATTTATGTGGTTAATGTCCGCTGCAAGGTCCATTATTGAGGAACGCTAAAGAAGTCTATCTAATACGTGATCAATAAAACAAAACTCTTCCGGTATAACTATTTTATCATCTTCAAAAATGTGATGATAGATATCCAAGAAAAGGGATAAGTACATGTTTGGCACCATTCATATATTGCAAATAGCCATGATAATTTCCTTATTTAAATCGGAGACTAGGGATTCTCTTGATGGAGGTGAGGATATATGGAATTGGGTTCTGTCTCTTGGCTCGCTAGGCAAGGACGAGCCTAGCTTGTTTGGTAAAAGTATTTTTATAATTTAAAATATAATAAATAGTTAAACACATTTAATATTTTCTAAAGATAAAATAATTTAGTTTGAGAGAGAAATAGTATCTTAGAATTAATTGAAATTACTGTGAAAGGATTATATATTTTTTTAAATAAAAATATAAAAATATTTGATGGTATAAACCAAAGGATCATCATCTTTGAAAAAAAAAAAAATAGACATAAAACTTCTCTTCTCATTATATTTCGTATGTTTACAAGTGCTTGGACATATATACAATTCCTAGAAGAGATAGACAACTATATTGTGATATATACATCAAGATAACTACAAAGTTAAAAAGAACACCAAGGGAGATATATACAAAAACCAGAAAGTATATCAAGGAGCTTCTGGAGCAACAATAGTTTTGTTACCCCGCGCAAGCTGGACTAGGAGAACAAATCATGAAGGCCTAAAGAGTGAAGTAAAGTAGAAAATCGGGGACTAGGTAAGGCTTTGGTGAAAATGTACGCCAATTGAGTTGAAGAAGAGACAGGGAAGAGGTTTGAGCAGTCCAGCTTGATACTTGTCCCCAACAAAATGACAATCAATTTCGATGTGCTTTGTGCGCTCATGGAAAACTGGATTTTCAACAAGAGAGATCGCACTTTGATTATCACAAAAGAGAGGAATGGGTTGAGTAGGACATACACGAAGGTCAGATAATAGATAAACAAGCCATCGGAGTTCACATGTAGTAACAGCTAAAGCACGATATTCAGCTTCAGCTGAGCTTCTAGAAATGGTGGATTGCTTTTTAGATTTCCAAGAGATGAGAGAAGAACCAAGAAAGATACGAAGCACTGCAACGAATGCACGGTATCACAACGATTACCCCAATCGGAATCGGAGAAAGCTTGAAGAGTTAGAGAAGTAGAGGCAGAGAAAAAAAATGCCTTGGCCAGGAGCACGTTTTAGGTAACAAAGGATTCTATGAGCAGCTTGGAGATGATGATGAGTGGGAGAATCAAGAAATTGGCTTAACGGCTGGACAGCAAACCTTATATCAGGACGAGTAATGGTCAAGTAAAGGAGTTTACCAATAAGGCTATGGTAATTAGAGGAATCATCCAAATAAGGTGAATTGGAATGGGAAAATTTCTGTGAGCAGTCAATAGGAGTAGTTACCGACTTACTTCAAGCAATTCCAATGTGTATTTCCTTTGGCAAAGACTTATGCCATTAGAGTTCCGAGCTACTTCAAGACCAAGAAAGTACTTCAAATCGCCTAAGTCTTTAATCTGAAAGGTATCATGAAGAAATGTTTTGACAGTATTGATAGCTTGTAAAGAATCCCCAGCAAGTATAACATCACCCATGTACACTAGAAGAGCAGTAAAAGAGGAACCATCAGTCTTAGTGAAAAGACTATAATCACTTTTCACTTGAGAGAAGCCCAACTGTAACAAAGCAGAAGTAAGTTTGGCATTCCATTGTCGACTTGCTTGCTTAAGGCCATATAATGATTTGCGTAATTTGCAAACCAGAGAGGAATTAGAAGGAGAAAAACTAGGAGGAGGAATCATATAAAATTCTTCAGAAAGAGCTCCATGAAGGAATGCATTGTTAATATCTAGCTGGTGTAAGTTCCACCCCTTAATAGCTGTAATGGCCAACAAAGTCCGAACAGTAGTTATCTTGGAAACAGGAGAAAATGTGTCAAGATAATCAATACTTGGCTGTTGAGTGTACCCCTTGGCTACAAGGCGTGTTTTGTAGCGTTCAATTGTGCCATCCGAATGATGTTTGATACGGAAAATCCACTTACAACTAATAGGTTGTTTTCCAGGAGGAAGAGAGACCAAATCCTAAGTAGAATTATCAGCAAGAGCACGAAGCTTAGCATTCATGGCTTCTCGCCATACTTTAGACTATGTGGCCTGGGTAAAGGTTTTAGGTTCTTTAGTTGCCAATAGATTTAACGCCAAAGCTTTATGTTGAGGAGCTAAGTTGTCATGAGTTAGAACATGGTGAAGGGAATGAGGAGTGCTTCCAAGGGAGGAGTTTCATCGTGAAGTAACGCACAAACATAATCAGACAAATAAGAAGGTTGAGTATGAAGACGATTGGAACGACGTGTAAGGGTATGTGTAGAGACTGGAGGAGTAGTATTAGCAGATGAACTAGGTATGGGAGTAGGAATAATGGGATTAATGGAGTTATAAGAAGAAGAAAAGGATGGATCAGATGAAAAAGGAACGGGTAAAGAAGTTAGTTTAGTTAGAACGGAACTAGTGGAAAAAGCAAAAACAATTTCATGGAATTGAACATCACGCGATATAATAATATCTTTTGTATGTATATTTTGTAGTATAAAACC
This sequence comes from Voacanga thouarsii, assembly GCA_026120185.1. Lineage (NCBI taxonomy): Eukaryota > Viridiplantae > Streptophyta > Magnoliopsida > Gentianales > Apocynaceae > Voacanga > Voacanga thouarsii. The sequence goes on along the minus strand of JANUWF010001636.1, from coordinate 2,408 downwards.
TTTGCTATGAGCAGGATAACCAAGAAACACACATTTGACACTATGAGGATCAAATTTCGATTGATTATGGGATAAAGTGTTAGCATAAGCTAGACAACCAAAACTGCATAAAGAGGAATAATTTGGAGAGCGTTGAAACAAATGCTCAAAGGGTGTTGAATTTTGCAAAAAATGGAGTAGGAGAAAGGTTTATAAGATAAACCGCATGCTGCATACAAAATCCCCATAGACATCAGGTAAAGAAGATTGAAATTTCAAAGCTCTGGCTACATTTAGGATATGCTGATTCTTTCAACAATCCCATTTTGCTTAGGAGTAGCCACACATGTGGTTTGGTGAATAATACCTTTTTAAGTGTAAAAGGAGAGTAGGAAAAATTTAGTCCCATTATCAGAACATATGACCTTAATTTTAGAGGAAAATTGGACTTCAACAAACGTATAAAAGGATTGTAAAATACTGTGTGTTTCATCTTTGGATTTAAGCAAATAAACCCAAGTATATCTGTTGAAATCATCAACAATAGTTAAAAAATAACGTTGGTCGTAGATGGTAGGACTTTTGTAAGGGCCCTATAAATCAACATGAATAAGATCAAAACACTGCAAGGATTTTGTTTGGCTAAGTGCAAATGGCAACCGTTTTTGTTTAGCCAAAGGACAAACATTACATAGTTGAGTAGAAAAATGAGATTTTAAACTAGTACACGGTTGAATCAACTACATCTTTTGGGAGACATATGTCCCAATCAAAGATGCCACAACAAAAAAGATGATGAGGTAGATTCTATAGTGTTGCTTCGTACAATAACGAGATAATCCGCTGAGGGTGAAGAAGAAGAATTTTGGGGGCGAAGATGATAGAGACCATGGACTAGCTTAGCTATACCAATCATTCTCAAATGCCGTATGTCCTGAATAACACAAAAATCAGAGGAAAAAAACACACAACAATGAAGTTGAGATGTAAGTTTGCTGAGGGATAAAAGATTGAAGTTAAAGGTGGGTACAAATAGAATATCATGTATTGTGAGCAAAGGATTCAGGCAAATAGTTCCTTTGTGCGTGACTGGAACCAAATTACCACTAGGAAGCTTGATAGTAACGTTAGCTATAGGTATGCAAGAAGAAAAAAGAGAAGCATCACAAGTTATGTGATCAGTAGCACCGAAGTCAAGAATCCATACAGAAGAAGTATGACTAGATATACCTGTTTGCTGAGTATTTGGTGCAACATTAGCAGTGAGAGCCACGCTTTGATTTACAACTGATTCAACATTGTCACTGGGCAAAGAGGTTCTTTGCAGCAAGGCGAGGAGCTTTTGGTGTTGCTCACGTGTGAGACCCCAACAGGAAGCATTCTCTATTTGAGAAGAAGAAAATGAATCCACGACTGGCTGACTAGTGGACTGATTAATAATAACGTTTCTAGTAGACTTAGACTTATATCCCATTGGAAATACATATTTCTGAAGATAAAATTTCGAGCAAAACACAGCCAAAAAACTAGCCGAACAAAAAAAAAAAAAATGTAGCTTTCCTACATGAAGAAGAAAAAGGGGGAAAAAAATAATTTTTCCTTGTTACCTCTTCTTGTTCTCAAAATTAGCTGGATTAGAATATGCGGAACTGGGGTAAGCACGCTCGTGGAAACCTCTGGTGCAATTCCTACAAGCTTTCTACTCCGTCTTTGCATGTAGGTGAACGCCTAACTCTCGATCTTCCAGTATATATGACCTGTCTAATCTTGTTTGGTGAACAACTTACAGGTTATGAAATATTTTTTGGAAAGAGAGAGACGTCTGTGTTTTTTTTTTTCACAGAGAAGAAGCACTGAAAAAAATGTTGTTTTTTTCATTCTCCTGTTTAACCTAAATAAAACCTTAGGTTAAATTGGATTGGTTCATTGGACTCTTAGTTTAGCCTTTTGGGCCAAATTAATTATTATAATTAGAACCAAACAATTGGTCCAATAAATAATTAATTTTTTGACCCAAATAAACTAGTCTAATTAATTAGCTTATATTAGTTTAGTCTCAAGTTAATCCCTAATTATTCAAATCGGGCCAAAACCACTGAATAATTAATTAACCCACCAAACTAATTTAATTAATTTTCTCTCCCCACGGACCTTTATTTTATTCTAGCCCAACAATTAAATCAGGCTACTTAAATAAAATAAATTTAATGTAATTTAATTACTTAGCCTATATTTAATTAGGACTCACGGTCTATACTGGGGACCAAAAGACACACCGCCTTGGCTACTAAAATGACCAAAATACCCTTGCCATATAATAGTCTGTATTTTGCATTTTAAATATTTCCTAATATCACCATAAGGAAATATTGACCCTAAGGACAATATTGCATTAGCAAAGTCTTTGACCTACGGGTGTAATAACTAAA